>JALIRH010000002.1:63273983-65949023 GCA_023055505.1 Callipepla californica brunnescens
GCCACCAAAGGCTAAGCAGTCTGTGCCTTTTTTCTGGAAACACAGAGCTCTGCCTCAGTGAGACCAGCAGATAAAGGCAGGGGGAACTTCACAACCACTCTTAAGAAAGGGGAACCTGATTAGCTCAGGGATGTAGCAGATTTCCCATCCGGATGCTCTGAAGCAAAAAGAGTGACATTTCTCAGGTGGCTGTGCTTTCAGAAGCTCTTGTGTCCATTCTGCCTTCCAACTGCTGTAGGGCCTTCAGGCCAGCAGGTCTGAGCCTGCTTCAGCCATGACTTCAACACTACACAATCCACAGTTTATCATCAAACATTTGTAAAGAATTTTTAAGGTCAGAATCAAGTTGCCAGACATATGTGAGCTGAGCCGGCTGACACTGTGCCTTGTGAGATGCTGACCAGCTTCTGCATGTTGCAGTGCTGCTATTTATCATCAGCCCAAGGAACTCTGAAAACACAGATCTTGTGAAGATCCCATTATAGCTGGAGCCTGTGAGAATTGCTAGCAGCACAGCACAGCAGCACTGAGCTCACTGTTACACATGGGAAATTCTTTGCTGGCAGTGGTGGGCAGTCATCCCAAAGAGAACTGTGATGTCCCGTCAAGCAGGTCTGTTAAGGTGTAGCTGCAGATGCATACTTAGATCCTGGCTTTAGGAGCCAGACTCTACAGCTGTGCTTCTGGCAGTATTTCGGCCACAAAGATGGAGCACCTCTCCTATGAGGATAGGTCGAGGGAGTTGAGCGAGTTGGACTTTTTCAGTCTGGAGAAGAGA
This sequence comes from Callipepla californica brunnescens, assembly GCA_023055505.1. NCBI lineage: Eukaryota > Metazoa > Chordata > Aves > Galliformes > Odontophoridae > Callipepla > Callipepla californica. The sequence continues at coordinate 63,274,762 of JALIRH010000002.1, forward strand.
AGGCTCTGGGGAGACCTCATTGTGCCCTTCCAGTACCTGAAGGAAGCTTACAAGCATGAGGTAGGCCAATTTTTTACATGGTCTGACAATAATAGGGGAAATATCCTTCAGGTTCATTCATAAATATAAATAATAACTGTTACTGAAGGAGGTACAATGTTCCTACTGAGAATGTTGCCATTCTCTGTTCACTAGCAGATTTACAGACTCAGAATGGACAGTGTGCCACATTCATGCTGCTTCAGTCTACTATCAGGCAGGTGATAATGATGAAGTAGAAAAATAAAAAAATTTTGTAAATTGAGGAAGTTTTACGCTCAGAACATTCACATTCTTTCTAACAACTGGTATGCCAAGGACAGCTGCTCCTGTTGCTGTTGTGCCACAAGATTTATGTTCTAGTCCTAGTTTTTCAGAGGAAAAATGGACACAGTGTCCACAGGATTTGCTTTTGTGTTTATAAAGTTGTTGGGTGAGCAGTTCTCCTTCAATTTGGAAAACGTGATCAAAATTAGGATGTTGAATCATTCAAAGCATGTGAAATTTCCAGAGGCACAAATGGGCAATTGATGTTGTTTTGTATGGTCAGAAATCTCCCCCAAACACTGAATTCTACCACAACACTAAGTATGACCAGATTTGTTCCAGTCTTTTTTGCACATAGTGCCTAGAGGCAGCAGTTATCAGGTGTCACTGTTTCCATCCCACATAATGTCTAGCATTGAATGCATATTCCTTTGTTCATCCGCTAAGCCATAGACTCAGATTTTTAAATTCAGAAAATAACTCCTTCACTTGTAGCAGAGTTCAGTGCTTTTACACACTGACACCCTGATTTCTTGTCCTTCCACATCATGGAAATACCACCTGTGCTACTAACATACAAATACCAAGCATCATCACTGCGGCACTGAAATCTTCTTTCTTTCATAGCAGTCTACATCATTTTCCTCCTTGCATTGCTGTGCTGACTCCTCAGGTGCTGTTGCCTGATATTTGTTGCTTACCTCTCTCTTAACTTGTCTTATTTTGACTCCCCCCTGTCAGTTACTTGATCTCTCCTATCACTTTCTTTTTTTTGTACATACAAGCATTGAAGGCAATTGCCTCTCAGCTTTTCTCCACTCAACTTTTTCTTCACTGACTGCCTTCTTTAAACTCAATGATGACAAGTCCCTTGCCCTCTCCTGTCTCTCTGTTTTTCACTGACTTGTACCACGTTGCCTATTTTGAATCACCTATGTATAATTAGGAGCCCTTCTTGTTGTACCTGGTCCTCCCTTTCAGTTCTTTCTCTGCAAGCTTCCTATCTAGAGGCCAGAGAAACTCTTAGTGCATTATGGACACTACTTCAAACACAGAATAATTAATTGTTTTAGCAGTACAAGGAAATGTATACGGCATGTGAGATCAGAAATGTTTTAGAACAGCACCACAGACTGTTCTGCACTAATACATATCAGCTCAGCTTCCAGAACACTTTTATCAGACATGAAGGAAAACATACCTAGTCCAGCATGGAGTGACCAAGATGATTAAAGGATTGGATAACCTTTCATGGGAGAGGAGGCTGTAAAGTGAGACTGCTCAGGGCAGAAGGATGGCTCACAGGGAAGCTTGTAAGTGTGCACCAGCACCAGAAGGGAGGGTGCAGGGAAGACAGAGCCAGACTCACCTGAACACAAGACAATCATTTTTCTTTTTACTGCTAATATTGTCTAATGAAACAGGTTAAGCAGAGAGATTGTGGAGTCTCCATCTGTAAAAATACTCAAAACCCAATGGGACATGGTGTGAGGCAGCTTGTTTTAGTTGAACAGGGGTGTTGGACTACATAATCTCAAGAGTCTCAACAGTTTGTGATTACAAAAGGGCAGTCATCTGCTTTCTGGAGGTCACTAAACCTATATATAAAATTTTAAAAAGAAATTCCCCGTCATGTTGGTTCTGCTGTCTATCAGGTGTCTATCAGGTGAAGATCACAGTGGTTAGAAGTGAAGGTACCCAGGAAGACATAAAGACAACTCTGAGACTGTCATAAAACCATGACAGACACTGGATCTGTTCCAAGATCCACATCATTAATCAGGCTTTTTTTTTTTTTCAGTAATAGATTTAAATAAGAGTTTGCATTTGTTGATATACTACTAAAAATATTAATCCTACCTGAGAAATTAACTGGAAACAGGAAAAAGATAGGCCTTTTTTGTTGTATAGCTTTCATCTTGATTTAATAAGGAAGAAATGAGAAATTCAGCGTCATAGTTGACCAGCAAATGGACACATCATCCTCTTCCACAATTACTTTTATGATTAATACATAAAAATAATATGGAAAGATTTAAAAACCTGAGAGTAGATATCTACTGGATTTTCTAGCATACGTGAAATGAAACAAGCATACTGACATTTTATTAATGTTTACCTAAGTAGCAGACAGACAGCAATGGAAAGATGTGTTAAGGACCAAATGCACTGGGCATAGAAGTTTGCTTTTTCATTACTATATGTAAAATCCATCTCTTAGAGTCTCCTGACTGTATCTTCAAATCACAAAGCCCTAGTGAAAACAGATTAGAAAGATTCAGGAATATGTTAATTTCAGTTTCCAGAAAGAGTTAACTAATAGGATTGCTAATAATTTGAAGGGCTGATCTAACCTTACTGCTCAAGAAAGCCTCAACAGCAAATTCTGTTCATTTCAAGCTAATTATTTACTACTGATAATTATATACTGAATATCTCTGATCACTTGCATTCCATAGTGATTCAACATTCACTTGTTTTATTTGATTATTTGAGTCATGTAACACTGTTTCTGAACTGTCAAGAGCGTCCATGTGTGAATCTGGTATTCATTCTGTGAGAGATCTGCTTTCACCGAACTTTTTTATTAGTAAAATTCAGTTCAGATTTACAATAAGCATGCTTATTTGGCCCTAGGAAATGCCAGTCATTCCTTTGAGGTCTACCATCTTCTACAGGCTCACCTTGCTCAGTGGACTGTCCATTCTGCTGTCTGTATATACATAGTTAGTTAAGAATTATAACTTCAGATACTTGCTGCAAAAGACATGCTAAAAAACCTAACTTTGGGGAACCAGATGCATTGAAAAGTAAAGTGTGTTCCTTATCTTTATGCCTTCCTATTCCAATGAATTTTAGTATAGCTGAGAGTATATGTCTTCTCTCTGGATTGTCTGATGTATAGTTAATGATGACACGTATGTGGTCATATTGCGTTTGTGATCAGTCTGCCATTGTGATCTCTATCACTTGGAAACATTTTTTGGTTTAACAGATGTTTAAAATGTCTGTTAAAGAATCCAAGGGGGAACTTTTTTCTATAATGGAGAGAGCTTTAGAGATTAGGATTCCAGTTTACAAGTAAAAGGCTTGTAATAGCATTTGTTGTGCAGTTTTAAGTGAACCTTAGTTCTCTGGAAAAAAAAAAAAGGAAAAAAGGAAATATTAACAGTTTTTATTTCACAAGGGTACTCACAGGACCCTATAAATGTTTCAAAAGTTCATTCAGTGTGATGAAGGAGTCTGCTATACTGGCATGTCTGCAGGACAGGCTCCAGTTTCCCTGCCATCACTGTGAGCCAGCCAGCAGGCCAGACCGCTGGAAAATCATCACCTTGCTGATGCTAGCCTGAAGGCACCGGCATGGCTGTTTGGCTTCCTGTGTGCACCTGCTTGCAGCAGTGAATCCACGTTATACCTCTTCCCCTCATCTGGATGCATTTGATTTGTAAGGAACACTTAAAACCTGGGTTTCTAAAGCGTTGTGCTTACACATGGGCTGAATGATGCGGTCAGGGATACAGGAGCTTCCCAGAAATAAGGGTAAGTAAAGAAACCTTAAATTAACCTGAGGAGAGAGAGCCAGGAACAGACACAATACCCCAAACTGTGTGCTAAGGCATGTTTCCAGTGCTTCCAACGGATAAGGACAGGACAAGCTTGGATCTGTCAAGGGAGAGATGAGGCAAAGGTGACTAAAACAGAAGATGATGACAATTTAAACATGAATTTCATTCAAAATCATAGACCTATGTGAAGGTCTAAGAAAGGCCCCACATGGGTAAAGATGTGCAGAAAGGATCCACATCTTTCAGGCATATTCTTTGTAGTGGGAAACTGTAAAAGCAGTTCAAAGAGGGCCATGTAATTTATGCTGGTCTGAAGCAACATGTATTATACATTTTTATTATAGAGTTGATCATGTCGAGAATAAGTATAAACTGCATGGCTGACACAGCTTCTCTTTGTCCCAAGCCTGCCCCTTCCCTGGGTGTGTCCTTCATTGCCTCAGGAGACTCAAGATGGAGACGGGTGATATTAGGGTGAAATTAACCATAAAGAAAACATTTAAATAGAAATGATTAACCCAGTGTTAGAGCTATTATGGGACAGAAGAGAAATGTCAGAGAAAAAAAATGTGTACCACAACTGCTCCATTACTCTATAATTAGTTTATCTTTGTATAATTTATGGTTAGTTCTATGTCAATGAATTCCGGCAAGAAGAAACTCCTGGCTTATTATGAGGCCAGAAGAAATGAAGTGGTGATGCCTGGATTGCTCAGAATTTAAAGATACTCTGGGAACCTGGATGTGCTCTAACTTTTAATATTAAAAGGAAATATCTCCTTACTGTACAAGTTGACACTGATGTTGAAAAAAGTACAAGTTGCACACCTGAATATCTTCACACATGTGTGCTTAAATTTCCAAATTCACCTCAGTGCAGGTAAATACTGTTAGGATTTGGCAGAATTATAACTGTTTATATTATATAATCAATCCAGTGGCTCTTAATAGGCATTAGCTGAGTTTAATGAAAAATATTATTTATCTCAAGGGAGGTGAACAATTATTCTTTTTCTGGTCCTTTACTCCTTCTTCCCTTTAGAGACAAATATTTGACTAGAAAAAATAATCATTAGGAGAGTTTATACTCTTAGGTGGAAATCTAGCCTGGTTACCTGACTTAATGACACAAACATGTAGTAATATGTATATATCGATGCCTTGAAGTGAATATCAGGATGTTTTGTACTACAAGTTAAGTATCGATCAACATGTACAGTGTATTTTCCCTTTGGATCGATATGTCTGCTTGTTCCTAAATCAATAAGTACTTATTGTTACATAGAAAAAAAGTTTGCCTCATAATTGGATAAAAGTGAGCATGTAGCAAATGAGAATATTTTTCTTCCTTACCTCCAGTAGTTTTGGGGCTGCTGGTTGAAAAAAAAGTTGGACTGAACTCTTAAGCTGTTGTATATGAATTTCAGAAAATACTACTACTTTGAAGTGCTGAGATAATAAAATAAATATCCACGTATATGACCCAATTTTCTAATTAGAGAATGATGGTTCTCACTGAACTCAGCTGAAGTAGTCAATATTCCATATACATCACTCTGCTTTTTTATTTATTTTTTAGCTTCTTGGAGTATACCTTTGTGTGTATGTTTAAATAATAGGTGTGAACTTTCTGGGACCTACTTTGTAATTACACATCTTTGGTCTATGTATCATAACTAACTGTTGCACAGATGTAACCATTAAACTGATTTTGAAATAAGAGAGATTTGAATACGACCATTATTTCAGAACCTCAGCTTCTTCTGAATCTGGGAAATGCTTTTGTTGTTTTTTTTTTTTTCCTTCAAATGTGTGCAAAAATCCTATATTCCAAATTTTATTTAGTGCAAAAGCTTTTCTCTGACGCTTTATTTTTCTTGTGATTGCTGATAACAAATTATTACTAATAAACTCCACTGAACTCTCCGCTCCCAAACTCCAGCACACAAAATAAAATCTACACAAGTAAGATCAACTAGGCAGCTGTAAAAGTGCTAGTCTGATCTACCTTAAGTAAGAATTTGGCCTAATAGAGCTCAGTCTGAATAATGTAATATTTCATGATAAATGAGAAACAGATTTTAAAATATTATTTAAGTATCCAAAACTTAACTGGCAAAAAAACACTTAAAGATTATTCTGTCAACTTTTTTTTGTGTGTGTGTCACGTGAGGAGTGAAGAAGACAAACAGGTATCAGAAGTAGTGCCACACATTCACCATTTCTATAAATTAAAGAACAGAAATATATTACGGATATAATATAACTTAAGATTATTAACTACATTAAAGAAAGGGAACTTAAAAGTTCTTAAACATACACACTTGGCAATACTTTTTATAAATAAATACACAACTAAGTAAAATAATCATACCCTATTTTTACCCTCTTTAGAACTGAAATTAAGGTTCTTGTTTCTCTCCTACTACATTAATACATAACTGCAGTTAGGAACTGTTTGTTAAGTTTGGCTCTTGGGGAGAATCCTGGATTTTCAATTTCCCGTACTGCCACATGAAAACATGTCCCAATTAATCTCATACATACATACCATTACACTGCAACTTGCATTCTGCATCCAAAACTGGGGCCCCCAATGCAAGAAAGTTGTTGGACTGGATCCAGAAGAGGGCCATGAAGATGATCAGAGGGCTGGAGCACCTCTCTTATGAAGAAAGGCTGAGCGAGCTGAGCATGTTCAATCTGGAGAAGAGAAGGCTCTGTGGAGACCTTATTGCTGCCTTCCAGACCTAAAGAAGGCCTTCATGAGAGCAGGAGAGGCACTCTTGATCAGGGAATGTAGTGACAGGACAAGAGGGAATTACTTTAATTGAAAAGAGGGGAGATTTAGGTTAGATGTGGGTCAGAAATTCTTTACAGAGAGCATGGTGAAGCACTGGCACAGGCTGCCCAGAGAAGCTGTCGATGCCCCATTTCCACAAGCACCCAAGGCCAGGTTGGATGGAGCCTGGGCAGCCTGAGCTGGTGGGTTGCTCTTTCCAACCCAAGTCATTCTATGGTTCTGCAGTTCCCTGAGTTGTAAAGTGAATGGATTGTGTATAGTTTTGATTGAACACTGTGTGGTAGAATAAGGTGCTCTTATTATGACCAATGTGTTATTATTTTGCAGCTTTGTGCCAGGAAGGAATTTTCAGACCATGTAAGTTAATGCCAGATTTTAAGAACACTTTTAAGAACTAGAAATAACACATCTTCCAGCCCTTGCCAGATGCCTTACTCCCTAGACCACACTGCTCCCTATAATCACTCTGTGATCACATTAAGTGTTCATGATTGGACACATCTTTCTTTTTATACCATGGATTTTTATGTCTTTGGCTGTTCAGGACTAAGCAAACTGTGTGCCCATTCTCCTGATGGCCAGGCAGGTGGAAACCGAGAGCAGAGAAAGTTGTTGCAGTTGCTGGAGGGTTTAGGAAAAGAGAACCCCTCCAATAGCCCCCAGGGCAAATAGGAAAACACTGAGAACAGCACTTTACCTATTCAGAGGTACTGCAGCAACTGACCACCTCTGTGCATGGCACTTTGGCCAGAGCACTGCTGTTGACTTCAGTGTAAGTGTATTAACATTCTTCATATTGCATTTGTAAATTCACTGTTATTATACAAACAAAAAGGGTGAAAAATAACAGCTGACATTTCTTGCACCTCACTGTGCTTCTCTACTTAAAAGGTGTAACAACTGCAAATCAGCCCAGTATCACCTCTACACTTCTAACAGCACCACTTTGTCTCATTCGTGTCTTGCAATTCTCCTTCACCGCTCCCACAAGCACAAGATTTTTTCAGTTATTATTCCAGTTTCCCAAGGGTTTCCATCTACTCTACCATCTCTCTATCTCCTCCTCTCCCATTCTGATTCCCTTTTCTGTATATGCCCTCTCCCCCATTCCCATGCCAGTTTGACAGCAGTCTCTCTTGTTCCTGCCTTCCCTTGCCTGTCCTGCTACATTTCTTTTTCCTATCTAAATGCAGAGTGCACTGTCTGCAAGCCCCAGTAACATTTCCACTCTAGAACATTTAATCTAGTTTCTGCAACTTTTTACTCCACTGAAATTAAAAACAGATGAACTTGGTCAGAACAAAGGTTCATCTAACCCAGTATTCTGTCTTCCACAGTGGACAAAACCAGATGCCTGTGAAGTGCTATCAGTATAGGCAAATATATACTGAATTCTCCCCAACGCCCCCAGCTGTTCTGGTCAAAATCTCTAATGATCACTTTCCAGCCAAGTTTTAGAGCCAGCACTTACTTATTCTTATCCTTCTTGTCTGCACCTTTTTACATAATCTATTTTTTCTTGATGTCTTCAAAACCAGTGCTGATTCTTGCTTCTCCTCCTAGCTTCATCTCACTTTTTGGAAACCCCTCTTATTCTGGGGATGCTGCAGGGCTCTGTCCTAGGCCTTTTTCTTTTCCTTCCAAAAAAGAAACTGCAAAGTGCTCTTGCAGTTACAAGCTCAGCTACCAATTCTGTGTTGGTTATTGACAGACTTATCAACCACACTTGTCATTTTCTTTCCAAATTGAAATTTATCTACTAAGTCTTTGTGAATATTTCTATAAGCTCCAGTTCAACAGTGCCAAAACAGGTGTCATTCCTTTCTCTGAAACACAGCAGACAAAATAAGTATCCTGCCTCATTACTCAGCCCAGAGCCCAAAACTTCTTCCTCGGCTCAGAACTCTGTTGTGTTTCACACATTTAAACTATTGCCAATTCTTGAAAACTTCTTTTTTAGAATATTTCCAAAAAACTTATTTGTTATACATACAACAGATAAAGTAGCTAATTTTGATCTCTTCTCCCCTTCTGTCTTGATTACTGTAATATTTTTTTCTTCTTCTCACAATGACAAAAAGTCAGTTATTTTCAGTTGTGTTCACTCAGTATATGGCTACATTCTTGCCTTCCCCTAGATGAATTCCCCATTAGCTATTTATTATTTTATTTTATTTTATTTTATTTTATTTTATTTTATTTTATTTTATTTTATTTTATTACCAATTAAAAAAAGAGAAAAGGATTCTGTTGGTTTTTCGAGTCTCTTCCTATAAACTCTCATTCTATCAAAATATAAACCCTGACATTTAATGGGTCTTTGAAATATGCTTCCAGAATCCCACAGTTTCATTTTCGAACAAGAACCTTTCTTCTCTCCACACAGAGAATAGCTCCTGAACTCCTTCATGTTCCTTGTAACTCCACCTTGGCAGGTGATTAGACAACAGTTATGTTCTGTGAGTAGGCTGAGAATGACAGCACTCTGAAGGGTATCGTTTCTCAGTACTTCCTCTTCTCTCGAGGTCTTTAATAAACAAATAAAGATCCAAAATATCTAACTGTAGATCCCAAATCCCTTGAGAAAATTTCGTCTCTTGTAAGAAATGTAAGCCTAAAGACACGTAAGCTGGATGTAGCCCTAAAATGGATAAAATGGATAGATTTTGAATGAGAAAAATTCATGTGTGTTGTAGACATCTTTGATGAACTGGTCTTTATAAATACTGGAATTCTTTAACGTTCATTAAAACCAACAGAGTATTCTGCTGTGTTCCATAGCAGTCGAAGAATGATCAACAGTACTCATTTAACACTAGGGCACAGTATTTAATAAAGATGTTTATCACAGTGTTAGGAACAACAGGCTATATTTTAAAAACAGACCTCAAAGTTCAAGGTAGAATGAGTATGAGTAGGTTCTACCCATATAGTTACTACTGAAAGGTTTGAAAACAATGAAATACCTTAAGTAGGTAAAGCCAAATTGGGCTGTGAAATCCAGAGAAACCAATGGGAATTCTTCCCTTTCCGTCACTGCTTCTCAGCTACAGGTTTATGTGAAACCTGAATTACCATTTCTTAAAATTAACAACCTGTTTGTAGCAGTCATAAAAGCACTAGAATTTATAGCTACAATAGAGTAGGGAAGGATTCATGTGGACTACAAGATGGTTATTTGAAGAATAAGCTATATGGGACTTCTTATCGTTAAGAAATAGGTATATGGATACTTTGAGTGTGGTTATGCTTAATTCTCTAGGTACAACATCTATTATTTCCCATATTTATAGGCATATAGGCAGCATTTTAAAGGCTCTCAATAGAGAATAGTGATGATAAATGAAATGAAAATGTCATGATTTTATATTTTTTTCTTGCAGTATGTGAATGATTTGCTTCCAAAAGTCTAATAGCAAAGATTTTGTACTAGCCTGAAGCCAGATTATATGAATTCCACTTCCTTTTTTCAATTAGGGAGGGCACTACTAAGTAATGAGATGAAAGATAAAACCCAAAGCGAGTAAGAAAAAATGAGAATGAGGGTGACCTTTTTCTATGGCCAAGATGTAGCCTTCAACTGTTTGTCCCAGCACTGCAAGAATCACTTCAGAAAGAGGAGAGGAGCCCGTACTGCCTTGATTAAATGGGTGTGTAGAAGTACTTTTCTTGAAGCGTGTGCACAAAACACAAGACAGAGGAAATCATATCATTACCCACATGAGCCTGTGGTTTGGAAAGACGAGCGGTTGTCTTCCGGCAGCTGCAGGGAATGATGGAGAACCAGATAGAGTCCTAGCTGTCACACACTCCATACACTTTTTTGTAACACTTTTCCCCCCCATTTTTTTTTTTTAAATGCAGTAAGCATGCTGTCCAAGGCTGCCAGAAAAATGAATTACATAGGTGTCCCCTCACTCAGCTATCAAATCCCTCTCTTCCAACCTACTAAATAAAGAGAGGGGCTGTTGCATTCATGAAAAAAAAAAAAAGAAAGAAAGAAAGAAAGAAAAAAAAAATAAGAAAGAAAGGTAAAATCATTTTTATGCAAGCCCATACCAGAGAATCAGGAAGGTATTCATTTTATTTTGTGTATCTAGACAGTGATTTTAATGTTATGTAAATGTAGCAGGCAATTCCTAATCTATCCTGAAATGTATGTGTCAGAGCTCTTGTGTAGTACAGGTTACTGATGATAAAAACAAGATGTGTTTTTATACAAGGAAGGCGCATGATTACCAGCTTTAGAATTTTTTTCTTTCATTGCAAATTTTAAATGGAACAAGCCAGAGCAATGGAAACTGAGCAGTACCACCGCAGAAAACGTTAGTGTCTTTTCAGACAGTCAAGCATTGACAAGCATTGTTTGCCTCTGTTCTTGAAACCAGAACAGCCAGACATGGTATCACAACCCTTTAAACTTTAAAACTGTTTAGGTTGAAAATCTTCTATTAATCTTTAGAGCACCAATGTTCCTTTTTTTTTTTTTTTTCCCTTGCAAAAAAGGAAACTTATCTTGTCTCAAGAATATTTCCAAACACTCAGTTGAGTTGAGGCTGTCATGATAAGGCAATCTTCACATCAGGAGGCTTTTTCAGAGAGGAAGAAGAAGCACAGATACAAACAGGGTCCAAGCCTCAGATCCAACTGTCAAGGAAGCCGATGCACACAAGATCTTAAACTGACAATTATGAAGAAGTTACATGCTTAGATAACTTGGCAGGACAAGATTCTCAGACTGAGCCTCACCTGACTCCTCAATCTGACAGCACTGCAGTTTCTGCACCCTGCTGGTTGAATGCTTGCAGCACCTAGGCACGCTTGTGGAGGCATGAAAAGCACTTCTGCAGAATCCAGGTTCAAGCCTCTTGAAGCATTGCCCCAAATGGTCATTATCTCAGCTGTCAACCAACTGGCAATGTTCTTTCATAGCAAAGGTGGTTTCTGTCCTACAGTCAGATGCAAAATTTGAACTCAGGTCTCCTATATGTGGCTCAACAGAGATTGGCATAGAAAAGGTTGTGTGAGGAGAGCAGGAAGCAGGGTGAGAGGAAGAAGTTCTGCCGTGTTTTGTCAGAAAAAGCAGGCAACATAATACAAAACTAAACTACCAAAGGAGATTTCAGGACTGTGACTGTCAAGTACCAGTTTGTGTTTTCCAGCAAATCGGAGTTACATATGTGACTAAGAGAGCGACCTTAAGTTAGTCTGCATGAGATGCCGCCCTCAATACACTGACCCTGAGGGGTCCTTTTCTAAAGAAGTTCAGCAACACCACCCACATCTTCTGTGGCTTTTGCCTTCAAATACCTCCCCAAAAACTAAGGTTGATTAATCTCTGAGGCATATTTGCACAATATTTGCTCCACCAGGCAGCAGTATAGGGAAATTTAGATTTTTCAGCAGTGTTTATTCAGTACTGCAACATGTTTGTGTTGGAGAGAATTTCCAGTAAGGACAAAGAAGGCCCAGGAACCAGCCATAAATATAAAATCCAGTCTCTAACTACAGGAAAACCATGCTCTCACATCTACTACCTTATAGCATGAGATAAACTGGAAGAACCTACACAGCAGTACAATCCAGGATGCACTTGTAAACCATGCCAGTCAAAGGATTATCCTTTTGTGAGAATCAAAGGTAATTTTATTGGGTGGATTGGAAAGAAAGTCTATGATTTAGTACAAGTTCTGTAGCTTTCAAAATGGAGAGCAAAGGCAAGATCTTGAATTTCTCCTTTGCAATGCCATTATTTCAAACTAGTAATTATTATTCCGTTAAACTCATGTTAGCTAATGTTAGTTAGCTTTTAATCAATCTATGCCATTCTTTCATATAGGAACACATACTGAATACTTTTTACATGTGTGCAGATTAAAAGTTAGTGGTAATTCACCTACAACATGAACTGGAAGCAGACTCAGATCATTTCCTTCCATATTCTCACACTGTTCCATATACTGACAGTTTTGCACTGAAAATTAACTTCTAAGCAAAGGTCTCCAGAATTTCCTTATTTTCTTCAAAAGTATTGGCTGCCAGTCAAAACTTGTACCAGAGAGTCATCGAATAACTGAAAAACTTATTTGGAGAGACTTGGGAAGCCATCAAGTCCATTCTGCTCTCAAAGCAGGTCCAGTTTTAAAGCTAGAGCTAAGGTAGTCATCAAACAAGGGAAAAAAACAGTAGAAATGATCAAAGTTTTAAAATACAAACAGGCATTCAGATGTTTGTGTGATTTGTCTGATTACAGGGAAGGTAGCTAGTTCAGCCACGGAATAATTCTTTACAAGGTCAAATTAATTCTTGTAAAGGCAATGAAATTTTCATTGAGTTACATGGGGCAAATCAAATTTTAAGTCACAAAACTTAGATGCTAACAAAGTAAATCAATAGAGTAAATGTGACCCCAGGCATTATCAATGCATGTGGATGTTGAAGCATGAAGTGTCATACAATCAGTATGCAGACTAGAGCTTTGATACCAGGCAGAAACTTCTGCCACAGAGTTTTTATATGAATGTTTTTTGTTTATTTGAATTTAGACCTGAGTGTTCCTGAGAACCAGGCCCTTACGTAGTACAAGAACCAGCTTATTTCCCCTGTTGCTACACTGGTGTTCACCTGACCTGATCTGTTGCTATGACTGACGAACAAGGAAAACAGTTTTCCTTCCTTCATTTAGCAAAGCAGGTTATGTGCTTTCATGTACTTATCATAGATATATATGCAAGACCCTATCTGAAGAGAAGGAATAGGCCTAATAACTTGGGCTAATGCTGAAATCAGGCACAGAAATTTGAAACAGGAGCCATAACTGAGGAAAGAAGAATCTGATTAAGAAACCAAAGAAGTTCCAAAGTAAAAGGTAAGGTAAAGCTGTTATCTGTGATTGGAGAAAAAATCATGGTTCCAAAGATTCTACTAGCTATGTTATACAACTGAAGCAGAGAGGGCTTAAGTGCAATCATATGAGTTGTTAGACTGACCACCCAAGACTAGCTACAATCCAATCCAAGTAGAAAGATAAAAGAAAGAAACCAAGAAAAAGGATCTGCAGCACGAAGTCAAGGAAAACATGACCAGTTTTGCAAATTGCTGCATCTATCTGATACATTCACAGTACACTCAATTGGTGGCCACAAGAAACATTCACCTGGTTCCTTCCCTCTTTGGAATGCTACATTCTCCAAATTCTGCTTGCTGAAGCAACCATGGAGTTTTTGTTTGTTTGTTCTCAAAGAATTAGAGGTATATCTGTAAGATAAGGTCACTTGCTTTTTAGTCCTGTAAGATCCATAAGTAAAAAACAAACCTGAGTTCCTCACAGCTTTGACTTATTATTCTTGAGAATGTCATATTATGAAAAATACTTCAGAAATTTTCTGGAGGAAGAACTATTTCTCCTCTCCCCTTCCCTCTCCCTCTCCCCTTCCCTCTCCCTCTCCTGTCCTCTTCTCCATTCTTGTGTGTGAATGGAAACATTCACTTCAGAACAGAACACATATTCCATTTACAATGAAGTCCGAACCCTTATCCCACTTCAATCTTCATTCAAAACAGAGCTTAAACTTAGAAGCAGAAATTTATCCAGCCACTGCTTACTGAGAAATGCTAACAATTATATGCTAGAATAATTCCAAAGTGTTTAATGGGAAAGCTGGGGACTCACCTCTATATAAAGAATGTCTCTGAGTGACTAAATTGTCCTGGTGAAATTGCACTGACTCTTCAGTGGCTAATATTTCAGTCAGCTCTAGAACATACAACTGAAATTCCAAACAGTGACAGAGGACTAAAATACAAGCTTATACTTAAAATGGAGATTCATGGGACAGTTTGTATTGACATTTGTTATGACATCTGGTCTGTGTGGAAGTGCTAGGGAAGCAGCAGAAAAGCACATGGAAACCATATGTATGGTTTCCATACATACAGAGCAAAATTACTGGTGAGCATAGATCAACAAAGGCTCACTAAAGCAGCTTGAACTGTGCAGGGATTCTGTAGATCCTGTGCTGTTAAGAGAATTCATACTTCTCTAGCCTAATTCCTGTGTCAAAATTAGGTGCAGTATCTGCCATAGCAGAGGATTTGATCTACTCATGTTCCATGCTTGTGAAAAGAAAAACATCTCTGTTTGTGATCTGAGTGAGAGTTTCAGACTTAGGACTAGAGAAGAAGCTGTGCCAATATCTGGTGTGTGAACAAGCAGGCACAATGCTGCTGCTGCTACTCATTCAAAATTAAAAGGGGGAAAAAAACAACATTTGTGAAAGACACAAATGACATTTTTATTTAATCAGAATGATTGCTACTATTTCATCTTTAAATCAACACTTGAAGTATTTACTCACTATTACATCAGCTTTCATAATGTTTTAAACAAGTTTTATGCATGGCCAAATAGAACATAGATATGTGCAAAACAATCCGCTAACATGCCCTCTGAGGTGTGTTTTAATAAAAACATGAAAATTCATTTTAAAAAGTCTAAATGTAAGCTTTCCAGTACAGTCAATAAGAAATTTACCTGAGCAAAACCATTATATTTCAAATCAAACAAGCTATAAATACACAGTATCTAGGGGGAGGCTGTAAAAGCAATTTAGTAAAATAAGCTATATACTGTTGCATATGTTAAAAATCAGATGATTTGGGGAAGGTAAGGCATATGAAACATGTTATTTTATATGAGTTCTGTACCAGGGAAGACACAGTTTGGCTGATGGTGTCAATGGAGTTATCAGAAATACAACCATTCATCTACGTAATTGCATGGGAGAAAACATTAAGAACTTGGCACACATTAAAAATGATTCCTAATTAAAATGTTATTTAATAAACAGGCCCATTTTATTACTCGAGGACCTAAAAAAAAAATTTAATAAGTGACTGCTAAACAAGTAATTATAAGGGTAATAAAGCTCTCCATTCTGATTAGGGAAAATATTCATTTCATGACCATCCAGTGATCCATTTTCTACCACAGCTGTCAAAAGAGGCAATCTGCAACCATTTAGAGATGTACTACTGTTATTATGCTTATGTAATACTGCTATTACATTTTGTAACAGTAATAATGATCTGAAAGTAGTTCTTAGGGTAATTATAGACCAGTTTGCTAATACGTTAACTGCTCCTGAGTCTTCATTCAGTCCCAGTAAATTGATGGCATTTCACTACTAGGGTTGTGAGGCACAGGGGTGGATTTATGGCTTTCTGCTTCCTACCAACATCACTCAAAACTCCTAGCTGAGTTGTAGTGTAAATGGTTTCCACCTGCTCACTGTCTCCAACCATTAATGTCTCAGTAAAAGGGATTAAAACTGTGAGATGCTGATCACCCACACTCCTCACTGTTAGCTGAAATGACTCGCCACCCCCTGCATGCAACCTGCAATATGCTCTAACACTATGAGATAATTAAAATAGTAATAATAATTAAAAAAAAAAAAAAAAGAACTCACAGAGCAGGGTTAACAGCTGGTAAACTAAGTTATTTTCAAGCTAACCAGAGATCAGGAAGCCTCTAGGTTGCCTTTCTGTCTCCAGTTTAAGACCAGATTCCTTTCAGTTTTCCCTGTTCAGGACAAACCTCCAGTGATGTACACATTTTTCCTTTTCTTTCTCTGTATAGCTTGCACCAAGCTGTGGCAAATGAAAGCTAAGTGATGCTACGGTAGGAAACGTCTTAGGCCTCCAAACCTTTTTCTAACTTGCTTCCTCTATCTACTCTTGGACTCGACTTGTCACCAAAACAGCTGATTTCATTCAGAGAAGGATTTCTTTGAAACAGGCTGTGAGCTATCCATCCCACTTGTTTGCATTGTTGGAAACCAGTTCAATTTCAAGTATCAACATAGATTTCATAACTGAGATTGCCCCTAAAATATTCTCTTTTTTTTTTTTTCCCAGTATTTTACTTGTGGTTTGATATATAACACAGGTGAGCAACAATTCTTAAAATCTGCTGACACTCAGTATTGATGCTGTACTCCTAAACAGGAATAGTCACTGCCCTTTTCAAGGCAGTGTCCCAGAAACAGGATGTGTTGCAGTAGGAGGCTATTTTTCTGGTGTATTTACTTTAATGCATTTACCTTACCTAGACTACCTGGGTATTTCTCGACTTTTTTTTATTTTGCTGTTAGATTTGGTTCATTTGAAAAACGTTGCAGTATACTTGCACTTACTGTAACTTCAGTGATGTTTGAATCCAGACGTCAAATGTTATGCTTCCTCCACAGTTAGTCCTCAGTGTACAGGAACCAATGTAGGCTGAAGGCCTCTCTCAGCATGAGTGTTCAGCTAGTGCCACATGAAAGGCTCACCAAGTAGAGGAACCAGTACAAAGGTTCGTACTTCTCTTGTACACTAAGCAGTGGGGGAATAGTTGTGCTCCAGGAGGTATGAGCTCAGTCAGCTGTTTCCCGTGGTATTCCAAGCTTTGCACAGCCTTCTGACTGCTGCTTAAGAGATAAAGGCTGAACATTTATTATTTTACCAAGTAAAAACAGTGTTTTTCACTCACAAGGTTTCATTTCAGCTGAGAACCATAAGGTCATCCATAATTCTGGAAAAAAACATTCAGTGTAAGGTGGGATTCTAGGAATTCACTCTTCAAACAAAATTAATATTCTGGAAATAAGTCTCCTGTTGCTCTGGGTCCTTCTGTTCTCAGTCTTTACTCAGTTGGGTGAGTAGGAGCAGGGGGAAAAAGATTAAAAAAAGGTAGAATGTGAAGCCCTACAATGTCAATACAGCTATTGTTTATTTGATATAGAAATGATAACTTCTCTAAGGTTAGTTCAGAACTTTCTTTTTAACTGTACTACCTAAGATTATTAGTCTTGCTACCACACTTACAAGGGAAATTAAAAGTGTTACTATCTTGGTTGTGAAGCACAGGAAAAGGGAAGAAATTCTTAACTATAAAATGCAGGAGATGAGTTCTCAGAATTAGTAACCTCTTGCCCAATGTCCTGATTCCCAGTATTAGATAGTACTTAGGAAGTGGCTCTAAGATGATATTTACATGATGATTTTCTTTTTTTTGTGCCTTTACCTGTGTTCCTCTACTGTGCTGGCTGTCAGATTTGGCATTCTGAAGAAGAATCCTGAAGATCAGCAGCATTAGAAAGGAACACGAAATTTAATAGCAAGATAGAAGAAATTGTTTTACTTGCTTACATTTTTGACTGATACTTGTAATTTTGGTTGCATTTTAAAAGCATGACCCTTTAGAAACAGTTTAAGAAAGTAAAACTTATAAAATTACTGAGATGTACAGTGTGTCTGAAGAATTTGGGCAGTAAAGCAATTTACATCATATCTTGTGGGGGTGATTTGGAATCAAAGACATTCAGATTATTTGCCTTTCTCTTATTTTATTTTTTTTTAATATTTGAATGAAAAATATTCTAGGTGAGATATATGCCCTCAGACAGTATTCCATGGAAGATGAACGCAGGTGCTCGATTTCTCACTCTGATGAGAGAACAGGACACAATTAGTATTGTCCTCTCTACAAGAGGATTGTTTATTCCTACTTTTTTTTTCCCAGCACAAACCTGGAAGACTAACTCACCTTCTTTAAGAATTTTCAATTTAAGAATTTTTAATCATTATTTAGAACATACTGTATTTTGCCAGGTAAGACTATAATGAGAAATTTATATCTCATTTCCAGGAGCATCTTGGAAACTAAAGCAATTACTTCTCTAAATAGACTTCAGTTCTCAATTGTATAACAGCAGCAGCTGCTCACAGTTTGATACAATAGATGCTCTGGCCAAAGATCCATGCTTATGCAGTTCAAAAGGGACAAGAGAGGTTCTTTTATTCGAACTCCCGCATACCTATCATTGCATTCAGCTGGTGTACTTCTATGGAAAAAAGCATATGTAGCTAGAGACTGCCTCCTTTGTCCACTTATTGCCATAGTATTTCCTCCTCTTCAAAGTGCTCGATGTTCAAATGTACAGCAGGCAAAGAGTCCAAATACACCGAAGAATGGGAATTTCTTGTTCTTCAGCCTCTATTCTTAGACTCAGTCATTCTGAACTGACGCCTGCTCACCCCTTGTGGTCCCAACAGAGCTTGAAGGCAGAAGGATTCACTCACAAAAGCTGTCCACGCTGCTGGGCATGCACTGAGAAAGCCACTTCTGTTGCCTTTACCATCAAGGCATAAATCTCACTCTAAGGTTCGTGTGGTGAAATACCATGTATTTCATGTGCGGTACAGACGAAATCTTAGAAATCGTACAATCGTAATGTGGCAGAATTGTTCCTTTACAAAATTTTTATCCAAATAGCTTACACGTATGAGCAACTTAAAAGTGGAGTTCACTAGTTTGGCTGATATGTAATGTGATCATCTACGGAATATAACCATGTTTTTCCCCAGGATTCTGCCTGGAAAACAGTCAAGATCATAAGTCATTCTCTGCATTCCCACACAGGCACTTCTTACATATAATCACTTCCCTTAATAAGAAACATAAGTGAGAAGGTATGTATCAGCATCTTCACAATCAAAATAAAAGGGACTTAGCCAGTTGACAGTATACTGCAGTTCTCCATTCTCAGAAACATGCTTAAAAGAAGGCAAGTTTGGGACTTTATAGAACCACAGAATCATAGACTCATTTGAATAGGAGAGAGCCCTTAAAGTTCCTCTGATCCAACTCCTCTGCAATGAACAGGGACACCTACATCTAGATCAGGTGCTCAGAGCCCCATCCAGCCTCACCATGAAAGTCTCCAGGGATGGGGCTTCCACCATACCCCTGGGCAACCTGTGCTGGTGCCTCACCATGCTCATTGTAGAAAACTTCTTCCTTATATTCAATGTAATTCTCCCCTGTTCCAGGCTGAAACCACAACCCACTGTATATTAAGTTATACTTAAGTTCCACCTCCTCGTAATTTGTTAATCAGTGATGATTTACAGATCCTCTATACAGTACAAATAAAATATCATTGTTTTCTCTAGACATGGGTGCATCATATTCTTGCTCTCTGTAGTGATATCTGATAGGCAATTATTAAATATTAAGATATTTTTATAGGAAGTGTGATCTTCAGTAGAGAAGGGACTACTGGCAGTTTCTTTAATATCCACCTCAGAGTTCTTTAACAGTGCCAGGACTAGTGCCTGAAGAGCAGGAATTCCTGGTAGCTCTTTTGATTACTACAGTGACTGCTGGGAGAATGGGATATCTGAATCACCTTTGAGACATTAAAGAGGCTTTCTTAATTTTAAGAATTAGACAATAAATTAGTCTTATTCCAGAGGAATTCCAAAGAACGAATTTATCTGTACTGATCAAGAGGATCCAAACTCTAATAGGGACTAACTCAGTCCAGACAAAAAAGAGAAGCCCTTGTAGCAGGGTAAATGCAGCCTGGCAGAGATCATGTGTGTATGAAGTGGGAAAATCATGAAAAAGAGAAAGTAAAATGTTGGAACCAAAATAATATACAGGTAAGGTCATGCCTTGCTCAGCTAGGAGTGATCACAGATACCCTGGACAGAACACACTTTGTGGACTAGGTAGCAGAGGGCTGTGGAAAAGGAGAAGGATGTATCTTCTGACGACACACCTCCGAGTCTCACTTAGGAGTCAGGAAGGAGTGCAGCCAGCTGCCAGAGCAGCTTGAAGCTATTAAAGGGTCTGCAGAACAGAGGCAGCTCCCAGTAGGGTGCAGCAAGGCCTGTGGGGAATGGAGTCTGCAGAGGGAAAGGGAAGCTGTCTTCCCAAGTTTAAGAGTGCATGTATGTCAAAAATATGTTGATTAAAACACTTTCTTGGGAGAGATTGGCACAAAATGATTTCCTCATAATGCTGGGGATGGCACAGTCTGTCCCACACAGCTAGTGACTCACAAAAAGGTAACAACCAAGAGTGGCAGCTCACTCCAAAGGCACACAAAGGGATCTGTAGCCTTGAAATTCATTGCAGGCAACATCTACTGCCCTTCAGTGTATAATGTGATGATGGAAAGGAGAAGATGTATTCTGCTCACCGAGAGCAATTTTGAAAAAGACTTGATATCAAGTCATGCAAAAAGAAGCAAAGAATGTCAAATTGTCCATGATTGCCAACAGACATGCAAGATGTGTTCTGTAAAATGCTTGGGTAACAGGAAAGGAGAGGACATTACACTATAGTTAGGAAATAGGAGGTAATGAAATAGATGCCAAATAAAGAATGCAAGTTGCAATCTAATAAAATAGTTCCGCTTTTCCACTCTCCTTTTTCCATTTTTCTATTCTAATTCCAGAATATTCTGATGAATATACCAACCCTTTTTTTCATGTAATGTGTGTCAAAGAATGTATGCAATTAATGCATAGATATTCTTCTGAAATACAAATTATGTAAAAATTAGGACTGTTCCCCATCCTAAAGGTGCTTCAAGTTCCTTGAGCTGGAAGTGGGCACTATTTCACCCAGTGAATACTGGTTCAAATATAAACTCACAAGCATTCCTCGAATGCTAAGAGAACCCAGAAAAGGAGTATTTTTCAGCTAAGGGAACCTGCATCTTGTTCCTTGCTTAGCTTTCCTTCTGTGATTGCAAGCATGTTCCCATTGTGAAATTAAGATGATACACATTCCTTTCCTACAGAAAGAATCTCATCTACTTGAGGAAAAGAATACTTTAGAATGCTATGTGACAGGCTATATGTATATATAGAAAATACATATTGCTTTAATCCTTGGTCAGTGTTCACAGTTAGCCATCAAGTTTAGCTTATCATCTACAATGAGAATAAATGGCAGTTCCTGTTCAAAGCTATGCTAGCTTTACCCTGCAGCTTCACTGTTCAGCATGTCTTTAATTCAGACTCCTTATTCTAACTGTATTTGAACACTGCTTGTTTTCCCCCTGAAGTAGTTGCACGGTTTGTCTCTGAGCCTCAAAGGCTGAGATACTCAAAGCAGGAATTCCTCCCCTGTACCTGTTTGTGAAACATTTGTCCCTTCCAGTTAGGAGATAATCAGGGCAAATAATAATAATCAATCATTAGCACAGGTAGAAAACTTGTAATTTATAACTTACATTGTTTAAAAAAAAAAAAAAGAAAAAAACATGCACACACACAAACAACAATCCCAAACAAAACCCCAAACAAAAAAGCCCTGTTCAGAAGGGGAAGTATTCTCTTCATATTTGTGTCTTTTTCATCAGATTTCAACTTGAAGGAAAAGGACTTTTCAGAGCTGAGGAATATTGTCTGATCGATGGTAATAATAACATGCATTATAAATGAAATATTAACTCAGCTTTCAGGCATGGGAACCTCTCTGCCACATATGACTAGAGGAACGTATGACTCTTTTCTGCATCGTTCCTACATAGCCCATATGGATACGGTCCCAGCACACTCTGCCAGCTCACAAAGAGAGCAGCGACGCATTCACAGTTTCCCCAGCCCGCCTCTTTCAGTCCCATCTTTCCCACACAACGCAGCTCCCCACTAAAGCAAACGCCCCACTCCACCTCCACACCACCAGCTCCTTTTCCCTTGCCTCATTCTCTGCCTTCACTCCCACAGACGGGCTGTCTGGATGAGACTGCCCAACGTGACCCACCTCTTCCCAGAGCCCCCCAGCTCCAGGATGCGCCGGCTCACTCCCACTCATTTCCCCCATCTTGGTTTCAACACCTCCCACTGACCTGTGCAGGAGAGAACTGAGCCTTGACTAAATATAGCAAAGCTTGAACAGCTCTTGCACTGCCAGTGTGGGCAGCAAGTAGGGGCAGAGAATGTTTCCACCCTGTGGGGCAGGGAGCAAATTCAGACTGCCATGCACAAGCAGATCAGCAGTCTTACCATGAGCTCTTCTGGGTTTACCCCCTGCTACCAAGCAACTGTTCATTTCCAACCATAGTGCATCTCCAAATGGCCTTTTAATGATGAACACAGCATTTTAATGTTTCCAAAGGGAAAAGATAGTTATAGCAAAAGCTATGCATTGCTTTAATTATGAAGATCCCATTTAGACTATATCTTAAACATTGCTTATTGTATTTATCATATAATAATAATAATACTCTCAGTTCCACACAACAATAGACCTTAGTTGGAAAACCTTCTCACAAGGAACTAGTGAAAACACACACACATATATAGCCTTAAAGCTTTTTACTAGCAGATTTCAAACTTTGGAATTTTTCACATGATATTTTTCCTACTCCATTCTCCTACTATACACCCAAGATGGACATTTTGCACAGAGATTTTTTTTATCTCAGTGACAGAAATCTATGTTTTTCTTCTTTTGTAGTCACTTTCTCCACAGTTCCTCTGATCATTTTGTAGATACTTCAGCTGCACCACAGGCAGTGTCTGCTGATGGCATCCTGGTGCTGGTACTTTCAAGCTGTCTTTCTCAAACCCCACACATGTCACCAGAGAAGGGGCAGTGGTGGTTGTTTGCAGCACCCTGGCACATACATGTGGCACCGCTGTGGCTAGTTTCTGATAACAATACCAGTAAAATATGGTGGTGGCTGTTCTCACAGCCCAAATGTGCTCCTACTGAAATAGTTTTGCCATTGACTTCATCAAACCTTTTCCCAGGCTGAGATTCTTTCTCTCAGCATTACACACAGACCTCCAGCCCCCTACTTCATACAGAGGGACTTGGGAGAGGTAACACTGAGGAAGAAGGAGCCCTAACCTGTGTTTCAGGAGGACCCAAGGTGGCTACAGCTTGCAGCCTTGTCCCCGAACTCACTTTCTTGGGATGGAAGGCCAGCCACCCAAGGACCTGCAGGCCAGAAAGAGGGAGAGGCATTCCCAGAAGTACCAATGCATGACTTATATAAGCATGTTAACCATGTCCCCTCAGTGACCTGTGTGACAAATACTGAGCAGTGCACAGATGCTGAAGGTTCATTCTTAAAAGTTGTTTACCGCTGACTGTAACAGTGGTCTGGCTTCTCTAAAATGCAAGACATAAAATTACACTGTTTTTTTTTTCTCTCTCTCTCTTTTTTTTTTTTTTTTTCAGAAATCATGATCAGCTATCCTGTTATAAACTGATCTTATCAGGGTTGAGGGGTTGAGTCATACTGACTATAAACTAATCTCCAGGAAACAACTCCCCCCCGTGCCCCCCCCTTACTCTTACCCTGGAAATTATTTGTAAGTTACACTTCACTTTTGCCTGAGTAAGTGCCCCTTAAAGACCATGTGAAACACTAGGGAAGGCAAAACAGCAAGTCAACAGCCAAGTGAGCTCAATGGAGCAAGGTAAATTCTGAATTGCCATCATATTATTCCTCACTCAGATCTTCCTCTAACAAGACAAAATCTGGTTGTATGGTCCATCCAGCAACACCCCCTGACACTGCACGCACAGCACAAGGGAGCTAAAAACACCTGTGGATTCTCCCCAAGGAATGAATTCCTCATCTTTCTCTCTGCAGGGACCCTCTGCAGCAGGGTGCTCGTGGAAGTTTCTCCAGATCCTACTGCAGCTTCACTGCTTTCTGCACTGGGTCCAATGCTACAAGACATGGGGAAAATTTGTGCTAGATAGGAAGCATCGTGAGGAGGAAATAGAGCCTGAACCTTTTCAGAGGAAGAGAGACTCAAACAGCCAGGTAGCAGATCACTAGAGAAGAAAATGCACTGTGCTTTTAGCTTTTTATATGATAAAAACAATGTGCAGAAGCCACAGGGCTGTAACTAACTGCTTTCAAAGCACAGATGAAAGTTTTAGGCATTGGCTGCTGTTTAGAGCTGTTCCTGAGAACCAGCAGAAATAAAAGCACTGCAATAACCACAGCAGAGCTCACGTATTTAAAGAGACAATGCTGAAACGTTACATGGTGGGTAAAGAAAAAAAAAAAGTAAATTTGCCATAGGAAATGGGCAAGGTCAAGGGCATGATGGTGTAAGCTCTGTTACTGCCATATACTCGAGCAGTTAGATACAGATCAGATCCAAAAACCAGTGCTCACTATGTTTTCTCAAATTAAATTATGAAAGAAGACAGTGATGCATGTCCATGTAGATGCATGTCATTTTCCCCACCTCCTCAAAATAAAACAAACTGGTATGCTGCGGATTTGATACCGAGCTGATGTTTCTGCAGCTTTCCTGAGCACTTGGAGGTGGGCTACAGTTCCCCGTTATCTTGCTTCTTAACAAACTCCATCAAAAACAAATGTAGAGATCACACAAACCGCCTGAGACTTACCAAACAGCTGTGCAGAAAATAATTCTGATGAGAGACCATCTCCTGCTTACGAATCTCCTACAGCAGACTACTTGGTTATATATATATTATATTCTTTGGCTGCGTAATTCCTTCCGTACAGTTATACAACTACAATTATGGAGCACAGACATAGTCAGGGGAAAGTATACAAAATTTACAAATTTATTTTGTTTTGGATGGAATCCCTGCACCAATGCATTCACTGTTCAAGTTCTCTCCAGTTTCAATAGAAAGTGCTTTTTCTCCTGTGATGTGTTGTGATATTCCTCATTTTTAGATACTACATGTATAGAATACATACATAGAATGTGCGATAGAGACAATTTTAATTTATGTGAGATAGATAGAGACAATTTTAATTTAATTGTTGGGCTCCAAAGCCAGACTTTGGGGGTATGTGGAATGAAAAGTCAGCAGACAAAGCAGAGCTGCCCATAGTGTTAAGCCTCACTAGATGTGTGAATTTGGGCAAATATCTGCTTGTTGCCTTAGTTTCCCTATTTGTCGGGCTCAGTCAGCAAAAAGAACAGAAAAGAGACCAAGCAATTATTATTGCTATATACTAATTAACTCTTCAGGGAACAGTAAGCAAAAAGCATAAAAGGTGACCCAGCTTCCCATCTCTCATTGGTTAGACTCAAGGCACTTTTGCAGGGCATTCTGAAATAGCTGTGAGCTCACCAGAGGTTCAAGTGAATCCTGCATTTATGTGTCAGTGTATCCAGTCCACTCGGTAGCTGCCTAACCCTATGGATCCTTCTGTTTGTTCCAGAAAAATTCGGTGTCTCCAGCAATAGCAAGATTTCTACCACTTCTCAGTCAGCGGTATAGTGGGACCTAGAGAAAAGAATGAATGGTACTAGTATTGAATAAAATGCTCAGTTGGGATATGGGAAACTCAGGTTTGGGCCTTTCTCGGTAAGATGTAAAGATAGTGCTTTGAATCCACTGCCTAGTCTGCTGAATAGAGAGTTTTCTACATATGAGGCAGTGCCATTGACCTAAAGGAAGAATGAGAGCAGTACTTGCAAATTGCCATTGCTCACGGTTTCCATACCTACCTGCCTTAATTTCCAAGAAATAAAAATGGTTTTGATGTAAATATTTTTTAACATATAGCATAGGGGAGCAGCACCGCCTGTTCCCATCCTGAGAATTCTGAGAAGGTTGTATAAATACGAGTTGAACGTGTGTCTTTGCTTTCAGATCCCCACATTGTTTTTGGCCAAATGAGTTCTGTGAAAGAAAGCTCATCCTTTCCAAGGCATTTTTAGAGACAGATGGGGTGACATTTTTGCACATACACTGAATAGTGGGCGTCTCAGGTGGACATGATGATGGTTTTTAAAAAGTGCTCCTAACAACAGGACAAGCCCAGAAATATTTAGCCACCATCTCTGTCCAGTGCTTCTTTGGATCCATTCCACTGACTTCTCTAGGTACAATGTGCTCACACAGGGTCAGCCCATGTTACCATATGACACCTAGAATTACTGAAGCTGGAGTCAGTTTGAGGCTGCGTGGAAGTAGCTGGAGGGATGGGTGGCCATATGTTGGAAATGAAGCATCACTTGTCTGGGATAGAAGAAACAAAGCATGATGCTGAATAATACATCAGCTGGGACTGACTGACTGGGTACTAATGACTGCTTAATTTGCATTTTCCTGCTTTTTAGTGCATGCACTGTTAGGAAATCTAAAGAAAATAACTCAAGGTTGGCAAGTCATTTTTGATGGAAAAGCATTAATCTCAGATAAAAACCTTAACAAATGCATTGCAATAGACATTTTCTGAGTTCAGTAGATCTCTGCAGGGACATACATTATCTTTTTGCTGCCATGAAGAAGGAAAAAAGCTGGTTCTAACCAGTCATCTTGCCTTAAAAAAGCGTGAAACAGCAGGAAGAATAACTTAGATCTGTCTCTGACTGCTTCCTTTCCTCATCTCTAATGGCTCATCAGAATGACATGCAAAGTTTGATCAGTCTCCTTCAAATTAAGACTATTCCCAGTGCCCAGCAAGAAAGCAAGCATTCAGAATCAAACTAGTCTTTTCCAGCATCTCTCGTTATCGATGATCAGTTTTATTACTGAAAGCCATCTGTAATTCCCAATAGGCCAACTAGTTTTGGAGAGCATAGAATCATTTGTCTTCCTAAAAAATATTTCTGACCCTTCTTTGTTCATTGTCATTGCCAGTAGTAATGTCTAAACCTTTCTGGAGGAAGTTAGTGATGCTTTTTGACTGCTTTGCCATTGACATGCAATTGGTAAATGAGTCAGCATCTTCTTGTAAAATAGCAGTAGCTTCAGTGTGCTGAGTCACAGTTTCATAGGTACTCTAGGGTTCTCTTATCTGCACAGCCAACACATTTTCTGTTTGCTTCAGCAGCGAGGCTATTACTCTAAGTCTTAAAAAATTGGTTTTGTGGTCTCATGCCTTATTCTGAGATCAGCATGTAACAGTTTCAGTTCATTGCATCTACACATGAGAGTTTTAATTTTTTTTTCCAATGATTAGAATGGTTAAAATCTTCCTGAAGAAAACATACAGGCCACCCAAGCTGCTAACTCCATGTTGTCATAGGCATGGTTAAAATGAGCGGGCAGGGAAAGGTCATGCAGAAAAGAAAGCTTGAAAATGGAACAGGAGGTTTAGCTTGTATTTTTTAAACATTTAGAAGTGTCTTTGAGCATGAAGCATCATTGCTGGAGTTGAATATCCTGTTCTTTAAACACTCAACTCCTGAAAAACACAGCACCCCTGTCCACCACCTAGATTTTCCTGCATGCCTCTGTCACTCCTGCTGCCATTAGGCAACATTATGTCCCACTTCCCTTTGCCACTTCCCTTTGTTTTCACTTCAGGCATTAAACTGGAGCTCATTTCTCTGCACAAGCATGAATTCTCCAGAAAGGCTTGTAGGAAGATGATTGATCTATGGTCCCTGCCTCATGTCAGATTTCACTGAACACCCCCCAATGGTTTGCATGCTGCCTAAGGTAGTGTAAGAATCCTCATGTCCTTAAGGAGGCTGAAAAGACCAAAAGGCCTGCTACAAAAATCTCTACAGATGAGGTAGGTACTGGAAAAAAAGATGAAATTGCAGCAATGTGTTAATCTTACATTGGCTAAACCTGCATTTTACAATCTTTTTGCATAGCTCTACAGAGGAATAAAGAGAAATAATTGCACAGACTGTTTTTTTTTTTCTTCCTTTCCTACAAACTATCCTGTTCCAGATGAAAACAAATCCACTTTTTTTCCACTCCATAGTGGGACTTCATTAAATCACAACTTGCCCTTTCCGAGCCAAACCCTCTTTGTGTTGAAACCACTGGCAGAAGAGCCTTTGCTGGGAGCAAGAGGTTCTTAAGTCTACACTGCCAAATATATCCAGAGTTTGGGCTGTGAAGTCATTCTCAACACCAGGGCTCATTTCCAAACTCATGAAATCAATCCCATGTAATTTTCCCACCATCTTTGCGTTTGTGGAAAAAACAAACATATATTTCCCTACAGAGGTAAAATCATGCAATCACCCCATCCTCTATTCAGGTATAATAAAGCTTGTTCATTCTATAATCCAGAGTCTTTGTAGTAATCATTCTGTTGCCTGTTTTTACTCAGGAATTACTTTGGTAAAACCTCTTCTTTATATCCTCCAAGGAAACTGGAATAAATGATTGCCAAATCTTACATCTCCCAATGCTGGGAAACAGCGTTCTCAACCATCTAAATACTCAGTGTACCACTGAACAGCAAAGTTGCACTTTAGATAGTATTTGTAGTACATTTTATGTGACCAAAATTTTCAATTAAACCACTAGAAACGGGCCTGGTGTTATTTTAGGCATCAAAAGGATATAAGCTGATATAAGGGAAACACCTGCATTTTGTAGATACCTTTTGTAGGAGCAAATATATTATTGATTGTCACACTTGACTTACAGGGAACAATTTGAGTAAAGAATATATTAATTTCCTCCACTGCATCAGTAAGGATCATCACTTCCCTAAAAGCCATTTGTTATGTGGGTATTTATAGAATCATAGAGTCACCAAGATTGGAAAGGCCTACAAGATCATCCAGTCTAACTGTCTACCTGTCACCAATAGTTCTCTCTAAACCCAGTCCCTCAACACTACATCTAAACGTTCCTTGAATACCTCCAGAGTTGGTGACCCCACCACCTCCCTGGGCAGCCTGTTCCAGAGCCTGACCACACTTTCAGCACAACAGCCTCTGTTTTAGAGCACATGTGGCGATTCTGTTGAGTGACAGAGCTAAGAATAGGAATTTTGTTGCTGTGTGATAAATGGCAGCTAAAGGAGCAGACTGATAGAACAGGGACTGACATGGAGGTGCAGATGGAGCAAAGGTGTGCCACTGAATTCCTCCATGCAGAAAAAAATGTCAGCCATTTACATTCGCTGACACTTTCTGATGTGATGGAGACCAAACAGGGATGTGAGTACAGTGAGATGGGGAGTGGTGTGTTTCAGCATTGGTGATAGCAACAGTGGGTCACCTCTGCTGGTGCAGATAGTTACATGTATAGCATGCAGGATCTCCTTCATTGCTGGCAAAAATGCATAGCTAATGATGGTGACTGTGCTGAAAAATAGTGTTCTGTTGCTGAGAAGTCGCTCTATCAAATAATGTTATTGTACTCTTTGTTTCAGTTATAGTTTCCATGGAAATAAAGATGAGACATTACTTTCGGAGAGACCTACAGCTGCTCTGTAGAAGTAGATCAGTATCAGAAACAGAGTTCCTGTCTCCGATAGCATCCTTCTATCATATAAACAGAGCAACAAGAAAATGGATGAAATGTAAGGCTAACCAAGGAATGAAGCTTGATGACAGGATTTGAATGTGTTAGATTCAGATCAGGTACTCTCAGTACCAAGATGGGAATCTATTTCTTTGCTCCTTCCTACTTGTGTTTATCACAAATATTATCTACAAATGAAAAAAGTCAATTTTGATTCCACATTCCTTAGGGTAAAATGCAGTTTTATTGTTTTGTGGAGATGGAAAAACCTTTATTTTTCACTTCCAGAGCAGCCAGCCACTCATATATTAAGGTTTTGAAAGTTTAACACAAACATTTAAGTAAGTGTAACACATCACTTCCTGGAATTTCTAAAGTGCAGATGGCACCCTAAAAATCTAAATGACTATTTGCATTTGCTTCTAAATGAAGGCAGGCATTTCCCTGGAAAAAAAAAAAAAAAAAGAGGCAGCCAAAGTGCTTTCCTTTACCCACACTTTTGAAGAAGTCATTCGTGATGTGTTCTTCTTGGTTTAGAAAGTACATATGGAAAATACTGTGGGAAAGACTTTTCTAGAAATATATCAGGCTGTTGGGAAGAAAGAAGTAGTGAGAATTTCAGTATGTAGCAGGATTTTGTGAGATTTCTATTACTAACATTTAGATAGGGTTCAGAATATCCCAGGAGTCCTTTAACTGTTCCTTCATTATTAAACCTCTTCTATTCAATATACTGAGAGACAAAACACTGCATTATTCACTATCAACTCCAAACTTATGTCTGGTTATCTTAACTTATTTTATCTTAAAAAGAGAGGCAGTCTGAGGAAATCGGTGTTCAGAAACTATTCCTAGACCTAGGAATAGTTCAGTTAATCAAGAGAGTATTGGGGCTGCAATCACATGCAGCTCATCCTGACTGCAGTGCATAGCATCCATTCAGCTTGCATTGAGCTCAACTGACTTTCCTAGCTGGAAGGAATCTTCCTTATACAGCACTTCTCAACCCATATCCCTGCTTTCCCAGGTCAGTCTGCACAGCAGAGCTACTTTACTGAATCCACTCCAACTTAGGGCTTCTCTGATATAAAGATTTCAGTGTTTCCTTGGCGCTCTTGTGCAGAGGAGTGCAAAACAGATTTATCAAGAATGAAAGAATAGATCATGGGGAAGGCAAGGTGCTTTTCAAGCAGCTTCATAGGAAAGCCCTGTCAGTTTAGGTCAGCATTGAAGCTGGGTGGCCGTGGATACTTGTGCTTTGCATAAACGTGTAATTTGGTCACAGTCAAATTAAGAGAAATTAGTATTGCTATATGTATATCTTTTTTCTTTTCTTCTCTCTCATTTTATATTGCGTTGATTCTCTTTGCTCTGGAATGAACACAGATGCACTTATGTCAGTAATCTTGAAACTAGAGATATTAATTGCTGGATACGAATGACTGATCCTCATTGTGTACCCAACCTACCCATCTAGGACATTTATCCAACATCTGTAGTCTAGTTTCAGTTCATAAAACCTCAGGAAGTTATCAGTTTCTCTGAAAAAAATATTCAATACCAGGAAGTACTTCTATCACCAGATGGAGAATCAAGACACACAGATGAAAGGACAGAGTTACAGAACAAAGATTCACGTTGCAATCTAGCAGAGTTTACTGCTCTGACTTGTCCACCTCAAATCTGTACACAATACACGCAGAGAAATCAGGTGCTCCTGCACAGGACTCCACAAAAAGCAGCATCTGCCAAGGGCTTGGAAAAATCACCTAGGAGAATAGTGCAGATACAACCCCAGGCTAGGAGAACATTATGCATTTTTGCTACTAGGAGAAAACACTCTTTTTGCCAGCTTCCCTCTGGAATTCCAGAATACATAGACTAGTTGTGAATGAGGGACTTTAAGCAGAGCTTCTCAACAGAAGGAAAGCAACCTTCTTGCTAATTGAAGGCTTATGGGACTCTGTCAGAACATCAAAGTTTTCTTCACCTTTGAGGACTTGAACCCAGTTCTCAGTCACTTAATGGTAACAATCAGTCTTTTCTCTGTCTATTTGCATATGAACCTGTCTTAATCACGTGCCCCATTTTTAGTGGACTGTGGGTTAAAGAGAAATGACTCAGTGCCTACTCAGTATATGTTTATTGACTAGATTCTTTCTTGTCAGACTCTAAGACAGCTACTTGAGTTCATACAATAAACCTTTCTGTGTTCTTTAAGATATCTGCAAACTGAAGACTAATCATGAGTCACTTTAACATTTTCTTTCGCAGGAAATTTCTTTGAAAATAAAAGTCATCAAGATCATGAGTACTTCAAATTTCCTATAGAAGAGGAAGAAATTGAATATAAATATGAGTGAATACTCATGCTGAAGGGAAGTAGAAAGACAGTAGAGAGCAAGAATTTTAGTGCAGTTTAATCTTTTCCCTTGAGATTGTTTAGTTATGAAGAAGTATTAACTTTAAAAAATAACAGAGTTTTCCTTGGAAGAACTATCCCAAGCAGTTCTCTATCTTTTACTGTCTAGCTAGCAATCATCTATCTGATTCCTTTTTCACCTCCCATGATCAAACTGCACTTATTTGCATGGCTTGTAACAGAATGACTATTCCAGTGATTTCACTGCTTGAATTCTGTGTGTTTAATGATAAACTAGTTGGACTGTCTTCTTTATCAGTTGGTATCCTACTGTGACAACATATCTTTGGCCCTGATTTCAGTGAAGTTTATGGTTCTGGTATCTGATCTGCCTGACAGCGAATGGGTCTGTTCCAAGCCCAGTGAAAACCAGCACCAGCCTTTCTACTGGTTGACCACATTGCAATTAAATTGAGTCCTGACTGAAATAAATGAGAATATTCAGTAGGACATGTGAATGCTAAATAAGGACAGACCTCTCTTGAGGAATTGTGTTTTTCATCATGATTATAAAGTCATCTGTTTCTATGAGGAAGAGATAAGACTTCAGGCCACAACAATGCAGTCAATATTACATCAAAGTATTAGTCATACAGCTTATTTGAGCAATTCTTTTTCCAGCTCCTATGTACGCTGCATGCTTGGAAGAAAAGACTGTTCAGTCGTAAATAGTCTTTGCTTTGACTGATACAGTTCAAAACACTAGGCATTCAGTTTACTGCTACAGGTGTTATAGAATAATGGCTACTGTGATATAAGTATAGTCTTTACCCCTTGTAGTTCCCAGATGTATGATATTCCTTTCCCAATACTTCCTCAGGCTAATATCCAATGCGGAAAAAAGCCAAACCCCCAGACCTCTTTCTGTGTCTACTTCCATGAAGTTTTAGGCAGCTCAGTGAGTTGATTTTTTTCTTTTATTTTCAAGTTCTCGGTAGTTTTCTTTCCATAATGTGTGTGTGATTTTCAGTCACCTGTCATTTTCCCAGCTCTGCACTCATTGGTTACCAGTGGATTCAACAGTAGCAAGGTTTCTATGTATCATCTCTTCTTTTTTTTTTTTTCCTGCAAATCTAAGACTGTCTACTGGTAAAACCATGTAAGTTTTGCCTGTCACCTTAGCAGAATCAAAATTTCCCCTAATACCCCCCTACACACATCTTTGACTTCCTGTTAATACACTCAGACAAGACCTCCTCTCCTTTGAGCAAGAGACATTTGTGCTCTGATCCTTAATTCACATGTATGTCTGCATCCCTTTCCTTTACTGTTTCACTGCTGTCATCAGCACGTTTATCCTCATCTCCACTTCTTCCTCCACTCACATTTTCCAACCACATCTCTCTCTCTCTCAAAGTTGTCAACACACCAGTTTTGGTTACAATCTCTCCCACAGTGTTAGCACGTTCATTTTCTGTCCTACCCCAAGCCTTGATCATCCCTTTCTGCTTCTTCCTGGAGTAGGGAATTTGCAGACAACTAACTACAAATCAGGGAGGAAGGCCATGTCAAATGTTTGCCATAGCCGAATTCCCTTCCTTTTGGGTTTTTTTCTGGAGCAACTCTGTGGTATGCAAATTCTTGTCAGCCTGGCTGTGCTGATAATGCCATGGGAGAAAGCAGCAACGGTTCTCAGTGAGTAATATTAATACAATTATCAGAAACAGCTAACATGGTGTAACAAAGCACGTGCAACATTATTTGTAGAATTAGATCCAGTGACTGTGATTGCTTTGAAAAAGGACCATGTTTACCAGTGCTTACCCCACCACCACCTCTGCAGAAATACCAGCAGCAGAAGACTAGATGTCACAACTCAGCGTCTGAGAAGAATTTAAAGAAAAGCCCTCTGTCATAATGGACAGTTTCAGTTATAATAAAACATAATTATTAAATCAAAAGCTACAAATTAATTTACTTACTTACAAGAAAACAATCAAAATATGATTTTAATTTTGAGAAAGCCTTAAGGATATATCTGTTACAGGGTCATTTCTTTTTTCAAGACTAATTTAATATTAACTTTTAAGAAATCTTTTTGCAGGCTCAATATAAAACACGTACCTTCTCACAGCACAAAGGTCTGCACTGTCTGCAGTGTTTAACTGGAAGATGAAGCCCTTCACCCTCTGTTTGCATCAGAGCTGGACCCACAGTCTTCATGTACTGCCCTCAGATTGCATCCCACTCTTGCAGGTGGGGGATGAAGCTGCACTGAGCTCCCTGGGCCCTCAGAGCTGCACCAACCCAGCTGTGTGCAGGCCTGTCTGGGGCTGCCTCTCCCTGACCTGTGCTCTTAACCTGACTCAGTGACAAGGTGTCACAAAGGAATGAGGTGTCCCCTTGAGGCAGTTCTCAAATGTTACCTTCTTTCTAAAGTCTCAAAGGGTGAAGTAAATAAAAATTGCATCTGCTTTCTATGATTCAGAGGACAAAAAAGGGAGAAAGACACAGAAAAGTAAACTTTTCTTCCCTGTCTCTCTCCATTGTCCAAAACTGAGGCAAGTAGAAGTCTCAGGTGAGGCTGCTCAGAGCCATTAAGATCTATTAGTGCTCTCAGGGCCCAGTCACCATCTTACAGAGACTCCCCCAAAGGGAATCCCTAGACTCATTCTGTACCCAAAATGGAGTTTCTCTGGGTATCTCCTGTCTGCTGGTGGTGTGCAGTGATAAGATCTTCCCCACGCAGCTCTAACAAGAGAACATGGAGTATGGTTACTCGGTATGTCCAACCCTCTTTGGGGAAAGATGACCATGGCATCACTTTCTTCAGAGGTGTGACAGCAGCTTTCCTCCATTTTGGGTGTGCTCTGCCTGCATGGTGGCAGAGCTGCTATTTGCTTGTTTAGTGCCTCATGTCTTCTGAATTCCAAATGCACAAAGGCCTTGGGTGGTAAGATAAGAAATATTTTTTTCTGTGCTGGCTGTCCAGATCCCATGGCCCATTCAGGGGATAAGGTTTTTCCTGCTCTTACTGAAATAAGGGACATTGAACTGCTCACCTTTTCAGAAAAAAATAAAAGGGAGAGGGGAGGGAGGGGAGGAGAGGAGAGGCCAGTGTTCTTTCAGTTGAAGTTAGGATTTTTGTTTGCTGCTAAAAGCATATGGCACACTGTGCTAAATATTTGCATTAATAAACCCAGTCTATTACATCAGTGGCACCCCCCTACATGTCTCTGCCAATGTTGCATAATAATTTCCATTCTAACCCACTGCTCTCTGTCAGTCACCCACCTAAACCACTCTTAAACTCTCACCATTCAGGTTAAAAATTTCCATATCTGGCCTATATCTGAAGCTACAACTTTTTGGAAATGTGTGGTAAAACTGTCTTCTGAGTGTAAGGGGAAAGGAAAACAAACTTCTATGTGACGAAAAAAAAAAAAAAGCCTCACATCTTTTTCACAGTTTTTGGGATGGCGTGAAGATGAAAAATAATCATAAAAAGAGGTCTCTTGAAAGAACAGAATATTTCCTATGTTCCGAGGCTACTGATTTAGATTTAACAGTAATGTACTTCTGAGCAAGTCAAAGAAAGCAACTGAAGTGTGTGTGTATTCATACATTTTTTTATGAATATAGTATACAAAATATACTTTTCATACTACATACATACATTTGTATAAATATATCATTAAAATATGTGTGATTATGTACAAATAGGTACCTACATACAAATATGTATTTACTTCATACGTAAGTTTACAAAATGACTAGAGTGAATCATAGGTTTGAGAGGAGGTGGTGCTTGGCAAAGACACAGTTGGGATGTCATAGACTAGGCAAATTCCACTCCAGATTATCTAAAGTGAAACATGATTCAGAAGATACTGTGACTACTGACTGAGAGCCCATTTAATTTCATGTTTTTTCTCCTACTTATTTTGAAAGTTTTAAAACTGGGATATTTTCAAGTCCGCAAACACTTGTAAGTCAGAAGTCTAGGTATGCTTGTACAGATGATAAATGTACAATTCCTATCACTAAACTCCTCAGATGCTAAGGCTCCCTTCTGAACTATGGACAAGCCATATTCAGTGTTTGGGAAGATAACTATTAGGCAGGATGTCTTCTCAGAGCAAGAGATTTTTATGCAAGCTGGTGGACATTTGGTAAACTTCAGAAAGAGAAATAATTCCTTTTAAACTATTGTATTTCTGGCTTTATTTCCGCCCTCCCCAACCACCTCCCCCAAGAAATTCCTGTAGAAGAATTTTGCTGATAAAATCACTGAAACATAGAACGGTTTGGGCTGGGAGGAATCATCAAGTTCCAACCACTTTGCACAGGGACACTTTCCACTAGATGGGTTGTTCACAGCCCTATCCAATGTGGCCTTGAGCATTTCCATGGAGGGAGACACCACAGCTTCTCTAAGCAAGCTGTGCCAGTGCCTAATCACCTGGATAATGAAGAATTTCTTCCTTGTACCTAATCTTGATCTGCCTTCTTTTAGTTTACAACTGTTGCCCTTTGTCATGTCATTCATTACTGGCTCTGGTAAAAAAGTCTTTCTCTTTCTTTAGGTACTGAACGACAGCAATAAGGTCTCTGTTGAGCCTTCTCTTCACCAAACTGAACAACCCCAACTCTCTCAGGCATTCTTCGTAGGAGAAGTGCTCCAGTCTTCCGATCATTTTTCTGGTGCTTATGTGGACTCTCTCAAATAGGTCAATGTCTTCTACTGGGAGACTCAAAACTGAGGAGAAATATTTTCCAGTGTAAATGGACCTACTTACTTTGACAAGAAATAACGTCTGTGCTTCCGCTGTTATTTTCATATTCTTTTCTGTATTGTGAGGTATTCTTATAAGTGCGGTTCTTCTAAAAAACAACTTCTTCAGAGCGAGTGCTGATGTCATTGCTGACATTATATTCTTTCCATTTAACATTTGTGTATCTATCTATCAATGTAACTAAAAATGGCATGACCCTTTATTTTAGAAATAATACTGAGTCATATAATTCTCTTATCCTATTTACAGTTTCTTACCTTCTCTTTGCGGATATGAAAAGTGTGCATTCGGCAAAGATCTTTTAAGAAAAGACAGAAGCTATTTGGAGTTGATTATCTGACGCATCACCAACTAGCCTTATTCTCACCTTACTGAAAGAATTCGTCATTTCTTGAATGTCTCTCATTTAAATAATAAAGAATATTTATTCAATGAGAAGTCCCCTGTGGAGCATCTAGAAATGCTTGTCAGACTGCTGGTGATCAGGTGTCCATCAACTTCATTTAGTTTGAGAGTAGGGCAAAGCCCCCTTTCCTGACTGCATTCCCAAGGTATCAGTCAAGGCTCTGGCCAGCATCATCTCTAAAGTTTTGTTTTCAAAAGACTCAGCATTTTGGGCCTTCGCTGTTGTATTCAATGCAAAAAGTAAAATTTTCATATGGAAAATAAACAGTTTTATAGAGATTAATTAAATTAATATAATGCTAAATCCTATGGATCCCTTTGGAATTTTTCAAATCCTCCAAATTCAGCGTAAGTTAACCATCTCGCTTAATTGGGATCTCAGCAACTCCTTTAAGGTTCTATCATTTTTGAAATGTTAAAAGTAATTTGTGTTTGTGAATAGAACTAAAGAATCTTTCCTGACCAATGGAGTGGAAGTGGAATAGGCCGATAACAAAGGATCTATTAAAACATCATTGGAAAAAGCTCTATAGTTCAAGTATTGGCTCAGTTAATCTCTATAGATTTTTTAATGCTGCTGCTGGAAGGATGGTGTTAGAGGGGGAGAGAAAGAACGCTACTCTCCTTTTTTTACTTCATGGGTCCTTAACCCTTATTTAAAGACAACTTCGGATTTTAGACCAAATAACTTTTCTTGTAATTATATCAAACAGTTAAAAAAAAAAAAAAAAGCTAGTTAATGATGTTCAACATAAGTAATCATGTTAAATAGTGAAATTTAATTTCTTAAAAACTTAAATCCTCATATCTTTTGGAATGCATTGTACTGTAGGATGTCTGAGTAAATTAAATTCTCCCCTGCACACTAAAGCATCAATTTCCTTATGGTAATTATCTGCTAGATTGGATCTGTCAGTAGCAGGGAAGCATGCCTGACATTATACCCTCTTTACAAAAAATGATTACAAAAAATTAAGACGAATGAGTAAAATTAAGGCTGCGGCTGGTAAGCCTATATAAAGCTCTCATAGATCACTTTACATAAGCTACCATTGTACTGGATACTAAGCTTTTAATGACTAGTTGCATAATGAGGTGAAGGCCATTAAAGAACAGCAGAGGTAACTGATCACAGAGATAAGAGCTAAAAATGATTTTCAACCAACTAGAAGCAATTTATTATACACAAAAACACAGCTCAAACTGAAATGTCTGGATAGATGAAGAACTTTTGAAAGTTGACGGGATTTTCTTCCTGGGAAAGTTTTACAAATATGATGGGAGATGGTCTCTGTCATATTAGAGTCTTTTTCTCCCTGCTATTCAGTACTCTAGACATGGGGTGGTTTTCTTTTCTTTTTCTTTTTCTTTTTTTAAGTAAGTATGGACTGTAGCACTGTATTTCATTAGCTCACTAGAAAGATGGATTAGAGTGAGGCATAGCTGATAGAAAGGAAATTCATGGCACATTGCCAGTGAGCGGTGCATGGAAGCAAGTTAGTTGTTGCAAGTCAATAGATACCCTGTCCTGCGCTGAAAAATAGCATCTGTGCAACAGTACTGCCTCTTGGGAGAGAGGCTTAGGATTGCAAAGTAATGTATTGCTCCCGTGGCAGTTAAAAAATGAGTATATAAGTAACTTCTCTTATAATGAGCACTCTGAGCCAAATGAAAAGGGAAAAAAAAAATAAAGGGAGTCTAAGTGTCTTAAAGTGGGGGATCAGATTTTGAGGTATTCCCATCTCATAGGGGAAATCATATCCTTAATTTAGAAAAAGGGAATGAGGGTTTAAAGAAAGGCAGGAACTGCAGGGGCAGGTGAAAGTCTGGGCTGGGCTGTCTGAAATACATGGTGTGTAGCCGTTTA
This sequence comes from Callipepla californica brunnescens, assembly GCA_023055505.1. Lineage (NCBI taxonomy): Eukaryota > Metazoa > Chordata > Aves > Galliformes > Odontophoridae > Callipepla > Callipepla californica. The sequence continues at coordinate 63,313,896 of JALIRH010000002.1, forward strand.
AACCAAGCCAGTGGGAGATACACCCGTATGTATATTTACATTGAATCATATGCAAGCACACACATGAATGTACGTGTGTGCGTATACATACGGAAACATACATGGCTCTATAAGAGAATCCTATTGTTTATTGATGAATATAGTCTTTAACACAAAATAGTACAACAAGAGACTTTCTAATTAAGAACAACTTGGGGAAGCAACTTTCCCTTCTTCTATCCCTCTTTCCAATCTCCAAATCCTCCAAGAGTTCTTTAATCTCCTGGCTGAAAGGATTCAGCAGGACATGGAGATAAAGGAGGTCACTGCGGACAAATTGGAAAGGGTCCAGGGGAGAAATCCTAACTCCCACGGGCAACTATTTACTGTCATTACTGGTTTCTGGAATTTGTTCTGGCTTATGCATGCATTGTGCCAGGTAATTCTGTACAAGCTTGGAAGCAAATTTCTTTGTGTTTATGTATATCCAAAATAAAAACTCTCAGGGAATATTCCCAGCTGTACAACTGCTCCAGCAATATTTCTATTAATAGTTAGCATGATCCCTGGCATAGCTTCGTTTTATGCTCCAGAGCATCTCTCTCCACCCACCCCAAAACATCTCAGATCAGACATAAATTTGGAAACTGGAAGGCGTAGCTGATTCTTCTTACATGTGGCCTCCTTGTTTTGGAGTCTCTTAGAAATAACAGCATGGATTTTGAGTGTTCCTTGACCCCAGTCCCTGATACGTTTTAATCTACCAGTCTGGGGACAGCCTCAGTGCCTAAGGAGCTTGCAGGCCAAAGAGTCAGGTTCAGGATGCATGGGCAGTTGTGCAGATTGATCTGTATTGTGTGGAGAACTTGTTTCAGTTTTTAATTTGAGTAATTACATCCCTGACTTCTGCTTTGGGTATATATCCCTTCTGTGCACCTAGTCCCTGGCCATTAGAAAGTTGTAACCTAAGCTATATACCACTGAAGTCAGTGGATAATTTAGGATTTTTTTGCTTATTTTATTTTTGCATGGCTCCTGTTCAGTTTACTGACAAAGTAAACAGTTTACTTAAATTTAGGTGTCTTTATCAAGGCTTTAATTAAGCGTTTTTAATCACTTATACTTGTGCTGTGGTTTGCGTTCTAAGAAATCTTCAGTCATTCCAGCCATTTCTCTTTTTACTCTCTAATTATTTTAAGTATAAATTAGTCAGATATACAGCCTGCTGACTGTGTCATTATTTGAGAAGTGTACATACTAGCATATTTACTATATCAAACTGATGGTGGATAATACAATTATAAGCTTTTTTCGCTGATATCTGATCTGCTAATTAACTGGAAAATATTTTGATTGGGGTGACTGCTTACCCAAATTATTTAATTGTCCCGCACAAGGCTGTCAGAAAAAAATAAATAAATATATGGAAATAAGCCTAGGAAGCTCCGAGAAATTTCACAGTAATAGCTCTTTGGGTTAGGGCTGGAACTAGATAAATGGAGAAATTTTGTGAGACGTGGAACCTGCAAGAAAAGAAATGAGTGCCATTTTAATTTTGATAGGGAATAATAGTAACGTCACTTAGTTCCTGTCTATCCCTTTTCCTCCTTGATTTTCTTATTTATTTATTTGTTTATTTTGCAAAGCAAGATGCTTTTATCCCTATACTTAAAGTGCATGCATGTAGAGAAGTGAGAGCACGATGTAGGTAAACTGGAAAACCATAATTCTCAGGCCTGTGTCTGGTTACCAAGACCAGACTTCTTTCTTGTCTTGGGTAACTTTTTATTGACTGATGTTTACCGCTGATCATCTTTCACTCTGGGGAAAACACAGTCCTAAAGCTCTAGACAAGGTCCTCAAGTCTGGCACTGGCTGAGGGAGAGAGAAGATGGCAGAGGCGGAGAGATGCTCAGACCCCAGGCAAGGGGCTGTTACACGCAAGCGGAAGGAAATACTTCACTTAAATGTTTTATCCTCCGCATCATACTCTACCTTAAACAATTCCTTTAAGCTGTACAAAAGTTTATTTGTAAATATTTACATATTTATGATGCTTTTATGTTTTTAATTGCATTTTATTAAATGACAAATGCTCCCATCTACAGTGAAACAAAACAAAGTTCACAATTATTACAGGCTTTTGCTTTCTGTCTCCTCTATAAGTACCTATTTTCTCCAGTCATTTTCAAGATTTCAGGCTAGGATCACCACAGCCTTTTACATCACAGTATTTTCCTACCATGAAGTTGTTTGCGTGCATTGTTTACCCAACAGGCGCTTCTCTTTCACTTGGTATATTCATTACTAAATAATTCTGTGAGAAGATACAGGCCACTGATTTTTTGCAATTTGCATCACCATACTCTAAGCTATGTTGAAAGCTAAGCTTTTTGGTCCTCTTGCTTTGGAAGTACATTAATATTTCTATGACCTTTACTAGATGGCAGATGAGAAGCATTAGGAATAAAATAACAAACAAACCAAAGGAAACCAATTTTTTAAAATGTGTATATCTGCTCCTGGAAAGGAGCAAAAGGGGAAAGAATCTAATATAAAGGGAATATAAACCTTAGTTCGAGTTAAGATTATTCTTTTATGTAGCTAATTTTTCCATGCTGATTTTTTTTTTAATTGCTACACTCACTATAATGCAAAAATGTATTTGACTGATTTTAATAGCTATGCATATACAAAACATATATACATTATTTAGAAATATTTAGAAAGCAATAGAACAGTTTGACAAGTTCATTTACTGTGCACATGGAAGTTATCATGTTAAAAGCAGTCACTATGTTAACAACTATTTTACACAAGATCATTTCAAATCAATTCCCTTCCAAACCTTGATACGAAGAGAACTTCTGTGAAACAAGCTGCAGATGCAGTGAATTTTGGTGCAGCATAAGTGATCTACTTTAGGAGACAACACCATTACAAGTCGTTAGAAGACTGTAGGAGAGCCAAATGAATTATACCCAGGAAACCATTTCTCTCACAGCAGCATTGTTTTTCAGTGGTTTTACTATTGAGCGGAAGCCACCTCTGTTCCTGTTCATCTAGATGTCGATGCAATAACTCAAGGGAACAGATCCAAAAAATGATTTCCAGTGACTTGAAATTTGTCTGTTTTATTGTGACCAAATATTGATTGATGGCATCTGTGATTCGGCAAAGTGCTCAACTGATGCAAGGCAGAAGTTGTCCCATGAACTAATGTATTTCTTCTTCAGTTTCCAATTGGAGAAAAAACTGAGATTCTTTAACAGCAGTTTTCTTTCATTTACTTTATACCATGTGCCAAAAAATCAGGTAAGAGGATATATATTTTTTATTTCTCTTTAGGATAGTTTAAAAAAGTCAGAAAGCTTGGAAATAATAGTAGGTAATACACCCTACCATACATCACACGACCTTAAAAAGATGTCAAGAGCCCTCAACTGTCTTCACTAACAGGAATGATGCCATTGTAGCCAGCAAAAGCAGGAATAGGCCTTATACTGACTCTGTCACATAACTCCTTTCTAACCACTACTTTTGTAAGATTTTCTGTTTCAATACTTGAAAATCTTCCCGCCTTTGTGTTTCAAGGAATACTGTCTCATAATTTTAGGATCAAAAATACAGATTGGTATAAATCATAAGAACGTCTTAATGAGAAAAACTGTCTGAAAGCATGCATATTATGGATTTGATTTATTTTAAGTGGAATGAGGAGCTTTATATTTTGGATGCAAGCATTTCCCTTCTATATACTGTTTGAACCCACGTGCTTACTGCTCTTTGTTCAAGCCTCACAGAAACTGAAAGTAACTAGGGACTGACTTGAAAATACCTTTCCTCCCCTCTGTTTATTTTTTTAAGAGATTTCCTCAGTTGATGTAGCAGTATGGAGAAATATAAATATAAAAATATTATTATTGTTGTTGTTATTGCTATTATTATTATTATTTTACAATTTTGATTTATGTAAGGTGTTCTAGGCTTTCACTCATTAGATGTAGAGATTCTGACTCTTACCCAATATGTAAGGTCAGAGAAAACTACACTGAGTTATCTTGATGATAACCTGTCCCATTTTAAATGCAGTTCCTATCTCTTTAGGTTATTGTGCCTTAATTATGCTATGTGTAAAATGTTTTTATACAAAGCATCCAATCTGAACTTACTCAAGCGATGGCATCTCTCTGCAGACAACGTTCTCAGCCCACTGCTGGCTTAAAATGTAATCAGTTTTCATCTGCTCATTTCAATGAAATTTAAGTTTCTGATCATGATACTGCCTGCGATGCTGCATTGTACTGCACAAAGACAGTTCCTAGATTCTTACCTAAAGCCTGATCACTACCTCTTCACTGTTGAGTTGGGACTCTGAAATATCAGAGTCCTTCTCAAGCACATAACAGCATAACCTTTGCATCCAGTAAAAAAATTTGCAAATATTTTTATGTGGTATCTAGTAATTTCAATGAGACACGATATGCCAAATTTGCTAAAAAAAACTATGCTTTTATCTGAAATGCTCACCAGATTACATAGATGTGCAACTCCAAAATGGGCAAGGATAATAGACAAAGGCAGGTGTACCTTAGTTTTGCATGCCTACATAAAATTATAATATAATGCATACAGAGAAACTGTCTGGATGAACCTCTCTTAAAAATAATCTGGTATCTGTGATATTTAGTCAGTGAAAATACAGACAATCAGGAGTGATGGAGTTTCTGTGTTGAGTCAGACAATTTAAGAACCAGACTCTCTGCTCTACTTTACGATAAGCAATCTGCTGTAGTCTCACTAGGAAAAAATGGTACACCTTAGTGTCATTGCTTTCCTTGTTTAGCTGTCAGCTTACTTTCCCCAGGAGTTTGTATATTTTTTATGACCAAGATTTGCACAGCAGTGTTAAGTATTTGGATGCTCAGTTTCCACTGTTGCTGCCGAGGATCTAATCATTTTGTTGATGGATGTTCTTTTCTGAAGATTTGCTGTTTTTTGGCTCTGTGGTTTACATTCCCTACCTACCTTTCAGTATTGCCATTGAGTCTTCATTCTTCTCTTGAAAAGGCCTCTGCCCTGGGTACATGTTACAGTCATTACACATGTATGTCCCTCATAAACCCACACGCAGGTAACTGAGTAGCAGTATAGACCATTTGGTTAATACAACTCACCAGAGATCTCAAGATAGAGGCTGTCCAAGTTACAATAAACTGGTCGGAGTATTTTGACCCTTGGAGCACAGTAGAACATCCTGACCAACAAAGTGGCATTTGGTCTTCTCATTCTCAGGAATGCAACTCCCTCATGTTGTCTACTCCAACACCAGAAAATAAAACAGTACCACGATAGAGGCTTGAATACTGGTACTCCATCTTCCCTGTTTAATTGCTTTCAATTTAAGCATGAGAGTTTAAGCATGGATGTGAAACACAGAGAATTAATTAGCCTCCAGACCAGAGAACATGACCTGGCTCCTTTTATTTACTACTAAGCACGGAGTCAGCACATATAAAGATTAAAATCCCACTCTGAAATATTTAACAATTTTTGCAAGATATAGTTTGACGAGAGGGACCGCTTCTCTGTAATGATTTACTAGTTAATAATACATTTACATAGGTGTGATTACATGTGTTTGTATGTGTAAATATATCCATACGTATATATGCCAATTGATAGAACTTCTGCACCGTCATATTCTACCATAGTTAATAAGGCAGTCCAATACAGACAGCAAGTTTCAAGCCTCTGACTTACAACTCCTCTTGTTTTTAGTAGTTTTAGCTGTCAATGGCAGGAGGTCATACATCTGACAACAGTGTAATAAGGCTACCACAAACACACTCTTGTATGTTGTTTTTGATCTTTTATTTAAAATATCCACACATTTCCTTCCTCCTTGCTATCAGACACGAAAGCTTAGTTAGGAAGGTGAAAATGACTGATCCTTATTAAAGTGTAATAGTTTCTTGCTGAATCTTGCTGAAATAATTCTGAGCACTACCTGGAGTCATCACCTGAGAAAAAGGTCCCTGGTGATTATACTGTGATGATCTTCCATGTTTTGCAATGTATCTGCAATTACAAATAAATAAATAAATAAATACATAAAAAAATAAGTTCTGATATTGCTAAACATTCTCTCTTCTTCTCACTGCATTCTTTATTAAGACTTATGTCCATATGCCTCAGAAAGCATTAACAATTTGCAATATCCTATATTATTAGAATCAGTCTCTTTAGGAGCAGTGGTGAGAAATCTTCCTAAGAGTTTTAAATCTTACTTTTTTTTGTGATGTACTGGAAGATAGATACCTGCAGGAACTGTAGGAAGGGTATGTTCTTCCTTTTGTCTCTTTTCAGCCTTTCTTGGATGCAGAGTTCCAACTATTTCCAACAACTACTTCCAACAATAATTACGAACCATGTGGCAAAATGCTGTGAGTACGCTGAATGCATTCAGGCACATAAGACCCTACAGCTTCTGAAGGGCCAACCCTGGTGATGTTGGAGGTTTGGTTTTCAAGACTCGAAAAAATAACTTGCTAGCACCATGCCAACCCTGCTGTAAATGCCCAGTCATTATCATATGGCATTCTGGGGTAGGGTTTAGAAAATAGGCTGGGGACTGTATGGAAGTGAACAATTTATGCTAGTCTTCTGATATACTTCAAAATCTTTGCAGGAAGATGCATTATCAATAATTGCATACCTGCAATTGTCTTATGCAGTGTAACATCTCAGCTGAAAAGCCTCAAATCAAAAGTGGGTCTGACACAGAACGAACCACAACATCTTGTGTTCACCAACTCTTCAAATAACAAACAGATTTTCTTTTGACCTAAAGATTCCTCTTGAAGACTCCAAAACATCCTGCTGAAAGGGTGCAATTCTTTTCTCTAAAATGCAATGAAGTCCAGCGCTGTCTTGTGTTAACTACTGTAATTCCAAGGCATTGTCATACAACTAGAGATGCACATCAGATATTCCTTTCTGTGCAAGAGTTAACACTGAGGTCAAAATTTAACTGTACTAGAGAACTTAGCAACTTAATTTTCCAAGTTCACCTTGGGATTGCCTTGAAATAATAATACAAGATAGCAATAAAACTCAACATACAAAAAAGATATTCATATTCCTAAATGAAGAAACAATATTTCTGTTGTTCTATAACTTATACAACTCCAGTTTGTTCAGAATGCTTAAAAATACTATAAACAATCTTGCCCCACATGCTGTGGAAGGTCCATGCAACAGAAATACAGTGTAGAAGTGGCTGCACTGCTGTTTGGTCTGCTTGGTGTTGATGTTAGCTCTCAAAGAGACACATATTAGACCATGTCAGCAGTAGATGAGAGACTCTCCCTCTCTCCTTCACCCATAATTGTCATCAAGAGAATGATCATATATTATGGACGTGTCAAGTAAAGTGGCTATAAAATATTCACCACACGCAACCATTTGCTACTTTCTGAGACATTATTACAGACATGGCTTGAAAATGATCAAAAAGAGAAACAAATGTGTCACCATTTTAAAAACAGTAAGAATGAGATGTCACCCCTCATGAAAAGAATACGAAGATGAATCAAATTAGCTTGAGCCCACATTTCAGGAATAACATCTCTTCTCCTCTGCACTACAGTCTAGCTTGACTTGTGACCACTGATATCAACAGGAATTTTATCCTTGATATTGCAAAGTAAGAAAGCAATTGTTGAGCATTTCTCTTTTAAGGGCACCACTAACTAATGTTGGGAGTGGGGGAGGGAGTGAGATATTTCTAGCACCTGATACATAGAAGTATCAAAGAAGGCTATAATCCTCCCTCTTAAGCCAGTGAACACTATTTTAACGGGTAAACCACAGAGAAATTAAAAAAGCATCTCTGACAATGTTGCAGCCAGAGGTTCTAATCTCATGGGAGGTACCACTCAGCTCGGAAAAAGAATGGAAAAACTTTGTCTGCAGTTTCTGAGTGTGATCATGCTTGTTGTCTGTCTGCTATATACCCATCTTCAAAAGACCAGAGGATTCTGTCCTGATTCTAAAGACTCCACTTGCACAGAAAAGAAACTCTACTCTTCCTCTCTACTAGAAACTCACAAAATTCATCCTCTATGAAATACGCTCACAGTAACACCTGTAGAAAGTAAAATGAAGTAACAGATGTGTTTTCCTTTTTTAGATCACGCTGGCATCTGTCTTTTTGCTCTTGCAATGTGGTAACTATCTGAAGCCTGAAAATGCTCTTTGCTAAGATAGCTTTGCCTTCTTATTTGTCTGACATTTAAAAGTAAGTTAGTTTTGCATCAAGATGATTTCAGTTTTATTAAGTTATACAGCCTTGAAACTGTTGTATGTTTTCATTCCCTGTCAAAAGCAAACTGACTACAGGTGACTGCCTATTTTCTAGGGCTAACCACAGGAGAAAAAGAGCAGAAGTGAAGAGATGGTAGATAGCAGAAATGGAAGTCAGTGCATTTTGTACAATGATGAAACTGTTGACAAGTTGATTTCCTCAAAAGTCAGGCAGCTCCCTCATGATTTTCTGGACACTTATCACTGGTAGTAATGAAAAAGAATTGAAATGTGTTGTGGACAGAATCCCAAGGGTCTATTAAACTTTCATTGAAGATACATTTATAAGGAATATGTGGAACCTTGGATAGTGTCACCATGTCCTAGATAATTCTGAAAAATAAGAGATCAGAAAGAGAACATACGAAATCGTAAAGAAGGAATGGGAAGCAAGTATAGTTTTGATGTTGAGAGAAAGGGTAGATTGGACCTATGCTTATGTCAGACTGCTTGTATGAAGGAATAGAGTTTTTCAGGTTTTCTGAAGAGTCCAGTTCTGTGTAAACCAACAGGAATTAAACACATGCATACTTCAGGAATGTGACCCACAGTTTTAACAAACAAGAAAGAATAAAGATTATTAATTCCGTTTCATACTTAGAGCATTATGAGCTGCATAAATGTTGGGGTGTGCAATGCTGCCTTCTGAGTAAATCCACTCTTTTCTAACAACCATCTCTGTACAGAAAATGCCCATTTCACGAGAATCTGCCAACACCATATTGAAAGTGCAACACCACAGTTTTCCGTGTGGATTTTTTAACTTTGCCCTTTTAATTTTGGTCTACTTTCAATCAAAAAAAAAAGTTTACTGAAGCCATGACTTAGTTACCTAAGCTAAAGAAAATATACATCAGCGTAGAACCATTTAGAGATCATTATTTACCTCCATGTTAAGGTACCTTCCCAGTATGTACCTGATGACATTCCAACAAATTTAAAAAATCTCAAGATGATTTCAGATTACCAACACAATAATGTTGTGAGATGCAACACAAACTGTTCCGTATTTTTTTTTAAGTCAAGGAAAAATAACATTAACATTTGATTGTTCTTTAATTAAATAAATGCAATTAGGATTTTCCCTGTAATCTTTCTGAACATGCTGAGAAATATAGCTCATACCTACCCATGCATTTGTGCAATTATTGATGGTGATGTTGATGGGAGATTAGAATTTGCCAGATGGGTTACTGACCAATGAACCTTGCCAGTATATCCAGGGATATTTGGAGAGATAAATAAATAAATAAAAAGGGTGAGGGGCAAGAAGGAGTAAATTAAATGATGACAGACTTGAAATATGATATACAGATCAGCCTTAAAATAGCTAGTGTTTCTCTATCAAAGTGGGGCAAAAAATCATCATAATACAGTAAGTAGTCCTTAAAGTATATAAACTGGCCTAGCTTCTTTAAGAACAATGAAACAACTTCATGCTAATCGCACTGATGATCTGACCCAAAATCTTTCTTAGATATGTTAGTACCTTTTTTCCCAATTTTTTAAGTTCATGGAATATCTATATGATGTTCATGATTCATGGATGATGGAGCACTGGAACAGGCTGCCCAGGGGGGCTGTGGAGTCTCCTTCTCTGGAGATATTCAAGACTTGCCTGGAAGCCTACCTGTGCAACCTGGGCTAGGGAGCTGCTTTGGCAGGGGGGTTGGACTCGATGATTACTCTAGAGGTCCCTTCCAACCCCTATGATTCTGTGATTCTCTGATTACAAGCAGTATTTCATCATTTCATCTCAATGAAAATATGGAATCACACAGTTCATAAAAAAGCAAGAAAATGTTTTTCTAAATGTGATGAAGATTTAGCTGATATGTACGTTCCAGATCTAAACATGGGATTGAGGTAGTAGGCTTTCAGCCAACAGGTGTGACTTCTGGTGAAAAATCAAACGCTTCCTTTAGTTTTAAAGTAGATAAGCTGTTAGTTTTACTACCATCAATTAGCTACTTCTCTGCAACTAAATGCAGAACAGGATGCAAAACTGGACATACACTGTTTTATCAGCTACCTTTTTGACTGGTGTGCTAGGAAACTCAGCTTTGAAATTCCTCACCAGAATAGCTGAGATAATGGCAAAATGTAGTGACCTACCTCAGTTACAGTAAGGAAATGTAGGTGAACTAACCATAGTTGGCAGAAACACCAATTTGTTCTTCGTCTGATTTTAAAATAACCTTGCACTAACCCAAATATTCATAAACTGCTTCATTCCCTGGGCCACACTGCACTGCATGACCCTCCAGATGTTTTTGTAGAATCAGTACAGCAGTTTTGCAGCACTTAAAAAGCTGTTCTCTATAGGGAATCCCCAAGTTGTTGGCTGAGCAAGTAACTGACTTACTCTCTGTCTTCACAGCAGCCACACAGTGGTAACAAGCAGGACTGAAAATATAGTACCACAGTGAGACACATTTTCAGAACTGGCCAAAATGGCTGTCTGACAAAGTTGGCTCTTCATATCAAAGCAAATAATTTTCATATTATACACAGCTGAAGTAACTTTGTGTAGAAAAGTTCATTTTCATACACAGGGATCCTACTGAGGTACACAATGGACAATAACTATGTGTGAGTATAAGACCATGCATTTACCCAAAGTAAACCTGAAAATCACTATATTAGACTACAAACAGATATATAGTACCTTGGCAGTGCCCTATAATCAAGATACAACTCTCATGTGTAATAAAGAAATTCTGTTCAACTCCCTGAAATTTTATGAGTGACACTGAGAAGACCATAAGAAGCTCCACACTTGCAATGTTTTATAAGCTCATTAGGAGTTAATTCACAGAAAAACTACACAAGTGAGATATTAAAAGCACTGTGAAGTATCTGATTGATAAAATTTTGTGTCTCTTGTGCTTGCAAAACTAGAAGAGAGAAAACCATCATAAATGACCAAGTGTGACCCAAAAATCAAGCCTGAGAGATGACCTAAGTTGAAGATTTGATTTAGACTGTCTGTCAGAAAGGTTTCACAGAAGTCAGCAGCTTCATAACTTGTGGAAAGGATCTCACTCTGAAAGAGAAATGTGCAGAGAAAAGCTAAAAGTACCAGGATCATAAGAAAGCACATACTACAGTAAAGCAGCTGCTCTCTTGGGAACCTGCAAAGAAGATGCAAAAAAGTGCTGCGGTTATGAATGTTATAAAGCAGAAGAAAATTAGGTTAAAACAGTACCCCTTTGGTTTGTTGTTTTTGGATCATGCAGTTTGGCTCTTGTGTTTTCTCTGATGAGCTGCTAAAGCAGACCATTGCTGCTGAAGAAAACAACTAAGTTGCCACTGGGCAACATACAAAACCCTGTTGCATGCTGTTGTAATCAGGCTTCCTTTCTGTAACCATGACATCTCTCCTGTTCATGTATTTCCTTATTATCATACTAGAAGCATTCAGTCCAGTAATAAATATATTGTGTTAACATACGCATAAGCTGCAAGATTTTGAGAGCCACCGGAGATGCCTTACGGTATCTAAGACATCCCTGTACAGCATGGGATCCATATAACACCCTACTGTTCTGAAGCAGCAGTTGCAAGTGACATTGTGGCATCTGCAGGGGGTTGGATGCTCAGCTTTGTAACATAAATTCCATCCCAGGTGTCTTTAGAGGAGCAAAATCAAGATTGCCTCAAATCATTTTGAATTATTAAAAACCTTGCATCTAGCACCTCAATCTGAGTGAATCCACAATCTGAGCAAACTGTATCCTATCAAGAGAAGCATGACCAGCAGGTTGAAGGAGGTGATTCTGCCTCTCTACTCTGCTCTCATGAAACCCCATCTGGAGTATTGTGTACAGTTCTGGGAACCCCGATTCAAAAAGGACACAGAGCTGTTGGAATGGGTCCACAGGAGGGCTGCAAAGATGATCAGATGGCTGGAACACCTCCCCTAGAAGGACAGACTAAGAGAGCTGTGGCTTTTCATCCTGGAGAAGAAAATGCTCTAAGGGGACCTTATGGTGGCCTTCCAGTACATGAAGGGGCCCTACAGGAAAGCTGTGGAGGGACTTTTGATAAGGGCAGGTAGCAACAGGATGAGGGAAAATGGCTTTAAGGGTAGATTTAGACTAGATATTAGGAAGAAGTTCTTTACTGTGAGGGTGGTAAGACCCTGGAACAGGTTGCCCAGAGAGGTTGTGAATGCCCCCTCTCTGGAGGCATTCAAGACCAGGATGGATGGAGCTTTGAGCAACCTGGTCCAGAGGGAGGTGTCTCTGCCTATAGCAGGGCGGGTGGAACTGGATGATCTTAAGGGTCCCTTCCAGCCCGAACCATTCTATGATTCTATGAATGAGGTTTGCAAATCCTCTGTGCAAAAGTTCTGTCTCGTGAAAGCAGTCCTGAAGATTCATATCTTGCACTTAAGAGAGAAGGGTTCCTAACCTCTTATTCATTCTTAGAAATACTTGCACAAATCCCAAATAACTAAGTCATCAGCTAAAGTCATAAATTAGTTTTTTGGTTACTGCAATTATAAAACTCTCAGATCTCACTCACAATACGTAAGTCTTTCACATGGTTTCCACCTAAAATTCTCTGCCAGGAAGACCTACATGTCTTGCACTTATGGCCCTTCTTTTACACCATGACCCATTTTGTGTAGCAGAATAACCTGTGGTAAAAATGTCTGACATTATTTTCTGTCAAGAAAAAAAATACAGTCCCCACAGTTGGGAAAAAATGTACTCAAGAGAGCTTATGAAGTCAGAACAAGGTGCTCCACACAGAGTGAAGAATGGGACCAACAGGATATTTGAACAAAGCATTCTGGACTTCATTTATACTCTTTTCCCTGAATCAGCAAAGCAGTTTAAGGAATGGATCCCGGACTTCTAACAATAAAAACACCAAAATGGTATTTTCCTAGAAATATTTTGGACCAGGTTGAGCTAGAATATTTTGTTCCTAAAATTTCAAATAATTTCAATTCTGCTTTCAACTTTTTCAAGCCCTTTTTTTAGTATGAGTTTGTTTTTTTATTATTATTTTCTTTTTTGTAAAAAGCAATCATTTCAAGCCAACTATAAAATTTCTTTTGGAAAATGTCGAATGAGTATATTTGTGCTGTCTGCTCCCCGCCATCCCCACCATGACTCAAATTGGAAAACTGATGAAAATGCAGACATAGTGGATAAGCTGTCAGTTTCTGAAGTAAATACACAGTGTGAAGGATCTCATAGGTGGCCCACGTAAATGACTGTGCAAGGTGGAAGGCAGCAGAGGGCCCTGTCCTCAGTTAATTGTGGCCTGTGAGGCTTCTGTGGTAACTTGAAATGATAAGGGAGGCATGCACACAGACAGCTGGAAGCTGACTGTACACTGAAGAAATATGACTGAAGTCACTACAGATATACTGGTATAATAGTAGCATTTTGCCCATTGTGCTTGGGGAACTGAGAACAAAGGATATTTTCAGAGAACAGTTTTGTGCAAGAACGGTAGGACTTGAAACACTTAGATCTTGATCTTCCGGGAAACTGTGTGTATTACACAGAGTAATTCACATTTCAAAGTTCTCTTTCCAAACAACTGCGCCCAGAAATTGATTTGAGTGAGATCCTAGTCTTTCTCCAATAAAGAAAACCTCCAAGGCCTTGGACAAGTCAATTCATATTTCTCAGTTCCCATCTTTCCAAAATAAATGTCATAATCTACCTTATCTGTGTTAGGAGTGTGCACTAGCTGACACTTCAAAGTGTTACTGAGACAACAGTGTTCTGATTGTGTAAGCACTGCCCTCTGCTGAGTATCAAGCCTTAAAATGTGAACAAATGCCAGATTTTTGTTTAATTCTGGAGTCGGAGGCTTTTAATGTGGAAAAACAAAATGTAATCTCCGTTCTAACTGCTTTTGTCAGATTTTAAGAGGTCGCATTAAGTACCACAACCAGGGAGCTACTGTGATACAATAAGCAGATACAACATTTGATTGATAGGAGTAGTTGCTGTGTACACTGAAATGCACTAAGTATGCTGCACTACCACTATAATAAGCAATGCTAACTTGCAGAGTGTGTAAGGAAGTTCTAACAATGCCAAGAAGGAGAGTTATTTGAGTCTGTCAGACTGTGTTTAGCAGAACCCTGCCCATGAACGTCACAGAGGAAAACCCCATCACCAGTGTGGGAGGCTTTTTTCCATTGACCCTTAAAACACCTGCAGAACTAAAATACCACATCAAGCATAACCTTGTTTCAGTAGTTATCGGGGAAGAGGTCAACTGAAGGAAAAACCTGTTGACTAGGAGTTGAAGGAGGATTATACAAAACTGCACACTGATACAGGGGTATAAGAAAATGAGAACAGCAGATGATTATGTTGGGAATCCATATGAAGCAGCAAACCCATGTCCTGCATCGTTTTCAAAATTACTGAGTTCATAGTACACTTCTAAATAAGAAAATGTTTTTTCAAAGTGATTATTAATAACATGAAAAAATCATTTAAATCACTGTGTATCTGCAGTAAGATGGAGCCTCTCAGAAGTGCTCAGAGGATTTAGCAGTTTGAACCTTCCTGAAAGTCATGGTAGCTGTGTAACTTTGCCCAAATGGTCTGAAAATACCGTGTATCCTCTGAATTCTGACCATCCTCCTCTTCCTCGATACTTACTTGGGTTGAAGCAGCAGTTACACATGGGGCCAGACTTTTAAAAGTGCTCTATATCTAAAAGTTTCATTGTGGTGTTTGCGGCCAGATTTTTGCAGGAGCTTACCAATCAACATACAGTCAGAATGTGTGCTCTTTCTGAACTCTGGTTTTAAGTGTGGTCGCTGAGCTATTTTTGAAAGCCTGGCTGGCTGCAGAAAACACTTTAGCTCTCAGCTGCTTCCCTGCCTGGTATATGGTTAGCCATGTGACATATCAAATCAAGCGCAGTATTCATCTCCCACAAATAAATAAATAGTATGAGCAAATAATTAATAATCAGATCTGTAAGAAACAATGCTACCAACAAAAATAAACAAACAAAACAGGCATAGTCATTGTAAACTCTGGAGTCTTCTAAAACAAATAGCAGAGGCCTCAGTTCTGCAAAGTCTAAGACTACATAATCTATTCTGTCCCTGTTCAGGAAATCTTGTTAAGCTAATATCTTCAACTCATTAATTCCATTGAAATTTATGTTTCAGTAGTTTGAAGGAAAAGAAATCAAATACAAGAGCTTAAAGTAGGCAGACAAGAAGATAAAGTAGGAAAAAAATAAAATAAGGAAGAAAGATGAAACTATGCAAACAACATTAATAAATTTAAAAATACAACAGCAAGAAAAAAACACTAGAGCCACTAGATCTACACTGACCAATGCACCTAACAAAATTGCACAAGCAGCATTTAATGAAAATACATAAAAGTATTCCATTTGAAAGCTTGCTTGTTAATGGCATGTGAAGACTAACTTCAAACCGATGTACTTTGGCAGTGTAGTTCAGTGAGAAGTAAAATGAGATCATGTTATATTTCATAAGAGATTTTTTGAAATTTCTTATTGAAAAGGACTACATCAGGGAGGGATTATAAGAGATATTTTCATAGTATTCCTACATAACAATTTCCTACTTATTTCTATCATTTTTTTTTTGTCATCCTTAGCAAATAAATGATAGAAGATTTCAGTTTTCAGTTATACACTGCAACATTATGAAGGATGGAAAAAAGGAACAAGTTCATTCTAAAGCAAACTGAGGAGTGAATACACAAATCAAAGATGTTAAGAATGACGCTACATTTCAGAGCTAGAACAGATATGATACATTCAATCCCTTCCCCTCCAGGGCAGACTTTAATGAAAGCATGGAAGAGAACGAGAAGAATTAAACTGCCTTGAAGGATCTTTGATTAAGTATGAAGATGATGAGTGTGACCTGAGAAAAGTATTTTCACAGCTCCCTCATGAAAATGCCCACTGATATCCCAGACCACCACCAGAACACAAACATAGTTTTGATCAATAAGTCCAGATTTATCAGTTTAAAACTCCTAGCTGAGTCACAACACTTATGATATAGCTTTTTACATATGATGAATGCACAGTCGTTCTGTGTCTGAATCAGAGATGAAAGACTGGATAAAAGATGACTTAAATTTGTGTCTGCAATTGTGTTTCAATATAAATTGTGTTTCAATATAACTTTTAAGAACTATAAACAACTTTTACTGCTAATTATTACTGTTTATTTAATCGAGTTTAAGCTAAGCGCTGTTTCAATAGTTTGAAGTTCAAAATTTGGTAAAAAATGATAAAAAAAAAAAGGCAAGGTTTCAGGGAACATGAAGTTTTATTCCTAACTGTGCTATAGATTCCAAATGGGATTTGGAATTTAATTCCACCTGAATTTCCATCTGTAAAACTTCCAAAATGCATGATAAGGGCTTCCTGTATTATCTGGAGTTGTGTGTATATGCACAGTGCCTTTCCACGAGGCTGATTTTACACTAGGGGATTTTGGGCTCAACTCAGCCATAACTTATGACTTTTTATCTTTTTTCTAATTCCTTAAAAAAAATAAATAAAAGAAGAAGAAGAAGAAAAGAAAAACAGAAGATGGTTTCCTGCTCTGCCAAAAGGAAGAGAGGGCGGGCACAAGGGTAACATACAAAACATGCCCAAGTTCACCACTCTTCCTGTTTGTCTGTGCGAAATAACATGACAGATGACTCTTAGCTAGTTTCAGCTTTGTTAATCATTTGATTGGCAACTTTCTTGCATGGTCTGGGGATGAAGAGTATCTCCCTCCAAGTACTGAAAAACACATTTATGTCTTCACTCCAACTTTTCCTTCAGCTTAAAATCATACAGATCTTGATATCTGGCAGTCATATCCACAGTAAACACATATACCTTATGCAAAGGTATACTTCAAGAGTAGTTTTTGCAGGAGGAACTAAGTTTTTCCCAGCCTTGAGGTATCAAAATCTTCAAGGTGTCAGAGCTCTTGGTCTCCTGCTTGCCAGAAATCAATGAAAATCATGGTCTCACTCGCTAATAGGCAAGAAAATGGAGAATACTGGAGAAGGTAATATGGAATTTGTTGCTCAAACATATATATTCACTATGGTATCCTTTACTATGGCAAATAGCTTCAGCCAAGATGTGTGTCTGTTTGCAGCATAATGTACACATTAGCTTCTGTTTTCTGAAGCTCAACAGCAACAGCTGTATAATATAGCAGAACTAAAAGTGAATAGATCGGCTAACTTCAGAAATCTCTGTTCAGCACTATATTGTATTCGTGTATGCTGTATTTTAAAGCACATTTCCTGTTAATCATTTTCTACCGTTTTATGTTCTAATTCAAACAGAAGTAGTAGGTTAAATTAAGGCTTTGAGAAGACAGATGACTAGATTAAGAGGTGAAATTAGACAATCAGAGGTTTGCATTAGGTACATTAACAGCTTGGTATTAATAGGTTTGGTTGAAGTAATATGGGTCAAATTTGGCCTTGTTACAATGCTTAGCACTGCATGTTGTCTATGGATCTACTGCTATAATGGGTAGGGATGTGTGGAGGATGGTATTTTTTTCCTCCTAACTGTGGTAGCATATAATGCATTACGTTATATAATGTATTCTGCCTGAAACTTATATAAGAAACAGAAAGGAAGAGATCTAAAGTGAAGCTCAGAAATTCTAGTCATTTCTAAGCCAGCTCCCAGTATTACCCTTCATGACTAAGGCTAAGCATTCCAGAGGGGGAAGTGTCTTTACAGATTTTCTCCCTCTGCTTTCTCCAGTGCTGTAACTCTTCTGCAGTTTTCCCACAAAACTATGCAAGATTGTCGAAAGAAAAGAAAGAAAAGTCTCTTGCAAAAAGAAAAGTCTGACAAGGTAAACAGAACTGTCTTTCCTCTTTTGTTTTACAATTTGCAGCTCTTGTCATTATATTGTTACTCTCACCATTTTGCTGTGTGAAAAGCTTGCAAATAAGGGCTTCATACCATCTCAAACTACTAAAGACAACATTAAGAAGGACTTAAAGTGAAAACTTTTAAACGTCAAAGTCAGTGATCTACTACAAACAAGAATGCATTCCTAATAGCATTCGGAGGACTTTCACAAACTAGAAGGCCATCTAGTGTCTACAGTTAATAATCACATCTTCATCGTTACAGCATTCATATCCTTCCACGCATCGGAGCCTGCTATAGTACCTTTTAAACCAGAAGTCCTGTTCACGAATACGGGAACAGAAGTGTTTGAAATATGATAATATACAATATATACAATAACATAACATTTTGGGAGAAAGGAATTTATTCAGAATGGCATCAATGGAAGTTCCTGGGGCCCACTGAGCTCAGAAGTTTCTCTTCCATGTCCTCTCGACCTGAGCCTTGAATGTAACACAGATCTGTTTCCTGCTGCTGGGCATTTAGAGGAATGCCTGTTTTGGGTGGTCTGAGCATTAGTAGGAGCTACAGGTTGGGTGTTTGCAGGAGTGATCTAGCAAATATGGTCAGAGTAGCTACACATTCAACTTTTCTCAAATGAGAAAAAGGGAAAGGTGTCTGCCCAGTTCTTAAATCTTAAATGTGCAGTTCATCTAGAAAGGTTAAAACCAGAAAGGAGAATATACTCTGATTTTCATCCCAGCCTAGGTCACAGTCTGCTGATCATGAAGGGTTCATTTGACCAAGAAAGTATACTGTTACCACATACAGCCTATATTTCCCAGGATAAAGAGCACTGAGGGTAGATTTTGGTCTGACAACCAATTACTGTCAGTCCATTATTCCCATTTTGTACTAAATGGAAGGCAGGATCACTTGGGTCACAGGACAAATCCTAGATTTTGAAACTATCTTCAACACCAGAAGAATGATACAGTCACGTGAACATACAAGTTGAATTAACTTTACTGTCATGATGTTCCTGTGATTTTTTTTTTCATTGAAAGCCATAAAATAAATAGATGTATACAATCTTTAATACCATGATTTCAGAAGACATCTCTCTGCTCATGTTGTTTAAGCTTCCTTGACTGATTTTGAGTATCCAGACTGAATGGTCCCTGATATTTACATAGATCTACACTAATCACAGTAGGCCATTAACTACTGACACAGTTATCATGAAGGATTTTTTCAAGTTCAGCCTTGTACCTGAACAACCCACTGTGGTTCCTGTGTGAATAGAACCCCATTCAAAAAATAAGGAATGCTTCTACTAACTTTTTAAATTCTTCTGGACCCAGCCTGGATCTTAAGTATTTTTTTCCTTTCCCAAGTATCTAGAACTCAAGATGCAGCATCATAATCTTGCCAGTAAGAGAACATACTGTGCAGTCCTCGTGCAGTGAGGCTTTGAAGTTTGCACATGGTTAAACACGATCAAGTCCACACTGGGATTGTCAATGTCTTCAAAATTTACTGCACCAACACAGCCACTGTTAGGATAGAAAGGAAATCAAATACATGTACATTATTTATAAGACAGATGGTGGAGGCAGCTGAACCATACAGTACATACTCCAAAATTCTAGTTATTTATTAAAATGTTCCACAAGAAAAAAATGTGGAGATGAACCCCTCTGCATGCTAGGCATATCCCAAGATAAAAACAATCATTTGCTAAACTTGCAGCATATAATAAATGACAGCACATAGTACATATGTGCATAACGAAGGTTTGTGAAGAGTGGCAGTAACACAGAAATGTGTAATCCCTTGTCCTTCTGGTTATGCCATATGCCAGTGATCAGACCGGGATATTCATCCAAAGAGGACATAATGAGTCCTGCTTTCTTCTTCACAGGTAGAAGCCTTCCTCCACAAGCAGAGGGAACTTCGCACACCCTCCTCCCTGGCAACAGAAAACACCATAAGGATAGATCCCGTATTCTACATCTTGCTTCTTGCTTCATCTAAAATTCTTCCTTCAGAAAATGAAAGAGATAGGTTGCTTGGGATAAAGAAAAAGAAGTAGGAAGGACTCAAGGACATTGCACTTACGTATACAAAGGGATTTGACAGATTTGAGAGCTTTGACTTACACCATTAAAGACAAAATATCTCAATCTTTTTTTTTTTTTCTTTCACCAAGCAGAATATTCTGATAGAATATTTATGAGGTCCCAAAAGAGAGGTGATGACAAGTCAACATTTTGCTCTTGGAATGATGCAGTGCTCATTTGAGTTGTGGTAAAAGGCTGTGGTAAATGATTAGGTTGACATATATGCTAAATGACCCAGTTTGGCATGCAGAATCTTTCATTTTAACCCTCATCCTCAGGTGTTGGAGCTTCAGGCATTTTCCTACAATAGTGTATGCAAGTTTTCTTTAAACATAAGCTACTTTTCTACTGTAACTCTTTAGGCTGTTCTTGAAAACATGGGAAAATTCCTCTATTGCTCTGTCCTTGCAACCTGCTCTCACATTTATATTCCTTTGAAAGAGAAACATCCAGTGATATGCTCTTATCTCCCTTTTATTCTGTAGAGGTATGTGTCTCTCCCATTTTATGGCTCACTGTCCAGCAGTACCCCTGCATATTGAGTCTGAACATGCAAATCTCCACTCTGAAGCTGTTCAAGATTTTATGGAAAGCAGGCAAAATTTTGAGTTTGTAAATGTCCATGACCACTGTGGGATTTTCATAAATGTCATGTCTCAATGAAAACATCAGATGTATTCAATCGTGACAGTCATTCACTTATTCTTCTGATCTGCTTTTTACATTTAAGTCTCACATGAAAAGCATGTTGGAGTGTACATTTCATACAGGCATTGACTGAATACCTTAACTTCTCTAGTTATAGAATAAATTCATAAGGAATTGTTCAGAGGACCTCGATATTAAACAAAACAAAGCAAAACAAAAAAGTAAAAACCATCAGGTTTGTGTGAAGAGGTAAAATATCTTCTTTGAAATCTGTCCCAAAGGTTTCCAATAACCTAAAATCATAATTAGATGCTTCTTGTAAGACATCATCACTTAATTAATTTGACTTAATACATTTTTATACTGCAATTCATAACTGAAATAAACTGTAAAGGAAATGATGACCTGTTCAGAGCAGATTTCAAGAGTGAGTTTTAATTTAGTAAGAATTGTAATTATTGCAGATAGTAATGACAAAAAAAAACACCCTAGCATAAAGTTTCCTGTGCTATAATATTTCATCAGTATCTTTGT
The DNA here is from genome assembly GCA_023055505.1 of Callipepla californica brunnescens. Taxonomy (NCBI): domain Eukaryota; kingdom Metazoa; phylum Chordata; class Aves; order Galliformes; family Odontophoridae; genus Callipepla; species Callipepla californica. The sequence goes on from JALIRH010000002.1 coordinate 63,335,411, forward strand.
CCTCTCTTTTGGTAATGTGCATGCATAACTTTTGTACCAATTTACAGGGGAACAAGAGAAAACAAATGAAACAATGTGAGCTAATTTCTCAAGTGTGACGACAACCTCAAATGGTCACTTGGGAATGGTTTTATTTGAAATCATTACTGTGTGTTCATCTGTATGATCTATGAAAAATTTAGGCTACATTCCATAATCAAAATCTAAAAAGAGTTGGAAAGTTGTCCACCAACTTGGCAAATTTCAGATTCAAGATTGTATCTCCTTTTTGTGAAACACTGGGAAACAGGGTCAGTCATCACTTCCACTGCTGATTCAGGTAGCTGGATTTTGATGACATTATATTATCCCATGGAACTTCTTCGTATGCTCTAGACAACCAAAAAAAAAAAACAAAAAAAAAACAGGAGATTGAAGAAACTGCAATATAATCTGCACTGAATGACATCTGTAGCTAGCTACTTACAAATTCTGTGACAAGGATGTGAAAAAACAAGTGGATTTCTCTTCAAAGGGCAATGAGAAGATGGGAAATATATGTTTCCTCTGTGTGAGAAAATAGCTATGGAAGAGTTTCACAGGCTTCTCTTATTTAAGCTTTCTCACTTACTAATTGAAAGTAATAATTTATCTTCCAAAAGGAGTTTATCTTCTAATTAACTTATGGTGATGATGGGATTTATTTTATCTATGTTTGAAATATCAGTTAAGTGATATAAATAGAGATTAGACGCCCCACATATCATGCCTATGACAGTTGTTAAGAACAGATGTACAGAATGTCCTTTAGGAAATTCCAGATTCTCTTCACTGCCTATAGAGAAAATAGAGATGAATGGCACAGACTGGATGCAAACTTTTAGATAACTGCAGGTAATGAGATGAATCCTATGCTAAACAATTGCTGCTGCAATACCAGAAGTTCTGAAGAGATAGAAAAACTGATTGTGGTCTAACATGTATGTTCTGCTACATAGAGGTTCATCAAAGTAAAATAAGATGAAAATAATGAAGCAAAGCACAAACAATTCCTATTCTTAAAAGAAATGATGTCTCACTTTTGAGTACTTGACTTGTAGAAATAGCCCCTCACTTTTTTTTTCTCTCCAACTTGCAGAAGGAGCATTTGATCCCTAACAGAAATCAAAGAGACCGCAAAAAGCCATGTTATCAACATATATGATACTATAACTACAGAAGAGTGAACTGAAAGCATCTACATTTTTCTAGTTTAATATATTCTTTTACATCAGAAAGTGAAATATGCAATTTCACGTTCTTCACCAGGCAGCACTGCAGATTTATTTGGAGTGTCGATCTATTTCTGAAGAATTTTACCGATAAAGGAAAATTTAATAAGTGAATGCAAGTTTAAAAACTGGTAGAATGTCTTTGTCTCTTCACTCCTCAGGAATGTAGCTTTCCATTTGTTATGCTATTTATAAAATGACATAACAAAGTCACTATGTGGTCTCTCATACATGCATGATGTATTTGTATGATGTTCATGGGTATTATAGGAGTCCAACTTAAAGATCTGTTTAAGCATGTGGGACACATTAAGGACTGGAAATTACAGCATCAGTGTAGGAGGATGAGTATACCATTTCATTTTCAGAATGGGAAAGACTTAATTAGTGCTGTGGTACGGACTCACTGATGTCTTCTTATTTACTTATTTCTTTAAGACTTTCACCTTATATGATAAAATCCTGGGATCATATAATAGTTTGGGTTAGAAAAGACTATGTAGTTCCAACCCCCATAGTCTGGACAGGGACACCTCCCATTAAAAAGCTTGATAGAATTTATGGATATTTGTACTGTGAAGAGAGTTTTCAAACTGAATCCCTCTCTGATTAAAACAAGTCAATTGGAAAAAGTCTCTTAAATAGGCAATGCACGTGTAGTAGTAAAGATGTTGTCTGCATCCTCACTGCCTCAGCCTGGTGGAGATTTTAAATTTTATCTGCAGATATATGGTTGTACTCAGGTGGGAATGTTTCCATTACGTTTTATATTTTGTAATTACTTCATACTCACGTATTAGTACTCTCTGCAGTAATGGCAGATTGCTCATCACGCATATGTATTAGTTGTTCCATAAAAATAGTTTTTTTTCTTGTTCATTGATTAAAGAACTAAAGGTTGCAAATATTTTTCCTTGCGCTGTATGTGTAAAACTCATTTCAGCTACAGTGATATATATACAGATCCTTCTGTATATAACTTTAAATTTGCTTTGGTAACTGTACATATGATTTTCTGTAGAGCTTGCACTTGGCATTTTATACTGTATTTTACTATCTTGATACTACTGCTCTGCTGCTGGAATGATTTATTTTCTCACTGACATTTGCTTCTCTTTTTGCTTCCAGTGGAAAGATCTAGCATAAAAACTGCAACACTGTTTTTTTTCTTTAAGTCAACTATCTGGAGATTTCAACACACATAGTGACTTGCTCAGTCCTCAGAACTAAAAATGGCACAACCTGTTCTTGTTTAAGCTGGGCACTCAATGTCTTGGCTTTGTCACTCTTAACTATCAATATCTTAATGATTATATCAGTTTCAGTTTATTACATAAACTATTTTGTAATCTGAGAAAGAAGGATTCAATGTTGGATAATGAATTTTGAGTTTTTTTCTGCTTTGCATTCTGAGTCAGAAACTGAAGACGTACTCATTCACTTTTTAAATTCATTTCCCAGAAATCACAAAATCTAGAATATCTTTTTGTTTTGTTTATAAAGGAAAAAGTGAGACGCTTACGTCATCAAGCAAGGTCATATGCAAAGAGGTTTACAAAACCAGCGGTCTTACAATTTCACTTCACTGTTGGTTGAAAACTGTGTACAGTTTTTTGACTTTTTACATTTTAAAATTAGTAGGAATGTTGATTTCAATGGGTCTAACAAGAGATAATGCCACCTGAAGAGTATACAGATAACTATTCAAAATTCTTTACTTAGTTCTTTGATGATTTATTCTCCTTCTCTTTATATATGAAAACAAATATAACCAATTAAGATTATTTCTATTTGGTTTTACATCCATAAAAGAAAACCTAACTCACCCACTGGAAACTAACTTTATGTAAGCATAAAAGCAACAGTTTAGAATGGAAACTTATGACAAAAGAAGCAACAGGCAAGGAACAAGTTTGTTGAATAAAGAAACAACTCTCTGCTATTGGGTATGTGAAAAACAAGTGCACAGCGAAATACATGACTGCAGAGACGATAAGTAATCAAATTCTTAGCAAAACTACAGTATTTATTCATGCAATGGCACTCAGTTCTCAAGAGGTTGTTTTGGGTTTTTATGCATTATTTTCTGGATGACCTATTAGCATCTTAGACAGTATGCTACTATTCTTTTCATTGTGCTATGGATAACTACAATATAGTACCTCTGACCATAGGGAGATAATCTTGAACCTACTGTAGGCCAATTTGCATTCTTAGTTGACTTTGTCTATATATTGAAAAAATTACAAGCTATTCATGAGTACTCTTGACTTTTTATTTTTACGGGTTTTAAGTTAGATTTTTTTTGCACTTCACTGCTCATGTTGCTGCCTGATTAGCTTTTCCTCTTTCTGTCGGCAGGCAACAGGTTCTGTCTCACTACGTACTGATATTACAAAATGAGGCAGCACAAGTACTGGCTAGAGTCATTTTCTAATTTCATCTTTTGAAAAGTAGGAGAGGCTGATGCGTCTCATATTCAATGTGCAGCTTAATCCTGGATGACAATTCCTCTGGAGAAAATGCTTCTTGTTTTACGGGTGAAAGCACTGTGAAAAGAAAACTTCCCTGTAAAAGGGAAGAAGAGCAATGTTACAACAATTATTTCAACAAGTTCCACATAAAATTTTTCACCAGAACCTCTTTAAGCAACAGTGAAATAAAGAGAATTCGTTTGATTAGAGAAAGAAGGAAAATGTGAATGATCAGTGCTTAAGATGGATACAGATGACTGGTAAAGAGACCTGGCGATCTGGAGTTAGGACTTCATTGCTTAACATAATCATAAATCATCTGGAAATAGAGAGTTGGGAGTTAATTATGTGCTCAAAAAGCAACTAGATGTATTTAAGAAGACAAATTATGAATTAATGGTTGCTAACCACAAGCACACCACCTTCTACAAGTACAGTGGCATGCTTTCTTGGTTCTGATGTCTGTTAATTATCCACTGTCTTGGATGGAATACTGGAGTAGTTGGGCTTTTGGGCAGATCCAGATATAGCCACTCTAGTAGCAGCAGGAATGAATGAATTATTTTTTTTTTATAAATAATAGTTTCAAAATTAGAGATAAACCCCACAGTGTTTCTCATTTCCATGTTTCTGAAGAAAACTTCATCTACGTGAATGTATCAGTGTTCAGCGGGGACAAAAAGGAAAGAAATCTCTGCTTCTTATTAGTCTTATTAAGTGTCAAAGGCTGCTTCTTTGTTTTTTTTTTTCCACTCATCATCAACACAGTGGAGAAACTTAGTGCAGAATTTGCTTGCAGAATGCCTGACTGATCTCTCTTGTAGCACAACTTCCCCAAACAGCTATGCTGGGGAATGATGTCTCAGGACCGATGTCTAGAAAGATTAGCACTTTCAAAGTATCATGTGCCTGTGGGTTGCTAGTTGGGCTCCGACTTGAACAGCTGAAATCTGGAATTTGTTTACGCAGTCTCATTGAAAATAGCGTCTTAAAACTCACCTACTTTTTTATCACTCTATATTTACACATTTGTAGTCAACACAGTCACAGGAAAACCTGTAAATAAATACTAGATTTGGAAGAACATTTGCAGAGCTATCCCTAATAAATTTATGCTGGACTCTCTCTGTTTCAAGGTTTTGTGCACAAGTTAAGTTTAACTTTTGCAGACAACTTCACTGAAGTAGCCATTTCACATTAATAGTGATCTTCACCCAACGGTAAATCAACATAAAGTCATCAGGCAATTTCTATCTGACTTCTGGAACTACTAACTAACTGTAGAAGAGTTAACTGATTTGATGACATGTGGTTTCAGTTTTTGCCCGAGTTCATTTCAGGAGTGTCTCTAATCTTTCATAGTATTTCTGTCTCTGTCTCTGTTTTTCTTTGTGTTGGAAAAACTAACGATCAGATAGAATATCATACTTCCTCCTTCCTCTTTGTTTCTTCATAGGCTTGTAAAAAAAGCTAGTCACTTCTCACTGACTTCTAATATCTAATTTCAGAAGAGCTCTGAGAGAAAAAAAGCAAAACTTATTTGGAATAAGCAAGAAAAAATATTATGAGGTCTTATTATTTTATTCTTTATGGTATGGTGGGTTCTTTTGGCTTCTATTACATGACTTCAATGGGCTTCAAGTGATTTGACGTGAAAATTTCTAAGACATAAACAAGGTGCCAAAAACAGTGTTGGAATATACTGTATATAGAGACTTCATGATGAGAATAATATGGACAAAGTACAGTCAACCGTAAAGATGGTGTGCTATCTCTGTATGGTAAAATGGAGCAAGCAGGTTATTTACATTTCTTTATCTTATTCTGAGTAATGTCCTTCCTAACTAAGAAATTTCAGTGTGTTGTCTGAGTTCTCATAAAATTGTGTTGTGGTTGTAATGAGCAATGAAAAATTTTCTCTATGAAAATTGTGGGAACTGGCTTATTCAAGCATATTGCTTACACTAATAACTCCTGACCCTAGAATCTCTGGATAGATATTCATGCTCTCCATAATTTTCAGCAGACTATGCTTTTGAAACTTTGCCATTAGAAAATTTCAGTTTTCATGCTGTAGTTAATACGAAACAATCAGACCTATCTTAGGTGTAACACACTGAAATAAATTAGAAAGGTAATATGTACTTGAAACAAGATGTGATGGCAATCTCCCATTGACTAAATGTTGGCCAAAAGTTTTAAATGCTCTGCACTGCTATTTTTCAGGAAATGCTAAATGACAGAGGGGATTTCCTGACACTTTGCATTTATTTGTTATTTCAGGTTATATTAAAACAGTTGCTCACTTCAACTATCATCAATGTCTTCACAATTTAAGTACATTGTTTAAAATGTTATCTATCTTCAAAAAGATATATATATTTGATGCTTATTAGAATTTTCTGACTTGCACCTGCACCTGGCACAGCTCGGAAATTCCATCATCTGTCCTGGCTGGTTTCCTCCAGGGGGATCACATGCCTGCCGTGGGCAGTCTGGACTCTCTTTCCTGCTGTGGGGACCCGCTGGTGAGGTCTCACATCACTGTAGTCCACCACAGATTCATTAGCTTTTCCAATGCCAGGCTCAGCATCCCTTCCTGGACTCACAAAACCTGAGCAGAGATCTACTAAAGGCACATCATCTTGGTGTGGGACTAAGGGGTAATTTGGCTCATATGGAGGGGTGTCTGCATGGAATTTATGCAAAGAATTGCTGTCTTTCTCTTCAAAGCTGGATAAGTCTTGTCTGTTCTCAGGACAAAGGACATGCATTTCTTCTTTAACAGGCTTTTATGCTGTTGGTGATGCATCCTATGAGTTGGTTCACCTGACACGGCAACATGCCTTTCAGTTCCATGAGAAACCATAGTCATTCTATTTCTCTTATGTGGTAGTAAATTCAAAAGACTGTTTACTCCTGTTTCTTCAAATTCCTGAAGTTTCAGCCAGCAAACCATGGTAAAACTATAGGCCATTTTCCAGAACATCAGTGCAAAGCATCTGTAAAGAGCAAAGCAGTGGCTTAAGTGGTGAATTCTTTCCTGAAAAAAGGGATTTATCAAAAAGGTGCGAAATGAATGGAGGTGCTGAATGAACAGTGAGTCTTTTTGTTGCTTGGTGACCATGGAAGCTACCTCACAATGAAACAACTCCTGGTGTGAAAGATGGTTCACATGCACCACAGTAACCTCTTTCTTCACAAGGACACAGATAACAACTTGAAATGACACTGCCAATTATTTATTCACCCAGAAGAGGCAACATTAAGACCCTTTCAATTTTACTAAGGGTTATCTGGTATTTTCACTGACTCATTTTAAAATAAACTACTCTTCTGATATCTAGAGAAGAAATCTGATTTGAACTGAAACACTGACTTAAAACAAAATTTATCAAACAGAATCATAAAAAAAATAAAAATTCAGAAAACTGAAAAATTATTACTCAGAATAAGCAAATCCCATAGACATTACAGTATCCCATGCAGCTTAATCCTGTATATTTGCCATTTGCTTTATTGTTTGACAGACCTGCTAATGTCACAGGTCAGAGTATGTTTCACTCATTTCCTAATCCCAAATCCAATAGTCTTCATTAACAACCTAGAAAAAAAGCAGTCTGATTTATACTGGTACTTGACATTAATTCAGTGCCATTTGCAGAGGTCTAGCACTTCAGAAAAAAACAAAAACAAACAAACAAACAAAAAACCCCTACATTTATTTGGACAGATTGACTCATGTTGATTATTTTATGCTACTGTCACAAAGACATAACTTCCTTGAATTCCTAAGTTGCTCTTGAGTGACGTGAAATCAGAAATGGGTCTAACGTATATCCAGGGCAGGTTTGGAGTATTAAAGAAGTTATGTTACATAATGCAGAATTATGTTGGTTCTCCTTTGGAGATGTTCTCTAATGAAAAAAAAAAAAAAAAAAAAAATTAAAAACAAGCTGCCTTCTATCCCATTTTGTACCACTTTCCTGGAAAGTTTGACAAAGAGATGTCAGGAGATGTGGGACTGGAATAAGGCACAAGATGGATGCCATTCCAAGGATGACTCCTGCATCACTGCATTCATTTCACAGTCTGAAATGCAAGTAATGCTTTGTCCTGGATTTTGTTGGCAGAGATTCTGCCAACAGAAGAGATGTCCCCTGAAAAGCAAGTTTGTCAACTAAGGCCAAATAGTTTCTGCTGTTAGTTTACAGAAGTGATCTGTGATAACAGGGAAGTGTGTGGAGGAGCTGGTCACCTGCCTGTGGTGGTACTCTCAAGGTTTTAAGATCCATAGAAACACAGAGTCATTAAGTTTGGAAAAGTTCTCTGGTGACAGGACAAGGGGAAATGGCCACAAACTGAAGCATAGGAAGTTCTGCACAAATATGTGTAAGAACTTCTTCACAGTGCAGTGCCGGAGCACTGGCACAGCTGCACAGAGAGCTGGTGGAGGCTCATCCTCTGGAGACGTTCCAGACCCACCTGGACGCCTACCTGTGCAACCTGGGCTAGGGAGCTGCTCTGGCAGGGGGGTTGGACTCAGTGATCTCTAGAGATCCCTTCCAACCCCTATGATTCTGTGATTGTGATTGTGACCATGCAGTCTAGCCACTGACCCATCACCACCATGTCCACTACCACATCTCAGTGCCCCTGTTCCTGTGGAACAGTCCGTCTTTTGGGTAAGCAGAAATTGTTTCATCTCTGGCACAGAGATGAAAATTTCACAGGAGTGAAATTTTCCTGTCAGGACTTGTCTAACCTAATGCAAGTTAAAAACACTCTTACAGCACAGGGGCATGCAAGTGTCCTGGGATTACAGACACTTTACAGGAACCGGGCGGTGAGCCTCGAGACGCTGACGAGCACAGTTCACTAAACTTCCTCGCTGTTATTTGTTTGCTTGCTTCTCTACGTGCTCCTTCAGGCACAACGTGCTGGCGCGCCGGTGGAGCGGGATTAATCGCGTAGCCCATGCAGCGGGACGGTTTTGTCCGGAGCTGCCTCGGCGGCAGATGTTTCCCTGGGCTTTGAGGATGTGAAAGCACTCCGCCTTCTCTCGCCGGAGCTCTGAGGTGCTCGGCGCTGCGGTGGGGAAAGCCCCTCCATAGACTTCCCCGCGGCAGGGCCCGGCTGCCCGCTGGGGGCCGCTGAGGGCTGCCGGGCAGCGGCGCGGCGGGACGCGGCCTTGCGGTGCCCTACTGGGACAAAAAACAAGAAAATCCTTAACAGCATTTTAGTATTTATGCACCAGAGCGTTGCTGTTGCATTATCTCCTCTGTCCTAGGTTTAAATAGGCGTAGTAGATGTTATAAACGCCGAAAAAGACATATTGATTTTAGTTTTGTTATTCATATACTCCGAATTCGGATCTGTTCAGAATATGAGCGATTTGAACTGTTTTTTTTTGTCTGTTTTGCTCACTGACGCTTGCCGCTGGGGCCTGTGTGGTTTTGCTCACGCAGCTCTTTCCATCAGTAGGCAGCTTGGAAATGCCAGCCGTCATTAAAGCACTTGGATGCAGGAAAACATTTGTCTGTTAGCATCACTGGGTAAAAATAAGCTGCGTTGCTGTTTATGCCTCCCTTTGGTGCAGAATTCTCTTTACGAAAAAAGAAAAAGAAATCAGCAGTCACCATAACTTAAATCTCTTCCTCTAACTTGAGAAGTTTCACTTATAGATGAATTGAAACTGTGCCAACTGAACATTCTAGCGTTACAGCACTTTACTCATTAGAAAATTGTTTCATTAGTTGAGACTCATTTTAAGCACTGCTTCCTGCCACTGCACTTCTCAGGCAAATATCATCTTCTGATTAATTACTTTGAAGATGACTAATTTTGCTACCGTAGTGTTCATCTTCAGACTAAAACAGTGAGGATAAAGTATTTTATGAAATGGTTGAATTGCTTTTTGTGGAACTTAGAGCTTGGGGAGTGGCATTCCCTTTCAACTCAGTGCTCCTGTAGTCAGTGTCAACCTAACCAGATTCTTCCTTTGGGCAGGGAGTGAGAGGGGACCCCTTTCCATAGCACAGCTGTAATGTGCATGGAACAGGGAGGAGAACGGGGGCTTAGTGTGTCTGCAAATACAATCTATTTGTGCTTATGATCTAGCACTGAGACTTTTCCCCTGCAGACAGAAGTCTTCAGAAATACACGAGTGTCATTTCTCTTTACTTTGGGTAAAGTACTTCTGCTTTGGGTAGGATTAATACTTCACACGAGTAGATTTTAAATGCAGCAAAACAAAGTGTTAGCATTTTACACTTAACTGAACTCCCTACTGAATCTATGACATAAGTTAGAAGTAAGGCTGCTGATTTTAGATTTTAGAGTCCGCTGATGAATTAAATAGATACTCAGGTAACATAGATACCATACGTATCAACATGGATAGGGAAATGAATTCCTTCAAGTTCCAGTAGTTACCAGGAAGCTTTGAAGTTTTCCTCAGAACTGGGGATGAATGACTTTACTGCTTTGCATCTGATAGTGCTACAAAGCAAGCTTTCTTCATCTATATTCATCTGCAAAATGATCTGCTGCTTACAGCTCATGTTACACCTGTAAGAAGTGCAATACAAGGAAGAATCACACCCTGTGCATTGGTCTGTTTAGAAAAACTTATGTGGAGATAAATAATAAAGAAATTACCTTTATTTTTCTCAAAAATGAATGAAACTTGGCTTTTCCCATTGCTTCGTAAGTGCTGTTGCTATTTGAGGAGATAGAATAGTGTATTTAATGACTTTAAAATGCAGTTTTAGCTCTTATTTTGCCCTATCTTTATTGTGTTTTTTGCTACATTTTCTTTGGAATGATCTCTTAATACTTATTCTGTGATAAGAATCTGTTTAAATTGATTGCATGTACTCTTAAACTAGTGAGTGAAAATGAGAAGATCATTTGTGCTAGAGACTGCCTGAGGAAGAGCCATTTAAACTAAAATAATTGGTAGGAGAGGAAAGGAATTCAAGTAGGAAACCTGAAAAAAGGGTTAAAAAAAAAAAGAAAGTAAAGGCAGTACAGAAAGTAAGAGAAAAAGCATATTGAGGTCAGATTCATATGTGGACATAAGCACTTACTGACTGAAATGATGACACATGAAAGTGCAGGCAAATCTGATGTCCTTAATGATAGCAAAACAGTAATTTCAGCAGTTTTTTACACTATCTTCCTTCAGTAACTACATTATTTCAGCTTATTCTAATTCTTTAGAATTAGAAGAGCAGGAGCTCCATCTTCGGGTTTAAATTATCATAGTAAAAAATCACTGTTTCCCTTTTATGTTTAGTGCCTTAAACATCCCAAGAAGAGTTATATATCTGCTCCTATGTCGTTAGTCAGCAGTGCTTAACTTATGAACATTTGTTCCACTCTCCTTTCATAAACTCTGAATCTTTTCTGTATAAGACAGTTGTTAACAGTTTTTCTCATTGTTTGGTTTCAGTTGATAGTTTTTTTCCTTCCTAATTGCAATATGTAACTGATCACGTGGACAGATAATATTGACAGAAATAATTTTAAAACAGGCTGTGGTTCAGATAGGATTTATAATTGGATATAAACTAGTATGCTGTTATTATAATCAAAGCAATGAAGAACCAGATCGTGTTCTTTTTTAAACGGAGTTTCAGTGAGAAATGAGTTTTCTTCCTGGCAGTGCAGCAGAGTTCTGGAAGACGATACAAAGATTTAAATTAGAATTTCAAATCTGATTTGTTTTATAATTAAAACCCTCCAATCCTTCTAGGAGGACTTTGGGGAAAATTAAGGTATTTGAAAATATTTTACTCCTTAAAACAAAAGAAGTTGTGAAATGGTACTTGGTGAAGCACTGTTGTGAAGTAAGTTAAACTGTTAGCTGCAGAAATCCATCAGATATGATGCTCCTTGTTGTTTTCTTTCATTTTTCTTTTTCGACTCTCTTAAGTATTTTGAATAGAATATTCTGTTTATATTCTCAACTGACAAAAAAAGGCAGTTCTTCTAAACCTCGATTATCTTGTCCTGATAGCTGGAATAGTCTGACTTCCTTCTGTTTTCCATAGCAACAATGTATGGTAAGGGAGTACAGTTACCAGCTTTATAATAGATGTATCAAATTGGTGATTTCCCATTACTGTTCTAATCAGGGTAAATCAAAGCAAAGCTGGGAGTTGACCCGGTCTTTCTCATGTACAATTTAAATTGAGTTTACTGGACTATTTGCTGCTGGTTTTACTTGATAACTATTGAATCTAAGTTAGCAACAAGCACAGTTGGTGCTACACAACTGTTTAGCCCATCTGTGTGAAATAATTTCTACTAATTATATGCTTAGTATTTCATCACAGTCTTTTGTGTTGGAGACTTTGTATTCCTCTGTTATTTACTTGCTTTCCCAGTTTCCCCTGCAGAATTAAATCTCGCACACATGCCTCAACTCCCACTAACCCATGTTCTTTCTAAACAGGAGGTGGAGACAAAGAACACAGAATGCTGGAGTCTGCTAGCCAGCATTCTTTCTGCTTGCTTTATTCAGCATATCTGGAATACCTGTAAAAGAAAATCAGATCTGACTTGTGTTAGATTGCCCACCTGAGACTGCCCACCAAAAGATACTTCAGTTTTCTTTCAGAAGCTTTGCATATCTTGCAGAGCTTTTCAATTGTTATGAAAGGTTTTTGATCTCTGTTTAAAGTAGAAGCAATGCAAATTTAAACAACCAGCTTGTAGTTTAATTTCACAGAGGAAATAAAGAAAATCACCGTAATAACAAAAACTATATTTGTCGCCTTGTTAGTGGTAAGTACACAGATGGACTGACATTCAGACTGAGTGTATCGTAAAAACACAGCTAAATCTCATCCCCCTTTTGGACAGTGCCTAATCCCATTATTGTCATCATTGAGAGGCTTTGTTTAAAATCTGACAGTTCTTCTGTAAAAACTAGAAGTATATTTAAAGCTAAAACTAAACTCAAGTGTTTCAGAATGAAGGTTCTTTAATGTGTCAACCCTTGGTCATTGCTTTTCCTTGCCTTAATGAGAAACATGCCCTGCATAAGACCTTAGACAAATACAAAGTTTATGTCTGTTGAAAAACAAGTCCATAAGGGGTGTAGACTGACCTGAAGCATGTTTGCTTTCTCAGAGAAATGTAATAGTTGTGTTGATGCAATTGTTTTATCTTTTAACAGTTCGGTGCTCAAGAAGCACAGAGTCAAGAAACGATAGGTTAAAAATAGTGGGATCCATCTTATTTCCAGGTATTTTTCTTTAAACGTAATGTAAACAATTTCAGTTAAAATATGCCTTCTACAAAAGTGCCCTTCTCCATCGTATTTCTTGTTGTTAAATTATTTTAAATGCTTTTATTAATTACAATTCTGAACTGACTTATGTATATTTAGTAGGCCATAAAAGCACATATTCCTACCACTTAATTTTTTATATTCTTGCAATTTTTTTTGAAATGAAGATAAATATTTTCCATAATTGTTATAAAAATCAAAATATTCTTTGTACTCATCGTTCTGATTGTAAGATGTTTACCCTGAAATACTGCTTTCTTCCACTGGAGATATTCCTGCTTCTTTTCTCTTTCTGTGTACACAGAACCTGAGACTTGAGGTGTATGTTATATTCTACAATAAAAATTAAGAAATGTTAACAATTAACCACTTATTAAATTTGATCTAAATCCATAATACAATCACTTTATTTCTAACTAAAACAGCTATTAGAAAATCAGAAGATTAAAGGCTGTTGTGGTGTTTTCTTCTCAGGAGATGTTCAAGACCCACTTTGACACCTACTTGTGCAACCAGATCTAGGGAGCCTGCTTTGGTAGGGGGGTTGGACTCAATGGACTCAGTGGTTGGATTCAGCTTGTGAATACAGAATACCTTTTGCCAGCCAAGGGGAACAAACAAACTTATAACTGGGAATTTAACAATGAAACACTTTTAGATAAATATCCTTTTTACAAATCTCTCTGGCAAATTACTCAGATTCAGAACAGAACTTCTGGTCAGAGAGTTGCTTCAAGACTATACTTGAAGTATAGTCCTTTAATTTCCCATTTGTGCCTTGTATCATGCTGCTCTTCTGAACTAACATCATAAACAAATGAAGGCATGCCTTTGTATGGTAAAAAATAATGAAAGGTGCTGACACAAGGCATTTCTGATTAGAAAGAGTGGGATGTGTCCTCCTCCCATCATCCCTTTCTGAGTTAAAAACTGAATTAACACCTGCAAATAATGTTTATTTCTGTGGTATTCTGTTATATAGTTAAAAAGATACACGTTTCTGTTTTCTGAAATATAAGAGACTGTAACTAGCTTATTATTAGCTGAGGTGGACATTCCTCCTGGTCATAATACCATCAACATTCTAAATTCATTTTTCTGCATCAAATGCTAATATTTATGTCTGTATTCTGTTTAAGTAGTCTAATACTGTGCTGTGATGTTAAGAGGCTTTTCATTTTTTAATGAAAGAAAAGAATCATCCTTGAAGGGGAGAGAAAACTGTTGTGCCATTACTACTACTTGACATAATGGAAAAGTGAAAACTGTTTTTCTAAATGTTAATTCCTTCCTACAACAAACACCTAAACAGTTTTCCACCTGCAGGGAATCTGAATGGCACTGTAAAATAATGGCAATTGGCACATTTGATTCAATTTCAACAATTAAGTCAGATTCTCTAGACCACAGATGTAAGATGTAGTGTTTATAGTGTTGTGTTTATAGTGTTTATAGTAGTTGTGGCTTTTCAACGGCATTAGGATAGCGCAATATATTCAAGTTTGGAGTACTCTGTAGTATAAATATGTAGCTTCTCATTCTTCTGAAGAATGCAAATGCTTTGCAGAATGTCATTAGGAGGGGAAACAAACTGTACATAACGAAATTCTGTATATAGTAATGTTAAAATTCTTTATTAAATAAAATAATAATTTTAAAATGAAAGCTTTAAGTACAATTAAAAGTCTTAAAATCATGTATCTCACTGGTAGGATAGCAGTGATAAGTATTTAATGCTAATAATAAACTTTTTTCAGTGAAGGTTTATGTCAAGCTGGATCACAGCAGTCCACGTATTTCATATGTTACAAATCATCTGCAAAACTCAGAATTGATTGATCCAGTATTCTGGTGCAATGGACCAGGTGGTTATCTTTCTTCAGATAAGAACTTATTTTCTTACATGGCCCTCTACACTCTCTCTTTTATCCTCCTCCTACCCCTAAAAAAAGAAAAGCATGGAAAGACAGAGAGAACTTTGAATGGAGAAGAACTGAAAAGACTGCAGTGTTTGTATGAATGTTACATAACTGATATACAATATACATATAAATGTTAAACTTTCACATTTTTGGATAAAAATTCAGGATAAGCAGAATAAAACACTGGAGATCTCTGTAGAAAATGATGGCATCTCTAAAGACTACTAGACAAGGCAAGGTGTAATGGAAGCAACTGAGGCTGAGGATACGGCTGGGAGTGTTACATAAGGATAGAACACTAGTCATAGGCAGTGTGATCTAGCAAAACTCCTGCTCAATGACAGGCTACCTTCAGACATGAAGTTGCATATGGCCTTGACCTCTGGAGTTTGGAGAATCTTTATATCTCTATATCCATATTTCCACGTACTCTCCTTTCTCTGGAAATTCTTCCATTTTATTTCTCGTTTTCACACATAATTTACCTTGTCACAATTTTTCATTATTTCCCCTTGTCTTTTTGTGATGTACCTCTTAAAGGGTATGGCTTATTCTTTCTTGTAGCTCCCCTTAGGTAGTGAAGCACTGCAATTCCCTCCCTAGATTTCTCCGGGTTACAAATCCCAGTTTCCAATGCTTCTTATCCTGTGCTCCAGCTCCTTGATCATCTTACAGGCTTCCTGCTTGATTGACTCCAGTTTGTTAGCATCTGTCTTGTACTGAAGAGTTCAACCTGAACACGATGTTCTAGAGTGCCCAAATGAGCGCTGAGAAGAATCACTTACTTTAAACTGCTGGCTCTACTATTGCTGATGCAGTTTACATTCACTGCTGCACTGTGTGCTTCTGGGTCATGTTCAGGATCCACCTGGATTCCCGGGTCCTTTTTTTGTAGGGCTGCTACCAAAAACCCTGTCTGCAACAGTACACTTGCAACTGTATATGCTACTCTTACTCTGTTCCAAGTGCAGGATTGTACTTGTGCAATTTGTTTTTTTTACATACTTGACAAGAAGGCATTCTGTTCTGTGGTGTAGGTCAGTGGTAAAGATTCTAAACAGTAGTGGTGTTACAATTTGAACTGTCAAGCAATCTTCTAAATGAGATCCATCCAGTTTTTCATCTGTGCTGCCTGATCATAAACAATTTTGGCATTCATGGACCTGGAAATGGCGTCCGTCAGTTCCATCTTGACAGGGTTTGAGATGAAGGCATCTGACTTGTGATTCCCATTGTCCTCTGGTCTGTTTGGAAGATGAGTGTATTATTTGCCTCTTTCTAATCATTGAGGAGGACATCACCATCAGAATAGACAATCTCAGTCCGGTCTATTGACTTGTGTATCCAGCTCACTTCAGTAAGTCCCTAACATCACACTTCCTTTTTCCAGTATGATCTCCCTTAGGTTCTGGTAGAGCCTGGGAAATAGCTGAAAGGCAGCTCTTGCCAGGACTGAGTGAAACAAAGAATGCTAACTACATACTACTCCTTTGTCTTGGGCTGACATTTTTGTTGCTTTTCTATTGCATTTTTCTATGTTGGCTCTTCGCATCCATTATCAAGGTCAGTTTCTGATTAATTGCTTCATGACTATTTTAAGGTTAACATTACTTTTCATAAAGATGCTTTTAATGAAACCATCCTCCTAATCTGCTAGTGTGGCAGGAAAACTACTAATTACTGTTTCTTTGTGGAATGTGTTGGGATACTTGGACATTTTTTACAATTCTCACATAATGAAGATTTCTTAGAGATCATGACTGCCCATGAGCAATATCTTTCCAAGTCTGAGAAGGGAAACCAAGTTCTGTTTTTCTTTCCTTCCATATATGTCCCATTTATTCCTTAATGTAATTTCTGTACATAGTGATATATTTTAAACCTGTTTAATCTCTTAGTTTAGTTTATAGTTTAGGTTATTAAATACTCACAATGGCAGTGTTACTAAATTCTGTTCACTTTCTTCTTAATCTGTACCTCCATCCTTGGAGTTTGTGTATTTTCAAGTGGCTTTTCCTGTTATGTGATCTGAAGTACTGCTGATATCATAGTGATTCTTCATTCTTAATCCGCTACATGCCAGCCTTCATAGCAGAGCATTTCAAGTTTCTATAACATCTGACACTACACTGGTTTTGCTCTCAATCTGATAACAGGCTTAACCTTGAGGATGAATTTATAGCATTCTTTGCCTCACAGTTAGAGATGTTTTTGCTTATACTTAAGCTTGTGGGCTATGTCGCTTTACATGAAAATGTTAATCTCTCTTGAAATGAATACGTAGTGGTTAGCTGTGTTGTCCTGCCTTGTAAATGATATATTTTGATGTCCAGTCTGTGATGCATGACAAACACATTATCAGATACATTGTCATGTGTATATGTCCTGAGCTTAATGTGATCAGACGGAAGGCAGCCTCCTGATTCACAATTAACAAAAATTGTCCTTTTCAGTCCTCTGGCTTCTGCTTACTCAAATGACAGTTTCGACAGTGTTAACTATGCAGAAGAGAAGACCATGGAGACCTCAGACTTTCAGTTGACAAGCTTAAATCTTTTCCTGAAGATTAAGTAATATCTCAAGTTGTTGTGCCAGATTTGGATGACTAGAAAAACCTAGGGTGGCAGGGGTTCTTGGCTCTGTGGAAACTTTAGCTGTACTAGAATCAGAAGCAGGAGGGCAAAATACATTTCAAAAAGAAAAAAAAAAACCAAACAACTTGTGCTTTCCTGACAAAGATTTTTATAGAGCTGTCAGAGTTTTTAGGAAAAAAATGTTGAAAGAATATAGTAATGAGAAGACTTCAACTTCAGACACAAAGATGGTTCTTAGTTTCCTAAGGATGTTGTCAACATTCATTTTGTTTCAAATCAAGTATAAACAAACACTTAAGTTTCTATTTTATTAACTGTTTGTTGTGTAAGAGGATTTTTTTGCCAGGTCTTTTACAATGAGTCAAATTCCCTCTAACTGGGAAAAATCACACAGGCTTTTGTGTTTCCAGTCAGTCTCTAATATTAATCTATCATAGTGAATCTCCATGCTATAAGGAAATCATAAGGATTCATAAGCATTACATGATACTTTATCTCAGTGTGTTTGTATAAAAGAAAATAATCCTTTCAATGGAAATGTAGAATTATGAATCCATTGTTAGGAAAGAGTAAGAAAATGGTGCTTTTTGAAACACTTCCAGGGAAGTTCCTGGTTTTTTTATACATATTGTCACCTAATCTACACATGGATCCTGTTATCTAAATTCCTCTTGTAGAACAAACTAAAAAATAACTTCTCTTTTGTTTCACATCATGCCAGTTTTTGTTGACCACAAAGAAACTGAATTTGATCGCATCCCTTGTCCATCACATATATGAAATGCCTCTTGTGTAAGAGAGGCATGTTAAATCATATTGTTATACATGTCATTTACATCACAAAATGTGACCTGAAATCCAAACTCATCTTACTTACCCTGCTGCAGCAGAATAACATGGAAAAAAAGCACTACATTCAAGAAAAAGTGCATAAATAAATTGTTTTTAAAGTTTCACTTCAAGGTAATAGTCTTTTTTCATGAATTCAAACTCACGTAAGCAGGCAGTATTCATCCAGATACTCCCATGAAGCCAGGGATGCTTAGTGTAGTTTCCTTTATAACACTAAGAAGAAAAATAAAATAGGTTTTTGATTTTTTGATCCAAATGGACATACCATTAAAACAATTAATGATTACTGTTCAAAAGTTCTGTTCCTTTCTGTTATGGAAAGTACTCATTGTTCAAGGTAGGATAAAATTCTAATGTCAAACCAGTGGCTTAATCCATCAGAAGAATCCTTTCCTTTTTCTAGTGATGCATTTTCAAAAAAATTTTGTGATCGAATCTCTTCACTGGATGTCCAAGCTTTGTCTTTTGTGGACTCCTTGTCATCTTTGAAATTTTGTAATGGATCTTGTAGGTACAGCAAAGCTGGTTGTGATATGTCTTACAGGTGCTCCAGCTATCGAGTCAGTTGATGGTGTTGTTGCTTTCTGCGCACACAGGGCAGCTGGATACACCAAAGAACAGAACTACATTCTTAAATCTATTCTGGTTTTCTGACAATATTAATCTGTTGGCTACTTCAGCATTCATTGGCAAATGACATCTTAGTTTATAGACTTAGCATCCTGTTCATCATCAGATTAAAAAGCTCTTCATCCTCCTAAATATGACAGTGCCCCATTAATGTGAGAACCTAAGTTATTATGGAATCCCAAACACTGCAAACCTACCTACTTATCTATCTATCTATCTATCTATCTATCTATCTATCTATCTATCTATCTATCTATCTATCTATCTATCTATCATCTATTTAATTATTTAAACCAGCACTTGAATTCTCATCTTTATAAAACAGTTCCATCTTAGGGAACAAAGTTGTCCCACATGCTCCTGCCAGGTGTGTGAAAAGAAGCACTTTGATCAAGCTATTTCTCTTAATATCTTCCTTCAAATCGTATAGCAGGATAATCAGCGTGCATCCAGAGTAACAGTAGTTTGCTAGTTTGAATAGGAGTGTGGCTTTGATGTAAATTGTTTAATTTTGCTCACTTTCAGCATTTTGTTTGGATCGTAAACTGGTTGTTGGGTGCAGAAACTGGATTCCTTTTGGATAAAGCTAATTGGAAAGGTTAGCTTTGAGAGATAATACATTTTCTGCCTGTTAAAGCAGACTAGGACTGGTCTGAAGAAAGGACCCTAAAATGTGTTTCATATACATCTCATGTCCTTAAGATTGACTTTTTCAGTCAGAAAAATACATGTTTTTCACATCACACTAATTGTCTTAGTTTACATACACAATATTAATTTTTTTTTTTCCTTTTTCTCCAGAAAGCAAAACAACCTATTCTCAAAATATTTTGTCAAAGTGAGAGTTTTACCTTCAGGTCTATTATGGTCTGTGCTAACCCAGTGATTCCTAAGGTTTTATTTGACAGCAACCAAGATAAGCTACTATTTAAGAAACCCTCAGGCATATCATCACTGTCTGAGGACTCTTCAAGTCAGGGAAGGGCTCATCAGCTGTCATCACGTAACCTGCAAGCAGGCTACATGGGTGAGCTGGAAGGCTTAACATCACAGCCCAAATAGTTATTTCTGTTTTCTGTAAAAAACTAATTAAATAGACGTGCTTAGGATTTGTACTTGAAAGTAGGATTCCACTCCTGATCTGCCTTGAACGAAGTTGTGTTAAGATTTAGTCCGCCACCCTAAGGCGTTTGATCTTAGAGACCAAAATGTTACCGCTCACACTGAGTGTAGAAAGTTAAAATTGTAAAGATTATTTGTTCACTTTTTCCTTTTTTTATCTGGGAGTGGGTATTGGAGAGAACAATAGATATTGGAGGTTTAATAAAAACAGGTTTCTAGGACTGCTTTGTGAACTCATACATAAAAACAGCAGCAATAACCATATCCGTGTAATGCTGAACTACCTGAGACCCTGTCAGCCTTAGGTTCTGAGTCCTGAGCTTTCAGCTGAATTCATAACATTATTATACTATGCACATTTTAAGAGGACATAACCATTTGGACCCTTTATGCCTTTTCTCATAACGACTGCTAAAGTTATTTTGTTACATTTTACCAGAAAATAACAGTGTGCAAATATCACCAATGGGAACTTTAATATTGAGACGCTTCAGATCTGAGTGGAGTTTGCACTTGTTCCCTTGTTTATAAGTTTATAGCTGCACAACCTGATAAAAGACTCACGATAAAATATCTTATTATGGTAAGTTATTAACCTTGGTAAGTGTGCTGGTACCATTAACATTTTCTTTTTAGATATATATTGTTACTCATGAAGAAGGTGTGCTTATTTAGAACTTTTAACTCAGAGAGGTGAACACATTTGGATTCCCTGCACAAATTGTTTAAATATCAGTTGCTACCAGGCAGTTCATTTAATGGCATTTACAGAGCCTGCAATGAAGCTCACTATTTGACTAAGAAATTACAGTTCTTTTTAAAAAAGAAACATAAAACATAGTGGAGTGCAGAAAGTAGGAATAGGCAGTAGGCCTTAATAAAATAAAAATAGTATGATTTGAAATGTAATCATTCTATAGGAGATGAATTTTAGCAAAGCCTTATGGATTTCCTTCACATAGGTTAATGAATTAATTATTAATTTCATGTGATTTTGAATTTTGAATCATGTATCAATTAATTACATAATCAATGAATAAATAATTTAATTAGTTCCTTCCAACACAGACCATTCTGTCATTCTATCTTTTTTTTTCCTTTCAACTGGTTTGATTTCTATTCTTTAATTTTTTTTCTCTGCAAGTGTCCCTCCTTATTTCTATGTTTCTACCCACACCGTGTCCCCTGTTCTTCATTCTTTTACTTCTGTTTTCTATTCAGCATTCTATTATTATCTAGCTCACATTAAGCTTTGGGTAAGTTGAGTGGTCATGAAATAACTAAAACCATACATTTTATGGTACATTATATTTGTGAAAGATGCCCGAGTGTGCACATAGCTTTGAAGTAAAGTTTGAATAGCTGATTCTTCCTTAAAAGTAAATTTTGTATCTGTGTGGTAGCCTTTTCAGGCACTCACATTGGTAGAGGAGGAATTTCTATTCAGTTTTTACATCCTTAAAAATACTTTCTTTGTGATAGTTGACTTAGAAGAGTAAAATACACTGCTATAACTGATGATACTACATTATAGTTTCTAGCATGCTTCTTAACCTTAGCTTTCATATTCTTGATACTTCTACTGTAGTTTACTTGTTATAAGCACTAAGTAACCTATAGATATAATTAAGAATATGGGGTTGTAAAAGTTTCTGAAGTGTTTCTACTAGCCCAGCATAAATTATTTTATCATTAAAAATTAGTTCAAATTAGTTTTGTTTATACATTAAAGATTGAAATTGACAATTTTATTTTCAAGTATGTGAATAACTCATTTTTTCATATGTTTTCCTCATCACCTTTGTATTTTTTCCTGCAGCTTATTCTGATCCCCAGTATTACTATGAATTGACAGTCCAGTATCCCACCACCCCCTGTAATAGATTTTATAATGCTACTTTTGGACAGGCATTGCTTCAGATACTAAATAAGCTTGTTGCTGACCTTTCATGTGAGGTTACATTAGTTTAGTCAGAATGGGACCATGTAAAAATGCAGAGAAGAGGCCTACAGAATGAAATGTTCTTTACATTTTCAGGTAAAAATCTGTCTTGGATTTTGGGAATGGTTAGATATTTTATACCTAATGGAACTTAACTGCTTACATGCAGAAAGTGTTTTATGTATCTAAGTTCTTTGATTGTAGAAATGCTTCAAGGTATTGCATATAAAGTTGATGTCAGTAACAAAAAGAGAGCTACTCTACTCAAAAATGTGCCTTTTACATCATTTCATAAGAGTTCAGAACTTTTTATAGCTGCACATAGATCAATATGTTTTTTTCATTTTGCATCATAAAACTTTATCATGTTCCTTGTTCCACACTATCATGGGAAGAAAAGTGATGCATTGTATTCCATAACTTCCTAGATGACCTTCCTCTTGTCAACTGTTAGAGGTATAAATCTCTCTATGGATGTGGTCTGGAGTAAAATGAGATGAGTCCCAGTACAGTTCCTTCTTTAAGTGGCAACAGTGTAAGAGGAAAATTTAATAATTTTCCATTTTTTTCTGAAACAAAAGGAGTGCAAAGGAGATGTGGGTAAAACTGGTTTGCAAAAATACTGGGTTGACTGGTAATTTTCAGTTTCCTTTAGTCACAACTACAAGAAAATAATTAGGTAGCTCTGTTATATGTCACTAAGCTATGGGATATTTAAGTGTTCTTACTGTCACTGAATATTGCAATAATTATAAACATTATATCTAATATATTATACGTGATATTAAAGTATGTTTATACATATCAATTACTTACCATCCTCTCATAAAATTAATGTACTATGCATACATTTTTACAGCAGACGTTAATTTTCATAAAAATTTTCTATTAACAGCTTTTCACTAAGTGCATCAGCTGTGAAAGTCAGAAATCTCTGTGTTGTGTCAATGCAAAGAAGATATTATTTTATTGAGATTTGTTTTCGTAGTATTCCTTCTGAGCACTGAAACCATATGAAAAAAAAGTCCTATATCCATTATGCTGTGAAAGAGGGATGAAATAACAAGTAAAGCAGACCCAGTACATGTGTGGATCTCTTGAAAACTTTATGTTATTAAAAACATACCTAGTTTCTAATTGCTGAGCTGAATATGGGTAAGAACATATATATATATATAGCTTTATTGAGCTTACTGTTAATTATTTCAGCTCTAAAAAGGCCATTGTTTTCAGATATATTAATATTAGTCAATATGTATCAAGCTGTGCAGTTTGAAAATATCTCTTTCCGAACAAAGTATATCAGTTGCACTTTGTTTTCCACTTTCCAAAACAGTGAAACTATTAGTTGTGTTTCTCTGAAGATGGTAACTGTAGTGGATAGCACTGATGTGAAGAGTGTCATTAGTTCAGGTTAATTCTAGGTTTGCTGAGATGATATAAGAGAGATTTAGCCACTGTGCAGACTTTGTAAAATGTTTAAGCAATACTTGGGAGCTTTTCTGCCATCAGGAGGAGAACTTCTCCAGTTAGAGATTTAGGTGAATTTATATTTTGATACAACCCAGTGATAAACTACACATTCTTCAGTACCTTGAGGTATCAGTACTTCTTCATTTCTAAGCAGCTTTTGGTGTTTCAGAATTACTTCTATGATTTCTTATAAGAAGTTATATTAATATGTTAACAGATGTTATTCCTATTATGGCAAATTAATCAAGTGCCAGTTCTGGAAGTAGGCCAGCAGCTTCTTAAGCACATCTCAGGCTTTTACCTTATCGTAGTAGTAATAGTTGATGAGGAATGTGATCTCATGCAAATTGATTACTAAAACGTCTACATTTTTTTCTTCAATCCATACTGAAAGTTTTCCTTTGGTTCAGTATCTCATAGAGATTCCTATGAGGATGGAAGGGGTTGAGTGGGTGAGTATATGGAACTGAGATGAGGGCACAGGAAGAGATCAGTGGGGGAAATTAGAAAATCATTAAAAGCACTGATACTGCTGAAGTTGTTCTTGAGAGAAAACATGGAGTCTGTTGCTTGAACAATCAGAAGCTTGAACTCATAGGATCCCTGTCTGACTGTTTCAGAATCTGTCTATAAAACCATAATACCTATGTAGAGAGAGAGTAGCTTTATTTATTTTATTTTATTTTATTTTATTTTATTTTATTTTATTTTATTTTATTTTATTTTATTTTATTTCAGTTCAGTTCAGTTCAGTTTAGTTTAGTTTAGAAAGGATTTGGATTTCTATATGTCTGGGAAGCATCCAGCATTACATGTTTCCTTACCATCAGAATTTACAAATGAAGATTTCCTATGAAATATTTAAGTATATGCATAAAACTTAAATAGACATATTGGTAATGTCTGTTGGAGGACTAATTTTTTTTTTTTTAATCTTGCAAGTCAGAAATGTGAAATTCCTGAACACTTGCATCAGGAATGATTAGAATCTTAAACAAGTAAATAGAAATATTGATTTCATTGACTTTGCTCTTTTGTAAACAGACTGTATTTCATTACGGTTACTTGCTTAGACACAGAAAACAATGGACAATGACCACTAAGTGCTTGTGATGCAGCTCAGAGATTACAGAAGGTAAAGCAGACAGAGGAATAAAATTACAACTAACATAATAGTCTGCTATTATATAGTATAATATCCAGATAAAATATGGAAAGTAGTATGGTTAGTAAATAAACCAATAGGAAAGTTTTAATTCTAAATTTAAATATATATATATATATAAGATTCAGCTAAAATTACCAATATTCCATTGCCCATGTGGGCAAGGCAGATCACACTATCAGTTTGTATTAAGGAAAATATTTCAAGGATACGAACAGTAGCAAGATGATCAGGAACTTTTGGAGACGTCTTGCAAATATTATGCATACTGTTTTTGCAGTGGCATGCCTTTCCATTACATCAAAGTGATGCTGCAATCTGCTAAAGTATTAGCTGCTTGAAGATTTTGGCCCTCACAGTAGAGGAATAGAAGTCAAACTTTTGCTTGATAAACAAAAACCTGATAGGTTTACTTTGATTTTGAGATTCTTCAAAGGCAAAGGAGGAAGTGAAAGGAAGGACAAGAGGAAGATATGCCTTATAGAATCCTAGGAGGGGGATACTTCCTAGGAAAATGTGGATCATGAATATACTGCTCTGCAACCTGAACTGAAGTACTGTAGGGATGTAGTGACCTCAATGTATTTTTCTGTGGCCTAGCTCTAAGCAGCTCCCTCACAGTATGTTCATTATAGATTCTCGCTCTGTTCAATATAATGTTGGCTTTGAATGCTGTTCTGAAGCATCTACTATTTTACATCCGCTGTCAATAAACATCAGGTATGTAAGTCATGCTTTGGGATTCAACTGCAGGGGCAAGGGAGTCTAAAATATGCAGTACTCATTTAAGAGTTTCCATCCCATCCAATGAAAAAAAGCATACATTTGTGGCAAAGCTTGTGGTGAAAGTTATCTTTTTCATACAGACAAGATCAAAATAAGAATGTACAAATACGTTTGTTTTTGCCATTTTTGTCATTTGTGTATTTTTGTTTTATTGAACAGAGATATTTAACATGAATGGAAATCATGAAATATAATTGGACCTAATTAATATTACCAGTATAGGAGGAGAAGCTGCAAAACTACTGATGAGCTACAGATATCTAACGCAGGATAGCTTTAATGCTATAATCCAACTTGAGATAAAGCTGGATTATCTTTAATGGTTGCATTTATATAATCCTGAACACATTTAGAGATATTGCATTAATTGAGCAAGGTTTATCTAAATTAAAAACAAAATATCAAAGAATATCAGATTGCCTTCCTGTTTCTGTTCCACCTACCTGCTACAATCAAAAGATTTAGAAATATGGCCTTTCAATCTTAACTCACACTCATGTTTCATGGTCTTATCTTCTGTTTTGTCAGAACAGTAGCAAAAAATAATACTGTTGTTTTAGCTGCCACCATCTTATTTATTTCCTGCTTTAGGAGGAAACGTTACACAGATCTACACCAGTGTCAAACCAAGAAGCTGATCACTATTCAGCTGTTCATAACAGATGCATCTTTGGCAGATATGGAGGCAAGATTTCACTTCTGAAATACCTAAGTCTGAAACAGTCCTGAAACATATCTGCTTACTACTTCCCATGCTGCAGATGTCATTCTGTCAGCATTCTCAGACACACTCTTCTCTTTCATTAACCTGTCGGTATAATTAATCTTTCCCTTTGCCAGAATCCCAAACGGCACATACAGCTGAAAGAGCAATATAGCTGAGAGTCCTCTGCTATACTCCAGTCCATCATTCTGCCTCAAAACAAGATAGGAGCTTCAGTTTTTCCTGATGGATGGATGTGTCCTTCATGACCTTAAAAAAGCTCGAAGGACAGACTTCACAGACTTCCAAGGACATCTAACTCAGTGTTCAAAATCCTTACCATTAGAAAGCTTAATTTTTCATAGTCTCCCTTGATTTTGTTTATACCTGTTACTTCTTGGATTTTGTTTATACCTGTTACTTCTTGTTATGTGTCAGCATATCTGGAAACAATTCTGTTAACCCTGTCTTAGGAACAGCTGGAAGATTCCAACCACTTTCTGTCAAAAACTTCATTGAAATGAAGTTCTGTCTTTTGGGTCATGTTTTGGGTTATGGCCTCTGCACAGCGTAACTACTCTATGTCCACTAAAAGTTCCATTTTAAAACTATTTGGAAGTTTTGATCTCATTGGCTCTGTCGTTAGAAGATCCAGCTTCCAATCTGAAGTAATTCACAGAAAGTTTCTATTTATTTGCTCTAGTATAGAGACTGGCCTTTAAATTACACAATTTTTTTTTCTATTTTACAGTCAGAATAAGACAACCATTTTGATCTGCTTTTATAAGAAACTTCATTTGACAAACCTTCATCTCACATGCCCCATTTTGAGTTTAATTTTCTTGCACACAGATGCCTATGTTTTAGCAGGGTGTTTCAGATGAGCTCTTACCAGAACCTTTTACATAATTACTGCATTTATTTGGTGCTAAGAACTTCCGATAACCTTGTTAGTGAAAAAAGAAATAGTAAAAATGGTCCAAGAGCAACCCCTTTACCAATTTCTCTCCTAGTCTTATTTCTTCTTTCTGCATTGTTCTGTAGTCCTTTTAAAATTTCTCTTCTAGTTGTAGTTTTCTGCAGTTTACTGAATTTGCATGTGCTGCCACACCAGGTGCTTTCAAGTTGATTAAGTATTTGTCTTCACTGTAAAACCACATCAAGTTGTATTATTTTCTGCATACGTGCATGTGTTCATTCATGAGATCTTATATAGTATAGGAATCTGATCGGCTGTTCAGTAAACTGATTCTTTTTCTCCTCTCTGAAAAATGTATAATGCATTTCTTGACCATCAGTCATAGGTTAGCAGCAGCCGTACTGTGTCACCACAGATGCACTGTGAACCTCAGATAATTGTGTTACCCATGCATATGCCAGTTCTGTTTTGGAATATGGAAACGTATGTTTCTATGCTTCTGATCTCAATAAGGATGTGACAGAATTGTAAAGAGTACTGCATAGACCCCTGAACATGGAGAAAAAATAAACAAAAAGTATGTACATTGCGTGATTCATAAACAGAAACTTACTCTAGTTTTCATATGTCAAAACAGGAGGATGTTCAGTTTTACCTGTTCTGTATCCTCTAGTGCTTTTATAATACTTAGTTTCATGTCAGGCTAATACTTTCAAAGTGATGGTTTACTACGAGTAGGAGTTTTCAGTCATTGAAAAGGATGAGAAGTTAAGTATATCAGTTAGTTCCCAGCAGCTGTATAAGTGAGCTACAAGTCACCTAGTTAAGGTTCCATTTTCCTTTTTATGCTGTCCCCTCGATAGCAGACTGCACAAGAGAAGAGCAGCCTTTGTATCCTGTTGCAATAGGGGGCTACATTGTTCCAATTAAATAAACAAAAGAATCTGAATTATTTTCTAGAAGTGTACCTATAAGCTTTGACAGAAAGTATGTAGTTATTCCTCTCGTATACCAGTAGATGCTTTTGCTTATATATATATTCATAAAGCTTTCTCTTTCCTGTAAAGCCATCTTGATTTGTCTAGATTATAATGCACTAAAAATGCAAAGTGTAGATGCCATCTGCAAAGGACTCCCTCTTGCCTGTATTTCCTAAGACCTCTAAAATCTTTTACAGTCAATAGCAGTGGCAAAAAATCTTAGGTAATGTATAACAGCCCACTGAGAATCAACTGAATTCTGCCAGCCTCAACAAATGAAGGTAATCCAAATATTGAAAGTTCTGCTGAAGGTTTGTGCCGTAGTGACTAAGAAGTTGTTATTAAGCTAGGCAAAACCAAATAACCAGTTAAACACGGACTCTGTAAAAGGATGGGAAGTGTTAAACACCCCTGCATACTGAATACTAATACTGTCCATTAAAGAGCTTTCATAAACTAAGGCTACCACTGACAAATTTGAAGATAGTTGTAGAAGATAAGTTCGAGATGTAACCAAATTCTGCTTTCATCAACTTGCAGAATACTGGGGAAAAACAAACCATCTTTTTCTTTTCAAATGTAAACAGTTCTGTAATAATGCCATTGAAATTCCTTGATTTTTTGTGTCCCTCTATGCAGCCCAAGATCATACAATCCTAGTAATGGAATTTACTGTCTTCAGTGCAACAATGATTTGATATATGGAGCAACCAAGTGCTAACGGTAGAGTGACTGGCAAAGCTGCAATAGCTCTCATACATTTTAACCCAGTAATATTAATAAACATTTTTATTTAAATATTTACCTGAGTACAGTTTGTTCTGGTTACATCAGTAGGGTACACTTCTTTTTAAGAAATAATGATTCATCTGTATGTTCTAGTTTGCATTACGTACTTCATTTTTAAGGTCTTTGTAATTACCCACCAGGTTAGGAGCAGCAAAGGTAATTAACTATTTAAATCAAAAGAAGAAAAAAAGAAGGTAGAGCTGTTTTGCATAGTTAGTTCTTTTCTTACAGTCATCTCCTGTTGACATAGACTAGTGTAAGGGCTCTGTATAGCAGCTTTCATCTACCTGACTGTTCAGTCTTTGGTTAGGAGAGCTGTACTGAACAGCTCAGTATAGGCCCAGGTACAAAAACATTAACAAAACTTTATTCCAAGGTGAACTGGAATAGTAGTTCTTTTCAAATAACAAGATTTTACTTAGGTCATGCATCTGTTCTACCTTTAAAGATACCAGTTTCAGCGTAGCGCGATCTTACCTGAACAAACAATGACATAAAATGACAATTTTTGTGACACTCGTTCTTTTCCAAGAGTGTCAAGAATTAACAACGTCGATGGCTTAACGCAATCCTTGTTATTACTTGTTAGTAGCCTCATTTAAATTGGTATTCTGTAAGAGTTCTGCTTTAAATCCTAATTATGCATTCCCTCTCTCAGTTGCATGACCATGAGCTAGATGTGTGTAGGTCATTTTTTAGCCCTCTGCCATCTGAAAAAATGAGGTTTGCATGTAATTGTGTTTTAAAGCATGAGTGTGAACCTCAGGTCTAAAAAGTACATCTCCATGTACTTTCTTCTCAAAAAAGGACTTAAAAATACTGCAGTACTTCTAAGAAGTATTTTTTAAACATGACACTGCTTGATGTTAGTATAGTATAGTTAGTATAAACAGCATAACTAGCAGAACATAAAAAAATCACTATTTTTGTCGAACGCCACTTGAAAATTAACAGCTGAGAAAGAGCACTTTAAAAATACATCTAGCAGTTAGTCAGGAAATCCAACTCTGTTTCACTGTAATCCACAAAATGAGTGAAGGCTTCCCAGTCCTTATTTTCATTTGGTAATGAGAAATAAATGGACCGCAGATGAGAGGAGTCATTATGTTTGGTTGGAGTACTGCACGTTCTTATATGATCTTAATGATTTCCCAATCATGACAGCACTGTGCTAGTTAGCGTTAGTTTGAAGTATCAGTGGCTAAAGAGAAAGCACATTATGCATTATTACCTCGCAAAAATATGGGATTTCTTTTGGTAAAATAAACCCACCTAACAAGTAATAGGAGCACACAGGGCTTCCTAAACTATGGGTAGCAAATTAGTTTGAGAATTACCCTCTGAAATGAACGCAGGTTTTTTAAGGCAATAGAAATATAACTTAAGCAGCATTTTTACATTTTTATATATCTACCTTTCTACTGCATATCAAAAGCAGAAAGCTCTGGTTTTGACGGCTTCCAACCATTCCAACAATTAAAGGCATTTATAGTGTTGGATCTGCACTATGAAGGGGAATAATAAAACTGATGTGCCTTTAATTGGGGTATTTTACACACACGAAAACTGACTTCCTTCTCTGGGCATTTATATGCATTTTAGCAGAGTATAGAAATGATATATTTTGATTCTCTTGATAAGTAAAATTCATTTTAATTCACCCTTTATGACATACTGGAAAAAGTAAAGTAAGTGGTTATAAAGTTTTGCTTTTGATTCTGTCTATTATGAACAAAAGCACTTCACGTGAACCTTTGCAAATGTTCTCTCTCATTCACTGACTGCAGTCAAGTGCTGATGCTTTATTAGGTATATATCACATGAAACAAATCCTGATCTCAGTTAACAATATTAAACTGGACATCTAATCTCCACTTGCTGTCTTACCTGAAGTTTATGCTCTTCTGTGGTTGGAGACAGAAGAAAGAAATTTCTTGGTATATATAGCCAAGGAAAAAGGTTTTCCTTGTTTTTCTGCTGTCAACATTAATTGCAAGTTAAACTTCTTTTTATTTCATGATGTTAGATCTTCTTCAAGTTTGCTGCTTTTCCCTTCTTTTTATGAACTGATAGAAGCATTCCTATCTTCAAAGCTGATCATAAATCCACCTCTTTGCAGTAAGTTACAATCTCTGCTTAAATAACGTGTGGCAGTGCTCTGCATTTTGCTGGAACTGGAATGTTTAGTGCTATGGGTGGGATTTTCCCTCTTCGCCAAATAGACATGAAGCAGGCAAACTTCCTAAGTTCTAAATTGATGATAAGATTATTGATAGGAGTAGGTGGCAGCCTTGACATTTACCGTGAATACATCATAAATAATTACTTCAATGAGACTAACTTCCCACTCATTATTATATTATTGTCAACAGAAGCTTTTTTTATGCTGTGTACTTCCTAAAATTCATGATTTGTTCAAAAGTAGGAAACTGTTATGTGTCACAGCAGGAGGATTACTGTTCGCTCATAGCCCCACATGAACTTAATATAATCATAACACATACTTCTGGTAAGTCAAGAGCTGATTGTTTTTAAACTTTATCTTTTGTACTGCTGATTATGTGAATGTTTTTCTATTACTGATTAATTAATACTAAATATTGATTTGTCTGTAGCTGATAACTGGCATACAGGTTTGGACTTCTTCTGTATCTTTCAAAGCTTCCTAACTATTACAGAGCTATCTGAGTTTAAATACTGAAGTTACCATCAAAACTAACATCAAATATTACAAGTCTAGACATTACAGTTCATATTACACGATAAGAAAACAGAAGAGATTGTTTTCCAAAGGGAAAGAACCTCATATCTTTTTATTTGCACTAAAGAACTTAATTAAATTTCATTTCGGAATGGCTATCAATTTTCAATCTTGTCCAACACTTACAAGAGCCAGCAAGAGCAGGCGACTTGGGGTTTTGAACATCTTCATGGGCAGAGACTCTACAACCTGTCAGGGCAGTTTCTTCAGTAATCAGTCTCCTTTTACACTAAGATGTTTTTGTCATTTCAAAATGGAATTTCATAGATTTCAGTTTATGCCCAGATACACTTCTCATCTACTTTTCTTAAGATATGCTTTGAAAATAGCGCTGTAAAACACCTTTACAGCGTTGTAGGTCTATTTTTCCTTTTTTCACATTCCTGCTGTAACGTTCATTTTTTCCATTTCACTTCTCACATCTTTCATTTTTGTCCCATTTTCCCTTTAAAATCTTGCATAAGTATTTAGGTGAATAACCGCCCTTCCCTCTTGAGTTGTACATGAGCAACAGTATTACTGTTGCACAGTAACTGCAATTTTATAATTACCCGAAACCATCGAGAATATTATCTCTTCAGGCACCCACTTACACAGGTTTGAAGCCAAATTAATGTACAGCACACTCCTACAAAAATGGACAAAGCCAGACCAAGAATTAATTTGGCATTACTTCAGCTGGGAAATAAGCAGAAGCAATAGAAGTAGAAGCAGAAATCTCATACTTATGCCAGTGCAGCTACATATGAACATCTGAAAAGAATATGCATTTTTTTTCAAGGAACAGACATAAAATACAAAATTATTCATGAGTTATGAGTGCATCCCAAAATACAGTTTTTATAGTCACAACCACCTGCAAAAATGAAAAACTCATGTGTAGGATACATATGTTGGTCACTCCGAAAGTAATGCATCTTATTTATTTCCATGGAGACTACAACAGATACAAAGAGCACAATAAAACTAGTTAATAGAGCAAATGCTCAGCTACAAAACACTGTTCTTCATCACAGTCACAATCATTAGCTAAGCGTTTCCTCCAGTGATGAACAAGGGACTGAATGCCTCACCAGTGGAGGTGACCCACTGTTTTTGCAGCTGCTATGGGGTGTCATTGCTAGCAGAATGTTGCTCATGCAGTTCATCTTTCATCAGTCTGAACAGATAGAAGGTGCCAAATTCAGACTGTACAGTGGGTGTGGCAGGTCAGTTCAGCCAAGATGGGCTATGTACTCCATGTGCTTCAAACTGATGTGGGCCCCAGCATTACCATGTTGCAAGAGAGACGCTGTCATCATGTCTGGCTTGACTCTGGATGTGTAAGACTTCAGTTTAGTCAGTGTCACAATGTAGCAGTCAGTGATGATGCTTCCACTAGGTTCCAGAAAATCCAGAAGGATCATCCTTTCCTTATCTCGGAATAGAGTGCACCTCACTTTACTGTGATGTGGGCTGAATTTTGAACTTATTTTTCAATGGGGAAGTCACACGTTGCCACTCTGTGGACTGGCATTTTAATTTAGGCTCATAGTGGTGACCACATCTCAGTACCTGGAATGATGTGATCCAGGACACTGTCACCTTCAGCCCTGTACTGATTCGGTTGGTTTATAAGTAAACTTGCATGTGGTGTTCATTCTGTTCCTCTGTGAGCATTCACTTGTGAGACTCTGGTGTTACCACCATCATTTCCAGTCTACTGAAGATACTCAGCTCTGTACACAGTTCCCCTGTCATAATTCACCAATTGGTGAGGATGGGATGCTTGAGATGCTCTCCATTTTGCAGCGTGACAGCTGTGCGTGGCTGTCCGGAATGTGGCTTGTCTTTCATGTCACTGTCACCCCCTCTGAAATGCACGATCCACCGCATCACTGTGCTCACAGTGTTTGATCTCTTATAAAAGTTCAGCAATCATCAGCAAATGTCAAAGGGTACCATTATTTCTAAATGGAGGAATTCATTGATGCATGTTTGCTTGATCCACACTTCCGTATCAGATGCCGTAGTGTCAGATTGTCCCTCTGCTGCCATGTGTCACACAGCAACAACATGTAATGGAATATTGGTGGGAAGGTTCAGCCTCTATTGCCATACCTCCAACATTCATCTCTGACGTCGTGGGCCAACATCATAAAATAGGAGGCATTACTTTCGGAGCAGCCCTCAGAATGGTGTTTTCATTGGAGGTGAAAACAGGTGATTAGGCTTCACCAGTGCCACCTTTAGGACAACATACCCAACAGAGAATACCCACTGTAAGTTAGCATTATTTCATAGAGCTTACTCACTTAACTGAGCTCTTTACTTTGCTAAAAAAAATGTGCGCTTAATAAATGTAAAATTCCCAATAGAATGTAAATTCTCGAGAGACACCAAGGCTTTTATCTTCCTTTCCAGCATTTTTTGGTGCTGGTTTCTTTTTTCTGCTGTCCGAAGAGTACATCTCAGTAGGTTGGCCAGTGTTCTCTGGAATGTGATTCATTTTGCACAGCATCAGGGCCTTCTCTGTTTCTTAATCTGCTCCCCCAGTGAATAAATAGGGAGCCAAAGAGATACTCCACACCACACATAACCAAACTTAGCAGTAAAACAGAGCAGAGTAATTTTTAGATACGTTAATTGTTTTTACTCATGAACTGATGAGGAATCAATCTATGGGAGGTGGTGAGTGATTGCCTTTTCATCACTTGTTTTTTCACTATGATTTTTTTCTTCCACTTCTCATTCCCTTGCTTTTGCTCTTCCTTTTCTCTTCTCTGTCCCACTGGGAACAGAGAGGGGAGAGGTAGGTGGGTAAATGAGCTGCTGTGTGGTGCTACCTGCCTGCTGGGATAACAGCAGAGTGCTGGTTATCCCCGTTCCACAGCTGGGTGAGGTTGCTGCTATCTGCCCATGCTATGAAAAGGCCAAAAAGCTCTCACTGTAATAATAGCAGAGGACAAAGCTGGACGTAGCCAGTGACCTTGGCATGCAGAAGGTCCAAATCTTACCTCACTTCTATCATAGAAAATAAAAAAATCGCATCTCAACAGACTTGAAGATTATACCTCAAAAAGAAAGAAGGATAGATCATATCTCAAAATGTAGTCTTCAAGAAATAATCCACAGAGCTGTGTGTCAAGATGAATTTGTCCAGGAAAATCCGTATCAAATGGGAACGGACCAATCTATTGCCAAACTGAAGATTACACGGATATGTTGGCGCCAGGGCTGAGAGATGAAAAAAATCATTAAAAAAAAAAAAGACAGTAGAAAATAGTTATAAAAGTTACACTAGAAAGACACGTTAAAATAGCCTTTAACCTTTTGTCATCAGTACCTTGAGAATTTCCCAAAGGAACATAAATTCAAGCCCAAGGAAAGACTTTAAAGCTTAACAAGAGCTTCAGTGAAGGAGAAGCTGCACATGAGAGACAAAACGCTTCCTCCCCTCTTCCAAGGAAACGCAATCAATGTGCAGTCTGTGTCATCCTCCACTGCCAGCAGCTGAGTTGGTGACAAGCCAGGTGTAATACTTGCATCCCAGCTCAGCATTCAGGCAACTGGAGAACAGCATTCTCAGTACAGCGCTTACATACGTGCACATCCACGTCAGGGAAAGCTATTTACTGGATTTTTGAGTGATTTGAACTACTCAAATCAGTAACGTCTTCCCCTCTCCCCCTGTTCTGTGAGTAGGCCATGGCTGACTGCCACAAGAATGAATGTAGGAGAAATGGTTCCTCCATTTCTATCGCTCCTCCTTTCCCTTTCCATCACTGGGGAAAACTAATCCCAGCAACAGATAGGCACACACTCCAAATACAGACTGCAGGAGATAACTGCTGTCGAATCGTGGTCTTCACCAATACCAGACAATCACACTGTATGGATCCAAACCTAGAAACCAGGTTACCACATGGCAGTAAGTAGCAAGCAGTATAAGGGAATTAAACAATATTATTCATTTTTTAATATTTATTCATTGTGTTTTTTCTAGGAAGAGCTTAAGCCCTTGTTTATGTTCTCTTAAGCCACTGTCTTAGCAGGTATTCAAAGCAGATGCAATCCAGGGGTTGGAGATAAGCTAAATTAAAATGAACATGGATCTAAGCAAAGGCTGTAAGCATCGGAAGCAGGGAGATGTGATTCACTCCACGTGTGTCCAGGTCAGATTCTGTGCTATAAACCCTTTGACGGATTCAGAGAGCTGGCTCCAAACATTTCTAGTCAATGCACAGTGCTACAGATCCTGTGCAGTCAGCCAGACAGATCTGAGATGAATCAAAATGCTGAACAAGCAGCAGCCAAGGCAGAAACAGCAGGCGTAGGGGATGGTGCTCTGCTGCCCAAGGATGTGTGTGCGCAGCCACAGCCCATCCACACTTCACATCTACTGCACATTACATTGGTGATTCCACCCACTAACTTACCCTATTTCCACCAGCTCAGCAGTGCTGTATTGTTTATGTCACAGTGGAATTTGCCCTGCCGAAATGTGTTCTTTCTGAACTTCATATTAGGAACCCATTTTGTCTAATTAACGTTTTATAAAAACAGGTTAGGGAGACCAGTTTTGTATTACTGCTCCAGGTGATCCGAGCTGTGCACCAGCAGACCTACACCAGTGCAGCTAAGAGAAGGAGCTGGCTCGCTTTCATATTACAGCAGTACTCAGAAGTGCAGAAGTGAGCACACTGCACACTGGACTCTATTTTTTTCCAGCAGCGAGGATGCCAAAGTTTTACCATATATGACTCCTTCATGACCCACTGAACTGAAACTGAACAAACAAAAAAAATACCAAACACAAGAACTCAAAGAAAACTCTACCATGATAAAACTAGAATAGAAACGCAATGTTTAGTTACGGTGCATGTACACAACAGGACAGGCAACGATACAGTACTTTAATCTGTACTGTCTATATAAAACATTTATTTTTAAGCTCTATAATGATATTATAGAAATACATAGAATATTTTATAGAGTGTATTTTAGTGTACTCACTGTGAAAATAACACATTTATTAAGACAAGTATTCGTATGTCCGAACTTTTTAAATATACGCTCTTCTTTGCCTTGCGGAATGACGTGACTGTGAAAAACCAAGTACCAATCATCTCTTTACTCCTCACCACAATCTGCTCATTCACGTTTCCCTGGGTCACCCACGGCGCTCACTGCTGGGAGATAGTTTATAAAAACCACGAAAGTTCTCGGACTGGTGGATTGCCTAGATCTGTTTGCATTCGTGTCTAGTGCACATAGCTTGCCGTTCAATTCTCCACGTGCCTTCTTCGTAAGTGCAGTGACATATAGTGCATTCGTCAGTCTTCACCTCTCGGCCTGCAGGAATGACGATGGTTTCCGCAAAGCAGTTGGGGCCTAAGAAAAGGAAAGAGTTTGTTAACGTGACACCCGCAGCGCACCGTAATCCAGTACAGTTCAGTTTTAGTCTCGAGCACTGGAAATCTAACACTGGGCACAGTTAACAAACAGGATCGTCGTGCACATTGCATAGAAGAGGCAAAGAGGAAAGGAGCCCTGCCTTCTAAAGTGGCCACAGTCTGATTGTCTTCTGGTTTCAGCAAGGGCTGCTCTGCCCTGTGCAAGTGAGGGCGCCGCACATCCCTCGTGGGAGCACACGGCTCTTACGGGCACAGACTGCTCACTGCAGAAAACAGATTTAAGCAAGAGAGAAACCTGATCATCAGCGATGGAGAAGTGCTGTTAGGGAGCAGACTGTGAATGTGATTAATTCTCCACTGGAAACATACATTGCATTTCGTGCAGCCGAAGTATCAGATTAGTTTATTTTCCATTTTGTGAGGAATTCCAGGCTGCAGAAGCACCAGCCTCTTCTGAATGAAGTCTCTTTTCATGTACAGAATGAAGTATTCCATTTTACATAAGTCAGCATGTCTACAAACACTCCTTTTTGTGCTACATCAAAATGACTTCATTTCCAAGGAGGAGGCAAGAGAACAAGCCACCAGCACCAGGTTCACAGGACTAATCTCATTCCTTCAAAAGGTAACATCCTCACATCTTTCCACTGCAGAAGGCTGCATGTGCTGCATTATCTACAGCTCTGTGAAAAAGAAGCGTCTATTTCTGCTTTGAATATCCACGCGCATTTGTAAAGCAGCACTGAACCCTACCATTCACCTCCTGTTATTTATGTTCTCAGCATGACTGGGCCCGCTATTCGCTGAGCGCACAGAACTGCTGCTGGAGCACAGCTTGGCTGTCCTGCAGCACTGCGTGCCAGCACACACCAGGTGGGACGCGCAGCGTGGGACAGCGTGTACTGATGCATTCTAATGTTCTTTAGCAGTTGAAATTCTGACATTCTGAAATTGTATGGCTGCCCCCCACCCGCTCAGGTTGCACAGGGCCCCATCCAACCTAGCCTTGAGCACCTCAAGGGATGGGGCACCCACAACATCTCTGGGCAGCCTGTGCCACCACCTCACCGCCCTCCGAATGAAGAATTGCATCCCTGACACCTAATTCAAATCTTCCCTCTTTTAGTTTACAACCATCATCCCTTGTCCTATCACTATCAGTCTGTAAAAAGTCTCTTTCCTGTTTTTAAGACTCTTTGAAGCAGTGGAAGGCTGCAGTGAGGTCTCTTCAGAGCCTTCATTTCTCCATGCCGAATAAGCCCAACTCCCTCAGTCTTTCATCATCAGAGAGGTGTTTCAGCCCTTCAGTCATCTCTGTAGCCCCGCTTCTGGACCCGCTTCAACAGCTCCATGTCCTTATTGTGCTGGGGGCCCCAGACTTGGATGTAGTACTCCAAATGGGATTTCATAAGGGCTGAGAGGCACAATCACATCCCTCTCCCTACTGCCACCACTCTTCATGCAGCCCAGGAAGCCCTTGGACTTCTGGGCTGCAAGCACACACTGCTGGCTCACGCTCAGCTTCTCATCCACCAGTACCCCCAAGTTCTTCTCCACACATCTCATGTAGTTACCTGCATTACTACCCTAACATGCTTTGGTGTTTGCCCGTCCCTCAGTCTGTCCCTGCAGTGTCCCTGGGGCAGACAAATCAGAAGAGAAGACTTGAGCAGTGTAGGGGAAGGAAGAGCTGCTGGGTACCTCTGCACGTGGGGCACTGTCATGCTCACAACTGAGATAAAGCAAAGTTACTATGTCATCCTCCACGGAATTCTGAGAGCTATCCACTGTAGGCTGTATAATTCTCTATCAGTTAAATACACTTATTCCTCTGATGCACAGTAAGCTTTCATCCCAAGAGGGGTCCATCCTCTCTTCAGGAAAAGATACTCGAGTGTTTTACATAGTGGCTCTTGGCAGCTCCTTGATGTACAAAGCTGCAATAAAGAGTTAAAATATTAAAAATAGAATCCACTTCCCATGGAGAAGTTCTCCATGAGATCTGCAAGGCCACTTGAAATTCAGACACTGTTTTAAAGGCATGAGAAAAACATAAGTGATGACAATCCCATGTACAGTGGGATACTGACTGTATTACAGCAACACCCCACAGACAAATGCCAGTACAATACGGTGTTCAGTGCTGAAAAACAGTTCCCCAGCTCTCCTTTCATCCTTCCTCCAGATCCTAAGACATCTTCTGCCCCTGCCCCTGTGTCATGGGGAAGGCAGCGGGGTGTGGGATGTTGCCCATCATGATGATGGTGCAAATGAACCAGTGCCTGATGACATTCTCCTTCTACCTCAGAAAGGAAACCGAGAAACTGAGGATTTTAAGGGACAGTGGAACAAGGAGGTCGAGCAGGCACAGGAAGGATGGTTTTAGACCAGAAAGTGCCATTTCCTCACTCTCCTTTAGGAAGAAGAAAGAAGCCAGTGTCTCCTCCCAACCCATAGTGGAAACACTGCCCCAAAGGCACGGCATTTGCTGGAACTTTACTTAACATCGGGCAGTTCATATAGATTTAGTGGGATTTACAGCTTCCTGCCACAAAGGGCAAGACATTTGGTGAGTTCTTAAGTAGTTCTCCATATTATCTCACTTTGCGCATGAAAAACATTTCAAAGTAAGCAGGGACTGCTCTAATGCCAAAACGTTGCTGGATTTTCTGTCTGGATGTTACTGGTGTGAGGGCAGTGTAGGTCTGTGGCCTACAAAGCATGCTGCCTGCTCCCTGCGCTGACCTGCAGTGGCACCACTGCCTGACCCTCACATCTGCTCCTCCTAGAGCAGCAGCAGCTTGTTGGAGCACAAATGACCTGGGCCACATCCCCAGTGGAATATATTTATACAGCTCTAAGGAAGCCAGTGGTGCTGCACATCTTCAGAGCGGATTAAGATCTCACCGTATCACTCTTAAATCTGGCAGAAAATTCAATATGACATATTGTAGCAATTCCAAGCGCAGTTTGAAATCTACCACGACATCATTTGTTTTCCTAAAGTATGTCCTGATGCTGTCAGACTCTGTTTGAGCCATAGCACGCTGGTAGCAGAGGAGATTTCTTTCCCAGGGCTACAGCATAGCAGCCGCCATCTCAGCAATGCCTTAAAGCAGCAAATGGATTGCAAACCTTGCACTCTCACACTGAGCACCAGACTGGAGTGCTTGGAATGTCTGAAACGGTGAATCTTAGCTTCCAAAACAGCATTTGGGATGTAATCCATCCGAAGAGCCTATCTGGTGGCTAATTCATGGAGAGTTTATAACTGGAGTCTCATTTCTAAAGTATTGTAAGAAGTTTGTAAATATCATCAGGGTAAATGCAACAGTTCCCCCAAATTCCTTATGCTGATCCTTTGCAAAGCTTCTGGTGACTTACGTTTTATGCTTTAGTCTTGATAAATACAACAATTCAATTAAAATGCAAATTCTGCCATCTCGGAAGCAAACAGCCGATACCAATTATCAACAGAGAATGCCCAAGCCACTCACCTACAGTAGCAATAGTATCTGTAACCTTGACAACCTTGCCAGAGACTCTCTGAAGCTTCTCCTCCTCCTCTCCTTCCACAAAACCACAGCTGCACTCAATAGAGTTGTGTCTATTTTCTCTGCAGCCCACCCCTGCTTTTGCATAGGCACACGTTCCTATTAGTTCAAAAATACAAGTCAGACACGGTAACCTGGTAAATCGTGTTCTAATCAACTGTTTTCATCAGGTATTAAACCAAATTATGAA
Organism: Callipepla californica brunnescens; assembly: GCA_023055505.1. Taxonomy (NCBI): domain Eukaryota; kingdom Metazoa; phylum Chordata; class Aves; order Galliformes; family Odontophoridae; genus Callipepla; species Callipepla californica. The sequence goes on from JALIRH010000002.1 coordinate 63,376,214, forward strand.
TTAAGAAATCTGTTCAACTGTAAGTTAATTTGTTTGCCTGGAGAATAAGTCATGGCAAATTTTAGCCAATTAGAACTGCAGTGACAACCTCTGCAATATAATACTCTGATATAAGACTGCCCTGGGCTTTGGTTTCGTATTGAACTCCCTAATAGCTGCCCTTTTAATAGCTCCTTGCAGCAGTCAAACAGGTCACTTTTAAGGTATCTGACAGTGGACTCACCTACACTGACAGTTACATTACATTCATCACTGTGGTGTTAGAGCACTTTCTAAATGACATAACCTCAATATTTAGCATAGCTCCTCTCTGTTTCTTTTCCTTCTTTATTTTCCAAAACAAAGAGATTTCCAACAGTTAGTACATGAAAGACACACCCTATACTTGTCCCAGAAGGCTTGAGATGCACATGATACCTGCAACAGCCAGAGGGTGCAGAGGGAAGTGCATAGGAACAGAGCAAAATTGCAGCAAGCGTTCCTAACATACAGTGCCACTTTCCAGAGCTCTGAATAGGAGGCACTGCAAATGGCTCCTGTGTGTCCAGTAGCCATTAAAGGACACCTCTACAATTACCCTCTCCAACACCCTGGTGAACTTATAAAAGCTTATACCACACTTGGTGGCAAGGAGATCTACAGCTCTTGCATGCAGGGTAAAACAGTTTTCTTTCATTGCCTTCTGCCTTCCATCCTCTACCTAAATTTGGTTCCCCAAGTAGCTCTAGTGTCAGAGGCAACAACAGCCATTCCCCATTTGCTGTGCTATCCCAGTAACCCACCATCACACTTCCTGTTCCTCCCATTACCACACTTGCCGACCAAGGAGGCCAGCTCTGTAATCACAGCCCTTACTGACTACTTTCAGTAGTCAGATCTGAGGAGCAAACTGGGCATACAGGCAGACCACGCCTGCCTGCCAGCACAGTGCCGACGCAGCCAGGTTGGAATGCAGGCCAAGCCTCCCTCATTCCTCTCACATCTAATCGCGTTCTCTGAAGATGGTATCTGCACGTACTTTGTGCCCTTCCAATCTCTAATCTCTTCTAAGGGTCCGTATCTCTCCGACTTGATTTTGTTTCCCTCTCATGTGGATATATATAATACATTTATCTCCTGCCCAACGCCAGCCTGGAAGATAAAGCACAAAAAGCAGCTGGCAAAAGCAGTCCGTGATGAGTGCAGCGGAGTCTCATTCCCTCACAACAATAAGTTCATCACCCTGCTGCTGCCGGTGTGCCGACAGCTCCCAGCCCAGAGCAACCTTTTGCTTGCCTCTGTACCTTTCGATGCTGCTGAACCAAATCCATAAGAGAGTTTTCAATTACGGAAGAAGGATTCGGGTAGACCCAATTTGAAGTGCAATTTGGGACCCTGAGGATCTGTGAACTGTTTCTGTGCCTTATCAGTGCCTTAAGATACCAGCAGCCGGAGAACCATGAAAAATATCTTAATACGCTCTCAGTAAATGTGTATGTATGACAGGGAGAATAAAAATAAAGGTATTCATCCATTTGTGGTTTCACCAAGCTGTGGCGAGAAACAATGTGCTATCTTTCATAAAAGCAGTGTTTTGTTCATGCCAGACAGAACCTTTGTGCTTTTAAGAAGAATAAACTCCCTCCCCTTTTTAGGGTCGTGTTTTGTTAGACGCACGGCAAACTGACAGATTGCAAGAAAATACGCCAAAGGCAAAACAATTAAAAACAGTGTTTTGCCACGTACTTCAGAAGAGTGGGTGTAAACAGCATCTGCTGCGATGGGACAGACGGAAGATGCTCAATGAAGTTCTTGTAACGAAACGAGCTGATCACGTCCTCAATGGCATGGCTGTCACAACAGGGATATCACAGCCAGGCACCTGCTACAGTCTGTGTGCATTTGTATGTGTGCATGTGTTGCACGTCTTAATACAGAAGATAAAAAAAGCCATAAACTAATTTAGGATTGGGATTTTATACCCTGCTTATGAGACTCGCAAACCCTGCTTATGATTATGTTCAGTTTTCCTTTTGATTTATCGTACGTAACAGTACTATCAACTCATGTTTTAGTCTGGCTTCCATCCTAAAAATGGGAGCAGTGTCCAAAGCAAATCAATCTCAGCCCCTGGGATGATCCTTGACAGCAATGCCCCTTCCCAAGTCCGATTCCCCACCACCGTGCGCTTTGTAGTGCCATTAACACCTGTGGAACAACCATGCAAAATGCTACCTACCGCAGCCAGGGCTGCATAATTACTTCTGCACAGACAGAAATGGCTTGTGAGAAGAGAACAGTGTGTAATCCTGACAATGCTGCTGTCTCCGTGGATCTTTATGTGTATTTGGAGAACAGAAATTTAGATATCGGCTTTTTGTGTATGGAACAAAAAGCAGCTCAGGCGCATTGAACACTTCACAATCAAATGCTGCACGAGGCAAACAGAAAGCCTCACAGCATAAAAGGGCTCCATTAAATATGAGGCTCGAGTGCCGCAAAAATAAACTGCATCAAACAACTTCCTTTATCCCTGAAAATATAGGAAGGACTCGAATACTCCACTTACAATGATTTCCAGAAGTCCTGTGGCTCATAAAGGGATATTGTGTTCCACCCAGAAACAGCACCAATTAGACATGAGCTGAGCATTGTGTCTATCTCGCAGCAAATTATATCAACACTTTGAAGCCAGCAAGTGGCACATCAATTTTGTGCACAGCTTTCTTGCAGCTCCATCACCACCCAGGTGACTGGAAAATGAGAGATGGGCTGTAACAGGCTGGGAAGACTCACACTGGGGGCCCCTGACAAGGAAAGACTCACAGACAGTCTGCTGGGAGCAGCGGAGTTAACAGTGTGAATCCTTCCACCTGCAGCTGTTTCTTCACCCAGTGACTGCTGGGCCTAGTGAGGTTTGAAGTCTGGTGGATGATCACACATCTCCTGGCCCCAAACTCTCTCAGCTTCACTGGGACACATCAGTCCACCCTTCGGACTCAGAAAGCTGCATGAAATGCCTCTGCTGAGAGATCCTGAGCAAGTTATCCTAAAGAACTACTGGGCAAATTAGAACAAGCTTTGCACTTCCAAAAGCGTGTGCTACAGGCCACTAATTTAACGCATCAGAGAACTGCTGTTAAAACAGGAACTAGAAGCATTTGCTGCACTGGTTGCCATGCAGTCCATCAGCCAGGCCAGTTAGGTCACCAAGAAGTGTGCAGTAATGCACAGGATTGGACAGATCTAGAAAAGTGCACAAAGTGCAGCACACTAACACATGTTTAAGAATTCTTATGGTAAAATGCCTAAAGACTTTAGCTAAATTGAAACTAAAGTGGTACTCAAGTACAATGTAACGCTGCCTTGGCAGTCAAGTGGAATATAAATCTGTGTGTTTTTCTGGTTACTATAAACCACTGCAAAGTGAGAATAGGTGCAGAAGGTTGACCAATGGCTACTGATTGCTACAGGGAGTCAAGCAACAACAAAATGGTATTGGTCAAGTGTCAGCCATTTTTTAACCTAGTTTTAGAATAAATACACTGCACGATGTTAAATCAGGGATGTGATTTATAAGGGCTTGGTTTCACTGTTTTTGTTTTTGTTGCTTTCCTAGGGGGCTTGCCTACACATAGAGATTCCTAGCCCCTCATCCAGATTCCTTGGCACTGGCTTGCTCTGGTTGTACTCGTGGAGATGCAGCTAACGTGGCTCTCTCTAGTTAATCTACTGAAGTGACACAAACTAAACTAGAAGAGGCAGCTGTACCAGAGGACCAGCAGTTTGGTGTTGCAGATGCCACTCGTGGTGATACCTTACACAGCAGTGCTATGAGAAACTTGGTGAACAATGGACACAGGCATTAGGAGTTCAGACTCTTAAAGGGAGTAAAGTTCATGCATTGCCAGAAATAAATAGTCTGGAGTATCAGAAGTGTCAACTTTGTACCAAGAGACTAGTCCTGTGGCAATTTCTAGAACATATCTACAGAGTTGTGCTCATTTAATCCATTTCCTCTGAGTTCAGTGACAAAAGGTGAGAATTCAACACAGGCTGACTGCAGCGCATGAATATAATCCCTTACTTGCAGCTGCTTGTATGATGAAACACCATCTTAGTCTGTGGTTATCTCTGATAAAAGGCTTCCATGCCCAGAGTACAACAGATTCCCTCCTGAAACAATAGTTACCTTCCACCATCCAAATTTCCTCATGCAGGATATGGTCATAATTTGCTCACCACCCCTTCAAGCATCTGCGATGTCAGTCATTTTCAGTATTTCTCTCTGGGACTCATCTCTTCTCTGTGCTCCACAAACACTCCTGAACACAAGTGCACATCCTGGCCCTACCCACCATGGATTTCCCATCATGTCTTTCTCCAGATGCCCCATACCCCGCCTTGCCTCTGCTACTGCCTTTCAAGACAAGAGCTGTACCACTAGTGCTAAAACTACACAATTTTACATCCTGTGTGGGAGTTTAAGTGGAGAATACATGGCATAAAACTGTCCTAAAGAAAAGTAGAGTAGTATAAGATTTATGTAAAGCATAAGAAAACTGTTTCATTGTAGGCTTTATTTAACGGAAGAACAACCTCCACCTTTCATACTTACAGTGGTTTCAAAAATCTGCTTCCCAGAAACAGACAGATAAATAATACTACCCTTTATTAGAGGGTTAGAAGCAGCATAGTCCTATGCCAATAATTATTTACGATTATAAGCATGTTGTACATCACTTTAAAATATAATGAATTCTAAAAACATCCTTTGCATGCGCTTTCATCTTTATTCACTAAAATCATAAGCTGTATTTCCAAGACTGAAAAAAACAAGTTTACTTCATTGGAGTCAGAATGGAAAATGAAAAGCCTCTTTGTTCATCAGACCTAATGAATTACCACTATCCTGAGGTGCAAAAATTTACAAGATGTCCAGTTGTAACTGCTGGTCATTTTAACTTGCTGCAGCATGACATGACTGTATGGGAAAATAACAGAGATGTTTTCTCAAGATAAAATTATTTACGAAATTTAAGATGCATCTACCCAACTTATTCCACAACTGAGAAAATCACAGTATTACGAATAAAAGTCAGGTTATGCTGTGCCTTCCATGCTACTAAATCAATATCTCTACTCCTTCTTCCACTTCAATGATTTTTCCCTGGTGGTTATGAAACACATAAGTAAGACAGCTTACTTTGTAAAGACTGCTTTTTGTACCTGTTCAGGAAGATGAAGAAAAAATCAGGGGCAGAACAAAAGCAGTGCTGTGAAAGAACGACCTTCTTAAGTGTGCCTCTGAGCAGCATTGTACCCATGAGACCTTGATGAGGCCCAGGGAAAGCCTGGCTTGGGTGCCTACTTCAGGGATCAGCATGCTCCTCCTGGACTGTGAGTCACTTTGAACCCAGCTTTAGCTTCCTTAAATTGAGGAATCTGGTCCAAGCCAGCCATCCACAGTCCCTCTGTGCACTGAAGGACAGGCATCTCTAGAGGACAGCTCATCTCACATCCTCTGGGAGGTGTTGAGAAGCAGCGACCACTCCAGCAGAACAGGTGGCAGCTCACCTGGCCCCAACACACCTTACTGCCTTTCCAGAGCAGCTCATGCACCACCTCTACCTCCAGCTTTGTAGGGATGACTGGCATGCAGACAGCGGTGATGGCCAGCTGAGAGTAACATGGCCACCTGCAGCCTGAGCATGCCATCAAACACTTCCACAGCAGCTCACCAGTCAAGTCTATGGGTTCTCCTCTTCCCCAGCACTCTTCATGCATCAGCTCCTTATTTCTGAAATGGGTTCACACCACTTTCTTATCGTTTGGATGTTATGCACAGAAAGACTGAGATTCTAAAACAGGATAGAAGGTTTTACCACATAAATTCTCAGAACAGAATCATAGTATCATCTACTTTGGACAAGACCTTCAAGATCATAAAGTCCAACCATCAACCTGACCTACCAAGTGCCACCACTAAACCATGTCGGTTGTTAAACATGTTTACCAACAACCTGGATGAAGGGATAGAATGTGCCCATCCCTCACAAATCCGGGAGGAGTGTCTGACACACAGGAAGGCTGTGTTGCCATTCAGTGAGATCTGAACAGGCTGGAGAGTGGGGCACCTGATGAGGTTCAACAAGGGCAAGTATAGAGTCCTACACCTGGGGAGGAATAACCGCATGCATCGGTACAGGTGAGGGGCTGACCTGCTGGAAAGGAGCCCTGCAGAGAGGGACCTGTGTGTGCTAGTAGGCAACAGTTTGGCTGTGAGCCAGCAGTGTGCCCTTGTGGCCAAGAAAGCCAATGGGATCCTGGGGTACCACCCAAAGAGCTCAGCCAGCAGGTTGAGGGAGGTGATCTTCCCCCTCCCCTGTGCCCTGATGAGGTCACATCTGGAGCACCGTGTCCCATTCTGGGCTCCTCAGCTCAAGAAAGACAGGAACTTCTAGAGAGAGTGCAGCAGAGGGCCACAAGGATGAGGAGGGTTGTGGAGCATATCCCTTATGAGGAAAGGCTGAGAGAGCTGGGGCAGTTCAGCCTGGAGAAGAGAAGGCTGAGAGGGGATCTTATCAATGCTTATAAATATCTAATGGGAAGGTGTCAAGTGGTTGGGGTTGGGCTCTTTTCAGTGGTGCCCAGTGGTAGAACAAGGGGCAACAGGCACAAATTGGAACGTGGGACGTTCCATCTGAACATGTGAAAGAATGTTGTTTCAATGAGATTGACAGAGCAGTGGACCAGGCAGCCCAGGGAGGGTGGTGGAGTCTCCTTTTCTGGAGATATTTAAAACCCACCCTGACACTTTCCTGTGCAATGCACTGTAGAGAACCTCCTTTGTCAGAGGTTTTGGACTAGATGATCTCCAGAGTTCCCTTCCAACTCCTACCATTCTGTGATTCTGTGCCACATCCACACATCTCTTAAATATCACCAGGGATGGGGACTCCACCACTTCCCTAGGCAGCCTGCTCCAGTGCTTGACCACAATCTCTGTGCAGAAATTCTTCCTCATAAACACTCTAAATATCCCCTAAGGGACAGGAAGTTGCACACCAAATAATAGTTATTATTGTGTTAATCAGAATCCGACAGCAAATCAGAGATGCGAATTTAAGGCCTAGCTCCTGACAAGACTCTAGGACCATGTCTACAGACAGCCGCTTAGAAATGCAAATAGCAGATAAATAGGTCTAAATGTATTGTTGCAACTTAACCTATCATTATATTGTAGAAGATAATTCCCTCACGTTTCCATCTCTGTCACCTTTACACAATTCATGAATCAAAAAAATGCTTTACAGTAGGAAGAGAGGGAAACCAGAAGATTCATTATGAGGCAAAACATTCAGAAGCCACTGGTGTTGGAAGAAACCAAATTAGTGGGAACACAAGCTGTAAGGAAAAAGGCAGGAAAGCAGATTTTAACCGATCGTCTGTGTTGACACGGAAAGACAGATGATTTGAAGTGAGAGACATGAATTATGAAAAATTCAGGAACCGGTTTTGTTAAATGCTGAAATTGTCTCTGGGAGTCATACAAGCCCTTTCATCTTAGGTGAGTGCTGCCGCACCGAAATTGCATGTCATGTGAAGGTGCAGACAAAGAAGGCTATGCACTAGCCAAAATAAATTTTCTACATAATACTGCTCTACTTCTTCATTTTTGGTGTCAGAGTTCAGCACGGATTTTTACACATGCAAAATTAAGAACATCATTTGACACTGTAGCACTCTCTTCAGCTGTCATTACTGCACGCTTTTTTTTCTCCATTACAAAGGCCTGAAACTGGGAGGAAAGCAGTAAAGGAGTGAGTCCCCTTAGAATGGCCATGTTTGTGTACCTGAATATATATTTTATAAGGATCAAGCTCTTGTGAATGAAACTTAATATGATGATGAGCCAAATGTTTCCACAAACATTTCGACTGCAACTTTATAAGAGATAACAGTGGATCTATTTTATTTATTTAGCCACCAGCCCTAACATCTCCAGGAGGGCTGTTTTGGCTACAGGAGGCAACAGTTGAGACCACTCAGATAGCAGGATGCAGGTATATCTTCAAAAGAAATCAAGGCTTGTTTAGTAAATGCAAGAATACAATCTAGACAGCAGAAATCCATATGTAAAAGTGACAAAGTGGGAAGAGACAGAATATTCCCTGTCACTGGCTGAACATTTTACATATCATATCACTAAGCCATGGACAGGCACTACCAACATTACATAAACTACTGTTCACAGAAGCAATCACTTCAAGCTCCAGCAAAGACGTTCTGGAAAAAGTAACAAATCAGGCCTTATTGAAGTAACGGACCAGAAAACTGTCTTGGCAAAAAGCAAACTGCCTGCCAGGCAATGGGCCCCAAAGCTGGTCAAACTGGCAGAGGGTTAAGTTGGTCCACTTCCAAGATTTCTCTTACTTTTTTTCCCCAACACATCAGACTCCTGGAGCAGTTACTGAGGCACAAAAGCTAGTCGTTGTGTTTACAGTAACAGAATTATTGTAAACTCATTCTTAAACATTTCCACACGTTACATATTTCTTCTTGTAAAATTATCTCCAAAGGCAAGTAATAGGGGAAGTAAAAATTCTGGAGGAAAAACAGCTGGTGCTTTTATGTTTATCTGAAAGCTATGTTTGTTTTCTTCTAGGCAAAACTGGAGCCTCAGGAACTCATAAATGATTCCCAAGACACTTTGAACTGATTTTCATAAAACTCAGATTACTGCACTAGAAAAAGAGTAGTAAATAAAATGAAAATGGCAAAACTAGAAAATAATAGATTCTATTTTTCTTCTGAAGTTACTACTCCTAAATATCCTATAAACAGCAATTAAGAGCTCAATTTATGATTACAGTGTTAGCCACTCCATTTGTCTTTAGGGCATGCTTCTACTCTGTGGTAATAAAAATGATCTCACCTGTAGTGCACATGTCATTTGCAGGAAGGCTGGGGGAGCTGGCGTGGATGCTAAGTTATTGGTTTACAGAACCCCCAACCTCCTCCTCCTCCAAAAGAGAAACTAAATTAAAAGCTGGAGCTCTTAATTACAGAGTGGATCAAAGTGTTATAAAGTATGTGAGATTATGAGACGTGCATGGAGAATGTTTCTCAGAAAAAAAAGCAATGTCCTATTGAAGGGGGAATAAATATCAGTCCAAGGGAATCAAACCAGCAGCTTCTCTGAGTCATCTCCTTTGGCACTGTGTATTTTATTCCTGTCTTGCCCAGGAACTGACCTTGCCAATACTCCTTTTGCACCAGATATCAGAAGCTTTAGTAACACTATATGTACTTAAAAGTCTACAAACACTAACGGATTAGTAATTTTTTCTTTAATTCTTTATTTCAACTACGTGTATAGTTTATGCATGTGCCACTGATATTGGTGTATTTAAGTGCATAAAAATCAGTTCGGTGAGGAATCTACCCAGAATGTAATCTTGGGGTATGTTCTTGAGAGAGAATGGGGAAGTGGTCAGAAGAGCAGGAGTTTTAAGAGGAAACTCATTTCCGCCAAGAAATGAACAAAGATCGATGGAAAGACAATTCAGCCTGCAAGAAGTAATAAGAGTCATATGGCATCTTCTGATTTCCATCCCTTTCCCTTTTTACCTTTTCTTGCTTTTTGCATTGTTTACAAAGAATTGAGGCTATTTCTTGTTTTTTTTTTTTAATTTCTTTCTTTTTTGCACAGGACCTTGCATAGCAGAATATCAATCCTAATTTGGAAATGAATCATCATTATGACCACTAATTTTCTTTCTATAGGAGCATTTAGGATTTTGCTTCAGAGTCCAAATATGAAATGTTAGCTATTTGATATGGCTGTCAAACTAAAAGTAATATCTCACTGAACAGTGAGAAAAAGTTACAATACATATGGATTCTCTCACATCAGCAATAAAGAGAACAAAGAATGACAAAAGTCAGGAGGCTCTGAGAAGACTCAGAGCTCTCAATAACACAAACACAAACGCTAACGCTGGGAAACAGCAAGGAGGTTCTTCAGTGATTGAGTTGCAGACATACCTCTACACACCAAACACCAAAAAGCCAATGATGGCAGTGCCGCAGGATTTGGCCAATAGTGGTCATGACTTCAGCTTCCTCACCGACTTTCATGACCCACTTCCCCTCTTCTATGAATTCATATTTTGAGGATCTGTTCACCTTCTTAGGCACAATAATAATAATGATTTTAAACATGTTTCTCCCCTTGTATTTTAACAAAGGAAAAACCACCTATACCCTTTAGATGAAAGAAAGTTTCCCTTAAAATTGAAGTACAGAGACAATAGACAATTTCTAACAAGCATTCAGTACATGCTTGCTGTCTAAAATGCACGTGGAAATAATGTTCATTATTATTTTACGGACTAACAAGTGATTATTTTATTTCTAAGTAGCAATCAAAAAAAAAGAGAATGATTTTTTAAGGGAAGCCTTGACCATAGTGTTGTGAACAAGATCACTTGAAATAGGCTAGGGCACTTTGGGATGTAAACTGAGATGTAATTTGTGAGATTTCAGACAAACTGTATGAAGAAATAAATCATCAAGGAGTCTTCCCTCAAGCTTGAGTGTCAGCTGATTTCTACTTATTAGGAACACTGCTCCGGGTGCCCCCACTAACAGCAGGGCAAAAAATAATCTAGTTGCAAAGACAAGATTCTCTGAGGGAATGGTATGCAAACATAAGCAACTCATCTTTAGAATGCCTGTCATAAACCCTATACTTAAATGCATCTTAAGCTAATGCTGAAAACACTAGAACTGTCAAAGGATACTGGGACAAAGTCAAAATACCCTAACCGTATCTGGATAATTAGATTGACAAATTTGGATTCCGAGCTTTAAGCCTTCCTGGCATGTTGTGTCATTCTCTCTGGGCACAAAGTCTTAGCAAATAAAGCAACCCTACACCTGTAATTAAGAGACTTATATTTTAGCTAATTATGCTGTATTTATTCATACTAAATAAAAAACTGTGTTGACAAGTGATGACTGAACATAGATACTGACAGGACAGAAAGGCTCTTAAAATGTCAGATATAGTGGAAGGCAGCAAGAGAAACTCTGCTTTTCATCTCTTTGGTACCTCCCCTTCTCAGCCTTCCTATCTTTTCAAAGCATAGCTTTTAAAAGCTGCACTCACTTATTTTTCCCAGTAACTAATCCATCACAAGTTCTTCCTGCACAAGACATTGCTTCTGAAAGGACATTTCTAACAAAGGATTCAAGTTAAAAGCCAGATTCCACTTCCAGGCAGCTAAAAAGTAAGAAAAAAAGTCTAGAGGAAGGGGTTAGCCTGCCTACTCATCTTTGACCACAATTGATTCCCATTACAGACAAACTTCCTAAGCGTTGGTTTCTGATTTGTTTTCTATTCATCAGAAAATTTAAGGAGAAGCTCCCGGCCTCATCCCCTGGTGCTTATTTTCTCCCTTGAGATGTTCTTCTATCCTGTGTTTGGTTTTCAAGTGTCAGCTACACAAAAGGGTAGCCAAATTCAAAGCAGACATTTTGCCACCTAGTTCTAGTAGAATAGTGTGCACCTTGGCCATATGGCAAGAGGAGGAAAGAGGAATGGCAGTAAAGAAGAATCTGGAAAAGAGTGAAGAAATTAAACAATCCTTCAGAAGTTATTAAACAGCCCTTCAGAAGAAATATGGAGTCCATCTTTCCTACCAATTTAAAACACAAATTTTCCATGTGCTAGAGGTATTTATATTTTCCAGCAAGCCACCTCCTTTAATGATAAAGAAAATACCTGGGACATTGTATTTAGGAAATAGAGCAAAAGAGCACACTTCCATTGAAAAAGCATCCCTAGTGCAGTTGACACAGCAAAGCAAGTACTGCTTTTGCCTCTGGAGCCCCTGTTACTCACTCTAGGGAAAAGAGAAGGTTGACCTCCACAGTGGGTCTCACTCGAGGCCCTTTGAGAAGTGCTGGACAGCAGTGCTTGCAGTCCAGGTTACAGGACCAGCCAGGAGCAAGGGATGCAGTGTTCCCAAGCTGAAACCTGCATGTCTGTATGCTCCCAAACTAGGCCCAGGGCACTAGAAACACTTCAAAAGAGTTCATCTAATATAAATCAAACACGCTGAGGAACACCCTTTCTTCCTCCAGGTATCAGAGAGGGCATGAGCACCTCACATCAAAGCGAGTTCTCTCAAGCCCACCTCAATGTCAGGGCTGTTTGCATCGCAGTCTTCAGTGCCACCATTCTCTCATTATTTTTCAGGCTACACAAATCCCCTGATCACCACATGCACACAAGAAGTACAATCTGGTATGCAATTTTTCTGCCTTCTAATATGCGTGTTTTGTAAAATAAAATGTGTGTGATCAAACAGCTCCAAGCTGTCATTACATTTGACCTCCTCTCTCTGCCTCTCTTCACTCAATCTAATCCTCTTCCCGTTGGATTGCCTCTCTTTCTCACCCTGAGCCCCTCCTGATTTCTGACACAGCTGCTTCTGAAAGTGAGGCAGTCACACCAGGACTGATTTTCTGGGTAAGTGTCAACGAGATGAGACTTCACTATCAGTTCCTTCTTCAAGCAAATGCTAACTGCTGCTGCAAAGCTGCAGCCCAGAGGAGCTGCCATCTGACTTCTTTTGTCACAAAACCTCAACTCTGCAGGGGGGTTGTTAAATGTATTAAATACCCCCCCACAAGTTCGTATCTGTGGGGGGAGGCAGGTTCACTAACCCATGTAAGAGAAAAAAATGGTGCTAATAACAGAGTCAAAAACTATTCCACCCAAGTGGGTGAAATACAGCATAATACAGGTACTATGAGAGAAAGACTTGTAAAGGACCTGTGGAAATAAGCTTACTTCCTATTTAATATTCATCAGTTTACAAAGCGTCTACTTTGTACTTCGTAGTCCAGTCACTTATTCTAAGCATAAACCTCTGAAGATCATTTCATCTGGCACTGAATTACAGGTGCCTCTGGGGTACAGCAAAATAGGTACAATGGCCTCAGTACAATCATGTCAGTTGTTTAGGTTCGGTCTCTGTGGAATTCAGCATATGAATGAAGGACACGTAGAGCATCACCACAGATACACATCCTCTCAAAGAAAGGGGCCCCAATCATCCAAATGCTTCCTAAATTTCATTCTTGTGAGCTTGTTCTATGGGAGTGAGCCCACTGCAGAACCACTGCCTTTCTGCACTGCCTCATCTTATCCCGTGTGCCTCTCAAATAAGTCTGCATTTTAATGTCTGCTGCCATACAAGATCTTTTGAAGCTCTTACACAGGATGGCTTTATACAGTAAATCTCAAGGGTCTGAGAGGTTGGGAAACCATCATGTTATGCTGAATCTGTATTCCCCAGTGGGCTAAACTTCCAGATATCCCTCAAAGGGCATGTTATTTTCTATGTAGGATTTTACTTTGCTGCGTTAACAGTAGGAACACTGAAACCTTTTGCTCCGTGATCCATTAATGATAGCTGTAGCTTACATACTGCTGTGCAGTATGCTGTGTCCAAAGGATCCAGTTCTATGATTATCAAGGCCAGAGCTATACCCGCGGCATGCCGTGGATCTCATGCAAATAGAAAAGCATACTGCTGCTCAACACAGACATAGTAATTTTCATCTACGTGTTTGAAACTTGCATTTTTAATGCAACCATAGCAAATCAGTTTTCCATATACCAGACATAAACATGATCTATTGTAAAACAGATAGGAAGCGTAGAGTCATTCAGTTTACACAACGCTGCCTTCTACACAGGTTTTGCACTGCTGAGGATATACTGGAATCACATTCAAATGTGCCAGTCAGAGGAGAGAACATCATCACACCCAAAGCCCAGGTGAGCAAAAAGATACACGTAACTTCTCTAGTTGTTTCTGTGCTAAGGTGGTGTGCACACGTACATATGGACAGAGGACCATCACAAAAAGCATCTGAAAAACTAGAACTTTAATAATAAATAGTAATATTTATTGTTCCAGAGACCCTGATCGTGATACAACACATGACTGAATAACAAAACTTGCTCTGTCACAGTCTGCTGTCATGAAGGAAAAAAGAGATGGGTAAGAGAAAGGGATGTTCACATCATTCTAAATTCAAGGGACTCCGAAAATCTCATTTTTTCAAGGTCACAAAGAATTTGTGTCAAAGTAGAGGGTTGTATGAACATGCTTAGCAGTCTTCACGGCATGTGAAAAACGAGCCAGATCTATAGCTGTTATACACCAGATTACCCCCACTGACTTTCAAGTATAAACTTGAACAACATGTATTATTTGAGCCCTGCTGAAAATGTGGACTGATTCTATACTGCTGCATAGTTAAATATACGAATATGAATACAGGATAGAATTTATCTATTTCCTTTTTTGAAGACTAAACTTTTAGCACAAAAACAGCAACTTTGTAATGGAAATGATGGGGACAAACCTGCTAGCTGGAAAGATGCTTGCTTGTACAAGAAATAAGTATTTATCAGCAATCACAGGCACACAGCAGGGCACAGTAGGAAACGTGTGATTCAGTGACACTTGTTTTGTGTTAGGAGATAATTTGGAAGAACAATCGGATCAGCCTTTGAAATGGATCAGCATGAAACATGTGATGACCAGGTCGGTGGTTGAAAATATTTCTGAAAACACTTTGAAAACATTGCTGGATGTCTTCTGAAGCAGCCTGAAATGTAAGTCTCCAGCAAAAACAGGTGAAAGCTCCCCAGGGACCTACATGCACCAGAGACATCCTGCAGTCCACCCCAGCGACCACTGCCTCTGAAAGAAAGAGCAAGGCCTGAGATCACAGTAAGTGCCCTGCCAAGCACAGCTGGAGGAATCCAAACTGAATGTGGAAATGTACAGAGCCCCCATAGGGATGCCTCAGGGTAAAGGGGGAAGCAATGACAGAGAACACACAGAGCAGCTTTTACATCTCCGCCATCTTTAACACAGCCCAGAAGAAATGCAAAGAACAAGCACTGGGTACCAGGAGCCTGCGAAGTCTTGGGGGCCAAGCCCTCAGACACTAGGGACCATCTGAAGAAACCAGGGCAGCTCTATCAACAGCAGCTGCAGATGTAAGTTGCGAAGAATCCTTCTACAGCTGACTCATTTCTACCACACATTTATATGGATTGGGATTTTTGTCTCGCTAGCACCTATGTATTTTGAGCTGGTAAACCTCTACAGCCCTAGCTTAATTATCAGAACAGTTTACAGTGAAAAACAAACTTTCTCTTTCTTTCTTTATGAAGTTTTCTCAAAATCACTCCCCTCTTCTCATCAGAGGTAAGTAGAAACTACATATATATATATATACTGCATATAGAAACTACATTAAACAGTACTAGATTTGACAAAGATGGATAAAAGCTTAGAGGTAAAATAGTAATCACTTGGAACCTCATCTCTGGACACACTAGACCACATGGATGTTTGATTTTCAGTTCCTGCTGGCTCAGGAGATGGTGCAAGTGGACACAGACACCAAGCAGCTCAAGCAGTTGGCTGTAAACAAGAACACGCTGTTTGAAGGATGAAGAGAGAAAGACTGGAGGATGAGGACACAAGCACTAGAAGGTCTGAAATAATGTGCAGCCTCATCAACATTTACTGAAGGCTCACAAACACGTGTCTCAATGAAAGCAATGCCAACCAATCTAGCAGTAGAGTGATTCTGAAGAATGATCTTTGCAAGCCTTTGGTTAGTTTCTTTGCTTCTGGCAAACTAAAGGCAATCCAGCTTCTCAAATCACCTCTCCATCACAAACAGATTACTTTGCTTGTTCTTCAACCTCCACACAGCAGATTGAAGCCAACAATACTAGTGCTAAATGCCTATGTACATAGCATTCTGCAGGGGCTCGGTAATAACAGAACTTTTCCACCACACAACAAATTTGGAAGATGCAACACAATTTAAGCACAGATTAACAGTTTGTTAATGGATGGGATGAAAGCTTGCATAGCACTGACAGGTGTCTTTTTGGACTGACACCTGATAAATGCACTAGCAGGCAAAGAAAGCTGGGAACTCAAAATATTTGGACAGATGTTTGTTGGTGAATATATTTCTCTTTGTGAGTGTGAATGCACACAGTGCTTTTACTGCTCTTTTCCAGAAGCGTCAGGAAATCATACGCCACCTCCACATGCCTAAAAGCACATAAATGTTACCAATTAACACTTCCTGTTGCCAAATTAACACTACTGTGCCAAAGCAAAAACTGATTGACTCTTTACCGTACAAAGGCTGCCTCATCCAGCATACAGGAGAAGGAAAGAGTCAACTGCAAACACCCACTGCAATGTAAGTTTTTCCTGCCAGGAACACCAAGCTATGGATGGATAGCTATATAGTAAAAGCAAAACTAGAAATTCAGTGGATTGGAAAATAAGCTGGAACTTTTGAAATAAAATTTGTGCCTATTCTTGTCAAATCCGTTACAGATTTATTTAGTTCCTCCATGGTATTCCAAAGTTGTTATCCATAAAGATAGTATTCCATAAATCAAAGATATAACATATATACAGAGCTAAAATATTACGGAATACTAGGAATAGAACACTGTCAGTGAAAATAATTTCTTCTTTTGTGTACTTGCCAAGATCCAGGTGTTATGTACCGTGCTTCTTCAGAAGGAATGGAAAAAATTTATGACACTACATGTATGCAACAGACATATATGTGCCCTAGCATAGCATCAATGAGGTGGAGGAGCACCAAACTCCCTGGAAAGGTATCCCCAGGCCACCAGCTCTTCACAATTCACTGCAGTCCTTATTGTAAGAGAGAGCTCAGCTCTGCTCTGCCAGAGGGCACCTATCCTCAGTGCAAGCCTACTGCTTGGTTTGGTACTGAACAGCATCAGTTCATCTTGGAAGAAAACCCACAGCAAAGAAAAGCAGAAGAAAATATTTACTCTGAAAGACAAAATTTATGGTTGTAGGTGATATTATTGCTTGTTTTTTGCTTGTTTGGTTTGTTCAGAAAAGACCAAAAAAACAGAAGTTTCAGGATCTTTACAGAATTACTTAAATGAGTGCAGAAGCACAGACTACATTTTCCCCAGCTGGGGAATGTTGGCTATCTCCACACAGACTACGTCATACTGGAACAAAGCCAACAGCATCTGAGTGAATAACAGGAAGACAACTTAGACGAACCTCTTCTTACTTCTTTAGTGCCTTCTCTAAAGCATTTGCCAAGCAGAGAAACAAACTGCCCTCCTGACAGCTGTTTCAAGGAGCAGTAAGTCCATCAGAGTCACAGCAGCATCTCACATGTCTGGCTCAGCATCTCCTTGAGCCATCCTGGCAGGCAGCTGGGATGAGAGGGGAGTTTGCTTCCAGCAACCAATGGAGCTGTTTGCTCCTCAGATCTCAAGAAAAGGGGGTAAACTGGTTCAGAGCACTATTACCGTTGGGTGTGTGCTTATGGGCAACTACTCCAGAAGAGATGGTACCTTAGTGATACCTACCCAGCATCTCTATTATCCCCAGAAGACTACTAGTAGAGTCTATACTCATCTTATACCAATTATGAAGTGTACAGTTTAATTCCCTTATCTCCTTTCAAGGCAAACATCACGAAAAAATGTACTCTAACAATCAAATTAAAGAAAATAACGAGCAGTGCAACTGTTATTACAGCCTGTGTAGGGAAACACCAGTCTGTGGTTACTTCTGAAAGACTGAAAATTATTTAATGATGTTTGAATTACCTCAAATGATTTTCACACAGGATTCGAACATAGCAATGCCACTCAAAGACAGATGCAAATAAAGAAATAATTATTCACAGGCTTCCAATTTTAAGTAATGCTTCCTGTTGTAATAATATAATATGATTAAAGTCTGGCTGGACAATGTAGTTTCATAGTTCTTATTTCTTACAGTAGTTTTACCAAGTTCTAAAGTTGAAATCATTAATTCAAACCCTTTAAATGTTGACATGGTATGTTTACTACCAAGTCTTAAAAATAATTGGGTCATTATCATTAAAGCTCCTTAACTGACTCCAACTTGAAAGTGCTGGGAACAGTTGAGATACAGTGTTTGAAATGAACATGTTTTTAATCCCATTTTTAATGCTATGTGATCTAAACAACCAAGACATCAAAGACTGCATACTTTTTAACAGATTTTTTTTTACTTTAATCACATCCACTTTTTCCATTTCATTTTCCCCTTTGTCCCTCTCCATTCACTTTTTGTATTTATTTTAAATTGCATTAAATACACAACAAAGAAAGCTCTGAAATCCCGAATCTACTTCTGGGGGCACATTCCCTGCAGTGGTAACCCCTCCCCCCCTTCACTCGCTCAGAGGCCACTTCATTGCCTTTCTCAATAATCATTAGATTCACAGCAAAGACAAATGAGTCAACATATCCTCTAATTATCAGTAATCCAAAGATGAC
Organism: Callipepla californica brunnescens; assembly: GCA_023055505.1. Lineage (NCBI taxonomy): Eukaryota > Metazoa > Chordata > Aves > Galliformes > Odontophoridae > Callipepla > Callipepla californica. The sequence continues at coordinate 63,394,632 of JALIRH010000002.1, forward strand.
TTCTATTCACAGAAAAAGTGACAAACAGCTCTGGTGTGACGATTCTCCCATCTTTTTATGCTATGAGTGGGAAAATCATCACTCGTGTTACAAAGGATTCTGAATATGAATGCAACATACAATCCAACAGACAGGGGAACTGACTGTCCCCCACTCAAGAAGTATGTTGCTGTTGAGCTTTTGGAGGACATGAACTGCAAGGAGGCCTCCCACTTAGTCCACATCCTCTGGTAGCACTGTGGTGATAGGATAGGAATAGCACCTCCAAGGAGTGCAGTAGAGAGGTACGTACTTCAGATGCGTGTTCATGCTCACAGACCTGGCAATTAAGACCTTAAGTGTTTTAGCAGTAAATGGCTGATGGTTGGGCCTGATGATCTTAAAGGTCTTTTCCAACCCAAATGATTCTATGGTTCCATCATCAGTGTGGTCCTGCTGACTTCCACCTGATGCTAGCAAAGTTTCAATAGACTGAAGTTCCAGTTGGCTTGGTATTACACCTGACCATCATACTGTGACGAACTAATATACATCCATTAAATCACCAGGCATTTTATAGATGACACACTTCCACAAATGCATGAAGCTTCACAACACTGCAGCCGCATCTAGCTCAGCCTGGCCAGACAGACTGGCTCAGCCACAGCATGGCAATGGATTCCTTATTTCCTGCACCTGGCAAGCAGACACAGACTGGCTTTTTTCCCTGAAACTCAGCCATGCTCATTTTCATCGTGGCCTGCTTTTTATCAGCTCAGCAGCATCAGCGATTAAGCCAGGAAAATGCTAGGTTCTAAGCGTGCTCACTTTGGGCATCCTCCATTTTTCTGTACGCCCAAATCCTTACACCCTGTCCTTTTTCTCTCAGTTCTCAGACGTGTGGCTTCTTCTCATACCTTGATCTGTAGCCACACATATGCAAACATCCCCTGAAGCCCAATTAGATTACTTTCAGGCGTTAGTTTCTCCACTGTCAGTTCAGTCTTGCTACATGAACTCTGGAGACTAAGATTTACCCTGTTTTGCTGCCAAGGACACCTGAAAGCCAGAAATGGAGGCAGCAATACACACGTGGAGAGCTGAAGCAAAGACGGTTCCTGCCTCCTGGGTGAGCGGAAGATTGGGAAGTATAGAAAACTGCAGGCCAAAGATAGGAACTGAGAGGTCTGAATATCTTGGAGAAGACTGGGCAGCACCAGAGGGAACCTGAAACCTTGCTCAATGGGTGCAGGGATTTCTCCATTAAACCCTTCCAAGCCATGCACACCATCTCAGCTTGGAAGACCCAGAAAGACACCACTACCTCCCATAGTCTGATATGTTCAGGGTCAGTTGTTAGCAGATAAGACAGTGGGTCAGTACAGACTTAAACATACAGGTTTAAAAAGAGACTTTCTGAACAGTTCAATATATTGGAAATGTTCAGCTCTGAGAAGTACCGAGTTATGGAGCATCAAGTTGGTGTCTGCGCAAACTTATTTCACCCTCTTCCTTCTCCCACTCTCCTTACATCTATATAATTATTTACTTAAGATATGAGCAGTTGTCTGATATCTTACCTCACAGTTGATTTTTGATGCTACCGTACTGTTCAACAAATAGACACAAAATATAATAACACAACTTTGTCTTTTCTGGAAAGTGAGTGCAATACGCAATGACATGAGTTACTTCATTTTTTTCCAGTAGTGAAATGCAACTGCTGATATTTATTTTGAGTATCAACAGGAGAATATGTCCTAGATAGGATCCTGCTGCAGTGCTGTTGTGCTGTCCTGCTGTTTTCATCTACATTTTTTATTTTCTTTCCTTTTTCTCCAGAGATAACTTCAGAAAACAGCCTATCCTTATTTCAGTGTGTTCAGACTGCATAACCACAGACAGTGAAACAGAACCAAATCAGACTTGATAACTCAAGGCTCTAGCATTGTATTTACACATCTATATACAGGTCAAAGAACTCCTTACTTTCTTGCAGTTGTACAGCAAATTCTGTAATATCATGACAGACCTTTGTAAAGGTCTACTGTGTTATTCACATTAATAATAAGTAATTAACTTATGAAAAGCTTCACAGTCTCATAAGGAAGATTTGAAGCCAGAGGAACTACTGCATCATCTAGCCTGATCTCCAGTATAAATCCTTAAAATTCTTAAGACTGATAGTTTGAATTAGACAGCACTTCAGTGTTGAGTGGAAGAGAACTTTCATTATTACAAATGAGATTTCTCCAGTATCTGTAATTTCTTAAAAGCAGAAGTCCACAGTAAATAGTTATAATTGTACACACAGCTAACACCTGCTCTGTATTGAAAACACTAAAAATAGGCAATGACCCAAATCAAACCCAGCTACAGTTCAAACCAGTGAGTCAGATGATTGGCAATTATGGTTATACAAAAAGAGAAAACAACCCAAAGATGCTTCGGTTTCATTTGGACATAAATCCTCATCTAACAATATCTCTTACACCTATATATAAAAGTATATAAATAAAACTGATTGGACAAAGTACCTGATTTACTTAAACATTTACACCTTCCTTATTGCTCTAATGAAAACAACCAAAGAAGTCCAAGCTAGGGTCAAATAAGAAAACTTATTAAACTGAAATAAGCATTTTAATGAATAACAATTACTTTTAAAGGTGTCCTGAAGATTTCTTGCTTCATTAACTGGCCAAGCCTCTAGATTATTGTTTGATGACACCCTCTGTTTTCTCCAGTGCTTTCAAACTTCATGCTGGTGCAGCATCACTAATACACTGTCCTCAGTTGCATCATTCGTGAATAAAAATAATGATCAGGAATTTTCCTTCCATACTTGACAGGTTTGTCAGTGGTAGCCAAATCCCCTAGTTTTGTGGCTGTAAGAGGTGATGTGTCAGGGTGAGAAAACTAGAGTGTACAAGACATGCAACTGATAGTTGAGAGATTCAAAATCTGGGGACTGTGGTACTGAGAACTTCATTCACAAAAACAGCAACACACACCTTATGACAAATAGGTATTTTACCTATAAATCTGTAAAATCAGGGCTTTACTTCTTATTCTTCATTTCCTTAATTGTTACTACTAATCTACTCCCAGGCTCTCAGATTCAGTGTCTTTAGTACTACTGACATCAGAAACAAACTTTTCTGACCACGTGGATTGAGGAAGGAAGTGCTGAGGAGTCATGATAGATCACCTGATCTGGGCAACTCATTCTGAAGTGCTCGCATTTAAACATAAATGCCCACAAATGCAGCAGGGAGAGAGTCCTTTTACCTAAATAATGTGTCTATTACCACTGCCAAAACTTCACATTTTCACTTTCCAATCAGCAGTTTCCTTAAAATAAAATAGGAAGAAAAAGTAAATAATTCCCCAAGCCTTTTTTTCCAGCTGAAACCAGCTTTCTGGCAAACAGAATTGGGTATCATAGCCTTCCCTCAAACAACAGAGCAGAGACGTGACTGACTTGCACTGGGTCCCCCTATGACTGTTCTTTGAGTTTTTCACGTGCAGGATACTTGCCTTTGACACAAAAAGCCCATAAGCACATAAACTACATAGCAGAATTTGAGTATGATAGAGGAAGTTTTACTGCACAGGTAAGACTGTATCTCTTCACCTTCCTCCACTCTTCTAAAAAGGAACAATATCCACGTGTTTTTTTTGTAACTACAAAAGACCAGATGGTACCTCTACAGACATCACGAGTGACACATTATGCCAACAATGAAAAATATCATAATGTCTGTGCACCCTGGAGAAACAACTTAAAACTGAGTGATTTCACTTCTAAGTTCCTTAAATCCCTCTGCAGCCCACAATTAGTTTCAAGTTCATGAAAAATCCATTGTGACTAAAGGCAATAACTAATTAAAAAATTGTATATATAGAAATGAATTTTCATCTAATAGCTCTATTTCTGGAACACTCCAGTGCCCACGGATTACAGATTACTGTTTACAGCTCTGTACCATCAAATTATTATTATTTTTTTAATTTATTTTTTAAATAAACATTTAGCTGCGCTAATGCTCCATTTTGTTTCATACATTTTAGACAAAAATTCCCAGCCAAAGTCACAGCACCATGCTGTGATGGAAGCCACCATCAGATGCATATAAAATCTCAATAAGTATATCAATAAAACGGCCACTTAGCTCCTATCCAAGGAAGAAATTTTTAAGATACTGATGGATTACTTTGTTGATGATGATTAAAACAGTGAGCTAGATATGGTGCTCACCCAGTGGACCGTGCACCAGGCAATTTACTCCACCCTGCCCTGCAGGGTTGTAGCCAGCCAAGAAGGCACAGGGGCTCTGCACGACATATGGCCACCACTGCTCTGCTTTCCATGCCTCACAGTCTCTAATTTCTGACTTCCAGATATTTCCAGTTTGTGCCTAAGTACATTCTCTTCCCTTACACGTAGGAAATACATCAGACGACAAGTAAGAATTCTCTTTCCTAACTTGCAATTTCAAAATTTTGGGGGTTTAGAGGTCCCTCCCAACCCCTACAATTCTGTGATTTCTGCACATTTTTCTTCAGTGTGTCATGCTCTGTTTCTCCCTCTGTTGATTCCTCCTCCACCCTTTCCTCCTCTTCATTCTCCTCTCTCTTCTTTTTTCCGCACTCCTATAACTTCCACTTGTTTTTTTCCTCCAAATCACTAATCCCTAAAGCAAGGCCTTTTGTTTAAAAATTTCAATGACTATATTGGAAAAGTACTCCCGTGGTCATTCCAGATCAGAAGAGATGTGTTTACACTATCTACAAGTCTGTCTGTTTACAAATACAGACATTACAAGGACTAGACAAGAACTAGTACTCCCTGGAAAACTCTCTCTGTAACTGCTGTTCTGCTCTTTTATGAAATTAGTCTAGACAGAAAGGGGGAAAAGAAAAAGCAAGCTTTTCCTTTGAGATGCCTCTCCCTCTTTACAGTATTAAAAAATAAAACTGAATGTAACAGCACAAACCAGGGATGTGATAATATTTTATTTTATAGTTCTAGCACATACAATCTTTATCACTATTTAGCACAGCATTCTTCTGTGGCTCTGCTAACAGATATAGTTCATACCAGTGGGAAAACAGTGATGGAATTCAAGCTGCAAACCTGATACCTACAGACCTATCTCAGTCCTGCCAAAGGTCTCAGAGATCACAGAGGAAATACAAAGACTGCATACCTGCTTCTGGTTAAAAAAAGAAAACTGGATTTTTATCAGTTTGACTGTCAACTTTTACACATAGCACTGTTTTGTCAAGAGCCACTAAAGAAAGAGCTTAGCAGCAAGCAAAGGGCATGTGGCTTTGATCAAACTCAGAGATTTATCAACAATATTTTACAGTAAAAATTATATTCTTTTCAAGAGCTGAAATAGGATTACAAAGCATGGAAACTGGTATCTTAAAATATATATCTATATTTTTGCATATGACCGAGCAGCTTCATCAATAATGACGTCTCAGAAGATTTCAGTTTTGCATACAGAGTTGGTGGAAGTTTAAATATACTGCCCATTGGTAATCCATATGAATTTTGGCAGCCATTTTGAATGGACACTCTAAGAAGAATGGAGAACTTCAGTGGTTTGCACGCTACTATCTAAGTTGAAAGTTAACAAGACTGTTTCATTTTTCATCCACGTCCTGTACATGTACTCCTCTACCCATGACCCTCTTCCATGTGTTACAGAGGCACTGTGAGCTTGCACTGCCTTGGAGGTTGTGAGATGACCACACACTGTAATCATGATGCTCTATATGAAGACTTCAAATAGATAAGGCCAGCAGCACAACGCTGCATGATCCAAGCCTTTCTGAAAACACCTAATACTTTTGTGCCACCAGAAAAATGCAGAAAAAAAACTTTTGAAAATTTCAACACACTGCTTGTTCTCTGTGACAACACAGTGAGTACAAAAGCCATGGTGAAAATGAGAGTCACAACAGTGGAGCAGCAGAGGAAGCTCTCTCCATAAAGCTGGAAGTACAAACTCAAGTCCTTTTCAAGACCCACACCCCAGGCTACCTTAGCAATGTAGCTGTCAGCAAATACCTTTCAGTTCAGCTGAGAAGTCAGAACTAAATAAATAACATGCTAACTATGTTTGTGTACATGAACTGCAGGAAACTTGTGTGCCTTAAGCACAGTAGCCAGATGGGATAATTAAGACTCAGACAGATCATTGACCTTCCTAATAAAAACACCCAGAAATGGAAGTTGACTGAATAAATCTGTGTCATGTTAAGAAACTGCCAAATAATCCACGGAAACCCATCTATACTGACTCACGGTGTCTCCGCGGATGCATCTTGCAAGAGCTTGAGCACTGGGTTTTGGGTTTTCTTCAGTATTTCTTGAATTTTCCCTATGGAAAACAGCAGTGAGAGTTCACTGCTGCAAACTACTCAGCTGTCTTTCTATGAAAATGTTGAAAGCACATATACATGCATTTATGCTAAGCTATTCTCTTTAATTACCACTGAGGGTGGTTTGTCACAGAAAAACAATTTTGGGGAAGTAAAGGCTTTGAGACAGCACAAAATGCAAATGTCATCATTTCACCTTTTATAAATGGAAGGCATGACACCCATTTAAATCATAATATTTTATCTTTAATCATAAAGGCAAATATAATCTATTAATCTTCTGTTTGAAAATAAGCTCATTATTTCACAATTACAAAGGCCACATGAGACACCACAGACTCCCTGAAATCACGTGAAGCCTTCCTTCCTTTCTGCACCGTCTATTTTTCTTTCCTCAGTGTGCATCTCAATGTTCAGACACACACTGATGAAGAATCACGTTCACAGGAGACTACTCTGTTATTTTCCAGGCATTTTCATGTCATATTATTCATTTCCTAGCCAATGTATCCTAAAACAGAAAGGATTAGACAGAGTTCCAATTATTGGTAAGCACAGTCTGTTATGAACAAAGCACATATCACAACCCCAAAGACAAGCAACTCTGGAAGAAGTTCACAGGCAGAAGATAACAGCAACTCCTCTACAGTCCCATCCCTCCCAAGGAGATTAGAGCTGGCTCACTGAGCTGCAGAGACTGTCAGTGTTTTTTCCTGCATCCCTGAGGCCTGGCATTCTCAGGGAGCCAAAAATTTAGATAATCCAGAAGCTGCGTAAGTACACACTGCATATCGCAACACATGCAATTCCACTTGGCCATTCACTGGGCATTCGGTAAGGCAGTTTCATGTCTTCTACTGCACACAGTGTTGCCTCATACACATAGACATCACTGAGACACCAAATTCACAGAAAAGCTTCCCTACCGGCCTTTGCAGTGTTCTGCCATGTTCTCATCCCACCTGAGCCACAGCCACCTAAAGACTCCTGTATGTTGACCATCTGCTACTATGTAAAAAGAGATTTGACCTTAAAATCACTTTAACACTGACCTCTAGTGACAAGAGATGGGAATTTAATTTTTATTGAGTAGTTGGGCAGAGTTGAATCTCGCATTCACAGGGACTCAGTAGGTCAGGTTGATAGCTACTTGATGATCTTAAAGGTCTTTTCCAATCTAGATGACTCTATGATTCTACAGTTCCACTCCCACTTTCAACAACATGCAGCTAAAGGTATATCTTCAATTCAGGTACCTGAGCTACAGACAAGGGTGAACTACAGGTGATATACCACATCACAGAATCATATAATTATAGATTGGTCAGGTTGGAGAAGACCTTCAAGATCATCAAGTCCAACCACGATCTAGCCATATTACCCTAACTCTAACAACCCACCACTAAATCAAGTCCCTGAGCACCACATCCAAATGGATAGTATACACATCCAGGGATGGTGACTCAACCACCTCCCTGGGGAGCCTATTCCAGTGCCTAACAACCCATTTTGTAAAGAAGTTTTTCCTTATATCAAACCTAAACCTTCCCTAGCACAACTTGAGGCCATTTCCCCTTGTCCTGTCACCAGTGAGAAGAGACCAACCCTGCTCTCACTCCAATCACCTTTCAGGTATTTGAAGAGAGCAATAAGGTCCCCCCTCAGCTTCCTCTTCCCCAGACTAAATAGCCCCAGTCCTGGAGCAATTTTACACTTAAATCCAAGTCTCTGCTTTCACTTATAAACTAGACAAAAAGGGAACAAAAAGAAGGAATTAACTGAAGGTTTCAAGCTTTGTGACAAATGTATTGCAACATAAGCCAAGCATATCTGGTGATAACTGCCCGCATCTTCAGACAGCCAAACAAAATGCTCTTTCTCAATATCACAGATTGTATTACCAATACGACATCTCCTCTAATGCAAAATGAGGGTGCAATGGTCCATGAGCTAATGAAACAGCATTTTGCCCACACATCAATTTCATTCCTATACTACACTTTCTAAGCTTACCTACAAGGAAGTTATGGGAGACAGCATCAAAAGCCTGCAGAAATCAAGGTAGGCAACATCCACAGCTTTCCCCGTGGATGACGGTCCATTGTGTTCCTTGGTATAGAGGTGAGACTGACTGGCCTGTAGTTCCCTGGGTCCCCCTTCCTGTCCTTTCTAAAGACTGGTGTTTTCCTCCTCTCCTTAGTCACCTCTTCTGTTCTCCATGACCTTTCAAAGATGATAATTGAAGATTGACAATCTCTCCTGCCAGCTCCCACAGCATCCCATTGGGGCCCATGAATTTGTGTGGGATGGGTTTGCCTAGACACTCTCTGACCACATCCTCCTCAAACAAGGGGAAATCTTCCTTTCTCCAGACACTTTCTCTTACCTCCAGAGTCTGGGACTCCCAAGGGACAGTCTTATAGTAAAGACTGAAGCAGAGAAGGTGTTCAGAAACTCTGCCTTCTCAGTGCCCTCCGTTTACCACGTTGAGGGTAAAAGAAAGCCACGAGGAAGCCACAGTTGCAGTACACAAACTAACTCACTGTCTTTTTTACCCTGAGAGGTGAAGTATGGGAGCGATGGCTCTAGCAGGGGGGTGTTTCAAGAAGAAGCCTCAAGTGGTAAATGCTCTCACTAAACATGGTGTCTTATGGGCTCCTGTAGCATATGCATTAATAATAGCTATTTGTATGCACATATGCACATAGAAAGGATGCACTTAGGAGGCTGGACCACACAGGGTGAGAAGAACCTTTGTACATAATCCCAGCTAGGAGTAAACACGAGCATATTTTATGCCATCTGAATCGATAAATTCATTTTACACAGTCTGGATTACACGTACTTCATTTACATTAACATCACCTATGTCAAGGGAGATTGTCACTTTCTGTCACCTACCCATCCAGAATATTTATTTCTAGCAGCAGGCATGAAAATTGGAGATGAAATTCACTCTACTGCTCAGTATCCCCAAAACTTGCTTTGAGGATGGCACAGGTTTCCAGAGGGCTCCTCCAAATAGCTGATAGCATGGAAATCCTTATGGAAGTTACTTCTGGAGCATGGTTTTAGACAGCTGCCTGCACTGAAAGCAGTAGAGTACCACAGCCCTGTGACGGATTAGGCACCAGAGCAGACCACAGAGTCCAAACTGAGTTAGTTACACATATGCACCAATACAAGCACATATATTTCAAAACAATTGACGTGACTCTCCAGTCATTTTCACTGCAAATAATCAGCTGTCAGAATGAACTTAACTAAAAAGACTAAAGAGTAAGCCCTCCACTGATGCAAACTGAAGAAGTCTTCTCACACTGACAAATGCACTGTTATCCCATAATGAAAGTTTCACAACAGGTAAAAGTCCTCTGTTGATGAACTGCCAGCAAGAAAACAGGTTGTTTTCCAGTATTGCAGGCACATATGTGGTACACTCCAAGGACACCACTTTTTCCAGCACTCATGTGTTAGCAGTCTCCATGTGCTAGAAGCTCACCTGATCCCAACAGAACACAACAGCCATGACAGGAGGGAAACATCCCTTATTTAAACAGTGAAATAAACACTGAGCCTGCAGATTGAATCTTTAGGCTACAAACCAGGTAATGAGATTTTCTGATGTATTCCAGCTGTATGTAGGGGTGCTTAGGGATCCACATGGATAATTAGATATAAATACCTATGGGAAATGAGAGAGAGAGTGATACACTAAATAACAGATGCAGAATGGGCTCTGAAAGTTTTCATAATCATTACCTCGCTTGGACCTCAGCATCAGGGAGCTGGTCTTAAAAACAATCATTTGCTCATGTTAGTGGCTGCCAAGCCTCCATCTAATCCGTTCATTAGCAATATATCAGGTTAGCAAGCCACCATAGCAGGAAAATAATTAGCTTTCCATTGCGGGGTGGCACATTTTTCCATTGCACTGACAAAACAAATAACTCCATAAACAGGCATCTTTTTTTTCTTTTTTTTTTGTGCTTTTTAGGCCTATTTTTGTTTAATTAACCCTTCCAAAAACTGCTCGAAACATGCACAAAGTGCAACTACAGAGAGCCCTTCGTCCAACTGCTACCATCTTAGCATGAATAGCTATTATACAAGCAGTTCATGGGTGACCTACCTTGAGGTCATTTAAACGCAGCTTCTGGAACAGCTGAAAGCAGAACATGCCAAAAGGCATCCTCATTAGTTCTTTTCTCCATCATCTGCATGTACTGAGTAACTTGAAAGCACAATTTTAGATGGTGCTATTGTGTCCCAGCACACATCAGAACGGTTGTGCAACAGTTGAGTGGGAGATGGATTGCTACTGTTCTAAAGATTTCTTAATTAGGTTTGTTGTTTGCCCTCGCCAGAAGATAAGTGTACTTCCAGGATGCATTTGGCTGGGCTGAAGTCAAGGTATTCCAGCCCTTTTTCTGCAAAGTGCTTTGAAATGAGGCAGTTCAAAAAAGACATTCTAAGACACGGACAGCACATTGAAACAGTAATACTGAATACAGCTCACACAAAAAAGAATTCCTATAACCAGATTTCTTCCAGACTAATGTACATAATTCCAAGCAGTTTCCCTGCAGCTGGATTAAGACTGGTATTTGATTCCTCTTATCAAAGATCTGATCTTTATTTTAATGCTGGGAAATGGTGCATCAGCACTGTCTTGTGCAGCATGTTACATGGATTAATTACACGGTGCACTAAAGACCTTATGTATGATAACTTCTGATTTTCTTGCTTTTCTCTTGATTTTGCCTTATGAGTATATGGAAGGTGTTTATTGGTACTATCCCTTTCCCCCAGTATAACATTTAACCCTGCAATTTCTGATTCAAGTGCTAAGAATACCAGAGCCCTAACCTGTTATCTTAGGGAAAATTTCAGTGGTCTTCAAAGCTTTCTTGGTGCTCCTTACTGTAATTCTGCAACCTGTTCCTGTTAAGTGCTCAGCAAATACACAGCATTATACAAATCAGGTGGGAGGAACCAGTCTTTGTGTAACAGCCTACTTCTAATAAATTCAAGCCTTTCTTAATGAAGCCTGACAGATGTTTACAGAAAGCATTTCACATTGATATTTAACTAAAACCCTTTGGCAGAGATTTTAATAAGAGGTCATCAAAATACCCGAGCAATTTCTCTCACTACCTGACATATGGGTATGGTCAATTACATTTACCACCGCTCTGTCTCGTTACTCAGCTTCATAAAGTATCATTAACAGTCACAACTCCCTCTTTCCATTCTATATTTAATTGGACTCATTAACTGCATATCTCCCCCTAAATTACCAAGCTTAACCTGTGATTTTCATTCTGATCTCAAAATGTTCCAGAAGGCTTTAGACCATAGAGTTTGGGTTCATATTATCAAAAAGGAATGAGAACGCTTTTGAAGCAAAGGAGGTAACAACTTTACTTTTTCTGAGAAAAGCAATTAACACCACAGTCCTGCAGAAGTACCTTTGAGAAATGACAGGACACATTTTAAGTAAATATTTCAAACACTAGAGGTCCCAAAGCAATTGTTTGGATATAGATGTTCTACATTCAAGGCTATTCACCAAATAGGATTTTGAATCCTGCTACAATGTAGTACTTGTTCTTTTTCCAGTCACTACTACATCTGATCAATTCCATTGGAAAACAAAAGAAATAAACGACATGCTATGTGAGCCTGAAGTGAAAAGATGCTTCCCTGGTATTGTATTGGATGAACAGAGTGTGACTTGTGCAGGGCCTTCTTGCAGGCACTTCAAGTAGCATCTCCTACAGCCACTGTAAAACAGCAGTGCATTCCAACACCAGAAGAAACAAGCAGGGGTCAAGAGCAGAAGAATACTCATCATTCCGAGGACTGGTTTTTACATGTAGAATTTTACACAGGCCAGAATTACTCTCAACCGAGGGCTACCAGCACAGAAGAAAAGGCTCAATACTTGTCAGAAGAAAAGGGCATTTAGAAGAAAATGAAGGTTTTTTAATAGAAAATCATTCCTCTATTTAAAATGTTTTCCTAAATGAAAACAGCAATCACAAATTTTGGTTGCCTATCATCTTTGGAATGCTAATCATTATGATAACTGTGCTAGTAAAGGAAAGGAATTATTTAAAAACTGTTATTTTCTGTTTATATTTTTAATCGCAGCTACACAGCTGAACATGCTCAAGGAAGCAAAACGGCATGGATAATTGGAACTGCAAGGAAACAATCTAAGGGTTCACTAAGTGAAAGCTGCTTCTAACTTAGAAGCCAAGGTTTTAAATTAGGACAGCATTCGGTCTCCAGTTGATAAAGATGGTAGACCTGTTGGGCAAAGGTAATCGTCAGGGACTTAATTCAGGACTCTCACAGCACACAGCGCAGGGGACTTCCCCACTGCAGTGCTCTGAAACAGAAAGACACCATTTACAGCCACGAGACAAAAATTAGCAAGTACTGCAATTTTACAAACATTAATAAAAATATTAGAGGCTTTTAACCTCTCTGATGAGAACCTGTCACTCCTCTTCCTTCAGAGTCCTGTTCCAAACATCTGAAGAGCCATACAAGTCAGCCCCTAGTCAGTGTATTGTCAGGAAAGGAAAAAAATGGTCTTGCTCTCCATCAGATCTGTGCTTCATTCAGAAATAAAGTTTAAACGAAACTGGAAACAAACTTCTGAGATTGCCGTCATGCTCTTTTAAAACTGAAGACATCCCAAAGGAGGAGGAGTTACGAGGAGTTAGGGCAGCACTCACTTTAGCACTCACAATGCTGCCCTATGTGGAAAGGCCACCTCAGGGTACAGTGCAAATAAGAGAATAGCAAAGCATTAACAAACGAAGTCTGGAAACCTCAGCTGAATGAAATCAGCTTCCATTAGGCAACAAGTCATACAAATCAGTTCACATCTTCCTTACCACTTACACCCTAACTATCTGTGGAAAAATAAGCACAGAAAATTACACTGCTCTGAGAAGTAAAAGGAGATTTTGAGCATAGCAATTTCCAAAGCAATGCACTGATAATATATTAACATATTGCAACACCTTACTACAGGACTCCAGCTCCCCCCAAAACCAAGCAAACTCTTGGATGCCTAATTGAAATTATTGAAATAGCAATGAAAAAAAAATAATATAAAGACCAAATACCAAGTATGTATCTTTTTTCGTTGCTCCTTTTAACTGCACTGCAAAACACTCAGCAGCCATGTACTCCTAACACTGTATTAGTGTAGTGCCTAGCTTCTATTTGCAAGGGGAACTATCCACAGAGATTACAGCTGAAAGCTGACATGGACAGCTGCTGTGGCTCAGCTAATGTCAGGCAATACACAAATGTGCTGAGGCTCAATCTTGAGCAAGGTAGAGTTTCAGAATCTAAGAGATCAAGGTTTAATCACACACTATGATATCCCACTGATACAGAATTGTATTCCAAGGACATATAGTGAAATGCACGTGAATATTTCAGACCTTGGATTCATACATGCCCCCTGAAACTTTGCCACAATTCCAGTTAGCATCATATAAAAAAATAAAATAGAAATTCAAGAGCAAAACATGGGAGCAACATTAACACTGGTAATACATTCACTAATGAAGCAGCATAAAGACCGAATGCAGGAAAAACTTCTCTAATTTTCAGAACTCTCTATGAACAGAGAAGAAAGAGCTCTGGATGCAGTTTGTGGGGCACAATGTAAGCTCCAGGATACCTTTATTTAATTTGCACATCTTACCTAGCTCCATACCTATGTGCAAATTAAACTGTAACACAAACTCAAACAATTCTTATACAAAAAGCTGTTTTAAAAAAGCAAAAGTAACTGATGAATTCATTTCGAAGAAAGACGGGATACTTATTTCACTGGAAAACAAGAAATCCCCGAGTGTGCCTCTGTGAGAAAGAGAAGCTGTCAGACACAACAGATGTAGCGATAGCACGCTGTTTACCACAATATCTTGGTGGATATTACCATGAGGGCACTTTTCTGTTTGAAACACATCCAGGACTACACAGGATGGTAGGTACATAACAGTATCACGGTGAACAGTGTAAAGTATGTTTGGTTGTTTTTTGTTTTTTTTTTTAAATACATGTAAGTTGTCATAAAAGCTACTATCCCACACCCCCAGTAATTTCAGGTGGCTTTTATTGTTTTGTTTTTGGTATTGACAGAGGGAGCATTTCATCTTTCTACTCCAGGAGCTGAAGCTAAACACTTCTGAAGGAGCCATGACACACTGAAGCAGGGTCCTGACTGCACTAGGAGGAGTGTGCATCTTGTTCCCCTAGGATTCTCACTGCCACTCAGCTCTACGGCATACTTCCTCACCAACTTGTTTAACCCACAGCAAAGTAGCAGTCCCTGCCAGCAGCTGTCAAGAATGACTGACAGGGCAGAATACAGCAGTAACACAGCAGCTAAGCCTGCAGTATCAACTGAAGAGAGAAAAACTGGCTGCTGAAGAAAAGCTGCTCAAGCTCACTGCAGCAGTCTGTAATGAGAAAATATTGCAGAGTGAGTTCTGGAAAGCTTATAGGATAGACTTAATATTTTAATAGGCTATTCTGCATGTGCATATATAAGCACCACTTTAAGCTTCAATATAACTTCTGATTGCCCTCACGTGTCTGAGCAAAATGACAGCATATATACTCAAGGACAGTTATTGTTGCCTGTCAACAGCAGAACTCCCATCTGAAAGCTTTTTGGCTTTTCAGAAATAAAAACAACAAAGAAGAGTATATACATGGTACTTTTATGCAACAAACATATCTACACTATAGAGAGAGATTTGTCCCATTAACAGATTAAGGCTCACCATAACTGGATAATTTTGCCATGTCTTTGGACAGATCCTTCTCATCCTCTGTTAACTGTCTATCGTTAAATAAACCAAATGCTTTGCAAGCCAGTGTGACATACACACTGAAGAAATATACTTTGGGGCAATTACAGCATTTTCAACTACTTAGCTAGCTCAACATGTAAATACCAAAGTCAACAATGGATCTCATTGCATGTACATGCATAGAATCAGAGAATCATCAAGGTTAGAAAAGACCACTGAGATCATTCAGTCCAGAAATCAACCCACAACCACCATGCTCACTCACCCATATTCAGTGCCATATCTACTACAAATTGCTTGAGAATCTTCAGGGACAGTGATGCCACCATATCCCTAGGCAGCCTGTTCCACCACTCCTCCTGAGAAGACGTTTTTCCTAATATCCATCCACCCCTAACCTGCTCTGGTACAACTTGAGGCCATTCCCTCTCATCCTATTGCTATTTACATGGGAGAAGAAGCCATCCCCCACCTCACCACAACCTCCTTTCAGGTAGCTATAGAGAGCAAGCCTCCTCCAGACTAAATCTTCCCAGTTCCCTCAGCCACCACTCCCCATAAGACTTGTGCTCCAGCTCCAGACCTTTCCCAGCATTGCTGCCCTTCTCTGGACACACGCCATGTCCTCAGTCTCCTTCTTGCAGTGAGGGAATGCACATATATAACTGAAATCAACAAGGACTACACCTATTTAGGAAAAAATTTTGTTCCACATACTTAGCAGTGGTAATCCATGCATATTACAACAGGTCTAATCCAAAAGAAAAAAACAAGTCTCAACAACAAAATCCTGGGATTTCTGTACTGGAACCACATGTGAATTATGTAGCCATGAACCTTCCAGAGTAAAGAGGAAAGAGTGGGAAGCAGACAGAGAGATTAAACTGTGTTAAAGGAACACCTTGAAATAAGGTGACTCAGACTGATCTTCCTCTCAATTTCATTAACAGAATATAGAGAAGCAATAAAAATTACTGTTACTAGATTACTGACTTCACCTACCAGATCTGAAGCCACTCTAAATGCCCAGTGCAGTCATAAAGGAACAAGTCTAACATTTCTTTGTTTTCCGTAAACAGTTGCCAAATTTTCTGCTGCAGTTTTCTACCTACCTGCATATTCACTAGGCAATTTTAATCACATACAGCTGTTCATGAAACTTTAATGGTGTTTTTCCCACTGAAACATTAATATTTCCTAGTTAACAGTCCCATATTATAAATCATTTTGTGAAACACAGCCAATTAAAGAACAAAGTTTGTGCAGAAGTTTTTGCTAAGTGACTGATGATCACAGAAACATGGAACAGTAACTATGCTCTCCAAAAAAAAAAAAAGGCATTTGAGTGCCTGAACTGAACACAGCAGAAGGGAACAAAACCTATTGGTGTATACAGTATGTACAGAACGGGGATTAGGGCATAAGGATTTCACAAGTACAAGGTTATTTTTTAATGAAAATTCCTTTTATAATAAATGATGTGCTATTTCAATCTTAGCAACCAGACTTCATGTTTACTTTGTGATCCTATAATTACATCCAGAAGATCACCACAATCACCTTGATGTGGTCCCTTTCTTAAGGGGGACTAAGAATCACTCCCAGACTTCTAAAAATCTGCATCTTCTCTGCTTTATATAAATTATCTGCTAAGACATGACTGAAAAGAGTCTTTAAAACAAAAGTAGATAAAGGAGTGGAGAATCAAAAATACTGCTTATTTAAATTTCAGCAATTAAATTTTTGATGTTTGCAATAGTCCTGCCTTGGCATCTACCAGGACAACATTACAATGCTTTCTCCATTCCCAAGACCAAGACATAAATGGTTGAGGGGATATCATATTTTATTTAAGCATACTGCAGGACATTAAATCTTACAGGTCAGATTTGCCATGGTGCTTGTATAAGGCTGGGGCTGCAGGAAGAACAAACACCCCACTGCCATGTTGCAGTGTCCCCGTGTCCACCTGAAGAAAGTTCCCTTGGCCTTGCCATGGTGGGATTTGTTTCGAGGCCACAACTCACACATTCTCCACCATTTTTAAATAGATTGTGTCTCACACTGAGACAAGGCCACGTTGTACCCCTGAGAGTACCTCACATAAACTGAGCTTCTCGTCTGTCATTCAGAAGCCCGCCTAAGCCTCTGAAACACCACCAACACAAACAAGTAATACTGAGGAGGCATCTAGACTAGCTTCTTTTCATCTGGGGCTATCATTCAACAAAAAACTGCTGGGATCTTGGAACAAAATGGTTTGAGTTGCTTTTGGGTGGTTTTTTGGGGTTTTTTTTTTTTTTTTTTTTGGTCTAGCAACTCCCTTTCAAGCTTCTCCTGGGCCCTTGATTTAGCCTAGCTGCTCTGTGACTCCCACACAGCAGGCTCAGTTCAGTTATGCATGGCTATCGGGGCTCAAACAGAGAGCAGAAGTGGAGCAGACAAGCAAGGTAATTCAATTCAGGAAGATAATTCACTTTTGGTATTAGCCATTCCCCCGTCACCCAAGTGAAACACTGGCAACAAATACCCAGCCTTTTTCTAATGGACGGAGAGAACTATGCTTATTATCTTCATTCTTCACTCCTGATGAGCTGTAGAAATGTATGTGCCTGATTCTGAGCATATTGGTATTGATGTAAAGAGGGTCTGCCTCTACAGAAGCAACTGCACTACCAGCGCCACAAAGGAGGAAGGAGAACAGGACATGGCACTTGTTGCCCAGCGCAGCTCTCTCTGAAGTGCAATTTAAGTTAGTTTGTGGGCTTTTTTTCCTGCTGCTGCCGTTGGTTACCTGAAGCTCAGCCTCCACATGAAGAAAGCCTCACTTCCATTCCCCTGTTTCTACTTTGCATCTTTTCAGGGCATACAGATGTGATAAACACAAAACGGTTTCCTTCTTATAGTGCCTTGAGATACAAAAAGAAGCAAATTCCCCCTAACCAAGGATTTTAACAGTGAAGCACACCTTTCATCACTCCTGTAAGCTACTTTTCTGAACAGATATTTCTTTGAAGTATTGCCTGTCCCTGTCCACAAAGAAGAAAGTAACATCCTCAGCTGTGAAGGTATCTGGGCTCTTTCTTGACAGAAAGGATGTGATACAGAAGATTATGAGATTCTACATGTAAGGAGGTTCTTGGATTGCAAGTTTTCCATTCACCTCTTTAGTTGAAAATAAGCATGAAACTATGCACATGCAGAGTTGCACAACAGTCTATCCCTCCTTCACTGAAGGGTTGTCAGTACTTTTGTGCAACCTGGTCTAGAAAGCCTGCTTTGGCAGGGGCGTTGGACTTGATGACCTCTAGAGGTCCCTTCCAATCCCTACAATTCTGTGATTCTGTGATCAGGTTAAAGAAGTCAAAGAATTCACCCTTTGCTTTCCTACAAGAGATAATGTACACTGACTCACATCTGGGAAGTGACTGGGCTCACTCATTCCTAAACATGACTGGCTTCCACTAAATTTCCTCTACAGCTCATAATCAGGCATTTGTGTGAGATCCTATTGGGGATGGATGCAACTGTCTAGCTCTGACCCTGTTCTTCACTGCTAGTGATCCACAAGTCAGGCAAGTTGGGAAAGCATTTACGGTACAAAGTGCCAGGAATGGGAAGCGTATCTGAAGAGGATTTTGTTCATTTATATTCCACAAATTTTATTCAATTCACAGGACCCAAATTTCACCTCCTACCTCTTCTTTTTCTGTCTATGGTAGGATGTCAAGCATGAAAATAGTCATCTCACTTGCACACTCTCCACAGCTCCCTAGAAAGGTGGGCTCCATCTTTCCCACTACACAGGCTACGTGGCTGAGCAAACTATACATCTCCTGAGCTCTTTTGGGTTACTAGCATGATGTTGTTGATGTCATCTCTGCTGCAATCAACCCTGTAGCACAATGCTGAGATTGTTCCCCGACTCACATTCATAGTGCATTTGTTCCAGTAGGCTTGAAAAGGACGGGATGAGGCAGCCTAGGTTTTCCTGCTCAGTAGGTTTTTGCTCCAATCTAATTAAAAACA
The DNA here is from genome assembly GCA_023055505.1 of Callipepla californica brunnescens. Classification (NCBI taxonomy): domain Eukaryota; kingdom Metazoa; phylum Chordata; class Aves; order Galliformes; family Odontophoridae; genus Callipepla; species Callipepla californica. The sequence continues at coordinate 63,413,891 of JALIRH010000002.1, forward strand.
TTCAGTAATTCACTGGAGTTCCTTGCAAACTACATACATTCCATGCTTTACAATAAACTCTGAAAGCAAACTGACTGATATTTTTCAAATTAGCTCTCCAGATGGGGAGGATTCCTCAGGAATTTCTTTACAATACTATGTGAAAGCTGCTTGCTGAACCAGAAAAGTCAAGCTTCTTTTGAAACATCTTGTTTTTGTTGTTATTGTTAATGGCTTTATTTTCTTGTCTAAAAGCTAACAAGGAAAACCACTCTCAGTTCTCTGACATGCACAGAAGTGACAGGACAGCTCACTGGAAACAGTCAGCTTTGGTCACCTTGGTTTGAAACTGGGTCAGTGATGCCAGCTTCTGGGTATACCAAAGGAATATGCAATTAATTTGGGGGATTCAGAAGCTGAGGGCATGAACATCCTCTCCTTGCAGGCAGAACTCAAGTAATCCAGCTTTTGTGTTTAAAGAGCCAGCAGTTGTGTCGTAACTAAGGAGTGTTTATATATGGTTTTTGAAACAGGCCTCCTTTTCTGGGAAATGCATCAGGGGATCTTTGGAACCACTCAAGCCAAGCCCCACAATGTCATACCAGCTTAATTCAAAGGCAAGTGACTACTGGGAGATGACCACCATCATAAGTGTGAAAGAACACGTACTGGCAGGAAAGTCCTTGCAGCTCCCAAGAGTGTAAGCACCTCTGGAGACAGTCAGAGGGAAAGACCATGCAGACTTAACACACTGTGCTTTAACTCCATCCCTGGCACTGAGAACAGACCTTACCCTTTCCAGCAGTCTCCTAGTCCTTAGTGCCTCATGAAATACCTGTCCTCATCTCCAAAAGCAGAGTACACTTAAGCTGTACCAATGGAAACAAATTCCTTCAGGGTTGTAACGACCAATTAAGCGATGGAAAGCAATTACTTCTATGTCCATACAAATGAAACTCCTGCAATGCAATTAACTATCCCTTATCATCTGCTGCTGAATTTCTGAAAAGTACATGCTGCACAATCTCTCCTCCCCTAGCTTTTTTACAAATTTAATCAGTTTGTTTTAGCTAATGCAGCGGAACCTACCTATTCTAAAGAAATAATATATGGCTGCAAATTACCTGAATATCTTCAAATTCTTTTTCCATTTAAAATATAATTTAATTTGAGATTTTGTGGTATTCATTTCTATTAATAAATTATCATTTTGTCTTTATAAATGATGAGCCAGTGTGTCATGTAATTTTTTCTTCTAAATAGACCAAGACTTTGATCTAATGCAAGCCCTTGCTGGGAGTAGAGAGACTTGCTGTCTAATTTAGTTACGAAAAATATTCAATTAAATTTAGGAGTTTAATTCATTTAGTTATGAAAATTAAATGAGCTCAATAAGGTACATTTGATTTGCCTCAGGAAAAAAAAAAAAAAAAAGGAGGGGGAGGGGAGAATCTCTGAAAGGGGAAATAAGGAGGGGGAAAAAGAAACTAACTTTTACTTCTCAAACTGAAAGGTGTATAACATGAAGAGCCTGCATGCATTTTAGTGCGGCTATATAAAACATATCCACAATGAGTTTATTTACAGTTTCTATCCAGAAACCACACAGATAAATGGCATTAACACTCTAATTGTCTCCTGGGTAACAAAAATACCAGTCGGTCATGTTTGAGTCCAGCGACAGATCTGACTCCCCACACTGGGATGGAACCAGTCATACACTTTCTCCATCTCCCTTTGGAGAAAGAGAAAGCAATGGAAATTATTTTACCAAAGAAAAAAAAAAAAAAAAGGAACAGAGCCATTTGTAACCCTGTGAGAGAAACCCCCTGCTAGTTTTGCAGCAGTCACTTACCATTTTTGCAGATAGGACAGCACTGATCAGGCTCATATACTGGATCCACGCACTCGGTCTGGGGACAAGCTGACACAGTGCACAGCACTTCACCATTGGCTTCACAGCGACACTTCTCACATGGAGAAACCTGAAACACAAATCCACACATCTTTTAATTCTTTCACTCCTTCTTTCCTTTGTCTCTTATCCCTCCCCCTTTAAAACAAATGCTTTTTATGGCCTGAATAATGCAAGGCTGGGCTCACGCAGAATTACAGTTCTACAGCAGAACGAGTTGCAGGTTCTGCTCTGAACCTGTGCTCCAAATGGAACTGCCAAAGGGATCGTGGGAACAACAACTCCTTAGATTTCAACACAAATAAAGTAAAAACATTCCTACTGTATTTTTAGTGAAACTCCAAATTCAATTGAAATTCTGTTTGATTTTATTAAATGTTCAAAAAAATATATGCAAAAAATACTGCATTAAAAAATAAAGGAGAATTTTTGCTAAATGAAACACAGAACTTCTTTTAATGGAAACCTTCATTGCATTTTTTCCAGGTGCAACTGAATGCAACTTCACTGAAAATTCTCATTGTAAAGTCAGGAAAAGCGTCCTGTGAATCCAGGTACTTCCCAGAGTTTAACTGCTCCTCTTTGTAATATTTAAAACTTTCCAAAAAAGAAATTGCAATTCAAAGAAAGGGGTGAAGGCAAAAAAGAAAAAAGAAATGGGGCATCCTTTTCTACCTACTAAAATGAAACCGGTTTTGAAGAATTCTGTAGAATAGAAGCGCCAGGAGATAACTACTTAAATGACCTACTTCAATTAAATTAATTTCTAACAAAATGGAATCAAGGCTCCCTTTAGGAAAGATATGGACTTTAAAATGTCTGCATTCGTTAGATGTATAATTCCAGCTTCATTCTCTTCCAGTTCTCTTCATTGCTCCCCACAAGGTGCTGCACATGGCATCTCAAATGTCCTTGTACATCTACAGGAGCTGGAGGCAGAGGGAAGTAAGGGTGCCCAAGAAGAAATGTTACATGTTAAATCACATCACTATTCTCAAGAAAACCCACACTGCTATCTGTGCTCAGAGTGCAGGATGAAAATCTGGCTGCATGTTAGTAACAGTGATCCTCTAAATCCATAACGTGTGCACATTCCAGGTTTACTTAAGGTCAACAGTCTGATGAGGCTGGTTTTGCTTAGAGTTTTTCCCATCCCAGATTTCAGCTGATGCGGAACAACCATCATCTGCATTTATCCGTCATGAGCAGAGCAACCTCAAAGCTAAAAAAAATACTCCTTGTTATGAAGAATCATGCAGGCCTCTAACTTGCAGATCCTCTGGCATCTTCTCCCTGTTTTTGAAGCAGCCAATCACATTTTTTTCCTCAAGTCCACTCTCGGCTTGCTTGTCCTGTTCACATCATTCTCACTGCCTGAGTTCAAATACATTGATGCTTGCACAGCATCATCTCCAACTAAATGCTCATCCATGCTTTGCCACTTCTCTTCCCACCTGCCAGGACTGTCATTTCTTTATGCACTCATGTATCTTTTAACACCATCCCCTCTACTTAGAATGCCTAAATAGGGTCTCTTGCTGTGTTGCTTTCTGCTTTTATTACTATTATTTATTTCAGTCTTCCTCTGCTAGCTAGTTGCTTCCAGATTTCCCTTTGCTTTGCACTCCACTCAGGACAGAAATACATCATGCATTTGTAAAATGCTACACGGAGGCTGACAGCCCACTACTGCAGACTTTTATTGAGGGCTTTGGGACAGGAACTCTGTCTAGTAATCGTTCAAAAACTGCCACATTCACTTGCAGAGTTGGAGCGTCAGCAGGTGAGATTTCTGATCTAGTGTTCAGAGTCAGCTGTTTCAGGCAGTCACTTGAATTCCATGTGGAAGTTTGAATGTAAGCAAAACTGAGCCCCTCGCTGTCTGCAAGTCATTAGTAAGAGTCTTCCCTCTGGATCTAGGTGCAGAAAAAATGCTCACTAAATTATGAAAAAAAATATTAGAAATCCTACTTGATCAGTGCTACTAGAACTCAGTTCCAAGGATCAGGCTCAACAAGGCACATCTGTAGCTTTCAATAGGCTTCAACATTTTTTGCCATTATTTGAAAAAAGTGCAACTCTGCTTATCACCACAAGTCAGTGAAGACTGTAACTACAATAGATAATTCTCTCTCCCATAATTTCACTTTGTAGCCGTGCTGTTTTGTATTTAAAATGATGTAAGAAACAGAATATCTACTGATACTCAGGAAACAATGATAAATATGCAAACAGTAATAAAGATGTTATTCCTGAAGTTGTCCATCTGTAATAATTAAATATATTCTAAATAAATAGGTTATTTACTAAAATTATACATGTCTAAAACTTCTACAGAAACAAACCATTAAGAAAAGCATTGATACTACTGCAAAATGACAAACAAAACTGATCAAGTCTTTGTCTAGTAATGATAATTTGGAATGTTGCCCTTTCCTCTTATACTATGTGTTCAGTCAAGGGCTACTTCTCCATGAACCAAGTACACTACTGCTCATGTTACACTGCAGTCATGAACACTCCTCCTGTGTGACAATGATGGGTCATTTCAGTAGAATGCAGAGGGACCTCAAATGGATGCTCAAAGGGACCTCAAAGCCCACCAGCCCCAACTCCCTGCCGTGGGCAGGACTGCCCCCCACCAGCTCAGGCTGCACAGGGTCCCATCCAGCCTGGCCTTGATCACCTCCAGGGATGGGGTACCACAGCTTCTCTGGACAGCTGTGCCACCACCTCACCACCCTCATTTGGAAGAATTTCTTTGTAACATCTTATCTAAACCTACTCTTTTGTAATTGAAAACTGTTGTCCCTATTCTTGCCACTATATACTCCGGTAAAAAGTCTTTCTCCATCTTTACATTGCACATCTTTAGCATGAACAGCCAACCGCCAGGCTCAGTGGGCCACTTCTGATAAGCAGAACTGGTGCTGTGGGATGAACTGACTTTTTCCTTACTGGGTGAGATAAACACTCCTCTGATTTCTCCATTAAGTCTAATGTACGAACAGCAGATCATGATTCCTTGTCACTCCTTAGTCCAAAGGTCCCACCTTCCACTTACCCAGGAACATTCCATTGGAACACAACAGCAAAGCCATCAGCCATGCATGGTATTATCCAACCCCAGGTATGTGTCACAACCAGAGATCAGATTCCAGCGATCACAAATCCTGTTTTGTTTGACACAGCTGCGTTCCCCCACTTCTACAACAATGATTTTTTATACCTCAGAGTGCTCTTGCACTGTTCACCAAGTAAACACATGCCATACATGCAAGCTCAGCCCACCTTGGTGAGAAAGGGCCTCCTTGGCCCCTCCCTGGCATCACGGAGGTTCTGTGTATGTTTGTGCTCACAAACCTCTTTTCAAGCATGTAAGTGAACCACAGTAGCTGCTAAAACAGTATTAGTGTCAATCTTTATCTACTCATCCTTGGACTAAATGGTAGAGCACTGCTTTTAAATGCTATCATGATGTAGCTGGAACTATAGGAAAACAATTTCTTATCTTAATGGAAGCTGAATACTTGGAGACATAACCATCATTAGAGAGAGAGACAATAAGTGTATTACAACTGAAGTTAGATAAATCAGAATAAATAGACATTTTTGGTCCTTCATTTCCTCTCCTTTACTCCTGTAACATAACATTCGCTGCAGCACGGTCTCTAATGACAGCCAAAGCAATGAACATCCTACTTGTTCATCTGGGAAACCACCAGTCACACAGAACTCACAGTTAGCACATTTGACATAACTAGGCTGGACTGGAGATGACATGACCTAGTAATCTCTCTCTGAAGACTAACAATTCCATGTCTCTCTGGTCTGCAGATGAAGTTACTAACTACACAGCAGCAGAAGCTCTGCCTATGCAAAAACTGTGTAAAGACAACAAGAAGCACAGAAGTCTGCAGTATTCACCAGGCAGCTGTAAAGCCTGTAGAAAATGAAGTACAGATGGCAAAAATAAAAACTTCTTTAGAATTGTTTACAGGGAAGTTTATGAGCAGATGCACAAATGTTTTGCTATGAAATTGCAGATGTAGGAAAAAACGCAAACACATAATTGTGCAAACAGGTACATTTCCCACTAGTGGGGCATGAATAAAACTGAAGGTTAGTAAGGGTAGTAGGTTTCTCCAGCAACTTGCCACTTAAACTGCCATAATTAAGTAGTGACAGGTCATTTACACTCATTAAAGTTCTGATACAAAGTAGGCTGAGCTTTTTCTTTTCCTTTTTCACATGGCAAATAAAATATTATAGATTACACGTAATCCACATTTGCTCCTTGAGTCTTGAAAACATATAAGCTTTAAAAAAAATAATAATCCCAAATTGTTTTGCTATTCTGCTGGAATTTGAATAAGTATTTTCTTTCACTTACACAGCCTAGGAGAACATAAACAGAATTAGGCTTACAAGAATTAAATGTACCAGCCTTGCTTTCATTTCTCTATCACTTCACAGTGTGAAGGTCTAGGGAGCTGCTTTGGCAGGGGGGTTGGACTTGATGATCTCTAGAGGTCCCTTCAGACCCCTACAATTCTGTGATTCTGTGTCAAAGATGTTTCGAAATTCATTTGGGTTTGCTGACTTTCAGATTTCTAAGGTATTATCCCCCCCCCCCCCCCCCCCCCCAAAAAAAAAATAAAAAAAAATTGGGTGGCAAAGGCATTCAAAAAGAACTCACAAAACAACAACTTCCAAAAACATAGGTCTCTTCCATACAATCATGCACTTCTGGAGATAATTTATGGCCCCTGTAAGGTTATGAGTCTGTATGTCAGCCTGCATTTCCAAATGTTACTGTAAGATTGAAAAACATCTCATGGAGTATGCACTCAGCAAATCCTAGCTCCAGTGCTGAATTTTATTCTAACTGCATTTCACCAGCAGTGCTGAGGTTTTTGCTCCAGTTTCACTTGTACAGATCCTGCAACGAATCCTCTGCCGTACAGCATCATGATACCCACAGGAGAGCAGAATGGTGCTGATCAAAACAGCTTCAGGAAACTTCATCCTTCTGATTTTGTGTCGATATTTCTATCCTTTTTGAAAAGCAGAAAAACACAAGTGTACACACACACACAGAGCTCGCGGGTCTGACTGTCAATCAAAGAAGAAATGCATCAAATCTTCATTCCCTGGCAAACTCAGCTTCTGAGTTAGCACTGGTTCTTTTCAGGGAGATGTTTTGCTGTGCCAAATTATATACAAATCTTATATAAGCAGACTCCTAAACCTGCATGTATATATATACATCTGTGAATAAATATTTGTGCATATTCACAAATTCACTTAAAAGTTGTCACCTTTTTCTTCCTTCAGTGATGTCTCATGAGTGGCAATAAACAGAAGACAAAGGTGAAGACAGAATAAAATCAGACTTCTAACCCTGCTTAATCCCTTCCCTGACCTTCATCAGGAGAAAGCGCTTATAAATACCAGAAAGCTCTGTAAGAAACTCAGATTTTAACTTATAAAAACAGCCTCTGTACACAATGATTTGCGTTTGCTGTTGTTTCCACTGAGCAGCAATCTGACCACGTCTGTGGTTTCCTTTGCCAGGCATCGCGGCTGATTGCAGTGGCATGGGCAGATGATTGTGTTTACAGTTTTGTGCTTGTATTATAGGAACCAGTGCGGGAGCCCAATTAAAAAGCAATGTCCTCACGTTGTCAAAATGAAGCAATTGGAAACCCACTGCCAAACCGTGCTGTGCTGGTAACTTTCCTTGCACACCTGGAGCAGGCAACCATTCTCCCTTCTTTCCAAAGCAGTAAGGGAAATGCTATTTTGTTGCAGGAAGGTATCAGTTCAACTACTTAAAGGCTGAACAGGGTTAAAAAGGAACTTGGAAGTCAAAGCCTATGCTAACATTTCTGTACATGTCACTCTTTGCACTCTTTTTTTTACCAAGGCTGCTACCCACGTTCAAGTACAACAGAAGTCCTTAGGTTTTACTCTCTCAACACACATTGAACAAAGTACTTCAGATTTGCTTTGCAGCCATTAACAGGACACCACTGTATACAAATAAAAGCAACTCGTTAGAAGTTGGGCTAAGAGTGAGGAGAAGCCTTTCAAACCTCCATATGGAGACCTGCACAGAGCACGTGCAAAAGCATCACTGCTCTCACCACCCTTTAGAATTAACTGCTGGAAAAGAAGAAATCTTAAAACCTGTCTCTGAAGTCTCACCAACCAGCCCCTGCTACAGCGATCTTCCTCTTAAAGTGGAACCACTGCCCCAGTGCTGAATGCCATCCTTGAGAGGATGCACAATGTTTTCTGCCATGCTGTGAAAACAACCAGTGCTCAGCATGTGATATGTGGAGACATTATAAATAGAAATAAGCTTCTAAGAACACACCAATGCCACAGAGAGCAGAGGGGACAACTTATTTACATCCTTCACAAATGCAATTTCTTTACCTTCACCTTACAAGAGGCTCAAGCTGACAGGGCTCCAAAGAGCTCATTCAAGCCAAAGCCCTGTGCTCCCACAGAAGCACTGATCCAGACCTGCACCTGCAGCCATTCCCAAGCAAGTCCTTACAGCCTGCCTGCAGAGCTCAGCCACTACAACATGTGAAAAGGGCAATGTAAGCAACCAGGAAAACTCCGAAACTTTCCAGCGCGCTGCAGTAAACAAGATGCATTTTCAACAATAATAACCTTGAACAACGATGTTTAAGAGGCTCTGTTCTGAAAAGCTTTTTCTAAACACAGCTTTTCAAGTCCTTTGTTTCAGCATCACTGTAAGCCAGACTGTAACCCCTGTTCTCATTAAAAGGCAGGCCCATCCCTGTTCTCTGGAAGTATTACACAACCTTTTCAGCTCAGATTAAGCAGCATATAAAAAGGGGAAGAGTTGCAAAAAAGGTATCTTCGCTGTCTGATTGCTGGGAGTCAGCCCTCAACCCCTGCCTGGTCCCTGCACGGCACAAGTGTCAGAGTGAATGGTAAAATAAAAGAACAAACGCAGTGCTGGAAATCCTCCTCAAATCCACGCCGCTGCCAAGCAGCATCCTTTGAAGTCGCATTTTTTACTGTAAATACCAAAAGAATTAATACAGACCAGCCCCTTTGTTGCAAAATGTTTCAGTATTGCAGCACAAGAAAGGTCACATTTCGCAGCACCACAGAAGCGGCGTTAAGGCAGAAATGAAAAGGGGAGGGGGAGACTCATAGCACCGCGCGTGGCCCCACGAAACGCCCTTCTGCTCAGCCCTTACCATGAACTCCTCGAGGCTCTGGTAGGTCTTCCCCCGAAACTCGCAGTAGTTCTTCCTCTCCTTGCACTGCGGGCAGCACTGCGTGGTGTCCACATGCACACACCGAGGGTGGAGCCTGGGGCACTCGGGCTGCATGCACAGCGGGCCCTCCTCCGTGCACAGGCAGGGGCAGGCCGACGGGCCCGGCGCAAACTTCTCCCCAATGGCGTAGACGAAGCCGCTCTCATCCACGCAGCCCTTCCCGCGGTAGTCCGGGTAGGCGTACTCCTCCAGGGGCTCCGGGGTAGCGCTGGCCACTGCCGTTGGCAGCGAGGAGGCCTCGGCCGGACGAGGTACCTCGACCGCCATGTCCTGTTGCTCTTGGAGAGGCATGCTGGCGGGCTTGCCACCCGTCCCCTGGCTGCTCCAAGCCTGCTTCTGCTTGGTCCACGACTCTTTGGTGGAGTAGTTCCTGCTGCCTTTGCTCTTCCAGTCCCTGCTGCCCTCCTCCCTCCCGCCGCGGCCGATCTCGCCCACTTTCCCCGCTCCAGCCTGGCTGTCCCTCGCCGACGTGTGGTCCCTCTTCTCCTGGCTGGCCTTGATCTCCTGCTTGTCCTGTGCCCTGGCCAGCTTCTGCAGGGGGATGGTGGAGCTACAGAGGGCAACCATGAGGCAGCAGGTTACCAGGAGAGAGCTGGACAGAGCTCCAATTGCCATTGCAGTAGAGCTGGGCATCACCTACTGCATCCCACAGGGGACACTGCGCTCACATCGGAGGGAAGTGCGCGGCGGATCCGCAGCCCCTAGGATGAGAGCGATTAGAAGAACACTTCAGCCCGGCCACCTCTCCCCCATCCCGACGCAACGACACCTCGAGCACCGGGCAGGGCACAGCCTGCGGCTGCATCCATCCCTCCTCCTCCTCCTGCCCGGCTCCGGAGCGGACCTCTGCCCGGGCAGCACACTCCGACCCCCGTCCCGGGGTCACGGTCCCCCCCCCATCCTCTCCAGCGTCAGCCCCGGCGCTGAGTGTCAGCGCAGCCCGGCGTGGAGCAGCGCGGAGCCGGCTGCGTCCCGCTCATCTGCGTGCTAGATGTTTGGTTTTTGTTTTTTTTTTTTCCCGAGCTTCTCACTCAGCCTCAAGTGTCGGTTTGTTCGGCTGCTTTTTAAATACCCACCATCGCATCGAAGCGCCCCGAGCCCAACTACGTCCGTCCCGAACTCCCCGAACGGGCACGCAGCATCCCTTCCTCCGCGTGTTTTAAAGGCACAGCGGAGCCCGCAGGAGTTCCCGCAGCACCGACAGCGCTCCCGCCTCAGTCCCCCCCCCCCCCCCACAGCGCGCCGCGCATCGCGCCCCGAACGCGCACACACATATACGTACTCTGCTCCGGCATCGGCGAGCCCAGACGCTCCAGCTCCCGGTGCAGCCCCACCTCCGAGGTACGGCTCCTCAAAGCCATTTAAAAGCCTCCCCACCGCCCGCCTCCCCGGCCCTCACCGGCGGCCCGGCCCGGCGGGGGCGGCGGCACCACCGCGGGGCACCGCTCCCGCTCCTCCCGCGGCCCCGAACTTTCCGGCGGGGCCCGGCCCTACGTGCGCGGAGCCGGGCTCAGCCCCGCCGGCGGCTCGGGGCTGCCGTGGCGGGGCTGAGGGATGCCCGCCCGCCGAAGCCGACGCACCGCCGGCCCCGCCGCCCCCGGGGGCGGGCTCCGCCGCGGCCCCCGCTCCCTCACATGGCGGAGGGAAGCGCGGGTAGTCGGAGTGGTGGGACAGAAACGCGGAAGAAAAGCCCGAGCGAGGTCTTTTAAGTGTGGTGCTTTCCATCTACAACTGAGCAGGGGTTGGGAGCCCGGTGAGCTTCCTTAGACATTTGCTTACTTGTATGCTGCCAACCTGCATTAGATGCTATCCCGATATATTATGCTGTGGGTTTTGCCCTGCAGATGTCCCTGTGTAGTCCCAGTTGTGCTAGCCCCAGTGTTGCAGTGTATCTTCAGCAGCCTGTTGGGCCACATTGCCCAAAGCACTTCAAAGTTCTAGTCTAGGTAAAGTTTTCGGAAGTGCCCTCAATAAAATGGTAGCGCTGCAATGGAGATTGGCTGGATATCAATGTTTCAGTGCTAAGTACCTTCCCGAGTGCCTGATACTTCTGAAAGCCCAGGCACTTACACTCCTCCAGGGCAGGATGCAGGATGCAGGTGCAGCTCTTTTGGCTGCTGGATTCTCACAGTACATCCGTGAGCCTGGCTTGGTTTATGGAATTATCTGTTAACACCATCTCTCGTGATAAGCCATATAAGGGCTTCATTTTCTAAAACTTTAAAATTCAAGGTTAATGTTGGATGAAAAGCAGCCAAATGGTTACACAAGTAAAATGAAACTGCAGATGCCACGCAGATTCTAGGCTACATCTTGTAGAGCTAAGCTAGGCCTTTCTCATTATTTGACTTGAAGGCATACTTCTTGATGATTAAAAGTTAATCTCTAGTTACTTGTAGATAAAGAAGTGAATCTATGTATGCATCACGTGGATCAGCTAGGGCTGGAGGGTCAAGATACCGCTACGTACAAAGGAAGGTGAAGCCTCAGAGCTTCTGTAGCAGCAAACTTGCTGATCTGAGCCTTCTTGGCAAAGCCGGAGGTAAACAGCCTCATTTCTTTAACTGAAGGAATTCTCATTGGACTTACACTTCTGTGCATTCAGATTCATAGGTATATCGAGTGATGGATGGTACCTGACGCTAGAACCCTTCCTGACTACTTCATTAGTGTCATAAAGTAAAGCTGTAGAATCTTGTAATCCAAACGGTATGCTAGCAGATATGGAGGAAATGTTAGGTGTTTTCTTCAGTGTGTATTCTGAACTAAAAGAGAGAAACACAAGAATCTCATTTAAGATCCGCTTTCTCTGCTGTAAATTTGAAACTCGTGGTGTGACATAGAAAGCCCTGCAGACTGAAGCCCTTCTGCTTATTCACAGAATAGATATGCTATAAAAAACACAAGTCCAGATTTCCCCATTCTGCTCTCCCACTGGCAAGGACCAACGGCATCTCTGGGTGAGAACTGAGCTCTGCATCTCCCTTCAAGACACTTTTTATTCTACTGTGTCTTGTCTACCTGGGAGCTTTGCACTCAGCTAAATTTGACTCATGATGTGCACGCTTCTTTTAAAAGAGCCAGTGCTATGTTTAATTCAGCTAGGAACCAGTTGTAGTTAAAACAAAGGCTTCAGCAGCTGAAAGGGAAATGGTGTTGGCAGGGAATGATTCAAGTTAAACTAGGGTGATGGCCATCTTCATTAGACCAGGCTTGAGAGAGTGACGTTCATGCTGGAGATTGCTGACTATAAGTCAGGAAACAATTAAACCCCAAAGTGAACACAGTACACGAGGTACAGCCTCACCAGTCATGAATATAGAGGGACAATGACCTCCCTGGTCTTGCTGACTGTATTATTTCTGATACAAGCCAGGATGCTGTTGGCCTTCTTGGCCACCTGAGCACAGTGCTGGTTCATGTTCAGCTGGTTGTTGACCAGCGCCCTCAGACCCTTTTCCACCGTGCAGCTTGCCAGCCACTCTGCCCCAAGCCTGTAGCATTTCCTGGGGCTTTTGTGACCAAAGTGCAGGACTGGGCACTTGGTCTTGTTGAAACTTGTAACTGGCCTCAGCCCAGCTATCCAGCCTCTGACGATAGCTCTGTAGGGTTTACCTACCCTCAAGTTGATTGACACTTCCTCCAAACCTGGTGTCATCTGCAAACTTACTGAGAATTTTCCTCAGTGTCTCCTGTCTTCAGTGAGAAGATGGGGAGAGAAAAGAAGAAGCACCTCTGTCAGCCTGAGGAGTTTCTGTATTCAGAAAACCCCGTGCAACGTTGAGGTTGGCTTTGGTGACGTGGTTACTTCTGAGTACGAGATGTGCTCAGGGTGAGTCGTGCAGCAGGAGGTTTATGCTCTGTGTGTACCACTTCTGAGTTTATGGGGCAGAAAACATTCCCAAAGAGCAACTCTTCCAGCTCTGTGTACCACCAGATCTGCTAGCTGGGGAAACAGATGAGCATTCCTCTTTATTTTACTTTGTTTCATTATTCCCCCTGAAAGGAAGAGCGTTGTTATATGAAAGGTATTTTTTATTGTGGTGCTAAAGTGGCAGTTGTTCAGGCAGGTTCACATCACAGCCTTAGAAAGGCAGCAATTTGTGGAATAGTATTAGTCCAGTCATTTGAAATAAGGCCCCCAAATAGCAGTCGGACTGGAAACTAAAGGAGACAAAGCCAAGGTACATATCACTCCAACATTTCATGTATATTTGAGAGGCTGAATTATAAATAAGCAGTTTAAACAGCGCTTTATAAAAGAAAAAAAAAAAAAAGCATGCTTCCATAACTATTTTTAACTAGGTTAGCTTTCATCTCTTCATTTTTATTTCTTCTATTTTCTTCATTCCAGCTGTCAAAGGCTACTGAGCGCACAGTGCTCCAGTTCTTCCTTTCTTCCCTGCTCTGATGTCTCCAGCTGACTGGTAAGTAGTTATTGAAGAAATATTACACAAACTGTACTTACAATTGTCTGTCTTCATTAATAGTTTTTAAATTATTCACTTTATCTCTGATAGTGATCTGTTGCAGCATTTTTTCTTCTGCTTAACGTGCAAGAATACAAAAGTTAAAAATCCCTTTGTCATTTAGAGTTCAGGCTCTTCCATATAAGCACTTTCCTTACACTTCTGTAAATCACATTTTTGCAGGCTTGGAAATGCATATTTTTTTCTTATTGTTTTTACTTCTATTAGAAAAAAATCTCCATAGACCAGAAGGAACTGTAAGCTTTAGAAGTCATGTTTATTAAACATCTTTTAAAGGTGATTTTTGCTGCTATGTTCTAAGAAACGTGTCTTTAGCTTATGACTGGTCTTTAGTAAATTAAGTGCATTTTCAGTAAAATAGAAATAAAATACCTGCATCCTTACTTGAAAGTATTCATAAAGAGGGTCATTCCAAAATTCAGGAATGAAGATTGGTTTTGTTTAAAACAATGCACACCTCAAGTAATATATCGTGAAGAGAAAAGCTCTCTTTCTATGGTGAGATTAGTTTATCTGCCCATCTGCCCCCTTAATCTCCGAGGAGACTAGTGCATATATTCCAACTCAGCAACAGTTCCCTTTGTGGACATTAATGCCCATTAAAGAGAAAGGGAAATATATGCTACCTTTTCTTGGACACAGAATCACAGAACAGTTGGAAGGGACCTCAAAGCCCACCCAGCCCCAACCTCCTGCTGTGGGCAGGGCCACCAGCTCAGGCTGCCCAGTGCCCCATCCAACCTGGCCTTGAGCACCTCCAGGGATGGGGTGTCCTGTGTACAAGAATGTATAAAATGTATACAGGTTTTACCACTTTAAATAATTTTCTATTTTTATGTGCTTGTTACAGAACTGTACTTGAGGTTTTCCCAATGTAAACTTCAGAGATGGATAACTACCATCTTAGTTGCCATAGTTAAATAATAATTGTGCGGTGAAACCTTTACAGAGAGGAGTAATGCAGTTCAGGAATTGTGTATATGGGCTCATTCTGAGAAAAAATAATCCAAGTGCAATATTTTGTGCTCATAATTATGGGATACGAGAATGATTATAAATGGATTTTGATGCACCTATTTTCACCTCAATTTTAGTAGCCCAAGGGGAAGTAGGATTTTAATCATGTTCACAATCTTATTAGACATTTGTGTCTTTTTGCTTGAAAAGAGGTAACAAAGCATGTTTACATGTATGTGATCATGCACAGAATAGCACTGCATATTTAAATGCACAGTCTTTTTCGCACATGTATACTTCATAGAATGCCTTGGTCTTCCCTTTTTCAAACCCAAGGAGTGCAGCACTGAAGTTTTTAGTTTTTGCACTGTCATTGTGTTAGAAAACTGAACAAAGTATTTCCAAAGCTTGTGTTTAGCTCTTTTCAGATGAAAAATGAATTTCAGCTGAAAATACAGATTGGTGTTAATGTTTTCCTATACTATTTATAACTACCTTCTTGTTCTATTTAAGTTGCTCTATATACATTTGTTTTTACAGTAAGTTTCTTCAGTAAAGGAACTGACTATCACAAGTTTTAAGATGATAAGGAAAAATAAAGGCTGTTGTTGTACAAACTGATTTAGCACTGTAAGTCTAACCAATGATAAGTAATATTTTTAACTTTCCTTTAAAACTTCTTGAGCAGAAATAGTACTACTGAGAATCTGTTGTTCTTCAAATAGGTTAGCATAAGATTGTTGTGGTTTAACCCAGCAGGTGGCTCAGCATCACAGTCATTTGCTCACTTTTTAGAACGATGGATATGTATGCTTGTATCTGAAGTAAGCATTTTAAAGAGATTTTTCTCATTCAAACACTCATGTTGACATTATTTGTGTAAAGAAAGGCTACCTGATGTATAGCTGGCAATTATAATATTGTCTCCAAAGACATGCCCTTAAAAATAAAGAATCGGTGTACTACATAGCTTGTGTCATCAAACATGCTTAGTATTACAATGGAAGATTTTACTCTTTTTTTTTTTCTCCTTGTTTTGTTTATTCAGTAAATAAATATTGCAAACTCAAATATTAAAAAATTAAGGGATTTGTAGCCATGTGTGAAAAAGCCTGCATTTCTCTCCATAGTTTATAGAGTTAGACTATAACCACCAGACAGCAGATCCTGTAATATAATGGTTTTCAGGCTCAAAGAGCTACTGTGTCTCTTGGGGAAAAATTGCCAAAACCCACTGAGCATACACTCCTACATATAGAAGCTTTAGTGAGATAATTCCAAAAATGTACCTTCAAACTTCTCCTATTCTTTGCCCTTCCTTTTTTTTTTTTTTTTTTTCCATTCCCTTGCAGTTTGTAGCAAACGAAGTTTTTGCAATGACACATAGTATGTATAAATAATGCAGGCACATCTTATTCTGTTGCCCTCTTTACTTTTGAACCTGTTGGCCAGGTTCAACCAAGCTTGGCAAAGAAACTGAATCCTTGAAGCTTCACAAAAATAGGTGGCTTGGTAGAGAACAGCAGCATTGTACTGGCTGTCCCTGGAGATGTGCTGTGACCTTGTCCCTTACTGCACACCAGCAGCTCTGGATGAGACAGCACCTATGCGGATACCCATTTTCCAGTTGACACAATCAGAGCTTATACACTCGTGAACACCAGAGCTCACTGATTTAAAGGCATCAAACTATAAAAAAATGCTGCTAATTCTGGTGTTCAAACCTTCTGATTTCCTGTCACTTCTGTGCACTGTTACAGAATTACTCCTTAACAGCCCTTCTGATAAAATACTGGGTTGTCAATGGATTATTTTGTTTTTCATTTTTTAAATTAAAGGCCTTTAAATTAATTCATATATGTTTCATGGTTTAAAAAACTGGAGAAATTACAATTTCTGGCATATTGAAAGTTTCATGAATTGCACATTCCCAAGTGTTCTGTCTTTAGATCTAATTACTAGAGATGATTACATTCAGGAAGTTCTGCAATCACAGAGGGTGGTGATACAGTTTTCTGTCTGCCTTTAATGAAAAAAGTTATATAGCTCAGAAATTATGATTTAGATTATGAGCTGTCAGAGCTGAGCAAAAAAAAAACAAAACAAAAAAAAACAAACAAACCAAGAGTGTGCAGTCTTTGAGTTAATACTTGAAACAGACAGATGAAAGAATTCTTTTTTCTTTTGGTTACATATAGGGTCTATAGACCCCAAGTAAACTGGGACCCCAATGGGTAGGCACAACACACTGTGCAAAAATGTAATGAATTAATGAGTATTCCTAGAACTGGGCATCCTCTAGTGGCTGGGAAAGAAGGGAAGGGAGAGCAGCAGTGAGTGCCCTGAAATTTTACAGTGAGGAGTCAGCAACTGAGCTGAGAATATAACTGAAAGCTCCTGCTTCCCTCCTCTTTCTGTACTTCATTTGCTAGTCTATATTGCCTTTGTTCCCCAGTAAGATACTGAGTCTATAGCTGAATAGCTGATGTAGTAGATTCCTTTTATTGATACAAAAAACAGTGTTCATTCATGCAGAAACTTTGCACTTTGCTTAGTTGACATTGCCATGTATGATGTCATTAGAACACCTACAGGAAGCAAGGTGCTAATGGTACCAGACTGAACATGAAAGAAATGGATGTGTTATGTAATTTTGATAATAAATGCAAGTTGGTCATGCTGGTTTACTATATCCTTTGTTGGAAGAAGATAACAGGGAACAATGCAGTTTATGTGGTTATCCATGCCTGAGAGCTGTTTCAGATAGGGCCTTGTAAATAACTGACTTTTTTGCATTAGGTTCCTACAAGATCAATAAAGGAGACAGCTTAGGTGCTGACAAAATCTTCCCTGTAATGCTGGTGACCAGTAGATCAGGGATTGAACATTCTGTGCAGAACTACAAGATCACTCCTTCCCCTGCCAAAGCATATTTAACCCCATGGTTCTACCTTCCCATTGAAATACCCTAACCACTGTCCTACCAGTGATTAGTTTTTTTTTTCTGTCTGATACACATAACACGTTTTCCTGGAGAAGGAACTAACACCATAGTTGAATCAGAACACCTGTAGCAGGAAGAACTAATCAACCCACATCTCACACTACCCTACAGCTCAATTCAGGGGTTAGAAACAGGTAGGATTTAGGCCACATTTTCTTCCAATAGCTCTGTCAAATCTAACCCTAGCCAGAAATTCCATAACAATAAGTTTTCACATGAAATAGCCTTGTGCTCTATGACTTCAGTCCCTACTTCTGCAAGCCTATTTAACATTTTCAGAATGACTGTTGTAAACTGAGAACTGCCCAAAGCTCTAGCTAAAAAAAAAAAGTAAAACTTTGAGTCTTGCTCCAGAGGTAGAATGGTCGTTGAAGACTTTTAAGGATATTAAACTGGATCAGCCATGAATTGGTTTGGCTGAGCCAATCAGTCCTAACATGGCTATCCTCTCAGGTCATTAAACTCATACCTTCAAAGGTTTTCAAAATATAATCTTCCTTTCCCCATTAGTAAAATTAGATGAGGTTTTAGCAAGATCACTGACTCCTCAAGCAGATTCAGATTGCTGAACAAGTGCCGTAATTTCACAAAGAGCTGTACCTCAGAGTCTGCCTAAGGACAGCAGCGGAAGAGGAAAAGAATGGGCAGATCAATTCATCTGGTGGCTGTAAGACTCAGGAAGCCTTTCCACAGTGCTCTCTAGCCAAGCACGTAACTATGATAGTAGGGAGTCAGTTTGTCAAAGGACCTCAGCCTACTGGGCACCAGACTGCTCTGAAAAACAACGGCAGTTAATGTTGCAGTATAAACATGAGCATCCAGGACTCTGGAATATTTAGCCCTTGCCACACCCTAAAAACACTGTTCATTTCTTTTCCTTGGTTCCTAACCACAGCTCTGCCCCCATCACTATTTTCTGCAAAATAGCAATCAGATGAGAAAGCCGTCTAGGTGCTGACATTTGAAATGAGCATTTTTTCTGCTAGCTGTTTGATTTCTGAAACTTAAGTAATTAGAGTTCTTTTTCCTCATGTCTTTTTTTTCTTTCTTTTTTTTTTTTGTCTTTATTACAAGACTGCACTTAAATTCTTTTTTTGTGACAGATTCAGGAACAGACCTTTATTTGCACATACACAATTTTCATGGATTATTGGGATGAATTCTAGAACTTTCATACAATGAAATTGGTTTTATTTCACATTGCTAGCTTCTACATAAGAATCATTCAAAGAATTGGGAACCAGTTATTCCCTAGAGCTAAAGCTACCATAGCATTCACTCTTTTATGGCTGATATCCTGTTGGGGTTTCATTTTCCCCTGTATATGAGGGATATCAATCAATTCCAATCGTTTTTGTTTTTTTTTTAATTAAGGAGACTAACAGTTTATATGAGTTGTAGCCATGGTGTTACATGTCTTACTTTCACTCCATCAAACACTAGCTGGGGCCTTTAGAGAGATCCTCACGTGCAACCTGCAACCACCCTAAGCAGTTATATTTCTCTCTGTAAATTAAATTTCTTTAAAAAGTCTCATTTTGTCCTCAGGCTGAATTTCTGTTCCAGTAAATTCTGATCTGCGGAGGTATCTACTTCTCATTGAAATTGATCAGAGCTGCCAGTGACCAGAGCCTCTATAGCTCAGACCCTCAGGTTGCAGTTATCTCAGAGTACAAATGTTGTCAATATTACGGCTATCTTTGGGTAAAAGCCTAGTGAAAAACGCTTTTGTGCTTTTCACGGAAGTGACATGGCTGATTATGGCACAGTCTCCCAATGCTCTTTCTCAAAGACTTTTGCCTGGAGTTTAATTTTTTATTCCTAGTAAAGCATGTAAGTAAGGAATAAGAATACGTATAAGAATAGACTCTCAGAAGTTTTGTACTTTTTCAATTAAACAGAATTGAGTGAGATAAAGGAAGAAAAAGAAACACTTTCTCCTGCGCTTATTTTTTCTTCTCTCAGCTGGGATTAATTTTTCTTTAGAAAAAAATGGAGAAGTTTATATGTACTTTTGGAAAAAGAAAATATCAAGTGCACCTGAGGTTTTAAACAAACAGTTGCTGCTGTTAAACAAATCCACAGTGAATTGTAGGTGGAAGAAAATCCCTGAAGCAGAGGCAGAACTCGAGTAGTAGTTCACTGGGTCTGTACCTAGGCTGTTGCTTTGGTACTAAGGGGATTTCATTGACAGGTTGATTCAGGCTTTTGATAGAAGCAAGATTTAATGAGAATACATTCACTGCTTCCTTTGCTGCCTTAGTTCATATGGTTGGTCAGGTTTGGTGTTAAATGTTGCTCTTCAGAGTCTGCGCTGCAGGTATCACAACTGTAGCTTAATTTCTCTACTCTTTCCTGCTGCAATGCTCAGATTGCACAAGAGAAAGCTACTTTGTTTTGAGGTGTACCTGACAGATATTATTTCTTTAGGAGTTGGCTTCAAATTAAAAATAACATTTTGCCCTCATGCTTTCAACTGTACTGGGTTTATTTGGCAAAGGTTTGGTAGAGGGGTGCTGCAGGGATGGCCATGTGAGCAGAGCCCAGCACTGCCCCTTGTCAGAGGGAGGGAGCCATGTGGAGCTGGGAAATGTTGGAGGGTGAGGATGAGAGAGCAATAGGTAGGAAGTGTTGTGGTCTGACCACAGCTGCTCAGGGAGAGGAGGCTAAAGAAGGTAGGTGAGGGAAGATGATTTTGACTCTCTTCTTGTTCTCACTGCTCTCTACTGTTATCAAATGGCAATAAATTGCGTTAATATTCCCTAAGCTGAGTCTATTTTACTTGTGATGGTAACTAGGAAGTAGTGTCGCTGTCCTTATCTCAACCTTGAGCTTTTTTCACTGCATTTTCTCCCTCTGTCCTTTTGAGGAGGGGGAGGGAGAGTCATGGTGTGCTGAGCTATGCACCAGTGTAAAACTACCACAGTGATTCAAGATTGCCAGAGGTAGAGCAGGATGAAGAGGCCACATGGATAGATAACATTATTCTTTTACTTGCTAGTTGGCAGCTGGACAACTGAGGGCTCTTGTCTTATTCTAAGTGCTTTATTATTTGGTTGTTGAGTGCACGACAAATAGGTCCCACAATTTTTCATCTTAAAGAGAGGCTTCAGGAGGTGATTCAGGAAGAAACTCTCTTTAGATGATCCATTAAATTCTTGTCTAAAGGAGAGAAATTTACTGTTGTGCTGGAGTGATGAGCCCTCAGTCCCCAGGGTTAATTGGTACAATTGCTGAAAAGGACTGTCAAAGCCAGTCAATTACATCAAGGCTGTAGGAGCTTGATGACAAGCCTCAGGTCAAATCTCTCTGCACAAATATATGCAATATTTTATAAGTGGTACTGCTGTTGCATCAGGGAGAAAAAGTAGTAGTAACACAGACAAAGCTGGAGTGCTGTGTTCACCTTGCCAGGGAGAGGTAGCAACATGGATTCTTTATACTCAGAACTAGCATACAGAAATGGGGGTTTATTTTAGCTACAGTAATCTAAGAAGTCCTGCAAACAGACCCAGAATGTGTCATGCTAGAATTGCATACTTCAAAAATAATAAAAAAAAAATGCACAACTCTACAAAATACAAGAATAAGACACACACACGCACACACACAAAGCCAATAAATATCTCTTTCTTCATCTGACCTCTTTGCAAAATAGAACCTCCTTGGAAATAAATAAATAAATAAATAAAAAGATTTCTCAAATCTCTGAAGAATTGCTTGGGTTGTGCAGCAAATGACCTGCCCAGGAGAAAGGCAGGGGAGGGAGAAGAATGTGGAGAGCACATGGGCAGGTTTTGTGGGGAGAATTGGCTTGGAATTTCAGCACTGTTACACTGAGCCTTTGATTTTGATAGGTATGTAAAAGTATGGGCAAACCATTTACTGAAGTAGCCCAATCTGCTTTCAGAGATTTTAGATTGTCTCTGTTTAGACTTCTGCTTGAGATCATCACACCATGAAAGTTAAGAATGTGAAAGGATCTGTTTAGGAAGGAGAAGACATGAGATAGACTTCTGCAGCATTTTTCTCATCTGTGATTTATGCATTTCAACATCTCTCTCAAGGATTATTTGCTTAAAAGTGGAGAAGGAAATACATGCATTGAAGATCACCCAATGGGAATGGTCCACTAGCAGCCTGTAAGGGCAGTAAAGCATAAAATCAAAATTCCCTGTGTCCTATTGGATTGTCCCAACCTCTGGATAAGAATTATTCTACTGCTGCCCAGTTACCCTCTGTGTATCAGCTACACTGCAATGGCTGTGTCCACTTTTATTCAAAGAATACTGCTTAATAGAAACTTTTCATAAATAACTCCAACCAGCAGAATGTGGAGTACAGGCAGCCTGTATCAGTCTTAAAATCCCAGGTAAAAAAAATGTAGCAACAAAACAAAATAAAAACCTTCCAGACTCTTCCCCTGTTTACAAACCTATTTAAAAGCAATACAACTTTAAACAGGAAGTTAGAAAATCTGTTTCCTAAAGTACTGTCTTCAAATAAAGTACATCATAACCACAAGTTTGTCCTTGCATGTTCATCTTGTTCTACTTTCAAAAGGACTATGCCAGTGAAAGCAGGATATCACAGCTGGTCAGACACTGTCGAAATAGCTGGGATGTTCTCATGAACTCTATTGTGAGGCTTTGAATTGAAGGAGAAAAGAATCAATTCTGCTTTTTGCTTTCATTTCCAACTCAGGATGGACCTACTAGACCTTTTTTTCTCCTCTGCTGTTCTTTGAGTGCTAAGTCTTCTTTTCCACAGCATCCAATATGCAGCCCAGAAGTGCACACATGTATAAATACAAATAGTTCCTGGAACCAACCATAAGAGGATAAACCAGCGTGTTACATTCTTCAATCCCTGTCACTGAAGAGCAACATAATTCAGTTTTGCAAAGCAATAGGATATCTGACCATCTCTTTGAAACAAACTACATAAGGAGATGTGAAAGGAAACCAGGCGATAACAGAGAAGCTAAATGAATTTTTCGTATCTGTTCACTGTGGCAGAATCTTTCTTTATAGCACTGCATCAAAGCTTGCTTCTCAAATTGAAGGTTTTAAAGCACAATTGATATAAAGATCAGCAACAATTTCTCAAGATTCATCTGAGATTTCTAGCTTAATGCTCAACTACAGTAGGCTTATGAACAAAATGTATTATTGGAGACTCAAGCAAGACAATTATGCCTCACAAATCTCTTGGCCTTCTTTGAGGAAACCAATAATAATAAATGGAATAAATTGAAACTATTAGTCTGGAGGAGAGAAAGCTTTTGAAATGCTTCCTAGAAGACTTTAACTAAGTTGGGCAAGAGGGAAATTTTTCTCATGAAACAGTAAGTACTTATAGGTCATCAACTTTGTCTGACATGGAAATGTGGGGAGGCCACAGAACTTATATGAATTTGCCATATGCATGGCAAACATGTTGAGGGATGAATCATGCATTACAAATTTCTTGAAGTTCTCAAATCACAGAAAATATGGTGAAGAATAACCCAACTAGCAAAGTGAGTTAAACTGCAGTTTTCCACAAAATTTCAGACAAAATCCGTCATCAACAGTTGCTACAAATAAACGGTTGTGCTTCAGGAGTAAGATCTGCTCATGGATAGATAACTAGCTGTCAGGCAGGAAATGGAGAGCCAGCTTTCAGCATGGCTGACAGGAGTGGTAGAGTCTCTGAGGGTCAAATACATATGTATGTATATATATTTTTCACGGTAATATGAAAGGATCTGGAAAGCAGGTGAAAAGTGGAACAACAAAGTTTCACATAATGTGACAATCAACATTAAAAAAAAGGTGGACTTAATGGATTCAACATTGGGTATGATAGCACTAAGGAAAAATCCCATGAGTTTAAAATCGAATGCCCCAAACTGTCTGACTGACAACAACAATAAAAATAAAGAAATTAAAAAAAAAAAGAAATATTTGGAACAAATAGAAGGACCATCATTATGACACTATGTAAATTCACATCCTGAACATTATGTAGAGTTCTGACCAAAAGAAGCTTTGAAGCTGAACGGAAGAGCAAAATGTAATCTAGAGGTAGTGAGTGATTTGTACTTGATGGAAAATAAATATCGAAGATCACAGGGAGCAAGCAGAAACAGAAATCTGTCAGACAACTATGAAACAATATAAGGAGGAGAAGGGGACAATTTTTCAGCATTTGTTGTTCTACAGGAATTAGAGGTACCCAATGATCAGTAAGCAAGTTTAAAGCAAACCAAACCCGCTATTTTTAATACATTCTTATATGGTGAGGATTGTTTCTAAAGATTATGTTGAGTTTAAAGAGCAGTTAAAATTATGACAGAAATGTCAAAGGTATTTAAACACAATGGCCCAGACGGAACATTTGGGAAACTTTTGGACTGCAAACTGCCAAGAGAGAATACTATGAAAAGTCTATTCCATCTTCAGCCTGTTTTCACGTTTTTTTCCCTTTCCATCTGATATAGACTACTGTGAGAGACAGAAAAACAAGACCAGATCCTCTGTCAGGTTTCTTATGTAAAACTGCCTCATGGTTTTTGGGATTACACATAGTTTTTCATTTCCTGTAGATGTCTACTTTTCAATTCTATTTCCTAGAACCTTTTCTGCAGTTTTCACAGATTCACTGCAGCTAGCTACCAGTTTAATTAAAAAAGCAACCTCTACTTGATATTATTTCTTTCCCACCGATTTTTACTTCTTGATATTACTCAGTTTTTTATAGCAAAATGATAACTCTAGACCATTTTTTTTCCCTAGAAGGACACGACCAACTTATATTAAATAGTTTTAATTTGCTCTAACTATACCCCATTGTCCAACACGTTTTCTGAGATACTAGAAAATACCATTTCTTTTCTTATTGATTTTTTCTTTACTATAAAACAAAGCATTGATTTTTTTTCCTTCTGTCTTGTGTTTCTAATGGTACTTAAATTAACATGGTTCATTTGTATGCCACCTTACCAGGACTGATGAATCCTTCTTGTCAGACCAGCATCACCAATAAAAGAGTGTAGGAGCTTCCACTTAATCAGCAACCTGATAAATGCTGCTCCAGTTGACAAGAGCAATGGTTGGACTCAGTCTTCCTCTATGCCCTTGGGCAAGCCTCTTAATCTAGCCTACCTTTCTATTCTGCGTGTACAGAATAGGGAAATTCCTTATCTAGCCTGTACATGTTTGAGGGTGATAAAGACCCATTAGGGAATGTTATGTATGCTCGAATACCTCTTGCAAAGACACAATGCATGATCCCATTACTTGGACTCAGAAGAACAAACACATCGAAGTTTCAGTGGCATAACCTCGCAACTGCAGTAATAAATATAATCCTGAAGATGTAATATTCATCCTCTCTTGCTGAAAAGTCCTCTGCCTTAAAGGTGCTATTCAGTATCACTGAATGGAGTTTGTTTTAACAAAACAGGCAGGATTCTGTAATTGGAAAATAATTTGCTACCACTTATTTTCCTTCCTGTGAGTTTTGTTCAGCTTTCTTGTTCTGTAGTGTCTGCCAAATAGACAAACCTTACAGTTATGCCCTGCAGAATTTCTAGAAACACTCAAGTTGTTCTCCAAACAATCCTGTGACTCTCCATTAAAATCTTAAATAGCAATTATTCATTTGCTTCTTTGTTGTTTGGAGTGTCTAGTATTTTGATGTTGTTTTTGTTGTTGTTTTGGTGGTGCTGGGTATATATATATATATATATATATATATATATATATATATATACACAAAAAAAGAACCAACAAAATATATATATATATGGTCTTTTTTTTGTTTTGTTACAATGGTTCTATATTATTATTAACATTTTGCATTAGTTTTATTTCAGCTTTCATTTCTATTTTTTTCATTTGATAAGGTAAGGTAACTCCAGGACACAAATGTGATCAGATTTTGGCACAGTTATAAAGGCTATCCATTGCTCGAGTATTTGACAATAAAGTAAGTAATTTTCCATCTTACAACAGTGTTCCACAAACTGAAAACTCAGAACTGAGTGCTGGAAGAAGTTTCTCTGCTATCAAAGTTATGTTTCCATCAGTGCAAACCCTGCCAGTAGAAAACATCTGCAGAGCTGGGCTGGACTCCAACCTCTGCTTAGATCATTAAAGAAGATCCAGTGCTGTCAGATGCTTTTATCTGGTACAACTCAAAACCACATGATAAGTGAACAAAGAAATAGAATCCATTGACCATGGCATTGGAGAACATCCCTTTAAATAGACTAATCCCCCCCGTGGAGGAAGACAACTGTAGAACTGCACGGTCTAGTAATAACAGTACTTCGAAACACATCAGCAAATGGTACCTCTATCAAGCCCCACTGGCCCGAAGCAGTTTCTGAGCAAGTTACCAGGACCAGATTCCAATAACTAACCAACCTGAAACTGTCTATTCTTTGAGTCAACTATTTATAGAGGCAGGTTTTCCTTATTCTTACGTCTTGCAGTGCACTTATGCTTGCTGTTTATATGCTTTTAGGTGTGAGACAAGTATGTCCTTCGTATTGATGAAAAGAATTAAAATGTTCTATAGTGATAGAATAAAAAGTGCTAATGTTTTTAGTTCATTAAATTCTGCATCAATTTGTAAAGAGAAATATTTATGTGGGATTGAATCTGCTGAAGAAAACCAAATTCAGAAGAACTCCATGTTAGAAGTAGACTAATCTATTTATACACTATTGCAGTGTAAACATTGTTGTACATCCAGGTAGAGATTCACTTGTACTCTTCAGAGACAATTCTGGCTATAAATTGAGTATCAGAAGAGACGAGAGCCACATAATAACGTTCATATGGTATAAGTCAATCATTCAAACATCAGAATTTGCTGATTCTGTGGAATGTCTGCTGAGTGAAAAGTGTTCTTAAAAAAACTGATTAGTCTTAAATACTGCACTCAAATTGACAGTCAGCACATTGTCTTTTTTTTTCTTGTTTGAGCAATAAAAAGTAGGTTTAGAGATCACTAGTCACAAGTACTTATTAAAAAGCTAATGGAAAAAGGCAGGCCTAAAAGTGCAGAAGCCTCTAAATTCAAAGGCTACAGTTTAAAACATATTTTTGCCTGTTTCTCCTATGCATGTACTGACCAGCTAAGGTACATAAGAACCTTTGACAGTTATAAGGACTGCAGATAAAGAAAATAGAGTTACAGTCAAGTATTCCAGAGATGTGCAGTCTTTGGGGTATGCAAGGAAGAGGGGAAAATGTAATGATGTTCTTCTCAGGATGGGAACATTTAACTGAGAAGTAGTTATTTATTGAATTGCATAAGTCTAACATTGAACTTGGACACTTTTGCAGACTTCTTAACTTTCAAAGGGTAAATTTAAACCCAGGATAAAACCTCAATTGAGGAACTACTGTTTGGTGATTCTTATCATGGGAATGAAAATCCCATAGTGGATAAGCCTCCATTCACAAAAAACTGCCACTGACATTAACTGGCTTCCTTAATTATGGTGTTAGTAATGACAATAGGGATTCAGCTGGCACTGGAAACTGTACAGCCTTTTCATTTTGTGTGCGTTAGCTTCATCCAGACAGAAGTACAGGGGTAAGCAGTGCATTGGCACGTTGATCTGTTATGCAGATTAAAAGGATTTTTCCATATTAGCTGGGAATATTGCACTAAGACTAACTCCCTGTCAATAATTAATTAAAGGCAAACCATATATGACAGCTTTGTTAATGGGCCATGAAACAGCTCTTACAAGTGGTTCTGGCTGCTATACATAAGCCCTAGGTTTTCAAATGTTTATAGCTGTATTGAAGGTGTCTGTGTTGATGGAAAGATCTCAGCTGAAAAAAACATTGATACTGTTTGAAAAAGTACCACCTTGTATCTGCAAGGAATGAAGAAATAGTGCAGGATGTTGCAGAATCTTTAACTAAACCAACCATGTCTCATAATAGTAATGTATAACCTCTACAGATACTCTTGGGAATGATAATATTAAAGCAACAGAAGAAAAAATATAGATGAATAAATAAAATGATGTTACGCATTAGTAAGCTTACCTAAGGAAATCTCAGTTCTGGGAACAGAGATGGTTCAGGCTAAAAGATCTCCTCAAATCTCTACCAAGTAAACTGATTTTTTTTTCCTCATGCTGCTGGTAAACTACACACAATCACGACTTCAATCTGGTTAAAGATGAAAGCAGTCAATTCATTTAAAAATAATGAAGTCCAATTGGAGCAAACTTCACTAGCTAAAGTGAGAACATCATGTAGCACGCAGAAAGGATCGAATGAAAGTGACAAAGAGTTTGTAATAGAAGTGAGGAAGCCAGCAGCTGAGAAGCCAGGATGCAGAAAAGGAAAGAATCAACACTTTTTCATCTGGGGAGAGGAAAAAAAAAAAAAAAGTTACATAATATACTGCAGCACATTTGATTTTCTTTTTCTTTTTCCTTTTCCTAGCAAGAAAGTCCCTGTGGGAAAACAAAAGCTTCATCCTGCTTCTGCACGTAGGCAAAATAACAGGGCATTGAAACTGAGATTAAGTTATAAAAATGAGGCATAAATACTTGGGTATTTGAGTCTACTCTGGAGCCATGCAACCTCTGAGGATGTTTAATCTGCAGTCATCTCCCTGGTGTTGTCCCACCTAATATAGACTTGTTTAAAACTGTATTCTCTTTGATGCTCATCTGTCAGGTTTTACAGTTACCATTTCCATGTTTAATGGAAAGGCAATGTCTTGGAGGTTTATTACACCACATGGCCAGAGATGTCCTGTTGCTGTTGCCAGGGGTTTTTAACATCTTCGTACCTTTCCTTCACTTTGAGGGCTAGAACAAAGCTGTAGACTAGTCTCAGGGTTCTAGCAGAATAGAGTCTGCTGGAATTGGGTGCAGTGTATGTATTTGCATTAATGCCTGGTATAAAAGGCATACATCTTGCTATGTGAATGCGTTTGTGAAGTCAAAGAACTTCCACCAGACTGTCAAACCCCTTCTGAAAGAAAGTGCTCTGAATAATCCGTTTAGAAATACCTATGAAACTTCTTTTTCCCTGGTCTGAGTGTTATGTCCTTAGGAAGTTCAGAAAAAAGAACTGAAATGAAATAATTATTAAAGTTAACCAACACAGACCAGATTTTGCTTCTACCTTATTCTTTGCAAACTTTTGCTTTCAATATAGCAATAGTAAGTCTAGTGGTATTTAGTGGATGGCCTGATCTATACCTACCACAGCCTATAGCAGAACTCCCTTTCATTTGTGCAGTGCACAACAACACACTAAATAATTTTTTGCTTAACTTAGAAAAGTTTCTAACTATGAGGCTGAAAATCCATAGATTTTCAGCGATCTAGCTCTACTTGTTGCATTCTCAAGTCTGAAAATAGCAGTTTAATTCATCAGTGGAGGACAGGTGGAAAAGGAAATATATTATAACAGCAGCCTTTTTGAGCATCATCACAGATAAACTGTTTCTTGAAGAAGCACTTCATAAAGGTGAACACTTTGTTTTTCTGCTAAAGAACAGTATTTTGATTGGAGAACTAAGTGACTGTGAGAATTACTCATTACTGATTCACAACAAATCAATACCGCCCTTCTGCAACGCATTTTGAAAGCACATGGCCATGGCTATCAAAAAGATGCTGCCTGTGTTTGTACTGAACTCCGGCCTCCATTTTCCTGAATGAAATCTCTGACTGCTTCAACTCCCTTGGAAAACATTCCTTCTGTGCTAGGTGCATATGTGTGCATGTCTTACCTGCATTTTGAACTGCTCCTCTCCCCACTACAGCTGACACAACCCAAAATTGAGATGTTAATTTCCTGAAAGCTCAGAGGAATGAGAGGTTTCAAGGATCCTGTGCACGAAGCAGAATGGTGATTTTTCCTCTTTGTGGCTAAACAAAGCCCATGACAGTGCAGCTCTTGAGGCCATACACAACAAATCAATTGGTACCACAGGCTGGTTTGGCAAAGATTTCTATGGATGCTACTGAAAATAAAACTGAGAAAAGCACAGCCTTAGCAGGCAAAGTCTTACACACAACCTGGGACAACAATCTGCCATAGAGGTCCATATACCTTTGTGAAATTGTATACATATACCCACTTTCAGCATGTTTCAGTTCTGAAATAGACTGCTATTAACCCTGTACAATCTTACTCTCACAAAAGTTAACCTAGATTTACTGTTATATAATCACATTTTCCATATAAAACCTGCAGAGAGGGAGAGAAGGATACCTTGCTTTGTTGGAAGCATCATCCTCCTGGTGTCTTGCCAAAGCTTTGCTAACCTGATGCACTGGTGGCTTATCTTTCCTGTCAGAGGAGCACTGAAGTCACAGAAGAGGAAGCTGACCACTCTTCTTTATGCTTTGCTCAACAGAGGGCAGAGGGGAAGCTGCATCCCCTCATCTGGGCTGCTCCTTGGGGCAGGCATAATAAGCAGCTAGCACAGATCTGGGTGAAGAGCAGGTCATCAGCATGGCTGTAACTTATACTAGAGGAACAAATCGCTGCTCTGTTACCATCAGGGCCAGCTAATACAATTTGCTCTTCCAGGAATTCCAGGCTGCTTTTATACTTGTTATTATACCTATGCTAGGCTGCAAAACTGGCCCTGTATCTCAGCAGCGTCCCCCAAGGAGCCAACGGGTTCTCAGAATCTCCTCGAGTGCTCTGGGGACTAGGGCCAGAACATCAGCGAACCGCACTGCTTAGCTCCTGACTCCCAGCGCAGCAACGAGCATGCATAATGAAAGCAGGAGACGTCCTTTACTGCACACAGGAAAGTCCCTGTATTCAGTAAACAAATTGCTCTGTGAGAAGCACTTGGGGCTTTGCCTTCTTTAGACAAGGAAAAAAATGTTTTTGTAAATGAGTTTACCTTCTCATAAATGCAGGCTTAGTCTAATCTGTGTGTTTTAGCCCAGAGAAAGGCCCTGCCCTCTAGGAAATGCTGTTCCTTTGTGCACAGTAAATTATCTACATGATATTTTGCATTCTCCAAATGCTGAAATGCTTTGGCTCCTCATTTCCTATTAACTGGAATGTTTTCTCAGGTTTATAAGACAAAATACTCTATTTTGCTCATTTGTGCTTTCAGATTTAATATACTCACAATAATTGAAATGAAGCCACTATGCCATTGCTGAATATCCATATTAATTTCTGTATATGTAATGAAGATATACACATGGACTTATATAAATATAATGCATGCATGCATTCAATACATGTATAACCATTTTTTAAAACTAATTGCTACAGATTCTTCTCTTTTTTCCTCAGCCATACAGAATGCTCTGACTCTAATGAGTGCATTTGTGTAAAAAAAAAAAAAAAAAAAAAAAGAATGTTTTAAATAATACAAATGAATAAGTATGTTCCAATTTCAAACCAGCATGGGATTGTGAATGTTGTTTTATTCAATACTTAACATGCAGTCGCACAGTTTCATATGCAGATTTGTATCTGTGTAGTCTGTTTTTTAAGACATTGGCTATGATTTCACCTATTTCCCAGCAGTTTCTTACTGCCAGAGCAGTGGGAGAGGTGACCTTTTAGACAGAGGAAGCAGCACACTGCAGCTGCATTTGTCCACTGGCACAGGGTGCTGAAATAAATATCCTTCAAGACATCTTGGTGATGACCCAGAAGTCTTTTGGAAATTCCTGCAGGCAATGGAGATACTCCTCTTCTGAAGCATATGCTCAGATGTTGGTAGAAATTATAAATTAAACTCGCTGAGCTCAGTCTACACTGCTATCTCTTGATTCTTCTATTCAGCAGAGGTCAACGCACAGTGCATCAAAGTCTTATACCTCCAACAGAGTTCATTTAGTGGTCCTTGTCTTACATCTCCCCTTCCATGCCACGGGTACTCACGGCTGATCTTGTGGTCGCAAAGAAATAAAGAACCTACAGCTCTACATCTCAGGAGGAAGGTCTTCCTCATGAGACTTCCCACTGAGAAGTCACAACTAGCTGGTATTTTTAGCAATAGCTTCACATCAGACATCCCCCCCTGCTGCACCACAGCACAGTCCCAGCACTGAATGTGGCTTAGCACAAGAAAGAAGAAAGAGCTTCATTCAACCCACCCTGATGAGGCTACAGACTGGGGAAGCAAGCCAAGGCCTAATGCAACAGCTGTGATAGCCAACCTGCCTTTCCAAAGCATCCATCTGTGACTGACCAGCTGCCACATACCCTAAAACCATAAGCATAAAAACACACTTCCCTACCTTTTGCTATGCGGCTTCTACCCTTTTGTGTCTGTTTTGTTAAGTGCAAGAAAGTTACCTTTGTTCTTGCAGAATCAAGTCAAAAAGCTAGTAGAATTAACTTCCCTGCTTCACTGGCAGCCTGCAAGACTGCCAGCCTCCCTGGGACAATGGGCTGGAGTTGTCTTCAGGAGCTCAGCCTCTGCCCCAGTGCCAGGATTCTTTGTGATTTGAAGTAAATTTTGCCTCTCTTGTGCATTATACTTAATATATTTCCCAGGTGTGACATGTTTTCTAGCATCTTGTGATGGAAAAGTTTATTGGAATGCTTATACTCAAAATCTGAGCCATGTTGATTAATACTGCACAAAAGCAGGATTTTACAATGACAGCAATAGTCTTCAGGCTTCCCAGCAGTGGTCACGGACTCAAGCTTTTGGAGTTCAAGGAGTATTTGGACAGTGCTCTCAGACACAGGATTTGAATTTTGGGTGGTCATGTATGGAGCCAGGAGTTGTACCCTCTGATCCTTATAGG
This sequence comes from Callipepla californica brunnescens, assembly GCA_023055505.1. NCBI lineage: Eukaryota > Metazoa > Chordata > Aves > Galliformes > Odontophoridae > Callipepla > Callipepla californica. The sequence goes on from JALIRH010000002.1 coordinate 63,446,337, forward strand.
TCCCTTCCAACTTGGGATATTCTATTATTTCTTTGAAATTAATTCCTCCTGTGTTGCTGAAGTATCCAGGAATACTCTAATAGGGCAGGTGCAATCTCAATTACAGAAATAAAGTCATCAGCTATGGAAAAATAATAATAATAAGTTAAAAAAAAAAAAAAAAAAGGAGCACACTGCTTACCTAGAGAAACTCTAGATAGCAAGCAACTCTGTTTTCCCCTTGTTGCTATTACAGTGTCTCCTTGCAACATCATTTCTCTCTTGCCTAGTTTGATGAAGTCCGCTTATATTCTTCTCTCCACTGGTAACACCACCCAGACAAGGAGAGTTTTCTTCCAAGTTTATTGCATCAGTATGAAGGAGCTGTGAAAACACAGTGTGACCTGCCTGTGGGCGGGTAGGGACTCATGCACTGAATAAGAGGCCCATGGGTAGTAAGAGATAAAAGGCAGAACAGAAAAAGTTATCTTCTCCTTTATTTCCCAGTAGCTAAGTGGGGCACCCCACTGGCCTCTGTCAGTTTTCCAAGACCATGGCAGTCTCCTCTCTAAACATCAAGTGCCTTTTGGCAGAGCTCTCTCCAGCCCCTTGTGAAAAGACTAGTCCAGCTTTCTTTAGCAGCCAAGTAGGGAGACTGTCCCTGAGTGTAGGGACAATATATAAATAAAAATGGGAGCATTGTTTTCTTCTGCATCTTTTGCATCACTGGAGGAATTTTGCATATAAACCCAGAATGAGCATGAGGTCTTCGAGAAGAAGTTAAAGGATAGCAGTATCATTAGTATGAAAAAACCCACAGCACATTCAACACAATCTTCTTCCTTATGGTATCACCTTATGGCTAGCAGAGGCCCTCTGAGTTGTCCAGAAATGTAGCCTTACAGTACAATTGGTGTAGCCTTTTTGCTTTGCAGTCATGGTTAGATGGAAATAGAGACACCCAGACATTTCTGAACTGTTGACTTGGCTCTATTATCATTGCAGACTTTGCTTCTCCCAGTATTTCATACTGTCTGCATCAAACTGACAAAATAGCCTTGGTGTGAAAACATTTAAGCGTGTGCCTATACTAGTTTTGTGAGACAGGAGACCAAGAACACCCTTGGCTATTCATAAGGTCAAGCTCTAGGTTAGAGTAGAGGTTCCTTGGTGGTCTTTTGGGCATCAGACAGTGATATCAGCTCTGCTGATTGCACCTCACCTGCAGCCACGCTGTCCAAGTGTTGGTCCAGGCAGACATAGGTAATCGTGCCTATCATTAAACACAGAAGAATCAATTATTTGATTGATGCTTGACACCAGGGCAAAATGTACAGCGTACTAATAACATTATTAATCAAGTTATTGACATGAGATTTAAGTGAATTTTATATTCATTACCTACATTACATCTCTTTTCCCATTCATTACAATAATCTGTTTCCAGAGGAGCGTGGTGACTCAGAAGGTCCCTGCTCTGTACCTTTTGTTCATTCATATTCTTGGGCTTTCTATTCTGATAAACCTGACCTAGAATAATTTGCATTCTGTACTACAGGTTTATTTCCTTCTTAGCTAGGTTATTTTTCAATCTATAATGTGGATGTATTTAGAAAGCAGAGGCAATGAAATACATAAAATGAAAAATAAAAATAAACAATTTTGGCAATGCCTTATTAATAAATTTGAGAAAACATGAAAAAAACGAGAGACGTTAAGTATAATTTATTAGCCAGTCAGCTAGGATTTAGTAGCAGTGATTTCAAATACCTGCTTCTTTTTTTTTTTTTTTTTTCCAGTGATGGTTTATGTTAAAGCAGTAATAGAAATGGCAGTAGGGCTTAATTAATATATCTTGAAAGAGTGACAGCTCACATTCAAGTCTCCTTTTTTAAGGTAGAAATCATTTTTCCATTTTGTTTCACACCTTGGATTAAAACACATATTTCAACAACACTATCTCCTATAAATTGGAATAGTTATTCAGTGGAAATATTGAAATAAGTACCCTACAGCTTTATCTTTTTTACACTGGGCATGTGAGGATAGCCATGCTTTGTTATACACATTTTTAATATTTCTGACAATATTTTGCCCGAACATCAATGATATGTCCACGTATGTAGAAGGACCATAACCCATAACCAATTCATTTGATTTTGTAGTTTCAATAGAAGCTTAATCACTTTAAAACTCCTGGAAAATTGGAGACAAAAGATACTATGTACTGAAACACACTATGATTGAAGTAATTGTATCATGGGCATTTCTTGAAAATCTGAGAATTCAGCATATCATCAAAGTGGAACATTTGAGGAACATAATAGAGCCATAATAACAGAGGATAAAGTAAAAACATTCTGACAAGAGGAATGCCCCATGGCATTATATGTGTTAGAAGCACCAGCTTTGGGATGACCCAGCTAAAGGCACTTGTATACCTTCTGAATGCAAGTGACCCAAAAGTTGCAAAGTGATAATAAAGATATGCCTGGAAATACACTTAGTCCTTTCTTCAGGATCGAATTGAGGTATAAGCATTTAAGTTTCCTTATATATATGCTGCATAATACATACAAATATTATGATATTTAATCAAACACTATGTTCTATAGATGTTATCTTTAAGATCTTCAGCAGCTATTTAGTACAGAATGTACTGCTTCTGTGAGGATGATCTAGTAGGATTTTCTTTTCATCTGAGAGTCATGATTGTAGTATTGGTAATTTCAGGAAACTGAATGCACTTTCTGCACTAAAATCAGATGTATATTTATGTAAGTGTTTGGCATCTGCAAAGAACTGAAATATACTTTTTTATCATTGATTTCACGGGAAATTACTGTCTGAGGACACTGTCAAACTAAATGCATATGCATTTTCAATCAATGCTTTTGATAAAAATTCAGACATCCAGACGGTCTGCCAGCAATTTCTAAAAGCACACAACTTGTAAAATTGAATCATATCTCTTGAAGCCTGCGTGAGCCTTAATGAAGACATAGTTTTATGTCAAAATGAGATGAACATGTTCCAGTATATATAATATTTATTAGGCATGTGTATGCTGAAAACTTCAATTGATCTCTTCGCAAAAACATGTATTGGTAAGAGTGAGTTGGAACACTGCTCTTTGGCTTAGGTGCAAGCTTCATTTAAATTGTATTTAATGCAGATGTACTTTCACAAATAACCCTTACAAAACATGCATTTTCCAACTTATTTATTTCATGCTGCTGCCTCCTGTGCTTAAGTTTTTCCTTTGTGGTGCCAGCTCCTTGCACCTCGTGCTGGGGTTGTGCTGGTTGCTGTGGGGCCATGCTGAGCACACCTAGTGACAGCTCTCTCCCATCACTGCCTGCACCAGGCAACCCATGAGCAGCTCACTGAGCTGCACTGACACAGTGCTGCATGTATCTCTGCCGTGGCCTTCAGCCATTTTGCTGCTGCTTTATGCGTTCCACCACACAGTGCAAAGTGCATTTGCTGTCCTCTTTCACATACCTATGGGGCTTCGTCAGAAGAGGCATGCTACTCTAAATACTAACTGTGGGAATTCAAATCCTGTCCAACCTTTAGTCTCTGTACTTAGCTCTACCAAAGCTGCCTCGTTTACAAAAGAATGACTTATATTTTCTTGCCTACAGCCAGAGCTGTTTCCAGGCACAATCAAAACTGGCACCAAGCTCTCAGGAACAGTCCAAGACCTCCTTTTCTCCCACTATTTATGACAGCACCTTTCAAAGCCAAAGACACCACTGTTTTGCTCAGATAAGCAACAGATACAGTGCTGGGGGGTAGGACAGCAGTATCCCAGCAGCCATCACCATCTTTCTCCTACCTGATGTGGACAGGAGGGGCTGCACACAGCTCTCCAGTCATTCACAAACCTGAAAGTCCACAGCATTTCCACCTGCTGCTGTAGGACACTCCCACTCGGGACATCCCAGCTATCCTCCTAACAGCACTTGAGCCTGCTCTGCTGCAGATTCCTGAGTTTTACTATTCTGCTGTGCCAGTGTTTGCTTTACAGACCAACACAGAAGGAATCTTGTTGAAATCCATCTTTTTCACCTGTCAGCTCACTCCTGTTAGTGATCTAGGGGAGCACCATAGTCCAGTCGTTTTTCTATAACAGACACTCCTCTCAAGATCTTTTTCTTCGAAGTAGCAGGTCACTTGCTATGGAAGCAGCTGATTTTTGAGGAAGCCCTTTTGCTCACTCTTACTAGGAGAGACAACTCTCAGCTGCAAACTTCTTGCAGTGAATGCAGTTTGGTAACAGAACTGGATTCACTACCTGCTGCAAATGGTGGGGAAATTATATGGGGAAAACACTAGAGGATTTATAACCCTGGAAGGGGGAAAGTGGGAACAAAATGTGGAGAATGCTTTCCCTCAGTGGTATATTACTGGCCTGACATCAGGTTTTGCCATTATTGAGAACCAAAACACAACCCTTTGGTCCCTCTTTCAGTAAAGCACAGCATGCAGCCTGCTGGTGCATTAGTAAGAATAATAGTACCATAGAAATAGAGAGTTTACCATTCATCCTACAGTGAAAAGCTCTGTGCCATCTACCAGGCATATGCCATCTACCAAGACATGGAGAAAAGTTGCTTACACAATATCTCAACATGGGGAGCAAACAGTTCCTTGCTTTTGACTCACAAAGTTGAGAGAGAAAGGAGGCACTGATGACTGGGGCCAAGCCAGACACCTTCTGTAACTAATTTGGAATCATAGGATATCCTGGGTTGGAAGGAACCCACAAGGATCACAGAATCAACAAGGTTGGGAAAGACCTTCAAGATCCTCCAGTCCAACCATCCACCAGTCTTTTCCAGACTGAATGATCCCAACTCCCTCAGCTGTTTCTTGTTAGACTTGTGCCCCAGACCCCTCATCAGCTTCGTTGCCCTTCTCTGGACACACTCCAGGGTCTCAGTGGCTTTCTTGTAGTGAGGGGCCCAAAACTGAGCACAGTACCAGAGGTTCAGTCTCAGCAGAGCTGAGTACAGAGGGAAGATCACCTCCCTGCTCCTGCTAGCAACACTTCTTCTGACACAAGCCAGGATGCCATTGGCCTTCTTGGCCACCTGGGCACACTGCAGGCTCATGTTTAGCCAAACGTTGACCAACATCCCCAGATCCATATCTTCTATGCAGTCATCCAGCCATGCTGCCCCAAACCTGTAGTGTTTCCTTGTGGCTGCTGTGGCCAAAGTGGAGGACCTTGCACTTGGTTTTGTTGAACCTCATCCCATTGACTTCAGCAGATTGATGCTTCCAGCCAACTTGGTGCCATCTACAAACTTACTGAAGGTGCCCTCATCCAGGTCATTAATACTGACCCCTGGGGAACACCACTTGTGGCCAGTTGCCAGATGGTTTATGGACTCTCAGCACAATGGGGCCTGTCCCTCCAGCCAGTTTGCATCCAGCTCCTGGCTCCACTTAGGACTATACCAAATTCAAACACTGTGGCTGAGAACATTGTCCAAATGCTCCTTGAACTCCAGCAGCTTGGGGCCATGACCACTGCCCTGGGGATCCTGCTCCATGCTTGTTCCTCTGTTGAAGAATCTGTTCCTGACCATCAATTAGTAGCAGCAGGTTGCCATTACCTTGTGTCCTGCTGCTGTTACCAAAGAGCAGAGCTCAGCACTGCTCCTTCACTGCCCTTGTGAGCAGCTGCAGCCGCAATCAGGCCTCCCTTCAGCTCGCTCTGCTCTGGGCTGAAGAAATCCAGGAACCTCATCTGCTCCTCACATATCAATGAATCTCAAGTTAGGAGTTTACTGTAGTTCATTTACAATGTTCAGTATGCAACAGTGTCACCTTCCTAGAACTGAGGTTACTCACTGAAAGAATACTCTGTGCTTTTGGAAGGGAAGATCTTGTGTGCAAGACTTGGGGTGGAAGTTACAGGGTAAGTTTCAAGACCATGTTAATAATTTTCTTTCCTATTCTTATTCAAACCTTTCCTAGTCACAGGGGAAATATTCAATTAGGAAACCCCTACAGAGCAGAGGGAGAACACAGCAGGCGAGGAGTCAAAATCTCTGCAATCAGCAGTGATAAAGGGCTGTTATTTTGACAAGCGGGATAAAAATAAAAGGCATAAAAGGCTGCAGCAGGAGGCCTGAAATGGACGCTGAGCTTTCTCTTTCCTCAAAGTGGATTTGTTTGCTATGGTAAGTCATGCGTGATTGTTGCAGCTAATACTCTGATTTGTTACTGCTTTTATCACATTAGCAGTTACTGTAGTTTGAAATGCGTTAAGCAGAGGAATGCTTGGTGTGTGAAATGCTTTCTGGACTTTGAGTGCAGTGAATTTTGATTCATTTCACAGATTTTCTGCAATGAAAGAATTGCTCTGATGATGTCAATAAATGGCTTCTTCGTTTGCAAATCAGCATCCACTCAACACTGCAGAAAAGCACCCAAATCAGATATAGAAGTTGGAAGCTCAGTTCAGCACACACTAACCAATGTTCTGTGGGACTCATCTTTAGTTGTCAGATGCTTTAGGGGTCTACAAGACATCATACCTGATGTTTGACTCTGCACTCTACTGTATTTCAGTAAGTTGGTCATAGTTTGCCCAAAGTTATTTCCAAAGGCCAGTTGAAGCATTATGACTGGAGAAGCAAACCACTGAATATTACACAGCTACAATAAGCAAAATCAACCCTGCAACATGCAAGCCTAGCACCGTATGCCACAGAGCAGAAATTGTACATGACCTAGGAGTTTTTTATAAGCTAAACCAAACTAGCACTAAATAACAAAAAAAAATCAATGGAGAAAAGACAGAAAATCCAAAACACTGGATTTTTCCAGACAATTTGAGTACCTTTTAAAACTCTCCACAATACCAAAGAAATAAGTAACATGTTGATTCTAGTCTACTTAGAACTCTCTAATACAGTATTCATTACAAAGTGATCAAAAACAATCACAGAGATGTAATCTAATAAGGAGACAAAAGCACCAATAAACAGAGAGAGATTAGCAGCTCTTCTGTATATGGAGCCTGATGCTGAAAAAAGCCAGCTAATTATTGCAGTTATGCCTCAATAATTTATAAAGCCAGACTTTTCCTAAAGAGATCTATAGATCTTTCTTGACTTCTTAAGGGAAAAAATAAATGTATCAGAAATAACGTGTCTTGATTCTCAGCAACGGTTTCAAATGTACAGTTAATACAGATCCCCACTCCTTTGAAAAATATTAGTTGAACACTTACTGCCTGAATTACATCTGAAAATTCACAATCAGAAAATCAAAGGCAACTCTGACTCAGGCTATACCAGATTTCCAAATTGATTGGGATCTGGAAGCAAAAGGTTTGATACTGAGGCCAACAGTTGAAACAAGACTAAAAGCAACAACAGAAAGAAACCATTTCCAGTATGCTTAAGAAGTAAGGTAGAGTAGGGTCCAATGTGAGAATATTTGTGATGTTAAATAGGTTTGGTGTTGTCCGATTTGGTTTCCATGTGTAGTCACTAGAGAGAAACAGGCACTTTCAGGAAATTATCTTCCTAATCTATTTTGATTTTATGAAATGAAGTGCATCTAAGAAACAGGCATTTCACCTCACTGGGATATGTATTATTTATTCACATGGAAGTTAAGTTCACAGCACAAAGAATGTCCTGCTCTGAAAAGATGAGACTGAATTCACATTTTCATAATCCTTCACTATCAAGGCACTCATGTATTCCATTAGTATATTAGGGTGTCTTTCAGATCCACCAAAAGAAATAAGGAAAAGTGACTTCTCCAAAACCTGCTGTAGGCCACATTTTGTCTCACTGTATTAGCTTTGGATGAAGAGACTTTCTCAAAGCCAGGGCTGAAGTTTTCACTAAGTTTCTTGATTAAATTCCATCAGTTTGAGTGCAAATAATCTTGAAGCATAATTTAAAGAATAGTTTCAAATCTCTCTTTTCAAGCTAGATGTTCTCTTGGTTGATGGGCCTCTTTTTATTCTCTACTGGAAGCCTCCCCTTTATTTTCCATATGGAGGTTAAGAAAATAACTTCCAGTCCTCACAGCTGAAGTGTTACAAGAAAAGAGACAAAGTTTTTTTAGCCATATTTACATTTACATCTTAGTCTTTTCTTATGCAAAGCCTGAGAATATCTACAAGATTGGTTGCTTTAAGAATTCAAGTAACAAAAAAATTGTGATGATCACTAATAAAGTATGTGTGATGGGTGCCAGATCTGATGGTTGCAAACAGCATTTAGACATGAAGCCAGACAGCTTGAAAAGTCAAAACTGTTAGCAAATGCAGCAGTGCAACCTATTAGTAACAGAACTCACTGGGAGAAAGAATTCGGGTGGTGGCAAGCACCCTCAGGTGAAATGAATTTTCACAGATCTCCCTTTTTTCAGCTTTCCTATTGTTCTCCTTTGATGATTTATTCTCACCCAGCCTCCAACACATTGAGCCCAGTCATCCATACAAACTTAAAGCAAACAAAAGCCTATAATAAATTAATCAAGCCATTTCTCCTGTCTCCAAGGAAGAAGAAAGGGGAGTATTTGTTATCTCTATTTCAAACGCTTGGGTGACAGACACATAAGTATCTTATGGTAAATAAGTGAAGTACAGCTTCATTATAAGAATAAAACTATTGAAATGCATGGGTGCGTTCCAGGGATTTGCACATTAAGCTGAGTTTTTTCAGTTTGATATGAGGAACTTTAGCTGCGGTTAGCAGAGATGTGCCTTGTCTTTTGTTCTTGTCACATTTAGCATTATACTTTCTACCAAGCAGCATTGATGATACAGTGCTTAGAGAAGTTAAAGTTCTGTTCCCTAAAGATGCCACACCACACCATATCCTAAAAATCAGCCTAGCAAACCAAAAGATGCAATCAGCGCAAGCACAAAACAAACTTATGTTTTCAGCATTATTACAATACCAAGGCAGTGAGAATGTCAGTAGTAAATCCCTGAATGAAACTTGCTCCAAAAATTTAGTTGTGCAAATATTTCAGTGCTGCACTAATGAGAGGACAATTATGGTCTGAGTTGTGTGTTCACCTGGTTCTCAGACATGCAGAAGCTGGTTATTCTCTGACTGCAGCCTGCTTAGCCCCTGCAGAGGGAGCAGGAGCACCTCATTATCAGAAATGGGAGATTTGAGAGAGGAAATCTTGGATGAGATGTACCTAATTAGACAAGGTGCTTCTCTTTCTATCAACAGAAAAATAGAATGAGACCAAGGTCTTCTACAACAGGCAATTTCTTTTGAACAAAAAGCACCAAGTGTGCATTTTGTCATAGCATTTTCTCTAGGAATTTCACAGGAAGGCAACTGATGGCAGCCAGTCATACATGTGCAAAAACTCCATAATCAAGCTCAGAAACTCTAGGGATGTGACACCCAGTGGCTTAGACAAAATCCCACTGTATCAATGCAGCATGGGGAAGATCTTTATAACTTTAACTTTGATAATTTTGCTAAGGAAAATCCCCTATTGTTTTTTCAGTTGTTTCTGATCGCGCTGCTTTTTTTTTTTTCTTTCTTTTTTCTTTTTTTCCCACTGAGCTTAGTTCAGAAAGTAGACATTCATTTTAAATAATTCAATTACGTCTACTGCTGTGCAGTTTGCCTTAAACTCCCTGTTTCTATGCCCAGAGCTATGCTGAGGGCAAGAGAAAACTTCTAATTATTTGGACAGTTTTGCTCTTTAATTATAGAATATCTTTGGCTAGAATGACATTTTCAAGCAATGAGAAGCTTGTTAAAGAAAGATAATAAAAAAAAAAAGCGAAGGTAAAACCCTGAAATCTTTATGTATTCCTTGTTCTGCAGTAACTCAACCCACTGTGATAGTGTTGAAGCAGGTTTAAAGCCTGGGGGGGTGGGAGGGAGAACAGATAACTTGGCTATTGGAGAGAGTGAGGAACATAGCTGAAGTCAGTACTGATTTCTATAATCTCTAAGCTCAGTGTTTAAACTCGGAACTGTTTTCAGTTTTCTTAATGTCTTTGCATGTATAGCCAGTTCTTTAAAAAGGGGGTAATATGGAGCTATGGAGTCAGGATGATGACTGATTTATTTTCTGAGTCAGGCGTGCTCTCTTCTTTTTGGTGCAAGGGTGCTTCCACTTCCCTGGAAGATCCTTTCCAGACTTAGACTCTCACACTGTCTAACTTGCTTTTGGCCATCTTTCCCTTAGTCTTCATCTCCCCCTGACCCTCCCTGCCTGTCCCCCCCTCCCCCCAACTTTAATTCAGCTCCTACAGACTGCTATTGTCCATTCTGTTCCACTTGTTTTTGAAATACCCTGTCCAATGACACTCCCTTTACCCTGTGTTCACTCCAGGTCCCCCGCCTTTCTTCTCTGTTTCTTTTTCAGGACAACAACAATGTGCTCTAAAATACTGATAATTTCTTTTCAAGTACAGATGTAGCAAACAACTCCAACCACAGCTCTATGCTGACAGCATCAGAATCAGTTTCCATCTGCAGAATGATTCAGCTCCACTAGAAATGCCCAGCCTCAGTTGCAGCTTGCAGCAGGAGCTCCCCATGGCTATTTGAGTGTGGCAGCAGCTTCTGCCTCTCAGGGAGATTCTTCAGGTTTAAGCAGCATGACACATACACAGGCATGATGGGGACACTTCCAAGCTTTGGCACCATCCCTGACACCATGTCACAGTTAACACTGCTTGTAGGAAAAGAGGCAAGGTGCATGGAGTGAACAGCTCTTAACATCTAGCTGTAGTTGTCCCTGTTCATTTCAGGGGAGTTGGATTAGATGAGCTTTAAAGGTCTCTTCTAACTGAAACAATTCATGATTCTGTGATTCTAAAATGCAATTGAATATTGCTTGATTATATCAGTGGTAGGGATCTATTGGGACTGAAGCTACCTAAGGCAGGAGGTGAAATTCTGTAGCTTGAACTAAGTCTGGAGTGGAAAGAAATCATTAAGACAGAAAATACTTGGGGTTTACTCACTACACGTATACTACACAATGGTACAATATCTAAATTTTAACTGCATAAACTATGTTTCAGGGTGGTATTCAGGTAACCTTTTTAGTTCAAATATGGAGTAAGAAAAATATTAGAAAGTCAAATGCAGAATGGGGGAAAGACATATAGACAATCAGTAAGAGGTCCAAATTCTCATAAACTTTAAAGATTTTTGTTTACTGATGAGGTAAATGAGGTCTCTAAGTGCCCACATCATGTGGAACCTGACTTACAAGAGTAACTGTCATTTTTGTGTCATGAGCATTGAGAAAGTTAGAGTGCTCATTCACTCCGATGCCATGACAGTAAAACTGATGAAAAAAAAAAAAAAAGAACAAATAAAGAAACAAAAAAAAAAAAAAAAAACCCACAACACAAAAAAAGCAGGACATGCACTACTTTGAATTAAAATGTCCACATACATAGAACTGAAGGATGCGTTGCAGCACATAGTCTCATTAATATGACAGAGTCCAAGTGATTGCAAAGCCCTAAAGTTACTGCCACCAAGAGCCCCCTTTTTTCTTATCATTTACCGTTTTGAGCAGGTTGCTGACAGCCAGATCTGTATGACTGTCTTGCCGTGGTCATTCTAGCTGCTAGAGCATTGTCCTGCTGTACCCACTGCTGTCACTCCCCCAGGAGCCATGAGCCTACCTGCAGGCTCTGGTCAGGATGATGATAATTACATCTACTGCCTAGGAAAGGCACCTACCCCATGTTGTCCCTTGGGATCTTGCTTAAATCTCATTACATGATTCATACAATGAAATGAGGCTGCAAATGGTATTGTTTCTTATTGACATAAGCAATCTGCAATGAATCAAGCGTTCTCCTAGCTGAGAAACGAATACATATCCCCCAGCGCAAAAAAAGTATGTTTTCTTCTGGTTTAAAGATTAAATTTTAAATAAAAAGTTTGTTTTTTTAATTTTTATTTTTTTCTACACTGTTAAATAATCAGAGAAGTAATCAAATTTAACTGTAAACAGCAAGCAAAGGTAACACTGTAATAGTAGCCAAACAGGTGGTCTTATCACCCTTGACTTAGCTCAGGAATACTGGTTATTCTGAGTCTTAGTAGTAGATTGTGCCTTTCCGTAGGTTTTCCAACTGACATTATTTATTATTATTATTATTATTTACTTGTTTTATGGTTAGTGTTCTGTTTGTTTACTTGCTTTTCCCCAACTAATACGTGCTTCTTAGCAGAGTCTAGGAAGAGTAGGCAAGTGAAGAAAATGAGCTGAGGCAATTCCCTTGAAATTAAGAATTAAGGAGCCTTGAGAACTATTCCTCTTGTCTTTCTCCTCTCTCATCATCAGTTAAAGAAAAAAGAGTGAGCAGTGTCTGCCAGAGAAGAAGGGAAATAGAAGATATTTTCTTTGCTCCCAGAACCAAACCAGTACCTGCTGGCACAGTTCGTTCAGGATTACAAGTGCATGAACTTTGCTGCTTATTTTAGAGTTAGCTCCTGCCAAACTGCAGTTCTGTTTTTCCATGTTGCTGTTATCCATAAAATTCTCAGATTTCTTTTCTCAGAAAAGTTGCTTTTGGAAAATCATGACTCAGCTGAAATGTCTGAGGAAATTAAAAACTAATGCAAAGGACCTTGGAGTATTTGACTAACCATATTCCAGTCAGCAAGTTTTAAAATGTTCAGAGAAATAACCTCAGACTTGCAATCAGAGATTTACATAGGAAGTGACTGTTGGGAATTTTCCTGTCCAAACTCCTGCTCATAGTATATCCCATTAAAATAGTCTGCTTAGAGATGAGTTTGAGTACTCCAAGGACAGAGTCCACAGCACAGCCTTACTCTGAGTCACCTGTGTTAGTCTTTCACTACCGTGCTGAATACGTATTTCCTCCTCTCACTGAATCACAAATTCCTATCTCCCAACTGGTGCTCATTCAGGCTTTTCCCTGTGCACATCTGAGAAGAGCCTGGTTCCACCTTTCCTGAGCCCTCCTAGCACATAGTTGGAGACAGCAATAAAGTCTCCCCAAGACTTTATCTTCTCCAGGCTGACCAAACCCAGCCTCCTTGGCCTACTCATGCATCCTGGGCTCTGGTTCTCTGGGAATTCTTCACTGGTCCCACTTCAGGTTGTCACGTTCTACTCATTGAGGAATGAATATTGCCTGGTATTCACTGGTGAGTCCACAAGGTACACGAGCAAAGTTTCAGAAATGTCAGATTGACCTGCTTGTCAAGACTGACTACACAAGTGGTAACAGAGCCCAGGAGGTTGTCAGCTTGCTTTGCAGTAGAGCATGCTGCTGACCCAGGTTTAATGTGACCTCCAAGGCAAAAAGGTTGTTTTCTGCAAAGCTGTCTTCTATCTATTCTGCTCTCAGCATATCCTACCAGATGTGATTATTCATCTCCAAATGCAAGGCTTCACACATGCCTATATCAAATGTTAACAGCTCCTTGTAAGCACATTTTTGAAGCTTCTAGAGGATTCATCAAATAGCAGTCCTGCCATCAGTAGAGTGACCTGATTCCCTTCTGCTCCTCCATTTTAATGTCATTCACAAATTTGCAAAAGTAATTAATAAGACTGCTAAATAGTGTTGGTGTCAGTATTGATCTTTGAGACATGCCGCTTGTAAAAGGTACAGTTGAGTTTGTGACACTGATGAGCACCTTCTGAGCTTGACAATGCAGTCGACTTTTCCATTACCTTATTGTCTACTTACTGAAGTGACATTTATTAGTGCTTATCTAGACAATAGTTAATCACTTTGGCAATAGGGATACTACGGAAAACCATGGTGTTCCTATACCCGAAATATACAGTATGTACTATTTCTCTTCTTCACAGAGCTATTTGTCTCATTGCAAAAAGCGATCAGCTGAGTTAGACAGGATTTGCATTCACAGGTTTCACGCTAGCCATTCATAGCAGTCTTGTCCTTCACATAGTTAAAAAATGGCTTTAAGGATGGTTTATTTCGCAGCCTGTGTAGGAAGCAACATTTATCAGACTTCTTGTTTTTCTTAAAGATATTCATGACAATTGCTTTCTTTCATTCTTTGGAATATTTCCCTGATTGGTATGACTTTTGAAAAATATGAGACAGCAGTGTTAATATGATACTGGACACTTCTCAGAGGTACATGTCTCTCCTGCATGCTCAGGAAGTGTTTCTATATTGATCCCAGGCAGAATATCCCTGCTTCTACCTTCTGTATCCCTCCGGTTTGCAGGTGAGCTCAGTGAGAAGTTCCCTGTTCCAAACACAGTAGTTTTTTTTATGGAGAAAAGATTTGTTAACCCCATATAAGAGAGGTTAATCCAGTCTCCATAAGGATGAGAAAAGCACTCAACATTTCTCATGGTGATGAGCTACTACAGGTCCACTTAGACCTGTAGAATCATAGAATTGTAGAATCACTCAGGTTTGAAAATATCTTAAAGATCATTGAGTCCAACCATGACCTAACCATACTATCCTAACTCTAACAAACCTCTGCTAAATCATGTCCCTGAGCACCACATCCAAACAGTTTTTAAACACATCCAGGGATGGTGACTCAAACATCTCCCTGGGGAGCCTATTCCAGTACTTAACAACCCTTTCTGTAAAGAAGTGTTTCCTGATATCCAACCTAAACTTACCCTGGCACAATGTAAGGTCATTTCTCCTCATCCCCTGTCACCAGTGAGAAGAGACCAACAACACTCTCACTGTAAGTACCTTTCAGATATTGGAAGAGAGCAATAAGGTCTCCCCTCAGCCTCCTTTTCCCCAGACTAGACAGCCCCAGCTCCTTCAATGGCTCCTCATAGGGCATATTTTCCAGGCCCTTCACTAGTCTCGCTGCCCTTCTTTGGACCTGCTCCAGCACCTTGGCATCCTTTCTGTACTGAGGTGCCCAAAACCGAACACAGTACTCAAGGTGAGGCTTCACCAGTGCTGAGTACAGGGGGAGGATTACTTCCCTAGTCCTGCTCACCACACCATTCCTGACACAAGCTAGAATGCCACTGGCCTTCTTGGCCACCTGGGCATACTGTGGTTCATATTCAGCCATATATTCATCAGCACACCATAGTCCCTTTCAATCAGGCAGCTTTCCAGCCACTCCTTCTCAACCCTGTAGGGTTGTCTGGTGTTGTTGTGACCAAAATGCAGGACCCGACACTTGGCCTTATTGAAACTCATAGTTTTTAGAGAACTGAATAGAGAATATTTCTTGAACTACTCAAAGAGTAGTCTGTGAGACTTGAGTGACAACTCTTTGCATGGGAGTCTTGTTACAGAAAGATACAAAGAGTTTGTGTACAGTGAGTTTATGTTTAATGTCTAGGGCTCACACTCTTAAGCTACTCTGAAGTAATATGGCTTTCTTTAAAACATTCTTTCAGCTTTGTTTGCTTCATTCTCTTCATTCTCCCCAAACAAGTCTCCTTGTGATTACTGCCTCACAGATCTGTGGATGAACTTCATCAGGCATATAGAGCCAAAGAGCAACAAGTGGCAGAGGTGCTGCACTGGAAGGCACGTGGTGGGAGGGGATGAGGGAAGTATGGGGAAGAGTAAGTCTCCTGCTTAACACATGTGACAAAGCACGTTGCTCTGAGGCCACTATCACAGCTATGGACTAGAAGACTTTTTCTGCAACACCAAAGTTAGATTTTCAGCTAATATGAAGCCCCAGGAAAAAGAAGGCTCAAAAACTGGGGTCACTGCTGTAGCAATAGGTTACTGACATTTGGAGAATCTTGACATCCAAATGGAAGGGATGGTGAAATATTAATAAAAATATAGCTTTGAAAGCAGACTGTGAGAGATGGAGGCCAAGAACTAGACGTTTATTAATGAAATTCACTGAAGCGCTGAAATTATTCATATGAAAAAGTAAATGTAGACACCAAAAAAGAGCATTTTTGTGGTAGCTTAGGATTTATCTAAAATGCAGGAAGAGATTCAGCGTCTGATTGAATCACGCTTTTGAAAGGATTAAAGAGAGATTTCTATTAGAAGTTAATGAACATAGATCTTGAAGGATGTACAGAAAAGGGAGGCAGAATGAATGGTGGGAAAGAATAGCTCACATCACAGACCTTTTATTTGATTTTGAGTTTGATTCCTTCACTGTGATCATGGGTGGTGTGAATCTGCAACTGTACACAGTGAAGGTGTGCCCAAAGAATGCCAACTTAGCCATTTTTTCAAGTACAGGTATAGCTTCCATACTTAAATGTCACTCATTTTTACAGAATAAGAGAAAGTTTATTGAGCTCATGAAGGACCCATGAGCTCACAGAGGCTAATAAGATTAAATCAGTGTTCCTGTTCAGATCCTCTTTCAATTTATTTCAGTTGCCTAGAACTGGTCTCTCTATTACATTCCCCTTTGCTCTCCAGTTCCATTGAGGCCATGAAACACCACTCACTTTTTGCAGAACATAAACCTATAAACCAGGTCAAGTGGAGAGAGTGTTTATTTAGATTCCCTGAAATACAGATGAGATTGACTTCTGCTTCACCCCGAACATTTAACAGTGCTCAAGTAAAAGAGCAAAATTATTCAATCACAGCCAAAGAGATTTAGGAAAGATCATGACTTGCAGTAAGGAGTTAATCAACTGTAATAATAACTGTATAGTCAGAATCCTATGTGTCAATTTAAGACTTCGCATTTACCATTAACAAGAAATAAAATTACTTGTTGAAACATTTATCTGTTCATTTCATTTATTGAAAAGTAAATGTTCCTTCCATGTTCTCCTCACATACTGCTAAATTTCACTCATTAATATCATTAGTTTGCATATGTAACTGGGTAGCACTGCAATACAATATTGCCAATGCTAGTAACAGACTAAAAGCTTTGTACTGAGCTTGCAAGGCCTCAAGACTGAGGCTGCTGGAAGTTTTTTGACCTGTCTGAAGCTTTTCTTTATTTGCTTCAGCCCTGACAGCAATTACTCTTAGCTGACAAGGGTATCTGGCTAATT
Source organism: Callipepla californica brunnescens (assembly GCA_023055505.1). Taxonomy (NCBI): domain Eukaryota; kingdom Metazoa; phylum Chordata; class Aves; order Galliformes; family Odontophoridae; genus Callipepla; species Callipepla californica. Next base: position 63,463,299 of record JALIRH010000002.1, read on the forward strand.
TCTTTTACTTTTGTTTCTTTTTGTGTGCTACAGCTGTATTTATAATGACAGCAGTAACAAGCAGTTACTCTACATAGAATATTTATGACCCTGCATTGAATTTCCTTTTCTAAGTTTACATTCTTTCCAGGTGATTGTTTCATAATGCATGTATCCTTGGGATATTTCATTAACAGCAACATCTGTTAATGAAACATTTAAGAAGCCTTCTTTTTCTGAAGTGAAGTCTGTATCACAAATATGTTGGGGGGGGGAGGGGTAATAATTGTTGTTGAAATTAACAAATTTTAATTACAATCGTATCTGGCTATAATACTAAAGCAAGGGACCCAACTGGGAATGTATATGCTGAGACCCTGCTAAATTCCTAAGCTCTAAGAACACGTATATGAAAGCGTGATTTATCTTTAAATTAATGTAGATCATCTTTACAGGCTGGAATTATGTGAATAATTCCTTTCCATGCTTATACCAATCTCATCATACAGAGCAAGTTGATAACTGTATTCAAAGAGCAAAAGCAAATGATAAATGTAATTGTTATGAGCCCAAATCAAGGTTCAGCTATGGGCACTTCAATCCGTTTCCCAATCAGCAGTGTGGAAGTGCACTCTGTTCTGAGCTCTTGTCTAAATAGCATCATCAATGAAATACCAATTACAGGCTTGCAATCACTACAGCTCTGAGGGTTCATTTCATGTATTCTGTACCAGAACTCTGTCTCTCCAGCTTCATTCATGCTCCTTACCATTTCTTAGCAGTGCATTTCTCTTTGAGTACACAGCTAGGAGCAAACTGTAAGCATGGATTGCTCATAATGGCCATAAAACCACAAAATCAACATCAAAAGGTACATCAAAAGTATAACATCTAAGATCCTACACTGTTTTTGCAAGGCACCTCCTATTTGAGGACTGAAGAGTATTTACTGATTTAAGCCTTGCAGCACTACAGAATATCCAACCTCGCTGAATACTTGGAGGTCTGGCTGACTTCCAGAGGTAGTGAGGCACAGTAACAGTTTGCCCAGAGAGGTGGTGGAAGATCTGTCCCTTCAGACACTCAAAGTCAGGCTGGATGATGATCTCAGCAACCTGATCTAGCTGTAGGTGCCCCTGTTCATCACAGGGGAGTTGGACTAGATGGTCTCTAAAGTCACCCCTTCCAACTCAAATGATTTGATGATTCTGTGATTCTAAGACACTGTCCCACAGCTAACAAGAGCAGCACAAAGCACACTGGAGCAGAATTGCATTTTATGTTGCTGCTGTTGCTGGTGCTGTTGTAAGAGAGAGAGATGAGCTGGGAGACACTGGTGTGGAGAAAATATTATGTACATTTCACACTTCCTCACCATGCACAAAATTTCATTTAAACAAATTTAAATTGAATATATCTTCACTGTCAGCATAGCTAGAAGTATGTTCACTCTGCAAGACTTAAAAGAGATATTTTTTTGTAAAACTAGGCACAGAAATCCACAGTCAGGATATATTGTGTTGATATCAACTACCATCGTTAGTTAATGGTTCTTCTTACTTATCAGATGAAACACTGATCACAGCATGTAGCATGTTCAATCCATATTGAGTCCTTATGTTACTCAGGTTTTGGCACAGGGAAGTTAAACATTGCTTCTGTATTTCCACCCACACATCATAAACAATAGATCACTAAAAACTAGCTCTACAAGTGGAAAAATGTAGTTCACTGGGGATTTTCACACGTAGAGAACAGACATTTTTCTTCACTCTGATAAATCATGAAGGTGAAAGATAAGGGAATACTTTTTATTGTGTGAAAATGTTCACTTCTATGCACTTCTACAGGGTCTTGGAGAGAGGAGTGTGATTAGGATTTAGAAAATGAAAACACATTGATTCAGTCTACATGTAAAGAAAAAGTAAAAAAGAAAAAAAAAAACAAAACAAAATACCCAGAGCCCTGAGACATTTGTCAAAATAAGATAAAGGAAAATGCTTGTAATTGGTAAAGATTGCAGAGCTAAAAAATCAGTTATACTTGTTTTGAGAAGAATAAGCACAGTGGGCAGAGATAGCGTTATCTCGGAGTCCCAAATGCATTAGGACAAATAATCTTCACTGTTTCGTGAGGATTCACAGTAATGTCAGCTGTGTTTCTGCAGAACCTCCCCTCTTTGAGACTGTTAAATTACATGTTTAACTTACCATAAAACAAAACTGACATGGTCAGAAATCACATAAATTAATGAAAATTACATAGAACACTGTCTGCTAGGTCACAAGCAAAACCAGCCTAAGGGTTTGGGAACTATACTGTGCTACATTAAGACTTCCATTTTATTTTTCTTCAAGAGGAATTGCATCTTAGCTGTCTGCTGTTTGTTTTCATCCTTAAGTGGGTCAGTTAGTCACATATCTTAGGTAGAGGAGTAAATAAGTAGAACAGCACAGGCTATGGAAATGAAAGGTTAGTCACTGCCTTTCCATGGTTTGGTTGTTTTCACAGCTTACATCACAGAAGTGAGCACCTGAACAAGCAGTCATAGCCTTTGTATCCCACAGCTCCACTTCCATATGCCCATGTGCCAGGGCTGGTGTTTGGGCAGCCACACAACTAACCACTCTGGGAAACTGCTGCTCACAGAACAGGCTTTTCTCTCTCCTAATCCTTTTCTCCAACCCTCCCTTAGATTTCGTCCTCCTCTACTGCCCATATTGCTGTTTTCCTTTGACTTCTTGTATTATATATCTTGCAGTAAAATAACAAAACCATATGGTATCAAAACCCCCTAAATCTACACAAGAGAATCAAGACAATACAAAAGTATCTGTCCAATCAAGACAAAAACCTCAACAATAAAAACCAAGCCAACCTGATGAACCACACTAAACTCAAAGAGAAAATACAAAGGAGATGCAGTCAATAGAAGGCAAGGATCACACTGAACGTGCTTTGTTTAATCCTACTCTTACTTTTGTACAGCTCAAAGGGAGTTCAGTCGTAAAGATTCAGCCACAAGGATATAAAGATTTCTATGGTTTGCTAAGTAAGACAAGATACAGTATATTCCTTTATTCCTTTCTTTGAATCTATAGAAAGCCTTGCAGTAAAAATGCTTCCCCCTTCACAGGTAAGAGTATGAAGTAATCTGGCATTTACTTTAACCCAAGGTAGAAGATACAATTACAAAAATGGAAAACAAGTGTCCAACTCTTCTCAAAATAACAGCCACATGCTTAAAGGTTGGAAGGATGTTCCCTGTAAAGAACAGTGAACACCTGTGGAAAAGCTCTTCATCAAACTTACCTAAACATATTGGAGTACCAACGCCTTCAAACCACTCCAGGGAAAAATTCATCATTTTCTAAAATATCCAAGTAGTTCTATCAAAACACAAATAGTTATCAGGTGCTGTAAATAAAAAAGAAACCAAACCAAAACAAAAAGAAAAAACACCATCATCATCAAAAGTTCAAGCATTATTTAGTAGGAAGTTAAGAAATCACAGGCTCCACCAGTAAATTGTGAGATTACATAACAGCTCCCTATGGGCTGCAGCTGGTAGTCACTTCCAAATTTCAAGAGCTACCAAATGTCAGTAAAAGAAGAAGTAGAAAAGAAAGAGTTGGCAATACAATCATTGAATCATTAAGGTTGGAAAAGACCTGTAAGATCATCTAGTCCAACCATCAGTCCTCCACCACCATGACCGCAAACCACGTTCCTCGTTGCTGCATTCATGTTTCTTGATATACAACAGTCTGGATATGCTAGCTTCCTGACACCTCTAGCATGTATTTGGGAGAAACAGTTTTTCTCTGCATGCAGTTTTTGGAGAAAAGCTACAGTAGCTGTCCTCAAGGAATATTTATGGAGAGGATTGGATTCTTGAGTCTGACCAAACCAGGCAAACATGAAATTAACTTAGTGCTTTGCTGAATTAAAGATCTCTTACTAGATAACACATTCAAAACATTTCAAAGCATTTTAAAGAACATTATGTCATCTTTGTCAGCTTGTATATAAAATTTTGGAAACACTGGATGATCACTCTGATATCAGGAAAAGAATGATTAAGGATGTCTAATAATGACATTTTATCAAATAGGCTTCATTTAATCATCTCACAAGCTGGTGCAACTATGAGTTTAAAAATGCTTGGTTAAGGAAAGAGAGTCCTTTCTATAAGCCTTATAATACCAGGTTATATACAGAGTTAGGTACATTTTAATATGGTCTGTGCATGTCTGCTGTCTTGTAAATGATATAGTTTGAGTTGCGCTAAATTCATCAGGGCAGCTTCAAAAATCTATCTCAGATTTCATCATTTAATTTAAAATAATGCTGCACACATATTTACATATTTTGGACCCATATCTTATACTGGACACCTGCAGCACATGTAATAACTGGAATAACTTTAAACTTGGTTTGCTGCGGTTTTGCAGAAAGCTGAGATCAGCATGGATTACTCACATGAATCTTCTTAGGTTTTTCAAATGGATTTCATAGATGTCCCCAAGTCCCTCACTGAGCTGTTGACATCACATTTTCTACCTTGAGAAAAATGATTCATCACTGCCCATTTTAAAGGATTACCCACATGCCTGCACCACATTAACTTGTGAGAATGCTTGAGGTAAGCATGTGATAAGGGCTCTTTTATTTGCAAGTATGAAAAGTGCATTTATAACAAAATAAATGAGGGAAAGTTTTATTTATTTATTTATTTATTTTTCTTTTTTCGGTTTACTCTGCAAGCATTTATAGTTATTATTCTCAGTAATCCCCTTTGACTGTGTATTCACATTTTTAAAGACTGTCTCTTTGTAGAATCAGATCTTTTATTACATAAAAAGCCTTAAATTAAATTACCCAAATAATACAGGCAGACAGATTTAGAACTTAGCATTCATGGAGAAAACTGAAAAATTCCTGTAACTTTCAAGAAATTAGAGACTATAATGTAGCATTTCTGCATGCACATAGTGATCATATTAAAAAATATACTCATTATCTACATCCTTTCACTTCACATTTTATGCTCAAAAAATTTAGCCTGGCTGCTGCATTCTGAAGAAGCTTGAAATTATGTGCTTGCTAGAAATAATGAATAACTATAGTAGTAAGTTGTCTGCTACTCAGCAGGAAAGTTGTATTGGTTTGTATTAAAAGAATATACAAACATACAGACTGCAAAGCCCAGAAGGCAGTCCAGATTGTGTTTTCCTTTGTGTGGGTACAGCCTCAGTTGCACTAGGCCACTGAGTGACTCACTCCAGCAATTGTGGAAATCAGGCCATTGCTGAAATTAGAAATGAGCAAACCTCAGTAGGTTACTAGTAGACTTGTATTTCATATATTGCCAGCTGAAATTTTTGTCATAATAATTAACCTTAAATGGAGAAACTGTTGGCTATGAAAATAGTGAATAGCTTGGCTTAGAAAGGACCTTAAAGATCATTCAGTTCCATCTATTAGTAAAATATAGTAATTTTAAAAAACGTTTGCCAAGTTGCCATCTAGCAGTGAGAAGCTGCAGGGATGGCCTAATAGAGTTCAAGACATTATTTCACAGCAGGGCCCTAAAAGCCAATAAATGAGTTCCTCTTCAGATCTGATTTCAGTATTATGTGCTGGCAGGAATGTGTATGAGCTGCAATAGCACAAGTATTATCATGCACACAAACTATCAATGTCTTTCCTTTTAAGCTCTATCCATCTATCCCAATCACTTTCAGATAATGTAGATCTTCATTTAAAATGTTCAAAGGTTTTGTCTTGTTTTTCTAAACTGGCAACCTCAAGAGCAGCAGACCATTTACATTTTAAAGAGAAATCTCTACGAGGTGAAGGTTCCGTTTGAGTATTTGCATGCATTTTAATGAATCTGTTCTAACTTTTTTTTTTTAACAGTTGTTAGAAGAAACGTCATGTACTGAAATAGTTTAAAGCTCTGGCAAGCTACAAGGGCTACCAGTTTGTAAGAACTCTCTGGGGGGTGGAGGTGCTGTGTCCTTTACATTTTTTAGCCAACACAGCAAAATGACTTTTTTTTTCTTCTTCCAATTCTTTCATGGTTAAAAAAAGTGTCGCTTTTCATTTAGAGGGGTTGATGGGGTGACTGTATTGTTATCTGTTGCACAGTTTAGGAAAACATATTTTACTGTTTGCATGTCACAATGTGTGGCTGGCTTATTATTTGTGTGGCACACAAATGACCGAAGAAGTGCCAAACACTGTAAATGCTTCACTCTGTAAAATGGCACATTGACTGCTACTGCGTTGAAAATTCCTTTTGATCCAAAGAACAGCAGTAGGAATATGCTCTGTGTGGCAGTACAGGATGTGTTTTGATCTCCCTAGAGAGAAATATATTCTAAAACGGACTATTAGAAAGCCTGTAAAAACATAGAAGTGCCTATTTGGTAAAGCAAATGAAAACACTCCTATTGATTTAACTAAAATCAAAGTGGACCCTCTTTACTCATTATCAATTGGTAGCATAGGCTTTTGTTTGCATTAAATGCTGCTGCAAACCACAGGTACTTTCAGCGGGATCTCTGTAGGACTATTTATGTTGTGCTATAAGCTACATGACTAAAGGCATCAGAATCATCTTGATGGTTTGATCTGTTTGGGCTGTGTACACTTGGAGCCATTTAAAAAAGTTCTGGAGGAGATAATTTTGTCTTGATGCTGGTACCTGAAATTAGGACTCTCACTTCTTAAAACTTTGAAAACTCTAATAACTAAAGCACCCTCCCTCTGAGAAGTAGACAAGAACTCTTTGTGTCATACAACAGAAGTGAGAGCTGATCAAAAAAGGACCATAACATTTTACTCACAAAAGATGAATAACTGTGTGCAATTCTGAACGATTTAGACAAAAAGCAAACTGAAGTGTTGGAACTTGGTATTTCTGTTATGATCTGTGGGAGTTATAGAACATAAACAACTATGCGCTAGGTGCATTAACCCAAAATATACATTCATGTCACTGCAGCAGAGAATCTGCATACATACTATGATGATTGGCATTCTTCTGTCACCAGATGTACCATGAACAGCTCACGGAAGACCTTATAGTAGAATAACTACAATAGCCTTAGTCTGGCAATGATGAAATCAGCTGTTGTGGCAGTTTTGGAATTTTTCCAAAAATGAAAACTTACGGTTGCTCTGAAACCTAGAGAGAAGTGCTGAGTGCTCACACGTGAATCATGAAATGTTTGAGAACTTCAGAAAGATTCTATGGCGTATTATCCCTAATACTTGTGCCTTTCACTCTACAGTTTCTGTGTGAATCTGTGTTTTTTGGACTACATGGCAAGATGATCCCTCTCACATCAGCCACTGTTTGGTGCCCACTGAGTCTGTTTCCTAGCTACCTCTAAGGTTCAGTAACTTTCATTTTACCTATAAGAACATTCCATTTATTTATTTATTTATTTATTTTATTCAGACTCAAGCAAAACATTGACAGTAAAAAATATAGAGGCTTTTCTGAAAAAAAAAAAAAAACATATAGTACATAGCCAAGCCAGATGACGCAGTTCTGGATGAGAAGATAGTTTAGTACACAATATAGTGCATTTTATTACTGGTGATGTTTGATAAGATGATGAGTAAGAAGCAGAGAATAAAACAAGTGGAAGAATATGCGTCTGTGAGCGGATGTGTGTGTTTATTCATTCATGTTTCATATCTAATCATCTCTTGTCATGTCACTAAGGATGTATCGAGTGTTTCACTTATTTTCTTTTTTCTATTCATTACTACTATGTCTAAATGCCTTCAACAGCTATTCCATTTTCTATCAGAAAGTAATCTGTGTGATTTTTGTTTTATAAGCAGTGGTTTCAACCCAAATTCTCTCACCAATGTCACTTTCCACAGAGAGGTCTCTAAAACATCAGTTTCTGGAGACTAACCAGAGGTATAGTTAATATAAAATACATGAAACTGCTCATCTTTCTGCACTGCAGACAAGGCATTTGTTTTAAGGAAAATTTTCACATGTCCTGGCTCAAAAGGGGAATGCAGGAATAATAGGAGAAACTGCAAAGATGAGTTTTGCCCAGATAAATCTGAATACATAAATAAAATAAAACAAAACAAGAAAAGGTTTTCTAAAATTTGATGTGTTTTGCTGGGATGTTTTTGGTGGTTTTCTTTTAGATGCTCTGAAAAAAGTATACTTTCATTATTATGCTAAATCATTTCATAACTTTCAATGAGAAGAGAAGATGTTGGGTGGCCATGTAAAATTAACAATTATAGTTTTAAACTTACAGACCAAAATTGTGAGAAATTGTATCCTATCGACATATTTTTCTAGAAAAATCTAGTGATGTTTGTATTTTCCCAAAAATTACTGCAACAGAGCAGGGAATGCTTTTTTGCAGTCCATTGACAAATCTCTGGTGGTTGTAGTTGATATTTTAGGGGAATATTCTTAAATCATTCAGTAAATGATCATGGTGAGAAATGTTTTCAGGAAAAAAAGATCGTCAAAATATACAAACTCTTCATATTCAAAAGAATAGAATCCTAAATATGATTCTGAGATAGATATTATTTTATCAATTAAAATATCTATTAAAAATTGGACTATCATCAACAACGACTGCTAAGTATCCTACTGAGCTTTTGACCTCATTTGTCTTCTGAGAATGCATTCAACAAGCAAACATATTTTCATTTAATTAATATAGGTACTGGAACTTGAAAATAAACTCTTAGCTCACATACAGCTTTTTATAACCTTGCTCCTAAATATTACATATAAAGTGTGAGAAAGAAACAAAGATCCAGTAGGTGGGAGTTCTTAGATAAACATAATTTTACCTGTCCACACTTATTACTTTTGTTCATGTGAGACTGGAGGATAAGTATATGCACGTTATTTATATACCAGAACTGTACCTGTATCTACATACATCTCTCTGCCTTTCACATTAGCTTGTAACTTGAATGAATCAGCTTCAAAAATTACTCAGTCATGATCTTATAATTTATCTCTCTTCATAAAACAGTTTTCTGAATGCCATATACCTAGTAATTCTCAATGTTTGTTTCTGAACACTCTCTACTTCTTCAATCTTTTTTGGATCGAATCTGCAGGGAGTGTTTCATTGATTTTCAATATGATACTTACGTACTTTATATCCTGTTCATTATCCATCTTAGCAAGTTTGTGTCCTTTAATTGGTTCTGTGAAGTGTTCTCTTCAGCTTGAGCCATCTGCAGTGATAATTACTATCTAATCATTCAGTGTATCTTCAAATGTAGCTACCTTAAAGTAATTTACATGAAAAATTTCTTAAGTAGTGGCTTGATCAATTTGTAGGTTTCAAACTAGAAGGAAAAAGAAGTGAAATGTTTTGCCATCATCTTGGTGGCACATCTCTAGAGCATGTCTGAATCTTTTCTTTTAGTTGTTTGCCTTTTTTTTATTATTATTACAGTCTCCATCAAAAATCACATCAAGTCATAGAAATATTAGGTTAAGATATGGCTTCTTCTATATCATGTGGCATGCTCATGTTCATGTCCTCAAAGAGGCAGAAATCCAAATATGGCACTTTCAGAAAGCCTAAAACTGCCTGATCAGATTGTCTACTCACAAGGCAAGGACAGGATTGATTTTAGAGTCCAACTTTGATATTCTTATCACACAGCTTAAAAAAAAACTCTTGACAATGACCTTTTGAAGGTGACATTCTTTACACCATCAAAATTATCAACAACTATTTCACATACTAATTGAGGAATAGTGTGACCCTACAATTTCTTTGCAGTAAAATTTTACAAGAGATTAGTACAGCATAACATTCATCTGAGCTCTTCCACTCTTTCCTCATTCACACAAAAGTGGCTCTGTGAATGTGATAGAGACCTCTGTCTTATTTGCTTGCATTTTTACCCAGGGCAGCCTCTACTGAAGGCTAATCACCTCTAGAATTATACCAGGGGACAGGGACATTGAAAAGATTTTAAGCATCTCTGTATATATGTTGGCTCTAATGGTGAAATTGTGGAATCTTTATTTAGAACACAGAAGCCTTGCTGCCTAAACAACCAACTCTGCTCTGATGCAAAACAGTCATTAACAGCAGAAGCCACCCCTTCCGCAAGGTAGAATTCAGCTGTAAATCCTATGGCCTTTTTTGTGCTGGAAAAAAATTTAGATTTCTTCCATCAAGCTCTTTCAATCATCAGCATTGTGGCTCAAATACGCCAACTACATACTTACAGTGGTTTAAGCTCATCATATGAGTTCTCACCCAGCATCAAATACCCTTGAGGCCCTCGAGGTACTCACTGGATATCCCCTTGCACATTACTCAGCAGGTGCACCCAGGTCCTTAATCAAAAGCAGATGGCCTTTGCCTGAGACAGAGATATCTCATACTGTTTTGCCCAGCGTGTAATTCATGTGCTCTACAGTGACTTTGTCCTCTTTTTGTTAGAGGTTTGATTAGGCAGGGCAAGATCAATTGGCAGATTCCCAAATGTTGATTAATCAAGTAGCTCGTCTTAAACCTGTTTCCTAATGTTCGAATGTCCCAGTATCCATTGCTTTCAGTGTCATCTTTAACAGCCCATTGCATCATTCAATTTGTCTGGAGGCTTATTCATAATGGTTTAGTGGGCATGGTAGTGATTACTTGATGATTGGACAAAATGATCTTGATGCTCTTTTCTAACCTTACTTATTCTGTGATTCTATGATAGGGGATGTGATATACCTACTCAATGCCATACTCTTTGGCTCAAGTATTTGCAAGGTTGTTTCAGAAATGAGTCCTATTATGTGACTCGGTTCTTTCTGGGGTGCCATGTTTCCACAAGTCTTGCTTTTCAAGGCCCAGGACAGTATTTTTTGAGGCAGCACGGTGTGCAGGATATAGAATCATAGAATCATAGAATTGCACAGGTTGGAAAAGACCTTCAAGATCATCAAGTCCAACCACAACCAAACCATACTACCCTAACACTAACAATCCACCTCTAAATCATGTCTCTGAGTACCACATCCAAACAGATTGTAAATACATTCAGGAATGGTGACTCAACCACCTCCCTGGGGAGCTTATTCCAGTGCTTAACAACCCTTTCTGTAAAGTTGTTTTTTTTTATATCCATCCTAAATCTCCCCTGGCACAACTTGAGGCCATACATGTTGCCAGGTTTCTGGTGTCTGCTTCTACCACTGTAAGCACATTGTGTTTGACATGGTGGACTTGTGGCAGCATGATATAATCCACCCGCTGGGCCTCTCTGTATTTATATTTCAGCCATCGTCTTCCATACAACAATTACCGTACATGTTCACATTCACAGATTAACTGTGATAGCATCCATGTTCAAGTGCAAAGCTGTCATTTGAAAACATGGAGATGATTTTCAGGTAATTGTGGACTGTAGAATTTATTGAAGAAAGAAATTATGCAAACCAGGAAGCCAGTGGAAGTAAAATATAGATAAACTTATTTAATGGTTATCAATTAGGGAAATAATCACCATAGCTTCCAGAAATAGCAGGATTCTGGATCAACTCAACCTGGCAGTTCTAACAACTCACCAATTACTTCAAGTCAAAATTAGTCAATTTTCTAACAACAATTAGTGAGCAACTATTTTAAGACTAATTTAGGCAATGGCAAATAAAAGAGTAAAAAGTAAGTAAGAGGAAATTGAGAAGAAAGAGGAGAGAGAAACAGAGGAGAGATTGAGATACGGAGATATTTCACCACTCCTGGATGCAGCGTTGTCTAGTTCTGTGGGTGGTGAGTCAACAAAGGTAAACGAGTATGTTCATCGTTACATAGTCTAATTGGTCAAAGACTGCCCTTAGGGCTGGTACTCCACTTGTGTCTAAGATTCTTTGATGTCTTTGATGCGGGTCTTTGGTGGTTGTGCACTCTCTCCTCCATTTTTCTGAAGTTTATCAGCTCTAAGGAGCAACGACAGGAAGTGAAGATAAACAGTCTATCACTCTACTTCTGCAGAATGATGTTCTATAGATCTTACAGCTTCCAACTTGAGTCACTAAAGCTCCATTCTTTCACTCTCAGACAGTTGTTAAGTTTAGTTGCTTGAGTCAAGAAGTTGCTTGCACTGTTCCCTTCTGAGTTTGAGTCAAAAAATTACAAGTTCTTTGTAAGGCTCAGATCAGCATCAACTTATCTGTATGCCTATGACCCATCTCTGAAGCCAGCAGTGTGTTCTTGAAGCTTGGAAGGCTAACAGTATCATGGTATGCATGAAAATAAGGGTGGCCAGCAGAGTGAGAGAGATGGCTGTCCCTGTTTACACAGTCCTCCAGCCCCAGCTTGAGTACTGAATCCAAGTCTGAGGCTCCCAGTACATGAAGGATGTGGAGCTGTTGTTTTCCGTAGAAGTGCAAATTGACCAAATCATTTCTGATTATCCTCTCACTCTGTGTGACTGTGCTTATACTGACTTCAAAACACATTTTCAAAAGCATAGATTATTTCTCTTCAAAGAAAGAGCTATGGAAATCTTAAGTTTTGACAGAGCTGTGTTCCTGTAAACTTATCCTTGAGGATGGCTTAATTACTTACTACAATCATGACAAATTTTCATTTCAGATAGTTATGCACATTACAAGATAGTTCAAGCATTCTTATAGAACTGAGAAAGAGGTTGCATGATGAAAAGTGTTTGCCGTATTCTTGCTTTTTGTTTTTTTCTGATGGTGTATCTAAATACCTAATTTATTCTGTAGGTAGAATATCATTCCTAATAGTGGAAAACTTCATCAGATATAATATGATTTTTGAAAGCTTAGCTTGAGCAGCAGCATATTATCTATGGAATGCTGTTGGAAAGTTAACTTGCTAAATAAGCAGATTTTCAATGACTTTTTTATATCATAAACAGGACAAAACCAAACGAACTAAAAAGGGATTTATACTGTGCATGGGGTCTTGACCAAAGAATGAACAGGAAGAGCTGAAATCTTTGTATTAATCAGGGAGGAATTGGGCTTAACTAACTCATAGAGAACATCTGCAAATTTTGGTGAGTGGCTTTCAAGTCTGCAGTACACTTGGCTGAATCTTACCAGATTTTCTGCTTGAAATGTTTTACTAACAGTCCACTGAAGTGTGAAAGTAAAATAAGTTCTTAGTGTGGGAGGAAAAATGCGTTTCTTAGGAGTATAGCTTAACTAAAAATAGATGACTCTTTCTCCCACATGGAGTATGCTACTCTGTACAACGAGGTCAAATTTATTTTTAAGTCCTATCAGTGTTCCTTCTTATCAGTTATGGCAAGCCTTTGTCACAAAGACAGATTTATAAAAGAAGCCATGAAAACTATGATCTTTTACTGTCAAATACACTTGAAAGGAACAATTTTGTGTAGGACTTAATTTTCACCCTGAACTCACTACATAAAAGCCCAACTAGTATACCATCCCAATTTGCTTTCTTTAACTTGGAACTTACTTTAAGGAGTGATTATCTTCTGAGGAATGATTGAAAAAATCTTTTCTTTATGTGTCTATGGAATTGCTCTTCAAGCTCTCGGCAATTTTAGGCAGAGTGCTGTACCTGAAGAATACCTGTATCAACTAAGCTGGCTTTGCTTATATCAATGAAACATTTCATGGCTTCTTGGCAAATCCATGATGTTGTAATATACATCATATCAATTTTTATTTTTACATAAAATTAACAAAATGGCAAAAGCAGAAGCTTTATGCTTTCTGTTCCATATTACAATTGTAATTGAGAATTAGAAATACTTGGATCTGTTTTAGCAATAGAACTAAATGAAATTATATGTGGTTTCAAAGAACTGGACAATGTGCACATCAAATTCTTTTCGTGTTGTTTTGCCAGCAGCGGGTCACCTGATTCAGTGAAGTGATTTTCCAAACAAAGTACATTTTGCTGAGTAAAGATAATGTTTCTGTGTCTTCAGATAAGTGACACTGTAGAAATGAACACAACTCTGTGTTGTCTCAATTAGAGATCAGAGAACGTGGAAGAAGCCCACAAGGACACCAAAACTGAGTTGTCTCTGTGTCTTTATCTGCGTATGTTTTATCAGAATGTGTCTGAAGCTGGTAGCGAGAGCTATACTAAGAGACAGATGCTTTCTGTAACTATCCTTCTTTCAGTTACTCATAACTTTATCACAGTATACCTGCTTAAATTTAGTTTTTCATGCTTGGTCTTCATTATTATGCTCTCCCAGAAGCTAGGTTACTTAGGGGTGAGACGTTGACAATTTAAGGAATTTCAGTTATTTTCTGAAACAAAAAAGCTGAATTTTGCAATGATGCTGGGTGCACTGCAGTTCCTTTCTCTCTTGCAGAGTGTGTGCAGCACAAATCCATTTTAGTATTTGGGCTACATTTATCTGTACATTCATTTACAGCACCAATTTATAGAGGAGTTGTCAGGAATAAAGTCTGAAAAATAGGAAGTCCTGGTGTCAGTCAGGGTCCTGCAGATGCTACAGAAGCTGATCCAGTTTTGACAAAGACAGAAATGAGAACGTTCTTCTTGGTGAATATGCAGGAGAATCTGAACAGTGCTGTGGATTTACTGAAAATACCTAAAATCACACCAGGATGCACACACAAGCTCTAATGCAGGCATGTCCAACTTGCAGCTTTGCTTCCTACTACTGCCTGCAATTGAAATATTTCCATGTACTGCATTTGGAACCTGTGCATTATTTGAAACCAGTGGTTTTGAAATCTATAGATGGCAGAAGGTATGTTGAAAGTATTGATCAGAAACAGATGGTCATTATAAGTTTGTATTCATAAATACAATATCACCAGTGATACTGTCCTTCTCTATGAATTAGAAATAAAGCCCAAGAACCCCTTCCAAACCGTGCAGGCTACTTTTTAAGTAAACTACCTCAAACACACTTTGTTTACGTGCCCACAAAACTTCTTGTGAGCTGCCAGTCCAAATATTAGAGAGAAGTGAGTAGAGGTTGGGTAGGAACAGCAAGGACTTGATGAGGACAGAGGGACTTGTTTTATATTGCTAAGTAGAAGTTTTTGTTCTGGATATTCTTTGTTTTGTCCAATGTATCATTCCAATTCTTTCCTTCAAGGTCTCTTGTCAACAGTGTAAGTCATTTACTCTTTGCTGCCGTCTGTCTTGACTCTGCTGAAATCACAATACCCAGTATCAAGACACTTGCATTAGTCTTGCAGGAAACCATATTTTTCACTCTGTTCAATCATAAACACTTTTGCTAAAGCCCACTTAATTCCTTGTCAGTTCAACTCTTTTGAATAAAGGCAATTAGTTGAGGTTTATGAAATCTGAAGCGCCTGAAACAAGTGATGTCCCAACATCTTGCCAACCATATGTAGTGCAAATGATAACATAAATAACAATAATAAAATAGTACCATGTTCATGTTCCAAAAAATATTTATTTTGAAGAATGTAGAGTCCAAATTGATGAAGAAATTCCATAGAAAAACCTTGCCTAGAAAGAACTTATATAGCAAACCCTGTGTGTCATCTTGTCATTACATTCTTCATTGCACTTGTGCGGTGTAAGTCTACTGAAAAGAGGACTCATTGATTTATCCCCATCAAAATTTCTTTTCACTTAGATTCATTTTACAGTCCTAACACAAATCTAGTTCTTCCAATTAGTATTATGCTCTTTTTTTTTTCTTTCTTTTTACTTGTTTTGTGTCACTTTCAGAAGATGCATTTCATATACTGTTGTAGTGGGTATAAAAAGAAAATAGACATTGATTTTTTGAGTACATATAATTTTTTTTCCTAGCTGACATTTTGTGAAGTTTCTATGCATAATATCTAGGCCCAGTGAAAGCCTCATATAATTCTTGTAAAACTTGCAACAATACTTAGTGATTGCCTTTCTTGTCCTAAAAAGAAAGAATTCACAAATTTGATTATTTTGTTTGTTTTTCTTATTTTGATCTTAATTGCTTATTTTGACCTTCATTAAAAAATCACTGGTAAATTGTATGATTTCATTTAACAGAGGGCATGGCTTGGTTTCTTGTCTGGATGGTACTCTGAGGCCTATGGAAATGTGCTAATTTAGAAGAAAATTTCTTCAGAACACATATATTAACCTAAATCTGTCTCATTATTGCAAGAGAACAACCCACTAAGGAGAGCTAAATTACTAAATCATATTCAGAGCTGCAAACTACCATTTCAAGCACCAACAAAGACATTTATGTAACCAATTCAGCTAATAGATTTGCATAGAGCAAGTCGTTAAATGTCTTCTACTCAGGTTTAGGCTGATGGTGATTGAACAGACTCATCACTATGGCAGAACATGCTGGCCTGTAGTGGCCTACTTCAGAATAAATAGGTGCTACAATGATATGCATTTGTTTCTATTAATGCAGAAGTACTGTAGGATATAAATGCAGAAGGCTATGCTGTGCAAGGTTTGGTAACCATCTGAAATGACATACTCACTGTTGCCATAGTTCTACTACTTCCATTGTTAGATAAGTGAGAATGTCCTTTAGATATAAAGTTCACTCATAAGCAGCACTTTCCTTGTTCTAATCTTGTTTTTTATAACTCAATAACTACTGAAAGACAGAGAAAAGGAGAAATTACTGCCATTTTAAGTTGCGGCAGTGTGACAGACAGCAGCCATTAGGTCCTACAACTATTCTCAGGCATGCTGCTGTCACTGAGAGCAGAACCTGACCTTTTCAAAATGTATGTGTGCAGGATTCTTTGCCTGACCTTAATTTAAAACTGGGATGGGGGGCAGCATACTGAACACTTGCCAAGAGGCTGCTATTGTTTTGGTTATGCAGAGAATGAATTCAGGTTTGAGAATGATAAAATTAGGGTAACGTAGGGATTACTAAATAGACTCACTAGACTGCATGCAGTAATTCTATTCAAATGAATTTACATGAATGTATACTAGCATTAAGATAGGCAAATGTTTCTATAAAGCACAGTCATGTAGTATGAACTAGAATATGCATGAAAGATGAAGGCAAAACTTATATCACCAGATATACCCAAGGCGTTTGCAGACTGTGCTTGTGTTAGTGCAACATAGAAGCATATTCACTCAAGTGATTACCTATCTGACAAAATTTCGCATTGCTGAACTGCTTAAAAATAAACTAGTAAATAGTTAATATCCTTTCTTGTTTATGGTGGTTGGTTTACATTTGTTTGTTTGTTTGTGTTCTGTTTTTGTTGTTGTTGTTTGTTTTGTTTTTGTCACTTTAATTCCCTTAGAACTTTCCACTACTTCTTTGGAATACAAGAGCTTTCATTAAGTTTATAGTTCTGATGAGGTTCAGGTGTTAAGACAGAAAAGTAATTTGAGAAAATTTCATTCAAGCATCATGCTCCCGAACAGAAGAATCCAGGATCACTCTCTTAGTTTCCTCATTTGTATTTTCTTTCTTCTATCTGTACTGTATTACTCAAAGCATGATTTAAAACATTTACCTTCTTCTTAGTACACATTGTGCTAGATCATCAGTGCTTCAGCACAAATCTTCCCTTTTGTCAGCCTCTGAGAAGATGGTCCAAGTTTTTACACATAAATCAATACAAGTTGATCATCAGTTCCAAAGATAGATTAGATAATATTATAAATACAAGTGCTTCTTTCACTGGAGAACAGCTCAGAGAACATCTTTGCATACTTTTGGATGCATTGTCCTTGAAGTAGCGAAATTATAAGAAAGTATTCTAGAAATCAGTATCATAATTTAGGTTTGTTGAAAGACTGGAGAAGCTTTAGAGGCAGATTTGTGCTTTGGGTATATATAAAACTGTAAAATCCCGTAGTTTAGTGCAAATAAAAAAGTGCTTAGCTGAAAGCCTTTACTGGTAAAAATATTCACAAATATTCATATTTTTATTCAGCTTGTCTCTCTAAGAAATGATCAAAACTTGATTTTGTTAGCTTATGATTTTAGTAGACTTCATAAGGACTGATCCAAACCCACTTAGTGACTTTACCAGAGTTGTAGATTACTGATCATGAAATTGATGGCAGGCTCTATGCCAGATGAGGTTTCAATATGATGAACATGCTCTCTGTAAAAGTGCCTATTGCTCTTAGGAAAAAGGTAGCTGTGCTATACCTAGCCTATATGGAAGGCAGTAATAAAAGTGGGACACATTCAATCATCATAGACTTTTTCACAAGCCTGCTTTGCATGATAAGAAATTCTCTGGAAGAATATGCCTGACCACCAAACTTCAAGTACACTCAGTACATGGAGTAAGTCACAAGTCCTATCTTTTTCTACCTCCATTCATTTGCTGTTGTTATAGTCACAATCCCTCTTTGTGTTCTGCTTGCTCCTCTTCTGTGGGGAAGACAACACAGTGGGACTGTTTTAATAGAGTTGAAAGAGTTTAAAAATACATTAATAACTCAGATATTAAAAAGTGAGATGGAGAATTTTCCTGTTAAACTGTGGGTTGCACAAAAAGATTAGTTTGAGTCTCTTGAGAAATGCATTATTCAAGTTGCATATCGCTTCCAGAAATGCTGCAAGGCTTAATTAATTAGTGATTATAAGCTGCTTCAGGTCTCTTTAGATGAAGGGTACTGTAAGATTTCTTGAATTTACTATTGTGTTGATTGATGATAACTATGTTTTTCCTCTTTCTTGTGGAGTGAAAACACATAATAACAATTACAAACTTGATTTTCTGATTGTGAATATGGGGGATTTCTTTGCTCCTTTTTCATTTCTTCCTGTCTAACTTTGAATTCAAAAATCCATTTTTCTTCATTAAGGGCATATAAAGGTTTTGGTTGCTGCTAGCTCATGCACAGCAGCTTTCTTTTCATCACGACTCTACCTACAGTGGAATTGAATACCCTAAAGTAGGCTGTCAAGAGTGCTGCAGCTATCAGACCTGATAACAGAACAAATCCAGCATTTGAAAATGCAGAGACATATCTCCACCACAGGTCTGTAAATTATGACAGGATTGCAGTGTTTCAACTGAGCTGAGTTCAAGAGTACATCCACATAGGATGCAAATGAGATGGAAGCTGATATTCCTAACTTGGAAATCATTGCTCACTTACATCTAAGGAAAGTTATATTTGTTCAAGGCAAAAAGAATGAAAGACAAAATGTTTCTCAATTGACTTGTTAAAACAAACAACCAAAGAAACAAAACAATTTTAAGGAGAAGATGTTCCACAACCAAATCAGCAACTTAAAGTGAATCTAATCACATTTCCTAGTCCTTGTCCATCCAAAATTCAACAGCGGATTTCTTGACTGTAAATCAATCTTCTCTAACAAAATAAAAAAGAGAAAAAAAAATGACTTTGTTTCACAATAAAGCTATTCCTTAACTAAAAACAATTCACCTTGTTAGACAGTTTGTGCAGAACGATATATGACATTGTCACTTTCTGAAGTATAAATACAGCTCATGGTATACAGCTTACCTGTGTCTTCATTCTGGCCAAAATGACTTGAGAAAATACAATGAGAAGTAATTTCACAGTTCACACTTCGAGCTATCTTCTCTGCCTACAAATGAACTTTTCCAGTTCATATCTTTACAAAGTGATTAGTTTTATTTGTCTGCAATAAAAATTCATCCTAAATAATTAAATATGCATTTTTTTTTTCACCTAAGGCTTAGTGCATGTGCTAGCTACCTAATCAGTTTATTGCAGGACACTAATATTTATGTCAGTTCAAAGTTGCTCCATCCCTGGAGGTGTTGAAAGCCAAGCTGGATGGGGCCCTATGCTGCTTGATCTAGTGGTTGGCAAATGTGCCCACAGCAGGGGTATTAGAAGCCATTCTACAATTCCATGATTCTATGATTCTATGATTGAATGAACAAATTCATAAGAAAAATCCACTAAGCACTATGAAACATAATGATACCACTTTCAGCTCAAATATGAACTGCAGACTGTTAAGTATCAGCCCAACGTCTACACAATTATACTCTTCCCTAATTATCAAACCTTAGGTGGTGTCAGTAGTAAGCTGCTGGCCTAGAAAGATCTTTGATGGCAGAAGATATAGATTTTCTGGCCTCATGGTTATTCCCAGCAGGGTCTGTATATACACCTCCTGTGCTACAGGGGAAAGCAGCTGAAGTCTAGTACTCAGCATTATTTTGAAGGCTTTCCAACACAAATTTCAGGTTTTCTAAGCAGCCTGTCCCTAGCTTAACCTAAGTACATTTTTTTTTTTGTAAGATTGCATCTCAACCCTCACAGATTTATTTACTTAAGGGGAACATAATCATTGGTTTAATATGCTGGGCTCCGGATCCAGCTCACATAATGATGTGAAAGCATGCTTTCAGAAGTACTGTGCCATAGCCAGAAGTAGATGTAAAATAACAATGTTTCATTGTTAGCTCCCAAAGAAGATACACTTGAAGTGTGGAAGAAACAAATTTGAAATCAATGTGCCATTTAATTGCTTTTAGTTCCTCAAATGACTGACCAATGAAAAAGACATTTTGTTCTAAATGTGAGTTTTGGTGAACACTATCCTTAAAAAGGAAAAAAAAAAATCAAAGGCTTTTAATTTTCTCTCCCTCTGGCTTTTTATTTCTCTGGGTTTGCTAAATCTTGTAATATCCAACTTGTCAAAGAGACCATATGAAATGTTACATTTAAAACCCCTTAAGTATTTGTAAATCAAAGCTGTCCTATAATTTACAGAACATTTACTTTAATAAATCATATTTATATACCAACTCTCAATGCAAGAGATCTCACAGCATTTTACAAACTGGATTGTCTTCCAAATTGAGATTCAGCCATCTTTGGTAGGTCAGAAAGTTGGCAAAATCAAATCTTCAGCTATACTGGGACAGGCAAATATTATGTCCAGGAATGTTAAAACAAATTCCCATGTGGGAGCAGCAGTCACATTATTTTCTTTTACCCGGAATGTTTTTTTTTTTTTGTTTTGTTTTGTTTTTTCTTCTCTTCATGAAACTACTTCTTATATAAAAGATTATATCATATAATCTGTTATAATTGTCTGCAGCAGATAAAGTGATGAGCAGAGTCTCCTTTCAAGCAATTTGCCAAAGCAGGTGGTGACCTACTGGAAGAAGTGTCATGGATAGGCTTTGCACTATCAAAGCTATCTCTTCCAACGCTTTACTTTTTGACAATTGCAGCATGAACTAAAGAAACATACTTCCTCAGCTTTGATTCTCTGGACTCATGAAATAAAGTCGTGCTTGGAAGAGCCATACCAGCAGCAGCGTGCCCCTCCCACAGTTGGAGGATGGTTACTTGTTGCTTCCTCCAGTTGGATCCTTCTGAGCTTCCCTGTTTGGGGACCTGGCCTGCAAACATGCAGAAACTGAAACCTACACCTCAACCCTGTAATTTCTCTTCTCTCTGGGGTAAAGAGAGTTAAATGGAACAACACAAAGTGCCTGAGCAACATAGATCAAAACCAGCACTTTTTATATCATCAATTAAATGATATAAATAGAGACAAAGCGATTGCAACAGTTATTCTGAGGAACAAGGATAGCCATGTCAAGCAAATTAATTCATCTTATTCTCGGATGTGAAAAAATAGAGTAATTTTAAAGAATGAAATGTGATTAAAATGAAATGAAGTTTTAGTTTACTAGATTTGAACAGGCACACAAGTGCTTCCACTTATTTAGATACCCTCAGTCAGCAACATTGATTTATACAAGACATACAGCAACAGAAGATTGTGGATTTGAAATTATAGCTTTTCAACATTTTTTTTTTTAATCTTCCAAAAGATATTGCGAAAAGTGGGCAATTGATTTGCCTTAATAAATCCAGCATGTTTCAAGAATAATAGAACAAATAATTGTTCATCTATAAAAGCTGGTATTGAAGATGTGTATCTCATTATCTGAGACTTGATATTTGATATTTATTCTGTTCCTGTTTAAGACATTTCAGTCTTTCTAAGAGGAGAAGAAAGAAACAATCGTGCATAGCAATTAGTGAAAATCCGATGTATGAATTCCTTGCAGAGGTAACTTGAACAAAAACATGTAACAAATGCAGCAACAGAAATCAATGCATTTTCTCTGTTTTTAGGAGCACACCAAATGGAATAGATGCCAAAAATAATTCATGTACAATAGACCGGTCATGTAGCGTTTCAAATGACACCTATAACCAGAAGTAAGAAAGTTTCTTAGAATGTATAAGATAATACAAAATTGTTGCCTGAATGGAGATAATTTTATTCTTTTGATCTAGCTTTCATGCATACGTGTCTGGACACTAATTAAGTTCAATTTACCTATGAGTTCTGTTATAGATTGGGTATTGTGTCGATTTAAGAAGGAGTTTATAGTGCTCAGAACACTTGAGAAGTTGCATAGTGAAGAGGGTGTTAACATATTAGGAGATTTTCACTCTGTGAATAATATTCTTTCAACATGGAAAAAACATTCATATCATTGAGGACATCTTAAAATGTGGATCTCCTAATTGAAAATATAAGCACAGGAAAGCAATTTTTTTATCCAACTGAACTTACTGTCAGTGTTCTGTCTGGAACATGTCAAACATTTCCCAATGCTTACAATATTATGGACACGTGCATTTAAAAATTTTAAAGATTTCTGTACATAAAATGTGCACATAGAGGATTAAATTCATGGAGGAAATTAATAAATAGGAACAAGTATAATTATGTAATTTTCATTTGCCATGTAGGGGATTTTCAGGATTTTCTCTTTATGGGGAGCCTTTGCATTTTTAAAAGCATTTTTCATCATATAACATCATTTCTTCTATTTGATTCTTCTGGAAAAGTAAATCTTTTTTCTTAATATTTTATTTATTTATTTATTTATTATTTATTAAGAAGAATTTAGTGTTCATTGACAACTGTTATACTTCTTAGTCTTTTTCTAGGGATCAGAGCATTTCTTTTGTTCTCCTTCCTCATTTTTTTGTTTTCTTATTTTCTCCATTTATTTCTGCCGTGTTCAGAAAATCCCTCCAAGTATGCATGCTCAGTGGATGAGGCCAACTGTGCAGTGTGGGGCAGTCAACTGCTGCTTCTGTATCCACCGGGAAGCTGTAAGGGCAGTCACTGTCACAGGGCTCTGTAGTTCCTTCATCAGTGATCCCACATGTGTTCCTAAGGGGAGGATTTTCATGGAAAGATCACTTGATTTTATTTTGATTATTTTTTTTCCTACTTGGATATTAGTGTTCGCAGAATGTTAGCTAACACAAGAAGGGACAGAATTCAATCATGTATGCTGCCTCTCTTGTAATCCTTTGTCTCTCTGTTAAATATGCTGTCCAACACAGCATACTTAGATCTTTTTTTTTTTTTTTTTTTTTTTGCCTCATCTGTTTCACATTGTTATTCCAGTGGTTTATAAACCACAAGTCTTGGTTTATGCCAGTACAACCTGATAAGGAATTACCCCCTCCCCCTCCCGCCTCACATTCAGACATGGATCTCACTCTGGAACAAAGCATACTGAGCCAGTGAGTCTTGCTGTGAGGATGAAGGACAGAGACTAGGTGTGGTATCAGCCTTCCATCTTCACAATCTGTGCAGTTCTGACAACTTATTGTGCCTCTGTATTTACTAATTTCAGTAAAACTTGACAGTCACTTTATTTGGCAGTGCCCCGATCCTCTAGCATTTTGTGATAAGCCTTCAGTCCTGCATAGTACATGAGCTCATTGACAGGATGAGTGAAGAATGAGGGGGAATATTCATTATTCCCATTACATGTAAATCCTCTCAACAATAACTTATCAGGAAAGCAGCGTTACCTCACAGGGAAGTTCACTTTGGATAGATGTGCTTTAAAAAAACTGCGCTTCACTCTTGAACAATCTCATTTCCTTCTTTTCCCTTCTCCTTCCCACTGAAATGAGCTTGTTTACTTTTTATAAACTGATGGTATTATTCTGAATTTCACCATGATGACTAGAACTGTCAAGACCTCTCAGGAGAGGCAACTGAGACTTGGGAATTGTGGGTTGCATGATGTGGGTGAGGGTATCAGGAACTGTGCAACCATGGTTTGACAAGCTGGTTCAAAATACACAGCTCTATGAGGACCTGAACAAGTATGGTTTTGGTCTGTAAGTCTGATGAGCACTCTTGAGGATGAGCAAATTGAACTAGAATACAAGCAGGTTTTAGTTCAATCTGGTTACATACTGAAGGGTAGATCATCCATTTTGAAGCCAGACTCTGGAATACTTTTAAATCTGTTTCAAAAGCAATAATGTTGGCTTTCAAAGCCCCTGAAATATATTCAGCAGGGAAACAGTATTGTATCTGAAAGAAGTAGAAAATCAGGCACACATTACCTAGAAAACGAGAGCAAACACGAATCCTAAAAATGTCTGAAGTTCCTTATCAGTATAGTTAGGAAAGAACACTGTTGATTACTGCATGCCAACTGTGAGTTGCATTAGTTTTAAGGCATAGTTACAATTTTCTGTGTCATTTTTATTGACTGTCTATAACAATGTTGGTTTGTGTTTATTAGGCTTTCTACCTTGATGGGAGACAAACTGAGTGAATTAACAGCCTGTTTTCCATTTGTGACTTCTGACTCCATTAATAATACTTTTTTTTTTTTTTTTTTTTTTTTTTTTTGCGATGAAAAAATAAGATACCTACAGAGGGAATCAGAACATAATTTTATCAGATAATAACCATACATGTAATATAATATTGAAACATTTTCAGAAGGAATTGCTACTACTGTATTTCTGCAGGATAGCTTATCAGTTAGTTGCAATTTAAAATGGCTTCATACACTAAAGCTACTGACTGTTTCAGATGAACACCATAATGACCAACGTTTTGCTGAACCATGCTAATTGCCAGTTACAACAGTCTCCATTATCACTATATGTTTCCAAATCTGCTTCAAAGACCCATGTACATTAACTCTCAAAGAAAAGCTAAGTGTGACTCTCAGCTAAAGAAAGCTTTGCAAGACATTCCCCATAAGATGTTATAAATAAAACCAAGAGTGAATAGTCTTCCAGATTTGAGAAGATAGTGCTAACATCAGCTAGTGGTTGGGAGGAGGAGACGGTAGTGCTCAAATCTCTGAAATCAATAAAATTTATTTATTTATTATCTCCTGTTTATTTTTCCTCTCTTTCTAAAAAAACTACTTTATGTCATCCTGGTTTGCTCTTTGTTTAATGGGAAGATCAAATTCGTACAGGGATAGTTCTAGATGTATCTGTCAGTATGAAGAACTTTTCAGCAGGATTGTGCAATACAAAGTGCATTAGAGGTTCCATTCAGATGATAGTTATCATAGGTTTCAGGTGTTCCTCAACAGTGATCTATATTTCAGATCTCATCTTAATTTGGACAAAGGATTTGCCAAGAGCAGGGTGAAACAAAAAAACCTGCCTTCTCCAATTTGGAGTGTGCACAGTTTTCACTGAGAGTTTCACAGCATTCTTATGAGGGTGGTTATAGCTCCAGTCAAGTATAAAAGACACACATACACACAAAATGTAAAGCCATGTAAAACTAGTACGGATTTGAAACTCAAGCTCATGATTGCATTAATTAAAAGAACTACTTATCTTTTTCATTGTGTGATATTTTTTCCTGTAGTATTTTCTATCTATAATAGATAACAGGTATTACACCATCTTGAAAGACTGAAAATCATCTTCGCAGTTACTTAAGCACACAGCGTTAATGGGATCAGTCACCTGCTTCAGGCTAACATGCACCTAAATACTGAACTGAATCAAGGACCCCAGAAGGAAGAGAAAAACCAGCCACTGAGACTCTGATTTTCTGTCTTCTGATAGTTGAGCAATTTATAATTGACCAAGTAGCATTCAACAGGGAAAAAAAACAACAAAAAAACACAGGTGATTTATAAGGTCCTCTAGAAGATACATTAGAAAGCATTATGGGATGAAATCAATCAGTGCCTAGACTACTCAAGATACTAAATATTTTTCTCTTTTCTACTTTCAGGAAGCAAGAGGACAGATCAGGTATTAGTACCGCACATTTTTCTAACTGATGGCATCATTTTCTAGTGCCTTTTCCTGATTTATGTTCCAGTGTTTATCCAATTTCCTTTATAACATCATCCAAAGGCGAAACATTAGCTATTTGTTATTTAACCTCTATGACACCTTCAGAAATTGGCAGAACAAACTGGACTTATATTCCTATTGTTGCTTTAGATGACAGTTTGGCAAAACTGAAGAACTCCAACATTATTTGCTGTTGTTACCATAAAATTATGGAATTGTTAGTGTATTTTTGGCCTGAGAAGAAATTTGATTTTCCTCACTAGCTAGCAAGGTCGAATGAAAAAGACCTTATTCAGTTTCCAGTAAAACAAACAAGAATATTGGTACCAACATGTAGTGTGAGGAAAAGTATTCAGGAAGTTTTTTGTATCAGGCTGAGCTGCAGAGGATTCAGAAAACTGCATAAATACAGCTCATAAATTATTTAGCAAACTATTGAAATTTATACTGTGGAAAGATAATTTAGTTCCCTGTTTGAGAGATTTCTGGCTGCTTCAGAGCCAATACAAAGTCAAATGATTTCACTGGAGCCTGTTGCTCACGATTACACCTGGCGAT
Organism: Callipepla californica brunnescens; assembly: GCA_023055505.1. Taxonomy (NCBI): domain Eukaryota; kingdom Metazoa; phylum Chordata; class Aves; order Galliformes; family Odontophoridae; genus Callipepla; species Callipepla californica. The sequence continues at coordinate 63,489,911 of JALIRH010000002.1, forward strand.
CAAAGACATACCCAATGAAGAAAAAGCCCAAAATGCACACTGAAGGGCTGATGTTTCCTCAGAATCAGTTAAATGCTCGTGTTTTTTCCCCCAAAATATTTATTTCTTTCTAAATGCAGTATATCTGGTGGCAGCATTATATAAGATATAGCACGCAGAAATAACTTGCAAACTGTGTGAGTTAAACTGAACAGAAAGGATATGACTAACCTGACCCCAGCTGAAAATGTTGCCTTTGCTTTGAAGACAACCAAAGTTACCGCCTTGGGGTTAGTCCTGGCTATAGTCTATGCATGCCTGAACCCACGAGCATATTATGGCTGTTTTACTCAGTTTGATGTCCTGTCCCTGGGTCAGCAGATTTTGATCTCATCATAGTTTAAAAAGCCCACTGTACAGTGTCAATGCAGATAAAAGTTATCAAACTCTATTAGCCTCCTAATGCTTTCTCACAGCTCCCACATGTATCCTACAGGACAGAAAATTCTCTCTTCAGTATTAGCATAAATGAATTTCTAATGTAAGTAATCTTATTGCAGCAATAAAGATGATATGTCAGCGAAAGGTCTTAGAGCTGTAAGTGAACTACTGACACTAACTGGGACTTTGTATATCAATTATTATTTCACTGTGGTGCAGATATTCTGACCAGATTACCTTAAACGTAGGTTAACATAAATCAACTGAGCAGTGAAGACATAACCTCAAAGACGTATTTTGAAAAGTGGAAAGCCCACCCTATGGGCTGAGTCTAATTCACTTCTGTTCTTCATATTCACCATCAGATTAGCAAAAGCAGTTATTAGCCTGTTCTGAGTGATTCAGCTCATGCTACTGGCTCTTAAGGAACAGAGCCAAGTTCAGTCCAGTGCATGTGATAAATCAGATTTGGGCACCCAAAAAAAGAGACTAAAGGATATACCAATCTCCCATCCATGCACAATGTCACTTGCACTGTCATCTAAACAGCCAAAGAGGGAGTCTGGTGGCCTAGAGTAGTGTCCCTGACTATACAGCCTGGACCTCTGGTACGTCATTCCCCTTTAGCAGCCGAAGTGCCCAAGGAACTCATCATTAGGTTGTGCACCACTGCAGTTCACAGCTGTAGGACAAGAGCTGCTGGATGGGAAGTCTAGTGTTTGGGCATCAACTCTCCATTCTTCAAATTCAGAGGGCTTTGGATCACATGGCTTTGTAACTAGTTGCAGGGTGCTTGAAACCCAGATCAGAAACCATCAGATTTTGTTGCAGTAGCAGTTCTAGATAGGTGGTACATAGGAAACTTAGATATTTTAAAGCTTGGCTGTACCTGACACAGCACCAAAGCAAAAGCGACGTGAAAATGTCTCCTGCTTCCCTGATTTTGCATGTGGTTTTATGAATCTAAGCCAAAACCCACAGAGGTCAGAGGCCCCTGGATAAATTTAAGAGTGGTTCGTGTGGGTCCAAAGGAACACTTAGCTGGGAATACAATGTTGATATTTATTTCTTTCAGAATCTCCTAATATGCTCCATTAAAATCATGACTGGAATAACAGTTTTACAATTTTATATAAAAAAAATAATCAATATATGCCAGATATTTATTTGCCTTTAGAAACTTGAATATATCTAAACTTCTAATTATGGAAGCTAAAAACACCAGTATTTGTCAGGCTAACAACAGACTGACAATGTTGTATGGGAAATCTGTGAACAAATCAAAGTGATTGACACAACCTTGGTGTGTAGGTGACCACATTTTGGACTGATCCATTTGAAACTCTTTTTTTTTTGTTATTTCTAAACAAAAATGGGGCAACCTTCTGGATCTCAGAGTTACATGATGTACTGACAGAGAATCTCATAAAACGCCCTTAAATAAATATGTTCCCAGCATTAAATCTTCAACAGTGGTTAAACATAATTTACTCTGGGGTATTCATATGCTCTAAATCTGAAAAAGGCATTGTATTACATTGTGTATGACTGCACAGGAGGCTTATTAGGACAGGACAACCAGGAAAGGAGCAGTAAGATCACACACAGTGGATAAGGCGTTGCTCTCACAGAAGGAATTGCTTGAGTGAATTCAAAGTACTGACAGATAACCTTGCTGCCCTTCACAGTGAAAGAACTTTCAGGAATGTCTTGTTTTTTTTTCTCCCCTTGAATGAGCTGGTAATTGCATCCTGAAAATTTCTCTAATCTCAGTCCCAAAAGGATACAGGATGATTTAAGGGATTTGCGCAAGTTAAGCTTGGTGCAATAGCAACTGGCCTTAAGGGAGAAGCGGGAGAGAGAAAAAATTTAGACTCGTCCCTTCAAAGCTCTAGCTTCCTCAGGAGAGAAATTTAGGGCAGTGTGTGAAATCTTCTGCCAGATCTGTTCAATCATTCACAAAAGGCTAAAAAACAAACAAAAAAAGTAATGAAGCAGTCTTTTCTGAAAGATATAAACTTTGCCCGAGGAAGCCTTAGAAACAGGCCAATTCTTCTCTGGTTCTGACAGGCTTAGTCTCTGTGCTTCACTAGTCCAGGAATAAAATGAGAAAGGTTCATTTTCTGTGTGACCAGGCTTGTCAAAACATTACAGGCACCTGAGCCTAATGGTAGATACAGCATATGATAATGTTTGGATTTTTTAATGGTCTGCTTTTTGTCATGTTCTGCATGGAAAAGCACTTTGTCTGGTTTATCTGCATCTGTTCTAGAAGTTTTGATAGAAGAGCTTGTGCAGCCAGAGGATGTAATTGCCATGTTCTCAGACTTTATGGCTAGGAGAGCAGTATCTTGCAACATACTTTAATTCAGGGAGCTCTTTTCTGATTTCCTGTTTCAGCATTTGGTTCCTCACTGTCTGGGCAAGAAAGAAAGCTTTGGGGAAAGAACATCCTTCCACTAGTAGGGGTTTATAACTAGCCCTAAGGAATGAAGACCAGCACTCTTACTGTTGGCAGCTTTTGAAGGAATTATTTGGGAATCCTCATGGAAAATAACCATGAATTTTCCTCCCAGCACAAAATCTGTGGTGGGATTTATGCATTTTTCTCTATATAGTTTTACAAAGCATAGGTCAGTGAAAATTTCAGATTACTGTGGTGGAACAAAAACAATATATTGTGTGAACATTCAGTAAAATATTACATCTCTTACGGTACTTCCACAATGATGATAAAGCTATTTGTCTTCCAGCTACCTTCAATCCATGCTTTTCTTTTCATGCTATACTATCAAACAACCTGAATACTGCTTGGATTGATGTAATCTGACATGGTTCTGATGGGATTATGGGAATCTAGTACGACAAACAGACATGAGCCACACAGACCTTCTAGCTAACAAGTTTTGAAAAGAAATGACTAGAGAGAAGTCTTAGAACAAAAAAAGATACATTAAAATGTCTTAGCTCGAAAACATTTCTATTAAGTAAAGAAGAAAAAAAAAAAACACCGAGATTTTTGAATTAGAAAATAATACTGAGATGATATAAAGCCTATTAACTGTGACTATACCTTAAGTACTGGTAATAATTATTCATCTAAGGATGAATGCTTAGTTAAAACAACATACCCAATACATATGTATCTGAATACAGAATCTTACCACTGGTTTGGACAAATATCTATGACAGAAAGTAATGCCAATATTGGAAACTTGTTTTCTTTATAATAGTGAACCCAACATGAACTATTTGTACATTAGATAACTACTTGCTCTTCAATGGCATTTCCACTGTTACCTCTGAAACTATTCATCAAAAATATCTGTTGAGGGAGAGTCTTGAATTTCAATTTTGCAGTCAAAAACAGTTAAATTATGCTTATTAAAATTATCACTTTTAAACCTAAGTGGTGGTACATTTCCATCCCTCAAATTTCAGTAAAAAAAATAGTATCATGTTAAATGTGTTCTAGAAACTGCTTTCACAGAAGCAAAGAATTTTCCTACTTCCTTTGATGACACAGATAACCTTAAAAATATGAACTAAGTATACACGATAATATTATTTTCATCCTGAAAGGTGAGCTGAGAAATGTGACCATTCATCTTAATAAGTGGCTAACTCTGCAGTTACACAGTGACAATTCAGTTATCCCTATTGTTGACTAACTGCAGAAGAAATCAAGTACAGCGCATTTTTTTCTATCTACTACTATTTGTGTCCTTTCCAAATTAACTTTTGTGTAGGCAGATATGATGAACAATCCTGTGTTCTCAGATTCTCTTTTAATAACCTATTTGTTGGTGTTATGCACTGATAACAGGAATCTGTAATATACTGAAAAAGGGAGACAATGGAATAAGCAATATAAAACACAACACAGGAGGGAACAGATTGCAGATTCTACAAGTATCCCTTGTATATGTATATACCTATGTACACGGGTAGTTGCAAGTAAAACAATTAGAAGAATTGCAATCAAAAGAAAGTCAAGGAATTGAAAGAAAGATTAAAAAAACCAACAAAAACAACAAAAAAAAAAACAACTGTCACAAAAATATTCATCTTGTTGCAGTATAGAGTACGAGATTTAGGTTGTAATTTAGTCAAAAGGTTATTGAAGTATGAACCTCAACATGTTTTCTGAAAAGTTCTTCAGCTTCCCCTCTACCGGTCACTTCACATGCTCTTGTGAGAGAACCATGACTGTGTTATTTCAAAAAAATGAAACAGAGCCTTTTGTGGCTTAAGAAAACCATTCATATTCTGAATAACCCAGTAAGTGAGCAAAGCCAGTTTCATTTTTTGTTTGTGTTGTAATTAGTCATCTCATTTGGGATATACTTGATTTTTTTGACTGGATAGATAACTCAGTAAAGTGGCCTGACTAGAGAAAGTAAATGTAAAACATAATTTACCCTTCCCCTTGATCGACCGTGCATGTGCTGGAATGAGGTCTCTTTTCCTACTTCAGTTAGTGGCAAAAAGCAGAAAGCCTGTAGCTAACACCAAACTAGAGAGAAAAACGCATATTTCTGAAGGACTTCTGGTGAGGAAATTGTGAGATGTAAAAATCACTATAATTTTTATGCCAAGTAACAACATGATAATACAAAGTTAAAGAAGGTTAGTAGTTAGGTTTTCTTTCTTACTTATATATTTTGTTGGAGTGTTGGCAAATATCATTTTTAAGATGCTTCTTTTTATTTCCTTCCAATTTTCTTTACATGGTTCTGCTATAGTACTTGATAGTGATACGCTTGCAAATATAAAATGAAAGTTGTGATCAGGATGTACAGTGCTGGCAGCAGACAGGCTTAACAGAACAGTGCCACAGAAGTGAAATTGTAAAATTTCCAGTTGACATGAAATCATCTTATCTGATACATTTTGAGACGCCTGAAATGAGGTATCTTCTATCAAGAGCACCTGATGCATAGTAAACTTCCCAGACTTCCCTGAGTGTAACACATACAACAAAAACATTTGTTCATAAATGAGATAAAATGTATGTGACCTTTAAAAAAAGTCATAACACAAACCATTTTGATAGGACAACATGAATTATGCAAAAACCTGCCCCAAAAGGCAAAAATAAGACAACACTTCCAAATTCATTGTATGCGGTTTGCGAAATTGTTAAAATATCTCCTTTCCTAATCAAACTTATGCACTGCAGGTGAAAAGCTATTTTTAGAAACCAGAATTTAATGTTCTTGGGTGGGCTGCAAATGTGCTGCCAGAATCATTTGACAAAAAATATCTAGGGTGGTCAACAGATTATTCTACGTATGTTATGTAGCTTGACTCTTTGTGTCTGGTGGAATGCTAGGGAACGTGACCTTTGAGGATTATGAAATTGAATATAACCTTCTGCATGGATATATAACCAGTTATATAACTTATATAGCTCCCTCTTCTGTTCTTTTTATGTTTTTTTTCTTGTTTTTGTTTTTTTTTCCTCCAGTCTCCCCTCTGACTTTCATGTTCATGACAGTCTGTTTATGCAACTCCCAGGGTGAGACCAGTCTTAATCACCTGCTCCACATTGTCGTCTTGGAAGCCTTTCCCTCAGGGTAGTAGAGCTTAAGGTTGGCCCTTCTTTATAGAAATGGTAAGAAATATTTCTTGCTCAGGAGCGTTGTTGCCAGACCTCTAGGAAGAAGCAGTAGGCTAGCAACTGCAGAAGTGAAGGTTTTTAAATATAGGCCAGTTTCTCAAGCTACTGCTGAATCACAACTTACCTCAAAAAATAACTCTCTCAGCTCAATAGGAAAGTTTTTGGAATCAGTAAAATCCCACATGTGGAAAAAATATCAAAATCTGTGTCTCCAGAGCAGCGTTCCATCACAAAATAGCAGTGCTAAACATCAGAATGACTCCTGTGTTCAGTTCACGGGATAATAGAACAAGAACCTATGAAACTAGAAGTTCTGAAAAGGAAATAATGAAGGAAATGCAAATTTCACTCAGTACAGAAATGTTCTGCAAGAAATAAACATGGAATATATTTGATTGTCTACCGATCAGAAGCAAAGCAAAACTCAGTAGGGAAGTTAATAAAAGACAAAATCTACATTAAGAAAAACTCTCTGCCTGCATAAGAGCTGTACTTTCAGCTCCTGAAGACAACTGTGGACATTATCAAGTACCTTATCTGCTCTGTAGACACTAGTCAAATTCATTATTTTTTGTTATTAGACAGCTTTCACAGACAACTTTCCTTTTTACCCTTTAACCTCTGACCCAAAATGCTGTACAGAATGTGTTATTACAGAATTAAAGAAATGTTTTGGTCCTACCTGAGCAATTTCCTTTGTTTCCTTTTCAATTCCCAAAGAAATCTGAATACTTCTTTTTCCATTGGTTTTGCCTTCTTTGTTTTTTTTTCACTGATGTACATGAAGCTGCTATGGAATGGAGGTGTCTGACACAGTGCCCTGAGCCAGATCTCCAAATCAAACAAGCCTGTTAGCTCCTTCTTGCCAGATGACGTTAAACACAGAAATGCAAACACGCAATCAAACTTCTGTGCCAGACACATAGGGTGGCAAGAGGTGAGACTGAATGGGAGAAAGCATAGTTTTTCTCCTCTTAACAATATCTTGCAGGACTGTACTAAAGTGTTAGCCCAGATCTTGCCTCGGGCAAAGCACTTAAGAAAGCATAAAGCACCCGCAAACAAGGGAGCATCCATAGAGAGGAGCCAGCACCTGTCAGGAAGACCACAGCCTGCACAAAAATACATTAACCATCTTGAATCTCCTCATAGCTTTAGACTAGAACTCATCATTTCACAAGTCGGTACATGAAGCACAGCATCTAGGGACATTGCTTACTGAGCATGGTGGTGATGGATTGAGAGTTGAACTAGATCTTAGAGGTCTTTTCCAACCTTAATGATCTTGTGATTCTGTGATTTGCCTGCAATATTTCTGCTAAGAAAAGTAGGTGGAAAGATGCTAGTTAATATAATGTGATATCTGGGAATTGCTTGCTATCATACAAAACGGTCTGGTCCTTTAACATACCTATGACCTATGGTAGGGAACTCACTTTTAGCAGGAAAGTTGGACTAGATGGTCTCCAGAGGTTTTTTTCCAGTTCCTCTGGTTCTCTGGTTCTGCGATTCTTCCAACATAGATTTTTCTTGCTGGCTTGAGTAGGAATAAGGATGTCTCTAAAATTAAATGCAAAAGCAAAACTGGAATATTGGAAATTGAAAGAACAGGATTAGAGGTGAAGAACAAAATAAAAAAACTGGCTGCGATGGAGAAGGATCCCTTTGGTTGAACTCTCAGAAGTGGTGAAAGCTGGCTTCAGCTTCTTATTGCATGTGTACAACCAGACAGATCTCTATTGCTCTAACAGCCTAAATTCCAACCCTACCTAAATCTAAGATTTTGACTTAGCTATTAAGAGCTTGTCTTTTGTGATCATATTGTCACACAAATAGTCTGGAATAAATTAAATGAATACCTTCGCATATAATTGAAATGTTGTCCTGGCTGCAAAGATATCAACCTGTGGTTTAGGACAAAAGTTGCTAATTTATCTGCTACTAAATGAACCTCTAGGAAGCTGATAAAATTGTCACCAATGCCAAGCTAGAGCTAAGCAGTAGTAAGCTGTTGAACTTTCTGAGAAGAAATAAAATGAAATGATGTTACAAACATCAGTGAGTTTACAACAGCACAATGAGACACAAAAAGTAACATTTTCAGGAAGGAAATATCTTACATTTATTAATATCTATGGTAATGCTGTTTGAAAATATACCCTGTGTTTTCAGTAGGGAAATTGTCTTGGTAACATTTATTTCTGCTGACACCTTGATTTTCTTTAAAATCTGTCAGTTCTTATTTTTTCAGCTATAGTATTTCAGATTAAAAAAAGAATTCAGCTCAAGGCAGTTTTTAGAATTTGAACAGCTTTTCCAGATTTGATTTCTTTGACAACTTTTATACTAGTAACCCAGTAATATGAGGGACTACAAAACAAGGAAGTTCTGACAAAGTGGTGCTTGAGCCTTCTGTAAAACATCTTTTGATCTTTTTTTCTTACAGAAAAAATGCTGTTTTAGTTGATGTTGAAGCATTTTATAAATGTATCTGCAAATGCAAACATGTTGTATACGACCTGAGCTACCATATACAGCAGACTGAGCAAATGAAGTGTCCATCTTTTTTTGTCCTTTATTTGTTCAACTGCTCTACGTTGCAGAAAGATAAGAATATAGTACATGTCGAAAGATAATTTCAATTTTTTTCCCACATATGAAATCAAAACACATAAGACAGGAATAAGCCTTTAAATTATTGTATTTTAAATCTTAATTTAAATTTTAATTCTCTCAGATAACCTATTTCTTTTCTTCTTTCTTCCTCTCTCTCTCTCATTAATGTGAGTCTGCATCTAAGACCTCATGTCCTATGAAGACGCACATTACAGCCCTTTTAAACTTATTTCTTGTTGTTTTTTTTTTTTTTTTTCCTAAGTTTAATTTCTCATATGAAAATCTTTAGCTTTTCCACAGCATTTCCATGCTCTGTTCTGCCCCAGCTTTATGGCTATTCATCCTCCTCAAGTTTCTGGACTCATGACTGTCTGATCCTCAAGGCTGTCCAACTGACTGGAAAGCAAATGCTGTATTTCCCTTAAATACTGATTTAGTCTTTCATGAAAGGCTCACATACCCACAATCCTTTACTTTAGGTTACATTGGAAGTGCTAGTCTCAGGCACAAAAAGATTCAACGGGACTCCAGTATTTTATTAAATATGATGCCACATGCTATCTTCCTTCTTTTGAAAGAAGGTCTACTTTATGCTAGGGCATAGCCATTTTCTACATACCTTTAGAACATTGCTTGGCTTCTCTGAAGGTTTCATCTGTACACTTACGTATTCCAAGACAAACTGCACTTTCCTCCACTGTGTTCACTTGAACAGAAGGAAATGAAATTGTGGAGACATGGAAGAAATGGAAGAATGAGGCACTTATAAAAAAAAGACCAAACCTATCTGCTTTACAGCAGATAGCAGTGGTATTTAGGCTATTTATTTGAGTAGTCTTTGTTTCTGGACTTTTGAAATAAGTATCACTCTTGCCTTGTCATTGTTTAGGCACGAAGGAAAAAATAACATCAATTATTCCCGAACAGCAAGTCTGATATATCCTACTGTAGCTCCTACGTGAGAGATCAGAAAACACACAATATCCCCTTTTGAACAGATTCTGGCAAAATTGCTATCAGGAGAAATTGATGAGAGACAGCAAGAAAACCTTCCTTTACAAGAATATGTTTGTATCAGACACTCTCTTTTGAAAAAGAACGTCCTGCAAACTCCATTCTGTCTGTACTTCACATTTCAACACAAAAATCTTTATACTTTCTCAGTGGCTGTTATAGTAAAGCCTTCCGCATAACTGTTCATTTGTTGTTCATTAGAAGTGTCATCATTTCATTTTAGGACAGAGACAGCATGAAACCAATACAGTAACACTCTCTTCTCTCTGTTCCCGAGGAAGAGCCTAAATTCACATGCTTACAGGAGCAAAAAAATGATGTAACAATGCCAAGAAAATATCACTTTCATAATACCAGATGTGAGATATCTAAAGGCTTCTTAAAAGAACCTGAACCAGTTGAATTGTTAAATAAACCAATCTCAATAATTTATACCACCTATCGACAAAGAGAAGCTTCTTTACGATGCTTACTGTTGAATTCTTAAAACTGAATTAAATACATCCATTCCAAAACTTCACAATTTTTTTTCAGGCTGTTTTAGCAAAATGGCTCTTTGTCAATAAAACAGGAAACAAAATACACTTCTTACTGTATATGCACTAAATGTCTACCAAAGAGGCAAAGGGAGGCTAAATGAAATCGAGGTAAATTTCTTTGAGTTTCTACTGGATATTCACAGCAAACATCTTGCATAATTTACTTTGCTTTCAACAATATAACCATGAAGATCTCCAAATTTCTGTCCCATAAGAAAAAATTTTGGAGACACAGAAGCACGTATTTGTAAATATATTTATTTAAATATGCATACTAGTACATGAAGATGAAGTGGCATTTGCTGATAGCAGTTTGTTAACATTGTTTTATTTAACTAGGCAAAAAACTAAAGTAAATCTAAAATATGAATAAGCTTTGTTTTGGGCAGCTTCTATTCCACTATGAATGTAATTGATTACTAACTTCAAAACAAAGTAGAGTTAATACAATCCATTTCCATGTCAATATATCCATTGACAAAGGGGTATACAGAAGTGATAACCTCTTTTCATACTGAAAATACTTGAGGAATCGTGTTGGTGATACATGAGTTTTAAACTGCTTTTCATATCAGTTCTGTGTCTTTGCCTGATGATAGAATTTGATTTTATCACAATGAAATTTCACAGCTGATAGAAATTGTTCCTGCTGGAATTTGTGTTTTGTTTTTGTTTTTTTTTTCCAGTTTTGCTTCTTTAAGAGGATTAAAAATCCCACATTTTTTAGTCTAAATAACATAAACCATGCATATGGTGAAGAAAAGGGCTTTCAACTAAACAGAAGTATTTGTGTCACAATGAAAAGTAGGTTATGTACTGAAAAGAGCGTTGTCTAGTGCAAGGCAGCTACATCAGAAATGTAATGGAAATGAGAAACATTTTTCAAACTATCCACAGCATTCATAAGATATGTTTGATCACACTGCATTATTCTTCTGCATTATACTTCTTGTACCTGTGGAACAAGAGGATGGAAAAGTCTCTACATATCATGTTGGAAGCTTTTGATGGTTTAGTCATCTTCATCAGCTGGTGATGACTACTGAGGTTTCAGCAGCATTATGACTTCAAGACAACCAAAATAACATCATGAAAAGTTATGCAAGCACCTGCAGCGTATGGTGAAGAGGCCTCTGGCCATGTTCTAATGATGAGAGGCTGTGATCACTGGCTGCACTGGTAAAACAGGGACTGGTCACATCCTCCTCAACCAGAATACCCCTTCACCACTCTTCAACGCCCATTTATGCCTTATACTGTGTGTATATATATATATATATATATATATATCTTAGCTGAAATAATCAGTCTTCCACTCCTATTAAAGCTGCTTGTTCTGCTGTTTACCTATCAGAATAGTCCAACAGTCTCAGGATTCCACAGTCATTTGCACATTCGCTGAAAAACTGATTAGCACTTAATTTTGGAGGCACAACCAGCTCTCGACAACATATTGATCTGTCAGATTCAGAGGGCTGATTTGACTCATTTTAATATCATCCATATTGCAAATTACTTTATCTGAGTATACAACTGGGACATGGACTGAATTAAGTACCTCTTTTAAAGCTGTGGTTTCATCTTTAATATGTAGTCAAGGCCTTTTTGAAGGATGTCATCTAGTGAAAGATAGAATCAGAGAGTGAGAGAAACTCAATTCAGTAAAGATGTCAAATGAAGTAACTCAAGGAAGGGGGGGAGGGAGGGGCGCTAAAAATGTTAGTTCCACTAAGATCACCAACAGAGTCAGATTTTAATATTATTTAATGGTATTAAAGAATAATGCTACTCAGAACAGAAAACTGAAGTTTCACAACCAAGTACATGCTTCATGTTCCAAATAGGTAACTGTTTCTTTTTTAATAAGCATGGTTCCATTCACCCTTGTACATCAGTTATGACTCAACACAGGTAGCAGAACAACGAGTATTTTCAAAAGGCCACAGTTCAAAGTGAGTGCAAAACAAAATGCAGTAATAGCTACCAGCTGTTTCTTCATATTAAGTATATTAGAGTGACTGCTCCTGAATACTTTTTTTACCTGATTGCCAAGATATAAATAAATCCCACAATCAACAGATAGTTATGATCTCAATATGCACATCCTTTTGGTAGTATTGTAAGATCTTAGTTCATACTTCTCACACTGAGAAATTTATTTTCATCAATGACTGCAGATTCTATTAATGGTTCAGGCTGTGACAGCAGTTGTCATACACATACCCATTGCAAATCTCCCATTCCTGTGTTTGGGTTAGGCCCCAAAATTGATTATATGTGAAGATTTAAGCAGGTAAATCAGCATGTCACCTTGAAATAGCAAGAAAACAATTCAAAATCATTATTGCTGCTAAAGGAAATGCAGCATCTAGAGGTAAAATCCTTGAGAACTATGTGTAGAACAGGCAAATATAGAGAAAGTGCATGAATGTATAGGAATAGAAACAGATAAATTGTTTGAGAAATTCAACAAGGACTAGACAAATGAAGTTCACAACAGGAGACAGGTGGACAAGAAGCCAAAACAAATTATGGGAGGACAGAGCAGGAGAACAACCCAAACCCCAACAGTTAATATGTCATTGTAAATAACTGGAGAACTATAGCCATATTTTCAGCTGCCCAAATTCTTTTTCTAAGTCATGTTAATTACTGTTTTTATGGAGTGACTAACATACATGATGACTAAGCCTGATCAGAGCTGCCCCTTATTACAAAGTCACTGAAATAATCCTAAGAGAGAGCTGTATCTAACAGGAATTGATTGTGTTCCTTAGCTTAAGACTCAACATGAGCATTATCTCAACAACAACCAGTTTTGGAGGAGAGAATGAATACTGCTGAGATGTTAACTAACTCACAAACATTTGATATTGTCATTTAACATAATTCTAATAACAAATTCATCATTTATCTGCCATCAACTTGGAATTTTGTATTAGTGCTATGGAATAATTACTAGAACTGGGAGAGAAGCATTAGAAATGATTATTTTGTACAGATTTTGAAATATGAGAGGAATGACTTAAAGTGTGGATGTCCAGCCTTTTGGCTTACCTGGGTCATGCTGCATGAAGAGTTGCTGTCTTGGGCTGTGTATGTTGCTCCAAAAGTAATGCCTCCTCTTTATTTCCATGACAACTACAGAAGGTACAGTGAAGACAATAACTGTGTTTGATAGAGAAAATTCTCAACAGCAAAAAAATAGTTTTCACCATAGTCACCACAGTGCCTATGCATTTCCACCAGCAATAGCTGAGAGTGCATGCTATCCTCATCAAAACCTATGCCAGCAGAAGTGATCCAGTGCTGCTGTCACCATTGCTGAAATGCACCACTGTGTGCATATCCACTATTTGGTCTCCATAAATGTTGAGCAAACATCAATGAAAGCTATTGGGCACCTTCTTTTTTTTTTTTCATGTATAATTTCAATTACATACCTTTGCTTCATACGCACTTCCGTGTCAGATGCCATTTGTCAGCCCCTCTGCTGCCATCTGTCATATGGCAAAAAACCATAACAGAATATTGGTGGGAAGATTCAACCTCTATTGTCATAGCACCAACATCTGCCTCTGACATAATGGGCCAACATCATAAAATAGCAGGCATTACTTTTGGAGCAGACTTTGTAAGCTATACACTAGAAAAAAATTAGTGGAATGGGATATGTGGCCTTGTGAAACTAGCACACCAGTCAAGTCTGATGGCAGAGCTTGCTACTCTTAGTGGGTTCTCAAAGCGCTCACCAGACATTTTTAATGAATTTTTACTTTAGCTTATAACAGTGCCTCCCTGCCCCTCCTTCCTCTTCCATGCTCCAGTGTGGCCTATCCACGGACTGCAGTTCCTTCAGGAAAACTCCACCTATAGCCCTCTTCTTCATTCTGTGGTGTTCTGCTCTTTCTTTCCCAGACTCTTCCTGAGAACGACCTACGGCTGCTGGGCCTGACCATACACTGTTGGGGGGGGCTATTGAAATTTACTAGGTTCAGCACTGGCAACTCTGGCCTTGTGTCATCTCCCCACTGCTAATGGCTTGCCATGTAAGCACAGTACATCTCCTTTCCCAAGAAGACACAAGCATATTTTGTGAGTCACAATGAGGTTGTAGATAAAAGCTTTGTATTAATTCTACAAAATAAGCTAATGAGGCAGGTGTAAATTTTTCCTCATTAATTTTCTCAGCAATAATTCAGTTGATTGTAAAGGCTTTTATTCTTACCAGTGGGACTTTTTAATTCTAGATAAAATAACTACCCAATTTCCCTCTAAGGACAGTCCCTTAACTAGGAGTATTCCCTTTGTCATTAAAAAGGCAACTACTTCCATCCTGTGCTTCCAAAACTGATGACTGTCTTTCAAAATGCAGTTCAGATACACCAGAGATCCAGTGCAATGAAGATACTGAACCACAAATCCACCAAAATGTATTATGTTGTGTTTATGGGTGCTTTTGCCTATAGAAACACTAACTTTAATCTGAAAATTGTCTGATTTCTAGGGAAGAAAGAGGCAGTATGTAATCTTCTGCAGGTGTATAAATAAAATCATAGAATCAGGGACGCATAGAACCCTCAGAGTTGGAAGGGACCTTTAAGGGTCTTCTAGTCCAACTGCTCTGCAATGAGCAGGGACATCCACAGCTGAATCAGGGTGCTCAGAGCCTGGTATATCCTGGCCTTGGAAGTCTCCAGAAATGAGGACCATTCTCCATTGCTACAAAAGTCTTTTTCCATATATCCAACCTAAATCTACTCTCTTTAAGTCTGAAATGTGAACATACTTACTGACAATTGCTTTAGGAAAAGACCTGAAATGGCTATATTTATTCAAGGGAAAAATAAGGTAGGTAAATTCCTATCCAAGGTTAGGTATACACTTACAAATAGATGGAATGTTTACATAAATATCTAATTCACAGATTTCACCACTGATTTTACTACTGGTTTCTTGTGCAATTTTTTTGAATGTTTTGTTGGATGGTTGGAAACAGATCTCGTCTGTTGCTTCTCCAGAGCGTTTGCTGGTCTCAAGACTGGAACAGTCTAAAACTAGAGGTTCATCCTGCTGAACTCTTCTCTTTGTATTCATGTCCTAAGACTGTGAGGGCTATATTCTGTGAGATTCAGAAGTGACTAATAGATTCTAATTTCAACAGCACTGATAGTTTTAATTTATGCCTTGTTGTCACACAGGCAATTAATGCAGCATAATCAAAGAGCTATCTATTGGAAAGAGACAGTTCTGGTTTTACATAAAAAGTGTTTTGTGAGTCTTAGCTTATTACAAAGGAATTCTGCTTCTAGGAGGAATAAATGCAGGTGCATGGCTTTACTAGAATTGGTGAACACTCTTCTTAGATGTTGCACTGTAATAGTGAATGAGACTCTTTCACAAATGCTACCTGCTATTGTAATGTCACTGTAATGTCATAGAATTATTTAGGCTGGAAAAGACCCATAAGATCATCAAGTCAAAGAGTACTCCTAAATCATGTCCATAAAAGTAGACAAGTGCCTCAGCTGTAAGAGTTGGTTTCTAAGCTCACCACATAGTAGCTCATGCTTTTAGGTGTGGAATTGCCTAAAATATTGTTGAGACTTGGAATTGCTACCTCCTTAAGAAGATTCCTTGAATCTCTGCTAGTGTTTACCAGGTGCAGTGAAAATTCCTAGAAACTTTCCAGTTCTGAAATCTTTGTTCAACTCTGACTTTGAGGCCACTAATGAGATGATGAGAAAGATGCAGACTAGCTGGTCTATTGATTCTTTGACTGTCACTGGCCTCTACATTGGCACTCAGTCCTTCTCAAAATAATCTAATTTTTTGCTCTTCCATGGAAGTATATGATAACGCTGTTATAGCATTTCTGTGCTCATAGCTCTTTTGTGTGATTTTCAGCATCAAGGTGAAATCATAAGGTACATACTTAATGGTGATCCACTACTTTCTTCACTCATACTTATTCCAACCAGACTAGAACTACTTGGCATGTATTTCACAAGCCTGTACATTATGAAAGAGAGAAAAAAATATACATGCCAGAGCTTACTCCAGGGCTCATGGTGCTCTTCCAGCTGGGCTTGTAAACAGATTACAGATTCCTTGAACAAATATTGTTGAGAAAATCTGTGAACCAAATGTCCAAATAACCTGAGGCTTAATTTGACCAATGACCAAATACAAGTTCTGAAGCTCTGTTTTCAGATGAAAAATGATATGAAAACAATTTTCCTGTAGCCTTTGCCACCTGTGAGCCTACAGTAAACAAATCCTGTTAATTCCACTAACTGAGATGAAGTAAGATCAGATTTATTAATGTAGTTCCTAAGAAAACAGCTGAGAAAACAGTTGGCAACCAACTGCATTGCCCAGAAAGAAGCTGTGACAGTTTCTTCTAAATAAATCAATCACTAATCAGCTGTTGAAGTAAGACTGTAAAGAATTTGCTTTTGTGGATATACTCTACCAGTGAAAACCATGTTCTAAGGGCTCCTTCACTATTTATTTCTCCTTACTAATCTTCTGAAATAAGATGCACTCTACAAAACTTGATTCTGTGACAGGGTCTTGCTGAAAGATTATTACTGAACAGTAGCTCAAGATAAAAATGATTTTACATCCCATTGTCACAGAGAAAATATTCCAAATTCAAATAGCTGAATAGGACTCCAAATGAAAAAGGTGAAAATGAAGAGAGAAAAAGAGTACATGTAAAATTTAAGTCTTGTAAATTAATGGACCTTGATTTATTCCTCTCCAGGAGCAAAAATGAATTGATTAGCAACAGAGATTATTCTTTTACTTAGGCTTCTTGGGAGAGGAATAGTACACAGGCGAAATGCACATACTACCTCAAAAAAAAAAAAAAAAAGACAGGTGAAAGCATTCAACACTTCACTGATCTGTGGTTGCAGTCCATGTAGACATGCTTTAAAGACAAGCGGTATTTGTCCTTCAAGAATGGTCATTGCTTTTCAAAGCTGAGCTTTAGTCTTGTTCTATGAGATTGTTTATAATTTCCAAATTAAAATCCTGGAATGAGAAAATGTATTTTCTTCTTAGATATCCAAGCACTGAAACTTCCAATTGTCATCCAAAATACTCTTTTCTACATCCTGAAATCAGTTGTATACTGCCTTATCAGTATAATGCAATGCTGTTGATGTAGTCTACCTAGACTTCAGTAAAGCCTTTGGCACTATCCCCTACAGCATTCTCATGGGGAAGCTAGTTGCCCATGGTTTGGATGGGCACACACTCTGCTGAGCGAAACACTGGCTGAATAGGCTGGACCAAAGAGTCTAACACTTGTTAGAGTGATTTTTTTATTGGTACACAGCTCATACCTAGATAGATGAGTGTTACTATCTTATTTGTCTGAAATGCAGTTATCAACCCAAGAAAGATTATAACAACTTTTTTCAAGCTAATACAATGTAGAATTCTTGGCAGTGAAGGGTA
The DNA here is from genome assembly GCA_023055505.1 of Callipepla californica brunnescens. Lineage (NCBI taxonomy): Eukaryota > Metazoa > Chordata > Aves > Galliformes > Odontophoridae > Callipepla > Callipepla californica. The sequence continues at coordinate 63,507,593 of JALIRH010000002.1, forward strand.
CTCAGATTTAGTAGTTTGGGTATTTCAATCAACTTACATTCTTCTAAGATATATTTTTTTTCTGTATTATCATTCAGATTTTATAATGTCCTGAGACTAAAACTGGCTACTGCACTGATTTGTTCTGATCCAATAATGCTAATGTCCTTCAACAAACAGAGATTAACAGTCTTAGATCAGAGATCAGTTTGTTTTCTTGCTGCTAAACAGGAACTTATCACAAAGATACACCATCCCAGATTCTCTCACATCAATCCTCTAGGTCAAAAATGAGGAGAGGGAGTTTGCTTAACTGTTGCTCAGCTTCTCTGGCATTATGCAAAAGTGTTGAATTGTAAATAACAATTTGGTGATGCTTGCATACGAGAAAAAGTTATTCTGTGAAATCAGATAACGAATGTTATTGATCCCAAGGTCCCTAGGATGTGTCACTGTTAAAATCACAGAGCAGTGAACTGTTTGACATGCAGTACTTTCTATTCTATCTTTTCCTGGCAGATTAGACCTTTCCCTGTTTACTAAAAAGCGTCAATATCTGCAGTACGCTTTCCTGCATGCGTTATGAACATCTCCCTATAATGTGACATTCAAGCTCTCTCTCAGAGAGAAAAAACAATAACCCATGCAATTTTAAGGACAAGCATAAGTGTCAATCACACAGGAATTTGCCAAATAGCTTTACATCCTGGAAACTTTTAATGACAGAAGGAAAGAGGAATAACTGAGAACTGCTCTCTGCAAACTGTCCTGTATTAAATTCATTCAAGTAAGCACAGTAAGGTTTTCTTTTCAGTGCCTATACCCATGTCAGCAGCAGGTGGGGAAAACCTGGATGATCTGTGGTTACACACATTGAAAACACATCGTGCTCCTTCCTGAAGCAACATTCAATTCATCCTGTGCCCATTTATATAGCAAAACTGATCAATATGTTAAAATTCTTATTAAATCATTTCACAATCTTTGTATATTCTCTCCACAAAACTGCCAGAAAAAATGTATTTGTACGGTCCAGCGGAGATTCTGTATGTGCTTGTCACAAGCAAAAATGAGAACATCACAACACGGACTGAAAAGATGAGACCAGCTCTAGCTACCCTCTCTTGCTGCTGTTATTCAAGAATTACGCTGGCCATATGACAACACAAAGAGCAGAGCAGAAAATAAAAACACCAGTCATTACATTTTCAAGCTGTGAACTACATGCTTTCCCACTCCTTTTTAGCAGATACTCACAGAGGTCTACCCTTCCTGAGGACAGTGAAACAGTGCTTATTTCAGTCAGGGCACACAAAATAAGAGGAGAGAAGCTATATAAAGTAGAGGACTATTTAAAAAAGGAGGCAAAAGTACTGCTTCTGGTTCTGAATACAGTAATGAAGATACAATTCAGTACAAATTCCCTCTCTCCACCACCACCACACTCTTATGCAAAAGCAACAGTATCTCCTGTTTTGTGTGGTTTTGAGTCCCTTCTGAGGGTGCCTGTCACATAACCCCTGCATTCCTACTATCCAGATCCTCATTGTGGCTCTGAAGAAACTGTATGTTTCCGTACAATAATGCTGTGTTCATTTGTCAAAGATATTCCTGTACCTTGTCAGGAATATGAGAGATTTTTTTTCAGTGTGCAGAAGCCACTGGGGTAACAAAAAGAAGTAAAAAGAAATTACAACTTTTCAGGTAAACAAACTGTCCATCCCCGTGTCCTTAATGATGACACATCTCCTCTTTTCTGTGTGTGTACTGCACTTAAGCATCCATAGATTTTCTCCAGACTTTATTAGATCAAGTAAAAGTCAAAGTTAACAGAAATCATTACCCTTGATATAAGTGACCTTAATACTATTTCAGAAATGTGTGCAATACCTGTCTCCTTGGTCTTAAGTTATAGCTTTTTTTTCAGCAGAACTTTGTTTGTTCTTGATGTAATCTACGGCAAAATAGTTCAGCTGTCTGTAGACCATGGCCAAGTTTTGTATGGTGTGGTTATGTGACCTTGGCTCACCTTAATGGAAACGTTGCCATTGAGCTGATATAGGATAAAGTCAAGAAGATGAGAAGTAAAAATGAAAACAGAGCAGGAATTGTTGAAACTGTAGTAGCAACTCAGGGACTCAGAGAAAATACTGATATGAAAAGGCATAAGACACTGAAAAGAAGCAGTGAGTCAAAAACCAACTCAGAAAGGTCAAGGATTAGTGCATTCAAAGGACCAAGGCAGGTATGACACTTCTGTATTTGAATAAAGATTGTCTGGGTAGCAGTTATTCATTAATGGCTATGCTGCTAAGCATACTCATGCTTAGTCTAGTGCTCATTATTCCCATCTACTTTTGTGTGTATTTAGCCAGTAAATAGTTGCTATGTGCTTACAAACTCTGCATGCAATTGCTCTGGTACTTCTATAGAATTTCAGTATAAGGTAAAAGATGCCCAGATTTAAAAATTCTAACAAACGAAGTGTTACATTTGCCCCAAATAACTTTAATGTTCAATTAATATAGTGACATATCAAGAAAAAATACTCTGACTTCCAGAAGAAAAGAAATGACTTTTATGATTGTAATAAACAGTAACAGTGTGGGAGCATTAATGCCATACGTAACACACATATTAATATATATTATAGACCTTACTCTCTAAGCACTTTAAGTATTTATAATGATACATTATATCCATGCCTGGTAAGAATTTAATTGGCATATAAATATTTCATAAAGAAGACCTACAACATTCAAAATAAATAAATGCACTACAGAAACCACAAAACTGCATCTCAAGTTACATAAAACTACCTTATGTCGGTTTGGACCTTGCAAGTATAAACAACGAATGCCATTTCAAGGAGCCTTATGTCAACTTCCCATTCCAAAAAGAATTCATGAAGATGTAAATTGGTTCACTCAAAGTTTGGTTTGCTTTCCAAGCACATTTGAGAAAGACAGGTACTAAATACATATGTAGCAATTGGGTGAAACTGTTCTACATCTTCCCTGAACTCCTGGGATATGGATGATCTGTGGTGGTGGGTTGATCCTGATTAGTGGAGTACCCACAAGCTGCTTGCTCTCTCCTCATCTACCTAAACAGAACTGAGAGAGAATGGAATAGCAAAAGCTAGTCTTCATTCTTCTTATTTTAAGACTAGACATGCTCATTTTATTTTTTTCTCTTTCTGGATTTTTCTGATCACACTGTGTAGCAACCTGAAATCCTAGAGCAATGGACACAACCTGAGTAAAAGTTATCTGGATTAAGTCCAAGATGTCCTGATGCACTGCATGTATTACATGTACAGCGTAGACTACTGCTGTGCACACAGAGAGCAAGATAAGAATACTTTACTCTTTATTATGTATAAGCATTCTTATGTGCTTGTTCATTGCCTGTTAGAAGGGTGAAAGCCTAAACCAAGTGCACAGCAGACCACTTGCTTCCCTCCACAAGTAGCTCCTTCCAATTTTATTATTCAAAATTGATAAAATTCACATAGCATTGCAATTTTGTTTGTATAATGGTGGGGAAAAAATAAACAAGGTTAGTTTTCAAATACATCTATGCTATGTTCCTTTCTCAGGAAACTTTCTTTTCTAAAGGCAGGCTTGGAACTACATCACATCTGAATATTTAAATAAACTACGAACAGAACATCCATTTAATTAATGAAGGCTTTATTTTCCATGAGCCTTTAGAATCTAACCTTTTAAAATTGTTCCTTTCCTGCATATTTCATAAATCTCAGTGCACTATCAGCTGCAGAACTACTGAACACTAAAAAGTATAATTAATATGAATAATACAGCTATTAGTGAAAAGAAAAAAAAAAGAAAGAAAAAAAAAGAAAGAAAGAGAAAAAAACCCTAACCAGTATCTTATTATGAGCCTCCAGGATTTTGCTGAAAATCTAAGACTTTTTTGATACTGTCAGATCAAAATATTTTCATCTCATGTACAGTAGCATTCAAATTTTATTAGCTATTATTTAAACAAAAGCCTAAACTGTCCAGTAGCACTGATCTAAAATTGATATTCTGGACTAGGCTATGTTCTGCTGGAATTTTTGTGAAGGATATAGGAGACCAGTCTTCCTAGGCTGAGAAAATGTCAATTGACTCAGTGAAAAAAGTCAAGGCAATCATAAAAAGAAAGAAAATATATCTAACATTGTTTCATTCATACCTTTTTACTGAGATTATTTCTTCTAAACTGAATCATAACTATATTTAAGGATACCGTCATTGCTGCTCAATATTCAACTATTTTATGTCTTCAGATAGGGATGATCTGTTGCAACAACATCATTGTGTCAAGACCCAAAACTGCAAGACACAGTAACTCGATATGTGCTTACATTCACATTCCAGTGTCTGAAAAAAAAGTCCAAATTTTTTAGGTGTTGAGGACCTGTAATTCCCTCCCTGAAATGTAATGCAAATAGTATTAATTGATTTTGGTGGAGAAAGTATCTTTAACAGGAGTATATTCTGGAATCATATCAGCAAAGTACAATGCTATCCCTATACAATGGGAATGGAAGGGTGCAAAGGCTGTATGTGATATGTTACGAACAATAACAAATCAAACATACAGTGGATGGACCTAGCTAATTTTTTTGACTGAACTGTACCCATGCAACAAAGGTCAGAATAATTATTAGCTGAAGCACAAACAGACACACGCATCTAAGAATATAAAATGATAAATGTATTTTCTGAAGTTAGTCATAAATTACCATAAATTGACCACTGTAATCCTTTCGCACTTGCCTGTGTCTGGATTAATATATTGCACACAATTAGTCCAGCACTGCAAACAGAAAAGTAATCAGTAATGACTTCTGAGCACATCTGGACTTAAGATCCAGAATACACTGGCCACGTAGACTTTAGGTCATTAAAGTCTAGAGCTTCATGTAGATCATTGGTATTTCCCAAGCTTATGATTGCACATCAAGTATCTGAATCAATTAGGCGTTCATGCACTGGCAAATAGGATATTATGAGACCTATTCACTTAATTTTCATCACTGCCATTTAGCAAGGTAATGACTCAAATCCTGTTTTCATTCAAATTACAAGGAAAACGTTCACTGTTGGAATATAAAACCAAATCCTGGTCTCATTAAAGAATTCTTCATTTAAGATCTCTACAGCTAACAGGGATCTGCTTTCATACTGCTCCTCCTGGGACATGGGGAAGGAATTTACACGTATCTATTTTTTTCAAAATTACTTTCTTCAAGTTCCACTCCAAATCTGGGAAGCTCTTGTTAAAGCATTCAAAAGGAAGAATGAACTGTGTCCTGACAATATGCCGTTCAGTGGATTGCAAGTATAATCTCTCCTAAAGCTCGATATTCTTAAGGAGATTTCCATGATAAGATGCTTCCATAACCAAGACTGACTGACTACTGTTGTCAATGTCTTAAAAGCTTCTCATAACTTTTTCTGCTCTTGCTCACAATGCTGTACTTTATGAGTATTTAGAGAGTAGCTTTCCTTTTTATTGCAACAAGATTTTCTTAGATTATTAAGAGCAAGAGAGCACCTGATAAATTGCACATCTGCTTCTGCTAACATTTATGTATCGCTTGGGTGTTCGGCAATGACCTCCATCTACACCAAACACACCTGCAAATATAACTTTGAAGGCTCTTAATTTATTTCTTTTTTATATATATAAAAACCGTTTGATAACAGTGGGTATTTAATATTACATATCTCTTGCTGAAGCAGATCCAGCTGTAAAAAATAATAAAACATTTTTAAGGAAAATATGAGATACTGGAAGAGGTATAGTTTATATAAGTAGTAAAAAGAAATGATAATATTTTTTGCTATAAGGGTTGTGAAGCACTGGAACAGGTTTCCCAGAGAGGTGGTGGATATTCTGTTCTTGGAGGCATTCAGGGACTCAGAAAATACTGATATGAAAAGGCATAAGAGGCTGGCTGAGGTTCTGAGCAACCTGGCCTGCTGTAGGTGTCCCTGTTCACTGCAGGGCGTTGGACCAGGTCACCTTTAAGGGTCCCTTCTGACTCAAAACAACTCTATGATTCTATGACCAAATAGATAAGGATGTTTAACCTCATTATGAACTCACATTGTGTCAGTTAAAGCATTCTAACATTTTGGCATGATAATATAAAATTAATCAAAGCTGTACTTTTATTAAATGGTAACAGTACCATTGAAATAATAATTGTTAAAAATTCAATAAAATTTAAAATTCTATTTAAGTTTGATGAAATAAATTTTAGTTTTGACTATATTAATTTTATTTCACACTTGGCCTTGTTTTTCCATGACAAAATAAATCACTACTTTTGAATGGATGAGAAGGTAGGTGAAGTTGTGATGAGACTTGAAAAAACATAAAACCATTTTCAAGTTTCCCTCAGGTCATAAAGTAGACAAAACTAGACTGCTTTCACATGAACTGTGAAGAAATGCTTTATGAAGCAAATCCTTAGTGTTTAGTATTTAATGAAGTCAGATACGAAAGGATTACATTCATATAAATACACTTCATTTCTCAGATGTAAGAGAATTCAAGAATTGCATGTATGGTCAAGTGTATTGCACGTGGAGAATACTTGATGATGAAAATTTAGACCTTATTAACTCATTTGGTGAAGGCGAGAAGTTGAGAAGCTAGCTTTAATGAAACACAGGCCTTTTTAAAGTCATAAACATACAAAGTGGATATTATTCTGGGCATCTCTCCCAAAGAATTCTGAATAAACTCAACCATTACTCTATTAACTTATCTTTACAATGGAAATTGCTCCAAAAATGTCAACATGCATTAAAGCACTTCTGAAACAGTATTACAATTTGTAATGATATCATGACTATAGAAGTATCTCAGCATTTGCTAATAAAAGAGCAATGTTATTAAAGGATTACAAAACAGCCCAAGAACAGCAAGTGACCAGCCAACCAACCAAAAAAAAAATCTCATTACTTGCCTGTTGATTTCAAAACACTGACAACAGGCAAAAGAAAGTAGTAACTGGAAAATACAAATCACATGAGAAATAATCTCCTGCTCTGACAAATATGTTATGCTCCTAGGATGCTAGAAGTTTCCAGAATGGGGAATGAATGCTGCAGAACCACAGGAATGTGCAAAGGAAAAACTATATTTTGTCAGAGACTAGGCAAAAATAGTCCTCCAACAGTGTCAGCCATAAGACTGATGTCACATAGTGTAAGCCAATAAATGTCTTCAACCTGTCCTGAGTCTTGGTTTAGTACATCAGAATGTTAAGAAACAGCACGTATGGTTGTACCTACACTGTTTTTGTGCCTGCTTTCCCACACGAGGGTTGATTTTGCAGCACCAAGGCAGAGTAAACACAGATGCAGCACAAGATATATTTAAATCACCTTCAGTGCTATCGACTGCCACCTGATGTTTTTCCCTGAGAACACTGCAAATGCTACACAAACAGGATGGATCGAATTTATTTTCTCACTATCCCTACTTTGACAGTGATTCTCTTGAAGGAAATGGGCACCTTCTGCAGAGTCATGATATCAGTGAGCAAAGCTGTTTATAAAATCCAGTTAGTAGGGGGCCCTGAAAGTATATTGTGTAAATGCACTTGATTTTTCCATCATTACTGTGACGGTGAGAACACTGACCATGGTGAAAGAAGTGAACGCATGAATATCAGTGAGTAGACCCTAGGATGTATTTCCAAAGCCTTTTGACAGATTTGTAAGCAAGGCAGCTTCAGATTATGTGAAGCATATAGGCAACACAGCATACTTACTGATACTGATAACTGTAGTAGTCTGGCTAAGCAGTTTCCTGTTCAGTTCTAGGAGTACTTTACCAATATGAACACTGTCATGATCCATACAAGATGAGGATTTCTCCCAGGAAAAAAGATGCTAGAGAAGAGCAGGCTGAGGAGCTTGGCACAATGAAAGACCCAAATATTAATAAAAAGGAATTCAATTCACTGAGTATATTGTACGTTACTAGCAGTCTGTTCAGATAAGAAGGCAGTGCTGTGGGAGAGTGTCATGCTCCAATATACAGGAGGGAGACGAGGTTCTTTATATGTATGTGTATACCTGACGGTGAGATTAAGACACAGCTGGTCATATGTTAGCCCAACCAGTTTATTACAATAACTAGTTGCTTAGGGATAGGGGGAAGGGAAGGTGGGAGATAGAAAAGAGATGAAAAGCAAGGAGACTTGGCAGAAAGCAAGAGATATAACCTCATATAAGGTTCATAGTCTCAGGAACTCGTCTGGTCACCACGGGGGATGGAAGATGGCAGCAAGCAGGCCTCAGGGTCTGTCTTCAGGAGCTCTCCTCAAAGATTTTTTTTCTTTGGGAGTTCTCCAGGAATTCTTCTCTTCTAAATCCTTAGTTCAGTGAAGGCCTTTTATTCCCATTTCTCAGGTGTTTTTTCCTTTTCTCTTGGTTTGTGTGGCATGTCTGGCCCAACAGATAAGCCAGCAGAGGATGTTGCCTTCCTTGCCATGCAGGAGCATTGTCTTTTCGTGGTGGTCAGCTTCTCCAAGCTGTACCCCCCGAAAAAGACTATTTGCCCCTACTTCTGCTTATCTTTACAACCATAAGCAGAGACAATGAGGCACCATAACACCCATTATCAGTCAGAGTCTTGTCACCAGAAAAGGCCTTAAGAAGCAAGCTTTGAGACAAAAGAAAGGAAAACAGTTTCTGTCTTTCACAGAGAGTTGTATCAGAGCTTCATCAGGGTTAAATCAGAAATAACACTGATTTCAATGAAGATACTTCTCATTTATACCGGTGCTACTAAATTAAATTAAATATATTTTAACTTCAGATGATCAGTGTAGGGTTTTCTGTTCCTTTGTTTGTGTTTGTTTTGTTTCTAACAACTAAGTAAAAATAATCTTCTTTCTCAGCAGGCCACTTTTCCTTTCTTGTGGATGAGAAATACAAAAGGATCTGCAGCTGTCGGGCAATGACAGTTTGAATGAAAGATTTCAAAGGAATAGGAAAGCGGAAAAATGTCTCAGGGACACAAAAAAGTAAGAAGATGTTTAAGAAACAACTTCAAATTCATGCAAAATAAAAGCTCCTCCTGCCAAATGAGTGAAACTTGTCAAGTCTACTAGATCTCTTAATTAACCAGGAACATGAAAGGAACCCCCTTTGAGGGATTCAAGCTCAGAGGCATCATGGGTAGCTTTTTTTTAATTTTTCTTTTCAGAGAATATAAAATGAACAATGAATTTATTAAGCTCATTAAACACCCTGGAAGAGCTGAAAAATCAGAGGAGAAATTATTCATGCTCAGTGTGGAAATAATGTCTTTTTAAGTGGGAGCAGGGAAGGGTTAAAAAGAGTTGAAAAAAATCATATTTGTCTGATACTCTGGAGGTTAGAGAGAGGGCTTGGACTATGCAAAATTCAACATTACTCTTTCTTCTCCCTCCCCCAGTTCCTTTATTTCACTTTCAGATCTTTATTATATTTATCATATTTTTGTAAAAAACATTCTTAGGAAACAGAAATCCAGGAAGAAATAGAACAAAATAAACCTAACAGTTCATCAGATGACTTATCTGAAATACACTTATTAAAGCAAGTATTGCTCTGGATCTTCTAGTCAGCAAAAAAATCAAGATTTGGAAGCACAGTGCTGATATTTTAATATACAATTTCCTTTTAAAATATTCTATAGAGGGTAAAATTCCCCTTACAAGCAAAGGGATTGAACTATAAACAATTTCAGTGGGGCACTTCGGTGAATAGAAAATATCTTTGTAGTATTTGAAAAATCCATTCTCTTAGCTGAGCTAAAAAGAAAAAGGAACTTGCTATACAGGGGAAAAAAATGTTTTCAAAATGTCTGTGCATACACACTGAATGTCTGGAAACACTGGAATGTTTTAAAGACGCATAACTGATATGTACTTTTCTCACATTCCTGAAGTACAGTATGTAAAGTCACTGCAGAGCCATTAAAGGCTAGATGCTGGAAAACAAATCAGAGTTGATCTACTCCCTATTTTTTTTTCAAAATCAAAGAAGAGAGCTTTTATAACCTAGAAAAGCCTGACATATTCAACAAAATTTTAATGAAGATAAATTAGATGTTATGTGTACAAAGCCAGAAGGGAAAAGACTCCAGTGTTTGAGTAGCCTTTCAACTTCTAGTCTAAAGCTCCGTTTATTACCCCTGCTAGTTCCTGTGCAGAAATCCTTTTTTTTTTGTTACAGGTACAACCTATCAGGTGCTAAGAGGCCTGGTGTTGTGTAGACCATCCCATTATCAAGAAGCCCATAGATTATCCTGACTGGGAAGGGGTTCATAAGAATCATCGAGTTCAACTTCTGGCTCCACACAGGACCACCCAAAAATTAAACCCTATGTCTGACAGAGTTGACCAAATGCTTTTTGAACACAAGCAGGCTTGGGGCAGTGACCGCTGTCCTGGGGATTCACTGCACCCATCTGTGGAATCTCAATGCAAGCAGATTTTACATACAAATAAACCAGTATATATTCAAATAAAAATCTGTGCAACATCTGAGTCTTCTGAGAATGACTATAATCCCCTTCCCAGCTTCCATTGCTGGTGGAAAGCAAGACAGAAACTGGCTTACAGGAACAAATAAAGTTTCAGAAATCAGTAGGATGGTTTGGTTCTGAGGCAGCCCAGCAGGCTGGTTGACGAGAATAATAAAAGAGAAGCTTTCTATACATTACTGAGGCATTACGCCTGGTGGCTTTACTAAACATTACCTCTAGAGAAAGAACAAACATACCTACACAGCTACCATAGAACCCTGTACTGTCTCTCACTAGTGGCATTTCTAATTTGCCTATTTATATACCTGGACATCAAAGGCCATCATGGAGCAGTTATACACAGCATCTTCTGATTTGAGCTCTTTTTGAATACATCTCCTAGAAGTCACAAGTCTAGTAAGAAGTTCAACAAAATAAAACATTTAACAGAAAATGATGTGAATGTTTAAACTTACAGGACTTAAGAAATAAATGAAAATTTTATGATGTTTAATATGGATGTGGTCACTTCTAAATGAACAAATGAGGATAATCTGGTTTCCCAAACTAGAAGACTCTGGAAATAAAATGTACATGAACTCTCTGAGCCCAGGAAGTCTTTATATTAAGAATTAAAACTGGATGATCTTTCAGTTTTGGGGGACTTGGGGATTTCAATGTCTTTTTATATTATAGTACATTTTATGGTATTTATAGCTTTTAAGTTACATTATAATTTATCAATGAATAAACAGCTTTACTATCCTAGTGATATGTCAAAAAGGATGACATAACTCCCATCACTAATGTGAGAGCATGATTCACATCATTCTCTGCTTATGTCTTTCCCTGTCTGCTTTCCTTATGACTCTTGGCAGATTTCTCCACTAAAGACAACAAGGCAAAGTTTCACGATAATTTTTCCAGTTTGTTTTCTATCAGAAAATGTCATGCTTTGTGTGCAGGGAATTCCCAGGTAACTTTGTAAGCAGTGTTTTCAGTGGCACCATACACCACATAAATAGCAACAAAATGCAGCAAGTCTTAATGTCTATTGCTTGCCAGGTGATGCTACCGCTTTTGTGGGCTATATAACAAAAAAAAGTTTCTGGTTTGACAGACTCCAATTTCTTCCATACGCCTTACTATTTTTGTTTGTTTTTCTCTACTTTAAGCACTCCCAATATAATTTATATTCAAGTAGAAGAGGGGATCCTAGAGCATGAATTTCTTAAAATATGAGCCAAATACCCTTTACTCTATGCTTAAAGACCCAAAGCCAAAGAATAGGCATAGGAAATGATGTAATGTATCACCAATATAAAGGCAAAGGCAGAGAGATTAGGAAGAAGATTCAAGAATTCCTCAAAGATACATGCCCAGGTCCCTCAGGTAAACTATGGACATAATGAAGGAGAAAGACAAAGTGAACAGAACTTGAATACACAGAGCACATCTTACAGTCTCATTAATTGAAAACAAAAAAGAAATTCTTGTCTAACTCTTTAGGCATTCATTAAGCTGTTTAGTGAATTTTGGTAAATTTCTTCTGTTTCATGGTTCTTTACAAGTTTATCTTTCTGAAAGTAATTTGGGAATTTAGACCATAGTCTCCACAGATGTCATAATCCAGTGCCATGCAAGAAGAACAGAACATGACAGAGTCTTGTCTCAGCAGCATAAATACTCATTAGAGACTGTTTCTTGCTGGAAGTGAGTTAGCTTAAAGAGGAATGGCTTCAGGCATGTACCGATGTCTTTTCTTGTAAGAACTTCTTATTTTGTAATGATAGAATTTAAACTTGAGCAAATGTCCAAAAGCTTCAGCAGCTTATGCAAATTGAATCAAATCATTTTGCACTTGTCCATTATTAAACCGCATCATTATAAACTCTTTTACTTACATGAAATTAAATAAAAAAAACGTGATAATACTGTGCAGGTGGAACTTAAATGCTTTTCAAGTCCCAGGACATAAAGCATCAACAGGATTAGCAAGTCTTTTGGTGCCTCAAAGTATAAACATACCGGCTTCAGTAATAAAAAAGCATTTGGTAGAAAAAAAAAAAAAGAATTAATGTCTTGTATCAAAGTACTTGATCACCCTGGGAGGTAGGAATGGAAAGGGTAGCTCTTCCTGCATTCATTTTTGCAATGCATGCATCGGGGGGATTCATGTTATTAAAATGAAATTAAAAAAAAAAGAGCAATAAAAAACCAACAAACAGAAGTCATTTGATGTGACAGGTGCATGAGCTTCTGCAGATCTGAAGGGATCTTTGCAGATTAAAGTATTTGGAGAAGATAAAGATTAAAAGAAAGTGTGGAGCTTTCATTTATAGGCAGTAAAAAATGCAGTGACTTTGCCTAAAATACACAGGGGTAATGCATGATATTTTAGGGTATTTCTGGCAAGATAGAGCTATTGAAAAATTCACCCCTCTAGACTAGGAGTGTAAATAAGCACTTAAAAAAATGAAGATACGGGTTTTTATTAGGGCATCAGTAATTCACATCTAATAAAAATCTCAAATTCCTAGACTGGATCTGTACAACGTTGGAAAATTATACCTTAATGCAGTGAAGTGCACTAGTATCCTCCACGGAACTAAATATGGATTCATATAACTATGTGTGTCATAAGCAATGGCCAAATGGATTTTACCCAAGGAAATATGGATGAACTCTAGAAGGCATTATATGAAAATGCTTCCTTTTTTGATGACTATTTTCCCAGTATTAATAAGAAAAAAGGGTGGGGTGGGTTGGTTCTTATACAAATGACAGATTAGACAGATTCTGGCCACAAGCTGAAATAATTCACATGCAATAACACAAGATTTAAAAAGGTATAAAAAAGAGATGTAAACAATGGAATTACACGTATTCAGAAATTTAAATGCTACAAGAATAAATGATGAAAACAAGAACACTGACACTCAGCCATTTCTGTAGGGCATGCTCCTAGGCATATCCACTAGTGGAAAAAAATGACATGGGAGATGGCAGAACTATGAAAATGCAAGTTGCATTGCAAAAACTGGATAATTTCTGTGCCTGCAGTCCTCAGCTGATAAAAATCAGAGGGGCACAGTTCGCAACGTACTTAGAGATGTTCATACATGGGTAATGACGTAGGCTACTGTATTATACACCAGGATATCACTGATTAGCCAGAAATAGTATAAGTTTCTATCCTGCCTGAAAACATGTTTTCAGCTGGAGCTCTGTCAGTCTGTTCCCTTAGGTAGGTTTAATGACCACTCTTTCATACTCTCAAAAGAACAGCTAAGAGAGACTGCAAAACAAGATGGCTGTAAACTACAGTCTGTTCAAAGCACATTTTCTATCCTACTCTCTCAGAGATTTGGACAGGAATTTTCTGGATGCTTCCATGTTTAATTACAATCATGCATACACCACTCTATTAAATTTACTGTTTTCCTAGTCTCCAGATTTCTGTATATAATTAAGATGTTGCTCTGTGACTATGTTTAAAGGGTAACTGCTCTTTAAAAGCAACCATAATTGAAGTTAATATGCCTAAAAATGTCCTGGCCATAATTTTCTACCTGTGCATTATTGTTGGCATTAACTATCTAAATGTTAGAGGTTAGCAGTCCTTGAGAGATTGGAAATAAAGATTTCCTAGCTCCATTTTTGTGTTGCTTCCACAGTATACTTTACCCAAAAGAGTGTTACTGCAAAAAGTGCTAGAGAAGAATTGTGACAAGAGGCAAAGAGCTGGGAACTTCTTACCCTTCTGGGAAAAATGTTTCTAATATCTCATAGGAGAATACTTTGTCAATTTCCACATTTCAAATCATGTGTACTTGGTGAGATATAAGGCAGATTTTCTTCATAGAAAATGAAGTAATCCTGATCTTAGTGCAAATCATGATGCTGAGGCAATACGAATCCTACAGTACCTTGTTCTATAAGAAATGCTGACTAAGAGCCATAAGGAAAAACCTGAATCCTTCAGTTCTGATCTTCTTTTCCCATCTTTTCAAGTTTTAAATCTACCACCTATTCCTTCTCATTTGCTATTAACCTCCAATTTAATAATAGCTCCCTTTTCTGTCAAAATCCAGGTCATGGGGGCATGAATCTTTTATCTTATCCACTCTTTTATCATATATTTTCTTTTATTAACTTGAGAGCAAATATATGCACAGCAGGAATTTGCAACCACACATGGAAAACAGCTAAGACTATAAACGAGCAGTTGTATGTTAAATAAAGATACTATATAATCCATTTGAACATAAATAGCAAAATCTCTTCTGTTCCTCTACCTCCAGATCACTTCACCGTAGTATTTATCTATCTCCTATTTTACATATTTACTTTTCGTATTCTTATTATTACCTTTTCCTTTCTAGCTCCATTAGCCACATGAATTGCATTAGAAATAACTAAGAGAAAACTAGCCAAGCCATGGTTAGTAGTTCTGCTAGCAACAAAGCAGGAGAAAAGCACAGAACACGGTAGAATCAGGTTTATAGTGACACCCACTGAATCACACCGTCTTCAATAGCTGAAATTTCTGATAATGTAAGAAAGCAAATAAATGCCATTTATTTTTTCAAGGTACTGCATGGCAGTAACTAATCAATTTCACTGTTTTATCTGGAAGAGGAAATAATATATAAAGTTAGGTTAACTCAGACAAGACCATATACCTAACTACATCATGGCTAAGGAGAAGACTGACTTTTGCAAATAAATGCTTAAACACCTTTCTATTTGAAGTAAAACACTACGCTCTTTCATGAATTCCAAATGTTTTCCTAATGATTTGGATGGATTAATAGAGAACCTCAAATTCTGCCATCCACTGATACACAGTACTAAGGCATGGAAAGGCATGTAGAGTTTATATATTCTCTTAAATTAGGGAGATCTGAGGTCAGTGAGAGATGTTAAGAAGAAAAAATCCATCAAGTGACTGGATCACTCAGATTCTTCATTCCGTAAATTGCTTTCCCTAGAAAGCGTATTTAAATTCTGAGAAGAAAACACAGTGCTATTACTTTCATCTTCAGTAAATGACATTCAGAATACTTACAGTTCCTACCTTTAAACCCAGTATGGGTTGGTGTTATTCTGTGTTCAAAGAGCAAAATAGTCTTATTTGTGACTATGGTATTCTTTAATGAAAACCCTTTTAGAACCAGTAAAGAGTTCATACTGATCTAAATGTTAAGTGCTCAGTGGTAGAAACATTTCTCGGGAAGTGATTTATTTCTCTTGACAAACTCTGACAATATGTACAATAGCTATGTGGTCTCTACCTTGCAGATCAAGAAGAGCAGATCTGTACAGTAAAGATGGCATCTCCTTTGTAAGTTGTATATAAAGTATGTGACTTCTAGAGATTTTATTTTAGACTGACACTAACATGGTATACAGTTAAACAAGCTTTGGTCTTTGGAGTGCATTGGGTGTGCATCTTCTGATGTAGTCACACCTGAAAGGAATATGGCATGTGCTGTAGCAAAGCACAGCAAGAAGGGACAGTAGGTAGACTGTCTGCAAAAATAAATTTCCTGATTTGAATTAAAATATTAATATATCTTTTAGTTTGAAGGAACTAACTACAAGGAAAGAAAGAGCAAGCCACTAAACAGTAAGTATGAGAACATAGAATCCAGATTACAACCTGCAGAGAAGGCTATCCTGTACAGGATATTCTGTACTCACAGAATTTAACTAGATTTGAAACTTTACAAAAGTCAACATTACATGGAAGTCTAAAGAAAATAAGAGATTATTTTTTTTCTTCTCTTCGTTTACACCTGTCTTCCATACTCCTTACTCAGGTCTCCCTAATAAATGCATAAAAATGAGGTTGAAAACTTTCAATTTTATGGAAAACCAAAATTTATTGAAAACAATCTTACCATAAGATTTCAAATGGAGTGTTTTGAAACTACTTTGGATCAAGATTAATGTCTACAGAAAACAGGATAAAAGGAAAACAGGTCTGAAGATGACTTTAGAAGTAATGCAATTGCTTTGCAGTGACTGTACAGATATATATATATTTTTCTGTGGGTAATGTAGAACATGCTGTTAAAAGGTTAAATTATGTATAACCCATATAATATGCCAAAGGCTCCTGCTTCCTAAATAGAGCAGCTCTGTCTTGCAAATACAGGCAAATCTTGGGGCAATAGATGTTCCTTTACAAGCTCCCTTATTTAAATCACCAAATATCTAAAAAAGTAGTTCCCAGGGGCCTATTTTTCAATACTGATTTTGGAAAAATACTCTGTTTTCAGGCACAGTTGCCTCTAGCTAACTGTTGACTGGAATATCTCGGCTAGAACGACAGTTAAGATAGAGCATTTCAGCTGGCTGGATCATGTGTTGTAATTGCTCTACTTGCATTATTTGAATTCATGTATGCATAATATCAAACAGTTATAGTTCTTCTGTGATGCTCTTGCTTTCAAAACACAGGCTTCAAAAGCCCAGGAGCAGTTTTGTTCATCGCATGCTGTCTTTCTGCTGTCAAGTACAAAATAACAGAGGCAACAGTAATGGCTGGGGCTGGTGTCTGTAAATGGCAATGCCTGCCCATGTAGCACCACTTGTGTCCTTCTGCACATCTTCATCATGATTAGAACTTGTTTTTAATTTCATATACTTTAGTACAAGTGATCTGTCCTTTATAAAATACACTGTATTACGTTGAAAGTACTAGTTTTGAGACAGAAAAACCTCTAAGGTAGGATTAATTCGTGGAATTAAAATTATTTGAGGATTATTTTAGTTCTAGAACTTAGAGTGTAAATTCTTTTTCTATTTGCATTCACCACACATTTGCTCTCTTTTCTTCTTTTGAGGTAGACTCCCACAAATACAACCTTTCTTAGAAAGAAGATTTTCTGAGTATTTCAAATATCACTTTCTGATACACTGGCTTGGTCTTTGACAGTAACACACGTGAAGTAAGCTGGTGTTCTTAAACTACTATACATTCTCTTGAAGTAGAATTGTGTATATTTATAAATCTGCATGGTATATTCTACAGAACACTGAAATAGATATTTTTGCATATATGAAAATATAGTCATCATACCAATGGCAACTCTGTAGAAAGGCAATCTTTCAGTAGTTGCCTTATAGAACGCTAGATAATATACAAAAAAAATTGAGCATACTTTAATGTACAGGTAGCTCAGTTTAGAAAAAATACAGTATTTGCAAATAGATGAAGTAGAATTTGTACATCTCTATCAATTTTTCAAACATTTCCCTACATCATTTGACTGGTTGCATCTTAAACACCATGAGTGATATTAATGGTGATCTTTACTCCCTCTCCCCTATAGGTTCAGAAAATGCCATCTCTTCTACCTCACAATCCCTTCCTTTAGAAATAAACTGTTTAAAAATATAGGACATTTTCTTATAATAACTATATTATCATTTCCTTCTCTGCCTTTTCTCTCGATGTTTCTTAAGAGTCCATGGTATTGAGCACAGCAAAGGACCACAAAGGTGTCTGACAGACCCGAACTTTGCATATGAGGAAAGGAAAGGCTGAGAAAGTTAAGACTGTTCAGCCTGGAGAAGCGTAGGCTCAGTGAGGATCTTATCAATGTGTACAAATATCTTATGGTTGGGAAAAATGAAAAGGGTGTGAGATCATGGGGAAAGCCCAGAGACAGGACAAGAGGCACAAATTTAAAACAAATAAAAACCCAGAAATTTCTATCTAAACATATGAAAACAATCCTATACTATGAAGCCAGTCAAACACTGAAAAGGTTTACTGAGAAAGGTGGGACATCACCCTTGGAGATACACAGACACCCTAAGGGATGTAGTATTGGACAATGCGTTCTCTCTGACCCTGACTGTGTGCAAAATGTAGCAAGTAACTTTATGTCTGTCTTTGCTTCTAGTCACTCAGCATGTCAGACCTGGAGTGCTTTTAGCCTCTACTTAGCGCTCTTTGGTAGAGACAAAAAGGAACAGCTTACAAGTGATGCGACTCCAAGAAACTCATGGAAGAATATCATTTCAAATTGAGATGCAGTCATCCTAGTGTCCGGGAACATTCTTCTCCACAGTTCACTGCATGAATTTGTATTTGCAGGAACTTGTTTAGACTAAGCAGCATTTACTGATATTTCCTCTATACTATCCATTTGTGAATTGTACCAAAAAGTAACAAGATCAGTGTTACAGCATAGAGAGAAGAATCATAGGAATTAGGCTTAGAAGTAATTTAAACACTGAAAATTCAGCATCTGTCATGGAAGATTATTTGTAAAACAAGAAAAAAGAATTTATATCCAGATACGTGAAAGTTAATATCGTAGCAATGCTTTTGGAGATCTCTGATCAAAATTCTGAGCATGAATTTCAAATGCTGCATTCCACAGGTACAGTTATCAAGGGAACGATTTAACAAGGAGTAACAAGACTGAACTGATGAGCTATTCTATGCTGTGCCACATGAATACACAGAGAACCAAGAGTAGTCTTACTTCAGGTGCACTGTTTCAATTAAAAGTTAGTTCTAATGAATAAGACCCCAAAGAGTCTGACTTCTGTTTCAAACAGAAATATCCAAGGGATTAAGAGGAGGAAAAAAAAAAGCCATACAGCTATGAAAAACATAGTGCAACTACCCTTGAATGTGCCAGTATAGTATTTGGAAGTGATGATTTCCCTTGCAGCTGACTGCCAAATAAACTTTACTCCAATGTTCAACACCATGGTTTCACATGTAATTCGTAACTCAAGGCACTGTGATGGAAAACAGTATATTTTTACTCTAAAACCTTAGGCAGATTTGAGAAGAAAGTGACCTTTGAGATCCTAAAAATATATACTATTTTTTCCATCTCTGTATATATGAACAAAATATACCGTATCAGTTTTGCTGGGGACTGAAAGTATGTATGAGTACAGATTACATCAGCCAAGCAGGAACCATCTTGTCCTCAGTGACATGTACACCAATGGTAATCATGTAAAGTAGAAAAAGCAATTTGCATCCAAGTCAAACTCATTCCTCTAAAGTTGGTAATTCACTGCACTGTTTCCTATTCAAACAACTGTCTTGTGTTTTGTAGTTAGGACGGGCCACTGAGCTGGCAATAACCCTGAGGTGGATTTGCCTAAGTTTTCATCGTTGCAACCCTTCCAAAAGAAAAGTATTTTAAAAGCACAGTTGTATTAGAGTATGAAATGAGGGAAAGAAATTAAATGGCTGAGGCCTAAGAAATCTTTTAACTTTATAAACTTTTAGAATAAGCAGCAAGGTAAAAAGCAGTCAGAAATAAAAAGCAAAAGAACTACTGTTTACATCAATGTATTTATTAGAAAATATGTTTCCAAAAGAATAAGGTAAGACCAGCTACCAGAAAAGTACTTGAAAATACTGACAAGTAAGAACTTAGTCATAAGTGTTTTACAAATATTTTAATGTAAATTAAGATGATGTAGAAGTTGCTTACTTATCTCCATCACATAAATCTTGGCACATATTTACAAAGACCTGGAATACTGAACACTTATGTTTGGTTTACCAGGATTTCACATAAAGTATATTTCAGGCTTTTAAATCCAAATACTTGCTTTCGGCGTTGCAATGTCAGTTCTTGATTTAATAAGAAAGACATTTATCAGATCAGACTAGTTGTTTGTTTAGAGTTGATAGTTAACATGAAAATTGTAGCTGAAGTTTGAACTAATATGGCTTTAAAGATGAAAAATTAGAGTTTTAATCAAAGCTTTTTTTTTTTTTTTTTGAGTGAGAGAGAGAGAGAGATTAGTAAAGAGTTTAGAAAATTTAAAATGTTATTAAATTCTGCAAATTTCTGTATAAGCAGATTTGGTTGCACTGTAAAATTCTGCTTTTCCCCTCTGAAGCTGAATATCATTTGGCAGCTGTCTATTGCATTTCCTAGCCTCTCCCAATATTTAAGACAGTAAGTATGCAACTTCAAGAAGAGATGGATGTAAACGAGAATCTTAGCCTACCTTATCAAAATCAGTATCAGTACTGCAAGTGTACCTATTTTCATCTCTGTGTGCCTACATAATAACATGTCAGTTAACAATAAGAAGTACTAGTAGACTGTGCCTGCAAAACCCAAACCCATTACCTGCCAACCTTCTTTTGAAATTTATGTTCAAATATTTCCCGTTCTACAGAGGAGTTTTATTTGAAATAAATCCTCCCCACACTTTTCTGTGTTACACACACCTCAGTTGTTTAGATCTAGCACATATTGAATCTGTCATTTCTCCAAAGGAGGTGGTAAAAAGGTGACTCAGACATACAAGAGGCAAGTAGAGATTATTTTTTTTTTTATGTAGCTTCTAGAAGTTTATTTGTTTGATGACTCCCAAGTGGTTTTCATTATCTCTTTCATAAAACATTAACCCCTTATTCCAAGTTGAAAAAGAAAGTGATAATTCTTGTATCCTGTAATCCCTGTAATCTAATAAAATACTAATCATATTCTTAGTAAGAAAATCCTACTTGTTTTAAAGGACAACTTTGTATCAGCATTTTATTGCAGCTGTAACTTAATACTATGCCTCTCAGGACAACAGCTGAGCACTTAGCATTATGTTTTCAACTCTTCCAAGACAATAGATTTGGGTTTTTTTTTCCATAAGCAAAGAAATATTTTTCAAGAACATTCCTTGCAAGTTTTTAAAAATAATCGTTCATGTCTTTGGATAAAAGGCGCTGACAATGCCATTAGCTTTTAATGTTTGCCATAACAGCCAGGTTCGTAGACCTATTTTCATTACTTTTAGAAGGGTTAGGTGAGGATTTTAACATATTTCCAGAGATTAAGATGTTCTATACCACTGAAATTCAAGGAGAGCATGAAACTAAAAACCGATATCCTCCCAATCTCCTCTCAGCATGAATTACGAACAACTATGCAAGAGTAAGTGACAAACATCATAGGCGTGGAAATAGCATCTGCACCAACCCATCATGTTTTCTGGTGGTGTAAGATGGGATCCATTTTATTTACAAGTACGTTCTATTCTATTCACAGTTAAATTCTGGTTAATGCTTTTCTTGGAAGTCATTAGCAGATGTGGCAGGCTGCAGGGAATGAAAAGCAGATATAAACATGCTATCTACACAATAAAGAGATAAGAAAGGCTTTAGGTAAGCATTATGGACTTGCTGATCAAGTACTGGTAACTATGAGAAAAGTGAAATAGTATGTTCTTAACATATAAGTAATAACTTGCAGTTGCATCATTACAATCATGAAACGAAACACTTAAAGGGACAATAGTGACCCGTGATGTTGTCCCAGCATTTCACTAAAGTCTGAACAGATTGGTTTCTGCTGTAAGACAGAGGTAAAGCTGTAGCTGGCAATAACTGACTACAACGCAGAAAGAGAAGCATAAAAGAAAGGATAAAGAGGAAAGAAAAATCACATTCAAGGTGTCTCATCTGGTCAGTAAGTCCTTTTTAGAACAGCAGACTTTTTAGTGAGCTGCTGTTATATACTCTCAATGGCAGGAGCTCTACGTCCTCCCAGGGAATTAATCCCAGTGCTTCACCAGCCACCTGGAACTCGTTCAGACCACTGTCCAACCTGCATTCCCCAGAAGGCCAAAACCCATTGCTTCTCACTTGATCCAAAGCATATAAAAAGGACACTGACCTTTTCCTCCATATAGCCATCAAAGTGTATCTTTTAGTCATCTCCTCCTTAGGTCTAAAATGCCATAGACTGAATAATAAGATGCACATAGCAAGGACAAATAGAACTAAAAGATGACTCTGATATCTTTTTAGAGTTTTATTGATATGTAAAACAAAAAAAAATAAAACTCCATAACATTTCCACATCACTTATGTGTTCAAGAAAAGTCAGTATTTACAGATGTTCTATATCATTAATTGTAATAGCCATTTTCATAGTTGTTTATTACATGAATACTTGAAACATGATTTCAAGCATGCCTCTTAAAAAGAAATAAAACCACATGTTTTGCTTCACTGTCATTAAGGAGGTATTTACAGATAAATGGCACAATCAGGTGTGCAAGTTTAAGATTCAGTCAAACAGTCTTCAACAGAAATATTGATCTACTGCATTACTTAGATTTGTTTACCCTAAGGTAGACAAAAACAATCAAAGTACAGAGGGAACTGAGTCTAGGGTGAATTTAAGTCATACAAGAGACAATCTTCTCCTCATAAAATCTGCCAAAAAATAAAAAATCCCTGGCATGAATGTATTCCCATGCTTCAGATCCTACAGCAAGGAAAATAAAAATCTACCACCAGAAGAGTGCTGCGTTGTTCCTTTGAATGTTGAATATTGCTTAGCAGCACTCATCCTCCTGAGGAATCTAAAGCCTGAAGACTTCAAAAATTAGTCTGTAAATTCTGTGAAGTCTGTGTCTTATACTTCAGACAAGAAATTTCATTCTAAGAAATATGTTTCTGCAAATTCTTTTTGTATCCACTCTTGCTGTTGTTGCCCTCTTTTCTCTAGCTAGAAACAATATTCCAAAATCTGATCTGAAATTCCTAGGTTGGACAGCCTGAGGAACAAAGATCAGCATGTGTTATTCTAGACCATATGGTATTGCTTGTAGAGAAAACTGGAGCTCAGTGTCTAATGAATCACGCAAAAACTTTCAGGCAACTGTGCTTTTAGTTAGCTCAACTTATAAAAATAAATTTACCATTGTTTGTTCTAACTTTTCCTATTTATTTATCCTGTGAATTCCAAGTGCTTTTAAAATTTTGAGAAGTCAATAGAAATTAAAAATATTTTGTAAATTATGTGGAAATATGTTGAAGACCTACATCTAGGTAGTTATTAGAGTAATGACACAAGTGTGCATAAGGAAAGGAAGAAAATGTCACAGTGAATATCCTATATGTACTGTAGATAATTTTTAGTCAGACTTTCAACTGTAGTAGAGCTACACTATAGACTTTGCGGGTTTAGGAGGTGCTGAAACACACACTAAGCCTAGCAGTTGTTTGCTTGTCTTATGAGTTGGCATGACTGGTTTTCCAAAGCTGATGTACGTAACTGTATTAGTACTAAAGTCAATTCTCACTGCCATTTCTGTGCTTAGTCAAAACCCAGCTATTTTTCTAGTAATATAACCAATGTTGTTAGCTATCAAATAATACAGCAATGCTTGCCATAACTTTTTTTAATTGTTGAGTTTGCAATAACAACAGAAAGGGATTTTGTTAAGAGATATTTCAGTAGTCTGATCCTAGCTTTCTTCATGAAGCACATGAGAGGCAATGAGCTTACGTGAGTTTCAGCTCACTATAATAAATAGGGTCTCAGTATTTGATGTGACCAATTAATTGGCCACATTCCATGTGCTTGGCACCTGTTATCATTCTTTTGGTTACCAGTCTTCTTTAGCATTGTTCTCCCTGGCTCCTAGGAGAACCACTCTAGACACCACTAATCAAATTTACAGGCTACATTGAGCTCATTGCCCGTACCGAGTACAGTCACTTGGAATAGAGCCTACATATTCTGAGCTGCACAGAAAGAGTATCAGTAAACTAGAATGCTCTTTAGGCAGTTCATACAATTATGAGATCGTAGAGGAGTCAGTGACACCTGTTGACATTACTGCAGCACAAAAAATTGATATTTGTTTTTGAAGCATAATCTGTTTTCATAAACACAGTGCAATCACACCTTCCCTCTCTAGGCATAACTTTCCAATGAATGGACACTAAAACAGGAATGACATCATTAAAGAAAAAGTTGGGATTAACAAAACTGAGGAAGTGATGTTCAAAAGCACGTTTTCCTTTCCCCAGGAATTTGTAAGCATTCCATGTTTTGAGGATAGGTCCATGCAAAGCAAGCCATGTTTCAGTATCTTAAGCTACCAAAGATTATCTACCTCAGAAAAAGAGAAATGACACTATGGAAATTCAACTCTCTAAAAACAGCATCTAAATTCTCTTTTTATTTATTAAAAACAACAACAACAACCACCAAAAAAAATACTCTACAAACGGTTCTACAAATCACAGAAAGGCAAAGTAAGATATGAATCCCCCCCCAGCCACACACACATTCAGAAGCAACTTAATACACTCAGCATGCTCTGACTGTGGGATGAAAACAGTCCTAAAATTGCAAGGATAAATAATCATTTTGAGTATCTCAATTTTCAGGCTCCCAGTGGGTCTGATTTTACTACAGCGCTCGGCTGTTTCAGGAAGTTTATGAAGATGGCTACACAAAGACCACTAGTGGTGTTAGAAATTCAGTATTTTTTAAAAGAATCATTGATAGTAATTAAAGAAGTTAGTACTTTCAAGATCAGACTTATTTTAAGCTTCATTCTCAAATCCTTACACACATCGGACCTGCTGTAATACCAATTCAAGGGTTGTCTGCCAAATTTTATTTATTTAGATGAATGACTGTTTCTTGGAGACTTGGAGAATCTAGGAGACCTTATAAAGGTGTAACAGAAATTATACAGGACTTTTCTGTTTGAAAATAAATATACTCAACCTTAAATAAAACAAGTATTCTCCAATTCATTTTAAGCTTTTAATATTTTCCTTCTTTCCCTACTTTGTTTATTTCAACAAATAGGCTGTCTCCTCTCTCAAGTTTCTGCAGTTCCTTTTTACTGTCACATCTGAAGTTAGCAGGAAACATCCCCAATGGTAGCTGAAAGAAATCTAGGAGACAAGTTACCTTTTCCTCTATTATCTGCTTCGTGATAAACATACCTTCCAGAGAACTCCACTCAGGAACAGGGCATAGGAGCATTATTGCTTAGGACCTATTGGAAAACTTCAAGAGATAAGACATTACTAGACATTTCTATAAGCCTTTCTAGACTATTCTATAGAGAGTAATACTTAAGCATCACAATGTACATAATAGACAGTACTGTATATGTATATAAAATTGTATGCATACATATAAATGCACACGCAGTGGCTGAACTACAGACATATCATAAACACCCGGAGAAAGGAATTTGCCAACATCAGTTGAAAGAATACTTGACCAAATGGCTTAACATGAAATGAGCATACTCCCACTGCCTCTGAAATACAAAATAGCTCATAGCCTGTCTTCTTCTGAGAGAACCGCTTGGGAGACAAGACGCGGTCTATCCTGTGCCCTACTCTGCCTGTGTTACTGGCTTCTCTAACAATAGTATAAGGTACATGAGAGAATTTTTTTCTTTTTTTCCTGAAAAACAGCACCTTGAATAACATAGAGCCTAAAGCATGCAAAAAAGGTGACACTAGAAAATTAAACCTTCCAATTACTACAGGCAGCCTAAGAAAGGAATCTCACTTCCAGGAAGCACCCTTTTTTTTTTTTTTCTGGAATAGCCAAGAAAATGGCATCTCACCTGATACCTCCACAATATTCTAAAGTTCTCCCTTGGAGCCTTTAGATATAAGGTCACTGTTACATAAAAAAAGGTTTCAAAGAGGGCCATAGAGAACAGATTATACCTCACATGCAGGTGCTTGCTGTTAGCATGCTCCCTAGTTAGAGCTAATACAAAAAGTAGTTGTTCTTGTCCTCAGCTGCAAAGAATCTGAGTCTTTACTTTCAAATTGTCTGTAACTCACCTGTGAAAATAACATTTTGTTGGTGCCTGCAGGAGGAGGAGTCATGCAGGAAATCTATTTGAAGCAAGTAAAATTATAACATTAAGCTATTCCCTTTGAATCCAACCATTAAAAAAAAAGTCACAGAAGTCCTACACACAGTAGTGACAAGCATTAAGAAGTTTATTCTGTGGAAGATGGGAAATACATCATGCTAGAGTTTTTTACTGTGATGAAAGGATAATCTTTTTTTACAGAAATAGTGAAAGATATGCCAATTCTTGTAGCAAATAAAAAAATGTTGCAAAATTTTAAGTATAAATTATAATGGCTACAGTTTTATTAGTGCTGTTAAGACCTAGTTTATAAATCGTCCTTAGAGTTATTTTTCTGGGTGTTAGACGTGTTTACCCCTTTGATTGCAGTGGAAGTGGTACAGTGAAATCTGGTGCAGGTATGAAAATTGTATGCTCTGCTATGCAGATCAGAAACACTGCAGTCAACTCACCATGAGCAACACAATACAAATTAAAAATGTTGAGGTTCACTTGAGAAAATATATTGCTAAAGATCTTCTAGTTAATACAGCTATAAAAGCCTACTGTCAAGCTGTTTTCGTTAAGAAGTGATGCAAAAAAAATCCTACTTTCTGACATTTTTTTAACTGCCCTCATCATCTTCCATTTGCAAAATAATTCCCCTACTCTTCCACTGAAAATGCTAAGAGATAGTGAAAAAATGTGTGATGCATTCATTTCATAGTTTTGTGTCTCTAAAAGTGTAAAATGTAGGTGGCTTTTGAATGAGACACAATATTTAACTTCTTGATTGTAAACCTTTTCTCAGTTTCTCATCCCACAAGAATAAGAATATTCATAATAAGGCAAAGAATAAATAGGAGTCATTTTTACAAAATAAGCCAAATTTTCATTTCAATTTTTTCAGTGGGAAAATGGGATTCCTTGTAATATTTTCTTAGTAAAAAATATGCATCACAATGTACTGAAAGTAAATCCCTAGACTCAAATAGAAACCTGAAATGTGAATTGAATGAAATAGGAAAGACCAACTATTTTCCAATACTAGCATTTTCAGGACTTTGTACAAAACATTAGTCTTACATACCTAATTAATTATTTTCATTAAAAAATTCTACATTTTCTCCTGATCTGGCCACATTCAATTCTTCTTCAAAAAGTTCTGGTGCTGTGAAGCAGTGTTCCCTGTTATAGGCTTAGACCGATTTTACCAGATAGAGGAATTTGATCTGTTGTTCTAGGTTATGCCCGTTGTAATCTAATCTATTCTACTTTACAGAAGTTCTGTCTGAGAGAAGAAGTGGTTGCAGGCATCCCAGTATTCCACTTATTTGTTGGATCTTGTTTCTTTTTCATTCTGTTTGTCTACATGTTTGTCTGTCTGTCTATCCACCTCTCTCCTAAAATGCATAATTACATTTGCAGACAGCTATGGCTGGTATTTCTTTTGGAACACAATATACATACATATCAATGCATGGGATGGCATGCAATAGAATATAAATTTCTCATGGTACAAACAAACTTTCTTCTCACAGCTTTGGAACACTTTATGTGTGGAAAATGGATGATATGATTGTTTTATATAGAGAGACAACAGTACTTTGAGACGTGTGGTCAGCCTCTTAGTGATTTTGGAAGGCTGGTCTCATATTTTGAAAGCAGGGTATGATGGCACATCCCACTTGATATGCAGAGCTGGTTTTTGATCATTTCATTGCAGATCACATGACAAAATGATACAAAAAAAACCTTTGCAAGTGTATCACCTAGCGGTTGCAGGCCTACAGAAGCCTAGGTATTTGAAGACTGGTTAAGCCCACTTTGAAAAGTGGAAAGGAAAAAGCATAGGCTTAGATAAAAGTTGACAGTCTCACTGTTATGTTGCCATAACAACCTGACTGAATTGACTGTCATTTAAGAAAGTATTTATATATGGAACATTCTTATAAAAATCTGGCTGATTTCTAGAAAAAACGGTTACCACTGTTTTTTTGTGGGACAGGGTCAGAACTTAACTACAGAATGTATAGCTGGTGTTGCAGGTTGGTTTCAGCTCATCCAAAAATAAGAGTACCTGTTCTCACTATTAACCATCATATGGCTACAAAACTGTGATATCTTTTCATGTAGGGGCCGTGATCCGCCTGAAAGTCACAGTAGGCAATAATAAATTCAAAACTATGAAGAAATGAAAGGAAAGAAATGAGAAAATTGCAGTGGGGAAAAATTGGAAGGATGTATTATAACTTAGCAGAGTTAGGTCTGTTTAACGTGAGGTTTATACCTATAGCTTCTGTAAGTAGACAGTGTTTCATGAGGTACTATTCCAAGTAATCATGTTACAGAATAGGTCCTTATGAGGTGACCCAAATCGCAGGATTTTTTTTTTCTCTCTCAAATTTTTTTGTTTGTTTTTAAATACTTTGCTTTCTCCCTTAAAAAGGCATTGCTGTGGACTTGCACTGTACTGCTGGAAACAGAAAAACATCGTGACATTTCAAAACTGGATTTCCAGAATAAGCCCTCTGAGAGATCTGTAATACACAGCTTTCATTGTTGCTAGCCCTGAGGCTAACTCTAAAGAAACCTCAAATCACCTTTCTGCAATACAGAAGTAATGTGTTCGATCTGATTAAAAATAAATAAATAAATACAGGTAGCTTTAAATGGGTATGGAGGACTTCTAAAGCCTCACCTTCCATTAGGAAGGCATCTTTCTCTCAATAGCAAATGAAAGAAAGAGTGCACTTCAGGAAAGTACAGCATTCAGCTCCTGTCAAGCAAATGTAAAACACAAACCACAACAGACATGACTTCTGCCCTGATGGTGGGAGGTAAGAGAGCACTTATCCCACAGCTGTTACTTGTGGAAGAGACAATATTTTCTTTTCCGCTTACTCCAGATTTGTATATGAAAGCAAGAAAAGTAAATACAGAGGGCAAAGAGCCAACAAAAAGAAAGGTCAATTTTAGCTCCCAAATGCAGCTATATACAACAGTAACAATAAGGCTTAATCCTCTCCTCCTCTGCATGAGCTCTAGGAATTGATGAATTACAAGGCAGAGAAAATTAGCAGAGAGGAGAAGCTCTGCATAGGTCTGAGGGAGATGGCAGGAGCAAAGGACATCAGTTCTTGTCTCAGCTGTAAAAGGAAAAGTGTCCATGTTAGACTAAATAGTCTAAAACATGCTTACTTGCTGCTGAAATTAGAACAAGGATTTACAGCTCAGGAAAGAGGCTGAGGAGTCATCATGGATTTTTCTTTGAAATTATCTCATCCATGCGCAGCAGCAACCACCAGAAGACAACAAAATGCTGGACATTGTCAGGAAGGAATATAAGAACAGGACAGAGAGTCATGTTTTGCCACTTTCGTTTTGGCATTCATGTACTGAATATTTCAGGCACTTCTGGACTGCACATCCCAAGACGGTGGGGCTAGAAGAAGAAAAGGACAACAGACGTCTACAAGGGGAGGAAGCAGACAACCTATGTGAAGACGCTGAACAGTTGGTGTTATTCAACTTGAATAACTACAAAATCCTAATAATTTTTCATATATTACTCTTTCAGCTAATTCACATAGTAAAGGGCACAACTTTTCTTTGAATGGCAGACATGCCCTACTATGCATACTTTATCTCATATGTACACTCTTTTCTATATGTATAAATACATTAATAAGAACACACCTTTTTAAAGTAATTTGAAGGTGAGACAGTGGACACTGAAAAGCAGGAGAGTCTTTATACTTAGTATCTGTCACAATTGCTCCCAGAGTTTTTGTCTGGTCTTTAATATCCCACTCATGCTCATGTAGTTGCCTCTGTGCAACTCTAAAATTACAGAGCTGAATCTCTCCTGCAGGCAAAACAGAGCTCTCCCATGGTCTTTGCTTCCTCAGAAAACTTTAGTATCAGAGATATAACCCTTAAAATGAGGCAATGGTTACAGGCCTTCCTTATTGTGCTCTGCTTCAAGACAAAGCCTGACTCCCACAGTGTCACAATCTACCTCCATTTCAAGAAAACATTGTCATTAACAGAAAAAATGTACTGCAAATAAAACCAGTGATACAACAACTGGTGATGTTATATAAACTCTTTTGTATGATAAGGAAAAAATACTCTCATTGTATATGCAAATACACTACCACTAACAATCTTGAGGCTATACCAGACACTGGATCACACAAGCAAGTGGACGATCTAGGACTCCAGTATATCAAATTCCTATATTCTTTTTGTCTTCTGGTGTCTGGTGTTTTCATTGACAATTATGATAAATTAAGAAATTGCTTATGCTTAAACAATACTTCTAACTGCTTTATGACTGTGGTTAGCTTGTTATTGCCCTTAGCAGTTATGTGAATGTCTTTTTTCATTTGCTTTACAGTGAGTATATTTACCTGAAAATTTTCATCCAGCTTTCCAGAGAAACAAAAACAACATTGTTCTCAGAAAAGATGTTCTTTAGTTTGTTGGAAAAAATCTCCCCTTGGTATTATTGTGACCATATATTCTGCTGCCTTTAACCTGATTGTATTCTGTGCAGGGTCTTATACTATACCCAGGATTATGGTGTCTGAACACTTCATACAGCTAAGCGCCCATCAAGGTGAGCTATATTGACCAAATTTCCTCTCAATTCCCTCTCCTAACGTTGAAGTGTGTTATATTGGGTTCTAGTGCACATATTCCTCAGCTACTAACTGGTTATGAGCTGCTGTGGAGAAAACCATTGTCAAGGAAATAATCTTTGCTGGAGATTGGATGATGTCTCTGGTCATTCTTACATATAACAGGAATTGAGTTCAAAGCTTTAGACCCGGAGATGAAACCATACATCCTGACCTTAACTTTAAGGATGACAAAAGTGCTCAAAAAATACTGATGTCTAGAATGATAGTAATTTAAAGTCCAGAAAGATGATGCATTTCCTCATCTTATTGTATTGAAAGTCTGTTTGCACCATTATTTCTTATAAATACCTATTTTTCTATAATTTTACTTTGTAGCAGAACAGATGAATTGCTGCAACCAGATGAAAATCTCAAGTTTCTCCCTCTACCTGGAGAAACACACCTATGCACAGTTACTTGGGTATTATTTCTCCAGCTATGCTTGAGGGGTAAAGACTTCAAGTATTTGAAGACTTTTGGACACATTTGTGGATACATGATGTAATTAAATGTGTATGACTTCAGAGTGTAGAAACATTAACAGGGGAATTCAACAACAAAAGAAAGCTCTACCAGCAAGTCATTCGTAGGTTGGTTTTTATTTTTATTATTTTTATTTATATTTTTATTTTTATTTTTATTTTTTATTTTGCAAACCTCCAGAGAACTTCTTTACCACAGTCTGTTTTCTCTAATAATCAGAAAAGACACTGTCATTTATGATGTTTGAAGAGTTGTGTCTTCCCCTATAACTTCAATTTCTAGTGCTGCTGCACAAACAAGGTTGATGGAGCACATTATGGATTTTTCACTTGCTTGGAAGAGGAAAATCAATTTCCATCTAATAGAGCAGGAGGTCACTAAATACTACCAGCTGCTCTGTGACACTGTAGACTTAAGCAGTAGTCCTATGAGACAGATGCAAGTAGGGAAAAATATCCTGGAGTGCATTAGTACACAGATAAATAGAGAGGACAATGAGACACTGAAAAAAAATGAGCTGAGAAAAGAGAGTAAGCTTTCTATTTCTTCAAAAATATCTGGACAGAAATGCTGCACACAGAAGCTGGAGCACTTGCATCCAAGTCAGACTTGCTACATAATTTTCTTATGATGGAGAACTTGAACTTCCTTGCACATGGTAAATCTACCACAGGTGAGAGTTCAGGTCATTCTGTAAAAGACAACTGGGACAGCTGCAGCCCTGAGTGCTATGTACTCTTTTGCCATTGAGAGAAATTTTAAAATGAGATTAATGCATCTCACTTCTGGGATATATATGGACATGAATATGAATAAATAAATGACTAATAAAAGCAATCCATACAATATCTCAGAAGTGAAATGAAGTGAACTGTGCCATAATCCATGTTTATTTACCTAGGTCATTTTCCCATTGAGGCAAATGACTAAGTGAGATGGGCTGACAGGAAGAACCTGAATATTTGTCTGAACAAAAATTGAATATCTTGTCAGTTTGTGATAAAACAAACTATTTTTTTTACTTAAATTTATGCTCTTTTTTAATTATTATTATTTTTCCTGTGAGAACATGGCTGGATGTTCTACCCTTGTTTTTAATTTGCAGGCAATATATTTACTGTACAGAAGATACACACCCCAAATTTAGCTGTACTGTTACCTGATACAGGACATTGTTCAAAGCTAAGAGTTTGCTGCTAATAGATACGCAGGCTATGTCTTGAGCTATAACAGGAAAGAGGACAGGCTGAAGCAATCCTACGACAGCAGGGCTTTCCTGATCTTTGATCATGCCTGAATGCACAGCAGATGAAAAAGGAAAGACCCAAAGATTGTGATGGTTCACACTGACTGCAACTGTACCCATTGTAGAAATATCGACAAATTACAAAGTGTTTCTGTGGAATGCACATTACCTGGATAAGAAGCATTACAATGGGAATTGAAGGAAGATGCAGGAAGACACTGAGGAGAAGCTGATGGATTTCTATTTGCAGGTGTAGGACTAGCAGACAGTGAGGGCACAGCTAAGTATATGCACAAATTCAAATATAAGAAGTAACTGGAGTATTCTATGACCATAACCACACCTGCACATCACATAAAACCATCTAAACACTAAAGACTGAAACAATCAAAAAGCCGCCTCTTTTATCTCCCATTTATTTTACAAATTTTCACAGTTAACAAAATAGATATTACTATACTCTACATCAAGGGAAGTAAGAAAGAAAGAAATAATTAAAGAGACAGTTCCTATGGCATCTGCTCAATACAAACACATTGATTAAAACGTAGTTCTGTTATTACTGTTATTAAACAGTAGTTCTGTTGACTTCAGCTAGGATACTACTCCTAGTCAGTGATGTCAGAATAAAGTCTTAAATACATCATCCAGGGATAAAACCAAGCAATATTGCTGTCATTTTGGGTGAGGTCCAACTGCAACAAGTTACAGATTTACTAGTAAGAGTTTGTTTAGTACTAATACAACAGTGGATTGTCATAGAAACAATCATCTTCCAAAGGAGAGGCAGTAAATGCAAAAGAGATGTCCTTCTTCAGGAAACAGACTTGTTTCTGCTTTCAAATTATCACGGAAGAGCGAAAAAAAAAAAAGAAAAAAAAATTAAGACAGGACTCACTTAATTTAATTACATTTGCTCCAGTACTTCAGAGAATTTATGAGTGAGACATATATATCTACTAAGCATCTATTCCATCTTGAAATATATTCTCTTGGGTCAAATTTCTGAAGTTTTACTGCATGGGCAATGAAACAAAGAATGGATTCAAATTGGTTTTAAATTAATCAAACTCACAGTTAAAAAGCAGAGCATCATCATGTAGGTTAAATGTCAGTTGTTCATCTTCAAACTTCTGTCTTTTTTTTTAACGTATCATAATTGACCTTCTCAAGTGTAACGCCCAGTTAAAACTGGGAGAAAATGGCAATGTGATAAGAGAAGGACAATTTCAGTTATAACAGTCATTATATAAAAGATGAGATATGAAGATATTAATTAATCTCTTCTCACTGTTTTCTCAGTAGGGCAATTACACTTTTGAATTCATGGTACTTGCATGTGATCTCAGAGCTGAATTATTGGTGAGCAAAGAAGATAGGAAAATGTATTTTAAAGGAGTGAGAAAGGCTTCATTCAAAGCTGCAGAAGTCATGGAAAAACTATTATGGATTTCTGTATGCTTTATACAAACCATTAACAAACAAGTGAAAATGTACTCAGGTTTAAATAACTTGAATAAAATAGCTAGTCCCTCGGTAATCACCATCACTTTCAACTTACCTCTTTGGTCCTTTTTTTTATAGTCATAGACTGCTCTTTGCAGAAATAGTGCAAACATTCACTGGAAAAAAGAATGAAAACATCCTGTTACAGGGCATTCCTGAGCTAGTTTACCAGCTCATTATATGCCACTCCTGCCCACGCCTGACATTAAGAAAGGGCCACTATTGTCTGGCCCCTCTTGCTACATAGCTGAATACACTTAGCACCTGACAGAGGGCACATTTTAATTCCTTTTTCAATTAAATTGTGAATGTTTAGAACAAAATAATAGCCTGACTTGCCTGAGTGCATCAGAGAATGCTGGAAAGTAAGCTGTGCTTGTTGGGAGCTGAGAAGTGCACACATGGGCAAGGTTTGTTCCAAGAAGGAATTGTTCCCCTTAATTTCTGTCAGATGAAGAATGTTAATGAAGTCAACGACTCTACTTACAAATTCTCACATTTTGGCAATTTGGGACCTGTCTGCTCAGTATATGTGCTGCTGAAGCAGAGCTTTAGCCTAGTACAATTAAACCAATGACAAAAATCTCATTGACTTTAGAGGGAAAATGTTCTAATAAATTAAAGATGCTAGCTTGTCACAGTGCATAAAGTATTGATCAGAAATCTTATTTCCAACAAGTCTGTTGTCTGCTTGGGACAATGCAAGTCATTCTGGGATGGATTTTATATTCCTAGCACAGATAGAACTCCCATTGTCTTAGTAAGTGGTTCCGCTAAAAACAGAACTGAGTAAATCAAGGTTTGGTATGTATCGTTATCTCAGCTTTCCCTAGTGAGCTATAGTATTGTGCTTTAATTGATATCATGTGAGTCAATCTTTCAGTCACATCTACTACTTAACAGTAGCATCTTCCTAGATCATTCATGAATTTCCAATGATTTAATGAAATCCTTTGAACCAAATAATGGCATTAGCGCTACAAATAAACTGAGTGATTTCACTACTCTTCACATATCTTATTTTTGCTTTCATTGTTTTGACAACCGAACAACTCTACACATGTGGGGACCAAAACCAGCTTTATCTGAAAGACTACTTAATGTTTCATGAAACCAAAATGGATCTGTGCTTAATAATGTGTGGGCTCAAAATGAAAGCACATGTCCTCTTAGGGGGTGAAATTACATGCTATTTCAACAAAGAATAACAGATTAAAAAACCTTGGTTTAGAAAAAGCAGACCACAGGATCCTCCTCTCTTAACACACTTACAAGGCAAGCTGTACAGTGTAGAACCTACACCAAAGTCCATTAATTGTGTTGGTAATCTGCATGATGATTTCAGTGGTTGTTGACTCAATGCTTTTAAGGATATTTAATGAGTTCATAAGTATTAAGTTCTCAAATAGAGTTAGATTGAATCCCTGTCCCTCATCAGCCACATGACCTACAGAAACAAATTCTTTTTTCCATGCATGGATTGTAGAGTCCTCAGAAAGCTCAGGTTTTCATATGGAGGGCAGGATAGGAGATGTCAGGGTATGGAACTATTCTTAGATGTGGTATTGTCCTGATAGTCTTAAAAAAAAACCTTTCAAGTACAATTATTTCCTTTAGCTTTCTCTAATAGGGACATTTTGCACCACTTTTGGCTCCACATATAATGGCATGTATTTAGGCTGCTAGACAAGTTAGTATGGAAGAACCTGTGCCCTCAGGGGAAGTCCTGAGGACGCACAGCTGTAAGCCACGGGCACAATAGCACCTCCATTAGGTATCCCTATATACCCCTGGAGGTAAATGCTTAACAGAAATTACATGAAATTGGAAGTCTAGGGGGAAGAATGTAAGGAAAGAAGAAAAGAGTCATCAGCTCATTTTTACTGTAATAAGCAGAAGCACAACTCCATCAGGTTCCTCCTTTATATAATGCAATCATCAGAAATAACTTCAGTCATGATGGAAAGAACTTGTAAATAGATAAAAAGCAAAAGAACAAAGGAAAACAACGAAAGTTGCATGCACATACCTGAAGATGGATTTTCTACTCCCTACATGAATGGAAAGCACAGGAAAAATCTGGATCAGTGATACAAGAGTCAAATGGAGAAATATGTCCACATGCAAGATAACCGCAAGAGTAAGGGAGGATAAAAATGAAAGTAAAGCCTTCTCATTACCTGATCAAAACCAACAGCAGAATGATGGGAATTTCTGCTTGCTTTTGGTGACCATGCCACAAGAAAATGTAAAAGGAATTTTATGAGCTCAGTGACCTCAATGCAAGTGAAACAGTAGTAAGTCACTCATAATCCTCCCATTTAAAATTAAGTCAAGAAGTAGAAAAAGGATTCAATGAATATGGCACAGAGCTGGGAACACTTCATACACACCTCAATGTCCAGAAAAAATCGAAATAGGAATCCTGCCATAATGGAAAACATTTACAATTCTCTGATCCTATTACTGAGTAGACTTAATGTCTGGACAAATGAATTCTACTGATAATGACTGGAAACCTTACTCAGCAGTCAGACCACTGCAAAAGAAGAAAACCAAAAAAAGTTATGCGAGTGGATGGGGTCTTATTGCTCCCTTTAGTGATACACTCTACTGTATTACTGCATTTTTGGGTAATTTCACTTGGACCTGAAAAGATCATGTTTATGATACTCTTAGAAGAATAAATTTTCAAAATTATTTTTAGGCTGCTATTTATTTTGATTCTCAACATTTATTTTACTTTTTAAAAGTTAATTGTATTTCTGAAATCAAGAACAGTTTTAAATTTTGCTTTGAAAATATCAAAATGAAATGCTGAATTGTATTTTCTTCCATATTTGAAATATTCACATATAATTTTGATCTGCCCATACTTGCAATTTTCAGAGCACAACATATTTCACCATCATTTTTTTGAAAAAGAGATATCTATTATCTTCAATTAGATTGGTGTAGGAAGGAAAATCACCTATTACTTTAATTCTCTATTAGAACAGAAATAAAAATCAAAAAAAGGACTGGTAGTGACTGATATTGAGAAAGACTAATGGAAATGGAAAAGGCTGGGGATGACTTTAGCCAGTTCAGGATCTCTCAGATCTGCTACTCAGTCAACAGAAAATGTACTCTCAATTGGCTTGGGGAACAGCTACCATGTACTACAAGTGATAATTTAAAGTAACATCACAAGTGTGGATAAAAATAACTTAAACGTCGGTAGGTCAATACACGCTTTATACAAAAATCCACAGAATAAAAAATTAGATTACCTTTAATTTGCAGCTGCTGATCTGTAGAAATTCTGCTTAAAGCTGAACGATAAAGCATTATAGGTAATGGAGTTGATTATGGTTCAGTACTTATCTCTCTCAAACAGAGCTGTCTGGACTTTAATGTTTGCAAAGTGCTTTGAGACAGCAGCAAGGAAAGTATTATTTCGTTGTGTAGAGGTTTAGGCTTTCTGGCTACTTGGGAAACTTGAAGTGATCATTTCCTGACTTAGTACAGTGGAGTTCATTTAAAGCAATAACAGGAGAGAAACTACTCCCCACGCAGCAATTCAAAATATTTTAAAGAAGCCTAGAAAATTGCTTTCAGATGGCATCACTGAAGAGAAAAAAGGACGATTTTCTTTTTCCACAAGAATACTTTTCTTTAAATTGCCACTTAAAAAATGAAATCATGAAATGACAGCATATGGGCATCAGGTTTGTCAATGGATTTAACAACACAGATTGAAAAGCCTGTGGAAAGCAGTTCTGAATACTGCCACTGGGATATGAAGGATTTACTTTTTTTACTCTCCCCTGTCATCCTGTGGATCTGAAGATGTTGCTTAATTTTTATTTACCTCAGGACTCTGAAATATGGATATTATTTGTTAGCTTTAGTCAGTACTTTGGGATCAGCTGGTGCCAAATTACAAATTTTGAGTAGATTGTGTTTTTAGCAGCTCAAGGTGAATAAAAAAGACAAAGAGTTTCAAGATGAACTCATTTTTAAAAAGCAGATCTCGATAGTGCTAGGAGATTCAAAAATATACCATTTACTACACCAATCTCTCTCGTGAATACAACAGTTTTATAAGGTACTGACTGTGAGACGTCATTTTTCTTTTAACAAATATTACAGGATATGACATCCCCATGTATCTTTTCTGTGATACACAAAATAAAGAAACATGCAAATGTAGTATTAGTGAAAGTAGGAACAGTACATTCAGAAGATAGTACACAATAGAATATGAACTGTAAAGGAGATGTGTGAGTTTTCAGTTTTTTCTTTCTTTTTCTTTTTTTTTTTCCATTCCAAGATCTCTAATGCACAACTTTCACTGCAGTGAATGACAGGGTAAGTAGTTGTGAAATTCAAGCAAAGTAAAATAGACAACTTCTAAGTTGTGCATGGGAACATTATCAGTATTTCAACCTGAATCTTCTCCATTTGCTTATATTGATCGGTCCCAAAAAGTTGGGATATGTACTGGATATATGATACAAACACTAATGTGCAAAGTCTAAGAAAATATACTTTTATAAGAATTATCAAAATAAAAGAAAATCATTTAAAATGATTATATGTTATTAAAATTGATCGGCAAGAAATAAACTCCACTTCATATGTCTGTGATGAATCTGAATGAGAGAGAAGAATATGCGTATTACAAATAAACAATATGCAATAAATCCCTCTGAGAATTATTTTTTCCTCAAAATAAAAGTTATTATTAAGGTCTTTCCTTTTCCTAAAGGGAAAGCTCATCATGATTTTATGGAGTTCTACATTTTTTCCTCTACTTATCTCAAAACCTTTAAGAATAAATTTACAGGCTAATGTAAGTTAAGTGGCAATAAGAAAATTATGCCTGACTTTAGAGATGTCTGAATGGCATATTAATTGGTATTGGTTTTCTGTCTATTGAGTGCTGTAGAGTATGTAATCTGGACTGAAAGGAAGACAGATGCGTGAATTCGATGTACTGACACATTGAGTACTAAAAACCCCATCAGACCCAAGATTTAATATTGTGTTCTAATTTTTGCCTCCCTTCCTAGTTCATCATGCACCTGGTTAACAAAAAAATGCAGACATTTTATGTGAACTTTCAATAGTTTTGTTAATATAATTGCCAGTAATAATAATCTTAATGGTAGAAAAGACTTCCACTCACAAGTATCCTGATACTCTAAGGACGTTCCTTCATATTGTTCCTGGCCAGCTCCTGTAGAAACAGTCCTTCTTGTTTTATTAGCTCAGCCATAGCTTGCTGTTTTCTGTTAGAGGAAATAAACTTATGACTCTGTGGCCTCACCCAGGACCAGAAGAGGGAGAAAGCAGCACGGATAGAGAGAGACATGCTAACAGCCTTGTCAATAAC
Source organism: Callipepla californica brunnescens (assembly GCA_023055505.1). Lineage (NCBI taxonomy): Eukaryota > Metazoa > Chordata > Aves > Galliformes > Odontophoridae > Callipepla > Callipepla californica. Next base: position 63,547,062 of record JALIRH010000002.1, read on the forward strand.
ACAGAGACTTTTTCTTTCTTTTTTAGAATTTTTTGTTTCTCTCTCCAAAGCAGACTGAGAGGTAGGTGTTGGTCTCCCACTCCACCTGCACCAATGCTTTGTGTGGCAGTGGGCTGCTGGCCTAGTGCTGCCGCTGGGGCCACCTCTTGCGGGGTGGGGATGAGTTCCAGTGGCTGCTGTGGGCCTTCCTCTTGACATGGCACCGGGGCCATGTCAAAGGCTTTGCAGAAGTCCCAGTAGATGACATTTGTTGCCCTTCCCCTGTTCTCTGATGCCGTCACTCCATCATAGAAGGCCACCAGACTGGGTAGGCAAGATCTGCCCTTGGTGAAGCCATGCTGGCTCCTCGTTTTTGTCTCGTATTTGTCTTAGCATGGTAACCAGGAGGATCTACTCCATGATCTTCCCAGGCACAGAGGTGAGGCTCACTGGCCTGTAGTTCTCCAGGTTATCCTTCTTCCCTTTCTGAAAAATGGGAGTGATGTTCATCTTTTTCCACTTGGCGGGGATTTCACCCAACAGTCATGATTTTTCAGATATGATGGAGAGTGGCTTGGAAACCATATCAGCCATATCTCTCAGAACCCTGGGATGCATATCACCTGGCCCCATGAACTTAAACACATTCAGTTCTATGAGGAGGTCTTGGAACTGTTCTACTGTTACAGTGGGACAGACTCTGCTGCTCTCACCCACACCTAGAGGATCAGGGTCCTGGCAGACATAGAGAGCCTGAATAACAGGGAAGAGCGAGGCAAAGCACTCGTTGAACACCTCAGCTTTTTCTGTGACTGTGGAAGACAATTCTCCATCCTATTTATCAGAGGAGAACACTGTCCTTTCTTGCCTACGTACCTGTAGAACCTCTTGTTATTTTGCACATCCCTTACCAAGTTCAGCTCCATCTGTGCCTTGGCTTTCCTCATCTTATCACTACACATGCAAACAACATTCCTGTGTTCTTCTCCGGCTACGCAAATCCATTCCGATACCCGATCGGCATGAAAACTACGCAAAAATTTTCATTTTAAGTTTGTCTTACTTCACTTTATCTAGCTTCCAGCTTATCTGTTAAATCAAAATGCTGTCTGGCATAAGAATAATTCTCTCCTTGTATTTATCTGTACACTGTGATCAAACCACCACTTAACTTTCTCTTCACTAGGCTGAGCTGTCTACAACTCTCTATGTTCTCTAGGCCCCGTGGTCCCCCTCGCAGAGCTGTATTACTTTCACAGTGGCATCTGGCTTTACTCAAGCTTTTGGAATATTACATTTATTTATTTATGAAGAACTGGTTCGTTCTAGTTCAGTGCCCTTGTAGAAGCAGATATGGGCATCAATCTGGGGAATATCTGGAGGGATGCTGAAATTCCTGTTAAGGACTTCCTTCAGCAAATGTTGCAAACTTGACAGTGTTCAGGAGGTTTCTAAAATCTTGTTTTAAGAAGGTGCCTTGCCATATACAAGCATACTTGCTTGTTGTGGCTTAATCCCAGCAGATATCATGGGTAGCCCCTTGCCTCTGAATTTACAGAAGACCGCTTGCACACTGAGGATATTATCACAGAGTGCACCTCAGAACAAACTGTGTATACAACATCACATTAAAACACACCTCAGACATAACATATTGGTTTTTATTTCCTCCTCTGCTCAGTAAATGAATGAAAACTGATTTACATATATAATTCTATATAAATCTAATAATTGAATAATTCTTTCTTTCTTACATCTGTCATAATAACACAAGTTAATAGATAAACAAACAATTCTTATTTGCTGCCTCCAGAATTTTACTTAAATTTATAACACTTCTTGTCCTAGTACTCTCAATATTTATTTTGTTTGAGGTCAAGAAGTGAAGAAATCATACTAAAGAGAATACTGTGAAAAGGAATATAGCTAGCTTGCATAGTTTCAACAGCAACTTGATTTAAAAAAAAAACAATATTTTTAAAATATTTGTATGAAAGGGAAGACTATTTTTTTTAATCTTTTACTACAGGAATACACAAGTCTGGCACAAGATTTCATCATCTTTGTTGTGCTTCCTCATGTGCTGAGACGCATTATAGTATAATGCATATAGTATATACAATTTAATAAAATTGCTTTAATAAAGTTTTGTGATGGGCAGATTTATATAACTGTTCAGTTGTTCTCAGTTGTAGTTGTCTATAGCATTATTTTGACCAGATTGTTATTATTTAAAGTCAAAGGATCAGTTAAATAGAAACTGAGGAGAGTTAGCCTTTTACACTTATAAGATTCAAAATAATTTTTTTATCTAGACATACTCATAAAGAAAAATAATGAATTCACATACCTAAAATCATGCTGACAATCTGTTCAAATAACTTCAGTCTTCAATTTAGTTTCATGTCTTATTTCAGATCTTATTTTACATTTTGTTCATTAATCCTTAAATCTTTCATAACTTTCATAAGCATATCAATTAATAGCTAAATCACAGAGCCACAGAATCACAGAACTGCTGGGATTGGAAAAGGACCTCAAGAGATCACTGAATCCAACCCCCTGCTAAAGCAATTTTCCTACAATAAGTCACACAGGCAGGTGTCCAGATGGGTCTTGAATATCTCTGTAGAAAGAGGCTCCACAATCTCTCTGACAGTCTGTTCCATTGCTCTGTCACCCCTACTGTAAAGAGGTTCTTCTGCATATTTGTATGGAATTTCCTATGTTCATGTTTTAGACCATTGTTCCTTGTCCTAGTACTGCACACAACTGAGAAGAGCCTGGCCTCATCCATTCACCTCCCACTTTCCTTTAGATATTTATAAAAATTAATCATTTTTTCCTCAGTCTTCTTTTCCCCAGGCTAAACAGAGTCAGGTCTCTCACCCTTTCCTCATGAGGTAAACGCTCCAGGCCCTTTATCACCCTTGTGGCCCTTTGCTAGACTACTCCAGTTCCCTGCCTTTTTTGAACTGGGGAACCCAGAACTGGAAACAATATTCTAAATGGAGTCTCACCAGGGCAGAGTAGAGGGGGAAGGATCACCTCCCTTTACCTGCTGGTCACATTCTTTTTATTGCACAGTGTACAATTCTTGTTTGTTATCTTCAGTACTTTAATCAAATTTATATTAATACATTATTCTAGTACCCTGGATATTTATTTTGTTACAGCTTAACCAAAAGTTTTGCTATGAAACAACTCAAACATAATTTTAGAAAAGAAGGGTATTTATTTTCCAATTTAAACAACAAGGAAGTCCAATTTATGGGCAACAATTATAATTTCTTTATTAGAAATACTGTATAAAAAAGATTTCTGAGGCCTTAGTTAAAGGCCTTGCTTACACTTCTGCACAGCCGTTGCACCTTAGTCTGGTCAACAAGATAGTAATTGGCTGTTGTGTATTCTTTTTCAAAAACCACCATATCTGTCAGATTTGCCAGCATCTCTGCTGAGAACAGTGTTAGATTAAGACTTCAATACTTCCTGGGTGGCCTTCTTTTAATCATGTAGGTGGCAGAAAACTCTGTCTCACCTTACAGATATGCAGTGCCTGACTTCAATGGAGATCCCTCAATTTACGATAGTCTCAGAAGTGACAAAATAACTAAAACCTGCTGCTCTCTCACACTAATATCTCCACTGAAGCCAGTCAATTCATGCTTGCAGGGAAAGACATTTACTGTGTGTCTTTAATTGCCTATTTGTTTGTTGTTGTTGTTGTTGTTTTGTTTTTCATTTCATTGTGCTCAATATCTGAATTTTAAATTAAATAATTTAGTTCCTTCTTGATTAATACAGCGCAATTTGAATGTTAGATAGGCTTGAACCAAACAGCTGGAATACAAAGTGTTCATTATGGCTCCAGCAGATTACATATTAAATACCCTGCAGAGCCTGATGGAATTGTTGAATTTTCAGCCAAAATCCTCCTAAGATTTACAGACACACCTAGCTTTACTTTTCTAGGGGGGTAGGTTTGGACTGCTCATGTGAAGAACATCACAGAATGAAGGTGCAATGATTTTTCTCCCTTCCAATAATTCCTGCAAATGAGAAATGTCTCATTCTTCCTCTTTGCCATTACAATCTTTCAGGAACACTGTATTATTTATTACTACTTTTAATTTTTTCAAAATGTTTCCCATTTGCTTCTGAGACAGCAGCAATTTTACCCGACTAGTGCAACACTAAATGACATTTCAATGATGTGAACTGTGACTGTCTAGAAGGCTCTGAGAATCTCAAAAAGGATTTGGCTGATCAAGAACTCTGCCTTTGGTTTGTCACAAAGATATCTCTAAACTATTTTCTACAAGTGTGCCCTTGTATGAGTAGTCAGCTTTTCACGGTATTATGTCTGCACCAAGAGCTAAATCTGTATGACAAGTGCTTTGCTGTGTTTGGAATAAAGCAGTCATTAAGCTCCTTTTTGGAGAGTAGTAAAAGAGGTGATGCTGTCATTAGCCTGTTTTCTGGGAGAGCTGGAAGGGTTTGATTTTCCTCGTTCCTCCTACCATGTTTATTACCTGCTAATTCTCTTGTATAAGGTATGAGCATAGGGCAGATACCAGCAACAGTAAGCTCTGAAGAAAGTTGCTAATAGAAGCCAGTGGCAAAAATCCCAATAGCTCTTTTAATGTGCTGGGCACAGCTCATAAAAAAGGGCAAAAAGCAACTTCATTGTCCCAGAGCTCCTCAGGAGAAGAAACGTGACAGCTGGAATCACGATTACCACTGCTCCCTGTTCTGCCAGCGGGTAGTCATTTGCTGTGAAATTGGCAATATCCAAAGTTCAGTCAAATGCAAAGTAAACAGACTGAAACAACAGAGATAAATATTTGCTTTCTAATCCCTTTGAGCTATACAAGACTTCAGCAACACTTGTAATAGGCTGAAAAACAATTCAGGCTAATAAAACCCCTTTTCCCCAAAACAGAATAAACTACTAAACTCTGAAACTTTTCCTCATTTCCAGCCAGCTTTGAGGACATTAGAGGACATTTCTTCTCACTGTTTATGATTTCATGAAAACATTGCTGCTGTTAACTTTGCACTGACTTTGCTAACTGACATTAACCTGATGCCTTGTGTAACAGATGGGTCAGAAACAAATTCCAGAAAAGAGAAATGGAAGAAGGATGCTCTTCATGACAGATTCGTTACAGTGAAGCCCCCTCTGGAAGAGGAACTGATAGGAAGGTAGAAAGCTGAGCAGACTTTCAATTTATTATTGCATGGTGATATTGAAAGAAGAGATTTCCCACTGTGAGGTTCATACTTCAGCCTTTTCCCACAGAAGTGGAAGCATTCACCCTCCAAGCCTCTCCCAGCCTCACAGTGGTAAGCCAGGACTTTTAGGTTTGTAAGTGAACTTTACTCAACAGTAAATTTTGATTTGATCATTACCTCTACACATGCACTTTCTAGGTGTAGAAACTGGAAGGGAGGGCAAACTTTCACACATCTCAGCCAAGTAAGAGGAGATGAGAAGGGCAGCTTCTGATTCTGTTTTTATCCCAGCATGCAAAGACCACCATGGTGGTGTAATGTGCAATACATGGCTTCTCCATAGAGCCCATGGCAAATATTCATTTAAGCGTCTGACTGATTCAGGCTGCATGTTGCAGCTAATATATATGTATGCAGTAACATTTGACAACTTGATGAAACTAAAACTGCTGACTGCTTATTAAAGTACCTTTCATTGATTTTGTTTAAAGTTATAAAGAGCTGCTTTTGATTATCTGGCAAATCCACATTATAACACTTTAACTTTTCAATATAAGTTTGCAACTCTCAGTGCTCCACAGTTTAAATGAACTTGGGATTTATTAGAGAGTAAAACTCTATTGGAAAGGTAAGGTGAAATATTCCACTGCTACTGATGTTTTCTAGCACCAACATTTTATATTCTAGCTTCATTCAAGGTTGAATTCTCATCCAGTTGAATAGACTTGCCCTTGTTATATTTGCGGATGAATCTATCTCAGGTATCACTATTTCATATTGGTGTTACATGAGTGATGTGTTTGCCCTTCAATAAACAAGTGAATTTTGAAACTCAACTTTGTTTTAGGATATCTCCACTACTTTCAGAAATGAGCATCTTATCCTTAGAACAGCAACTTTCAAAAAGATATACATGTATACCTGGTTTCAAGAATATCTGAAAGATATTAGATCACCTCTTCCTGTAAAGTTCTGCATACTGAGGATGTCAGCAAATTTTTGTGTCCTCTGCAAAAATGTCAGATCTGAGAGGAAAGCAGAAGAAAACGTTCTTCTTCTGAAATCAGTTATAGATTTTTTTTCCATAAATAAAGGAAGCCCAGTTAAGATAATAATAATAATAACAACAACAACAACAACAATAATAATACTGCAGAAACTTAAGTAAAATACTTTCCAACCAGATGTTGTGAATACTTTCTCTAATTATCTGTCAGTTTGAACTTGAGGCTATATAACATACAGGTTTCTGACTGAGAAAAAAGGGTATTCTCTTTCACAAGGCTTTTTAAGGAAACGTATAGAACAGAAACATGTCACAATGAAAAACTGAGCTGAAAGGTTAGTAACGTAAGTTAGCTATAGATCCACTCATCTAATCAGATTTATTCTGTGTCTAGAATTTTGGGAGTTTTTGTGGAATTTTTCCATTCATTGTTAAACGCTTATTTATCCATACAGTGTTTTCAATCAGAGAGCGTTGTGTGAATTGCGTATTTAGAAGAAAGAAATTTAATAAGGAAAAATCTAGTATGGGACCCCTAGACTGTGATAAGAGCTCCTAAACTTGACTATGGTATCTTTTAGGCCATGAGGATAGCTTGTAAGTCTTGTAATCTTTTTTTCTGAAGACACTACAGACAGCAGACTGCATTGCTGTTCAAGATGGTGAGCAAACTCTGAGTAAGATACCACTAATTTTTCATAAGAACATACACGTTAGGTGCATTAACATGCACCTAATCAACCTCATAAAGCAAAGTCACAGATACAAAATGAGAGATACATTTTGATACTTCCAAACTAAGTCTTCATAAGAAGAAATTTTTTAACAATTTTGATTTTGTTTTTATTCTACTGTATGAATCAGGCAGAACAGAGCTATCTGTGGCATTTCATAAACTATTTGTTAGAATGACACTGTGAAATAAGACAAGAAAAGGAGTGGAGAGTCTGCTCACAAGTAGTAAATGTACTGATTTCTCCCCTAAAATACTGAATTCAAGCTTCCCAGATGAATACTTGCCACCACATCTCAAAGGAAAGCTAGAAGCAGTCAAACTCTGCCAACTTCTTCTTATGTCAAAGAGCCTATGAAGAGAGAAATAGGATCCTCTTCATGCCTGGAGTGCTGAATTTGGCCAGCAGTCATTTAAATGGGTAAGCACAACGGAGTCTCACAATATCAGAATCAAGTTGTTCGGATAAATGATTTTCTCCGTTTCCTCAGTAGAATTGGAAAAGCATTTCCTAAAAATCAAAGCTCTATTCTGGAAATTTCTGGAGTTTTAATATCCGCCTCAGGCCTCTGTAGTTTTGACATATTCTATTTGAGGATTTACATCTAATACCCCCACATATCTACATTCATAACATACCTATCTTCTTTCCCTGATCTCCTTGGAATCTGGCAGACATGGCAGAATCACACTAGGGCCAAAGAACAAGAAGCTTTCATCACGTGGGATTGCAGAGGTTCACAAAAAGGGAACAGCCTTCTTGCTCTCACTGAAACAGGCAAAACAAAAGAGAGACAATGTCTTTGTCAGGCAAGAAACTGAACACTAGTGAATTTTCATCTGCTATTACCTGTTTGACAAGGTGACTCAGGCTAAAGAGCATACTTTGAGAAGATGGATTTGCTGTTTTTCTAAGGAATTTTGAACTGTCACCCTTGGGCACCACATAAACTTATACAAATGGTTTCCAGACACTACCCTTAGAGCATGATATCCATCATGCTAATAGACCATAACCCAGCTTTAACCCAGCCAGGCACAAAATCTTTCTGGATAAGAAAATAAAATCATTTTCACAGAATTTAACTGCAGTGCACCAACAGCATGTGGACCCCCCAAATATTTACACTGCACAAGAAAACCTTGTGCACACACTAAATTTCTTTCTTTTTTTTTTTTTTTTTCTTTTTTTCTTCTGAGGGATGTATTTATTTAGCTAGGACGGAAAAAGATCTCAGGCAACTGTATAAACATTACTAAATAAATAAATAAAACTTAAGAATATCAGATTTGAAAAAAAAATCATGAATTTCTGTACATTTCCTCATATGCCTTAAAAAATAGTACAAGTGTAATGATTAATATGTGACCATGTATGAAAAAAGAAATACAGCCAGCCATAAAATATAAGAAAATGTGATAAGGGAGTAGCATAATGGGTAAGACTTGTTGCTCTTCAGAAACATACAGAGTAGTGACTGGATATATGATTAAATATAGTGTCTTCTGTGTTCTGTATGAACTTGAAAAGTAGAATGAGCCTACCAAACCTGCCTTGATTTTTCCAGCCCATTAAGTATCAGTTACAGCTCAGAGTCATTGATGACTGCAATGATTCAGATTAGGTGACAGACACAAACGATACTGCTGAACAGATTTTACAGTGCCTTCAGGTGAAAGCATTGTGTCTCAAAATAAAGTCAGTTGCGTTAAAGTAACAGCTAAACATTTTACATTCCTCCTTGCATACCTGCCTTGCTGAGCCTTTTTCCTGGAGCACTGCTTGAACTGCAGAATATTCTCAAGCACAACTTGCTGCATTTATTGAAGCCTGAAACTTATTTTCAAATTTTCCTTTGCCTTCTAACCTGTTTCCACTCTACAGTAACTGCTGTCTCTGGAGACTGCAGGGCTTCCTGTGGGCAGTGCTGTTTTCCTGGAAACATGAAATCAGACAGCTAAAAGCTGGGAAGGCTGAGGTAGAAAACTCCAGTTTATTTTTCCCATCCTTATTTTAGATTCCCATCTACCTAGGTTATGTGCTTACCTCAGGGCATGTGCACAGACATGTCAGAAGGTACTCCTTGCACAAGGTCTTTCAAAGGAGGCTTTACAAACCCAGGTCCTTTATGGACACTCTGGCCATATTTATCTGCAGTATCCTTGCCCTACTCCCATGTTGGCTGGAATTTCATTTCTTTAATACTACTTAATGAAAAAAATGAGTCAGCATTCACCTTTAGAGAACAGATCCAATCATATTTTTCATGGTATAAACCTAGCATAGCTTTTTCCTGGTGAGCAATTGCTTTCCATTTATACCACGTGCAAGGAGTCAGAATCCTTTTTCTGTTTAAAAGAACTGGTCTCCCAAACAGGAATAAAAGCAATCCTCTCTGAGTATAATAAACCTCTACCTATTGCAACATTAGGAAGAGGTTTTTTCAATACTATTATTTTTATTGTTGTTATTATTTTATAAAAAGAAGAAATTAGATACCTGCTGGAATTTAATGTGCTGTATTTTTTGCTGAAAGTTTTAATTTGTTCCCCGATATCACACTTTCCCTCTCTTTCATGCTCTTCAAGATGGCAACTTTTTATCCTTGTACTTCCTAGAAATAAGCAGATATAACATATGATCCCTAAATGCAGCTTCTGGATTATTCTTATATAACCTGCATTAAAGCTGTCCAGAATGCAGTTCTCTTCTGGAAATCTGCCAAGATCAGGAGAAGACAGGAATTATTCTAAGCCCAGTACAGTTCTTTGGTGATAAATATAATCTGAGGGATTTAGATTTGTGTTTATCAATGTGAAATCTTCATTTAAGGCTGTGTTTTCTTGGAGGTTCCTAACTCCATTCCACCTTTCTTGGAAACAGAAAAGTTCACCTTCTATGCTGTTTTTGTTTGTTCTTGTTGTTGTTGTTGTTTTTTAAAGGAAACAAAAACTTAATTACAAGGAAGTAGGAAAAAAACACCAGAAGCATCCAAGGGAAAGCACATTGCCATTGGGATGCTGAATCCAAGAATTTCTTCAAGGCTTGCCTTGCACATTTCCTTGTGCTAGACTTTTTTCCACAGTAAGAAAATTTCAAGGAAATATTCAACAGAAAGGATCCTGCTTGACACATTCAAATGCTGCTAACCCACCTAGATACTGAATCACTGTTTAAAAAACTAGCTTTAAGGGATTTCTGCTTTACCAAAAGTCAAAGGGATACAAGTGCTTAAGACAAGCCAAAACAGAGCTTAAGCAACCATTATTTGGTGGCTGGCAAAGCTTTACCTATTGTTCAGAGACTGAAAAAAGAAAATAGAACTGGCATGAGTGTTTTCTGCTTCTCTTACCATCCCATTTCTCACTGTGATACTTGTACCAATTAAATCATCCTTTTGATAGAAGGCAGCACAGAGAGACAGATAAAGAACAAAGCCCTGATCAATTTCTGCTGAAAATAAACTGTAACCACCATAGTGAAGCAATGCAATAACACAGCAGCTGTCCTATTTTTCAGTCCATGACACCCCTGAAGCATAAACTCACAAGGCAGGGCTTCAGCTTTCCCAGTAATATTCCTGAGTCAGGCAGGCAGACATTCCAATTTAAAACGGTTACACCTGAAATCCTTTTTGCATAGCACTTGTTCAGCCACCTGTTAGCTAAAGGGCTATCAATTCCTGAAGTAAGTCATGAGGAACTTCCTACAGTTCAAACTCAGCTTTTCTTGGCCTGCATAGAAAACTCCTTTGGACATCTACAGCAGCACTGTAGGAAGATTACAGTGGGCAGATGTGAATCAATTCAGATATAGGGAACTATGGTCAAGGCCTCCAGAACAAGCTCTGAGGCAACTGATGTGTATCTGCAGGTTATCACAACCTCCTCTGATAGGCTGGGTAATGAACTACAAGCAAGAATAACTGCTGCTGCTGGAACAGCAGACCTCCCTTCAATTGTTTACGTATGGAAGCAGTTGCCCTCAGTTTGGCCTGATGAGCAGCAGAACAATTCTGTTTATTTATTTTTTTCCAGTTGAATTTGTTTGTTGACAGAATAGATGGTACACTCACGCATGTAACTGAGATGAGAAGGGCTCTGCCCTGATTTGCCTTTGTTACAAAGACTGCAAGGTAAACTGTGTCTAAACAGGCTGTTGTGTGCATATACTTGGTGCCAGGAGAGGAGAGACGTGGCCCTGACAGTCAGTGCTGCCTGATAAAGCAGTGTGGAGGTCCTGTAACATGACTACAGAGACCGTGAGAATTAGTTCAGGATCTCAAGCAATACACAACAAGTTCATCTGTATCTGGCAGTAAATAATGCAGAATCCTCCAAGAACACTTTTATAGAAAGAAGTGTTTCCTTCTAGGAAAGCAGACACATGACTACAGCTACCTTTTACTTTCAGTATTTATACTGTATGATATATATTCCAATTATCTTTCTAGCTCTCTGTTTAGTGATGAAACCTAATAATACACATAGCAATTAGGTTGATAAACTTCTAAAGACTTTTTCCTATTTTGTTTGTTTTACTAATGGAGCTAATCTCTATAGTCTTCTGCAATAGTAGACAACCTTTCACATACCTTACTGAACTCCCTAAACAACAGATTTATTTTTCAGACATCATTCGTTCAATAAAGTATCCAAGCAGATTATGTCCAGAGAGCTGTAGAGAAGTTGCACTGACTACTATGCACATTTTATTTCAACTCAGTATACACAGATTCTTGTCAAAATGTATTAAGAAGATCATGCAATTTAGATGACTGACTTTTGAGAAAAGTTCTATAAGCAGCTCCAAACTGAAAAAAAAAATATATATATATATATATATATGTATTGTACTGTACTCTTTGTAGGAATGCCTAATATATTAACACAATATAACTGACCCAATTTCTGTGTGGGCAATTTATTTTTCCAAAAAATAATTCCTCTAATCCTATTTAAGATTTGTGCATAGTATTACTATATGCTGCAACACTGTTTCCACTTAACTAGGAAGTTTAGCTATTATTTTATGTGTGTACAACAAGCAGTTAATTAGAAGTTTAAATCTGTTCTAGATTTGCCAGTTATAAAACACAGAATTGAAATAATTATCTATGAATAATTAAGATCTTCATATATTCAAGCATTATAATTATTCCTTTATTTCATCTAGATTCTCCTAAGAATGAGATCTAAGCTTTGCTTCTGGTGTAGCTTCAGTTTTGCGCCAGGACATGCTCTCCAGTTTCTGAAATTCCAAAAAACAAAAGTAAAGATACATACTGAAAACTGCATCCTGTACTTCTATTTCAGTAATGCAGAACTGTTCAACATTTTATACAACTGCTTTGGTTTATCCACCACCATGTCTTGCTTTACTGTTCCGTATTTCATAAATACTGAAAGCACAATTCCAAAAATTAACTTAAATTACCTGATAGAGGAAATTTTTTAGTTCTCATTTTAAATCAAGCTAATGCAGTGAGGAAAGAATGTCATTAAACTTAGTACCCATATTGTAACGGAGATAAATCTCTGTACTGAACTCAAGACATTTTGAAAAGATCAGCAGTTATAATAGGATTGAATTCCATTGTGTTTTCAATCAGCTTCATCATTTTATAGCCTAGTATATTTAGTGACAAATACTACTAACTGGGACCATGCTTCTGCATAGTTGAGCCAGAAATCATTCAGAATTGCATTTTGCCTAGACTTCGCCACACATGAGAAAAAAAATTACTTCTGTGACAATATTTCTTGTCTCATTTACCATCGATTTTCTGTCTTGTCAAGTTTTTTTGTCTGTGCGCTACTCATTTTGAACTCATGCAGTTCAGGTGTTAGACTTTAAGCTGGCCCTTAGAAACACTGTTCTTTGTTTTGCTTCTAACTCACTTGTGTGACCTCTGGTGGGTTCATAAGTCCAATTTTGTCTCAGTTTATTAATCTCTAAAAATGCAGTGATAAATACATGCTGTGTTTTGTAGAGTATATTTCAAAATACATTGACCCAATAATCAACAGTTTACTAATAATAAATCCTAATGTTCAGTCACTGATACAAGAAGTCAGCTGGATCACACAGCGCAGTCATTGTTAAAATTGTATAGTCATCTTTCCTCAAATTCCATTGAATGGACAGAAGTATCTGCAGAGATGTTTTCAAGGTAGCAGCAAGTCTGACATATGTGCATTTCATGAAATCATGGGTTAAATTCTTAACGACTTCAAATAACCCTTTTATCCTTTCAAGTGCCAATCAGGATATATTCATTTGCAAATACAGTCTAATTGTTTAACCTTATTCTAGACCTTTGGGACCCAATTATCCTCCTGCTTGTAGGAGTGAAACCTAATTACCTTTTTTCAAAAACAAGATTAGGCAATTCTTGTAATTTATGTCACAGATTTAAATTTTTAACAGATCTTTTGCTGGCATGGTTCTAGTGAACCAACAGTATGCTGATTCACACATTCACATCTTGAAGTCCTTGCTAGTATTTTTCCCTAGCAATACTATCTGATAGGGCCTGCTTTAGTACTTATGATCTGGTTTTCAAAATAATGAGCCCATTTAGTTTCCACAGACTGTAATGGAGTTTGCCAAATTGTGTTGATACAAGCCAGTATGTTCCTGCTGTGACCCTCTATATAATGGGCTGCTTATCATAGAAATCATAAACTGGCTTGGATCGGAAAAGACATTAATGAATATTTAGTTCCATCCCCCTTGCCATGGTCAGGGACGCCTTCCACTAGATGAGGTTTCTCAAAGCCCCATCCAATCTGGCCTTGAGCATTTCTAGCATTCACAGATTCTCTGAGCAACCTGTGCCAGTGACTCACCATCATAATCATATTTTTTTTTACCCGCTATCTAATCTAAACTTACTCTCTTTTACTTTAAATCATTGTCTTGTTCTTTTATAGCGCTCCCTGACTCCCTCCCCATCTTTCCTTCATTTCTATATTTATATATATATACATATATATTTGCATACAGATTGCATACAACTAATTAACAAATATTAATAACCTCACCATAAACAATGAATGTATGAAAGCCAGGTAGTTTTTGGTCAGCCAGGAAAGTAATAACCTCTATTGCTTCTTGGTTGAAGTTTCCTTATTTTCTACCTTTTCCTCAAATTTGTAGGTCATTATTTTTTTTTCTGAGTCCTTGAGTTGCTAGTCACTGCCATCAACCATGTTTCTTTTTTTTTTTTTTTTTCCTCTTACCTGCAGGTCCCATTTTCTAGCCTCTTTTCATCCCAACAACTGCTTCACCAGTGCTAACAAAGAGAGAAGGATTTCCCAAACATTCAGGATATTCCTTCTTACTGATTAAGTATCACTTCCAACTTCCTCACAGGAATCTGATATTGTCATAACATGATGAAATTGGTGATATAACCAAATTTGTGAAAAGCTGTTACTGAATTAGTGTTTTGCCTCTTTTAGCACACAAACTTCTGTGTAAGCTTAAACTTTACAACTTTTCATACTGATTTTTCTTTTTTTATATATACATTTCTGTGTAATGTCAAGCTTCACATTTTCATCCTGCTTTCCATAGTTTTTGCAGCCCTGCCCTTTAACTTGTGCCTTACACACACAAAGTACATTTCCTTAGTACTCTGTCATCTCTAATGAAAGTATTGAATAGCTTCATATTCATGATAATCCCCATAAAGCCACGCTTAATACAACCTTCCATTGTATCACTGATTCCTGCACTTCAGCTATATTTAGTTTTGAACACACACACCCTCCTTAGAGAAGGTCCACGAAAATGATGTTTTGTAGATATGTTTGTGAAAGTATATTCCTTGACAGTATCAAAAGCCTCATCTGTTCAAAGCTTCATCTGTTCATGCCCTATTCAATACTCCTGCTAACGTTTCATAGATAAGAGACATATTTGACATGATTTGGTAGACACAGTGATATCCCAACTATTGTGACCGTTCTCCATTTTTCAGATTCTTACATGTCGATTAACTGACTGTTTCAAAATCTTCCCAGAAACTGAAGTTAAGCTGATTTGTCTACAGTTCTTTATGTCCTAATTTCTTACGAATAAGTACTATATCTGCCTTTTTCAGTCCCTTGGTATCACACCCTTGAAGATAGGAGTTAAACATTCTGATTATTTCAGCCACTTATCTTACTATCCTACAGTGCTTTTGCAAATGCCAGAACCTGCCCTACATAACACCCCCTATATAAAAATCCTTTATCCTAACACCCACTCCCTCATTTTAGAACACATGCCCTGAATACATACTCCCTCTTTATTTCAAGCCAGATATTAGCAGTTCCAGTAACTCTCCTAATTAAATCAGTTTTCTCATCCTGGGCAATGTACAATAAGCCAAAAATAAAAAACTAATTATCTAGTTAATGCATTTAGCAGAGCTCCTAAGATATTACTTTTATGGATTTTCCGTAGTTCTGTACATATGAAGTCATGTATTTGAATTCAGATTTTGATTTGAGGCTAGCTAAAGTCACCAAGTAACTTCACTGAATATGGGATCCAGATTCTTACATAACATTTTAATACCAGTTAAAGAATAGTTAAAGACCAGAAAAAAACTAAACATTTAAGGGAACCTGTTCCAGTATAAACATTTTCAAATACTCTCAGTGACAGATTATAAAACTGGCAAAAAAATAAAAAATGAAAAAAATGCAGACAGGAAAGCATAATTGGACTTTGGGTGGTAGACATTCAGATAAGTTTGTTTCCTTCTTTTCTAAAGTCCTTCTAAAAAGGTCACAGTGATAAAAATAGAGTTGCTTTCTTTTACAGGGATTTTGCTTGAGAGCTCAATTTATTCAGAAATCAAGACAGATTGATGCTGTTCCCTGGGAATGCAGATAGGCATATTTTAGACAATAAACCAGGAGCTCTTATCTGCTGAATTTTGTCTTTTCAGTGTATCTATCCTTTGCTAATTTTAGGTCTGCATCCTCTATATCCTGCCGTGTTTTATTTTTCCTCCCATTCAGCTCTGATTTCCCATTACAGCATGTCCTTTTAGCACATATTTTGTACTTATGACGCATCTGTTCTCATTTTGCTCCTGCAAGTGCCTAAACGATAGCTAAATGCATCTGTAAGGACAAGTGCTGAACAGGTGCAAAACAAGACCACAAGTAATGAAAGGAGAGGAAGAAATCAGGGAATAATTTTTGCTCTGTCAGGATTTGCCTAATATATGTATAGCTATCACACAGGCAATACAAATGTTTCATTTTTTTCAGTTCTTCTTTCTTTTTATTCAAAGAATATTTTGAAGTTAATTGAAAGAAATCTGGTAGAAAATATTCATTCTCTATTGCTGATTTGGCTAGAGTAGCTTCAGGAATTTATAGGAGAGATTTTTTGGGTTAGTCAAAGAAAACACGCAAAATGTATGAATAAGCATGTATTAATTAGATAAAATATTTTTTATGCTTAATTTTTCATTATACAAACCAGTTTTGTCTGTTACCCATCAGAAACAAACAACAACAACAACAACAACAAATAAAACCTTTCACAGATATATTTATTTCACACATGCCATGAATGAATATGCCCTTTTTTTGTTCTAATCTCATTGACACAGACTGGATAATCTCCAGTGCTACAGCAACATAAAAAGTCAATTGACTTACCATTCTCTACCTGATCTTATGGATTTAAAATATCACTGCATTCAGCCTTGAGGACAACAGGATTTTCAAGACTGTGTCTCCAAGACCTTTCTAAAATTATTTGAGAATAGGCGAAAAACAGCTTTTATTTTGTTCAGTTGCCAAATGATTGGTGAGAGTGAAGAGTGGGAGTCAGTTCAAATAGACATAATCTGACTATTTCACACTGAAAAGAAGCATCCAGGAAAAAGAAAACAAAACCAACCAACCAACAAACCAAAAAAAAAAAAAAAAAAAAAAAAAAAGAACTCCTTGAGTAGAACAAAATTGGATTCGAAATATTCAATTCCATGCAATTCTTCCACAAAGCAAGGGCAGCTAAAAGACCAACTTACAAAATACAGAACAAGATTAATGCTTTTCTTATAACAGTCTTACAACTCTCTTAGACACTTGACATGCATAAGAAGGAGACAATTTCCTTCTCTGCTAGAGATAAATCCACATCATTCATCTCCTGGGATTATGCCCACTAGTGTGCTATGGAACATATGCTGTCCAGTCTTCTCTATGAACAGCCCACCAAAATTTGTTAAGGCTGATTGGTGGCTGTTGCTGGCTGGCTTTCTTCTGCTGCTGGGTCATCCAGCAGCTCCTATGACAGCCTCTCCTGCTGCTAGATGTGATGTAGATCCATTTGATCTGCTCCTGAAAGGTTGGTCACCCCACACTGAGTTGCTTTTTTTTTTTTTTTTTTTTTTTTTAATAAAATAGTCAACATTTGCAATTACATTTGTGGCAATTAAAGAAGAAACTGATTGCCTAGTAACATCATCTGGAACTGAAAAAAAAATACCCAGAGGCAGACTGAGCTCAGTTGCTCTGTGGTTGGCATGTAAGAGAAGACAAGAGAAGCAGAATTTCTTTCCCTTCATATCTGAAATCACAAAGTCCTTTCTGACATGAAACATTACTAATATCTGGTGGAACCAGAGTAGGTCTGGGGCTTCTTTAAACTCTGCTGGAAATCGTAGACTGAGGAATAAAGCTCCTCCCAGCTCCTCCCTGCTTTTCTCCTTGCGCTTTGTTCGTGCAACTATTCCCTGAGGGAAACGACCCGACTCAGGGATTGCTGCTCCCGACCCATCACACCGAGATATATGAGAGCACAGCAAGGCTGCCTATTTTAAACGAGATTTGCTTGGAAGGTTTCTGTGCACTCCAAGCTCTTGTGCCCTTTTGTTAACGTATGAAAGAAAGTAGGGGGGGTGGGGTGGGGTGGGGGTGGGTGTGGGAGTACATGTCGTAATGCTTCTGGAAAGACAGAGTTTTTATTAAGATGCTGTCCTGAGTTAAGTGGCTCCTTTTTTTGACAACCACCACCCTGCTGCTCTGTGAAGGGCAAGAAGCTGAACTTTAAGGGAGCCAATTAGGAAGTACTTCAGAAAGAAGGCCAGTGACAGCATCAGTCTGAGAGATTAACTGCAATAAGGATCCTCAAAGCCCTGGCTGCCAAGTAGGTATTTTCAGCATTGTTATGATCTTTCTCATTACTTAAAAACTGCCTTTACAAAAAGACCAGCAGCAGGACAACTCTAAGTCTTTAAAGTTAATTCTTTGCCAGGTCCGAGCTTTGCACATGAAGAGTTTCACAACAAACATCACTTACCAATAAAGTTTTACTCCTTCATAGAAAAAATAGGTTTTCTTAATGGAAAATACTCCTCATATTATTGTGTATAAGACAAAGCAAGCCTGAAATGTGTTTCATGCTTTATACATTTGCAGTTCTCTGCTTTTCAGAGTTAGAAAGGGTTGATGTTTCTCCTGGGTCATTACTGAATACCTAACTTCACAGACACACTCAATTTTGGCTTATCTGAGAATAATAAACTAAACAGTGACAATAAGAATTAACTATGGTGATAGAAATTTTCTTTGATTCTCTAGTATAAAGGAAAATGTTAGTGAGAAAAGAATAATAATAAGCTTTCCCTGGTCTAACACACGAGCTCAAAAAATAATACCCAAACTTCATCATATAGAATGTATTTCATATCTATTTTCTTATTGTAAAGACAAAGATGTTCCTACTAGAAACAATAGTGACATTCTTGCTCAAGCTGAACTGGGTTGTAATCTTTTTGCTCTCATTAGGATGTGCATTAGGAAGAGTGTATAAAATATGATAATCATATTTTTAGAAATCAAGAATAATTGCTTTCCTTCATCAATCTGATTATAATTTAGAAGAACATAAGACTGAATGGCTCACAGAATGATAGAATCCAACCCACCAAATAGGTTTAAGGTTGGGAGGAACACTTAAGGTCATCCAGTTCCAACTCCCTCTGCTATAGGCAGGGACACCTCCCTTTAGACCAGGTTGCTCAAAGCCCCATCCAACCTGGCCTTGAATGGTTCCAGGGATGGGGCATCTACATCCTTCTGGGCAACCCATTGTAGTGACTCACCATCGTCAGAGCAATAATTTCTTCCTAATGTGTAGTCTGTATCTATCCTCTTCCAGTTTAAAATCATTTCCAATTGTCCTGTCACTACATGCCCTTATAAAAAGTCCCTCCCAGTCTTTCCTGGGGATGATTTCTCATGTTAGGAAATGACTGTACAATGATGTTTTCTACAAGAATTTTGTTTATGATCAGTAATATCTGTTTGTCAGTGCATTTTAGACACGGCAGCTCTCCACACATTTTGTTGCAGCTCATGCACAAGGGTGAACTTCACCTAGCAGCTTCACTGGATAATGTTATTAGAATTCTTTAATCAGCAAAGCTCTCTCATATATGCTTATTAAAGATAGCCAGCCGTGTCTGGTCATGCAAGCTCTGACCCTGCAGTGTTGTTTTTGGGACAGAGATAACAGTAGCCCTCCACTCTGCAATGAAGATGACTACTATAACAAAGTTGAATGCTAAAAAGAGTGGATCAATTTTTATTAAAGTAAATATTTCCTTACTCATTTTTATCAAGCACTAACACTCCTGGGCTGTGTTCTCAGAAATCCTATGTTATTCAGAACTGGTTCATTTAGACTTATTCCTGATTAATGTGCTGTTCTGTATTTACCGGTGAAAGATGGTGTTCTCCCATTTGGATAAATTAAATCAGATATTGTTGTCTATTTTTCTACACTTTTCTTTTGCTTATTATTCTGTCATGTTTTGCAGCAGTATGCACATTTCAAAGTATACTTCTATAAAATCTTCTGGCTACAAATTAAAATGATTACACATCTTTTACATGACATGCTCCGAGGGACAGAGAAATTAAGATCAGATTTTCAGTTTTCATACCTATTTTTAGCACAGTTCTTTCAGATATGCTGACTTTCCCTGTATTCTCCCGAGTCAGCAGTTCCTCAGCAAGGCCATCACCTTCAAAAAAATAAGATGTGTTATTAATTTGTATGTGTACTTAAGGTAATTTACATCCTGAATACACTACTATCCCTGCCTTGTTTTAAAGCATTTGTTTTGCTTAGATTTTATATGGAATTCACTGTTGGAATGTCCTCTTGGAGACTGCTTTTTTATCGACAAGGCATGATGATCCTTTTTTTTTCTGACCACTCTTTAGCTTTTCCTAAGCTGAACATAACCTCTAACTTCTGACAGATTTCCTTTCGAAGGCTTTATTTATTGCATTATTTATTTTTGTGCCTGACTCAGATCACCTCAACAAAGTTAAAAACCTCAAAAAACAAACAACAAAACAAAACAAAAAAATAATCGTCGGATTATATATATTTAAAAGAGTACCTTTAGAAATTGTGGTGTTTTAAAACTTAATGTAACAGAGTGGTTTCTCTGAACGTATAGATACACATCCATCAGCCGTCTGAAAAACAGGTCTTATTTAACACATATTATCTCACAACTGTGATAGAAATACGTAAAGGAGAAATTCTTCTCCACTATGTTTCTCCCTTTTCAGAGGATGTTTTCTGAACAGATTTCCTTAATTTAACACGTCTCAATATTCTTTGCTAATGAAATGTACAGTCTATTATTATCTCACCCTTAAGTGACATTACTATAGTTATGATTATTTTGATCTGTAAAACCTACAGGGAGCAACTCATCCCTTGTTTCTGCTGCTTATGCAATACTGTACAAAAAAAGGTTGTAAGAGATGAAGAATACAAGGGTATGTTGTTGACAGAACTTCATATTTCAACTGAATTATATGCAGGTTATGGTCATGGCAATATGAAGCACTAGATTAGATAGTTATTTTCATATCAGTAGATAGAGTAGTCTTAATTAATTTCCAGTCTGATCTTCACTAGGGGACAGTCTAGAGAACAACAATGGTCCCTTCCTGCTTTAAAATCTACCAGAATTTTTATATGCATGAATGTAAATTTGAACATCAGGTTCTGATAATTAATGCTTTCCTCAAATCATGAGTTTTTCTGTGGTTAATAGTATCAGTGATTAAAATTGGAGAGGTGCATATTTTTTCTTTATGGTCAAAGGAAAATTTTTTCTTCAAAATCATTCTTTCATCGTTGTTTTTGAAGTCAGTTGAACAGTAGTGACTGTCAATAGACTGCTTCCAAGCTTGCTCATAACCTTTGCAGCAGTTCTGGATGTGCTTTCAAGGAATTTACAACAGACATATACAATTCTATAGGGCAGAAAGAATATGAAATTTATGTGAAGTTCAGTGGCTAAATGCAGAAAGAGAAAATGATGTTCAGAAAATCTGTGAAGTACAGAGAAATCTCAACACGTGGTGCAGTGGTTGTTTAAATGTGCTTTAAATAGTGCTGAACTCCATTCTTCAGTATGGTTTTATATACCAATCAGTATGTTAGACTTTGTATCTGATAACAGATGATATGAATCAGTTACTAGCTGCACCTAGCTTTGATCTAGGAAACCAAAGCCTAATAGCTTTGAGAGTGCCATTACATAGTGAAACAGTAATAAGTCACCTGCTGGGGTCTTTTCTGCTGGGCCTGTTCATGGCTAAAATCAGAATTTCTGTCAGGGATAAGTGAAAAGAGAACTGTACGTGTTGGCTGAAGTAAAGAACTTAGAGGATCTTGTTTCAGCAGTTCATCTGATACAGAATTCAACAACTTATTTTAAAAAATTGCTTGAGTTGGTGGTGGTGTGCTTCCAATTAATTTTAGTTCTCTTCAGTGGCCTGTATTAAAAGAACTGATGTATCTTATTAGACAAGGATTTGTGTTAAGAAAACATGTACAATGTTCAGGATGATTTCATCGACCGAGTGAGTGACTTTCTGATCGCTGCTTGTTAAGTGGAAGGTCTCATCACAGCCAGAGTAAAATACTCTGATTAGTACTTTGCACATTCCCAGTGATATGAGTCCATTTAAAGAATTGAACTATTGCACTGCTATGGTCATCTTCCATGCATGCAGACATCGTGAGAGCACCTTGTTGTAGAGGAAGAGGATGCCAAGCTGATGGCTTGGGTCTGGGGAAGGGTATTGCCAGCAGCACTGTATTCAGGACGTGTTGTGAACTGGGATTAGTGGCTGAGTCTGGAGTAGCTCCAAGTGAGGTGGAAGGCTCTGAGGGGGCTCCTCAAAATCGGTTCCCATCCTCCCCATCCAGGCCAGCAGGCCCAAGCTCCGTGGCTGTCCCCATAACCTCCAGTCCAATCCAAGCATTTAGGACAGGTTGAAGAGTCCTTGGAGCACACAGGGCTCCCTTCCATGCTGCTATACATGGAAGATCTCCTCTTGAAAGCACATCTGCTCCTTAGTAACCATCCATGGGACTTTTGTGACACACTCAGCATTGCAGGATACCTTTCAGTCAGGGCTGAAGGACTGTGACATTTAGAACAGGAATATGCCGGTCCTAAGTTGCCCATAAAGGAACAATAAATCCTGTTTGCAAGGACAACAATTACAAGAGATAGTCTCCATATCTGCTGGCTGCAAAGACTGAAG
Organism: Callipepla californica brunnescens; assembly: GCA_023055505.1. Classification (NCBI taxonomy): domain Eukaryota; kingdom Metazoa; phylum Chordata; class Aves; order Galliformes; family Odontophoridae; genus Callipepla; species Callipepla californica. The sequence continues at coordinate 63,569,624 of JALIRH010000002.1, forward strand.
GTGACTAGGAGAAATGTGTTCCCCAGATTTATTTCTTTCATGATTTTACCTTGGAGTTTCTTTCTCTACTTTGTGATCCACAACCCGCCTGAAAAATATGCATTCACAAATTGAAAAATCCACTTACATATGTGTTTAGACAAGTATGGAATATGGAAGTGTTATTCTATGGTCTCTTGCAAATAGGTTATAGGTTTTGCTATAAAATGTAGCCATTTGGACCACCCTGCTGCAATACAATAGGAAAAGAGTAAGACAAAAATGAATAATGTAATTCAAATAATTTTACCATGAGAAAAGACTAGAATATATGGTTTTTTTTGTTCTTTTTTAACTCTGCAGGAGGTACATCTGAGGATTTCTTCTGCACAGTTATAAATGCAGCATGGTTTGGTGATTCAGTCTTTTTTTCCATTCTTCTTTATGAAAATCATAGAAAAAAAATCATTGCTATTCATTTTGCAACGCTTTAAATTTGATGTGACACACATGAGAACTTTATTGAAAAAAACAACAAAGTTGCAGTTAGACTTCAGAATATAGAAATTTCCAGGTTGTCTTTGTGCATACAGATAATTTCTATAAGGAATTCAAAATGATGAACAGATAAATTCTTTTTTTTTTTTTTAATATATTAATAGAAGCATCATCACTTTTAAACCCACATAATTAATATTGGGCTCTTAAATCTATCTAGTCTATATAAAGAGCAAGATTACTTTTTAAAGGCACTGGATGCTCAGCACTTTTGAAAATATATGATTATTTATATGATTGAATGTGCATTTAGAAGCCTGTGATTAGCCATTTATGTTTAAAAATCTTGCCTTGAGATTAGAACTATCCTAAATCTTTTCTTAGCTACGCACAAGTGATAAATCCTTAAGATGGAGACATTAAGGAAGTTCACATTGCTTGCTCCTGCACCAGCTGAAGCCCTGGGAAGTGGGACGTGAGAATTATTTTTTGACAGTGTTGTTTGCTCCTTACACAGAGATATTGTGACAGAAAAAACAATCAACAGAAAAAAAAAAAAAAAAACAAAAACCAACCTGACAAAAGCAGGATGAGAAATGGAACAGAAGAGATAGAGGGGAAAACACATTCACAGAAGGGGGGAGAATCAGGAAGGGGAACATACAGAGCAGAATAAGTGCATTAAAGATGCTGCTGCTTGGCAGCTGTGTGTGTGCAGAGCTTTCTTAACAGTAATAGAGGGCACAGATTTCCATTTCAAGACGGACATGGCACTCAAAAGTCTTTCCATTAACTTCAGTGAGCTTTGGATGAAGCACTTAGGGCTAAAAAAGGTTATGCATAAACTGAATCCTTTTTTTATTTTTCTGAAAAAAGGAGCTTGAATTATGCAAAAAGTTGTAGTTAACTCCAAAAACTCACAGTGCTCACAAGCCCTCTGAATCCCCCATATTTACACTGCCTCCTTTAGACCTTGTGCTTGGAAAGGGAGAAAAGTAGCTTATCTGTGAATTTAAATGAGCTCAGCAATGACTGGGGCTGCAGAACGTCACACAAGATGTATTACAAACAAGCCAGCAAAGCAGTTTATTACACCAAAAGCATGCAGAGGATTAAAGAAATACAAGGGAAACCCTGATTGCTATTGTGCTTTGGGATTAATAGGGTTCAAAATAAAGCCACTGTATTTGCATAGCCTAACTCCTGCACTTGAATATTTGAAATACACTGTAGTTATAATTTCTGCTGAAAACACAAAAATTAATAAGTAAAGCTTTGAAGAAAACAAACATTTCATAAACTTTTTTATGATTTTTTTCCTTCCTTTCAGCGTCTGTTGTTACTGATTTCCTTTACTACTCTTTTAATATAGGCAGTCTGTGTGCTTCTGAGATTTCCAGACACAATCCACAACCATACCCCTCGGGTTCTCATGCTGAATGCATCCAGTTTCCAAAGGAGTCTTGCTGCACAGCAACATTATTTCCTTATTTATCCATCATGAACAGGCCTTTCTGACCCCTTCTTTAACCACATCCTCCTCCAGAGCTGTAATTAGATGGCTACTTGGACAGGGTGAGAGTGACCAGGTGGTGGCGAGGTGGGGGCTGTCGTATGAGGGCATGGCCAGGCCCAGTAGCCATGGACTGGGAGAGCCTGAGGAGATCCCAGCTGGACCAGTGCCTCATGTGAAAGAGGGGTGGCAGAGTTGGGCTTTCATGGGTGTCCCCAGACCCATTGTCCAGCCTCCCTGTGCTGCTTAGGGTTTCTGAGTCCTGTTAGAGTGACCAAATGGAGAAGATGCACGGATTTTAAAAAGAAAGCAAGTACAGATTGCAGTGACCATTATCAAGAGCCACATGCCATGGGATCCTGCACTGTGTCACGTTGCCATGTAGCTCGCTGCCTTTACAGATCAAGATTAGATCTGTTATTAAAAAAAATCTGTGCTTTTCTCTTCCTAGCCTGAGTGTTTTTTAGATTTTTAGTAATACATACTGGTATTCACTTCCTCCTTCTTGTGTCTGATCACCTCTGTACAGTTAAATTTTTCTAGTTGTGAGTTATCTACTGGCTCTTACGTTATGTTCCCATGCAATTACTGATGTCTAGAATTCATAATATTTCCTCAGATTCATAGATACATCAGGTTGGAAAGGACCTACAAGATCATCTAGTCCAACCATCCTCCTACCACCATCCTTACCCACCAAGCTACTAAATCAAATCCCTTAGCACCTCATCTAAACACTTCTTGAACAGCGCTAGGGACGGTGCCTCAACCACCTCCCTAGGCAGGCCATTCCAGTGCCTGACCACTCTTTCAGAGAAAAAAAATTTCCTCAAATCTAATCTAAATCTTCCCCTTCATTCAGAGAAAAGAATGTTTTGTTACCCCTAAGCTCCAGAGTCCTAGAGAACTAGTTTTTGACACTCTAGTTCTTCATTCCCTCATTTTTCCTGTGAATTTTCCACTAACCACTTCAACATCCCTAGAGTGGGTGAGTAGATGACTTTTCCCCTGAGGTAGCAGCTACTCCATTGTTCTGAAGTGCTGTTATTCAACATTATTCTGGTTACTGAGTCTTCAGTATTCCTCGGCTGGAATATACATATCAGGAGCCCTCATATCCAAAGCCAGATATCCTACTTGTTGAAGCCTATTGTGATGGGAAACTGCATTAAACAAAGCTAGAATTAATATTATTTTCTCAAGAAATGTGCGTGTGCCAGAACTGTTTCAGAAAATACCGCTGTTCTTTTTTGGTCCCATATTCATAGCTGTGAGATAGGCACGTTCTTTCTCAAATCAGTCTACAACAGTAAAGCTAAAGTTATGCTATAACATAGACAGGAAAAAATAACTCTTAAAATTAGATTTTGCTTAGCAAATACATTGACTGTTAACAGTTTATTCTTCTGTTTAAAAATCATGCGGTTAATTCACAGCTGCTCCTACTATCTTTAGAATGCTCATCAGTAGAGATGTGGACACACTGAAATAGAACAAAGTAAATGACCTTGAATATTTGTCCTGTCTGACAGTCCTATAGTAACAAGTTTTAGAAAGTCTTAGTTGACATAAAAGCCCTAAGTTATGAACCCAATTGCAACCTGCTTTTGCAAGTTTTAGGGTATAGTCTATCAGTGGGCTGAGTATTTCCATGATATCTCAGTGTTTACGTTTCCTAAAAAGTCCAAAATTAGGCCAACCTTGAGTATTCAGATGAACTTTGCTATAGCACTCAATTGGAAATGATCAAAACCTATTGTTAATAAAGAAAATTACTTTTTTTTCCCATTCCCTGAATATGTTTTGCAAAACTCCCCTCCAAGAATTCTCAAATATTAACAATTTAAATGTGATAGTTGTTAAATATTTCATCCTGCACCTTTTTGTTCTGCGTGGAAAATTTCCATATGCATGAATTACAGCATTTAATCAAATGCATTAAGAAGAACTCTGTTTCAAGAACGTTCAATCTTGATTTTAATTTTTTATTGTGCATTATATTGCTTCACTGGAATTCAGGAAGAGGTTGGCTGGTACCTTATGCATTGGCATTCATTAGTCTCTTATGACAAATAGAAATCATATACTAAATTGTGCGTAGTGTAGGCCTGACCTAGCTGAAAGGATTGTATGGCTTAAGCTGTTCTTTTTACTAGGCGGCATATCACAGTGAGAAAATATAAGTTAATATTCAGCTGAACAAAATACTATTCAATTTTTGGGATTGATTGCTGTGTGTTGTATTTTTTTATTGTTTTTGTTGTGCTAAAGTGGTATTTCTCTACATGGAAAGTTTAAGCAAAAGTCTTGCTTATATTACATCCGTCTACAAGAGGGATCAGAAAGGAGGACCTGGGGAACTAAAAGCGTGTCAGCCTGACCTCTGTATCGGGAAAGTTTATGGAGTTGTGTGACGTAGTCTGAGGATGTAATCTACCTAGACTTTAGTGAAGACTTTGACTCTGTCTCCTACAGAATTCTCCTGGACAAGCTGGCAGCCAATGGCTTGACAAGTGTAGTCTTCTCTGGGTAGAGTCTGTCTGGATGGCTAAGCCCAGGTGGTGAATGGAGTTAAATCCAGCTGGTGACCAGTCACAAGTGGTGTTCCCCAGCAGTCAGTACTGGGGTCTGTCCTCTTCACTATCTTCACTGTTGACCTGTACGATGGCATTGAATGTACCCTTATTAATACGTTTGCAGATGAAACCAAGTTGGGAGTAAGTGTTCATCTGCTTGAGGATAAGAAAGATGGATCTGGACAGTCCAGACTGATGGGATGAGTCAGCAACCAACTGAATGTAAGTCAGCAGTGTGCCCAGGTGGCCATAAAGGCCATTGGCATCCTGGTTTATATCAGAAATACTGCAGTCAGCAGGAGCAAGGAGGTGATTGTCCACCTGTACTGGTGAGTCTTGGCCTTGAGTTCTGTGTTCAGTTTTGAGCCCCTCACTAGAAGACATTGAGACCATGGAGCGTGTCCACAGAAGGGCAACAAAGCTGGTGAGGGGTCTGGAGCATAATTCTTACGAAGAGTAGCTGTGGGAACTGGTATTGTTTAGTTCGGAGAAGTCTCAGGGGAGACCTTATCATTTTATAACAACCTGAAAGGAACTTGCAGCATGGTGCATATAAGTTTCTTCTCCCAGGCAACCAGCCATAGGACAAGAGTTGTTCCAGGGGACATTCCTGTTGGATACTAGGAAAAATTTATTCTCTGAAAGAGTGGTGAGGTATTGGAACCAGGGAGGTGTTGGAGTCACCATTCCTGGAAGTGTACAAGAAATGTGTAGATGTGGCACTTTGGGAAATAGTTTAGTGAGCATAGTTATGATGGCTTGAGATTTGGACTTGATGATCTTAAAGGCCTTTTCCAACTTCAGTGAGACTGTGATTCTAAGCACCTCCTATTTGTGGGCATTCCTGTTTCTCATGGTGTAAAAATTACAGCATCTATTTAATATGGTAGTGGGAGGCCTTACTGGAACCATTCCTAAGTCTGACCCAGAAACTCTTCACCCAGAAGTTCTTTCAGTATTACATCACTAGTGTCACAGCCAGATCACTGCCAATTAATTACAAAGAAAACTTGTGCCTGTACCACCAGTTCATAAATAAATTAGTAACAAATGAGTCCTCAGAGAGACTACTATCAGGTATATATTTACTGAATGGACCTGGAGTACTGATTCTGCTTGATCACCTACCATACAATGTGGAACAGAAATTTGTTTCAGAACAAGCAAAATGCACTTTCAACTTCCCAAACCTCCGAGCTCCATGGTAAAAAACATTACTAGTGGACATAAACTGAAAGCTTGTACTTTCAGATTTAAATCTGATTTTGGCAAAGGAGGAGGACAGTTTCAGGTAGTACAGTGTCCTATGTACACGCTAGATGCCATTTGCTGTTTGTTCTCTGTATCTGCCAGTGACATCTGAAACGTTTTGAAGTGTAGGGAAATTGTGTCCTACACTTTAGCAGATGATACGTTTTTATATTATATATGATTAATCTTCTTCATCATAAAACCCGATGTAGCATTCTAATTTCTGTTTGAAATCATGCTTGCAAAATGTTAAATTTTCAATCTAGAAGGAAGTGTTAAAGGCCACCATGATTGAGGGCTTTATGGGTTTAATTACCCTGGTGCAGATGCTGATGTCCTTTAGACCTACTTTCTCATTTATTTGATTTTTTTTCTTTTATTCACCATCAACAATTGTTACATTTCTCATCAGTTTTAAAGGATTCAAAAACTTTTGCTTTTCTGTTCTGCTCTGCCTGAACAATCTCCTGTAATTACCACTTTCTCTACTACGAATCTTAACTATTAGATGCCAGTATACTAAAAGGAAAAAGCATCTCTTAACAGAAAATGTGCAAAAAAAAAATAAAAATCACACACAACAAATCCCTTTTCAATCATCAGGGAACCTGATTAATGGTAAGAGAATGATGCTTTGCCTAAAGCAACTAACTTTCATTTTATTAAAATATGTTTCTGTAGTTGATACCTGATATAGTAAGGAGAATAATATATACATTCTTGTAGACATTGCAGTGTAGTTACTGTAATTAACAGAATGATTTGGTATTACTAAAAAGAAAATAACGGTATGATCAAAAATTTATGAAAATGTACAGTCCTACTGATAATTTGAATAGAAAGTACGTTTGTAATTTATATTTTAAAATTTCCTTATTCACTTTGCATTCATCCTATTCTACTACAGATGTAAATTCCACTCATAAAAAAAGCTAAAGGAGAAAAAATCGGAGCTAATTGTCTTGTAAGCCTTAGGGGAAAATGATTTTAGTCTGAGACATGATAACTAGAATAGTGCTTCCAAACTTAGTAAACATGATCTTGTATGTTTTTTATTGTAGGTAAATGTTATTTATGATATTTTTCCATATATATAATAAAATACCAGCATTAATTCATGTTATGTTGCTGGCAACAGAAGAAAAGCTTAATCTTGTAGGAAATGGGCACACATTACTCAAAACATGTCTGCAAGTTTTAATCTAATTTGAATACTATTTTTCTTAATAGACCCTTCAGGCACACAATTTCAAGCTATCCACTCTGTGTTAAAATGAGTAGTGCTAGGTTTTGAATCACGTTCTCTGATTTTCTGCTTGAAGACAATAGACAAAAATGCATTGGGGATTAGTTTCTGTTCTGTAAATATTTGAGAACACAATTGTGTGCTAAATGCAAGAAATTAAATTTGAAGGACACATCCCACAGATGGCTCTGCCCATAAGACCATCTTCAGCACTTATATATCCCTTTGCAACAGACAATTCTAGCATTATACCTATGGAAAACTGCAGATATCAGAATTATTTACCCTGTTGCAAAGCTACCCAGTGAGCCATCTCTGAAGATATCCCACCCAACTTTCAGAGTGAAACTCAAGTAGAGTAAGAAACTTGGATCATGAAATAAAGTTGCGGGATAAAACAGAGAGAATCACAGAAGCATAATGTTGAAAGTACCTCAGATATTTCCCTTGTTCCCACTTTTGCTCTGAAACTGAATCACCTCTGTGATGTAATTCCCTGCAAATGTTTTTCAGATTGTTTCTTAAAGTTTTCCACTGGCCACAGTCTTCATAGGCAATCTCTATTAATTACAATGGCAAAGGATTTTTGCTACCATATAGCTCATAATATCCACTTGAAACTTCTTTACTGCATTTAAACTCATTACTCTGTGATCTACTGTAACCTCTGGATTATTTCCAATTAGACCACATTACTTTTCTGAAACACAGCTCTCAAATGTTATTCTTTATTTCAGCTTAAGACATATCAGAGATAAGGAAAGCAAAGTAAAATTTATGACGTTCTCTCCATACTTCCTGATAAGCTGTTTCTATTTTAAATAACAGCATGAAACTGCCCCTTCAAACTCATTTTTGAGAAAGCATTGATTTAAGTCTTCAGATGTTGTACTTTGCATTTACCCATATATCAGTCTTTCCGATCATATCTTTAAGTCATTTGCAAATTTAGTGAGCTTGTTTTCAATTCCAACATTTGTGTCTTCAATAAAACTATTGAATAGGAGATAAGCAATGGGAGAACCCTGTGTAACTCCACTTGACATATCATTAACTTAGTCAACTTGTTTTGCATTCCCCTCATAACAATGTCATTGTGACTGTGTTTCTTGTATAATTTATGGAATCTTCATGCAAGAATATTAAAAGTATTATTAAAGTTAAGATAAATGACCTCAGTAACTTTTCTCCACCCAGTATGCCATTCTGTCTAGAGGGAAATTAGATTAGGTTGACAAAATATGTTCTTAGAAAAAAAAAAAGTCACATTGACTGCCATCTGCATGTCACTTTCTCCTTATTTTCCAGGTAGATACAAGCTGTTATCTGAACATCTTTTCCACAGTATTTTGGGCACCTATCCTATTAAATGTATTAATCACTTGATCACAACCCTCTTGGTTAGTGAGGATTGCTAGGAAAATTGTCATCAAACACATTAATGTTCAAATTCACCTGCAATTTTCTTCTCTGTTAAGTAGACCTGTCTTTGGTCATCCTTTTTATTCTTAACAGAGCAAATTTAAGAACTGTTTTAAAGTATGGCACCATTATAGTTAGTAAATAATAGTTATTTTTTTCCAGTATCACTGCTGGACAGTTGCACCTCCTTCAGTGCCCTATTGGTCTGTTTATTTTGTTTGTTTGTTTGATTAGTTAAACATTCCTGCTACTTTTGTTTGTTTTTGCATTTCTGCTGTGAGTCTTTGCAGGTATTAATATCTTTTCTTCCTCTTCTGAAGACATTTGACCACTATAAGCTGTTAGGACACTGCTATTCTTGACCTTGACAGTGAAACATAGTCAGTATCCAGCTGAGTCCAGCACCTAGCTTCTTCCTAGCAGAATGACCAGTTTTTCATTGTCATGCTGTAAGCCTGGCCTGCCCAGATTCCATGGGTTTTGCTCACTGCTGTGATGATACAAATGATCTGCATTTTGACAAACAAGAGTGAATGAAAAGCACAGCTGTGTTATTTTCTTTTCCCCCTAGGATTTTAATAAGAAAGAAGCTCCACAAATACAAAATCTCCATCAGTAAAAGAACAAGCCACCACTTCCCCTACCCAAGGCAAAAAAAAAAAAAGAAAAAAGCATGTAAAAAGCATATTACAACCTGTAGCAGAGTCTGTGGTGACAGAACAAGGGAAATGGTTTCAAGCTCAAAGAGTGCAAGTATAGGGTAGATATAGGGAAAAAGTCTTTAACAGTGGGAATGGTGAGGCACTGGAACAGATTGCCCAGTGATGTGGTTAGTGCCCCATCCCTGGAGACTTTCAAGATGAGGCTGGATAACGCCCTGAGCATCCTGATCTGTATTGTCCCTGTTCATTGCAGAGGAGTTGGACTAGATGGACTAGAGGTCCTTTCCAACTCTAAGGATTCTATCATTCTATCATTCTGTGATTATTACGATAGCTGAATGGCCAGCAGTTCTTCATCTCAGTTCAGTTGTTGGTCTGTAAGATACTGCAATGCTGACAGAGCAGAAAAAGACAGCAGGTGGAGGAAAACTGCCAGTTTGAAAGACTGTATAGTCTGAGAAACTGAGGTGCAGATTCCTTAAGGCACTTTGTACTTTTTTTGGCCATTGATGGGAATTGACATTTTTGAGGATCTGACTTTTATGAATCACACTCCAAGCAATGCAGGGTTTAAGGGCAGGCAGAATTAGATTGCTGGATTTTCTAACTCCAGCAGACTGCATCACACTGACACATTTGGAAAAATTGGGAATGATTAAGATGTAGAGCCAAATTCACTAATTGAAATCTAACTCAGTAATGTGGTAATTCACATTTTCATGTTTGCATGCTTTTGTGAATATTTCCATGAACCTTTAAGTCCTGAGTTTTTGGATCTTGAAACTTTCTGCATGCTAACAGACTGAAGTTAAAGAAACTGGAATATCAGGATCCTATCCGGTTTTGGCTACTAGTAGACTTAACTGTTAAAAATCAATTCCAGCAGAATATCAATCTGTCTTCTAAATAATGCAAAATACCAGCTGTATATTGTGTAATATTCTTCATCAGCTGTGAGATCGATTTTGCCTTTCAGTGTTTTTCTTCCATGAACGCTTCCTCTCAGAAATAGTCACATATCAGTGCGTATGCAGAATAAATCGCTATAGATGTCTTTTGAAAATGCAAGAAAGCATGAATTCCCAAGATGAATGCGCTCACACCAATTACATTTAACAATATTTGAAAAGCCTAATAAAATCTCTTTCACATTCTAAGTTGCTCTAGGTAAATTACTAGAGCTGGAGTGAATGAATTGTTTTATAAATAAAAATCTAACTTTATCCTTCGGTCTGATGATTTTCTGAGGTTTGAAATTGTTATAGATTGGTTGTTTTTAAGAATGCTTCTTTTGTGACTTAAAGAAAGCTATGTAGAATTGCTTATTGAGACTCTGTGTGGTTATGACATTTTGAGTCTGGTATTTGTGACATGCACAAACTTATCCAAAGTTTTTGTGATCGTTTTAGGAAAGCATGTCAATATTTATGTGGAAGAGAAAGTTAACTTTACATATTTGTTGCAGCAGTAGTTAGCATATTTGTTGGTATATAAACAAGATAATATAATAGGCTTTTTTTGCTGTCAGAAACACTGTCCTTCTCTTTCATTCTTTTGATTACACATACGAGTAACATATCTTATCCATTTTTCAAATGAAGTGTGTGTGCCATAATTTGAAGACTGAAGGGCTGTAGCTACAAAACAAGACATTATCAAGTTGTAGCTTTACCTCAAGGAACAGACTTAGTATATGTTATTTATCTTTTCTGTCAGTCTTCAGGGTGTAGAAATTAGGAGTACTACTTCCCTGTTAGAATGACAAGATGACGGCAAACTCTATTAGACTTTAAGTTTATTAACACACACTTTAAAACACAGTCACATTACTACATGTATTCACAAAGAAAAGACAACATACACTATTGTGCTTCCCATTTATTATATATTCATGACAGTTTTGAATGCAAACTGAGTATGTGTGATCTTGGTATTTGCATGACTTTGCACTTAAAAGCGGAACAATATCATCTTCAAAATGCAGCCTGTAATTTTAAAAGTATTACAGCTGAGCTAATTTGAATCATGTCTTTCCCAGAGAAGAATTCTCTAAGCTCTTCAGGGGGAAAATTAAGTATCTGGCCACTCTTTCATTTGCATTTCCTTACTCCAACAGTTTCCATAATTAGATTATTTCTGAATCAAAAAAAGACTAACATATTTTATTTAAACAATAGGAATTATGTTTATCAAGGAAGTGTTTATTTTAGAAAGCCCACTGTTACAAAGATAAAAAAATCTTACAGTTTAATATTTCTTTGGGTATTGTCTCCAGCTATGAAGTACCTAGTCTGTTTAGTTGAATTGCTTCTAGAGGTGTACAAACTGTAGTAAGGGTGGTTTGGAGGAAGGTGTCCTAAAGCATTCAGCTCTTCTTCTGAGCAAGTACCCTTCCAGGTCTCTTCCAAGCATATGCTTCACTATAATTAGCTAGGAAATTCATGTAAGAAGATTTCAGTGCATGGGCTTTTTGGGCCCTGTGCCCAATGAACTCCAGCTACTTTCTTCTGTCCTGTTTGGTTTCCTAATTACAAGCAAACAAACAAACAAACAAACTACAGTTCTGGACATTAAATCAGCTCTAGCATAAGTAATCTTAACAACTGGTTTCTAGGATTTTTCTAGAGAAGCTGGCAGCCCATGTCTTGGACAGATACACTCTTTGCTGGATAAGGAACGGGCTGGAGGGCCTGGCCCAAGGTGTGGTGGTGAATGGAGTTAAATCCAGCTGGTGACCAGTCAGGAGAGCTGTTCCCCAGGGGTTGGTATTGGGGCCTGTCCTGTTTAATATCTTTACTGACGACCTGGATGAGGGCATTGAGTACAACCTCAGGTTTGCAGATGTCACCAAGCTGGGAGAAAGTGCTGATCTGCCTGGAGGTAGGAAAGCCCTACAGAGAGATTTGGATAAGCTGGATAGCTGGGCTGAAGCCAGTCACAGAATCACAGGATTGTAGTGGTTGGAAGGGACCTCTGGAGGTCATCTAGTCCAACCCCCCTGCTGAAGCTGGCTCCCTAGACTGGGTTGCACAGGTAGGCATCCAGGTGGGTCTTGAATGTCTCCAGAGAAGGAGACTCCAATGGGATGAGGTTCAAAAAGGCCAAGTGCTAAATTGTGTATTTTGGCTACAACAACCCCAGGTAGTGCTACAGGCTTAGGGCAGAGTGGCTGGAAGTGCAGAAATGGATCTTGGGGTACTGGTCAACAATTGGCTAAACATGAGCCAGGAGTATGCCCGGGTGGCCAAGATGGCCAGTGGCATCCTGCTTCTATAAGAAATACTGTTGCCAGCAGGAGCAGGGAAGTGGTCATCCATCTGTACTCAGCTCTGATGAGGCCACATCTTGAGTACTGTTTTCAGTTTTGAACTTCCATCAAGGCCCTGGAGTATTCCAGGGAAGAGCAACAAAGCTGGTGAAAGGTCTGGAGCACAAGTCTTATGAAGAGGAGCTGAGGGAAATGGGATTGTGTAGTACAGAGAAGAGGAGGTTCAGGCCTCATAGCTCTCTACAACTACCTGAAAGGAGGTTTTGGTGAGGCAGGGGTTGTCCTTTTCTCCTGCATAACTAGCAATAGGACTAGAGGGAATGGCCTCAAGTAGCACCAGGGGAGATTCAAGTTGGATGTTAGGAAAAGTTTATTCTTCAAAAGGTTGATCAGGTTCTGGTGTTCCTCCCTTCCCAGGAAGGTGATGCAATCACCATTTCTGTAGGCGTTTAAGAAATGTTTAGATATTCTACTGAGGGACATGATTTAGTGGGGAAATATTGGCGGTAGGGGGACAGTTGAAATGAATGATCTTGGAGGTCTTTTCCAGTCTTGATGATTCTATGATTCTATGGTCAAAAAGGGTGTTGAGCACTGGAACAGACTCCCCAGGGCAGTGGTCATGGCACTAAGCTGCTGGAGTTCAAGAAGCATCTGGATGATGCTCTCAGACATCTACTCTGATTTTTGGGTGGTCCTGGTGTGAAGCCAGGATTTGGATTCACTGATCCTCGTGAGTTCCTTCCAACTTGAGATATTGTGTTTTCTATTAGTCTGATCTTAAAATCCCTCAGTATAAATGCTAAAATGCTAATGTACTCTAAATGATACCATCTTTTTTTAATTTATATTTCTAGATTAAGTCTTCTCTGCTACAATTTGTACCTATTGTTTGTTCCTTCACCCCACATGAACAATGAGAAGTCTGTTCCTTTTGCTTTGCCACATCTTTTAAACAGCTGAAGACCATTAACAAATTAGCTTTTCTCTAGGCTTTGATACTAAAAGAAAAAGCAGTAGCATAGTAACTAAGTTTTTAGCTCTTAGGTTTTAAAGTGTTGAAGACTACTGTCATTAAAATAGTAGACGAATGAGAAGCTTGATTTATTCACTTTGTTAGTTATTTCTACACATTAAAATGTACCCCAATCCAATTAGATAGTGAGATTACTCTCTATCCAGGGTATATTCGGAAGATTTTTAACTGAAGAGTTTCTGAAAGTAGCATCTTCATGTTATTCTAAAATTATTTAGATTTATATATAAAAAGATTTTGAGAAAGGAGCACCACTTACTTCATGCTTTCAATGACCAGTTACTCCTCTGCTGACTAGGTAAGGATTTGCTAACAGAAGGATTGTGGGAGCAGTGAGTGTACTGGTGGAAGTTTTCTTGTATGGGCAGCACAGGTTTACTATATGGGGTATGCTATCCAGCTGCAGCTCAGTTCTGGACAAGAGAGAAGCTGAATAAATTAGGTCTTCATATCTATACTTATATGTTTAGGATTGTGTGTTTAAAGCTACTCAAATTGCTTGAGTGTTCATTTCCTCAAGGAAAATAATGAAAATTTAATTCACTTCTGTGTTTTCAAATGGTGGAAACCAATGTTGCATTTTAAAAGTATTGATCTTTGTTCTCAAATCTGAGTCCAATTTCATGTATTGACAATTGTCTCTCATTTGAAGCTTCCTCTAAAGCAGCTTTCTTTGGAAAAGCTATTTTCTTTTGTCTCAGGGTAAAATAACTTGGGAATTATTATTAAAAAAAAAAAAAAAAGTCAGAAGTACAATTTTTCACCAGTATTGATGAGTTTGGAATACTTCATTACTATGCAATATCATTCCTGTGTACTTTTGTAAACAATACTGGTTAAAATATTCTTGAAGTTAATCAAAACGCTTATGTTGTTCACAGCTCTCTGGGGAATGAAATCTTAGCAGGAAGTCTTCATGATTGAAAATAGGTCTAAGTTTTCACCATACCTCTTCTTATTTTATTTCCTGTTCTCTGCAAACACAGACACACAAACATGCACACACACTCAAAATTTTGTGATGGAAAGGCAGAATTACCAGCATACTTGGATTAGACAAGTCCAGATGTCATTAAAAAAAAAAAAAAGAGGGCCCAGCTATGTTTTCAGTATAAATATCTGTGTTTTACCCAAGCAAAATATGAATACAAGGTATGGCAGACCTAGTGAAATAATTAAGGAGACACATATAGCGCTTAAAGAATGGAGCAGTTTGATGTTAAGCTAGTGTTCAAGAAAGAAGGAATTGAACTGTAACTATCAGATCATCTTATTTAAATACTCCTTATGGTAATTAGTGATATGCCATTATTTTCTCAGAGATACAGTGGCTGCTAACCACAGTACAGTGAAGATTTGTGTAAACCTCCAGGGAAGTAACATAGTGTCATAATGGAAAAAGGGTATGTAGATAACATTAATTCCTTCCCATGGAAAGAAGTTATTAATAATGAATTTCTAAATCTCTTAAAAACAAAAGCATGGAAGAAAAAAAAATTGGATTTTTTTAATCTCTTATTTTATATGACTTATTTTTAGCCTTTGAAACGCTATTTCATTAAATAAAAACATTCGTGTTTCTTATAAAGAAGATGCTCACTTTTCATTGCCTATCTTTTGCTATCTTTGTATTCTTCAAGGTTGTAATCTTGCTAGTGATTGCTTATAGAATTACTTTATAGCATTGCTCAACAAGCAGGATATACACCTAAAATGACTGAAGGTGGGGGAGAGGGGAGAGTCATAACTTACTCGGTGCGAGATGTTATTCACTTAGTGTGGTATCCTACTGCATTTTTGGTGATGGTGATTTATTTTGTTCTTGGTGTTGTTGTTTATTCCATGTCAGCAATACCTCACAAACCTTAAGACACTTCCCTACTTTTACAAAATGGTAGTATATCTTGATCAGAAGATCAGGATATACAAGCTAAATTTGGTGGAAAAAAATCACTTTTATGATTTCTCTCAGGTTTAGTTTTTCTTTTAAAATATATCTTTCCCCAGTGAACATTCTTGTGTCATATAGCAGAAAAGTCAATATTAGAATAATACATTTCGGTTGAATGGAAGAATTTATTTTTTGAAATGTTTGGAATTCCAATTTTTATGTAGAATGGTAATTCGATTTTCAGGCTAATTCCAGAATCTCTAATTTACCATTCACACAGAGCATGGAGGTCATAGTTTATCTCACAGCTAGGGATCCAAAGAACAATATATTCTGAATCTAAATGTACTGAAATGTATGCATTATCTCCTTCTTAATCTGTTTTTACAAATCTATTTTCCCCACAGTGATCTGGAAACAAAAAATCAGCACTATTCAGTCTTCTGTACTTAGAATGATCCACTGCAGAATGCATTCATTCCTTCCTTATCAATCCTGTTATCCACAATGAAAAGTGACCATAATCAGATCTATTTTATTCCTAAAAGTAGTTACTTAGCAACTGTGACCCTGATTCTAGACTCCAGGATGTGTGTACATTTTAGGCAATTTCCCCAGCTGCTCAACAATATGTTTTTATTTTCAGAGTAAAAACTGGGATTGAAAAAGTATTCCCTGTTGAAATAAATTCAGTTCATCCCCATCTTTCTGCCAGAATGTAACAGAAATCTCTTATATGGCTGTCATG
This sequence comes from Callipepla californica brunnescens, assembly GCA_023055505.1. Taxonomy (NCBI): domain Eukaryota; kingdom Metazoa; phylum Chordata; class Aves; order Galliformes; family Odontophoridae; genus Callipepla; species Callipepla californica. The sequence goes on from JALIRH010000002.1 coordinate 63,585,714, forward strand.
TTCTCTCAACTGCCATATACAGAAAAATATAGATAGTATATCTTTTTAAGGGTGAACTTAACAACAACAGGAAAAAAAAAAAAAAAAAGGATCCACTGCTGTCTCTATTTAACTGCAAGAAGAGTTGAGGTGGAAATTGAACAATGAACATGAAGTACCAATTGAAAAAGAATATGAAGTACACAATAATGTACCCTTGGTTTTGCCAACCTTTTTCCAGTGTGCTGTATCTTTTACTGTATGGGGTACCACCAAAAGCTATAGGAAAACACTCTGGAGCACATATTTCTCACTGTGTTTTAGTGTAGCATAACTGGGACTTCAGTAAATGGCGATGAATAATGGAAGACATTTTTCAAAGAAATCTCACTTTTCGCTTTCTCCTCTATGCAGGTCTCACTGGTATAGATTTCTTGCTCAATGTAAAGCACAATAACTACATGTCTTGCACCTGTAAAATAGCTAGCTAGACTATTGAGGGCCCTTCACACATAACTTATATTCATATATTCGTAACTGTATATATACTTGTATGCCAGTACAGATACAGAGTCTAATTAAATCCCTTAAAATGTCTATGTGAGCAATACTATGATAGAATCATTAACCATAGAATAATTAAGATTGGAAAAGACCATCTGTATATGTCCAATAGCAGTATTAGTTACAGACCTAGTAATGAAACAAATAACAAGCTCAGGAAAAACTGGGAAAAAAAATAGTTGTAGGAATTTTCCATTGTACTATTATTTGACTACTCTATTTCAAATTTCCTAAATATCAAAATACTGTAGAATATTTTCTCACAATAAAGCTACTAGTACCAATATTTATATATTATTCCATATAAAATAATACAGTAGTTGAAAAAAAATTATATATTTTGAGAAGGAAAATAATATATGTTGGGTAATTTAACCTTTGTCACAGAAGTTATTACAAGGTTTGAATTGTTTTTCTTGCTTAGTGTAACTATTGATTTTTGCTAGAGGTTAGAGCAAAGGTTTTGTATTTTCTGTCATATTTTTGTCAGTGACAAGGTTATATGGTCTTGACCACATCAATTTATTCAGTGTACTTCAGTTTTCTGATCTGTAAAATATACTGATCAAACATCTCAAAGGAGATAGCGTGGTTTCACCGCAGTTTTTAAAGCTTACTCACACAAAATATTGTTCTTAATTGAACATTTTAAATTTAAGCATATGCCAATCTATTAGTAAAATCAGATAGGTCAGTCAGAACTTTCATCTTAACTCATGTAGTAAAATGCAAAATATTTCATATAGTTTCCCTTTGATTGTGCTCTGTAACTTAAACTTGACTACAAAATTCATTCTAAATTGTGATATGATGAAATGAGGAATCTGTCCTTTCCTACATTTCTTTAGGTCTGTTAACCTGTTTTTTTATATTGATTTAACCTACTTTGTGGCTGTTGTTGTTTTAACACCCAGGTATTTGTTTGATAGTTTGTTTTAAAATATTTTTCTATTACTGGTATAAAGATCCATTGGATATTTGTTATTTTTTAACTCTGACTTATCTGCATGCCCTGGTCGCCTTTTGTATATAAGGTATCCTATTTGATAAAACCCATGGACATAATTCTAATATAATGAAAAATAAAAACAAAATGCTTGATGATGGGTCTGAGAAAGTTAAATAGAGCAGGATGCTAATCTGTTGGCTGAAGTTTTAATCACATTCCATACTATCATATTATTTTCCATTCTGCCTACGCTACCTATCAGGGTCACAGAGATATTTAGACAACACTTAATATTTGGTTGGTGCTTATTTTGCATTTTATTATTATTTTTATTATTATAAAATTATTATTATTATTTACGGGGAGTCTAGCTGTGCTTATCTTTTAAGAATTAATAAACATGGAACACCTTAAAAAGTGACTTATCTTGAAATATGGAAGGAATCTAGATTGAACAGTAAGATATCTTCAGAGCTGGTCATGTAATGAAAAAGAAAAATTCTGCTTCACTTAGATTTCTAAGGAAGGCTTCTTTATAAAATTGCACAGGGTTTTTTGTTTGTTTGTTTGTTTTTAAGAATTTTAATAGAATTTTAATATAATAGGATTTATTAGAACATATAAGACAACTAGACGCAGGTCATCTGCACATTCATTGCACAGTATTTCAGGACCTAATGAGTATGTCACATGGATGTTTAAGTTTTTATACACCTGTGTCTGTGCTCCTGTATACCTGACTATTAGTTACTTGAGGTGGAGAATGAAAACAGCTGAAGATTGTTCCTCACTCATGGAAAGATGTCCTCTATTTAATGCAAAATGGATATTATGCAAAGAAGCTAAGGCTAGCACCAGTTTCCTACAGAGTTCAAAAAGCCTATCAGTGTGTCAAAATGATTGTTTACATCTGGGGAACTAAATAATGTGAAAGATTCAACATTTATTACCTGTGCTTCTAAAGTATTGTGGGCAGCTGACAGATTTGTTCAAAAGCAAGAAGAAGAGGATTTGGTACAGGTTTGATAGGCATGCTTTGAAATGCATTCTTGAAACATTTCACCGTGCAGTATGATCAAAGCCTTTCCCCTTTCCCCCTCAAATTGCTTTCAGGCAGCAGGTAGCATAGCATGATTCTAAAACAGACAATGAAACTTTATAAATTTTGTACTTTGGAGAATATATCTTCAGGAAGAATTAAAGGGGAGGAAGATAGTAAAAAAAAACCAACATATAAAATGAGTGATAAATTAAGAAAAAAGCTTTAATTTGCTTTGCCTACCAGATGCAAGACAATCTATCTACTGTCAGTGTAAACATAAAATACATAACGCCCACATATATAAATTCTCCTCCACCAAATGAATTATTCTGTTCTTCCTACCACCCTCCCTCCCACTCTGCACATCACTACTGCCTCTCAAGTCTGCCTCTATCTCCTGCCATTGCCTCCTGAAAATTACTGGCTTTAGATTGTCAAACTGCCACATGTACAAACTACAGCTCATTGATGTTCTGCGTGATTTTTATTGTAGTAGAAGTACAGATCAGAAGGATGAAAAGCGGAAGAAGGCTTTACAAAACTTGTGTTAACTGACAGGAATTACTAAAGTCAATAACCGCTACCACCTTTTTAGCTTAGCTCCACCCAGAGATCATTTCCTGCTGGCAGTGATGCTGTATGATGACTTTTGCTCAGCAAAGGTTTAATGGAAGAGATGAGTGATCAGACATCATGGGTTGGTTTTCTCCGCATCTGTTATAGACCCATTTTGCATGTTTCAGATATCTTTCTTTTAACTTTCTTTTAACATCCCTCATTTCTCACTCAGAGGTACAGATATGAAGAAATCGTGGGGTTGTAGTTCCCCTGAAAGGAGAAAGACACACATAGGAAATTCCGAATTAGAATAGGTGCTCATGCCAGAAGTACAGTGAACTAATGAGTCAGTTGGCAAGACAATCCATCTGAAGGCAGTGGGTAAGGTTGGATTTCCACAGGAACTTGTTGGGTTGTCAGATTCACAGAGCTGCTGAAGGCAATGATAGCAGCAGTTCATATTTCACAAATGGGAGTTTTTTCCTTTATTTTTTCTACAGTAAAGAGTGCACTGGATTATTGATAGAAGTATAAGAAGCACTTATTTTTCATTTAAAAAGTCTGAAACAGAGATTTCAGTGCAAAATCTGTCATTCAAGGATACTATGAATTAGCGTCTTCGGAGTTCAGTGAAATTAGTAAAACCACAAATCTATCTACTTTTCTATACTGTTTCTTTTTTCATCTGTGAAAAATATGAAACCAGTGATATTTTTTCATAAAATCATTCAGATGTAATTCAACAAAAACTGCTGATAGCCCCGAGATTCTTCATTTGACTAAATTGCTTCATGAAAACTGTTCTAGGAGAACATGAGACAGTTAGAGAAAAGAAAGGTTAGCTATGTGTGAGCTGGGGGGACTCTGGAAATTCTTTATTCATGCAGCACAGCCTGCAAGATATGCTTATTCTCAGTATACGTTTGTTTGTTTGTTTGTTTTTAGAAGAGTGTCTCTGTTCTACTTCTTAATCCATGGAGCATTCAGTAATTCTCTGTTACTTGAGATGGTTTGAACTGAACCTGAAAACAGTGAATAAGAACAAAGTTTTATTATATTTATTTTCGTACAATTTCAGTTTCTATTTATGGTTATACTGTGCCAGATCTAATGACAGTACACTGGTATACCCACACAATATGTTCACTATGAGCTACTAAAATTGGGAGTTATTACTGGTACAACTGAAAGTTACTGATATCCTCTCTTTTTTCTAAACTTGCTTTGAATGCATACACTTTAATGGAAAAACCCAAAAGGTTGACACCAGCAAGCAGTCTTCAGTTATTAAAAAACATTCACTTTCTGTCTTACTTACTCTAAACAGTTCAAATAAAATTCTGCTAGTAAAGGCAGTTAATACATGGAAACAAAATGTTAACTCACTGAGGACAGATTCTGATACTGCTACTCCCACTGAGTAAATATTCTTTATCCATTAAATTTTATTGTGGAAATTAATATGAATATTCACTGAGTCAGCCATTTGCTTAAGTGGTTCCACTAGTTAAAAATCATTTTTACATTGTTATTATTAGTTATTTTGCATTCTATATATTACTTTACATTGCTGTTATTATAAGCACTATTTTTTTTCTGTAGTCACTTACAAGAATATTTATAGTTAGGGCAGGTGGTATTTTTCTTGAAAAATATTTCCATTTTTCCATTCGGCTCTAATTATTCAATGTATATCAGAGCACCCAAGTGGGAGTTTTATTTTGCATTATGCCAGGAAATGGGTAAAAAAAGCTAGCAAGAGAATTTACAGAAAAGGTTTTGACTTGGCAAACCATTTAAGTGTGCTCCTCATTTAAAATATGCAATTAGGCCCCTGGAAACCAGATTCATTGCAGGAACCATGTCTGAAAAGCAACTGTGACTTTAACTTTCTGTTCTGTGCTTCATTGGCCCATGGTATCTTGTTGCCTGGCATAAATCAGAAAAGTATCAAAATGTCACAGCAGATCTTTACAGCCTGTATCTGAGTTGATAACTGACAGCATTCAACAACCTTTTGGTACAATCATAGAGTTATAGAATGTCTTGGGGTAGAAGGGACCCCAAGGATCAACAAGTTGCTGCCACAGGCAGGGTGACCACCCTCCAGATCTGATACTAGACCTGGTTGCCCATGGCCCTGTTCTGCATGGTCTTGAACATCTCCAGGGTCAGAGCATCCACAGCTTTTCTGGTCAGCCTGTTCCAGTACCTCACCACTCTCTTTGTGAAGAACTTCCCTCTGACATACAATCTAATCTTTCCCTCCTTGAGTTTATAACCATTCCCCCTTATCCTGTCACCATCTACCTGTGGAAAAAGTTGATTCCACTCCTTTTTATAATCTCCTTTTGAATACTGGAGGGTTGCAATGAGATCTCCTTACAGCCTTCTCTTCTCCATTCTGAACAAGCTCAGCTCCCCCAGCCTGTCTTTGTGGGGAGGTGCTCCAGCCCTCTGATCATCTTCTTCAATCCACATGCAGAAATAAAAGACAATGTATTTTAAGAAGGTCTCTTACATTAAAGATATTTATTCTTATATTTTATATGGCTGAAGTACTCCTTGAAACTGCTGAAGGCATCGGATAGTTTTTGGTAGGTGTGAATCACACTCTTACATAGTATATTCCATGCAGAAGAGAAAGAAGGAAACTGATATTTGTATAAAAGTACTGAAAAACCTGTATCTTTTACTACTGATTTTCTGAAATTGTATCTGAAGGCACTTAGATTTTGGTAGACATTGATTGAAGAAACCTTGCTTAAGAAGCTGGAATAATTGTCCCGGGAACATTGGCCACTTATAAGACTACTAAGATAAAGAAGTCATAAACACACCAAAGCTTCCCCTTCAGCATTAAAGTGCATGCAGGCAATCTCTCTGTTTTTTGTGGAATAGTCACCACAGATTTGAAATCATGGTACCCATGTTCAGGGTAAGGCCTAAGTCACAAATGTCCATCCTTTTGCCTTGCCCAGGTCACACTGAGTGAAGAGGAATTGTCTTGAGCCACATATGAAATATATAATATATACAACGTATATAAGTTAAAAAAACCCTTGCTTTATATTTTTATTTAAACATAAAAATATAGTGCCACAAGAATATAAAACTTGTGGGTTGAATGCATATGCAATATTTGTGAGGCCAAAGCAGTCCCTTGGAACACTGCTGTTACTCATGCAGAGTGCAGATTGGCCTTGTGGTTTACAGAGGCAATGGGCTGAACACTCATCTCATGGGTATCCAGTGGACTAGTGTAGGTAACAGCACAAAATCAGAGTTAGGAGCTCCTCCTTAAGGAAGGTGCTCAGCACTTACTTCTCCCTCCCCTCCCTAATTCCTACTCTAGCATGTGCAGCCAGGGCCTCTCTCCCTGCTCCTCATCAGAACAGGAGCATAATGTGAAGAGACAAATCAGCTCACTGTTAATATCACATTCTAGCACCCTCTTTAGGGAAGCTCAAGTGTAATCTTGTAGGCAGATTATTGAAGCCTGCCTGTGGAAAGGTTTTTGGCATGGATGAGTTTTCACTCCAGTGGGTGTTGGAGAGTTTCAGATTGTTCCTGCGTAAAGGAACAGATGAACTAGCGAGCAGCTTGTAACTCTTACAGCTTTAGTTTTCCCTTGGCTGTCAGTGAATTCAAGAAAACAGCTGCTAGATTCCTGACAAGTGGTTCACATAGCTGATATAATTTAGTTTCTCTGCCAAAAAAAAAAAAAAAAAAAAAAAAAAACCTTCTACTTTTCTATTTAATTGAATCACAGGCTGGTTTTAAAGTTTTTGTCAGCTGAAATGGGTAGGACGAGAGCTGTAAACATCATTTTCCAAGACTGTATAACTTCCCTCACTGGTCTATTAACATGCTGAAACAGATTTTCAAAGAGTTTTTAGAACTTCTATTAGGCTACTTTCCCTCTCCCCTGTCTTGCAAAAATTTTTGAAATAAATGGGATATTCTCAAAGATTAATAAAGGCAGTTTGCTTTTGGGTCACCTGAATTCCCCTAAAGAAAGTATGCTGCAGATTTCTTCTTACTATTTTATAATTATAAGATCACAGAAATAGCTTGGTCATTATTGTTCACGTTCTTAGAACTGGTGCCACCTTACTCCTCACAATAATCAATAACGGTAAACAACCTTTGATAGCTCTCCCTTTCTACATGTGATACCAATTATTTGAGGTATAAATTCCTGCTATTCATAACTAATCTGCATTTGTATGCTCTTTTATCTTCCCCATAGCTTTATCTTTGCTTCTGATGGCTTAGTTTCAGCTGACAAAGTTGTTGGTTTTTTTTCATAGTGTCTGGTATGATGCTGTACTTTTTTTGGGGGACAAAAACAACACTGATAACACAAAAAGCGAATGGTTTAGTTGTTGCTGAGCAGTGCTGTACAGAGCCAAAGACGTTTAGTTTTCTCAGCTTCTTGTACTGTTCTGCTAGTGAGGGTCTGGGGAAGACCAAGGAGGTGGCAGGGGACAAAATCAGGACAGCTGATCTGCACAGGCCGAAGCAATATTCCATACCATATAACATCATGTGGAAGGAAACTCTGAAAAAAATGGGAGTTCATCAGGCTTCCTGCCACTGCTCATAGGATAGCTGGGCATTAGTCAGCAGGTACAGAGCAACTGCCTGTGCGTTGTTTGTTCTATATGTATACATATACATACATACATATATATATATATTTATATACTATTAATCTTTTTTTTCCCTCTTCCTTTTCTCTGTCTTAGTAAATACTTTTTATCTCAATCCACGAGTTCTACTTGTTTCTTTTCCCTCATCCCACTGGGAAGAGAGGAAATGAATGAATGACTGAGTGGTACTTAGCCACCTGCCAGTTCAAACCGAAACAGTCCTTAGTATTCTGCTTGGTCTTCACCATTAGGACATAAGGGTATGTCAAAATGTTTGTAACACAGCTATATCAGGGGCCTTAGTAACCCTCCTCAGCAAGTTTCTGCAGTGCAGTATGCAGTAGGCCTGATGTTAGTACAAAAGTATGGCAGCAGCATTGGAAAGGAAAAATTAACAAGGGAAATATTCCCACTGCTACCTCTGGAGGTATTTTATGTTTCTATTTTAAAAACAAAAACTGTAAAGCACAATTTTTACCCCATCACTTTGTCCTGGTGGACACCACTTGGATTGCCCTCAGAAAAAAAAAACAGAAGCAGTGTGTGAGGAGCTAAATCCATCTTCAGGTTTTCCAACTTTCCCACAGCAGCTTTGACACAACTGTAGAGAACAGTGGTGCATTCACAAATGGTGTTTCTGTGGTATGTTTTTTTATATTCAGAAAGCACTAGTGTGTTCTTCATTATTAATAGTTAGCAGGGCTTCTGGCAATTTTCTTCATTTTTTTTCTCTTTCTCTCCAATTTAACATCTGTCTAGGAACATCTAGCAACATCACCCATGGATGACATTTTGCTGAAAGCACTGGGTGATTTGAAACAAAGCTTCCTGCTGAGAAGTTTATTGACAGCTACATCAGACCCAAGCTTCTCTTCCTTTTTTTTTTTTCTTTCCTTTTTTTTCGTATTAAATAAAATTAATTCAGGCCACTGGTGAGCTTCTTATACTTGTCATAATCCCAGCACTCTGAAAATTGAAGAGACAATGATTAAGAAGTGTTTTGGATTAAAATGTTAATTATTGTTTGGTTATTTATCCAATCTCCCAAAGAAATAGTAGGAATTACTTCAAGGAAATGGGATTTCTGGATACAGAAATCCTTAAGACAGCAGAAATGAGCATAATGTTAGTCTTGATCAAATTTATTTGAAGTATAGCCATGTGAGGAAACAGCAATCAGCTATTCTCTGTATTCATTTCTGCTGGCTAGCCCATGTAAACCAACCTCCAAGAGAAATCTTTTCAAAGTTATTCAGCAGCCCTTGGTGAAACAGAATCAAGTGGACCTGTTCAAGAATTCAAGCCTAGCTTTCACACTGCTATGAAGATGGAATGCCTTCCTTGGAAGTCCAAAGCAGAGCTGCTGAGTAGTCAGAAAAAGTAGAATATTTGCCACTTGAGGATCCCTTCCTCTCATCTCCTGACATCAGTAACCCTGTAAATGTCTGCATACAGGACTGGAGACTTCTTGGAAAACTACTTATAGTATATACTCTAAGAAGCAAAATTTCTTGCATTTCTGATTTGCGAAAGAAAGTAAATGAGCTTTGCTTCAGTATTAATTTGAATTTTCATAGCTTGGACTTAGACATGTTTTCTTACCTGGGAAAAGAATTCCTATCTTCCTATTGGTTGTCTTGTGATCCTAAGGACCCTAAGTTCCCTAAGTACCAATGGAACTCTGCAAATGAACCCAAACTGACAAGCAAAACTGTTGCTGAGCTATTCTGCTCATTTTTGGATGTTTGTTTTTTTTAAAAAAGCTACTTTTCTACAGAGAAAGAAGAAAATTGGCACAGGAACAAGTTGTCCCAACAGTAAACTTTTTTTGTAGTGTAATGGTTTCCATCAGTAGTTTAAAATAGATAAGTTAACACCAAATCAAGAGTCATTAAAACTCAGGCATTTCCATAGTTCCCTGTCAATTCATGAATTTTAAAATATGGGCCATAAAAATATATTGAGTAACTTGCCCTATTAAAGCAAGAAGTAGGTAAGTGAGAGGAGTATGAGGAGATGTGTAGTGCAGAGCTCTAAACCAAAAACTATTAACAATAATTAATTTGGAAAACTCTGTATAGAAACACTACTGCCACTCTGTGTCAATGAGGAAAATGTGACCTAACAAAAGGTTTTAACATCGTTTTAAACATTTAACTTAGGGGCATTCTTCACCTGAGTGATTCATTTAGGTTAAGATCATGATTTCCCTACACTGTTATTGATAGAAACTGGACGCTGATGTATCAGCCCATCTAAAACAGACACATTCCAGATCAGAAGAATTAGCTAAGGGATCCAATTTGAATGAAACAAACCTGCCTACTGTAGGAGGGAAAGCTTTTTTCTAATGTCTTCCTATATAGCCATTAGAAAATGATAGTCTTCCTAAGAGGAGGAGAGTTGAAACCAAGTTGAACTCACTTAGCTACAAAGATGGAGAGAAGTCCATTCTCTGGTAGGGAACTGACCTTATAATGAAAGTTTATACCTCAACAAAAAGAATCATTTTCAGAATGAAATACGTCTTTCAAATGTTCCAAAATATATTCTATGACTATACACAAATATCTCTGGAGGTGTGCCTGCAGGATCAGAAGACTGTGAGCACTGGAAATCCAGACCTGATTAAGGGAGATAGTATGTTCTTCAATTCTGCATGCAAGAGATTTTTGCTTTTCATTTCTTTGTGACTGCATATGTCCTATTCTTACAAAGTAAGGTGCCAGCATCTCTGGCGGCATCATAATAAGAGTCATGTCATGGATTATGAGTCATGTCTGTACAGAGGGTTTGCTCTGTGTTCCCATTCTATTAAAGGATGCAAAATGATAAAATTGTATTACACTAAAAGGTCAATTCTTCCTCCTTCAGGAAGGAAATGTGGGATCTGATTAGCAGGTTAAAGTCACTTGTGATAAAGGAAAAGGAATGTACTATTGGCTGATGTATTCACTTGAAATAATGTGAAAGGTTAAATGAAGGATTGCTCAGCAACTGATAGTCATTTAATTTATTATACATAAAGCAATATAGTAGTGGTTTTGTCCAGTCAAGAGTAAAAATATTGGCAAAATTCATTGACTGTGGCACTTACACACTTCTTATTCATCCATGCGTACTCCTGATGTGTGTTAGATACATATCAAAAGTAATTCAATTATCCAAAGGACTCACCATGTAGGGAAAAAAGAACATAACAGGCATGTATGAAGTATTAACTCAGATGATTAGAAATGTCTGAAAAAAAATGTTTCAGCTCTTCTAGCCCCAGCAGTCATAATTTTTTATTCATGATTGCTTCAAGATCGTCAATATAAGCACTGGCTGTTTGCTGATATGTCTGGCTGAAGTGAGATCTTAAGTTACTCCACTAGTAATGTCCTTTTTACAACTCCTGAACATACCTGAAAAGGACCTGTCAAAAATATTTCATATTCATGTTGCACTATGGCAGTAGAAAACCATGTTAGTTTTGTGGTCACTAAACATGTAAACAACGCTAAGTACAAAGTGACATGTAGGATGAGGGTTGGAGGGAGCAGAGGGCAAAGGATTTTCACACTGCCAGAGCAGTGGACAGGATGGGTTACAAATGGGAGTCTTAGAAGAAAGTGCAGACTATTTTTTTATTTAGTGCTTGTTCCATGGAAAGCTATGAGATATCAGTACTGAAAATTCTGACCTTCCTTTAATATTGGAAATATAGCTATTTAATTGCAGCAAAAAGAACTTCTGTGAAAAAGAAATGGTGATTTACACCTAGTGCAAAGAATCAGCTGTATGCATGGTACAGACTGCTGTGCCCTCTCTGCATAGAGAAATGATATGAAACGTTTTATATCTAGCTTGAGGGTTTAGAACACACTTCTAGTTCAAAAGTTCAGTGCTCAAGTATTATTGGATTACCTGTGCATTCAGGCTGATTTGTGGAAAAAAAAAAAAAAAGAGGCCAGGCAGCATTAATAAAAAGAGCAAAAATGTCATGAAGATTTGAGACAAAGTCAACAGGCACAAGGAGACCATTCCTATTGTTTAGTGCCTGTGTGTGTTAAAGAACAAATTCCTTTTTTCTCCATCTCATGTTAGAAGGCCCTTTTACTCACAATTTCTCATGCACACTGATCATGAACAATGTTAGAGAGGAAAATCATGAAGATCCCGTTTGCCTTCATGAGATTAAGAAACACAAATCATACCAATTATTGTTGGATGTCTCAGGACCTAAACTGCAGAAGCATTTGTCTGTTGGTAAAGAAAAGACATAATACTTTACCACAGTGGATTTTGCAGCAACAAATCATAGAAGCACAGAATAATTTGAGTTGGAAGGCTTTAAAGGTCAGATGCTAGAATGGGCTGCTCAGGGGGGTGGAGGAGTCTCTGACCCTGGAGGTGTTCAGGGAACGTTTATACACTGTGTCGAGGAAAGTGGTTTAGAGAGAACTGTTGTGATAGGTGGACAGTTGTACTGGATGATCTTGTAGGTCTTTTCTAACCTTGGTGATTCTGTGATTCTGAAAGGTTATCTAGTCCAACTTCTCTGCAATGACCAGGGAAATCTATAGCTAGATCAGGTTGCTCAGAGCTCCATCCGGCCTGATCTTGAATGTCTCCAGGGTCTGGGCTTCCACTCTCTGGGCAATCTGTGCCAATGTCTCACCACCCTTATTGTAAAAACCTTTTTCCTTATATCCAACATAAGTCTTCCCTCTTTAATAATTTTCCCTTGTCTTCTAACAACAGGACCTGCTAAAGAGTCTATCCCTTTCTTTCTAATATCCTCCCTTTAAATAATCTGTATACTGAATTAGCCTTCTCTGTGCAGATCTGGTGTCCTCAGCATTTTTTCTGTGTATATTTTATGTCTGGATGTAGGACATCAGATTAGCTGTTCCAGTATCAGTCTTACCTTATAACACCAAGGAATGGCAACAGGGAACATCAGTTGGCACTTGGCATGGGAGAAATCCTACAATTGTGACAAAAGTTAAATTCTTCATATTTCATTTCTCACATATGCAAGAACTATCCAGTAACAAAGGAAATGACCAGTGAGAAGATTTTAATTGTTTTCTTATGCCAATCAAGCGAATGGCTGTTTGACACACAGATTTTGAACAAGTTTGCAGGATGAGATACTTTGATTTCCTGCTTGTCAGGGCAGAGGTGCCATTCTTAATATATAGTCTGTTACATGTTCCTTCCCTCCTGGTGCATGGTCAAGCAGCTGGGAAATTAAGATAAAAAGTTAAAAATGGTAATTATAGTAGAAAGAACCTCTTAGAAAAATGGAAAACATCTATCCTTGTGACAGTTCATTATGAGACATACTACCACTTAGATGCTGTAAAAAAATTCACAATTTCATACAAAACAGGAAGATAAATTGCAAGCATAACTAGAATCCAGAAAAAGAATGCACATTGAATTGCAACATCTTTACCCATGAATTTTATGCCAGAAAATAACACAGTTTCCATTTAACTATAATTTCAAATGCAAATATCATTGTTCTTAGAATGAAGCAGATGTTGGGCTTTTTATTTATTTATTTATTTATTTATTCTTTGGAATGAGCAGTTGTTCATCTCTGAATCTTTGTGTTCTGGGGAATTATTTGAATGCCTTAGTGAACAAGCTTCAGTCTGGTTTTGAAGCACATTCCCAGGCAGGCTAATATTAGCTTCATGTTTGGAGTAATTATTGGGAAGTAGTAGACTGTTACTATGATAATTCCAGATTGGGACCAAGTTAGGGGAGTTTTATTTATTGTTCTGGTAGAAGATTTTGCTACACTTGACTGTAAATTGTTCCACCAGTGAATAGAAGACAGATGCTCCTACACATAAATTATAAGTTACTTTGACAAATGACTTCGATGGCAAATAAAATCCTCTGGGGTGAAAATCCTAGTTTATCAATCCAACTTTAAAGGTAGATGCAACTGGCTTGGTTTCAGGTGTTACTGGAGAAAACAATGCACAGACAAGTGAACAAACTACTCTCCTCCAAATCTAGGCTATATCTCCCTTCCTCACTCACACTGCATTTGTATTATATACATATATGTACATATTCTAAACTATTACAATTTTGTTTTCCCTCCTTGCTCACTCCACATCACATATGTGTGTGCAAAAACAGGCTGTGCCCCCACCAACCTTACCTTCCCATCAGTGGGGCTGGGGTGGTGAAAACAAAAAGCCTTATGAGAACATTAACTGAAAATACCCAAGAACCTGACTAACACAGAGGACTGATACCATGTCCTATTTTGGTATTTGGCAGTTGGCCAGATGTCTTCATGTGAATGCATTGTAATGCTGCCTTATTTGATAAATGTATTGCAGAGCATGGTGCATTCAGAAGGTGTCTGTGCTGCTGCAGCCAGCCCTTAGGGGGTGAACACTGCTCGGCTTGGATCTGGAAGCTGAAAACAGTACTGTCCTCTGATTGGCACAGGTGGGACCAGGATGTGCCCTCCGGGTTGCCTGGAGCTGCTGGAGCAGGTCTTATGGGTCCGGAACAGAGAAAGCAGCGAGGAGAACACCTCATTAAGCTCACAGAAATAGGTGCCTCTAAAGGCTTAGGGACTAAAAATGAAGAAAGGCAGTGCCCTGTGTTGGGTGTTTCAGAGATCTTTTGGGCTGGGCACAGGAGGAGCAGGATCTCTTGCCAAAGAAGACAGCACACAGCAGTGCAGTTACACAGCTCCATTCAGTGCCTAAATCTGCCCCTGAATAGCAACAATTTTGTTGTGTTAATTAGAACTGAGAAGCAGCCTTTGATGCTAGACTAATAAAATTGCATTTTCCCACCCTTGATTTTGATCATTTAGAGAAGCAACAGAAAAAAAAAAAAGTATATATAGCTTCATTTCCTTCTGGCCAAATTCTCTCCTGAAATAAATTGGCACTGTTTCACATGAACCAATGATTCTTTGTCTGTTTGAACCACCACAGAAATTGAATCAGTAGGTTTTATGAGATTTCAAAGGAAAGTTAAAGTTATTTATGATGATGAAGACATACATAATAAAAAATCAAAACACCAATTTACGCATAAAGGACAGACTATATTGTAAAATGGTGTTTAGAAACATAAAATGCCATGCAAAATCCTGTTAAGTGAAAAGAAAGGACACATTATTAATCTGTATTTATAGATACAGAAAGCTGTCCAAATGTACATTTTACATCTTTTTTAATACAGTACATAAACTATATTTGGATTATCTGTCATAATCCAAAGCTAAATGAACATATAAATTAAATTAAGTAAAATAAAATAGCTTGTACTGTTTCACTTTGCTATTCAGACAGAGTATTTGTTCCTGATGATTAAATAAGAGAATTCAGACCTTCAGCAGCCATTTGGAAGAGCCCATTTCACTTCTGTAAAGTGACACAACATTGGCTTGGGTCAGGGGACAGTGGTCAAACTCCAGATTTTGACTTTGTTCTAGTCTGTATGTGCTGAATCACATGTAGGTTTCAAGCATTCATGGAAACACATTTCCTTTGCAGAACTAGATGCTGAACAGTGTGCTATTGTGTCTTTTCATGGCATGACCAGGAGCTGTACAGTGAAGAAAAAAGAAAAGGGACATTATTTTGCCACTATTCTGCCAATAAAATCTGCTCAGTTTGCAAAGCTATAATTACCTGGAACTTAGCAGATACAGAATCTAATTAGTCCCTGCAATATTTCTTCCACAATCACCAGTATAAACAGTTTTTTCTCCCCCCCCCCCCCCCCCTTTTTTTTTTTTTTTGGTGACAAGAGATCCACCATATTAACTCTAGAAAAGTAGGGCCAAATGTTGAATATAGTCTGCAGTCCACGATGAAGTAAAAACTCCCAGCAGGATAGACAGTCCTGCTGGAGTTAAAACAGAAATGAATAAAGTTGCCAGCTGTCATTCTGACAAGCAGTAATTTCTCCCATCCTGGACACTGGTTTATTTCTTTTGGTCACAGAAATCATTTTCATTTTCTCTAATTGCTCATGTCTGTTTATGCTGCTACAACATCTGTTTGATTATTGCGTTTAAGAAACTAGCTTGAAATATTAACTGTGACAGACTCCATACTCACATATGCTTTTTGTGGCTAAGCCAGCAAAGACAAAATAAAAGGCACTTTGACAGATACAGAGAATGGTATTTTCCCATCATTTATTTGTTTATTTATTTTAAGAAAATTGCCCTCTGCTTCTGCTAGCAAATGCATCATTGTGATAACCTTAAAAGGTGAGTTCTCACATCACTATGAATATGAAACACGATTTGTAAAAATTTTCTCAAAGACCTGGAGCTCCTATGCTTGTTTATTCCTTGATGCAATATCATCAGCTCCATCAGGAAGCCAGAACTGAAGGCATCTGTATGCCAATGAACAGAAAAGAGCATCGCTTCAGGCTGTAATCTGGTTTTGCTTGGCAGGAAGGTGGCAATTTCATGTGACTCCCTTCTACAAGAAGAGTTATAAGGAACTACAGTCCTGTCACCCTGATCTCAGTGCCAGGGAAGGTTATGGAGCAGATTTTCATGAGGGAGATCACATAGCGTGTAGGGCACAAGCAGGGGATCAGGCTTAGCTAGCATGGGTTCATGAAAGGCAGGTCATGCTTAACCAACCTGATCTCCTTCTATGAACTAGTGACCCATTTGGTGGAGGAGGGAAGAGCTGTTGATGTGGTCTACCTAGACTTCAGCAAAGCCTTTGACACTGTCTCCCACAGTATTCTCCTGCAGAAGCTGGCAGCCCGTGACTTGGACAGGTACCCTCTGTGCTGGGTAGGGAACTGGCTGGAGGGCCAGGCGCAGAGAGTGATGGTAAATGGAGTTAAATCCAGCTGTCGACCTGTCACAAGTGGTATTCCCCAGGGGTTGGTACTGGAGCCTGTCCTCTTCTATATCTTTATTGATAACCTGGATGAGGGCATTGAGTACACCCTCAGTAAGTTTGCAGGTGACACTAAGTTGGCTGGAGATGTCGATCTGCCTGGGGGTAGTGAGGCCCTACAGAGGAATCTGAACAAGTTGGATAGCTGGATTGAGGCCAATGGGATGAGGTTCAACAAGACCAAGTGCTGAATTGTGCACTTTGGCCGCAACAACCTCAGGCAATGCTACTGGCTTGGGGCAGAGTGGCTGGAAGACTGTATAGAGGAAATGGATCTGGGGGTATTGGTTGATACTTGGCTGAACATGAGTCAGCAGTGTGCCCAGGTGACCAAGAAGGCCAATGGCATCCTGCTTGTATCAGAAATAGTGTTGCTATCAGGAGCAGGGAAGTAACTGTCCCTCTGTACTGAACACTGGTGAGGCTGCACCTCAATTACTATGTTCAGTTTTGGGCTCTTCACTGCAAGAAAGTCAGTGAAGCCTTGGAGCATGTCCAGAGAAGAGCAACAAAGCTGGTGAGGGGTCTTGAGCTCAGGCCTTAGAAACAGCTGAGGGAGCTGGGATTGTTCAGTCTGGAGAAGAGAAGGCTCAGGGGAGACCTTATTGCTTTCTACAATTACCTGAAAGGAGGCTGTAGTGAGCTGGAGGTCAGCCTCTTCACTTGTGTAAGTAGTGATAGGACTTGAGGGAATAGCTTCAAGTTGTGTCAGGGGAGATTCAGGCTGGATGTTAGGAAATACTTCTATGAAAGAGTGGTCAGGCTCTAGAATGGGCTGCCCAGGAACGTGGTGAAGTCACCAACCCTAGAGGTATTCAAGGAACATTTAGACATTGTGTTGAGGAACATGGTTTAGAGATCATGAGAGGGACATGGTTTGATGATAGGTGGATGGTTGGACTGGATTATTTGTAGGTGTTTTCCACACTTGATGATTCTATGTTTCTATGATTAAATAAAATCAGGCAAAATTTTGGAAAAAAGTCCAATAACTTTTTATTTTCTTAACGGTAATTTTAAAGGTTCCAGTATCACTAAAAGATGTTTCCATTTGGACCCTGTCATTCCTAAGGCATTTTATTTCATGCTTTTTTACTCCTTATAAAACACACAAATCCAAAATTTTATTAGTACGGAAAGATTTTTCCTCCTAATAGTTATTTAATGCTCTACCTTTTTTAATCTCTCCATGTAAGGCAGTTGCTCCATTCCCTTGATCATTTGGTTGCTCTTCCTACACATTTTCTAACTTTTTTGTGCCCTTGTGTCCTTGCGGTACACAAAAGCGGGTGCCTAGGGGTGTACTTCTATTGGCAGAATAGTGGCAAAATAATGTCCCTTTTCTTTTTTTTCTCCTAAGGATGCTCAGCAGTATGTTGGCTTTTTGGTTTCCATTGCACAGTATTCTGAGGATTTCAGAGAACTACTGATGATAGCTCCAATAGCCTGAGGTATAACCATCAGTACCAAGTTCAGCCCCAGGTCAGCAGATTTTAAATTATTTTCCCTTTGTCTCACATTTGGCAACACTGAAGCTCATCTGTCACTCTTTTAGTGACAGTCTTTTCTGAAGAGGATTTTCTGAAGTCCTTCTGAAGGAATATGATTGCTTGATAGATCTCAGCATAATCTATGAACTCAAGATTTCATGGTTGGTTTCTTTTTCAACTCATCAGTGATGTTACTGAATAAAACCACTTGCAGCACTGATTTTTCCCCATTATGAAAGAAGGTCATTAAGACTAAATCTTTGTTTCCCACTCTTTAATAAACTTCAGTCAATGAAACAGTCTTCAAATTCCATGGGAATTTTCTTTCTTTAAAAATCTTTAATAAAATAATGTGTTCAAAGGCTTTTTGAAATAATAGTTATGATATATTAACACCAGCAGATCACCTTTTGCCTGCTAGGGAGGAGGAGGAGAAAGTCAGCTTGGACCATGACAGTATTCTTCTGGGAGTCCCATGGGTCGTCAAGGCAGCATTTCCCTCCACTGAAGCCTTGCAGACTCTTTCCTGATTTACCACACTTACTGATGATCTCTTCAAGATAAACTTCATCTTCACACCATAGATCAGGAATTCAGATTCCTGTGGTACACCCATCTTCTGGATATCATGTTCAGTCCTTGACTTTCAAAATGCTCCTGACATAACTGTCTATTTGAATTCAGACTACTCTAATGCACCTTTATCAGTATGACAAAGTGGAACAAATTTTTCCTAAATAAAGGAAAAATGTAATCCCCTTGGGCTTCTTCCAGAGACAGTATGACATGCCCAGAAGATAATTTCTCAAGCTGTACTTGAAGTTTGGTCTTTTTTTCTCCCTCTCTTTGCTGATGCCATTCCTTTTGATTTAAGGTTGATAGAAGTGCAATGCTATCTCTTTTCTCTGATCATTTTATGATTATCTTTCTTATGTTTTCTCATGTTTACATTTTAGGAAGTGTGGACCTAACTGTTTTTCAGTCACTCTCACAGTAGTAGTCTTTCTTGGATTTCATAATGAGCCTCAAATTATAGCTAGAGGCTGTTACTCATGATGAAGTGAAATAAGCCCAGAATCCAAAATGCTGGGAAAATAATTTAGAATTGTTTTACTTGTGTTGACACTTTGAAAAAAAAGATGTCAATTTGCAGATTCTTGACATTGACACTCCTAATATTTGACTTGCTGTCTCCATGTCTGTGAAATTTGTAATGCTTCTTCCTCACCAAGCACTCCCAGAACAATGGTTAGGGTTACAGCCTTGTCATCCTGTATTTCTGAAGGTTATAAAGACTATCTGTATCCAGGCTGACTCTCCAAATCCTAGAACATGTTTTTCCATCCTACCCTGACTATATTTCCTATTATATCACAAAAACAAAATGTGAATTTGGAGACTTGGATATGGAGCAAAACCTATCAGAAATTTGAGAGAATTACTTGAAAGTGATGAAAACTCATGTCAGTATAGTTATAAGCAAGTCATGCTTACTGCCATAGATTCCCAAGACTCATGTTAAGGCACATTTGGGCAAAAGATCCCCCTTTTCTCTAACTTAGATGTATTGATCAAATCATTTTAGAGGCTTGGGTGGGAGATGCCTGATGAGTGACTGCCTGTCAGTTGTGTTCTGTCAGTTTCTGGTTTCTAATTATGTATTCTTGAATGTTGAATACCAGGCTTCTTACTCACAACTTTTCCATCAGGTTACAATCCCTCATTCTGTGATTGCATTAACTTCTTTTTTTGGACTGTTCTCCTATATGAGAGATTTAGCTTCAGATATATTTTGAACATAGCAAGGTATGCTTGCTTGCATCAAAAAATGAGCTGATTTTATAATCAATAATTTTATGTTTCAGCTTTTCCTGCTAAGTGTAGCCACTTTGAGATAATTATGGTCTTCAGAAAGCACCTGTCTTTCTGCTCTCTGCTTATTTTCATTCCAACTTTCTTTCTCACAAAATCTTTTACTCTCAAGCTGATTTGTAATTCATTTGCAACTCCAAAATTCTGTGGCAAGGTTTTATATATCATAAAGAAAACCTCATTGTAAAAATACCTGAGGCAACAAAAAGTAATGTAGTGTTACATCCTAGTAATCCACACATTCTTTCTTCTTCTGCAATAAAGCTAATGGGCAAGGGTTCCATTACTATACTGCATCCGAGAGACGGAGTATAAGAAGATAGAAAACTCAAAGGAGAATGGAGTAAAATCTAAGTTTCAGGGAAAAACAGTTTCAGTTAGCATCAAATACTGCAGACAGCCACAGGCACAAATGTGCATTTCTTTTTTATTTTTTTTTTTTCTTTTTCTTTCTAGACTGCCAGAAAAATATTATTATCCAACCCAAGTCCAGTGCCTTTTTTATTGATTGTATTGTTCCAGTCAGGCATTTTATAGATTTTACACAGCAAAGGCAAAGTATTACCATTAAGAAAGTCTCTTGAACAAATTTATCTGTTATTCTGACTGTTGGGCACGCTGAGAGAGCCAAAAGAAGGAACGACAAAAGAGGGACAAATAATCTTCTGGAAAAAATTTAGAAAATAACATCTCTGTTTCTATCTAGAATAATATCACAGAGTGGCTAGTGCTGCTTTAACATAAATTAGAGTAATTATGAGTGATATATTCCCAAATATTCTACAGCAGAGTGATGCTTAAATTGTTCTAAATTGTAACTTGTAAACTTGCACATGAAGTGGGTTAATCTGTGACTCTGAGTAATTGCACCTATTTCCTAGGCTAGATTATATTTCCATGTAATTGAAATAAGAATTAATGTAGTAAGAATCTCTTTAATTTAACTGTCATTCTCCTATCACTTAGAATGTGATGTATCATTTAAGTTTTGGAACTCTGGCAGCCAGACACAAACCTCCCTAAAAATGTCCAAAGGGAAAAAAAATAGAAGGACAGACCTTCTCAAACAAATGTTTGTGTCATAAAAATGCTTTATCAGTCTTCGGGGAAAAAAAATTCTGCTCTCATATATTAAAACAGCTCACTGGCAGTATTGCTATTACCTATCATGTATACAACTTGCTGATGTTAGTCCCATTTACAGGACTGTGTTATTATATGGATGACCTATGCCAGAAAAAATAAAAAATTAAAAAATAAAAACAAAAAAATGAAGAATTTGGTTCTAGGAAAAATGAAACTTCTTTTCTGCCTTGCCAAGAGATACTAACATAGTTTTTGTAAGTAAGTTCTTTTTTGTTTGTTTTTTAAAATTATATTCCCAATAGCCATATGGTGGACATGCAGGAGATATTTAAGGGTGAGGGTTTTTGTTTTTTGAAACTGTAACAGAAACAGTGGGCATAATTTGTGAAGGAGGGAAGGGACAGACTATGCTCCAGAACTGACCATTCCATGAAATTCTCTTCATCAGCTTGTTTCAACATAAGCAAGATCTTAAATTCTTATGGACCATTAGCCTTAACTGCTACTCACAGAAATCAATGCAGAGCTTTCCATCAACTAAGAAGAACATGCTTGGTCACATCTCATTTGGTTTCTCTATTCCTAATAACCAAAAGGAGGAAGAAAAACTCTTAAACCTTCAAGACCATCCCTGCTTATATGTGACACAGACAAAGCGATATAGAAGTGATTTAATCTACAGAGAGAGAAAGATCTGGTTTTGGAAAAACCCCTCATTTTGCTCATGTAGTAATTAGAAGTGCCTGATCACTACTTGAGAAGTGTACAGGATCATTATCATCACATTTGATGACTAATATTTGAATTGCTGGCTGAATAATAAAAGAAATGTTAACCAGCACATTCAGAGAACAACAGAATTTGTTCTCCACATCATTATTCAAGGAGTGATTTTTCAGCCAACGTTAGAGGTGATATTTAACAAAGTACAGAACAAAATATTGTTCATTATTGAGACATATTTTGGTATTTCTGCTGTTTTACAAATTTGTCACTCCCCAGCAAATTTGAAAAGTTCTGTGAACATGGCCTCAGGCTGTGAAACTTCGTTCTTTCGGTGCTGCTCATTTTTCATCTAATCTGAAGATGGTTTTATAATTCAAAAAATGCCAAGAATGTTACAGTTCCATAAGAGTATCCGTACACTAGCTGCAGAAATAGTGTGAGCTTTATTCGTTTCTGACAGTACTTTCAATGTCAGGTGACAAAACAAACGAACAGTTTGTGTTCAACCTGGTGTAAAATGTCAGAGCAAAAGTCAAGAAACATGAGATGCACCCGAACACATACGGACATCAACTATTTTTGATTTTACAAATGTGTCCTATAGCTTATAGATGTTTTATTTCTTCGTTTTCTTGTTCTTATTTTTTTCTCTCCTTTAACACTGTGCTGTAGATTATATTTCTAGTCAATTTTATGAGCTGTTTTCATCAAAGAAACTGATTCTTGGAAGTTATAATCTGACAACATTTGGTGGCCATGTGCCAAAACCTCCTAGTGTATGAGTTTGAATATCTCCAAATACTGATAATCAGTATCTTCCTCATTCAGTATCTGACACAGCCAGCCATTTTGCTTCTTGATGAAATGAGAACCATAGATGTATGTTACCCTTCTTAAAAGAAGGAGTGATAGAGCTTAGATGGAGAAGCAGTGGGTTGTCTATCTCTCTGACTGTGTTTGGGGGCACAGCAGACTGAGGGACAATGGATAGTAGATGCAATGAACATTGAAAGTAAGTGCTCAGCAGTTAATATACCTCCTCATCTCTCTGACAAATTATTTAGAATGCTTATCTGAGTATTCATTAGCTTGACTTAAGTTAGTCATTTCCCTATCCTAAGCTTCATCTCATTTATGCTAAGCTGATAGCTGATACTGGACAGAGGACTTATCTCCAAGTTCTGAGGCTTTTCACAAGGCTGAGGTATCACTTGAGAATACTGAGTTGTTACAGGAGATATTCGTTAGATGACTGAGGACATGGAGAGTTTCCTCTGTGCACCTGTTCCCAGTTGGAGTTATCCTGAAATGGCAAACCTGATTTATCCTTTCTTCATTTTGCTTGTAGTGGCTCTTTGTTAACTGCAAGTTAACAAGCAACTAAGCTAGAACTCTTAACTTGCAGTTCCTTAGTTGCTCCGGTCAGGCAAACATATTTTCTTGTAAACCAGCCTTATTCTTCTAATATTGGTTAAAATCTTGTGGCTGAAATAAAATGCAGGTTTAAAAAAAACACAAAACTGTTCCATGGCTTTTAATATATGCAACCATTTCTTAGCCAGAATATAATCAATAGCAAAATTACATGTTGGCAGAAATGCCCAGTTATCAATATTAAGAGGACGTATGTATATTATTGTCTGCATTACTTGTAATAATTTTACCAGCAACCTTCAGAACTGTAATTTGTTGATTTGATGATATGATGATTTGGAGATTATATGTAATATATATTCAGATTTAATGCAAGTGTATATAAATCTACCAGCTTTGATAAATTTGCAATACATTAAATCCCAGCTGTTTTTGCCTCATGTAATCAGTTACAAAGAACAAAACATTTATTTGATGTTGCCATAAAATAAACTATGGTCTGTAAACAGGCCAGGTTACATTTATTGCTGAATGGTAGTACCTTTTTAGTTCTGATTTTACTGGTGCTCTTCTTCAAATAAATTAAGCCAAAACAGACTTTACAATACCTTATATAAATTTCTAACTTTTCTCAAGGCATTTCCTTTCATATAAGTATAAATGTTATTACAACTATTGAAAATACATGAAGAATTTCATATTTACAATTTTATTTTCTGTGTATGGATATTTTTCCAGGTATGAATATTGATTATTTAGCACAATTATCCATTGCCTGAACTGGAGAATTACTGTGTACACCACTGGGCTATAAAGCAAGTCCAGTTCAAACAATACTTAGCACTTGTTTTGAAATGTCAGCTTCTTAAATCACACTAGAGAATAAAAATGTTCATATTTAAAAGGATCTTTTCAGGTTACTTTTGTTCAAAAGAGAAAGAAAGCAAAAGTAAAGTGAAAATTAAATAAACGTGAATTTGCATACGCAGTTCATACCTTTCTAAAATTCACGAATTTGAGCACGATATGTGAGATGAACCACAGAAAATGCATACTGTATACATGTATTCTATATACTAAAGTCATATTTTCACTAAATTTGTGTATGTTTAATAACATTTTGTAAAAAGGGTCTATTTCACACACACACAAAAAACTCATATTCTTCTTTCAGTACTCAATATTCCTATTTCATTAGTATGGTATGTTTTATGCATCTATAAAAATGATCGTATCTAAAACATCTTCACAATTGCTGTCATTTCCATTCACTTAATCTAGTAAACAACTTTGTATCATCATTTAGTCTACAAGTGACAGTTCATCACTGTTCAAAATTTGAAGATTATTAAAAATAATGGATAATATAAGACACTTACCTTGAAAACTGACTCCTGCTTCTTTCTTGGGTTGGTGTTTTTTGTTATGTGTTTATGACTTGTGAAGAATTTTCTTATTCAGGCAATAAAAACAGGTTTAAATTTTTTTCATTCTCTTTTCCACTGACACAGGCATGGGCAAAATATATTCTGCATATTCAATGGTAAATTGAAATAAATAGATGTGAAAGTTAAACAATGTGAAAAAACAGAGCGTTGAAGGATGAGGCTACTGTATTTCTGACTACAGCTATAGTATGCTGGCATTATGTGGAATGGAAAGAAGGTGTCTGAATTGAAATACAGGATCAACAGTCTTTCATGGAATTGTGATATTTGAAGGTGTGTGATGCTTTGTTCCCAGATCTATACAAGGTGGAAACAAAGCATTGCTAAATCAGCACAGGACTGCAGCTCACTGGAAAACAGCAAAGGATCTGCAAAACTTCTGAGTGCCATAAAACTTACTGTCCTTGTCCAGTTATAGCTTGGAGATGCATCACACTCTTTACTCCGGAAAAATAGTGCTGAATGGGTCCATATGTCCTTAGAATCAAGTGCAGGTTGTTGAGAGAGACACTTAGAACTTAAGTGTCAATCATGCTGACACCTCTGAAAAATACATGATGTGAGTTCAATCAAGCCACTGTAAGAAAGCATAAGTTCTCACTAGTTTGTATGCCATCCATATAATACACTTTTTTGAAGTTTCAGATACTAATAGTGTACCTTTTATAAATAAAGTTATCATAGAAAGCTCTGGAACAGCTGTCCTTTTCTCTCATAGTATATAAGGATCAACTTCTGCAGAGCTACTGCATGTCCTGGTCTGAGGAATTTCTCAAGAGAACTGTTCTGGTTGATTGACTGTTTTTTTCTTGGTTAAACAAAACTAGCCAATTTAAGAGAATGCACCTGGTCTGGAAAGCTGTAACACCATTAAATGCCTTATGTTTTGATGCAGTATACAACAAATTTACGTGACTTTCTTGTCCCATATTTGGGTGTATTTCATGCCCATCTGCTTATTTTCTTTTATGTTCCCGGTAATAACTGACAGTCACTTGGGTCTTCTAGCTATCATCTGCACAAATAAAATTTGACATTGTTTTCATAAAATAATGTCAATAGTATATCAAATTCTTCGACACATTCCCTGCACAGCTGCAACAAATGACAGAAACAAAAACTGCCTTCAAATATAATTTATAAAATCATAAAAGGAGTGAACTGTTCTCCTTTTTAAAAGCAAAGCTTAGATAACTTGTAAACAAGATGACAAATCACCAGCAAGTTGGTTTAGGTTTTCTTCCAGGACAGGAAAGGGCATTGCAAACATTTTTTTCTTCATCTGGTACCTCCTTACCAGAGGCAACAATAAAAGCACAAGAATAATCCATGAAAAAAGCCGTCTTAAAAAGAAAAATAAGTTTTTATGTCTTCTCAACTTAGAAACAAAATTAGTATGGAGGAAGAGATATCCAAGTGCTTTACAAACACAATAGCTTTGTATTTTACGTAAACCACTGGAAATTACAAAAAATAAAGTTTTCTGAAAGTAACATGTTTTTTTGTCTTGGAACATACATGTAGTCACATTAATGTAATATCCTAAAGGTGTATGCAGTTATTGAGTGAGGACTGTTTCCTTTCAAAGACTACTGAAAAGCTATTTTACACTGTCTTGAATGGGGACTGAATGTTATAGCTGTAACTAAATGCAATTTATTTACACTTAGCAGAGAACTACATTGCAGTTTTCTTTACTATGCAACAGTTTGTGAACAGACACAAAAGGACATGGGAAAATGGAAGAATGTAGAATTCTTGCTTCATGCTCACAAGTTCATAAAATTGGCGCTGAGGGGACCATGTTTCTCACTCTCCTATGAATATGGACACATCACTCATGTCCATGGTACCACCCAGAACTTCCTTAATGTACAGCAGTTCTGAATTGCCTCTCTCCAATTCTCAGTACATCACTCATCACAGTGAGACCCTGATCTTAATCTGAGTCTCTGTATGACATAGTAACATAAATAATCAGTGGGAATGTCACCATATCCTCCTCTCTAAGTTGGAGAAGTATGGATTTGAAAGATGGACTGTTCGATGGATTAAGGACTGGTTGGCTGGTTGTAGCCAAAGGGCTGCAATCAATGGTTCTACGTCTGGGTGCAGGCCGGTCACGAGTGGTGGGTCAGTCTTGGAACTGATGTTCTTCAACATCATCAGTGACATAGATGATGGAATCAAGTGCACTCCCAGCAAGTTTGCAGACAACACCAAGCTGAGAGGTGCAGTCAATACACTGAAGGGAAGGTAAGCCATCCAGCAGGAACTGGACAGGCTGGAGAAGCAGGCCTGTGTGAGCCTAATGAATTTCAACAAGGCCAAGTGCAAGGTGCTGTACTTGGGCTGGGGAAATCCCAGATATTTATACAGACTGGGAGAAGAACTGGAGAGCAGCACTGTGGAGAAAGACTTGAGGGCCTGGGGGTCCTGGTGGATGTGAAGCTGGATGTGAGTCAGCAGTGTGCGCTTGTACATGGGGGCCAACTATATCCTGGACTGCATTAAAAAAAGGGTGGCCAGCAGGGAGAGGGAGGTGATTGTCCCCTCTACTCAGCTCTTGAGAGGCCCCATCTGGAGTATTGCATTCAGTGTTCTCTTTCTCCAAAACAGGGCACAGGGCTCTTCATTAATTGCATAAGTTTTTCAACTATAAATATAGCATGTTTTTACTTTCTCAGTAATTCTCAGTCAATTGGTGGAATTACAATGATCAGTCACTCAGGAATAATCTACATCTTTAAGCCCAGCAAATTATCTTAAGAAAAGTAATTATGTTAATTGGTTTACTAAGCTAGGGACTGTGTATGTAAAATATATTATCTTCCATCCAACCAAGGGATTAAGCAATTTTACATCAATTTGGAGCTGGTAGCATATTTTGTCATGCATCCAGTAAGTTTTGGGATTCAGCCACTCTTCTTCTTTTGAGGAATAGAAAATACTAAGACAGCTCCATTATTAATTCAGAGTGTACCAATGAACCTGGGGATGGATTTGAGAAGGCAAAAATATAATTCTGTTAAAAGTTGAAAATAATGCAGGCTAGGCTTTAAAACCTTTCTCTATGTGCTATGACCGTTCCAGCTACATTTTGCTGCTTTACATGGCAGCTTATTATAACACACTACTGTTGCAGCACAGGCATAATTGACACAAATATTTCTTCATCTCCAGAGTTTCTTTACCAGTTTCAACATCCTAGTGAGCCAGTACAAAAGGTCCATGAGATAATATCTTGTTTAATTGTGAAGGCCAATAAAGAAGAGTCTTCTGGGATGTTGGGACATTGGCTTTGAAGATCTCTAAGGATAGGCTAAACAATTTTCTGTCAAGTACAACATGAACTAATAACAAATCCTGCCAATAGGCAGAAGATGAACCCTGGATGACTGTCATTTTCCCAGTTTCTAACACATATAATGCAGTTGCTCAAATAGTGTGAACTCTTCGGTATTTAATCTTCAACATTTTCCTTAGGCATTTGATAATAAGAATAACTACCAGTGAAAACTTCTAAATGATATTTCATATTCCTTCCTTCTTCAAGAAATGCTCCTAAGAGAAGACTGAAAATTCATGCTAGGTGAACTGTCTTTGCACATAAGGTGGTTCATGAAAGTAGGACAAAGTTTGGAGATTAGAAAAGAAATGTCAGAGTACTACAGACTCACAGCTTAGGTGGCAGCTGGTGTGCGTTTAATTTATACCTAGCTGCTGGAACTGGCCATGGAGAGATGAATTAAAGGCCGTGGCAAGAAAATTATCCATTTAGTACTCAGTATCGTTTTGTACAATCACCTTGCCAATGTCTTTGATTTGTGATGGTTCCTATAACAATGATTCCTCTGCTACATGAGCTGTCTAGCTACTCTTAAAAGGATTTTTGGAATAATTGCTAATTTAATGCAGTTTCTTTTATTGTAAGGTCTATCATGAAAGTCACATACAAAGCTGTTTTTATTGGCTTTATTTCCTTTTGTTTTATAGCTTGTCAAATGTGGCCTGATTTTACAAAAAGCTGAATGTCTCAGGCAGACTTTGAGCTTTCAAATCTCCATGTAAGCATCTAATTGCATTCCACAGAATGTGACTTACTCAGTTGCAGAACTAGATATAAGCACATCATTAGAAATCAAACAGTATCCTCTGAAGATAGTTTTGGAGAGCTGTATCACCTAAGAATAGTGTACCAAAGGTACACTATTAATATATATCTATATATATTTATATATTATCTATATATCTATATATATATAGACGTAGACATAGATATACAGATATAGATATATAAATT
This sequence comes from Callipepla californica brunnescens, assembly GCA_023055505.1. Lineage (NCBI taxonomy): Eukaryota > Metazoa > Chordata > Aves > Galliformes > Odontophoridae > Callipepla > Callipepla californica. The sequence goes on from JALIRH010000002.1 coordinate 63,614,669, forward strand.
GTCTAGTCTTTCTACAAAATAAGATGAAAAAAGATGATTTAGGGCACCTCTGTTTGGCAAGAACACCCTTTGTACATTTATAAAGCAATTGATAATCTATATTCTCTTGTAAAACCATTTAGTATTTAGGATGAATTGAAATGTGGTAATCCATCCCGTACTCTGTTTAGCTGTTCTGTAACCTACTGCCCTACTGAAGATTGTGTAGGCTTTCCAGAATGTTTCATTTCACCTCATACACACTTGTAGGTGATTATTCCTGCATGGGTTTTTTTTTGTTTGTTTGTTTGTCTGTTTGTTTGTTTGTTTTTCCCTTCTTTATTGTGACCAACATTTGGAGCTTAAGCATCAGGTGATAACTTCCAGGACAGATTTTTCAAAACATTCAGTTGCCAAGTTCTGTTGCTGCTCTGATATGAATTTCTTTGTTGTGTGCACTCTAGATAATTTCTCAAAGTGTCACGTATTTATATAAATACAGTCAGATACTAAATTACCTATCATTCAGGTATTTTTCTTTATGTATACATGCACTGGTATGTATGACTAGCTTTATGATAATTCAGTTATTTCACAAATTGCAATGGTATAATGAATAACCATTACTTATTTGGAACCGTAATTTTGATGTACCTTAAAGTAATTATTAGAGAAGACTCGATTTGCTCTTTCATTTCTATCCCTGTACAATTACTGCCATTGGTAATGGGTATTTTTTTATGTCTTATTTGCATTTACAGTATATGTACAAGAGAAAGATGTTTACTACCTCTTCTGCCTTTTCCTATTCCTTTTCTTTCTCAGTCTTTCTGTTCTCTGCTGCGACCCAGCTTTCTCTCTTGTTGCAGTTCTGGGTACTTCTGAAGTTTTCATCCTTTAGAACCAGACTGGATAACACCCTGAAAACCAGGAGTGATATGATCACTGTTCCTGCTTTGATCAGGAGATACATTATATGACATCAAGAGGTTCTCTGCAACTTGAATTACCCTGTGATGCTATGATTTCATAGGTACTTGTGCCTTTCATATAAAAACCATCCAGCTCTTTTTTTTGTCGTTGCTGATTTAGGAAGATATAGCATGAAAGAATGACTGTGTACAAAAAGCACAAAGTAAATAATAGCAGTGCTGGGGGTTGGGGAGTCCTTCCTCCTCTGTTCCAGCTGCCAGATGGGCTTTGCACCTGGTGGAACTGAAGAGCGATGTAGCTCCAGTAGGCTGGGATGGAGGCTGCCACCCCTGATTGCTCAGTCATATGGCCTCCTTCGTTCCTGTCTTTATACAGAGAGGATTCTCATTGGTCCTTTTTTTTTTTCTACCACTATTATTTTGGATGTAGCTCCACCCTTATTTCAAGCCTTCCCCTGGAGACAGAAACAAATGTCAAGGATTAGTTTTGTTCTGCAGCATTCAATTCTGCACTGCGTGCTAAGAGTAGCTTTGGGGTAATCCTTAGGAATAAACATCTACAGCTTCTGTGCAGTGATCAGCATTAAATTCCTCTGTGAGACAGTCCTTTAAAGTTTTCACATATATAAACAGACAATACAGACATGAAGGTTTTTGGATGAATACAGACTTGAACTGTGTCCTTCATGGAGAGTCTGCATTATGCTTCCTACATGGAGGAGGAGAGGTGCCCACCAGCTCTACACTCCATACTGTTAGCTTTCCGTTTGTCCCCACTGTTTCCTAGGAGGCTGGCATGTCCCTTTCACCTCCTCATCCTCTCACCCTAAATAAGATGGGGCAGTTTATGCAGCTCCTGGACCAATGGGGTACAACTAGGTCATAGAGGTTGTTGGAGGAAAGCAAGAGTTGAGAAAACCTTTGTAAAACCTAAAGACCTTTTAGACAAAAATGCAAAAGGGGTATGTTTGAACCAAAAGCTCAATACTGTTGTAAATCCTTTGCCTAAGGTTATTAGACTTAATGAGCCAATAAATGCTAATAGATCAATGCCTACTTTGGCCTAAAAGCCCGAAGCAATTTACTAAATGAAACAACTTACATGTTATTGTACTAAAGAAATATAGTTTATTAACAAAAATGTGGTGAAAATTATTTTATAATATATATATATATATAAATTTTATTTTTATTTAAGAAAGCTATTACTATTTATTTGTAGTAGTCAACACAGAGAACTGCCAATAGAAGTTATGAATGGCAGTCACTTCCTGGCTTGTTTTCTAAACCATGAAGCCAAAGCAGGGTATTAAAAAAAGGTCTATCAAGAAAAAAGTAATTTCAGTACTTTTGAAGCAATTTTTCACTGTGAAAAACTAAATTAGTTCCAATTAACTTTGCACTTCTTTGAACGAAGCTGGTGTTGGCAGTCATGAAGAAAAGGTCAACATAAACCCTGGATCCAGTAGAATAAAAGGGGCTGTAATTTGGAATGAATTGGGCCATGTAAAGATTAAAAATCATAGGCTAACAGTCACAGTCCTCGCCTTTGGTTTTGCTTTTGCCCATAGTCCGAAATAACTACTGACTGTGCAATTCAAGATTTTCTTTTTCTCCTCTGATTCATTTGCATGGTACAACTCTCATGGTCTCCTCTCTGGAGGACAAAAGTCACATTATTCAACCATGTTGTACTTTGTCATACTATCCAATAATCAGTTGGACTAAATATTGTCAATGTGTGTAAAGAACAATGATAATAACTTTTTTCAAGAGATCTTCCAAAACCAGCCATGAAATATACTAGTTAAGGACTTAAAGAGAATTTTTGTGATCTAAATCTATTGCAATAGATCACAATGTCTGAAAAGCTGACTTTGGCTCTTATGTGCTTTTCTTAGACTTGTGCATCTGTGAATATTTAAAAGATTATTTAAGTAGAAGTTTGAGAGTTTGAATTTGTCTTAAATATTTTGTTGATTACTTACTAGTTTTAATGTATGAGCAATGGCAATGTTGAACTCTGCATGATATCATTTCTGTAACTCCAATATAGACAGGACTTATTTGAAAAGACTGTTATTCACTGGGGAAAGATAAATAGCCAAGAAAATGCTGAGCTATCAAAACCATTCTGAGATACAAATCACATCCTGAGCTAATCATTTGCATTCACAGCCAAAAGCATCTTCCTTCCTTGCTTGCTTACAGTATTAGAAGTAGCAGCTGCTGTTGAATTCTCCCCTAGAGATTGTTAGGAGTTGTACAAGAAAAGCTATGTGCTGGAGGCCAACTTTGACAAATAACAATTATAAATTTATAGTACGTAGACAACAATTAAAAAGGCAGTACCTATCTTCATACTAGTCAGCTGACTGTGGTCTTTCTAATTAAGTTTTATCTACTCACCCATCTAGATAATGCATACAATGCTTCTGCAACAACAGTAGGCTCCATTTCAATAAGAAAAGTATGTTTAAAAATATGAATTGAAAAAATTGCCCAATAAAAAGACAGCTTGAGAAAGAGTAATTTCTTTAAAACGAGGTTATTTATTGAAGTTCTTGTACCTTCTTTATAGACTCCTACACTGACATTTAATAAAGACTAATGCCTGGTTTAACATTTTGTTATGATTTCAGTTTAAAATAAAAAAGTACACATACAATTGAGAGAATTTCTGTGTCTGTGCTGTTACCTGTGGAAGCCACACTGGACTCTGAGCTCAAAGAAACAGTTTTTAGCTTCAGTGATTTTTTCCTGTGTAGTAAATAATTATTAGCATACTCCCCTAATTCCTTGCTTTGGACCTCAATTATTATGTATTCTTCATGGTCATCAATTCTTAAATGAGTACTGAGAAGAGGTAATAAAAATCTATGAATCAGAGAGTACATAGTAAAGTGGATAATAATAATAATAATAATAATAATAATAATAATAATCCCAATATATAAAGGCCCAAATATATTTATAAGATCAAACTACGGGTGATTTGTAATTTTATTTCATGGAGACATGAAAATTTTTCCTCTGCATTTTTCACTTTGCTTTTTGTAACAGTAAGTTAAAATTAAAGTAATCCCAATTGAGTATAGTTATATTTGCTTCAAAATATCTTCACCAAGCAAAATACAGTAAATTATGAAACTCTGATAAAAAAGCACTAAAAACTTATCAGGCAGGGGAGATGGAGAAGGTAATATTTTTTTTTTGTGCAATTACAGTTTGCTTTCTATTAAATGGATCCAAATTTTTGGAGTAGAAGGTGATTCTCATAAACTTCTCCTGCAGTATGGTTGAAGTTTGGCTCAGTTAATGCCATCCTCATAGACCATACTCCTCAGGAGGGAGAATAAAAGTGTTGTCCTGGGAGCTGAGATGTTTGAATCTCTGTCTAACGGCATTTAAATTAACCTACACCACTGTCACAGCCTCTCTGAGTATTTGCTGTTTAAAAAGTGTAGTGATAGGAGAAAGAGCTTGCAGAAGGAAAACCTCAGTGAACTGATCAGGTACACTGCCTGTGCTGATGTCATGCAGGTTCCTAAAATATTCACTTTGTGTCCAGCACAACAGCTGCTTACCTGTTAGCACAGTCATCCATGTATTAACAACATCTTGTTTGAGCCTATGACTTATCTCATGTTAATAAAAGCCTGGAATAAAGCCACATGAAGTTAACAAAGTTACTTTGATATAAATCTAGCATAGAAGAAAAGACTTTTACATATAGATGGTCTTGTTTTCCAAATTTATCTGCCCAAACAGGTGAAGTGAAACACTTCATATGCTGCTTATAGGTAAAACCTGGCATCCAGAAATTGTCATCCAGATTTCTTTTACCCAGTTGCTCTCACCCCAGGAACAAAGGAGGTAAGCTGTGTGCAAATGACACACTTTCTGAGTTCTGTATTTGTTTGTTTGTTTATTTTTAAATAGGATGTGGAGGCAACACCAACAAATGAACATTCTTTTCTTAATATTTGAGAAAATTATTCATTGTTTATGTTTTTTATTGGATATGACTGTACTAATGGTGAAGAAAAAAAATCCTAAGGAAAAAAAATGGTGATATCAAGTTATTTAAACAATTCTAAAAAATAAGAAATAATATAGAATCCATCTAAGGAAGAGAATAAGATCAAATAATTAGTTTGACAAACACTGATTTCACAGGATGGTTACCCAGAAGGTGTGACAAATATTTCATTTAGCATATATTTCAATGGAAGGAAGGAAAAAGAAGGTGTTTTTTTTTTATTTGCATAAAGAGGATGAAAGAATCTCAAAGGTAGCAAGTAATACTCAGCTGAGAATCCAGTGCATAAAATGATTTTGCTAAGAAGGTCATTATGTCAATCTCATGCTGCTTCCTAAATGAAAATTACTACATCCAGTAAAGCAGTATGTAATTATCAGTTTAGTAACTCAATGGATACTATATTGCTGGTTTCACATCAAATATTTCCTTACTCTGCATAATTCCTGGCTGTGCCTGCACATTAAAGAACTGGACTTCATCATTCACAAAAACACTGGAAAGAAACACCTAAAGCTAGCTGAAATTGCATCACTGACTCAAATCTATTTGGCTGCTACCTAGCACAGTGTGCACGTTCCCAGTGAAATGCTATACCTTTTTCCAGTCCTGATGGATACTTTCAAATGTTAGGAAAACTACCTGGAGAGAATCTACCACCATTAAAAATGTCTTACTGGAAGTTAGATATAAAAAGTAAGATAATTGCCATCACAGTTGCATGATGAACTTCAGTATTGTTAAGTTTTCACTTTAAGTACTTGGATACAGAAATGGATCAAGTTTGAAGGAGAAATCAGGACAGTGAGAAATTTGTTCAAATATTTGATTTTAGAAATGAAAGAAAGCAATGAGTGCTCAAATCATTACGTATTTAACTCACTGAACTTTAAAAAATAAAAAATAACGATATAAAATCAGAATACAATGCAATTAACAAAGTGAGATTAGTACTCAGATGAGACATTACAATTTGCTTGTGGTTCAGAGTTACATGAAGACTCACTGATTTATGGTGATTTATCTTAATTTGCATGCATTTTCAAATGTAAATGAATCCTTCCAAATTATCTGCAGTTTTACGAATTTTCAGGTACAATGCTTTCAAAAAATGGGGAATTTGTATCTCAATTAATAATTTCATTCATGATTTAGAAAATTTAGAAAGAAAAGGATGAATTACCTTAAAAAGGATGCCAAGGAATAGTAGTGCAAAGAGTGAACTTTAAAAATGACTCATACTTATCTAGATGCAGAAATAGGGCATTGATCATTCATGACTGAAAGATATGTTAAGTCATAACACATGACCTAAAAATTCCCAGATACAAAGGTGGTGCTTCCTAGGTAAAAGTGAAGATTCTTGTTAAATTAAAATTAATGAGGGGACAAAGAAATAACCATTACTAAATTCAGAGAATTATAATTGAAAAGTTTCAGACACTCACAAAACTTGATCTTCTGTTAAAATAAATAAACAAATAAATAACATTCAGTATCATTTTGATACAGACTTGCTTTTGTTTTTCTAGCAGGTTCTACAGCTCAGAAAGTTGTTTTTCTGTCCCTTGTGTAGCTGTTGTAAGAATCTGACCTATGAGATCAAGGGATGAAAGAAACCCAAAATAGTTGCTCTTTCCAAATACCTCTTTATAACTGATCCTCATATGCTTCTCAGTTACTTTGAAGCCAAACACCTTACAGAACATGCTGTTTCCGCATACATTGTATTCCATAGACATGAACACGTGCATGACATGTTGAAAGCGATAAAGTAAGATGACAATTTAAAAAGCAGCTTTTCTGGGAGATCAAAAATGTTTAATAAATATGCATTTGGTTTTCTGCCTGCAACAGATTTAATGAAAGTTGTATAAGATTTTACAAAATATAGTGGAAATCAAAAATTGCAAAAAAATTATTGGAAGTTGTGAGAGTAAAGATACAAAGGGGAAAAAGGAGAGTGAAAAATGTGAAGATAAATCTTTATAAGAGAACTGAAAAATCAGGGTACTGCTCTGAAACTTGGTGGTATCATTTTCCACCAACAGGTTTTTCAAAACTATCTATGTATGTTAGATGCCACAAGACATATCATTTATACAGTCATTTAAAAATACCATAGAAAATATATTTTTACCGAGTGAGGCTTCTTTATGGTATTTCCCTGATGGCAATGCCTGCTTATGTACTGCACTGTTTGCTCACAGTTGTTCTTTCTCTCCAGTATCAGGCTCCAACCCTTTCTCTGGTGCTTTCATATTGCTGCAAAAGATCATCAACCATACCATGCAATATAACTGCTAATGAGGCCTTCTTAACATAAAATAAAATGAAGGTAATTGTAGTCCAGATCTGTTCTGCTGGTGCATCACCATTGAACAGACAATCACAAAAACACAACTGGGTTGAGAATAAATGAGATGAGGTTACAGTGACAGTGAGTGACTGACAAAAACAAGGAGAAAGGTGCAAAGTGCTTTAGTATGGAACTGCTTTAAAGGAAATGATTCTCTTAGGCTGCCAGGAACAATAAATGACACAAAAGCTCTGAAGCATAATGAGAGAGAAAGCCAAGAATGGGGAGATCATAGCACATTTGTATAGAGATAGAAGTTACCTTAAGAGGTAAAACAGTTGTAGGAGTAAACAGCTCTGCTCAGATGGAGTTCTGCTGTGTATGGCATGGGGACCACAGCAATGTTCTCAGCCAATCTTCAGAATAAACTCAGGATGAGTAAGCAGCTTACACAACTTGGAGTACCAGGTGAACAAATGTGAGGGATGGGAAAGGAAATAGCCAGAGTTCCTAACCATACAGCACGATGCAATCTAAGGATTACTAGTTTAGTGGTTAGAATCAAATTCATGTGTAAAGAGAATAAAGCAAGAAAAATGTAATTCCCAGAAGTGAGAAGAGAAATGCCAAGTGACCTGCTAGATATTTTCTCCCTGACGCTAAACAAGGGCACTAATGAGGCCGTATTTGAAATGTAGCATTGATTATCTGTCTAATTCATTATCCTACTGATAAATATGACTTTGTAGAAAAGTTACAGCTTTGGCAGAGAGCTGGCTACATACATATCTGTAAAATAAACAAGACCAGGAAATGGGTTGATGCACTACCTAAGAGCAGTAAAGTGTTTATCCACACTTTAACCTTTAGCTTGCCTGCTGGCACTTCCGAGGTCTGAGCATTCAGCTTACCAACTCAGTGCTCTGTCTGATGCAGCACAGACATGTAGCTTTGCCTCTTTCACTAAGGAAACTGATACTGTAGGTCAAAACATTACAAGAAAAGGGAAAATACAGAAGGGAAATTGTGTAGGTGGTGATCCTCCTTGCCTCACCTGAGAATGAGTTTCAGCTTCCATCCACTCCAACTATTTTTCTCTCTCTAAGTCGATATACATCCCTGAACTCCTGGGCAGCCTTCCAGTTATGCACAAGCTTTGGGGTCCCAAATGCCTTTTAGCCCTTTTCAAAACCTGTAAACATCTCCACAGGGAGCATTGTGTTGGACTTCCTACAGCAAAAGGCAAATATCATGTAAGCATCTGGCAACCAGGCTGTGAACATTGGCAGAAATTCCAGAAAGATAGATTCCTGATAGAATTCAGATAGAAGAATTAGCTGCAAAGCATACAAACAGACATTTAGATTTAGAGATTTGGAAAAATAAATTTTAAAGAATATAGGAATGCCCCATGGTCTTTGTAAGGATGTTCTATGCTTGTGCCAGGTATAAGAAGCTTAACAAAAAAGAAGTAGAAGACAATTTGAGAGAGCTGAAAGATAGTAAGAATGTATTGGTTTTAAGATTTCAACTAGATATAAGAAGACACATAATGGTTTAAGAGGTGAATTAATATCAAATCACTTCTTAGATTTCATGTTAATCTTTCTGCCATTCTTTTGATAAGAAAACTGTATTTTCTAAACATGAAAGTATTTGTGGTAGTACCTTAATACTCTTGAGTGGATGACTTGTGATAGATATCATAAACCTGAAATGCATTTTTTATTTGTCCGTGGACCTTTCAACAGTGAACAGATGTCATTAAATGCCTTGTTAATTTGAAGATAAGACTAATGAGGGGAAAAATAAAACCAACCCTGAAACTAAACTCTGGAAAGCATGTTTAGGAATTTCTTGATCATGGAACAAAAAGTAGTGAGATTGGTCCATGTTGGCGACACCTTCATTAAGGCAATTACACAAGCCATATAGGTTATTATTAGATTTTATTCACAAAGGCATGAACTCTTTGTCTGCACTGGGTGAATTTGATTCAATGGTGACCATAGAGAAAATATATCCTGATTATCCTATACCTAAACTTTTTCTGTGGCTTTATCTGACTTTACTGTCATGTGTAAATAACTTGCAAACTAAGTCAGTGGAAGGAATAATGTCTTAATAAGAATACTGTTGATTTCTAGATATTAAAAGCTAGCTCGATTTCTTGTATTTAAATCATCTTTAAACAATTTGGGGATGTTTCCTTCTTATACAATATAACAACTTATTCAGTAGTTTTTTATCAATCTTGTTAATCTTCAAAAAGATGACATACCATGAAATCCATTTTTATTACCACAGTAAAGCCATGAAATCCTTCATCTGCTGCTACGATGTATACGAGCCAGCTAACAGAATTAATTAATGTTAGACTTGCATGGAGCTATCTGTAGAACAAGAATAAGTTTACTCACATAATTTGGTGGTAGGTTGACAGTTGTACTAGGTGATCTTTTTTCCAAGATTTCTATGATTATCCACCCAGACAGCATGCTACCTGTCTTCTATCTGACTTTCTCCCACTGCCTTCAGTGACAGGTAGGCAGCCTGCTAGTTTCAGACAAACTCCATCCTAGATTCCTGGATCAGATGAACCTTTTGAAGCTGCCAACTACCCCCTTGCCTCTCATGTGTTAAACACTGTAGTATTTCTGGCATGTTTGAGTATAACTTACTAATTATCTATAAAATGAGTTATGATAATGCAAGGTATTCTGTCTTTGGAGAAACAGGAGGTCAGTTTCCAAGTTCCATCTTTTAGTTCTCTTTTAGCTCCCCTGTTTCAGCCTGCACAGCAGCAGAAGGGTCAGGATGGGGCTGGTTATAGGAATCACTCCCAGCACCTGTGCTCTTAAACAGGGTCACTTCATACAAGAGAAAAAGTAGAGATGAGTGTTCTTAGCACAAGCTCAACACCTTTATTTCCTTTAAATACTTACCACACATTAGTGGAAAAAGGGGAGAATCTACTTAAGAAAAGATAATACAAAATTTTAAATTATGTGACTCTGTGGGGGAAATTTACATAGTAACACATCTAGAAGAAAAAGTTTCAGCTGCAGTTCCTCAAAGATGAATGACGTAGTTTCAGCTTCTGTAGATCTTTCTTCTTCACACAAAATCCTACCAATTTGTCAAATCCTATACAAGATTTTCTTTGAGAGCCTAACAAATCTTGTAAGCTTTGTGACCTTTCTGCAGAAGTTTGATTTTCACCTCTGACATTCATGAACAAGTGCAGGCCCTTGCTCTGAAAGATAAATATAAATAAAGCTGGCCTATAACCTTTATCAGTTTGTTTTTTTCCATTAATATGAACATTAAATAAACCGAGTACTATTTCTTTAAAAGTAACAGATATCATACATTCATTTTAAAGGGGAATGAAGGGTTTCTTTTTCAAAAACAAGTTAAATGAAAGTAAAGATATTTTAGACTCTTATTTATTAATGCCTTTTAAGATCATTTGTCTCTCCAGCTGGAGTAGTCTTCAGGGACACAGTATTATTACTAAAGATATTACAACATCTAAAAGTTCCATACATATTTTCAACACCAGAAAACAGCTGCATATAATGTGTATCTGTTAGAAATAAAAACACCACCTGGCTCTTCCTCACTGTTAAAAGCATTGTAGAAATAGAAATACCATAGGGTATGTGACACAATCATTTTTACACCTTTCTGATTTATTGTTTGGAATCCTTTATTCCATTAAGCAGTAGTTTAAAGGTATATGACCAATATGAAGCAGTGTCTTAGCCCAGAACAACAGAGACTTCATCAGACATTTGCTGTCTGAAATTGCGATAGTATAGCTGCTATGTAATGGTGATGATCGAACTGCAACATGAGAGTAAGTGACCCTCAGGATTACTGGGGAGAAGCATTACCCCAAAAGAGGTCACCGGCCTCAAGCAGATCACAACTCTTTGTTCCCCCTGATGCTAATCTCCATTCTCCACAAACTATTGGATTTGCTGGTTCTCAGTGTGCAGTCACTTGGTAAATAAACAGGAACCGGGTGCTGCTCAGTGGGGTTAACATGAGACATAAAGAAGCCCATAACTAACTGTATTTTCAAAAAACACCAACTACAAACTACAACAAAATCCACCAAATTGCATAGTAATGAAATTGGAGGAGAGTGGAGTGAATCCCAACTATTGTTTCAACTTTGGTTTAATTCAAATTATGAACTAAGGTTTAGATGTATTCCTGTCATACAAACCAGAGTATATGAGTTCAATTAATGTTGTATTCCCAAAACCAACATATTACAGCAATGTATCTCTTTATTAGATTTTTGTTAAATACACTGATTTTACAATCTGTATCACAAACTGGTGGTTTTGGTACCAAGTCTAATGTTCATTCTAGATTGCTATCAGCCAGAGATGCTTGTTCTGCTGAGAAGAATATCTTTAAGATGAAAACCAAACTCATTTTGTAAAACTGATATCTTACAAATATGGACAGATACTTAGATTAACTCTCACTTAATAGAATTTATGAATAATAGCACAAGTTCTAAACCAAGCACATCTCTGCAGCTCCAAGTGGTTAAAAGTCAGTCATGAAATGACAGCATGACTAATTTGTCAGCATAACTACTCCAGCCACACTACATCAGCTAATGCTTTTTTAATATGCCTTTGCTGTTATGAAAATGCAAGCCACTCATTAACTGTCTGTAACAACTTTAATGGATTTATTGCTTAATTAGATTTGTGCCTTTATTTGACAGGGTTTATTGAGTATAGCATATACTCCTCTCAAGTCAGTGTAAAAGTCTAAGTCAGTTTTTATGGGAGCCTATATTAAAGTGCAATTCAGTGATAAAATAAAATGTACTAACTCACTTCGGGGAGTTTCGTTACAGCTTATTGTAATAAGTAGCTATTTGTGTTTTCATCATTTTCCGAGACACTCTTCTGATTACAAAAAATACATTTTTAAACACTACAAGGGGATTTTTCTGTCTGAAAATAAAACCATCTGCTTTTCCTCTGTGATGCTATGGCTAAGTCATACTGCTGAATTTATGGTTTCTTACACAAGGAAAGGCAATGTGTCATGGTTTTATGATGATGACAACAATGGTTGTCACGAGTGTAACAATTCAACATCTCTTCTGGGCCAGGTAAAAAGGAAACACACTTTATCAGCTGACTTTAGCCTCTGACTTCATAAGTTAACCATAATGGAGTGAATTAGATATTTTTTCAGATACCCACAAAGCACAGAGAACCATCCTGGTCAGTTTCTCAAGTAGGAGAAACTTATCACTAATTAATTCTACTGGTATTTTCTTGTGTGGAATTTAAGTGTGCTTTGATAACTGGATGTTAACAATAACTGATAAACGTCGAACCCAATTCCTCTGGCTGTGCTTACTGCTCATATTGCTATGTTGAAGGAAACTGGATGTAGATTTGATCTCTCATGATAGATAGCACTGCTCTCCCATCTGTGCTGATTCTTTCTTGCCATATGGTAGAACACTGTTAGTAAATGTCTCCAAAGGTCCTTCCTGCACCTACTTTAACATCAGCCCAGTGTACTGTCATAGGGCAGTAGCTGGCATTTCTCACTCAGCAGACATGCCTGAAATATGTCTCATAAGCCCATCCAAGTCTCATGGAATTATTCTAGCCAATGAAATAGTTCTGGCTGTAACAATACTGTCATATGCACGTGAATTTTGTTGACTCTGGCAGGGATAAGTAGAAATACATATAATAAAGTTACAGAGGATGTGAAAACTATGAGGCAGAAAAACAAGGATTGATGACACAAACTGTGGCAAGTGTTTAAAGTGATCAGAGATCTCTGGTGATTAGAATAAAAGCCAGTCCTGCTGAGGGAGGGCACAACAAAATGCCTGTGTTTCACAGCAACTCTATTTGGACGGCTTAATTTTTTTCTTATGCTTCTCTTAGCACAGGCATGAATTTCCTGCTTTACTTCTTATTCTATAAAAACATCCTTTTTTAAAGCTGTGTGTGAAAAAAGAACCAAAGAAAGCAATTTCAATAATTTTGCATTAAAAACCATTGGAAGTGCTTTGAAATCTCTAGCCTAAAAGAAAAGATTTACATAAAATCAACAGAAGTAGTGAGAAGTTGGAGTGCAAAACAAGTGGGAGTAGTTTTCAACACAGATCTAATATTTGGAAGGGTTTAAAAAAGGAAAAAATGGTTATAACAGCACCCAAACAAATATTTGCATGAATACATTTGTAGGCCTAAATGAAAATATAACCAGTATGAAAAATGATAAAAATTTAAACAATTTGTTTCCTAAGTTTCTTTAGGTAGACTTCCTTGTAAAGTAGAAACACTCAGAAAATCGTTATTGGTGTGCAGACTCTGGGGCATGCAGAGCAGTAGGGAAGCAAGGATGAAAAATGTCATACATTTCACATCAGAAGCTTTAAGTAGTTGAAAAGGTTGAGTGAGAAAGACTTGAAAGTAACAAAGATTTCCAAAAGAACCTGCAGTGGGATAATAGGAAGCAATTTTGCCTACAATAAGACAAACTTATTTCCCTTATCATTCTACTGGACTGACTGCATTTTTTTCCCCTACCCTCTGTTGCTCCATGCCTGCCATGCTTTTTTTTTCTACACTCACCCCAGGCACAGACAAGACAGCACAAAGAAGGCAGAGATGTTGGCTAATGCATGGGCTGTGTCCCTGTGGGCATGGATTTGAGGAACAGAGGCTTATTTTATCTCCCTTCACCCAGGATATGCTGTAACATAGACTGTTATTTGTGTTCAGTGAGATTATTCAGATGAATGAATTTATTTACTGCTGCGAATGTTGGTAGTCATGCAAGTATGAAGGTGTTGTGAAAAAAAATAGGTCATTTCAGAATAATGACTGTACGAAATAGGATGAGCTGGTCGTAGCTGCTAGAGGGGACCAACATTTCTTTCAGTTTCATGAGTATTTTTTTTCAGCTTCAAAATCTGATATGTACACATTATCATTTTGTGTGGAACCCTTTGAAAAGAAATAATTTCAGAACCTCAGAATACACCATTTCAGTTACGGTTAGATTTTTGAAAATTAACTTCTAAGGGATCTTTTTTTCTATCTTATAACTTCTGCTTTATTAGCCACTTTTCAGCTGTTGATATTTGGTAATTATAAAGCTTTTACATAGAGGTGAAAAATCTTGACCTACATAATAGCATTTGAAACAAAACAGAGTTAACCTCCATCAGAGGTTTCTGATGACAAGGCACAGAATTACGTATCTATCTCCGTAGGACATGAATGCATCAAGACTACCATCCTAATAAAATAAGATTTGAAAGGTCATGAATGATAAATACCTGTAAAGAGAGAAATATATGGATTTAAAATAGGTGGAGCCTGCTTAGTACCTATTCAAACACAGAAACACCACACAGCTTTCACATCACATCTCAGTCCCTAACTGGTGCATTCCTTGTGTTATTTGCAGGATAAATGAAAATATAAAGTTTATGTGATTTATTATTGTAATGGAATATTGTTGGGAAGGTTTCATCTCTTCTGCCATGACACCACCATCCACCTCTGACGTCACTGGCCAACATTATAAAATAGGAGGCATTACTTTCAGAGCAGCCCTCATACTTCTAGTTCTTAACTAGATAAGTGTAATTATAGAGCTGATGAAGCACTGAATCTATTAAATGGAGAAAACAGATATTCAGCATTAGAAGTTAAGAACTATATATATATCTTTCCTATTGTGGTTCTTGCTTGAGGCAAGGTTCCTTGAAAAATTAGACTATTGTAAAATTTATTGACTACGTTAGAAGTTTAAATTTAATTTTGTCTCATCACATTCATATAAAGTAATTCTTCATGTCTAGTTTTAACTGCAACAATGAGGCCAGATGCTTGTCTGATTTATTTGGTTGTCTAAACTCCGGCATATAGAACAAGTGCTTTGGAGCTGCTGTGCCCCACGTTATACAGTTTCAGCATGCATGAGTTTAAAAGACTTCATCAGTTGCTCATGAAAGTTCAGAATTTACCCTCTATAGCTACCTATTTATTCAAACTTCATTGTGAATCACGTACGAGTTTGGAACAAACATAACAAAAGCACATGGATCGCTTGTGTATTTCCAGATACAATTTATTTTAGGAACTTGACACTAATTTATTCTCTAAGGGATACCCTTTCTGACCTGCCAGGCCCTAATGTTCTTCTTTCAAAACTCCCTCAAGACCTATCCTGCACACTTGACCTAGCTTGCTCAGGAAGCTGAAATCTTTAATGCTCAACTCCCAGATCTCTTCAAGCCAGAAGGGACTTCTCTGGCTGTTTCATCTGTCTTCTCACATAACACAAGCATAGAAGGCTCTACTCATAATTTCTGCCTTAAGCCCATCACTTACATTTGAATGGTAGCTTCCCTTTTATAGAGGACACAAAATCCTGAAAGCCAAAACAGAATGTAAAAGTGGCCATTTGTCAATGATGGTTAGAGCTCTTGGCTCCCTTAAGCCTCAAGGAAATTATCTGATCAGGGGATCCCAGCCACTGCAGTTGCTCTCTAGGAATACTTTTATTTTCTGTCACTTACTACAAAATTCAGAATTTTCTCTTCTTTCTCCCTTACTGCTTGAGTCCTTGTGTCCATGTGGTATCATTTTTTATGGGCTGACTTTTTGCATCTCTCATTGTCAGGGACCTTTGTTTTGCCTTAAAGTGCCACTCAGAATGAGTGGAAGGAGCAGTGCCACCAGGGAAAGGGTCTGGAACTGGCAGCAAGATAAATGCAGCTGGTTTGTCTACAGTGTCAGTAGCTGCTGCTTCAAGAGAAGAGACACTTTACTCCGCTGTGTGTTGAGTGCTCTGGCTATTATCCAGCATAGCACTTACACCCAGGCTTACTTTCAGGCATGCTATCATGGCTTTCAAAAGGATAATGACTGTCCCAAATCCCCACCTTCTTTTTTTTACCTCTCATGAGGTTATTTACATGATTATGGCATTTAGCATTTGAGTCAGTACCAAAACAAAGGTACATGTCTTTGCTGTATAACACGAGCAGAGCAAAAGTAGAGCATGGGCAATACTGGTACCATGACTGACAGTTACCCTGCAGTATGGTTTTGTCTCACAGCATTTCTGCATTATACTTCAGTCATGCCTGTGACTTCACACACAACCACTATGGGCTTGAAAAGTACCAGAAGTATTATGTAAAACATTCCCCTTTCTTCAGTTTTCATTTCACATTCACATCATGTACAACTTTTCCTTTTAGAAGGACAATCACTATCCATAACCTCAATTATATATATATCACCTATTATATCCCCTGCTAAGGTCATCTGTAATTCATGAAACTGTACAAAATTCCACTAGGAATCATGACATATCTCTACAAAGTTCCTTAAAATTGTAATACCAAAGCTATACCTCCAATGGACTTGTGATTAGAAGGCATTACAAATCTGAAGATAGCATGCATAAAATCAAAGAGCAATGAGAGGGGGTCATTAGGTAAAACAGTGAATTGTACTTGTAATACACTCACAAGTAGATGCAATGGTTAATTAATTATGGGATTCCAAAATATTGCTAGCTTTTTAGCATTAAATGCATTATCTCCTAAAAGTATAATATTTATATATAGGTGTATATATATATATATATACAGTTAAAATTTTTAAGCAACAAAAATGGCACTGTCAACAAATTCAGCAATTTCATCACTAATTAAAGGCAATGTAAGTAAAGCTATGAGAACCTATTTTATTCTATGCCTTAGAAAATATTATTAGACAAAACACAGAACTGTAAAAAGAACAGTGCTATTGTTTACACTGCTTATTATAAAAACAGAATGGGTATTATCATTCCTTGCTTACAGTTGTTGGCATGTTTACATGATTCATAGTGATCTCGAAAATCTCTCCAAAAAAAAAACCAACAACACAGTGAAGTGCATAAACAAATACACATCAGAGTCAAGGAAATTACCAGAACATTTCGTGGTGTGTTTCAAGGGCTTGGAGGTTATTCTTCTGCAGGAAAAATCATCTGCTCTTTCTCAGATATTTAATGAACAGATTCACATTAAAACAAGATAAAGATCTTTCTAATACAACAACTGAAGAATGCCCCTGATAATAACTGAACAACCGTTAATGAATTCATTAGCATAGAACAAAGGAAAATAAAACTCTAATTCAGTGGTTTTACACACTATTCTGTGCATTTTCAGCAGTATTTTAAAATACATAAAAATGGAAAGAAAAAAATCTTGAATTTTAAGGAAAATACGAATAAACAGCATGACATTAAAAGATGTTAAAATGCAACCTTATTCAAAGATGCATCCAGCTATTCTCTCAGCGTGTTAATGAATAAATCAATAGTGATGGAAGAAGACACTCAAAGAGCCAGCAGTTGGCATTTGGAATACTTTAGAAAAATACAATTCTGGAGATGAAATGTTTTGTTTAGGTCATGGCAAGGACAATATCAGAGTTTCTAATACTGTAAGGGTTTAGGCTTTAGTCTAAGCCTTCTTGCAACCAAAATACAGAACCTGCCAGTGGTGTTCTCTGAAGAATGTTAGGTAATGTAGACCAAATAATGATTCATTTTTTCTGTATCTTCCACAAAAATTTGTCTGAGTAGAGAAATCCAGAATCCCATTTCACTTAACTAACATAGCAACAATGCATGAGGAGGGGATTTGAGGGTACAATAATGCCCACTTTTTCTTCTGTCCTTTATATTGCACAGCAAACTGTATTTCACGTACCCTTTATTTTTCTCAAGGTCTGCCTCATGCACCTACTTCATTGTTTTCATTTGGAATTTACTACTTGTCAGACATAGGATATCCATTTTCAAATGAAATCTGAATTCTCTTCAAAGATGCTACTTCGTTGATGTTAACAAGACAGTTATTGTTTCTTCTTGGTTATGTAGGTCACTCCAAAAGTATTGTCTTCTATTTATTTCCTTTTAAACTACAACAGATACAGAGATATATTACTTGATAGAGCAAATTGTCAGCTACAAAACGCTATTTTTCAACACTGTCACCACCGTTAGCTGTGCATTTTCACCAGCCATGAACAAGATTCTGCATGCTGTCTTCATAAATATCTGAATAAGCAGAGGTGACTCACTGTTGCTATCACCACTGCTGAAACTCACTACCCACTATCTCACTGTGCTCACATCTACTGTATGGTGTCAAAGATTCAGTAAGCATTCATATATGTCACTGGGTGCCATGTTTTCCACATGGGAGAATTAAATGACTCACCATTGCTCCACATCTGCACAGATGTCATTTTGTCAGACCACCCCTCTGCTGCCATCTGTAACACAGCAGTAACACAGCAATGGGATATTGTGGGAAGGTTCATCCCCTACCACCAACGTCCACCTCTGACTTCATGGACAGCCACAATAAAGTAGTATGCATTACTTTCAAAGCAGCCATCTTAATTAGCAGCAGACATGATTATTTGTGATCTTTACCCAACCCTCAAATAGAAAATATTAACATTAGTAATTATGAATAAGTATACGCAGATGTATAAGAAGTTTAACTACATGAGGATGTAGTGTGAAAGGGTGTGCTTAGTCACCTGCAGCCAGCAAACAGTAATCTTGCCAGCAATTAAAATAGACTAATGGGGCTAGGTCACTTCTGTGAATCCCTGTTCTTGACTATGCTGGACTGAAACTATGATGAAGAAGAAAACCTACCATGAAAGCCTCTTGTAACCTTCTGTTATCTTAAAACATGTTTTAGAAAAGATGACTCTGAAAGGCAAATTTCTATTATCACACTGGGAAATAAAAGTCTTCCATCATGCTATATGTCACGCTGAGTTTATTCACCAGAGAGAAAGAACAAACAAATTATTTGAAACATTTGCTTTGTATCTCTGTGAAATACCAGTCTTCACAGAACTACAATTTTGGATGTAAATTGCTAGAATGCTTCATGTAATTATTAATAGTTGGCAATTTTACTGGTCTTGATTCCAAGTGCATAGTTCATTAATGACACACTTTAAATACTCTGCAGAATCATATGAGCCAAAACAGTGGCATTTTTGGCAACAAAATCACCAACTTTCACCTTAAGTGAGTTTGGCTAGCTCCTTAGCCTATTCTCACTAGTACATCCTCTGAGAGGATGCCAGTTTTGACTGGACAGGTCATCTGGTTGGTAACAAATAACCACATCTTAGTTCAACTTTTACATTTTTATAAGCTAAGTTTTATACCGTTAGCTGGGGCTTTCATCCAACACATGCAATGAAGCAATTGATAAAAAGATAGTATGAGTGGACTAAGCGATGAGGAGTGTGCAGTTTGTAGTAATGGGCAGTATTTGTAACAGATGCTGTGAGCTTATCTCCATCCCTCAGTAAACCTGAAGGTATACTTGGAAGAAAAAAAAATTGATTCTCAACACAAAGTTTCTGAGAAAAGGTCAGTCTTCTCTGTTAGCTGTATTTTCTGTTTCTCTCAGTCTCTGTGATTTCAGTTCAGATGCATCATTTTCCTAGTCTTTGTACTTCCAGCAGTTTGCCTTGCTTCATTCCCACAAGCATTGCTTCCAACTTCAGCTCTTGCCATCATTTGTAAAGACAGATGTGCTTCAGCTAATACAAGAACTGCTCATTTGCAGTCACATACTAGTGGAGATCCAAATCCAAAACTATTTGGCTTTTTTGGCTAGAAAAAGGGGTAGTTTTTTTGTTTGTTTGTTTGTTTTGTTTTGTTTGCTTTTTAATTATTTCCCTACACACACTGTACTTTAGATCCAGAAGTTCCTAGCCTCTTCATGATGAGTTCTTTCGATTAAGGAAAACCCTGAAGCCAGTAGCAAAACTTACATTTATTTTGATGGGATTGGGATTTCACTGGCAATGGGTCCTGAAAGTATTTTAAGTAAACATACTCTTCTAAGGTTTTCTGTCAACTCATCAGCACAGGAAAGTTAAGCAGCTCAGATAAATCAACAGCTGCTTAGGCTGAATAAAATCTCTGTTAATGTTAAATCTCCACAGGGAAAAACACGATAGGTTAAGTTCACGCACTTGTCTCTAGATTGAATTAGCTGCGATATTATGATGAGGTGATATGTTGTGATTGAATTTCCACTCCTATGAGGTACAGGGATAACAAAGATTGATGAAGGAGCATGATATTAATCAGGATTAATAAAACTCTTTCCACTGTACCGACACAAATAATAAAAAAATTCAGGTGGAACATATTTTGTCCTTATTAATACATGCATTATTCTCTGCATTTTTGGGGTGAAGAAGAAAAGATTAATGGCATGTGAATATCAATAATCTAAATATACAGAAATAAAACAAAAGCAACTGTTCGGTGACCTTTCAAAGAATGCTTTGCAGTGTTCATGCTTGGCAGATCACCACATAGCTGCAGCAATCAACACTGAGAAACTGCCAACCTCAAGCTTAACTGTCTAAACGCACCAAATTTTGTGGGTTTATTAAACTTTAAATAAGTTTACTGGCAGTTAGAAATACGTTTATTTTGATACTTGCTGTGTCATGCTTCCAGATGCATAACTTCTAATGACAGTTTGCCTAAATGGGCTGAGTCCACAAAGTTGTACAAATTTTATTCTACAGTGCATCTATGCACCAACTGGATTTGCTCAGGAAGAGCCTGCTCATCCCTAGCTGCAGCTATGTGTCAAGGTGGTTGGACATGTTCTGTATCACACAGCAGTGAGATACACGGTCCTTTTCCCTTTCTCTCTTTCTGTCACTTCACTTTCTCTAGAGCAGTGTAAGCTTCCTTGTTGAAGTAGATAATCTCAGATACGAAATAATACTGTCTGTGCATGTATATTTGTACTGTGACTTCCTATATTCCTTCTACCTCAGAAACAAAAATCAAAGATTGACTGGTACATAAATCCAGTGTGGTGAATGAAGCCTATCATGGGAGGACACATCTATCCAGGCAGATCTCACTGATGACAGTAGGAACGCAGCCTGCTCTGCTACAGAAAACTATAAAGGACATTTGTGTTTGCGTAGGAAACATTATTTTCTGTTGAATTAATACTGGGTTTACATTAGAGCAGAGCTATCTTTATGTGGGGAAAATGTATTCAGCCTGATAATGCTTTGCAACAAATGATTCTAGCATTGCTGAAGAACCTTCTTAATTTCTGATTTTTCCTGCAGTCTGTCAGACTGCAGATGCAGGTCACTGTTTGTATTTCATGGATGAAAAGAGAACATACAGAACTAAACCTGGCAGCACTAGAGGTACAGTCTTGCTTCCTGCTGGTCAGACTTTAGTACAATTACCAGATCTCCATCAAGTATCTCTGTGCCCTCAGTTACAGTTAATTGCATACCCTTGTCCAAGAATGCACATTATGCCCCAGTGCTATCATAATGGACTTGTACCAGTATCTAAAATTAATGATAACCTATCATATTCAGTGCCAGAAAGTTTTAATATTACCATGGTAACTGTAGCCTTCTCAGAACTAATAATTACTACATTTACTTGGAATACTATCAAGCCTCTTTAATTTCATTCCTTTTTGGTAAAGAAAAACCTTGTGTATAATTCCTGAGACTTAATTAATGAAAAAAAAACAACAAAACTATTTTTGAATGTGAAGACATTGAGAAGTTTGTTCTTTGATTTCATTATGGTTCCTTTCAACCCAGGCCATTCTATGATTCTATGATTTTGGATAGCTTGTATGAACCAGTGCCAAAATTAATGTTAAGTTAGAGTCATGGGTGACACAACTTTGGATAGGAGGGAAAAATAATTCAAGGTAGCAGAAAGGAAATGCTTTTATAAGTTTATTTCCTTGGGCACAATAGACTAGAAAGTATTTTCTCACTTTTTGCTTATATTGGCTGTTTGTACTAAAAGCATGAAACCATTTGGATGCTTTTCAAATGAAAGGGGGAATATTCCAACACTCATTTTCAGTCAGTTTGGTCTTGGTCTCCTGGAGCTGCAAAGGTTATCCAAAACTATAAAATCTGTTTGCTGTGAGGTCTTTTATGTTTAATGACATTCAGTAAAATCCGAAAACAACTTGCAGAAAGTCATGAGTTTGGTACTATGTATTTTAGTAACGACAAAATAACACTGGAAAACTTTCCCTAAGAAAAACTAGGTTTGATGTCATTAGCAAATAGTGTAGAAAGGAGCATCTCCATAGTTTAAGCACTATGTAGCCTGCATTACTGGGTGCATGAACAACTTCAGCTAAGGAAATTACAAGATGATACCCCTCAAATCAATTTAGATGTATGAGCTCATTAGAAATATAAGACCTGTTGGCTTCAGGTCATTTCCTATTTTCAATAAATTGGGTAGAAATATAGGGCAGCTTCACCTTTCACTAACCTACGTTTCTTGCCCTCGCTTGTGACTTTAGACAGAGATCCTTCTGCTGGCTACCGTAAATCATCCAACTTTCAGCATTCATTTTCAGGATAACCCTTTAAGATCATATATTTCATCAACCACTGCATCATCACACTTTTATTTAAGTGATTAACTACCCTTATGAACCGGTACATGTTACTAAAAGCTTATTTCAAAAGTGAGTGATCTGAAGGAAAGATATAATAAGATAGTCAATCAACAAAGGTTTTTATTCTTTTAATTGGGCAATTTCATCACTATGCATATTATTGGGGTGCAGAAATCAAATTCAGTTTGGGAAATGCTGCAATGCAAGTAAAGTGATTAAGCAGTAATGAAAACAAAGCATTTCACATCACCATAAGTAAGAGCATTTTATTATGTGTTTAGACAGTCCTATGGATTTTATTATAAGCTGGTTTCTTAACTGTCAATTATTTTTGAAGATGAAGTAGGCCTGTGTAATTATTGTATAATCCAACTAGAATTTTTGCTCTTTATTTTTTTTTAATGCGTTCTCAGTTTTTACTGATATAAACAATGGGCACAATTGATATCCTCATGTATTATCTAGTACATCTATTTTCTATCGATTTCCAAAACAGCTACATGTTGCTTTCTGCAAGTATTGAACTTTATAATTAATCTCAGCTTTAAAAAACACTTCAGGGTTGATTGATTAGGATTTTCATCTTTATAATAGCGTTGTGGTTAGATAGAATAAGTTGATGAAGAGGTAAGGAATGAAAATTAGCCCCTATCTGGCAAAGAGAAATTACCTTTTTATTTAGCTTATCCTCTCATTCTTAATATATGTTCAATATTTTCGTACAAAACAAAAAACAAAAACAAACAAACAAAAAATGTACTAAGCAAATACATATCATTCAGGTTTATAACAGAATTATTCATAAATTATTAAAATGCTTTTATATTATTTAGTCAATAAAGTAATAATGAAACATCAACAACCGTGAAATGATCTTTGGACAGATGAGATTGGATGTGAGAGAAGAAAATATAAAAAAGAAAAAAGAAACATATAAAACATCCCTCAAAGTACACACCGAATCAAAAAACACGATAAATAAAGCTGTATTAGAAAGCTGAACAAATTCGAGGTGTTCAGCTAGAGGTAATAACAGGTACAATGTTAGCCATATGAAAAGAAGAAAAATGGTAAGTGGAATTAGAAAAAGAGAATCCACTTCTGAAGGGACTAAAAAGATGCCTAAAAGATGCTGCTAAGACTGATACTTAGCTACAATTGGAAAGACTGTGAATGAAAAGCTACAGTTTAGCTTTACCTGTCCACTGTTTCATTTGTCCATATACTTGTAGATTTGCTTTAGGTCTTGGGAGTATTAATTAAACAAATGTCAAAAAGGAGCATATTGTTCTATATACTGCAAAATGATCACCTCAGTGAAGAACTTCCTTAATTTTTCCCTGCTTGCAATTGTGTCCAGCATCCCGGCCATTCACCAATATAGTCCATCTCACTAGTGTGCAGGGGTATTATGAATAAAAATTATCTTTGATATAGAAAAAAAAAATCACAAAATGTCCTGTCCAAACAACAGAGCTAGTGAAATCTGTTTCTTCTGAATTTGCAGTCACTGACTTTCAATCTCCTATCAAGAAGTGAACAAGGCCATGATGCACTTGTGAGGCATCACTCAAGAAAAAAAAAAAGAATATATTCTTATCTTAGAAATACGAGCATCGTGATTTCCCATCTGGCTTACCAGATAACCCCTGAATTCTACCTGCCTTTTCTCCAGCAGAATAGTAGGTCTCTTCTGCTTTGATCCATGAATTTACACAGCTTGTAAGACCCTTCCTCCAAAGCCAATAAATAGGTCCCAGTGTCTGTGGAAACAGAGGGAAAAACAATGAAACAGGTGAGCGGGTGAACAGACATCCAGGCAGCAATACTGCAATAGCCCTTATTCCATTAGGAAATAAAAACAAAAATACAAAGGGTCATATACAGTTTTAGAGGAAGAAATCTTTCCTGCAATTTCCTGCATCTGTTTGTTGAATGACTGAGGAATGTGGAGCTCAAGAGTAGAACTCCTCACATAGAGTTTCCAATCAGAACAACCTTAATGCTGAATGTGGCATTTTTTCTCATTGCAGCTGCAATTTCTATTCCTGTTGAGTTAACTTGCTGTTTGAAAATGTTTTTTGCATGACTGAGCATCGTGCCAGCAGAGAATGATTGTGCCCTAGAGCTCTGCCTCTCTGCATTTCATCATGTTACATAACTGCTTTATGTCTCTAAAAGCTATCCTCTTGTCCATATCTACATACCTCTCCCCCAGAGGACACAACTCTCTCCATGGCTGACAGCTTTTTACCATTTCCATGTTTTCTTTCCACTTTTCCATTTATGCTGGGTATAAGATTTGTCTTCTCCTTCTAGCCTTATCTTCATTTCAGGAGGTAAGCAGATCTACTCCAGAAATGTCCTTGAATTCATTCAGTAGCTTTCTTGCTTGTGCCTTCTCATTAAGCAAGAGAGATTTCCTTGGCAAGATGAGCATTCTGAGGACAAAAGTTGAGATGTGAAGTTAATGAACAAAGACAGCATTAAGTCCAGCACTTAAGTAAGACATTACGTATAAAACAATGTTCATCCTTTAAAGCTTCTACCAAACACAGAAAAATTGTGTCCTTTCAAACAGAGAAGCCATCAAGGGAGGAAAGCACATGTCAGAAATTAATAAAATCTACCAGTCAAAAGCGAGTGGACAAACATATTTATTAAGAGAACAGTATAGCCTGAAACATTCTAGGAACTAATGATTCACTTGACAGTGCTGTCTCACAAACGGGTAAAGATACTTAACAAATGGGTTTAGCTGTCTGGTTGTAGGACATTTTTAATCACTAAATATTTGCTAATAACTCAGTGCTAGAGGAGATCACATTGCCAGCAGCATAAATCAAAATCTTGTGAAGTATATTTTCAATGTGCTAGCATTTATGTGAAATCAAAATTACTACCTTACTTTTCTTGATCTAAATGCTGATATTCAGCCACAAAATAGAAACAGAACCCAAAACAATAAATTGAAAAACATACTGGGCTACTAGCTTCTTATTTAGGAGGACAGCTCTGATGGACAGAATGAGTGGGAATACACAGGCAACGTGACAGCTCCTGGGACTTTTGCTACAATTACATTTCTCTCCAGCCAAGGGGGGAAAACACAGAAACCAGTAAAATTCTGATGTGTTCATTCTATTCTTCACAAACAAGGCTGAGAAAAGTAACTTGCAGTAGCAAACTGCAAACACGTGGCTGGTAGAGCACCTCCTTTGTGATGGTGGAAGCAGCAGGCAGTTTTAGGAGATTCTCACAGGTAGAGTTGGGAAGATAGCTGCTTTCAGCTTCAAGGAACTGGGCAACCTGAGACACAGATCTGACTCCTGTATTCAATAGCACTTGCCATGGAATGCAGCAGAGATATAAACACTGGAGCTTTTTCTAATATATACAGGGTGTATGGGAACTGTTGAATCGTGGTCTGAACCACTGATTGATCACCTGAGGCAAGCGCTGAGTCAACTGCAGGAGCACAGGTGAAAGCAATGTACCTGTGTGACCAGAAGGGGTGCAGTCTGGCCCCACCTCTCACAGACCCCATTTATGGGAAGACCACCACTGAGGAAGGATCTCTTGTTGGAGATTTCCGCCCCCCCCCCCCCCCCCCCCCCCCCCGTGGAGTTATCAAGGAACCTTTACCATCTGCAAAAGGTAAGCCTCTCTTTATTTGCCAGTTGTCTGTTTACTATCCAGATAAGCCTAGCAAAATATACTATTTTCCTCACTATTTTCTGTGAATAGTATTTTTTTTGGTTATTTCTACACAGGGACAAAAGAGCAGATGTTTAAGAGCAATAATCATGAAGTACTCCAAAATTTGATGGATAAGGTGGAAAACTTGTAACCTTATGTCTGTAGAAAAACCTTGGCATGAGAATCATGAAAGCATGACCACCTATGTGAAAATGTAAGTTCAGAGGGAAGAGGTTACTGGGAATGGAGACAGACATACCTCAGATGTCAGACTAGATCAGGACTGTGCCATGTCCTTTATGATGCCTGCAGGAAGGATCAGTCGCAATGGCTTCCCATAACTCCCCCTCCAACCTTAGAAGACACTTCTTGGCAATATGTAACAATTCCAGTTAGTTCTTAGGGCCTAACTGCTGTTATTTCTTGAGATGTTCATTGCAGAGAATCCTGGCTTGAGTCCAGCTGCAGAAGATGCCTAGGTCAGTTGAGGAGATTTCTTCCCAAGCCAGTTTATAACACCAAGTAGTGACTTCTGTCATGATAGCCCCATACCAGTCTGTGTCCTCAAATAATATTTTTAGATGAAAGTCATTATCCTCTTTCCAATCCCTGATAACAAAAGTAAAATTTTGAGGCATAAGCTTTGGATTGATTCACAGTTTAATGCAATCAATCTGCTGTGGGTGTACCGTTCATGCCACTGCATTGTGAAATCTCGTGAACTATCAGTCAGATTTGTTTGTTTCCCCACTTCTGTTGCGTTGTCTGAAATTGTCGAGCTAAGTTAGTTGTGGTGAGATGGTTTAAACAGCTGATGAGCAACAGCCTTCAATATACGGGCATGAAGTGAAGAACGTAGAGCAGTCTGCAGTGTTATGGCATTGCTCTGCACCTCATGTGCAGCTTAGTCACGCTTCTGGCCAAGTACTACACTGCTGGCTCTTGATGAGAGCACCTCACAGGAGCAAACTAACTTGCCTAAATGCTTTTACCATAAAATAGCAGGGAATAGCACTCAAAGAAATTCTTGTGAATTCATTTCTCTTTTTGCATTGAGTGGAATAATTAGTAGCTCATCTTCACATATTCAGCTGAGTGAATTCTATGTTCTTCCTTTACTTACATAAAAGAAGTAGTATCCTAATGTGAGTCCTTGAGTCTTGCCATCAGATAAGCAATGCTTAGCACATCTAATTTCAGCCATGCCTGGAATCATGACAGCCTTGGAAGAAAAATCCCATTGGACAAATTCAGTTTTGAACCAGTTTTCACAAGGCTTCTTTGTGAGATATTGTATATATTCAGGAATAATTAGAAAAATCCAGTGACAATAAACAGTTAATAAGAAAAAAGAACGTAGACATGATTGTCTAGTCCAGCATTGTGGACTGTTTCAGACCTGGCCAGCAGTTTATGCTCAAATTAAATTTTGAAATCTGGACATTTTTTGGACTGTTTAAGAAAATACTAGGGTAGTGATTTTTAAGTGCAAATCTCACAGAGTCACTGATTTTAGAAGAGAGGTGAGGTTTAAGACTGGAGACAAATCAGAGTTCATGATGAACCTTATAATGCAAAATTTAAATCCAGTTCCTACTATAAAGGGAAAAAAAAAATTGGGATATTGATTTTAGGATTAAAAATGCAGCCTGGTTTTTAGTGGTAATGACTCATGCCCAATTTCTGTGTTACAGTCCTGTTTCTCATTGTGTTGCAACAACCAATAGCATGCCTCTGCTGCATTATTTCTTTTTTTCCTGATTATAATTAGTAAGCTAACTTGGATTTAAAAAAAAAAAAGAAAGGAAAAAGAAATCCAACTCCTGCACGCACAGTCGGTGATCATAGACTTTTATAAAGTTTACAGTTAAATACTTGTTTTTTTTTTTGTCACCAGATGTTATGCATATTTAATTGTAAGCACAAACAATTGAAACAAGAGGTCTTCCATCATGTTGCTTCCCTTTTTTAATTTATAAAAGAAGCTGTAATACTATGAATAAATGTTACTGACATGTTTTTATAAACATTTAAATATTGGTATTCTCATTAAGATATTTATTAGTTAATACAGTAATAACCTCTTCTAACATTAGCACTGACCCATTGGTTAATATGACATAATTTTGTAGTTTTAAGCAATATATAGCCATATTAAATCAATAACTTACATTTTTATCAGTGTTGCTGGAGTGAATCTAGCAGCTACTAACGGTTGGATACAATAAGAAGAATGTGGTATAAAAGTCAGAAAGCCTTTTCCAAAGATTAATATTTTCCAAATACTTGAATTCTTAAATGAGTACCATTGTTGTAGATCTTTTATATGCAAAAGGATCATGTTTAAATCCTCATTTTATCCACAGCAGATACCACAGACCCCCAACTTAGCTTTTCTGTATACCAAGTAAAAGCATATGCTACTCAAATACTTTTCTCCATAAACTTGGACTACAAACCGCATCCTAGGTCATAGAAACCTTATTTGGTTTTGAAACAAAGCAACTTTCAGTGGAGAATATAGCCAAAATTTCTATATGAGGAATTTCTATAAATCAAGATGGCAAGGCACTTTTTTAAATGTCCTTTGATTGAACTCTGTGGTCTTATTCACAGTGTGCCATAATGATATGGCATGATTTATTACTCATAATCATCTAAATAACAATCATCATCCAAGTAATAATACCTAATGCATAGGTATCTGACTTTTTTTTCCTCATACCCTGGATCTACTTTGGAAATCTTTCATTTCTGAAGTAAACATACACACACCAGGTATAGCTTTTCAATTTCTGAAATGCAACAGGACCATAGATAAGGTAGTCACAGAGGTGTTTTTTTTTTTTTTTTTAAGTATTATTCGAAGGTTAGAGGATTCTATTTCCTAGCTCACAAATGGAGCAGACATTTTATTAACAGCTTTGAAACTGAAGATCATGCTATACCTTTGACTGGTTTGACAGCTATTATCAGATCCTCCATCCTGAAATGTGTTATAACACAAGACTCTTTAATCTATTTCTTGACGTTCACATATGGGGAAAATATAACTTGTGGAATATAAGTCTCATCTAGGTCCAAGAATTTTAAGTAAATGATTGCATTTACAAACACATGTATAGCTTGAAAAATGTGAAGGCAAAGAAAATGTTTTCCAAGTATGTATTTACATTACAGCTAATAGAACTTATCTGAAGAAGCTATCTTAGGCATATTTGCTTATTTACATTTTTTTTTTTTAATGGAGTTTCAGTCATGGAAAAAAAAAAAAAAAACTTCACTTGCTTCTCACCCAGGACACAGAATTATCCTAATCTCTTGATATTTAGCTGTTCTGTAATACAGAAGAAGCTTAGATTGTACTTTTTTTTTTTTTGTAGGGAAAACTGGAAAAGTATCATATACAGTTTGTTGTGAAGCCAAAACTAATGTAGAGACACAAATGTTTGCAAGTAGAAGGTGGGGGCTCTTTGGCTATAGCTTAGGATTTTGCTAGAGTAGAAAGCAACATGAACCATGTAGTACCTAAACATGATATTATATGCTTGCTTAGAAAGTAACACTTCCTATTTATTTCCCTAGAAGCTACAAACAATACAAAGAGATCAACAGTTTTATTAGAGCAAATTCTCAACTACAGAATGCTATTGTTCAATGCATTCACCACCATTAGCTATGCATTTTTGCCAGTGATGAGCAAGATTCTGCATGCTGCACTAATAAAAATTTGCACCAATAAAGGTGACCAACTGTTGCTGTCACCACTGCTGAAATACAGCATCCACTGCCTGACTGTGTTCATATCTACTGTTTGGTCTCCAAAAACATTCAGCATGCATAGATGAATGTCAATAGGCACCATTTTTTCCACATGGGGGAATTTAATAGCACACATTTGATTCCTACACACATCCATGTCAGATGCCATTTTGTCATACTGCCCCTTTCTATCCATCTGTCACGCTGCAACAAAAATAGTTGAATACTGGTGGGAGGGCTCAACCTCTACTGACATACCACCAAGAATCCGCCCTTAATGTTATGGGTGTCCATAATAAAACAGAAGGCATCACATTTGGAGAAGTCCTCATTCAGTTCTAGCTCAGGAAGGAAGAGACCAGAGATCAACCTCTATATAACAGGAAAAATAACCGTGAAAAAGACTGGAAGATCATCACTCAGATTGGCCCAATGGGTGACAGTGGTGGCTATAAAAACTGCCTACTAAAAAGTGAAGAGTCACTGTATGTTTTTATTTTGAAATGATTTGTGGGTTTTTTTTGGTTTTTTTTATACCCCTGCCCTTTCTATAAAGTGATGCAGATGATCTTTGCCTCTATGTGAGTGAATACTCTTCAAATCACTTCCAATTATCCATTGACACAGCTAAACATCTTTCCATTTCAGAGGGCTTTCCCAGTGATGAAAATGATCTCTTATTTTTCATAGCATTATTGGCCTTCAACTTTCAGAAATCCACAATAAGAGGCATAAAACAAAAAACAATAAGGATGAACTATACATAGATTCAGCTAAATGCTGTGATTCATACATTCTGGAAGATGGGCAGAAACAGTCCTCCTTCATACTCAAATGCAGTAAGGACATTTATATCTCAGATTCTCCCAGTAATTTCTGAAAGACATACTAGACCAAAATAAACAGTGGGCATCCAAACAATTGAAGCTTGGTAGCCTACTTTTTTTTCTTATCTTTTGTATCCTCTGCAGGTATTGCAGTAACAATTACAGCTGTCTGAACACCTTCTAAGCCTCACTACATTACTATCACCTCCCTGAGTCATAAAGTAACCAGCTATGGACGAAAAGGTCAGTTTGGAGACATACACGTATTAATTAGCTAAGGTAGGTAGTGTATGCTTGCTAGTTGACAAGCTAAGTAGGTCAGAGAGAGGCTGGTTTCACCATATTGCACTGTGTCAGAAGGTTGCAGTGATATTAGTTCATCTCCTCTATTCATAATAATATTCATAATTCATTCTGTGGTCTTCTATGAGTCAGTGACTTTGGTCTTAGTTGAATCTGACCAGAAGGCATAAGTATCCCTGGAGGAAAAGCAGTGGAAAGCTGAAAAGCTGGCAGATGGACGATGTAAGTCCACATGCATCACTTCCTTAGAAAAGCAGGCCAAAAGTATTCCAAATCCACCTCAAACATTAATCTTGCAAACAAAATCTGTTCTGAAGAGACTGAGTGTAGTTTGTTGTACAGCTGATGAAACATTCTGAAGTGTAGGGTGCATGGGAGGGCTGTATATAAATACAAAAAGAGTGAAGGATAGCAGTAACAGGTTGAAAGTTCCAGAGGGAAAAATGTCTCCTTTTCTGTTTTTAAAAATATTCCACCATGAAAGATATAGTCACCATTTTACATGGAGAAGATGCAGTAGTTATATGAGTGCTAAAAGGGGGCAAAATGTGCAGATGATCAAGAACAAAATACTTCAACACAGCTCTCAGAAACAGAACTTGCTTCAGCAGCTTGCAAGAATCATGCCTTCATTTAAGTGAGTGCTCATCACTTCTTTGCCAGCCCACCTGCCAGTTCTTGCCTCCCCAGATCTCTGCTCATTAACAATACTTAGTGCACACAAAAATCTTCTACACTCAACATAGCCCTGAGACACACATTAGAGACACACATTATTATGTTACGTGTATAAGTTTCAGACATTGCAATTAAAAGTGAGAGACATGAAATTTTAAAATTTCCTGAAAATATTGTTATACTCACACACAACCATATGACAGAAAAGGGTCCTTAACATCTACTTCCTCATCATTATGTATGAATAATGATAGGGAACATATACGGGTATTTAGTGTACAGAGAAGGGTGATGAGGAAGAAGGGGAAATATCGACAATTATTCCCTTGGTGGGCAATGTTGCAGTATAACATCAGCATCAATATGCTAGGCACAAAGAAGAAATGTTACATTTTTTTATGCTTGCTACACTCTACAGTTTCAGCCCTTTTTAATGTCTGAGGATCACAAAAACATTAAAGCCATGAGCAAGAAAGGCAAAATACTTGTTCTGGAAAAGGTCACTGGTGGCACTGCTATGTTCACCAAGTTTTTCAAATGAAAGCAATAATTCCACAGAATAATCACCAAATCCCAGTTTGCTGCTCTGATTAGTGATGGACACCACAATATTTATCCTACAAGAGGAAGACACATAAGTTATACATATGCTCCAGCATGAAGAGGTAAAGCCTACAGGAAATCAGAAACTTTGCAAGTGTCATATCATATTCATTCTAGAAGAAATGCAAGAATTATCTAATGAAAGCAAGGAAGGAAGTCTCTTAATCTCTTTCTTTACTAGGAAAATTATGCCTTGCTCCATCAACCCCATTGCAGCAGCATTACATATGAAGATCATTCACAATCATATTGCTACCAACATCTTCCTCACTCTTTAGGTCACTGAAGAGTAGGAAATCATGTTTGCATTTAGGAAAATGGTTGAAAGATTTTAGTAGTTAAGAAACAGTTCTGATATGTTACATTATTTTTCTCCTTTTCCCTGTTCAACTCTCACCAGCCACTGGGGTTATCACTTACTGTGGATCAAAGTTAACTCATTTTGTATTTTTCTGGACTCTTCATGCAATCAGAATTGACAGTGTTCCTCATGCACTATGCATTTAGTACTTTGACTGAGATTATTGGAAAATTTTCCTATGCATGATCCTATTTATCCTAAACTATGATTAGTATTGGGATTATATGCATCCTCTTTTACGGATAACTGAGGTTCGTATGGGCAGAAAAGTTTTATCACATTCATGCAAAACAAGCTTCAAACATCTGTTTATAAACAGTAATTACATAAGATAAAATTTCTTATCCTATTCACAGTGACAACTCCTTATCTAAACTCAGAAGAATATGAAGGGAGAGTTCAATTCTCATGTCAGTAGAAAGTTTACATTCCTTTAATAAAACAGTTTAAGAGGTATACTAAATGTATATCCACAGCACCAGATGATTTCTCTAACCATTAAAGCAGAACTAAGATTCTGCCCTGAGCAGCAGAAGCAGATGTAATAGACACTGAGAATTTTCCCATCTGATATTTGCTCAAACATTGCTGCAGTTAGGTTGTGCCTAATCTGACAGATTTAAGGACAACACCATTGCCACAAACAATTTCAAAGATGTCATATTTTACAAATGTCAAGCCTGATATTTTCTTTCAGAGGGTAAATATTACTTTGTTCAAGCTGGAGAAAAATAAATTTAAATATATTAGCAGTGAAAATTCTGAAAATGAATAGTTTCAAGGCAGTTTGTTAAAGCAAAAAATCAACAGCCTGTCTCTTAAAAAAAAAAAAATAACAAAAGCAGCTTGAAGATTCCTTTGGATAGTAGATGTATTCTTCAAGAAGTCACTATCTAGAGGAGAGGTTAAATGCAGCTACCTTAAAAATGCAGTGATAAGAAACTGTCAGTAGCATGGTAATTTACAAAAGTGCCTGTGTGCTATTGCTGCAGCATGCTGTTAGAAGTTGTCTACTTTCAGCCTTATGTGCAGACAGCCATGTCAGGTAGGGTTTGTTTATGTCTGTTATACAAGGGAACTAAGCCACACTAAACAGGAACACAGTGCTTATAGTGTATTGGTTACTGTCAGTTTTTATAGGCAATGGGCACCCAACAGAGATGTGTGTCACACCTGTGTGCTTTGAAATGTGGAGTCACTGGTGTGTTGTAAAGCATGTCTACCTGCTCACTGAGTCATGACTTCTTCAGACAGAAAGGCTTGTTCAGTATGATCACCTCCACTATACACAGTCTAACAGGGCACGAGGCAAATACACCAGAATGGTGCTAGTGGGAAAACAGCAAAAGAGGGAAATGGAGTATAATCTCCTTTATTTCTCCTTAGTAATTTCCATATTGGCAGGTACAATCTCGTGAAGCTTTTTCTGTGGCAGAGTGGTTAAAGAACTGGCTAGATACATCATATGTCTGGGAGCATTCTGGATGCAAGTTACCTGCAACTATGCTCACAGCTTCCTAATCTGTGGCAGCAATTCATACTCTTCTTTTAAAAAGAGGCCCAATTTGCAAAGGCTGATCCTGCTCAAATTTTAAGAGTATTTTCCCATGTAGCAAGCATTTAATGGCCAATGGCTTCCTATTGCTTTCAATAAACAATTAAGGGAACGATAATCAGTTATTTACCTCCATATTTAACGTGTATTGATCATTGCCTCACAGTGGCTGAACTGGTGTATGATAACTACCTGCCACCTAGATTTCATGAAGTGGAACACTGATCTAAAAGAAAAACTGTCACCTTGACTTTATGAGGCACTGAAGTAAAAACATAGTTATTCTTGCAGTGTCTCAGAACTAACTTTTCTGTTATGCCCCAAGAAGCTTTTACAAGTCACTTAGCCAAATTATCAGGATTATACTCTTCTAGTCAAGATGATTAAGAGTCAATAAAGTAAAAGCAGAATGCTGTGAGGGAGTAGGCTAAAAAGGCTTTTAATAAGACAGAGGCTGTCACTGTTATCATACAAAATCAGTTGTTCAGTTGAAGCCATTTCACACATAGCAATTGTCTCTGTAAGTACAGAGATGACTTCTGTCAGCTGGGATAAGCCTCATAGCACTGAGGATCTGTGCTTATCTCTTATTCTGCTCACTTTCTCATCTCTTTATTAAAATTTACCCAGATACCTTGTTTAATAGATATAATAGAAAATCCAATAGGCTATCTCTCCAGTGCTTTTATATGTGAACTGACCGTTTTCCTTGCTCTGCTGTCAAACACCTTGTGAAGAACTGGGCTAAATATACTGGAAATGAAAAAATAAAGTCAAAACAAGAACTTAACACATCTCTGAGAAAAATAAACTCCCATGAAGTTTTCTGGAGCTGGAAGAGCATTGCCAAAAGAGATAACCCTATTATTAACTAATGAGCAATAAGGTATTTAAGAAATGGAGCATGTGCTGTATGACGCAATTCATTATCATTTAGCACACA
The DNA here is from genome assembly GCA_023055505.1 of Callipepla californica brunnescens. Classification (NCBI taxonomy): domain Eukaryota; kingdom Metazoa; phylum Chordata; class Aves; order Galliformes; family Odontophoridae; genus Callipepla; species Callipepla californica. The sequence continues at coordinate 63,650,211 of JALIRH010000002.1, forward strand.
TAATGCACAAATATCACCTCAAAATGCAGATTGATCAAAGATAAGTCATGCAGTGGAAACAGTCTTGGAACACCATAATTTTGTTTGCAATTTGCTTTTATTATCCATGCCTCAATGGGGAATTGGAGATGCCTGGCTACTTGAAAACAGGTGTTTCTATTTGCAAATATCTAAAAGGCATCCACTAAACTTATGCTCTGGTATCTGCTAATGATAAATTACATTAACTTCATATCTTTCGGCAGCTGTCCTGAGAAATTTGCTGTCATGGGACTGTACTTCTAAACTATCTGCACACTCCAGGAGTAAATCAGATTAGCTATACAAATGGCTCACTAAAACCCCTGGCTTTCTCTTGGAGTGAGCCCTAAATAGCTGGTATTCATGAGCCCTAAAGGGGGTCATGTTCCATTTGTTGAATTCACCAGTCACTGAACTTTGCAGTTTCCAGAAAAAGATTTATCCCTTGAAAGTTTCCTGACATCTCACCAGCTCTAACCAGAGCTTTGTTAACAACTAGGAAAAACTTGTCACCATAGCCAGGTTTAGGATTTCTGGTGTTATTACTCAGTCTGTAAACCAGTGTAAATATCTGGAATCGCATACAAAATAAAAAATGCAGAAGCACTTAAATAAGAATTAATACAGCATATGCAGACAATCAGGCCTCTGTGTTTCAAGTACCCTTAACTTATAAAATTGTCGTAAATACTCCTATAGATTAATTTAGCATTTTACTGTTCAGAGTGTCACAATAAGAAAGCTTAGGATAATGAAAAATTATCAAAAGAATAAGACATCAAGAGCACTTGCATGTGATTTCTGTGGCTTTACAAATCTGTAAAATGTGGAGAAATCTTAAGCTGCAAAATAGAGATGTCACATGTGCCTACTTGTTTTATCTTAAATATTTATACTGAGACATCACAGTCAAACTATCCTGTCAATTTACCACTTACCCAAACACAAACAGGAAATACTATGACCATTTGACTCATTACCCTAAGTAGCTTACTACACATTCTGTAAACATGTGAAAAGCACAAAATCAAAATTCCTCAAAAAAAAACAAAACAAAACAAAACAAAAAAAACAGATGAGGAGTTTTCCCTTGATCTCGTGAAAGAAGAAACTTAGTGTTGGAGTGCATATTAAGGAAAATTGAAACTTGTTTCAGTCTTCCTAAAGAAACCATGCTCAGCTTTTTATCTGCTAAGAGGCAAGTTGTATACATTTCACCCTACTGGGCTGGAAGATATAATTTAATTCAAAATTATAATCAATTTTGTGGAACTTTCTATGACTCAATCTTTCAAGATATAACAAAGAATAGAAAACTCCAAACCAGGAAGACAATGAAACACTGAGACAAAAATCTTGCTTTTTCTTAAACTTACATTTTTTTAATGTAATTTAATAACCACATAGTTCATACTACGAATGTACTACGTTTACACTTCTTCCTCTACCACTTTCTGAGTTAACATTACAACTTATAGACTAAGCATACCAACAGAAAGAGAGAGAACCTTCTTACTCCAACATCCACTTTTACAGATTCAAGCCACTAAAAGGGAGGAATAAAAGAAATAACCTTCAGAAGAGAACTCAGGGTCATGGCAATAGTAATACTAATTCTCTATATGAGTCTACAGAGAGGCAATATTTCAAGATAAATCCTGAATTTTCTGCTATCTCAAACTGCATTGCTATATCATGTTGACAAGGTATCTAGAGACTACACTGTTCTTAGGGATTAAGAAGCAGCTAAGTATTCCATTATATATGAGGCCTAAGAGATAACTTCTGGGTTTGGATTCTTCTACTTGGGTCAGGAATTTGAAAAGCAATGTTGCTTTATTTAACTTCTAGATTTTACAATTCCATAGAAGCCATGATCAGGACCCAGAGGCACAGTGTGCCCATCCATTCAAAGTCCCATGGTCCAAGTAATTCCCAATAACATCTGCAGGTGCAAAGACAGCAGAACTATCCCCTCATTCCACTGTCCCTCCTAAAATCTTGCCAGCATTTGGACAAGATGCAAGCATCCTGATTTTTCAAACAAATAATAAAGATATCATTGCTTTTTAGACACCTCAGCACGTAAAGTGATGCTGGCTCAAGCTAGCCATGAGTGGGAAAAGCTATATAAAGACATTCAGAAGTATACAATTACTATCTCCCCCAGAACATGGAAAATAAAGGGGCTAATGACTTCTGAGCTGAACTATTTTTAGTGATAGGTCACTAATTTCTTCTAACATAACGCTCTGTGTGTAGCCAGATACAATATATTATAGATTAATTTCTTAAAGAACAAATTGGTTCAATGAGGTAATGAAACTGATTCTGAAGTCTTCAAAGGTACCTCATGATGCTTCTAGCTCATGCAGTCTTCTAGTTAAAGGGATTCTAACAATTCCTCTTTCTCTTAGTAGACATTTATGACATTCCAGGACAGGTTTTCAATAAGACAGATTATCTGTCTAAAGAAAAAAATATTTAATATAAAACATCCTTGGTGAAATTTTCTGAGCTGCTTGACTTAGGATAACAAAGAGGTCGGTAGTTATGAATAGGTCAGTCTGGATATGACTCTGGAGAGGTCACCAGAGATGAGAAACCATGATGCCAAACATAATTCTCTGAGCGTCCAGGAAAACAAAAGAACAAAACTCAAATCTCAAAGATTAAAAAAGTAAGTACCTCTAGAAACACATAGTTCTGACAGTGCTGTCTAAATGAATAAATAAAAGCAAGTAAAACTAGAGAAAATGATAGATTTGTACTTTTTTACTTTTTAGTTTCTGTGGACCATTAAAACTGTCAATCAACCAGTAATTTTCCCTGGAGAAAAGAGCAGCTAGGACACGATATTAAACAGCTGTCTGGAACCTGTGTCTTCATCAACTTCCAGCTTATATTTCCTAAGGTGAGGCTGAGCCTGTTTCTTTACAAGTGACTACATACGTTCTAGAACCCCATAAAAGGTAATAGTGAATAAAAATTAAAAGTTTCTGTTCAAATCCTAAAGATAACCTTAGGTAAATTCAAAAGATTAAGAGAATAGTCCTCTACTTCTGCACCAGATTTGTTGTTGTTGTTGCTGTTTTTCCCCTGCTAGAAGAAATAACACCGGCCACATCTGAAGATTTGAAAACACTAGTCTGAATATGTATAATAGAAGAATCCCAAAAGGATGCCAGCTGTGCATTTATGGATGGATGAAAAGCACAGGCTGTTAGCTGTGCACTCATTTTCTTAGGGATATTAAGATCTGCTGCTAAAAAGCAGGAAAATGTGGTTACAGAGCCTGCAGCTGACAAGCTCTATTGATGAAGGACTGGTAGTTTTCTTGCAGAAGCTAGATGACTTGACAGCTGTAGTGTAGAAAACAAAATGAATAATACCAAATAGCATTGTCAGTCACATATTTGATAAATAGTGAAATTTAGCAATGTTGAACAAAAAAGCAAAGAGACGATTATAATGGAAACACTCACCCATCTTTGAAGATCAAGGCTCACAGGGAGAAACTCCACAAAGGAAGAACTTCCAACAAGAGACCCTTCTCCAGTGGTGGTCAGCCCTTAAAGTCTAGGAGAGGTGGAGTCAGACTCCACCCCTTCTGGTCACACATGTGTATTGTCTTCACCTGTGCTTGTGTCAGTGCTTGCCTCAGGTGATCAATCAGTGGTTCAGGCCATGAACCAACAGTTCCCATACAACAGCTAAGGAAACAGGAAGGAGGTGACATGACTGGTGGCTTAGAATGGATCAAAGTTACTCAATTATTCTATTGGGTTTTGGTTCTGTTTGTTTGTTTTGTTGTTTTTGTTTGTTTGTTTTTGTTTGTTTGTTTTTGTTAGTTTTTTTTTTTTTTTTTTTTTTTTTTTTTTTGTGGGGGCTAATGGAAAAAACCCTAGGTTGGTGATCTTAAGGAAAGCATGTGTTAGTAAAGCTGCCTTAGTTCCTTTTTTGCCAGTATGGAGGGTTTTGGCAGATATGTAACTGCTGTGACATGAGACAAAACAGTCATAGATGTGTCTGTGATAATGAAACAAGGTAATGTTAGTGCTGTTCTGAGACAAGGTAGAGAAGAGGAAGGCAAACATTTCCACAGGGTGTTGAGTCCCCCACTTCATTCACTCACCTAGGCTTGAGTGGGGCAGCCACTCATAACACGTGCAGCTGTCAGCCAGCACAAGTTAACACCACAGTAAACATGATGGCAAAAACAATGCCTAGGTGATCAGGTTTTAAAATAAATAAAAATAAGCCTGAGTGATCGAGTACTAGGCAAGCATACCCCTGCTTTTTTCACCAGACTAGAAGAAACCCCAATCTGTAAGATCATTGAAGCTCCGAGAGGGCCTACTTTTTCATTACACACATTTTTTCATCTCCAAAGTGAATTGACTCACTTGGCTCTCCTACTCAGTGTCTTTCAGAAGTCTGGATTTAATTTAGCCTTTAATAGATCAAGGAAAGCTTCAAAATATTTGTGAAGCTTTCATTGATTAACCTGAAAACAAAATGTCACACTCTTTAAGTCATAATTCTAGGACAGAGCTGTCTGTTACTGATATAATTTAGATTTTCATTTAGTATGACAGCTCTTGGTTTTAGTCTTGTTTAATTTACCTTCAATTAGGATGCTACTATAATTAAATTCAACTGAAACTATTGGATTATATCACAGCTGAATACACTGAAGGATTTATACAGCCTTATTTTTACAAAGTCGAAAAGAAAAAAATTGAGAAAAGTGCTCTCTTCATTCAAAAAAAAAATTGCGTACAAAAAAGTTTGGCACAGGCAGACATCAAAGTTACTTTCAGGAAGAGTGTATACATATGTGCACAGAAATCATCATTCTACATTGACTAAAGGTGCAGACAGTTCAGGAGGTGCCGGCTGAATCTTGTTTGATGTCTTCTCATCTGCCTCAGCATCCTCCTCAAGTTTAGTCCTTTGGGGTAATTTTTCAGCAGAGAAGCAAGCTAAAAAGGTCCGTTGGCATACACTTGCTGGATGGTGCCTGTTTTGCCTGATGAACAACTTGTTGGAGAACTGAATGCACTGAATTTGGCTCTCAATCAGGGACAAAAACTTTTTACCATTTTGTTTTATGACATTCTTTCTGTGTAAGTTTTTTTGTATCATTAGCAACCTTCTGAAGCAAATTCTCCTCATTAGTACCTATGAAGTTCAGGACTGAATACAATCAGGCAGCTTGCACAGAGACAGGTGATCTGACAAGCCAGAGAGAATCTCACTGCTGCAGAATCATCGCAGATTATAACATTATTGTTAATTTAGCAGGGATTTGAATGACTCTCTCACATTATTAACTATATTCAGTGAATGTAGCCCATTTTCTGACAATGAGATTCAAAACAGGATGTCTTCAGGCCTCAGGATATGCAATCGAAGTGAAGACTCTTAAGTAGTAACATATTAAAAGTGAGAGAATGAGAAGAGAAATAGTAATATTAAAGAGCTAACCTTCATTAGGATTTCAGTACACTGTTCTGGTTCGCTCTTGTAACAAATGTTTCTTGTTCTTGTACATCTGCCTTAACAGAAATATGAGGCACTGCTTTCCAGAGGTGCAAGGGGAATAGTACTGCAAAATGATCTGCACCCATACTTTTCTGCAGTAAAAATAACGCGTTGCCAGGAGAAAAGATAAACAGATTGCAGCTGCAGAATAATGTCTCTATCACAATAATATTTTAAAAAGGAGCAATGATTAACAAAAGCAACTATTATCAAGATAATTTTTTTAAATCGCAAAAGAACAAAGCACAAAAGAACTGATCAGATAATCACATAAATTATATTCATATGTTATCTATGAAAACAATTAATTGGAAAAAAAGTCAGAAACTGTAATGTGAATCATATTAGCAACTATTATTAGCAATATATAGGCTATCATTAATACAAGCAGTAAGTATTCACATGTCCTAGTAAAAACTTTAAGGGTTAAGTTTAATTTGAAAGAAATAGAAATAATTTTCTCTCATCATACTAAGTTATGTTCAATTAATTAAATTTCATTAATTTGGCCCAAATTTTCACAGAGAGGTTTTGCTGAACAAAGTGACTAATGGCAGTGTTGACTTTTGGGAGGTTTGTTTTTCCATTATTTACAGAAATGTTAGTAGAGAATAATTATTCCTGATAAATGTTTATTAGGTGAACTGAATTGTGTGTCTACTATTGTGGAGCCTGCAGGAGCTATTCTATTACTGAAAAAAAATTATATTCTCATTTGTTGGGTATAAGCCAAAGAAACAAAGTCTTTGCTAGGACAAAAAATTCTGGTTTTTTTTGCTAGAATTGCCTTGTTAGTAATCTGTCTATAACACCAAGTTTTAGAAAAGTATTTGTGTCATAATTGTGAGCGGGTGCTAGAGAAATCTAATCTAAATATAAATACAGTTTTTATAGGAAATAAACACCAAATCCCATAACTATGAAAATGCACAGCAGATTATTTATAGAAAGTGCAATTAAGGTTCTGACTCTTTTTTCCTGAGGTGACATAAGTTGCCACAACAACGGCTTAGTCACCAGGACAGAAGTGCAGATTATAACAGACAAGAAAATCAAGTTTTTTAATTTTATTCTTTTTTTTTTTAACACTTAAAATCTCATTATTGATTTTTGTTTATCAAATAACTGGTACTGTTTTAGAATGAGAGATCAAACAATAATGGAATAAAGCATAAATACATGTTTGCTAAGTCCTAGTTAAATCAGGTTCATCTGGTAGATGTGGAACCATGAGAGCTGTATATACCAATGAGAAGCCTTGATTCTTTTAGGCAGACCCTATTTCTGTATGCTATCTGAAAAAAACCTGATGATTTTCAAAATTGTGCAACACTTCTACCCTGTTGGAAATAGCAGACTAGTTGTAAACTTCTTGGAAAAGGCTCAGACATGTTGCTTTTTGCTCCAAAGACTAACAGCTATTCCTCAAAGAAGTTTTGAAATTGGCAGGGGCCAACTTGACAAAGGAAAGAAATCACACTTGGGTCATAAGCCAACTTTTTTTTTCTAATTCAAGGGAGCTCATGTATTATTTTAATTTAATTTATCAGAATAAGGGTCTGTAAGTGTGTGTGACATATTGATTTAGTACATTAATATTAGAGCCTAATGGTCATAAAGTACAACAGCCATTATTGGCAATCCTTAGTAAACATTCTGATATTACATCTTTGATGTTGAAGTGATAACTAACTATCTTGGCTTACTTTGCAATATGGACTTCCTCAGAAGCTAGCTCTGAGTACTAGCACATTCTTTTCATTACTTGTTACAAAATGATGGACATTTGATCAGATGAAAACACCTTCTGTATCTAAAGAGTTTGTACTGGGACAAACAATGTACCAAAGATAATTTGATATTATTAATATTTGATTTCCTTATTAGTTTCAGTTTGAAAGGAAAATAACACCTGCCTGATGCAAAGTCCACTGCCCTGTGAACCATGCTTGGGTAAAACTCACAGCTAAAACAATTTACAGCATGAAAAAAGTCAGTATAAACCAGCTTTTTTTTTTTTTTGCCTTTGCCTTTGCCCTTGCCTTTGCCTGTCTCTAGAGTGCTTTAACTATTGAGAAAGATACAAGATTTCTGTCAGAACATCAAGCTCTTCCTGTTTTAAAAGTAATATCATAATTATAGGTTAGTACGCAATGTACTTGTACATTTTTTACTAAATTTAAACAGGAAAAATAGGATGAGGCGTGAACACTGATGTCTGAAGGCATCTCACAAGGGTCAACACTCTCCAAATGGGAAAAAATCCACACACAAACACATGCAGCAACAACAGAAGCATGACACCATCACAACCTGGAAGGCTGTCATCCTCTATGTGTCAAAAGCGCTGAGGCACATGGAAACGTTTTTGTTTCTCTTCCGATTAACAAGTTCACACAGTTGATTACTGAGCAGTGCATATGCCACTCAGTTAACTGTTATTTTCTGGTCTCACATCTGTCTACAGTACATACCTGCCTGACTCAAACCTTGATGGCTGTAACACTGACAGAATAGTCCATATCTCTGAAGTCCTTCAGAAAGAGACACCACAGAGCTCCACATTATGACCAAATCTAAATGAAAGGGACTAAAAAAACCCCAAGAGATCATGTCATGTAAAACACTGGAAATAAATGTATTTCACGATTCACAGTTGAGATCTCAAGTGATAAATATTGAATGGATTGGAAGTGTATAAGAATGCATAAAATTATTTGCCATAATTTAATTTTCATTTTGAGTGCTGTTATGATTTGAAACATAGCACAGATATATTGATTTTCACCTTGAAGACGCATGTTTAACTCATTTAGTCAGCAGCCAAATTCACCAGAAATGCCAAATTTGTCAGCACTGCATGTATTCTGGATCTTTCACAAGCCCACTTAAATAAGATAATTTACACATTGATAAATATATTAATGAAATCATATAATAACGTTAGAAGATTATGATCTTTTGGGGCCATGTTACGTGTTGTACAGGGTCACATCTGGTCCACGAGTTGGACACACCAGATTTAGACCAACTGCCCAAGCTCTTTAGGGCTAATCAAAAGCTAACACATATTTTTGAGGACATTATTTTAATGCCTCTTAAACACTGGCCAGCATGGAGCATCAGTTAAGTCTCTAGGAAGCTTATTCAAATATTTGACCACACTCATGGGAAAGTTTTTCCTAATGTCCACTGTGAACCTTTTCCAGTGCACATTCTCATTACATTCACATTCCAATGTGCAGTTACTCTTCCATGCTTATCCCAGCTTGCATATTAGTGTTGTTGCATCTGATCTGCATAGCCACAGAAATAACTGCTGCACATCTCAGTTTCAGCTTTTGCAAAAACACTTTTCTAACATAACTAGCATAGAACTGGAGATAAACATAAGAACAAGCCTACTTTTAGAGAACTGCAGAAGGTATTATTTTCCCAACCAATTATATTTTTTTTTAATGTTTGCTGTTCATATTCAAAAACTGAAATAAAAGAAGACATTCCCAAAAGGGATGGAAGTGAAAGAAAAATGTCTGCATTGTCTATTTATTTCTTTGGAAAACTCACTCTCATGTAGCTTTGGACAAAGAGTCTGAAACACAGTTTTTTATATTTTGACACTTGTATTTGTTTGCTGTATGTGGATATGATAGATGGGTTTGCCACCTCCTTTTTTTTATGTTTATTTCATGAATAAGTCAGAGACCTTCAGATAGCTTTTGTTGGTGAATGATGAAAGCATATTTTGTCTTTAGGGGAAGTACTTATCTACTAAGTATGCTTATATTTTTAAAAATATATTCACAAAAACAAATCAATACTTTTAGAGAATGGTTTTACCCTCTTCTATAATCCCACGATTTCAACAATTCTGTTGCAAATAACAATGGCAACAAACAGCAGCAAAATTAGACTGAAGAGAACAATAATACAGTGTAGAGCATCTTACTTCTAAATAATTCAGGCACTTCTTACAGTGTCCATCATTGCCATCTGTTCATAGGTAGATTTAACTTAGTTAAATCTGGCAATCCCTTCTCACAGGACAGATGTCCACAGAAATAGGACTCCATGTTGAAATATTTCAGTAGAAAGATCAGCAAATGAAGGTGTTTTATTTCTACTGAGAATCTATCAAGAATATATGCCTTTTTATATCTATACAGTATTTACATATATATAGGTATATATAAAATATATTCTCAACCAAAACTATTTTCTCATGTTTGTAGAAACATCTCATGGAAATAGATAGTAGAAAAAATACGATGTTGTTTGCCTTATGACAGTACCTCAAGCTGCAGATTTTACACGTAGATAGCTGAATATTAGTCCCAAAAGCTCATATCTCCTTTAGATTATCAAATCTTTCTCATTTTCTATTCAAAACCAAGTTATTTAAATAGCTCTATCAAACCTTCAGAAGTTCTATGGGACCCTCACAAACCCATTGGTGGAATTTCAGGCACTACAGTCTCATACTCAGTTCACATTCTCATTTCACAGTTTAACTTAACACAAGTGAGTATAACCCTCTTCTGCAGGGGGTGGAATTTGTCAGTCACAAGGGGCTGATCAAAAGTATTAGTTTGACTGGATGGATACAACGTAAATATGCAACAGCTGCAGTCCACCATGATCTCCAGAGCAACCTCTTCTCTTTGGCATTACAGTCTCCATATTTCTATTAAGGGATTTTATTATTACGTATGTTTAACTTGAAAAGTAATTGCCCTACCTCTAGCAGCTTAAAGAAGGAAAGTGCATATGAGCACTGTTGTAACTATACTTTACCTCATGGCTGTGCAGCTCAACTGCAGAGATTCTGCTCAGAAGCTAGGGTTAGCTAGGAGGATTACACATGACCACTGCCAGTTAAAAACATTCTCATTATTCCCCATGGGTCCTTACCACCACATTCATTGAAGCCTGGAGTTTTCAACATTTACATACTTTATCTACAAGCTTTATCCCACTAGAAACTTCTCTATATTCATCTCAAATGAAGCTTTTTTCATACGGTAACAAACCAATTTTCATCTTTCAGCATAGCAATACACATACAGAAGCTACAGTGAGTAAATTTAAAACCATTCTGATCAAACATTAATGAAGATAAAGTTTGCTTTTTTAGGACTTCCTTATAATTGGTCTGCTGCTGCTGCTGCACTTCTATGAAGTTAATGATACTTTCACATTTTTACATGTTGTCCATCAATCACTGCATACTAAATAAAGTTCAGATCACAGGAATCAATTCTCCAAAAGAAATAATTCAGCTTTACTCCTGCCACTGTTGTTCCATACCCCAAGTACATCCCTGCTCTGATTATTCTAGTCCTACTTAAGAGCAATGTTGAAGTTGCCTTACTCCTTTCTTTCTTCTGCAAAAGGAGAAGGAAAATGTTTCCCTCAAGCTGTAGGCCCAAAGTTCAGGTATTATGTCTTTATGAACTTACAGTTCAAACTTAAAATTTAATTAATACAGTTTAATAGTTTAATAGTTTATCATCATGCTATTAAAAAAAAAAAAGATTTTAAAGATTTAAGTACTGTCATTTCAATGATTATTTTGATAATCAAGAATGGAAAAATGGATAGCAGCAAGAAACAACATACCAAGTCTTTCAATAAAAACGATTTTTTTTTTTTTAAGAAATAGGCCACTTTCATTCTTACTGCATTTACTACGTAGTTTCAGTTTCTCTTAAAAAAGTCTCTATTACTTTAAACATAGAAACATAGCAGAACAGATCTAAAAGCATACTGTTGTTTCTTATTTTTCTACTTGACTTTACTTTATTTATTCAAAGCCCTTTAACATCCTCCAGCTGAGAGACTACAGACTTTTGGATTCATTGTTATTATAACTGCTGTTGCAATATAGGTCTGTAAGCTTTATGGTTTACACAAGTTATGATTCAGAAATTAAAACTCAACAGTTCTTGAGTAATTTGATTGTTGTTTCATGGATTTTCCAGAGAATTTAGTTTATTGGCTAACTTAGGAAGTTTAAATAGGAGCCTCTGCAAATAAAATACTGTTAAATTAAAATTAATTCTGGACATAGATCAGGTGATGTGTAGATCACTATATATATTACTCTCTATAACTAACTGAAGGGAGTTTGTAGTGAGCTGGGGTTAGGCCTCTTCCCTTGTCTAAACTACGGATAGGACTAAAGGGAATGGCCTCAAGTTGCACCAGGGGAGGTTCAGTCTGGACATTAGAAAATGCTACATTTCCGAAAGAGTAGTTAGGTCCTGGAATGGGCTGCCCAGGAAGATGGTAGAGTCAGCAACCCTGGGGGTGTTCAAGGAATGGGTGGTAGGGGACAGTTGGACTGGATGATCTTGTAGGTCTTTTCCAAACTTGGTGATTCTGTAAATCTACATGATCGCTTCTTTCCTATGCTCTCCACCAAAGTAAGGTTATTCATGTAGCCATCATAGAGCAACAGAAATATTTACCACTAATAATAATATGTAAGGAAGTGCTGTCATGGAACAAACGTGTGGCAAAATAACTTATCTGTTACCATCAAAAATGAACTCTCATTCATAGACCAAGAGAACTTTATGATGCCAGGTTTTAGTCTCCTTTGATATAGTCTCTTAAATATAAATTAACATGTAAACAGTCATTACCATAATTGCATAGCATTATACTACACAGTTACTGATAATATCGCTCTTATTTGGACCTATGGTACAAGATTCTTAAAATTTTCGAAGAAATATTTTTATTATTCAGTAAATAAAATAATGGGATCTTCACTAATGAGCGGATCTAAAAGGAAATAAAAGTACCTTGATTGCTTAAGATGCACAGTTTGACACAGTGCTTGTAACAACATTGTATCCAGAAGTCCAGAAGCCTGTTTAGCTGACTAACACTGTAGAAATATGATTCTTCTCTCTTCCTTTGCTTCTAATTCATAATTTCCCTAAGTACTGTGCTTGACTTTTGTGTACATGCAAAAGTGCAACAATATCTCTCACCTATCTTACAACATATATTTTTTCTGTATCCAACCTATGTCTGTTTTCACTGAAGGTCCTGAGGCACTTGATCCATGGGGTGCACTAGCGCACATCTCACGTAAGGTATAGGACTGTCTTTTCAAAAAATTTTAGTTGCAGGTGCCTTTTAGGTTATTTGCAATGTACTTTTTACACAGATAAGTAGAATGGTGATGCATTGTCATTAAAATTTCATACATGAAAGTGGAGACATAGTTTAAGTTTCACAGTATTCAGCGTATACTTCTGTTGATGGCTTCTCAGCTCTATATTGTCTCATTAGCTGTCTCTTGCTGCAGCATGTTATTCTATTTCTTCAGTAAGTTTGTCACTGTATTGCCACAGGATTTATATTCAGCAAATACTTTACTTTGAAATCTTTTTTGGTAAAGACAGGAAGAATGCTATTGTACAATACAAATGTCAGCTGTACCCATGTTATGAAGTACAGTTATGCTCAGTAATTTTACAGCATTAATAACTAGTAACTATAAACATTTTCTTTCAGAGTTACATGAACTGCTTCTAAAAAAATTAAAAAACTTTTGCTTCTTTCTGAAGAAGAATTATTCATGAGAGATAAAAAGACCTTGTCAACAAATCAACTGTTTTCACGTATAGCCTGATAAATAAGTTACTCATACCATTTGCTTTAGAGTCACCCATAAAATATTAAAAGACGACAATGATGTGAGTTTTAACTAGATCATTCTTTATCAAGTACAGTTCAAGGAACATACAGGCAGATCAACTTCACTGACTGTCACCTAAAAGTAAAGAGAAAGGGAGGAAAAGAGTGCATTTGAATGGGATTCCTATTCTCTCCCATTGACTTCTTTATTTGACATCAATTACTATCTACACCTGACCTTGGACTTTAGAAGGAAATTAAACCTAAACTGTAAAGGCAGTCTAAAACAATATTGCACTAAGATCATTGTCATTAGAAGATGTTTTAGGTGAAAAACAAATGGGACTACTGACATGCAGCAAATTATGGCACATATGCAGGTGATTGTCTGAAACCAAATTTTTGAGTTCTCCAGCCTATTGGTTTCTAGCTACTATGGGTAATGGGTTGATTGTAAACACTCATAACGCCTTGACAAAACAGAACTATCATGTTCTCTGCTCTCCGGTTGATGGAGAGAAGCGTCACCAATTAGGATGTCACAATTTATGCTTCTGCTAGCTATTCCTATTGAGAAACTGGGGCTTTGGCTCAGGAAAGAAGAGCAAGTGTGGAAAAGAAGGGTTCCCAAAAAGAGAAAATTATCTTGGAGACATGAAAGTCATACTCTGCCTGCAGGAAAGAGAGGTTGAGGAAAATACTAGAGATGGAGATATTGGGTGCAAAAGAATGCCAGGGAATGCTTGGGTCCTTGGCGACTAATGCCCAGAACTGGTGATTGCAAGAAGAAGCACAGCATGAACCGATGTGTCTTTCTGCTCAGCCTTTCCAGAACAGCAGTAACCTTCCTGTGGGGAAAGAAACTCAAGACCAATTAATATAGTTTTAGGGAAAAGGATGGGAATGAGTTTATGGGGGTATCAAGCAGGGTGAAAGCTCTAATCAGGTTGGTTCTTATATAAAACCCAATACACAGATCTACTTCAGCTTGTCATTTACTCTGTTTCATCTGCAATGGAAAAAAAATAATTTTTGTTACTTAATTTTGGAAATGGCTTTTTGCTGTTGGAAGATAGCATCTTTTTTTACATATTTAATTTTTTATGGTGCCAAAAAAATCAGTTGCAGACATAACTTGCAAGAAGATGCGATGCTTCAAGAACAGGCCTTTTTTTCCCATCTCCTAATGGACAAAACAGTTAACAAGAAAAGATGATGGAATAGAATTGTAGGAGGTCTGAAAACAAATGTGTGTTGATCTACGTCTTTTAACTGTTCTTACACATTTTTGACTGAATGGGAAATTAGTTTGGCTGATTAAACTTCAATTGCTTTAGAGAGTGACTGCTTAGCAGAAAAATAAATAAATAAATAAATAATCGCACTACAGAGTCATTTTGTTGGTTGCAACCAAAAATACCTTTGCTTCTGGAAAAAGCCCTGGAGACCCCATAACCCAGAACGGGACTCTGAGCAGTGTATATACGGCCAACATGTAGCCACCTAACTTACAGTTCTGAGCTGCCACTGAGACACTTCTCTACATTTACTGTTCATGACCAAAATCCAAAAGTCAGATAGCCCAGCAGAAGGTGAAAGAATGTGTCCTTTTCAATCTGTCTCCCTTATATAAACATTAGCCCAGTCCACTGGAAAAGAACATTCTTGGATTTAATTAGACCTGTCCCCATCCATGCTGATTTTTAAGCTTGGAACTTCAAGGCAATGTGTCATATAAAATATTTTGGCTATAGAAATATATTGAGGGGATACACTCTAAGCTTTTCCCCCTTGCACATTCAGGATATAAAGTTTTTATCTGTAACCTTGGCTGCTATATAATCAAAATCAGCAAAATGAAACGAGGAAGGAAATCACATTTCTCCTCAGCATTTATTTCCCAGATGAGGAGATAATGTGCTCTGAATTATTTTGTGAGGATACAAAATCATGACAGTCAGGCTTTGCTGAGAATATTTCCTGATGCTGTTTAAATAATCTAAAGTCTTTAATGGATAGGTAATAAAAAACATCATTTCTTTGTTAAATTATTTTTCTCAACAGTTTCATTCTATTGATTCCCTAAGCCTGGCAAACAGAAGAAGACAACAGTTAGGTATAATTTCAGCTTCAGACAGAAAAATTGCTGTGTCATTAACTATGCTAGTTATTTGAGTAGCTTAGAGCAGCCTTATGTACACCATCAAATGCCTATAAATATTCTTATTCACTCACAATCACTAGAAATATGTTGTAGAACTGTGGAGCCTGGTAAGCTGATCATGTCTTAGAAATACTGTACTTGGAGCATGTAGAACAGAGTAGGTCCAATGTTTTGTGGAAATGTCACTAGGCAAAACAGGGTAGGAAAATCCTAGGTGACCTTCTGCAGCTTGCTGAATCTCTCCTCAACACATTGCTTTGGGCAATTCAGGTAACTTGGCATGTGGGTGGTGGCATTACTGAACCCCTTCCAGCAGGAGCAACAAGAGCAAGAGAACTAGCCAGTGATCACACAGAGCTTGATGATCTCTGAAATGACTGCATGGGATAGAAAGGGGCTGGAATAATATATTTGTCTTCCTCAAGGGTTGTAGCAATATAACATTAAAAAATGTAAGACATAAAGTTACATTTAATATGAAGTCATACCTGAGAACTCCTTTTCACTG
Organism: Callipepla californica brunnescens; assembly: GCA_023055505.1. Lineage (NCBI taxonomy): Eukaryota > Metazoa > Chordata > Aves > Galliformes > Odontophoridae > Callipepla > Callipepla californica. The sequence continues at coordinate 63,666,104 of JALIRH010000002.1, forward strand.
CTGTACTGCTGCAATATTCCCATTCCAGGAGCATGGTTTGCTTTAATTCAGCCAATTGTACCACTTCCAGGTAAGTTTACTTGACATTTTTTCCAAATCAACAAGGATAAATTCATAGGGCATAACTGGAAGAGGCGTGTTCAACCTTCAGCATAAGACAGAAAAAAATCTCTGCTGACACACTTCCAGCTAAGCCCTGGTGTTTGAGCTTCATTTTTCTTTAGAAATGAGAGAAATTGTCAAAAGGTTTATTAAAAAAAAAAAAAAAAAGAAGAGGAAGAAGAAGAAGAAAGAAGAGACAAGAAAAAAGAAAGGAAGTATAAAGAAAGTAAAGACAAAAGGATTAAAGAAAGAAGAAAAAAGAAAGAAGGTGTTTTAACATATTCACTTGTTTTGAAATACTACAGCAGTTCTTGTCAGCTATTTATCTTAAACTCTTTTGTCTCTTACATAAACCTAGTCATAGACTCAAAGTAAATTTATGTGTGTATACAAGAGAGGTATGGAAATAAATAGCACAGTAGTGATGAAACTTTTTGCCTAATTTGATTTAAAAAATTCTAAAACTGTTTTAGTATTAGCCAGATAACTCACAATTTAACGCATATATAAGATTCTCTATATAGTAAAAAAAAAAAAAAAAAAAAAGAGAGAAGAACAACCCTCATTTGAAATAATGTATTCTAAAATACATAAAGTCTATCTTAGGTTGGTGAGGCACTAAATTGTGAGTCTCAAATATGTTATTCATTTAGTACTGAACATGGGAAAATTAATATTCTAAAAGTTATTTTGGGAATATTTTATAACAGTTGTAAATAAATTATTTCTGTAGCATTACCTACTAAGAATGAACAGTTTTACTTAGAAAAAAATCCTTCCCCTGTTGTCATTAACTTAAACAAAAAAAACACTCTTCTGTAGCTGCTATTGAACAGAGCTTGCCTAAGATTAGTCTTTTTTGAACGCCAGAACACAATTTTCCTTTTGAACACAAATGTTCCTGTGGTAAGAACAAATTACTAACCAGAATGACATCACCTATCAAAGCCTGATTAGCAAGTCATCCCTGTCCCTTCAAGAAAGGCCAGTCCTGGGAAGCATTGGTTAGGAAGTAGATCGTGAACTTGTTTGTCTCCTAAAGCAATTCAGTGAAGTCTCATGCCCCTGGACAGTGGTTTAGGTTTCAGTTATAAATGGGAAGGTAAAATGATGGTGATTGAAAACTTACCTGCAGGACATTAAAGAAGAAAACACCTATTAAGCAGAGAGCTTAGAAGTTTCAAAGAGAACATGAAGAATGGATTTCAGAGTGAAAGGACCTCAGGCCACGATTTTCCCAGCAGCACAGCCAATACTGCCTTATAATGAGTGCATAGGAACACATGACTCTCACCTATTACTAACATCAGATTTATGATGTAGTCAGGCAGGACTATCAGTTATTTTTGGAAATGAGTCGTGTTGTATATATTCCTCATTTTTAAATGTCTACCAAGGGACAAGTTACTTCGTTGGAAGAAAACCCATCAATGTGCTTTTGCACTGTAATGCAGAAAATGTGAGGTGAGCAGGTCTGAGTTAAATCAAGGTGCAGGTCAAGCGATCAATTTTTCAGTAAATACCCTCATCTTCAACGCAAGGGATTTCTACTGAAAGAAAAGAAAAGAAAAGAAAAGAAAAGAAAAGAAAAGAAAAGAAAAGAAAAGAAAAGAAAAGAAAAGAAAAGAAAAGAAAAGAAAAGAAAAGAAAAGAAAAGAAAAGAAAAGAAAAGAAAAGGAAAGGAAAGGAAAGAAAAGAAAAGAAAAGAAAAGAAAAGAAAAGAAAAGAAAAGAAAAGAAAAGAAAAGAAAAGAAAAGAAAAGAAAAGAAAAGAAAAGAAAAGAAAAGAAAAGAAAGAAAAGAAAAGAAGAACAAATTAATGCTCAACTATTGCCTCAGGTTCTACTTAGTAACACATACTGTAACATAAGCCATTGTTATTTAGAAAATTCAGGTTTTGCTTTCACAAGTTAAAGATCTCCTGAAACAATAAGGAAGATATAGGCTAAAAAGTATTCAAAGGTTTGGAAGGGAAAGATTTTTGTCCTTACTGTGGTCTGCTGAAATATTATTCCCTCCATGTCTATTGCTCTTATGACTCTAATGTCCACATTCTGATGCTGCAGCATAAAAATTGAATGGCTTTTTAACGACAAAATTAATAGGACTTCATCTCGCATATTACATCCTCATTAATACTAAATAGGTTAATTATGATTAAAAATATTACCATAAATAGTGTAGGGATTAATAATTTAGCAGCTATAGAAGTACTGCCATTTTTCATAAAATCTTACATATCAGTCTCACTTAATCACCATTTGGATTGCCCAGAAAACTCCATGCATGATAACCTATGATTTGCACTGCCCATGTTCTGAATGTTTAATGATCCCATGATGCAAATTTAAGTCCTTTGAATATAACCAGATCTGTTTGGTATAGCTGTGCGTCTACTGATTTCATGAGAATGAAGTAGTTCTTGTTTTAGGAATTGTCTCTGACATTTAAGTAAATGCTCTGGCCCCAGTTAGAATAGAGAATTAAACACTGAATAGGCCAAGCTGTCTAGTCCTAGTATAACCACACGTGAGATTTTAAGTGCAATTCACAATTTTTCTATATGAATGCCAGATATTCTCCAGCTGTGATATTTTACTGATTCTTGGGTAAGGCTTAGAAATAAATGGCTTCAGTTACAGGTTTGTATATCTGAGTGAAGTTTTTTGTCTGCTTATTCCTCATTTTGTCATTACCTGTAAAAACCTAAAGGTGATGAATTCTCCATCCAGGCATTGTTTGTGTTCTCTATTTAGAACATAAACTGAAAGCTAAGAAGGTAATGGAAAATGAATGACCTGTACCCATGCCCTTTGCTAAGCATCCTCCATTTTCTACCCTAAGGTGCAAAACTAGGTGTACCTTGGGACTACCTAATAGAGCTGCAATATAGAATGTAAATATTGCTCTTACATGCAATGAAACAACCAAAGAAGAAAAACTGATTTCCAAATGAGGATCTGGGGCCTTCTGTTACTGGAATAAAATTAAAACAAACCAAAGAAAATCAGATAAGAGCTTTCTTCCCAATCATATGGATGACATAGTACTATTAGCTATAACAGCCGAATTTTCCAGAAGTACATACACACAAAACCAGCAGTACTGTAGCTTGAGATCACACATGCACAAAATCCATTAGCAATTTGTAAAAGTTGAACCATGCTGACAGTTTAATTCCTCTTGATGACATTTCTAGACTGAGGTGTATGTCAGCTGCTGTGTTTCACATGATCAACACTGGCAGGATTAGAACCTGCAATGAGCACCTCCAGAAATGCCAGTAAATAACACAATTTTTTCTGCTACTTGTGACAAAAATGCCCAAATATCTTTGGAACAGGTTCTGCCTGAGCTAGATAGGTGTATATTAATATTAAGAAGGCAAACTGTCTAACATGACAACAGGTTGTGACTCTGTGCACCCCAGTCAACACCTTGTTCTACATACATAAGAGATAAATCTATTAAGTACCTGTCACATTGCAGATTTCATATTGCAGTGCTAATTGTGTTACCTTTGCTGTCCCACACAACCCTGGCCAAGCTGCCCTGTCTCATCTCTTTGCCCTCATCTCTCAGGGATAGTGCTTTTCTCTCCTATCATGGTCTATCCTCACTGTTGGGAAGGAGTAAGGCTAGAAGCAAGTTCCCTCCTTGTCCAGCAATTTCTGCAGCCTTCTGGAGCAAAGGAGGAAATCTAAATTGTTGGTTCAATAGGCTCCAGAGAGTGCGAGACTGACGCTTTATGAAACCATGTCAGACAATCACTGAAATAGTGATAGAGTCATTTTTTATCACAATTTTTTATGATAAAAAGTCATTTTTATCTATAAATCTCCCACTATGAAGATACATGTCAAAAAAAATTAAATCCCATCTCACCACGTATTTGTTTGTACAAGATATTGTTTCACATGCAACCATTATTTAAGTGGTTGCACCCATCCTTTGTGTAACAAGATATTAGCTCTGGGATACTGAGAGAAATATCAGTAAAACCTTTCTTAATGTAAGGGTTTTGACTAAAGAAATAATTCACAGAAAATGTTATAGTTCTCAGAAATGTTATTGCTTTTCAAAACAAATACAAACAACAACCACAAGAAACAAACAAACAAACACCATCAATTCAACAACATTTTCAACAGAAACACGACATACACTCTAATCAGGTGAAATAGACTGGTGACATTTCTGAATATATAAATTATAGAAATAGGATAAAGTTACTGTAGGTGTCTGCATCTTAGCCAAACTGCACATGTTCCTGGTAATGAGACTGAGTGAAGATCCCCAGACCCCTAGCACAAGCGAAATTCTGACTTGCACTTCAAAAACTAAAGAGTTCTTGTATTTTTAACACTCAGTCAGAAGTAGGGACTGTCAGGCAGTAAGCAGTGATAAGAAAGTTTGATTTCACAAAATACTGAGAATGTCTGGAAATCAAGCACTTCATGGTACTTCAGCAGGGGCAATAATAATCAGAGGACCTTAAAGGTAATTGAATCAGAATTCATGCCACAATTTCCCCTTTTTAACCTAATCCTTAGCTAACTTATACAACAGCAGCACATGTAACGATACAGCATTTCTGTTTTCCTTTATAAGATTCTTAAAGAGATAACTAATTTTTTACTGTTCCAATATAAAAATTGAAAGGCTTTAAAATGAAATGGCTTTTCAAATTACAGATTATGATCCAATTAATACAAAATTATTATGTTGTAATAAGATAAGCAGTGAAGTGATATGAAATTTTAATAACAACAACATGGTCAACAAGTCAGAGTATTTTTCATTATTCCAAGTCTTGCTTAAGCTATTTTTTTCAGGGCTGGAAGTAAAGCTTCAAAGGCAGAAAACTAGAATATGATAGCAGCTATACTGTTCTCATTTCTTCTTGCACATTAATTCATTATGGTGGAGGGCTGATGATTTTGAGGCTCTACTTGCTTTCAGTAACAGATTATTGGAACATTTTGTTTAACTGTGATGAATACACAAATAATTTTTCAAATAGTCCGGCAAGATACAGGTTTTCTTACAGGTTTTAAGAAATAAAGTAATATTTTAAAGGTAACAGACTTCTAAACCTTCCTGTAACTTTGATCTCATTAATAAGTTTTCAATAAAATATAGAGCTACAATGGAAGGCAAATAGTAAGGACCTCATCTTCCAGTGCAGGAGGGAAATAAAAATAAAATACAAGAGTTCCCACCTGCATTGCAAGGACATATCTAAGTCCTAAATAGTATTTCTACAAAATCTTGATGGGGGCAGTGTGTTTTTCAAAATTTCATATTTGGCTGATACTCAAAGTGCAAGCAGATGAGAGTATACATAAAATATTCCCTCTCTCATATTCAATTTAGGATTTGGAAACAAATGTTTCTGACAACACAAATAGATAAGGGACTGTGTAAAGGAAAAACCTAGGCTACACATAATCTCTCATTTTAGAAAATAAAGCTCCCATGCTGGTCAAATTGTGTGTCTGGATATTAAATAAATGAATGAGGAAAGTCAAAAAGACATTTCATTCAGCTAATTTGGTTCTTTTACTTCATTAAAGAACTGTAAGGAACATAAATCTTCACAAAATGTCCCAAATCTTTTTAAAATTTAATTGTACATTGATTTCACTTTTCCCCCCTCACCTTATACTTCAGCTCTGATTTCTTCATTTGCTTTCATTCTTTCCCTCTATTCTGAGTAAATCTCCATTTCTGTATTTCAGACATTTATCCGGGATGGGAAAACAACTTCTAAAGTTTATTCTGTTTTTTATTGAAAGTATTTTTTGCAGCTATGGTTTAGGGTATGTGAAAAAAGCATGAAGTCCATATAAAAAGCAAGTTTTCCCCATTATTTTATTTTTCTAAGATAATATTATTATCTAAATTGTGTATAATTCAGGGAAGAGTACCTGAAGAGAGATCAGGATTTTTTTTTAGTTGTTTTCTCACCATTTCATAACTCATTGACGACAGGTCTAAGGAAAACACTGCTGGATGCAAGGGAAAGCAGTGGAACTGCAGTTTTTCTCCAGGAATTCAAGGATATGTATGTCTGCTCTTAAAGACAAAGCTGACCTACTGAAGCCTTCAAAATTCAGAACACAGCCCCAGAAGAAAAAGGAGATTACCTGCATGGGACCCAACTGGGGGCAGCAGGGCTGCTTCAGATGCAGAAGCCAGGGCAAGGATGGGAGGTCTGGAGCCAGTCAGCCCTGACACTGTGGTCCCAGGGAAGATTTATGCTGACAGCTTCATTTAGTCTACCTGTTACAATAATTACTTTGTTCTTCAGATATGCTTAAGTCCTAATAAACCAATCTATGATGATTAGCAGTGTTTTGATGGGTCAAATGGTCTTTCTTAAAAAAAAAAAACAAAAAAAAAAACACCAAAATCGTGCAAGAAAAACACAACACAGAGCTCACAGAGCTGCAAATTCACCTCAGGACCACTGGTCCCTTTAATCGAACACCTAAACAGCTCAGTCCAGCTCCAGGGACATAGACAGATACTAAGGAGGGCCTCATGGACTTTTAGAACAAAAGTGAAAATTAATGGCATATGTTACCTAGGCAACCACACATCTGAAGCAGTGGTAGAGAAAGCTGGACAGCAGAGAGTGAATCTGGTAACAATATCAGAACGAGGAAGCATGGCTGCCACTGGAGTACAAAAATAATTCAGTAGAATACTCCAGAGTTCAGCAAACAACAATTTAGAAACAAATTCCAGCTATTACCTATAGATGAAATGGTATAAAAAGTACATCATAGCACTTTTATACAGCTTGGTCTATTAATAATGAAGGAATACATTAAAAGGACAGCCCTATCTGTATTCTTTACAATCATTCAGTTATCCTTTCAGGATGAATCAGCAGTATTAGACACAGCTTTCAGTAACACTGGGGGAAGGATTTGCAGAAAGTATAACCTAAGTAATTATTTTTTAAACTATGCTCCCAATAAAGCCAGCACCAAAAATTCCCACTGACTTGCACAAGGTAAAAGAGAGTAGCACATTGAGACCAAATTCAAAGTCACTGAGGTCTTGCAAAGGCTTACACTGCCTTTACCAAGACTGATTTAGGCCATGGCTGTAAATATTTTCCTTTCTGTAATATCCTTTTGTAACATCAGGAGGGGTTACATTAAAGCCGCTTTCAAATTTGAATACTTTTCAACTTCATGGCTTTGGATGAGTTCAGAAAAACAGTTTTAAACAACAAAACATGTCATTGTGGGGGAAAAAAAGGAGTTTCTATGACTAAGAAATGAAAAGATTTCATACTTGAAGTCATACATAATGAGACTGAGGAAAATGAAAAGGCAAAATTTATTTTATCTTGTTACTGAAGTTAAAGAACTATCTGAATAGAGGAGCTGTGACATTTTCAGTGCCACACCTGTTTATCTGTGTGTGGTAATCTAAGGGGCTTGTCAGTGCTATCTGTCAAGACTATATATGTGTGTTTGTGGGTGGGGAGAGATGTGTGTAAATGCAATACGAACGATAAGTGGAACAAAAGAAGAAAACAGAAGGGCTTCAGATGAGTAACGTGGATAATATGACTGACAATGAATAAGATAAACAGAGAACAGAGAAATCAAATTGGCATCATTTTTCTATTTACCACATTCAAAACCAACCTATTTTCATGTGTGGATGGGATTGTAGAAATGGAGACAGATAAAAAACAGCCTGACAGCTGGTGACATAGCCAGGTAAGTTAAGACCTTATGAATTTTAATGTGTGTTGGCCCTATACAAATTCTTTTTAAGATACTGACAAACCCTCTGAAAGAAAATAAGGTGACATTTTTCATGCCAATTATATTGCTCAGAATTAGGTTTATGACAGCCCTTCCTTTCTCCTCCACAGAACCCAACACAAAACAAACTAAAATCTAGTATTATTCTGTATATAAAGAATATCCATTATTAGCAGGTAGGCACAAATTACAGTTGACTCTTTTGTCCTTAATGTACACTAACTGTAGTTGTTGTTAGACCAGAGAGACCGTTTTGATATAGTGTACAATAAGGCAGCTAAGAGGCTGTTATTCCCACTGAGCTCTTCAGCTGATTTTTTAGCTATAGCAGAATGGAAGCAAAATTGGTGCTGTGTCAGCTCATTGTATGCAAATCAAGCTGAAAGAAGGAAAATGTTGTTATAATATAACCCTTGGGAATCAAGAACATAAGGTTAGAGATGAAGCAAGAAAAAGTTCTAACTATGTGATTAGCAAACTTTCAAAATTTGCACACGTTATATCTACCTTTGTTGATTAGCAGCTCCTTCTGTACTTTGTCATCCTTCAAGAAATGCATATGACTTGACACTGCAAGCAGCAAGGATTTTTAACTCTTGGAGACCCTCTTCATTCTTGTTTTTCACTTTTCTGACTGAGGGCCTGGGCTAGGCAGAGAGTAGGGATTTCACTGATGTGAGCAAAATCACAATGATCTGCCCTTCTTCTTTAATATTTTAGTTAGGCAGATGCTGTCCCTGGGGAAGGATTTACCTGTTACTTTGTGGACCACAGATAGTAGACTCTATGGCCCTCTCCAATCCTACACTTGCCCTACTCTGAAGAAATCAAGTGCCAAAATCTGGATATCAAACAGAGATCAAAGTTTGTAGCATTCAGTGAAGGGCATTCTCTTGACTTACTGTTCTCTATATATTTCCCAATATGAACATAACTACATGAATATTAGTGAAGATCAGCAAGGATTACTGCTAAAATTACTACTGTCTAAATACCTACTTACTTGTTTATGAGCACTGAATATCTTTTATAAAGTTCTGATCTTACAGGAGATGTGTACAGAACAAAGAATATAGAATTAAGTTATTGTAAATACATTATTTATTCTAGTCGTTTCCAGTGACAACTCATGAGTGATAGCACTGCTAAACATGACTGCTGTGATGTCATCGCTCATCAGTGGAAATGAACTCTGTGCCTACATCTGCCTTATTGCAAATTTTGTTTCATAAAACCACACCAGCATTTATGGGTTTTGTATTTTAGTATTTTTCTAAAGTTAAGTATATTGCCTTGAGCAATGTCAGATATGAAATGTATCCTTGGGGTATTCCTCCAAAGCATGTGCCTTTTACACAGAAACCTGAGACATAAGAATTATTTTGGTCTTTTGGGAAGGAACAGATTATTCCTGCAGAAAGCTGTATTTTTATTAATAGCGAGTGTTATTAAATTTTCAAACAAGGACAGTGGTTCTACACTTCAGTGCTATGTCCAAATACATGGATTAATCTTTAAGAACAAATCCACTAAAAAAGGTCTACCTCAAAGTTTCCAGAGAATCAGTTAATTAGGGGCTGAAAGCCATTATAATATTTGATCATGTTTAACATACTAACCAAAATATTCTCACAGTGCACAGCAGTAAATGAATTCCATATTAAAAAACTATCTTGAACACATTAAGAAAAAATGTGCATCTGTCATGGTTTTATGATTTTTGGCATTGGTATTCCACATCATAACATCATGTAGTGCATTAAGAGTTAAAGAGTTAAAGCTCCAGCTCTGTGGATCATCAATTGTTAGGGTATACCTGTCTCAGAAGAGAAGAAGAACTAAATTCCCCAGAGGACTGTGTGATGCTTTGCATTTTTACGTGTTTCCACTCAGAGGGAAAAGATAAAAACTGTCTGCGGTCACGGGACTCGTTTGCTCTTCCCTATAGGATCGACTCAGCAGTGGGTGCTCGCTGCTGTCTTGCCTTCAGTGTTAGCGTAAGGCCTTCGGTTTATCGGACACACTCTCTCTTGCACATTTTATTTGGTTTATTAGCTTCAACTCCAATTATATTGTATTGTATCGTGTTATTTTGTTTTCTGATATCTTATTTAGTAAATTAGCTTTCCTCCTCAGATCATTGCCGCTGTTTTGTTTCTAGGCCCATCTCCCTTTTCCCTTTTTCCTTTTCCCCCTTCCCCTTTCCTGGGGCATGGGTCCATGGGTCCCCTGCACCAATCATCCCGGAACCGGGCTGAACCAGCCCAGTAGAAAGGTGACAGGATCTAATGTTAAATGTGAATTACTGATAGCACAAAACTTCTACCTTTCAAAGCAGCCTTAACCACAGATGAGAATTTGTCTTTACTAAATATTGTACTTAATTGGATAGACAGGAGGAAAGAAGAAAAGGTTGAAAATTAATATACTAAATTATCACTGTGGGAATAAGTTAAAAGGGTCACATATAATGATTACTTTCAATACTAAAAGAAGACATTCCACTAAAGCACATTAAAGGAGATTATTTTCATCAGGTTACACACACACATGAGTACTCTGAGAATTAAAGTGGCTGATGGCAATATATGAAAGCCTAGTTCTGTCTGAAAAAGTTGATAATGGAATTCAATATGAAGTAACTAATAAAGCAGAAAAATATTTTCTATATATTTTATTAAGCCTCCTCATGAAGACAAGATTCCAGTTAAACTGTACTGTGGTATTTTTAGCTCTGAAAAAAGATTGTTCCAACATTTAATAGTACATCTCAGAAATTACTCATACTAATTTCTTTGAATAATCTCATGTAGATTAACACTAAGAAATAATATGTTGCAGCTACAGGTAAATTGCTCAAGTTTTCCTTAAAAAACAACTATAATCCAGATTTACCGGGATACTATAGGAAAAAACTATTGAAAATCTGCTTTCCAGACTGACATATTTTGCCCTCCTATTTCTTCTGCTGCTGTTCCTCCAATGCCTTAATGGAATTTGTGAAAGTCTCAAGAGTAAGATCAGCTGAAGTCATAGATTTTAATGGCTCAAAATGTAACTGGAAGCTGGTAAAGCACAAAATCCCAAATCATGCAAAACTCAGATGAGCTGAGGGCATCATTATGAAACTTGGAACTGAAAACAGTTTGCCAGGAGGCTATTCAGGTGAACTTAAGCCCAACACTAAAGAGAGATAAAAGTATTTAAGCTCCATAGTGAGATCTGTGAAAACCACCATTTATCTGAAACTGTGGCTTGATTAGAGAAAAAATATTCCAAAAATTTAAACTAGAGAAATATTCACAGCAGCAGTGGCAAAAATGGAGCTACACCAAGCCAAGTACCCGGACTTAGCAGTGGGCCTACTCTGCTGCCCTTCAGCACAAATAATAAATTTCCCCTTTACCACTACAGGTGCAAGGCTAGACATGAAATACTGGCTTTACAAATAGTCATTTTTATTAAAACATAAGCACACATCAAGAGATTCACAGGCAAACAAAACCTCAGACAGTTGTATCGCTATATTAGCTCATCAGACCTTCTTCAGTTAATCATTAAGTAAATTTGAAAACACTCCATAGGTCTCTAATTTTTTTAACTTATCAGGAAAGTATTAAAACAGCAACATTCATTGAATTCTGGCTAGAATTGTTTGGGCTTGTTTTTGTAGTAATATTTTGTTTCTAGAGAAAATATAGTCGAAGCTTTCATTCATCACAAAACATCTAATAAGTGTTTAAATCTCTCTCCAAGCATTTGTTTTGCTAGTCCTCTCAACATTTCCTTTTGTCTCTGACCAAACCTCACATCGATGGCAGAGGATCTAATTATATTGATTAGTCCTTAACACATTGTTACACTGAGAAACTTCCATGAATGGAAGACTGCTGATAAAAAGGTCTCAGAGGAAAGAGATGCCCCATCCTTAGCTCAGTAGTTTGAAGAGTCACATGCAGACCAAGCACATGAGTAAGTACAAGTTCTCTCTTCCCATGCCAGCATATATCCTACTGTTAAGTATTTGGCAAAAAAATAAATAAATAAAATAGTATCATAGAGTAGCAGATTAGCCCACAGCAGAAGATTGCAGTCTACGTCCTTACAGGACAGGCTTTCTCTGCGACTCCCATAGAAAACACAAGCTGTATCGAGGTGGCTTTACCTTTCAATGAAACAGTGATATATTTTCTTTTTTTCCCTGAAAAAAAACAAAATTAATTTAAAGCCAAGCTTTTAATTTCTGATTCCACCAAAGAGTTTGGGTGAGAGCTTGGAAAGATTCACAACCTGTTGAACTTGAGTAACAGGGAATTCACGTGAAAATAAACCTACAAGTAGTCATTCCAGATTTACAGACAGACTATATACAGACCCTGATTAAAATATCTCTCAAATCCAAAAGCAGACATCCTACTGAATTCACTGGACTTTGTGCTTTTAGTACATTGTATTACTAAATAATACATTTATTGTGATGGTAAAAAGAACAAGTAAGGCTTTGACAGCAGATGAGATCCCATAGGACATTTAGAAAACATAGCCATTTTAAAGTCCTTTTTTTTTTTTTTCAAACAGAAGAAATTAAAATTTATACCAACGCTAGAAAATACATGGATCAGACAGGCCAGAAAGTCTGAAAAAATTAAAATTGCAGCATTTAAACCTGGTCCGCTTGACACATAACTGTATGCAAAATCCTAGCTGAGATCAGATTTCAATTTGAAAAATAGAGTGCCTTTTAAAAATGTTTTGATTTTTTTTTCAACCTGATTCCTGCATAATTTGCCCATAGCATCAGAGGATCTACACTTTTTTGCCCAGTATAAGTAATTAGAAAGTAGCTAGTTATGATTGTGATTTACAGTTAACAGAGCTTTCTGGAAATCTTCCATCACCACATAGTTAACTTCCTACACACACTTTTACCAGAAAAAAAAAAAAAAAAAATTGCCCTTAGCCAATTAGAAATATTTCAAAGTTGGAAAAAAACTGAAATAGCAAAATTCTCTATAAAACAAAAAACGCAGCTGTAACAGTGAGCAAGAATATTTACTGAAATACCCTCCTCATTGGTAGTTTATTTTTTTTAATCTCCTTCTCTTTCAAGCTTTCTTTCATTTTCTTTTTTTAAGAACATATATAGTGATTCCTGTACCTCTGCCAGAGCATTTGTATAAATGGTTTTGTTTCTCATTGTTTAGTGATTAGAGCCCCCATTCAAATTCAAAGCTTGGTGCATCTTATTAATGTCCTACAAAATGTATATCATTCTGCATCTCTCAGAAGAGGCACTTCTCAGTGTCAATTCAGAGTGAAGTTTGTGGCCTTTCTTCATTGAAACTCTGATGGGAAAAGCATTTCTATGCAGCTCTAACAGTTGCAGCAACAGCACTGAAGATATGCATTCATCCAAACTCCACCTCTGAAACTCTGAGATTTCAAATGATCAGAAGCTTCACAAAATGTTCTACTGTTTGGATTAATCTGACAAGGCTGGTTCTGCAGATAAAAAGCAATCTTGTCTTGAAATCCAATTTGAGGCAACAGGAAAGCAAACAAATGGGTCTGTTCAGCCTTGAGAAAAGAAGACTCAGAGGGGATCTGATCCACATCTATAAATATCTAGGGAGTAGAAGGCAAAGCAATGAGGCTGGGCTCTTTCTCAGCAGTGTGTGGTGATAGGACAAGGGGAAATAGCCACGAACTGAAGCATAGGAAGTTCTGCACAAACATGCGTCGGAACTTCTTCACAGTAAGGATGATGGAGCACTGGCACAGGCTGCACAGAGAGGTGGTGGAGTCTCCTTCTCTGGAGACGTTCAAGACCCACCAGGATGCCTACCTGTGCAACCTGGGCTAGGGAGCTGCTTTGGCAGGGGGTTGGACTTGATGATCTCTGGAGGTCCCTTCCAACCCTTACAATTTGGTGATTCTATGAAATAAATTGTAAACAGAGAGAGTAAAAGATACAAACTTTTAGAGAAAAAAAATCTACTGTTGCACAGAAGGTGAAAATACGAAAAATAGATGTGTGTAACAAAGTTTTCACATGAAACACATGAAACAGATCTACATAGAGAAACAGAAGTTAATTCATTCTGCTGCTTCCTCCTCTTTTCCAGTTGCACACAATTTCTGGGGAAAAGGGAAGGGAGAGGGGGATGACAGAAAAAAAAAAAAATCCAACCTCTTCTTGCACTTCAGTTGCACTGAAGAACTCTACTTTATCTGAGTAATACTGAAATTAAAAGCGGGCCAGCCTTTCATACAGGAAGCACTCTGTCAATACAACACAGACAAAATATGAATATACAGTTTCCAAGTAGTCTCAGAATAAAATATATATGCCCAGACATTCAAACCGTATAGCAAATAAATTTCCACCAAAGTCTGTGTGAAAGTAGCTAGGGAACTGTCATGCTTTCCCAGAGGGACATTAATAGAAATAGAAGCTGGGTGTAACAGGGGGATCAGCAGTAATGATCCTTTGTCCATTGGAGTGGTGACCTTTTAATTATGTACATTATGCACAATATTTCAGTCTCTGCCTGGTCTCTGGAGTGGGACATGTAGTTCATTTCCTGGGTTTAACAAGCCACAATTTATTTGCTGACTCTTCATCTTGGTTTGGTGTATTTTGATGCACTTGAATTCTATTTTCAGCAGATTTTCCAATTCCCTTCCATTTGTTTGTTTCTCCCTCTAGACTGTGTTTCATTTATTTATATAGTTATATATTTATTTTTTGTTCTATTTTTGTCTGGTACACTTTTCTTGTTATGTTTTCACAACTGTCATTCCTTTGCAAACAAAAATGTATGGACTTTCTAGGGAAGATTGCTCATATACTGACCATTTTATTTTGCTCTACCTGGTAAAAATATCTGTTTTAATATTAAATTATCCTTGTGTTTTAAATTCAAGTAAAGATAATCTAATGTATTGGAAGTCATCACTATTTCTTTCATTTCAATTTTTATTAATTTTCCTTCACACGGATCATCATGGGGTTTCTAAGTTCCTATGTCTAAACTAAGAATTCAGATTACAAACAGAGTAAGGAAAGTTGTCAACAGGAGTCTTCTGACAAAGTTCCTCTTCCCAGTGACTATGTGGGCAGCCTACTCTGCTGCTAGAAGACTTATGCTTACACATATAAAACTACATAAACATGTCCTAGATTCCCATTTCTCTACTCAGGCACTAAGAAAACTCTCTTCTAAGACTTCAGCATTGCAGCTAGAACAAAGTGTAAACTGCACAACTGAAATCCAGAATCAGATACAAACTTCTGAAAAGTTTGAATTCTATAAAGCAGTAACTTGAGTCAGGAGAGACCAACAAAGACACTTGCTGCATCTCAACACATAGAAGAGAATGAACGCATAGAGTAATGTATTTGGGTTTTGCTTCTGAATGTCCTTTGTGCTTCAAAGCATTACCAAACTGAGACACAGGTATTTTTGGAGATAAAACTGGATAAGCAAACCCAGTGGGATATTAAAAATGAAAAATAAAATATAGAATAATTCTACCAGGCACTTCAAAATGTCTTACAGTTGTTGTAGCAAATAAGCTGAGATGCTTACACAACTAAGTCCAAAGTACTCCAAACTTCAGTTTGACATTAATGTATTGCTTCTGAAGAAAGCAGAGAGGCAGAAACATTGCAGTACGGTTTTGAAAGATGAGAGAAGCAGGATTATAAACAATTAAACACAGATAAACAATGCTTTGGGAGGTAGAAAACCAGGACACTAATGAGAAGTTATATCTTTACCTCAGAGCCTTGCTATTTACCTCAAGTTCTTCAGCATTTTCTTTTGGGATGTCTTTAAAATACGTCATCTGCCCAGTATATGTGTTTGTCAGAATTATACATAACCATTGAAAAACAGAAAAAAGATGGAATCAGAAAAAGTGGTTCCAAAAATAATCCACAAGGGCCTCATCTTCCCATTTAGGAAATGAATACATTAAGTACTATTAAAAGTATGGCCTATTATTAAACTCAACCTTCGTCTGAAGTTTCTGAGTACTCTTACTGGCAACTTCTGAAAGTACAGTCCTGTGTACCAAAATGCATCTGCAGAGAACACGGTCTTTCATTTTGGAATACTTTCTGTCCTAAAGATGAGCAAAAATCAAACAAGTTTTTTTTTTAATCCAGAAGGTGCACACTTCTCCTGGTAAAATTTGGCTCATGGGTGTTAAGCAAGGCAACACGAACAGATTTATATCAACACTGTATGTCTCTGGGTTGTTACTTGATGTTTGTTTTTTGAACTGCCACTGATTTATCAAATGGATCTTTATAGGACTATGTTTCATAATGATGTTCTTAAACAAGCATACATGGTGTCTTAAGATCTCTGATGTTCACAGTATGTATCATTCCTAACATGAATGGTGATGGAAGTATATAGCTTATAACTTCATCTTTAATTCACTGTGCAATAAGACATCCTGCAGATTAAATAAAGAGGTCTTCATACATTCTACTGTTCAATGCAATTCACGTACTGTTTTTAATTTTATTTGACCTTGATTTAAATATAAAATTACTGTTCTGTTCAAACCCTCATGTTGATAATCTTGTTTTTCAAACTGGTTGCCCTGCACCACTAACAATCCTGATCTATATTATCTGCTTAAATCCTACCTGAAATTCTAAGGTTCTGAGAACAGTTTATGCTTGATTTATAATTACTGCTTGAAAAACAAATGAACAAGAAAGAAAGAAAGAAAGAAAGAAAGAAAGAAAGAAAGAAAGAAAGAAAGAAAGAAAGAAAGAAAGAAAGAAAGAAAGAAAGAAAGAAAGAAAGAAAGAAAGAAAGAAAGAAAGAAAGAAAGAAAGAAAGAAAGAAAGAAAGAAAGTTAATGAAGTTAATGTTAAGATTGTTTCTCAAGGGATTTTGAAATAAAAAGAAATACCAGTGAGAGAGAAAAAAATAGAAAACTTTCACAGATTAAACTCTATGGACAATAACCTCCTACAGTTGAGGTTCTGTGATTCTCTATTTGTTATTAAATACTGCGACATTGCCAGTACTACTGTGCTCATTAGAAATGAACTCCATTCATTAGTGGTTTGGATAATGTGCCAAAATGCCAAGATGTGCCTAGACAGCTGAGTACAGACAGTTCTTCCCCTGACAAAGTGGTCACAGATAGATGCTTTTCCTGATGTTTAACTGTCAATCAATATAATAAACGAGCTACCCATCAAAAGGTTCTGGAGCATGCTTGAATGCATATAATGCCACTTACACAACAATAGCAATGACTCTGAGTACTGAATTAGGTCATTCAAAAATGTTTTTCAAAAATAAAGGGGAAAAAAAAATGGGATGTAGAGGCTTGAAACATAAACTGAAGACCTGTTGTTATGTGTGCATATATCAATTAGAGTTGACCAGCTTTGAAAATGCTACTCATAGAGCTACTAAGAAAAAGGCTCACTGCTGGTAGAGGCAATGAGTTAACCACAATAGAGCTGAGTATGAGATTCAGAGTTCTGCTAAGCCAATTTCTTGCAGTGCTTCATCTTGTGCAAACAGCTCTTTAGAATTAATATCACAAAACATATGGTTTCTTTATGTATCTTAAATCTCTTGTGGAAAGAGTAAAAACATAGGTGCCCTTCAACTTTTGTGGTACCTGGACAATAAAAAAATTAGTGAAAAAACATATGACTGCAACCCAGACACTGATAGACTTCCACATCACATTTGTCAAAGAAGAAATCGTTAAGAAGCTTCACAAAAATTCTGTGAGATATGTGAAAGATTTCCATGCTAAGAACTACGACCAATTTTTCTTGTCAAAACCTAGCACTAAATAAAAGCAAACCATGTTTGTTTAAAGATGAAAGGTACCACACAACAAAATCAGCATTCTCTTTAAATATATATATATATATATATATATTTTTTTTTTTTTTCAAGAGAAAGTACAGTGTTCTGTAACAATAAAATATTTCCAGAATAAAAATAGTTGTTTAGAATCGAAATCTGTCCCTGACCCTGTTTGAACTGCGGGACCAGGTTAGACAATATGATCTCCAAAGATGTTTTCCAACTTCAGTGATTCTCTAAGTTTGAAATTACCTTCGCATAAACAACACTACATGGGCCTCTCTATCACCACCAACTGAAGAAATGTGTCATTAGATCCTGTTTCAGGCATCCAGCCTCCATAGTGCTTAAAGATAAAATACTTCAGCTACTGGCTATAACAGCAATAAATATATTTAAAAACAAAACTACAAGAAATACTGTGTACTTATAAGGTCAACCTCAGAAGGTTTGAAGTCACTTTGTGACCATATGTGAAATTCAGGATGTAGTTTATAACCTCAAACTATCTGAGAAATTTGGTAGGATATTTTCTCACAAATTAACTGGGGGAAAAACAAAAGGAAATTTCAAAAATATACTGTTTTTGTTCAGAAAAATAATGTCTTCTCCAAATGCTCTCACCTATGAAAGACATTTTTGCAGCTGTTGCTGCTAACAATAGGAGAGGATGGGACTTTCTTTTAAAATTTAGAACTTTCCAGTGTGAAAGAAGGCCAGTCAGTTGAACATCCCATGACCATGCAAGTTTCACAGTATCAAGTAAAGGAGTAATGAAAGATAGGATGTGAGATCAAGAGTCTAAATTAAAAGCATTACTTTATTCAAGCTGTCAACAGAAAACACATAAAACTCTTTCCCCTGCCTTTATAAGCAATAGAGGGTTTTAAATATGTTGACCTAAAATGAAGATAATAGCATAATGTGATATCAGTGGTAAAATCAATCACTCCGTAGAAGATGTATGCTTCAGTAACAGATACAGAGTGTGACTATGCATTAAACACTTAATAGCAGAATACATAATGTTGTTTAATGCTATTCTTATACCTAATTTTATGGTACATGCTTAACACTGCAGTATGGAACATCACTGTAATAGCAAACTTGAGATCTGAAAATAATTGTTATAAATGAATTTGCAGTTATTAGGAATATAAAGAATGCAAAAGCTGTTTATATATTTAATCAATCCATACATTTCTGATTATTTTTATATCACAGGACATACAGTATAGCATAAAATAGAAATAACTTAAGAGTTATGATTTAACTAACAATTTCTATCTATCTTGCAGAAATAGGAAAATAAACACTCAATAAAAAGAATAAAAGCATATAGAATAGTTTTTAAAAAGCTGCTTAATAATTTTCATGTGTGTGTGTCTGTGTACATGAGAGAGGAATATTGACTAAAATAATCACTACCTTGGGAAAGGCATTTGATTAATTAACACATAAGCAATTAAGTAAATTGTCTAAATTATTTCAGATTTCTGACTTAAGAGCTAGTGTTTGATTAGACTGTCTGGAACCTGTCATGTGTGATCTGATTAGTATTTAACAATGACTTGCTTTAAGAATACACAGTGTCTATACGATAACAAAATTGCAGCCCCAGAGGAAAGAATTAGAGATAATTATCTCATTTTTTGATGAGAGTGAATTGAATTATTAGGCATTAAGTTTTCCTGAAAAAAAAAAAAATAATAATCATGAGTACTTCATTTTAAATTCATACAGCTAACACTATTATTACTGTCATTCAGAAACATCATTTCTGCCACTGATTACTCTAGTAGAATGACACACTGTCAAAGTTAATTTCCAGAGGTCCTTCTAAATGAGAATCTTGAAGTTTGACTCATTTTGTGTTCCTAACTACACAAAACTCAAATATTTGACCTGTTGCCCTCCCATCAGATGCCTATTACGGACACAGCGCTCTCTCAAAACCGGATTATCTGCTAAGCATTTTTCTAGCTCTAGGGTCAGGGAGCGTTACAAGGGGTGTTAGAGTGTAAATGGGTACTGAAGGAAGGGTAAACTGCCTGCAGCCAGAGTCAACACATTCTGCAAAAGGTCTTCCCATTTTCACCAAAAGCACTTTGAACTCACTGGTGCTGCTATCATTTCAGTAGCAGCAGGCTGAATGGGGACAGAGATTAAAGACACCATTTGTTTCTGTGTTCAGAAGGAGCACTCAGAATTGAGGGGTTGGGAATAGTAGGTCTTAGACCTGTCTCTGGCTTTCCTCTTAGGGACGAGGCGCTCAGTACTCCAGCACTGAACCCCTAGCTGTGCTGGTAACACCAGTGACAACAGCAGGGGTTAATTACAGCATAATCTGCCAGCTGTGCAGATTCCAGCCCTCCAGTCTGGCCCGTCCAAAGAAATAAATCATGTAGAAGAAAGACATATTCCCAGTGGAGTAGAACCTAATGGCAAAACTGTGCTCCCACAAAGGTCACTTAAAGGCATTTACACATACTACAATTATCCAGGTCATGAGAAAAAGGGGACAAGGAGTCCTAGAGCAAGGCAGACATGAATTCCTTCAAACTAGGATGTTTTCACTGACAGATTTCATGCACTTGTAAAATTTGGCGCTTGTGCACCACATTCTGCAGAAGTTGGGTGCAGCAGTATACTGAGAAAAAATTAAGATACATGGTGGATAAGCCAAAGGTTTGAAGAACATTTTGTGTAGC
Source organism: Callipepla californica brunnescens (assembly GCA_023055505.1). Lineage (NCBI taxonomy): Eukaryota > Metazoa > Chordata > Aves > Galliformes > Odontophoridae > Callipepla > Callipepla californica. The sequence goes on from JALIRH010000002.1 coordinate 63,686,569, forward strand.
AGCAAAACCAGGAAACAAATCAAGATTTCCCAGACTTGAGCATTTTCTAGGAAACAGATTTATTCAGTGAACTTTCTTGGTTTAAAATCTACACTATTTCAAACACAAGAAACCTGAAAGAACTGAAATTCAGTCAGTTCTGTAACTGACCTGCTGGATGAATTTAAACAACTCATTTTTTAAATAGTCTTCCTTACCTTCGTGGTTTGCAGTACTGGAAAAGTGATGCCTACCCTTTGTTTTGTAACAGCTGATTTTATTAGCTCAATCCTTACTGAGTTCCTTCTTCAACGTATACATTTCTCTCTCTTCTTGATTACTTGGGTGATTCTGATTCATAAGCTGTATAGGTCAACTTAAGGCAAAAATTCCGATTTTTCCGAGATCTCTCTTGGAAAATGAAATGGCTGTTTTGTGGAAGAAAGGACTAGAGAAAATCATGGAGCACATATAAATAAATATGTCCTTGACATAGAAAAATGATGATGAGAGTTATAAGAAGTAGATTTGACCTTTGTTCTTTCTGCTTCTGGCAAGTACTGGAAACCTATGCCTGGAAAGCTATGCTGCAGTTACAGCTGAAAATCTGAAGTCTGTAGAGTTATTATAATATATCCACACCTACATGTTTCAGAGATAGGAAAGTCTTTATCAAATTGAAATTGTAGAAACAAATAAAAAAAGAAAAAAGAAAAAAGAAATAAAGAAAAAGAAAGAAAAAACAAGCAAACAATAAAAGCCCTCTCCTGCATACTGAAGAATATCTTAAAAGAACAATAAATAAAGTTGAGGTAGTTTAGACAGGCCTTATCCTTATTTGTGTGTGTGGATGGCATGAAAAATCAACAATTCTGATGGTGAGATTTTTCATAATAAATATCAACTATGATCTTACTCTTCTTTAGCATAGAGTGCACACAATGATCATTTCAATAACACACTGAGTTAGCAGAATATTATCTTACTAGGAATCACTGTCCTATTAATTGTAGATTTATTTCTTTAATGTTAAAATACAGCACATTCTGGAATATGAATTTAAATGCAGTGGATAATGCTCAGATCAATATACTGTGTGGCTGTGTTGCTGCTGCGCAAAAAGTCATCTGCTCAACAGCAATTTTATTTCTGAATTTCCTAAGCTATCAAGGGAAAAGCAAAAGAAAAAGATCTCTCCTCTAACACAGTAATAAATGCAGTGTATAAAAACAAAATCTTGTGACCTGCATTTCTGAGGCTCAGTTACTGTCTCCTGAGAGAAGAACTGAAAGTGGCCAGAGCTCATCTTACCCATTTAGACGGAATTACATAAGATATGGAGATATCAATTATATTTTAATAATGAAATATTGAATTACTACCTTAGACTTAATCTTTATAAATAAAATGCTGATTCATATATGATCTAACCCCTGAATTCACTCCAAAAGGACAGATGTTGTTCCATTCTTTTGCTGAATTATATCAGTTTTTCTTGTCAGAAGCTTCAAAACTTTTGATGGCTAATCTTCGTGCAAGTTGTTTCTATACACAATCAGAATCGCTTTTCAGCACCAACTGATTTCAAACCATATCAGGTATTTCTCATTATCTTGCAATGATTTGAAACAGAAAGAAAAATATAGAGGTATCATGCTATATTTACCCAAAAATGAAAGTGAAAACAAATATTTACCATATACAGCTGAATGGTCTAGCACAGATTAAGTATTGATAATCATGGAATCACAGCTTCAGGAAAAATATTGATAAGTGCTAAAAGAAAGAATAAATGAACTGAACATTATCTAAGTAACTGCTAATGAAACTGTGATGCTCCTTATACCATCTAGATGAGTATCCTTTTGAATGTAAACCTCATTTTCCCATTTGCACAAAGCAACAAGAAATGATTTGGAGAAAATCAGATGCAAACACAAACTATTTCACAAAATATAAAATTATGCTGCAAGATGTTAAACTAATAGAAACAAGGAAAGTGAACTTACTGAATTGTATATGCTGCAACAGCAAAACACTGTAGACATGAACCACAGAAAGTAGATGCCTTTCATAGTGCAAGATAAACAGAAGTCAGCAAAGTCTCACCATTGAGTGATGTTAAGGGAAACATCACTCCCATATACAAGAAATGGAGAAAGGAAGATACAGGGAACTACAGGCTGGTGGGTTTCATGTGTGCCTGGGAAGATCATGGATTGGATCTTCCTGGAAGAGATGTTAAGGCACATGTGAGTTGAAAAGGATCATCTCTGAGGCAGCCAGCATGGCTTCACCAAGGGCAGATTTTGCCTGACTGATCTGGTAGCCTTCTGTGATGGAGTAACAGCACTGATCAACAAAGAAAGGGTAACCGATATCAGCTACCTGGACTTGTTCAAGGCCTTTGACACAGTCCCTCACCACATCCTTATCTCTGAATTGGAGAGACATGGATTTGAATGTTGGACTATTTGGTGGATAAGGATTTGATTGGAAGGTCACAGCCACAGGGCTGTGGTCAATGGCTCTTTGTCCAGGTAGAGGTACATGAGACTCTAATGCAGTTTAAGGAGGCCTAATGCAATATTTTTCACTTGGGTTGAGTCAGTCCAAAATTTGAGTGCAAACTGGGGGAAGAAATCCTTGAGAGCAGCCTTGTTCTGGTGGACAAAAAAACATACATTGTGCCACTATGCAATCCAGAAGGCCAACAATATCTAGGGCTGCATCAAAAGAGGAGTAGCAGCAGGATGAGGGAGGTGACTTTCCCCCTCTACTCTGACTTTACAAGGCTCCATCTGGAATATTGCATCCAGGCCTGAGGCCCCTAAAATAAGAAGGATGCAGAGCTGTTAGAAAAGCCTCAGAGAAGGGCCACAAAGGTAATCAGAGGACTGGAGCATCTTTCCTATAAAGAAAGGCTGAGGGAGCTGGGCTTGTTTAGCTTGGAGAAGAGATGGCTGCTGGGAGTCCTCATTGCAGCCTCCCAGTACTCGAATGGAGCTTACAAGCAGGAGGTGGACTGAATTTTTACATGGTCTGATAGTGACAGGACAAGGGGGAATGATTTTAAGCCAAAACATGGGAGATTCAGTTAGATGTTAGGAAGAAATTTTTTACTTAGAATGCTATGAGGCACTGGGACAGTCTGTCCAGTAAGCTGTGGATGCCCCATCTCTGAAGGTGTTCAAGGCCAAATTGCATGGGGCCCTGTACAGCCTGATTTGATGGCTGGCAGCCCTGTCCATGGCAGGAGGATTGAAACAAGATGATCTTTAATGTTCCCTCTAACTTAAGCCATTCTGTGATTCTATGACTAAAATGAGCAACAGGAAGTTACCATCTAATTACTATGACCTAGAACAAATGAAGCACTACAGCTCTATCCCGAATCAAACTGATTTCAGTTTCACATAAACAGGCTCAAAAAAATGCAGAATGCTATTCCTTCACAGAAAATGCTGCGTAAAAACATAGCATTCCTTCATCAAATTAGAAATCTTCCTGTTGTTTTCCTGGCTTTCTCCTCATACTGTTTCATCTTTGAAGATACAAATTAGTAGCTTTTGGTAAACTCCTAAAAATATCCTGGGTTAGCATGCAGCACACAACTCTTTGTAGAGATGAGAAACATAAGATCCTAAATAGAGGTGTTTCTAACTTCACTGACAACTCTATTCTGAATATGCAGAATTTATCAAATATATTGAATATATATTTTGAACAAAAATGATCTGAATATGCCTTGTTTCAAAATGTCAATGAAAACTATGTTGTGAAGCTAGGCTTTATTTGTTTAGAAAGCTCACATAGCTATTGAAAGGAGCAAATATTTCAAAAGTATCAAAAGTTCTCTTTATTTTTCTATGTCTCACACCTGGTGCTGACAGTTAAAATTTCTTATGATCACAGCATTCCTTTTGAGAGGCACTGTCAAACAGACAGAGAGAATTTACTAGCCTCTGTGATAGTTCATCATTAGAATTCTATTTAGAAAAATGTATAATTCATTCTGTTCCTGCATATGCTTGTAATCTTCACATGATTTGGTAAGGAATAAGAATGAAATCAATCCCGACTGAAGTTTGGAAAAACAGAATTAAGCATCACATACTGCAATGGGAAGTAGCAGTATTTCATGGAGGTTAACAGAAGCTCCTATGCTGTTGTGGTCTTTCAGCAATATCATGAACTATCTCTGTCTGGCAATTAAACTCAGAACATAATAGTCAATTTAAAACATACTGGGGTGTGAATCAGATTTTTTTCTGTAGTCACTGAACAGGCAAAGTGAGATGTTTTCTGAATTATTATTATTCTAAACATAACCAGAAACATAGTATGGGATTTGGAATTACTAGGTTCAAAATTCATCACTTCCATAATGTGCACAAATTACTTACTTCCTTGATTAAGCATACACACTTCCAAAATGAACCTCATAATTACATACTTTACCTAGTCACAGTCCTGTTATTGCCTTAATAAATACAAAGGAATTAGCTGTGAAAGAATTTAAGGAACATTTATAAATCCTGTTTTGTGTCTTCTCCAGATAAAATAATTTTACAAGTATAATCTTATGGTAGAAATCATCCTGCTACTTGATGCTTATGAAATGCTTATGACAATGTTGCCTCATTTATAGAAAGCACCATCAGTTACAGCCACAGTACAAACATACTCTAAAAAGCTGAGGCATCTGCCTTGCTTTCACTGATCATAGAAGAGTCAGAATACCCTGGAAAAGAGTCAACAGAACACTTGTGTTTTTCTTAGGTGCTAGATGTATCTGGAACTGAATCCAGAACTTAAGTAGCCTGAGCAATTGACCGTGTCAACAGTTTTTGAACCAGGTTTTTCCAGATGACAATAGAAGTAGATAAAAGGCAATTAATGACAATCTATGTCATCACTTCTTACTCTCATATATTTTGTTCTATTCCTGAATTTACACAAAAGGATTGCAAGTCAAAGGGACAAAATTTACTGAAAAATGCTGTTTTCTGAATTTTTTTTAATTAATGAAAAATTAACAATAAGTAGTCAATTTGTGCTGTGCCCCAAAACAAAATTAAAAATCAGAAAATTAAAGATAGTAATGCTGAGAGTTAATGAAAGAGCAGTAGTATTTACATTTTTCTCTCACTAAATAGAACATTATGTTGATCATATTCTCTTTTTGAAGTTGATATGATTTTGAAAAGAATTATCACAGAATCACAGAATTGTAGGGGTTGGAAGGGATCTCTAGAGATCACCAAGTACAACTCCCCTGCCAAAGCAGGCTTTCTAGACCAGATTGGACAGGTAGACATCCAGGTGGGTCTTGAACATCCCCAGAGAAGACTCCACCACCTCTCTGTGCAGCCTGTGCCAGTGCTCTGTCACTGCACTGTGAAGATGTTCCCACACGTTTGTGTGGAATTTCCTACGCAGCAGTTTGTGGTGATTTCCCCTTGTCCTATCACCACACACTGCTGAGAAGACAGCTTCATCCCTTTGCCTCCTTATAAATTATATCTGTGCAAATTACATGGATTTCATTTTCTTGTTCAATCTGGAATGGATAATTGAACCCAAATTCTATGCATTTTACAGTGAAAATTTAACAAAAGAAAGATCTGTAGAAAACCTTATGGAAAAGGAGAACATGCAGAGTTGCAACAATGTTTTATCTTGAGTCTGTAGATGCCTTTGTGATCTTGGCAGCATCTGACTTCCACCTGTTTTTCCACATCAGTCTACAAGAAAGTTTCTCAGATTTCACTGCAAAACCATGTGGCAACATATAGAGGGGAGAAAATGAATACCCCCTAACAGCAGTTCCTCTGTATGGTAACAAACGATACAGGTGCACATGCTGTTCACATCCTACCACGCTCTGTACAACTTGTCCAAAATGAATGTGTGTTTCCCTAAGTAAGCTGGAGAGAGAGGAGAAATAGCACACTACGCATAGTTGGAAGCAAAATCATTAAAATAAACCATTCTGAAAATTGATCAGGGTAACTGTCCATAAAATAAGCAAAAAACAACAACAACAACAAAAAGACAAAAAGGAAGATTATCCCATCAGATAGGGCTCAGAAATCACAGACACTACAGCAATCTGGCCCTGAGAAACATGAGCTAACCTACATCCCTGCAGGCAGGGAGAATCAGCATACGACAGATCAAAATGCAAATGAACATGCATGGGCAATGCTGAAGATGAAAAACATCCAGTGTTGTAAGGAAACAGAGGTAATTATTCTATTAAAAATAATTATTCCTATTAATTATTCTGCTCTAACTGGCTTTCATTTTTTCAGTTTGAGAAAAGCTTCTGCAATTTCAGTGGAATCTTTCAGTTTTTCCTTCCTAAATCTCTGGGTAATAGCCTAGGCATTTGTGGGCTTGTTTTTGTACTGTGTAGAACTCGACCTTTTCATTCAGACATCTTAAAGAGAATTATTTTTTCCTTAGTAACACAGAAGAGTGATATCACTTCCCTGCACAGTCTCTAGTATATTCTAGCTAAATGAAAGGAAGGTTCCTCACCAGTGGTGAAGAATCAGGGAATACACTCAAATTTTCACAGACTCCACAGCTTTACACTTATATTCCACCCTACTGAAGTCACTTTTCTAAGGATGCAACATCAGCCACCTGTCTGATTTTGCAGCCCAAGCATTTGTCACACACACAGACTGCACCACTTTTCTCAAAACTCAGCCTTCTGAGCTTCAGTCATATACAGCCATTGAATAAGTTATTTGTTTTGAAATCCACAAGTCAACGTCATAAAAATGAAGTTTCTCCCTTTCCTCAATTCTCTAATTACAGCTCTGCACTCAGTTCTGCACTGTGGTATAAATTCATATTATATGAAACTTCCTGGCGGTTGTTACTGAAACTGTACTCTAATCTCCATCTATAAATGGAGACAACTCTGCAAAAGTAATTCAGATATGAAGAGAACTAGCTACTCCTCATCAGGAATTTCTTCCTCCCTATTAACTACAATGACTACGTACCTAACAAGGCACTTCAGATACGAGGGGTCGATGCAGGCTGGCTATTTATGCACTTAAAATAAAAGTCCTATTTTTTCACATTAAATAAAGAATACACTAGAGTAAAATTTCCTGTATTTAATATTTTTCAGTTCATACTGATAACTTCAGAGACATATTTTGGGGGGCTAACTCTGGCTACAAGAACAACCAGTAATATAGAAAATCTGCTTGTAAAGGAGAAAATGTAACTAGAGAAGGGCCCATTGGCTTCTGTTTCTTCAAATCTGCAAAGAAAAGTTTCTTCTTTTTTTACATTATCACCATTTTTATCAATATCTCAACTTCTAGGCCGCAAAAAAATTAAAGCAACTGAACCTGAGCTTTGCTTTTATTTGCTCTCATGCAGCTTCTCTGTACTCAATTTGAAACAAGCAAATTTGACTGCCTTTTTCTGAAGGTGAAACTAAGCCTCTGCTTTTACCTACCTCTTTACCTGTACCCCAGACTCATGAGACATTGACTGTACACCAAAATATAATTTCCACCGAACAGCAGCCTATGGTGAAAGAAGAAAAGGATTGGATTAGGGCAGACAAAGAGGTGAGGTGTCAGTTTCCATTTTGAAATGAGCTATCAAGAGACATCACTTGCGGAGAGAGATTGAATGAGTGTGCTTCAGTTCTAACAGGTTCACTCCCCGTGATGCCACTAAACAAAATTTATATCATATACCAAGTGATATGAGGAGGGCCTTTAGAATTGGGAAAAGCACATTTTAAAAGGAAGAAGTTAATGTCTCCTTCAGAGGCCGTAATTTATGTTAGTAGAGGACTATAAAGAAATATATTATTTCCCCATTACTGTCATAACTGAATTGTTACACCAGTCAGACACCTGAAAATTAAAGCTTATGTGTAAACAGGATTAGACAGTGCCATGTTTAATTTGAAAATTCCCTTCCCTTTCTTTGCCTTAGTTTTACCACTTAAAAAGCATTTTATGGAATGGTTTTCTTATGCCACTTTGCTGTACAGTTTTTATAGTGACAGATGTGCCACTTTGCAATCTGCAAACACCGTGCAGTCCTTTCCTCGCATAGAACCATTTCAAAGGGTTTGTGGCATAGACTGGAATTAAAAACTTGTCTGTATGAAGGAATCAGTCTCAAATGAAGGAAAGAAAACGAAAACCTAAACAATTATGGCAATAAAAGAAGGCAAAATACTAACATTTTCTTCAAGTTGTCACAGATGCAGGGTGGAAAATTGAGGGGAAAGCAGTTTTGTCTCTCCTATGAAATCAGGAAAGATTTCAGAATGTTCATTTATTTTCTCAGCTGTAATGAAATCAAAGTCCATGATGTGGGAGAGGAATGGTCCCACCACTGGCTTTCTCTTGAACTAATGTGCTGGACTCCTGTACTTGTTATGGACTACACTTCCACAGTTGTAAAGATGTGACACTTGTCTCTAGCTATGGGTTAGACAAAGTTTTCTTCCTTCTTTTCCCTTCCTGCGAGAGCAGTACATCACTCATCTCTCATTTATGAGAAAGTTCAACAATCCATTTCAGTCACAATTACAATAGTCATTTCTTGAATACACAGAATGTTTTCAGTGGAAAAACGGTTGCAAATTTCTTCCCTGTACCATGATAATGTAGGACACTTCAGGAGATTTTTTGTGCTCATCCACATGACTCATTTTGATTTATATCTCTCATTTTACACTTTTGAACAGTCTCATGCATTTCAAATGATCAGTTACTGTACCATGGTGCCTTGTAATTTCCCTGTTACACACAGGAAAGCAATGTAGGTGCTGGTATTACTCACAGACATCAAGTGCCTACTACAAACAAGTAGTAAACAATGCAATCTTAGTTATCACTCCATCTGTAACACATGAACTAGCTAAGGAGCACTGCAGATTATTATACTGCATACTGAAATCTGGAAGCCAAAAAGCATATTAATACTTCCTGGAAAATAAGAATGATAACATAATATTGAGACCTACAAAAACAATGATCTTAATGGGAAACAAGAGACCAAAATGTTGAGTAACTTGGTCTCACAGCTCATCTTGCTTTGAGATAGCTAAGCTAGAGACCCTCTGAAGTCCCTTTCAATGCAAGTTAATACGGCTCTGTGGGAAAAGGTGCCATCATATAAAATGCCAGTCAGTGTTTCACTTACAGAAACCAGAATACAGGACATGAAAAAGAGAAATAAAATATCCAAGAGTGAATAATTAGAACAAATGATTCCAGCAGAATCACATTCAGGTTTCAGTGAATTAAAAATCACACCACTTGTGCCAGTTAAAAATCACTAGAGGGGAAACCTCTGAAGCAACACAGTTGATCTGCACTGAAATCTTGGCACAAGCAGTATCAGAAAGAGTTGCAAGAATAACAATAGTGAAGCTGATGGGCAAATCTAAGAAGACAGCGCACTGGAAATAATCCAATGTAATATAGCCCTTAGCAAGAGGAAGGGAGACATTTCAGAGAAATAGAGATATATTTGAAAACTAATGTTCAGTTTTGTAGAATCCTTTTGGCAATGATGTTCGTTTTCATTCAGATTGTTCAGACAATTTCTTATTTAAAAGCAAATCCATACAAGACTTCTCTACAGAAATGCCTAGGTACATCTTTGACGATTTTTCAAATATTTTGCATTTCTTTTCTTTATATTCTGTAAGCCTTCAAGATTTTTTCATAGTTCTATTTTAATATCACAATATTCACCTGTGATATCATAATATCCTGTTACACATGCTGGCAACAATAGCAGATTCTTATAGAAGAAGCACAAACAGTCACTGTGAAACCATATGCTCTTACCTGGATCAATCTTTCTTTCTTCTAACCAGGAAGCTTGTCTCTTTCCTCCCAGAATTCCACTCAAAAATAAACACATGAGATGACAGTGTGTCTGTCTACTTTTCCACATCCAAATTCAGACAGGCATTTTCAGAGGATTGCATATATAAGTATTCACAGCTATAATTGATCTGGGTTTTTCTCTTGATGTTTCCAGTTTATTATGCTGACTTACAGCTTTACCTTCTAAAAATTTGTATAAATTTACAGTTAGGTCCTACCTTGAATTTTTGTACAACTAGACTGTGAAGTAGGCAATGTCATTTAAATATTTCAAAAGGAGAAGGCATTTCATTATTTGTTACACGGCCACTTATGCTTTGGAAGAACTTTCTAAAAATCACATGTAATTGAAAAAAGATAACAGAATAAAAAGCATCATGGTATTTGAAGTTTGCTCGCTTTCTCTATACTCCAGAATAAAAGAAACTCCCAGTAACAATAATTTTCCACTTTCCCATTGTGCTTTAAGCTTAGGAACTTCAAGAGTCTTATCAAATGTACTGCAGGTTTTTATTTTGAGAACTGAAACAAGTGACATAACTATAAACAATTTGTGCATATTTTTCTACTTTATAGGATGGAATTTTCCATCATAAGATATTCCTCTTCAGCATTTGTGAGGTAAATTCACTCCCTTTTTATTCAGTTGTTTGTTCAGATTTATTCTATTTAATATAGAAAACAAATTGGTTAAATGAAGATGATAATGCCGATCTTGTATTCAGAGAATGATTTCCTGTTCAATGTAAAATAGAGGATATTTTTTTCTGACACTGCCCTATTCCAGTCTTACATCTGTTACAGGAAAGTTATTGCCAAATCAGCAGGTATGCAATGCTGTAGCAGCTAAGAACAGACACAAGGATGCTTTTGAGCAAGTCCTCTATGCACCTGAAGAGGGTGAAAAAAATGGGTAATTGCTATTCACTTTCAGTTAATTTGTTCTTCCTTTCTGCTCCTCGTCTCTATGACAACACTCTATTACAGCACCCGCTACCCAAATCTGCTGACATCATGGTTTATTCAGAACAATTTCCACTGAAGAATGATGTGAAATTTCTACCAGGAAAAGAAAGAATCTACACATTTGTAAGTGCATTAACTCCTCATTATGTGGATATGCCAAGACCAAGATGCCAATCAAAAAAAGCAATCTGTCTATTATGTGAAAAATATATTTTTTCTCATTTGTGATTCTGGACAATCAAATAAAAACATTATATATATAACTATTAGATTTTATAGAAGTGAGATACCTAGCTCTCATAAATGCATAACACAATGACCCTATATCTAAGTATTAGGGAACAAGACAAGGAAGTTAAAAAATGGAGCAACCTAGAACTGGACCTTCCCAAACAGATAGTGCTCTCTGGAAAAAGCAGATCTCCTAAATAGGGTGAAGATAAACAACTCCCTTTGTTTGATTTAGATAAATCACAAGCTCTCTTAGATCTCAGATATAAAAAATGAGAGGTAGAAGCAAAAATTATCTAACTATCAAGGACAAGAGGAAAAGACAAGAAAGAGAAGCTCAGGAAAAAAAAAAGCTGAATGACTAAGGTATGAAATGTTAAGTGACAAGATCAAAACATCAAGAATAACTTTTTTGTTGTTAGAAATACACCAGCAGGAAGAAAGGGAATTAATTAATCTAGTGCTCGTTAGATAAGAGAAGCTATTGTCACTTGGTCCATGAAGGGCATGATATTTTGTGCCTTTTTCATATTAATTTTTATTATAAAGTGTTAGGTCACATGTAGCAGAGAATACCAACAGGAATGGGAATAAATTCCCAACGTAAAATTTGGTGATAAAAAGGATTAGAGATGATATGAATAAATACATTTTTAACATCATTTAGGTTTCCTGCTAGGGTAATTAAGGAACTAGATGTCAGAAGCAACCTCAAGGTTGTTAATAGTCCTTTCTAAGAGCATTTATATGGTTGGAGAAGGGCAAGAAAGAGAAGACATTAAAGGGAAGCCAGGGAGATGTCATCAAATTTGCTGAACCCTGTGAAAATTCTGGAACAAACAATTGGAAAACAGAAAGAAATGTGTGATAACTAACATAAAAGTAGTCAATTTAGGTCAAACCAACCTATTCGCCTTTATTATAGAATAACAGGTTTTGGAGATACATCAAAGCCATAAATCTTAACTAAAGCTTGTACAACTGCTTCAGAGTAGCTTTCTGGAAAAAAAAATGGCTTTGTTAGTAAAACTTCTAGGATGTGGAAACAAAACCTTAAAAGAGGCCAAATGCGAGTCACAGTAGTTTACCATCCAAATGGAGAGCTGCAGGAAGTGGAACTCAGAGAGGTTCTGCACTATTACTTTGCTATGCAACCTGGATGGTGGAATGCTGCCTACACAGTGATGATGTACTTTAAATTTGAATAAAGCAGGAAATTGAGAGGTGTCACAAGTACATTGGAATTTACAGAGAACAAGATTGTACAGTTAGTTAGGGTTACTAGGTAGAGATAATCACCTGAACACATAGAAAAGGGTGCAACTTGTTATGACAGTGAGTCTTTAGAGAGGGATTTGGAGACTGAAAGTTGAATGCAAGTCAGACAAATGGACTGCGGCAGGCTAAATTTAAGACAGATAAAAATAACTACTTATTTACTACTACTTTACACAGCATGCAGTGACCTTCTGGAGCTTGCTGCAACAAGGTCAAAGGGCAGACAGTATGTGCACATTCAAAAATGGGTTAAAAAAATGCATAGATAACAGGTACAGAAGCAGATAGCAAAAGGACAGCCCTTTAAGGGACTGCAGAATTCAGTTTGTAAACTCCAACCGGTCTGGATGCCCGTGAAGGACACAGATAGTGCTATGCTGAGGTACTCCTTCCCTAAATAAGTTTCACCCCTATAGTGGGACATTTATGTTCTCAGGGTAGGTAGAACAAGAGGATCTTACATTAAAGCAGTCTCTTGTTCCAACAACATACTGTAACAGTAAATTTATAAAGCTGTAAAATGCTCTGTCTTGGCAGGTAGGGAAATTATGCTTGTAAAACCATACAGGTGTAACTGATTCTGTTCTAGGACAGTTAAATGTACTGTTTAACTTCTCTAGGTTCATTCCAGATCTGTGACTCAGAACTAGCAGTACCTTGGATTTCATTGGACCCAGCAGATCCCCAAGGAGACAATTTATACTGTATACAAGTCAATCTAGCAATCAGATTCAGTTCATAATTTTCTTTTACTCCATAAAGCATCACCTAGGATCTTTGATCTTCCATCATGTTGTTCAGAACTTCTACTAATGTAAAATTTTAATTGTCTGAAATCACAGTTTTGGAGGTATTATAAAAGAGACTACAGTACTATTCTAAACTACATTTGAGGAATTGAAAGGGTAATATAACTACAGAGCTACATTGTGAATTTGAACAGTATTTTCACTTCAGATTGTGAGTTTGAAGAAGATCAGCAAAAGGTATGTAAAGATTACCTTGACATCTTGAAAAAAACTGGGGACACTAGACAAATATGATGCCAGTCAAGATGCTACTCTGTTGCAACCAAAACATAATAGTAACTGGCAGCTATGAACATTTTAAAGGCAGAACAAGTTTTTAATGCTATAGCCTATTCTTGCATGGCAAAATGAGGGGAATTGGCAGAGTTGGTACAGTGTCCTTGGTTCTAAGAAAATGTATGGAATTGTTTCTCCTAAAGTCAGTCAGTCAGTCACTAAAGGGTGGATGTGTCTCTGTTTCTGCATGCAGAAACATGAATGGCGAAATTAAAGGACAGATCCTTCTTTTTCTGATGTATGCACAGAAGAATGTTAATGAGAATCTGAAAGCGTAGTAGTAAGTTATCTCAAGCACTACAATTCTGACTGGTCTTGCAAATAAAGGGAAGAGGCAATTGCTATATGTACACCTTCCCTTTTCAGTTTAGAAACTCTAATATATCTAGAGAAGTAAGCTTCATGATTCAATGAATAGCAAATTTATTATTTTTGCTAGTAATGAATATGTAACTCCCTGAGTTATCAGGGTTCTTGATGTACCTTCCACGTACTTTACTAAGTGTCTCTTAAGACAAAGTAAAACATCAACATCATCAGCTATTCTACTATCGATCATGTGTCTTCACTGACTGCATTTCTGAAATGTATTTTCACCACAGACTGTTATGTAATAGTGTTCTTTTTTATTTTCTGAATCCTGTACATATCTGTCCACTCTAAACCTAGACCATAAAGAAATGACTTATTGCTTTCACTTGTAGTTATCTTAAAAGACCCTATATGTATCACCAGCATAGCATAAGTTATTCAGTTAACATAAAAACGTTAATTACTGACCCATCTCTAAAAACTGGTACTGTTTAACACAATTAGGGCCACATTTGAAATTACTGACACCTTTCCACTTCTGTGTTGCAAAATCTTGGTAAAGAATAATTTTTAAAATTGATCTTCTTTTAACAGTTAAGAAAGGAATTATTTTAAAAATATCTCAGTTTTTAATTACCACAAGAACACTGAAAATGGCATAGGTTTCGTGCAAGAAGAAATATGTCACTTACATTAAGTACTTGGGATAGTATCTGGAAAATGCAATTTTACTGCAAATAAATGTGGACCTATTTCAGAACAGATACAGTATTTTAATAAGTCTATCTGCACAGGTTCAAGAGGTAGAATATAAATTACACTAAATGGAAGAATAATAGAGCATAATAACTAAAAAAAGAGCCTCCAGCGTCTCAATCAAGTATGTAATCTGCAAGTTTCATTTTGCCTGCCTGCAATTCCCCATGCAGTTTGTAATACTTGTGACATTTATCTTCATTTCTTCTCCTAAACAATTCTAATCAATATTTGAGCTGTAGAAACTCACATATTTCTAGGAACTGAGTATCTCATGGGTGAACAAATGTTCCACCAGAAAATATTTAATTATTATTCAACTACACATTCTTCTGCAATTCAGAAAACAATTCAAAATGTTGACAGTGGTGGGGGAAATAACAGACTGTAGGAGATATAACAACCTTGTTAATGAACTCTGCGCAAAACCTGAGTAATCAGTAGACTTCACAGCAGCTAATCTTCTTAGGGCAGAGCACATGGCAGAGCAAAGTAGAGTCAGTAACAGAACTGATGCTTAAGATTTTACCAGCTACCCACCAAATGGCTGGAACTGTTTATAACAGGGGGGAGACTCATCTCAGCCATGCGGTAAAATGCTTAGGGGAAGAATATGTGAACAAACAACATTCAGTCTGTGCTCTTATGGCAAAAAGATGTGGAAAATGACCATGTATGTGCTAGAATGCAAATTCAAGCAATCAACTTAAAGTGTGGTAGTCAGAAAAACAGTGACTTCTAAAGCTAAAAAAGCTGAGCAGTGGTTTCTGACACTGTCCTTACCTTAAATCTCAATAAAAGAGATGAGAGTTAATGCATTTTACATCACAGTGTGATGATAATTCATAAGAAAACACTCCTTCCTTAGCTGTTCTGTCCAAAATGTTAGGAGGATAGGTAAAATTGTCAACTCATCAATATTGACATATATCACATGTGGCAGTTGCAGCTGCACTCAGATCTTTCCATGAGACTTTTCTTTCATTTAATGGGAAATGAAAAATGCAAATAATTAGGGAATGGTATATCCATCATCCATCACTGGTACTTCTTTCATCAATCTGACAAGACCTCCTATACCCAGAAACAAGATGAAGAAACGTTTAGTAAGATAAAAGGGTGCTCTGGAAAATAGAATATACTTTTAACGAACATTCATAAGGCACTTGAAAATATATGCCATTACTAAAGCAGTAAAATGTCAAAGGTTTCATGTAAAAAATATTGTGAAACAATGCTTCTTCCCACTCCTTCCTACAAATGCAGAAAAAAAAGAAATTCTTTTCAGGCATGCAAAGTAGTCACCTAAATCTAGGATCTCTTGCACAATAGTATTAGTTACTGCTCTCAGAATAAAAACAGTTGCTTAGAGGTAGAACTGTAAATCGATGCTTAGTCTGAATGATGTGATTGCCATAGACACAAAATAATTACAAGAGAAGAAAATCTAGGGAGAGTTGACCAGTATGCTCCTTCAGAAAGCTGACTATGTTTATCCCTTCAGCATTCCAAGTAACCATCAGTGGTAACAATAACAGATACCTTGGTGACCTAAAGGAAATAATAAGGTACATTGTAAGACCCAGTGGAATCATCTTTTTCTTTTCACATAAATTTTCTGCCTAAGTTTTCAACCTAGTAGATTTAGTTATTACTCTAAGAGGCAATATTATGTACTAAACTAGTTCAACTTTGGCTTCTCTCTGTTATCTGCCCTTTAGAAAACATTATCTCTCAAGTGTACAAGGATTCTCAGCATGGCAAAACAAAATAAGATATTTTTCTTATGTAAATAATGGATAAATTATTCTTTTTTTTTCTTTATTTCCAAAAAGAAATATTTATTTCCCCTCTTTCATTTCATATCAGACTCAAACTGAAGTTTCCACTGTATGACATTACCAGTTCATTATAAGGAACAACGAAAGCAGTTTCTCTGGGGATATATCTGTGTTAAGCAGCAAGAAACAGAGAGTACAAGGAGTATTTTTCTCATTCAATATCATCTTCATTATATCTCTGATTAATTCTTACTGGTCTCACAATCATACACATTTCATCAGTCTCTTCACACCATTGCTACTAATGAAATCTATTCGTATCATATCCATATGCTCTTCAAATAAAGAACCACAAGCCATACCTTTCTTCAGCAGATTCAAAAGTAGATTGTCAGGTGAGGAAGCAGAAGTTTGTCTCTGATTCTGTACCAAAGTTCTCAAGTGACCACAGAGAAATTATATGAGATGAATGAAAATCTGGTCTCCAATGCAGCTCATCCATATATCATATTCATACAAGCAATTCTGTGTGCCAACTCCATTTCTCTTCTGTAAAGCACAGGTATAGCTCATTCACTGAAAACTACAGATGAGCAGTGCAGTGTAAATGCTAGAGCAAATTCTTTCAAGACTTGGTTGCTTGTAATATTTTCTTTGACAAGAGTTTTACTAATAGTACATCTATATGATTGTCTTATCATACAGGGGCAGTCAGTGCCCAGTTTGCCCAGAAATGGGCAACAAAATCCCAAGAATATTTTATTTTCTGTAAGTGTCAGATATACATTTTACAGAACTACATCCCAGAGAAAACTGACATGTTAATAAATATTCTGAATTAAATTATGGAAGGAGAAGGTTTTCTGAATATTATTTGCTATATGCTTTTGACAGAAGAAGTAGAATGGAAGCATATCTGTTTGAGTACAGGTGGCTTTAAAAAAACAAAACATATCAAAGCATTTGAGTTTTAAAATTGTTCTAAAAGAAGAGGCAGATAACAAAACATCTGTGGTGCATGCTGATTCTTAGATGCTCATGAAGTGCTTTACTTTTGGCATACTTGAATAGGATGAAAGAGCAGAACACAGAGGCACTGAATGGTATTTAGTGCTACTCAGAGACTTGCACCCATACAAGCATGTTACTGCAATGCTCTACCCATGGCAATATACTTCAGCTTTTAATAGATTTATTATCTTTTAAATATTTTAACCTATTAATTGAGTCCATATTTATGAGGATTTACAGGACCTGAGCTGTGTTGCATTCTGTGGAATTCACAGACCTGGTGGACTGTACCAGTTTCCCACTGATGGAGAATTTGAGTAATTTTTTTTGCCAGAAGCAGAAACAGAGAAAAAAACAAACAAACAAAACAAAACAAAACAAAACAAAACAAAACAAAAAGAAGCACTGTCAAACAAGCCTCTTTGAGAATTACATAGCTTGTGCATTACAGTTTCTGTTTTTCCTTTTTTTACTCCTCTGCCACGCATATCCTCCAAGATGTTTCAGAAGATGTAGGACTACCTGATCTGATCTATCAGCTGTTCAATGTCTGTAATAGAAAAATCTCAAGCAGGACTTGGTTATTTACTACATATTCAGGTCTCAGATAACATGCATAACATTATTGGAAACAAAAGTCAATAGTTTTCACTCAGGAAAAACTCATCATTATTTGAATATAGCTTCAATCAAGTAGCCATATTTTCACATTTTGTCCAGCTTCTAATATGAATTCCTTGAACTTCATGAAGTTCTATTGATTATAACCAAATTTTGAGTAAAACTGAATGAATACAACAAAAATTCTATATCTATCTATCTATCTATACGCACACACACAAAACAGATACATGGGAAAAATGTCACTACACACGATTTTTACTTTTGTTTATTTTGAAGAGATTCTTTGTGCATTCAGACAAAAAATATGACCAGATTAGTTTAGATACCTCAGGTATCCCTTCCTCAAATCTGGAGGCATATTGCTGATATGTTATGCATTTTATCTCTGAGAAGTAAGAGAACTTTAAGCTTCTCTTATTTTTGCCTATTTTTCTGATTACATTTTTTCAATACATTTCTTCCATATAATGTTGTTTCTGCATATGCCTCAAATATTCACATATGTTGTGCACGAACTATTCAGAATTATCATTTGAGTAAAAAAAAATCATGTATATCACAAAAAAGTGAGTAAATACAACACAAAGGGGATCTACCAGTGGATGTTTCATGCACCCTGGCTTATGTGGACTGACTGTAAAGGGATAATAAATCAGGCCTCTGTTTCACATAATTTCTAAAACAACTTTATTTAAATACCTGACAGCAGGTTCTCTGACTTGTTAGCAGTTCTTAACATGGATAAGTTGCAATGACAAATTAAGAGGTTTGAATACTGTAGAATAGCTAACCATGAGGGACCTGTAAATCAGGCTGGCTGGGACCAGAGAACTGTGATATGTGGTAATTTTAGTTCTGACAGATTGGGTATGTTGAGTTAAAGGTCATAAATTTTCCTTTTATATATTAAAGCTAAGAGTACATGTAAATCAGGTGGCACATAATTCAGCTGGATGTTCAAGACCTAGAGAAACAGGCAGTTGAGAAAATACATGCTGTTGAGCTTCATGCTATGCTTACCCAATATATATTAATAAATGATTTTAAAATATTTTATTGTTAATATTTCTGTAGGTCATCTTTTTAAGACAACATACCACAGTTCACTGAATGATGGCAATCTAAGAACTTCACGTTACGAAGAATGCCTTTTTTGTATGGAAAGTCAATATTTATTACATAATAAAAATTATTAATAATAATTTAAAAATAGCGTTCTGGCACTAAATAGGTAGGTGAGTTTTCAAGAGGTAGCTTTTAAATTAAGTAATTTTGCCATGGCATCTATTTTTATTTTAGCTTATCTAGTGCCAAATGACTATTTCTGAAATACAAGATTTATTTCATCAAGAAGTATCTAATGCTATAAGGATGTCAGATCTCACGGATATGGAGTAACTAAAACAATTTTGTATATTTTTGAATAACATAAAATACACAGTTATTAATTTTATAGTTTAATCAAGGAGTAGAGCCTCTTAATTTACCTAGTGAGATTGTGGGGAAATTACAGGAGAGAAAGAATGGCAAGTAGATTTGATAATAAAATGCTTGTAATATGTTCAGCTATGTAATAGCTGAACTATCTTATCTTGTGGTATGTACTTACTAGATAAAAAATCCAAGCGAAAATCAGAAGGGAAATCAGTGATAAATTCCTTTTTTTTTTTTTTTAATTGTCTATTTTCTTAAGGAGTGACAACATATAGTGAAAAATACAATATTTTTAACTATGATTTCTAAAACTCATTATATTATAAGACTAACATATTACAGCAGGAGGGTTGAATTATGTGATCACCAGAGGTCCCTTCCAAACTCTGATTCTGTCATTCTGCTGACTATTCATATTAAAAGAAATGTAATGTACTTAAATTACACAAAATTTGAGGATACCCATGTGTAAGTTGTCATCCTCTGCAACAAAATGTGAGATGCAACTTGATTCTGTCAAAGAACTCTTGACATCAAAGGATAAATTAGAATTAGAAAGAAACAAATGATGTCACTTAAAGTAATTTATCAGATTCTCCTATAAATGATTTACTTTGTTTTACAGTACTGAAAATTAGGGCTGCGCTGTATCATTCACAAATATTCAGAATTTGCTACTTGGAGGAAAAAAACAAACAAAAAACAACAAACAAGTAGCATAATGGGACAAGAGTAAGATAAAGAGTTGCAGTCTCAAGAAAAACCTAAACAGGATACAAATTCTACATATTTGATTATGCATTATCAGTTTAGAGCTTATCTTTGTTCAAAATTTACATGCACCTTATGCTGCACCTTACATTTGTAGTGTCATATTTGCGACACTAAAAGTAACACCACAAGACATAAAGAGAACTTATACATGCATTACTTTTCATTCTTTCATAAAAAATGAGTAGAAAGCATTCATTATTTACCCCAGCAACGGTCCTTCTGGATGGCTGAATAGGCAAGAACAATATAGCACATTGAGGGAAAGATGTTTCAGACAGGAAAGAACAAATAACAGTTAAAAAGAAAATAGAATGCATTGATATATTGAGATATTAAGAAATCCAGCCTAATAAAGAGATAAAGATTTTTTGTTTTAATTGTAATTTTATAATAAAACTAAAGATTATTTATTTTAATTGCAGTTTTCTTTTGAAAAGCAAAGAGAAAGACTTGTTATTTATTTTCTTGTTTATTATCTCTCAGTGATTGATTTCCACACTGAGAAGCACTCATTTGACATACAAAAGCATTCTTTCATAAACACGCTTTCCACATTCTGTTGTATCTTCTGTTCAAAATGTTGTCATTATTTGTACAGATACAGAACAAAGGAAAAACGACACCACTTGAGAAAATCTCATAAAACTCAGTCAAAAAGACTACTGTGAATTTATCATTACTGTTTTTATACTTCCAACTTTATCAGCCATTTCACTCCAGCTGTAGACAAGAGAAGTGTCCTTCAGTGGGCAAATCAGTCAATGTTAAATTCCTAATCTAAGTCATAAATCTAGAAGAGACTTTTTTTTTTCTCTCCATCAGCTGTAACCTCAGGAGACAATTTTCCTGACATCAACTTAGACAATAAAAATAATCCAAGTAAGCAATCTCGTTGATGTGAAATAAACGTTTTTTAAAAGTCAAAAGACTCATCATTAATTTCTGACAGATAAAGAGCCAATATAGATTTGTAAGTTCATTGATTAAGAAAGTATTGTTACCATGGAAAGAGTAAGCACTATTTTATACCAATTTTCTTTATTTTTTAGCTCATTGTCAAATTGGGTGACTGATCTCTAAGATGGCCTTCAACTAACATACATGTGAGATGGGCTTGTTCCATTTTAAAAAAAGGCTGTTCAGAAAGAAAATATTGTTATATGTTATGTGCTACATTGAAAAATAAAATCAATATTATATTATATTGTAAGAATATTTATAATTTAATTACTTCTTTCAGAAAGCATACTTTTTCAAAAGGTAGGATTATTATCAAACATATATATTTTTTTATCTTTCATAAGATCAAAACATAAAAACATTCAAGGCTACAATGATTTTTCTCACCTACATATTCTCAGTTTTTTCTGGAGAAAATTGAAGTCTTAGTTACTGTCAGTAATTCTTATGAAAAATTTGTCTCAACTATTCTCTGGTCTAGTTAGATAAAGTATTGGTTAATTCTTTAATTCTGAAATAAAATATCTGAACAATAGGAAAAATACATACACACACACATATATAGACATATATATAAATTTATATTCCCTGCTTCATTTGAAAATATTTTATGTACTTTTTGTTTACACATTTTCAGATAATGGGTTATACAAATATATTTTATGCCATAGTTCATTACTTGTAAAAGATTACATTAAAACATTAAGTTCTTGTGGAGTAAATGGAAGTCAGCAAGGAAGGGTGGATTTCATTTGAACCTTAAATGAATTAGGCTGCTGGTCTTTAAAGACAAGAAAGTTATAAGTGAACTGAAAAGTGGGGAAAAGACAAGATTTACAAAAGACTGTACAGTTTACAAAGCAAGCCATAGAAATTCTCTAACTCATGAAGAACAGGAAATAGCTCCATAAGAAACTCCAGACTGACATTTAGATTAGATGGCATGAGAAGCAAAACATGCTTTAACACCAATACTAAAAAAAAAAACAACACATAGCAGAAAAGGAATTCTTATCAGAATGAATAAACACACTAGAAACTTGGTGTAAGAAAAGCATTGCCATACTGTAAGATCAGGACACAGGAAAAATGATGTCAGGAGTAGAGAAAAGAATATGTGATCAATACATTCACTCCTAAGACTAAAATTGAGAGGTTCACAGAAGGGTTACAAAGTGCATAAAGACTAGAAGGTGCATGAGGAAGAATTGACCAGGCAAGCAACGGCAGAAGATGATACAAAAGAGATCTTTTTCAAGCAGAGGTTTCAAGGACTATGACACTAGGCTGGATCAGCTCTCCCAGGACAAGAATCAAGAAGAAGCCAGGAGCCAGGCTCAAATCCAACACATGGAGGAAATTTCTCATGGAACATGACAACAAAAAATTGCCTGTACTGTAAAACAGACTGTGACTCAAGTTCATTGAAGAACACTATTGACAGATCCTGAATAGTTAATGATAACGTGTAGTTCAGCAGAGCAGAGGAATATTAAGGGAAGTTTTCCTGCCTAATAACATTTTTTTTTCACAACCACTGTTACAAACAGGATATGAAGTGAAACAATCTTTTGGTACAACTTAGTACAGCTGTTTCTCCAACTGCAATTCCTGGAACATTTTATTCACGATTAAGTACTCATCTGTCATTGATTACTGGCCTCACAGGTTATTATCTCTCTTTCTACTGTACGTGAAACTCAAACTTTACTGAATAAAAATGTCTACCTTCCAAGCTTGACCTCTAATGTGCATGCAAATGTACATACAGCTGTTGCTGTGAACAAAGAACTGATCCCACTGGAAAAGCATATGCCTGGAGAGGGAAGGAAAGAAGTTGATGTCTCACTGGTACGTGCCTTTTTGTTTTTAAACAAAGGATTGCTATGTCAAAATTCTGATCTGTTTGCATTCCTCTGAACATTACCCCATGAGAGCAAACTGGATATAAAATACAATTGCTCAGAAATAAGTGCCACTTTGATTTGTACCAATAGTAATTTATTACAGCTAGGTAGAACAAAACTACAATATAAAACAAAATTCGTGCTCTTGTCTTCACTCTTCCTGGCCCTATCTATCCTACACCTGATCTAACAAAATCAGTATTTCATTACACTTGCTGGTCATTCCACAGAACAATTCTGTTCTGGAGAATGTAGAGCAAATTCTGTCCCCTGTAGCTATCTGAGTCTCAGAAAAGTTACCAGAACATATGACAAAAAATATTTTGTTAATCAACATATAAATATATTATTTCATTGCTTCATTTGTCTCTTAATTTCACATTAAATATCAGGAGCAGCAATACAACAGTAATCATGTATGTGATTAGATCTATAGAGTTTTTAGCAACTTTAATAAAAAAGCCACCAAAACAGACAGAACGCATATTTTTTTTCTAAGCCCTAGATTTCATATATTCAGGTAAAGAGTAGTTGCTAACTGGTAACATCCAATGATACTGTGATCACCAGCTAGAGCAGGGGCATCAGTATGATCTGACTATAAGACTGCCAGCTGCAGATAAACAGATCTCCATCTATTTCATCTGATTTGTATTACAAAAAGTATTTGATGTAAGCCTTTCCTCACTGCATATATTTCTAGTATCTCTCCACTTTTTTATGTTTTCAGCAGCAAAGAATGTTCATTACTCTGCCTAAGAGACTTGGGAATTATACTAGTATCTCCTGAGTAACTGTCTTCATTATTTCAGTTACTCAACCGAAAAAAAGAAAAGTAGGGAAAATCAAATGAAACCTTCACAAATCCAACCTCACAGCTAGGCTGCTGAGCTAGCAAAGAAACCACTGATCCACATCACAACTGCAGATATCTCTTGCTAAGTGCCTCATCCACCTTAACTACCAAACCACAAGACTCTTGGCATAAGAACCACTGAAGTATTCCACATTACGTAGTGACTAAACTCCCTTCTAGTTTGGCTCCATCAATATTTTTTTTTTATTTATTGATTAGATTTCCTATACAGAACATTAATTCTATAGTCATGGGAAGATGAGATATCATACAACAAAAGTGGAGTAGACAAGAAAAACAAGGTAATTTGGTGATCAAAAACTAAGCTCCTCCCTCAAATTACTCATTTCCTATTCTTTGTAGCCTTCTTTCTTCCTATTGCTTCCTCTACTAAGAAAAATTCTCACACTTCTTACTTGTCCCAGATTTTTCCTATGACTTTTCTCATTGGCTTCTTCAAATCTACCTTTCATTACGGGACGAGATAATCACATGAGATTTATATTTAGTGAGACTCTGATCCAAAAGCAGAACACTTCTGAATTTCCCAGGAGAATAAACATTTCTAGTATGAGAAATAGTAAGCAGTCTATCACTGGACTGTCTATCTATGTGTCCTGAGATGTTTATGTTTTGACCACCTCAAAACACAGCTGGCAGTGATTTAACATCTATTCCCATGGAAAACATCTTTATTTCCTGAAATCCAAGATAAACTGGTATAAAACTATAAATGAGAGGAGTAAGAGGGGGCACAGTATTATTAACTGTGCTAATAATACCATGAATAAAAACAATGCAACACTGACTTACAACACTGAGATATTAAATTGAGCAAATTCTTTCTATTCCACTACAGACTACAGCAGGTCAAATACATCAACATAATTCTGCTGCTGTACAATCACCTACAGAAATAACTGCAGAGAATTTGCTTCTCCAACATTCTAACTGATCAGTACTATAGCAGCCCGTGTTTTCACCCTTTTCAGATTCCTCTTGTCTTGACTGCTGTTCTGCAGATGACTTATTCTCTCTCCCTGTAACACTATCTTTTATTTATATACAAAAGACCCTATTACAACAACTTGGAACAAAGCCTGATTTTGTCAAGTAGTTGATTTAAAGGATTTGCATTTCTAAACATTCTGTATGCATTTTAATGCACTTAAATAGGAAAAAAACATCTGTGCATTTCTTTCTTTATTTGAAACTATGCATGGCAAACAATCATTACAATTATAAGTAGCATACCATTAAGGGTATGGTTAAATGACAACATATTTGCTTATTTAAAGATCAATCTACTTGAAAGTGCTGTTTTTTAATATTAAAAATCATAAATCAAAGTTTTATAATAATAATAAAAAAACATGTACCCATACAATACTTCTGCTTTGCCTCAGGAAAAACTACATGACTATTTTGTCTAGAAGTTTTGAGTAGTGCAAAAGTTAGTTTCTTGGCAAGGTTCAATACCCCAGTTGGCCTTTTGCTCAAGGAAACATTTGTTAAACTGTGACAATCTCAGACATTGTGCCTGGAAAATATTTACCACTTCTAGATAAACTTCACAGGACCCTGTCTGAACTGCAGTAAGTACTGCCAGCCCATCATGAAATGTCAGTCCCAAATGAAATATATTGTATCAACATATGCAATATCCTTCCCACAATTTTCTCAAAGCACAGAAGACAAACAACAGGCAGGAGATCAGGTAAATTCCACAAAAAATTGAATTTGTATAAAAAGTCAGGCTATTTAGAGTATTAGGTCTTCTTTAACATTTGTTCCTTCTCACTTTTATTGTAGAAGCTGGTAAATTCTGCCTTTATTTCTGAGCAATGCCTATGTAAAAGTTATGATATTTTACCTCTTTTGTTCATTTCCTTTTATGTCTTTAAAAAACTTGCAGCATTCAGAACTAAATATATGATTCAGTGCAGAAGCTTTACCTGTAAATTCTGCACAGAACCTGATATTTAAACTACATACTTTCTTTCTCTAATAAAATTCCCAGTCTAATATTTCCTGTGGAAAGTTGGATGGGTAATGCATAAACTGAGAGTTTCCAACACATTGTCTCATTGTCACATTTACACAGCAGAATTAACAAGAAAGTATACGGAAGTAAGGAAGAAAAATGGATTTCTGCTGAAAGTAAGATATACAACTCCCTAGTTTCAATTACTTGAATAAGACAGTCATATTTATTTTTAATTATTTTTTCACATGTAATAACAACAGTTAGGAGAAATACATCTTGAAACTCTTAATTCATACAGTGCTGAACAAACTCTTACTAAGCAGTTCTGAATGTTTTATGTCAGTTAAGTCACATAGCAATGAACTACAAGGTGTCATCTTCAAACTACAAAGAAAATATGCGCGTACAAATATAAACATTAGGTGGTCACAAAGGTGACGGAAAATAGTTTGTCTGAGAGTTCTGGTTCCAAAATTGTAATTAGAAAGTACACACCTGCCACAATCCTGAACATGGCAGGAAAACTATGGAGTTTTAAAAGGGACAGATGGAGACATCAAGAAATATGAGCAACCT
Source organism: Callipepla californica brunnescens (assembly GCA_023055505.1). Classification (NCBI taxonomy): domain Eukaryota; kingdom Metazoa; phylum Chordata; class Aves; order Galliformes; family Odontophoridae; genus Callipepla; species Callipepla californica. The sequence continues at coordinate 63,712,982 of JALIRH010000002.1, forward strand.
GTACTTTTTCTTAGTTACTAGGAGAAATCTAGTGGAAAACAACAACAAAAAAGCAGCCTTTGTTCTCCTTCTGTATCATCTGTCAGAGGAGATAAATGCACAGGTTATGAAAAAGAGAGGTAGTGCTTTGTGTATTTAGGATTTAAGTGGTAAAGCACAGTTGTGGTTCTCCATTAGCCAAAGGAACAGAGACAGCCTTAGGCACAAGAAGACCTTTCTTCGTGAGGGTTTTTTAATAGAGAGAGTAAGAGAAAACTTTTTTTTTTCTGCCAACACATGAGTTCACATGAGGGCCAGTCATGTGAACTCACTGAAAGAAGTTGACACAACTATTTCCTTTTCCTTATGTTCTCTATGTTCCATTGGAAGACTTCCTGTCCTCCAATCTTGCTCTCATCACTCTTTCAAACTTACCAAGCTTTCTTTTTCATTTGTGTCAGTGTGAAGACAAAATTCTGTCTAAGCCAATGTCTTTCCTCTGAAAATGTGCTTATTTGTACCAGGGAAGTAGTCTCTGTAGAACTTCAGAGAAGTCGGCTTCTGCCTCCCTCACAGCCACCAGATTAGAATTATCTCTTGGCATGGAAATGATGAACTTAGGCTCCAATGAGATCCATTAGACATATAAACTAGAAGAAAATTCTGCTATGATAACACACTAGAGATCTACATTTCTATGACCTACACAAGAATAGGAAACTGATTTCACAATATTTAACTTATTTTTTACTGTTAACTCATTTTCTTAGCCTGCCATATCCTGACAATAGATCTATGCAGCATTTCACTGCTCCCTGGCCACAGAATCATTCAAAAAACTGCATATGCAAAGAGTGTTGAATGGAATATTTTTACTGACCTTTCCAGCAAAAATAACTGAAGATACATTGGTGTAATTGTCTGCTTTATCATTCTTTCCATCTTCTTTTCTGATCTCCATATCTGATTTTTTTCAGTTCTTTCTTCAGTGAATTCTCAGTTTTGTTGCATAAGAAGTCTTGGATTTGTGTTCCTGTAGGCCTACTTTTAGTTCTACTGTCACTGAGTTCTTTTTGTTGTATTCAGTATTTTCCCTGAGTTCTTTTAATTATTTACATCTTCTTCTGTTCCTGCTTACAATTCTCACACAGTTGTTGACTTCTATTCTTGTGTAAATCAGCCTAGTGATTTTATACTGTGTTTAGTTAGGAACATTAAATAGATAATTCTATAAACTAGGATATTCATTGCTGAGTCCTTCATATTTCAATCAAGCTTATTTCAGTCCGCAGGGAAATGCCAAGTGCTTTCTGATCTGAAATAAAACAATACTAATAATGTCCTGAATCCAAGATATGATCTAGAGCAACATCTCTCCCATTCCAATTTTATTCTCTTAGTAGATATTTATCATTTCACTTTCTACTAATTTAAATTTTAATTCAGCATTTATCTTTTTCATCATCTCCTACAGTGTCACTTAGCACAAATCCCTTTGGATGAACCACAGGGCAAATACATCCTTTGGGACTGCTCAGTGACACAAGCTCAGTTTTTTAGCCTAGGATGCTGCAAGCAGGAGTTACAAGAAATGCAGAGATGCTCCAGCAATTTCTGTTCTGACTTCTGTGCCACAGGCATCATTATGGGGGACTCAGAGCCAACAATATGTTTCACATTCAGAATTAAGGACTCCTTTGCACAGCTAGCATAAAAGGATTCTAAATAAATGATGGATCAGATCTTCAGGGGAAATTTTATGTAAACTGTAAATTACAACAGTTTAGACTTTGGACTAATCTCTGATTTTGGCCATTAGTCTTTCTCCGCTCTAATGCAAACTATAATAGATTTGTTCACTTTATTATTTTAATTATACTGATCTAATGAATATTACTGGGCTTTGTGTCCCTCTTGTATTCTGTCTTTCTGAAATATCATATGACCTGAGCTTACAACACCAATGATGGATCTTTAATGATCTGCAGGCAATGAGCCTTGTAACTTCCCCTTGCCAAATAAGTTTTCATTTCAAATAATTTTATCACTTCTTGGCATTATAAATACAAGCATGTCTCTTTTTTTGTTTAGGAGATTTTTCATTTCTTGTGTTTATCCATCCTTCATCTATTGAATTTATGCGATTATAAGAGGTTTTTAAATATAAGGAATACTCCACTCCTAACCAGGAGGAATAAGTAAGCAGGTCAGCAAGAAGACCAATGCAAAGTGTTCAAAAGGGCATGAGAAGAAGATGTTTTAGAATGCTTAATATCTTGCATTGAAATAAAAATGCCTGCATCTGTTCTCAATGGATGTAAGGGTCTGTCTGCTCCAAGGGAAGCACTGGGCCCTTTATTTGCCTCTGGGCTGAGAGCTTCTAAAAGACTTTCCCTTGCACAACTCAGCCTGCGAAAGGCCAGCTTGCTACACATCTCCTCCTTACAGTTAGTATCCTTCTGATTCAGAGCATGTGCTAGGACAACTGGTCTTGGGATGTTTGCTTCACCATGTCACCACTTGCTATCAGAGGTTAAAAAAAGATGATTTGTGATGAGGAGAGGCAGAGTTAAGAAAAGAGGCAGAAGGCTTCTGCTCATTCCAAGAATGAACTGGGTAGAGAGGATGGAATGCTATAATTTCATATTTCATATATATATATTTCATAACTACTAGCTATGTTGAATATTCAGCAGGAAATCACTGTCCTATCCCACAGTGAATTATAGGGATGGATACTACTATGTTATACATGCAATGGGTCTCAGGCTGTTTATGATACCAGATACTGGACCCAGGCACTGAGATAGAACATAAGTGCTCCTGACTGTCCTTACCTAGTAATCTTCCTCATATTTACTAATATCTTTCAGGGCTGAGTGGAGAGTGAGGAAGCACCACTGGCTATCCAAAACAGTAAGATGATGAGTGTAGAGCACAAAGATACAGGAAAAAATGCACTCTGTGAGTTTTTGTGGCAAATTTCGCTTTCTGGATTCAAGGATTTTCTCTGTCATATCATATGGCTAATGACAATTGTAAAATTGAGTCTTATCTATGATATAGTATCTCATTTGCTATAGGATGTTGACCAGTGCAGTTAATTTCTCCCTTAGTCAGCTGTAGTACAATCAAAATATATTAGCAGCACTCATGGAATTTACCCTAGAAGTTTTATCAGCAGATTTTCAGTGTGTTCCTATGCTGCCATGCAAAAGAATTACAGGGTGTTCCAAAGGATAGAGAAGCTGATAACCAGATACTCCTTCAAAATTATGTAAATGAATCTAGAACATTCCACTGCAGAAAAATTAGAGGAACAGGCTTCACTGAATATATTTGCCCAGAGAATCCTAAGAGAATGCATAGAAATACTTGCATAGAAAGATGATGTCTTTTCAATGCAAAAGAGCAGTACTGCATTTTCTTAGGACCAATATTTTCGTTTTTTCAAAAAAAGGATTAACTCAAAGGTAGAAATATTGCTGACTTGTTACTGCGATATGTAAGATATCTCCTGTTAGTCAGGAAACTAAGAAAACAAGCAGAAATATCTTGAGAGTTCAACACACTTCAGACAGTAACCCTTCAGAGACTTCAGTGCTGTGAGGAAGGTGTAACACAGAGATCTAACTTAGACTAACTTAACTTGTCAGAGAAAAAGAGCTACTTTGCTTTGGCTACTTTCACAAAATGGAGAAAAAGAACTGTTAATGAGATCCAGCCAGGAGGACAGTACAATGCAATTAGTTACTCTGCCTTACTAATTCAGTTCACTGGAACTGAAATTTACTCTGCTGTTTGTTTTTGGTTTTTTTTTTCCTCTAAACACTATTATTTACTATCAACTGCTGAATATTACTGCTTAATAAACAAACATTGTAAACAAGAAACTTTTTTTTTTTACACCAAGTAAATAAAAACATCTCCGGAGATGCTTATCAATCCAGTCAGCTTCAAAGAGAAGTTCACACATTGTTTTAACAGATTAGATGAGAACATATTTCCTATTGTCTCCAATACAAACATTATCTCTCTATTCTACATGACTTCAGGAACACATAAGTAATTTATTTGCTTCATTGTCTGAATTCAGAGTCACCACTTCTCATAGACTCCTACATTTTGTTCTGGTAGGAATTACCATCAGCCTATTCAGCTATTTCAAAAACAAAAACCTGAGACTTTTACTTTGTGCTGGATCCACTATGCAAAGTAAGCATACAGCTGAATATATCCACTATACTAATAACACTGTAATTATACTTTCATTGTAGATTTTCTATTGATTTTTAAATATAATATCAGACATAACTGGATATTTTTAAAATACTAAAGATGCAGCTCAAGATTGAATAAATATATATATACGGCTGATTACTCAGGATTTTCCCATCAAAGACAGTTAGAAATATCCAAGGGTAGATGCTGTGCCATCAGAAAGTGACCACATGTATCTCATCATCTCCTCATAGTACCACATGGTTACACATAGGCAATAGTCACTGCTTGCACAATAGGATTAAAGTATATGCTGCTTCTACGAATGACTTGGATCTGCAAATTCAGATTAAAAATTAATTCACTGACATCCAACAAATCAAGATGTTCAAGATATCTTAAGAAATACCCAAATCTTATATACTGATAGAACACCACCATATGGTAGGTAGACTGGGTAGAGGCTGATGAACAGCAAGACTTGTTGGTCAAGTAGTTGTTCCAGAACTATGGAGTTACTTCATGGTAAATCTTCACAACAAGACAAACTTGACCCCATAATCAGTTAGAGCTGTCAAATGTTCATCAGCATTCAAGGAATCTTCAGGGAAGGAAATTCTGAGGATGGTATCAATCCCTGAGGCTGGTATTGAACATCAGAGCAAATGTGGTGGGAACAGTGCAGGAGGGCTGAAGAAAGAAGGAATTGTGTCACCCTGTTGGTGGGTCAGCCAGATGTCTCAGAAGCCACAAACTTTCTGAGCTGCCTCCGCCCTCTGAGGAAAAGGAAGTCATTTTCTAAGTTAGGAGTTCATTCAGTCAGATCAGTCTAATGAGAAAGTATTCAGTTTGTTTTGTGTTTTTCCTTAGCATTTGTGGCCTATAGTGCTGCATAACTGTCATCTGCCCCAAATCACACACTGGCATCAGCATCTACAGTATCAGCACATGATAATTTTTTATTTTGTTTAAAATTGTGGGAAAAAAAGCTGTACCCGAGGCTGGATTTTGAGTGCATAGCTGCATCTCCATCCCTTCTCATTCCACAATTTATGTTAAACTGTTATAATGCATAGTAACAATGATCTCGATTTATCTTATTTCTTACAACAAATCAATGTGTACTTTCTATATTGAAATACACAGCTGTGTAGCAGATTTCTCTTATTCAGTAATCACAAATGTGATTTCAAAGGGGTTTTGATTCTTGTTTGCCTCCATAATTTCAAACCCCAAAATCAATTTTAGAGAAACACAAGAAACCAGTAAGTTTCTGAGACCATCACAAGGCTTCCTACATGGTAGGCCTTTTTAGAAGAGAAATAAAAATTAGAGAAACCTACAATGAGAAGACACATGCATGACTGACTGTGGTTTAATTTATCTGCATCTTAACCGTCACCTTAACCACCTTTGTACTACTTCAACACCTCATTGCAAAGAAAAAATTAGCATAGAAATGCAAATTGCCCTTTTTTTGTAGTTTCTTAACAGTCTAGTACAACTATTTATCTAAAACATCAATTTAAAAACTACATAGATTAGCAAAGACTCATCCTACAAAAAGTATCAGTTCACCTAAAGAAGATTCAGGAATATAAACCTGAGAATATAAAGAAAGTTGTTCTGAGAAATCATTCCTGTGCTGTCTGCATTCAAAGCAATTATAGCACCAGTGTGCACTGCTGTGAGACTGAAGCAAGAAGTATAGTCAGAAATAAATAAATAATGCAAAAAAAAAAAAAAAAAAAAAAAAAGATTTCAAATCTGAACATTGCAAACAGTTCTTGTTATTACACTCATAGAATATCCCCTGCTTCATAGTCTCAGGAGATAAGCAGGCCCGAAACTATTTTGGAAGTAATAATAGAATAAGCTGCTGCCCTGAGCAATGATTAATGAAAACATCTGATCTATTTTTTACATATCACTCATTGTTCCTTATTCTATCACCAATGGAGATAGCTTGTTTTCTCTCATACCAAAGTGTCCTGGGTTTTCAATCTCTCTTCACGCAGAGAAACGTCTCACGTTTTCTATTACTTCCTGACTTTTTTTGTTGTTGTTGTTCTTTTGGTTTCCTGTTTGTTTAAGGACTATTACTGAAGGCAGCATGCACAGAGGGTATACTATTGATCTGATTGCAGCCAAGTGGTTTGAGCCTGACCTGTTGTTTTATGTTGCAGGCTACTGTGTTCCTCCAGTTTCATCTGACTGCCTTGCCAAACTCAGAGCACCCAAAAGAGCTCTTTTTGAGGGAGTTTGGACAGCACACTCGAGGTGGAGTCTGCCCAGCCCCACTGGATAGCCCTCTTCCTTTGCTCAAGGCAGAGCAGCAGACAAAGGAAGAACTCTCTTTTGTTACCCACTCCATAGCATGCGGGTTGAAAATAGGAGGCTCTTGTTTGGCAAATAGGCTTTAGGCTGTGTGAGCTCTTTGGAAAGCAGAATCCATGCACAGCCTTGTGCAGTGCATGTACTCTGCACAAGATGTGCATATCTAGTGTGGTACGGAAGTACTATCCTCTAAATACAGACAACTGAGACTGCAGTGTGATTTTTTATTTTTTTAAATAAAGCCACTTATTTAGGTACATAAGTAATGACTTAGGAACTTCATTTTATCCAACAATCTGACATGAGAGATGTTCTCTGACACTCACTCTCTGCATGAATTCTTTGCTTGTGCTTCTTGAGACACACAGCAAAACTGAGAAATCTGAGAGAGTAACTTGACACACCAATGAGTTATGTCAAGCAGGTATTCCCTTTATTACAGCGCTAAGCACATGGGGATCACTCACCAAACATGCACACCAAGATAAGCGGCAACTACACATTTGTAGTTATAGGGTACACATATCCATCACATTTCCAAGAAACTGGCTACATCCTAGAACACAGGGAGGGGCTCTAGACCCGTCTGGTGGTACCCTTGGAAATCCTTAGGGGGTTACATTGTGTCACAAGGGCAACTTTGCCTCCTTCTCTTCCTGGGACCATCCTCCTCCCTGCCCCCAGTATGCATTTCTATGGTCCCTGAGTTCCTTTCTAAAGTTACTTGTCCGCGCAAGCTACGAGGCCTAGTCTATACAAGTCTCCTTGACTCAACAAGTCTCCAGGTAAACTCTGAAAATATAAAGGAGAGTAAGTTTAACTACCTTTGTGTGGAATTTAACATTCACGATAACCTACCTCAGCAGGTATGACAAATTACCTATTGGTGATCCCTGCGCACAGATAATTTATTACCTGCATTTCTTTGCAGTAGAAAATAAAAAATACATTTTACACAACTGTAGCATACTATGGCCTAATGATGATTTCTGTTTCTGTGATTTAGATGTCTACCAGCACATCACAAATAAAGAGAGAAAGAAAGGAGAAGAAAAAAGAAAGGAAAAAAAAAAAAAAAAACCAAAACATTTCAAGTTGCATTTCCTTGAGTGTATAAGAAGGCATCATGTTTTACCTGGCAGCACATGAGGGAATATAAGTAACTACGTTTAGAGTCAAACAACTGCAGGATACAATTCACAATGTACTTAAGTTTTATGCATTTTGAAAGTTTACAAATGTTGACACAGTATTTCAAGAGGGTATAGTTCTCAAGTGTAAAATGAGAGGTGATTATGCTTGCACATCCTAATACACGAAGCTGGTATCTTTGCATGTAGGTTCAGATTTAGGATGGATGGAAAGAAGTCATTTTGGGACTAACCAGACATCCTTAACAGTAATAAATAACATGAAGTATGGAGGGGGAAAAAGTACATTCATTTTTACTAGACCACTTACTTATTCTGCTCTTACAAATAGAACAATGTGTGTGCAGATACAAAATTGATGCCATACTTACTGATGTCATTCTGAATGTGATAATAGTATCCAGAGACTCTAGTAAGAGGAGGGCACAGTTGTACTCAGAATTGGCACAAACGCTGTAAGATATATCTAAAAATGAAAAATGAAAAGTTGTTTAGAGCAATGTCAGAAAACTGGGGGTTTAGGAAGTTTGTCCTGATGATTCAAATATAAACAAAGTCTTTAATCTTAAAAGCTATTTTCATCTTCTGTTGAACAGAACAGTAAATGATTTTTTTGGCAGCAAATCTTTTCAAGGTACACACTCATATCGAGATCAACAGAATATTTGAAATGACTTTACAGATGATCATTGATTAATCATTGTTTCAAGCTCAGAATTTGCACTGTACTTCACTCCCAACTGATAAAACATCCCTCCTCTCAGACACAAGGATGGGCACTTTGTGTCTCCAAACATCTTTCTTGAAATTAGGTAAACTCTTAGGGAGCAGATATTGCTCAGAGGATGTCAAGAAACTGAAATCATACAAAGAACAGTTGGATTATCATTTTCATTTTTGTTTTATGACTTCTCTTTTTTTTTAATTAAAATTGTTGCAACCAGGAGCACAATGGAGACAAACATATGTAGTGTCTGACCAATGTACATCAAGTTCAGGTGGTGACTTTCCTTAGCATGGCTACATGTGAAAATACTGAAAATGTAATGAAGCTAGGAAAAGATGAGGGAGGTGTACAAGAAAAGGAAGATTTACACCCTACTCAATAAGTTTAGGAATTAGGTTCTTTGTGAATTCTCTATTGCTGACAATGCATCGCCATTGTCTCCATGACATCTTTCATCTTTCTTTTGTATTTAACAGGAAAATGCAATGTTTCTTGCTCTCAGATTGGTATCAAGGGAGGAATAAGCATTAGGGATCAGGTTGTCAGCACCCTGTAACGGTGATTTTTTTTCTGTAAATTAATTTCTCACTACTTCAAATTTGGACATAGTGGAAGGGAATGAGAACTGCTGCCATGGTTTATTATAGCTACTGTTTATATTGCAATTTGAACTAAGAAACCATGAATATTAAATAAGAGTTTAGAGACTTAGTATTTAAGAATGGTGAGAAAAAAAATCCAGTGACTATTTTGTACCTCTTGTGTTACTGTCTATATTGGTAAGATTTGATGCATGAACTGCTTAGGGATGACCAATCTTTTCCCTAGCTTTGAAAAACAATATTTGATTGTTAATGGTAGGTTACATTTCACTGTCATACTGAGTCAAAAACATAACAAATATGTACTAGTAATATGTCAGCAAGTTTAATGAGCAAGTACATATGTACTGAAAGCATTATTACTGACTCAAATAAGGAAGAGGAAGTCTTTTAAGACTATTTTCAAGCAAACTTTAAACAGACATTCTCTCAGCAGCTGTTGCTGTACACTGAAAAGGAATGGAATGTATATTCAAGCTTAAAAATGCACTGTTCTTCCCTAGACATTCAAAAGAAACTAATTGTGGAAAACTCAGAACTTCCTTGTGGCAAAAAGAGAGATGTTACACTGAGTAGAAAAAGCCAGCACAAGTTATGTTTCAAGTCTCTTTCAAAGCACCTTAATTAATTAAATTAAGATTATTGAACAAGAAGCACATTTTGCTCTCCCTAAATGTTGTAGAATGCTCTGCTTACAAAAAAGACAGAATTAGTATTTTGTTAGTGAAAATATCTGAGATTCCCATAGCTATTCAGCTCCATGACAAACACAGAAAAAGAATTAGATTGGACAAAAAAAATGCCTATGTAAATGATGCTCAAAATTAACTTAAGCACTTTGTAATAGATACAGACTTGATTGGCAGTGTGAAGTGACAGTCACTGTAATTGAAGAGGTTTAGGCTACAATAAATTACTGAATTTTCAAGTACTAATCAGATTTATAATGTTAATCAATTTTGAACAATTTCAAGCGTGCTTATCAAATATCAGGATTGGCAATTAGTAAAGTATTAAATAACGAGTTCCAGAATAAACAATGGTTATTGATCAGAACCGAAGAAAAACAGTAAATTTGTATTTGAAATAAAAAATACCTCTCAAGTGGAGGAAAAGCAAATTCACCACTGCTTGAATGCAGACATTAAATAAAAACATAATTAGAAGAAATAAAAATTACTTAGTTTCAATTCTATTGTTGCAACAGAATAGTGGTGATGGGAATTATTTATGGTGAATAATGCATTCTAAATTAATAAATGTTTCTATCTGAACATAAATTACCCAAACTGTGCTCATATTTTCAGATTTTAGGTAGGGATTTTTAGAATCATGTCAGCCTTTGAAGCATGGCAGTGTAACCTCCTGTGACTTCTTCTGATGCCATGCCCACTCTAATTCACTGCTCCTGCTGGCAAACATTACACTTCCACATACTTTTCCCATGCAAAGAAGATTCAAGTACTGTCCCAGAAAATTTTGTCATCATTTTTCATTATTGTAGAAAATGCCTTATATTTCTTGTTTTGAAACACTTCATATATTGGAACTTTGCTACTGACTTTTCCAGTCATTATTTTGAAACTTCCCAACATACTATTACAAACAATCATTATTTGTAGCGTAGTGACAGAACAGCAATTGTCTACACAAAGCTTCTTGTAAAGATTTGCTTAGAAAGAAGTATAAATAGTTAAAATATTGAGTGATTTGCTCCCATGAGTACCTAGTCAGCTCCCCTTCCATCTTAGCTTTAATTCAAGCAGTCAGCATGTCAAATATTTCTCTTCAGTATTTGTATAGCTATGCTTATCCAACAAACAAGAAGTTGGTTTGTCATAAGCACATTTTCCCAGACTTTTTCAGGGATCATTGAAATACTGAGTAGTTTTTAGTTCTGTGCACGCAAATTTAATTTGGGGCACAGATGTGGGGATAGTTACACAAGTAGTTTTCTGGTATAAATATGAAGAACTCAACAGACTTGGTAGTTGAAATAAATCTTAGTTTTTTTATTCGTTGTTGTCAAGAAACATTTCTGAAATGCTACTACAATGAGATGGACTGTGCTATATTCCTTACTCTTTGAATTTAAATCATTATGGACATTTTTAGCATATCTACCCACAATACTGAATATGTGGCATATTTACGCATATATCTGTGATGTCTATATTTTATATATTATACATTATCTATCTCTATATATTTAATTATATTCAGAATGTATGAGATTATATATAAGAAATTTTAAATAAGCCTTACATGTAAACCTCCCCCTAAACCCCAGAGAAAAGCCCTTATTCCACAGTACTGCACTTATCAAGAGCTCCTTCTCCAAGACCTTTTCTTTCAGCCAAAGAAAGAGAGGAGGCCGTGGCCTACCCTTCTCATGAAATGCATGAGGAGAGAGCAGGGAAGAGGAATATCATCCTCAGGCCTTATTTTTGGATTCCTGACCACACTTTGTCTTTATGTTTTTTTAAGTTGTCCCAAGTTAAAAATAACAACATAAATCAAGAAAAATGTGCTGTGATGGATATCAAGCTGCTGTGCATTCACAGGCCTTCCTTAAGTTATTCTCTCTGGAAGGGAATTCTGTTTTCCTGAGTCTGCTTCTTCTCAGTTACTCCGGCAAGAGAGACAAGAGTACGTGCTGTTTGCCTCTGTGTATGCCTCTGCGTACAAGATGAAAGATATTTACTTTATCTTCTGCCCAATTCTGATGTTTCAAGATGAAAGAACCATAAAAAAGCTAGCACACTATGGAATTTCTGTTCTGCTGCTGACTGAAAAATTCCTGAATATGATGGATAGCAAGAATATGAATGTATACAGAAAAGCTGCAGATACGGTGACAGTTTCTCTGTATCATAAAAATAATACTTTATAGATTTGAACTGCAAAGCTGGATTGTTTGCAACAGAATAATGCACAGAAGAAATGGCTTAAAAGAATAGGAGGGTCTCGTTAGATGGAAAACCAGATCACCTTAGATTGAAAGGAAGCGGTATCCTCTTAGTATCTATAGCATTCATTAAGGACTTATGATAATACCTAAACTAATAAACTAAGCTGAAGGTTTATGAAATCACACATTCATAAAAATTGCTAACAGGATAAACATGGAATTCACCTGCATTCTGTCTTACCTCTTTCTGGCACAGTCAGCTGATATTTGATACTCAAAATGGTTCCTTCTCCTCCTTTCCCTGAAGGACTTTCAAATGGCATTTCCTGAACAAGGAACAAGGTGTTTAGACAGAAAGGAATCAGCCATTCCCATCTGATGTTACAAGAAAGCTGGAGGTTCCAAAGGAGTACAGATCATTATGGTAGTTAGTGCCAAAGGATAGAAAGCAAGCATAGACCTTATAAGTAGAACCTTACCCTTGAGATTCTCTTTCAGTGCCTTATTATTTACATATTTTTTAAATTCCACTACCAACATCATGATAAAGCTGTTAAAGAACTAGATTTAAAAACAATAATTAATCAAATTTCAAAATGCAACAAAAGAAATCACATTGTTTTCTCCCGTTGAATCACTTAAATGGGAAGAAATTATGCAGTCTATTATAGTAACACATAGAACAATAGAACCAAGCAACACATAGGTAACTCTCAATGCCAGAGGCACATTGCTGCTGCCAGAGGAGATCTAATGGAAATGAGATTTTTCACTGCTTAACATTTAGAGTTTCTTAAATATCACCTAAAGAAATGAGGACTATGTGCTAGTGTCTTCTCTTTTCTGAAGCACAGCTGTAGAGATCAAATAAAGAACAATGTAGAAAATTAGCCCAGAGGAAGTATGATTATTTGATTGAAAAATAACACCAAAAGAAAATACAACTGGTTCTGTGTAAACCAAATAATTTTATCATGCTGTTGGTAGGCCACCTGAGACAACCAGGAACTTTACCTGAAATGGGATGTTTTCAGTCAGTATCAGAGAATTTGCTACAAGTTTGTTCACATTTCTGAGTGGGTTTGTGTACTAAGGATTAATAGTATCCAGTGGTAAAGTTAGTAAGCTACAACCACAAATGTTTTGTGAATAACTGGGATGGAGGATGACAGAATGACTATAAAGGTCACAAAAAACATAATACTGAAAGAGAGTTCAGCTAATCAGAAGATATCTCTTAGAATTTCCTTTCTTCAAACACCTTTGGTATTCAGTGTCTCTGGTCACTGCTTCTGAATCTCTAAATTCCAAGCCTTTAAATAAAGCACAAGTTTTTTCTAGAATGGGTGTGAATACATGTGTTTTTGCAGAAGAGGAGATAACACTACTAGAGAGATTCAAAGCACAGAAATTTTCAAAGGAATCAACTTCAACACACAGTACAGTAGACCAAAATCATCTAAGTATATTTGCAGTCTTGCAATTTCTGTTAATTCCTGAGATTTATGCAATAAGGAATAGAGTGCCTTGCAGGGATACCAACACTTGTTTTGGAGAGGTCTAACTAACTCAGATGTGCAGCAGCAAACACAGAAATTATACATATGATGTCAGGCTCATTTGTACTCTAGCAAAGCATTGGTCTTTGCTAGGTCTTGTGATGTACTACAAAGGTGGCATGAATTTAACCTTACACAGTTTCAAAAGAGCACATATAAATATAGCAAGTTACATTATAGCTTCAACATAAGCTAGTAAGAAGAGAAACAAAGCTGTTCTCCGAAATTTTTATGCTGGCTTCAATAAGGCACACTATGTATATATAGTGTACATAATTTTGATTTTATAAACTTAATTTCCTTTTGATTATAGAAGCTCAGCTAACAAAAGCTGTGGAAAGGTTAGATGAGGAAAAGCAATGGAGACAAATTAGAGAAAACGTAGCTTGTGTTAGGTACTGGAAAAAACAAGAACACACTTTTAGTAGGTTGAGCAAAGAGATGCAGCATCTTAGAGTGATGGCTCAGAGCTGACCTCACAAGCTGCCCTCACACTTTTCAGCAGTTTCACTGTGGGATTTAGCATAACCAGTCTAATTTCTTAAAGCTTTAATATGCCTAGTGGCACTGTGAAAACAACAGTGCTTCCATATCTCCCAAAGATATTAGAACTGAACTTTAGGTGATAACAAGCTGAAACCTGGATATTCTTTTACATTACACCTTCTAATTCCATTATTCCTACCTCTGAGAAGTCCTATCATAGTCCAGAATTACTCTGAATACACCAAGTACTTCTCTGAGGCTGCAGTTTACATCAGCTTTGCACTTGTTCAATGCAGTGTATCTCCTTCTAACAAAAAATGAGAGAACTCGTCATAGACTAGTTTGTCAGTTCAGGAGAGGATCGCATCTACTTGAAAGCCTTCTCAAGTATAAATCTAACCTTTAAACCAAATGCATGAGGCTAGATTTCCACATATAAATCCTGTCCTTTTCGTTTGCCTAGAGCAGACTGTAGCATCTCAGACATCTTTGTTTTTTTTTTACATAGCCTCTCTGTCTTGAAGATTTTCCTTCCAACTGTATTCAGATCTATTATAAGAAATACTGACCCCTACTGACTCCTTCCTATCTGTAACTGGTTCTCTTGTTATCATGGCCATATATCTAACAAAGAATAAACCATCAGTCTAGGGGGGTTGGTGAGCAATTGCTTGTGCAGCACTTATTATATACATTTATATAAATTTATATATATATATATGTCATAGCTATTGTCCTTTTCCATTAATCTATCTTAGCAAGTAGTTTCATGACAACCCACAGATTCTACTTATTTTTTTTCTTATTCTTTCTCCCATCCCACCATGAAGGAGGGAGGGGTGAGCAAACAACTGCGTGGTGCTGAAGCACATGTCACCTTGTCAGGTCAAACCACAAAAATCTCCGAATCTTTCCAGGGACTACAACTGGGTGAAATTGTACAGACATACAGACATAATCGATAATTTCCTACTCCATCTTTGCAATGAAGTTTACTAAAGATTGAATGAAACTGTGAACAAACATGTTTACTTCAGTGAGCTCAGCCCCCATCTGTGTAGTATAGCTATCTAAAATGCCCTATAGCAGAAGAGAGATAAGGAGAGATGGGCTTGAATCATGCCTGAGATGTGCTTATCTCTTTCCTCTTGCAAGTCACTCTAAGGTGACCATGGTTCTCACTCAAGTTTTTCAGCTGTGTCAAATTAGATTAGATGAGTAAGAAAAAGTATTCCATTTTTAAAAATGACCAGATTGGTATATAGTCAAGAGGCAGGTAGAAATCCATATCAGTTATCTTTCCTATTGTGTATTCCATACAGAGGAGACAGGTATTATTCTCTGAGCACTAAAGAAAACTCCTTACTTTATGTAGTGAAGAAAGCTCTCTATTTTAGGAATTGTCTTCGTATAGACTCTAAATTGTACTTGATATATCACTTGAGAATCAGAGGCAACTGGGAAAAAGGAAAATAAACACACAAAATAAAAGATTGTCTTGTCAGTAAGACAAAGCAGTAACTCACCATACTGGTGTATCTCATTGCCTTTTTCTTTTATAATTAGCATATGCAGCCTCAAATGAATTATTTAAGAACTGCAAGCCCCAAGAAAACAACAAAGACAGAAAATCTAAAACCATTCAATATTCTCCCTTCTAGTACTGCAGCTGAAGGTACCTTGAAGGGCAGATGAGTTTTGACCCTGGAGACTTTTGCTGGCTTACTGAGTTCTACTGAGTTAAAACCCCTTCAGACTAAGAGTTTCAAGACAGAGCTATAACCTTAACTATAGTGTGCTTAAGGCAGGCACAACTATGATAAAAGAAATATCCCCAGTGTTCTTTCTGGTTAGTTCCTGATGCATTCATCTTTATAAAAGCTTCAATTCAAGGAATCGCTGAGTAAAGCAGTTCCCACAGCAAGACATCACTCTTTAGTATTGTTTGGCCTATGGGTTCTATTTCAAAAATTAAAAAAAAAAAAAAAAAGCAACATCTGGTCCTTAATCTTAAAATATGATTACCTCAGAAAATATTTTTATTAACAAAGAAACAAAACGAATTCTTGTTCATGAGTCTGACTTATTTCCACTGAAATAGCCTCTAAAATTCCCAGTGACTTGAAACAGGCAGTATCTTGCCCCTCATAGGATCATAGATGCTTGCTAACCCACAAGCTATGTCCCTCATTACAGTAGGTACTGTCTTTCCAAATATTTCAAAGACAAAATGTTTCCATACCTTAAATTTCAGATATTGCATGGGGAAAAGGCACTCTGATTGCTCTGTATGCAGTTTAAATACTGCAATCCACATTATCCTGAGGTTGGAACACTTGACCACCCTTTTTTACTTCTTTAAGCTAAGTTAACCCTAAATGGCTCTGTGTTTCAAACATGAAACCATGCTCTCTCTCCAGAGAAAACTGAACAGAGTGAGACTGCTCACTCACTTCCATTCACTCCCTTCACATATCCAAGCAGGGCAACAAATAAATATTATTTAAAAACACTCAAATGTTGTCTCAAACACAAAAAGAAAGCACACATCATTTATCTTGTTAAAGAGAGGGTCTTCCTCAGGTAAAAAGCTACCAATTTCCCAGTTATAGAAAATTCATACAGGAGTTGGTGCTTCTTAAGGAAAGAAGAACTTCTGATACCAAATATTCAAGTAGAGGTAAACAAATCCAATCTATAGATCTACATATAAACATATAAAATAAATAAAGAACTATTTCTCAGTCCTGCAGTAAGAAGTGTAGTTCTTTGAAGAATGTGGCAAAACTTTATTCAACACTATCTAGATAAAAAAGACTGAGTATGAATTTTTTTTATCACAGATGAATTGCCTGATTTCAATAACTTCTAAACACCTGCAGCTTTTATACAAGTGGAAAATGAAAAGGTTGAATTTTTCCAGAAACCAAAATAAATCAATCAATAAATAAAGCAAAATTCCTTTCTCTGAAAATCTTTGACAATAGGTGCATGATTCCCAGAACAGCAGCATATCCAGCACATCAATATGATGAGCAAAAACTTTAACCACGTGTAAAAAATCATTGATTTGTAAGTGAAAGTATGTAAAAGTATGACACAAACCCAAATGTAATTTACGTAATGGATCCATCCCACATTGTTTCTTTGGCTCTTTACATGCATGAGCGGAATAGAGGAGTTGGAAGTGAATTGTGAGAACAGCTTATCTATAGTAAAGACAACTCATTGCATAACCCAAGCAGCCACATAGCTTGTGCAAACAGGTAGAGCTGCTATTTGCAACTCAACACACGGGTGGCCCCATGAAGATAAGGACAACACAAACACGGGTAGCGTGGCTGTTTACAACACAATGGATGGTCCAGAGAAGATAAGTGGAATTGCTGTCTGCAACTCAGTGGAGGAAATCTGTGAAGATAAGAAGGCATGTCTGCTGGCAACATAAAGTAATCCCCTTAACATCTGGAAATTTACTATGACCACCAGAGATGTCACTCACTTTGGAATTTCTGTCTGTATCTTTGGAATGTAATGAATATTAATGTATCATGCCTTTAAATGTGTAGCTGTTTCTCTCTTTGGTGAGCATGTTTGGTGGAGAGATCCCCCATGCACCCAGAGCTGTAATAAAGGGAATACCTACTTGATATATTTCATTGGTGTGTCGAGTTTGTCGAATTTCTCAGCATCAGAAGGGACCTTTAAAGATTACTGAGTCCAACCAAAAGTATAAGTGTTGTACTGAAAGCACTATCCAAATGTCTGTTGAGCACTGACAGGTACGGGGCATCAAAACCCTATTCTGGTGTTCGACCACCCTCACAGTAAATTTTTCCTCATGTCCAATCTGAACATTCTCTAGCTTTGTGTTGTTCCTTCATGTTCTAATGTATTTAGAGTTGTCTGAAAGTCTCTGCAACAGAGAATATAGCACGATAATAACATTTGACAGAGCAAATCTTTTGTTACACAACACTACTTTTCAACATAGCCATTATTCAGCATTCTTTACCATCAGCTATGCATTTTCACCAATGTTGGGCAAGACCCTCCATATCACATTCACAAAAATCTGCATCAGCAGAGCTGATCATTGTCACTCTTGCTACTGCTGACATGCACCACCCACCACTTCACTGTGTTCACATACACTGTTTGGTTTCCATAGACATTCAGCAAGCATTGAGGAATGTCAATTAGTGCTATTTTTTCCACGTGGAGGAATTCAGTGATACACCTTCACTTCATTTGCACTTCTATGTCAGACACCACACTGTCAGACTGACCCTCTACTGCCATCTGTTTCATGGCAACAAAATGTAATGGAATGTTGGTGGGAAGGTTCAACCTCTACTGCTATACCACCAAAAATCTGTCTCTGATGTCATGGGCCAACCTAATAAAATAGGAGGCATTGTCCTTGTTCTCACATCAGTGAGAAATTGAAACAGATTCACTGGTTTCAGTGGACAAATATATGTGCACCAACCTCCTTAACTGTTAACGAGAATTTGAGAAGTAACTGCAAAATTAAGTAGCCAGCGCTGATGATCAGGTGAAGTAAATAGCCTTACTCTCCCCTTACTGTAGGAATAGTGCTATAGAAAGATGAGGTACAGCAAAGACATCAATGAGGTACAGCAAAGACATCAATGAATACAATCAAGAAATAAATTCAAATTTATATAATGTGATTAAAAAAATTGAGATAAAAATTAATTGCTAGACAGAAACTGTTACAAAAGAACCACAATGAGTGTACAAATATTTAGGTCACAAATACTATGTGCATGCAATGGAAAACTAGAGGGCTCTGCATCTGGCTGTACAGTGGTTTCCATGCCACCAAGTCCTGTAGGACATGGCATTCCTGACAGTCCTAGTGTTGCGCTGCTTTGCTGAAGCGTTGCAAGGAAAGGGCAAACAGTCACTGTGGAAGTCCTGAGGTGGAACAAAGGAACTTCCATATCTAGTCCAAGGAGTTGGACTAGATGATCTCTAGAGGTCCCCTCTAAGCCCTACAAAACTGTGATTCTGCGATGGTTCTGAGAAACCCTGCAGGTTTTAGGAGTAGGTGTAACCTCATAATCTCCTCAAATTGTATGTTGGCTAACCTCCTACACTAAGTATCAACTGCATCTCCAAACTTGTCATTAAGACTTCTAAAATTGTACAGGAGAACATGGAAGAGAGAAGTTAAATTTATTCACTGTCATGATGGCTGTGGTGCCACATGAAAAATAGATTTTTTCAGCACCGGTCAAGTTGCATTTACAATTCATTGCACTGGCAATCTTTTTCACAAATCCCAGCAGGAGTTAGCCAGTAACATCCAAAACATTGAGATGAGAATGTTTCCCCAAATGTCTTTGACTTTCCAAAGCTACCAGCAGATTGTTATTTACCTGGAGGAACATGCAAGTGAGCTAATCCATTTAGATAAAGCATCTGTTTATAGGCACAGGGTCAATTCTGTGAATAACAGTGCAGTGTTATGTTCAACTGAATTTATTATCATAATCTAGCAATAGTTATTATTAATATAAGTGTGCAAGGGGAGTCCTAGAGGAAATAAGCTCTCATCTGTAATAGCCTATAACTGCACACAATTTCTTAATTTTTTCCTAATGCGGAAAGATTTAGGTCAGGAAATAATTTTTCATGGGTAACAAGTAGTTCATTTGCAAATTCTTGTTGGACGCTCTTGGCAGGTTAACATTTGCCTAAAGGGGCATCTGATGAGGAGAAACAAGGACTTCTGTTTTCCTCACAGTCAGTCCACTAGCATTAGCCTAGATGAACACACATTCAGAGACATGAAAATAAAGTCATCCAGTAACCCCAAAACAATAATAAAAAAATAGGGGTGATAGTTCAAGGAAAATAAATAAATAAATACATAAACATATATGTAAGACATCACTTATTTTATTATCATTATTTTATCATTTTAAATGGTATAACAGGCTTTGATTTAGTTACTACCTGATATGGCAGACCCACAGGATTCAGCCTCTAAGGAAGCAGCTGCTCTTTCAGGAACTTTACCTTCTTGCTCCCTCTAGTGTTACGAAATATCCAGCACAATTTTTACCTACTCAGATATTTTCTCTGATTTCCTTCACATCCAGACAAAGTGACTTGATAGGAAAGGACATATACTTTGTTATAGCAATAATTTGAAATGTAAACCTTCATTTAGCATGGAACTTAGCAATCCAAAATTAAGTAGTATGTCTTATCATTTGCAAACAGAGGAAACTGGAGGGAGAGCTTTTGGAAGGCTTGGAAGAGAGAGGTACCACTATAGCTACATCTAAGAACACATTTTAACTAGACATTGTTGTCAAAGACCCAAGTTATTATCCTCAGTTAAAAATTATCATAAAAAAAGAATATGAGTGCATGTTGTACGCAGATACTTGTCTCATCACAGTACAAATACATAAAGCTAGTGACTATAAGCTTCAAGAAAACAAGTTTCTAAGCTTAAAGTAAAAGAGAACTTCCACCAGCTGTCATCACTGACACTTACATCCTGCTATGCATGCTGGTCAACCTGAATAATGAATACCTGAACTACTTGATAGAAGTAGTGCTGCAACACTTGCACAGGATAGCATGCAGAAAATCCACTTTGTTCCTTAAATCACTGCTATAGCCTTTTGAAGGCTCATCTTTGTTTAAAAAAAATAATGATAGTAAAATTTCAAAGCTAAGGTTCAAAACATGAACACAGCATGATACACTGTCTGACTGTAACTCCAATCTACCTAAAACAATGCTGCTTCCAGGCATCACAGTAGAACAAGCTAAACTCCGAAATGTCAAGCTAACAAGACAAGACTGTGTTAATTAGCTGCCTGAAGAGCAGGAGTACTCACAGCATAAACATCTGCAGAGTCTACTATGGAAAAAAAAAAAAAAAACAAAAGAAAAAGATTATTTTGGAATCAAAATACTGGTAGAACCTAGAAAACTAGGAATTCTGACTTCTACCAGTGGCAAGTTGGAAACATCCCCATCAAACAAAATATAAAGGGATCAAATCTGCCTCTGCTGTATCAACACAGTTCTCCACCACCATATAAATTAGCCATGAGAAAGAGCAGAGTTTTTACTTGTGGTAGTTTTCAAAAACATTTTTTAAACTATCTCACTACACACAGTAACAACTTGGATTGAAAAGATATCAAAATTTTTGCTCTTGTATATACATCTACAAATTAATATACCAACTTTGCCACAGGCAATGGTGGTCTTAATATCTAGATACTACTTCAAGATCCCTTCAAGATCATATATTTTGAATTAAATTCAAATTGCTTCACTATAATCTGTGCCAAAGTACTTGGAGGTAGTTTTAAGCCCACTGCTATGCAGAAGGAATAACTAAAAAGCAGTGATAAATACCATGGAAAGTTTTAGCTTCATGTCCAAAAACAAACCACTGATTTGTGGTGTTATCATCACCACATGATACATGGATGAACCTTTCGAGAAAGCAAATCAAAATTTTTTAAAGAGTCCACATAATGACCTTAACAAACAGGGTCATATTCCTTTCTTTACAAAATAATTCAATCTGAATTAAGAAAATGAGTCGTCCTTTTTTCCTCCCCCTGCGTCCAGTGTTTCTTGCTGCTCACAGTTTGGTTTCAGATCAAAGCAAGATAAAAGTGAATTAAAGATCCTTCTATGCTGTTATTCATATTTGACTAGAAATATATTTCCTTTTACATACTGCAGATGGGGTCATATATTTTGCTTACTTGTGTTTGGTACGAAAATTGAATAAAGTGCATTTGTGGAAAATGACATTTTAATTAAATGCAGTGAATATTTTTATCTGCACCTACAAGGTAAAAACTAATAAAATATACACATATAAGTAAATGAACTGCACAAACATACCTATTACCAAAATGAGTGTTCATGCTTATCTGGACAAATCTGTAGGGCAATAGGGCATAGCATTTTCAAAGGCACTTAAGGGATTAAATTTCAAGTAATTTTCATTTCCTAGAGGAAAAAAAAAAAAAGTAGATACTTCACATTGATTTAAAATACCACCTATTTCATTTGAAAATTTGTTCAAAGCCAAAAATATTTCCCTTTTTTTTTTTTTTTTTTTTTTTAACTTCTTCCCTTCCCAGTCTTCTACTTTCCCACACTGGAAAAAAAAAAAAAAAAACATACAAAGAGAACAAAGACAAAATAGTGAAGGGGGAATATCAAACCAAACAAATATAATATCATACCAAACCAAATAGATTAATGGCTGGTTTATCATCACAGAAACAATATGAAATACCAGGTCCTTTGTTTGAAACAACCACAGTTTATTCCTCCTTGCCTGTACACACTGCCACTGTTTTCAAAGATTTCTCTACCTATTTTACACATACTTTAGTGGTTCTTCAAGGCAGATATTGCTCTTTTGAGAGGGTTTCTGCCATTAGAATATTATTAAGACTTAGACTGCGATGTCCCCTCTGGGTTCCATTAAAGCCAAAAGGCTACACGCAAACATGCTATTTCCTTTTATGTCAGTGTGATCTAAATCAATGTCATAACTATTTTATATGCTGCTTTGCAAAAGAAGTAAACTGGGGTTGCCAGAATCTCACACATCTCTATATTTCCCATTCAGTTTAGAAGCAAATGACTTACCTCAGGACATCAGCCAGACCAGCAATTGCAGTCCCAACTATTTTGGCCTCAGAAACACAAACTTGGAGAGAAAGAAATTAATTCTATAGTATATTTCCCAATTCTACTTGGACTCACTGAAAAAGTACTAAAACTTGTCGTATTTTTAGGGACACAATGTTTGAGCTCTTAGTTTTATCAGTACGGATATTCTGTATATTACATGTTTTTGACCACTTCAGATTCAAACAAAGAAATGGTAATAGTCAGACATTTTTCCCTGTTTTGTGAATCAAATAAAACTTTTATACGCTCTTGAGAGACCTCACCTAGTGTACTGTACTTAATGCAGGAGATCATATAGCAGCCTTTCAGTACATAAAGGAAGTCTACGAGAAAGCCAGAGAGGAACTCTTTATCAGGAGTAAATAGGACAAAGGACAACAGCTTAAAGAGAGTAGATTTAGATTGTATATCCAGAAAAAATTCTGTCCTATGAGGGCAGTGAGGCCCTGGCACAAGGGCACAGAGAAGTTGTAGATGTCCCATCCCTAGGGGCAGTCAAGGCCAGGTTGGATTGGGGGCACTGAGCAATGGGGTCTAACAGAACCATGGCAGGGTGGTTGGAACTAGATGACCTCTAAGGTCCTTTCCTAACCAAACCACTTAATGATCCTATGAAAAGATCTACATAGCTTTCTGCAGTTATTGAAAAACATAGTCAAATTGTTCAGTGATCAAACTCAAGCACTTAGGAACTGTAAGTGAGTGACAGAAGAAGAACAGTTCTATCTCTCAGCTGAAGTTTTTACATACTGACTCCAATAAACTGCATGTTCATTATGTGTTTTCTGCGAATATTAGCTACTGTTTATAAATTAAAACCATTCCTGTGCAGTTATTAGGAAACATTTTCTAATGAAGAGACCTCCATGCACATTTCTGGAAATCACACAGACGTGCTAGTACTTTCTTTCAGTTTTTCCAAGCAAAGGGTTTTGCACCCACCACCTACTGATGTGTACTCTGCTGGAAGAAACTAAGAGCAAGTGGGACATCTGTTACTGAGCAGAACAGAACAAAGAAGTTGTCAGTGCCTCTGAGCTCTACAAAAGTAGCAAACGTATTTAGAGAAAATGTTCTAATGATTAAGGAGAACAGAGCTATGATCCCCTGAAAATGTCCCAGTTCTTCACTATACCCTACAGAGACATTGCAGGGGAAGTTTTTTTGTACCAGTGATCTGGCAACCAACGTTAGTGAGCAAAAGGCAAACCACCTATCAAGGGAGAAAGACTACCCTCAGATGCTGAGGTTATTTCAGCTGTGGTGAATTAAAAAAAGTGATCTGCTCCTCATTAGCAGTGGAGTGAAAGCCAAAGATTAATGCTGTGGGTTGCTAAAAGCATATTAAAAGAAGAAAGATTTTCTGGCAAATATAACCCTGGTGCATACAAAAATCTCACCCTTCCTGAAATTCTTGTGGCATTTTTTCTGGTACATCTATATATGTACTATGGGGATATTTGGAAAGTGGCAAGCCCACAGCAAGAAGTTTTCTAATTAATCCCATAACTAATGTCTTGAATCAGTTACAAAGCGGGCTTTTCCTGCTTTCTGGAGAAATGCACCTTTTGGGCTCAGAGTATGGTTAGATGTCTGCACCCAGACTCCATTCCAAGTACAGACACATAGCAGATGCCAAATGGCCCTGTGGCTCTCTCCTGAAGGTGTGAGACTCAGAAGTCAAAGCAAGGAGAAAGTGCACAGACGATGGGTAAAAAACAAGCTGAATCAATTTACTGAGCAAGTTCAAAGCCATGGTACTCTTTGCCCTTTCTCACCTTTCTTTTCTAACACCCTTGTTGAGAATCTGCCTCAGAGAATCCATGCTTTATGTTTTTAAGTAGATAATTCAGTGAACTGTAATTGCAATTGTATAATTGAGGACTTGTTAGTGTTTGAAAAAGTTGAATGTCACCAGTCTTTTCCACTTTATTCCTTTCCATTACACTTTTTTGTGCAGTGAAACTGTAGCCTCTAGTTAGCTTTCAATAATAGCTGCTCAGTCAGTTCTTTCCCAAACTGGATCTTTTATTTTCTTAAGGCCAAGTCACCTTCATGCCTTCTGATGTGCAGCCACAACTTCATTATAAGATGAATTTATGATTGTGAGGTAAAATGCTATGCAACAACTAACAACTAAATTTCTTTACATAATACATTTAGATTAAATATAAATAGACTCTATATATGTGTGGATAAATAAAATTCATGCCTGCATGAGCAGAATCCAAGGAACAGTACATGAGGGAAACACATAGGAAACGATATGATTATTTATGAACAAGAAAACATGGTGTTCTTTTTTTATTATTACTATTTTTCATTATGTCTGCTTGAAGGCCTGAAGAGACTGCCAGTTTTGTAGAATGGTGTAAGGTAATTTATTTGTCAAAATCTTTCCAGAATCTGAGAAAACTGAACTTGATACTCACACTTCAGTCAGATACATAATGAGAAACCCTATGTACACAACTGAAAACAAAAAGCAGCAGAAGAAATCATTTTTACCTCAGAGTATTTAGGGTGTAGCCCTATGAAATGCTGAACTAGCCCAGTTCCTACTGAATGCTAAGACCTGCTTTTCTATTGCTATATACTTACGTGGAAATCTAAAATTCTGCCATTCACATGTGCCTGTTTTTCATCCTATACTTACTGTTGGCAGTGAGATGTTAAAAATTGAACAAAGGCTCCATCAAAGAGCAGAACTGTGGTTGATCAACACAATATAATCCAAGTTCATATATAATGAGCAACTGCCAGATGGTAAATATGGCCTAGTAGTGTTCATGGACATTAACAAGGAGAATAATATGTCAGATTTGCTTTCCACTAGAATTTTCTTTATTCTGAGAGTCCCATCACTCCCCAGATTTGTTTTTATGGCTTCTCTCGTATTTTTGTGGCTCTGAGAAATACAACGCTATGGGCAACCTACCCCCAAGTTTCCTCCACTCCAGCTTTACAGCAAAACAGATTATTTTTCAGAAAACCTTCCTCTTTTACTCTATTCTCTTTTTCATTAACTTCATTTCTCTTTCCCCTCCCACTCTTTGCCTTTTTGTCTGGCTGTACATGTGGGAGGAGTTTGGAGAACTGATCCATGAATAAAACTATCTCATTTTGAAATCCCCTGAGCTAGATAGTATTTATTTAGTTTTAAATACAGTGAGGCCTATCTTATGAGACAAGATTAATGGATTGAAAAAATGTAGATGCTCTGGCTGTCTCTAAACTCAATCAAAAGACGGCATATCTGTCTCAAAAAAAAAAAAAGGGGGGTGGGGCTTTCTTATCATAATTTTACCACTGTCTTCTTCTGCAGCCTGAGAAAAGTAATTTAGTCATCTTGTGTTTACCTTCTTGTATTGGAACATAACATTGATTATTTATACTGAGAAGTCTTGAAATCACGTACTGTCATTTTTTCATCAGATAATTGCATTTCAGTCTTCATCATCCAATCATATCTACAACTCTTTGCTTAAAATACAAATACACTGTTATAGCAAAGGCCCCCAGTCACCTTTGCCTTTTGATTCAACTAATTCTTGTTTCTTTGGCATGATAAGGTAATTGACTTGAAGGAACTAAAGAGAAATGCCTAAAGAATTGTTAGTATATGATTGCATTGCATTTGAAACTACATTATGAAGATTTCTGTCTATTTAACTGTGATAGTTCACATTCTGCTGTAAAATAACATCTCTATTTCCAGTGAACAGTTTATAATGAAAAAAAGGGATCAAATTTTTTTTGACATAGTCTGCCTCCTCTAAAAGCAAAAAAGAATGGAAGGTTAAAAGCTACTATTTTAGAGCACTTTTATTCTAGGTGCTAGAAAGTCTCACAGTGTTGTACACTTCTGGTTAAATTTTTTGGATAGTACTCATTTGCTGTAAGTTGTTTTGCACTGCTCAGAATTTAAAGAGACCATTGGTTGTAGATCCATCAGGCACCACTCTGCTCCTCCTATCTTTCAACAAGCACAAAGTTATTGTGCTATTTTGATCCTTCTTTAATCCAGCAGTGGGACAAGCCCAAGTACAAATTCACAGGTAATGTCACATTATAAAATAAAACTGCCATAATCCTTGAATTTTGGAAATGTAAAAAATGTAAATATAACAACTTCCTTGTTACCATGGCTAATAGAAATACCTCAGATATTTATCAGAATGGTAGACTCAAAGGGGTCCAGATGGCTTAATGGCATTTCATATATGGAGATGCTTCGATTCCTCTGTTACTTAATCGATGCACATCTACCAAATCTACTTCTAATTGCACAGTTTGCAAAACAGAAAAGATAATGAAAATATGCACTAACTTTTCCTGCCACTTAATCTAAAACAAGCAGTTAGTAAAATAGAGACTACTAAAATGAGGGAAACAACTTCAAAATGTTGTACCATGAACTTAATGCTTACCTTTCAGGGACTGAGAATGCCCTCCCACCTAGATTCAATCCACTGTGGATTCACATATTACTAATATAATCAATGCATATTAACAGACTTCTATTAAGAAAACAATTTCATGCTCTTTCTGGACACATCATTAGCTACAACTCCTTAGATAATCATTATGTGAATATTCCACTTAACACAGAACAAATCCCACACGTTTCTTCACTCACTCAAGCTCTCAGAATTTTCAATCTTAAGAACCAGCTTTGAAGCAAATTAAAAGGGAAAAAAAAACCTTCCACTTTATTTTTAAGAAGTTGAGGCAAGTTCCAAAAAAAAATCATTCTTAGATTTTGCATAGGTCTAATTTTTGAACATAATAATGTGTGTAGATCAGGAATTAAGAGTACTGTCAAAATGCTATGTAGAATCAAGTTTGCAATTTTTTATTCCAACAGAAGTTAAAGGATAAAGTGTTTCTGCTATTTTCCTTGAGTTATGTGCAATGAACTCAATAACAAACCATCAATTACTGCCTCATTACAAGGGTGGAAGGACTCCTGTTTGAAGTTACCCACACTGCAGCACGTTAGAGGATCCTGTTCTGTTCCTGCTGGGTGTCTCATAGTGAGCTGAGTCCCAAGGCAATTCTTTAAATCGTCCTTGACTCCAGCAGCTTAACCAGAAGCAAAATTATCCATGTATGGTATCCTACAGCTGGAATAAATAGGTTGAAATGGAAATCTGACAAGTCAATGTAACCATGTCCTTATATAGTTAGTTTTTTATTCTGTTTCACTACTTGCATTTTGTGGGAAAGCAGGTAAGGATGTTGCTGATTTGATCTGGCTAAGCTAAGGATGTGCATATGCTTTTACAGTGCAAAAGACTCTGATTATGTCTTTCTCAGAGCCATTGCAGGAGCCAGAATTTGCCCCAACATGTATTTCCACATAGCAATATGCATGAGGGCACTGCAGAAAAAATATTCACTGTGTTACTAAAATTTAATTAGGGAAAAACATGCTTTGACTTCTTCAATGCTCCCTATTATTATTCATGGAGAAGAGAGTCCATGGAGAACTATTCTGCTAAAACATTCAGCAGAACCTTTCCTGGTGAAAGCGGCAGACTATTGCAAGAGCAAGATAGCTGGAATTTCTGATTCACACCTGCTACCCAGCTTCGTTGCAAGCATTACTTTCGTTGTCAAATATGTAACATGCAACTCAGGAAGCATCTTCTCTTCAGTTACTGTCTCAGGAAAACTGCCTGACTTCACAGGCCTTCAATCACTTAAAATGAGATATTCATCCGTTGATCTCCCTATTTTTTAGAATGAGAAATTGAAAATGTTGATACAAAAGGATTAAATCACATTAAACTGAATCAAAAAACCACTCAGTTTTACTGCTTACTAGGAAAAGACCAGGGAAGTAATATTCTTACCTACATTATGTTTAGACTGATCTATGAGTAGAGCAGCTTCAGCAAGAGTCAGACTTAACTCCCTAATTAAGGGTATTTCAGATCACAAATTTCACAAGCTCAAAAAACCTTGCTGGAAATCACATCTTCCACTAATCTGAGTTAAATGTACATTTTTTTTTTATGCCTGAACATAACCAGGAACTAAATTCCTTCTTTTGATTGAAGAAATCTACATAAATTAAACACAAAGCAGGATAAAAAACATCAGTTGATTAATTTTGCCATCCTGTCTAGTACTCCAATCACTCCTCCACCTTTAACGAACTTGTGGCTCTCTGATCTAAAGTTCAGACCTACTGTTTATTTTTGCCCACCTCATTCTGTAATTTTATATGAATTAAGCTAGAGCCTCAAACAATCTATACTGTGGTTGGTAGAAGCTGATTTACATAGTAGATTAGTCCCTCAAAAATATGAAAATCATCTCCTCAGTTTCATTGTTAAACATTTGAGACGCTCAGTTGATTTAATAATTTTGAACTTGATACCAATTTAGCACTGAAAGTGAAGGCCTTTTTTTTTCACACAGAATTTTCCAGCCGAAATAATATGAACCCTCTATTTAAAATCTCAAAAGAGAAGTTACGGTTTAAAATCCTTAGATGTCTTTGATTCAGAATTTATGGGTATCAGAAGAAGAGGTATTTCTGCATGATCTGTGAATTCAAGGACTCTTTCATCATTAACATATAAATGGCCTTTTCTGTCCTCAAGTTTAGGACTTTTTAATTAAAAAAAAACCTTCAAAAAGCGGTCTTGAAACTTACATATTTCAGGAATGCAGCAAGTCAAAGAAAGGGAAAACATCCTCTGAGACAGAACCCAGTACACTGGAACTCAATTAGATTTTGACCTTCTTCAACTATAAAGGATTGGAAGACAAACATTGTTTGCTACTTGCCCGAATTAAATTGGGTCTCCTGAGATGCATACGAAGCAATTTAAAAAAAGAAAAGCACTGTTAACTAGATTTACTCTAACATCAGTCTGAAGTAAACATTATTTACCGTATTCATCTATTACAGCAATATAATCTCTCATGTTTTAATCAGAAAAAAAAAAATGACATTTAATTAGCGTTACACAGCCAAGCCCTGAAAATGCTCCTCTATCTACACATTCAGTACACATTCAGGTAGACCACCATTTCTGATATTCACCACAGAGAGTCATGTAATCTTTTATGCTTCCCTTGGCCTAAGCAAGACTCTTTTCAACTCTTTGTCCCACTTCCCAGGCAGGAATAGGCACACTTGTCATAACTTCACATATTTTGGCTAGGCTTCCTTATGTCCAGGGAACTTTTCTTAAATCCATCCTTTAAACTTTCTCACTTATGTTCATTTATTAAGGACTTGCAATGATTGAAAGATAGAGATAATATAGAAGAAGGGAGAGGAAGGATGAAAGGGAAGAAAGAAATTCAGAAGAAGGGAGAGAGAGACGGAGAGGGAAAGGGAAGGGGAGAAAACTATAATGCTGCCAATTTACAGATCTAAACATATGAACAGAAAAAAAATTTATATATATAAGCCTGTAACACAGGTTCTTGCCATACTTTTCTATTTTCACATCCCAGCAATAGATTCAGGAACTTTCACCTGATAAGTAAATTCATGATGACTCAAAGATGCCTGGCTGTGCCTTGTACATTGTTTCCTCCACCCCAAGATCCCAAAATTATTCAGTAAAATTTATGATAACATACCCATTTCTGCCCAAATTTCCAGCATCTGTCTTCTTTCACTCTCAGATTCTTTCACACTCTGCTTTCTAATACTAACCATTCCTGTTTTGATGGGAGCATTGGAAGCTTCACAATCCAAGCCTTGTGAGGAAATTAAAGATAATGGATTACATCTAGAACATGTCCATCCCATTGTATCTCTACTGGTGCGGTAATTGCTGGGATTTGATGTCTCTTCTGTGCTTTGGATCTTGAGGAACATGGCAGAGCTCTAACTAGTGTTAGAATACAGTAGATTCTACATATCAAGCCCTTTCAATGGTTAATGTACATTTCCCTGAAACCCTGTCCACTCCAGAACTATATTGCACGAAGACAGTTCTAAGTCACAGGTACTACAGTTTAAACTATTGGGCAATAAAATTCAACAAACAACATATCAGCTACATCTACAGAATCACCAAAGGATTTGGAAAAGCCAGTAGCTTTCCTCAAGATATTTTTCATTGTTTTTTTTTCCCCAATGCAATAAACAAATTTTTAGTCATTAAATGTTTACTTCATGAATAGGCTGAAATCTCTGGCATGACTTTATAGGAAGTACATAAGACCATAGTATACATTTATTGAAAAGTTTATTGATCAATATCTGAATGCTTATTTCTTTTAACACAATCTTAAATAGATTTTTTTTTTGGGGGGGGGGAAGGAAAGAAAAAGCTGGGAAAAAGGAAATAGGCTATTAAAAAGATATTTGAGAATTCTTCCAGCAGCAACCTGTAGGCATAAGGGAAAACTCATTGTCAAGTATGATTTATGAAACCTTATTAAATTTACTTTACATAACTAGGAGGCAGACTAGGACACTAATACCCTATTCAACATAAATCCTCTTGGAATACAGTGCATCCGTTATACAATAAAAAGGCTAATTTAACTTGTCACAACACAGATCTGAATTAATGCAGAAGTCAAAAGGCTCTCAATTTGCACTATTAAATACAAATATTGGGTGATAGTTTAGCTATTTCTACCATTCAATTAGTTTTTCCCAACTTGTCACAGAAAAATTAGTTACTAAGTGTGCATGCAAGCAAAAATTACTGTAGTCAAATGAATACAGATCTAACACCCAAAGTAATTCCACTATGCAGTGACATTTCAGACCAGTCTTTATGTGTTACACAAAGCTGTATTAATTAGGCCATTTTTATTATAAAATTTCAGATCATTTCAAAACATTAATTTCTGTCAGTTTTGGTTGGCAGGTCACTACTCTCTTGTATTACTGAAAACCGGCAGCATTTCTTTTGGCCTACAAATGCCAACTCACCCCTGCTCCTACTACTTGCCTCTCACTTACAAACTGTTAACAGCTGAGAAGTTCTACTGTGTGTTAAATGTGTATATATATATATGCATACACATATACATATATATACGCGCACACACACACACAATGTTGAAACTGTATCCTGTTCTGATCCTAAACTGGCAGGTGGTCTTGACAAACAGTGGCAGATTCTTGTGAAGAATGTGAGATTCCTTGCTTCTGGGTAGCAAAATTAATGAATACCTGTAAGACAAGAAAGAAATAGGATTTTCAAAATAACAATATTTGAACAGAAAATTTGGAGACCTGGCTGGTGATTTTTTTTTTTCAGTTGCTTTTCTGACACAAAAATTAATTGTTTATGCTACGAGAACCCCTCTAGAGATGTTTTGTAAACTCCATATGGAAACCCTCTTCACCTCTCCAGCTAATGCAGAGGTTGATGAACTATAAAAAACAACAGTAATATGAGTTACTGAGAAATAATTGTTTTTCTTTGCACTTGAAATAGGATGAGAGAAAAGAGGCTTGCGAGCAAGATGTCCTTGCAGACAAGTTGTGCAGAGGCTTGCAGCTTCTCTGTTTCATGTCTGCACTTACTTTGTAAACTCTCATCAAATAAGATCCAGTTACAAAGTCTGACTGACAACTTAAACTTATGGATGTTGGACTTACTACACAGGCTGAATAGTCTAATTAACTTCTCCGCCCTGTGAACATCTATTAACTGCAGTGTAAATTTGGAGTTAATTTCATACGTGATGCATGATGTGAAGGGGGTTCACATAAAAGGGGGGACATGTATCAGACAGACTGGAAAGTCTGTAATCTCCAAGTATTTCAGGCAGCAAGGAAAGGAGGAGGGATAAGATAGTCGGGAAGATGGGATAAGAGGAGGTTGTGCCCTCAGATATTTTGAGAGACCCTGTGGGGACTGGTACCCTGGAATCACGCTTTATTTGAATAAAGAAAGCTGAAGAGTATCCTATCTCTTTTTGGATAATGATAATTGACCAAGACTATAAGAGCAACATTCTTCCCAGCAATCATGACAGAGGAACTTGACCTCGCTGTTTCTATCAAACACCGTAACATCAATGAAGGTCTGGATATTTCAAGGCAAAACTATAGTTCTGAGCACTGCAGTGTCTACTCAACAACTCACATGCCCCCTTTATTTTATTTTATTTTATTTTATTTTATTTTATTTTATTTTATTTTATTTTATTTTATTTTATTTTATTTTATTATTTTTTCTAAACAGATCTTACTACAGAAAGGCTTGTTTGCTTTTTAATCGCACAACTATTTGACAGCAAGGAATGGAGCAGAAGAGATGGTTATTCTTGATTCAAATGATCATATTCATATGCAAACAAACTTGGAGTGGATAATAAGGATGTTTGTTATTCAAGAGAACTATTTTCTTGTTTGAAAGTGACACTCAGTTTGTCTTGGGGAGGAATCAATAGTAGGTGACTGAGGTGATGAATCACCATGAATAATGCAGAGCAGTAAGCTTGCTGATCATCAGGCTGAAAGCACCTTATATTCATCCATTCTGTGAACAGATAATTCAAAAGCTGGTAAAAGATTAGTACAAATCTGAATATTTCACTAACGATTTGCACAAGGGTAGAAGGAATAACTTCACACAATTTATCAAATAAAATTAATATTTTGACTAAGTGCAAATTCTTCAGTTTGCAGAATGCATAACAAGAAGTTACATACAAGGATGCTCAAACGCATCACAGACACTCAGAAATGTCATCCTCACTATTGTTCTCTTCTTCCTTCTGCCCAAATAGGATTTCACAGTCACTAATAGCAAGATCTCTTCAGTCTGCTTGTGCATTTTTATGGTGCTCTATTGTGTACAGTGATACTGCAAAAGAAAACCCTCAAAGGAGAATGTCCTGTAAGCCTGTGATTTACTGTGGTTTACGGACTTGTTCAGTCTTTTGACGGGTATTAATAGCATCTCAACTATTAGATCACGGAGGTGGCAGTTCGCAGTCCCACCTTTTCATCCTGCACAAATCAGATATATTTAAGCAGTGATTAAGCATGCATACCTTTGCCTTCTCATGCTGTTTTGTGCTCATCCACAGTGTAAGAGCAATAGGCTTAATGTGGTTACTGTGTAGACCTGAGATGGTCTGAAATTGCTAGAAAGGAAGAAAATACCTGTTCCAGTGTAGTTTGGCTAATTGAATAGTGTTTGATTTGGAGAAAAGCTTTGTAGTCCTCTAGGATTCTGAAGAGCTCAGCTAAGCATCCCTCACTTTGTGGTACATGGTACTCAAGCAAGTTAAGATGTTGTCCCTTAAAAGAAGCAAAAAATAGATAAAGGTAAGTACACATGATGGTGAAGTTGTGCTTTCTATAAGCAGGCTGGTCTCGGTAGCCTCTCAATGCTGGTTAACGAAAAACGCATGAGCTTTTGAACAAGAATATATTTTATCTCCTTTGGTAGCAAAATGAAATGTTCTTACTCAAGAACACTTTTTAAGTTTTGAGATTACATTTTGTTAATTTAATAAAGATATAAAAATTTAGGACACTTTTATGTTATATGCTTTAAATTCAACTGACAGTAGTACTAATGTAGTCATTTACATAAGGCAGTAAATCAAAATTAATTGTATTTCCTTACCCGTAGGCTAACCTATACACATAACCATACACAATTCTGATAATACAAAAGAAAAAGATTCTGGATTCCCTCACCATTATGGCAAAAAGTAGCTATTTTTTAAGAAAGGGAAGGTTTCTGTCAATCTATGGACATTTTTTGAGCTTTTGTACATCACAAGATTGCCTTTATCCTTGTAATGAACTAACACAGATACAAATGAAAAGAAAGGATGTTTTATAATGCAGTGGGTAACAAATAAAAGAATTCTTATTAACAATTTCTGCAGTAGGATGCTCTCCAACTTTTAAGAAAAATCAACAACAAAATTTAATTTCAACCTGACAGAAGTCTCTCTCTCTTAATACTATGCATTTACTGATAAGCTTCCTGGAAAAAAAAAGAAAAGAAAAGAAAAGAAAAGTATATGTATATTTAAAAATTCATATTTAGTGTGCATGTGCATGCACATTTATATATATATATATATATGAATACACACAATCATGTATAAACATATATGCAAATAGGTTCATAGCTAAAGTTATTCAGAGTTTCATATAATCTTTGTTTTGGAAAAAATTTAAGTGTTAAAAAATAAAAATTAGGAATTAAAGACCTTTGAAGTCTGATTACTGTGGGTCTTGGGGAAGGCTCTATATCAAAAGAATTTTAGTAAAGACTGAGATTTGCCATTCATGAACCTTATCAGAAACCAATCAAAGTATAAGTTCAACTTGGTCAGCAATAAAATCAAAATGAAATTATTACTCAGAGAAAGGACCTATATATGTATGTTGATTAAATGACTTTGGAATTGATTTAATCAATATTACAAGTCAGATTTGTAAGAATCGCTTAATAAGAAAATGAAAGAGATGCTCATGCATTCTTTCTTCAGAAAAGTCAATTAATCTAAACACATATAAACATCGTTCTTATCAGCCCGCACTTAATCTTGCCACACAATAATTACTATAACGAGGAATTTTAACTGTACCCTAAATTGTACTCCAGGAAAATGCAGTTTCAGACAGTCCAAAATCATTCCTTGATTGCTTATTTCTTTGCTAAGCCAAACTTTGACAGAATAGCCATCTCCAAACCTGAAAACAAAATGCAGAAATATCGACTCATTTGTCTACACTATGAAGGCAGGAAGAAGATTTGTTTCAATTAATTTTCCTGTAATTCTTATGGCAAATAATACTGTGTTTAACTATTTTACTGTTGAACAGTAGACAATAATATAAATGAGAAAGTTGTTAAATTAATGATATCAAACAGAAACAAACAAGAAATACAAATTTTGTTATCCCTTGGTTTTAATTACAGTACTACATTTCATTATACAACGTACCGTACATTAACTGAAGTATGCATTAATTATGACACTGCATAAAAAAACTATGAAGATTATCTATCATAAACAGAACAAAAATCCTTTTTTAACTTTCCTAATGATTCAACACTTTAAACCTTTTAACAAAGCAACCCAGATCTTCCTCTCAGCAAATGTGTGTATAATATATTTTTGCACATAACACAAAGTAAACAGTTATTCAGAAACAGCAAATTTAACAAATATTCTTAAGCTCTATGGCCACACAGTCTGTCTCATAGAATAATTTAGGAAATGAATTTCTCTCTCAATATACATGTGATAAAAGTTAAGTACAGATAATCTAACTACCACATTTTATTTTTATTAGAATTACTTGCTGCTAATCTATACAAGTGAGCAAGTTCCAATAAATCCAAAAAGTTTAAGTGGCAGAAGTCATGCAGCACAGGTTCAAGGGATTTCACTACTCTGGCTCCACACTACTCTTGTTCCCACAACTAATGGAAAGGCAGAGTTGGGAGGAGGACAAAGAGCTCTGGCTGCACATCCACATCCTCCCAGGAACCCATCACTTCCTCTGTCTTCCCACTCCAGCACTTCCACATTCATCATGGCAATGTTATTTCCATTTCTTTACAACCAGCTGCACAATTACTCAACCTCAAATCATTTCCTCTAGTTCTTGTGTTTCTATTAACTTTCCTCCCTGTTATCCATGCCAATGGCCCTTGCTGGCTACACCTGTCTTATTCACAGTAGTGTCTGGGATAAGTGGGTCTGGGCAGGAATGAAGCACATTTTCACATGATCAAACCTCCATGGAGCTATGGTGCTGCTCTTCTCAAATACAGAAATTAATGTCTACAGAATCTCAGTCAAAACATAACAAAAATAGTATGGGCTATTTGGAGATGTTCAGCCACTAAGTAACTTTCAGCTGAAAACTTCATATGAAGCACCTTACATCTCTCATCAACAAGGCACATATAGCAATGTAATGGGTTTAACTTCTATTTTGTGAGGTACCAGAGTCTCCATTATTTTAAAGCTTTTGATTATTTTGTCTTTCGCTTTCTTTTCTTTTTCCTTTTTTTTTTTTTTCTTTAAGTTGGTTGGGATTTTTTACTTGTTTTTAGTTAAATACAACCATGGAACCATTTGAAATATAGTAAGGAGATCGAATCCTGATGCAGTTCTGCTTGTTCCTTCTTAAGAGACAATCTGAATTAAATTCTCTCCAGGCCAAGCTGCAGGGTACCAGCCATTCACTGCCAGTGTGACCTGACAGATGAATGGTGGATCTCTAATTAAATCTCTAAAATGCATGGCATCATCCATGAAAAAACATGTGAGACAATAAAAAATATATTACAAGGAAGGATACAGTTAACAAGGCTGTTCAATTCAGATGACAGCCAACTTGGGGCAACGCTTTAAAGAGATCATTGATTCTGTTCAATTTTCTGGCATTT
Source organism: Callipepla californica brunnescens (assembly GCA_023055505.1). NCBI lineage: Eukaryota > Metazoa > Chordata > Aves > Galliformes > Odontophoridae > Callipepla > Callipepla californica. Next base: position 63,750,051 of record JALIRH010000002.1, read on the forward strand.
CTGGCCATCCACTGTTGAATCACAGTTTGAAAAATGCTGGCTTATGAAGGTATTCAATGGTCTCATAAAATGAAATTGTTTCATGCAATAAGGTTTCCAAAGAAAATAAATCAAAATTCTGATTAGCATAGACTAATGAGCCTGTGCAACTGTTTTAATTCTAAATTGTGAATGGCATAAACACCAGCACAGTACAAAGATAAAGCTTTAAAAGATTACTCTTTTCTTCTGTCCAGTCAAATTATGATGCTTCTATATCTTGATTTCACAATTCATTTCAGCACAACAACTCCCTATACAGAGTAAGCTGATCAGAAATAAACATTTCCCCTTGCTATAATCGGCACGATACTTCCAGTAGCAAACTGAGGCAATGGAAATTGAGTTGACTATTTTTTTTGCACTATGTTTTCCTTTCTGAATCAGACAATATAATTAATTCAGAAACCCAAATTGGAATTATAGAGTAAAGCATAATCTGGTTTGAATAGCTCTATTAGGATTGAACCTTTAACACCCAATACTTCAAAACCTATGTAGGGGAACATTACCATGAAAATGGCATAAATTGAGACACCACACCTGTTGACCAGCCATCTGTTGCAAAAGAATCACCATTTCTTACCACCATTTCTTCAAAGCCATTCAAGGAAGATATTTCCCATTGCTAATTTCTACCACATTACTTTAACATCACCTGCGTTTTTATTTGTGTATACATACACAGAGACACAAACACATACTCTAACTAAAATATTTTTCCTCCCTATCATTCCTCTTTTCTCTTTCAGCCAAACTAATTGTTTAAACTTGTCTTTGTTTCTATGGGTATTGAGTGATTTAACTACAGCAATGCCACCTTGAGACCAAAACAAACATCTAAATTGCCCACCTGAGTTTAAACTGGTGTATTAACAGCAACATCCAGTGAAGTATGAACTTAGTAAAGACTAATAAACGCATCCAACTGCTCCACGCCTATAATTGCATAGGCCTTCAAGCTCATTGAGCCACTCAAATAACAAGGGGAAATAAAAAGGAGCACAATATGGCAAGGACAATAGAATAGACAATACAATTAAGGAATACTTCTCCACTCTCCTTTGTCAGTGTTTTTCATGCAAGACTAGGGGGTATCAAATTGAATTAGAGGGAAGGCAATTCAAATTCAGCAAGAGGAAGTAATTTTCTGTACAGCACACAGGAAAATTGTAGTACTCATTGACACAGGATGCACTGGTTGCCAGAATATGACATGAGTTGAATAAGAGATCAGGGAAATTCAGATGGGGAAAAATCCACTAAAAACACTTCTAGCTTAGGAATTTTCTAAGCAGAAAATTACTGAAGGCTGGTTGAGTAGTGTAGAAGAGTACCTTCATGTATTTATCTTTTCCTTGGACTTTCTCTCCTGGCCACATTAGAGAGTGGGGATACTGTGTTAGAGTGGTCTGACCTAGTATCTGATAGTAAGAAAAAAAGCAGAGATCTGCCTGGCCTAATTGCCCAAATGGTTTCCCTGTTCTGAGAAGGGGTTTGCATTTCTGGTGTAGTTCCACAGTCATGCTGCCAGTACTGAAAGCGTAGGTAAATAACACTCATTCAGTTGTCTCCACATAAGACACAATCACAGAATTGTACAGATGAGCAAGACTGCTCATCTGACTGCTTTCTTGGGGCTCCTTCAAGTCTTGCCATGGGAATGGAAATGGGTTCAGTTGCCCAAAGGTTGAAAATTCATACAAATAACAAGTAGAGGAGATACATCTGGAAGCAAATCAAGAAATGCTAACTTCTCAGTGTTCGCTTCATTATCAGCAGACTTCTATTTGCTCTATAATAGTATGTACTTTCCTTGAAAATTGTTAGGAACTAGCTTACCCACAAACAAACCAGACCCAATCTAGAAACTGCTGTTTTAATTTACAGCAGAGTCAAGAATGATTAGTTCCCTGCACACACTCTTTCCAAATTCCTAATCCAAAACTGATGAAAGAAACCTCAGCAAAACATGAGCATGGTCTTATTTCCTAATTCTCAATGAATAAGCAAAGCATCAGAAGTTATTGAGCAAATATAGATGTGTGTTTCTATATATATATGTTTATTAGAATATACATAAAAAAATTACAGCTCCCTGAAAGTTTACCAGTGGAAATATACTGCGCATACTTTATGCATGCAGTAGTCTGATTGATCAAAAGATTACTCCAAAATGGCATCACTGAATAACAAAAAAAATAATGAAAAGAACATTGCCACTTAACATCTGAAAAGGACTGCATCTTTCAGAATGTATGCCATAAATCAAAGTGGGGGAATAATTTGTTACTGTGCTGTGTTCCACAAGGCTTCAGTTTGCATTCATTTGCAAACAGAGAAGGCTCTACTTTTTGTAAAGTCTCATTGCAACAAGCTAACTTAGTTATTCGAGTATGATTATTCAGTCACAGGATACAGATTCAGGTCATTCACCTTTAGAAAAATGTACAACTTAAAAAGAGAATAAAACTTAAAAAGCATTAAAAACAAAAACAACCCCAAAAAATTGGGGAAAAAAAAGGACAAAATTGAAATAAAATGAATTATGAAAAATACAGAACAATTCATGGTAATCTTCAATCACAAAATAAACATAGTGATTTTATCTGTTAAGCGGCAGATAAAAACAATATCTGGGAAGGAAAAAAAAAGGTTTCTAAATGTAAGGTAAGTAAAACAGTTGTTTTAATTTTTGAAACATTAACATAAAATACAAAAATAATTTCACTTGTAAAATGTAAATTATTTCTGCATTATTCAGAACAACCTCATTGCTGCTGAACAAACAAAAAAAACTTAATTAGATACAATAACAGCTAACTTATAAAACCTGTCTTCCATGTACTATTCATAGATTGTTTCATCTTCTTTTAATTGATTGTGATTTTTCCAAGGTAACAATAGAAACATTAAAAGAGCTATTAAAACAACAAGTAACACTGGTTCAATAGCACTGTACATGCATTTTCGCTCATACACTCTTCACTTTCTTTCAAGCTGCCAAAAGTTAATTTCTGAATTCAACAATATTATTGCCATAACGGCAAGAGTCTCAAATTATGAACAATGCAGAGCACAACGTTGCCTTCCTCTGAATTTAGACATTTAAATACTTAGGCATTATTCCAAATATGTCATAAGAATCTCAAAAAACTATCGATAATTAGATGTTCTTATGTAGACAAAATCTGTCCCTGCTCAAATGTATGTATGTGTTTGCACATACATGCAAGCATTAGGGATCTGTTACATTTATTAACTGAGAAATAGGAACAGCAGCACTGTAATTTTAGGCAAGGCTGATGGTACAGGCTACAAAGAATCAGAACTGTTGTCCACCAGAACTCTACAAGAGTTAATTAAATTGTAGAAGAAAGTATTATTATCTGTGTGACTGTCAGTTTTTTGTTCCTTTGTTTTTGTGGTGAGAAAAAACCACAGGATATTACTCACTAAAAATGTCTACTAATGTTGATTCCATCAACACTTCAATTTGAAATTATCAAGTTAAAAAAAATTCTAGAATGAAAGCCAGCTGTAATATTCACATTTAAACCACTGGTGTATTTGCATTAGTGTGTAAGCTTTGACTGCATCATCATAAAGTATCCCTTCTGGAAATCCCTATCGTGAATAGTTTACAAGATAAACTGAAGGTACCTGCTCAGACAAGTGGTTTTATGTACTGTAACATCTGAAAGGTGTTGCAGATAAGATTCCAGGTTGCTGAGAAAGTGTGTCATGTTTCTGGTGGGTGAGAATAGAACTATGGAAGTAAATCTCTTTCCAGTCCACCACTGCACTCTGTGTAATCTGTGTTAATTCACTCAGAACATGCTTTTCACTACTGCTTTCCTATCCTGTTAAATGGGTAGGAAGAGAAATCAACTAACTATTACTCAGGCAGACAGGACAAGGGGAACTATCTTAAACTAAAGGAGGAGATATTTAGATTAGATGTTGAAGGAAAGTCTTTCACAGAGTGGGCGGTGAGGCCCTGGCACAGATTGCCCAGAGGAGCTGTGGGTGCCCCATCCCTGGAGGCACAATACCAGGTTAGATGGGGCACTGAGCAGTCTGAGCTGGCAGGTGGCAGCCCTGCCTATGGCATGGAGTTGGGGCTGGGTGGGCTTTAAGGTCCCTTCCAACCCAAGCCAGTCTGTCATCCTATCTGCCCACCTTGAGACCTGGGGCTCCAATCTGCAGAAGGAACTCATGGTACTTTCTGCTGAAGCTGAAAATAGAAGGTGGTGTACTTGTGTTGGAGGCCCCAGAGCTGGACATAGTATTCCAGGTAAGTTCTCATGAGAGCAGAGCATTGGGGCAGAATCACCTCCCTTGGTGCAACGCAGAATACAGCTGGCCCCTGGCCTGCAAGTACACAACACCAGCTAATGTTGAACCTCTCAACTGATAAAATGGATAATAATTATTTGAAAACCTGTTTCCATTAAGTACTGTCAGAAGCATCGATGTTGGTATTAATGAAGCACTGCTCCAAGAACTATTTACAAACAAGTTTGAAAAATGCCTAATAGAGATGGATCACCTACTAGGAAAAGAGGTGAATATGAAATATTCATTTTCAGCTGCTCATTAAATGAAGATATATGCAGCTTTATTGCAGTGCCCTGCAGAAAACAGTATAAAATGACAAAAAAAATTGTACTTTGATGCACATACAACACAGTATTCCTGAATTAATGTAGCACAAATTTTAATATGAGCATGAAAATATTGTCCATTTCTGAACTCAGAATCCATGTCTTTTTAAAGTTCTATTACTTTTTTCTTCAAGCTTTCCCTTGGAAAGATAAACCAGTATTACATGAATACACAGGTATACATCCACTACCTTAATATATTTTTCATGGACTAAAGGAATTTATGTTTTATAACAACATGAATAAAGACTATATTCTTGACTGTCATTGCTTTTATATTTTACAGCAAGTAGGAAAGGCAATGCTAATATGTATTTTAGTTTTATAACACTGTTTCCAATGAAGACTGAAATATTAATGAGATCTTTCATTCTTTCTTCTCCATTTAGGAGGGTCCACACGTGAGAGTTATCTTGAGAAAAGCAATAAAATATTCTTAATCAACCTTCTAAAAAAAATCTTAAATGGTAAATAGCTTGGCAACACATTTTCCATTCTAACTCTGCTATAACAAACAGATTAATTGCTGGGTAATTTAATCAGATGGCTTGCTGATACAATTCGAGCAATGACTTGATATGTGTCCAGTGCTTGAAAAGCTGGTGTGGGTTATTTAGCTATGAGAAGTCTGTCCAGATGGCCCTAGAATTAAGAATGGCATTCAAAATGTTGTTCTCAGAGGGATGGCCAGCTGCATCTAACATGGAAATGCTTCTGTGAGTTTTTAGAATAACATTAAGTATAATGGAGAATACTGGAGAGAGCATTTAAACGTAATCCATTCACAATTTAGCATAATTGATTCACTTGGCAGAAGTCAACGGAAATTATGTTCTAACAGACACAACTGCTAACACATCCATCTCGTACAAGCTACGTCTAAGAACTAAGATGCTACCCTTTTGGATATTACCCTTGAGTTCATCCTTTCTAGCTAACACCCCTTTTGGCATTATTCAGAAATAAGCCATCTGCAACAAAACCCCTTTTAAAGTGTAACACTTACACTTCCAAGAAATATTTGAAGGTACTTTAAATCTCTGTAAACATAGAAATATATAGTCAGGGATCAATAGTTGGGAGTAGAAACTCAAATACATACAATTGTAGTGAGGAGACAATTTTGGATGAGCATTTTGTAACAAGCTTGCACAAGAGCTGGAAAAATAAATCAAGTCTCACACATTAGAAGCAGCATGTGTCACTTTTTATATCCCTATTAAGCTTTTTATGTTTCACATTAGCATCTTCCTGGAGCTCTTCCATACTCTTCATAGCAGAATTTTGAGCTGCCTTCTGACAAACCTGTATTCAGTCCAAGACAGACTTTTGCAATCTGCCAAGGGCTGAAAGTGTGCTGAGAGAGAAAGCTGAATCCTTGAAACTTCCCACCACAGCAAAGAAGGAAATTTAACAGGGCCCCAAGGAAGACCCATTAAGTCTTCATCAAACATCCATCATAAAGTTGATCATAATGGATTAGAATGGTATTAAAGGAAAAGCAAACAAAACCATTTTGATAGTTTCCATCAGGACAGACAGAATCCCCAAGAAAAGGAGAAAGATGTAATGTTAGGGAACACAGCAAGATTTGAAATAGGAAAAAAAATTCTAACTGTTAATATTATCATATAAATCAAAATTTTCTTCTACTGTAATTTCTTACAATGAGGGATACATTCTATGACAAATAAAATCTATATGAAATTCCCTTTAGTTTAAGTTTTTACACAATATATTATATTTCTTTCATTCAATAAAGGCTAAATGAGATCACATTAAATTTATTTTTAAAATATTTGTATAATTTAATTTATAGAAACAAACTGAAAATAGACCAATTATACAGCTATTTATTTTTAAGAATGAAATAAATAATGAGTTTTAAAATCTAACACACACAAAAACAACACATGATAATCTACAATTACTGTCACCATTAATTTATTTTGCTATAATTCCTGCCTGTATAGAAGTATGTATACAAGTACATTGCCAGTATAATTAATCCACACCCAGCACACAAAAGCACCATCAAGTAATAATTTTTAAGGTATGAGTGATTTAGATTACATCAGGAGCAGGAAAGTTAGGTTTCCTTATGTTTTTCATCATTTTGTTACTTTCATTGCTTCACAGAATTGTTTTGCTAAATAAAATGTAAAGCAATGTGAAAAGTAAGTAAAGCAGTAAGAACAGATATACAAATGCTAATGCAGGAATACACTGAAAAATAAAATTAATCACCAATGACCTGTGGGGGTGAGTGTTAAGAAATGCATTCCTTGGCTGGTAGATGTTTTCCAAACAAAAGGTTTAGAAATCATGGACTGTCACTTTAGAAGGAATAAAGTTTTGCTCTACATAAGTGTATATCACAGGACAGTTACTTTACAGAGACAGAAAGAAAATTGAAAGGTAGAAAAAAAGAATCAGAACCAGAAGCTTTTTAAGATGTTCACAGATGAAGTAGAAAGTGAGAAAATGAAAAGATTATTACACTTCAATGGTTTAGAGTACTAACAAAATAATCCTGCCTTTTTTCCCTATCTAATGCAGATGTATATGTCCATTAGCATATCTGAAAATTGTCTTAAAATAAGTTTGGAAGGTGAATTACATAGAAGTAAGATGACCTTATTTATTAGATGCCTGATAACCTGCGGTCTATGTTGGAGAACTGAATGGTGAGGTAAAGAAAACCACAGTTGGGAGCTCTATCTGGAAGGAAGTTTGGAAGCAAAAGCAGCAAAATAATAGAATAAGGACACTCTTTGGTTTCTCTCATAACCTATTAAAAGTTTAAAAAAAAATTAAAAAAAGAAAGAAAGAAAAGGAATTTTTAACAGCCGCTTGTATATGAGCTTTTAAGACCATGCTCTCTACAATTGTTTTGCTCTCAGAAGACAAGAAAATGAATGACGCAGTCAGAAAGTGTTCAGACAACTGCTTGATTTTAATTAAATTCTTTAGTACTGCTAGTGATTATTTTTACCTAAGAAAAGGTTATAAAGTCATAGAAAAATTCAATGGATTTCTGAATAGGTATGGAAAATTTGGAGACTAAAACAATCAACAAGCTAGGAGATAAAGGAATTTTAATTCTGTCTTAAACAAAAATGTTATTGCAACTTCAGCTACAGAGTTTCTATAGAAGGTTTCAGCAATATTGATGTCCAGTGTGCATGTTAACTCACAAGAATGCCACTGACTTGCATGAAAGAAAGAACTGTCACGGAAATTCGAGGAACACAAACCTGTTAACAGTATTAAATATTCCTAGTATATAATGTTTTGCCTTCATGTGTATATATATATATATATATATAATTACATCTTATGGAGATAAAATCATTGTACATATAACAATTTCAAAAAAATAATTATTCTGAATAATTATTATGTTTAATTATATATTGTTTTAAAATTATAATTACTGTAACTACCAAACATGTTGACCTTGATTTCATTTTGTTGAGCTTAAAAGAAGAGCAGACACAGCTTTGGTTTCTGCATGGCTGATCTGTGAATGCCTGGATGTCCTCAGAATCAATTTGAAGATACCTTCCACATGTCATATAGCTATTCTTCTACACTGATTTTCTTTCTATGATCTGAAAGAGGTACATCCACAAAGAGAGTATAGCAAATTGAGAAATAACTGTTCTATTGATATGAACATAAATGCCTTGAGTATGTTTAGAATCATAGAATCATTAAGGTTAGAAAAGGACTCTAAGATCATCTAGTTTAACTGTCAATCCATCATGACCATGCCTACTAACCATATCCCTCAGTGTCACATTCACATATTTCTTGAACACTTCCAGAGATGGTGACTTCATTTCCAGTGCATTACCACTTTTTCTGATAACAAATTTCTCCTAATATCATGCCTGTATCTCCCTTAGCACGACTCAAGGCCACTACTTATTGTCCTATCACTAGTTACCTGGAAAAGAGGCCGATGTCTCACTATGTCTTACTTCCGGAAAAGATCGATAAAAAGATGTTGCCAAAGTAAAGTATCAGGGGAGATATAACAGTGACAGTCGCTGAAAAGATAATGGTGAACCTAGCACTTGTGGAATGTCTCTTTTCAAGGTCAAGCAGGCCCCTACTTTTTCTTACCAACCAGTTAATAAATCTGAAAGTCTATGTTGCCATTCAAACAAACAAACAAACAAACAAACAAGGAAAGAGCTTATTAGTATAAGTTTTTCAGGTCTGTCATGCCAGTGGAGGTAGAAAGCAAGTGTCTGTAGTTCTATCAAAAATGAAGTCGTAAAACTCTATACATAAAGTGAAGGACCAAAAGCCATAAACGCCCCTCTGAAGGTACAAAAAGTTTTCTGAGATAGAGGTTGCCTTATAATCACTGCAGAACCTAATTTCTGTAGAGTTTGCTAATTTGCACTTAAGAATGCTAAGTGCTTAGCTGGTACAAACCACACAGTCTTTGCTGCTTGTAAACAAGTGATGTCATTTTACACAGCTGGCTGTCTGGTTGCCATAAAAGTTTTGCTTATTGCTAAATGTAAATGTTCTATCTATAAATCGCAGCAGTTCTTTCCTCAGCTTCTGCTGTTTTCTTTATGGTGAATTGAGCCCAATCTCTAAATAAACAACTTCATTAACAGATGTTAAATTAACTTGTGAGAAGAGAAGAAGCAGAAGAGAGGCTCATTTACAACAGGAAAGAAAGCAGAAAACCATAGAAAAAATATACAAAATTAGCAGTGAATTCACTAGTAGACAACCATGGTTCAAAATGCTCTCATCTTACTGGCTGATGACCCGCAAGTGCATTTTTCTTTTCTTTCTCTGATTATCACTGGGAATCAAAGGGTATCCAATAACATCACAGAATGTTGAACTCTCATAATGCATTTCTCAGATTGAGTGCAGAAGTGCTTCTTTAAGATACAGATCTGTCTTTTTCAATTACCAGTGCAGAATACAAAGCATTGTAGCAAAGACCTCTGTCAATGTAGCTAGCTAAGATATCCTAATTAGCTCTTTTTTAACTTCACTGATGATAGGAAAATAAAGATGTGCTCAGCAGTCATAAGTGCTCATACCTTGGCACTATTACAGCAACTAGCCAGTTCTTGCATTGAATGTAGCTACAGAAAATTAAGTGGTGATATATAATACCTGTTTTTAATGTGCTGGGGAGAGCCAAGACACTTTAACCTTCCATTCACCATAATAGCAAGTCGTGAGCAGAGAGCTTCACATTCTTCCATACTACAAAGTACAGTGAAAAAACAAAAAGGGATTAAAACAGGATGAGTGAAAATAGTGAACAGTGTATGTATGTATGTATGTGTATATATATATATATATATATATATATATATATATATATATATATATATATAAACTTAAAATGGAAGGAATCTGTACAGCTACAAAAATAGGTATGCAAAACCTTTGGCTTTAAAGGAAACAGTTCAAACTGTAGCCCTCATCAGTACATACCAAAAGATATAACCATGTTACAGCTAGAAGAAAGCCCCAAAACTGAATTTATGTTGTTAGTCCAGATTTAATTCAACAATTCTGGCTGCAATACAAAGGTTTTATTACTACAGGACAATAAATATGTGGTAGGCAGTCTCAAATATCTCACTGATGTGGGATCATGAACTCTGTTGTTCTGTGTAATACATGTTTATGGTCATTCTGAGCTAATGGATGGATGGAGGGGAACAAAGTAAACTTGCTCAAATTGCCTCTTGCATAACACATGCCTTCAAAAAGGAAAGTTACCCTTAGCCTGATTGCAGGATAGAAGTTGCAACACACTACAATTCAAATACAGTTTATAACATGGAAATGCAGCTGAATAATAAAAGCCAGATTCTGTTACATGTGACTACTTCAGATTACAAAGAATAACTTTGACTTGCAAAGCTCAGTGCAGATGGGTTACACTTCTACATATTACACATAACTATGTGAGCATTTCTTCAAAACCATTGTTTTAGACATGTATTCATCAAAGAATACATCATCATCTTCATCAAAGAGAAGTCAAAGTTGTCTGATGTTAGTGCAATTCACTCTGCTCATTCTCCATCCTCTTTGAGAAAGCTAAACAAGAGTTTTGTGTGTGCAGTCCAAATTATAGCACTTTTACTAGGAAAGCATTGGGATTAAGTGCCCTCCTTAGAATAATTTTCTTAAAATGGGACAGGAGAAGGTTGAGAATGGACCAACCACAAGCTGCTATATTTGAAAGACATGGGGAGATGGCTAATGCATCTTCCCACAGAGCAGGAAGATAGCTGAGTCATTCTAGCATGCAGTAGCTTCTAATCATCCCCTCATCATAACATTTCCCGGTTGTGATAAAATAACACAAAATAAGGCCTGTATTAATTAATATTAACTCATTATTCTCCTGTCTCAAACAAACAAACAAACAAAAACCTAAAAAGTAGACCTCAAAAAATTAATCTTTACCCAGAAAATCATCTCTATTCATCCATGCATTTATTTGCTGATATGCACAAAGATTCATTTAATAAGAAAAAATATTTTACTTATGCAAGTAGCCTTTGATAAAATTTCAAATAAATCTTTAATGGCCTTCAGCAAATAGTATAAGATAATTCCGGCAACATGATACAACAATGCCCTATTAATTAGAAATGAGATGTGTACATTATCACTCTACTTCTAACTGCTCCAGCCAGAAGCCATTCATTTGTAGAGCTAAATGAGCAATTAGTAACAATTTATTTGATGAATTTATTTATTTATTTTTCCCGCTCACATCATGTTAATAATGAGACCACAGAGCTCTTCTATTTAGCTGGCTTTTGACAACAAAGGTTTCTTAACCTGGACTGAAAAGTCAAACAATTCCCTGAAGATCAATCATCTTAATTCACATTGGATGACTTCTGTTCCCTAAATGACTGAGCTGCTAATTGCTTGGGGAACAAATAAAGTATGTGATTTTGAACATTCGTTCATCCACAAACAGGTGGTTGGGTTTGATTTTTTTGTTTGTTTTTTGTTTTTTGTTTTGTTTTGTTTTTTTTCAGGAATAATGTACCACAAATGTACAGGGACAATAAATACACATTCTGAGAACATCTGAAAAATTTAACAATATTTAGCAAATACTGAAGGAAGTTTTGCTGCATACGGTTATCAATTCATCTGCTCTTTGAATTTCATTTGGTCAAAACACAGCACTGGAGTCCTTATTAATTACTTCTGTCCTTTCTGTTCATGTTTTCATGACCTCTTTCCTCAGTCAAAGACATTTCACATATACCTACTATACTATATTCCCTAAAGAAACATGTAATATTCCATTATACTGTAGAAGTTACAAAACAGTTCAGATGCTTTCTCCATTAAAATCATGTACGAATATCTATTTAGAAGATTTGACATGGTATATAATATAGATACACACTTTCAAGAAGACAGGGTCAATCCTTCCATTTCCACCTGTGTATACAGTGAAGAGCTAATGTATCTGTCTTTAGTGTGTCATGGCATACTCTTTCTATACAATCACACAAAATAACATCATCAATAAGATCAGAAGATGGCTTTACATTCCCATCTGTGTTTCTAAGGATTTTAGAAGTACACAACTGCAAAAGGATAACTTTTATGTTCCAAACAAGAAGAGATATTGTAACACTGAAAGGAAGGAGCATAGCAGAAGGGAGCATTTGGTACAACTTTCTTCTGCCTGTAGTATCCTTGAGCCACAGTCTAAAGTTCAGCTTTCATGAGTAGGAAGGAATTTCTAATAAAATGACAAAAAATACTCTGAGTTTCTCACACAGTGGTGAGCACACCTTCAGAGTATTCTATTTTTCCTTCATATGATAACAAGTGAGGAAACTAAAAATGGAATATATTAGCAGCTGAAATAAGGGACTCACCTGTGGGATGTCAGCACAGCTGCACAGCCATCCTGAACTTCTTTTGAAATGGTTTTCCAAAGGTAGCGTTTAGAGCAAGGATCCATCCCAGAACTTGGCTCATCCTACAGGAAAAATGAAAGTAATTATACAGCAATATGGGAAAGACACTATTTCAGTTCAGCATGTAAAATGAACAGAATTTACACATAGCTGTCCCTCTAAAAACAAACTAACTAACAAAAACCCTACATTTTCAGGAAATTGCTAAAAGACACCCTGATTAATACTTTGCTCCAGTACAGTTACATTCATCTTCTTTACAAAGTTCTGTGTATATATATATTTGTAGGAGAAACTTACGGAAGAAATAATGAAACCTTATTTTCAGAAGTCATTATCTTTCACTACAAAATTAGGAAGAAGGAAAAATTTCAAGTTGCATTTATTACTATATGATTTCATAATGAATGTCAGCACCTGTCTGGATGGTATGGGCTTCGCTAATGTATTTGCACCATGGACTCCTTAACTGAAACCTGAAAGCAAAGTTCTCGAGAACTGAAGCGAAATAATCCCATCTGATGCTGATTTTGGTGCTTAGCTAACAATGACAGAGGTGTAAAGAAATTCAGTTCAATCTTTTATCTGTTGAGAAGTAACAAAGCAAAGGTAAAAATAAGTAAACACAGTAATATTGCCCTCCATTGATGGGACATCCACAGTTGCTCCAGGCAGCCCGAGCCAGTGCCTCACCACCCGTGGAGAAACGAATTTCCTCATAATATCTAATCTAAACCTCCGCTCTTTCAATTTCAAGTCTTTTCTCCCTGTCCTATCACTATCAGACTATGTAAAAACTCAGCCTCCCTCTTGTTTATAAGTCCCCTTTAAGTACTGGAAAGCTACAATAAGGTCCCCCCAGAGCATTCTCTTTCCAGGCTGAACAAGCCTACCTCCCTTAGTCTGTCTTCAAAGAAGAGGTGTTAGAGCCCTCTAATCATCTTTGTGGCCTCCCCTGGACCAGATCCAGTATATAACATAATAATGAGAAAAAGAATATGGAGAAATAATAATGCAATTCTCACAGCTTTTTATTTCTCTGATCTTCAATACAAACAGCATTATTTAGACTGGAAAGGCCAGTTTCAGACCTAAATAAATGGTAGGATGCAAGCTCCAAGACAAAAATTCAATTTAATATCAGTCAGGAGTATTGCTTTGACTAGTGAATCAAACAAAAATATAAAAACTGGCGAAATCTAAGAAGCATGATGTAGTAAGGAATATGAATTAACTAAAGAATATAGATAGATAACTAAATACATCAGCATTAAATAATGAATTAAAATCAAAATCTTCCTTCTTGAGGAAGCCAATATACTTGTTCATATATATTTTTCTCATGTTACATAAAAAGTAGAGAATACAAAAATCATCAATATATTATTTTCTTCATTAACAAATCTTAAAATAAATTACATATCCAATTGTATTTGGACTTGTTTAGGGACTCTTCTCCCTGTCCATCCCACTAGATCAAGGAAAAGAAAAAGAAGGAAAAATTGAAAAACAATTTCAGATCATGATCTGTGAGTACTGACAAATGAAACAAACACTTATACAGCAAAGCAAACAGAAATGTTGTACATTTGAGTACCAATTGTTCCTTAAATGACCAGGAAACTACCTGAGTTTTATGAGGGCAGCATGCAAGACAAGGAAATTCAGTGCGGTCTGTAGTATTTTTGCCTTTACTCACCAGTAAAAGTACTTGTGGTTTACCAACTAGAGCCAGAGCAGCAGAGAGCTTTCTTTTTGTGCCAGCACTGTATGTTCTCACCAGTTTGTCAACATGGGCACTGAGCTGCAACCGAGTAACGAGGTCCTCTGCTACCTGCCATTTAGAAATTTGAAGGTCAGCAAGAACAAGCCAATTCAGGTAGTGATATAGGTTGGCTTAGCAATAGGAATCAATGTATTAGCTTAAGGACCAAAAGGAATCAATGTGTGCCAGTTCTAAAACTTTCCAGTTTAGCTTTGCTTGGTATGTGAACAGCCCTGTTTTCCTCAGTGATTCTGCTTCACAGTAGCACTTAAGTCATAGTAGACTACTATCTATGCATCCATCAAGTGCAATGACTTTTTCTTGAATGTCACATAAATTGTATTGAGCAATAGTGCACCAAGATAGAAAACTACTCATTACAGCATAACAAACAATGAGAATTTTCCAGACTAGGGAAAAACAGCTAAAGGTTGGCCAAAAGTCACTGTGATAAAGAAGAAATGAAGGGGAGGGAGCAGGTAGTTGTACAACCACCATAGACGTGACCGCGCACGCCCTGAGGGACATCAGCATATATATGGAGTTCTTGGAAAAAAAATGAATATGTCAAAAGTTTGAATATGCCAATGTATTGCACATGGATGTCTTAACTGTTTAAATGTAGAAACAGAACTTCGAGAACACGTGCTTGATTGATCAAGTCACCTGGTATATTTCATGAGGAATAAATGAATACTAGCTTTCTAACACCATATTCAAGTGAGTTTTTCTTCCCAGATTTCAGACGTCTGTAGCATGTTATCTGAATAAGCACCTGGTTCTCTTCTGACAAACAAACATACAAGTTGTTTCCTTATTTAGCTTCAATTGCTGAATATTATTAAATTTGAATCCTAGAGGCGCACAGACCCACAGTTCTGGGTCTCTTTTCATTCCCACAAAGGATAAGTACATAATTCCTCATACAGAAAATTTGACTAGGCCATTCCTTGAAACAGGCTGATGCATTTATTTTGTTTTGACAGCTCAATGACTTAACTGTTCTTCATTTCACATAGTTTTCCAGTATTCACTTGACCAAACATCTTTGTGACTGAGAATTCAGGAAACAAAATTCTACCTCGGCCACAAAAAGATATAAATGGCAGAAAAGCCATATTTTTGGTCAAAGACACACAGTTTCTCAAAGAAAAAAAGCTAATTTAGAATGAAATTGATAGTCTTCTTCTATATCAGAAAACAAAGCAAGACCTAGCTCTTGTTTGTAGTTGCTCTGATGGTCAGTTTGAAACAACAGAGCATCATGCATTTATCTTCTGCAATATACTGCATTATTTTTGCTCCCACTACACTACCTTCAACAAAAAAAAAAAAATTATTTGAAAGATCAGATATATCAGATGGATGTTGTTAATGTAGAAGATTCAAAAGAAAAAAAATATTTTAGTAAACAATGTTGTGAATTAATATTCCTACAATTTCAAATAAACTACTGTAAACATGGTTTCATGCAAATTTCTCAGGAAAAAGTCACAATCTTTTAAGCAAGATTTTCAGTATAATGGAAAAATAAATATATAAATACATCTCCAAGAGGGAGTTCTTTGTAGGAAGAAATGATGCTGCAGTGGTGATAATCTGGTGTAACCTAGCATGGATCCTGACACTTGTATTGCAAAGTAGCTTGTTGACTCTGTATCTTATTTTATTATCTGACAGCAGTTCATGTTCTCAGACAAAAGCTACATTCCAAAAACTTTTTTTTAAGTACAATAAGTCAAGAAAGTTTAAGCAAAATACCTTAATCAACAACCATTAAATCATCCACAGATTACTTTATACTTAAAATTTCACATCTTCTGTTATTTCAAAGGCAATTCATAGTTTTTTTTTCCTTCCCTTTACAAACTATTGTTGCATACACAGTGCAGATGCTGGAAACTCAAATATTCCTAGGTTTTAGAAATGTTTGGAGAGTCTAAGCTTAATTCTAAGAGCAGTTTGGATGAGTTTTTTTGTTTGTTTGTTTGTTTTATTATTTTTGCTTGATTCTTTTTTTTACATTACTTGATGTTCTGCTTTGTTTTGTTTAATACAAAGCTTATCCACTCATCTAAACTGAATTAATTTTAAAACTAATGTGTATGCATGCATGCATGTTACTGACAACAGAATTATCCTATTACAAATCCACAAAAAATTATGCAGAGAATTGCACAGAAAATTTCGTAAAATGTTAAGGTAATGTCAGAAAGTGAAAAAATGTGTGATCTTGTTTACATCAAAATGAACATATAACAAAATCTGCAACTTCAACAGTTATTAAATTATATGGAAAAAAGGGCTACCCATCAGACATGCAACATAGCAAAAGCATTTAGCTCTGAGCAGACCACTGTTTTGAAGATGGCTTTGGTGTATTACTACAAATATAAGTTGCTAAGCATCATTTTTTAAAAGAAACAATGCACAGGGAAGAATTTAGAAAGCAAAGGAATACTGCCACAGAGAGAAAACATTAAAGCTAAGTCATATTGTAGTCTGGCAGCCCCCAAGGAGACTTAATCATTTATTAGAAGCTTTTAGCAAGCTAGTGTAGCAATAATTTAAAATCCAGCTCTCTTATTTGTTATTTTTATTTTTACTGAAGGCATGAACATAATGTTCATTGTAGAAAGTAACATTAAAAAGAATCAACTTTTAAAGATTTACATTGTAATTTCATATCTACAGTTCTCCCAACCGCTTGGTATACGCATGAGAATTCAGTGCACAAATACTCATGACTAAGCCATGTCCTGCTCTTTTCAAGAAGGAGAGAAAGTCTGGTAAGTCCTTTTCTATAGAAAGTTTGCAAGACTAGTTTTACTAAAGGCAAAACAAAGTAGTGGCAACCATTTCATAATACTGAATTTGCTATTGCCCTGAATGTGTAGAGCTTTCAAGATAAGTAGTTCACTGTAGTTCATTATAGTGCGCAAAACAAACTGACTTGATAGTTAGATACATACATCTTTGCACAAAACACATCATATTCAAACAGTTTTGGAGATGAATCACATCACTGACATTAGGACAGAATTATTAATCTTTCTAGTGGCTTCTCAGCTGCACCTAAAGTCTCCTAATCCTGCAGCCCTTCTCAACTCTTACATTTCAGAGTAGTATTGCAGAGTACCCATCAGCAAATAACAGTAATATAGAGTTCATTCTTCTTTCAAAAGATGATCCCAAACTTTTTCTCTTTTCTTGAAAGCGTATCATAAGACTTTCCAGTAGTAACAGCCTTGTCTTCATTAATATGAACTAACTAATAATGAAAATGTCATCTCAATGAACATAGATATAATAGATATTCTGTGGAAGATCCTGCACATCTCTGTTATAACTTAATTTATCTGTTTAGACAGTTGTGTCTTGTGGTTTACAACACAGTATACCATAAAGTGAAAATGAAAATCCCTCTAAAGGTATTTTAAATTAAATTCAGAATTGGACATGTGACAAATCTTCAGATACACAATTATGCAATACATTTACAATTCTGATGGTTTCCTTCCTTTTGTGAATGTGAGATATATCCACAATTACATTCTTTCCCTCTTCGTCATATTCATCATGATGTTCTATTTTTGGTTTCAATTACTTTCTGCAGTGGAGAGCGAGGAGATACATCAATTTACTTAGCAAGCTGACGTCAAATTAAAAATGCAGTTAAATGCAAATAAATGCTTTATGACTGCCTTTGAACCACAAAGAATAATAAACCATAAATATGTTTCCCATCTACTCCTTTCTTTGCCTTCACCTCAACTAAGTAATAATAACAATTAGCCTATTTTCAACATCCCTTAAATTTATCTTTTTTCTAGCCAAATGTATTATCTTAAGAAAAACTTCTCTTTTTCTCAAATTAATTTAACACTTCCCCCAACTTTGAAATATGGATTAGAGTAAGTCCTTGAATCAGCAAAATCTAAGCTAAATAACTGAATACATTGTGCATATCCTGAAGACCACATATATTCTAAAGAAGACAGCAAGGTAAGTTTAATATTTACACATGTTAATTTTTGTGATAGTAAAGATTATAGTAGGAATGATGCCCTCTATCCACCTTTGTCACTGAAAAGCAGGAAATGATGCCAACTACATAACCAATAATGCTAATTTTTTTTCCACTCTTCCAAAGTTACCATTAACATTCAAGTAAATAATAAAAGGTACTGGTACTGAGAGTAATCAGCTAGTATGTTTTCCATAAAAACTATATTGCGTCGGAGAGGCTTCGATCTATTAAACATCTGGAAATGTAGAGCATACCTGTCCTGAGTTGAAAGGCTATGAGGAACCGTGTATTAATTTTGCATATTTCCTTAAAAAATAAAATGTGTAAAGTAAAACTGACCTAACTCCGAAAATTCAAACGGTATCTTTTAGAAATTATAGTCATCATGAGGTAAATACTACAGTAAACTGAAAAACAGTCGTTCTTTCAAGTTGTGTGAAAATTTTCATGTCATATAGATTAAACATCCTAAGTAACAATCAATTATCAAATCCACACAACACAGAGCAAACTCAGAATTGTTAGACTTCTTCTTTTAGGAATATGTACACTTATGGTCAGAATTCTAAAGGAAAACAGTTCTTTACCCCAGATTATAAAACTCTACAGTGTAATTCTGCTGAGGTCAAAAGAAAAAGCAAGCATGAAAGCTTTGTGCATGCAAAAGATAATTGCTTTTACAAATTCCTGTCTCCAGCAGCTCTAGAATACAGCACATAAGCAAGCCAATGCGAGTCCATAGACAGTACAAAAATATTTCTAGAGAGAGAACTTGAAGAGAAATCAGATTGGCAAAGCAAGATGTTGCTTCTGGAGGCCTGGTAGAGATTGTTTTGAGATTAGGAATGCATTTGTTTTCATACAGGTGATACTTCCCATGCAATGCTGTATTAGTATTTTATGTTTTTTTAACAAATTTTATGCTGAAACAAGCCAAGATACTGAAACTTGATTTATTAGGAAATAAAAATAATTATTATAATACTATGCTAAACTAAATTATGCCTAAACACCTCAAAAGTTCTACTCCAAACTTTCCAGTATTGAAAATAAAACAACCAATTTTCAAAGCAGCTTTGGGAAGTAAAGTAAAACTTCACATTACTTGAAGCTCAACACTGAAAAGTAAATGACCCATTTTTCTCTTCCTTTCCCATTCAGTTAATTATTGTTTTGGAACATTAAATGCACTCAACTTTATGTCAGGCACTTAACTCCTGCTGCTCATAAATCTGTCTAGCAAAGGATTTGAACCTTGAAGTTGGTGCTTCAGTGGATTTCTTCAGAAGCAAGTCATCCTGTAGCTCACCTGCCTGCTTGTCAAATTATATTAAAAAAAAAAGAACCCAAAAACAACAACAACAAAAAAAACCCAAATGTAGGTTGCTAACCACATCCTAATCAAAGCTATATGCTCTCTAGAATATTTGTGTGTGTGTTTGTGCTCACTGGCATCAACACTCACTCAGAAGTAAGAAGCAGACAGGGAAGATCGTATCATGGGCAGAAGGGAATGAGAAAATAATAGCTTGTATTTCCATACAACTGCTATTCCAAAGCACTCTCTAAGCCTTTTTGTTTGTTTGTTTGTTTTGTTTTTTGTTTTTGTTTTAATACAGGAAACTAAAATGCACACTTTCTCCAGGCACCAGTCATTTCCGTGTTGAAGCGCAGCAGTTGTTCAACACTTCACAGTAATGCCATGCTGCAGAAAGGGCCTGCTGACAAAAATACTACTTTACCTCTGAGGAAGCTTCACTTCAGCTGCTGAAGGTAAAACAGGGTAGCTAAATATTATTTGCGGGAGGCCTTTGATGCTTTAATCACAAGCATATGGCAACAAAGTCTGCTTTGCTGTTTATACAGACCAAAAACTAGGGCAGCTAAAAGGAAGAATGGTATCTATATCATAAATGCGAAACTAAGGCACAAAAGGCTACACCTAGATCATCTAAGGCTCAGAGTAGCCTGCAGATTAACAGTTATCTCCCATCAGTGCACCACAAAGTTGTAACTCATCTCTAAATAATTCACTTGAAGGGGGAACAGTACAGAAATTACCGCTGTTCCACACATGGTTTTCAGTGCAGCCACTGGAGTAGCTGTTTACTAATTGCCAGAGAACACCTGGATCTGAATACGAAGTGGAAACTCATAGGTACATTAACTACTCATAAACACATCCACATTTGCAATGTAATGAATACTAGATTTTCTGCAGTGCAAAATTGTCATACGAACTGCAGAAGAAAAACAGGAAGCTGGGTTACTGTGTGGCTCCTCACCAAATACAGGCAGGAGACAGCAATCACATCAGTGCTTATTTGCATATGCTCATGCAGAGAGACACTCTGCAGACACAGAATAGAAATCTGGTGGTATCTTCCTGCTCATTGCAATCTGGAAGATTTCCCAGACACCTGAGTTCAGTGCCACACAGGACAGGGTATTTATGAAATGCAGGTCCTTAAGCACACCACAGATATGTATCTATTCTCAAGACTCCACACTACCTCCTTATCCTGTTTTTCATCCGGACAACATAGCTGTTGCCCAGACTGTTGTGGGAACTTACATTATAGGCTCATTCCTACTCCACTCCTCTCTCAGAGTCACCGTCTGCCTAGCTCCATGGGCTTTGATCTATTCACAAAGGGAGAGAATGTTTACTCTGTACTCCTAAGGTGTGTTTGCTGAGAGAAAAACGTTGCAAATGAACCCAAATTTGTGAGTTTAGTGAGTGCCCTGAAATTTATTTAAAACTAGGAACTTCTGTCAGTCAAGTGCTTCTGAAAGTTAGACTCTTCTTAGGAAGTCTTAAAAACTGCTTCATTTATAGCACATGGTGCATCATTTGGACATTTAAGACCATTTGTACTATTATAAGAATATACTGTTCCTTCTTCTGAAGATGATAAGAATAAAAGCTTGAAAGCCATATTTACAGCATTTTTAAAAGCACTGTGCTGTAATTAAACTATCCAAATTTTATTCTTGTTTTAAATTGCCCTGAGGACCAGAAGTATTCAATAATCGTTGTAAGATGTATGAATATTTACCAGCATCTTTTGGAATTACTACACAGATCCAGGAGAAATGACAGAATCTGTTGCCACCTATGTATCTATTAAAACACCATAATAATAAATTCTAGTTATGACAGGCTTTTAGACCAACTGTTAGACCTGCCTGTTAATGGAGAAAACAAGTAATTATAATTGAGTGGTTTAGTGCATTAACAATCATTTTTTCACATTTTTTCTTTAGATCAAGGGAAGCATATTCAAGTTATTTGTACTTGTCAGTACTTTGAAACGGACATTAGTGGTTAAGTTAAATACTGCATACAAATAAGTTGAAGGCCATAGCACAACTTCTAAGCATCCTGCAAGAAGTGTATTTTTAAAACACTAAGCTAATGTCCAGGCAGGCTTAGGCTCTATTAAGGTGATAACTCAGTAGAAAGTATAAAGATTTGTAAGAATTTTTTATTTCCTTCAACCTCTAATCCAGAAACACACAATTAATTAGCTTAAGGAAACATTCAAATATTATCTACCCTGATGCTATTAATATGGCAAGGTAGCAGTTATTTCTGAATACTCAGTGTTCCATTGCAGGAGAAAGACTTTCTTCTTGAATAGTATATAGCTGATGGGGAAAAAAATTGTGAAATGAAGGCATCAGACTCAGCAGACTAGGAATGGACTGTAAACCCCTTGGTGGACCCTAAGGCAATAACCAGGAAGACAACAGGTAGGTAGGAAAAAATGATGCAGTTTTGCTTCAGAGAAAAGAAGAAGGAAGAAGATAGGCAGCATTATGGACACTGCAAGAACAATCACAGATTGGCTTGGGTTGGAAGTGATCTCAAACCCCATCTAGTTCCAACCCCCTGGGGAGGGTTACCACTTATCAGATCAGTCTGTCCAGGTCCCTATTCCACCTGGCCTTAAACACCTCCAGAGATGAGGCATCCACAACTTTTCTGGGCAGACAATAAAGACTACCACACAGACCTACCATTTAGAATGGACCAGACCATACAACGGGAATGGTACTGATCACCCATCACACTCCAGTTTTCACTTGTAAAGAGAGATGCACGTGAGACTGAACTGCTTAAGTTCAGGTTGTATTAGAAACTTCCATCAGCAGAGATGACCTCTTTTCTTGGAACAACTCCATGCCTGGTATAGCAGCTGGAATGTTTCAGGCTGCTCCCAGCAGGCAGTTTGCATGCAGTCACTGTCTTGTGAAGGTGAAGACATTTTGTAGCTCAACACTGACACCTGATGTTTGGCCTCAGCACACAGGTTTTCAGGTTTTTGTTGTGGTTTAACCCAGCAAGCAGCTACACACAGCCCTTCACTCACTCTCCCCACTCCCAGTGGGATGGGGGAGATAATCAGAAAATATTAATAATAACAACAAAAACTTAATGACTAAAAATTTTAAGCTGAAATATTCTTTCATGTAAAAAAGTACCATCATTTCAAAAACTCAACCGGACCCACCTAGCTGCAGCTCCACATACAAATCTGTTCTGGAATTACCTTACAAATATGTTGTTTTGGAATTCCACGCAGTGTGCAGTAATAATGGAGATGCTCCCAACCCGTTAAAAGTTCATCCAGTGCATCTTGCTGTGGACAGTAGCCAACAAGAATGCCTTCAGAGCTAGCAGAGAGTATATCCATTTCAGAGCTGTTTAAAGAAGAAAGACAAAACGTTATGTGAAAAAGACCCTTGGGGTACAGTCTACAGGGCAAGAACAGTTACCTTTTACAGTGTAGGTAAGTGAAGCAATTCAGACTCATTACCACCACTTAACACAGCACTGCTCTCAATCTCGGCAAGGTTTTTGTCCCTTTCTCTGACTTTTGGGCTGCTATTCATGCTTCACTGCTCTAAAGGAACATGGGTCAAGGTAAACAGACCAACACAGGAAGAGGATAGATCTATGAAGACTAATTCTTACTAGGTTTACTTCCCCTGTATACACAATAGGCCTTGCTCTAAGGAGATACACCTGCATCACATTCATATTCAATATTAGAGAGATATTAGTCTTGAGAGAGAGAGAGAGAGCACATGCTCAGTATCTGTGTACATACATACGCACGCATGCATATGTTCTCTAAGCAACAAAAAATTACCTACCCAAAAACTATTAAAGCCTAGTAGACATAAAGACAATACTTGAAAAAAAGTATAAAGTGATTCTGATTTCAGAGACTGTCCATCTCTTCGTAGCTGTACAGCATTACTTGAAATTGCATTCACTGCTAAGAAGCAAGCTTGATTGCAAGGGTGCCTCATTAGCTATAATGACACTAAATCTATCCTATTTATTCCGTCATCTAATCCAACATTCAATGATGCTGATTTACATTTACAGAAAAGACCTGTCAAAATTAAGCTATTCTATTTTTAAAGAAAAAAAGTTTTGAAAGAAAAGTTTTTAAAAGGTTCTGAATTACAGAATATTCCCCCCCCCCTTTTTTTTTTTTTATGTTTCTGATTAAGAGAACTAAATCCATGATTAATCACTTAAGAACAAAGTAACTCTTTTAAATGGAGGATCTACAAATACCAGCATTAGCGAAAGTGTAAATATATATCTCCTGTTCAATAACAAGATTCAGGAGTCCGGGGAAAAAAGAAAAGAAAATACAGACACTGAATTTTATTTGATGAATCACAGCATCAAAATATTTCAATCCTGTCAAAAGACAAATTATCATGATAGTGATAAGCCTTGCTGGTTACTAATTAGAATGGCTTTTGATCTTAATAGCAACAACGTAAAATTTTAGTACCTATGGAATTTTGGATGATGTCAAGGAAGTTAATAGTCTGCCTGTAGATGTCCCAGTAGATATAGAAGGGAAAAAAAATGAAAAAGGGAGATGGGAAGAGTATATAACTGTACTTTATAAGTAGTTACAGATTAATGATTATTATTAATGATGTTATTTTAAATAATGCATACATAAATTTTTCCCTAGCTCATCTTCTAGCCATACCTAAACCAAATCATCAAAACAAATGATGTTCATGATCATATTTACCATAAGATATGGATTCAATAATGTTGATCTTTCTGTATAACTTTAACACTGAAACTACAGTAAAATGCTATCAAGTTTCTACTGAATAGTGTGAACTGTATAAATTTTGCTATACTGCAAAGATTCAGGCATACTAACAATGCTTCTTTTCCGGTGCAGGTTCTCTCCTTGGAGAACTAAGAACTAATTTTGGTAATATGCCAAGTTCAGTCACAAGAGAACAAATCACACTCAGGGGTAAATTCAGGGACATTTACTCAGCATGAAGTTTCTGTCTGGATAGATACATATAGTATGGATCCATACCACAAAGAACAAAAAATTAGTGTGCATGGTTGCAAAAAATAACAGAAGCCTGATGTCCTTTAGCTAGAACTCGATTAGACAATAGTTACTCAATTTGCATCAGGAAATAAAAACACTTCAGTGTCCCCAGTGCTAATTACACAGATACAAGCTTAGTGCTGTGCTTCCTATGAGGTGCATACAGCTTTTAATGAACAAGATCCCACTCAGCAACCTTTAATTTTCATAAAGAAGAATACAATGAGAATACATGATTTAATACTATTACTTTGCTTGGTCCTTATCCTGCAACTGCATCCATTAGTGCTGACCTTGAACACTTAATACACTCCCATTAGTAAAGAAATTCTATCGTATTCACTAATGAACTCATGGACCTAATGTTTTTCCATCTCTACATGCCTGTATCAGTCATAAAGCAGAAAGGAATCTGAACAGAAGGGAAAAAATGGCATATATAGATTCTAGCTTTTTACTGGAACTCTCCCAGTGCATGCAATACAATGCCTGTTATTTTCCCAGCAACATCACTGAGTAAATGTCCAAAAAAAAAAAAAAAAAAAGACTGGAGATCAACAAGCAGGTCGAGGAAGGTGATTCTGCCCCTCTACTCTGCTCTTATGAGAGCCCACCCAGCATACAACACAGTTCTGGGGTCCCCAATATGAAAAGGACACTGAACTATTGGAGGGGGTCCAGGGGAGCACCATAAAGATGATGAGAGAGCTGAAACCCCTCCCCTACACAGAATGAAGGAGAGAGTTGTGTCTCTTCAGCCTGAAGAAGAGAAGGCTACAGAGGGACCTTATAGCAGCCTTCAAGTACCTGAAGGGGGCCTACAAGAAAGCCGGGAAAGGACTTTTTATAAGGGCAGGTAGTGACCAGATGAGGGGAAATGGGTATAAACTGGAAAAGAGTAGCTTTAGACTCCTTAAATTCTTTAGACTTTAAATTTAAAGACTTAAATTCTGGGGTTGAAGAGACACTGGAACAGGTTGCCCAGAAAGCTCATGGATGTCCTCTCCCTGGAGGTGTTTAAGACCAGGCTGAATGGGTCTTTGAGCAACCTGGTCTAGAGGGAGGTGTCCCTGCCTATAGCAGGGTGGTTGAAACCAGATGATTTTAAATGTCCCTTCAAGCCCAAAATGAAATGAGTATTTCAAGTAGTTATGCTATGATACCAGAAAACACTTGCACTAAATTATATACTGTAAATTACATTAGAGAAAAAAAAGGAAGCTGCTCAGTACATCAGTTATATCCCTCTTTAACAAACATCCTCGTGTATGATATCACCAGAGTCAAAATGGAAATATATGTTTTTATATTCTCTGAACTGTCATTTTGCTGCAAGATAATGTATAATCTTAGCTCAGAGAAAAATAAATATTTGTCTTCTGCCCTTTTATGGTCAGCATGATAGCATTTCTCCTTAGGCCATTCATGTAAACAACATGAGAGACAGGGAGAAAAAAGTTAATTTCAAAGACAAAGAACATATAACTACAGATTCCAATTTCTCTCTGCTTTTCTGTCCACAGTAGAGTAGACACAGTGAATCATAAGGTAATACCTAAAAACTACAGGATGGAAGTCAGACTAATACAAGAGTTCCTGCATCATTATGGAAAGATTTAGTACAGGTAATCTTCAGATCTTTTTAGTTACATATTTTGGTTACATATCCTGACCAGGTTGGGACATGGAACATAAGTTTTTTCCTGTTGAAGATATGTTTTCAGGACATGATTATGCTTCATCAATACATCCACTTACTATTTAATTACTCTTGTAAAGTGTAACAGCTGCAACAGATGAAATCAACAGAATATGTCCAGAATACTTTATATGCTAAATAAAAAAAATTACACTTGCAATACTACATTTTTATTATACTTCCTGAAAAGGTCAAAAGAACATGTCATTCTTAAGAAAAATAGCTGAGAGTAGCTCTTGAAGCCTCTAAAAAATACGGTATTCCAATCTTCTTCTAAATATGTTGCTCTCCTCTTTTACAGTGAAAATTGTGATAAATTGTTGTGAATCCTTCTAGAAAAAAAACAACAATCCAAGACTCAAGGAAGCATCTATAAGTTTGGAGTGCTACCTTACAAAGTTTTATATTAATGATGATAAACATTTGTTAGCCTTGAAAGGTACTGGGGACAACAAACTAAACATTGACTGGATAAGATTTTCATTTAGATTTATTCCTTTGCTGACTGTTCTAGGACATTTACTTCCACCCATTTCTGTGTGTGTTTTAAAACTGCTGAAATCCGAGCCCAGCCCTGAAAGCTACCCTGGGGTGACTTGAGACTTCATTTGCACTGAAAAGAGAAAAAAAAAACAAGCAAAACAAAACAAAAACAAAAAAAAAAAAAAAGAAAAAAAAAGAAAAAAACAAAACAAAAACACTATAATTTGTGCCAAAGATCTTAGACAAATCCTGTTCCTTCCTGTGACATGAACTGGACCTGTAGCTTCTAGAAGGCTAGGCTAGTTATTGCAGAGACTACATTTTCTTTCTATTTGTCACAGTGGCTACCAACATTATAGCACAGGTAGCTGTAGGTCAACATTCAGATGCATGACCTCAATTTAAGGCAACTTAGTACCACCAGTATCAGCTGTTTGGTGTTAAGAAAAATTGTTTCACTATTGACTAGGCTGCAAATTTTCATTTATTTTTGTGTGCACTTCCTGCAGTGTTTGAATGCAGTTAAAATAAAGGCAATTATATATATTCTACTTACAAAGTCTTCTGCAGAAAGATAAGTTCCATTATTTAGTCAAAATGAAATATAAACTTACAAATTGTCAAAGTAGTTAGACATTCCATTGTACTCATAACTGCACATTAAATTCCATGCATACTAATGCTCAATTAACATAATAAAAAATCAAGGTTAAAATATAATTACTGTAACTGAAGCTTAGGTATAATTTAACTAATTATTCAGATATACACCATAACAACAGCTATCTCAGCCATTATATTCATGCAAATTTATTCTGCCTTTCAAATAAAGCTATCTGAATTACATTTTTAATTATTTATCCAGTTGAATATCATAACTATCAAAAAGTCCAAATTGGACCTCTACAGATATATCTTACATCTTTGAAGAACATATGGAAGACGGCCAAATGCTTCAGGCCTCTTATGAACAAGATTAGGTGCACTGTAATTACTTTGTCTATGCACCCCACAACAACTGAGACAGTGCTGATTATGAACTTACAGCCTACCCTATTCAGCAAATTATAATGGAGAAGACTGCAAAACAGTTTGAGAAAAAAAGGCAAACAGAACACCATTTGCATTATTTTACAGTGATCTTGACAAGGCACTTCAAAGAATTTTGACACTTTCTCCTCCAAGCCATTTTATCCCTTCTTATTTGAAGAAGGTTTTACGATGACAGAGTCATTAAAGAAGACCAAGGCTCTAGCATGCAAAGGGGAAGAAAACAAAGAGTGTCCAATGCCAATTGTACACATAAAAAAAGAGCTAACCATAACTAACCTGAGCCCATTTGTACCCTTACAGAGGAACATAAAGGATCCCTCTAAACATTACAGACCATACAGCCAACTACCTTCTAATGTCTTATAGCATCATTCTTTATAATTACAGGTAAGCAAATTTTATTAAAATAATTTCTTTTTTAGTCACTTCACTTTTTGCTTTTAATACTTCTTACCTTTGCCAAAGAGACTGCTGGTACTTTAGTGTTAGTATTTAATCTCCTTTGCCACTTTTTAATATTGGGGTTGGAAATATACCTAACATGGAGACACTTTCTTTCTATGTTAATTACATTTTATATTTCATCTGGACAGATATGTCACTGATAATGGCAATGTTAATGAGTTACATAAAATAATACAAAAGGCATTTTGCTATTATCTTTGCAAGACTGACTGTACGTAGTGAAAAATTCCTAGTATTTCTCTTACTGGAGTACATTTATGAGGTCACAGTTACACGCAGAATGGGACTGCAAAGGTCAGAAGTTGCCTAAAAGAGTTTTCAGCAGAATATGAAAAAACTCTGAAAAAGAGTTTATTGGTAGACTGCCCAGCTTGTATTGTATAAATGTGCATTCCTCATGTAAATGCTAATGTACATCAAAGTTTAGGCACATACACTATTTAAAATATCTTTCTGATTTGTAATGTATCAAAAGGAGAGAGTTTAAAAACAGATCAGAAGCCTTCCCTTCCCCAAAAGAGTGTTCTCTTCAAAGAGAATGCTAAGAAAACTTAATGTGCAGAAGACATTAAGCTGGCTTTAGCATTTAATACAAATTTCTGCACCAGTTTTATGAATCTTAATAATACTGAAATCTGTTGTTCAATCCCTAGCTTTTATGTATCTCAACTAAGTTTTTGTTACCAAAATAAGAATAATAATACTTTCCAATTCTTAGAAATAAGCTCCTTTTTTTTTTCTTTCTTGTATTAAATATTCAACAAATAAACAACATGGAGGTCAACAAATAGCTTTTATGTATGTGAAGGTATTGTGAATCTGCTTTTCTGCCCTTCTGAAAAGGCACCTGCAGATCATAAAAACATTTTCATACTTTGAGAGTCTAGTCTTGCAAGGGTCCCCTCAACACCACTTGATTGTCATTGCATGATGAACACACCTCTTGCTATACAACACTACGTACCTCCAAAATGTATGAGGCTGAAGTTCCAAAAATTCTACTTTGCAATTCAACATACACTTTTGAAAATCGGATCTCACATTTGTTGAGTTGTTCAAAGGTGCAAAAATTTTCTTGCAAAATTCAAGTCTGATTTCAGAACAGTTGCCTGACGCTGTTCCATACACAGTCAAACCATTATACTAATTATCAGGATAATATACTTTATTTTTTTTTTTAACCAAGAACTGTCAAACACTGTTGCTCAATGAAACAGAAAATGTTATAAATTAAGGATTAAGAATGTCTAAGAAAAGAAAAATCTGTTTTGTTTTGGGAAACTGTAAGTGAAAACAACTGAACAGATGCCTCTACAAGCACTACATAAACACCCTCTCTCCACTTCTTACACAGAATTTTTCATTTTTAAGTAAAATCTAATGGATCATTATTTTCCTAAAGAAGTGAGAAAATAGTGACAAACAAAAGCATTTAAGTTCTAAAACAGAGACATTGAACTTCTCATTCTGGAAATCTCAAAATGTTTCATTTAAAATTTTTCTAAATTGAACCCTTCGCCTCTACTTCTTCAAAAGACATATTTTGAAATAGACATAATTTAAAAAAGAAATTTTGAAATAATTAACTAGCCCAAAATACAAATACATAAACACACACATCATATACAGACTTTTTACTTTGGCTTGACTTCAAAATAATTTGACTTCCCCTGCAATGTTGTTAGTAAAAAAACTAAATGTTGCTTACATTTAAGCCCAAAAAAGTCAGTATTCACTTATTACTCCATCAAAGTTAGCTTCAATATGACCAATTCTATCTCCTATCCCAATTAAACTCCATACTGATTAAATAATTAATTAATGATACTAAATGACACAAGTGTCAGGAAATATTTGAAAATTATCTACTTGAAGCATTGATCATCACTGTAAGGCTGGAAACCTTTCAGTGCAGAATGAAGGGATAAGTCCATTTATCTGGACATAATTTACATGAAGATTTAAAACTAATGCTCACTGCTCTTTTGCTACTAGATAACTGCTGTCATAATCCCTGGCCTTCCTAACGCAGCTTGTCAGCAACGATGCAATATAAATTTAAAAGGGAACAAAACACATCTCAATACTACAAGAAAAATGATGTAACACTGCTGAGCCTCTGATCACTGGAGCCTGCTTTGGGTGGGGGGAGGGTTGAACTAGATGACCCCTAGAGGTCGTTTTCAACCCCTACAATTCTGTTATTATCCAGTAGCACCATTGTGATCCAACCCTGCTTTATTTACCCTGTAGGAGTTCGGACAACAGCACGCCCTGCAGATGGAATGATATCTCCAGTCAGCATCTTAAACGTTGTGCTTTTACCAGCTCCATTTGTTCCAAGGAGTCCAAAACACTAACAGAAAAAAGAAAGAGAGAATTGATCTACTATACTGTGTTAATTCTTCAACAGGTATTTTTTCAATATTTCTTCTCTTTGTAAAATAGTTAATATGATTGCTTAGTATGTGTAATTCCTTTTCCAACAGAAAATAAATTTCAAATAAAATAAAAATGTTTTAATTACATCTTACATTCCTACAAGCGATTTATTTAGCATTCTAACCCTCCACTTAAATCCCTGCTCTATCATTTAATGCATTAGTTATCCATTTTCTTACAAAGTGCTAAATTTGAACATGAGGTTTTCACATCCAATATTTCTCAGCTTCCGATAAGCTGTTTCACTTTGTACAAAGTAATGAACAATGAACATCATAGATACTGACTCCAAACAGCTATTCCAAAGCACAGCTGCAAAGAATACGTGCTTAAGTTGGGGCAGTATTTGCATTACAACTAAAAATAGCACTCCATAACTTTTAAAATACTTCTTTCATTAACTGTGTTAATGATAAACAGTGGGATGATTTCAGTATGAGAAGTACAATTTTGCCTTGGGACAAGTTCAGGATCCTATTCACAGTTTGCAGTTGAGCTAGATATACTTTGCTTTCTCTTTGGACACTGAACTGTTTTGCTACCTCCTGGTATTTTATGTTAGCCAATAAAACATTAACTTGCTAAAGATAATCAAGACAGAAAAAAAAACCAAAAAAACTGATACAGTGTTATTTTATGATTAAAAACAAACAAAAAACAAACAACAACAAAATAACCATGCAAACAGTTGCTTCTTAAAGACCGAAACATCAAGTTACTGATTTTCAGAAACTACAATTAAAATAGTTCTACTGCTATCTACCATTCTTTGATTGCAGATATTGACTGTTCAGAGTCAAGTGTTTTATTCTGAAAGAAAAAAAAAAAAAGTCCCCTTTACCTCTCCTTTTGTTATTCCCAAGTTTATGTTTTCCACAGCTGTGTTCTTCTTAGTGAAACCTCCATAGCACTTCCTGAGATTGTACAGAAGAAGGACATCATTACCAGTTCTTCCCCCAAAAAGTCGCTGTCTCTCCATTTCTACATCAATATCTTCTGATGGGTTGACCACGCTGTTAACTGAAGGCTGACCCCTAAAATAGAAGGTGATAACAAATTGGACATTGATATGCTCTGAATAACTGTTTTATTTCCGTGATTGCAATCCTTCAATGTTTGTTGATTCAATCGCATCAGAATCCAAGGAAGACAGCAAGTACTTCAGGTTTTTTGGTTTTTTTTTTCTGTAGTTTCAACTAATTCAGATACACCATATACATGTTTAAATTTTTGTCCTTCCTAAAATGTAGCTGTACTTTACTGCTTGTAAGAAACAGCAACTGGGATTTTACAGAGAATGTGAAATCCACGTTGAAACAGTACTTATATCAGAAAAGGAAATCTTTAGTTCAGAATGGGAGCATGGAAGTACAGAATCATCAAATATTTTATTTCAAATAAC
Source organism: Callipepla californica brunnescens (assembly GCA_023055505.1). NCBI lineage: Eukaryota > Metazoa > Chordata > Aves > Galliformes > Odontophoridae > Callipepla > Callipepla californica. Next base: position 63,782,455 of record JALIRH010000002.1, read on the forward strand.
TTATAAACGAATAAAACAAACTCCCTAAATGAATGGGATGCTACAATTTTCTTGCTTTAAAATCTAGTTAACTGTCCACTATGGCAGAACACAAATGATAATGTACACACCTCTGTTTCTGGAGGAGATCCCAATGGAGAAACAGCCGTAAAAGAAGAAGAACTGTTCCCTGTAAGGCCATTTCCACAAAAATCCAGCCCAGAAAATTCATTTCAAAAGGGCTTACATATGAATCTATTCCAAAGTTGCTGGTTAGGTCAAATTTGATCTGGTTGTACGAAAGTTCTATTAAACCTTGGCCTAAGCAGAATTGTGGGAATATGACAAATGTCCATTTGAGGATCTTGTAGATGTTCTGAAAACTCTTAAAATTCAGCAAGAAAAAGGAAAGAAAAAGGGAAAAATTGTGAGTTTTTTCTAACCAAACATTATGCACACTCACTAAGGTGGATACACTATTCAAATCTCACTCAAGGCAAACTGATTTCAGCAGAACATATTATGAACTATTTTGAAATGACAATCATCTCTGACTGTGTTTTAGAGTGTCTAAATTTAACAGTGTCTACAGCCATGGGATTCTAGTGTTGGCTGACATTTACAGACAGTGACAGAACAGACACACAGCCGTGACTTTTTCATTTTCTTGAAATTTTAATACTTGAATGTTATTAATTCTAAATCATCCACTGGACACCAAGTCAGTGTCAAATCTCCTTCCAAACTTGAGCAATGTATAACCCATATTTGGCTTCAAACAGCTAGTTTTTGATCTAATACACGCATAAGTAGTCAAATACACTTTTTTTTTTTAAATTCATCAGGTTAAGATTAATGAAAATTAACTGTATACATTGAGTGAGAATGCATATTTACTACCCAAGCAGTGCATGACAGATCCTAGAAATAAGCAGATTATCTCTTATGTCAGTACTATTCAAAGGCATTTTACAATGCATACCATCTATTCAAATGGATCGGAATAGCCCCTATTATGACAAATTACAACTTTATTCATTGTTACAGTGCAAAATACATCTTTTATTTTTCTCCTCATAAACAAGCTAAAACTCAAGAAAGTAATGAGCAATACAGAGTATATTGAGTCAGAAAAAACATGGAGGCTTAAAATGGCTAAATTTTCTGCTGGAAATGAGCTTCTTGTCTGTGCACATGTAGATATATATACACACATATTTATATATGAGGGTTGCTCCGAAAGTAATGTCTCCTCTTCTTTATTTATTTATTAATTTTTAAATGTCTGAGGTGGATGTTGGTGGTTCAGCAGTAGAGACTGAACCCTTCCCACCAATATCCCATTACATCTTCTTGCTGTGACAGATGGCAGCACAGGGGCAGTCTGACAAAATGGCATGTGACATGGAAGGGCAGATGAAGGAAAGGTGTGGAAGTGAATTTTTCCATGCAGAAAAAAAAAAAAAAAATTGCACCCACCGACATTCATAGATACTTGGTGAATGTTTATGAAGACCAAGCAGTGCATATGAACAAAGTGAGGCAAAGGGTGGTGTGTTTCAGCAGTGGTGATAGTGGGTCACCTCCAGTGGTGCGGATTTTCAGAAGCATGGCATGCAGGCTCTTGTCCATTGCTGTCAAAAATCCATACCTAATGGCACTGGCTATGTTGAAAGATGATAGCTGAGAATTTGTTCTATCACACAGTGTTGTGGTGCTGCTAATATGTTGTAGTTTCCATGGAAACAAAGAGGAGGCATTACATTCAGAAGGATCTGCATACATATATAAACACACATACAGATGTGTGTATACTTCTCACTTGCATCTAACATAAAGCCAAGATTTCAGTCTCACCTGGACTTTGGAAATTATAGCTAACAAACGAGGTAGAAGAGTCACCAGCATGGTACAAAGGCCAAACACAAAGTTTAAGGAGATGTAAGAAATAAATGCTACATCTGAACTTGAGAAGAATCTGGATACAAGATACATCCACGGTAAAGTTGCATACCTGAAAGTTTAAAAAAAAAAAAAAAAAAAAAGAAAGTATCACAGAAAAAAAAAGTCAAGCAACTCTTGATAAACTGAGAAAGGAAGATAATTTGGTATGTATTGTCTTATCTAAGTACATACCTACTGCCTTATATGCATGAACAATTTTTGCACATCAGCTATACAGTTTTTTATTTTCACTATTCCAGAGTTCACCATCTTGATGATTTCCAAATGATTTCAAAACCATGCATCTTCTAACAAACATTTTACAGAGGATACAAAATATTTGAAACTGATATGATGCACATTGAGCAAGCAATTTTTATTAGAAGCTTCAGAAGGAAGGAGAGAGAGAGTGGGTGTGGGGAAAAGAAAAAAAAAAAAAGAAGAAAAAGAAGAAAGAGGGCAGAGGGGAGAAAACAGTGATGTGACATCACAGCACAATGGTGCCTTGGGACAGCACATTTGGTCTACCAAAAAGTTTTTAATTTATGAGGTATGATCTATAATTGGATATCCTCATCATTCAGAAAGATCTTTCTATTTTCTATCCCTGCATTGTCTCATCAGGATTTGTATTTTGCTATCTAAATATCTGTTTTATAAGTTATATAAACAGCAACGATTATTTCATTGAGAACTGAAAAAAAATCTTTCAGAATCCTTATCGCATAGCTATTCATTTTCTGACTTTCACATCACCTCAAATTGAACATAAGAAGAGTCAAGGCAAGTGCACAGACAAACCATTAGTTTAAGCACACAGTTTGATTTAGATTTCTAGAGAAATATCAACACTTAATTTAACCAGTGATTTTAACTTCTTATAACTTTTCCTTTTCCCTTTTCCTTTAAGCAGAAAGGTTAAATGGAAGGATTTTTCTACCCTACTGTACTACCTGGAGACAAATCTTCAACCAGTTCAGTACTCTATGTTGGAGAGCCTTCTCACTGGAAATGTAAGATGCTGGAGATGTGTAAAACAACAGAATTAAATGAAATGGGTAGAACTATAATAAAATACTGCCACTACTGTCCTTCTTTATGATCCTTTGCAGCACTAAGTACTGAAATTCTGACCTGGGTGTTATTATTCCCTCCTTTCTGTATGGTAACATACAATCAATTTCTAATAACAATTGATCAACATTTACAGTTCATCTTCTTTTTTTTTTTTTTTTCATTTCCTGAGTGGGCAAGAAAATTTCACCTCCTAAACCTTCCATGTCAAACTTTTAAACTCACATTTCACTCTGTTTTCTCACTATCTTTTGGAGAATCGTAATCATTTCCAAAGAGAGAAAACCACGCATTCAGCAACAGGTACAAAGCAAGTGTAAAGATTTCTCTTTGTTTTCTACAAAAGGTAATTCCATAGTAGCATTTCCAATCACATACCCAAAGAGAACCAGCAGGATAACAGTGGCTGCCAAATTATTTCGGAAAGTGAAGGCTGATAGCTGGAAGGCAGCAATAACAGCAACACACAGGGTGACGGGAAACATATAAAACAGCTAGAAATACAAGAAGAAAAAAAATGGTACTTAGCAGGTGAGCATTTCTTACTGGTCTTCCTTAATTAGCATAGAAGAGCTCTAGAAATTAACTTTTCCATACTTGAAATATAATTATACACTGAATTATGAAATATTAGGCAGAACTCTGCTATTTCATAGTCCAATGGTGGCCATGAAGCTGTCTCTCTTAAACAAGTACACATTAAACTTCCCTGACAAAATAAAATCCATCTACAGAATATTCCCCTTAATTCTGACTCTATTGACCTTTCCAATACATTCTTTTAACAAGCTAACCCTTCCAGATAATGAGTCCATCTGGGACTATTGCTCCAAAACATCCAATTGTAGTGTGAATACAGTGTCTTGGATCCAGAAGGAATATTTTCATTGATTTATGTATCAGTCACAGGAGGCCAGTAAGAACACAGCTTTGAAAGAGGCGTTAATGAAGGCCTGTATGTGTTGATGAAGTAAAGAACAACTTTTTAATATGAACAGGCATAATATTTACAAGAGTTAGAGGCAACAGGGGAAGCAGTTTCTATATAGTCTCCAGAGACAATGTTGAAAAGTACTGAATAGCGGGGGGATGTAACTGTTACAGGATATTAACATCCAAACAGACAAGAGAGATGGGTTCTGCTCAGATCAAGAAATGTCAAGAAATGAAAATTTGCACTCAGTTCCATTCTCAGCATTTGTCTGCTCTGTTCATTGAAGCTGAGTTACAAATGACAGCCTCTACTCCCATGCTGTATAAAATTTGATCTTATCCTAATACATGAGGGCTGCTCTGAAAGTAATGTCTCCTATTTTATCATTATTTTTTATTTTTAAATGTTGACCCACAGTGTCTGAGGTGGATGTTGATGGTTCAGCAGTAGAGGTGGAACTCTTCCCACCAATATCCCATTACTTACATAGCTTAGATTCTGAGATGAAACTGCAATAAAGGCAATGAATGATTATTCATTAAGCTCTAGCTAAATACTCGTTGTTGCTCAATATCCTTACTGTAAAAATAAACTTTCTTACTGAAGCACAATGCAAACCAGTTCACATCTAAATCAGAGGGCATAATTTCTTTGTTGTTAGGAAAACAGACATTTTTTTAAGTGAAAGAGAATTGAGCAATGTTTTCATTTTGTTCACAGTGCATTTTATGACACCATCAGTGGAATAAATATTATACAATACTGCTCCACAGATTTGAGATTCAGTTATTCTGGAGCCATTTAAGAAACATGGCATAGAAGTCACAAAGCATCTGAGACTAAAATGTTTCAATAGACAAATATATTTGATTTCTTTTTCTGGAAAAACACTGTTAATATTAGGTTATATTACAAAAATTTTCTTAAATTTTGCTCCTTGAAAACTTAATCTTAACAAAACATTGTAATTTGTCATGAAATTTTTTAAGCACTTAAACTTTTCCTATTTGTTGAATGTTGTAATGAATGCTGTTCACATGCATAAATATCCCAGGAACAGTCTAATTCTTATGACAGTAGTTTCATAAATCAAACACCTCTGCAAGTCTAGTAAAGATTATGCTACCAATAATACAGGACAGAGCCTGAAATGTTTAAAATGTGTAGAGAGAGTTCTGATTTGACAGTTCATATATTCAGGTGCTCAGTGTCCCTAGATGATCTGCAGCACAATTAGCATTTAAAGTAGTGTCTGTTCTTTCCCAGATCATGATTGATCATGCAGTACAATGCTGAATTTGTGAGAACATTTTGAAAGGAAAAGGTTGCCAGAAAATAACGAGCTGACTTCACTGCACAAGGAGAAACTGAATGATGAAGGAACAAGTTTTCAACCAAGCCTTCTTACCTGACACGACAGAAAAGGGAATGCAAAGATTGACTGACCACGTAAATAACTTTTGGATAAATGTGCTCTTACTGCAGGCTTGCTCAAGTGAGAAAATCCTGATTTCAAGCATGGATGGGTGAATCTCTAATGTTTCAGATTTTAAATGAGAATGAAGAGTTTGAATGAGAATGAAGAGTATTCTAAAAAAAGCTTTGTTCCTGAGAAGGCCAATTCATGTTTGCATTGCCTATTCTAAATCCCAGACCTTACTTCCATGATCTTCTTTCTAGTGGGTTAAACAAACTGTAGAAAATTTCTATCCCTCCTCTGGGGCAATGAAACTTTGCATTACTTTTGAATAATCCAGGTGACTTCAGTTGCTCATTGCTGCCTCTGAAAAAACTCTCCTCAGTCAAAACAATTCAACATTTCCTTCTAAAAACAGTTACCAAATGAACAATTGACATGCAGCACCTGAGTTCTCTAAAAATGGAAGTTTTCACAGAAGTAGATCTGCTAATCTGAAATCCCTTCCTAACACACAGCTGGTATTATAGCAAGGCTTTATTACAAGTGAATTATGAAAAAGCCTTTCAGTGGTGGACTTATACACACACATATATACATATAAATGGAAAAAAATTGACTTTTGATTTTTAAAGAGCCATTTTCAAAAAAGATATTCGAAGAACATTTGTGGAATCTCTACTTAAAGAGAAGCCAGAGGACTTTCATTATGTAGTTGGTGACAACTCAGTGACTAGGGACTACAAACCCATTAGTTCCATTTTATCACCTTTTCTTACTGGTCTGAAAAGAAATCAGGTTCTTGGACTTCAAGAATGTAAGCAAAAACTCCTACTTCATTTAACTTTGTTGGCATAAATCTGATTTAAAATCAAGTACTGGTTGCATTTCTATGCAACCTAAACCTAGCATACACTTTACCTTCTTGCAATTCCACTTTGGAAAATGAACACAATTTCTGCTTTACAGAATTTTATCTCAGTACTGAAGTAGGACAATATTAAACACAATAGCCAGAAGTTGTTGGTCTACACAATTCAAATTGTGTTCACATGTCTTCTGATCATATTTTTGTTTACTTATAACTAATTAAAAATTTACACCGAAACATGCTGCCCTACAGGATACATACCATATCACAGCAGAAATTAGCAAGCCAGTATGTTTTGTAACCCAAACCAGTAATGTGTTGCAAGCGTTTTGTACCAGATACTCTGTCTTTCACTATGGCACTGCCAATGGATGCAGTGAGGATGGAGAAACCCAGCATGATACAGAGTGCTACCCCACACTGACGAACATTCTCCATTCTAGAACACAAAGCACAGTAATGTAATGAAAATACAGTGCAAAAAACAACTCTAACATTTTCAAGCCCAACTCTGCCAAAACACTACACATTAGGACTTTAATCCTATTTGCAAAAACCATGTTTCTACACTGTCAACATATCATTAGAGAACAGGCTCAAGATAATGTGTTGAGTAACAAAACTATACATGAGTCACAGAACATAGCCTGTGTTTAGATGTTTTAATAATAAAGTGAGGCGTTTGCAAATATTTCAACCTTCATAGAGCATTAAAATTTAGGAACAATAGTTTACTTAACCACTCTGAGAATGTCAGAATACACTCAAAACACTGTGTAAAGTGCAGTCAATATTTTTTCTCTAGAAAATAATGAAGTCTTATTTGATATACACAACGGACAATGTATAAACAGAAAACTAGAGAAAATGCTTCACTCGGTGAACTGAGTTGAATCCATCAGGTCACATCTGTTGCATGCAACATATGAGCTTACTGAATAAACAGCTTCAGCTATCTATTCTTTGCAGCTTTATGTACTTTTTAAGTTTGCTTACATTTTGTCCTCATCCAGCAAGGCTCCTCCATATGGTTGGCTGTAGAGTGTGATCCCTGCAAGAAGAAAAATTATTAAAAAGTAAGTGCTTCATGAATACTTTAAATTCTAGAGAATTCTGCATGCAGAAATTCACTACAGTTTATTTTCTTTTTGATTTCCAAGAATACAAGCAGTCCTGAAACAATTCTGGTGAAGCATGAGAAGTAGAAACAAAACTTACAAAAATCTATTGAAAGAAAAATAAAGAAACAAAGCAGAATGAAATGAGGAGCAGGACAAACAACTGAAAGAAAGCGAACTTCAGCCATCTCACTTTGACAGGCAAAGGTGATTGATCTTCCATTTAAACTCTCACCTTGCAAAATTTTCACTGTCCTTGGAAGGAAGGTGGCTTCACACCAGTGCATATATGAGTCTGCTTGTTCTATTTTCTGCTACCTCTCTTCAGCTATAATGGTGAACTGAACAAATTCTGGACTGACACTTACAATTTCACTGCGTGGAACAAAGATTCATCTCTAAATTACCTCTCCTTCATTTACAAATTACAAAAACATGGAGAGTATATTTTGCAAGTATCCTTTTCTTATGCTTTATTCAATTATAGGGGGAATTTTCACCTCCCTGTGATTCTGAACTGCTTAAAACACAAATTTGAGTTTATAAATGAAATTGAAGACTTGCCATATGTAATCCAGAAAAGACATCAACATAATTATGATTGACATAAAACTTAGTTGCTCTCCCACACTAATCCTTATCCTATTTTCCTATAAACTACTACCTGAATATTTAGGTCAGCTATGAAATCATACCGCAACCTACTTGATTCTCTTTTCTTCCTTTTGCTATAAAAATGGTGATTTTTAATATAATTATATTAAAATAAATTGTCTCACAATATTGTGATTTTTTTTCTATACTCCAGTTTATTACCAGTATAAACAAAATATTATCATTTTTAAAGCAAAACAGTAGAATGTCTAAAACATTTTCACCCGAGAAAAATAAACTGAACTAATGCTGGGAATTGACCAGGGTCTTGATGATAAGATAAAATATAACATTCTTAAATAACATCAAATTGCTCTCCTTGTATTTCAGGTTCAGAAACTAAAATAGTAATGTCTATTTCACTGTAGATCTCTTGCCTGTGCCTGATAGAGCAAAGTGGGGAGAAACTGAGGGCAATTTTTAATAGTTTTGAGCTGAATCATTGCCTTGAACACTGGCCTCATCTATCTTATTCTTGTCATTAGCAAGAGATCACCATTTGCACCTATTAGGGACCCTTTTCTCTATGAAATCTCATTATAGCAGATGAATGAAAAGGCTAAATACTTTATTAACAACTAAAAGAGCTCAATCCCCAAGCTGCCAAAACAAATACTGTATCCTGTTGAGTAATTTCCAGAGTCTAGATCTAATAAATAAACATAAGTAGTAGTTGCTTTTCTGCACTCTGAACTGCAGAAGTAGGTTGTAGAATGTCATGTATTGCTGTGGGATCTATACCACAAGAGTCCCGCAGGTCAAGGAAGTTGATCCTCCCCCTCTACTCTGCTCTGGTGAGGCCTCATCTGGAGTACTGTGACCTGATCTGGGCTCCCTGGTACAAAATAAGACAGGAATCTCCTCAATAGAGTCCAGCAGAGGGCCACAAAGATGATAAAGGGTGTGGAGCATCTTCCCTGCGAGGAAAGTCTGAGTGACCTGGGTCTGTTCAGCCTTGAGAAGAGAAGACTCAGAGGGGATCTGATCCACATCTATAGATATCTAAGGAGCAGTAGGCAAAGGGCCAGACACTTTTCAGCAGAGGTGCATGGTGACAGGATGAGGGGAAGTGACCACAATCTGATGCATAGGAAGTTCTGCACAAATGTATGTAAGAACTTCTTCACAGTAAGGGTGATGGAGCACTGGAACAGGTTGCCCAGAGTGGTTGTGTAGTCTCCTTCTCTGGAGATGTTCAAGATCTGCCTGGATGCCTACCTGTGCAACCTGGGCTAGGGAGCTGCTTTGGCAGGGGGGTTGGACTCAGTGATCTCTAGAGGTCCCTTCCAACCCCTACAACTCTGTGATTCTGTAAATGAGGTTTCACAGGTTCCTTTGAAAAGAGGGTAAAATGTACAGTCACTTTCCAGTGAAATTCAGATGAAATTAGGTCTCCTGATCCCTTCAGCTCTTTTGAAGAACTAAATCTGTAATAAATGAAAATGCTACATGAACCTTACAATGAGCCCTAGATTGAAAGGTACTTTGAAAATGACAATGACTTCTATTGAAGTACTAAGATAGGGCAGCTGTATCATACAAGACCTTTCTATACAGATAGATTTCTGTTCTTTCAGTAATTATGTAAGAGCTTTTTTAACCACTGCACTTTACAGACATCATTTCCAAGAAATACCATTCATCTTTTCTTAAGATAGTCTTATCCTAAGAGAAAGATAATATTCCTTCCCTATGTAGTCCAGCATGCTTAACATATTTTGAGGCAACAATATATAATTAAATGTGAAAAATAACATCTCTATTTGATCAGAATTGTTATCTCAAGTTTATATTAGCACATTCTGGCAATGCAGCATTTCAGAAAGAGATTTAACAACGCAGAAACATCACAGGTACAGTACAGGAAAAACAGATCTGTTAGAGTGCCTCCAGAGGAGGACCACAAAAATGATCCAAGCGATGGAATACCTCTCTTATGAGGACAGGCTGAGAGCTGGGGTGGTTCACCCTGGAGAAGTGAAGGCTTTGAGATGACCTACAGGAAAGAAGAGCACAGACTCTTTAGCAGGGTCTGTTGTGACAGAACAAGGGGAAATGGCTTAAAACTTAAAAATGACAGATTTAGATTAGATATAAGAAAAAAATCTTTTACAGTGAGGATGGTGAGGTACTGGAACAGGTTGCTTCAGAGATGTGGTTGATGCTCCATCCCTGGAGACTTTCAAGACAAGGTTGGATCAAGCTCTGGGCAACCTGATCTAGCTGTGGATGTCCCCGTTCATTACAGGGGAGGTGAACTAGATGACCTTTAACAGTCCCTTCCAACACTAAGGATTCTATGATTACAAAGCTAGATATAGCTATCCACATGGTACAGAAGATGAGACATATTGTTAACTATTTCTAAATTTCTACTCCAAAATAGACATCAGATCTATTAGTTACGTTAAACCACAACACTTCGATATATTTTCTTCTCTCTATCACGGACTGGGATCAGTTCGGTTCTCCTATGTAAGTTATTAAGCTGCAAGTCCCCTGTGATTAAAGCAGGCAGAACTACACACACTATCCATTATGACTTCCCTCCTCCCATGAGACTTCGAAAATCTTAGACTAAGTTCATACTCAGGAGATACTGCTAAGTGGAGTGGTTCTCACTACTTAAAAGAGCTTTTAATATAAGCTGTTGACCTCTTTCAGGGTTGTTTCAATATCGTAACAGTTTCTGCTCCCTGCATGTATTGTAATGCTCTACCCTATTGAAGCAAGTCTTGCAGCAAAGCAAGACATTTTTTGTTGAAAGAAGGAAAGACTGTCTTCAAACTCTCTTTTCAAGGATTGAATAATTTTTGTTGCTTAGAACTAAGCACTGGTTCTGTTGACAGGAAGAAGGTACTCTATGAAAAAAAATACATTAACAATGCAAATCAGAATTATAAAGCTACACATCTGCAACCTAACAAACTTCTTAGGAGCAGTTTTTAGTTATATTGCAGAATGAATGTTGAATATAAAAAGATTCTTCAAGAGACGAAAAAAAACTAATAGTATTGATCTCAGTCTAGAAATACAATATATAGTCTTCTGACAACTAATTTACAAGACTACATATAACCATTTTAATGAGAAAAGCATAGGAATTGTTCTTGATCACAATGGCATGTCTCTTCATATAATCTGATAGTGCAATGCTTCAGGAACTATTTTATCACATTTCTGTGTCATGCAGCAAAATAAAACATAACATTTTCACAATCCTTAGGATAACAATGATATTCTTCAGTTCTAATCCAGATAGTAAATTCCCAAATCTCCACATACAGATAAAAAATAAGGGTACTTAAACATTCAAGGTACCAAATGGGAATGTGCAGTGCTACAGAAAACAAGTCAGTATCAACACTATTCATAAAGTGCAGGGTAACTTGATTAAAAGATAATTTTTATTAAAAGTTCTCATTAAAATACTTGATTTCACTTAAACCTAAGCTTTCTTCAGAAATATATAAGCCTTGATGTTTTTTCTCATAATCCATTTAGAAAAAGCAAAACTTCAGCCATCTTTAAAGCTAACTATTTTTTGTTTTTGACTTGTCATTCTGGACTATTTTATATTATCCAAGATTCCTTTACATTTTTTCACTAATTTTCCTCTTATTTCTTTATTATAAATAAAAATGGATAAATAAAAAAAGATCAAACCAAGACAAAAATCTGGTTGAAGGAAAACCTCTCCCTGTTTTCTCCTGTGCTTAAAAAGGACAGAAATCCAAGGTGAAAGTCTGCAAACTGAATGTCAAAAATTAAAATACCTTTGTTTTTATTTGAAAAGGGCAATACATAAATCAACATGAATGTCATATATGAAAAGATAATACTGCCTCCTCCAGGAAAAGGCAGTAAGAAATAGAATAAAGATGCTCCAGGTATATTTTTACTGTAAAATATACTGATGAAGAAAAGCAATGGAAGCTCTGAGCATCATTTCACATTTATACTCTTAAAAAGTGGTCATAAGCTATCTTTTAATTTCTCCAATTCAAACTAATTCCTCTTTAACAGAACTTCGAGAATGAAAGGAAGCAGAATGAACAGTATTTAGCTTAAACTACCAAACTCAGATTTCAACGAACTAAAAATTCACAAGTGGATTCCTTGTCTGAAGTCAGTGCCAAGCAACTCAATTTGTAAAATCTGTATTTTAACTAGTTCTGTACAGTTCAAGAATACAAGAATTAGAAAATTCAGACACCTCTCTGTTTTTTGGCTTGCACTTTAATAAGATACACCTACCACTCCTGCTACAGGAAGTTACAATGCAGTGTGAATTTAGAGAATGTACTGGGTTTACTCTGAGTATTTAATTAGGGAGTAAAGCAACAGATAAGTTAAAAATTCATTTTCTTGTACGTTAAACATCCTGTTTAAGGAAGCCCTATCTACCCAGAGAAAAAACATCCTCATTACAGCAAGCCAATTTACACTTAGTAAGTAGGAACATCCTTCATGAAAAATGTGCCTGTGCGAGACAGAGTAATACAGTACAATTCAAATGTTACCTTATTGCACACAACATTCTTCATGTAGACAAACCTGCTATTTCATTTCCAAAATATCTTATAAAGCCTGTGACACTGGAATCTAACTTGATACCATGTCAAATCTTCATACTGAAAATTGTTTTATTTAAAAATTAGCTTTTCAAAAGATGTTGTCAATAGTTTTTTCCTGGTTCAGCCTAATGGGGCAGGGGGACCCATGCCCCAGGAGACAGGGAAGGGGGAAAAGGTAAGAGGTAGAGAAATGGGCCTATAAACAAAATAGTGACAACAAGCTAAGGGAGGAAACTAATTTCCTACATCTGATAGTGGAATGCAAGGTAAAACTATATAATACAATATAGTTGGATTTGAAGCTAATAAATAAAGTGAGAGTGTCCATAACCAAAGGCCTCACTCAAATGCTGAAGGTGAGATGGCTAGGGAGCACACACCCCAGAGATGAGTGGGAAACGAAAGGGCAGTCTTGTGATGCCCAAACAATTTTGTCTTTCCATTTGAATGGAAAATGGAAACAGAACACTGAAGTCTTTTGGGATCCATAGTTCACTTTCTTCTGAGAACCAGGTACCCAGAGTCATCGATGATTCATGGAACTGCAGCATTAACTCTTTAACTACCATTGCACTACATAATGCTATGATGTGGAATACTGATAATAAAAATCATAAAAGCATGACATATATTAATAGATAATTGAAGGACTATTACCATACTGTCTCCAATCCTCAGCTGGAGGCAAATTCATCCACAGAATGAAGTTATTGAGTTCATTTAGGTAGGATGGCAGTGAATGGAAACCTTTTTGGTTGTACCACACCTGAAAGAGAGAATGGAAATTGTGAATCAAAAATAGAAAGAGTCTGAACACTGACCTGAAAACTCCCATAATTTAAAGAACTGCATAAAGATATTAAAGATGAATTCTCCTTTTAAGATAATTATTTACAGAAAAAGATGACCTAGGCCAAACAGAATCATTGTATTTGCACTGGTTTTTCAACACAATGTAGCAGGTTGTTTTCTACTGCTGGAGTTGAAAACTTAATTAACAGATTCTCTGGTTTAATGAAATGCTTTTTTATGTTACAAGCATTTATTTAAACAAATAACACAGGAAAACAATGTAAAAGCAATATTTTCCAATTTAAATAGAAACATAAAACGAGGAAAAATAGTGTTATAAGTGAAGCATGTTAGTTACTGAAATTCAAAAAAGACTTGTAGTAATACCTGCGAGTGACATACAGAATAAAATGCCTGGAAACAGACTATGTCCAAGAAAGGTGGGAAAGAAAAGAAAGAAAGAAACAAAGATGCACCACGTACACAGTGAGTATGAAACTACGCCATGAAGGACAAAGTTGACTTTGCACCTTTAACAAGCAATTATCCTTGGCTTCCTGAGCAACAAGAAAGGTTCCAATTTAGTCACAGATAACAGCGTGTTTTTTTCCTTTCAGAGTCCAGCAACAATACTTACTTGGATACTATGATGCAGACTTTGGCTTTTCTATCATGTTCTTTTTCATGCTTCCTAGTTCAGTCTAGCTACTCTTCTGTTCTATTTAGTTCTTCTGAATTTATTTTCCTCACTATTTACTTGCCTGGATCTCTCCACTGTATTCTGTTGTGAGGCAAGGTCTGAAACACCCAAATCCTCCCATTTAGCTGTCAAACACTAATCTGAGCTCCATCGACACTTCTGTGTCTCTCATCCTTAAATCTTCTTTGACATAAGCTCCATTCAGTATTATTTCACAAACGTGCAACTTCGGTCAAGTATCATTGCTCTTGCTTACAGTAGTTTCCACATTTTCTACTCTGTTCATTATGTGGTCTTCACAGTTACCTCAAATCTCATAATCATCCTGTATTCCCATCTTGAAAGAAAAAAAAAGATATTTCCCCGTTTATAAACTTCCATGCAACTCCTTTGCTTCCCTCCAATTCAGTGCCTACAAATTACTACACAGACTAGGTCTCCCATTTTTTAATCAACAAGAGAGTTCCTTAAAGAGATTAACTGAAATAAAAACCATATCCCAGAAAAAGTGCAAATTCTTCCACTGCTGGACCTCCTGTGCAACTAGGTACCACACAAAGAAAAAAACAAATGTTCAATGGTAGCCAGTCATTTCCACACACAAATTCTTATTGTACCTTGTTTAAAAAGATTTGTGCAGAATAGAAAGTTACAAACACACAATGAAAATCCAATCCAATTTTGTTCATCATACTGAATAAAAGGCAATTAAGAAAACAATAAAGCAAAACCCTGATGACACATTCTCATTTAATCGAAGCAGGGAAAGTCTCAACTATTCACAGAATGCCTTAGAAACATAATAATGTGACCAATATTCAAATGAAAAAAAAAAATCCACAATACAGCATTGTGTATAACCATACATTTCAATATCCCACACAGTAATTGGAATTCTTCATTCAGAGTGTAATATATGACTGAATCAAATCACCAGAAAATAACCAAATTAAAGGTGGTTCTTTCATTGCTTAGAATACGGTGATAAGTGAAAGAAAGAGCATCTGAGGTTGCTCTCTTTATCATAATATATATTCAAACTGCTTTTTTCAAAATCCTTGTGATTCATTCTAATGGCTTGCAAAGCTAAAATATAAAAAAGAAAAAAATATTATTTCTGGCTGAAATATATTTCATGTTTCTTGTGTCATCTATCTATTTTTTCTCAGGGAAAAACATTGCCCATCTCTAAATTAAAACTAAATTCTGTAAAAATAAATTTCCCATTCCTCCACATCATTTTTATCCACAATTCATATTCTAGAATTATGTTAGACCAACGTTAACCTACTCTCTATAAAGGAAATGGATAAGGATAGGCAGAGAATGAGTATTAAACAGGAGAAATGTATCTTCCTCGAGACATTTTTACTATTGCTGCATAATAAAGCCTTGAATTTCAACCTTTCATACTGAACACTTCAGAATGACACTAAAGGCTACAGATTGCCTTTCTGGACTAGTTAAAATTTATTTTTCCTATTTAGAATTGTTACAAATAACAGCAAATATGTAATAATTATGGAATATTTTTGCTCACAATTACCAAAAGAAAGAAATACGTGGTCAAGAAATCTGGAAAAGTCAGTGGGGAGTGAGGGGGGAGGAAAGAACATATGAAGCAGAATTGTGCTTTTGCTGCATATCATCTTCATCAATTAATGTCCATAGTCAATGTTTTTAATCAGTCAAGTCTGGTACAGTAGACAGATTCTCAAGTCTGGTACAGTAGACAGATTCTTGTCTTTCTCATAGAATGGCTGAAGTAGGAGAGGACCTTAATAATCACCTAGTTTGAGCCCTCCTGTTATGGGGCCATGGGCAGGGTTGCCACCCACTAGATCAACCTGCCAAAGGCCCCATCCAGTCTGGCACTGAGTGGCTCCAGAAATGAAGCATCCACAACCCCTCAGGGCAACTTCTTCCAGCACCTCATCACCCTCTGAGTAAAAGACTTCTTCCTAACATCTAATCTAAATCTCCCCTCTTTCAGTTTAAAGCCATTCTCACTTGTCCTATCACTATCAGACTATGCAAAAGTCGATCCTTTTCCTGCATGTAAGCTCCCTTCAAGTAAAGGAAATCCATAATGAGATCTCCCCAGAGCCTTCCCTTCTCCAATCTAAACAAGCTCAACTCCCTCCACCTTTCCTCTCACGAGAGGTGCTCCAGCCCTCTGATCATCATAGTGGCACTCCTCTGAACCCAATGCAACAGCTCCACATCCTTCCTGTGCTGCGGCCCTGGAGCTTGGACACAGTACTCCAGACGGGGTCTTGCAAGGGCAGAGTGGAGAGGGACAATCACCTCCCTCACCCTGCTGCAACCTCTCTTTTGATGCAGCTCATGATTCCTTTGACCTTCTGGGCCGCAAGAGCTCACTGGTGGCTCATGTCGAGCTTTTTGAACATCAGAATCACCAAATCTTTCTCTGCAGGGCCCAATGAGTTCTTCTCCCCGTCAGTACTTGAATCTGAGATTTCAACCCAAGTGCAAGACCTTGTACTTGGCCTTGTTAAACCTCATCAGATTCTTGTATGGCTTTTCAAGCATGTTCAAGTCCCTCCGGATGGTGTCCCTTCCTTTTGTTGTATCAGCTCCATTGTCCAACCAATTATTTATCCACCAAGTAGTCCAGCCTTCAAATTTATATCTTTCCAATTTGGAGATGAGGAGGTCATGTGGGACCATGTTAAAGGCCTTGTGCAAGTCCACATAGACACCATCAGTCACTCTTCCTTTGTCCACCAATGCAGTCACTCCATTATGGAAAGCCACCAGATTGGGCAAGAAAGATCTGCCCTTGCTGAAACAGTTCTGGTTGTCTTGGATCGCAGCTTCATCTTGTGTGTGCCTGGTCTTAACATGTCCTCCAGGAGTATCTGCTCCATGATCTTCCCAGGCACTGATTTCTTTTTCTAGTATTGGAGAGCTCTTGTGCTCTCAGAAAGGCATCCTTAAAGTGTTGCCAGCTCTCTTCTGTTCCTTTGTCCTTAAGGACCATTACTCTGGGGATCTCATCCAACAATTCCTTAAAAAGCCTCAATTCATCCTCCTCAAATTTAGGGTCCTGACTCCACTCTTCGCTAAGCTCATGTTCCTTGAGATCACCAATTTAATCCAGGCATGGTCCCTGCAGCCCAGGCTGCCTCTAATCTTAATCTCTTTTCTGATATCTTCTGCATTGCTGAGCAACAAGTCCAGCAATGCTTCACCTCTGGTAGGACTCTATACCTGAAGGAGAAAATTGTCATCAATGGACTCCAGGAGTCTCCTGGACTGTTTGCAGGTCGACATGTTGCTTTTCCATGTTATCTATGAACACATACACATTCTCTGTTGGTAAATACTCTCAGAATTTGAATAGGTATTTTCTTATTTGAACTGGAAAAATAACTTAATCAGTGGAGTGGGGAATAATATAGAAAGATTCCAACATTTTCTAAAACTAAGTGAATTGAACAGTAAGTCTCTTCAAATACAGATTTCTCATTTTACTTCATATGAAACTATGTAAATGGTACATTCGCTGTCTCATGAACAAGCCTGAAAGGTCAAAGTAAGAGTCTGATCATTAATTATTGAAAGGTTAATGCAATAATTTGACATTGCATCAGTTGAAAGCCACTTCCAGGAGGTATTTTAGATAACACAGTGCCCTTTATAAATCCACTCCAATATTTTCTTTGGCTCTGAAATATGAAGCTCACTCACAAAAAGTATACTTATAATTTATCCTTTTGTTGATGCCAGGTGGAGCTCTATGCATAAGACATTAAATAAATAAGTAAATAAAGGGCCCTGACAAAAAACACAGCGCTTGCATGTCAAAACTATAGTTTAAAAGATACAAAGATACAGAGGACAAAAACAGCAGTCAGAAGAACAAATCTTACTGCAAACCTGTAGTACTTCAAATTACTAATTAAGGATTTATGGAACCGGAGTTCAAATTTCTTATAAGAAATCTGGAGGTAAAGGGGATTTCAAATGACCTACATGAAAATATTTATAAGGCAGAGTATGTGTATTGGATATTTTCAAACAAAAGTATAAAGAAAAGACATTGCAATCACACAGCAACTTGCAAAACTAAATACCAAATGACGTTAGCAAGAGTTGGAGAATATCTCTATCCTGTTTTAACTGCACTTTGTACCAAAACGGATTTTTAGATCGTTTAATTACACTTGTGTTTTCTTCTCCATTTCTAAGAGAAAATTAAATCTAGTGCCAATGTCACATAAAATATTTTGAAGATATAAAGATCTTTCCCTTATACTCCAATTTGGAATCCAGAAGGTCAAGTTTCACAGCTTTCTCTAATAAGAAATCTGCTTGTACAATAAGAAAAGAGGTTACTGAGATTCTTTAAATACTTCAAAACTGCTTTCCTCCTTACTGGTCTTACATTTGAGTAGTCCTTAAAGGACATTTCCAAGAAGAAAAAAATATTTCGTACTGATGATTCCCCTTTAGCCTCTAGATTCCAACCCAAATTTTCATAATGTCTT
Organism: Callipepla californica brunnescens; assembly: GCA_023055505.1. Lineage (NCBI taxonomy): Eukaryota > Metazoa > Chordata > Aves > Galliformes > Odontophoridae > Callipepla > Callipepla californica. The sequence goes on from JALIRH010000002.1 coordinate 63,801,029, forward strand.
TCCAGTGTGTACCAAAAGTCCTCAAGAAAAAGCTCCTGACTTCATCTGCACTTAGAATAATCCTTCTGTTTCTGACTCTCGGGGTAGCACTGGACTGAAATCAACAGTTATATGCAGAACTGTAAGACAGGATGGTCCACTGCCAGAGGATACCCAGATTTCACAGTTCAACCAATTTCATCAAGATGCAAGTTTTTTCTGGGATAAAAATGAGAAGTTGCTCACCAGTGCAGGGCAGTTATGCGAAAGTTAAAAAAATGGTACAAGTATCAGTAACAAATTTCTGAGAAGTTGAATGGACTCTTTTTTTTCCCCCAGTTCAGACATTGACTTTTTATAGAACACAAATGAATAAAAATGATGTTTGGGCTTGTTACCTAAAAACTAGTTTTAAAGATGAGCTCAGTTGGACTCTGAAATAGGTTCAGAGGGTAAACAACAGGTTTATCATTTGGCTCGTGTAAAACTGCTTTTCAGAACACGATTACAGACAGAGAAACAGATCGTAATAGCCAGGGAGTTTTTCTTCCAGTTTCTATATACAAGGAATTTATATAATGATTTATTATTTGTCAAGTGCAAAGAAGTCTGGACCCTGAAGAAGTAAGAAATGCAAATACGTGCACACGTGCAATCCTTACCTTAATCAGAGGCTTAGATTTGACATTATTCCATTTTTCTTCTTGATATTCAGAAGCTTTCTTCTCACCAAAAGACCAACCACCATATCTGGTAACAGACAATAAGACGATTGCAAGTTACCTACCTTAAACACCATCTTCCTTAGCAGTCTTTTTTTGCAAGATAAAGTGGTAATATCTAAATTATAACTTTATTTTCCAACTGAAATTACTGTGTGGAAAGCAGTCTTTTTTGCAAGATAAAGTGGCAGTATCTAAATTAGTACTTTATTTTTCAACTGAAATTACTGTGTGGAAAGAGCCATTGACAGCTGCTGGAAGAAGATCTGAGAAGCTGCCACAAGAGAGGGATCCATGCTTCCTTTACACAAGGCTATTTACCTTGACAAAAAACAACAGATGAAGGCAACTGTCCCCTTCATAGGTCTGTGCTTTGGATTCGGAAGGATTTTTTATTTTTTTTTAATACACAAGGATCAACTGCTTAGTCATTTTAGGATTAGGTTACCTTGCTTTGTTGGAAGTTCTCACTAAATATTCTTCCACATTCAACCCTGAGAGATTGTACAAAATACGTCCTCTCTTATTTTTCATGTAGGGAACAGAGGTATTGAAACTTGGACACATCTGGAAAACAGTATACAGAAAATAAGTGAAGTGGCCTTTAAAAAACATTTAAAAAATCAGTGTCACTAAATTTAGTCTTTCTTTTTTCAGATTTGTATGCAGCCTTTGCACCATTGTTTGTCAACTGAATTTACCATTTTTTAGCCTCAATAACTTTTCAAAAAATCATGTATGGTTTCATGTTTATAAGGCATCTCAAATAATTGTAACTGTCACCTACACACGAGTATCACCTTTGATTTCTCTTGCAACCCTGTCAGTCAGTCAGTTTTGAAAACATAAAAACTTAAACATAAATTGAGATGCGATTACAGCAATGAAAAAGGCAACAAGATTTCTATTCACATTTTGTGCCTGAAAATAAACACAAAAGGCACAAGTAGAATATAGGATGAAAATAAAATTCTGATTCGTGCACTGAGGGACTGTAGTAGGGGCAAAGAAGGAAGGTGTTTTCTAGCAATTCAGTCTCATATTCTCACAAAAAAGATATTATGAGGCAATACCTGGGAAACCTCATAAAGTACTTAACGCATAAAATCATAAAATTTGCCATTTTTATTTGATATCTTGACCCTACATGTTATAAATCAGTCTCGTATATTCTAGTTTTCCATAGTTCACAGGTAAAATTTGTGCCACCACTGACAAATTCCCTTTGAAGTTCCACAGTTAGCAAGTCTCTTCCTGGTTAAGTCCCCATTACCATTTTATTTAAGCTTGCTTCATTCTAAGTAACACTCTTTACTATTGAAGAAAAGTTGTTCCTTGCCCAGTAAAGTAAAGAAAATTAGTTCCCCCTTCAATTTTTCACAAAATTAATGTATTTCAGATGCAACTCTCACTCCAATGAATCTATCTTCTACGTAAGGATATAAATAATTGATGAAATGGTCCCATCAAGGCAAACAGCTTGGTTCACACAGTTTCACATCACAGTTTATTGCTCGATGTCAGAACAATTCAGTTGGAAAACTCGCTAGCCAAAAAGATCATAAACTCATTAACTTTTTCAAAATTCTTCCCTGAAAAGCTGTTTTATATTCATATATTCAGTTCAAAACAAAAACAAACTCTAACAATTAAATACTAGTTGAACATAGATTCCCTGATAGCTTCTATCAGCTAGAAACACCTGCCCTTCCCATTTGAGAGTAGGTAGTTTCCCAGGTAATCAATTGTTATGTTTTAACTTTAATTTACATGACTGCTTTGTAAGCAAAGCCCTATATCATGTTTGAAGCCAAGTTACATCTGTTGAGAAGAGTTCAGCTATCATTGATTCCTGTTATTTCATGTCAATCTAAAGACAGTTCTACTATACACAAATGCACACACTTATATGCAACAAAATTGTGCAGGCTTTTTCTCTAAAGACCTTGGAATACATAGGCCAAATATTAGATGAGACAAAGCAATACCTGGTCAGAAAAAGGTAAGTGTTCTAAGCATTTACTTCCTAAGCTATTCTCCTCCCCCTTTAAAAAAGAATAGTTCAGGTACTGCGTATTATACACAAAAAAAATTTACATAAATACATGCACAGATATATACCTCCGGTGCAGATGTGCATCCACATGAATCCAGGAGTGAATTTGATTCCATCTGCCAACATGAATTATTTTTTCTAATGGAAATAAACATAATGATAGAAACAACCATCAAAAGAAAGGAATATATTATAGATGAAATACACAGAGTAACAAGTACATCTGGAATCTTGAGAACCTTCTTTGTACTTTACAGCAGCTGTATTTAAAGATATATCAGTTTTATTATTTGAGTCAAAGTGGATTCACAACAAATATTTATGTAATTAAAGCAACAAAGGAGTTGCATACTTTGTGTTTGTATCAGTAAGGTAAGTAAAGAATAGTTGCTATTCTGCATTCCTAACTTTGGACATCTGGAACTCTTCCTAACAAACACCCCAATAATTACTAGCCCTCATTCACACAGGACAGCAGACTCAATCAAAATCATCCTGAAATTAATGAGAAATCTGTCACTGACATTTAAGGGATTTGAATCAGACCTTTAACAATTAAGCCTACTTACATATTCTATCTGGGTACTAGCTCCTTAGTCAAAGTTGATTTAACATTAGCCTCACATTCAGGGGGCTGGACCACAATGAAGATTGAGAGATGGAGCTCCAAGCTGAGATCTTGGAGAAGAGAAGGATCTGGGGAGACCTCACTGACCTTAGAGTACTGAGGGAAGCTAACAAACAAAAAGAACAACTATATGCAGTCTGAGCAACAGGACAAGGGGTAATGCTTTAAACTAAAAGAGCAGAGATTTGGGTTAGATGTTACGAAATTCTTTACTCAGAGTGTAGCAAGGCAGTGGCACAGGCTGCCCAGAGAAGCTTGGATGCCCCATCCCTGGAGGCATTCAAAGCCAGACTGGATGGAGCCCTGGGCAGTCTGAACTGTCAGGTGGCAGCCCTGCCCATGGCACAGGGTTTGAACCAGACCATCTTTAAGGTCCACTCCAAGCTGCGCTATTCAATGATTGCTGATAGAAGCTTGAGACCGTTCACATTACAAAGAAAAAAAAATACTGAACTCACTTCTTTACAGCTTTTGTTTTTACCTATATTCTCTTTTGATTTGTTTTAAGTATGTGCATTCAGCAAAATTTTCCTATATCCATCTTAAGGCTAATTAATTTTTACTGCTAAAATTTCATAGAAAATACAATTATGCTAGATCTATTGATTTCCTCAGCTCCTACCATTGTCATCATTTCAAGTTAGCAACAAGTGTTAAATCAGAGCATTTTAAAGTAGTTATTAAGTAGTAATCCAGTTACCCTTGTTTTGAATGTATGCATGTGAAGTCCCAGTCTAAGAAATATCTCAGTAGAATCTGAGAAAGGTTTCCAAGATTATCATCTTCAGTGCTGTTCAGAGTGGTCCAGAGGGTAAGGGGTGGATTGAGGGAAGAAACACAAACATGTTAGTTTGTCTAATTCTATTAACTGTTCTACATGCTTTCTACAAAATTAAAGAACTCACAGGTCTATGCATAGGAAACATACAACACAAAAAAATCTATTTCAAAAATTATGTCTAAACTTGTAAAGGAAATTCAATGCAATTACCCCTAAATAAACCTCAACTTCTCCCAACAGCCATTCTTCTCATTACAGGCATGTTTTAAGTGCTTTGTGTTTCATTAATTAATTCAATCATCATATTATATTTATAAATATATCTGGATATTTGTCCAATAGATAAATAGATAAAACCATCTCTCTGATTATAATAATAATAATACAGAATAATTCTTATATAAGCTATAGATACTGTGGACATATAATTAATAATCTAGATGATTTCAAATCTAAAAATACAGAAAGTCGATGTTCAGCTAGAAGGACACAAGCTTCCTTAGTACAGTGTGGTACTGTCTAACCTGAGAACCTTTTCAGAAAAATGCCGATCTAATCAATTAAATAAGCTGAAGCATGCAAAGGCTTTTAAAATGCTCTTAACATTGACATGGTCGTGATCTGTACTGAATGCAAACTGCTCCAAAAACTTTGTCGTTCATCCAGCAAATACTTCACACAACGCTTTTCTGTTTTTACGTTTCTCTCACACGTCCCCCTCATAATAATCTAAAAAAATGTACTAAAGAAGTGAAAAATAAACAGCTATTGTAAAACTAACAAACAAAAAACACAAACAAACACAGTTTTTTCAAGAATGCTAATACTCATAAAAATATGAGAACTCAAGGATAAAGGTCTCAGAAGCCTGGATATTTATGATGACCAATGAGCCTTTTACCTAAAGAAGGATCCTGCATTCTTGTAAAGTCTTGGTGTCAGCTTGAGAGAAGGATAATCAATAGCCAGTGGCTTCACACTAAACAAGGCCATTGCCAGTGCAACAAAGAAGACTGGCAGAAGCACATTTGACAAACTTCCTCTCCAGTCTCGTCTAATGTGGTGAAACCTCTTCAGCAGAAGGGCAACAATTTGTGCAAGAATGAGATTAGTTCCACACACACGTGAGATACCTGTAAGACAATAAATAAATAAACTGAAGAAAAATCAAATTACATGAGTTGTATTTTCAAATATAAATCACAATAGCTTTTTGAAAGAAGAACAAAACTACACAAATCTATAGTGTCTGACCATATGGAGCAGTACAAATCTCCCCCATCCCAGTAAAATTAATTAACTCTGCCTATAAACCCACAGTTCTATCTCTGTAGTTCCCTGTACACAAATAAAGGAGCAATGGATACCTATTTGTCTGTTGTCTTTGCACAGGTACAACCAACCCTTGTGCATTGTCATGTTTGTTCCCAGACAAATGACCAAGAAACATGGCTTCGATTGGCACCAAGGTCACAATTTGCAATGACTGAAATCAGTGGCAACTGTCGCTCAGGGATTTCAACAGGAGGTCTTCAGAGCATGTTACAGCATATCATAGATGCTAGAGAGGCAGGTTCTCATAAAAGCATTACCTTACTTTCTCTGCTCATGGAGGTCAAATAACATTTATTCATATGTTAGTTAAAGCAATTTTCATAATTCCAGCTAATGGACTGTCTGTCACATTCCCAAGGGACTGCTCCTACAGTCACACATCACACGTTTTCCTGATACGTTCTCAATGAATTTAATTTTGTTGCTCTTTCTGTCTACTGTTGTGTTTGAGCGTGTACTTGTGAGACATACAAATCACCTGGCCTCCAGTTTAGGTTCCAATGCCTTTTAGGTATGTTCAGGCTATTAGAAGCTCCTCCAAGCTTGCCAGATTGAATGTACCTTCAGCGTCTCTTCCTCCTTAGAGCACAGCAGTCTCAAGTAGATTTATCACCACAGATATCTGCACTGTAGCAAAACTGTACAGTCTGTTTATTGTAGCGCTCAAAGACATATCATATTTTACAATCCCCTGTGATTTGTCTCTTATCGCATTCTATATACTGAGACAGCACTTCCATGTTACATTTTAACAACTACTTTTAAGAGAGCTTTCAAGTAACCTCAAATTAACTGTCCTTCACTTTGCAGTTTCTCCTAGTTTACTAGAAATTTAATCCCACAAGAGAGAACTGTAAAACAAACAAGAGGGAAAGGCAAAAAAAAATAAAAAATTGAATTTCTGACAGAGAGGCCAATGAATAATACAGCTGAAATTCTGTGCTCTGTAACAACCAGTATGTGGACTAGAAACTTATTTCATATATTAAAAATTATATGTGCTTCTCCGTGGAAGATTTTAATCATATACCAATTAGACACATTATAGATCTCAGCTTTTATGGTTTGGTTCTACATAAGAGGCAGAAGTCAAGTGGGAGGACTTGACAGTTAATAGGATATCTTTTGGGCTTCCCAACATTAAGATTTCTAGAAAAAGATAAAAATCGCATCATTCAAGACGAGCAAAAAGAGGATCCAGATAAACAGATTCTGATCAGCCCCAGTCCCTGGGATAGTTACATCTCTCCCAGAAAAGCACACCCAAGTTATGAAAAATAAGGTGCCTGGGAATAGCCAGCATGGATTTACCAAGGTCAAAACACATCTGACCCACCTAAGAGCTATGAAGACAAGGTTGGTTTAGTGAATGAGGAATGAGTAGTGGATGCTTTATTTTTCCTTGACTGAATGCAGCACATTCCTTGACTGAATGACATGGTCTTCCACAACATCCTTAAAGCAGAGAAAGACAACAAAGCTTTCTGCACCACACTTTGGACTGGATTGGTAGTACTGGGTCCAGTCAAGGGGCAGTTGGTTACGGTGGTGTCCCTAAAGACCAGTGGTGAGGAAAGCAGTGACTAACAATGATGGTTAGCATATGCACACATCCACAGCCGGTACAGACCCACATGTTTGGAAGTGGCTGTGGGGGTGTACGTTTGTATGAGAGACATCTTCCAGTAGGGTTGGTGGGCAAAATGAGTTCAGAGACAATGCCTACAGGCAGTGGTGGTACTGAGTAAAAGTTTCTGCTCAGGGAAAAAGCAAAAGAAGCAACAAGTACCAGCTAAGATATGGAAAAATTCTACTCAGTAAATCATGGAAAAAAATTAACTGACATGATAACCAGCAAACAGAGCAGACTGAACAAAGCCCTGACTAACCTATTCTAAGTTGATTTGCTTTCAGGACAAGATAGTCACCAAATGCTTCCTCATACCATACCTCTGATTCAATCAGATTTCAATTACTTCTTAGTAATTAATCCTAGTTTTATTTCTGGAAAATATAATTTATTCTTTTAATTCTGATACTGAATGGTATTTTTTATCTTACAAATTCCCATTGAACAGAAATTCTGTCCACTAGCAATTCTAATCACAAACATATCCCACTAGTTTGACAACTTCTAGAAAAGTGCCTTAGGGTTTTAGACCTTTGTGGACAAAAAAAAAAAAAAGTAGACACAAAATTCAAACCATGGTCCTGTATTCAAAGTCCTAATCAAGTGCATTTGCAGTTTAGAACCTGGCTTTTCTATAAATTAGGCAACTAGAAAAAGACTGTCTTAGTAAAAGAAGATTTTATTTTTTTTTTAAGCAAAATTTCATGAAAGTATTAAGCTTTTTGAATTTCATCGTATTATGGTAAGATTTTCAACAGTTAATATACCTGAGGCACTTGAAAGAAGACTAATTTGCAAGGGATGTTTTTTTTTTTTTTAATAAATGAGATCCCATGTTTCCAGCTGAGTGTCTCTGCAATTGTAAAATATCCTATCTCTCATTTATCGAAGTTCTCAAAGCACTGAAATGCAAGAAAAGTACAAAGCAGCAGTATACAATGAAATATCTGCCATACTCGCAGATCTGTTCATAGATTATAAGCATGAAATGTGAGTGAAAGATCCTTCAAAATGTTTGCTCCCTTTGAATTTCTGAAAGAGGACTATCACAATTACTTTCTAAGAGCAGGAAGGGAAATCAAAGCTGCTGTTCATGTTGTTTCTTGATAAATGGAGCAGAGAGAAAAGCTAACAAATTTATTCAGATTCCAATAGCAAGAGAAACTGCCGTTCTAAATAAAAACAATGGTTCATTTGTTCCAATATTCTGACACATTTTCAATATTTCCAAAGCTGGCCAGCCAAGATATTTCACAAGAGGATGCAATAAAACATAATAGAAGTATTTATTTACCACAGGCATTTCTTTAGAAACTTTTTAAAATTACTGACTATTCTAAAAGTATATGTGTTCATTCATTCTATAAATTTGTCCAGTATAAATGTGTCAAATCATCTTAAATTTCAATCTTTGTGACCTTGAAGTCTTTCATGCCACTATCACAGAATCATAGAATTGCAGGAGTTGGAAGAGACCTCAAGAGATCATCTAGTCCAGTCCCCCTGCAAAAGCAGGCTCCCAGCAGCAGTTTGCACAGGTAGGCATCCAGATGGGTCTTGAATATCTCCAGAGAAGGAGACTCCACAACCTCCCTGAGCAGCCTGTTCCAGTGCTTTGTTACCCTCACCATGAAGAAGCTCCTTCTCATATTGGTGCAGAACTTCCTATGCTCCAGTTTGTGGCCATTTCCTCCTCTATCCCCACGGACCACTGCAAAGAGGTTGGCCATGTCCCATCGACTCCCACACTTAAGATATTTATAAGTATTAATAAGAGCCCCTCTGATTCTTCTTTTCTCAAGGCTGAAAAGACCCAGGTCACTCAGCCTTTCCTCACAGGGGAGATGACTCAAGCCCTTTATCATCTTTGTGGCCCTTTGGCTGGACTCTATTGAGGAGATTCCTGTCTTTTTTGTACCAGGGACCCCAGAACTGTACACAGTACTCAAAGAACTGGATACAGTACTTGGTAAAGTATGTTTCATGTTAAAAAAAAAAAAAAAAAATCACTACCATGATTATCTGTTTTGAATTTATTTTGTTTGATGGTGCTGGATACATTCTTGAATCTGTTTTCAGGAAATGGATTATAGGAGTTGCTGATCTATCTTCTGCATACATCATCTCAAGCTCTCAGTTTTCTCTTATAAAAATCTTCATAGTCCTAGTCACTTTCACTGTTTGCCTCAAATCTCCTTATACTACTATTGTACAGAACATGAGATATATTGCATTCAGTACTGCTGTCTATCAGACGTGAAAGTGCAACTGATTTATATAACATCATTATGCATTCTTGTACTGATCTCTTTGTGTTCTTCATGCATCATGCCATTTTGTCTGACTGCAGGTACACAATGAAAAGTAGCCTGTATTGGGATTTCCACAACTGACTCAAAACTCTTTTGAGATTCCTAAGGTATTAAACTACTCGGAACAAGAGAAACTCAGACTTTTTATGTGTACACTTAACATTTAACCCTTCATATCTATTAATCCTACAAACACATTTTATTTTATTTTAGCTAGAACTTACAACTTTTTACTTTTTTTTGGCTTCATAAAGCTTTTTCCCTCTACACCTCTGACATTTGTGACTATTTTTAGTATATAGTGTACTTCTATAGTATGAAATATTAAATTAAGTATCTGCAGTACCTAAACAATACAGAGAGAAATTAAGCCAGCCTCTTACATTTACATATAAGAAACACTAAAATATACTTAGCATTTTCTGACGGTCTTCACTTCCTATTTAATCAATTGGACTGGATGATCTTGTAGGTCTTTTCCAACCTTGGTGATTCTATAATTCTAATTTACGAATACCCAGTCTCATTGTCACTGTTCAGCCTGATTTGTCCTTTTTCCATGACAGGGGACGAAGGGACCCATGGTCCCACATCCCAGGAAAAGAGGAAGTGGGAAGGGAAAAAGATAGGGAAATGGACCTAGACAAGAAAAAACAGCAGCAATGATCTAAGGGAAAACTAATACACTAAATATGATGGCAGAATGAGAGATAGTACAATATAATACAATACAATTGTAAGTGAAGCTAATAAATAAAGTGAGAGACTGTATTCAGAACTGAAGTTCTTAATCCAGCGCTGTAGGTGAGACATCCAGGGAGCATGCAGAGCAAAGCAGGCAAAAAAGAAAGTCTCATGACTCCCAGTCAGTTTCATTTTTACCCCTGAATGGGAAACGGAAACAGAATAAATAGGTCTCCTGGGAGCTGTAGTTCATTCTTCTCTACTAAGAGCAGGTAACCAGAACTACCAACAATCCACAGAACTGCAGCATTAACTGTTTAACCCCCAGAACACAGCATTATGTTATGATGAGGAATAGTAATAACAAAAATCATAAAACTATGACACTCATACCACTGCAAAAATCCTTTAACTTTTCTCATAGCTCTTACTAAAATAACAGACAAATCTCAAAAATGGAACACCATGCAAGGATAAATTCAGGGAAGCGAAAGAGTCCAACTGACATTTAGACAGTGAGTATGGTAGATAAATCAGTGAACTGAGTTCACTGATTTTAATTTATGCACCTGCTTTACACTCTCGCTTTCCCAGACCTGCATGTCTGCTTTATCTATTCATTGGATTCAGCCTTCAAAGCAAACTGCCAGTTGTCAAAGGTAGTGAGAATCTGCTTTTTTCTTATTATTAGTCCATAACATGTCTGGAACAACAGAAATTGACTTCACATTGAGTTTCTAAGGTACCACAATTACAGCCATCATAACAGCTAGGGGAAAAAAAAAAAACACCCTAGCTGCTGCTGCTGCTGTCAAAGCCCCTTTTGCTGGTTTTACTAGTGGCAAAACGAATAAGTGTGTACACATAAAAGAAACTCATCTGAGTATATATGCATTTTGGAATGTAAGAGCGGTAAAAACACCTCCTCCATTTATTAAAGCACTATCATAGGTATGAACAAAGGGGATTCAATTTCAAGTACAACATTTTCCTTCCTTTTCCAATCAGAACAACATGACTGCTGCCTGAGTATAAAGAAATAGGAAACAGTGGTGCTCCCTTACAATCCATTACCCTGCACATTCCAAATAGAATCAAAAAGGGTTTCTTGCACTGAAAACCAAGGATGATTGGCTAACTAAACTAGTCTGGTCACAAAGGAGAAGAACGTATTGCTGAACATACTGTTTCCATCATTCACTACCTTTCCCTATCTTTATTTATCTCCCTTCTGTACGTTGTAGTTCAGATTGTTTGCCTAAATCATACTGAAGAGTAAGTTAGAATAAAGCACAAGTATCTTCAAGTCTTCTTTGGTCAACTATGTTTCTGACAGAACACCTTCATCATGAAAGAGAATATAACGGACATAATCTTATCACGTCCTGAAAAGGAAAATCACCGCTATTGGGTTAGTCCTAATTATCTGATTCCAAGTTTCTGTATGATTAACTTGCAACAAGGATGCTAATTTCAATTTCTAGGATATAATTTTCCAAATAGATATTTGGTTTTACTGTAGAAACTATCTTCCCTGCAATGGTGCACCTGCACTGAATTGCCATGTGGAGGAGGGAATGAGAGAAAGAGGGGGGAGAGATTAAGAACAGGCACAGGAAACTGGCTACAAAAATAAGCCTATTTGCAATACCTTAATTCACCTTCTGTGTTCAATATAAGTACAAAAGCAGGGAAATACAGTCTGTCAGAATTGTCCAAAAGAGATCTCAACTGACCTGATACAAAGCAGACTTGTCAGAAAGAAAGAATACATTTATACATGCACAAGCAGACATTCATCGTACAGAACTTGTGTGGTAGAAGATACTCTCTTATTACAATAAGCAACACACCATTTGAGATCATTTTCTCATATTTTTAGAAGTGTAAATCAATACTCTAGCTATTAGAATCTGACAACCACCTCCACACTAAGGTTATAACATTTCAAGATTGATTCAAATCCAGATAGTAGAGCTACAGCCCACAGTACTTCTGCCATGTCTGGTGAAGAACTGATGAAAAAGAGAAATAAAAGCTGAGTGCTCTCTCTACCACAGCATAAAAGCTTAAATGGAAGATTTAACAACTCTGTAAAAAATCTCCTCTAATTGCTCAGAGAAAACTTTGACCACAAATGGAGCAATAATTAAGAATATTTTTAGATGCTGTCTTTTCTGGAATTGTTCTAGTAACAAAAAAATCATGTTAGAACTTCTGCAGGAAAACTATTCAGAACTGAAAGATGAGTTTTACAAGATACGTGTTTTATTCAGACTTACAGCTACAGCAAACAATTGAAAAATGTATTTGATGAACAGCTTATTTCCTCAAGCACTCCTCTATCTAATAAATAGTAGTACTAAACTGCTACCAGGGTCTTGATTAACAGAAATGAGTGTTCCATCTTTTTCCTAATGCCTCCAATGAATATGGACAAACTGCAAAACAGAGAGATATATAGAATGAGATGAAAATTGCCACCTACACAGAAGTCCAACACAGGGTCCATATGTTATAAAATTACACTTATATATTTCAGATGAGGAATTACCTGACAACAGTGTAATAAACAAATCCTAAGTGCTAAACTGAAGTACCAAAATGCCCTAGGAAAATTTATATTATAAAAGCAGTAAAGGAAGGATGAAAATTACCTTCCCCTATGTTATTTTCACTTTCTACACCCTGACTTGATTAAGTACATCACAACAGTAACATTATCATTTTCACCTTACCTACACAAATTTTGGTTGCGTCTGCTTCTAAGACACTTACGGTTTTCTACAGAAAAACAAAAATATCCAGCAAAAATACCCTTATGTTCCTAAACACAATAGTATGTGTCCTCTAACAAAAACTTCTATCAGCCAACATGGAAATTTAAGTTGAGAAGGTATTCTCAATATATTTGAACACTCATATCATTTTCAACTGCAATGCCTATTCAGAAGAAATCACAAAATTTCCAAAGTCATGTTCTATAATTCAGAAATAATCTCTTTCAGGGCTCTTTTAACCAAAAAGGAAAGATTTAATGACAGAATAGAGACATGAGAAAGTAAACAGATATTCCATGAAGCTCTACCTAAGCAATTTTCCATTTCAGAAGAAGTCCAGTTTAAGCTTGATAAGTATTTCTTAAAAATAAAAAAATGACCGTTTAGATTAAATTACTTACATGACTGAAGTTAACAGAACTGTATTTGCATCTGTAATACAACAGAATGCAAGAAAATAAACAAAGCAAAATGCACATTTTAAAATCTTTGTGCACATGCACATAAACATATAGCATCTTCATTTATAAAATATATACCACAGAATCATAGGATCTTAGAATTATTTGAGTGTGAAGGGACCTTTAAAGGTCATCTAGTCCAATTCCTCTGCAATGAACAGGAACACCTACGGCTGAATCAGGTTGCTCAGAGCCCCCTTCAGCCTCATCTTGAATGTCTCCAAGACGGGGCTTCTACCACCTCTCTGGGCAATCCATTTCAGTGTCTCATCACCCTTATTGTAAAAAAATGTTTATTAATTATATCCAATTTAAATCTCACCTCTTAAAGTTTGAAACCATTTCCCTATTCCTATCACATCTTGCCTCGTCTTGGCACTGTCATCAGCCAAAGTCATGAACTGATTTCATTCATTTTCTCTACTTTTAAGACGGGACACGCACACAGTTCCAATACACCAACCTTTCTTGGAGATTAAAAAAAAACATTTTGGTTTCTACACAAACCTGAGCCTTCAAGGGCTCAGTATCACCAAAGGATACACAACACTCCTGTCTTATACATTGTAAATGGAGCTCTCTAATGCAAATTCTTTCGTAAATCATATAGCATCTTGTGATCTTCCTAATAACCAAGCTGTTTGCTCTAGGGGGTTTTGAAAATTCATTTAACTACTTTGACAAAAGAAAGTTTGACTGCCTTTGAATTCGCTTTCAAAATTATACAGGTCAAGCTATTGCCCACAGAGTATTCTGGTTAACTTTGACAATGATGGATACCTTCATGACCATTTCACAGATCCCTTATGCCTACACTTCACAACTGTCCTTAATGATGAATGACAGTCATCTGCATTGAATGACAATTTTCTACCAATCTCATCCCTAAGGAAATGGCATTATCATCACAGTTTCTTACTATAATTTATCAGACTGAAAAATATAGACCCTCCAATTACTAGATTCTTTATCAACGCGACAAATGCTAAACAGGTTTTTGAAATGTTGATTGTAAAAGATATCAAGTTCTTAAGTACAATATGTTGTGTTTTCATCAGTTTAGGAATGGTAAGATCTTATTCTTAATGAAAATGCAATGTGGAGAAGACAGACTGTTTTGATCTGAAACAGGTTTGAAAATCCTTGCAGAGTCTTGAATAAATGAAAAACTGATAGCTATTTTCTTTAAAAAGAGCTACGGAAAAATATCTTTTAAACAGAAATTTTGTTCACACAACTCAACATGGAAATTTTCTTTTCTTAGTAAAGAGCTTTTGGTTGTGTTTTCTTTTTGTGTGTATGTGTGTTTTTACCATATAGTTATATTTTCCCTATTTCATCAGGAACTTGAAATAGCCCAGTAAAAAGACACTTTCGAAATGTTATCAATCAAGTTCACACTTCATGAGAAAAGGATACAGTTTAGGCCACAGATCTTGGCACTGATTATTCATTACTTTGCAGATCCAATTGAATTTATTATAACAAATAATAATAGCTTAGATCAAAATTCTTGTTTCATTACTGAAATAATGAAAGTCCTCATTCATAGAACAGGAGCTGCTGTGCTCATGTTCTACAAAAACAGAAGCGAATTACTTCATATCGAATAAAGTGCTGTACGTCTAACCCAAGAATTCTATAATCAAGTCATAAATATTCAAATAGAAATATTTACATCTAGATTATAGAAACATGATAATCATATAGGCACAAGACTACTAGGAACAATGAGAAAATACTGGTGAGCTTGGTTGGTAAACAACATCAGCAACCTTGAAGCCTGCATTGTGCAAGACATCACATAAGAGACTTCTAACTAGAGCTTTTAAGGAGAACAAGCTACCAGAGACTTTCACAAATGTTAATAAGGAGCTCTTCCTGTGCTTGCAGACAGGCAAGTAAGAAAATGCAAGAGTTTCTTTCAAAACAAATAAGCAATGGAAACTGAAACAGCATTTCAAAGGAGAGGAAAATCACCTTCTAATATGGAAGGAAACAAATGTTATTGTTATTATTTGAACATAGATGAAAATGACTATACCTTTACAATAGATCCCACATGATATATCCATATATATCCCAGAAATATTTATCTATCATGAATTTAAGGGGATGATTAGTTGTCCCAGACTGGTAGCAAGAAGTATGTGAACATTGAAGCAGTAAGAGAAAATGCACGCATGAGAACACATTTTAGAAGAATGGAAAAAAAAAACTGAGATAAATCATATAGGTGTATAAAAGCCTACTAACAGATTGTAACAAACAGTATTCTCCATTTGCTTGTGCATCCAACTCAAGAAGCTTTCTTAGTGCTTATCTTTGGATTTGTGATATTTATGAATCTATCTGCCCCAGAAAGCATCTGATTTTCTACTTACAGGCTGATTCAGCATCTTTTGCATTGTTCAAATGTGCTCCTTGTGGAACAAATGGCATCTTCTCTGAGTCCTGCAGGAGCTTCAGAAATACCTTTCAGAGAGTAGAAAAAATAAGTTAGATTCAATTTTTTATAGACTCCTTATTTTTAAACTGTACAAAGCTTTCCATTGTCAGACAGTAGTAGGGGTTGCAGTGGCCACTCTGCTTAAATATTACTAAAATTATTCCAATGGTTCAGAACAGACATCCCCGAGAATAAAGAGCAATATATAAATTCCAATATATTCCACCTACAATAATTGTTGTTGTCCTGGTCACCTTCTATCTGCTAGGATTTTTCAGCAGGCTGGCTATGCTTGATTGACACTTTAAGATCCTAAGCTATGGCATGTGTGGGAACTCATTTACAGTAGTTTTTATCACGGGTATACGGGCAGCTTCAAGTCTTTTCTGATATTCAAGCTGGAAATTTATGGATACAACCAGATTTGCTACCGGAGTTCCAGCTGTACCATTGCCATTCTCACTCGGCAACGGATAAAGTTTCTTTAACACTGAATATGAAGAAGGAGAGTAAAAAAAAAAAAGAGGAGAGTCAAAAAAAAGAGGAGAGTCAAAAAAAAAAGAGGAGAGTCAAAAAAAAAGAGGAGAGTCAAAAAGAGAGTAATTTTAATCAATTTTGATGTATGCATTGTAGCAAAATAACAAGCGTGAATACTTCAGATTGGAAGATGATGTTCATCTGTTGATCTAATGAAGATCCCATTACCTAAAAATCACTCTGGGAAACGCCAAAAATAATTCTACTTTAACAATCACAACATCTAATAATCTTCACTAGACTAAAATAATAAGGGTTCAGTCTTCTTAAGTGGGGCAATATATACACATCAGAAAGAAGATAATGATAACATTAAAAGAAACAGATTACACCAATTTTACAATGAAATCTATTTACCTAGTAAATACAGTTTACTAAATAGATTTGTTACACTCCCTACAGCATGCTTAATCCTGTTTCATAGTTCAATCCACAAAGTCCTTTGCATTTTGCAGAGATGCATTTCATTTCTCAGTTTCTCAGCCTTGGCAAAGCCTAGAGCAGCCTTCATAGTGACTTAGTAATTAATACTCCTGGAAGCTCAATTGAAAAATAAAATTAAAAATGTCTTAATCTGAACTCCAATTTAAACAGTGACCTGGGAAATTCAGGTAAAATTAACGGAAAATTCAGCTACTGTTAGCATCTCTAATTGAAAAGCAAAATTACAACCAAGATTTACTTTGTCTTGATGTAAGCCTTCTTTATTTGAGTTGAACTGCAAGATACCAATTATAACTACACTAAAACTTTCCAAAGTCTTTAAGAAACTGTTTACTTCTTTCTGCAGAATAACTCAATACCAGCTATCACAAAAATCTCCTTGTTTCTAAGGAATTCATGCTATAGACAAAAAAAAAAAAGAAAAAAAAAAGAAGAAAAAAACATTTTAAGTATTTTATTGGTGGGGAAAGACATGTTTTGATTTGCTGAGTCCTGACTGCTACATTAACTAAATTTTGCCTAGTCAATATAATTGCCATTTAATCGTGATTATTGTTTGCATTTGTTCTCTGTCAACTTTCAGGGAACACTTCTGGCTATTAGTAATTGCAGGGACGGAAGAAATTAAATACCTCCTGACACTGCCCTATTAGACCCTGGAGGGAGAGTCTGCCCAAAGCCATGTTCTAATTTGCTGCTTTGGCCCTGCTTGCAGGCAACAAATCTGCATACCAAATCCATCTAGCAAACCAAAGCAAACTGTTCTGGCTAAACCCACAAAGGAACTGCTGGCCTCTGGATTGGACAATAAATAACCTACAGGTTGTGGCTTGCACGTACTCAGTTCAGCATTAAAATGCCTGCTGGGGTTAAAGAAGAAAAAGCTTGTGATGTAATCACACAACATCACTTAAAGAGAAAATCTTACCATGCTCTCCAAAAAAAAAAAAAAAAAAAGAAAGAAAAAACACAAACAAACATTTTATAGTACATACTCACACTCTCTATCCTCTTAGCAATATTTTTTATTCTCTTATTCTACAAATCCTATACATATATTAGCTGTTTCTGAGTAGGAAAGCAACTACTGCTTGTTTGCAGTTAGTTTGCAAAAAACACTTGCAAAAAGAGTGGGTACCCAAATTTGAGTGGGTAACAGGAAAAGTAATATAGAAGACAGAAGAAAGTCTCTGGAAAAATATGAAGCACATGAGATGAAGATCATATAGCATTTAACATCTTACCAATAAGGTATGCAGATTCCTATGAACATATCACTGAGCAGAGAGCAATACTACCTGCACATTATTCTACACTAGAACCACAGGTAACACTCAAATACCCAAATCTGAAAACCTCCTTCTTAAAAAAAATATTCATCTTTCACTTGAGGAACGTTTACATTTTGTAAAATTCAGCTTATCTGAATTTTGTTCAGTGAGCATATAATCAACACAAGTATCCCTGGGAAGCTCCTAGGCTTTAAATCCACAGTTGTAATCCATACTAACCTTAAATAAATTCCCTGCTTATGAGACAATTTTCCTTTTGCTATATTTTCTATTCACATTGTATTCATATTTTCTTCCAGGCAGCTCATGCTCAATATAGCATTCTGGAGCTACATTTCCCAAATTGGAATGATGCAGCAGCAGTCCTAGAGACATTCAGTATGGATGAGCAACAATCTGAGTCAATGGCTGGGCACTGATCTCACTCATTTGCCAAACCAGAACACTCCTGATTGTGAAACTTAGATATATGGAGGAAGAAAGATATATACTTGACACAGCACAGAGCAACAGAAAGCCTGTGCTTTCCAGGACAGGTTTTAAAATAAGGGGAGTAGCATGGCTTACTTCCAGCACTAGGCCCTGAGAGCTGGCTGCATACCCGATGCTGTAGGACCACTTCTTCCATTTCTAGGGATGGGGATAATGCTGGCTGGTGAGAAGAAATGCACTAGTGGCAAGCAGCAACTACCACCGAGGCAGTTTCTTTCAAACAATCAGGTTGTTGAGCAGGTGTAGAAGATGCATTGCCCTCTAGGAAAAAGATCTGAACAGGTGGCAGTACCACAGTGAAATAGATTAACTGTGCTCTTATTAAATGTTAGAGCACTCCCAACAAAACTGAATCCCATTAGAGGATATATACTCTTTCAAGGCCAAAATAGGTCAAGGCCTTTCTTGAGAAAGTTTTTGGGGAAAACTGATTATTTCAAGCATGTGAATTTAAGGAAATGCCAGTAACAGATATTTTGACACATCTTATTTTGCAAAATTTCAGTGGTTTAGTTCTCTCCTCAGTGCTAAGCAAGAAAGGAATTAGTTTAGAAAACTGCAGTTGCCAGCAAGTGAAATATCATCCTCCAGAGAGCACTCAGCATATATATAGTTCAATTAACCACCCTTCTACCCTCCCTCCTCATTGTTCTCCTATCCTTGGACTATAAGCATTATAAAGCACACAAAAACAGAGTGGGAAAAGATTTTAAATGAAAAATGAAGCAAATGTAGTATTAGTGAGATTTGAACATGTCAGGAACTTATTTTGTAAGAACTTCAAAATTCTTTTGAAGCATGAATGGCAGACAGGTTTCCCTTAAAGACTAAGCTTTTAGGGAGAGGAAGTATCCCTCACATTAAAGAATAATGGTAGGTGAATGAGGGAACAAAAAGAAAGGGTAAAACAAAGATTGTAACACATTTGCTCCTTTAAAGTCAGAGTGCTTTGTTTTCAGATTGAATTGTTTGAATAGACTAAATAGCACCATTATGTACTATCCATTTAGTTGCCAGTGCAAAGAGGCTTTTGATAAGAAAATGGAATATGGAGGTTGTAACAGCTAATGGTAAGATACAGAGATGGCAGAAATCATCCTGAAATAATGCATTAAGTCTTCAAGCTGAAAAACGATACATCAATATCAAATATCATCTTTAAAGCTTTTTCTTTTAACATTCCCTGAAGAAAACAAGCAAAAGCAAGCTGAATGCAGATGGAGTGCAACTAAAGAAGTCTCCTCTTCGTCAAGCGACAACTTCACATTTACTTTACAAATTCTGCAAAGTCCTAAGATGTCCCATAGGGACGTTTCAAAAAAAGTTTGTCTATATACTTATTGTCTTAAAATCTATAAAGTTGGCAGTAAATACTATTCTTACATATAGCATGTTAATCACCCTATTTAATTTGAAAGAAAATTGCAGGGTTTTGCGATGGATTTTGACTTACCTCATAGAATTATATAGAGAAGGGATAGAATTCATTTATAAACTTGTATATTTTTTTTTCCCCTCTTACATTGCCACAGAAAATTCTTGCTACATTAGCTAACATACTGTGCTCATATGGGAGAGAATCACCAAGGAGGCTCTTTATTTCTCTTTATAAGCAACTCCATTTTATAGAGCTTCACTTCAAAATAAACCATACATATGCTGTCACAGTATTCTTTGAACTTCAGTTTAGAAACAGAATGTTTACACTTATAAAGCCTGCTAAAAAGTCTCTAGTATATGAACACAGTCCTAAAGACATATCCCAATGGCTGCTTCAGGGTACAGCAGCTCCACTTGGTGGTGAATCAGTTCAATGAATTTCTTAACAACTGATGTTTTAGGTTTTACTTATATTAATGAGGTTCTCTTTTTTCCCCCCCATAGATTATGTATGAACAGTGATTCTAAACTAATAAAATTGAACTCAGAACTGTTGACACTAACCCAAACATCTAACCCAATTAATTCCCATATGAACATCACACACAGTAAAAATACAAGGCATAATTAGCATCTGACAGGACTTCGGAAGGGACAGCAGGGACAGGGAGGTGATTGTCCCTCTCTACTCTGCTCTTATGAGGCCTCATCTGGAGTACTGTGTCCAGGCCTGGAGCACCCAGTACAAGAAAGACAGGGAGCTGCTGGAGAGGGTCCAGAGGAGTGCCACAAAGATGATCAGACAGCTGGAGTACCTCCCCTACAAAGACAGGCTGAGAGAGCTGAGCTTGTTCAGCCTGGAGAAAAGAAAGCTACAAGGCGAACTAATTACAGCCTTTCAGTACCTAAAGGGAGCCGATAAACAAAAGGGGAGTCAACTCTGAGAGGGTAGATAACAGCAGGACAAGGGAAAATGGTTTTAAGTTGAAGGAGGGAAGATTAGGTTGGATGTCAGCAGGAAGTTCTTTACTATTAGAGTGGTGAGGTGCTGAAATGGGCTGCCCAGAGATATTGTGGGTGCCCTGTCCCTTGAGGTGTTCAAGCCCAGATTGGATGGGGCCCTGAGCAACCTGGTCTAGTATTAAATGGGGAGGTTGGTGGCACTGCCTGTGGCAGGGGAGTTGGAGATTCATGATCCTTGAGGTCCCTTCCAAACTGGGCCATTCTGTGATTCTGTGAAGCCTTATCTTCAGAAAACTGGGAAAAGCATTTTATCTGGAGTTTATTTGGAGCTTTGTGTTCTAGCTAACAATAACACTGCATAACATCTCATACATTTCTATGGAACAGTGGGAGATGAGATACACTTCTATACAAACAGTTTATTGCTGTATATATAAAGATATCCCTTAATGGGCATCTGTATTTCATATATTGTTATTGGAGTGGGGCTTGTTATTAACATACCTGAAATTTTCTGTTAGAAAAAGTCCAACACTATCTTTAACATTATAGGCAGTCATAGGAGAAATCAGTTTCATAAAGTGATGCTGAATGAATTGCGCCATCAAATAAAAATAGTGCAGTTTTTGTATCATAAAATACTGACATTACTCTGCTATCATCACTTGAAGTGGAAAAAGGTGTTATTTTCAAAATGATCTATAATCTTCATGTTTAAAAGTTATAGTCCAGGTAAAAACAATCCAAAGAAAATAACTTCTCACTGGTATGACTAGTTATACAGTTAAATTCAGAAGTGATGAAGTAGCCTACAGAGTCCCCTTCTCTGCTGTTTTCTGTGTGTGTGTGTGTGTAAATATATATATATATATATATATATATATAAAAACACACGTATACGTAAATGTTAATCTCTCTCTCACTCTCTCCCTCTCTCTGCCAGTACACACAATATTCCTTAGAGATTTCCAGCACAGTTATGCAAAGTCCTAAGATCTAGATTTTTGTAATTCAAGAAGTATTTTCAGTAATTTCTCCCTCTCCACAGAGCTATTTGAACCAAACCTTCAACCTTACAAGTTCAAAGCTCATTTGGACGGTAGACATTTAGGACCATAGAAGTTTTATAAAATCAGACACAAATTTTCCTTTGTTAAATGCAGGAAAAAAAAAACTATTTGTGAGTTACACAGTTCTTCAGGATTCACATCAGATTCTTGGCAAAAGTCATTGTAGTGGAGCAGCATTTTATTTTAATAGTAGCAGCAAAAATAAAAAGTATTCATTTTGTTAGGTGTTTGTTTGTTTTGTTTTTGTTTTAAAAACAAGCTTATAACAAGAAACTGTTGTGAAATATGAAAGATACAATCAAGGGCAAACAGAAGCAAATACAAGATTCTCTGAAAAGAAAGCACCATTACAAAGAAAACTAGAAGTACCTCTTCCAAGGTGGTGTCAGAAATGCCATAGCCAGTCACATGTAAATGATGAAGGCTTTGATCTAGTGCCTGAAAAAGACCTTTAAAAGAAGTCTTATCTGCCCTTTCTGGAATCACATAGGTTAGTTCAGTCCCACTGTTCTCCTTCAAGAACGCTTCTGGGATGTGACTCTGTACCAATGATGTGACACGAAAAACATGCTTGGTATCCTGAATTTCAAACACAGAAGGCTACAAGAAAAACAATCATACAGACACACAGAAAAAAAAATAAATTAAATGTTAGTAGAAACATAGGACTTGATGGTAGAATTCATATAAGAAACTCTCCACTGATGAATCTGCATCATTTGACTACCTCACAGGAATAAAGAACACAAAGATTTAGCAGAAATTTCAAAATTCATCATTTTCAGAGATGTCCTGTATTTTTCTAAGTAAAATACTCACAATAAATTACAAAAACAATGATTAAAACCTGTTTTGCTGGCTCTCTATCACATACTACTTCCAGACAGGGAAGAATATGCATAGAATATCCTTGGAATATAACCAACTATTACTTGGCAGGCACCATTAAATTTTGCACAGTACATTTTCAGTATACCTTTTTTATGAGTGTTAGACTGTGTCCTTGGCCATATGTTTCTCTCAGATAAGAGGGAGAACCATAGCACCTCAGCTGGCCCTGCTGCAGAATGGCAATGCGATCACTGAGCACCTCTGCTTCATCAAGATGGTGAGTAGTAAAGATCAGCGTGCAACCTGCATCAGAAAGATTAGTACATCTACAAATCCTTATTTCCACATAAATAAATCTACTTTTCGGGAAGATACTTTAACCTTGTGGGAATGTGCTTCTGGTCCTTTTGAAACATAACCCAAGTCAAAAACAAAACCTCTATTCAAGGTTTACACTAAGCTGGTACTCTAGACTCAGGTCTAAACAATCTTTGCCTTTTATTATATGCAATGGCTTGATACTGCCTACTATAAGTTCAAGCTACTCTAAGAGCTTAAAGCATTCCTTAAAACCAGATAACAGCAGTATCTGTTTCAATGGATCATTCACTGTGGTGGCAAATTGAATGCTCACTTGCTGAAAAGTTTGCTTCCCATGATCCCTTATTCATGTCAAGACAATTAAACATTGCAGACTAACTGATGAGTCTATCTTCATTAGAAAAACATATGCATCCAGATATACAGATATGTACAAAATGGGAAATATAAGCCAGGAAAAAAAACAAAAAACCTTTGAGAAGCAAACAAACAAACAAACAAACAAAGACAATAGAAACTGTAGGAAAGGTCTAGAAAGTAAAATGAACCTATTAGATTAGGCATCTTTCTGTGAGATAATAGATAATTCTTCTTGTCTCATTTGCCTGCTTGAAAGTTTCCTGTGTTGATTAAATGTTACCTCTGAAATTAATGTGTTTAGTTAGCAATACTAATATTCAAACTTTCCTGCTCACAATTATTGAAATGGAATTTCAGAAAGGAAAATAAGAAACAAATCATGCATCTAAATTTTGTACCAGCTTTGTACTTCAGTAGAACATCCCAAATGCTGCGACGAGAACAGGGATCTACTCCACTGGTGGGCTCATCTAAAACAACAGTCTTTGAGTTTCCAATAAAGGAAATGGCAATTGACAGCCTCCTTTTCATCCCCCCAGAAAGGGCTCCAACAGGTTTGTACTGGTGCTGGGATAAATCCACATCTTCTAGAGCTCTGAAAAAGCAATATAGACACTTGACCAGGTTTGGAAAAGCTTTCTGATCATCTCATGTTCACTCACTGCAGAATGATCAAAAAGATTGTAAAGGAAAAAAAATAAAACACTACCTCTGATTGATTTTAGAGTTTGGTGACAAAAATTAACAGAAAACAGAGAGCTTTATTTTCTACCTACAAACTACAATACCTATCACCACTGAAATATTCTGTAACAGTACTGGGCAGGACAAGAAGAGAGAATAGTTTTGAACTGAAGTTCCACAGGATAAATACTAGTTTGTTTATTAATTAAAGCAAACTCTAGATTAGAGGCACTTAAACCATGAGTAAAGACTGTTAGTTTCGCAATTCAAACAGTGCTTTGGTTTTTGCAACTGCGTAACTGACTTTAAAAATGCCCTTTTGTCATTTGAACATTTGAAATAAATGACAGGGTAACACTACTTCTTGTAAAACCACGTTTTTTGTTTTGTTTTTTTAAGATATGTTTCTATGAAGTGAACAGCTTAACAATACTCAGGCAGAATATTACTACCTTTCATAACCTACTTCAGTCTCCCTGGAGGTGCCTGTATGAAGGTCTGAGAGGTGCCTTACACACACTGCCAGCTAGACCTGGCCCTTTAACTATCTCACAGTTGAGCTGGGTGTGGATACATGCCCAATAAGGACAGCTCTGAAAGACCGCCAACTTTTTTTTCCATCACACTGAATATCTGGTCATTGACCAAAAACCTTTCAGTTACTTCCAACCTGACAAACAAGGTATGAAAGGCTTAACGGTTCTAAATTTATCTCCTGAATTATTTGAATAAATACACAGATTAAAATTTTCTTTTTCAAGGAAACAGATCTCAATAGTTGCTTAATAGATATATATCCAGGAAACCAATGATTGTTAATCTCTTTTCTTTAATGAAAAGCAATTTTTCTCTCTCTTTTTTTTTTTTTTTCTTATTTTTATATGAAGTATTTTATGGTATTCATTGTCTTTATATTTTTTTCAAATTGGCAAAATCTGCAGGGTCCCGAGCATGCTTACATGCCATTAGTATGACAGACTGCTGCTGAAGTTACAGCTCAGCAGACTAAATGCGATAAAATACAACATCTTTGTACAAGTTTTAACTAAGTACTATGTTTGTTTTTCCCTTGCTGTTTTAGAGAGTCGTTTCTTTTTTTTCTAGAGAGATTACAGCATCTCGTGCCAGAGGTTTTTCAGATCAAAATTTTAAAGTAACATATTTTATAATAGCTAATAAAAAGGAAAGCCACTGTGTCCCAAATCAATCTGCATATGCCTAATTGTACTCTAAAGAAAAACCCTATCAGCTTGGCATTTCCATTGATATGTGGAAGTGCCCAACCCTCCCCACAGGTTAGCATGCACCAAAAGGTGGCACACTGACACACTATTAGAAAAGCATACATTTTGTTCAAATTTCAGAAAGAAATGTAAGAGAAATAAACAATAATAAAGTCAATGTGGATTTAACTGAAATCTCAGGGTGAAACCACATTAATTTAGCTTTCATCTTGCTAGTAACAGCAAGGACATAAGGCAGACAGTGTGAGGCAGGAACTACTATAGCTGCTACCAGGCTAACCATCTCCACTCCGATCAAAACACGATCATTCGATAATTCAATGTACCAGATTTTTAAACAGTGACAGTTTCAATACATATATATACAAGTAAAGGCTAGAAACTAGAGAATCCATTTTCAAGGCACAATTTCAGAATGCAAAGTGTGATCAAAACTCATGGAAATCTAACCAAGAGTTTCCAGTCTCTCCTCTTTTTTCTGCAACAGATGCTACTGATTTACATGATAGATTTCAGCAAATGAAAGGAGAACTTACCCACTGACTTGCTGATTCAACTGTTTGTTTGTCCAGCCTGGTGCCTTCAATGATCCATAAAGGAGCAGATGTTCCCGTACTGTTAGTATGTCGAACAGAACATCATACTGTGGGCAAACACCCAGCTCTGTCCTGATGGCAGCCAGATCAGTTCGTACGTCCCTTCCATTGATAAGAATGGTACCAGAGCTGGGTGGGTACAGACCAGTCAACAGTGATCTGGATACAAGAAAAGGAAAGAAAATCAGCGTATCTCACACTTGGATACAAATCCATGGTACTCAACAAGAACAATCCTTGGGTTCTAAGGGAACTGGTGGATCAAGCTGACAAGACAACTTCCATAATATTTGAAAGGTCATGGCAGTTCGGTGAGGTTCCCACTGATTGGAAAATGGGATACATAACCCCCATTTCCAAGAAGGGAAATGCAAGCCAGTCAGTCTCACTTCTATTCCTGGCAAGATCATGGAGCAAATCCTTCTGAAGGCCCCATGAAGACACACAGAAAATAAAGATAAGGTGATTGGCCATAATCAACGTGGCTTTACCAAAGGTAAGTAATGCCTGACTTGGTGGTCCTTTATGATGGAATTATAGCATTGGCAGATAAAGGAAGAGCAACTGACATCACCTATCTGTACTTATGCAAAGCATTTGACACTGTCCCACATGACATCCTGGTCACCAAGTTGGAGAAAACTGGATTTGATGGATGGACCACTCACTAGATAAGGAATTACCTGGATGGAGTTGCAGTCAACAGCTCAGTGTCAATGTCCAAGCGGAGACCAGTCACAAATGGCATTTCTCAGGGATCAGTGTTGGGACCAGTGTTATTTAACACTTCTGTAGGCAACACGGAGTGCGCACCCTCAGCAAATTTGCAGACAACACCAAACTAAGTGGTAAAGTTGACATGCTAAAGGGAGGAGATGCCATCCAGAGGAACCTGGACAGGCTTGACAGGTGGGCTCGCGCCAACCTCATGAAGTTCAACAAGACTAAATGCAAGGTCCCTGCACTTGGGTTTGGACAATCTCAAGCACAGATACAGGCTGGGCAGAGAATGGCTTCAGAGCACCCCTGAACAAAAGGACTGGGGAGCACTGATTGATGAGAGATTCAACATGAGCGAGCAATATGTGTTTGCAGCCCAGAAGACCAACCGTATCCTGGGTTGCATCAAGAGAAACATGACCAGCAGATTAAGGGAAGTGATGCTGCCCATCTATGCTGCTTTTTGAGACCCCACCTGTAGTATTATGTCCAGTTCTGAAGCCCCAGCACAAGAAGGTCAGGAACTTATTGGAGCTGGCTCACAGAAGGGCCATGAAGATGACTAAAGGGCTAGAGTAACTTCCCTATGAGGACAGACAGGGAGAGCTGAGATTTGTCAGCTTGGAGAAGAGAAGGTTTCATGGAGACCTTACAGCAGCCTTCCAGTACCTGACTGGGGCCTACAAGAAAGCTGGGGAGGAACTTTTTATAAGGGCAAATAGCAACAAGATGAGGGGTAATGGCTTTAAACTAGAAGATTCAGATGAGATATTAGGAAGACATTCTTTACTGTGAGGGTGGTGAGGCCCAGGAACAAGTTGTTGCCCAGAGAGGCTGTGAATGCCTCCTCTGTGGGAGCATTCAAGGCCAGTCTGGATGGGGCTTTAAGCAACGTGGTCTAGAGGGAGGTATCCCTGACTATAGCAGAGGGGTTGGAACTCGATGATCTTAAAGACCCCTTCCAAACGAAACCATTCTATGATTCTATGATTTCCTGAGGTACATCCTAACATTACTGCAGCAAAATCAATGCAATTTAACAACTATAGGAGCACTGCTAGTGTTTTTGGCTTTTTTTTTTCCCCCTCAAGATCTCAACAACTTTTAAGTCCCTCATTTCCAGAGTCATTTTTTCCAATCAAATTTAACAGTCCATTATTTCCTTTTCCACATGTATACCCTCACTGAGGAGTCATTGCTACTGGTTTTAAGTTAATCAGAATTGAAAAAAGGGCAGAAATACACAAACCTCTTAACTCAGACATTTTTCATTTTATTTCGTTCTCTGGTCAGGAAGTTCCTTGAAACAACTAGGAGTAAGACATAAAAACCCTTAAGTCTCCATGTACTCTGTGTGACTGGGGTACATATAGGGTGCCAGAAAATAACACTTTCATGAGAGGTATTCATCTCTACAACCAAGCATGCACAGCTGCTACTGAACAATCAGTATCAGTGGCACAGAAAACATAATTAATTTCATTATTTTTGAAATAGACATATTGCTTTCACATCTCACATGTTCTAAAGAGTTAAAAATTGAAGGATAACAGTTATTTCAAAAATTGTAAAAACAAAAGCAAATGCAGGAAAAAGATCACAAATGTTTTGAAGTAAGAAAGCATATTAGAGACCATTGGGGAGTATTCCCCCATTCACTGTCAGACTTACATAACTGTAGTTTTGCCAGCTCCGTTAGGTCCCAAGAGCGCTGTTATTTGACCTTTATGGAAAGTGAGGCTGAGGTCTTTAACAGCAGCCTTATGGTTATCCATGTGCTCTTTGGTGAGAGACAGCAACACAACACCAATGGTGGCTTCTTCTGAGCAAGTGCCTTTCCAATGGGTAGAAACTGGAAGACAGGAAGTTTGAAACAAACGTGACAAAAAACTTGCTTACTGCATCTGTGACATTGCCTTGGAACAATCTACCCAGAGAGGCTGTGAAGTATCCATCTCTGGAGATATTCAAGAACTCCCTGAACACTTTCCTATGTAACTTACTGTAGGGAAAGCTGCTTTATCAGAGAGGTTGGACTGGATGATCTCCAGAGGTTCATTCTAACCTCTACAAGTCAGTGATTCTGCTAAATGATTCTATTTAGTTTAAATATAATTCAAGAAGAAAATCAGCAGGAATTTCTCTTCATTTTAAGTAACAAAGACTATCATCTCAATAAAACTGAATTGTTCCATATGGTAGATATTCTAACACAATTCAGAGATAGTTCATCCATAAATACTAGAAAGAATCTCAAAACTTTCTGAAATGTGCACTGTTCTAAGAGATATCAATACATAAAACAGTTGAGTCACTTTGCTTCGTCACATATACAACAGACAACTGGATCATTTCCAAGCTATTGCAACTTCTGAAAAAAAAAAAAAAAAACCAAAAAAAAACAACCCAATTCATCACATTGTTCTATGGACAAATAGGGAATATAGAAGGAGGAAGGTGACTCACTCCTTCACTCACAGAAATGAAATGTGAGACAGACAAAGAGCTCTAAATTTTAAGTAACTAAATACAAAAAAGAAGAGCAGAGAGCAAATAAAAATATAATAGTACCTTTTTAAACAGAAAGCTAAGAAACAGACAAAAAAAAGCAGTGATAAAAATAGGAAAATAAGAAAAGAAAAAAAAAGGTGAAAATGTCTTTCACACAGGAGGAAGAGCAGAAGTGGATGAAAACTGAGATGTGGAAAAAAATTAATAAAAAAACCAAGGCTTTTCCAATTCAGCAACAATATAAAAGGGTGTAAAGAACCTCAGGTTGTCCTAACAAAGCAAAAAGGCAATACGAAGATAGGACGAATCCTACAGTTACTTATTTTACATATTCTTGAAGATATTTTATAAGCATTTGTACATAATATTTCAAATTGAACCATTCAAGTATTATAGGTGACAGCACAATTAACAGTATACATTGATCATA
The DNA here is from genome assembly GCA_023055505.1 of Callipepla californica brunnescens. Taxonomy (NCBI): domain Eukaryota; kingdom Metazoa; phylum Chordata; class Aves; order Galliformes; family Odontophoridae; genus Callipepla; species Callipepla californica. The sequence continues at coordinate 63,830,721 of JALIRH010000002.1, forward strand.
GTACACACCATATAAAGAGAAAGGTATACGTTCTAAAAGTGTAAGGTATAGGACCAATCAATATAAAAACATTGATCAGAATCAATAAACAATTCAGGAGAGCATTTACTAAATTTCTGTCATGACTACAAACCTTTCTCTTGGAAGTTTTCATTGAAGAAGAACATGTTAGAATTCAGATAATGTTTTCTCATCCTCTCTGAACCACACAGGTTCTTCCAATAGGAAACAGTAAAGGGAAAGTACCAACAATTCCTTAGTTCATTCTTTCCTACATGAAATTGTTTAAAAGAAAGAGCTGAAAAAGTCATAGTATTTATTTATTTATTTATTTACATTTGTATGTGGACTAACAATTTGCTATCATTACTTAAAAACAGCTTATTATAGAATTTAAGTAACTCTTAGCCAAATCCAACAAATCTTACAGTGGAAAAATGTCACCTAGCCATAATATCTGATCCTCACCTAAAATTATGATATCTCAGAAATACTCTGCATTACCCCATCTCCAAAACAGCTCTAAAGCGTGTCAGAATTAAGGGATTTTCAACCATTAAATCTTATATATTAGAAGGAACGGAAAACAAACCAAACTGCCTGCTATGGTAAATAGCTTTATTAATTTAATGATAATCTCTTGCACCAATTGTTATTTTTCTATCACTATATGCACAACTTAAACAAATTAGACAAGATAAAAGACATTTATTTACTCAAACAGAAGAGGCAAAAGCATGTTCCTCCACACAAATTAGACTTTGACATTGTCTGGTCCTTCAAAGTTCACCTTACCAATCACACAATACACTTTCTGTTTCAAGTTGCATTTCATTGATACTGAATAGCAGGTACTGATTTAAGCTACAAATTGTAAATTTTAGGTGTATATTTCACACACATCTATCTTTCAACACACATTTTTCCTTTTCATCAACAAATACGAAGGATCCAGGAGAAAATCTGACATATGCATATCAAAGAAAAGAAATTTCAAACATCTAGCAAGGCATTATAGGGCTGGAACACCTCTACTAAGAAAAAGCTAAGAGAACTGGTGTTGTTCAGAGTAAAGAAGAGAATCAGTGGATGCTCCACGGTGTTCAAGACCAGTCTGTACAGGACCTGAGCAATCTGATAGAGTAGGTGGTGACTGTCTCCAGCAGGGAGGTTTAAACTAGATGGTCTTCAAGGTCCCTTTCAACCCAAGCCAGTCTACGATTCTGTGAATCATTAGGTTGGGTATTAGGAAGAATTTCTTCACAGAAGGAGTGGTGAGGCATTGGAATAGGTTGCCTAGGGAAGTGGAGAAGTCACCATCCATGGAGGTGCTCAAGGAACGAGCAGATGTAGTAGTTAGGGACATGGTTTAGTGGGCAATGTTGGTAGTAGTTGGATGGTTGGAAGATATGATCTTCTAAGATCACATGGTCTTTTCCAACCTTAATAATTCTATGATTCTATATTTGCTATCCTTATAAACAAGGCTGATTTCACCTAGCTTTTTTTTTTTTTTTAATGCACTTATCAATACTAACTGAGCAGAAAGTCTTTCTTACCAGTTCCTAGAAGCAATCAAGCTGTTGTGGCACATAAAAGCCTTATCTCAGACCATATACATGTGTTTTTTTTAGTTGTATACAGCGAAGAAAGCCATCTCTATCAATTCAATTCAGTAATGGCATCTATGTATGTTACAAAAATATCCAGCGAGAATTCTTACCAAGAATAATATTGCTGAAATACCAGCAACCTACAGAATACAAAATGGAGTCAAAGAACATCACCCAGCAGGTACATCCAAAGGTCATGTATCCTCCTTGCATTATTGGCTGGTACATGTTATTCCACTGAATTCCTGGTAGTAGTAGTAACAATAATAATTTTTAAAAGGTCAAAGCTAAATAATTACAGAATTAAAGAACACAAACATCAAAAACATACACTTCTGGGTGTTTAAGCTCTAACAGAAAAAAAAAAAAGTAGGAAGTAACAGTAATCTCAAAGAATATAAACAAATTGCTTTCCCTCTCAAGCCTCTGTTTAGAACAGCAGGTGACACTACTACTGAGAAAATGCAGAGAAGTCAATGTAGAAAGGCTATTTATGGAGATTTAGGTGGCTTTTAATTTAGCAAAAGAAAAAGAATTATGAGTCACAAAATGAGGCTCCAACTTCTTCAATAAATCAGGTTTTAGTATATATTGCTGATATTAGCAATGGGTTACACAATGATTTCTACAATGTTAAATCTGAAAATGGTGAATTTAACTAAGCAAGTATTTGTGTGCACTGACTATATTTAAAATTAAACTGAAATGACAAACATGCTGAATAATTGCTTCATAAAAGTGTTGAATTGTAAAGACATGAAGAAAGGTGGAAAACAGTACTACAGAAAGCTATCATTTGTATAGTGAAAAGTAAAACAGAAGTAAGCAAACCGTAGAACTGTATTTTTCTTCTGGAAAAAAAAAAGGGGGGGGGGGGGGGAATGCTACTTTGTTTTCAGCACACGGGGTCACCATACTGATTCTGCAATCTTTTTCTACTGTTCTGAAGAAGAACAGTTTTTCACAAGCACATTTTGCCATTTCTTCAGTAAAGTGGAATCATTGTGATGGAAGTGTCTAGTGGAGAACTTCAGCATTTTCTGCAACAAGCTTGCACTCATCAACCTTCATATAATTATGACATTTTTCCAATACTTCGTAGTTTGAAATATATATTGTTATTAGTACTGATCCACCCTACTAGTAACAAAATAAAGCAATTACATTATTTTCTATACTTAGACACAAAGCCATTGCAGATATTTCTCAAGGTCCTGAACGTGTCTCCAATTTCAGTATCGATAAGGGTCAGCATTTGGATTAGTGTTAGAAAGATTCACTTGTGCTTAGCAAGTTTCCAAATACTTTTTCTTCTTAATATTTAAACACCATACAGTGTTCTCGTGTGTTTCTGCACCTGAAGAAACAGTAGTTTTCAGAGAAAATTTCACCACCTATCTCCAAGCTCATAGAGACAGGCATGCTGTTACTCAATTTGTGTAGAAATAAGGTTACAAACGAGAAAAGTACAATACATTTTACAAAGCAAAGGCCATTTTCTCCTACTTTCTGGTGTACAAAGGTTAAACATTTATGTTAGCATTATGTTGAGAGTGAATAACTTGCACTGTTCTAGCCTTGTACCATATTGTCTTCATCACTCTCTACCACATAATACACAAGTGTATGCATGAACCCACATCTACTTCAAAAAAATCTCTATAGAAAGCCTCACTAGAGAACAAGTGTTAGAAATGTTACTGACATCTGTGAGGATTCTCAATCATTTGTATTGCAGCCTAAGAGTATTTCTAAGCCCACTTTAATTTACTGATAGGAAGTGGCACAAGCTTAATTTGATTTTCAAGAGGTGTTAAAAAGGCTTTTCTCTTCCATTATGAGATATTGTTTACTCATCATTAAAGATTGTTTTTTTCAGAGAAAAATAAAAAAACATTTCTAACTCTTTTTTCTTTTTGAAAGAATATATATATATTTTTAAACTGGAGAGCTTACCTATTTCTTGGCCCTCAAAAAATGTAATGAAAAACACTCCTTGCCCAAAGGCTGTTGTAGAGAGAAGACACTAGAAAACCAGAGGAGAAATAGGATGTGAGCATCAAATAACATATTTCATTTACAACTGCTATGAAACTCATGAAACTAAACGCAAGAAGAAAACAAATAGGCCTTTGTTTCAAACAGACTAGCAGCCATTATTTCCTTTTATGTTTTAACACTACTCTCCCTCATATGTCAGTGGTATTTGCTCCACTGACCTAGTTATCAAAAATGGAAAGCAGTATTTAATTTTATCACAAGTTTTAGAGCACCATAAATCCACCAGATACTCAAAATATTTAACTATAACGGCACATAAAGCAGTAAACTTTCTGCAGTAAAAGCAGTGGTTCTATGCATTTTTGTAAGACCAGAATTCACCAAGAAACAGAGATGGCAGGAACACATGCACTGGGTACTACCTGCTGAGATAGCATTCTTGTACAGGGAAATAACTTCCAAGAAGCAACATAAATTAAATAAGCAGTATGAGAAAAGTAAAAGTAGAAAATTACCAGGTTTACTGATGCAATGTAAAATGGAAGTAAGATTGACTGTCAATGTAAAAACACTTTTTTGACAAGAAGATTTGTAGCATTACAAAAATTAGTAAGCCTTGTTCAAAGATATAATTCTACAGTTTGAAAGTGAGATTAAAGTTCATTTTATCTCCCATTTTAAAACAGTGCAATTAAATAAGTTTTCTGTAATATTTAACACAAAAAGCACTCATCCTGACAGCTGTCTGAAAAAAAAAATAACTATGGTATAGGCTGGTACTTAGAAAAATAAAATATTAGTGTCGCGGACTACATGTTAATTCCCATTAACAGAGTCCCTGCCTCTTATATTCCTAAATTTTCACTATCCCACTTGGTGGCCTCTTCCCTCTCTTTAAATTCCATCCCATTTTTCACATGCTGCTGCATGATTTTCAGCAATTGCAGGGTATCTGAGGAGTTATTTTGTAATAACAGTGATTTTAAATTGTGCAAGTTAACTGATGTCTACTTTTCGCTCCCTGTGGGAGAGAGAATGACAAAATAACAAGAAATTCCTTGTGCCTTTCTATGCTTGAATACTGCAGTCTTGCATTCACACTTACATTTATGTGAAGAATTGATATATTTTATCTGACCAATTGAAACACAAGAAGAAAGTCACCAAGCAAAAAAGCATTTTCAATTTTTAGCATATTGTGAAGTGTTCCATCATCTTAATGTGATTTCGAGTGTGTTTATCTTTTAAAGGAGCAAAGCCATGAAGTATGAAATAAAGTTTCCATCTTATGTTGATCATATTTGATGTCCAACTTGGGATATGGTACATTAAGACAGTACAAAAGCAAAAAACAGCTTATAGCATACAAAAAAAAAAAAGAAGAAAAAAGAAAACAAGAAAGGACATGGATATGAAGCAATGGCAAGAAAACCATTAAATTCCTGATCTATTTCTCAGCATTCTCAATACAAAAATCACATTCCTGCAAAAGCAGTGAGATTGGGATGATTGTGATTCAACAGCAAGAGGGCTGGATTTCTACAATCATCTTTTAAGGGATAACATGCAAACATTCACATGTAGAATACAGTTCTTCTGTTAACATTGAAATTACTCCTGTGATCTGTGGTAGACAAAGATGCACAGTAAATCTACTGTTGATTGACATTAGACAACCTGAGTTTGTGCAAATGGTTTATACTAAGAGCGCTCACAGAACAAATGTGAAATGCCTCAACACTTAAGATGAATCTTTCTACCCCACAGTAGGCAATTCCATTAATTAGTCACCTAATTGCTTCCATTTTTGGACTTACAGCAGTTGCAACCCAGTATATTTTTCACCAAAAGAAAACAGACCACTTTAATTCTAGATCTCCTTCAGGAAAAAGTGTGTCTAAAAAATTTGATACATTTATGAAATTCAGCATAAACAGAAGACACTGCAAGAGGAAATACAGCTGTGATAATAATTTGCTCAAGTTTTCTAGGCCAAAAACTAGATTAATCTGACAGATTTTTCAAGATAATGCACATTGCTTATATAAAGCCATTGTAGGATTGAGCAATAATAATATTAAAAATATTTTGAAGACAGAGTACTTAGAGATATTCTACACATGAAGAATCTTTCTTTATACTTGTGCACATTTACAAAATTTCCCTGAAAATTTATTTTTTATTCCTTTCTACATTCAAAACATTTGGTCAATTGGTTATCTAAGAAATAGTGACTTATCTCCAGTGAATTACAAAAGCAAACAACATGGGATAAATAAGTAAATTGTAATCTAAAGTTTTGGAACTATAGTAATCCATGGAAGGTTGCAGAATTAAATAGAAAAGGAAAATAAATATTTACCATTATAATCTGCTTGGTAAAACTTAACTGGTTCTGCAAGACCAACAAAACTATATAGGGTAAAAAACTGATCACATAAACAAGGCTGGCACACAGAGCTGCAGTATTGGCGCTGTTAAAAAAGATTCCCAAAAAATAGCTTAACATAATAACCGTCACTCCAAAATCCAAGAGAAAAATGAAGATGAGGAAACCATTGCTATAAGCAAAGATACCACTCGCTTTTAAAATGACAGCCAGTGCACAGCTGCTTATTGTGAGCACAATTATATTCTCCAGAAACCAAGCAAAGAAGTGAATAGATGGATGGACTCCCATTGTCTTCATATACTGCAAGATAATAGAGCAAAGGGACCTGAAGTTAGAACGACACATTCATTTTGTTTTTAAGCAAAACAAATCACCACCAAGATAATACAATCTCACCAAAGAGTGCCATCTTCCCATTAAATCACTTCTTTCCCTGTGTTACCCCTTCTGCTGCTCTCTCATGGATTCAACACTCTGTTTTGAACTTATCACATAGGATCACAAAGAATCCCAGACACAACACAATGTTTGCGCGGGTTTTCAAGACCAGATGTCAGACTACTGGGCTTTCCAGTGAGGAATTTGCCTTTATGTACTCTAAAAAGCACAATGAATACTCACAGCACTGTATAAACACATTTTTTTCCCCAGCCTATTGTTGAACTAGAAGCAAAACATAGATACTTTTGAAAACCTTTATATATACAAATAATTTAGCCAGCTATTAAATCTCATCCCTCTATTTCTAGAAAATGCTTTTGAAAACAAGATAATGCTACTTCAAAAGCACTTTTTATAAGATGATCAAAATGAACATCACGAAGTTCAGATAATACTGTAAAGTATTCAAAAATCCATCTTACAAATCAAAGATTAGAGAAATTTAAATAATTTCCCAAATTGAAAGAAGACAAATAAGAAGAATAAAAATTTTCTCTACCAAAAATTTACTGTAAAACTCTCAGTCTAACAATTTCTTGTCACCTGCTGAGACGAGGCAAATTGTTCTGGCTTACTTTCTGTCATCTTCCTTCACACTTCTGAGAATTACATAGTGCATAGCAAGTTTTTAATTTAATACATGCAGGTTTATCATATTAGGTCAAATATAGCTAAACATGAAAAAGAATTCAAAATAAAAATTATTCTAATCACAAGACCTCACTTTAAACAAGTTTACAGCTTCAAATTCTCTGAATGCTTTGTTTGTTGAGTTTTGTCCCATGGAAAGTATTTGAAAACTAAGGGGTCTGACACTCAAAGCAGCAGTTAGAACCCAGAACAAAAACAAACTAGAACAGCTAGATTTATGAGTACACAAAGGTACCTAAACGTTTAATGTTTTGCATTCCAATACACTTTACCTTTTATTTGCAGAGGTTTAGCTCTCCCTTACCTCTTCAAGGTGAATTTGTCTTTCATAAACCAGCTTGCGAACCATACTAGCAACAGAAACCATCCACGTCAACATCATCATAAGTGGGAAAAAAAAACCTATGTTGTTCAAAAATCTATGAAAAAATACATACACAGAATTGTTAGCCCCAGAGATAAAAGATTCTGTAGCAGAATATTACTGCAACTTTTCTCACCTCACACATAAAATCAGATCTGACATGAGCAGTTAGAAATATTCAGTTATGAGAAACTAAATACATGAATTAGTATAAATTTATGTTTGCATTTGTCAACAACAGGACAAATGTAATCTTTCTTTAGGTGATGAGGTTCCACTCATAATCAAACATAGCTCAAATACATGCATTAAGCAACAACATGAGACAGTCAATTTTTGCTCCATTGAAAAATGTCTCATCGCCAACTATAATTTCTAACACTCAGGATGTTACAATGATTTTAGAAAGAACAACACTCCGATTTTTATTTTGCTCATATTAACTTTGCACTCTGTTTCATCACACTCACTCACACTGTAAGCAAATTTTTTGCAAGCGAGGCGACTCAAATACTGAGTGTGTGCTCCCCTGAAGAGTTTAAGCTGATAACACAAAATGTTGACACAGCTTCTGTCCAGCAGACTATTATAAAGTATAGATGCAAATACCTTTGAAGGGATCATTTGACATTATGCATTGTGGTCCCATCTCTTAACATTTGCAGTACTAGTATTGAACATACTAGCTCAGTTCTGCATTAGGATTTGTATTTAATCATTACAAAGACCTGCTAGCTCCCTAAGTCCTCCACTGTTCAGTCGATTATATAATTGAATTAAGAAGTCCAATGTTTACTTACAGATCACTGGTATGACAAGGATAAGGCATGGCTTGCACCTGAATTGCTGGCTCTGAAACATCTAACCCAGTCTGTGCTGAAATTATTGCCCTTTCAATCATGTCTTGAAGAGGAATAAAGATATGATTGTATTTAAACCCATCAGATGGCAGCTTCTGGGGGTGAGATTTCCATGCTGGGTTTTTAATCAAATCTGTTCTCATGCTGTAGAGAACACTGGTTCTAATTGTATATGAAACGTGTTGTGTAAGGCGATTGCTGGAATCTGGTGTCTTGTTCTTGGATGTATTGAAGATGATACCTGACAAGAAGAAAAAGCACTTCATACTCAAGTCTAAATGGCATATTATTTGCATAGCTAACTCCTGCTCTTTTAACACCTCCTGACTCTCACTTAAGAATGGTAGGTTTCATACAGTCCTACATTTTTTACATCCATATTTATTCACACTATAAATAAATCTGAAACAATTGTTTTTACAGAATAAAATTTCTACTGTGATTTGCTTTTTTGAACTGTAGACTATCCTCTCTATATCCATATAGAACCCCTCCTTGACCACTGACCCCTATTCCATTCCATAAAAGAAGGCAGCTACAAAATTTGTCCAAAGGTTAACCATCCTTGAAAGCAGGAATCAAGGAAAACAGTACCAATCCGTTCTCATTTTTTACCATCGGAATCAGTTGTTTAACTTCTGCTTAACTTCTCTCCTTAGGAAAAGACATCTCACTGATCTCTTGTCTCTCAGAAAATAATATAAAAAAATATAAAAATTACAGAATATTTTACTCTACTGGAAAGATTATTTTTCTAACTTATTTTCCCATTTAAGCAATCATTTAATTTTCTATGACGTTTGATAAGCCTATTAGAACTTTGAAGGCTACAAAGAAAGCAAGGAAAATTCAACTTCAGTTTCCCATCTTATCGCAGAAAAAAAATGTATGCCTACAACTGAGAATAGCCAAGCAACGGACACATTAGATCCCTTAAAAAGCCATCTTCCATGTTGTCTTAAAGCATGTTTGAGGCCACAATATCACAAAAACACAAGGCTTATGTCAGCTTGCTTTGGTATATGTTCCTCCCCTACGTAAGTACAAGGACCTACAACATGACAATTTCATTTTCTATGGGCTAAGATGTCTGTTTCTTTCTCTGAAGGGCCAGACAATTTAATTTCTTATAAGACACCTTGAGAAATTCTATTTCTCGTATGGTTTGACCTCTTGATTTTAATACTGATCTAAATTTTCATCTCCACGCACTCCAAGTATGGGTACTGAGTGAGTCACTGAGCAAGCACAGGATTCCAGAGTGAAGAATTACTCTTAAGTTTTATTTAGTACAATTTTAATGTTTCATTCACTGTAACTGCTTTGACATGATTCATTTTATACTTAAAGGAGTCTAGAGAGGCAATAAATAAACTAAACAACGGTGGAAAAAGTATGGCACAGCTTATATTGATTTAAATGGAGACAGTATCTTTCCCTCTCATCAAGAAAGACTACATGTAACTGAAAACCATTTACACAAACAGAAAGTGTGTGTAGTAAGAAAAAAAAGTGCTTGTCATTTAAATTCTGTACAATTAATTAATTCTTGGCCATAAGGGCATAATGCAGAGAAAGCACAGAGAAAGCATGCAATCCCAAGATGGAAGAGAAATAACAATTGCTTAACAATTAATTTGCTATGAATTAACCTGTTTTTTCTCTGAGGTGTTAGCTTAAGAACAAGATGTGTAACAAACAACTAAATTCTAATGTTTCCTGTCAATATACATTTTAAATACAATACTTACTAGCCAAAAAATTATTTTGCTGCATGAGTTCATGAGCTTTCTCCTCCAATTTATCAACAGACTCGAAGGGCTGGAAACGATCCAGTAACACACAAGAAGAGATATTTACTATAAGCTGTGACAGCAGGTCGATTTGTCTACTTGCTGAGCTGTTAAGTGTCTTGGCCATCATAATTTCTAAGAGAAGAGGAGGAAACAAATTAGACTGTCTTAGCTTTAGAGAATTAAACAGAACAAAATGTAGGGTCTCTCTTTCACCCCCCACAGGAGTAAATACCTTTTACATTAAAAAGAGAAGATTTTTTAAAGCTTAAGAATATTAGTATGAACTTGTGAAAGCATAGTTCATGTTGCAGATGTTTTTACAAGTCTTTAGCCACATTTCCCTTTAATATCAAAACAATAAAAATGTAACACTTTTCAGAAAAAGACAAGGTCCCCTAAGATGTATGACTTACAACATTTCCTTATGCTTACATAAGGAGTTCCATAAATACAAGACAGTTACTGTATTTCTGAGAAACAACTCTTTAATCTAGGAATGTATAGGCTAGTTCTTACCTGCTAGACACTTCAAGTATTTCAAAGAACTTGCTTTTTAGGATACAAGCATTTTGATTCAAGCACTACATTTAAAAAAAATCATCTGGATAACACTAAAACCTCTTCATTTTCACTCTGATCATATTTACAGAACCGATAGCAGGGTTACAAGAGATCAGAGCCTTTGGAGGAGATCAGACCTCCATCTACTTTTAGAGAATGGTGCTATACGTTTACATTTTAGAGAATAACCAAATGGATAGCATGAGCTAGAAAATAATCTGAATTTATCTGTATTTATTGGAAACAACTGAATTTCTCAGGTAATGAAAAATAAGTTATAAAGTCCCCAACACAAGATCTCTTCTTAAAATTTTCAAGACTTGCTTGAACATATAGGTTTTGAAAAGGATGGGTAATGACCTCATCTGTTAACAGTGGTGACAGAAAACACAAGATTGTACGTGTTATTCAGCAGCAGCACAGGAAATAATACAACAGAAAGGCAGGTAAGTAGAAAGATGTGTGTAGCAGTCTGAAGAACAGACATGGCTACCAGTGAGGATAAAGAGCAACAGAGCAGAAGCACAAGAATTGGAAGTCTGTGACTCAAAAGACAAACAAACAATGACAAGAGTGAATTCATAGGTTCAGAGGAAACAGCATCGAATGTCTTATTACTATCATTCAGGAGGGCAAGAAAAGCAAATATGTGTTTTTATTTGTTTTGTGAACAAAGTGTTACAAATATAAATCCCAAGTAATACAGTTATCATTTATTTTTATATGTATACAGCTGTAGATGTATGCACACATATAAACAGCTGATCCTTATAAGATCTTAATTTGAAAAAAAAAATTAACTGTTCTTAAAAAAAAAAAAAAAACTGCAGTAATTACACTACTGAATATTTTAGCATAAGATATAACAATGACTTTACTACTTCCTTGGAGTATGGCATGGATAAATGTTTTTGGAAGTAATATACTGCATTTCACATTTCACATGAACTTCCGTACTCTAGCATAGAAACACCATCTGTGCATCACAGAATGGTTTAATGGCCTTGATTTGAAAGTTAGTACTAGCTGCATGCACTAAAAAACATAGCAAGCAGAGTCTGAAAAACTCCAACTTCTGTCTGCCAGCTTTCAGGTATATTTGCTTAACCACTGCACTGTTGGCTAGTCTGGATCAGGAACAGTTTGCCCATCATGGTGAAACTGTTCCACAATACACTTAAAAAAAAAAAAAAAAAAAAGTAAGTAAAATAGTTTTAATTTTTAAAATTTTAGTGCAGGGCCCCCATCCAACCTGGCCTTGAGCACCTCAGCTTCTCTGAGCAGCCTGTGCTAGTGCCTTACCAATTCCTAAATAAAGAATTTCTTCCTAATGTCTAATCTAAATCTCCCCTTTTAATTTAAAATTATTCCCCCTTTTCCTACCACTATCAGACCAGGTAAAAAGTCAATCTTGTAAATACTCGAAGGCCACAATGAGGTCTCCCCACAGTCCCATCTTCTTCAGCCTGTCTTTATAGGAGGTGCTCCAGCCCTCCATCATCTTCTTAGCTCTCCTCTAGACTAACTGCAAAAGCTCTGCATCCTTCCTGTGCTGGATGCCCCAGGTCTCAACACAGTACTCCAGATGAGGCATCTCAAGGGCAGAATATTGCATGTGTATAAGAACAGAAATGATCACAGGAAAGGTTTAGAATTAAGATATAGACCTAAGTTTATCATTTACTTTTCTCGATTATAAATCTAGTAACTATGAATAAAAAACTCAGTAAAGCTGTTAATACCTGTACCTGCAGGCTTTGTTACATGGAACTCATCCCTCATCTCCCACTAAACTCATTTAACATTAAGGAATTGGAGAGGAGGAAACATAATTCTTCTCTATTAAACTACAATGCAGAAGTGTTATTTAAGTGAAAGGTAGCAAGAAAACTTGGAATAAAGCAGAAATTTTTGAATCAGCACAGGACTCAGTGATGACTAGAGCTATCTGCTTGCTTCCAGCTCTGTATACATACACAGAACTGTTTAATGACAATGAGGGCAGTTGAGGAAAAAGCCAGTTGTTTTCTTTGTCTTTGTTTGTTTTAGTCTTTGCTGCTACATCCCAGGTCACATGTAGCCAAAAGAGATTCCTTAGCAGTGAAATACACTGTACTTATAGGAGAAATCACTGAAGAAGACTGAAAGACAATAGGAAGGCTCCGTGAACAAGAACATAAAAAGAAGTTTGCTGCACAGTTGTGCCCCTTGAGAGGTTCATGATGATTGCCCCCAGCAAAAAGCTCAAAAGCTCTAGCAGGAAAGGACTTACATAAAATTGGTTACACCCAGGAGATGATTGCGAATTCCTGGGTTGGAAAGCAAGCATAGAGAGACAGACTTGCAATACCCACACAAGGCTAATTTACAAAGTGAAGATGGATTTAAGAAGAAAAACACAAACTTGTCTGTCTGCATTTCAGTATTTACTTTGCTCCAGATAAGTAAAACTGACAATACTCTGTAAAACAGTTATAGAAATTCATAAATTTGCAAGGATTCTCCTAGCACAACCATTAAAAAAAATTAATAATAAATTCTGCATAAATTCACTTGGTGTCACATGAAACTTTCCAACACAAGTTGTAGGGTGAATGAAATGTTTCTAATCCCATTACTTATAGCATCATAGTGCAGAAAAAGTATACAAACACAAACACCTTGGATTTGAGCATAATTAAAAGACCTCTCATTTTAAATAGACCTGTAAAAAGAAATGACGAAGTACAAATGCAGAAGAGTACTCTGTCTCTCTGGACCAAGATCACCTTAACATAGGCATGAAAGCCATATGATCTATCACCTATGTTGATTTTTCACTTCTTCTGATAATTTTATCAACTGTATTACATTAAAATAAATTCTAGTCTCATAAGATATTCTACTTCAATGATTTCCTGTATTTTCAGTCCAAGACTATTAAACATTTATCACAGTCAATCATCCCTGACTGTTAAAAATCTACAGCTTGAGAAATCTGAGCACAGAATTCTCTTACGAAGTGTCTGCAACAGTGAAGATGTACCTTATGACTCAAAAGATCTTGATATCTTCTTAACGAGTTAGTTTGCCCACAATCTGTCATACAGTTCCCTGTTTAGGTCTGCACAAGCCAAATACATCTGCTGATCAATTAATACATTGACAGTTATACTTCCAGGAGGTCTTGTAGTTTAAGAGACTTTGTCTTCCCTGCTTCTAATTTCCCAGTTGTGTATTTCCGTTCTTGTATTTTAATTCACTGCGATGGGCGAACTGTTCCTGATCCAGACTAGCCAGCAATGCAGTGGTTAAGGAAATATACCTGAAAGCTGGCAGACAGAAGTTGGAGTTTTTCAGCCTAAAGAGGACATTGTGCCCAAATATCTTACTTTTTGGATTGAATTACAGACACTGCTTGCTGTTTTATAGTGCATGCAACTAGTACTAGCTTTCGAATCAAGGCCATCAACTTCAATTAAATCTCAAATCCTATGCATGCAAAAGAAAAGCCAAGAACTTCAGCTCATTCTAACCACAAATGGCACCAGCTGAGAGCAATAGCACAATTAAAGACTCAGAAATGTCAGTGGATTTTATCCAAATCCTGCCTACAGACAGCAATAAAGTTGCTTCAGGTACTCAGTTTTTAGTTTTATTTTTTAAGATACAGACAATTGTTTAAAGAGTAAGGTGGACTTAGTAACCTCTAAACTCCCTTTTTTTCCCCAGTTATATGGGCCACACAGTCCCTTCAGAGGGGCATCTAAGAGTTCTTCAGAGCCCTCCCTCAACAAATGACTGAAGCAGATTACTGTCTGGCTTGTAATTATCCTGATGTTCATTGACAAACTACACAGATCTGTCCTCCTTGCTGCTATCCTTTCCTGAGAAGCATCAACTCCTCTTTGTACATGATGTCACACTACCTGTTATTGTATTTTTATGCTGCTTCTCTCTCTTCAGTCCTCATGATTATAAGCTGTTCTTAAATGACATTACACTCTTCCTTGGTACGAACTGCTCCCTCTAATGCTGTCAGCAACAATTTCCATTCCACGTACTGATGGCAGAATACATCAGTTATTTTTTTTCAGTTATCAAATTGTTTAAAAAATAAAGAAGTAACTTGGAGGTCTGGCTGCCAGGAGCTCAGCATCAGGGCCAAAAGGGTGCAGCTAAGGCTGACAGCAACGCAAGGGGATACTGCTGGTTAGTCCCATGGTGCCCTGACCATGGACCTGCTGATCTGAGCACAAGTCCTCACTGGTAAGGTGTTATCTTTGCTTGGCCACCATCTCAATGGTCCTGCTTGGCCATCCCAGGGCTGGATCTGACCCTGATTACTTTAGTGACCTGAGCCTGGCCTTGCTGCTCTGTGATATTAACCATATTTCATGTTTTTCTGAGGCTCAGAGAGTTGGCATCTCTCACTAAAAGAAGAAGAGATACAGACAGTATTTCCTTCTATTGATTAAACACATACCATATTAATCTGATTTATTTTCATTAAAAGCATATAGATTTTCCTCAAAATTACTGAAAAAAATTACTGCTAAATAATTGAACTGTGGCTACTGAGATTACATCTTCCCTCCCTCCTTACAAATATAGCTCCTATGTTTTTAAGTGTCCCATGACAGTTTGCCACTTCTAATTCATTACCAGACTTTTCCAGTCTTTCAATATTATGCAATGGACAAATTTGACACAGAAAAAAGACATTTAGAAATAAATGAGACTAACAATAGAATTTCTAGCCTGTTATTTTAATTTTGTCTAAGCAGATAAAATATTGAAATCCAACTGAATCGAGTTCTAAAAGTTAAAAACTAGTAAGGGCAATCACTACATGCACTTTCTTAGACATACCATATACTTGCATTTTTCGAAAGAGTTGTTCCAGGTCAATATCCAAGTTACTTTCTACAAAGTGCTTTACAAAATTATTCTGCAGTGCTTCCTAAAATAAGAAGTTGTAGACAGTATGTCATGTTCATATTCACTAAAGAAATACAAAACATCCCTCTTACAAAGATTTCCTGCATAACAGGGCAGAAGTCACTAAGCTTTTCCATGTTTTCAGTGTTCCCCTCTTCAGTGGTTAACTCTACATATTAAAAATAAACAACAGCACATACACTCCCCATTGCTATACTTCTCTGTCCTATTTTACTCCAAATATTTTAACACAGTCCATTCTAATATTTTCACAAAACTATTGGGACAGAAACTTATTTTCTTTTCCCACAATACTTCTAGGACACTGAACTATTACCACAGGCAGCAGCAAAATGAGCATCTTTAAAACCTGACAGCTGGGAATTCCTTTTATATTGTTTTCAATTCTTTATCTCATTTGCCAAGTTCTAAGGGGAAAAAAAGTATTAGTATTACAAGAGCTTCCTGGGACCTGCAAGTCTCATGCCTGTTTACTAGCAACATTGCCTACTTGAACTTGAATAACAATTTGGCCAATACATACAAAAGCCTTGACAGGATTCTGCTTATTCCATAAGCACAGAATATTCTGAGTTGGAACAGGTTCATAATGATTGCTAAACCCAAATCCAGGCTCCATACAGCACTACCCAAAATTCAAACCCTGTGTCTGAGGGCACTTACAACAGTCTTTCATGTAACAGCCTACCATGTAAAACATGGCAAAACTACTTTTTACTAGTATATTAAAAAAAGGGAAAAAACCCAGTAAGCAGCTCTGAAGTTTGTCAGTATCACACTGTAGGCTCACAAACTGAAGTTAATCTGTAAATTGACAAGAATTTACAAGCTGCAGACAGACAGAAGGGCAGTTTTACATGTATAGAGATTCACCTAGATCAATTCATTGAAATACAGAAAGCCATGCCACATTTCACCAACCTGTAGCCGTGAGACCGTAAGAACATTTCCATGGTTTTTAAAAACTTCAGACATCCTTAGCCATGTCTGAGAATAAGTCTTCAAGCTTTCTACAAAACCAAAAGTGAAATTAGCCTAGGAAAAAGAAGACACAGACACGTGAATAAGACTGAGCATAGCAAATGACAAGAAACAGGAAAAACTGTCATGCTTCAGATGTTCTGCAACTCCTTTCTGCAACATTTGATAATCAACTGTAAGTACATATATATATATATATATATGTGTGTGTGTGTGTGTGTGTGTGTGTGTGTATATTGTTGTTTCTTTGTTTAAATAAGTACTCGTTGCAGTCTCTCAATACAAAACAAAACACACACTACAGGAATCCTTTTGTTTATGCTTCCTATCTGAAGGATAATAAAAACCTCTTTATTTTATAATGTCTCTTTCATACAGGGTATCATAGAGGCGCTTCAGAATACAAAAAAATCATACAGTTTGGATATAGTTGAAAGACTGTAAACTGTAGGGATCTTTTGTTCTAAATACATTACACTAAAATCTAAGAAATTTAAAAGTTGGAAGCATAGTCTGGACCATAAAGACAGCTGACCAATCATATTTTATTTAGAAACATATCTCATTTAGAAATGTATTTCACAGAGGAAGTCCTGAGTATAGCAAAATATTCTGTGGACCAGTGAAGCGTAAGCTATAATTTCTGTCTTAGCCACCAGCTAGCAACCATCAATTTTTTTCCAGCCTATTTTAACAGATCACAAGCATGCTCAATATTAGATAGTATAGCAGTATATTTTTGTTTAAATTGGTATTATCAGATGTAGAATTGCTTTTAAGAACTAAATCTTTCCATCACAATCAAACTTTGCTATTATGGTTGAGATCAAGACACTTACCAGCAAAGAGTTTCTCCAATGATTTGTAAACAGAAATTTGGGACCATGGTTTTGCAATAATTCCTATTAAAAGTACACATTTTTTGCCATAATATTTTAAATGTTTCTTGTAAAACTCCACACCTAGCTTTAATCTCTCCTTCTCTCTCAGAAATGCATACTTCAGCATAAGACAGCATAAAAAACTCCCAAAGATGGATAACATCATTTTCATGAAGGAATCCATATGCATTTAGCTTATATGAGATTGCCTATTTCAGTTTCCAAAGGAGAGTGATCTTAAATGTTAATGTTTGGCATTGAATCAGCTAAACAAGTCATTTTGATCAACAAACACAGAAAATACCTGTGGGCTGAAATTCCAGCTTTGAACATCACAATCATGCAACCCACTGTCCAGACTGAAAGGTGATAACTTTTCTGGGAGCCCAGAAAAAGGTTCTAAGAGTAGAAATAGCCAAAATGAGCAATTGTCATTTCTGCATTATATGACACACTAGAATATAAGGAGTCTGAATTTTAAGCCACTACAAGTTGTGAGCTCACCAGGGATCTCAGAAGAGCTCAGATCTTGGTGCTTGTTGAGCTGATTCCCAACACTACAAAGGAGTTTTTCTTTTCTGAAGTCACTTTCAAAGATCTACAGCACACATCAAAATACTCGACCTCCATGTACATTTAAGGGCATTTTCAAGAATGTCTCAAATTTAAGCAGCACGGGGTGGGGGGTTGGGGGGTGGGTGGGGGAGAAGGGAGGGTCATATAAATTAACAAAATGAACAGTAAGTAGTTTTCAGGATCTGTTAAAATCCAGCCAAGAATTCTAAAAGATTTCAAGGATAAAACAGTTGAAGTACTGTAATCAGGATAACATAACTTCCTGATTAAAATTGCCCTGGTATCAAGAGACTTGAAGAATAACAAATTCAATGCTATTCATTGAAAAAAAGATGCTAGGGGAACCAGGAAACTACACAGACTAATGATTTTGAAATCTCTGTTAAGCAAATTTTCTTTTTCTGATAATAATAAGAAGAAATTCAATAAAGAAGTGTAAATAGAGAATAGAAGTAAACATGTTTGAAAGATATAACACACTTGAATTTTTTAAGTGAAGCTGTGCTTCAGCCCTCTCGAGAAGTTAAAGAACAAGCAAATAAGGAAGAGGCAGCTAACACAGAACACCTCACCACAGACATTGTGTATATTTACATGAGCTGGAAATAAAAGCGGATAAATTGAACCAGTAAAATCTTGGCACATCTTTGTTAGTTGGGACAGTATCTGGGGAGAGTATCACTTTACTGTCACACTGGTCAGCAATTTCCTATACAATCTTTATTGGCCACACTAGGAGTCAGAATTTGAAACAGAATGAAGACTTCTATGAGTTTATATTCTGACAACTAGCTGGAGTTTGATGTTTAATAAAAAAATCCCTTTAAGTTCCCTTCTTCCTGAAGAATGAAGATCCATTAAAATAAATACTCTATGTAACAATTAGGCTGGATATTGCATTTGATTAAAATTATAGTCTTGAATATCATCTGTGGCCCTGTTTGAACTGCATACATCTTCCTGTTTTAAGCATAAATAAAAAAGTTATTCTCTGCACACTTCACTGACCTTATAATGCTATCTTTCAGCAGACTGACAAATGTCCTTATGCAAAGCCAGACAGGCTACATAAGTTTAGAATAAGTTACTTGACTCATTACCTATTTTTCTAATTATAATTGACAAAAATCAGGAAGTTGAAATTATATGGATTTGCTAGACTATTTTTCTTTTATTTCTGAATCATTTTGCTGCTTTCATATATATATATATATATATATAGACTGTTACAATTACAAAGAAATAGCGCAAAGTTTTATTCCTACTTCAGTTTCCTAAATGTAACATCAACACTGAGAAGTATTTTCATGAGATCAGCTCATCACTGGAAAAAAAGTCAATGAGGATCAAAGACATCATGCATGGCCTTTGCACTCCTAGATTCCAATTGCAATTGGAACATTGTTCCTCTCAGCCAGTGCCACAGAACATCTCTACAATGGTCACAGCTCTTCTACACATCAGAACTGTTGACTTTTCAGAAGGCAAAATCCACAACCTCAGAATTTACCAAAGAATGGTTAGTTATACATGCCTGAAATGATGCAATTCGCGTGCAAAATTTGCAGAATATCCCTTACTATACAAGTATCTACCTCAATTTCAGTTTTAATCCTCTCTTCTACTCTAGAGAAATGGACTGTTGCCCAAATTAAGTTATGTAACTTCAAAATATGAAATCACTGAAACTTTACTTCCAATTCACAGCTATTTGGCTTATGTTTTTAACATCTACAGCATAAGTCAGAACATCACACTATACTCCATTTACACAGGAAATAATTACCATCACATTTAAAATTACTACAGTCTTTTTGCATATTATTTACAGGCAACTTTTTTCTTGATCTTAAATGAATTTAAATTGCCATTCTGTAATCAATGTTGTGAGGTAAAAATAATATATTTGCAAGATAAGTACAAAATTAGCACAGCACACTAAGACATACTTAAAATGAGTAACTGTCCCTTCTTTCACCTATGTGCTTCAAAGCTTGCTATGAACAAACACATAATTGCAGACAATCATACTCAAACCAGATAACTTGCCATACCAGACAGTAAAATTGTTTAGTGATATCAAGTCATTAGTGTTCACATATACATGGCATCTCAGCCAGAAATATTTACAGTACTACTGTTAAGAACGGGATCAGGAAGGAAACCAAAATGAACTATAGCCTGTTTTTTAATGCAGCTCAGTGACTCTCTCTGAACAGGTTTTCCCTCTGAAGTATTCCTTTTCTGTCAGCTTCCTGTGCTGCCCCATAGAGAAAACATTCATGAGAAAAGCTTACTTGCAATATCTATATTCTACACATTGATACAGCATGATTCTCACTACATCTCAGCTAGCATGCTCTTTCTTTTTCTCCTATACAAGGTTTACAGTACTTTGAAATTCTCCTCATCACTCTGAGGTGAAATAAGTGTAATAAGTAGAAAAAAAAAGTTAAGATAAATATTGAACTTAAAGCAGGAAGAGAGTGAGAACTCAGGTACTAAGGTGGCAGAGTTTTCTTGAGAGCAATTATCCAACTGCTTCCACCTATTTTGAAAGAAATGAAGTACAAAAGCATTCCTAAAATGAAGTACAACCTAAAAAAAAAAAAAAAAATCAATAAACAGAAATAGTGCTTCTTTTGATACTCACCTTCTCTATAACCAGGTCAATCATGCTGATGTTTGAATTATACAGTATTTTTCCGTGTAATAAAGGTTTCAGGAAAGTCCATACCAAAGCCCCATTTGAAGACTGTAAAATCTCCTGATAAAGCTTCAAGCAAAAAGGAGCTATAAAAACAAAGACAGAATTATGTTTAAGAAAGTCAACACAGGTGAGAGTGGCTTCACTATTTTTTTTTAAACTGAAGTCTTTAGTCTTAATTTACAATCTGTCACAAGAGCATACCAGATATTATCAGCTGTCACTAAACCATCACTACAAGCCCCTGAATAGAAATTGTTTAACCACAGTCTAAAATACTATTGAGGCTACAGAACTCTATTAGATAAAAGAGTACAGGTAGCTTCTCACATTAGCTGAAAAGCCACCTTCAAAATTCATCTGTTCTAAAGGCTGCATTAGTTCATTATAGACAGATGCATGTAAAACCTCTGCACACAAAATTAATGGTGAGGGAAGAGTCACCTTAATGGACCACATTCACTCTCAGAGCTTCAGGTGTTCAGTAAAGAGTTTAGTATGGGAAACATTTAGATATTTATGTCCAGCTCACGCACATTACTTATTTATATGAGCAGATTTACAAATATGCCATTTAACATCATAAATAACAACTGCAGGGAGATAATTATTATTCTATAATGGAAAACTAAACCAATAATATTTAGATTCAGGCCAAATACAAAAGAAGTAGAAGTCAGAAATATAACATTTAGAACACCGAGTTCTTTGTTCAGACTTATATTTTCTTAAGGAAATATTCCTTCCTAATGCAATCATTGCTAAATGACAGCAAATAATTAAGAGGCTATGAACTGCCCATTCAAAAATAACAACATGCCAAAAGGCACAGAAAACTTGATAAGTTTGCCATGACGTCTTGATACAGCCAAGACTGCAGAAGCAGAGTCTTATTTCACAGGTCCTTTGCATTCTTCTCTTGCATCCAGTCAATGAAGCAACAACAAGGTTATTAAATTAATCAAGATGAATCAAAATATGTTGAAGAAAGGTAAGAGAGGGAAAATTATGAGAGAACAGACAGTCTAGACACTTGATAAAGTATAGATATTTCAACTATTAAAAACTTATTTTTTCCAGAAAGTTTGCATATTCTACTGCACAGTATCACCACTGCATTATGTTCAAGGAAGAAAGGTATGCAACACTAGATTTTCCATTTTATATCTCAAAGATGTATTTGCATACCGTGCTTAAAAGGAAATCTAATTAGTAAATCTCTAAGGCATGAATATTCTTTATTATCTGAAAGGAAGAAAACTAGGATCACTTGCATCTCATCACAATTCCCTCTGAGCAGTAAAGCTTCTCTTGATCATCCCCTGTGCTTAGGTTTACAATATCAACTGAGCTGTCAACTGATACTTTCGACATAAGCAGGAAAAATTTTTCCAGATCTAAAAGTGTATGTGCAATTTGTGATCAATAGATTTTCTCACTTGAATCTTCAGGAATCCCATATTTTGCCATGTTGTCCTCTAAGTGTCCTGTGATTCTGGGCATATCAACAAACAGGTTTGCATTGCTGAAAAATGAAGATTCTTCTCTACATATTGCCTTCATCACAGACTCAAGGGATCCAACAGATGAACTTCTGAACCTCCCACCTTGCAAGAACTAGAACAAATAAAGATGAACCAGTTACTTTTTGTAGCTTCAGGGAGTAGTCCTGTTGTTCTCACCATCCAAAGAAATCAACAGAACTGAACTGCTGAAACTGCCTACAAGAATGAGGGCCTGCTGTGCTCTTTTCTGCTTTCCTGATCACCTTTGTAACGGGGGCAAAAAAGCTGTTAACAGTTTTAGTTGACAGGGCACTGAAAGACAGTAATGTATTACATTACACTGAACTTTGAAAAATTCTGTATTGGGTAGGCACAAAAGAAATGGAAATAAAGACAACTGGACTACAGCTTTCAGAAAATCTGCTCCTGTACCACAAAGCAGAAACAACTAAAGTCAATTTGCACATGAAAACAGTTCAGTTGAAAACAGTTGCTAAAACAAAAAAAGTGCATGTGTCATGAAAGCCCAGCTTTCAAATACATTTTTCAACTTGTTACATGTACTCCTAAGTTTCTGCACATCTTGAATCAATACCTGCATTTACCATTACCACTTGCTCATGACTAGAGCAATCTGGCTGCTTTTATGACTTAAGAACCAGCATTAACCACACTTCAAAAATGTGAAGCTTCATTTTTCAGATAACATGTTCAGTTGCAACTGGTGGCTAAAAGTAGGTTACATAGGTGTGGCCATAAGTAAGAGGATACAACTAGAAGACAATGTGCTGCAAGAATACAACAGAAGAATGCACTGAACCACATGGTACACATCACCGAGGCAGACGCATGTGAGAAAGAACAACACTGGATGATCAGGTAACATTTTGAGACTGCAAAGGTAATAAGTAGAAAAAGTACTTTGGTACGTCCAGTAAACATACTTGACATTGATATTAACATTTGTTTCACTAGGGTTTATTTGTGTTTTGTTATCGCTTATAAAAGCAGAGTCATTTTTCAAAATAGTATAGTTCTTTACATAAATAACAGATAACAGACACTTCAGAGGTTATGCTGTTAGAAACTGTTCATTGTGATCAACACACTTACTCAAGTGCCAGGTGCTTTGTTAATTCCTGAAGAAATACTACCAAGTGTTACTTAAAACCGCTGACATCAGAACCTGACTTTTTGCAAATGTACATAATAAACTAGCAATATTTGGATTTAATAACACCTACAGCTTTGGAAACAACCTTCTGGTAAGGAGGAATAAACATCATAAACTGAATAAAGTAGTTTCAAATCCTTGTTTGTGATGGTACCAGAAGGGTAAATGAGGCTTATTTCAGTCAAAGAGCACCAACTCCCTAATTAATTCTGGTTCCAATCAAAATAACTTAAAAATCAAATAATGAATATGCAGTGAGTTGCCACCAACAGATTGGAATCTACTTACTGCATTTCAACTAAATATCCACTGACTCAATAGGATGTTTCCTAAAATTTTGCTTTGATAAGATGGGAAAACTATATAAAATGGATATTAATAAAAAAAATTATTTTATTCACTAGTTTTCAATTAAGCTAAATGAAGTATGTCCACAATCAAGGCTTTTTTTTTTTTTTTTTTTTTTTTTTTAAATCTTTGGTGCCACCTGTAACTAGATGCTCAAATAGGCAGAAAAAAAAAAGCTCATAACATTGAGATTTCTGACCTAACTGGTCAAGGTAAATTACAGCTTGCAAAGAAAATTTTGAAAATTCAGAATTATTACTAAACAAAGTAAAAAAAATCTATATATATATTCTCCTGAAAAAGTAGAGGGAGGTTAAAGACCACTCAAACTTTGATGAAACCAAAGGGTACAACACAATGTATAAAAATAGATATTCTTACTTCTGGACTGAGACATGAACAAAAACTCTCTATTGTATTGACATTGGCAGAATTGGAAAAAATGGCAAAATTGCTTTCTTGTGTAAAAAAAAAAAAAGTTGTCTGAAGTATCAAATTTAGATAGCAACATTTGAAAGAAAAGTAGAAAGCAAATCTGTACTCAGTGATGAGTGGAACAATGTCCCTGGAGATAATGGTACTTTATTGTGATATTTAATATGGCAAGATACCACAACACATTTTTACTATGGAGACAAACAGTATATTACCAAATCATTGCTTCAGACCAACATAATACATTTATTTGAAAGGCAAATGATTTTTCCTGAAAAGGCATATGTTGTCTCTAGTTCAGGTAAACACTACAAACTGATTAATGTTCTTATCCTAGAAAGCATTAATCAACATTAATCCAATGCCTACACGATCAGTAAAAAATGGCTTTAAGAAGATAGTGCAGGGATCCTGGTGGAAAAGAAAGAAAATGTTGGATCACAGAAGTTCCTAATGTTTTTCCCGAGCCTGACCTTAGGTCCACTACAATGAGTTTTCCAGCCCTGAAATGAGAAAGGAATTTCAGAAATTTGCCTATAATCCAAAATCAGAAGGCAATCTAGGGAAAAGAGCACTACATGGGAAGAAACCGGTTACCTGATTTAAAGGAAGCCAAATGTAATAACCCAGTGCAAAAACATTATTTATTACCTGAAATCATTAGTTGCAGTTATAAAATAATGTTTCCTGAGTCTATTACTGATCCTTGATGAAGTAATAGGTACAAATGTGTGCAGCCTATGGAGGCGAATCCCAAAATAAGCAAGTCATTTTAGTAGGCACAGGTATGAATAAGCAGAATAAGTCTCCAGCCATACCTCCCCCCTCAGGCATGCACATGTCTCTTCAGCTCAACATTCAATTCATGTTATACTGAATAACATGGGTTTTCATGGACCAAAGATCAGACCTCTGTTGTTGGATTTTTTGCTTTGAAAACATTTTTTAAACAATCTTTAAGCTCTTCTAAGCAAGCAACTTTGGGATTACACTCTGAAAACCAAAAGTAGTTAAAGGAAAATTCAAAAGGTAGATGGCAGTCTCTAACAAGTTTGCACTGTTAACCACTAAGGGATCTTTGTCATTTAACATCAGATTCAATCCTAAGCTTTCAGTGCAGCAAATGCTGAAGGTGATACCAGTAGTGTGAGCAGGTCTTCTTATGGAAATGGACCCTCCTTGAAAGGTGGAGTCTTTTTTGTAATTTATTTAATTAGTATTAGATACTAATCCAGATCCCACCACTGTACCAGCATTATCAATATGTATACAGTAACCTTAAGAGCAGGGACAAAAGAAATAGTCATCTCATTTCATAACACATTTATTTCATAATAGCAAGTAGAACAATGGCCAAAGGAAAAAAAAAAAAAAAAAACTATTAAAACAGACAAAGCAAGAATTTCATAGCAGATTCAAGAAGTACGTGTGCTATCTTACATCTTATCCCTTAAAAAAAGTAAAGGTGCTTCTTATCAAAGTAGCTGCTAGACAAAGATATAGTTTGTTAATTAAAAACAAAGAAACAAAAAAACCACAACATCTTCATTAACAATATCCTCTACAGTGCTGGCTGAAAAGGCGTGGCTACCTCCAAATTACATACATAATCATGCTATATTACTAGCTATATTAGCTCTTAGACTATACTCTCAGAGATTAACAACAACAACAAAAAAAAAAAGATGAAAAAAGTCACTGATACAGCCAAATCACCAGGGAGCTTCAAAGGACGCTCTTTTCTCTAAGTTCCTAACTTTCTACTAGCAATCCTCCTCCTTAGCATACATCCCAAACAAAACACATAAAAATAGAAATTAAGTTTGCACAGTGAAAATCATACACATACCTGCTGTAATGCAGCGATGTCAAACACACCAATATTTTGAATTGCTTGGAGGAACACTGGAAGGTTTTCCATTACATGCTGGACTTTATCAAGAAGAGAGCTGATACTAGAGACCACATCCAGTAATGTACTTAGTACACTGCCCATCTCAGATGGTATCTTATTCTTGGAACAGAAGGAAAAAAGCATGGCAAATTTTAACTTTTGATGAAACATTCACAATTATATTTCATTTCTAAACCTGGTTCCAGCAAACCACAACATTCTGCCACCTTAGAATCCAGTGTAAATGTTCTTTCAACGGGTTAAGGGTGCCTACTGCAACAGTTTAATATTTTTTAAATATAAGTTAAAGAAAATCTAGTGGCCACCTTAGTTACTTTAGGAATCATATCAGAAAGCATACTGTTCTTTCACACTGTTCCTCCCTTTCCAATTTTAGTATATACTGCCTTTTACATAAAATAACTAAGTGCATTTCATCCTTTGCTTGACAGAAGTTCAGTTAGTCTTTTACTACTGTCACCATGCACATTTTAGCTTTGAGAATTTGCTTTCTCTCCTTTGATTTTATAGGCTATTTAAATATTATGGTAAAGCAAACTGATTTATAAAGTTAACTGCCTATGCATGATAATAAAAAACAACATAATCCTATTATATACTTCCATCTGCTTCCACTGATGATCTTTATTGTATCCACCTGTCTTTGAATAAGACATTTTCTACTATAGCATCTACTCCTAATCTTCCTTTCAGATTTCACCTACATTCATATATTAAAATAATAGCATGTAATAAAACTGTATTTGATTAAAAAGTTAGCAAAACTTACACAATAATTTAGGATGAGCTGACCATTTTTTTTATTCTGTAGTAGGAATTTATTATGTTTCATTAGGGCTCAGTGGAAAAGAATACTGTTTTTCCTTCCTTTTTGCCACCCTAGGTTGGTATTCACTCCAGAAAGCAGAAACTTACACTTGGAACCATTGTTTTCCGAGTTGCTTGATTATTTATTTATTTATTTTGTTATTTTTGTTGTTGTTTATAACTTCACATGTAGCACATAAAATAAACACAGGATCTACAGTTGTAAAACAAAATATTCTTCCTGACTACACTATAAGTATCTTTCCACTACTTCCACTTAATAGTATTTTATTTTCAGTAACCAAAAGATCTGAAATAAACAACTATCACAAATTCTATCCAATAATTTTGGTCTAAGAAGTGGAAACATCTCACTGAAAACCCACACTTAATTCCAGATAATCTTGAAATCTAGACCCAGCACAGATTTGCTGCAGACTTCTGCTTCCCCTTCATTTTAGTTTAGTGTATTATTCCCATTATTTTCCAGGAGTATATAAACACTGTGTTCCATCACAATCATAAGTTCTCTAGCACTCTTCTACCTCGGTAAATAACTGTAGGATGCTTTCTATTGGATTAGACAAAGCAGATGCCAACAGAAGAAAAGCTGCAATTATAACATTTAACACAACTGAATGATTAAGTACCACAGAGATGTTATGAACTGGTCAAAGTTATCTGACTTAAATCACATGAAGTACGGGTGGTTTGCCCTCACAGAGAATCATCCTGTGAGCTGAAAAACATATTTACATCCTTCCTGAAGAAACCACCTGAATTCCCCGTATGATCACTACAAAAAATAAAAGACATTCCAAGGTGATATAATTTTGTCCTAGGAAATAAGTTTGTAATGCACAAAATGAGGGTTCCTACACTTGTTTTTCATTATAGTGATGTCAAATTGGTGTTTCACACATACAAAATTAACAAGTGACTGATCACATGAACTACAAACTCTGCAAAAGATTAATAAAGCTAAATCCCTGACCTCCTGTGTTTTCTCTGTTGCTTTCATAAGTAACTCCTCACTGGTATTTTTCCTGAGGAAGCAAGGTATGAAATACAATAAGATCCTGTTCTTCAACTATGTCTGCTTTGTGGAACTAAATGAGGACAAAAAGCACAACATCGCCAGCGCTTGATTCCTCGAAAAAGGATATCTGAAGCAACGAAATACTATATTTCTTAATTGAACTATTTCTCTCCCTGCACGTAAAACCACTTTCAAAAAGAAAAGCATAGGAACTGAATGATCTTACCATGTAAATTATATTACGTAAGTTCAAATTCTGTATAATCAGTACAACTGTGGTGTACAAATCCAGTCCTGGTAAAGAACATAATTCTTCCACTGCCAGGGAAGTTTTGCTGTTTTCAGGTAGCTTAAGTAAGAGGCTAAGTACTTCTTCATCACATCTTTGAGTGAAGGCTATCACAAAGGCGCTGTAAAAAACCTATCACAACATATGTATATTAAAAATTTGTCTTCCTGGAATGCATGACCTTCCTCTGTAATAAATAAAATAAGAATTTCTCAACTAACATAATAATTTGCAATTATCAACAATATCGAAAGAATGAACTACACAGCTCTATATCAGATTGGTTTGTTCTCACTTTATATGCTTATGAACAGATGAAATGTGTTTCTTAAAAACATTCATTTTTATTTGTGAACAGGTCAATTATATGATCACTGATACCTTAAAGCAGGCATATTTCGAATGCTGTCCATATACATTCTAGCAGATACACCTCTTTCTAGAAATACCTGAATATCAAAATGCAGATATGTAAATCATTGTAAAATCAAATAATGTGGACCTTTTTCAGAGCACACACATAGATCTAACAAGTAAGTATGCCTACATGATACAATGATCACTTTGAGCCAGTTCAAATTTCTTAATTCAGTATTCCTTTGAGATGTAATTGTTTAACAGAAGAAGGGACAAAAGCCTAAGTAGACCTAGAAGTTAGACCTTCTAAGCAGACTACAATAAAAATTGTTGAAATAATGATTTCATTTTCTTCTAACAAAAATGTCACACAAAGACAAAAACTTTCAGCCTGGATAGATAAGCAGTTCTTAGCTAATCTTTGCCCTGAAATGTCTGAAAGAAAGCAAATGGCAGCAAGTCCAGGAAAATGACAGATAGAGCAACAGTACATAACTCAGGGCTCCACGGTAGTACTCCCTGGTACAGCATCCACTTGCACTGCCTCCACTTAATGATGATAGCAGCACCCAATGATGGAGATGCTTCACAAGAAGAACTAATTAGCACCCAAAGTTGGCCAAGATATGCAATTTAATTCTTTAGTTCCTGTGAACATTTTAATCTGCAATCTTTTGATTTTCAGACTTTTTTTTTTTTTTTCAGAATTTTGTTTTCATAATTCCAAATCATTTCCTATAGTTTTAAATGTTCACTTTTGGATTGTGCCTGTACAGATACCAGAATATGAGTGTAAATACAATTCTGCCTGCAGCATAAAAAGGTACTGATTTAGATTTTTTGTTTTGATGGGAATCTGACTCTTTTACACGATTTGAAATTCATATCCTCATTCCCACATGAACATTATAGTTTCAGTCCAGTTCTTATTCATTCTGTTCTTTATCTACTGGACCAAGTCCTTCTGAACTCATTTTGCAGCTTTGTGAGTACCAGAGCCATGCCAAACTCTTTATGTTCAGTAAATAAATGCTTATAATCTTGAGATTAAAGGGATTGTGTCATTTTGAAACATAATCCCATGGCACTGAGAATGGCCAGAGCACAATACTGAGGTAGAAAGCTAAGTGCACCTAGTGAGAGCAACTTACAGACTTACTCTTACCATCCCAGAATCAGGCACAGAAGTGCTATACAGTCACAGACATAGTAGGGCTGCACAGGGCTGGTGTCTTTAGCTATATAAACTATAAACATAATAGGTCATGCTTAAAATAGATATAGCTTAAAAAATTGTTTGTATATAATGACAAAGAGACTGTTCCAGTTGAACAGGAGAAGATTTAAGTGCACATACATTAAAATTCTATTTAAATATGCAAATGTGAGTAGTGTACATATATCTTAACTTTACATGGTACTTTGTAAGAAAAGAGCAAAGATAGAAAATCATTTGAGAATTCAGTCAATTAGCATTATTATTCCAGAATATCAAAGGTGCGCAGAATCACATTCAACTGAATCACTTCCAGATGACTCCTCTCATTACCATTTATGGTATCAAAATAACAAGCTAACAATAAAGGCAGCCACAGTGCCAAAGGAGTAGAGGAACAAATCATCGATAAGCAGTCACAACTGTATGAACTGCCTTTTTAATAGTCACACTTTTAACGCACAAAACTTGCAATTGTTTCTGCAAGTGGAACGTCAGTGACATCCAGTGGCTGCTTGATTGACCTGATCAGTTTATGCCAAATCTATCTCCAACTCTTTTCAGTCACACAGGCATTAACGGGAGAGAAAACCTGCAGTTAGTTAGCAGTTACCATATGATAGCAGTTACCGT
Source organism: Callipepla californica brunnescens (assembly GCA_023055505.1). Lineage (NCBI taxonomy): Eukaryota > Metazoa > Chordata > Aves > Galliformes > Odontophoridae > Callipepla > Callipepla californica. Next base: position 63,861,204 of record JALIRH010000002.1, read on the forward strand.
ATGATCATCTGGATCACGGGAAACATCAGCAAATGCAATACACACAGGCCTTCACTCAGAGGACCTACTCTATCCACTCTTTAGACAATATACAGTGGACAGGTAAAAAAGATAAGCAAAGGTGAGGCAAAATCCAGGTGAAAATATAAGAACAGTGAGGAGCAGACCGAGGAATACAAAACAAATCAGATTATGCTGTACAAGATTCAGACGTGCAAAGACAAAAAATGATTTCTTCACGGAATCTCATCTTCTAAAGTACCAAGATAGCAAAGCTCAAATTCAGCGTCAGCACAAAGTGAAACAGTGTTCAGAGTAATGAAGCAGCCCAATTTAGGCAAGACTGTTGCTAGTACAAATTGTTGTCTCAATACTTCACATTGTTTTTTTCAAGTCCCAAATCTCACAAACTTCCATATACAAGTTACAAATGAAATCAGAAGATTCCACACAATTTATCTGTCGTTTCAGTTGGCTCTGGGTAATCCTGTTAATTTAAATTTTTTGTTTAATCTTTTACCTTTGAAAAAGAGATACTAGCTTCCAAGATGTTATTGACAGTTTCTTCAGAAATGTTGACAGAAGAAAGAATGTCCAGCCTCAACTCAGTAACATTCTGCACATAATCCTTAATTTTCATATCTGGAAGAAAATAAAAATAGAGCTATCCATCCTGCTTAATTAAGTTCCCCACAGAATGCAGCTTCTTCTCTATTTCTTATAAGGGTTCATAAAGGGAATTAAAATTTCATACTGTATAAGTTACTTCTACATCAAATCTCAAGGTCCCTCTCCACAAGGAACATCCTCAACAGTTTGAAAATTACAACACTATCACGAAAAAGAAAAAAACAAAGTAGTGGCTCGGAGTGCTGAAAAAAGCCATAACTCACCATTCAAAAGATTAAAATTGCTGAGAAAAGCTACCACAGGATTTTCTGACAACTGAATCTCCCAGGTTTCAATCACTCTGTAACGACAGCCAAAGATTCATGCTTTAACAGAACTAAATCACTGACTTCAGTATGTACATGAAGTATCATGCACAGTGAAACAGCCCTGAAGAAAAAGGTCAGACACATTATACTTTGTGTGCACACCCCACATGCAGAAGGCACCTCCACAGACCTTTGTATGCTGCTTATATGTAATGCAGAGGCCACCACATTTCTTCCCTAATTGAGAACTTCACAATGGAAAGATATTTACAAACATTATTTATTCTACAAACAATGGCTTACGAAGAAGCACAGGTCTGGTAATGTCCCAGTGACATACGTTTTACTGAGCACAGACTTTTAAAACCTAGAGATGCAAAGCATTCCAGTTACGGACTACTTAACTTTATCTAATTTTACGTAATAGTGAACACACTTTAAAAATCATTTACTATTAAAACACTAGATATGGGACTACTATAAGAAAAACTCCAATGCTCACATTCTTTCATGTTATTTCAATAATTCACACAGAGCATTCAATCCTATCATAAAAATATTCAGACAAGCTGTAATAGCAACAGTTATAAGAGCAGTCACTTCTGACAATTAATTTGAAATGCAATGAATTTGAAATGTGCTGTCGCTGTTTTATTTAATTAATTAAAATTGATTATTTTCCCTCAAGTAATTAAGCAATTGTTTGAAACTATTTGGAGTTCAATCCTGACAGTTTAGGAGCACTTGTGAACCAGCAAGATTAGATATAAGAGCTCAGCAAATGCATGAAATATCCAGAATTTTGCTAAATAGGAACATAAATAATTTCTGTGATTAAAAATATTTATCCTGTAACTACGAAATGCATAACATGCATAAAATAACATCACTAACAACTGTTTGGGGTACTGAAATGTAAAGGGCTTTACTTTTGCAGGCGACTCTGAATGTTTTCCAACATTAGTTGACAGTTACAGCCACTATGAGTGGTATTCTGTAAGGCTCTCAGGAAGCTCTGTAGTTGATCAGAAAGTTTCAGGTTTATATATGCCATGCTTTCACAGTCTCCCTTGTTGAAAGTCAGCCACGTTCTTCCAATACTCTACAAAACGCAACAATCATTTTGTTAGTAAATTCATGAGGTCATGTTACTGCTTGATAAAGGCAGTCTTGGCAATCTAATAATGCTATCACTTATTTTCTCTCCTGAATATTCTCATTTCTGATCACGCTTTTTTATTTTTGCAGAAGTTTGTCACAGAACAATCGAGACTGGCAAAATTTACCTGTTCAGCAAAAGTCTACTTTAAGATACAAGCGCTGCCTCTTAGACCTGTTCACCTTAAAACAAATTTCCATTTGTGTCAGCAAATCCTCCAGGCAGACAGAATACAGACTAGAAGAGCTACTTAATGAGGAGAGGATGAAAATTCTGTACTAAAAGCATGAAGATAGTATTTTGTACTTGTGTGTACGTACACAGATGTGCATGCATCTGTGTGCGATAGCTAAAGGCCTGTTTCCTGCTCTAGATGAATCAAACTAAATGCCAGATGCTACTGTCTCCCAACCAGGACTGCAGGTAATTTCATGCACTGTTAAAAAAAAAATACACACACACAGGTATATATGGACCCCATCTGGTAAGCACAATTGCTATTTTAAATTGAACAGCTCTGTAGTTAGCTTGATTTTACATCTGTTCTCATAAGAATTTTAAACTATAAATGTACTCTGAGTACATTTGATGTACATGAGATTAGCAGTATCATGAAATATAAAAGAACTAAAATGTGCTGCTGTTTGGTATTGAATGGCAGTTCAGTTATTCTAGTTACTATAATTCAAGTTATATTAACAGCTTTTAAAGCTCATTAATTTAAATAATTCCTTCTTTGTATCAGTATAAATTACCTTTGAGCTACACCCATACAAGCAGCAATTTCATACAGCCCTGTGGGGACAGATCATTTTGACAGCAGGAGAAAAAAATAATATGACATTAGTTTCCCAAGTTTAATGTATTCTGTGAACAACACCTGTAGGGGTGAAAACTGTTCAAACCTGATAATGATCTTGAACCAGAGTGATTCCTTCAATTACAGAGATTACTAAGTGATGCATCATGCTATCTTTACACTTTGAAACAACACAGAAAAGGTTGCTGGTGACAACTGGTTCCTCTGTAAGAGAAAGAGTCCAAAGCTTAGCCAGTTAAAAATACATGTATATCAATCAGTACATGAAAAATTGACCATTAAAAATAAAGGGGGGGACAGAAAAAGGTAGATTTTTTTTCTAAAAGCAAATAAGCACAAGAATCTGATGTGTTAAAGGCATTTCTGGTCAATTTCATTTTTCATTAGAGGTCAAGAAGGTCTTGTTAGATTAAATTCCCATTGCTGTTCACCATTACATAATAAGAAATTATGCCCTTATGTCAATACAAGGTCTTTCTCAATGAGTTATCTTTAATGCCAACATGAAAAAAGTAAGTCAAAAGTCATACACATTAGAACAACTTGAAGTTATTCAGCTATAGCTAGCCAATCCACTGCCTCAGTGGCATTATGGTGTAATCTACCCAGAAGTGGGAGGTAAAACTTCCATTATACACTTGCTCAGCTTTTTATTTCTATTAGCTGGATGCTGCCTATTGCCAACTCTTGATCATTGAAAAAAACCTCCACAACTTTATTCACTTCACTAACCTAACCGAAAAAAATACAGCAAAAAAAAATATAGGACAAAACCCAAACGCCTATACAGACTTCCACTTGTTCTGTGAGTTGAATCAAGCAAAGAAGGAACAAGTCCTGACATTCTAGAACAACCCCAGGAAGCAGGGAAAGAACACACAGCTAAAAATGTTAGAAGAAAGAGAAGCTGCAAGACCAACTGCTTTCACTGAGATTTTGAATCAATATGGTCACTCCAGAAACCATTCCTTTATGAGATCAAAATATTTCCCTGTGCCTTTGCTGGTTACATTTCCCTGCATTAGTATGCCTGCAATGCTCTGCATTGCCCAGAATAGTTCATTTATACAAAAGTTTTCTCAAAGTCTTAACAATACAACTAGCACACAGTGATCGAGTCATAACCATGGTAACCAACCTGAGAAGATTTTAAGAATATTCAAAACGGCAAACTGCAACTTATGGAATAGTAGAACACTAGCAGGGTGTAAATGATTCTGAAGAATTTGGCATATTTTAGAAGCTCTGTGGAAAGATTAATGAGAACATGTTACTTTCATAACAAGTATACCATAACAAATTTTCAGTGACTATGTACAACTGCAATCATTAACGAACCATGGTAGGATTTCAATATTAACAGTTATACAACTACCCATTAATCCAATATTTGTCTGTGCTGTTTCAGAAATGTTTCAATGGAGTTTAAAAAAAAAAAAAACACAGTTTTTCATCAAGGTAAATCATCATCAAGTATTTTAGCAAAATCATAACTGTTGTTAACCGAGTTTTCAGAAGCACATTGCTCACAGTACCTCCTGAATTGACAACGAAGAGCAGAACACAATGTACCTCTGAAAATCAGCATTTTAGAATAATATATCACATTTCTAGCACTGATTTTCATTTTTAAATGTATTAGGCTAATACCATATTTGCCTAAAATGAAACAAATATCTAGATAACACACTATAGTCATACATCAGCTTCATTATGCTGTTTCTCTGTTAGGCTACGTGAGCTGGACTGGACCATTAGTCCCATCAGTAAGACCCCTAGAGCTGTCTGCAGCAAGCTTCTCATGAATTCCACAGAGCATTATTAAAATCAGCAACACTGATCTAGGAATATTTCAATTGAACAAGTTGTTAGTAAATGCTTTCCAAAAGTAGAATATCCTCTGTTACTAGCTCAGATTACATTTGAGGAATGTGATAAAAATGATCATGGGCTGAGGCTTCCTTCATAAACTACATTTGTTAAACTGAACATCTCAGTATATACACATTATGGTTAAAACAGATGAGTGTGAATTGTATGGGAACTGCTGAACCACAGCCTGAACCACTGATTGATAACCTGAGGCGAGCACTGAGTCAGACGCAGGGGCACAGGTGAAGATAATGTACCTGTGTGAATGGAAGGGGTGGAGTCTGGCTCCACCTCTCCCAGACCCCAGTTAAGGGCTGACCACCACCAGGGAAGGATCTCTTGTTGGAGATCCCTCCCTAGTGGAGTTACTGGCAAGCCTTGACCATCTTCAAAGGTGAGCCACTCTTTCCTTACTAATTATTTATATACCATCTTCGGCACTATTTCTTTTGAGTGCTATTCTTGGGGGTTATTTGCCCTACAGTGGATATACATATAAAACTATATATATCAACTACATTATATGTGTTCATATAATAAAGTTTTTCTGTTAATCACATATGTGTGTATACAAGTACATGTACTATACTAGTACCTTCTAAGGGACACATTCTTTGCATAAGACATCACCAAATTTAAGTTACTTTCACTCACTCTTGGTCCCAGTCTTCAAAAGAAGGATCACTTAAAACATCAATAGACACTTTTTTGCTTTTTTTCCCCCTCACACAAAGAAATAATTACTTCCTGAATTTTCTCATCATTGAAGAAAATGGATACACGTGCTGCAATATATTTCCTGTTCTCAAGTATGCAAAATCAATTGCTTGAGGAGTTAGTGCAGAAACTGGATTTACTTTGTGAATGATTTCAAAGCACTTGTTCATTCAAACCCTGAAGCCTAGTCAGAGGATAATGAAGAGTTTGTCAGTTATAAGAAGTTTGAATGAAACTGTGGTTCAGTTTTTAGAGCTGCAAGGTTTTTGAAACAACTAATATCTTGAAATATTTGATCCTGTAATCATTCCAAAGAAACCACCTTGAGCATCAATACAGATTACTGAACTTGAACCATATGATATAATTTGATACAAAATACACCTAGTGCACACAAAATAATGAAACGCAATATTGTTTTATAAAGGCATAAGTATGAAATATAATAGTAATTAATAAAAAAATTGAGCAAGCTGCATAGAGTTATTTTGTCACTACTGGACTTTGGTACATGCTTAAAGTAGTACATAGAAATTGCTCACCTCAAATCCTTTTCCAAAGTTATTTTCTTCCTGTTATGTTCTGTGAAATATGGAAAAGTAACATGCAATATTTCTTGCATGATCTCCAGAGTTCTGTTTTGCGACAGAGTAGAAACATTTCCGTATTGTCCATTATTGAAAAATGAATCAATAAAGTCAACTACCTGAAGCTCAGTACTGTTTGCATGCAGAGTTCCTTTTGTAACAGCAAGGTCAGAAATCATATGAAAAAAAAAATTCTGAAAAACTGAACTAGAAATATAAGTATTATTTAATATGTCTCTGCTAAGATGATCATCAGCAAACAACATACCAGTGTAATCTTCTTCAGATTTATTCTGGAATAGTTCCAGAAAGTCAATAATATCTTTAACAACCAGCAGCAGATCTGATGATTTTTCAATAGCCATAAGAAGGATGAGAGGTTGCATCATTTTAGAATAATTTTGATTATTGCACTCACACAGAAAGCTGCTCGCAATCTCTTGTATGTCTTCAAATGCTCTTAACACAGCCTCTACAGATGATACATTAAACTGCGGTATTAATACATCAAGAGCTGCTGAAGAGGACTGTCCAGAAGCTAACCTTAGTAACTGAAACTCTTGTTCTATCACAGCAAGTGACTGTCTAACATTAAAATTTAACAACAAATCTTCTAGGCTTTTAACAACAGGAAACCAGATGTTCTCAATGTTATCGGATATATTATTGTTCCCATTTAAAGATGATAATACCATAAGCACCGAGTAAGCTTCCTTTCCAACAGAAGACAGTGTCATTAAAGGCTGAACTATAGAAAGGAAAGAATAGACAGCTTCTATATCCAAGAGTCCAGAAATTTCACTTGTCATGTTCTTGACATAAGGAAAGACAATCTCTATAAGTGATATTCTTGAGTGTTTGTTCCAACTTAAACCACTATAAAGATCATTCAGCTGTTCAAGAACATATTCAGACATCTCCATTTCTGCTGCTGGCATACTACTCAGAGTTTCTATGATTTGAAAAGCCACTTTTCTCTTTGACGTGGAGGAACAGTTGACAATTGAGTTTGTATTATTTTCCTGCAGAGGCATAGTGTAGAGGTATAGCTCATTCCAAAAAGCTAGCAGCTCTTTAAGAAGTGAACCATTTATATGACGGAGCTCAGAGAACTTAAGAAGAACAGAGTTCCATTCCTTAATCTGATAAAAAAAGCAACTGAGATTGTGAGTAATATCAGTCTGAAAAAAGTCTTCCACTGTGCACAAGAAGCTGTCATTCAGAATTACAAATTTCAGTTCTTTGATGACATTTAAGACTGCATTATGGTTCAGAGAAAAATTACTTTGCATAAAGTCACAAGGTTTAGAAGTGGGATCACTCTGAGGAGTTACTGTTCTGAGAATCCAGCAGAATTCTGAAGAAAAACAAATTGAGGCCTCTGCAGGTTCATCAGGTGTATCTGTCAGTTTCTCTAGTAATATCAGTAGACTTTCTACTTGATTAGAGATCTCTTCTTTGGTAAATATTGGCATTTGTGCTTCTTGAGTCAATACAAAAGTGTATACATCATCGAGTGCTTCTGTGATGTTGCTATGAGCTAGACTTTCAGTAAGGCTGAGGACATCAAGGAGAAGATGGAACATCTCTTCTACATCCCCTTCTTGAAATAGTTGCATGATTTGCCATAAACCAGTCAGGTTCCAGTTACATGAACTGTTCTCAAATGTATCCCACCAGTCTATTAATATTCCTAACTCAGAGGTCTCAATATGCAGAGGTTTGATATTTTTAAAGAAACTGTCCAAGCTCCTCTGGACTTGTTTGAACTGACCTATCAAAAACTCAATATCTATGTTCTTCAGATTTTGCACTACGGATATAATGAGCTCCAGAAACTCCCTATCATCTCCTATTGGAAAACTAGCAAGGCTAGAAGTCTTGAAAATTTTGAGTGCCTTTCCTACCAGTTTATCATTCAGAGCTGCTTTTTCTATCAGTCTCTCAAGAAAGGTGTTGTATTCACCCTGCAATTCATGAGGCAAGTTTGAGTAGAGCTTACTGAGTTTACTAATCGCAGCTTGAAAAATCTCCATTGACAAACTGATATTTTTCTCATCGATCCCTATATCCAAAGGAGAGGAGCTGCTTTCTTGCATTCCAAAAGTTTTATTTTTGAGAAGATATTGTATTTCTGACATAAGTTCTATTGAGGAAAGCAGAACATTGTGGAAGGGATTAAGGAATGCCCTTGAAGTCCTGTTAGATCCATAGACTGAGTGATTGAAATTGGTATCATTAGATGTATATGGCGAGTGCCCCATTAAATTATTCACAGACATCTGTATTAGTCCTCCAGAATTGTTTAGGAGTGTAAAAATGTATTCAAGCACATTAATGTCATCTTGTACATTAAATTCTGGGAGAATGACTCTTAAAGTTCTTGCTATCATATTAAAATAAATGTTTACACAAATCACATCAGAACCAGTTACAGAGCACTCAGGAATCATCAAATTAAAAATCGAATTAATGAAATCCACAATGCTTTTTAGCTTAGTATCCATCTCCGTGTTTCCCAGAGATTGCAGTAGAAATAAAATATGCTTTGCATTTTCAAGGCGAGAAGGTGATTTGTATTTTTCACTGAAATTATGAAGTTTGTGAATCCACCCATCACAATCCTCTACTTCCTCTATTATACTGTAAGATTTGAGAAAGGAATGAATATGGGATGAAAAATTCACTTGTGAATAGCTTATGTTTTTCAGAATACTGTCAAAAATTAATTTTGTAATATTCTGGAAAATGTTGGCACAAACCAAATATTTGTATTGATGTGCATACGTTAAGAAAGAAGCAGTGTCCTTTATCTCAGCAAGAATAGATCCAAGTTCTTTTTGGGAGAGTCTGAGAATAGTAGAAAGTGAATTCCCAATGGAAAACTCACTGGAACCCCTTTCTCCCTTAGATCCTCCCAAGATGAATGTATTTAGCCAAAAATTCAAAAAGTCTCTATTAACAACCTTTAGTATAGATTGCTGAAATTCGGTTACCACAACTTCAATCGTTTCTAAAATATCATCTGAACTGTTACCTTTGAGCGAGCTTTCAACATCAACTGCATTTTCAAAAACACTTTGAATTATAGCAAGGTAAGTTTCAAAATCTTTCCAGTCACTGGAATTACCACCTTCAACTATGATTTTCAACAGATTCATTGCTGATGTAGCTTCAACAATTGCTATAGTTGATCTATTGCACAGTTCAACATGAGTTGTATTTAAAATGCTTTCAGAGAGGTCTGTTAAATCATTTCTCAGATAGACAAAAAAGGTTGAATTCAAATTTAAGATTTTGGATGTTTCTTCAAAAATCTCTGTCCAGGTTTGAAGCCACATATAAGTACAATGCAAAGCAGAAGGCATACTTACATTATCTTCCAAGTTTGTTATATTAAAGAAAACACTGTCCAATGGAAGCAGGAGACTGTTAAATTCTGCTGAAAGATTTACAGAACTGACATTTGATAAATAAAAGCCATTGCACCCAGTATTCACAATGCATTCTGGAGAGATGTCAAAAAAATGTTCCAAATAACAAAAGACAGCTGTTTCAAGGTCTTCATCTGAAAATAAAGTTTTAAGGCTGCTCAGAATATTATAGACAACTTGTAATTCTTTTTTGCCTTCCTGTGCAAGAGACCTGGCCTGAAACTCTGAGAAATTGTAAAAGGTCAGTAATTTTTCACAGAGAGACTTACTGGTAAAGTTCCAGAGAAGATCAAAAGTTTCAGATAAAAAATCAGAAACTCGGTCCATATCTTGGAAATCATTCCATGCATGAAAAGATGAAGTATCCTTTGAGGTGTTATAAAGAAACATCAACAAAGCATTATTGCTCTCAGTGTCTAAGAGCAGATCAGCGTTCTGATACAAAGAGAAAAGTATCTGAAGAAGTGATTCCACACTACTACTGTTTAATTTTTGAATGTCTTTAAAGAAATTGGGAACAATTTTGCCTAACTCTTGTACTCTGTACATAAAAGTTGCATTTGAGAGTAATGAAAATGAGGTATTACTCACTCCATGACGTGTACTGAAAGATGCACTGACATGACTGTCAGTCAATGATACAATCTCATAGAGATTCCTTAGGAAGTTTTCACTTAAGTATTTTAGATGGCTCAACGTAGCACTATTTAAATTTCCCCAATCAGTTAGGATATTTTTGAGCAATAGCATACTTCTATTAAGGCTTTTTTTATTTTCTGTAACAGAAAGTATAACTCCAGATAAAGACTCCAGTACGTCTTCAATTTCCACTTGACTTACGTGAGTGACCCCAGAATCAAGTTCACGAGACACAGTTTTCACCTTTTGCCAGAAAATATCTGTTTTCTCTTTCATCCAAATTCTCAGATGATCCTGTACATATTTTTGTATTGCATTATAGAATTCAGAAACTGCAAGTGAGATGTTTGTGGTGGATTCCTTCCCCTCCATCAATATAATCACTTGACTCAAGGCAGTTTCCATTAGAGACTGGAGGCCTGAAAGAGCTGAGAAGTCAAACATCATAATTTCTTCTATGATTTCTGCAAGATGTAAAATGGGATCCATTTCCTTTTCACTAGAATTCCATAAATTTTCTTCTGTCTTCTGGAACTCTTTTATGGATGTCCAATTCCTGAAAGATTAAGCAGAATTGTTTTTTCTCATTGGTTACGTAGCAGACAGGCAAGAGTTGATTAAATAAATATTTGTTTTTACTTATAAAATATAGTTGCATTTACTTGAGTCAAAGAAAGATAAATTATTATTCAAATAGCAGACAAAAAATAATTACTACAAGACTTGAAATAGCTTAACTGACCATCACTTTGGTTTTCAAAAACATGGCAAAAAAACCTGAGAAGTCACAGACATTCAAATTTAACCCTGAATATAGGCATCTAGGTTAAAAAAGCATACACTTATCAGCAATTATAATCAAGTCCAGAAGCCACAGAGTCAAACACCTTTTGTTTCAAGTACCTCACGTATTCTGAGGTTGAAAATAGTTTTCTCCTTAAGTATTTTCTTTCATCACTTAAAAAGCAGAAAGCCACTTAGCATTTAAAACGTATGTGAAGGATTTTGTGTTTATTTTGTTAGTACTATTGCAGAGAGGAAACAGTGCATGCTCTAGAAACAGTTTTGCAGATATTTCATCCTTACAAAAATCTAGTTCGTACTCTACATATTAAAATAATCTGAGATTCTGAAAACCAAAATCATAGGTTCCATGCTCCTAAGGAGAGTCCATTTTAATCACAGAACTGCAGGGGTTGGAAGGGACCTCCAGAGGTCATCGAGTCCAACCCCCCTGCCAAAGCAGCTCCCTAGCCCAGGTTGCACAGGCAGGCATCCAGGCAGGTCTGGAACATATCCAGAGAAGGAGACTCCACCACCTCTCTGTGCAGCCTGTGCCAGTGCTCCATCATCCTCACAGCAAAGAAGTTCCCACGCACATCTGCGTGGAACTTCCTATACATCAGTTTGTGGCCATTTTGCCTCGACCTATCACCACACATTGCTAAGAGTCCAGCCTCATCCCTTAGCCTACCTATCCTTAGATACTTATAGACGTGGATCAGATCCCCTCCGTCTCTTTTTTTCCCAAGGCAGAACAGACCCAGGTCTCTTAACCTTTCCTCTTAAGGGAGGTGTTCCATGCCTTCCATCATCTTTGTAGCCCTCCGCTGGACTCTTTCAAGGAGATCCCTGTCTTCTTTGTACCAGGAATCCCAGAATTAGAAACAGTAGTCCAGATGAGGCCGCACCAGAGCAGAGAAGAGCAGAGGGGGAGGATCACCTCCCTTGACCTGCTGGCCACACTCTTTTTAATGCACCCCAGAATCCCATTGGCCTTCTTGGCCACCAGGGCACACTGCTGGCTCATGGCCAGCCTATCATCCACCAGGACACGCACGTCTCTCTCCAACAGGTCATCCATCAGCCTGGATGAGTGCTTACAGTTATTCTTCCCTAGGTGCAAGACTCTGCACTTGTTCTTGTTAAAGTTCATCTGGTTTGTAACAATACATCGCTTGTAACAATACATTCCTTACACTGCTTCCCAGTAACTCTGAACAGCACCAACTATTTGGAAGAAAAAGTGTCCAAAGTGAAGACGGGGTAAAGAATTCCAGAGTTAAAGAAACTGCATTGACTAGTTCAACCTTACCATGCCCAGGAAATAAATGTGGAATAATCTGGCAAATCTTGCAGAAATACTGATAAATAATGACCTAAGATAGTCTCCAAACTGAGCTTTTGTCTAGAACATAGAGATGCTTCTAATCCACCTGTAAAAAAAAAAAAATTCAATACCAAATGACAGATCAAAAAAGCTTTATAAACAACGTGATCAACTCACACTTAAACAGCCTGAAAACTTCTATCAAAAATAGTAGGACTTGTATTTCTCTCTCTATGTATAATCAATAAAATAGATGTTAAAAGAATGAAGCATGCAATTTTTAGCAAAAGGTTTCATCTTAGTCCTACTGGGTTATTCAAACGAATGAAATACATTAACAATAAATATCATCTGTACAGAAGATACATCTGTATCAGTCAACTCCAGAAAGAAAAAAAGGAAAGATTGAAAATATCTTTTGAACTACATATGAACTGCTGAGAGACTAGAAAAAAATAAATTAGTTTTGTTACATAAAAGGTGTGCTTAATGCTGCACTCAGAAACTGAAATGAATTTTACTGTTTTTTTCTCCTTGGAATTTCAGTAAAAAAGAAGTTTTGTGAAATTTAATTATTCATTCATGGAAAACCAAAACATGTGAACTATAACTGATTAAAAAATTGTGCAATCAGTTAATGTTTGAACAGCTTACTTCACTAGAACAGTTCTTTGATTAAAGAAAAACTGCTTATTTTTTGCATTACATTTCTTAGCAGCACACTTCCTGATGAACTTTTAAACACATTTCTGATTAACTCTACAAACAAAATGGCAGAGGGGTGAAAAAGGAAAATGTTTGCAAAAAACATACCTGTAGCAAGATCAAGACCCTTCAAAAATCTTTATAATTGTCATTAAAAAAAAAAAAAAAAAAAAAAAAGCCACTGAAGTCTTTCAGAAGATGGAAATGTAAATGGTGAAAAAATGTAAGCATTGTGAAAAAGGGGAGAATACTTAAAGGAAATGAATGGTGATCTTCAGAGAGGTTTTTGTTTGTTTGTTTTAAATCTGTATGGATCTGCACTGTGCCATGTTTCCTAGCCCATTTGTACCACAAGGCGTTGAAAAGAGTAATACAAATATTTTATCAGAAATAGTTCTAAAATTGCACAAATCTCTCCCACTCCTCAGGGGACACCTGAGATTTTTTTCAAAAAGTTTTCTACCAAATAAGGATAAAACTAATATACTTCAAGAAAGGTAGTAGCAGATGGGTCAGGACATACGAAATAACACAAGATGGGATGAAGGAAATCAAGCATGAAAGTCACTGACAAATCTGAAACCAGTCTAGAAATATCACTACATTGTCGCCAGCTCATTTGGTCTCCTATTTACATACTGGACTTGAAGCCTTCCTGACAGATTACCTTTGGGGGAAAAAAAAAAAAAAAAAAAAAAAAGAGACTCCAACCAGGTTCAACCAGTTTAAATTTTCTCAACAGAAATAGATGACAGAAAACATTTCTAAAAATCACAGCTATTTTACCAAGTCAAGCTTATTATATCACAAATTTTCTTTGCTTACAGTTTATTCAGTGGTTGAAATAAATTGAAACAGAAAAACAAAGAGTAGAAGTGTTAAAATTACCAACTTTTCCCTTACAAAGGAATACTGTCCTCTAAAATAGACATAAGGCAATAAGAATAAATCCTATGCAGTGGAGTAACTGTTTACTTACCTAATTGATCTCCTGTGGAGCCTGCTTCCTCATCTGTGTACTGAGCTACCTCACACAGCCATTGGACAAAAGTTGTTAAATACTTCCAGTACGGACTTTCCTCAAAAGTAAAAAGAAATTCTTCAAGAGTAATATTAATTCTGAAATGACACAGAGAACCAGGTGAGCATGGTTAATCCAGTGATTTCTTTACAAAGATAATAAGCTTGTGAATACATGCAGATTCTCTGCAAGTCTTTAGCTAAATTTATTACTATTTTGTGCACATGAACAGTGTTACTGACTTCAGAAAATAACTGAAGCAAATAGGCCAATGTCCAGGCTATGTTTCATTTCCTATTTCTTTACTGGAACAGCATAGTTATTAAGCCACTCCAAGCACATCTTTATCACTACACAGAGGTTTCCAAGTAGTAGGAAATTCTAAAATGCCTTTTATAAGACACCAACAAGGTTCTCTTATTCAAGAGTAGTATTTTGAAATTGAAAACAATATCAAGAAATGCTGCATCTTGGCCTTTGCATTACTAAGCAAACAGAAGACCCTGCGTTACAATAGCAAATAAAAAGCTTTTATTGCTCTTCAGTGTTACTTAAACACAGACTTATGCTCCCAGGAGTCTCTTAGCTCTATCAGAACTTTTGATGCTCATAAAATAAAATGTAAAACTACTAGTCTTGCTGGCAATTTTGAAGTTATTTAGATACACAGGAGGCAATTAACCATCATCCAACAGGAAAAGGGAAAAGAGTGATATAAATTTTCTAAGGTTTAAGACATTATTAGTATTTGTGGATTTAATCTCTGCTGCTAATTCAGTTTGTGGAGTTTCTGTTAGATTCTTGGATGATCAGACTTAATGATATGATTGTTTCAATAATAAATACCTCCCTTAAGATCTCACATGCATCAATAATCCAGGCAAACTTGTGAAAAGACAACTACATTTGTGATCTTGAACGTCTTTCCACAATAAACATAACTCCCCATTAATGGTGTGATGCTCATGCTACACATGAGCAAGAATAATAATATACTATTCTGTCTTAAAGCACTTCATTGGCATAGAGATTTGTTTATAATAAGCAGAAGTTTAACCCTAGCTATTCATTTACTCATTATGATACCTTACTGCTTGCTGTTATCGGTACCTTTATGTGCATATGAAAGATACATACAGTGAGAAGAGAAGCTGTTCCTCACAAGAGCTGAAACTGATGTCCTCCTCTGTGCTCAGCAACTGACCAGTTTCACAGTAATAAGCAAAATTTTCAGCTAGCTCCTCTTCTATTTCCTGCCATCCCAGATAATCATCCGTTATTGAATCTGTCAGGTTCTGTTGTCCCTGAGTTACTTCGTGCAGAAGCAGGACCTTTCGTGGTAAACAGAACAGTAGTGTGAAACCAGTAAAAGGCAAACTCTCTTGATTTTTTGGTCCTGATTCTTAGATTTTTGCAACACAGTGTTCTTGAAATCCAACACATTTAATGCTCAAGGTTTCAAATATTATCTTTTTTTTTTTTTTTTCCTGGAAACCACAGCTATATAACTTGTTTAAATATATCACATTCACTCTAAGGACCACATGTGCTTTTCCCCCAGGCATATTCTAATCGGTTTAAGTAATCAGTTACCCTCACTCATTAATAGCAAACACTAAGCAGTAAGCTATAGCCTTCATTAATTTATTTCATTTTGCAATCCCAATATAAGTAAAGCACTGCACGTAGAATTTAAACAAGAATTCAGAAATACTTACAGCTGCCCTTAGCGACTGGAGCTGGTTGCTTTGCTTGAAAGCCACCTCTGAGTCGTTGCCAGTGCACATATATATGGCTAAATTATCAATGGCTTCAGAGCACTGTGGATGCCTCAGGGCATTCCCAAACATCGTAAGCACGTCAGCACAGATATGGGAAGAGTTGCTCATCAACATCTAAAATGTAGTGAATATGCTGCCACTTTAAAAACGCATTAGAGGATAATGTAACAGATTCAATTA
This sequence comes from Callipepla californica brunnescens, assembly GCA_023055505.1. NCBI lineage: Eukaryota > Metazoa > Chordata > Aves > Galliformes > Odontophoridae > Callipepla > Callipepla californica. The sequence goes on from JALIRH010000002.1 coordinate 63,877,167, forward strand.
ACACTCCATTTTAGCTTCTTACAAGTGAATATAAGATTTAAAAGACTGAAAAAAGTACAAAGTAAGGTTGGACCAGAATGCTGCTGAATGAGAAACTAGATACTCTACTTAGCAAGTAGAAATAACTCTGTGCAGCCTTATGTGAGCTAATATACAGACATCAAATATCATCGTACCTGTTTCAGCTCCACAAAAAGCTTTTTGATGTCCAGCTGAATGGACTCATTTCTTTGGGTAAAGGGAATCAGTTTCTCCAGGCTACGTAAAGCTTCTGTAAGACAGTTCCCCATCACCACATACAAAAAATATGTAACCTACAGAGTGATTCAGGGGTACGAAAGTAAACTGTGCATGCCATGGTTTGAAAAACACAGCAGTTGGAGACAAAAGTTCCAAACTGATTAAGACAATGCCCCAGCCCAAAGCCCTCAATCATCTGCACAAAGCAAAAACTGCACATATGCAGTCTGCTCTTCTGAGGATCAGACTGTTCCCCTCCCACAACCCCTTACTGGAAAAGGTTCAAGACATGAAAGAAAGACCAGTACTCCTACACCAGCAAAGCATGACTTTATTCTCTGTCACAGTTTAGAGTAGCTCAACTGACTTCAGCAAGCTTCCATGATTTTAACGAGAGGAAACGGAAGTCCTGTTCAGGCTTCTAATTCTTAATATTGTAGATAAGTTTAGACACTTTCCATACATAGATAATGATTTAGCTAGCAAATTCTTTTGAAATACATAAAGGTTTCCTTATTCCATAAACACCCAAGCAAAACTGTAATCTCACTCTTTTCAAGTAAAAGACAGTCCCAGAAATGTTACTATGATACATCAGGGCCTGCCAAAACCACTATCAGCAAGGCTGCCACACACATACAAACATTTAGTGAATCCCTGCAATAACTGCCTCTGGACAGTGCAAGTAATGAGTAACCACCACACATCTTTACCATCAGTGAAGTTTAAATACTGCGATATGACGTTCCTCACAGCTCCATCTACCAGACGTAATCTCTTCACAACAGACCACTGAGGCACAGCCTGCAGCGCAGCCTGCATCTTCTTCAGATACAGGATTCTGCAAACAAAAGAAGCAGAACTGTTGTGTGCAATAAGCAAAAAGGTAAAAGTTGCTGGAAAATTGTTTTTATTATTGTGTAGTCCCTCTATCATCTGTATCCTTGTAAAGTAGTAATGTACAGTTTCCTTGTATAAAAACAAACTAAATTCCAGAACATCTGCTAAACTGTTGAACAATTTATCCACAATTCTCTCTCAAGAGTAGATAATGGATTTTACAAAATCCTTAGCAGACTAAGAAGGGAGCAAAATAGCAAAGAATCCCTCTGACTTGCAGCAGCCACTGAGCAGTCTCTCAGGTGAGGAGTGCAACCAGTTTTAATGAACAAGTCTACTTTTTTCAGACTAATTTCCCTGAAGGATTAAAACTTTAATGAAAGGAAAGATTTACATGCAAACATCTCCTTTCCTTCTTTTCACAGTAAAACATGGAAAAGTTTTCCACAAAAAAAGTACATTCTCCATCAAGTCACTGTAATAAATAAATAAATAAATAAATAAATAGCTTACGAACAGCCAAAGCTGGGAAAAAGAGGCACTGGTTGCTATTCCGTCAGAGGCTGTTGGGTTATACAATGCTGTGCTTAAATCTCATGTTCATTCATATGGTGAGAAATGCTGTTCTTTTATTTTTCTGCTCAGATATTTTTCTAACAGAAAAAGGACTATATCCACTTCAGAAGTAAATTAAACCAGTAATGAACAGAACCAAAGGTTGTGTGATCAACTCCTACTTTTGAGTGTACTGTACAGAAGCTCCTTGTATCTTTCAGATTTATCCTCAAACACGTAGTTAACAGGAAGTAGCTAACAGGAATACAATCCCTACAACAACAAAAAAAATCCAATGCACGTCAGACGCGCTGGACTTGCTATGCATGAGTAGATTGATCCTATGGCAAACTTGCATGAGAAACATTACCGTGTGACAGCAACTATATGAAAAAATTAGACTGTGTAAAATGAAGTAGAGTATTCAGACTCTAATTCATCATGCTGCTTGTTTCTATGAGTCTTGATAATGTACTCAGGCCTTCTACTAAACCTTTGAAGTAGGAATACTCTGAATCACAGATAAGATTTCTTTTTCAGAACATGTATGCATTAAAGCAATTATCTGACTGCATATGAGGTTCTGAATTACAGAGTAAGGAATAAAATCACGAAACAGTCAAAAGTCAGAAAGAGATTAAACGTGATGTGAAAACAAGTATTAAATTTAATCTGAACTTTGTAACACAAATTGCAGGAAGATAAGTATAACTTACAGATCATGAGGTGCAGTATGTTCTTCTGAAAAATAAGCTTCTGATTTCTTATCCCATTGCTGAATCAGGGTATTTATTTCTGAGACAATTTTCCTAGCCTCTTTGTCTTCTAGCAGCATTAAATCAGCTATGACTCTTTCAAGTTCTGAAAGAAGATTCTGCGAGTGGCTGCTGCTGAACCATTGCTCAAATACCTAACAGATTGGAGGCAAAGCAGATACATGTTAGAGAATCAAAGCTTACTTATTTAGACAATACACAGACTTTGCATGTTTTTTGTTGGTCGTTTGTTGAGTGCATATTTGTTATTTTAATAAAGTGGGCAGCCCTAATTTGCTGTAAAAGACAACCAGCTCACCAAGGGAATTCCTAGAGGCCAACAGCTGACAGTACTTCCTTGTGATAGCAACATGACCTTGCAAACAGCTATAAAACATGACTGAAATTATTACTGGAGGCCTAAAATAATCATTGTCTTGGCAAACACATTAAGTGATCATTTTGAATCATCATAGACCAGTACAACTTTTATCAAGGCAGGAAGTGAAAGGCTACATTTTTAAAAGAAATTCAAGTTCTACATGCTTCCCGTAGACAATGCTGCAAAAACCACAAGAGAGCAGTTTGATACACATATAATATTTTTTAAAATGTTTTAAAATGAAAGAACAGTAGTGTTTTCCTTAAGAAGCATCTGGTTGATTCTTCCTTTTCTCTACATGTCACCATAGAGACCGCATGCCCTGCTGTTTTGCCAGAGGAGAATTTTGCCATCCTGGAGATTTACTCTTATTTGCACCTCAACACACTTCAGTCACTATTGCCTGAGATAGTGGAGGAGAATTAAAAATGAATGTTATATTCCCCTTTCAGTTTTGCCCAAGTACAGGCTCAGGTGAGATAGTAAATTGGTTTTTCTTCTGTCAGAACTCTGTAGCAGCATATGTTTCACTATACTCTCTATTCAATTTCAAGCCTGCATTTGAGTTAATGAGAAAATCTGATTAAATTAACGCAAGGTAATAGATTATACTTCTACTGTAACTGTTATTTATAAGAATGATTACTTTCTGTTACCAGTAAAATGAAAAAAAGTTCACAGCGACAATATTTAATGTCTAACTCAGATCTTTTAACTGAGTCACTGCCGACAGCCTACATGCAAAAACTGACAGATTAAATTCCTAAAGTCTACCTGTGCATAGAGTCTGAGCTTGCTGACAGAGTGGATGAGATACAGTTTGGCCTCTTGCCATGTTGAAATACAGCTTTCTTCATTATTCTCTTTGTTTGCTTCATCTCCTGGCACACTGGACAGAGCAGAGCACACAAACTGCTCTATTGTCTCTCCTGTGGGAATCTGGCAGGGATGCAGGAAAAGGATGAGTATGTCAGAAAGCTACAGAGTATTATCTCTGCTATCAATTTACTTATCTAATGAAAAGGAACAATCAAAGCTCATTTAATTCAGCTTAGTGTTCTTGGGTATCCCAAATGCAGAGCCCCGTGCAAAATACCCACAGCCCCATTTAGGGTACCTGCACACCAGGCAGAGTAACAAGTCTTGTCTGTACAAGGAATTTCAATCCTGTACCTACACCAGTGTTGCTACTTCAATATCCATGCTGTCAGTGAAATAACTTGACAACTACATAGAGTACATACACTATAATTTTGCATATATAGAATAATTATATAGGAACAACTTCACAAATATAAGAATTACTGATGTATAAAGCATTCAGTGCAATTATACCATCTCAATGATAATACACAGCAAACAATTTTAAAATTGAAGTTGGCAGACTGCAGCAATGTGACCAAGGGGACAGACCTTTCCCCTGATAGTCTGACTTCTAAATTCAGTGTTGAATGATTTATTTTTTTGGATCATATACATTTTATGAATGCCTTCTAAAATAATTTAGTACATCTTAAATCTTCCTAGTAGTGTCCTTCTGAGGTACTTCCCATTCTAACCCTCTTTCAACTGTGAGTAGATTTACTGAAAGTTTTGTAGATATGCTGACACCAAACCACCTTGGACATTAGAAACAGAACTGAAGTCCTCAGAACAGACATTGTCCAGGCTTCAGTACCTCTCTTCATACCTTTTGATGGTTCTCAGTGCCCTAACACAAGCACATAATATGAAGATATTGGCTTAATCTCTAAAAAGCTAGTAAGTGAGTGTCCTGAGATTACACAGCCTACCATGGATAGCAGGCTGCAGTCAAATATTCTTTCAAATTTATCACACTGGCCAGCAGTTATGTCATTAAAAGGCCATTCAAAGGGAGCTTAGTTTATTCATTAATGTAATTTGTCCATATGCATAAATCACCTGTTTTTTTAATGAGCTCCAGACTACACCTGGTAAAGAGCAAAGAGATTTCTGACACCTACCAGCATTCAGATACTGGACTTTAGAAGAAATTTAACAGATGTTCAAGCATTCTGCAGATCAAACAAGAACATCACAGGAGAGCACACTGGTCCAGAAGAAACAAAAAAAAGCCCTCTCTGAGATGAAAATTTTCCTTCAAAATTTGACATGCCACTGAGACACCTCATTAGTCAAGTTCATTTATATCAAGACTGCACAGCTAAGAAGAAAGGGCTGTTGATATACCCTCGTTAAGACACAGAAGAGAAAGGTCTTCTTTACTCAGCAAACCAGATGAAAAATATTAGCCATCAAATGAATCCAGGCAACTTCAAATCTAGGATTTATTTTAAAAGTCAGCAGAGTAAGACACAAAATTCTCTGCAGGGCTGAATAATAAGCTCAGGACATCACTGTACTCAATGGTAACTCCAGAGAAGAATAAATTCATTAATACATACAATTAGATCTATCAGAATGTTTGTGTACAGAAATTTTAGCTGATGCTAAACACATTTATTTTGAATGTAATTAAGACATGATTTTTAGCAGTCTTGTAACTGCTTCATACCTTCACAGTATCACTTTCTCTCTACTTTCAGTAAAAGCATGAATTGTTCTTTTTAGTTGGTTTCTTTTCCTGCAACCTATAGATTTCTTTCAAAATAAATGATCTGTCAATAAAAGTGACTCAATCTTATCAGAAATGAAGTCATTGCTGCTACTTCTGTAAGGGAACACAATTCAGAGGGGCAATTCAAAACGTAACATGATTATTAAATCAAGTCTTTTGATTCAATCATTTGATTCTTCAAATGAAAAGCACTCCATTAGTTATAAGTGGCTTCAAGTGATCAGTCGTGCTGTTAGCTAACCACAGTAATGGTGCAAATACCTGCTGAATCAAACTTAAAAATATTGGATTCAAATTTAATACTTGGCTGGTAAAATTCATCCAAGTTCTTTACCTTCTGGTAAAAGAATTTATGCTTTTGCCTGCCATTTTGATATACTATTATAGCTTCTGTAAGGCATGGAAAAATGCCTTCAGGAATTGCCACCAGGAAATAAAAATAGAAGAAAGAGAAACATTTAATTTTTCAAGTTGTTTACCTTTGTTAATTGTGTTGTATAACTTAGAAGTTTCTTAACATGAAGATCATCAAAACCAAACCTGGATTCAAGTTCTGCTCTGACAGCACATGGATTCCACAAAATATCCTCTAGAGAAAGATTATACTGAAAACCTGAAAGAAAAAAAATAAACCCCCATTAACATAATTCCTTTTTTTTTCGTGGTGTTTCTTGATAAATCAAGCTTCATGAGGTCCACAGATGATGTTTTCAGCTTCTGGAGAGGCAAAAAAAAAAGAGCAATGTAAGACCTATTTCACTGGATAAAGTCCCAGATTGCATTAGAAGCACATCAAGGTCAGCTAATCTGATGATATCCACCAGCAGTTGATAGCATAATGATGAGATGACTTTGCACAGTGACTGTCAGCAGACCCAGCAGTTTGCCAATCTGAACTAGGTGCTCAGGTACATGTACCTGTGTGAACGTGTACTTATGGGCTGAAAATGAACCATGTCTGACAGAGAAGACCAGTTGCACTTTATAAAGAGGTTTGAATAAAAAGATGCTATTTCTGAACCTGGTGACACAGATCACCAAAGATTTGCAGAAAGGGTACTTTAAACCTCTTTTGCAGTAAGAGGAACACAGGAAAGCAAGCCATTTTGCACTGTTTCCATTTTAGCTACCTTTGAAGCACCCCTCTGCACAAGGGCTTGAACAAACACCTTTCTACCACTTCAGTCTTGTTTGTGACAGTGGGAGGTGGGGGTTAGACCACATACAATTCTTGCCCTGACATTCCATGCAGAGCAGGTAGCTGCACCTGGAGTGTAGTTGTGCTTCTCCAGACAATTCGCCAATTAAACTTACTCCTGAACTTATCTGGAAGGGTTGTCCTGGGCACCCTCTACCTTCTCCAGTTCAACTCAGTTCCCACAATTAGGCAGTAGGTGAGAAAAATGGAGCCCCTCAGCTAAGATCAGAATTTATAATACCAAAAGAATGAAGAAAAAAGTAAAACAGCCATAACATTTAACATTATATCCAAAACAAGAAGCTATCCTTCTATCAAATGGAAGAGGTTGCTCTTTGTAGTAATTTAGCTTTTCTCCTAAACTCACCACTGAATGATCATTATAAACATGATACATTAGGTCATAAAGCTTCCACTGTCTGATTAAATGCAGTTATTTGCGTGTAGAAAACAGATAAATAAATAAATGAGTTAGCACTGGAGCAACATAGTTCAGTACCTAGACCTTTTATGTTAGAAGCTTAGCAGTTAACTGTCTCAGATTCTACTATCATATATTCCCAATATGCTTATGAGGTACTTAAACTGAAGCAAATTCCTTACCTTCCAAGCTTCTCTCCTGTACTGATGCAGCAGTTAAATTGAGAGCAATTTTCACCACTTCATGGAAGCTCTGTCCCAATGGAATCACAGCTAAATCTTTCAATGATACAAAGGCACTGAAAGTGAAAATAAAACAAAAAAATTAAGCTCACCGTATACACCAAAAAGAAGAGCCTTGGTGGAAAAAGATGAAGCTTAAGCAGCTGAATATTAAATATGTATAGTTATTGCTGAAAAAAGTGAACTTCTGTTAAATTATGTTTTTAAATCAAAATACAAGGTGAGATTTTACAGTTAGAGGTCCACCCACTTCTCATTAAGAAAATGAAACAGATATGTTAATGTTCTTAGGAAAGGGACAGAAAAAAAAGGTAATGAGTTAAAAATGAGAATTGAAATAGAGTGCAAAAACACCACGGGCATTCTCCCAGCCTTCCCTGCAGCAAGACAGCAGGATGGATATACAATGCTTATTTTATTCCCACTCAACCTGCAGAGGAGAAAAAAAAAAAAAAAAGCAACAGCACAGTTGTTCTCACAGCAAATTAAACAGCAAATTACAGGATACATTAATAAAAATGTAGCTGCTGAATTTCTTACAACTACAAGTTTCAGTCCCCTTAGCTGTTTTTTTTTTTATAGATGTTAATGTAGCTGTAATTTAATACTTACAGTTCAATTAAAAATTTTTAGTTATTTCCTATAATGTATTCCTCTTACTAAGCAAATAAAAATCCTTGCTTTTTTATACTGGATCAGCAGCTGCAGAAACATTTCTTAAAGAAGTGAGAATAAACAGCAACCCTAAGTTACCTGGATAGGTGTGAAAAGTACTGGACCAGGACATGTTTCAGCTAGTTTACCATCCCTTTAACTGTGGGACATAGAAAACACAAGACAATGACAAATAATTTTTTTCGTTACCTTTTGTCTTTTAACGGTCTCTTTTTGTTTAGTGGGCTAGGGTCTGCTAAGTACCTTTGAGAGCATAAGAAATACAGTATGGAGCAAGGAAGCAGGAGAAGTTGTAAATTTAGAATCCTCTCTGCTAGCTAAATTCTGCCTGAACTAGGACCTCTGTCTAGAAACATCAGTTACAAATATAAGGATAGTCACAAGGCAAGCACTGTTTTTTTGTGGTTTGCTTTTCAGATTGTATTATTTATGGAAAATTCTGTCATTCAAGGGCACCAACATTGTAAAAAAGCAATAAAATAATAAATGAAAATAAAAAACATACGCCAAATCTCCTGCCATTAATCCATTGTGGATTGACCCAGCTGGCAGCAAGTACCCACACATCTGCTCATACCCTTCTCCCCACCTTGCACTCTGACCTTCCTCTGAGCTCAGGTTAGAAGAAAGCACAGCTGAGATTATACTATCAGGTTAGTGGTTTAACCCAGCACAGCAGACAGTGGTTACTGTCATCTTGGCCATTGCTGCTGAAGATGACGACAATGATAACCACAAGCTTACAGTCAAGTTTCTGTCTTAGAAACACTCAGACTCTGAATGAACTCTCAAACCATACAGAAAAGTCTTCCACTTCCAGGGGTATAAGCACTACAGACAGAGCTAGTAAAGTTTTATAGAGAAGAGTCTGAAATAATATTACAGATTACTCAGACATAAAAGAAATAAGAAAAAAATGTCCCAGTACAGCCACAATCCATCTATTGTAAATCAGGAAAGACTTTGTAGAATCACCATGGTTGGAAAAGATCTCTAAGATCCTCCAGTCCAACAGTTCGCCTAAAAACCACTAAACCATGTCCCTCTGTACAACAACTAATCGTTTCTAAAACACCTCGAGGGTCAGTGACTCCACCACCTCCCTGGGCAGCCCATTCCAATGCCTGACCACTCTCTCAAAGAAGACACTGGTACTCTCCTGGTCACTCATGACCGGTTGCCAGCAGAACGTGACTCCATTTACCACCACTCTCTGGGCCTAGGCATCCAGCCGGTTCTTTACTCCCCAGTTTCAAAAATACTTCATGCTATTATATCCTTCATGCCTTTTTTACAGAGAAAAAGACAGTGAGATGCTAGAGGGCAAACAGCAACAGTTGGCAATCAAAGGCTTCTGCTGCCCACGATCTAAGGCTGGTGAAGTTCATGGCCAGACAGGTTTGGCAGCCTCCCATAGCCTTACAAGTCTGTGAATTCACTGACAATTTCTTATCACCTATTACAATTAATTACCTATTCTGGCAAACATATTTTTGAGTGCAAGATTTTTTTATTTAAATGAAAATTCCTGTAGCTGCTTTTTGTGTTCTGTTCTTTTGATACCACAGGTCTTTCTCCAAATTCAGCTGTCCCTTACCTGAGGCAGAAACTAGCACATCCAGAATACAGTCCTCTGGGTTTTTTCTACTGCTTTTTCTCTTGGAATAGAAACAAGAGTCTTGAGAAATGCAATGGAGTCATTTTTCTGATACTGACCAAATGCTACAGACATATTAAGCTGATTACAATCCAAATCATGCTTTTCTTATATCCATGTGTAAATAATATTTTGAAGAATCCCAAGGCGCTTGACAAAGGTTAAAGCCATTTCTTACATGAGCCTACTTTTCTCCTAGAGAATTACTGCTGAGCTGGAACAAGACCTAAAAAACAGTTATGAAGTACCCAGAATGTGTGAAAGCACCCACAACATCTCCATAAAAGCAGCACCTCAACAACAGAAAAATTCACCCTCCTTGCACGATAAGAATGTTGATTAAATATTCTGTGAAAAGGACAAGAATCTCAGGTAAAATATTAACAGAGAGAAGTAATACTAAATACTTAAGTACTTAGAAGTACTTACTTTTTAATAACTTCTAGAAACTGTGCTATGGCAGCTAATCCATCCTCTGTATAGAAGTTCTTTGATTCAAGGCGAGGGAGTGAATGCAGAAGGTTCCAGAATGATGGCTGTTTGTACAGGTTTTCTACTTTAGAAATGATTTCTTCTGCTTCGTTCAAATCCATCTTTATGTGAAGAAAACACATTTACACATGACACTTGCAGTAGTAGCAGCAGGTGTCTGCTACTTTCTCAACCCTGTTGAACTTAAAAACTATTTCAAATATTTCTTACAAGTTTGAAATGTACCCTCTAACTTCATTAATTCACCACATCATTTTGGTGACACTTAATGTAGTTTTCTTGAACATGACTTTGTCTGTTCTGGTGGCAAATGGAGCTGGAAAAAAAGCCGAGTAATCTTTCTGCTCAGAATTGCAAGGAGACACATTATACTCTCCTAAAGAGAAGAGTTAGCTTTGAGATCTCAAACACAAAGAGCTCTTTAGCCTGACAATGAACTTTAAGTCTAGGAATAAAGGGCAGCATCCTGCCAGGAACATGCCATCCTCACCTCACAGCTCCTCCCACAGAGCTGGGATAGGTGTCAAATACTGCTCGGTGAAAATTGCTTTTGAAAGATTGACTGGGGTAAAAGCACTTCTGCAGGACTTAACTATCAGGTACCCAAGCAAAACACAGGATTTATCACAGCTGTTTGTTATTCAGCACTTATTTATCTAGTTTAATGTTTCAATAGAGCTCTTTTGGATAATAATAACATGAGACATTCTATGAAAAGATGCTTGCATATGCAAGCTGTTAATAATGACAGGCTTTTTTCAGACTGTCCTCCTCTACTGTACACTTATGAGGCCCTCACTGGAGTAGTGCATCCAAGCCTGGGGCACCCACCACATGAAGGATGTGGAGTGGTCCACAAGGATGTGGAGGAAGGCCAGAAGGATCATCAGAGGGCTGGAGCACTTCTCCTGTGAAGAATGGTCTTCAGCTTTGAGCAGAAAAGACTCCAGGGATGATTCATTGCAGACTTCCAGTACTTGAAGGTGAATAACCCAAAAGAATAGTACCCACACAAAATAATGAAAGTGGCTGGCATATTTAAATGGCTTATCTAGATGGTATAAAGACAACCAGTAAATTAGGAGAGGCTCACCTATCAGTGAAGGTTGAGGCACGCCCAGAACTCCACAATTGACAGTAATGGAAATCCACTACCATGCTTGTTCAGTCTTCCCTGTTTTTTTTTTTTTGTTTGTTTTTTGTTTTTTTTTTTTTTGAGATTGCAAAGGTAGAAGGACTGCACAGAGTCCAAATTCACTTCATATACAAATATTTCCAGAAGGAATTATGCTACATCTTACAAACCTGTCTTCCTTTACTCCCACTTTAATCTTTATGTCATATGTATTGTATCATAAATCTGAATTCAGAGTAATCTCCAACCAAGAGACCTATCTTCTCAATCTCACTATATTCCTTTCCTAAGGTGTTAGGGCTTTTTGTTTTTAAATATTAAGCACGCTTTCAGAGTTGCTTCTAAGATGTTTTGTAATATGATTTTATAGAACTACTCAAAGTTTGGCAGACAGTTTTAAATTGCTCCAAATAAACATCTAGCCTTCAAAAGCTGTGGATTTTGGTTGCTAACAACGTAGAGCTGTTTAAATCAGTGCACAAGAAACCACTGAAACATCCAAGATATTTTTTCCTTCAACAATATAACTATTTTTTTAAAGGTAGTTTACTAAAACTTGACAGGATAGAAATTTCTAACTGTTACAATAAAGATGCTTAAGAAAACAGACTACTTAGAAATAAAAAGTACTTACAGTAAGAAGAGCGGTGCTGTTATGAAGCCCTGTAAAATCAGATATTTTTTCCTTTGTAAAGAGGCATTATTAACTTCAGAAGATCCATTTTATAAGCAAGAGCAAATAACAAAGTATACTTCTAAAGGAGAAAACAGGTATAAAACAAGTAATACTGCAGAAAGTTAGAGAGCTACCAATTGTCTGTGTTTTCCACTATCTTTACAATTATCACAGAAACAAAATAAATTCTTTACTATTCACTTTTCAGTAAGACAAAATCATCACATCAACTACTAGATGAGTGTATTAGCCCCCACAGAGCCAGGTGGGAAAACTGCTTCACCTCAATCTTTCTGCTCAGAATCTCAGCCAGCCTGAGCCACCTGATTCAGACTGAGCAGTACAAGTGCAAACAGAATGGGAAAGTCAGAATATGGTGTTTCCAGTCTCACTCCTTTAGAGCAAGACTGATTTGATCACATAAAGGTCACAAGGTGCAAGAAAATGAGTTTCCTTTCCTTGTGCTCTCTACTAAAACAGAAATAACTGGGAAGACAGGCGAGGTTGTTTCCCAGACCAACAGATCTTTCTTGCTGAATCCTGACAGTTACTCTTGAATGCATGCTAGACTAAGTAACCACATACTCCAATTAATAATCATTACCTTTAAACCTTCTCCACAAAGTATTTTCTTAACAATCAAGTAGTAAAATAAGAGTAGTTGCAGAAAGCTGAAAATTTAGAACAGCCACAGTAATAATTATCACTAAACTGGCTTTTATTTCTTTTTGTATCAGCTGAATTTGAGTTTTCTCATTTTAAGATAAAAGTATTCCTTTGTTTAATGGTTATCACTGCCTGATAGACAAAGCAATTCATTATTAGAAAGAATACAGCTTACCTGAGAACTTTGAGCTTCCTTCCCATAGTTTTTCTAAAGCCATGGTTTTCTCTGTGGTCTCAATAAATCCCTTTGCAAGTTCTTGTATCTCTTTCATGAAGTCTAAGTCAGGTCCTGTTAAGCTCTCTGAACCTCTTTCAACACCTGAAGTTCTTTTCCATGGACAAACAACAGGACAGGAGAGGTAATTACAACCAGTAAGCAAGTCACTGAGAACTATGTTGCCTTATAGCAGTATTCTAAATGTTTTGCTTGCCTTTGTTTTTACAGCTATTACACATTTACTTTCATTATTATTATTTTGTTCAGTTTATTACTGTACAAGTTGCACAACTGAGTCAAAATCTCAGGAAAGCAGATACTGTAAATTTGCTGAGCTGAAAGAGCTCACCTGCCCAAGTAATGCAAGTCTGACAGCAGATGGACACATCCAATGAAGTCTTTAATATTTCCAAATGCACTCAAATTTGATTCCTGGTGCATCAAGAGTTCAAACAATGGTGATTCTTTCACAGCCTGTACCCTAAAGTTCACATGTCTCAATTGCATCTAAGCCAACACAGTGTCAGCACAGGGAAGACATTACCAGACAGAATGGGGAAAAGAGCTCTTTCAAGGCCCTGACAAAAGCTGATGTTTCCCTTTTAGTTTAATAGGCAAAAAAAAAAAAAAAAACCAGAAACAACAAAAAACTGTGATAGCAATTTTATTATGTTAACGAAAAAAGCAACAACACTAGCACCTGCACACTGATTCCAAGTGACATGCTCCTCAAGGTACCTTTCTATATGAAAAATAACAAGAACTGTATCACCGGCTAAATATTTTTCCTTATGCTGACTTACACTCTGAAAGTCTAGTTAAGAAAAACCTATACAATTTGTACATGAGATACCATGTAGTTTTTTTTTTCCAGATACGTGCAACAACTTACAAAAATGTCAAACAAAAATACTTACAAAAATGTTGTCAGTACTGGCTTTCCCTCAATTTTAATTTACAGCTTAAACCCCCTCCAATGCTACCATCTAGTGGCTTTTCAGTAACACATGTTTTTGAACGATCATTATTCTACTGTGAAATGAGAAGTTGAGCAATCATTTACATGTCTCTACAGAACAGCATTACTTAGACTATCCCAAGGCACCATGAGCAATGGAAAAATTAACATGTTGCCATGCAGTTTAATTTATCTTAGGGAAAGTTCAAATGATATAAGGGTGAATTCCTGTAGCAAAAACATTACCAATATTCATTAGAAGAATAACTAACTGGTGCACCAGCACCACTTAAATAGTCTAATATGTATATATAGTTACATTCCTTTCTTGTCAGACTTACACATGAATGCTAATTTTCAGCACAATTGCTACCTGTTGATAAAGACAGATCTAATGAGATAGAGATTCACAAACTAAGTTGGTTCCATTTACCCTGCCTTATTTCTTCCAGTTGATTCCTACAAACATCACCATGAACTTCACTGAGCAGAACTTCATTATAGCAAGTCTCATGATGAAGCACCCCAAAATGAACACATCCTGGTCAGACAAACTGCTTCTTTGCAATTATTATCAATTCTCTAGGTGCAAAATTTTCTAGTCACCATTGTTTGACACATTAGCACCGCTGCTGAAAGTTTGTATATCTCAACTCAACAGTGACACAGAAATCCTAAGGATACTTCAGCTAGGGTGGAAAAGAAAATACATGAAGAAAGAAGTTGATGGCAGAATACTAAGCTTCACATAAGCTGCATTCAAGGGCACAGAAAATGAAATTCAGTGTTGAGACTCAATGGACCAAATCACAAAGTTTGGGTTATTTTTAAACTCAGAATTACTGTGCAGGGAATATACATAGCCCACTGCCAGAGCATCACGTTCTTTATTCTTCTAGAACTACAAAATTACTAAGGACACAAAGCTCCAAGAGATAAGATAACTTGAGATCATTCACACAAACATGGCCTTTATGTCTTTTTAAAAATTGAAAATAATTTGATTCTCCATCAGGTTACAGTTAAGAATAAACAAGAACTGGCAGAACTATTTAACTAGAATAATTTTTATTTCGTCTATGATCCTTTGTTGAGTCCAAATTACTGTTTTCATTTCAATTAAGTTAGATACTAAGTCAGTCATAAAATAAAACCAAAACCAATAATGCACAAATTCTGCTAAAATACAACTACAATATAAGAAGCAGATGACAAAGGTAATTTATCTTGCACTCCCTCCCTGATCCTTATTTGTTCAGACACCCATTTGTTCAGAGTTTTCTGCAACTTTAGATTATGGGTTGATGAGAAAATTTAAGCTCAGATCTACCAACAAGTTCCTCATTGTTTCTGAGCAGCTTATTTAGATCCCAACTTAGCTGCCAGTCAAGAGGATTTTATAAAGATCTTTCACCAACTTCAAACTTCTACGGATTAAAGACAGAACAGCTTCTCACGTTATTTTCTTTTAAAAAGAGTTTTAAAACTCAGATTTCCGTGGTTCACATGGCAATGTTTAGAGCGACTAATAGCTGCACTTTAGCTATTGCCTTTGAAAGCTAGTACAAATTCCAATATTGTGAATGCAACTACTGAGAGGTAGAAACACAGACGGTGTTCAGCTACACTGAAAATGTTCTAGCAGTAAGCTTTCTGAGAATGAATGAGAGTACAGTGCTTGGCCAGAACGAGTACATCAGTTAAAACTAGTCAGCCAGAAAACTAAAATTTATAAATAATCAAACAATAATCTAGATCAGTTTCCACAGAAATTTCCACATTTTTTTTTCCCCCAAATATCTTCGGAACTTTAAACTAGCAGCTTAATTCACAAAACAAAGTCGATTAAAATAATAATGAGTATTCAAAGTGAAGCACAGAGACAGCATCACAAATAACTTCTGTTGCTTAATGTAACCTTGGATTCCCAACTACAAATCTTGCTATTTTAGAGTTACTGCATTGGGAAAAGCAGGACCTTTCTCATATGGGAGCATACAGCCGGGCTGTCGTTACTGTTGACCTTCCTGTTAGGACCAGGTTGCACTGATGACAATGACTGGAGTATTGGTAAAAACTCTCTCCTCCAACTCTACTCTGTTGCACCTTAAATCTTCAAAGCTTGAGTTGATTAAAAGCAGAGTTAAAACAACAACAAACCCTTGGCTTCTAATTTAATGTACTACAGCTACCTGAACATCTGATAGAACAGACTGCATTGCATGAACACTAATCAACTCTGTTATCCAAACCTCTCACAAGTCACCCCCACCCAGAAACCACCTGGTCTCACACTACAGGAGCAGAGTAGCAAGTAGCTCTCAGAGCAGGTAGGCAACAAAATATATCAGGGAAGCACAGTTCATTTAGCAACCACTTTTCAATCAGAGCAAAGGAAAACGTTGCCTGCTCTTTACCTCTTAGCTTCAAAATGTTTACTTGATAGGGTAGCAAATTCAGTGGGATAAGGTCTGGCTATCACAGAACAGAAGGCAGACAGTGCGACCTGAAAAACTCAGGAACACCTCTCTACCAAAACAAGTCTCTCAGCTGGACAGTAACAGCTGTCCAGACAACAGTTCCTGAGCTGTTAACAGAACGGGGGACACCAACTTTCTTTACACACAAGTTAACAGACAGTTGCTCAGAACAATGAAGAGCAAAACAAGGAATGACAAAGGAAGCCAGAAATCTGTAGGAGAGGACATGAATAATTAGAACTGGGGAGTTAGGAGAATATATGCGTTTCATCCCCACTCTTCTCTTATTTGTGACTTTTCAGAAATACTTGCTAGCAGACAAAAACCAAACTAAATATATATTTCTACCCACGATGAAAATGAGAAAAGCCTTCGCATCTATTTGAGCATCTAAAAGCAACAGGCATGTCCTAAAGGCATGACAAAGAAACACTAATTCTGTTCAAATTACCCAGTTACTCAGAATGACAAAAAGAACATTTCAGAGCTCAACTGAGATCTCAGCTGTGACTTGCAATGACATTTAGCTGTTACTTTCTCCTCAGCAAACTCTTTCCTCTACCTGCCCCTGCATTAAAAATTTCTCCAAAATACCAAAGCTTCATCTGTGCTGAATCATTTTTCACTTTCTTAGGATATTAAAAAATAATATTAAATCATATATTAATATATAATTGTGTAATATAAAATATATAATTGTATAATAATACAATATTACAAAAAAAAAAAAAAAAAAGGGAACATCATCATATGGACATCCATGAAGAAAATCAACTCTATCCCAGCCAAAACCATGACAAAGGGGGCTGATATTGCTGAAAAGTTACTGAGTTAATCATAGCCTTCACCTGACTCAACTGCTCACCAGAAGTCTGTTGATGGAGCCTGCTGTCCTGGACAGCTATTTGAACGGTTTATGGTTTTCATAATGGAAGTTCTAAGAGAAGCCACAGGATTGTTATTTTTTTTCTCCAAACAACAGCTGTATTTTAAACTGTAAGCAACAATGTAATATGCATTGTGAAAAGAAATGTCACATGTCCATGAAAACTATACAGTCTTTGATTTACCTTTAATAAATACAACATTGTTCATGAGAAGCATCCCTGAAAGTGCCTACAAAGAACCAGCTATGGTTTGACATAAATCCTCAAAGGGAAGATATTTAATACTGGTATTCCTACACCACCCCTTCTCTCTAGTCAACACAGGGACATTGTAGAGTTCAGTTGTATTTGGCTGATCAAGCTGACAACCAGGATTCCTAAGGCTGCTGGCAGCCAGCATAAGCCAGAGCAATATTTAGGCTGATTTAATTTATGCTGATGGACCCACTGGAATAGACTGATCTCCGGATGAACCTCATGTTACCTTTTGCCCTTTTCCCAACATAGGTTATGATATTCAGTGCAGCTTTCTGAGGATACAAATATACACACATAGATGTATTTTATTTTTCAATTAAAAAAAAAAAAAAGCAAATGAATTATTTCCCTCATTCTTAAGTAGGTCTAATACTGCCTCCAGGAAATTTCTCCGTGGTTTTCTTTAGAGCTGAAATATAATTTGGGCAGTTCAGTCAAGGCAGTGTAAATAATCATGCAAGGCAGTCAATATAATTCATTACTCCTAGGGGCTTGACACACTTAAAATAGCAACTGGAGTGGTGATGTAAATAAAAACTACCCATTTAGTCTTAAAAAAAATTCCTAAGAGCTATTAAAACACCATAGCCCAGTAGTATAATACAACTACTGCAATTAAACTTTGCACAGTCTGCAAGACCACAGCATAGAGGCTTGTTACCTTCTCTTTGTCTAAACCTGAAATGGGCCTGCAGTTGTGATTTTTCTGGACAATACTACTATAGTTTTACACCCAAAGGAGTAAAACATGATCATCCAAAGCAGACTACGATATTTATGACTAACAAAGGAAAGCAGCACAGGTCAACATGATGTCAGTCCAGAGGCCTCAGAAAGGGGACACTTAGGATTCATGGTGCTGGAGTGGTATGGGCTGGTAAAAGATCAGGTATGTGCCAGCTCTGGAAAGCCCGTGACAATATGCAACTCACTAGTAGTCCAAGTGCAGAACAATTGCTGGACAAAGCCAATTTCATGACAACATCAGGAAAAAAAAAAAAAATGTATCTAACATCAAGACCTGCCTGTGCTCTAGGGAGCCTGCTTCAGCAGTGATGTTGGACTAGATGATCTCTAGAGGTCCCTTCCAATCCCCACAATTCTGTGATCTTTTAAAGATAACATATACATCTGGACGCATCACATAAATTCAGCTGTAACATAAAGCTGCAGACCAGTGAAGGAAGGTATAAAAATGTGTTAGTAAACATAAAGATTATCTCAGATGCACCTTAGCATGAAAAGGAAGATACCAACAACAACACATTATTGCAGATAAAGGGCTCCAGATCACAACCTGCCATAACAACCCCAGTGCCACCGAAGCTGAAGCTACTGACCTTTTGAGCAGTGGAAGAATGAGCACAAACCCAAGGAAAGGGGTGAGTGGTTGTATAACAATCTTAGGAATGCAATTATTATTAGATTTTTTCATTTAGAAATATTACTACAGTACAGTTGCTTCTGTATATAAATGTTTTGTGCAATAATATATCTGTTTTAATAAAGATTCCTGGGTTAAATTTTTACCATTTCAATTCTAGTAATAAATAGTGCTTCAAAAAGAAGGTATTTGTACTTAAAAAAAAATTATTTTGCATGGTCTTGTGCTCAGTTGATACCTCTCTACGTGTTAAAACCCCTAGAATAGGTGAATCAAACCAAGTATTATGGTCAGTTACTGCAATCAGAAACTTTCTGACTTGCTGCAAGCTGAATTCATCTGTAAATTTCTACAACAACAAACCATAAAACCTTTATGCTTCATATTTGATCAGCTAAGTCAAGCCTTTCAGATTTGACAGATATTCTCCATTTTCTGAGTACAAACATAAATATGTACAAGCATATTTAGTTTAGCTCACCGTAATTGGTTATTTATGATTATGTTTTTGAAAGGTTGCTTGTGACCACACCCTTCAGCCACAGATGGTGTCTATTTATGCAAGTGTTTTGCATCTCAGATATTTTTCAACATTTTGAAACTGACGGAAACACCACATTTCTAGAAGAAAGCTCAAATTTAGGTTCACCTTTTTCTGGATTCTGGGATCCTGTGACAAGGCCTTCCGACAGTCTAATTTTTCACATTCTCTTATTTACAGAGGTTCTGCTACTCCTTTTTGGCTCTCTGTAGATCTTAAGAGCTATCTTTGTTGTGCTTTTCCACGTTTACACTTCCCAACATATATGATCTCAAAGTATAAATCCATACATGGTATATTTTTTGTTTGTCAGACTCCCCTTTGCAGAACAATAGTTTCAGTGAAACATAGAAGTGTGGTTTCATGTGTCTCATGTGCAGCAGTGAGGTGCAAGAAAACCACAAAATTACTGACAACAGCATGGAATGTCCATGAAGGGCAATGAAAATTAGAAAGGGACATATAGAGTCTCATGCCTTCTGCGTTCATAATGATATTAAAAAAAACAATGTAGATACAAAACTTCTGTTCTTCCTATCTACAAGACAAAAACATTTGCTGTCAAAAAAAGACAAACTGTGACACTTAACAGCACTTGCACATCTTACCGTAAGCGGTTGTATTTCTGTGTTGTGTAACTAGTATTCCTGCATCTTGAGCCAACATTACAGAAAAGAGTCCGCATGAAAGGATAAAGGCCCCGGCTTGGCAAATCCCGAGCTTCTAAATAACCTAAAATCAAACAGCAACGGAATTAAAACCAGCAATGCTACAGTACCATAACATTATGCACCCTTCTCCTAGAAAGCTGCTCTGTCACCTGTGAATGATGATGATGTATGGCAATCATTATATCAAATTTAGGTGTAAATATGTAAAACTAGTGTGATAAATGGTACTGTAAACTCTGTTTTTTTCCCTGTCTAAATATGAGTTGCTTAGAGTCACAGCTGGACAAGACTGAATCACACCCTAGACTTCTCTCCATTTACTCCACTATATGCAAGTAACCCCGGATGATTTATCTTTAGTATTTCCTAACTGCTTCTTAAAGGAGAGTCCAGAGAAAAAAAAAAGAGCACAAGTGAAACAAAACATACAGTTTTCCTTGTATTTTGGGGGCTCTTGGAAGCGGATTGCAGCCAAAATCAGGAAGAGCAGGCATGGCCAGAGTATTTCAGAGAGAGACAAGACCTGAAACAGGAAATGAAAACAATATCAGGGCTACAAGAAAAAAAAAAAAAAAAAAGAATTTGGTAACAAATCACTTAAGTTTGAATATATTTAAATCAAAAACATATTTCCTCTACAAGTGCTTACAGCAAAATAACATAATTAGAAACAAAATAGCAATTTAGAGTTTATTTCAAAATCCTTATAACTCCTACCAAATACACTGCTTTTAGAGTACAAATGCAGTTTTCAGCTCACCTGCTGATAATGTTCTTATGTAATACCCTCTGATCAATACAAAATAAGCCTGACACAACATAATTACAGTTTTCTTACAGCTGATCCTCTTCAGAAATCAGTGTTGTACTGTACCTTGCTGAAGTTCCTCGTGCTTCCCTGTTGCTTGCTGTCCTAAATCACAGAATCATAGAACTGTAGGGGTTGGAAGGGATCTCCAGCGATCATCGAGCCCAGCCCCTGTGCCAAACCAGCTCCTTAGCCCAGGTTGCACAGGTAGGCTTCCAGGTGGGTCTTGAACATCCCCAGAGAAGGAGACTCCACCACCTCTCTGTGCAGCCTGTGCCAGCGTTCCATCACTGCACTGTGAAAAAGATCCCACACACATTTGTGGGAACAGTGACTGGTTCCTCAACTGAGGCACTGTATCCTTGCTTTCAACTGTAGTCATCACTCTCTAAAAGCTGCCTTCATCACCCCTGGCAATGAGATGCTCTGAGGCCTAGCTAATAGGCCTCAGGCTACCCAGGGCCTCATGTTTCCCCACCTTCCCCTTTCCAGGGCCACAGTGGAAACACATCCAAGCTTGTGAAGTGTGGGAAGCATAGAAATCAAGCACATTTCATATGACCAAAAAGCATCTGCTTCCACCTCCAGGTGCATTGCACCTGCTTGAACCTCCAGGGAAAGGACACAGCCCTCCCCAGAAGGATTCCATAACAGAAAATAAAAGCAAGCAAAAACCCCACAGGTGTCTCAGTTTTCAGCTGAAAAAAAGAAAAATTATAAAAACAAAACAAACAAAAAAACCCTAATATTTGACAAAACTAAAAGAAATCACTAATAAGAGGGTAGTGAAAGTGAGAAAAGGCTTCTTGATCTGCTAGTAAGACAGTCAGGGAAGCATGAAGACCAACATTGCTAACAAGAACACAGCGCAAAGGGCATGTTAAATATCTCCCATATGAGTTAATAAAAGAGGCTTTTAGCTTATCTGAAAGTTACTGATGATTTTTACTTCAAAACGTAACTTTGTTGTTGATTAAAATGCCACTGAGAAAGCAGTTCCTAAGGTTAGGTATGTTAGAAAGACAGCTGGGAAAAGTAACAGAAGAACAAAACCCAGAAACAGAGTCATGCCTGTGAAAAAGGCCTGGTAAACCCACTCAAAACTAAGTAGAAGGTAACCAGAGAACACCAGGCCAGATGGTTTTGCATTATCAGCGAAGGACAAAACTTGGCTGGACACAGAACCATCCCACAGGGCCCCATAATGTGAACAGAACAAGCCCAACTACAGCCAGCTTCAACCAGGAGTTCAGATCATATAATGGTGGTGAGGCAGATCTGAGAGAAGTCAGAAATTCAACCTGTAGATCAAAGGCAAGTCCAGTGAGAACAACCACAATCAGACACTACCCTATACTACCCAGACAAGGTCATGACCAGGTACAGTGGCCGGACTGAGTTAAATAGGCAGTGCTGGGTGAGTGGGTGGAGGTTGCAGGTGAGGCTGTTTAGGCTGATTAAGACCTAGCTGTGCTCTTAGACCCCCTGACTCTTGTGTTTATGTGACTAGGAACTTATGGTGCATTTAGGTACTTATAACATTGTGTATAAAAAGTAGAGGTTGTTTGTTTTTGGTCTTTTTCCCTACTTGTCATCATTCTTTGCTCTCACTCATCTTTCTATAAGCTGTAGTAGCTATGTGGAATCATGGAGTGGTTTGGGTTGGCAGGGACCTTAAAGATTTATTCAGTCAACCCCCTGCTGTAGGTAGGGCTGCTGTCCTCCAGTTCAGGCTACCCAGGGTGCCATCCAGCCTGGCCTTGGGAACCCACAGCTTCTGTGGGCAACATGTTCCTGTTCCTCACTGCTGTCCAAGCAGAGAATTTCTTCCTAACTTCTAACCTAAATCTCCCTTATTTTGTTTAAAATTGTTGTCCCTTGTCCTGTTGCTACTCTCCCTCATAAGGAGTCCCACTCCAGCTTTTGTCTAGGCCCTTTTAGGTACTGAAATGCTGTGATGAGGTCTGCCTGGATCCTTCTCTTATCCAGAGTGACCTCAATTCTTTCTTCCTAGGAGAGGTGTTCTAACCTTCTGGTCATCCTTGTGATGCTCCTCTGGACCTACTCCAACAGCTCCATGCCCTTCTTAGGCTGAAGATGTAATATAGTTATAATCATACAGTTGCTGGTAGTATGTATCTTCTGAGCTTCCAAAATACATAGTTCAGAAGCTAAAACCACCTCAAATACTCTTAAGTGCAGATAGGGCACATTCATGGATCAATATTCACACAGCGAGCATATAAGGAGGTTTGGGGCAATCCCTGGCTCTGGAGCTACAGAAATAAGTTTGATTTGGGTCATTCATTATAGTTCCTGGTTTGGGGAATTTTGCATCTCACTAAGTTCTCTATTCAGGAAAGAAGTCAGTAAGAGAAACTTAAAGCTTAACAAGAATTAAGATTTTTTCCTTCAAAAAATACATGAGGGAAAACTAGGCAGAGCAGGATGAGAAGAAAATCAGCATGGAGAAGAGCAGGAGGTACTAAGCCATTTAAGACACATGGGTTAAAGTATGAGGAACCAGGAGCATTCAGAACTGTTTGGGAATGGTGAAGAATATAACCAACAGTATCCCTTCCAAAAATATGTCAATAATATTTTTAAAGTATATCACCTGAAATCATATGAAAATGCAATTCTCTCTCTAACTCACAACTTTATTAGTAAAATATTTCTGAAATGCAAAGCTGCATCTTTATTTAATTGAAGTAATTAAATCTGAAGTAGCCATCATGCCTCACTGCAAATCCCTAGATTGGCACAGACAAGGAAAATCAATGAGAAAATATTAATTGTAGTGACAATTTTTTTTCCATAATATTATTTCACTTGATAAAATACTCTCGTTTTGATTTTAAAATAATTAAAATTTTGTATCCTAATTATATGCACATCACACCGATTGTTGGTATCACCAATGATTACTTCTGATGTGAAGGAAATTGATTTTTATCCTTGTTACTTCTACATGCACTGGTAGTATCTAACAATAATTAAAATGTAATCTGTGGCTCTTCAAAAAAATGTATGAGATTTCCTATCATAGTTTCAAACTGTGAAGCATTACTGAACTTCAGCCATTTTAGAATTAAATCATACTACTGTTCTCTATGTATATTTTCAACAACAAGGAGACAAAAGGCAAAACAAGAACCACTAGCAGTCAGACAATCCTTAAACAGAGTGCAGTGAGAAGGGAAAATCAAGACAGACTGATAGATACACTATTCTAACAGCAAAGTCAGAATACACTCTTCGTAGCAAAGTAAGGTTTGAAATATTAAATTTTTTCTATCATTTCCAAAAACTCACCGGTTGCCTCACACGGCAGAGCCAGTTCTTCCAAAACAGAGCCTTGAATTGGTGTAGTGCGTGCCCCATTATCCTCTTTTCTTCATCTGCTCAGAGAGTGGCTTCTTCAAGACTTTCTAGCCAAGGATCATCTCAACAAGCAGTCTGAACGTATTGTTCAGTAGCTGAGTGATTCCAGCAGTGAGGAAAAGTGCAAGAGATTTGCCTGCTTATTGAGAACAGATGAGATTATGTTTCTGCCTCTTGTTTTGCTTTCATGGAGGAATCTCATCTTTCCTCTTGCTTCTCAGTGCAATGAACAGTGAGGGGATGGGTTTGTATGAATGCCTTCAGGGTGCTTTACTCCACTGCATATATTCTGCACTTGTTTAATTTTTATGCCATAAAAAATGAATGCAAATAACAGGGAGAAAAAAAAAAAACAAAAAAAAAACAGACAACATGTTAAACACCTTTGTCTTTTACCAGAGTTGAGCGATTCTGCATCTGTAGTGTTAATGTCATTTCATATGCACATTCATAGCCTTTTGAAAAAAAAAGAAGTGAGAAAGTAAGTACACTATTTAGCCTTAGGAGGACACATCCAGCACTGTGGTGATCTCATCACATCATCATCATATGTATATAATGCATATGTAATATGTATGTGTGTATGTAATTTTATCTTACAGTGGTTAACATTTATTTTTCCTTTTTCACTAAATATTACCTTACTTTAAAATGTTATATTCTATATACATATACACCAAGACAGTGCTATGCATGAACAAGCATTCTTTATCTTTCATTACCGCTGAACAAATTGGATCATTACACTTTTTGCAAATTGTATTACAGTGGAATGAAAGAGACAACAACATGCATGGCTGTTTTGTTTTGTTTTTTTAAAGAGTAAAATCCCCAAGTACTTAAAAACCTTTTAGATATAGAAGTCTTTAGTGATGGATCTGACTTCCTCAAGATTTAAGCTACAAAGGCAATCAAAAAAAAATTAATAAGTCTGATATTTCTGTGATAAGCAGCAGTTCATCTGTAGGTACACTGAGTTTTGCCACTTTCCTTGGGGTGATGCTTAGATGGCATCTTATGGACAGTGCCTCAGCTTTCCTTCCCCAGCTCTGATCCTCCAGAGCAATCTGCAAAGCTTAGTTACTCTGCTTCATGTTAAACTGACTGATAAACCTGATAAAATCTTTGCATTTGAAATGGTGCAAATTGCTCTTTTATTTTTTAATTTTCTTTGGATTCAAGGAGTAGTGCAATTAAGAAAATACATATTTTATAGTTGTCATGAGTATTAGATACTGGTAAAAATTCTCTTCCCGAAATCAGAAATCACAGGTGCAGTAATGGAATAACAGGACTAACTGAACACTTATTCCTCAAATAAGGTGGTTTTTTTCTTTCCTTTTCTCTGAGGCTGAAGAGTTACTGCTTAGTGAAGTAATCACTTAAATTTAAATAGAAATGTAGGTGTCCTCAGGACTCCTGATGTGCCTCCACCTCTCCCATTCTGGGCCCTCCTCATGGTATGCCTCACAGAGGCAGAGAGCATCTGAGTGGACAGCCCAGAAGGAAGACACATAGGAGCTCCACCTTATAACTGCCTCTTGAATCAAGGATGGTTTTCATTCTAGTCAAGCAATCCCCCTAATTCAGAGTATGCACAGTAACCTTGCTCCCTAGGAGTAAGGATGAAAATCCAGGAGAGCTGAGGTGAAAATTCTGTGTACAGTCCAAGCATGCATTTTTACACATTTATTTGTCAGTAGCTGAATGCTGTGAATATTTGTAGGGGCTTATGCAGCAATTTTGGAAGGCTGGAGGCCAGAATCTGTATCGAGTGATTTGTAGGAGATGATAAACTAATCAGTCAGTATAATGAATTTCAAGCAGTTATTATCAAAGTAACTGATACAGTTCCCACAGTATGCAAACCATCTGCCAAATTATTCTGAACAAGTAATTCTGCAAAATCTCTGCTCATCTGACCGTATGATGTTCATAATTTGATATGCTCTGTATAATTACATACTCATAAACGTTACATTCCGATTTGTAATGCTAAACAGCTCTTCGTGAATATAGGAAACAACTGGTTTGTATGCAATTAATAGTCAGCACTAATTAGTTACTGACTCTTCATTTTACTATATAAAGCAGCCAATGATAAACAACTTTCACCAGTGAGATCACAGTCACAGAATGGTAGGGGTTGGAGGGGACCTCTAGAGACCATCTAGTCCACACCCCTACTAAAGCAGGTTCCCTACAGTGGGTAGTGCAGGAAAGCATCCAGGCAGGTTTAGAATATCTCTGGAGAAAGTGATTCCACAGTCTCTGGGCAGCCCAGTCCAGTGCTGTCATCCTCACAGTAAATAAGTTCTTTCTCAGTGTTAATTTCATTCACCCTCAAGTATCATCGTTCCTTCCTAAAGAAATTCATTCCTGCCTGTAAGGTGCTGTCTAGTAGCACACTTCTTTTTCTAGAACAAAGCAGATGAAAGACAATGATAACCTCATAAACATTCATCCAGGAACAATCCCTTTGGTGGCATTCTGGGAAATTACCTCTAAGACAGGCTCCATTGTATCATTTGCCATGTTCTAGAAAGATGAGAAATATGAGATCAACCCTTCCTGACAAACACTTGGCACAAAAGAAATGACAATATTAAAAATTAAGCAGACGTGCAGGAAAAGCAGATTAGTTTTGAAAAACACATCAGCTGTTTTGCTGCCAACCTGAATGTTCTTGAGCACTCTATGTTTCATCAGCCCAGTGTCAGGCAGTAACCTGTATAGGTGCTAGCCCTAAACAGCATGTTTGCTTAGGAGTTACATGTACAACAGCAATATCTTGAACATTACAGTGCAAATTAGAAGGTAATACATTTCATTACGTGCTCCACTCATTCTTTCTGGAATAGGAAATATATATATGTTCAGAATCAGCTGGACAGGGCAGGACAAAATAGAGCAACACATGCTATTTGATTTCTGCTCAGCTTGAGCAGGCTGTCACAGTGCTGAAATGGACATTTGAGTGCACGGGATATCTGGAACCACGGGGGCAGAAAAGGCAGCAAACCCTGTGCCAGCATTCAGCCTTGGCTTAAAACCTGATTACTTTTTGGTACTACCAACACTCCATGTCTGGCCTACAGTTTTAGTGCATGCTAATTACAGCTCAGTTGGCAAACACATTCAAAGAAACTTAGTTTTATATGTTAAGTATATTACAGGCCAGGAGCTACGCTTACTGTTTGGTAGACAGGAATGCAGTGTAGTTGTGTGACAGCATGGCTGGGAATCAGACAGACTGGCTTGTTTTCCTACCACTACCCACAGCTCGTCTCACAGGGCTCCCTGTGTGATCACAAGGCTTCCCTTTGAACTGGTGAGGAGCACTGCTTCTAAGTATTGACACAGCACAGTCCTTCGCTGTAGACAAAGCAGAATGACATCAAGACAATTCATCTTGCTGGGAGACGCTTCCGTGGGCAGTTAGGAGACGACATAAAACACTGGTTGCGGGAAGGGTCCAGTAATTGGTTGGATTAAAATGGAGCTATGTGATGAATGAAGGACAGCAGTCTAAACTGGGCAAGTAGGCCACTGGTGGGGCTGCACTTCTGGAGAGCTCTAGGAATTGCGTTCTTGTAATGGGACAAACTGATGGTAAACTGCAGGACATTTTCTCGAAGTTACAAGCTGACAAGAAGCATTTGGAATCAGGTTTCTGTGTCATGTGAAACAGGCTTTGTCTGCCTTTTCCCACTGCAGCATTTTCCTGTAGCCTGCACAGAAGCATTGGCCCTGTCAGCATGACTCCTGCTATTAGTGTAGCAGTTTCACATTTAGTGCTGTTTCACTCAGTGACCTCTTTTCTTTCTGCTGTACCACAGACAGACTTCTTTTTAACTGTAATTTACTTCATACTCTGGAGTGAAATACAAAGGGGTAATCATTTTAGAAAAACAAAC
Organism: Callipepla californica brunnescens; assembly: GCA_023055505.1. NCBI lineage: Eukaryota > Metazoa > Chordata > Aves > Galliformes > Odontophoridae > Callipepla > Callipepla californica. The sequence continues at coordinate 63,905,205 of JALIRH010000002.1, forward strand.
CACGTGTTTAAGTGACTCCAATTTAAAGACTGAATAACTTTCTGCAAAAACAGATCCTAGTATCTTACATAAAACAGCTGTAATATTACCACCACCATGCTTTCCCGCAGCCACTGACTGCACGCAGGTCTCATCCCAAACTTAGCTGCTCCCTGCACCAGGAAGGGAGTGCTGATGGGCACATCCACATGCTCTCTTTGGGTTCTTTCCCCCACCTTGACAGTGGAAACGAAACACATCTCCAATTCCATGCATTTTATTTCAGAACGTTCTCAGATCCAGGAGGACTTGAGATGGAAATCCAGCTCTGTTACACAACTCACTGAAAATCCCTTGAAAGAAGGAAGAATCTTTAAGAAGATATTATGTACTAAATGTGTGTAATTATATTTTCAGAAAATACCAAAAACACCCTCTGGTAAGAATTGTCTTGTTTTAAAGGGATAAAAGCTTTTATACTGTAAGCATTTTTGGCAGTAGGTCATTCCACCACACTTCCCTTCAGGATTTCTCATAACTTCTACAAAAGAAAAACTTCCTCTGAAGTACATCAAGATGCAAATATTAAAAATCAACTTCTTCAAGTGAATTCAACTTTATCAAATTCCTCAAGTTACTTCCCTTTCTCAGTCTCTTTCAAATTTGCAACAGATCTCTTTTAACCTATCTTCATTGGGCCAGAACACCAGGAATCAAGAAACAGACCTTTGGTAGAAAACCTGTTTTCTCATACTCCCATCCTAGTCACATCTGCCTTCCTCCTTTGCTTTTTTCCACTCTGATCTCCAGAGTAAACTGTGTCTGTAGTGTGTTGTTAAGTATATGCTGACTAGAAAGCAAAAGCGGGACTTTGGTTGCAGACCGTTGATATTCCAGGAGATGCTGCAGCATCAAACACTCATTATGTGTTCTCTCTCCTTTAAAAATAAGGTATTAATCCTGATTCACCTTCTGCATCCAAACTGATTTTCTACATGACACAAGAACTTAAACGGCTGGTGTTAAATAACTTATTTACATATAAAAGCCTGTTAAGTATTCTGTAATGCTTTATGGACCTCAGTACAACCTACAGGAAAGTAGCTTCACTGCCTGATGCACACAGCTGATTCATTTCTTTATCTTTCTGTCCAGATACAGTCACAAGGGGTAATTCAATTGTTCTTATCAGGGTAACCTTCTGGCAAGTTTCCTCTGAAAGCAAGAGATTTTTTTTTGGCATGTAGGGTCTTCTATTATGAATCCAGTACTGCAGTGACCAGTGGAAAAACAAACAAACAAACAAGAAAAAAGCCATCATATTTGCTCTCTTTTGATTTCTGTATTTTTTTTCTTTTTTATGATACAATCCTTTCTGTCACCTATTAGAAAGAAAAATATCCCAAAAGGAAGAAAAGTATGATGCCCTGACAAATGGAGGGAAGGAAAAGGACATGGCTGAAGTTTTCCAGTAGTTTTCTCTTCCACCATCCAACTCTGCATAGGCACCACCACTTCAGCATAGAGTGCAGCATGTTGCTTCTTAAGCTTTTTATTTCCTTCCTACTCTTCTGGGAACAAGAGGTTACAGGCAAGGCAGCTCTTTGTCACACAGCTCCCAGGGATCTCACTTCCTGCAAAGTGCAGGCAAGCACTGGGCTCAGCTATGCAAAGATTATTTTTTTAAGGGAAACAGTTCAGACAAAATGTGCAGATTCCCTCTCACCCAACACCTTCCCTCAACTTGGAGGGAAAAAAAAAAACCAAAAAAAACATTTCCTGAAAAGCTTAGCTTCACTGCGTATAAAATGAGAAAATGTGCTTTTAAAATTAAAAGAATTAATAAATCAAAGGTATTTAAACTACATTTGGATTAAAAAGAAAAAACACTGTTTTCATCTTTTCCACTATTGGTTCCCATTACTTAAAAAGTTATAAAAAGTAAGGACATTAGTTTTTGTATGCAGTTTCCCATCTGCAAGAATCCTGCCTTCCATTTTTAATAAATTCATCAAATTCTTCCAGTTTTTGTCTATTCTCAGTGAACACACCCACTGCTGCATCATTCCCTCTCAGATCTAACTCTCACGGTCTCAGCATATTGCAGACTACTGTCATCAAAATAAAATCTATGTTACCTAGATCAGGGACAACTGTTCTGGGTCTGAGTCTCATCTCCTACTAGGATGGGACTGCAAAATTCTACAGCGAAAGCGTTCCCTGCGTATTGACCCAACGGTGTTGTTTAAAAGTGATACAAATGACCTTGTTGGATCAGTATCTGGAAGTACAGCTATACAATAACTCAGCATCAAATCCTTAATGCTGAGGAAATTCAGTCTTACACTTTCCAATTTAATGAAACATTACCATATGAAAATAGCACTGTTTATTTGTCAAAGGAAAAAACAAAGTGCATTCACTCTTAAGTTTTCTTTACAAAGTGAAGCAACAGAGGCGGTTATAATTTACATAACTTTATATATTTTTAAAAACAACAAGGAAGGGACTAGCATTCTTAAGTTAATTTTAATTTGGTGGTTCCCAAGTGCTTTTCAAAAAAGTACTCTGTTTTCTTCCTACTTTTTCTTCAGCAGCAGGGATTAATAAAGCTTTTTCATACGTCACAGCAAGCTTGCCCTTCACGACAGATCCACTCAGAAAAGGGAGTCTTAAATCCCAGCAACGATAACTAAACTAATCTTAACTGAAGTACATTCAGTTCCCAAAGCACACTGACATAAATGATTAACTTCCACATACAGATGGAATGCCAAAGCTACAGAGGTTGTGACCACGACTTCTGCTATGCAAAAGCCTTCTGCTTCTGAAAACCAAAGACAGACACGTCATACTTTCCCAAGACTTTTCTTAATGAAATATCCCACTAATTTCTGCGGTCTCTGCTGATACTCCACAAGTATATCGTGTGAGCTGCTGATCTGGTCCCCTTCAAGCCGATTCAGGAGAGTGACACAGACTACGGCAGCTAGAAGTGAAAACATTTATTAGTTAGGTATGGCACCCTGGTACTCACAACAATCTAAAACCATAAACATTTGAACAAAGGTAAGAACACCGTAACTGCTTATTCTTTCCTGTAGTTTCCTGAAAATTAGTTAGCTTGTGTAAAACAAAATTAAAATCTTATTTTATAATTAGGAAAGATTTATGACGCTGCCAAAAATCTTTAACCGTTTAAGAATTACAGCCATAAGTCTACATAAAATCTGCTTTTAATCAATATAAAAGCGTAGACAGTGATTCTAGCACTACACATTTCAAAACCATCTGGTTGATTAAATTAACCAGTTGCTTCCAGCACAATTCAAAACCTAGCTGAGGAAAACAAATCAGCGCTACAGGATAATTACATACTTGTATGAGTTTTGTGCTTGCCAAGAGCTGGAATAGCAAATGACCAGAATTAAAGTGTACAAGAACTATGAAATGTTTGCATACATTTTAAATACAAATGACTCAAATAAAGCAATCGTAGTGACAGTTGTACAACAAGAGCTCTTCCATGCAGATGGTATATTATGCAGAAGGTGTATCAATACCCCATTCGGTTTTTACCTGAATTCTACACTGAGGAAGACATTCTGTAACTGGAATAAAGCAACTTTAAGTTAGTTTACCTCTGAGACCACTGAGATTGCACATTGCAGCAAAGACAGAAGATTCCATCTCAATGTTTCTGACACCGGAATCATAAGCTTCCTTCAGATATTGCAGTTTTTCTTCTTCATTGTACAAGCATATTGCACCATCCAACCTGCCCTGTCCTGCAAAGCCATTTTGTAGAAATACTGATAAAGGCATAGAACAAATTAAATCTCTGGAATACCCGTTTAGATTTTACTAACGTTTTCCCCCATCCCCAAGACAAATATGACAAAGTGACTCTCAGTTATTGCTACAGCTTCTATGTATTACTTGCATTTTTTATAGTGTGAGTCACAATAACTTTACTGGTCTTCTCCCGCTTAAACTTTCAAACTTATAAACAGAAAAATATATCAAGTGGTTTCTCCCCACGTGAGGTGTGTGTCAGAATTTTGCAACAAACTGCATGTGCTTTAAACTGTATGAAAATGCTGCACTTTTTCCCATATTTAATTATTGCCTAGAAAAGCCACCAAGCCTGAAAATTCCATCCGGATACTAGCTTCAAAAGATTAGAGATGGGAGCCTCTCCTGCTTAATAGTTAATACTAATAGTTAGGCAACCTGCAGAGGGATGATAAGAGGTGTGAAGGATGTCCCTTAGGAGGAAAGGCTGAGAGCGCTGGGGCAGCTCAGCCTGGAGAAGAGAAGGCTGAGAGGGGATCTTATCAATCCTTATAAATATCTAATGGACAGGAGTCAAGCAGATGAAGCCAGGCTCTTTTCAGCCATGCCTAGCAACAGGACAAGAGACAGCAGGCACAAAATGGAACATGGAAAGTTCTATCTGAACATGAGGAAGGACTTCTTTTCTTTGAGGGTGACAGAGTCCTGGAACAATCCACACAGACAGGTTGTGAAGACTCCTTTTCTCAAGATATTCAAAACCTGCCTGGACACTTTCCTATAGGGAACCTGCTTTGCCAGAGGTGTCAGACTAGGTGATCTCCAAAGGCCCCTTATGACCCCCTCAATTCTGTTCAATACCATTCTTCGGAAAAAAACAATTTATTCAGACTATTTGAGATTAACACCTACATAAAGTAGGTGTTTTACTACAAAGTAAAATGGCCACACATTACACACAGTATATTAAATGACACATACTTTAATATCTTTTTTTTTTTTCAGGAGGTATATTCTGAAATTCACATCCTTGAGCCTCTTTTCAGTTCCTGCTGTCTGTATTGAAAACATTCCTCACTCTTTTTTTTTTTTTTAAGTGTAGCTTGGCTCTGTGGCGGGTGTCTGAAGAGAAGCGCAAGCTGACACTGTCTGCTTCCAACCCATCTTGAAGACTATGTGTTCCCCTGCACATTACACCCTTTGCCACATACCCAGTAATTGCTTTAGAAAGCAGCATTAGTTGCCGTCTTCAACCCATTCTCACAAGATTTGAAAGATTTTGTTAACAGGTGTGACAGACCAGAGAAGCACCTGAATGTCTGTATGTTAATCCACATTTCTGCTACCTTGCTGCAGCCTTACCTTCATAGAAATCCAAAGTGCACATAGTGTTTCCAATGACAGTATTGAACTGATTGATTTCTTTACTGCACTGTAACAGCTCTTTAGCCAGCTCTTCATCTAGATTTGTGCTGCGAATTATAGTTTTTCCCAGAACAACCTGTTCAAACTGAGGTTTGAAGGTGGCATCGACTGACTGCCTGGTTATAACCACTGAGCCTGGCTCCAGACCTGCAGTGGAAAGAAACACATTCAGTCTCATAATACAGCTAACGCTTAGTTTCCAAAGACAAAATCACACATCTTCGCCCAATCCTGTTTCTTTTAAAAGTGATAATTTCACCCCTGCAATCACATAGAGATTTTTTTATGCATGCCTCACTATGACAGTTTATTACTACAAATATATGAAAAAAAAAAAAAAAGCTGACTTTTTCATTATATATTCTTATTCCTGTGCTGTGTAAAATAGCAAATATGTCCTTCTCCCATTGTCAGATCTCTTAAGTGCATTTTATCCATCTGGAGAGGCAGATACCACCTTTTCTTGTAAAATTATTTACTGTTTCGAAACAGAAGGATCATAAGGACCCAGGAAATAAAAGAGATGTCATGGTTTTAAAATAAAAGCGGGAAGATTTGGATTAGATGTTAAGGGAAATTTACTCAGAGGGCAGTGAAGCACTGACACAGGTCACCCACAGAAGCTGTGGGTGCCCCACCCCTGGAGGTGCTCATCAGATGCCTGGCGCTGGATGGGGCCTCAGGCAGCCTGTGCTGGTGGGGGGCAGCCCTGCCCATAGCACTGAGTTAGGAGTGGGTGGGCTTTGAGGTCTCTTCTAACCCAAGCCACTCCATGATACTGTGATATGATTAAATGTACTTAGACAACTGTGGAAATCTGTTCTGAACATCAAACACTTGGGGAGAAACACTTTGCTCTCCTACAGAGATGCTTTGGTTTGAAGAAAAAAGGAAATCAAGAGGGGAAATACCTATTCCACCCGAGGTGCCAATGCGAATAATGGTTATGTTGGAACACTTGGCATGATACAACAGTTTGATCAGCTCGTGCAACATGATTGAAATAGAAGGAATGCCCATACCGTGCTGAAATGAAAGCAGAAATTCAAGTTCGACATTCACACAGACAGTGAAAAATATTTATGGAAGGAGGTCAGGCACTATCTCCTTCTTGATACTTTTTTCCAAATGCCATTTAACTCACTCTCACAAAACACCTATGGGCCTACTGAAAAACTTTCGAACAGTAAAGAGAAGGACTCCATTGAATCTGTGGACTATGGATGAAGTTCTGTATTTCTAATAATCCTAACTTATAAAATATTTACGTTCTTGAATGTATAACCAGTATCATTTCCTAAGTTTACAATAAGTTTACTTCACCACAGATTTTTTCTTAAACATGGGGAAAAAAAAACCCTCTTGTTACCAACCTCAAATGCTAGTGACTAATTAAGCTAAAAATTTTCCAAACACAACCACTGTTTATTTCGTCACAAAGTTCACTTTGTCTACTTCAGCTTGCGTGATGATGTCAAGGGAAAGGGTGAGAATGGTATTACAGTTATGTTACTGCAATTCAAGTGTGTAATTGCACGTGCAAATTAAATTTAAGATGTGAACTGTTAAAACGCATACATGAGTAGGTGGCACAATCTCATGGAATGCCTGTCGTAAGCTATGTTAGCACATCTGAAAATGCCACTGAAGGTATATGCAATGCCGGCATTTTTTCCAGTGTCCCACATATATCTAGTGATGTTCAGGATAAAAAGTAGGGATGAGACAGCAGTGATTCTGCACCAAACACTTATAAGGCTTTGCAACACCTCAGGGTTACACTGAGGGGAAAGAAGGCGAGAAAGGAATCCATGTTTTGGGGTCCAGCCATTTTACAAGAAAGGGATAAAAAGAAACTTGTAATTAGCCAATAGGGATATTCTGAACATGCCTGAAAACACGTAAAAAACTGGACTCTATCAAGTGTTGAAAAGAAATGTGCTTCATATTTTCTACTTTGAACAGAACTGTGTTCAGTATCGGATGTATGTGTAGTATCTGGATAGACATATTTATGTTCTGTTTCCTAATGGTCACTTACGCTGACTGACAGAACTGGTCCCACTTTGTACATGGCGTAACGGTCAGTTCCTGCACAGATGTTGGGGTAGTCACCACCAGGGCTCCCAAGTCCCAGTTCTTCAGCTATGTAGGCAATAAAAGCTTTCATCCGTGAAGGACTTCCTCCTACACACACGAACTGGTGCAGACAGCATGCAACAGAACAAAATTGACTGTATAATTCACGAAAAGGTAAACAAGAGTACACTAGCACCTTAACACAAAGCTACTCACAGACATGGTTCTTCTCTCAATCATTCTAAAAGGCCATTAAGTACACCTCAAAAAATTCAACACAGCACTCAAAGACCTTAATCCTGGTTGAACTAGTAAAATACAGATTCCAACGTTCAAGGCCCCAAAAAGGATTTCTACCAGAATAGACTGCAGCATTTTCTTTTTTTACTGCATGAAAAGAGACAGTCAGAAACTATTATAGTTAACTGATATGGATAGTAACAAAAACCTGCAAGTCTTACCCCCTTTCCATTCCTCTCTCAACTGCCAGTATGGCTTGTTTACTCTTATTTAGAAGAAAGCCTTACTTTTACCTTCTGCAGCAAAAGCCTTAGGCTTGCTGAATGAAGCACAGCCTCTTACCTTTACATCTCCAAACAGCGCAGGAAAATCATGGGTACCAGTCCCAAGAGCAAAATGGTATAGGATGTCTTCTTTCATTTTCTCCAGGTGAGGGTTACACAGATTGATAGAATTTTCTCTGTCGGGACAGCATCATGGTGGAACATATCGAATATGTACAGAATATATACAAAAAACGTAAATCAAACAGAACCTAATTTTGCAAAGTCAGGCAGCAGAAGTTGGGAGATGTCATGCCTAAGCATGCCTGCACTACCTGATCTTGGTTCCACACAAATTATGTTAGGGAAATCCTAAATTTTATAACCCTCTTCCATCTTGTAAAGAATCACACCTGATACTAAGCATTCTATTCACTGCACAGGATGTAAACAAAAGCTCAGGCAGAGAAAAGCATCTACAGGAGCGCAACCTTTACCTCGAACAATATCAAAGCTGTGACCTGGAGTGGGGCTTTGTTGTGAGCAGAGCAATGGGAGCAGAACCAGGGGATACTCAATAAGGGGGAAGGAGAGGAAAAGGTAAAAAAGAATTCACATGTCTTAAGTTGCTTCTTGTAAGGAAGTGATACACCTAAAAAAGACAACTTTTTTGAAATACCAGGAAATGCCAGAGCAATGAGAGAAAACTACTTAGCATGGAAAATCTGGTGGTGAACTAAGCAAGCTAAATGACTCATAAAACATATTCCTTCTTTCTGTGCTCCATATTTAATGTTCAGCTGAAACAGGTAGGAAACATGAGTCAATAATAACAAGCCAAAGCAAAAATACCGATCAATACTTCAAAGCAGTTTTTGAGAGATGAAATAAAGAACTAAGTATCTTCCAGACAAAAGAAAACGACTTAACAGCTTAATGAAAGCTCAGTGCAGTCACAGCATGGCTCAGCACATTCAGACTGGTTTGTCAGAGGAGGCAAATGAAAGAGTTTCCCAGGAGTTTATGCAAAAACAAACAAACAAAAAAAAAAGACATTCCAGGAAAAACTCTGAAGCCTAAAGATAAGTGTTCGTGTTGTTTTAGATGTTTTTGGTTATCCTGTCCATCTTCTAATTCCTCTCCAGAAGGGTGGCACTTTCCTGTAGGTCCTACATCTCTATCTACCAGTTCTATGCAAGATCTGTTGTTACCTTAAGAAGCCTAAAATTGCCTACATGCCCATACTGAGTTCACTGAATTGTTCCTTAAAAAGCAAAGAAAATAGTTAAAAACGCAGTGCTCTATAATTTGTTCGTGAAAGTCCCTCACCAATGTCACCATCAGTTCATCAGCAGCTATTACAACCAACACAATGCACTCCACCCCACCTCTTTGTTTCTGCCTAACACTTTCAGTAATTGAAAGAGAGGTCTGACACGGTGAGTGGTTCTCCTTCCACCCAGCTCATTCCCTGCCTCAGGAAAGTAGTTTGGTACGGTGAGACCAGGAGGAACAATACAGTACACCGCTCAGGAGACTGCCGGCTCCCTCATGCACAATTCCCAGGCTGCCTTCTCCGAGCAGTTTTGTGGGACTCTCTGCCAATACCTAATGGGCCAACAAAGCAGAACAGCTGGCTGCGCTGATCCGTATCGAAATGGCTATTAGATATAAAGAGGATATAATCTGAAATCACCTTACAGTTCATTCTCGGACACGTAGAATATATTTCCTTTTTTATAAGAATACCAGCATAGAAGCTTCTCTCCAGGAAATAAACTGGAAAAAGGCGAGGCCTCTATTGAAAGGCTGTGAAACCCAAGGGGTGCGTGCCAGCACTGACGTCTTCCTGCCCAGCCCAAATACAGCTTCCTCCTTCAGCTGTGTCTACATTTCACTTCTCATCTCGTATCCTTCCGCAGTGCTCCTCACCCCACGGCCAGTAAACGCTGTAATTGACTTGTGCTTGTTATCTGCCCATCCAAATCAGATTGCAGACTTGGACCCTGGGGTAATGGGCAATAAAAGTAAGCATATTGCTATCTGCACATGGAGCCAATGCCCTGAATTTACAGTGGAGGCAAAATTTGCTTGATAAAAACCTTGGGCTCAATGGAGCAGACAGATTATTACCTCACACTGCTCAAAGCACCTATAATTCTGGGGGTTGTTGTGTGACCATGAATATCTGAAGGCTAAACACACACATATGGCTTTACTAGAATGAGTTTAAAGGATGAGACAAACAGACTGAAGTTTTAGTTCCACCTCTTCAGGCTGCAGGTCTAGCTACAAACAGTGACCAAAGTCAGCATTTCAACAGCTCACCAGATTAAAAGCCATCACAGCATCATCTATGCCTGAAAAATTCACTGCCATGGTAAATGAAAATGCTTTTCCAGAAAAGCCCTCTGTGAAGATACGTGATGTCACAGAAAGTATTTCTGTAGCGTACTTTATCTTAAATTAGACAGCTGCATTTTAGAGTTTGGGAAGGAAGGTAAAATTGGACATGAAAAGTTATTTCTCAGTCTCACCTTGAAGATAGTTCATCTTCCATTTTCTTATCATTCGAGACACCAGGAGCCATGTACTACAGACCTAGAATTATACGTATAAATAACGTGCTGTAAATGCATTAGAACAGTTTCATCAGAAAAGAGACAAACAGACCCTATTAACACTGATAGAACCTCCTACTTAGATGACACTCACAAGTAGTACTAAAACAAAAAAGAACAATTTCGCCACGCTACAGCTCTGGCAAAATGAGTTTTCTGCCGTTTTCGAGGCTGAGCATCCCTCCCGGCTCCATCTCAGACAGCCCCAGCCCCACCACTGCTCCTGTCCTCCAGCAGCACCTGCCTTAGTGCCGGAGAGAGGCACGTCTGGCGGCTCTGACGGTGCCCGCAGCTCCTCTCCAGCAGTCTTACGCCCGAAACACGAGTTCCCGGGAACCTCTTACTCATCACCTCCTCTTCCCGAAGCTCTCGTAACCGTAACAGCACTTCTATCCAAACGCGAGTCCCACAAAGAACAGCGCTCCTGTCCCTCGCTCATCCTTTTTTTCTACTCCGCTGCCCTAACCTACACGAAATAAATGTGTAAACAAGCCCTTCTGCGCTTTCTGTAAATGTAACGCTACGGTTCTGCTATCGATACAATGACAGAACCGTACACAGAGAATCATCTGCTATCATTTTCAGTAGTGACTACGTGCAAAGCTAAGCTCTATCTGGGGATGCCCATCCCGGAAGCCCCGAGTGACAAAGCCTTCCTCCTCCCCCTCCTTACAAAGGGTCTGACCCCACGGACCCACAGGCGGCCGGTTCTTACAGCCCGGGGCTGTTTAGTGTTAGAAGTGACCGAATAAAGGGAACTTAAAACTCGAGGAGGATCGTTAACCTCCGCCATTCACAACAACAACAACAAACTCTTTCACGCAGTTCACCTCCACACGAGACAGGAGGTAACCGCGCTCAGCAACCAGCCCGGCATCCTTACGGCGGCGCGATGGGGGCAGCGGAGCGCCGCGCAACCGTTCCCGGGGGGGACGAGGACCCTGCGCCCGCCCGTTGTGCCGCGGCCTCACCTTGGTGCCACGGGGCAGCGAACACGGCGCGAAGCTCAGCCACCACAGCCTCAGCTGCGCCGCGCACTCCCCGCCGCCTCTCGGCTGCGGCAACGGGCTGTGCCGCCCCGCCCCGAAGGAGCGCGGCACCGGGCGCGGTTAACTCCCTGCGCGCCGGCTCAGAGCTGTGCGGCGGAGGCTCGGCTCTCTGCCCCGAGGCTGCGGGCTCACGGGATCCCCGAAGACGCAGTCTCAAGATGCGCAGAGAGGTCGGGTTGTATGAGCACCGGTATCTGTGTGTGTCTGGAAGTTTATAGATTCATAGATACATTAGGTTGGAAAGGACCTACGAGATCATCTTGTCCAACCATCCTCACACCACCATCCCTACCCACCAAGCTACTAAATCAAATCCCTCAGCACCTCATCTAAACGCTTCTTGAACAGCGCTAGTGATGGTGCCTCAACCACCTCCCTAGGCAGGCCATTCCAGTGCCGGACCACTCTTTCAGAGAAAAAAATTTTCCTCAAATCTAATCTAAATCTTCCCCTGCGCAACTTGTGTCCATTCCCTCTCATCCTGTCATTAGTTACCCGGGAGAAGAGGCCGACCCCCTCCTCATCACAGCTTCCCTTCAGGAAGTGGTAGAGTGCAATGAGGTCTCCTCTGAGCCTCCTTTTCTCCTGACTAAACAACCCCAGCTCCCTCAGCTGCTGCTCGTAAGACCTGTGCTCCAGACCCCTCACCAGTTTCTTGCAGAGACAACCCAGCGCTGACTGTAATTGCATCTTGTAAGTGCCTTTGTGCTTTGGCGTGGAGTCAGGGAAAGAATACAGATGACTTCTGCTGCTCCAACACTGCACTGTCTTCTGGCACTCTGCTCAGCGTCTGATATCTCAGCAAGACCTGAGGCCTTTCAGGAGCCAGAATTTATCACATAATCACAGAGTGGCTTTGGTTGGAAGGGACCTCAAAGCCCGCCAAGCTCCAGTCTGTACTCACATCTGGGATTGCCTCAACCCAAGCACAACACTTTGCACTTGGTCTAGTTGAATCTCACTTTAGGTTCATGCAGGCCTATTTCTGGTCCCTCTGGATGGCATCCCTTCCTTCTGTTGTGTAAATTGCAGCACTCAGCTTGGTGTCATCAGCAAATTGGCTGAGGGAGCACTCAGTCCTCCTATGACATTGATAAAGATACTGAAGAGCACCAGTCTCAGGATGGAACCCCAGGGGACACCACCTGTCACCAGCCTCCACTTTGAGGCACCAACATAGTGGCACAGACAGTGCTCCCCAGGGAGTGTACCGCCGCCCAGGTCTTAGGCTGCAGGGTGTGCCCAAGATGTCTGTCAGTGCCTAGTGACACTGGCGGGAGGCACACCCAGGGAGAAGAGTTACTCAACCTGGGGAGAGAGCTCCAAGTGGAAGTGGGCAGGCTGAGGGGCATCGGGGAGCAGGAGAAGGAGATGGACTGACTGGTGGAATTGTGCTCTGCCATCCCTGAGACAGATTTGTCATAGGTGACCCCATTCTGAGGGGAACAGAGGGCCAGATACGCCAAGCAGACCTGACCCACAGGGAAGTTTGCTGCCACCATGGGGCCTGGGTAAGAGACACCACTAGAAAATTCACTAGCCTAGTACAGCCCTCCAATCATTATTAGTTTTCCAAGTCAGCAAATGAGATAGAAAGAAGTCCAAGGGCAATCCAAAGGGATTTTGGGGCCTTAGGGCAACTATCTAAAGCAGCGGGGACACAGTAAGTATTTTCCTCTACCCTTCAGTAGAAGGGAACAGTACTCAACAGGCAGACTCAGTCGATAAATATGTGGCTCCACTGTTAGTGTAACCAACAGAATATGAGGTTTCTTCTTCACAGGACGATCTACACAACACCAGGCCTGCAGGCACCAGATTAGATGTACCTTTTTCAGAAGCGGGAAAGGATTTTTGCACGGAAGTTAATGGGGCTTTAAACTAGATTCGAAGAGGGAGAAGGATAAAATTAAGCTTGCCAGTGATAAGCTTTGGGATGACAGGTCACTTCCACTGGTGCAGAATTTTATGGGAGCAGTACGCAGGCTCTTGATCATCACCTGTGAAAATGCACAGTTAATGGTGAAGACTGTGTTCAAAAATAGTGTTTTGTAGCTCAGAATTTGCTCTATAAAATAGTGTTCTTTCTATCTGTTAAAGTTTCCACAGAAATAAACAGGAGGTATTACTTTCAGAGTAACCTACATAGATTTGTTTCTTGTAAACAGAGATGGTCTCACAAATGGAGCAGCGATTGTAGGAAGTCTTAAGTCATAGTGACCACGCAGCAGTTGATTTTAAAATCTTTGGAGAGAGGGGAAAAACTGCCACCAAAAATCTTCAGCTCTAGATACAAGGAGAGCAGATTTCAGGTTGTTCAGGGAACTATATACTGAGGTCCCCTGGAAAATTGCTTTTGAAGGCATTGGGGTCCATCAATTCTTCTAATTTTTAAAGTACAACCTTTTGAGGGCATAGAAACAACTGAAATCTGTTCAGCGCAGACACAAGTTTTCAAGAAACAGATATGCTGAACTCACTGACATTACAGATGCTTAAGCAATGAATGAACCAAATCATTATTTTCTTTTTTCACTGCAACACAAAATAAACGTGTTTATATTTAAACTAGTTCAAAAAGATGGAATAAATAAGAATGATGTATATATTCAGTCTCATTACAATGAGAATAGCCATTAAATGTTCCTACAGTTAAGTGGCTGCATGTAAAAGGAAAGTTTCAAGTCTCAAAAGTGCCAAATTATTTTTAAATCTCAATCTGGAATTAAAAGTATTCACATGTTCAGTATACTTGGATGTAATTCATAAAATGTAATTGCACTTTTGTTTTATCTTAGGGCTCGCAAAGCAATCAGTATGAAAAAAAATGGCATTGTGTCACTTATTAAAGATATTCAGCTCAGAGATGAAGCACAATACAGCTAAGCAAATGTTCCAGCATTTAAAACAAGTAATGCTAGATTTTTGTGAGTGAATGCCCAGCTTTCTACTTCAGCAGCTCTCTGAAAACCCTTCCAAAATTAGTAACTTCTATTGCTATTAAGTGCAACTGCTGACAACTTAGAAAACTTACTCATTGCATGACTGTGTTGACTGTAAAGCAAACAGAATAACATAATTAGTGGAATAAGGTGAACTCGAGAGAAGTTTTCCACCTTCGAATTCATTTGGAACTTTCTGATTTGCTACACTACTTATATGAGTTGCTTATTGAAGAACTTGTAAATTTTGCTGTTGCTGTAGCTTTCCATTATTCTGAACATGCAAACACAAATTCTAGGGTTTGCCACCTGCTTTTATAAGAAGACATCTTAGTCTCTTAACAGCCCTTCGGGTTGTTAATGTTTTAACTCATGGTATTCAAACTGATCTACGAAGACTCAGTTGGCTGACAGTGCAGAGCAAACTCCTCCTTGGCTTAACTAAGGAAAGCTGGGTATACATTAATGGCACATTAAGGAAACTTCTGAGCATTTTAGGAATGTCCTGTGGGCAATACCTAATGGTATGCAAAGTAAGAGATTTTTTTTTTAAATAGAATACGGCTTACACTTTTAAAATGAAAACCATCAACATACAAGCTGCTAAGAACGCAGATACAGCAAAGCACTTCAACAGTGCTGAGTTACCAAGTTAGGATCTTGGTTGTTCTGCCTCCAACAATTTATTTAAAAAAAAAAAAAACAAAACAAAAATCACAGAACCATAGAGTGGCCTGGGTTGGAACAGACCTTGAAGACCATCCAGCTACAATCCCCTGCCATGTACAAGGCTGCCACCCACCAGATCAGGCTGCCCAGGGCTCAATCCAACCCGGTACTGAACACTTACGGGGATGGGGCACCCACAGCTTCTCTGGGCAGCCTGTGTCAGCGCCTCAGTGCCCTAACAGATAACTAACCCTAAAACTGATAGTTTTGGACAAGAACTCCAATATAGAGGAAAATCATTCAAGATTAGTGAAGAGGGATTATACATCAAACCATGCAAAGCAATAGAAGTGCTTCAGGAAACTTTGTACAAACCTAACAAGAAAAGGAGACCAAACTATAGAAAACAATGATTGGAATTCTCATCTTCAGGTCAGCAGTACCAGAATTGTGAACATTCACAAATGAATTCTTACTTTATGGAATCAATTTGATACAGCAAGTACCTTTAAGTCCATATGAGCAGGAGATTCACTTATTTTTCCAAGAACATTAAGCAACTACTGGTGATTATTGCATTTTGTGAGAAAACATATATATATATATGCATAGAGCTGAAATCTCAAGGGTATTAACAATTTCCTTGTTCAGCATACACAGTTTCTCCACACAGGCTTATTCCTTAGTGCCCTTCTATAATGACAGGAGTGATTTTCCACTGGTAAGGCTTCAACACCGTAAGCTCCAGCTCTGACATTGCCTGGTTCTGTTGCCTATAAAATTATGTTAAAAACTCTGCTACAAAACTAAAATCAAAGGTTTCAACATGTCTGAACATAATCTGCAGAACAATTTTTTTTCTTATTTTTTAAAATGCAGTTCTTTTATTTCCCCCTCTCAGATACAGTTTCATGTACCTTAAACTTCTTTTTACATTTGGAAAATTTTGCCAACTAGCCAGTAACTGTGCATTAAGCCATTTTCTTCTCTCCCCTCCCCTCCCTCCCTCTCCCCTCTAGGTATATGTACTGGCAGCTTTTCTTTGAAGTTTGCTGTAATCAAGCACAGTGATGTTCACCCACATTATAAATCAACTGAACTACTCAATCAGGGATGAGTTCAACTATAAATGTAATCAAATAAGATAAAAGTAACCAAGCAAAGATGTAAACAGTGGACTTCATCATAAGCTGTACAATACCTTCCTTTCCCCAATAGCCTAATTACTGTTTACACTCTGAAACTGTGGCTTCAATTTATTGCTTGCAGGTGCTGATTCAAACTGTGATGGCTCTGAATCTGCAATAAAAACAGATTAAAGTACTTATGATAACTTCAACCTTAATATAAAGGTCAAGTAACATTCACTTTTTCTCTCATTCACATCAAAATTAATATAAATTTCAGTATTCTAAGAACGTAGACAAGCTACGTGCAAAGTCTGCAGTATGATGCAAAACTATAGCACAATACAAATGAGTTTTGCATTTCTATCTGCAGTCGTTCATCTCTTCTGTCTGATACAGGAGACAAAAGAAGCAGACAACAGAAAAAGCTTCACCTCAGAAAAGACACTCATACTATCAGCTGCTGTGAATAAGCAGATAAAAGTACACAAGAAGAAAATACATGCACTTCCTCCAGTGTACACCTGAAAGCATGAAGTGAGTGATGTCAAAACTGAATTGAGATACATGACTGGAAGAAGCCATGCTGTTAAAAGCATTAAGAACTCTCTTTACACTGAAAGAAGAAACTGACTGAAAAATCAGGGCAGTGTTTTTTTCACAATTTGTGGGGGAAAAAAAAGAACACTGAAAATATCAAACATCTATATGTCAAAGTATATAGCATAATGACTTGTCATCAGTCTTTACAGTACATCCATTATTTTTGTTCTCTGTGCATATTATAACCAAACCAATATCATTATAACTGCAAAAGTTCTCAGTTTCCTTTACATCCCAAGTGTTCAATTTAAGGCATGCTCCACAATAAACAAATCAGTTATCACCAAATGAATGAATTTGGAAGTTTCAGAAATCCCACATCCTTTCATTTACTCACAATTAATGGCAAAATTCAATAGGAAAGGCGTCAGTGTGCAAAAACGTTATACAGAATCTCAAGACAGAAATAGGAAATATTCAAGGTTGTGAACAGTGAGATCACTTTAAGGCTCTATAGCTGAACTGTTAGGTTTTTATTTCTCCCAATACAGCAACATTTATGTGATTACAGTTTGGATATGCAAGATGAGTTTGAAAAAAAGTTTCTCAAGTCAAACGCCCTATTTCAGGTCCAGTCTGAGGTCTGACTTCATCCCTTAGTTTTGTAGCAGCTTTCCATCTAACAACAGCACAAAGAAATACAGAATAGTTTATTATCTAGGTTGGAAAAGACCTTTGAGATCATCAAGTCCAGCGATCATGTAACACTACCAAGTACAGCATTAAACCATGTCCCTAAGCACCACATCTGCATGTTTCTTAAACACCTTTAGGGATGGTGACTCCACCACCCTTATGGGCAGCCTGTTCCAGTCTCTAACCATCCTCTCCACGAAGAAAGAAAAGTTTGTGCTCCCCTGGCACAAACTTCAGGCTCTTTTCCTTGAGACCTATCACTTGTCACCTGAGAAAAAAGACCAACACACACCTCACTACAACACTCTTTCAGGTAGCTGTAGAGCGATGGCATCTCCCCTCAGCCTCTTCTCCAGACTAAGCAACCTCTGTTCCTTCAGCTGCTTCTCGTGTGTCTTGTCTCCCAGCTTCACTGCTTTTCTCTGAACACATTCCAGAAACTCAGTGTCTTTCTTGCAGAGAGAAGACAAAATTGAACATAATATTTGAGGTGCAATATATATGTAATTATTTATATTCATGTTCACATATAAAGCAAAATTATAGCACATGTATTATTTTTAATACAAATGGAAGACAAATTGATTCACGAGGTGCTGAATTGTCATAGAAACTAAACTCACTGGTCACTAAGCCACCCACACACTGATGTGATGGTCAAGAAAGTCGCATCAATCTATAGTGTATACACAAGCATAAGCAAAAGAGATGGAAGAGATGTACTTGATAACTACAGCTATTGTGCATGACAAAAGTAAGTTCTGAAATCATAAACAAGCACTGTATAGTTTTTAAACCAATAAAACTATTGAAAAACCAAATTATTTAATCATGTGGATACATTTATTGTTATGAATTATTGTAAAAAGTGATCTAGTTCATTAGCAGCACATGTAGTGATGACAACTGTAACAAAGTTTTCAGTAGGGGGCAAGGACTACTCACAAGAAATAGCAACTGTTTTACAGTCTGCTTAACTTTAAGCAGGAGGATAGCTGCGTCCCTTCAGCATTTTATACAGATATGTCATACAGAAGCCCTTGGATTGCAACAGAACATACTTCTACAACTGCAGAATAATAAAAAAAAAATCAAACCGTGAAACCCCCCACCTTTGCTCATTACAAATGGGATGGCACTTTCCCTAAGCAGGCCGTGGGGTACTACTGTAAGTTAAGCACGGTGACTCACCAAGTCTAACCTTATTTAAAGGGAGAGGCTGCAATTAATCTGGCTACCTATGGATGTTACTTCAAATCCCAACTCACTTTAGAAGAGCAAGCTTTCAGCAGTTTAACTTTGGGACTGCTCACTAGGTTCTGATGTATCTTGAATCTTTTTTCCACATCCACTGTGTTGCTGAAGCCAGTCTGTCCCATAACCATTGCTAATTAATTTGCTGAAGTTTAGTGCTTCTCTGAGCATGCCAGTAAATCAAAATGTGTTAAAAGAATAGCGTGAGTAAGCCAAAACAGGCATTAGGTGGAAATCAATTTATTTTGCACAGAATAGCCTTACATAATTGACAGGTAGCTCACAGTAAATATCAGTAGGTTGCTCCGAAAGTAGTGCTTCAGGGATATTTCCTTTGAAACTACAACAGGTGTAAAAAGCATAATGACACTTTGATAGAGAAAATGCTCAGCTGCAAGAATTTTTGCTGTGCCTGACCTTCTCTTAGGATACAGCTGACATGACTGCAGAAGGTGGTAGTCCAAGGATTTCTTCATTGGATTCCGCATTTGTTGCTTTAAAGGTGACTCGCTATGGCCTAATAAGGAATGGAAGTTTTCGAAACTGAGGAAAAGCGGCTGAACGTTAGTCAGAGGTCTCAGTGGCAATGCTGATAGTGGAGAATAGGGAAGAAATAGATAGGCACTCAACCACCCTAGATTCTGCGTGGCATGCAGGTGGCCAGGAAGGTTAGCAAAAGCCTGGAGTGCGTCAGGCTCAGAGCTGCCGGCCGGGCGGAGGGACCACTGTAGGTGAGGAGGCAAGTTGTGAGCACACAACCAGGTTTTGAGGGACAGTACAACATGAGACGGAATAGGACAGGCACCTCCCGCCTGTAAGGGGAAAGATCCTACAAGATCAGAACACATCCTGCTAAGCAGAGTGCTTGGTAGGATCCTGCTGAAGGGGGACAGGTTGGGAGCTGCAAGAAGCCTTTTTCAGTCCCTGCTGTTGATGCTCTGTACCTCACGTGTCACACTCTGGGTACCCAGACCTTTCCAGTGCTTTCCTATATCTGTCTTTCTCGTGTTAGCCAGCATCTCATCACAGCCATTGCAGGGACACAGGGGTACTTTTGGCACAGATTTGAAACGCAGTCCTACTTTACTCAAGCTTGTTCTCAGAAGAACACGAAGCACTGAAATTACCACAGGAGGTCACTGTTGTGACATATATGCTGCATCTACATGACAGAGTGCTGAGGACCAAGATTTACATGGTTTAACTTCATTTTCTATTTTTATGGTGGGTACTTGACCAGGATATCAGTAGTCATTGAACAAAAATGTCTCTTTTCTCTGAGAGACTGAAGTCATGTCATAGCACTGCTTTTTGTTTAACGAGTGTGTAGTAACTTCAGTGGTTTGTTTCAGCTGCTTCTCCTGTTGCCTTTGTATTAACATCAAGAGATGATTAAGAAGGGTCTCTTTTCTCTTTTCTTCCTCCTTTCTGGATCATTTGAGATCCTGACACAGAGAAAGATATGACTGAGACATCTGAAATTCCCATCACAGATCATTTCCTTCCCCTGCAGGAATTCCTGAGCAACAGGGAAAAGGACCGATGTCAGTGCCTGAGCATTTCTTCCTGCAGGACAGGACAGGCCTTAGTGCTGGCTGTCACAGGGAACAGTTGTGGGATATATGCCAGAGTAAGGAAAGAACTCTCTTAGCAGAGCTTTCAGCAGTGTCCTCTTTCGTCTCCGGTAAAGCCTGGCAGCTCAGTTCTCTTCAGGGCTTCATGGAGAGCACACTTGATGATGTCCCTTGCTGTCCATTTCAGGAAATGCCTGCTGGTTATCTCCCAGCCTAGAGACAGTGGGTAATGGAGAGAGAGTACAGCTGTCTTCTCACAAGCCATGGGACTGTGAGGCAGGGAATGAGCCTCACTGTGTGTGACGACAGGGTAACCAGCACTTAATTGAGAATGGACAATACTGGTTGGCAGGCTCCCAGAGATCCCGACTGAGAAGCTGCTTGCTGGCTTCCTGGGTATCTGTGATGGAACTATTTGGTGTGGAGCTGTAGCAGTTGGAAAGAAAAGCTGGGAGAAACACAAATGGGAAAAGCTCAGAGCACTGTGTCACAGAAGTCTGACTCCAGCAGGAGATAAGTGGTCATGGACAAGGGGCAAAGCTCTTCTGAAGAAGGCCCCTAGGCAAAGGGGCCTGGTGATTTCCTCTCACAAAATGGCCACCTGCTCAAAGAATTCATGGAGCTGGGTACGCTCATATCCACAACACTCCTCTCTGCTCTCAACTCCTTGGAAAATTCCAGAGTTCCCTGGAGTCAAAGGTGTGGACTGCTGTTCTGCTCCACAACATCTCTGTTCGGATGCTCTCATCTGCATGGGAAGGCTGTGGCTCTCCTATCTGTTTGAGCCTCAGTCCAGCCATTTTGGTATGTGATCACCATGTTTCAATGTGTTCACGCCACAGTCCCCTACTCTGTTGAAAAAAGCTCTTGCACAAGGGGTGACTACCTCAGAGGATGGCCATTGTGCATCACTGATTAGGTTTTTTGAAACTGTTTGGGTTTTCAAGCTACAGTTTGCTTAGTGTTTGTGTGGCTCTTTTGTGATATGGTGAGCCTTAATTGCAATGCTTGGCGTACAGCAGAGTGTGAACAGTTTTAACGGAAATAGGCTCTGGCTTGTTTTCAAGAAAGCCAGGAGCTTTCCTGGCTTTTTCCCATCTTCACAGTTTTGGAAGTATGTGCTAGTTCCATCCAGCAGCATCTACATGCCATTTTTTCTGTAACGTGTTGAAGACATGCAGCTGTCCTCAATCTTGAGAAGACTAAAAGAGTTGCTGAATTTTTCTTGTTAGTACTCCTCGTCCCTGAGTACTTTACTGAAAATTGCTTTTCATCAGAATTCAGAAGAATAAACACATGCAAGTAGTTGAAGGCAGCAGATTAGCAGCAGGTTTATTGAACTACTATAATCAGTTCACTAATTCATACAGTGATTTTTCCTTAGTCACTCTCAGTCTTGACAGCACAGCTGTTGGAGGGGGTTCTTTCACAAGTTTTGATAATCTTGGTTATCCTTTCACTCTGAACCAAAAGGGTTCATCTTCTGTTCCTGACAGCTGAGGTTTTTTTCTGGAAACCTAGTCTGCCTTTGTGAAAATATCACAAGGTCTGTGGAGAACAATAGGATGAGAAAAATAAGAAAAAGTACATGCAGGATAGCTTGTGTGAAGGTTTACAGAGCTTTGAATGTGAAGCTCTCTGTGTGCTTTTAGGCAGAAGCTCACATATGCAAGTTAGTCTAATAAAAAATGAGTGTGAACTTTTCTTAGTTCTTAAGAAGTTTTCAGGTCTTTGAATAATAAGCCACTTCCAAATTCCCCTTGAAGGTATATTCTGTTTGCCAGTTCAAAACTTAAGAGAATGGCCATAAATCCAAATATTCTTGAGGTTGTCTCACAAGATTGTGGAAATCTGGAAGACAGAGCCTTGCTTGAAGTTACTGTTGCCCACTGCTGGGACATTTCTGAGATAGCTAGCTAAGAATATTCTCCCTGCTAGCCATGATGATAGAAAGGATGATTGTATTGCTTTGAAAATTGGTAGCTCAATGCAGGACAGAAGAAACCATAACTAAGTTTCCAACCACCCGGAGAATGGAAATAATAACTGTCAGTACCACAATAAGAAGTTGTTTTTATGTTGTTGTTGTTTTTTTTTTACTTCTGTTACTCATTTTTTAATTTTTAGGTGGTATGAATTCTGTTTTTTGTTCTTCTTCATGAATATTCTTTTCCCCCACAACAGATAAAGCTGGGTAATTTGGTACAGAAGAAATCCGTGACATTCTCCTGAAAATTTTTATTGGACCAGAAAAATATTGCTACCATATCTATTTCTTTTCTGTGATTCAGGAGCTTATGTGAGTCATCCATGATTTCAAACGCAGTCCCAAGAGCTCAGTCAATAAAGCATTTTGGCACCATTTAGCATGCTCAGTCTTTTGAGTCCTACATGAGACAAAAACAGTAAAAAGGAAAACAGCAATCGAGTGCTCTTGGAATGAATAAAAAGGCACACATTTGCATCTTTAATATCTTGAATTTTAATGATACTATTGAGAATGTGATTCCTTTTACATTTGTAATTTTAAAGGAGAGCAGGTGGTGAAAGCTTAGCTTAAAGTGTTAATTAAAATAGCTTACACAACCAAGGCCCTGCTTGAATAAAGTGTAACAGGAAGATATGAGATACTCAGTGAGTGCTCTGTTCATATTGGAATATGTTGGAACAAATGTGCTAAAGATACTTAATACCCAATACACATGTACATTTCATGCCAGTGAAATCTCATCCTCCAGAGTTCATGAAATGAGCACGACTGTAGGTGTTACAAATGCACATTTCTGGAAGGCAAAACAAGTCTAGACTCACTAGGAAGATCTGTATCCCTGCTGGCCTTAGCCAGCATTCAAATAAAAGAAATGGATGTTCAAAACACAGGGCTTCCTCACTGTGTAATATTGCCTGTTGGCAGGAATGTGCAGGATCACTTCCTTATTGGTTGTGCTGAACTGAAAGATTGCTGATGCGCAACTGAGATTCATGCATTAATTCATTCATGCAACTCAGTACAGAAGAATTGGCTCAGAAATGGAACCTAGGCCTCCACCTTCCTAAAAGCATCCTAAGGCTGGTTGCTATCTGTCTGCTATACTCAGTGGTTGGAAGCACTCAGTATGGTTAGAGAACACTCCATTTTAGATGCTTTTTTCTTCATGAAGGATTGAGCTCTGTAAGTCCTCAGCAGCACATCATAGCTACCTAGATACTTCATAGTCATAGATGAAGTTGCTTGGTGGAGCAAGCATGAGAAGCCTGTAAATCCTTTGAACTGATCATTGCTCTAGTCATAAACACCAGCCTTTTCTCATATTGTTCTCTAACTCCATTTCAATTGAGTGGTGAATTATGAAATGCAATCAAAGAGAGAACAAGCAGGTGGCTACTTTTAGTTTTTGGTGCAGTTTGATAAGTTTGATATATCCATTTTATTTGAAGACTTCACCACAAGGTCTTTTTTCTTCCTATAGCAATCTGCAGTCATAAATTATCTGTGCTGTTTTTTTGTTAGAGTTTCAGTACCTTTTAGATGGTGTAACTGTTGTTAAAACTTAGTCTAGGTGTCAGGTTTTCTTAGGTTTGTATAAAGATAAGTACAAACTGTGAGCCTGTTCTGTTCTAAAAAGCTTGTCAGATCTAACATTTTAACAATACATTTTTGCAATAAAATGAAGTATCAACTAGGGACAGAATATTCTACATTTTAGAAACTGAGAATGAGACTATTTATCCTCAGTCGATTCCTGCTCCAGCCTGTCATTCCCAAAAGATAATCCTCACTCTCTCAGCTTGTAAACAGGAATTTGACTACTACAGTTTTGTCAGCTTTTAAGTTCTGAATAAAGCTCTTCCACCTGGTGTTCTACTACCTACAAGTATGCTCTGAGCAAGCTAAGTATTGCTGGGAAAAAGTCTGGGATAACTGCTTGACATATAGAGAGACTTTATTTATTTATTTTTGTGTATTTCACTGTGTGGATTCTTCTTTTTTCCTTTTTCTATGAAATAAAACAACCTAAGACAATGTCAGATCAGGCCAGTATAACTTCAGACCAATATTACTAGGAAAAAGTGATGTGTGTGCACTCAGAAATAAAAAGGCAAGCAAGCACAAGTGCATTTCAGCCCCAAATCACCACCAGTTGAACAGTTTCTCTAAATCTTACCTGGTGCTTTCATTTCACCTTATAATGGGAAGAACGGAATATTGAAAGTAGTTTTGTAGATTACAGATTCATTGGATAGTTTATTCAGTCATTATTCAATCCTGTTCATTAGTTTCAATATTGGGTCAGTGAGAATTAAAAGCTGTACAATACTCCCATCTCTACAACAAGCTTGAGGTGACATACAGAAGACCTTTTTATAGCTCTTCCTTCCCTACAATGTTGAAAAGTTGTATCAGAACCAAATCATATTTTTTGTGATTATTCGAGTATGAATGAATCAAAATAAAAAATGGCACAAATTGTTAAATTTTAGCTTCAATCCACATTGCATACAGAGAAAATGATAGTTACTTTGTATTCAGATATGTTGGTTCTTCTTTTAAGGAATTTATCCCTATAAATAACATAGAGGAAAAAGCTCAAAAGCAAAAACAAAACAAAATAAAACAAGACAAAAAAAACCAACCATCTTTTAAGCACAGATTTGCAAAATAAATTCATTACATAAGTATTACTTCATTGAAAGTGATCTCTCTGTCCTTATCTGAACCCATGAAATTTCCATGATATTTTCTGCCTCTGTCCTGCCAAGGAGGGGGAGTAAGAGAGCAGTTTGATGGACACCTGATGATCAGCTGAGGTTAACCCACTTCTTGTCACCACGCATCATGTTCCTCAAAATAGGTGGTAACATAAAGAGCAGAGCAGACAATCAGAGGTCAGCTGGTTTAGATAGGTAATCGAGCAGCCTCTCTTTCTAAAGATATCAGAAGAGTAGGCTATTACATCATAAGAGAGAAAGAAAAAAATAATGCTGCTGGAAGAGTAAATGAGTCTGAACAGGCCGTGAGTCATTTGGGGCCAATTCTGCAACATAAGCCCCATCTAATTTAGTTGATATGTAGTCTAAAGTGACTGCCTAGTGGGTACATCTTCTACAGTCGTGTATTGAGAAATGCCTTAGTTAACCAGAAGGAAGGGAGTAGGTGTAACATACAGAGTGTGAGAGAATCCTACTTTTAGCTCTACAGGAAATATGGAATATGAACTCACCAAATGGTTTATTTCTAGAATGAGATCACTGGTGCTAACGTTATACAGCAAGAAGTATAAAGCAAGAAGCAATGTAGGATGATGAAGCAGCTCCTTCTTTTTGTATTAGAAGACATAGTGTAGGCAATTAAAATATTGTTTTCTCATTCATATTAAGGTCATGCTATTTCTTAGTGATCCTTGCACTTTTATTAGCATGAATTGCCATCACTTCATGGCCAGTGTATGAGCTGATGCCTACATCAATGCTTTGCAACAGAATTAGGTAGGGCTGTGCAGAATTTCAATATCACATTTTCTGATTAACTTCAATTACAATAATTTTGTGTCACCAGCATAAGGTGTGCACTGTTTGATAGGTCTTATTTCTTTTCAGCGGTAATTGTATCACAGAACATTTCAAGGACTTAGACGATCATCATTCTTAAGGGGCTTAAGGGGCTCTGATCTCAAACAATCCTGTCCATAGCGAGCAATTATGCACACAGCTGTCACTCCCCCCCCCCCCCCCCACACACACACCTACAGCATTAATTTAGTACAATTACAGAAAAAATTGTGCTTTTGAAACTCATACTGTCAATGTGTAGAGTGATTAGAAAACTCATATATTCAGATGTTGATTGCTTTCAGTAAGCCCCAAAGCATTTGCTCACGGAGGTACTTTAGCACACGGTGGTAGCTAAAATATGAACATGTGTAGTTTTGATTGGTTAGCACTTCAGTTTCTAAATTTCCCCACATACTTCAGTGCAGCATTTCAACAGAATTTATTGACTCAAGAATGAACATTCAAACACATTGAATTCAGGTTCTTCTGCAGAGGAGACTTCTTGTCTCACTAGCTGATCTTAATATGCCTGATAACTGTATTTTCCAGGGCGGAGTTAAAACTTCTTAATCCGTAATTGCTGAATGGGAAATTTATTCTCTGAAGCAGTGGTCTGAAGAGCTTATAGTCAGCAAGTTGAGCTCAGAATCACATGTTCGTGTGCCTGCAGGTGGAATCATGAATATACAGTTTATATTCAAAATATTACAAGTACAAAGGCTTGTTTCCCTGATTTAGATTCTGTTTTATTCATCTGAGATCAGCAGCACCATGTGGAAGGCACTGAACTGGCCATTCCTATTTGAAGCTTTCTCCCAAACAGACCAGGAATGTATCTGTAAGACTTCTCCACAGTTAAAAAACAAAAACAAACAAACAAAAAAGATTATTATTTCCATTAGATAGCTGCTTGAAGAATCTTAGCTAGTTAGAAACTCTGAATTTTCAGTCTGTATCCACATGATTTTCATACCATTGTTATGCTTTCCATCATCTCTCACTTGTATTCATACCCTTGACTGACCATAGCAGGAAGTCTAGGGACAGAGCTAGAAGAGAGGAAATAGGAGTTTCTTTTCCAGCAGCAAACCTATGGTTGCAAGAGGCTCTTTCCCGTGTATCTGTGGTATGAATATGCTGTCCAAGGCATGATGAGTTTTGAGAAGGGAGAACACACTCAGGGGCACTTTGCTGTGTTAATTTGCTTGTGTATTTGGAGACTAGGTTTGTGTGGCCCTGATGCACTAGAAGGTGGCAGGTTTTTCAGGAGCCATTGCCAGTGGTTTTGGGAGTTTGTCAAAGGATGTACAGGAATGTTTCTAGGAATGTGATGTGACTGATCCCAAAATCTCAATCCTGTCTGTCTGCCAATTGCTGTTTTTATAATCAGTTCAGTAACATTTACCATTCTTCTTGAAGTCTGCATGAAAGTGCTAGGCCCTGGCTGGAGCATAACGTAATTGAATACAATAACTGTGCATGCAGTTAAAGAACACAGGCTGTAGGTATGCAGAGTTACTGTTTTAGGTGTGAACGGTGCAGGCAATAGAATTATAGAATCATAGAGTTATTTTTGTTGCAGTGACCATCTAGTCCAACTCCCCCTGCAATGAACAGGGACACTTAGACACTTAGAGCTACATCAGGTTGCTCAGAGTCCCGTTCAGCCTGACACTGAATATCTTCAGGGACAGGGCAGCAACCCAGCTGAAAGACCTTGCACTTGCAATAACCTGTTTTATAGTTTGTTTTATAGTTAGTTTCAAGTCCTCTGGGGACTACACAGATGCCAAACTATTAGCGGGGGGAAATATCAAGCTGTGAGATGGTCTAATCTAACCAGGATACTGCTACGTAATAGGATGGCTTTTAGAAAACTTTTGCTTTTTATTACTGTGATAAATGAGTCTGGGTTGTATTCAGATGTGCTTTGTCTTGCTGCAGGGAAATGGTTACTGTTGTGCTCTGGATGTGAATAAATTGCCAGAGAGACACATGTCTGGCTAGATGTCATGTAGTCATAGTTCTCCTGCTGTTTGTTTCCTGCTTTGTTTATTTGAGTGCAGCACATACAGAAAACTTTGGTTGAAAGGTCTTTGAATTGGAATAATTATTGTATATTTGTTCAAAAAAGAACTTAGGTACACAGCTGTGGATCAACAAGAACTATGCTGGCTGCCAATTTAAAACTTGGTGTTAGTGTCACTCTTACACGGGCAGGAATTAGGAAGAGTGTTATTTTCACCAGTGTGGCATGAACAATCATTTGTGTGTCAACCTCCAAATTAAAGAACAGCAAGACTCAAGGAAATAACTTTCTGTAGTGATTCTGGATCACAAAATCACAGAATGTCTGAGGTTGGAAGGAACCTCTGGAGATCACCTGGTTGAGTCTCCGAGATCAAACAGAGCAAATTACGCAGGCTTGTTTATAGATAGCTTTTGAATATCTCCAAGGAAGGAAGCTCCAAAGTCCCTCTGGGCAACCTGTTCTAGTCTTCAGTCTCACAGTAAAGTTTTTCCTTGTGTTTAGATTAAACTTCCTCTGTTTCAGTTTGTGCCTGTTGCCTCTCATCACAGAGCACCAACTTATAAGAAGAGTCTGTCCCCATGCTCTTGACACCCTCCCTTCAGGATTTTTTTTTTATACTTTGATCAGAGCTCACCTGAACCTTCACTTTTCTAGGCTAAACAGGCTCAGCTGCCTCAGCCTTTCCTCATATAAGAGGTGCACCAGTTCTTTTATCAGTCAGATTTATTTATTTTTTTTATCAGTCTTTTGCTGGACTCTCTCCAGGAGCCCCAGGTCTCTCTTTTACTGGGGAGCCCAGAACTGGACACAGTACTCCAGGCGGGAGGCTTACTTCTCAGTCTGCTGGCGATGCTCTTCCTAAAGCAGCCCGTGATACCATTGCCCTTCTTGGCCACAAGAGCGCACTGCTGGCTCGTGGTCACTCAGTTGTCCACCAGGACTCCCAGATCCTTTTTCCAGAGAGCAAGTACTAGAAGATCAGGCCCTGTCCAGCCTGTCAAGATCCTTCTGAATGATAGCACACCACTCTGGGATATCAGTCACTCCTCACAATTTTGTATTATCGTCAAACTTACTGAGGAAGCACTCTATCCTGTCATCCAGGTCACTGATGAATAAATCAAACAATTTTGGACCTAGAATTGACCTCTGGGAGGCTTGCTATAGAACTCCAATTAAACTCTACACCTCTGATCACAACCCTCTGAGACATACCCTTCGTCCAGTTTTCAATCCACCTCACCATCCACTCTTCCTAAGTTGGCCTATGAGGTTGTCATGGAAGACAGTGTCAAAAGCCCTTCTGAAGACTAGGTAGGCAACATCCAGTGCTTCTTTTCTGCAGGCTTTCTATGGCATCTTGGGTGAGGGATTCCTGAGGGCTGCCCTTTTCAATGAAAACTGAAGCAAGGAAGTAATTTAGTATCTCTTGCCTTCTCTGCATTCTTTGCCAGAGTCCCTCCCCCGTTCAGTATCAGGCCCACACTCTTCCTAGTTTCCTCTTAGTACTTATATTTGAAGAATCTGTTCTTGTCGTCCCTGACATTCCATGTAATTGCAAATGAGCCTCAATCTTCCTAATCGCATTTCTGCATATTCTCATACTTGAAAACATCCCTATATTCATCCCAATGGTCTGTACCTACCGCATCCTGTGTAGCTTTTGCTTATGTTTGAGTTTTGTCAGGAGCTCCTTGTTCATCCGTGCAGGTCTCCCACCCTCTTTACATGATTTCTTGTCATAGGGATGCATCATTCTTGGGCCTGGAGGAAGTCATCTTTGAGTATTAAACAGCTCTCTCCCTTCTAGGGCCTATTCCCATGGCATTCTTCCAAAAGCTCCCTGTAGAGCCCAAAGTTAGCTCTCCTAACTAAGAGAGAGCTAGGACAATCCTAAGTCCAGGGTTGCAGTCCTGCTTACTGACCTACAGCCTTCTCTCAGGATTCTGAGCTCAATGATCTTGGGGCCCCTGTCTCCTATTTTATTATGCTGGCCCACAGTGTCAGAGGCAGATGTTGGAGATATGTCAGTGGAGGCTGAACTTTCCCACCAATATTCCTTTACTTGCTGTTGCTGTGTGACATGACAGCAGAGGTGCAATCTGACAAAGCGGCCTCTGACAAGGAAGTGCTGATGTAGCAAAGGTGTGAAACTGAATTCCTCCTTGTGGAAAAAAATGGTACCCACTGACATTCATCAATGCTTACTGAATGTTTGTGGAGACCAAACAGTGGATGTAAGCACAGTGAGGTGGTAGGTAAAAAGACATGGCTAGTGGTGGTGACTTTGCTGAAAAATAGTGTTCAGTAGCTGAGAATTTGCTCCATCAAATGATGTAATTGTGCTCTTTTCATCTGTTTGCATCTTCCATGGAAATAAGTAAGAGGCTTTACTTTTGGAGCGACCAATGTATATTGACTCCTAGGCATTATCTTTCATCTCTGAATTTTGCCTGCTTTATCCTGTGTAAATATTAGACAGTAGCCACATTTATTTTTGTTTCCTCAGTTTGAGTGTCTTGTGGCTGCATTCCATCCTCCTGCTGGAATATCAGAATGGAGAAATATGCAACCCATATGCTGTAACCACACTGCCATCTTCCTGCTGTCAAAGTGAAGGTCTCCTTCTATATTCTGTGCTGTGCTATAGCCTTGATACCTTGTTCCTCTGGAGACAAAGTCTCTGAACTAAATTTTTTTAACTTTCAGTCAGGTTGTCCAACAAAAATATTTATTTTTGTTGATCCTGAAACCCTTGAAGAAGTTTTGTTATTTCAGCATCATATAGTCATGCAGAACTCTAACAAGTCTGTTCTCTTAGTTTCCATCTGAGTGGATGAAGGAGGCCAGAATAACTTTCCAGAGCAGATTATGTACAATTTGGTTAAGCCTGATCATTCACAATTTCTGTACATGGTCTTCAAAGCCAATTATGCATGAGGATAGAACAGGGATGGAGAGGGCACAAAGCCTCAGGCTGGTTTTCATGGAGGAGGAATCTGGAGAAGAAAAGTGCAGTCCCACCTTTTCATCTTCAGGGTCCATAGTAAACCACGACTCATCTCTCCAGTCCCGACCAGTATGGTTTAGCCTCCATTTAATATAAGCTGCATTATTCTCATTTCTGTCTTTTGGCCATGCAAGGCATTAAAGCAGCATTGAATCATATTTTTGTTATTGACTTTTTCTATAGATTTTTAATGATTTCTCTTCCTCACTTTTTTGTTTTGTTTTGTTTTTTTGTCACAGTGATGAACTGTTTCATTTTGGAAACTTGAATCAATTTCACTCTGCTATTAGCGCTTTACTGTCCAACTAACAGGAGACAGAAAATGTTTGTCTTTTGAAAAGAAATTTGTTCTACTTAGAGCCTTGCATTTATGGGTTTCCATTGTAAATTGTAATGCTTTGCAGTTTCTGATATGTGCAACCTCCAAATGGGATAGCATTCAAAGAATTATACACTATTAAGGCCTTGCTCAGTTCTTTAGCTTCCAGATCCTGAAATATAAGTGATTTCTGTAGTTTCCTTATAAGACTTTGTAATTGCTCATTATTTCCTGTCATAGAAACCTAACATACAATGAAAGAAGAAAGGTTTCTTTACTTGTTTGTGTCTTCAAATCCAGCCACCACTAAGTTAAAAACATGCTTCCTTAAAGATATGGGTACTACCTTTGTTCCAGTACTGGTTGGTAGTAGATATATGAATTAAGGTGAGACCTGAAAGGGAAAAGACTGACACAACAAACCCCTGTTCTTCCTTATTTCTCCACATAAGCAACCTGTTGGGAAGTCTGGGACTAAATAGTAAGGAGAAAAAGAAATGAGAAAAGGAGTGTGGACAGGTGAATTGTTGAATTCAGAAATGAGACAACTGATTAAAAGAAGATGATGGATCAGAATAAAATACAGATGGCAGAACTTACATGACAAAACTATGATATTAAGATTATTTTCCCTACTTCTGTGTTTCTCTTGAGGACACGGGGAAGAGATTTGAGCTTTCATCTGAAAAACTTACACTACAGCACAAAGAGGTAAATATTTTATTATAACAGGCTCAGTAAGGACTATTTGCATTCATAACAGAGGAAATGTCCTTAAATCCTATCAATGAAATCCATGTAAATGTCCATGTAAAAATTTAATAGCTGAATAGGAAAAAAGGCTTTCCTTTGCGTTATCCAATGTAAAGATTTTAAGTTATAAAGTGAATGTGGATTCAGCATCCTACAATCAGTCTCAGTCAGCAAGAGCTTAATGCTTATATGCAGCTGTGATTCATCAGATTACACATCATCACAGCAGCTGTGTTCTCCAAAGTCAGGCTGCAGGTATTGTCCAAGGTCCATCATTACTAATCAAATGATGAGCAATCAGCCCAGTGTTTTACAAACTCCTACAGCAGCGCCTCTAATCAAACTACTGTTTCTGTTGTTATCTTTCAGTGGCCTGGGTTTTTTGTTTGTTTGTTTCTTTTTGAGCTTCTTCAGCAGAATCATTTTGGTGTAACGTTGACATGTCAAAATTGGGGAACAGCTTTATGATCTTATTTCCAAAAAGCATGGAAACTTTTTAATTCATGGCTATGAGGCATCTGTTCTCAAGATACACTGAAGCAATCATTCCATTTGTTTGGGGTTTTGTTTGTTTTATGCACTAAACACTTTGTCTTCTCTCTACAAGGCCTTTTTTTCCCATTCTTACTTTCTGCATAAGAAGTGCCAAACAATAAACCACGATACTTCTCCTTTTGCTATTGATATGTACTTTTTCCTACTGAACATGCCTAACTTTTGCACCAGATGATTTCTGTGGAAAAATCTACATAAGGCTGTGAGGTGTAAGACACTAACCACAGACCTCGAAGATGTAAAGAAGAGCTCTGAGACTAGAGGGTTAAAAATAGCTGAGATAACAATGACTCTCATGGTTATGCCAACCGTCAGATGGGATTGGTTTGTACTTGTAACTTGTTGGAGTCCATTTCTGATCTAACAAATTATCAAAGAGTAAAAGGCTTACTTAAGTAAACATCAAGAAGCAGAGTCAATATGTTTTGACTCCATCCATATTACAGAATAGCACAGATATGTAGGTACCACTAAGAAACCAATATGAAGACTAGATACGTTTCAGGGAGCTTTATTTTGATTGAACTTTTTCTGCTCTGATGGACTGAACGGTCATGGGCAATTGGAGTACATTAGGTGTGCTGCTGAAACGAGTTTTTAATTTAGCTTCACCTTGAAGGAATCTGGTCCTTTTCTGTGACACAGCTCCACAGTGTGTACCACAGCAGGGAAATGAGGATGATCAGGACACTTGTTTAGGGAATCATCTCTTGGCCTAAATTAAAATGCTCTACAACAAAACTGTTACCGCTAATATCAAAGCAGTATTCTGCCTTATTCATCTTGACTTACCCTCGCGGAAACAGAGGAGTTTGTTGTTGGTCACATTATATTCGAAAAAGATTCAAATGGATGCACCCTTATTTTTCCTTAAGCCCTTATTAAGAAGCTGAGTAAAATTAGTTAACAACATCATTTTCATTAAGCCCATATTAGCACCAATTACTTTATTACCATGTTTACTTTACTGTTTTAACATAGCCTGCGCTGCATTTCCAGCAGAAAAAGAACAACTATATATTCAACTGTAACAAAAATATAAATCTTTTATTACAAGGAATTACAAGGAATTCAAAATCCAAGGTTAAAAGAAATATTCACAATATTTCCTTATTATTATTATTATTCATAAGTAAAAGCAGCAGAGTTTTTTTAAAATGCTTGCCATCTATCTTTCAGCAGTTTCTCCCCAGTTTTTCCCCCTTTTAGGATTAAGTCTGAAATTCATCTGGCAATGTCATTCCACACAAACTAACAGAATTTAAACAGCACAGCCAAATGAGAAAAAAATTATATCAGATTAGCTGGGCATAGAATAGAGTAGGGAAACATAGAATACATCCAATAATCTTCTCGGCATCTCTGCTAAAGGTGCAAGGATGTTCTTAAAACTTCTGCTTGGAATCTTTCATTTCTCCCTTTGTTTATCAGAGCTCAAAATCCTTCTTGTTTCTTATCTGAAATCACCTCCAGTCCATGTCCTCCCACCACGTAATAATATCCTTTTAATTCAGTCAACCATTACTGCCCACACTACTCCCAACCCTCTTCCTCTCCCTGCTTCCATACTCTTTCCATCAAATTCCTACTCTCCTTTTGGAGCTAAAGGTCACTTTTCCTGTCTCAACCTGTTATTTCAGAGGCATTTTATAATTCTAGTCACATACTATAAATATTAAAAATCCCTCAGAATTCTCTGAAAGGTGATTTTAAAAAGTTCATGTCTCAGGCTCTAGATAACAAGTTGGGCCTTATTTGAGGGAAGTATTGACTAAACAACTTCTGCATGTCCCTTGAAGAATGACCTTATTATGAGTCTATATCTAAGGGGAAAAAAAGGAGTCTGTATAGTTATCCTACAGACCCTACTGAATTTTCATAGCAATAATTTTTTTAAGAGTATTTTGTAGAATCTTGTGCTCTTATGTTCACCTGAAAGACAAACGGAATCCAAAGTTGTCAGTAGGAGAATACAATTGAGCAATGCATTTTTGGCCAAGGATTTCAAACTTTCCAAATAGTGGTTTTAATGACTAAGTCACTTTTGATGGTTGGTAGAAAGGTTACATATGACATGGATCAAAACAAAATTAAATGGAAGAAGCAAGACAATTTTTTCCTGGAAAGCTCTTCACACAAGTAAGTTTTCATGAACTGAGACATCATGGTCATTCTTCATGTTTCACCACTTTCAGCATGAACAAAGGGCTTTAGGAAATGAGAACCAAAATGCCTTCTCTCTTGGAAAGGTGAAGAAAGACAAACACAAGTAAAGAAAATTCAGGATCAGTGGTTTGTGACAAGATTGTAAAACAGATTGCCAAACTGCTAACCGCAGCATACAATCTATTTCTTAAATCTCCATTGCTGCCAGAGAAATAGAAAGAGGTAAATGTCATGCTGAATTTTGAAAAGTGCTCCTGGGTGTTGCAAGCCAAAAAGTCTGGCTTTCAGGCAAATAAAACTGGATGAAAGTATAATGAAAGAAGGAATGAATAGATCTATGATTAAATATGATTAAACAAGCAAAAGTCAACACAGTTTTTGTAGAGAGTAGTTGCTCCATACATATTGAAGAGCTTTCTCTGAGGCATTCAGCAAGTAGATGAGCAGACTTGTATCTTTAGAAAGTCTTCAGACAAGGTGTCTCATCAATAGAGCTCTCATAAAAATAAATAAATAAATAGATAATCTCATTAAAATAAAAGATGGGGCTGAACGGTTTGTTCTCACAACAGAAGACCACCTGTGCAGCACAAGGGATGCACTCTCTTCAATATATTCTCAAATGATCTAGGAAAGTTGTTGAATAATAAGAAATCAAAATTATTCAAAGTAGTCAAAGCGAAAGCTGAAGACAAAAAAATTGAAAAAGCTCTTAGTATGCGAAATGACTGTGTTACAAAATGGCAGGAAAGAAAAGTTCAATGTTATTAATCACAAAGCTGCAGGAAAGAGAGCAGGAAACTAATCTGATTGCTCATGTACAAGAGATGCTCCAAAAATAATGCCTCCTGTTTTATGACATTGACCCACGGTGTCAGAGATAGGTGTTGGTGGTATTACAGCAGAAGCTGAACCTTCCCACCAGTACTCCATTACATTTTGTTGCTGTGTGACAGATGTCAGCAGAGGGTCAGTCTGACAGAATGGTGTCTGACAAGGAAGATGAAGCAAAAGTGTGAAACTGAATTCCTCCATGTGGAAAAAATGGCACCCACTGACATTCATCGATGCTTGCTGAACGTTTATGGAGACCAAACAGTGGATGTGAGCACACTGAGGTGATGGGTGGTGCATTTTGGCAGTGGTGACAGCAATGTGACAGACAAGCCTTGTTCCAGACAGTCATGCTGATTTTTATGAGCAGAACATCCTAACTCTTGTTCATTACTGGTGAAAATGAATAGCTAATTGTGGTGACTATGTTGAAAAATCATGTTTAGTAGCTGCCAGGCAGCATTACTGTGTGCTTCATACCTGTTGTTTCCATGGAAATAAATAGGAGGCATTACTTTTAGAGCAAACTACATATAAGTTATTCCTACCCCCGAAAGAAATCTTATAACTATTGACAGTTGTTCCTGGTGAAAACTAATGCACCAAAAAGAAGTAAATTAGGAAATTGAAAACAAAACCAAAAACATTATTCTACTGAGTAAATCCACATTCCACCCCAGAATACTGTATACTGTTTTGATTGTTGTCTTAAAACATGAGACATGATTAACAGGTATAGAAGAAGAAACAAGAGCGATCAAGGGAGTTATTTGGTTGATATATGAGCAATAATTATTTTGAATTTTTCAGCCTGAAAAGAAAAAGAGAAGGAGATGATGTAGGTAAGGAAGATCCTAAATGGCCTTGGAAAAGTGAAAAAGTATTCAGTGTTTCCTGTAAACTGTTTTTATGCTTGAAGTTCTTTCATTGGCAAGAATGCAGTCCCAGGCTGGCTGGGTAGCATTCCATAGTCCAAAGAGTCAGCATGGAGAGTAGGAAAATTGAGGCTCCCAGAATATACTCAGCTGCAGCCCATGATAGCTGAGGACTTGTTAGTGTGCATGCTGTGAAGGCTCATGCAAGAAGAGCCTGTACATAGTGAGAGAAAACTCTAACAGTAGCCACAACTCCTACTGTGTCCCATTTCTTCTGAAATGCAGAAAGGTAAATTACTCTGATGGACAGATATTCTGCAGGTCAGGAAGTTCAGCTGTCTTCATTCATACCCATTTACTGGATAGTGCCCTACCTGCCATCTACATTCTTGACTCTTGACATCTTTGGGACAGGAAATACAGGTCTCTCCCTCCCAGACAGCCAAAACACCAAAAATGTCCAATGCATTATCCCACCTTCTATATTCCGCTTGAGGGATTTCCTAAACTGGATATGGTTTGACATGTAAAAGCCAAGGCATCTGACAAGCACAGATAAAGTCCATCCCATGCCAGTTGGCCTCGGTGCTTGGAAATGTTGTGAGGCATAATTAATTCCCTAATTCAGCAGTACTTGGGGTTCAGTGAAATGTTCATTTCCCAAGGAGTTATTGTCTTTTGACAGGTTTCCACAGGGAAGTCTTATGACTATTTCTTCTGCAATTTTTTCTCCTTTTTTTTTTTTTTTTTTTTTTACTGTGGATGATGCTTTGTGTAGACTGACATAATTGTAATTTCTGCCTACTCTCTACTTGCATGTTTGCTGTCCAGGCATAGTCTATTCTATCTCGGTCCTGAGGGCACTAGAAAGTCTCAATGACTCTTACCCAGCCCTGCCTTGGGCCCCAGCTACTCACCTTGCCCAGGAGTTCTGCTTAAATTCAGTCCTGGATGTCCTTTCCCTGTGTGAGCTGTTTCCTAGGAAAGCTGGTCCTCTAGTTTAGCCCGCACTGATGTAGATCTTGTCCTGCAGATAAACTTGCTGGCTTGACCTAGCACCTCCTTCATGAGCATGAATCTGCACTCCTTGTGCAACCTGGCCCACCATTACTGAGCTTGCACTGCTTGCACTGTCTGGGAACTGGAAGCTGGTCTCTTGCGTGTGAGACCCCTACCCTCTTGGCAGTACTATTGCTCTTGACTCCTAGATCTCTGTACTTCAGGGAGCAGACAGCCCTCACTCTTCCCTGACATGCCCTTATCTGCCTCATTTCTGCAAAAAAAATATTTCTAGTTTCTTGCAATTAGGATGAATGTGACAAGGATTAATGCGATGCTGCTATGTGATTTTGCTTCCACTGTGCGAACATTTTTATGCTGCTGAAATTTTGTAGGGTAATTATGAAACATTTTTATTTTGTCTCTGCATGAAAATCTATTTATTTAGTAGCACTACTCTACTGCCTCTTTTCTAATCATCTGGTCAGAGTGTCAATGTATTTCATGAACGCTAGGGTTATGTCTACTGGAATAAAAATGAATTAAACAGTGCCAAGCACCTAATCTAAGTGATACAGGATTCACTAGGCTGGTTAGCATTTAATAAGCCCCTGTGGCTGGTGTTTAGCTTCTCCAGCTGGAACACTCATCGCCTGTGCCTGGGGATGGTCTGAATGTAAGAACAGTCATAGTAGGCGATATGGACATGGCGGTGTGCCATGCCACTCTGCCATGTTCACTCCGGCATTCTTTCAGCCCTCTTCAGCCCTGACCTTGACACTGCATCCTCTCTTCCATGTCTACACTTCACCAAAAATGCTCCTACCATTTTATTAGAAAAACAGCTCTTTTCCTGAGATTTTAGCTCAGGGAATAACAGCTCCTTAGTTCCCATCATAGTCAAAGAACAACAGAGAACAGAAGCTTATTTTAAGAGTTCCATTTTTCAGCTAGGCCTCTTCCTGGCACAGTATGTTGGGATGGAAAAGAACAGACTGAGAATGCTAGAAACAGCTGTGACCACTCAATGACCTTCCCCACAGTGAGTGGATGTAAAGGAGGGAGTTGTGCTATTCATTAGAATGTCAGTAAGGTCACAATGTCAGTTTATTCTAGCAACTCTGGTTCCAAGTGGATGGTCACTATTTCTACCAAATAAACTAATTTTATGTGCGTGTCTACAGTCCTGAAAACATTTCACCACAACAATTGTTCCCTGACAGGAAAAGTACTAGCCTTGCGACCTCTGGACAACAAACAGACCAACTAGGAAGTGTATATATATTTCCTACTGATATCTGTATGTTTAAAAGAGAAAGCATTCATTGAAAGCTTCAAGAAGTGCAACAGATCTGGGTGACCTGACAGTGCGTATGTAGAAACAAGTTATTTATCAAATAATATTTTTGAATTGTAACTTAAAATAATATAGTAGTACAATCAAATTGCAAATAAA
Organism: Callipepla californica brunnescens; assembly: GCA_023055505.1. Taxonomy (NCBI): domain Eukaryota; kingdom Metazoa; phylum Chordata; class Aves; order Galliformes; family Odontophoridae; genus Callipepla; species Callipepla californica. The sequence continues at coordinate 63,944,013 of JALIRH010000002.1, forward strand.
GCCTTAACTCTTTCCTACAGCCTGTGTTTTGAGGGCATTCCTGGAAGGAGCATGACAAGCTCAGTGCAGCTGGCAAGGGTCTCTTCTTTGGGCCATCCCTCTATTCTTTGTCCATAGCAAAAAAGAGTCAGTTTCTATGGTTTCCAGCAGCAGAGGAGGAAGAAAGCGGGGATAGATTTTTACTAAGATCAAATGCTTGGTATGCAGTATACACAAAGCCAGGCAATATGCCACGGTGAGCGAGGGGAGAAATCTTTCATCACTTCATCTGATAGTCTCCTATAGCAACTGCAGCAGTACAAGCAGTCAGAGACATACAGCTGCATAGCAACCAGCTATGACATGCAAAAGAGCCTCACCTCCTCCTAGTGAGTGCATGGTACTATTAAGGAACAATTTGGTTAGGTGCATACATCTCTCAAACATGATCAAGCTTGGCAGACACGACACCCAAATCATTCTACTTCCCTGCCCTGGGAGAGGATGAACTGCTACTCATTGTGACCTCAGTGACGTGTTCAGGAAAGAAACAGACACTGCTAGATTTGTGTGGTGCCGCTTGGATGAAGCAGTGTTCATGACAATAGCTCCTTACCTACACCTAATGATAGCTACAACTCCGATGCAACTTCCACAGTCTTTTCTGCCTCCCTTAACTTTAGGAATGGCTCTCCTTCCACTGCATCATGTGGCATCCACCTTAGCTCTTGATCAAGACTGTCTGTGACTCAGTGGTGCAGTGCAGGCATGCCAACTGTGACAGGAATGTAGGGTTTGCCCCTCATTCCCAATTCTGAGACGCACTCAGTAGGGAAAAACCTTCATCAAGATCACCCCATGTCATTTCCTTCTAAGGGAACTCAGGATTAATGGCTGCATAGGTGTTCACCCATCACTCTGTATCACATGGGCCTAGAGTGGGTCCATTAATCTGCTGTGACGGCAGCAGCTCTGGTAGTCACTGTGCCAGACTGCTCTGTGGGATCACTGCATAGGCCACTAATACAGCAGATCAGGACAGGGTGCTTACCATCTTCTCTATGTGATACCTTGTTTGTCCTGGGAATGCTGCTGTCTGGCCAGACTCGAGTGAGTCAACAAAGGTTGCTGTGTTCACAACAGGCTGCCCTTCCAAGGACACCAGTGACAGAGTTCCTCCTTCAGGAGGATATTTCACCCCAGTGGACCATCTGCACACTATTCCATGCTCCAAAAGAAGCCCAGAATCACAGAGAACAATTTTTTATTCCTAGTTCTTGTTGAAAGAGAATTCTCCTCCCAGTCGTACAGGGCCATATTTTCTTCCCCTTTCCTAAAAGTCCTAAAAGTCAGGCATGAAACCTGTACACATATGTTCTTTATACGTCCAGGGCCCATAGGACTCTGCTCAGGTTGGTCTAGTCAGAATGAGTGGCTAGAGATGAGGGAATTGACGTATTGGGAACAGGAGGATGAGTATCTCCTGTCTTTGATATTGCCATGAACGGGAGAGTAAGTTTGGGTGTTTGCATAAGGGAAATGTTGAAGCTTTCCCACGCTTTGCTTCACCAGAGTGGGGCTTTCTAACTCAAAGTCTGGTGTCTTCATTTCATAAGGACAGTCCTCCCGCAGTTTGGGTGCATAGTGCTGGTTTTGAGGACTGAGCCTGTGCTATGGGGCAAAGAAGGAGCTGAGAATACCAGATGAAAGCTTACCCAGAGCTGATCTTGGTCAGGAGACATATGGACCCTGCTGTGTCATGTTCTTTGTACTTGGAAGACAGCAGTCCATCTGACGTGGCTGCTAGACATGCAGACCTAACTCTCCAGCCACTAATGTTTTGTTTTCGTGGCAGGCTGTCAGCTGAAGAGATGACAGATGGTATACACTTCAAACCTCTGTGCCTGCTGCCCAGTATCATGAGGCATCTGATTCCAAAACAGAGTCCAAGTTTTTTTCCTTTTCTCCTCTATCAGTAAGAGGGAAAAGGATACTTCTTATACTTGCTTCTGTTCTCAAGGCAGGAGTTGCTAGTGCTGGCGGTAGAGCAGGAAGGCTATGACTCCTCTGGCATCAACACCTGCTCACTTAGGAGTGGCCCCAAAAGAGACATCCTTTGATGCTGGCGGCCAGGATTTGGCTAAGAACTACAGTGACTGATGAGGGTAGGGGATATGGTAGGTTCTCAGTACCTAAAGACGCAGAACAATATTACAACCAATTAGATCAGCAGTCTGGGGTCAACTGTGCCAGGTTGTGCCATATCTACAATCCAGATCTCTACCCACCCTGAACCCTGTCACTTACTTCTTATATTTATTCCTCATATTGCCATATCATCTCCCTCTAGGCAGTGAGGGAGATGCAGCGAAAACAAATTCTTTCCGTCTGTGCTTTTTCTTCACAGGTAACCGCCAAAAGTGGAATGCACGTGTGAAACGCCACCACATCAGAACACCGCTTTGTCATTCCCCAGAATGGGGATTTGTGCTACCCTGTGATTAGCAAGATCCCGTAAGCAAGAAAATGAAAGTTGTTAATGCTCTTTCCCTAGGTAGATTGATAAACAGCCTTCTGTTTTGGCCACTTTTGGGCTCCTGTGATCAGTTTTTCTCTCCTGTCTCAAGCAGCAATATTTCCAAGGCTCCTTGGAGGTAAAGCAAAGTCCAAGGGAAAAATCAAACATCTGTTGCAGAGTTCTGCAAAATTAGAGGACTGAGAATGATGAAAGAAAAGACTGAAGAGACCAATCATAAATAAGAAAGAAAATCCTTAGGCATCTGGAGATAGTGACCTCTACACACAAGGAGGGAAAAGTGAGCTGAAAGGAAACAGCAAAACAACCTAGGCTTTAACTGCAGGAGGGACAAAGTCTGGCACTAAAGAAGAAGAGCAGGTGCAGTGTGTGTTCTGCCATGATGAGGTTAATTCATCAAAAAATCTTTGCTAATTGGATTTGGCACAATGATTTTATAGTAGAACTTGGCTTTGTGTCTTGGGGGCATGATGTTTTTTTCTTGCAACATTAAGAAGTCTTACAACCAAACTCTGAACTCTGGTCAAACAAGCAGAAACATCTGAGAATGAACACTGTAACTTTTATTAACTATCTCATCATGATGAAAATGAAAACATAAGGACATCTTATAGCACACATACAAGTGAAAATTAGCAGTCAGGTTTAATAATGTATCCAGAAAACTTATCTGCAAATAAAAGATACCTTACCTTAATCTTCTTGAAGATTCCATCTCTGAGAGGTGCTCTGAAAGTCATGCCTCCTATTTTATGATGTTGACCCATGATGTCAAGGAAGAACACTATATGCAAGTTTGCCAGGCCCTATGGAACCACTACAAGCCATAGTTGAAACAACAGTCCATGGTGCAGCAACATGTGAATTTCCCATTAGAAAATAATCTCAAGATGAAGCTATCAGCAAGTAAACTGATGCGCACTGTTTTTATGGATATGAAAAGAGTGTTCTTTCTGGATTTCCCAGAACCCAGACAAAGCATCAATTCTGACCACTGCATGGGGACACTGACTAAGCTGATGGATCAAACTTCCAGAGTCAGGCCAGAGATGAAGACAACCTTTTTCTTGCCACATGATAGCTCCAGGCCTCACGCTGGTTTGAATATCGTGGAGCACATTGCCCATCTTGGTTGAATTGTCCTACCACACCCATAATATAGTCTGGATTGGGCACCATTTGACTTCCATGTGTTCATGATGATGAAAGATGGATTTTGATGGGCTACATTTTCCTAATAACACCAACATAGCAGCCATGAAATGGGGTCACCTCCACTGGTGCAGATTTTTATGAGTACAATGTGCAGGCTCTTGTTCATTGCTAAGGCATAGCTAATGGTAGTGACTATGTTGAAAACTAGTGTTTTGTAGCTGATAATTTGCTCTGTCAAACAGTGTTTTGTGCTCTTTTTATCTGTTGTTGTTTCTATGGAAATAAATACGAGTCATTGCTTTCAGGGTGATCCATGTACTTAGTGTGTCCTAAAAGTCCTGGCACCCAGAGACTAAAAAAGAAGGAAAAACATAACTATTACAGTAATTTCAAAACACATCAGACCTTTTCTTATATAATGGCCATTTGTATCAGCTCTTAAATCTCTAGTGTGTATCCACCTGTTTAAATTAAGTAGCCAAATCTAAGTGCTTCTCATACTGATATTTTCCTAGTTTCAAGGTTTAATGAGGATGTGTTGATTTACCTCTGCACTACTTTGCTGAGCTACAAACTGATGCCAGGATTCAACTTTCTGTAGTTAGTTTCCTATACTAGATTTATTGGATTGTATTCTCAGTTGCAGTCTACTGTCTGTGAAGCATCTCCCTTTCACACATCGACTGATCCAGCTGACTCAGTTTTCCAGTCCAGTATTCATTCCAGTCTACTGTGTGACTGTGCGGTCCCAATAGAGTTACTTCAAGGCTGGTTATAATGCTGGCCAATGTCATTGCAAGGTAAAGATATGCTTACTTTCCTTTACAGTTCAGACCACCATAGAACTCAATGATCTACCTACATGATAAGCAAAAGAAAAAAATACCAAGTGCTACAGTTCTCAGACTTCTGCAGAAAATCAATCCATCGATTTGCTCAGCTGGAGAACATCAGCTGGGCGATGCTCTAAGGTAAAGCTGAGCTTTAAGACTCCACTGAACACAAGATCATTGGTAACAGTGAGTAAAAAAACAGATGGCTCTGAGCAAAAATGAAAAAGCGAATGGCAACTGAGATGAAAGAAATGAATGTGGAAACAGGCTGAAATGAATAATAGGATCCACGTGTAATAATACATATTTGATGACACAAAAGGCAGCACAAAATAAAGGTAAATGATTTAAAACCATTAAGAGAGTTAAAAGATTGATGCCTCGTGAGTGGCATATGGAGAAAATTTGTCCTGTATACCAGTAATACTCACAGGATTATAATGCTGATGACAGTGATTCAGCACAGCTAAAATTATTTTTCTCTATATAAAAATCAAACATTTAGGAATCAGTACTTCTTAGAACTTGCAAACGGTTCTAAAACGTTCGACTTTTTTTAAGAAGCGGGAAAGAAGGATCTATAGAAACACACAGAAAATTGCATACTATTTATTTGTAAAACTTTGTTTTCTTTGGGCGTTGGGGAAAAAAATGTGGCAGTTACAGAACTGAACTTGCAGTGTTGTAAACCAAAGTCAATAGGAGTCCTGTTTTTACCAGGATTCATTAACGTAATAACATTTCTACAGGGTTATTTAAGCCATTTGTAATGTGTGTAGCCCTACACATTTCAGACAGTCTCTACTGATGGGATTGCTTTGAAAGAAAGAAATAGTGCTGATGATCAGAACGTAGAATGGGTTTTGCAGTTCTTATTTGATTACTGATACACTTAAATTAACAAAGGTGTTTTGCAGAATCCGAGGCTTAATCTTAATGAACCCTGTAAGAGCAAGCAGGGTAACACCTGGTCAGTTCTCCCTTCTGTCAATTAAAAATGTTTAGTTTTTCTGTTGACATATATCAGAAGCACCTTTCTCTACTGAATTTTATTTCACCTCTCTTTGATTTGCCCATACTTCATGCTGTAATTCAAAGGTTAAATACAATGCATCTTTAGATCTTTCCAGCACATCAAAAATGTAAGCAAAGAAAATAACGATTTGATTCTAACACAAGGCAGTCTTTAAGTGACTGAAGCAAGACTGAGATCGGAAAAACAATCAAGCATACAAACTCATCTGGAATGGATGAAAAATATTTTGTTTAAATGTAGGCTATTTGAGCTTAGAGCTCAAACTAAGAGCAACTGTAAGTGTCAAGATCTTCACTCTGAAGATCTGAGAACTGTTGTCTGGGGTTTGTTTGCTGTGAAGACTAGGTGTGAGCTCCTTCATTTTGCTGAGAATCGGTAGTAGAAAAGCTCAGAATTTTCTTTGACAAGTAAAAGCTTCAGATTTAATCCGCAAATGCTAGCGAGTTAAGCCTCCTTACATTCTGTGGGCAGTTATGGCCAGAGGCCTATTAGCAGGCTGTGCAGGAGTACACTGCATCTCATTGCTCTCCCTCAGAAGCTGGGCCTCCCATTTGCTGGAGGCTGTGCCTTGTCATTCCCGGGAGAGCTGATATGACTTAGGTCTTCTTGGGTGTTTCAAAGTGATAAACTTTTCTGATCTCAGTCTTCAGATTGTGCTAAATGGCATTAATACAAGTCAGTTTATTGACGTCAGTGATTATTGGTTGTTACACTCTAACCGTGACTAAATCCCATCTTACATCACAGAGTCACAGAATTGCAGGGGTTGGAAGGGACCTCTGAAGATCGAGTCCAACCCCCTGCCAAAGCAGCTCCCTAGCCCAGGTTGCACAGGTAGGCATCCAGGTGGGTTTTGAATGTCTCCAGAGAAGGAGACTCCACCACCTCTCTGTGCAGCTGTGCCAGTGCTCCATCACTGCGCTGTGAAGAGGTTCCCACGCACATTACAGTGGAACTTCCTATGCATCAGTTTGTGTCCATTTCCCCTCATCCTATCGCCACAGACTGCTGAGAAGAGTCCAGCTTCATCCCTTTGCCTTCCACACTTTATAGACGTGGATCACATCCCCTGCGAGTCTTCCTTTCTCAAGGCTGAACAGAGCCAGGTCTCTCAGCCTCTCCTCATAAGAGAGATGTTCTATGCCCTTTATCATCAAGGAGGATTTCTTTACATATTTTGGTTGTTTTGTAAATGCACTGAAAATACTTTTTTTTTTGTAAGCTTGATCTGGAAAGTTATTTCATATCCAGAAGTGTTTTGATGCTATCCAATGCAAAATTTTGTTTGCCATAATATTCAGAACCTTCACTTTGATGAACAAGAAAAAAAGATTTAATAAACTGTTACTCTAAATAAGGAAATACAAGAAATGTAAGTGTAGATTTATAACTACAGAGCCTCTAACTTGAGATAATTATCAAAGGAATCAAATCTCTGAATTGCAGACTTCAAGTTCTGGCAGTAACATCAAGGCTTTCAATATTAGCTTCTTAGTGAGCCAAAAGATCCAGTAAATTTTTTGTAAAACAGGCCGAGGGTCATACTACTCATCTGACATGATATGTTTCAGGCTGTTTCAATAAAACCCAGAATACCACAAGTTCTATATAAGAGTAGCAGAGGGGAAGCAGAAACCTCTGCAGTCTGTGCAGCTGCTCTGCCCCAGCCCCTGCCTCTCCTCCACACCAGTCTTTGGGTAACAGCACATCCTATCTTGCTCTGCTGAAGGATTCCTGCCCTGATGGGATCTGACCGTGTGGTACACCTGAGTAAAGACAGGCTACATTTTGCTTCGTAGGTGTGTAGCAGGGGAGGCCTCTGCAAGGACCTACCACTGCCCAAAGCTGAGCCCAGCCACAGCGAATCAGACACTTTGGGAGAAATGTAGCCAAAAAGGGCAGAAATGATGGACAGGAATCTGTGAGAGACAGGAGTGAGGAAAAACGTGTGAGAAACAGCTCTGTAGGCACCAAGGTTGGTGAAGAAGGAGGGGAGGACCCTCATCCCCTTCACTGCTCAGTGAAGAGAGAAGGTGAAGGGATAAAGGAGTGGAGCTGAGTCAGGGAAGGGGGAGAGGAAAAGAGCTGATTTAAATGTTTGCCTTTTTTGTTTTTCACTACCACGCCAGTAATCACATATTTATTTTAATCAGCCATGTGCTAAGCTAATTTTCCCCTAGTTAAGCCTGTTTTGCCCACAGAGTCAATTAGTGAGTAATCCCCCTGCCTTGTATCTCCACCTATGAGCTTTCTCATTCCTCTCCTTCCTATTTTCACCCCAGTCCCACTGTGAGGAGTAGTAAGCGAGCAGCCAGAGGGAATTGGGCTGCCAACTGAGGCTTACCCACCACACACTCAGTGACATAAGCCTTTACAAAACCAAGGCATTCCCTCAAGGAAAAAGAGTAATGTCAAAAAAGTAATAGAAATGATAAGAAATATTAGGCTGCAGCGGAACATCTAGAAATTATTATTACTTTTTGAACTGTTAAAGGGCGATTAATCTGGAAGGGATTTCCCATAGCTTTAAATGAATCTGACAGGATCATCTCTGTCTCATATGAACTTATGCCAACGCTGTTTGTGGTTGGATGAATCTAGCTGTATGAAAAAAAAAAGTCAATTTCATGAAATTCAATCACAAATTCTCTTCACAGCTAAAAATTCCTGATTTAGTATAAAATATATATAGTTTTTTTTGTGTGAAGTATTGTATGCAAAACTACGTATCTTAAAAATATTCAGAAAATAATTCAAAGAGTTACTAACTCTTCATGAAGCTCACACAGTTTGTGTTCATTTTCTTCTTCATCTGTGAAATGAAAGTCTTCCTTCATTCACATGAAAGGAACAAATGCTATCTCCTATCTGTAGGTGTCCTTTCAAGAACAAAAAGGCATGTGTAATTGTCTGCTTTCTCCAGCAAGAACTCCAGCTCTATAGGTGCAAATGCAGCTCCCCTGACTCAAAATCCAGTAAACTTCACTGGGAGCTGAACTCTGCCCTAACTGCCCAACATTCGTATACAATAAGGTGATCTCTGCTGCGTGTTGCAAAATGTAATGTAGTATTTCACCTGTTATTGTAGTCAGTGCTCATGGGTGTGGGGAAAGGCTGTATGATTTTACTGAAGGCAAATTAGAATAAAATGGTATTTCTTTGCAGCTTTTTAGGTTCACATGAATGCCAGAGAACTCATGTTAATCAAAGGAGAAATTCCTGAGTCTCCTGCATATTGAAACCATTATGTTTCCTTCTGCTGTAGTACTGACAATTTTCTTTCCACATCACAAAGAAGAATGAAAGGATATTTTAATAAGATGACCCTCTCAGTAAAAATGCCTATTTTCCCCATGTGCAGCACGTAACACCTGCTGTATCTCTATAAAGCAAATGATTGATTCTGAATCATTTCTTATGAGAGAGTTACCTTGGGAACAAAACCGTGTACCAGCTGTGTCACAGCCATCACTTAGCAATTAGCCGAACCCGTCCTCAAGCAGAAACAATGTCACTTTATCTCACAGGTCAGAGATTTTAGGTCAAACGGATACGGTTCTGCATTTAATTCTAAGTAAGGCATGTAATTCAAAGTCAGTCCACAAAGAGCTGAAAAGGGATTTATGGGAAAAATGAAGAGGATTTCTTATTCTTCAGCATACATATTTTATAAACAGAAACTAACAAAAATTAAATATACTTGTTCACTGGAAAGTATATCTCACTTTCAAAACTGATGAAATTGACTTTCACATACAACGTTACGTGACTAGTAGGTGAACTGTATAATACAATACTCTTCTTCTTAAAACACAGTAAGATAAAGACAAAAGGCTTGCTTAGCTCTTGAGTATTCTGCATTTTGAAATGTAAATATTTATTAAACAAAATCCTAACTGAAATAAGTTAATTTAGAATCTTTTATTAGTGAAATTAGTCGTGATAAGCAAATCCAAATGGTGATTTTACAACATGACACTCAGTATATTGACCTCAAACCTCTGAAAGTGCCATGGTTTTGATTAACTGACCATAAAAGGCAGAAAAGTGAGACCTCACTTCACTAATATGGACTTAGTTTTCAGAAGGTCTGCATGTTTTCAGTAATTGTTTGATATGATGCCCTCCCTTCTGAACCTGTTTAAAGACCCGTTTCACTGTCCTTTCCCACTAGCAAGCAGCATCAGATAGTTCATTGCGCGTGTGCTCCTGCTTTAATGCATTGCACAGAGAGCACTTGCAGAGTAGGTGCCAAACCCATTTTTTTCTCACTGCAAGGGGTGACACCCCACAGAAAGACCCCCTCGATGGAAAGAGGTATCGCAGTGACCTGTGGGGCAGCCTGCAGTGCTGCTGGTGCCATGGAGGTTCCCAGCATTCCCTCGGCCTGTTGGAAGAGGCAGTGTGTTGTGGCAGATTTGAACTGTCAAACCTGACTGGAGAATAAGGATGCATTTGCAATTTTTTTCTCAACCCTACTCTACCCATTACTTCTCACTCTTTCACACAGGCCTGAGCTTATTCTTTGAGAATGTTTTCTGCATTTTCTAAAGGTCGCAGAAAGAGTTAGGCTGGAAAAGGCCTCTGGAGGTCTTGTACAGTCAGCTTCTCCAAGCAGACCTAAGTGCAAAGCCAGCTCAGCTGCTAGCTCTCATGCTTAATCAGTCCTGCAATGTATTTCCGCTCTGCCCCACTACGCTTCTTTTCAAATGCCAAAGTGGATAAATAAAGATGATGCGACACAAAGTAGAGAGGGGCATGCAAAACACTGGAGTGTTTTCGATAGGAAAAGCAGATCAAATGCACAGCAGGCAAATTTTAATTATTCGTCGACTTCAGTGGTAAAGAGTACAGCATATGAAAATCTCCCAAACAGTTGGCCTACTACCCATGGCAGAACTTATTTTCTCTCTCGTTGCAGCTTATGCAATCTCCAGTGATGGTTTGGTGACGTGTAGTCACTTTTAGAGGTCACTCCATTCTTTATGATCAATACTGCTACAGTATAGTGCAGAGAAACCCACCCTTCGGACATGATTTTATCTGAAATTGTGTATTATCTCAAATGAGGAGGCTAGCCACCTGAGGCACTTTGGATTTATGGAGTGGTAGGAAATATCAACGAGACTTTTCCACACAGAAAAGTAACAATTGTTTGCTTCTCTCTTACAGTGAGGGTATTATGAAAGAGGTGCTACTTTTATAAGGGAGCTGCAGAGCAGAATTTCAGGGATCTTCATCAGATCTAATAATTGATGTTACCTCTGTCTTTCTAAATGTCACTAGACGTATGTATTTGGGAGGTTTTCTTAAGCGACATACACATATAAGATAGTGTTCACAATCTGTTGACTGCTAGAAAATATTGCTAAATATTGCACGTTATTTATAGTGAAGGAAGCAAATCATCTATTACTAAAGAAAGAATTTGTTAGCAGAAAATTACAACAAATGTATGGACTAGTCAAAGCTATATGGGCTGGTTTAGAAGAGCCTTGTGATTCACAGTAGCATATGCAAGAGTGAAGCGTTCCTCTTAAAGAAGGCTTTTTGTGTTTTTCCTGCAAAGGAAAAGACTCCAATTAAGATAAAAACACAATTTGTGCATTACTGTAACTTGAAAGAGTTAATATGGCTTTTAAAAGCCTGGACTTACTGAAACATTTGACAAAGATGAAAGAAGTAACATGGAGAGATAAATTTTTATCTTTGATGACCTGTCATGAAGTGTACTGAGTACCAGCTGCTGTGAATTTAATTTCAAAATTGTTTTTGACAGTGTGTTCCAATTATATCCTTATTGAAAGGCTAGATTTTTGGTAGATTGACAAGTTTCCTTTTTATTTTTACCTTCTAATGAGCAAAACAATCTGTTGCAGTATATTGATCCAGCTTATTTATTTCTGGAGGTTTAAAATATGAACTGTTGTCCTTGAGACTTGAGACTCTTTCACCATCTCTAATACAGAAATATATTTGCATTTGTAAAAAGAAGGGGGATAATAGTTGTTTTTAAGGAATTACCTTTATTTATTTATTTATTTTGTCTGTGAAAGGACAATATTTTCAATAAGAGCTATGTGCTTGCCTTAATTAGAAGGGGGATAGTTGTGTTCAAACTTAACACCTTATCTAGGTCCAATAAGGGTCATCAGTAACCTCAGGAAACTCAACAGAGTATGTAGTCTACTTAAATGGCATGAATTATGACTAATACTCAGATGCTATCAACATCTGTTGGCCTGATTCTAGGCAGAGCATGAGGACCTGATTCAGAATATTACTCTTGAAGAGTCATCCTTCAAAGTGATTGCAACATTTACAAAGTGTGGGAGCAACAAGGAAATCCATTGCATCCATTCAGCTTCAAGAGGGATGCCATCAGCAGAAGAGATCTCAGAGTGCAGTAAAAGTTATATAACGATAAAAATTAATACCAGTAGTAGGATGTCATGGTTTTACGTCCTGGACAAAGCCTTTGCCAACCTGATCTAGCTTTGCAGTTAGCTCTTGGAGCAGGTGACTGTATGGATGAGCTTTCAACCTAAATCCTGCTTTGAGTCTATGATTCTTTTAAAAGAGTCTATCAGTTAATTATGCCATCGTTGCAGGCAGTGTGGGGAGCATCCTCAACATCACACTCGACATTTAGAATTCATGCTTACTGGAAAGAACTTCTGATAGGCAGAAGGGCAGTGCAAAGGTGAAAAATAAAGTCAAGGATCACCTATGAAAATAAGAAAGAGGGTGAATGCTGGCAGACTAAGCATTAAAAGCATCCTAAGACTGTCCAAATAGGGTATGAGCATTAATTTTTAAAATACATCAAAACTAGTATTAATTCCTTTTTGAATGATTCAGGAGACGGAAGGCAGACAAAGAATCATCAGAAACAATAAGTGACAAGGGTACGGAAAGAGACAGAGAAGAAATGACGCAAAAGGAGAAAAACTACATATCACCGTTTTATTATTTCTGTGTTGTGTTCAGCTTGCCACAGGAAGTATCATCGAGAAATTGTACCATGAACCCAACTGAGGGATGTAAAATTGCTCTAACATTTAAGTTAGGAACTCTGCGACTGAGCCAGCAGAAACATTCCCAGAATAAAAATGCATGAGATTAAAAGAAGGACATCGCTCTGAGAAAACCAAATAAAAACATGTCAGACTGTGATTAATGCTTATAATCAATGGAGGACAGCTGATCTGGATAATTCAGCAATGGGGGCTGGGCCTCGACTGTGTTTATGTTAATTATGTTTTCATTTAGCTTGCTTTTTGTGTTAATTTAATAGTGGCAGAGGATATTAATGCTGTTACAGCTAAAGCAATATCCTAATGGCTGAATTAGATTATGGCCTTAATATGAATTTCCACCTGTGTGAGCATTTGAATTTCCATTCTGCATAACTCCCCAAAGCAGATTTCTGAGATAAACCTGTGGAGATTCATATCACCCTCGAATATGTGCACATGCAGTGGAACATCATTCATACTCCAAGGCTGCATTACTTAACATTCTTGTCAGGAAATATTTCTAGACTAATGGTGTTTGTGTTGTAGTCTGTGTGTTAAAAAAGGAATCGCTCGGTACTTTTTTTTTCTTTAAACTTTATCAGTATTCACATTTTCAACGAGCAAAAGTCGGACAGATTAATGCAATAGCTCTGTTAAGGAAGCACAGGTTCTTGGGGAGCCAGGAAGACCAAAATATTTGAAATAAATCAGAAGCAAATTCTCTACGCATGGTAAAAACACATCTTGCTTTATTCCCACAGGATATCAGCTAGTCAAGATAGTGTGTAGTCTGACGTTAGCAATATATAGTACAGATTGGACTTACTGATAATTCTTAAAGGCACACAGCATTTTCCATCTGTTTACATAATGAGGCATACCACCAGAAATGTATCACCTGACCATATGTTTGGATGCCAAGAAACGTACGTCCAGCTCCCATTAAAGTTTAGGTAGTTGGCTGGAGGCTAAAAACTTCGGACTGTTTTGGATAATAACTTTGAAGCTGATGAGAGAGAAAACAAATCAAACACACAGTATAGCTTTATCTAATACACCAGCACTCCAAATGGTAAAAATATATAGACTGTTACTCACGTGTTCCAAAAATACTGGGAATGGATAAAGCAGATAATATAATTGCCAGAGAAAATATAACTGAGTTTTTTAAAAACCAAAGAATGCATGAGCACTTCTGACAGACTCTTACGATCATGGCTGTTCATCTTTAAAGGGTATATAGTAATTTCTCTGAATATGATGCATGATTCTATCATCAGTCACCCTTCCCCTATTTAGGGTTTCCATCATTCATTGATGGACACAGAAATACCAGATTATATTTCCCTTCTTTATTAATATTATTTTAAAAGCATTTATTTCACACTTTGAGTGTTATTAGTCTCAGCCTTTTTTTCTTTCTGAAAAGTAATTGTCATTTTTGAAGGTGCAGAAGAGTATGAACAGACCTCTGCAAAAGGATATGGGATACTGAGAATGAAGCAGCTCATTGCTTGGATGGAGGGCAAGAAAAAGTAGTTTGGCTAATCAAATCTACTTCAGGAAAGGAGTTAAGTCACTCTATACCCCTCCCAACAACAATGAAGATATCTCTGGTATTGTAGTTATTCAAACTCTGAGAGACATACAACTAAATATGTTAGTCAATAGGCTTCTTATTCTCCTTCTCCTATACCTCACTATTAGAAATAGTTTCTACACTGCAGACAAAATTCAGTTTATTTCATTTTAATTGCATCTTTGTTATCCTTTTTCTTGTTTCTCTTTTTGTGGTGTTAATGCGCTTGAACCTATTGCAGAACAAAGCCACGGCTTTTAAATAGAATGTGTGAGCTCTTATTCTTTGAATTTGTCATTTGCCTTTTCAGATATTAAAACATTTTAACTTCTTCACCTTCAAATCTCTCCAGCATGTCAATTCCTGGTAACAAGAACAGCTAAGCCAAATATCACATAGCGTATTGTGCGGTGTAAGAATAATTTTAAGAGGGCCTATTCTTTTCCTGATGCACAACACAGCACCCCTTCATCTGCCAGAGGGAACTCCTCACGTCACACTGCACACTTTGAGGTCTGTTCCTATTCCTTAATCTGTTTCAGGCTGAGAGGGGAAGATACCTTTGCAAAATCAGTTTACCTCCCTCTTCTTGTTATTGCACTAAGGAGTGTTGCACAGTGTTTCGCAAAACTTGGTATTAGAAGGGACCTCCAAGCAGGGCTAACTTCAAAGCTATTTGGGTCTCTCCAAAAGCAATGCCTCCTAATATATATATATATATTCACCATTCAGTTCAGCAGGTGTATTTCAGGAACCAAGAGATCACCGCTTAAGCACTTAGTATTCATGATATTGCCATGCACCCCAAACCACCGTTGCTGCACAGCTGTGAAAGACTCCTAACTCATCCATTAGTTCTCTTCACTTTCCCTCTCCCAAGCCCTCCCCTGTCTCGTGAAGATTTAAATATATGCCTTAAAACAAATTAGCTTGGTTAGTCTTTATACCATGAATAAAGTAGTGGCCAGTAAAAGGCTCTGTCCACACTAAGCTGGTACCAGCTCCAGCCAAAAACTGTATGACTCCAGGAGAGCTGCTGGAGATGGCAGTATTTCTTCTTCACCTTTTGTTCTTCACAAGACACTGTTTTGTGAGCTCCTTGAAGCAGGCTGGCCCTGTAGGGCCAAAGATCCCACAAAAGATCTTAGACAGCACAGGATGTTGGTTGCAGTCTTGACAGTCCATACCAGAGGCTCATGTTGCCATAGCTTAGAAATTAAAGCTTAGATGACCAGACTTAGTGATGTGAGTGTTTCACAAGCTTAGAAGGCAGCATTCCTTAAGAATACATCTAAATGCACAAGTCCAAAAATTTAATGTAGTGGTAAAATTGAAGAGCAGTTTATAGGGTACAGTGGTTCATGAGAGCACATTACAGCTCACACTGTAGCAGATGAGAGGCAGAATACCTAAAACATCCCCATTTTTTTTTTTTTCATGCATTTTTAGTATATCATCAGACAGATGCTCACCTGCTCAGCACCACTTCTAGCGGAGCTCTGGGAAGATGTTTAGTGCTATCTTAGAAAGTGTGAATGGCAGTTGTGGGAAGCACAATAACTCATTATAGTTGTTTTGCTCTACTCCGTTAGGTAGCATCCTTTTAAAACAATTTTGAATGGGCAACTTTAACTTGGTGCCTGGTTGTAGGAGTATTCTTCAAGCATGTGCTGTCAGCCACTGCCCTAATTTCTAATGCCAAGTACCAGCTTCCCCCAACCTCCCAAAATGGAAAATGTGCAAAGGAAAGAGATTCTGAAGAGTTAAAAAAAAAAGGAAAAAAAAAAAGGTACAACTAACAGACTAACACCAGGAATTGGAAATGAAAGTAAAGATACAAACAATTAAGGAAAGCAAAGCTAAGTTATCCTAAAAGTTCTCTTTTCTCTTCAGTTTGCAGTGCATTAATATTATTCGAGCTTGCACTCTGGGAACAAGGCAATGATGAGTACTTCTGCCAGTACTAGGGCAGCACTACTAAAGGCATTTCTTCCTTATCCCCGCTAACTTGTAACATTAGTGGTTCAAAGAGATATTTCTCACTTTACAGATCAAAAGCACTTTGCAAACTCTAGTTAATACAATTTCCAAACATCCATGTGAATCACATACTTGTTAACAGTACCAGCACCTAAATTAAGAATCATAGAATCATAGGATCCTTAGAGTTGGAAGGGACCTCTGAGGGCCATAGATGGCCCTGGAGTCCAACTAGAGTCCAACTCCCCTGCAATGAACAGATACACCACAGACAGATCAGGCTGCCCAGGGCCTTATCCAGCCTCACCTTGAAAGTCTCCAGGAACAGGGCATCAGCCACATCTCTGGAGACGTTCAAGACCCACCTGGACGCCTACCTGTGCAACCTGGGCTAGGGAGCTGCTTTGGCAGGGGGTTGGACTCGATGATCTCTGGACGTCCCTTCCAACCCCTACAATTCTGTGATTCTGTGATACTGCCTTCATAGGAGAGGTGTTCCATCCCTTGGATCACTTTCACGGCCCTTCTCTGGATGCAATTCAACAGGTCTGTGTCTCTCCTGTACTGAGAACTCCACATCTGTAAGTGCTCTTACTACGTTAGCTTAAAGCAAAGTGAGGAGAGGCAGACCCTGTCACTCAGGGCACAAGCTGTGCCTGTCCAGAGCTCTCCAGGTGGCACTCCACGTGAACATGCAGTGCAGTCTCTTGGGGCTAGCCCCTTTCCCTTCTGTTCTTGTCAGTGTTTCTGGTGTCTTGCCCACATGGGCCAATTGCCTCATTGTCTTCAATGCTGATTTGCAGTGACAACTTTGGGGAGACACATTACGCTTACCAGTGGAGAGTAGGGGAGCTTGACCGTTCTGATTCACTGAGCTGCCACAGCGGGAGATAAGTATTTACCCGGTTCTGCTGTGCTACAGATAATAACACGTTTCAGACAAATTATTTCAGTAATTAAATTGAACTTCTTATCTCTATGAAAACAATGCCCCGAGGGTTTCCCTGTGAAAATCCTAATAATGGTTTTACTACTTTCCTTCTGGCAGCAGCTCTCTAAGTGTCAGTAATTCCATTCTCTCCTAATGTATTTTAAGACAGAGGAATTAAACAAATGCACTGGAACAGCATGAAGCGATGTCCCATAGCCATGAAGGGTGAGTCAGTGTGGAGAGTGCTACTGACAACAACTGAGCACAGATGCACTGTTACTCTTGGGACAGCCCCCTTTCAGAGATCTCCTACCAGACACAGAATATCTCCGTGGACACGTCATTGGAAATGTTCAATTAGTATTTGTTTTCCAGTCTCTTCAGCCAACATCACTTATAATAGATTAAAGTATTCCCCTCCTTGATACTCCTAATGTTCCATTCACTTAACTGTAAATATTCAACTCTTACTAAAAAAATTTAAATGTCTTGATCTAATTCTTTCCACTGAAGCTTCTAGGGTGGACAATTGATCTTGGTCAAGACAAAAATTATTGATGGAAAATACCCAGTGGGCAATGTCAACCCTTGTTGTTTTGACTGTTCTATCTTAAACAGAGCTGCTGAATTCAGACTGCTCCGGGACTTCTAAAGCATTTCATAGTTCAAGGGAAGGAGATACACAATAAAGGCACATTTCAGTGATAATAAAAATAGCATCTAATATAGAACAACATATTACAAGTCAAGACATCTGTTCACATTATTATGAGAGTCTCAGTTCAATTACATTCATTATAAATTATGGAAGAACAATTACAATAAAAATGCGCATGTTATTGTTTCTGAGCTTGAGGCTAAATTGAAGATTAGGTTTCTGTGCATTAGGAAATCTGAAAGAATTCTCTGAGCTATCACAATCCAGAATTACTGCAATAACTTACGTTAAAAGTTGTATTCGAAAGCAGATTAAACTCAACTTTGCCCATATATTTAAACCTTGGATGTCCAAAAATAACTGCAAATTCACATAGGGTTTAAACACAATCTTTAAATGGGAACATATGCCATTTCACACTGTCCTGGACTGTTACCTTTCTGGAACAATATTTATCCACTTGAAATATTTCTGCATGACTTTCATAGAATTCAGGAACATTCAGTGCAATTTCACTCCTTTACACAGCCATATCACTGACGAGCTTTACCTACTGCTTACAACAATTTGTCTTTAAATAGTCCGCCCTCACGTGAAGTGAGGAAGGATTCTGTTTTACTTTGCAGGCCCTGGTTAGCAGGAACATGGAATTGTATATGTTGGAAGGGATCTATGATCACCATATGGTAGAAACTCCATCTCAAAGCAGAGCCAACACTGATAAAGTTAGTGAGGGCACTGGTCATTTGAGCTTTCAATATTCCTGAAGTTGGCAATTCAGTGAAGTCTCTCAGTGATCTCATTCATTTTTTGTTTGTTTGTGGGTTTTTTTCCAAAAAATTAATTGGGATTTCACACATCGTAACTTCTGTCCATTGCCTCTCACACTGTACCTTTAGAAGCATCTGGCTCCATCTTTTCTAAACCTTCCTTGTCAGTCAGTGAAAATGTAACAAGACCCTTCCCTTATCCTTCCCGTCTGAAGACTGCAGAAAGTAGATTGCTGAACTGCTCCTTGCATGTGATGTACTGCAACCCTCTAACCACCTCAACCACCATCTGCTGATCTCAGTGTAATTTTCTTAGAGGAATCACAAAACACAGCGTGATAGATGCAATTTCAGCAGTGTCAAATAGAGAAGGGGAAACCACCTCTCTCCACCTGCTGGCTACACTCTTGCGTATGCATCATTCAGTATTCTTTCATCATCTTCATCATTGGGGAGCACTGCTGACTCAGCATGTTATCTATGAGGTTTCCCAGGCTCTTTCTGACAACAAATAGGAAAAGGTACCCTGGCACTATCCCAAGAACAAGATTTAATAAATGAAAATTTGGAGATGGGTCCACTGTTAAGCATACTTGAGTAGTTTAGTTTGAGCTTATCAAAACAGAGAGCTGTTGGTTTATTTGGGTCTTACCACCACAATAAACCTGAACGTGTCACAAACTGTTAATCTCTCAGAGCTTCATTTTTTCCTCCATAATAAATATTTTCTGGAAATTATCCATCACTTTTTTCTCAGTATTTGGTACAGATAAACTATGACTGTTCAAATGTTAGAATCTGAATATAAGCTGCATGCAAATGAAACCTGTGTTTGTTGGCTTCCTTCAGTACCTCCCTTCAGGAACCCACAAGCTAGAAAGGAAAGACAGGTGCTTTGCATCCTGAGTTATTGGTAGAGTGAGGTGACAGAAGTGAACTTTGAAGACACTTGAATTCAGATAGGAACAACAGTGGTTAGAAACCAAGGTAGGGCACAGATGAGAGACAGCAGTTGCCACTTTGATTAACCCTATGCATCTCTACAGACAGGATTTCAATGGGCTGTAGTTAGATTCTTATTTCAGCAAACTAAGCTGGGACCTCTCAGTTTCCAAGAATGCTACAAAGATCTCAGACTTCTGCAAATAGTTATAGAGAGCCAGGGATTCTGGACGTAGATGTATCAGAGCAGACGAGCTAGTATCATGATCTATTTTTTTCTATGTATCTCCTCTATTCGACTGCAATTATATTTCCTTAATTCAGTACTGCAGAAACACTGAAAGTTTTGCTTTTCATGCAGTAAATGAGACCTAAACTGAGATGCTGAATGCAATAGTGGTTAGAAATTATGAGATGAAAATAGCTGTGGAAAAAAAAAAAAGAAAAAAGAAAAAGACACCACCGAAGTCATATCGTATATCAAACTCAGTATCAGACTCATATTCTTGGGTAAACTGAGTACAAATTAATCTTAACTTTTTCCTCCCTCATATACCTTTGCTGGGACCACTACAAGTATCAGGAAATATTTTATAAACTCATCAATGGAACACCTTTTACCATATTCAACTGTGGTGCTTAACAACTTTTTTTCTTACATTTTTATTCTCCCCTTTTCAAAATGGAAAAATCATTTAACTCCACCATAATATTGCTTGGACATCTTGCTGTAATAAAAATCTTGCCTTCCACAGGTTATATGTATATATATATATATAAATATATTGCCTTCCTTATAGCAAACAGGTGCAGACGCAATGTGCATACAGTGAAAGAACATGGGCTGTGGGCATGCAGTTACAAAGAGTCATTTGAGTCAGAAGGGACCTCATTGGTCATCTAGAACAACTCCTTTGCAATGAAGAGGGACACCTACAGCTACATCAGGTCAGAGCCCCATCCAGCCTGACTTTGTATGACACCAGGAACAGGGCATCCACCGTTTCTCTGAGCAGCCTGCTCCAGTGCCTCATACCCAATCTAAATCTTCCGTCTTTTAGTTTGAAACAATTTCCCTTTGTTCTGTCACCTATGGAAGAAAGCAAGAAAGCCAAGCATCTGGATAAAGCCACCCTCCAAAGCCAGGCACAGTAGCACCCTTCTGTACTACACAGTGTGTAGCCTAGAGGGCAAAGGTGCTGCACTGGGAACCTTGGAGACACACACATCTTGCAAGAGGACAAGATCCAAAAGCAGGGAAGAGTATTCCTAATCATACAGTCAATGTGTAGAATTCAGCCACTGAATTTCTTATATGAAGTTTCTTACAATGAGGAGTAACAGGTCATTTTTTTTTTTAAAGATAATTTGCTCTATTACTCTCAATAAAATAATAACAGAACAAGAGCAAGGAAGGACTGGATTACACAGGAGCATGTTGATATGCAAAACTTACTAAGCACATTCCAATCATGATTAGAGAAACAAAGTTATGAGTGCAGTAGCAAAAATAAATAAATAAATAAATAAATAAAGTGAAAACTGTGAAGAATCAAAAGATTAAGAAAAATCAATTAAGAAAAACACAGACTGATCGTTTCCCTTTTTCTTGTTGTGCCTAGATGTTGCAGACCCTGTAAGCCACTTAGAGCTTCCTGCAATAATCTGGAAAACAACACATGCTTAAAAGTAGACTTAAATGCCTTTTTCCTTCTGGGTATGTCTGCAGTACTGCCAAGAAATACTAACATAGCCATGTTAGCTGTAAACAAGCCAATTCAGCTGTGAAGTAATGCCAGACAGCTGGATAAATTGGTACAGAGAAATCTTGCAACGATGTGAGGGGCCTGCTGCTGACACCTAATTCAGCTGGTTTACATCTACATTTGGTCTGGGCAAAGACAAGTGCTGAGAGAAGAGGAGGAATGCTGGTGTTAGGTAATACAAGTAACAAACAATTGGGCAGATTACTGATGGTTCTGACTCAATGCATCCTGATATAGAAAAAGTCTTATTTTTTAATCTTGTCCCTGAATCAAAAAGCTGCATTGCTGTCTGTTCGGAGAGCTGGGAATCAGCACCACACTGCAGTCTTCCAGACAGACAAACTCCAGTGTTTCACGTTCCTTTATGGGAATCATCTTCTCCCTCTCCTCTCCTCTCCCTTTCCTTAACATTCCTGTGTTCCTTCAAAGCCTTCACATTGATCATTTTCTTTGTTCAAGTTATCATAAATGATTCATAGATTCATAGATACATTAGGTTGGAAAGGACCTACAAGATCATCTAGTCCAACCTTCCTCACACCACCATCCCTACCCACCAAGCTACTAAATCAAATCCCTCAGCACCTCATCTAAACGCTTCTTGAACAGCGCTAGGGACGGTGCCTCAACCACCTCCCTAGGCAGGCCATTCCAGTGCCTGACCACTCTCTCAGAGAAAAAATTTTTCCTCAAGTCTAATCTAAATCTTCCCCGGCACAACTTGTGGCCATTCCCTCTCGTCCTGTGATCTCCTATGTTCCTTTTTCCCAGTTAAAAGCGAGTGTAATATTGCTATGCAGCTTTGTTGTGTTGCTGTAGTTTTCAGGTTTCATACTTTTACTTTATTTTTTTACAAGCACAGAATAATTTAAGTCACCATCTGATCAGTGACTTTTTGCAATAAAAATGAAATCGGCTGCTTGTTAGGATTTTTTTAATGTAAAGAAACTCAGGGTACTCTGATCTGACCAACAGATCAGGTGAATTATTCTAGATTTGGTATGAAGCCCTGAAATCGATGAGATTATAATGAGAACGTTGGCTCTTCTCCAGCAGAATGAACAGCATTGCAGTGCTGTGCCCTTTTTTAATTTTGATCTAGCACAGTGATGCCCTTCGTTTCATGCAAATTGAACAAGATCAATATCTAGCACACAGAGTTCTTCATTTCATTTTGTTGATCCAGAATACTTCTCCTCAACTGCATCGTTATGCGAGATATAAGTTATGAGAAAGAAATAAATGGATTGTGATGTTAAAATTGCTTTGAGCGGTAAAACCGATGTCCTTCTCCTTGAAAACAACTCACAATATGTTGAGTGGTTACCTTTTTCTTTCTGCTTTAGCTGGCTGCTTAATTAAAGTCCTGCTTTAAAGTACTGAATAATGCATATTGATTAATAGCTTTCACAAAAACTGCAAGAGTAAGATTGACATCTGGTGGACTTGACAGATGCACGAGCCATTCACAATGCTTTTATGTCAGGCATTTCAGTCCCCAGAAAAGGAAACTGTGTGACTAATGAGTTTTGCACCACCTCTTCATGTGCTCATCTGTTTTCCCATTGATGTAATTTATTAGGCACTTATGTGAGTCATGGTGAGCACACTGAAGTGGGAGTGGTTGGTGGCAGCAATTATAATCTCCATAAAGCAAATAAAACAGAAATCAGTAAAGTAGGAAATGATGTCTAAGATGTGGGGAACACCTGTTTTCCCTATACGCTTGCACTAAATATTTGCACGGAGTTAAATAAGGAGACCGTTACAATTGGCATTTGATAACACGTTTGCACTAACAACTATTTCTACAAACAAGTATTTTATACCATTACTGGACTTTTAAAGAGCACAATTAGTTTTTCTCTATTAATTGAAAACTTCCATAAGGATTCAGTATGATGTACTGAGTCATTTCTGCAGCATCTTCACTTCAGTGATACTTTCAACAGTCACACGACAATCTGATAAACAGGATGGGAAATATTTGTAGGTTATCATAAGGACCACATATAGTTGCTGGAAGAATAAACTCCAAAAATATCCATGTTGGGTTATCAAAGGGGTAAGATATTTCAAGTGAGATTTACAGGAAATTTTCCTAAGCCGTTCCATTCAAAACATAAAGATGGTTGGAAAAAAAGTGTGAGCTACTGGTTTATCTAAACAGTCCATTTGTTTTTTATTAATAGATACAGTAACAGGCTGTACAGATTTCATTGTGCTGATGTGGAGGCTGGCGACCACGATCCTGACACCCGCTCACCTTTCTGGCACCTACTGAACCATCTAACCAAACAGCAGATGGGACTCAAAGCAACTCAAATGTGCTTGAAATATAGTTGAGTCAGGAACTTCTAACCAGGGACAAAAGCTCTCTGGTAACCATCAGAAAACTACTGCTGTCCATAAGGGTCAATAGGAAGCCGCTAAGTTGGTTCCTCTGAAGTGCATCCTGTTGTTTTTTTCATAGCCCACTGGCACCACTGGCATTTGAGCTGAAGAGGAACATTGACTTTCATGCGAATAAAATCAACAGTGGAAGTTGGTTCTGTGAAGATTTGAGCTAGCTTCAGGCAAACTGTAATGTAATTGTACATAAGAATTATTCTGACAGAGTATGCAAGTGGGGTTGTCTAGTTTATTTACGTCCGAGCCCATAGGACAACTAATGAATTTTTATTAGCATCCTGCAAGCTTTGTCGATAGAAACCCAGGAAGCTGAAAAATGTTTGTATGCATGTCATAAAAGAGAGTATAATAAACTGATTACTTTCAGCAAGTTAGATAATTTTTTGTAAAGAAGGCTTTTGCTGACTGCGACAAATGTCTAGCACCTCAACACTGAACTAATCAAAAAAACACTGAATCAGGGTTGGAACGCATCAGTATGGACTAGAATATGACTGCATGAACAGCAGTCCTGCTGAAGAGGACCTGGAGATAACAAGAGAAGGCAGGCTGAATATAAGCCAACAGTACGATCTCACTGCAAATAAGGCAAATCACATGCAGAGCCACTTTAGTATCACATCAAGCAGACTGAAGGAAGTTATCACCTTCCTGTACTTGCTATTACTGATGACTCTCCTTTTGTGTGCAGACATAGGCCTCTAAGTTCAAAAGGGATATGGAGGAACTGGAGAAATTCAGTCAGCACACACGCTGGGGGAGGTTGCAGTAGCTGACCTTCGTTGGTCTCATGAAGAGGAACTGAAGAAATAATTTAATATTAGCCTACAGCTACCTAAAGTGGTGGTTACAAAGCTGAGAGGTCACACTCTTCTCTGTAGCAACTGGTGATTAAAGAAGACACAATGGACTTGGTTTATAGCACAAGAGGCTCAGTTTGGACATTAGGAAAAGATATATTCACCAGAAGGGGAACACAGCACAGAAGCGTGTTATCCAGGGAAGAGCTGGAATCTTCATTTCTGAAGGTTTTCAAGGCTTCCTGACACAAAAGTATAGAGTGACCTAACGTAGCATGGCAATTATCCTGCTTCAAGCAGGAGGTTGGAGCAGAGACCTCAGGAGGACCTTCCAAACGTTCACAGTTTTAGGCCAGTCTTCTCATCCAAGCTGACTCCATGTAAGATAGTTTTAAGCATTCTAAAATCGGATGGTAGGTCTGATGCCATAAAAGCAATACACATTAAAAGGCTGTCTTAGAACTGAAGTTCATAATTTGTAGAGATCGCTTTCCAAAGTATCAAATGAGTGTAGAAAATTATTAATAATGAGGCAAGGCAATCCAACACTGAGTACCAGCTGAAACAAAGTGCTCAGAAAACACTCCAAGCTCCTTTTAGGAGGCTAAGAATGTATGCTGGTAGGTAGCAGTACCTAGCACTGCTAAAGTAAAAAGTAATGTTTCCAACTTCATTTGCACAGATACCAGTACTGTATGAATTTTTCATAAGTGGCATTTAAAGAAGAAACAAAAAACTTGCAGAAGAAAAAAGCACTCTCTTACTTTAAGACCTTAAAGCCATACAAACCTGTCCTTACTTGTGAAAGTCATGCAAAGAAAGATGAGGTGAAAGACCTGAGTTCTGGAGAGATCCACCACAACCAAAAAACAAGCCTCGTTGTTTCTCTTATGAACTGTGACCAAGTGTTTTCCATTCATAGTATTTAAGTATGTAAATACAGGCAAGCTTCAAGGGTGGAATACTGAGACTGTAAGTAGCCATAGACAAGACATTTGCAAGTCAGTTATGTCTCTGCAAAGGTCATTCCCTCTGAACAGTAATTCAAAAAGAATCAATTCACTACAGAATTAGTTCTTTCTAGAAATGCAAATCTTCTTCAGTCGGATATTGAACAGAATAAGCAGTTTTACTGGCCATGCAATTGGAGGTGACTTCTTGGAAGAGCTTAGGGAATCTTGTAAGTGTGGAAGTTGTATTAACCTGCAATCACAGCACAGAAGGAGATATGGGAAAACAAGAAAATGAACTGAATGAGAAGAAGACAATTTTATACTTTATGATTTTTACTGTATGATTTTAGATGTAATCTTCTCAGCTGCTTCCTCTATTTCACTTCCATTATTACAAACTGGAAGTTGTTAATATTCATGGCATTTATACTTTCTCCCTACTTGTGAAATGTGATATTCTCTTCAAGTGCAAAGATGAGGATACTGAGACTCTTAGCACTCTTAGCCCGGTCTCCCTGTCTGTTGTAGACAAGACAATCATATAGCATAATCTTATGAAAACTTAGTTAACACCCTTAAAAAAAAGAAAAAAAAAAGAAAAAGAAAGAAAAAAGTGTTTTTTTTTTCTGCCTTGGAATGTAGAAACTCACAAATTCTCAAGATAAGGACTTCCATATATTCCGCAAAACGACAACAGCAAAAAATGGTTTCAACACAGAGATTCACAGGTTTGTTTCATTCAGCTCCTTCAACTCTAGACAGTAAACACAGTTAAAGGCAGAATTATATTGTGGTGGGAGTGAGAGGAGCAGGAGGAGAAATCACATTACATTTGATACATTTTTTTCTGTTAGATGAGATTTACTCTAAGATTACAAGCTACAGCCTGATTCTCAGCTTTTCAGGACATTTCCTGAAAATTCATAGCATTCCTGTAATATCTGAATTCCTCACAGCCTTGCAGACACGTACCCTCACTTGCTGTGGTTGCTCTTTTATGGACACACAGGCTCCTGCCACCAACAGTCACACTGCAGTTGCTGCGTGTAGGCTCCCGTACAGACATATGTGTGCCCACCATAGGCAGTCCATCACTCCCTAAGGGTTATATATGGAGTTCAGTGAGGAGGCAGAACAGACTGCATGAGTACAAGCAAGTGTACTGACTGGTAGCCTGCTTACACACACCCAGCCTATTTATCCCATGCTTGCTCCTCCAAAAACCTCCTTGTTCCTCCTTCATTTTGTCATGATTGCAATGCTAGCCACTGCATCTGTATGTTGCCAGTGCATGGCCAGCAGCAGAACTGGATGTGGCAACTGTGCATGGGGAGTGACTGCACCAGCTCTGCTCCCTCAATAAAACCCATTTAGCCTGCTCTACTATGGAGAGAACAGCTTGTTCGATTGTACTGTCATGCAGTATTGATGTTTAAGGTCCATTGGTGTGGTCTTGTGGTTTTAAAAATAATAAAATACTCTATATAAGCCTTGTTGCACTTTTTTCTTTTTTTTTTTTTTCATGTAGTAATACAAACTGTGAGGATAAGAAATGTGCACCAAGCCAGTAAATGACAAGGACAAATCTACTTGCTGTAAGTTACTTTCATGGTTAACTAGATTCAGAAAATTTTATAACAAGAGACGTTCATGGCCAGCCCAACATCATGGGATTCCAACTAAAGTCTTCCCGTCTTACTCATTTTGTGAAGAACACAAATGTGTGAACAGCCCCTAAAAGCACGGGGGGTTATATATTATAATATATATAGCATAACATTATATATATTATATAAATATATATGCATCCAATACGCAACAAGTATTCCACTGTTCTGGGGATGTTATTATGCAGTTACATTACGGCAACTGTCTTAGTTTCAGCTGGGACAGAATTGTTTTCTTCAGAGTGTCTGGAATGATGTTATGTTTTGGTTTTAGGAGAAAAACTCTGTTGTTAACACATCAGTGTTTCTAGATACTGCTAAGCAGTGTTGCACAGAGCCAAGGCTGTTAACAGAGTAGGGCCCAAGGAGCTAGGAGGGCACAGAATTAGGACAGGTGACTTAAATCAGCCAAAGGGATATTCCATATTGTATGACACCATGTGAAAGGAATTCAGGAGTGGGTGTTCACCTCGTTCACCTCGCTCTCTTGCACTTCTCAGGGACTAGATGGGCATCAGTCAGGGGACAGTGAGCAATTGCTTGTTCATCACTTGTCCCACTGAGAAGGGTGGGAATGAGTGAAGGTGTGTGTGGTGCCCAGCCACGTTAAACCACTACAGCAACTAAGCTATAAGCAATTAAGCAATAAAAAGAATTCCCTACCTTCCCTAACTGATAGTAAAAGAAATGTACAGTTGTGAGAACAACCAGATTTGAAGCCTGATACGCAGTACCCTTAGCCCTTCAGGTTTATTAGCCTGTAAGATCTGACAAATACACAGAGCCTTCTTACTGTAGGATAAAAGTAATGGTAAGGCTTAGACCCTGTATTGTCTAGGAAAATACTCCTCCTCCTCCACAGTACTGATGTTGGAGACAGTGCAACACAGTTATTCAAGGATTTCCATCCATTTTTGGAAACTATAAACTGATTTTTCCTGTCATTATTTGACTGAAGAATTAAGTCTAGTCACAAGCAACAATATAGGATAAATGCATCTGTTCATTTTTTCTAGTTTAAAACATCAAATGGAAAACAAACAAAAAAATCTTTGCTGAACTAAATAAACTCACCTAACCTGACTTCTGGCACGTGGCTGACAGTTGCCTCTCCACCTACAGGTCCACAATTGCAGAATAGGAACGGTGCCTTGGTAGCAGGAGAGAGGCAGAAAGCTGCATATGGGGAAGTATCAAAGCTGGCCAAGCATGAACCACGCATCAGCAAGAGGAGGAAGAAGCAGGGGACAGTAGTGGTTGGTTTCTGCTTGTAGAGGACAGAAGTCCCCATCTGCCACTTGGCTTGCTGTCTAGAAAGGTTCATTGCTCACCAAGGGCTCAGGTCCAAGATATAGCAGAGAAACAGCCAGGGCTCTCAGGCTATAAGCCCCTGCTGCTCATCCACATGGACATCAACAATGCTGCCAGAGGAGACCTTAAGTGTACCAAAAGATTTGACTAGATCTGGTACTACTGACTGGTCAGACTCACTTCTACCCTTCCAAAATCCACGAACCTCATTGCCCCCCAGAGCACATTTCAGGGTACACGCAGGAGAAGGAGATGATAAAGCAATTCAGTATGGGTTTACCAAGAGTCAACCATGCCTGAAAGATCTGACTGCTTTCTATGATCAAGTGACTGCATTTGTGGGAAAACGGAGAATAGTGGGTGAATTTGACCTTAATTTTAACACCTGAGAACCGCTTTCAAAACACTCTTCCTTTTCTTGACTTGGAGAAGATTACACCTGATAAGTTTCTGTATTATTTCTTCCAGTTAGTGTATGGGTTCTCGTCAGTTTCTGACCAGAAGAACTTGAAATGAAAGAGCTTATGGAAATAGTTATGTGCGATGATCATGGAACAAATCATTACATGTGTCAGTTATGGCTCTACCATGTTGCAAGCATAAGGAAGACAGTCTCATATTCAGTTCCACTTAAAAAAAAAGATTTTGTTACGTTGCAGAGTCCTTTTCCTGCAAAGAGGCAATGGTACACACACAAATCCCTCAGCAAATAGAACATTTTCTGTGGTACGGGAAGAGATGCTGCATGGATGACGGTTCACCCAGCACCCGGAGAGACACCACAAATGAGGAGAGGCAAGACACAGTTAAAGAACAAGATAAGACACTGAAGCTATCAAAGCAGCAGCTGCAGAAGAAACTTTCCTAGCCCCGTTAAACCTGACAATAGCCGGACACATCTCTAGGATCGCCAGAAGACTGTACCTACAGATTTGAAGCATTTGACTGAAGACTGCAGCCTGCCCCTGGAGGACAGCTGGAGGACTCCAAGAGCTGTGTGGAGATGCGCTGGCACCCTGAGAGCCTGCTCTGTCAGGTGCCATCAACATTCATCGTTATTCTTGACCTTTTCCATTGCTTTTAGGGGCTGTAAAGAAGAATGAAAATCAATTTGGCAAGGAGCTTTTGATGCGTGGAATTTTCTTTTTCGATGGGACCTTTGGGTGGGATATCTGAAAATAAAGTTACCACTTTATAATCACAAAGACTCTCAAAGGAAAAGGTCAGACACTATTGTTTATGTCAGGAATTAAAATAAGCAGTTTCACTTAAAAACTGAAAACTTCTACAATTTCTGTTTCTCCGATGTTGAAAAATAATGCAATTTTAACAAAAAGCAGTAAACAAAATGAAATGTTTTAAATTATTTGCCACTGGTTTGTCTTCTTGAGAACACAACCAACAAAACCGTAGAAAACTGCAAGCTGCTCAGCTGTTTTCCAATCTGGAGAAACACCAATTTCATATTCACAGAAGCAATATTTTGTTATTTCATTAGGAGGAGGAAATTAAAAAGCAATTTCCTTCTGTATTCTGAATTATAGGGTTGGCGTAGTGTGTTAAATGTGAATATACCACCTCTCCCCCTCTTCTTGCTGTATTTCTTAAGAGGGACAAGGTCTCTGAATAGCTAGATGACATCCTGAGAAGGCCAAAGTGCAGAAGTGGTAGTGGTGATTTATTAGTGAGGCAAGATAAGAGTTGTGCTTTTAAGCATTGCCTAATGATCCCTTCTGGTGCCTGGACTGAAACTTTCAATTCTCAAAATTCTTGTTCTCCTGATGCCTAAACACAGAAAACTTTGGCTAAAAGTGCCCAAATGCATGTGCTAACACTTCATATTCTGGAAACATCTGTGAAGGATGGTATGCAGACAGAAACTCAAGAGGAAGAACACAGTGAGTAGAGAAGGCACTGCCATCATCTCACGAGTATAAGAAACCTGAGGTTGACATCAGGGATGCCACTGCAGTGATGGTGTCCCACTGCCTGTGGAATTCTGAATTTAAAGCTCTTTTTAAACGTTATTATCATAAAATCTTACAGCAGTTTCTCAAGATGCAGTTAATTTGGATTGAAAACATCCAAGTACCCTGCTGGAAGCAGATGACTTTGTATGGAATAATTGAGTGAGCGATTTACAGCAACGATAGCTTAACATTGAGAGCACTTGCCTAGAAGCTGGTGAATAGCTAATATGATTGTGATATATTCACAGAACCAGACCCATATCAAATGGAGGTAATTAAAACCAGTACAGCACCGTATGGGTAAAGAAAGTATTTTGTTCTTTCCTAAGGTTCACTTACGTAAACATGTTTGTGTGTGTATCAGTAGCTGAGGATGGGACACTTGTGTACGACACAGAATATTAGAGATGCCAGTTATCAAATCCTCACCATACCTTCTCTTTGCTGATGACAGTCAGCTGCCTTGGGACAGTTATTTCATTCCCTTCAGGAGTCACCAGTTTTGGAAGCATAATCATTTCATCAGGAACTTGCTTATTATATCTTCCAAAAATAATATGCAAAGTAGTTGCCCATTTTCTTTTGCTCCATTCATTTAGGCACCTTGTGACTGCAGTTTGTCATCCTGCTGGAATACCAGGATGAAGAAAGGAACAACCCACATGCTCCACCCATGCTGCCACCCTCTTGCTGTCAGAGTGCAGGTCTCCTGCTGAAGAGCCAGTTGTGCTGCTGCCTTGGTGCAGACAGCACTTTCCTCAGTTGCTGTTTTATCACTGTTGCATGTGTGATTGGCTACTGATGTTGTTCTTCCTCGCTGTCCTCTTGTGTTTGCAGTGATTGCAGGTTAGATGTGCAGGCCAAGTCATGACTGAACTTAAAGCACATTCCTCTGCTCAACGTTTGTTACAAACTGGAGGTGCTGAGCTTTCCACAGGAACAGAGGGCATGAATGGAACAAGGGCTCTAAGTTTTGTAAAGTCATGCTAGCTCCAGTCTCCTATACAATCAAGAACATCAGCTTGCACATGCGGATATCCTCTTGGCAGCAGTGAAACCAGACCAGAGATTCCAGGTGTTGATAAGTTCCTTCTGGAAGTTCCCTATGGAAAAAGCAAGAATACAGTATAAAATAAAATGTTATTGATTTGCCACTACCTCCCTTTTCTGCTCATCTGTTTAAGCATGACTGCAGCAGAACAAAATAAAACAGAGAGCAAAACCACAACAAAACATCACAGAATTAAATAAATAAATTACAATAGTAACACAAAGGCAAGATTCCTATTCTCCAATATTCACTCTAAAAGCTCAAAGACATAGCCCCTGGTCTTGAGTGCCTTTTAAGTTTTCTCTCTTGAAAGTCAGTACTGCTCACTGGTCTGAGGTTTAGAATTCCTAAATTGAATCACTCCTAAGATATTTTATTTTTAAAGCTTTATAACTGCTCACAGTGCTGAAGAATGGCATGTGAGGGAATAACATTAGTTCCTCTTGGTATCTGTGCTATGCTTATCTCCAATTTAGAAAAGAATAAGCAATTTAGAAAAGAATAAGCAACTTACTGCTGCATACTTCTCTCTCCCAACTCTCTATTAGTATATACTATGGTGTCTGGATCAGAAAATGCCAAGGTTAAAAAGTCATGCAAACTAACAGTGTAAAACACTGAGATGGAAGTTGTGTGCCTCACTAGGGACACAGCCCTGATCACCAGCCTCTCTTTTCCCTAAAGCTGCACGTACGATGCTATTGCATAACCCAAATTAGGGACTGCTAAGGGAGTTGCGGGCACCTACGTGAACACAACACAGGTAGCCAGATTCTGTTCCTTCTCTCCTGTTTATTGTGATTAAAGTTCACTAATGCAAACACACACCTTCATTCTCCGTATTCACAAGCACAGTGCATTCATGGACTTCTCTGTTAGTGGCACAGGCCCCAAACCTTGCTTATACCCAAGCTTAGGCCATAGGCCCTTACCCCACCATTGATACAAATCTTTCCAGACATGTGTCTGCTACCTGCCAACTAGCCTGTGTTGAAATGAATTACTCACACACCCAAACATGGAGGATTGCAGTGAGCTCAGGAAATGTCCGCATACCCAACTCTCCAGTTGGCCCTGTGGGCACATAACCTGAGACCCCTTCTGCAGTTGCTGACACTCAGACCTCTCCTCACATAGGACAGAAAGTGAGGTTACACCAAAAATAGAAATAGTTAAGAATAGGATTTAATAAAAAGACAAGAAAAACTGTAGTGGTTACAGGGCCCGATCAGATACCTATAAACCATTAGCTTTCTTATACTCGATTGCCCTACTTTGTCTCCATTTTGCTCAATTTTCCCAAGCTTACAATTCCCCCATCCAACTTAATTTGTCTCTTTTTCCTCTTAAATAAACAACTCACTCCAGCTACTTTCTCCTACTCGTCCTAATTTTGGCAAACCACTTTCAGTATTTCTGGTACTATTACCTCTGTCCTTCAGGCTTCACATGGCATTACTGAAAATGGTAACTTGGGCACTGTTTTCCATTCAAGACTGCTCTCTTCAGCACGTCCCCAGTATTCCCCTCCAGGTACCTGTGGACTGTGGCCATAGCTCCCCAGAACAATATGTGAAATCCAGAAATTTCTCATGGCGGTATTCTGCACAGTTTACCAGCTGGTCACTCTGTTACTTGTTATGGAAGGTCATCTAGCCCAACTCCCTCACAATCAACAGGGACATCCACTGCTAGATCAGGCTACGTCCAGCAATTTCTCTTTTCATGTCTGGTGTTTCCTAATACAACTGACCCAGGACAAAGATGATGTAAATCTTCAATCAACATACATGGATGAATTATTGAAAACAGAATTCAACTGCGCTTCCCCATAAATGACACATTGGTATATAAAATAAACTACAGCTTTCAATTCTATGGGACTTTGTTCCCAGAAGCAAGACTAATCACTTGTGCAGGGAAAAGTAAGGGGACAATCTTGGATTTAAAGCGTAAGAGGTGGATAAGCTGTTACAGAGCTTTAAACAAATGAAAGATACTCCCAGAAATTTAGAAAAGGAACTAGACGCAACCTGGCCAAGGATGTTGGCATTGTCTGAGTTGCTAAGCAACTAGATAATAGTTATTCATTTCGTGATTAAGTAAATTTTATAATTTAAGGAATGAGTTACTGCCTACTCTGTGTTATTTAGAAGAAATAAAAATATACTTTGTAGTGATATGGTACTTTTTTTTTTTTTTGCTGTGGTCTGATAACACAATAGTTAAGAAATATGAATTCTTTAATCCAAATTTGTGTACCAAATTTGTATGCCTTCTTTCCTCAGTTTTTCCCCTTGTCTTGAGATGTGTCAGCAGTCCTGAAGCTGATGTCTATGACTCCAATCCTCCTTTCTTTATTGGATCTGTATCTCTGTAGTTGTCAGTACATGACAGAAAGATTTATTATAGTAATCAGTGTTCTACTGAAGGCACAGCATCATGTTTGATGCTTATGAGGTTTATGAGCTTAAATAAATTGTGGGTCAGCATAGATGTTAACCAGCTCCAAAAAAGCTGTTGTAATCATCCTAGAATACTATTATTTTTATTATTTTATTTTATTTCAGAAAGGTGACTTAATAAAATAATTCCCAGTTGGTAGTGCCGGAAAATACAGCAAAGTGTGTTTGTGAAGGTTGTAGACTCAAGATAAAGGAAAAAATTCAGTGGCACAGAGACACAGGATAAGAGAGGGAAGTATTTTAAAATACTCCAGTAGTCGAATCCACTTTCAGGTTTGAGCGTCTATTCATTCCGTTTGTGTGTTCACACTGTGAACACGTACCATATACCTCATGGTAAAAAAAAACAAAACAAAACCTGCTCTGCGAGGAAGGAAGGTGATTAAACACGTGCCGTCTACCCGGGGATTTGCTGATATAGTTATGAGGGAAAGTTTATTCCGGCTGCTAGCGGTGGTGGAGCAACAGCAGCAGAAGTGAGCCGGGATCAGCCCCGGCTGAGCGCTGCTCCCGCCGGCCGCGGCCTCCATGGCGGGCCGGCCGCTGCCATGGCAACGCGGGGCGGCAGAAGGCAGAGAGGCCTGACAGCCGGCTACGAGGAGCGGGTTGAGCGTTGAGGCTAATTAAAAGGTTTTGTGTGCAGGGTCACCTTGTAAATGAGATACGACGCTCAGAAAGCTGCAGCCAGCGCTGCTCAGCAGATAGCGGAACAAAAGCACAGAGGTTCTTAGGTTCTTAGAAAGGGTGTTTGCCCTTTCTTGCTCACAACCTGTAATTCTCACAGGACGCAATTGAAGTGGCTTTGGAAAATTGGACGCTAGGTCATCTTGCTAGGCAGACTAAAGTTGCTTTCTTGTGAGCCAGACTGTAAGCCATTCACTCCCTCTCTGACAAGTGATTTGTATCAGAGGACTTCTACCCTCAGAATCTTTTGATAAAGTGTATTTCAGTTAGCTTTAACGAAACCTGGATGAAATGGATTCAAGCAGCTCTGCAAACTAATGCTGCTCTTAAAAATTTTGCCATCTCAATCAGTTCAGAGATCTTTCAGTTTCAGGCTGGCATGTTTTCCAAACATCCACGCGGAGCATCTCCAGTGTACCTGAGAAAAGCGTGCGGAGACACGTGCAACCTTGCTCTTACATCTGCTTCCTCCAGTCTGTGCTTATGTTTCTGATTCACCTTCTAAATCTGCGGCTTCAAACACACCACTGCAATGTTGTGGAAATTAGTGTTTTTCTAAGCGCTGACTTTTTTTCCTATGCACACACAAGGGAAGAAAATGAAGGGATTGTTGTCTTTACTAGGTGTCATGGTGTGGAATAGAGCTCCAGCAAACCTCTGATGGTATTCTCTATGTAAATCTTCCATAATGATAGAATCATAGAATCGTTAGGGTTGAAAAGATCATCTAGTCCAACTGTGTTGTCAATGTTGCCCACTAAACCATGTCCCTAGATACCACATCTACACATTTCTTGAATACCTCCACGGACAGTGACCCCACCACCTGGCATAGAAACATGGCCACTATCAAGGGAATGGTGTGGGACCAAATAATTCCTGACCTTTAAGGAACAAAGAGGTAGAGGCTGCGGAGGTGGATCCTCCAGAAAATGGCCAACATGCTCACTGTTCGGAAAATGGAAGGGAACAAAATTGTGTCCAACTTCTACAGAATGGCAAGAAGCTATGTCACACACGTAGTCTAGAGAACAATGAGGGGTAACTCACAGGGGTAGATCCTCCACAAAGTGCCAAGAGACCCAGGCATGCCAGATGTCTACAGAACAGCATAGAGACCAGGCACGCCAATCAGTAAGGGAACAAGAGGCACAGGCATGGCCATCATTCAGAGAACAATGAAAGACGCAGATGTGGACAGCATTCAGAGAATGACATGGGGCACACACATGGTGACCAAAGGGACAACAGCATATGCCAACACTCAGAGGAATGGCCTGAAATCAAGTCATATCTGCTATTCAGAGAACGGCCTGGAAACAAATCACATCTACTGTTGGGAGAATGGCAAGGGGCAAAATCAAGGCCTCCATTCAGATTACGTGTGGCACAGACATGCAAGCCATTCAGAGAAGAGCATGGGGCACCAGCGGGACCGCTGTTCAGAGCACAGCAAGAAGATAGGTCATGCCTGTTATTAAAAGAACGAGGTTCTAAAAGTTGACGAGGTTTTTGTTCAGGTTTTGAGTGTTTTTCGTTTGGGGTTTATTTAGGGAGTCAAGAGGACAGGATGGTCAGATAGGGTTGGTTGAGCTTTTATCTTCCGCGTAAGAGTAACCATTTGACTATAAAACAAAGTTTGTCAGGTGATTTAGCTGATAAAATAACAAAACTGTGGTCTCCTATAGCATCTGACATCAGAAAAGAGCAAAGCCCTGTGGCTCCTTTTGTAAAAATGCAGCTGCGCAGGAAAAAGAAGCAGACAATGAATTTCTCCTAAATTAGGTTTCATTGCTGTTTCCTCGAGCATTGTATCTTGAGGATCCATTGTCATTTCAAGCATGGCTTCATGAGGCCGATTGTATGAACTTTAACAAGTGCCAAGTCCTGCACTTTAGTCACAACAACCCTAGGCATCACGACAAGCTTAGGGCAGAGCGGTTAGAAAGCTGCACAGTGGAAAAGGATTTGTGGGTATTAGCTGACAGCCAGCTGAACATGAGCCAGCAGTGTGCCCAGGTGGCCAAGAAGGCCAAAGGCATTCTGGCTTGTATCAGAAAGAACACTGCCAGCAAGAGCAGGGAGGCGATCATCCATCTCTATTGAGCACTGGTGAGGCCACACCTTGAGTACTGTGTTCAGTTTTGAACCCCATACTGCAAGGAAAAGACATGGAGGCCCTGGAGCCTGTCCAGAGAAGGGCAACAAAGCTGGTGAGGGGTCTGGAGCACAGCATTCCAGGAGCAGAGCAGATTCTTCTGTCACCTTGACTGTGTGCTCTGCAGAGCTGGAAACATGTTCTGGCAATAGCTCACAAACCTACAGCTATTTAATCACAGTGAAGTTAGAAATGACATGATGTTCAAATACAGGAATTCAGAATTCCCTGTCACGATCTTTCTCTTTTACTAACTTGCTGCTCAGCTCAGTGCTTAGAATACTTTTTTCCAAATTTTTAAGTTTGTGCTTACACATAATTTATTCTCAAAATATGTAATTCATACAATAAACATCTCAAAAAAGGCAAAATAAAACAAAACAAAAAAGTGATTTCTGCATTTCCATGATCCTAGCAAGTCAAAGAGCAATAAACTACATTATCTGAATCAAAGACTTACAGAATCACGTTGATCTGGAAGAAACCTCTGGAGTTCATCTCACCAGCTGCTGCTCCAAGCAAAGCCAACTATGAAACTAGTGCAAGTTGGTCAAGGTCTGGAGGCTTAAAAACTTCCAGAAATTGAGATTCTACCACCTGTCTGGTCAACCTGTTCCAGTACTCATCCAGCAAATCAGACTACAGCTATTTTCTGAAGTTGGCACAACAACAAAAAAAGCTGCTAAGGATGCTGTTCATGAAGTATTAGCAGACTTATCCTATAGTTTATAGGCACAGAATTCAAATCACAAGGAGAGTCTACTTTTTATTAATATTATTACTTATTTTTGTTTTTACTTTGTGCAAAGCAATATATTTTGGAATGAGTTGTTGTCACGCAGCCAGCATAGCGCGTTTGGCTTTTTTTTTTTGTTTCTATTTTAAGTGCAGTACTCCACCTACCCCAGCAACTAAGCTGGTGTTACCATCAGGAGCTACAGTACCCCCATAGCCAGGCCAGTTCCACGACATCTTGTCCTAGAAATACCCTCACCTACTCTGAAACAGTTACCTGCCTGCCCCCAATGTTCTTGCCCTACCACCCATCACGTTGCGTGTACCTTAAAAATACTCTGCCTACTTTGCCCACGCCCTGTATTCAGTCCACTGTCTTCAGAGGTGGTAGGTATAAATCAGATGCACTTCAAAGACTTCCTCCAGCCCTGGTAATCAGGTGGAGTATGTAAGGAAAAAAGTAAGCAAAGATCCCCAGCAACCAACCATGGAAACCAAAATGCTAAGCTCACATCATCATCAAGTTTTGAAGCAGATTTCATTTCTATCACTGATTCCAAAGAATATGCCATTCTTTTTCCCCCACAGCTTTCAATTCATTCTCCAAAGACCAGCACACAAAAGAAACAGCAGAATTTCATTTTTACAAATTTTTATTCTCCAACCAGCTTACACATGAAACATTATACAAAATATCGGCATTGCTGAGGAGCTAATCCCCAAATATGCTCCCTTTTGATATCAGCTATCTGCACTGCAGCTTACAGAACGAAAAAATATCTCCAGGTTTTCTTGGCTGCAATTCATTATGACACATGCAAACTGGAGCCCATGACAGGCTTCTGTTCAACAAAATCTGGCAAGATAAAGAGTCAATTGTTTGTACCGTAATAGAAAAAGTTGACAAACGGGAAACAATCAAGTAGAATAAATACATTGGTCAAAAACCCCAAATCCTGGAGCATGCTTTTTAGAAAGCAAAAAGAAACAAAACAGCAACCACGATCTCTTGCTCCAAAACCACACTGCGGAGGAAATGCCATACAATAGCCTGCAGATAAACAAAACATCTCCGAAACCTTTCAGGAAAGAACAGACTTTCAACTGCAGCCTTTGAGTGGAAGCCTTCAGAAAGATGCATTACCTTCAGTCTAGAACCATGAGCGATCATCAAGCTCCTTTCCATCCCATCACTGCCATTTTTAGCAGAGTTGTTAATGAAGTTTACTTCAGTCAATGTTTTTATTACGAGCGGTGACAGTTTGTAGAACTGATGTATTTAGAGCTATCAAAGATCTCCTTAAGGAGGAGGATCCTCGCCTCGAATAGCTTTGTACTTTGCCATGTCTTCTGGGAACACCTTTGTTAGCTCCTGAATTAATAGGCTTTTAAACTTCTGGAAAGAAGAATACATTTATGTAAACATATATACATACGCATGCATGCACACCGACTGCATCATTCATTTAGATTTGCTTAAGTAATGTGATCCAACTAATAGAAATCTTTTGTACAGCAGCTCTACATTTCAGTGACTGAATACAATGGTATTAAAAAAAAACACCAAGTGACATTTAAGAAAATTAAGAAAACACTAAAATAAGGTCTGCTAGCAAAGTTATCACACAGACTAAAATACTTACACCCCTGGTAAATTCCAGTGCATTGCTATCTGCCTAGGATCTGCTCTCTGCATCTCTAACCAGCTTCTCCTACAGATTGTAATTTAAAGAATAACACAATTTGAACTAAAAAATAGGCTGGACTTGTAGCCTTAAGCTTCAAAATATTTTTTCCTCCTTACTCTTACCACCACATTCCTTTCTGATGCTTCCCATAAAACTCCTGAGACAATTTAAAAGTAAGAAGCCCTCCCTACTGCAATTGCTTTCTC
This sequence comes from Callipepla californica brunnescens, assembly GCA_023055505.1. Classification (NCBI taxonomy): domain Eukaryota; kingdom Metazoa; phylum Chordata; class Aves; order Galliformes; family Odontophoridae; genus Callipepla; species Callipepla californica. The sequence goes on from JALIRH010000002.1 coordinate 63,983,297, forward strand.
GTCTCCTAGCATGGGAAAAAGTGATGCAGGAAGCAGACAATAAGTGACATTACTGAAATTCAATACAAGCATGTAGTCCTCTTTCAGCCCCCCATTACCAATCCAAGATGGTCCAGAACAAACAGGAAGACAGATGAGAATAAAATCCATTCAGACTAACAAAGATGCCAAAAAACTAACCAAAAATAATCAAAAATTTATGGACTGGACACATTATGCATCAGTCCCTACACCCTTAATTGTAAAGGGTACTTTTTTACATGGCTTTTTAAATGCAAAGCTGATCAAGTGGACATGTCCATGGGATTTGGTATGTAAACAGCTCCACCTCCATGAAGAACTTGCACCTGGTTTAGAGATGAATAATTCTTCCTACAACTTTTATGAGCAAAGAGCTTTATATCACGGGGAAAAAAACAAGCTTAAAACATACACAGATGTCTCTACATTCTGCAGCACAAACTCCCATCTTCCATAATTTTAAATTTCAGCCTAAAAATGTTTCTGAAACGCAAATAAAACCTTTAAGTCACAATAAACTTCCTTTCCCAATCTTATCTTTCAGTAGTTATCCAGTAAAACCCTAAGCGTTCTGGTACACATACTGGTGTATATTTATGTACATACACAAGTTCAGAAAACCCTAAATACCAGCATTCATTTTGAAGTCAGTAAGTAAAGACTAATAGCCTAAGATCTAGTCAAGACTGTACGAATACTCCTGCTTTGCCTCTTTCTAGATTTGCACACATTGCTGTTACAAACCTACAAGTGTGAGGTGCTCTGTGTAGGATCACAGAATCGTAGGGGTTGGAAGGGACCTCCAGAGATCACCGAGTCCAACCCCCTGCCAAAGAAGGTTCCCTACACCAGGTGTATTCAAAGCAGTAACAGCAAAGAGGTCTGTAACACTACATACACATCCATAGTCAAAAATAAGTCATGGCAACATCTGCATCTCCAGCTGTGGAGTGAATTACGGGTTTCCTTTCCAGAACAGGTTGGAATGGTATTCCTGTCAAGATACAGGGATGCAGAGCAATTGCTATTGCAAATTACCTAGCAGGAATTTAATAACTCTGTAAGCGAAACTGGTCACATACATTACTACATTAGTACTTCCAATTGTTTCAGGTTTTACCTTCATTGTGTCAATTTTTCCTTTCACTTGCTCATTCTTTGCCAAAGCTCGCTCCAGGCACTCCTTGGTATAAAGCTGAGGGTTGCGGCCTTGATCTATGTATCTGAAAATAGAAAAAGTAGCACCTAAGTGATTGCATTAGTACCAGGAAGTTCTCCAAGGAACAGAATTATTCATCCTGCTCTCTTTTGTTTATTTTATTTTATTTATTTATTTATAATACACCAGTGTTTAGATTAGATAATTCCAGAATATGATTCCAGGAAGACCGAGCTGTGGCCAGCAAGCAGCTGTCACAGTACGTTGCTGTGTTTGCAGAGCCTAGAGTTCAGAAGAATGTACTGAAACAAACAGCAGTGTTAACTATCCATCTCCTCACAGACAAGCAAGGGGAGAGGTAGTTCCCCTTCCAAGCGATTAAAAGGGCACTAACCATAGAACAGCTTTGTTAATACATGGCAGGCAATCAGTGCATAGGAATAAGTCATTCAGTGATTCAAGGATGAGAAAAAAAGTGCATATGCAAGGGCTGCTCCAAAAGTAATGCATTTTGTTTTATTACATTTGTATGCGACTTCGGAGGAAGATGTTGACTGCACGGTAGTAAAAGCTGAATATTCCCACCAATACTCCACTCCTTTTTGTTGTCATGCAACAGACAGCAGCAGAAGGGCAGCCTGACAATGCGGAGCCTGACACAAGCATGGATGAACCACAGAATTTAAGGGGTTGGAAGGGACCTCTGGAGATCATTGAGTCCAACCCCCCTGCCAAAGCAGCTCCCTAGCCCAGGTTGCACAGGTAGGCATCCAGGTGGGTCTGGAACGTCTCCAGAGAAGGAGACTGCACCAGCTCTCTGTGCAGCTGTGCCAGTGCTCCGGCACTGCACTGGGAAGAAGTTCCCACACGGGATCCTGTGCCCCATGCGGCAAAGCCACTCACTCAAACACTTCCAGGGGCACGCTGATGTCGTGAAGCTGCTGCCGGCACTTGTCGATGTCCTGCAGGCCCGTCACCATGAAATTCCTGCAGGGACAAAATGGGACCCGCTCAGCGCAAAGCGGGCGCTCCCAACCCCTGCCCGGCCCGGCCCCTCTCCCGACAGACGCTGCGAAGGCAGGAGGCGGCTCACAGTTTCTGGTTGAGGCCCGCCTGGCTGCTGGGCTGGAAGTCGCTGACGATGATACCGAGCTGTCGGATGTTCTCCACGAACTTCTCCAGGTGCTCCTCCAGAGAGTCGAACTTCTCCGCCATCGCCATAGCGGCCCGCGCCGCTTCCGGGACACGGCGCATGCGCAGAGGGCGGCTATGGCGAGAGAGAGGGAATAGGGGAACGCCACGCCCCTGCGCGCGGCTCCGGCTGTGGGGGGGGGGCTGCGTGTGCTTGGCCTGCTCGCGTTGCACAAAGGCACGGGGCAGTACGATGCTCCATTTCTAATTAAACATCTCATTAAGCGCTGTGCCCGCCTGCCCTGGAACTCCGTGCTTGTTTTAACGCCCCCGTATCCAGAGTCACGGACTTGTAGGGGTTTATAGGGGCACCCTGTTAAAGCATCCAGGCGGGTTTTGAATATCTCCAGAGAAGGAGACAGCTCAGCCTCTCTGGGCAGCCTGTCCTAGGGCTCTGCCGCCCTTCTAGTAAATTAGTTCTTCCTCACATTTGCATGAAATACAACAGCTCCATAATGTTTAGCATCGTTTCATCAGAGCCATGGGAACACTGCAGCATGGCGATGTGCCCTGTGTGCTGTCTCATGGCGCTGGCCCTCTGTGAAACCAAAGAGTGCTCTGCTCCGCAGCTCCAAAGCTGATGGAAAATGAGTTCTGAACAAAAATAAGATCTATAAAAGCTAATTTGCGCGAGTCGGTGTTTGCTCTGGGCTCTGAAGATTTATCAAACACACAACTGCAAATAATGAGAAGTATTTTTTTACCCCAAAGGTAAATCAATACTAAATTATATTTAACACCCTTTATAAGCATCAGATAATTGGAGTTTGGAAATATGGATCATTCCGCAGCCTGCTTTAGCACTGCTTTGTCTTCTGTTGTTTTTTTTTTAGAACTGCATAGCATTTCCAGGAATTTGTTGGTAGACTCATCGAGGTGGGATGCACACAATGTGATGAAATTGCCAGCACCTCTTCAGAAGGGGTCAGGGTGGAAGCTCCCTGATCAGTCACTGCTGCTGCAGACTCCCTGATGTGACAGCTGCATCTGGATCTCGAAGTCTTTCTGCCCAGCTTCCAAAATACAGCCCTCTCCTAAAATCCATAACTGAAATGCACTCTCACCGTGGTTTTTCAGTCATCCTGGTGCTGGGGTCTTTCAGCTCCTCTGGCTATTAAGCATTCTTTGAGCAGTGGAAGGAAAAGTTTTGAGGTAACACATGAAAAGCAATGGAGGAGACATTGACTGACTGTCTGGGAAGGGCTCATTATCTTCCCCATCTGTATAAGATCTCCAAATTATGTTTTTCTTTAAACTGTGCAAAAAATAGAAGTAACAGAGAAGTTCACCTGGCAATAAAAAACACAATGGGTTTAATTGGTGTATGCCAAAATATCAGTGTGTATTCAAAGTACCAGCTATCATTTTCTTTGTGGGAAGATTATTTGACGTGTCTAAATTCCCCTGGCACATCACAATAGCAGTGTGTTTTACCAATAGCTTATTTCCAGTATGCCTGTTTTTGCTCTGAGGAGTAATGTCAATTAGAGTCTAAAGTCAGGCCTTCATGTCTGCCAAACTACTGCTGAGTTAAGTGGAGTTTGATGTCAGGTTACAGCAGATAAGAATCTGATGCTTTGATCCACAATGTGTTATTTGGATTAAGAACTAATATGGAGAAGATACTCGGTCAACAATTGCAATCTATTTTACACGTGTAGTTACAACTTGCAGCCGTTTCTGTTCAAGACTGAGAGCCATTAAAATCAGCAGTACCTAAATTCTTGATGTATTATTAGCTATATTGTCAGTTTTTGCTCAATTACTGTGCCAGTTCAGCAGCATCAAGCTGGATCCTGGCTAAACACAAAGCACTGTCCCAGAGCTCGTAACTTTAAGCATACTGACACAAAATTGAAAAGTGGGTGATTGCAAACAGCACTGAATATTAAGGAAAATACAGTGCTGTGCACAATCCAAGGCTGCAAAAAGCAATTAGTCAGTTCTTGTCCCTATCAAGTATTGTCACCATATGATAAATTAATCCATTGCCTATTGATCACCAATTGCTGTCCATGCTGTTTAGTAGCTGGCAGAATGTTCCCTGTCAGATTGGTTCTGCAGGCACCAGAAGCTTGGATTCAAACAGGATATCCATCTTTGCTTAAGGAAAAAGCTGTTTTAAGCACATTCACTAGAAGTATGGAGCAGACTAATTTGCTTTAAATCCAGTAAAAAAAATGGTCTTTGAGATACTGCTAAAGCCTCCTCTCGTCCCTCTGTGGGAAAGACCTTGGCTTTTGTAACTGAGCAAATGTGACTTAGTTTCTTGTGATGAGTGAAGTCTGCTATGTGTCAGTTTCCCACTGTAACTCAGTTAAAAAATCTGAGTGGAAGAAATAATAGAAGCTGGCCATCAAATGAAGGGATATCCAGTTCATATTTAATCTATACTAACTAAGCTGATTATTCTACATGAGTGAATATAATTAGATAAATGTGTACAGTGATTTAAGATTAAAAATAGCGATAAATAATGCTGGTTATTAAATTGTTACCTACAACTTGGAAAGTGTAAAGCATAACAGAAGTTTGTGTTCCAATAACAGGTATAGATAGACAGAAGATAGATGGACAGATAGTCTGACACATAATCAATGCATCGGAAGGTATATTGAGACAGAAAGATTTAGAAAGAAAATTGCACGGTTCATCATTTAAGTAATCATACTGCACACCTACCTTTATCTTTGTGGAGAGAGCAGGAAATTACTGGCTTGTAAGCCAGACATCTGTACTCGGCAGTTAAGTAGAATTTGTAATGAAGGATAGAATGAGAGGCCATGTAGATCAGCGTGACCCATTTGGGAAGAGTGGCACAGGTTATGTAACAGAAAATCTGGTTTTGTAAACTTCTAATGAGTTTTTCAAGGGGTTGGGAAGCGTGTGGATAAGAGAACTCTAATTGATACAATCTACTTGAATTACCCATTGGCTTTTGGCAAATTCCTTAACAAAAAAGTCTTCCAAGGAACTGAAACAATGGCATAAGAGGAGAAATCTTGGCGTGAATGAAGAACTAATTGCCAAATAGGAAACACAGAGTAGGAGCAAATATTCATTTATTTCACGGGTGAGTGGTTCCCAAAAGAATTCTGAAGGGATCTGTGCTGAAATTTGTGCCATTCAGTGTGCTCGTAGATGGCCCAGAAAAGAAATCAAACACTGGAATGAGAGAATGGGTTTATGAAAAGGTCAGTACAGGGAGTTAAGATGAGTACAGGTTGTAGGAAAGTGTAGAAGGACCTGAACGGGCTTGGTAACCGAGTGAAAAAATGTCCAAAGAAATGCAAATAGTTAAGGTAAAATGACACACATAGCAAACACAAGGATGTAATTTGACATGAACTTGTTCTAATGATGCATCTTTTGCTCTCCTTCAGGCTTTCTCACTTTCACTTTCACTTTGTTCCTGTTTTCTTCTGCATGAATGTATCTAATCCATGGATCTCTTTCTCATTCTGTCTCTGCAGACTCAGAAATGTGTGTTGGAATTTTATGTATTTAACTGGGGGCATCACCTATCTAAAAATCCTCTTTAATAAGCCAACTACCCTTCCTTGTTTTAATTGCAACAGGCAATAAGCAGAAGAGAAGCAGTAAAGATAGATGTGTGCAACATAGAGAATACTGTTCTCTTGTTCTTGATATCTCAAGTTAATTTTCTTGATATCTCAAGTATTTTTGTCTAAGATGGCTTTGGACTTACTCCAAAATGTGCTGTATTTTCATATCTTACTATAAAAAATAAAGAGGTAAAATAAACAATTTTCCCAGAATAATCCCATTATTCAGCTGAATAAGAGGTGTAATGATAGTTTCCATACAGATGAGGTATTTAGGAACCTGCTCATTAATGATTTCAATTAATACACAAACTAGTGGGATGGTGCGTTTATGCACCATAGCTTGATCCCATTCTTATTGAAATCATTCACATTTATTTATCAAAAAAAAAAAAAAAAAAAAAAAGTCAGAATCAGGAGTTTGTTGATGTGGTAATTTTGCTCTTCTAAATCCAGTAGATCTGGACCTGAACCAAAGATCACTGAGCACTGCGGGACTCTTTCTGTTGATAGCAACGGACTTTGGATGAGAGAGTGCTCTCACAACTCTAGCTCCAGGGAGGCCATTGAAACACAGCAAAAGACTTACAGACTTTGTAAGAATTAAACAGAGTGGATGCATGTGAGTCTGTGTTTGTGCCCTTCCCTGACACTTCTAGTTTTTCTAAGTGCTATAGTTCTTGATGCATGAGCAAAAGGAAAAGAAAAATGACGTAATGCTAATATGGGTTCAAAATGAAACAAATCAGAAAAAATACTTATCATCTACAATTTTATCCTGTGGTGAAAAATGCTTAAATCGTAGGTTCACTACATTGTGTAGAGCCACTATTGAATCCACTTTGGAACTACTGATGCCATTAGCTTCACACTAGAAGTAGTCATGGGGCCTGCCTGGATTTCATGCAGGAGAGGCTGGAGTCAGCAAGCTCTACAGCATTCAGCTGGATCAAAATGCAAGGTCTTACAAACACCAGAACAGCTCAGAAGTTTCCTCCAGTTCAAACTCAGATTGTCGGGTCTTCCAGGCAGTTACAGAATTTCTCAGCTTCAAACCTATCACAGTATCTCAGATGGGAGCAGTGGACAGCAGTAGGCCTTGGGGAACTTCAGAACACAATGGCACAAAGACTCTTTTTGTTTGTTTGTTTGTTTGGAGGATTCAGTAACTCTTCAATTTTTAAGTCATTCTCCACAGTCTTGAGCATTCTTATGCCACTCTCTTTACAACCTGCCTGCGTCTCTAAGAAGGTTATGTCCAGCATCCAGTCTTAAAATAGGTTTTACTCACAGAAGGTGTCTGAGTGAGACTCTAATTTATAGGTATCTATTCTTTCCACATCTTTTTCTAGCAAATGAAGAAATGCTTTATTATCCAGTTAGCTTTGTTCTGTGTATTCTGTGCTTTAATCAAATAATTCAATCATCTTTCAGTTCTCTGTATGATGAATTAAACAAACGGAACTCTTTACATAATTTTCTTGAATTACTTTCAGCTCTTTCTGCAGCACTTCCAATTTTTCAATATCATCAGAAAAGGGAAGACGATCTGCACCTCAAAATCTGGTATTGGTCTCTGCAGAGATGTGGATCCCTGTTCTTCCATGCCTTGTGCTTGCTCCTCACTCCTTTCCTGTTAATATACTGCAGGACTGCAAAACCTCTCTTTGCTGTAGGATTCTGGGCTGATCCGCTTATTTGTTATGAATCCTAATTTCTTTTCACGATTGCAACTCCAGCAAATATTTTCTCCAGTTAAATAAACTAGCACAAATTGCTCATAGGACTTTGTAAACTATGTGTTTATTTCACAAACCCAACTATTCAGTTGAGGTTGCCTTCACACTGACAGTTCACCAGTCTTCTTGTGAGCGCTTTCCTTTATTTGCAATTTTATATTTACCTCCAGATCATCAACACAACCATTAGGATTCACCAGAACAGGTTCCTTGGGGAACCCTACCAGTACTACTGCCAAATAAAAGTCTTCTTGGGAATGTCCCTGGGAGCAGATCACCTACTCTGCCATGTTGCTCCCAGTACCGATTTCAGATTGATTTGGCTCGCTTCATGTGAGATGAATGCCAGGTCAAGTCTGGCACAAGGGATTGCTCCAGGGCCCTCTTACAAACTGTAAGGATGAGGTTATGTCAGACTTGCCTTGCCCAGCTTGTCCAACACTTACTCCAACAGGCTTCATGTCCCTGCATGTCTCCACAAGCCCTGCCTCAGGTCACACTGCATCACACACCTTTAGTATCATATAAAAACACCATTTGCAGGAGTACTCAGTGTCCCTTATTTTCCAGGACGGCAACTTTAGTAGCACGTGCTCATAGATGGAGATGTTGGCAGGGAAGTTCAGTGTGGGTAATAGCGCACTGTGGCCTTCACTGTGAAATTCACACAGAATCAAAGAATTGTAGGGGTTGGAAGGGACCTCTAGAGATCATCTAGTCCAACCCCCTGCCAAAGCAGCTCCCTAGCCCAGGTTGCACAGGTAGGCATCCAAAAGGGTTCTGAATGTCTCCAGAGAAGGAGACTCCACCACCTCTCTGTGCAGCCTGTGCCAGTGCTCCGTCACCCTCACTGCAAAGAAGTTCCAACACACATTTGTGCAGAACTTCCTATGCATCAGTTTGTGTCCATTTCCCCTTGTTCTATCACCACACACTGCAGAGAAGAGTCCAGCCTCGTCCCTTTGCCTCCCACTCCTTAGATATTTATAGACATGGATCAGATCCCCTCTGAGTCTTCTTGTTCTAAGGCTGAACAGACCCTGGTCTTTCAGCCTCTCCTCATAAGGGAGGTGTTCCACATCCTTTATCATCTTTGCGTCTTCCTCAAATTTTATCTTCCTCAATTCTCTTCTCTCTATGGAGACTTTTGAAAGGGAACTATGAGCTCTGCCTGAGCCCATTTGGCAGGCACATACTGTTTGCAGGAGCATGAGGACACAGGAGACACTGAGAGTCCTAAGGGCCATAACAAGCAAGGCTGACTGTACAGAGAATAGGGATCCTAAAGGGGCTGAGAGAAGAGGAAAAGACTGCTTGTTATGCAAACAGAAGGAAATAAAATAAAATTATTAAGGAACTGTTTGGTTCCCCTGCCTGTTGAAAATCCTGCTGCCATGGGGTTGACATCAGTCCTTCTGCTGTCTTCTCTCTATCACCAGAACCACAGCAGCAAACTTAACAGCCTCCTTGGACAGACATCGCAGATTTAAACAAAGCCTTGGCCCAAATTCATGAGATGCTTAAAAAGAAAACTATATTTCTCACCTGGTAGTGGGAGTTGCCTTGACCCAGGTGCAAGACCTTGCATTTGGATTTGATGAACCTCATGAGGTTCACCTGGGCCCACTTCTCAAGCCTGTCTAGGCCCCTGCTGGATGGCACCCCATCCCTCTGGTGTGTTAGCTGCACCCCACAGCTTGGTATCGTCAACAAACTTGCTGAGGGTGCACTTGACCCCACATCTCATGCTCTGAATATAGTATGTTTATTGTTCCATCCTTGGCTATGGATAACTGCGTACTGTGAATTCTATGATTAGTTTGACCTGTTAACATAATACAAGCCTTGCCTTTTGTCAAATTCCAGAACATATTTTGGGCTGAAGTAACATCTCTTTTAACTTTATTCTGTAGATGTTAAGTTTCTTCATGGCTCAGCAGTCTTCCTGGGACATCTCTCCAGCCAAGGACCAGTGACCCACCAGCTGGTGGCAGCAGCAGCTTCTCCAGGATCGGCATGGGAAAACTGTGATCATCACAGTTCTTGGGGACGGTAAATGACAGGCTGTGTAAATACACACTTCTCACTTTTGAGGAATTGAGTCATTGCCAGTAATCTTTCAACCTAACTATTTCTTAAAGCTTTTCTAATCCTTTGTCACCCCCTCTGAATTTTTTTGCAGAGTAGCTTGAGAGTTATAATTGGCAGTTTGTGAAACATGAAACTAAAGCATGATGACAACGCTGATCTCAGCATTTTCTAAGCCCTTTGGAAATAAGAGGAATAATTCATTACCCATAAATGCTTTGCAATTGACCTTTCTTACGGCTGTACGCTGTAAAGAGGAAGATGAGAGAATGTGGTTAGATTTAAGGGAACACAAAAGATTGACTGAGTCAAAGAAAAAGTGTCAGCAGTATCAGACGTTGTCACTCTGGAAGATGAAAGGAGGCAGATACATACCCACTGACGTAACTCAATCATGCAAAGGAAGAAGAGATGAATAAATAGTTTGCTTGCTGGGGAAATAGGAGAAAAAAAAAAAAAAGATGTTTTCAGAATTGCAAAGAATTTGATAAATAAAACTTGAGATGGTTCTGAGAAGGAGACTGCGTTCCACTCTGTAAAGGAAATCAGCAGTGCCTGCCAAGTTGCTCTAGGTGAATAACTCTAAAAGAGCTCTGGCTCTAGACGCTGGCTTAATCCTGAAGATATAACCAGAGTATGCAAGCCTTAAGATTTTAATGCCACTTATAACAATCTGTGCAGATTTGCAGTGGAATTTAAAAAGACCAGTAGAAGACAAAAATGGATATATATGTATGTATATATAGATTCATATATACTTTCCAACTCCATTGGAAGCCCTGAGCCGTGGAATTTATTCTAAGTATAACATGAATCAACAGTGATCTAATCTCTTTTCTTATCCACTTGGAGATGCTGGTAGATCATATGCCAAGGGAGTCATAATACAAGCCTCATTTTCTATCTCTGAGTGTTCTCCTATCCTATTCTGTTATACGGATTTGTCTGTAGGCTTTTCAGGTTCTAACCTGCAGGAGCAAAGGCTATTGCTTCCAGTACTTGGAACCAAGCATTCAAGCCTCACCAGATAGCTGAAAGCATTTAGATTTCCAGTCCAAATGTATGCAGTATTACTCACAGTGCAGCCATTTGATCATGTGATGAAGTCAATATCCCTCTCTGACATTTACTTCTCAAATACATTTACTTATACAGTGTCACACCCCCAATCAGTCCTTTCTCAGCTATACTAAAACCAGATCATCAAATTCTCCTAAGACAGTGTGCATTTTGTTCCTGTAGATATCCTAAAACAGCCTGAGATGTGTCCTTCAGCGGCAGCAGTGTACCCCATATGAGGCTGAGCACTGCTGCTAGACCTGAGGTTTGAACACCATCTGGTTTCACTAATCAATGCACAACGGCTGGGCTTGAAATCAACTCCAGGTGAAGACGCAAGTGACATATCTGCCTGATGTCAAACAATATTTTTGTACCATGAGAAGAGCAGACAGCTCAAGAGAACCAGCATCGAACACGCTGAGTTGGAAGAGACCCATAAGCATCATCCTGGATCCACAAAGAACCATCTGAAGTTCAAACGCTGTCTGACACCGTTGTCTAAATGCTCCTTGAGCTCTGGCAGCTCGGGGCCTGTGCCCTGGGCATCCTGTTCCATGCCCACCGCCCTGTGGTGCAGAGCTTTTCCCTAACCCACAGCTGCCCCTCCCCTGACACAGCTCCATGCCGTTCCCTCGGGCCCTGCAGCTGTCACACAGAGCAGAGCTCAGCACTGCCCTCCACTCCATGAGGAGCTGCAGCCGCCATCAGGCCTCCCCTCAGCTCCTCAGCTCTGCTCTGCGCTGAGCAAACCCAGGGGACTCAGCTGCTCCTCATATGTCTTGCCCTCAGACCCTTCACCATCTTTGTAACCCTCCTTTGAACACTCTTCAATAGTTCTCTGTCCTCCTTGCACTGTGGTACTCCAGGGTATAGTACGTAAGATACTATGGAGTAAGAATTGATGAAGATTACGTAGAGATTTCAGACCAAAATCTGTTCAGAGTTTTCTTGAACCACTGATGATGTGGATAAGGACCATCTAATCAACACAGGAGGATCTCCACTGTCAAGCTGTTTCATTCCGGTTTTCCTCAAGGCCCCAGACATGCTGGACTAAGTAACTAATCCCCTTGCTGTGGAAGCCTAGTGCTGAAAAAGAAGAGCTTGCTTTTTTAGGCTATAGGCAGCAGGGCACAGTCTGGACCAGCTGTCAGAGCAGCTCTCTGTCACAGCACAGCCCCATTTGTCAGGGCACACCTATTGCTCCCTCCACACCAACCCAACAGCTTTCCCATCACCTCCACCATCCATCTTGTGCTGCTTTACAACTCAGTGGCACCGAGCCACAGAGCTACTGCTTGGCTCAGCTCTCCCTTTGCAGACCACCGGATAGGTAACTCAGCAGTCACACGAGGAAGGTAAATAACCTTCATCATGTTAAATTGATGACCACTGCTCCTACTGCCAACTATCACAGGAACACCACACAGTGACCCTTCAGTCTGAAACATTAATGAAGCCAGTTGCTAATTGGCATTCTGTTTCAGCTCGACATATGTGCCCTGCAGTCTCTACTGGCACGAGATGGTTGGTTAGGGATGGCTGCTGAGCGCCCTGTTCTGCACAGCTGCCCACCAGGACCGTCCCAATCCATCCTACCCTGACCCGTCTCACCCTGAGCTGTCCCACCACACCACTCTGTGTCTGCTCCAGCTGCAGGCAGAAGAAACAACCATGTCCTCCTCCCCTCACCCTGCACGTCCTGCTCCGGTCATATACTCAACCAAATTTGACTGCAGTCTTACTAAGATGATTTAGAGCCTTTAACAATGCCATTCTTCTTCTTGATGTTAAAAACAGCAAGATTTTCTAACTTGTGGTTTATCAGACAGATCTGTCCTTTGAAAGCAAAGACATGAGCTGTGTTTCATACCATCTGTTGATGGTGAATTGTCACCTGCTGAATGTGGACTCGCTGGTAAAAGCAAGTAGTTAAATAACAGCTAGAAGAAAAGGGGGAAAATTGAATCATCAAGGTTGGAAAAGACCTCCAGGATCACCTAGTCCAACCACCATCTAGCCCATAACTCACCATGCCCACTAACTACATCCCTCAGCGTCTACATGTTTTCTGAACACCTCCTGGGATGGTGACCACCACTTTCCCAGGCAGCCTGTTCCAGTGCCTGGCAGAAATTGTTCCTGATATCCAACCTGGGCCTCCTCTGCCTCAGCTTGAGGCCAAAAATGTGGGCAGGCCCCAGCATTTTGATAGAAACAGGTGAGTTATCCAGTTTTTGATGAAAACATACTGTGTCCCATTGCGCTTTTCAAGATGTCCATGTGTTTTCCTCTGTTCTCCTTTACAGAAGAGCAGTACTGGCAACTCTTTGAAACCATAGAAAACAGGGATGAGAGCACTGCTAGGGAAGGGGATGCGTTGGCTTGAAAAAAGTACGATGGGCAGCCTGTTCCACACGAGAAGTGCAGGAGCAGGCGCACACAGAGAACTGCATGGACACACATGTGTCTACGCCATCTGAGAACCATAATCTATCTGTTTCTACAGGTGTAGTTAAAATGTCTGACGGGCGCGTTATACATAGCTTAATACCACAGATATATAAATCGTATAACGTATATATAAAATCGTGTCACTTTTGCGCGCCGTACAGGTGACATGGCGCGCTTACGCGTGTATACACACACATCGGCACCACAGATGCACACACAGCGACGCGTTTCAGTCGCGTTCCAAGCGTCCCACGTCTAACGGTGCGGCAGCGGCGCCGAGCCGCTCACGCCGCCGGGCACCAGCCCCGGGCCGCACTGCCGCAGCGCGGGGCCCCGCGGGGCAGCGAGCGGCCGTGCGGCGGCGCTGCGGGGCGGGCCGGTTCCGGCGGCGCGGCGCGGAGGAGTAGAGGGGGCTGCGGCACGGCCGAACAAAGAGACCGAGCGCGCTGCGCCGCCGCGGGCGAGCGGGGAGCCGGGTGCCGGGAGCCTCCGCCGGTTCCCCCCCCCCCCGCCCCCCGCCCGGGGGAGGCGCCAGGCGCTCAGCGGGGACCGGCCCGCCGGGGATTGGCTCGAGTGGGTGTGAGCCGAAGGTGCCGGGGAGGCCGTCTGCAGCGCGGGGGGAGGGGGCTCTCCTTTGCGCTTCCCTCTCCTTTTCTTGTTGGTTTTTTTCTTTTTTCTCTTTTGCACGGGATGATGGCCACGGCCGCTGGGCCGTGATGTCCCCGCCAGCAGCCCCCGCGCCGCAATGCCGCTCGCAGCAGCCTTAGCGAGGGGAGGAGGCGTTTGAGCGGCGGCCGCACGTCCTCCCGCGCCGCCGCCGCCGCCGCCGCCGCCGCCGCCTCCCTGCTCGCCGCCCCTGCGCCCGGAGCCGAGCGGCGCGGAGGGGTCCCCGCCCGCGCGGCGCCGCCCCCCCGCCCACCGCCGGTGCTCCAGAATAAAGATAGAGAGATAGCTATAAAATAGCGGCAGGAGGCACCGCGGCCGCGCGCAACATGGCCACTCTGCTGCGGAAAATCGGGCTGATCCGGCTGCACAACCGGGACACGGAGGACCCCAAGCACCACCACCGCAGCAGCCAGCAGGGCTCCTCGCTCCGCGGCAGGGGCGGCCCGAAGAGCGGCAGCAACAAGCCGCAGCCGCAGGGCCATCCCGGCGGCGGCTGCAGCAGCAGCAGCAGCGAGAGCAGCCCCGGCGGCCGCAAGACCAAGAAGGCGCCGGAGCCGGCCAAGCAGCCCCCGCCGCAGCGCTCGGGCGGCGGCCGGGAGAAGCCGCGGGAGGCGGCCCGGGAGCCCGGCGCGGGCAGGGAGGCGGCCCCGCAGCGGCCCGGCTCCAGCTCCGGGCCGGGCTCGGCGCCGCTCGTGCCGCTGGCGTCGGGCTCGGGGCCGCTGGCGCCCGCGGGCCGGCAGCAGCACTGCACGCAGGTGCGGACCCGGCGGCTGATGAAGGAGCTGCAGGACATCGCGCGGCTCAGCGACCGCTTCATCTCGGTGGAGCTGGTGGACGAGAGCCTCTTCGACTGGAACGTGAAGCTGCACCAGGTGGACAAGGACTCGGTGCTGTGGCAGGACATGAAGGAGACCAACACGGAGTACATCCTACTCAACCTCACCTTCCCCGACAACTTCCCCTTCTCGCCGCCCTTCATGAGGGTGCTCAGCCCCCGCCTGGAGAACGGCTACGTGCTGGACGGCGGGGCCATCTGCATGGAGCTGCTCACCCCCCGCGGCTGGTCCAGCGCTTACACCGTGGAGGCCGTCATGAGGCAGTTCGCCGCCAGCCTGGTCAAGGGGCAGGTAGGGGCCTCGGGGGCGGCACGGAGGGGCGAGGGGCAAGTGTCCCACCGTGCCCTCCTGCGTGTCTGTCGTCCCTCCTCTTGGCTCTGCCGCGGGTCGCCCCAGAGCAAGAGAGGCTCCGCGGCACGCGCTGCGGCTTGGAGCTGGGGCCCTTGGCCGGCTGGTCAGCCACGCCGGCGGGCCCTGTGCTGGCTGGCTGCTTGCCTGAAGTCCGGCCTCCAGCGCAGGGCTTTGTCTGCCGCTGTCCTACGCGGTGGCCTTTGGAGCCCGCACCTGGCTTTGCTGTGGCAGAGCTGTGCCAGCTCCAAGTGCCGCTGCCCAGACGTGGCACTTCGTGCAGGGCGACTCTGCAGCTCCTTTTCCTCTCTTAGCTCCTCCGGCCCTCTCACCTCATCTGTCCCCAGCTGAATCAACATGTTTTATTTCCTTATTTTTTTTTTTTCTTCTGCAGAGTATCCTTGGGAGGGAAGTAATTATTAGATGTTTTCAATAGCTGGGTAACACTTGGTGGTGGAGCCCGTTGCTGTGGTGGCTGTAGCAGGCAGCAGGGCATACCCACGGCTGTGGTTGGGTGGCTGTTCTGCTCACCTCCTGAACGCCCTTGAGCCCCATGCCATGCACAGCTCCTCGTCAGTCACTGCAGGATGCTGTCTAACTTCTCCACATCTTAGGAGTGAGAGGAACAGCAAATAACGTATTTTCTATTTGTTCGGAAAAGAGAGCGTTACTCATGTTTGCCTCTGCTTGGTTTGTCTTAACACAGAACACTTGCATGTTCGGTGGATTCATTTGTGGTTTTTTTCTCCTTTTTCCTTGTATGATCTGGGCCTGCTGTGCTTTCCTTTTTGATCAGATTCTATTTTTCTCTGCCTGTCGTTTGAAGAGGTCAAGTGCTCTAGGTCACCTTGGGATATAAAAAACACCTCCCAGGAAAAAAAAAATACACAAAAAGCAGCCTTCATTTGCACAGAGCCCGTTAAGGTATACCAAAGTTCTGCAGCTACTCCTACTATGTCACACAATTTATTAACTCATCTCTTATTATAGTAATTATATTTGTTATTTTTAACAAGAACTTAAAAGGACAGTGCTAAATTATCTTTGCTTTTTTTTCCCCCTGCAACAATTGAGCTCGTTTCTGCAGTATCAAACATTGAATGTGAAGTGGTTAAGATTCACTGACATCATAAAATGACTCAGTTAAGAACAATACTGAATTATTGATAAATATGTAGCTGTGTAACGTGTATTTCTCTCTAAATCCCGTAGCTTTCCCTAAGTCATAATGGCTTTTGAAGGATGTTTATGAGGGCATTGTCAGTAGGCACGTTTAATATACAAGAGTTTCAATAACGTTCTTCCAGAAGTTCGAGATGTTAATGATAAAAAAGGGCAGTGCGTGTAGGGGGTGAAATATAAGGGTGGAATGAAGGGCTGCTAGCAACTTAGTAGCCAAACAGTTGTGAGATGCGTCTTTCCAAGTCTCAGGAGCGTGCGTTCCAAGCTGGAATGCTAATAGGTGATATTAACAATGAATTCAATTTGTTGGGTGCAGATGTGTAATCTGCGATGGGCTGCCGCTCGGTAACCGTAGCCAGGCTCTGTGTAATGGGAGCCACATTTCTGTAATCACACTCTGGTTATGTAATCTTGATTCAATTGCATAATATGGCTCAAAATACAGCAGACACTCCTGGATCCCGGTTTTGGTTTTTATTGTAATATCCTTTGGGCTGTAGTTTTTAAGAAGAGAATACAGCTGCGGGGATGTCAGGAGTAGAGGGTACTGTATTCCCCTGAGCTGCAGGGCTGGTTTGAGGTAACTACTGTCATGCTGTAGGCAGTCTCACTGCCTGCAGTGGCTCTTCCTGAACAAGCAGCAACAGCCTCGATCAGGGTCATTGTTTAATCAGTGAATTAAAAATTAGCAGTAGTTAACATTGGGTGCAGCCCAGCTCGTGCTGAGGCCCAGGGCAATCGTCCTCGGAGGTGGCTGCGCCGTGTGGGTCCCACTGGGAGCACAGGGCCGTAGGAACCTTCAGGAGAAACGTCACCCACGCGTGGGGCGGTGATGTAGCATGAAGTCATCGTAAATAGTCGGGGCTGTGACACATCTGAGGATGCGTGTCTGTAATGCGAACGCAGATGTGAGTAGGCAGGGCTGAACTTTCCACCAGCATACATTTTTCCTTTTGACAGATTGAATGATAAAACTAAGGTGCCTGATTTCATTCACTGTTTCTTTCCAGTGCCATTTTGTAATACTAACTGTAGCATTGGTGTTCTGTGCTGGGTTTTAGTTCTTTGGAGAAAGCTGTAGCTCTTCTTGCTCTATCAAGGTGTTGACCTCTAAATGTACAGTACCGTTTAATTTCTTTTGTTGACAAAGTGATGGAAAAGCTCACAGAGCTAGCACTGCAAATACGCTTTGAGGCAATCAAGGTTCTTGACAGTTCCAGATATTTTTTTTACGGATGTTGCAAACCTTTTAGCAGAGCAAAAGAAGAACTGAGAGAAATTGTTGTGCTGTTTCTCAAGTGAAGCGTCTAATTCAGGAGTTAGGAAGTCTTCAGTGTGGCTGGACCACTGCTTGAGGCATTAAGTCCCAATTCGCAAACTCAAGCAGGAATTTTAACGTGGACTGGATTTTCACGTGGGATGGGTGTTTCTCCAGGTTCCCCAGGCAGGATCTGTACACCTCAGGTAGCGTTGCTTGAGAAGTGTCCTACATTATGGGATGTAGAGGTGCTCCCATTGGCCCAGTAAATATTTAGGGTTTCTTTCCGTACACTTGTTTCCTATTAGAAACCTTGAATTGCATTTTTTTAGATAGCTTTTGTCTGGAAGAAAATATTTTAATAGAAGAGAGAGAATTTCTGTTCAGATGAAACAATTCACCAACCCCAAACTATATATATATATATATATTTTTTTTTTTTTCTTCAGTTTTCAAGGGAGGAAAAAAAAATGTTAATTGCCAAACAAGTTGGGGTTTGTTTGGTTGGTTGGTTGAGCTATTCAGCTGAATAAGTCAATTATTCACACAGCCCTAGTCAGTATCTTGAGGGGAATTCTCAGTACATCAAAGGCCTAAGACTGTTTATCTGTCTGGAATCCAGAATCTTATTTTATAAACTTGGTGTTGTCCTTAACTCAACTGCAGCCTTGGATTCAAGGGGACGGCTTCGTCTCGAGTCGACTGCTCGTTGCCTTCACCCCACTTGGGCAGATGCTCAGCTCCATTTAGCCCCAGTCAAGGTTCCTATCAGCCCGTGGTGGGGCTAGGAGCTAACCCAAGGAAATACTAACCTGGGGTGGTGCTAAGAAAGTAATGTGAACACCACCGATTGTTGGGTTATCTTGAAGGCAACAGTTCAGCATTCCTGCCCGGCAGGACCTCCCATGTCTGTCCGCTCATCTAGGCTGTGGGAATGGTCTGCCACGTGATGCTGCCTCACAGAAGTCTGGAATTAAAGAGAGGGGTTTAAAAATCCATCTGATAACATTATAGTTGTGATGATAAGACTAATAACGCGAGGAGCTGGGTGAAGGCAGCAGCAGCAGCGCCAGTCCTTGGTGAGCAGTGAAGGAGTTGGGAGGCTGGTTGTGATCCTCACTGAGTGACGCGCATGACCTAGGCTGGCATCAGGCTCAGGAACAGGCTTGCACCTGAATATACAGCAGATGATGTGGACCCAAAGGAAAATCAGACTTTGTCCAAAAGTGGAAAAGCGTTTTGAGTCTTCTAACTCACTAAACCAAACACTAGCACTTATATTTAGAAGGAAAAGATACTGCAGCTTGTTTCCTTGGATGATGTTAGCAGGCAGTTGGAAAAATGAAATAAATCCATGCTGTTTCTCTCCAGTGAGGAATGCTTTGACGTTGGCTTAGTAGCAGCTTCATCTTTGGGATCTATTTTTTTTTTTTCCTCCTTGAGAACAGTGAGTACAGCTGCATAGGATGCCTTGAGGAGTTTGGGCATAAGCTGGCAACTGATTGTTAGATGCCACCTTGTCCTTTTTCTGAGACCTTGGCTCTCTCCAGGGAGGCAGAGGACAGGTCTACTAGCTGAAGGTAGCTGTCAGGTAGCTGCTAGTTCTGCAGATAGTCTTGTGGAAAAAGCTCTTTGTTTTGAGGGAAGAAAATAGAATGAGCGTAGGGATTTTCTCAGGGCATCCTGAAATAGGAATGGGGAATCCGTAGTCGTGAGTGCTCTTGCTGGTGCGAGCCTCTCTATAATGTTTTTAATCAAAGCCAAATGTGATCTGTGATTATGATTTAATTTCCTGTTGCAGATTTTTTTGAATTCAAGTAATTTTTATTTTTTTGTTGCATTGTAACATTAGAAACACCTCAGTGTAGCCTCTTCGCTTCAAGAGAGGTGTGCCTTGCACCAACATTAATCTCATCTCTCCTTCCACTTCAAAAATACTGTATCACAGCTGGCTTCTACCAGAAGTGGGCTTATTTTATGAAAAAAAAACAAAAAACACAGAACATAGCTGTTACTAATAGTCTGAACTACTCTGTCTTTTCAAACAAAAGTATGAGAGAGCAGATAGCAGATGGGACTTTCATGGTGTCCAGGAGGTCAGCAGGCTCTGGGTCTTTCAGATATGTATAGCAGAAATTATTTCCAAATCCATGAGCTTTCCTGCTCCAGATAGTCAGTTTGAGGAGTATAGCCTTGAATAAATCAGTTGAACTCAGTTATTTGGGGCCATCTCCATATTAGGGCCTTAAACATAGAACTGTAGCTTTTAGCTTTTAATTTGTTGCCTGAGCAAATAATGCTGGTTGTCTTCAAGGTTAAGACTGCCACTGAATACATACTGACTAATATACAGAGATTACAGAGGAGGCAAAGAATATGTTATGGGGTTTGTTCCCCGTGAAAAGGTATAAATGCTGTATTGGAGAGGTAACAAAGAATATTGTTTAGTTATAGAGACGAAAATCGGATGTATTGGCCTTGGAAGGTTTCTCTTTTATTGCAATTGAGAAATCCCTCATTTTCAAGCTGAAGTTTAAGAGGGGGCATATATATTTGCCACACTGAGGTGCTGGGAATGATGAATGGGCTGGAAAAAACATTGTTCGTGTGTACTCTGATATATTGCTGTTCTGACTATAGACTCTATTATTATGCAAATATATTCTACTGAGAGGAATGAAGACACAAGGCTTCTAACTGGTTGAAGTAGGTGGCAGCTTTAATTCTTCTAAAAAGCAGAGGGAACAGAATCTCCATTTTACCCTTTCAGAGCACAGAAAAGAAAATTTTCAGAGATTTTAAAATATGCTTAGGTATCACTCTCAGTGCTAAATAGTCACCAAATAAGAGAAGTCACTAAATTGAAACAAATGACCCATTTTAGAAAATGCTTTTATGGCAAGTGGAACTGATTCTTCCTTGCAGTACTTGGATGATCTTCTCGATCAAAACTTACAAGAATCGATGCTTTGCTTCGCAACAGCATTGAACAGAATTGCTCGGGAGAGCAGAATTTTTCCTTAAGCTGTAAAAGGAGCCCTTGTTTTCTTAAGAGAAAGTGTTCAAGCAGAGTGAGCTGTAGCGTTTGTGTGTTCTGTCAAATACTTTGTGGGAGAATTGTGTTTTGTCAAATGCAGAAAGCCTAGTCCCTAAGGGGTGACATGGTGTTCTCACAGAGGAGTAACCAAAGCAACCTACTTTCCGCTGCATGGAAGATTTTTTTTTCTTTTACAGGCTAGCCTTGAAAATGGGCTGATTTCTTAGCATCTGCACAGTGCCCAGGGGTTTCCTTGCATGACCAGAGACTTCCAGACTGAAGATTTGTAACTCTGCAGTAATTCTGGTCCTCGTATGGTGGATGACTTACTGCTAGGCATGATCCCCAGTGAGAGTCTGCAGACAAAATGGGATACTGGTTAAGTAACTTCATACAAGCTGTGTTTCTTTTTCCCACCTGAGCTCTTTTGCACTGATGAGAGACAGTGAATATCTCTTTCCTTGACATATTCAGTCCTTCGCATACGGTTTCCCGTTTACAAATTATCTCCTGCAATTGTCAAAAAAGGTAATGCTGATGTTAGACACCTGGGGGGATGTGAGGATTGCCAGGTGCAATCACTCTGCTGTTTAACAGGGAGAACTTCAGAGGCTGCGGTGATTATCCTGTCTGAATGGCTCAAAATATATGTTAAATTTAATATGTGCTGGATCCAGTTGTCTGATTTGTAAATTGGATGCCAGTTTTCTGTCGTGCTATGAAGAGCGTGTAGCTCAGGGCTGCCCTGCCTGACTTGGTTCATCCACACGCTGTGGAGTCGTTCCTGCTCAGTGCTGAACGCTTCTCCTGGCAGGTTTTAACTCTCAGCAAAACCAGTGGTAATCAGATGGGTTTGGGAAGTTGCAGGACTGGCTGCATGGGATGGTGAATAAGCTGAGGAGAAACGTAGGTATGCATCGATGAAAATAAATGTGTGCTCTGTACTGATGTGCACAAAGCAGGCAAGTGGGCACCGTACTTGGATACGCAAGTGCTTCCTGTTCTGAAATAGGATCAAGAAGCCAATCTAGTTTTGCCCATACCACTTAAACACCAGTCTGGAGATAGGTGCATCAAGCACGCCTGTTCTCAGCTGTGTGTGACAGGTGTGTGCCACATGCCTTCCTCCTGTTTGTGCAGGGTCTGTCCTTGGAAACTGTCTTCTCATCTGCCTCACAATTTTGTGCCTGTTGATAAAATTTAAGCTCCTCATTCCATCCTCTTTTCCATGGGTCTTCAGAAGCCCTGGGATTTCTGCAGTGACTCCTTGGTAAAGTTAAAAATCAGATTTGCGTGCAAAAATAAGTGTAAGTGAACCTGAGGGAGGAAGAGTAAGCCTGCATTATGAAATGGCCCAGAGCTCAGATGTTTCTCATACTTAGGTTTTATGAGCTGTAGAATGACTAGGTGTTTTTCCTGTTTCTAGGTTTGTGTTACGAATGGTAACAACCCCCCACATGCAGTAAGAAGTTTAGGACTTGTTTCCTGAATATGTGCCCTTACAAAAAAAAAAAAAAAAAAAATCACAAAGAAAACGAAAATGTTAGTTAATTTTGTCAGATAATCAGTGACGTTCTCTAAATGTCAGGCTTCCTATAATTTTGACAAAATTAAGTATTTCTATAAAGTGTACTCAGAATTGAAGCGTATAATAGTTATGTGGGAGGAAAATTAGTCTTTAGTTAATAATTTCAATTTCCTTGTTAGAGCGTTTAATTTGAACAGTGGAGATTCAAATCTTGCATCTGGATTTTGCTGCTGACTTCAGGTGCAGCCATGGGCAAGCCTCATGTCTTCTCTCCTGCCCATGGAGTACAGATAATCCTTTTTCCAAAGGTGCTTTGAGGATACGTGCTTAAAGCACTTGGAACTGGGGGTTCTGACTGAGATGTCCATGTGCATCAATATGAAATGTATCGTAGTCAGGAGATAAAGGAACAAGCGCACTGGCTTGTGACACTAGTCCTACCCAGTTCGATCTTACGTCATTTAAATGTTCCCAGAGGTGGTCTGCTTTTTACTTTTGTTTGTTCCATTTCTCTTGCTATGGTGTACGTTTGTGAAACATGGAGATAGACATTGCAATCTGGGCTGTGGCTCCTTTGTCTTTTGCACCTGTCAAAAAGGATGCTTTGCGTTGCTTTGTTTTGAGTTACTTTGCTTCATGGCTGTGGCAGTGTTTGACCTCAGTGACTTCAGTTTGGTGATGTGTAGGGCCTGTGGGCTAGTGCAGAGAGGGTTGCCATGCTCCTGGCTTTTTGACCTGGACTAAGCACTCACTGTCGGTAACTGTGCAGGGATAGCATAGAGAGAGGTACTCCAGGGAGCTTGGCAGAAAACTGACACAGAAAATGACCCTTCTGCATGTGGTCTAGCAGGTGCTGTGTGATGGCATAGCTGTCATGTGATAGAAGCCCACCTGATCTAACTCACGTTGGGGCTGGAGGCAAGTTTCAAGGATGAGGTTGGCTGACAAGATTTTCTTGTTCTTTTGCCGAAGCAATGTTTGTCTGACTCTTTAAATGCACTAAATGCCTTAATCCTCAGCTGTGCCGAAGCCATGCTGCTGACTGCTGGCCTTAGAGAAAGGCAGGGAGGAGCAGCGTGGTGCCCTGTAGCAGTTAGGGATCGGGGCTGTAGGTGTTCAGATTGATTAAAAGCTGCTTGAGCCAAACAAGAGAGTGTTAATAATTGCTCAGCTGGAACTCAGATTTCTAGACAAAAAAGGCACGTTCCCAAAAGGAGCAATTTATAGGATGCTTTAGAGCTGGAACTTGCTGAGTTTCCACTCCTTTGTATGGATTATCCTTAAAGAGGAAATTAAAAATTAAAAAAAAAAAAAAAAAAAAAAAAGACAGGAAAAGATGCTTCAGAAATTACACATTTGTGAGGAAACATCACACTTTTAATTCACTTATACTGCAGCATTATTTGCATCATTTGCTATACTGCTTTGTTTTAGCTATAAGTGATACTTACTTGTAGTGCAGTATAAGTTGATGCAGTTTCTGAGAGCTGATCAGTTGTACTTCATCAGTATGCGAAGGGAAAAGAAATTTAAACCGTGTAATTGAGAGGAGGAAGTGTGTGCATTGTGCTCTTAACAGTGATATGACACATTGCCCTAAGAGCATGACAGTAGCCCACTTTAGTATTGCTTTGCTTTTGAATGCTTCTCTAAAGCTGGTAGAAATGCTTTCCTCTGGAAACTTGTTGAAATATTCTAGAGCAGGACTGGTTCAGTCCTAACTGTTGGATTCCTCCACCGCTTATCTGAACAGATTTGGCTGTATTTGCACAGTACGTGGCTTTCCGCAGTTGAGGCCCGAGGCCGTTAGTCACAGTCACCTGAGTGGAACATGTTATGTTCCGGAGGCTCACACTGTGCTCCAGCTCTCTGAAAAACCTCTAGTTTTGAATCAGCTGTGGAGACAATGTGGGTGCATCCTTCCTGCCCTTTTGAGGGGTCACCGTGGATGCCATGTGTAGCACAGTGACTTGCTACAGCCTTTTGAGGCCTAAACCTCTGCATTTTTTTCCCCTCTCACTGTTTACCTAGAAATGATTCACTACAGACTGTTTCTTTCTTGGCATGGAAAGCTGTGGTATGGCACAGCTATTGAAGAGATAAAGGGAGAAAATGAAATTTTGGGCATGCAGCCTTGTGCTGACTCAGACATGTGGACCACATTTAGTTTCCTGTGCAGAAAATAGGTATGGCTTCCTTGGAAGACCAGGTGTACCAAGGATTAATGAAAGGAATACAGGACCAGGGGTTTGTGTTAAGGCTAGTGCTAACAACTCAAAGGCCTCTCAGCTTCTTGAGTGTGTTAGATGTGTGCTGTTTGTAATGAATACTTGTTAACAAGCCACAAAAAAAATAATAAATAAAAAAGCCTGTGCATCACTGAAGAGTTTGCTTTGGTATGTCAGGGGTGTGTTCTGCAGGTATTAAGGCCGTTTTCAGAATCACCTTGGTTACGTAAGGACTGGTGTCTACTTATAATCAGTCTCTGAAAAGTTGAGGCCCAGTACATGGGACGTTCATTGCAGTAAGACTGAGTGAGACCTCTGTCCGTGAAGGACTCAGAAAATGGCTGCGCAGTGCTGTGGGCTGGCTCTGTGTTGGTGGTTCAGCTCCATGTGCTGGTTGGGCCTGGAAAGCTCCAGAGGTCCCTTCCAGCCGGCATGTCTGTGACTGGCTGACCGTGTGAGAGGCCAGTTCCCCATCTGTAGTCAGATAATGCTGAAAGTGATACAAGGTGGAAGAGCACCTTACTCTGTGCGCTGCACCAGAGCTATCGAGTTTCAGTCTGGGAGCTACTCTTAATTGGTTCGATGAGAGAGATAAATCCCTTCATCGCTGCCAAAAAAATTCCCTTGAGGCCATGCTGGGACTGGAAATAACAGAATAAATGTCAG
The DNA here is from genome assembly GCA_023055505.1 of Callipepla californica brunnescens. Taxonomy (NCBI): domain Eukaryota; kingdom Metazoa; phylum Chordata; class Aves; order Galliformes; family Odontophoridae; genus Callipepla; species Callipepla californica. The sequence continues at coordinate 64,008,326 of JALIRH010000002.1, forward strand.
GACTGTTTTTCATGGCGCATAGTCTAGATGTGGGCAGATAGATGGTTGGAGTTGGATTCCAAGCTGAAGAGCTTCAGGCTTCATGTTTTGTATCTCTGTACAGGGCTTAAATCTGTCTGCAGACCACTTCATGGAGTGATGCTGTTGGATTAGAAACGATATGGCACGTTCCTGTTAACGGTGCCAAGAGACTTCAAAGAGGTATTTGACTTTGAGTTTAATATTGCTGAGGATGTGCGTCACTGTCACGCTATGTCCTCAAGGAGAGGATGTGCTGATGGTTGAGGAGAGTGTGGAGGCTATTGTGGCATCACTGAGAATTAGAAAAGCTCCAAGATTTCCCCACAGCACTTTGCAAATCTGGGTGCCAGACCGTATGTGAGGCTTACCTGTGTTCTTTTGCTGAATATGGATCAATACTCTATATGTCCAGGGTCTTGTAAAGGTCACTGGCAACACCTGCCAGTTACCGGGGTTGTGGACTAGATCCTGACCTGTTTTATTTTTTAGTCCAGCTCATGAGTTTGGCAAAGAGTGACACTGAAAGGCAGGCACAGCAGGAGCCCAGATTCATGAGGAGCCTCAGTGTAGCACATGCCCTCCTGCATTTCAGCGTGGTTGTGTAAACCATGCTGCGTCATTACTTTCACCTTTCATGTTTCTAGCTTGTTATAATTACATCTTGGTAAGTACATGAAGTTACAGCAGATGGCAAAATCTGAAATGTTCTCTTCAACTCTTTTTTTTTTAATTAGGTTTTCAGTTATTCCTTTATGTAAAGCTCTCTGTGAGTGTCTGAAAGTATTGCAAGTACTTAAATAAGCTCCTGGTGCGGCTTCTCATAGCTAAAGTTGACGTTAATAGCTTTATGAAAGGTTTTCTTGGATTTTCTCTGTTTTAAATCTTGTGTGGAATGTGCTGATCTTCTTCAGCTATCAGTTTGATACTTTTTTCTTGATTAGGTGCCAGGCACCTCAAAACATCAGTGATGCAAACGATCTGTGCACCTTGCCACGGCAAGAGTGACGCGTGTAGTTTGGATATCAGCCGACCTGCAGTTGTGTGCAGTTGAGCTATGGCCAGTACTGTATTTGCATACTGTATTTACCATCTTTTTCATATTCACAATATGCAGAGCTGCTCGCAGTCTCCTGACCAGAATTAAAATGATTGCGTGTCGGAAAACAGGCAGTAGTCAGAGCTGGTAGCAGTGCCTGTTAAAATGCCATTTTTGTTAAAATTTGAAAGAGTTTTGTGGGAATAGCAGAAAGCTAGAAGTCCTTACTGTGGTAGATACCACTCCAGTGCCAACTAAAAATCATCCGGATTATTTCAACTGATGTTCCACCCTTTCTTTCTCAGATTTACTTGAGTCACCAGGAACGGAGACTTTCAAACCACAAGGTTAAAATTTAAGCAAATTACAAACACCTGGCAGGTGTTGGTTAATGAGAAACAGTGGTGACCATATTTGCTATATAAATACATGGAAATGAGTAGACTGCATCCAGTGCAATGAGATGGCCTTTGATGGCACAGTTTACATTGACCCTGCGTGTGGTGCGTGAGTGTGTTTTAGAAATGGCTTTACTGATTTCTTACATTAAAAAGAAGCATGAGAAGAAATTCATGGAACAATGCTCATTTTTTCTGTTGCAGCTGCAGTGACATTTTATGTGGCATGGTGCTTGCTGCATTACTCCACCACCAGAAAGTTCTTTCTTTTTTCAAGGCAATAATCAGTTGACACTGAATATGAGTGGTAGCTGTTTTGAATGCCCAGATCCTATTTCTAGGTACAGATTAGTATTAAAACTTGCTTAAAACTGAGGAAGACACAGATCCTACTGTAGTAGGTGCTATGCAAGCGATTCAGAAAGGTATAAAAGCTTTAAATTATATATATAAAAAAGTCTTGTGTGAGATGAGATAGTGAGTCGGTCTAATCTATAAACAAAGTACTAAGACAGGTTTATATTTGCATTCAAAAGTATTTAATGGTTGACATTTTGAAGACATAATTTCCCTTGCTGATTTCATCTTCTGTTGCAATTTGCATTAACTTTTCCTATATTTCTCTAAGTGTGCTTCCAACGGAAGCTTGGACTTGGAAAAAAAAAAAATACAAGATACATTTTGTAGCTACTGCAGCATATGGAACTTAATAAGTCAATGGGAATGCGTTGTGTGTGCAGCACCCGAGAGGAGCAGTAATTCTTCAGGGAGGAGCAGTATCAAAAGTAGCACTTGTGAGACTTTAAAAAGAAGTTACCTCATTGTATTTAATCAATTAGTGTGTGGATAGGGAAGTTCTCTTGCTGTTTAATCTAGCAGACTATTTGAAGAGGAAAATATACCACCGATTTATAAATGGGGAATGGGAAGAAAAGCATCAAAAGATAAAATAGCTGTAGGTGAGAAAACCGAGTGGGTACAGATCACGAGTGGAAAGAAGTTCTGAATCTGAAGGTTTCTGGAAGAGAAGTCAAAACAAGCAGGAAACCAACTTATAAAGAAAGGAATAAAAAACAGCTTTTTAATGCCTTGCATCCATCGTTTTGTTAAAACAATAGTGGTGCTGAACAAAATGGTTATTTCCACAGGATTTTGACAGCCTTCTAGAATGAGGTGACTCTGCAGAGGAGTCTTAACTCATTTAGTGGGACTCTGAGGACGAGAGTTCGTTGTTTTTTTTCCTCATTTTTTTTCTCATTCTCCCCGCAGCTAATCATTTTCTCGGTAATAATCATTGCATGTGATTAAGAACGATAATTTTCATTTCAAAGTCCAAATTGACAGCAAAACACAGGAAGCAAGAAAAATAAAGCAGCCTGCAGCATCCTTCTGAGCGAAAGAGTACAGAAAGATAAGAGCGTGCATTGGATCTTAAGGTATTTGCTCATGAGGGAGAAGTGCAGTCTGACAAGTTGGAGAAATTGCATTTGATTTTAATAAACATCTCTTTTGTGACAAATCCAGTAGGCATAAATGCTTTAAAGAGCGTTGGTGCGGTAGAATGGAATAAACCTACAGCTGTATTTCTTTCTTCTGCTGCTTCGTAATTGACACGGACCAATGTGCAAAATAAGGTGGGCTATTAATAACACATTAAATGTCTGTGTTGCCACGCGAGGATTTGAAATTACATATCAGTGTGCATTTAGGGGTAATGGTTAATTGCGAAGTAATACAAGTGCAGTATGTTTAGATGCATATGTATTCAGCTATTATCAAGCCAACTTGTCGTGAGGCGGCAGTATGTAAAAGAGAATCTTCCTTCATGTAGGTTGGAAGCAAGCAGGTGCTCCTGCCTGCAGGAAATCCCAGGGCTGTTTGTTTCTGACAGGTCAGAGGAGAAGACAAATGAAGCGTGTTTCACAGGAAAGGCATATTTTGTAGTGATGTTCTGTGTTAGCAGCACAGTGTGGTGGGTTGGATACAGGTAGCACTGAGGTGGAGGAAACAGAAATACGTTGTTTCCATGGTGTTTTTTCCAGTCATTGGCCGCCCCATAGTCTCAGACTCTCTCAGATTGCTTTACGAGCATGGCATAAAAATTGCTCAGAAATGTCTGTCTCCTCAGCAATGTGCTGGTTCCTGAGGCACAGGAGGGGACCTGGAAGCCCTTCCCGTGCAGCAGCAGGGCCTGGGGCTGCACATCACAAGGCTTAGGGCTGAGCTTGGACTGCACGGAGGGCTGGCACGCTGAGTGCTGTGGAGCAAGCATTCCTGCCTTCATTTGCACAGTCCACGTACAGCAACAAGAGCAGTGAGCCTGGAGCTGCAGAGTGCCAACACAGGGGCTCACTGGGGAGAAAAGCCCTGCAGAAGTCTTTTTTCTTTTTTTTTTTTCCCCCATTACTGTATTATAATGTTTAATGATCTCTAATAGCATATTTGCCTGCCCCAGTTTGGGAACTGTGCTTTCTGGTATCTGCACACGAGTGCCTAATGCCTGGAGGTGCTGAAAACTTAAGCTGTGGTTTCCATCTGCATGTGTTCACGTGGTTAATGAAGGTTTTCTCTTCTGTTCGGTGCAGGGCCGTATCTGCAGAAAAGCTGGCAAATCAAAAAAGTCATTCAGTCGAAAGGAAGCTGAAGCAACGTTTAAGAGTTTGGTGAAGACCCATGAAAAATATGGGTGGGTCACTCCACCCGTCTCTGATGGCTGATGTTAGCAACCCGCACTTAACAAAAATGCTGAACAAAAGTACTGTGACATCTCCTCAGTGCTGTACACCGCCCATCCTTTTCTACTTCAGCTTCAGTTACATACCATGAATGTCAAGGAGACATCTAAGTTATTTATGAACAGATGTGTTTACAGAGGGAGAGGAAAAAAAAAAAGATGCTGTTTAGGATTATGTTTCAAGACTGGAGAATGCTCGTCATTGAAGTCACTTGAGCGGATGTTGAGATTGCATCATTTGCCCCCATACAGCCCACATTGTCTTCAGCTTCTTTCCATGACAGCAGCACCAAACAGCAGTACTGGAAAGTCTATCCATTACTGCTCAGTTCATTTAAATGTAAATGAAACAGTTAATATTTAATAGGGAAGCAGTGCATTGCAGGTACATGTTTGCTGTGCTGTTTATCTTTGTCTCCTAGCAGGTCAACATAACTTGAAGATTTGTCTTTATGTGGAACTGTGGTCTGCTGTGACTAAATTTAGACCTCATTTGTGCTCTATATATGACCTTTAATTCATAAACGAAACAGGAATTAAAACGCTGAAAGGTCCTAGTGTTGACAAATTATTAAGTGGAATCACCCAACCGGTTACAATGTGCTATCTATGCTGATACTGTGATGTGCTGTTCAGAAATAAAGCAGTGCAGTTAGCTGAAGGTTAGGTGTTTTTTATTTTTATTTTTTAAACACATCCACACCAGGGCTCGGAGTGGTTGGTGGTAGCAGAAGCATGATTACCATGCCAGAACCTTCTGCAGTCGCATGTGGCCCCTCAGTTCTTCAGAACGACAAAACAAACAAGTGGAAACGGACAGAGCAACCTTAAATTGTCTGCTTAATTTTAAAATGATACGCCAGTAACAGAGAACAAAAGAATTCCAAGCAAATGAAACATGGTTTGTAAGATGATTTGCATGACTGGATTTTTCTTTTTTTCTTTCTACTCAATAGACATTGTATGTACTTAGAGCCGAGTACCTGAGAAAACCCACTGATGTATATAAATGTCCTATTATTTAATCATTGAGGTTTTAAGTTTTCTGGTAAACGAATGGACAAACTTAAGGGACTCCATAAGAGCTGAAGGTAATGTTTGGAATGGTATAAAAAAAGCATTAAAAATGTGGATTCCGAATGGAAAATCATATTGGACACACGCTGAATAAAATCACCAGTATCATTTTTGTTGCCTCAAGAATTGAATCATTTTGGCCAACCTTTGTGTTCAAAATAATAGATTTCCTACTGTGAAATCCTATGATGGTGATATTTTAATTGAAAGCAGGACAGCATCGTTTGTAAGAATCCAACGTGGAGGGGGATGAAGTGCATGCATGAAAATGCTTTCCTTTGCACATGTAACACAAAGCCAAGTAGAAGTGGTTGACTGGGGTCTGGTTGTGTTATAGCAGCAGAGACGGTGCAGAGAGTTCCGGGGCTTTGATGCAAGACTGCATGCAACAGAGAAGACCAAAGAGTGATGAAGAACGAAGGAACGCGAGCACAAATTAAGAAGTAGGCGAGCAAATAGGTACTCATGCGGCGCTGGTGCAAAACCACTGCTTAGTTCATCTGCTTTGCAAGCAGGGCTGTTCGTCAGCTACACGAAGAGGGAAACAATCAGAGCTTTCACCAACATGGCTCTGCAGGTCAGAGCCGTGCAGTCTTGTGAACATCGCTGGTTTCTCACACTTTTCCCTTTCTGCCTCTTCTTTCTCCTCTGACCGTTTGTGACACCCACATGGTGTGCCTTATCTCAGTTATAACTGGAAATGCTTTTTACCATAAATCTGCACAGATCTCGCTGTGATTTATCTCGTCCTGTTTTATACTCAGAGACAATGCTGTAATTCAGTGTATATGGGCTTTCCCTCTCAAACTGTGTCGCTTCTGTGCGTCCAGCTGCAGAATGTGTCCTTTGAGAGAGGAATAACATTTTGAGTAATTTAGTTATCCATTTTTATGAACACTTTTTTTGCTCTCTGCTAGGAAAGAGGAAGCTGGTATGTTTAGTTAGGCATTGTATAATTTGCAGTCCCTAGTGAGAGTTCCTGAAAACGTATAGAGAGCTCTATCACGGGAAAGCTAGAAAGGTTTATTTCCCTTCTGAAAAGCTCTTGCCTCTTCAGTATGGTAAAATACTGTTAAAAGCAGCATGAAGGTGTGGTGAAGTCTTAGGGGGGGGGGATATTTTTTCTCTGCTGTGTTTTAACCTGTCTCATTTTTTCTGCCACTGAGTTATTCTAAGTTTTCCTGAGAACCGTATCTTTAATATTTAATTAAAGGGTTAGCTAAAAGGAAAGCAGTGGGTGGATCGCTACCGCTTCCCTCAAACCTACTTATTATGTATCTTCTTAAATGTGCTTAAAATAGTTAGAGCAAACATCGTTGCTAAAAATCAGAGTTGCTTTCTGGCCGTAGGAGGTTCTTTGTATCGCTCCGAGTCTCAGAGCTGCAGGAGGGGCAAATCAAAATCTGGAGTGCTTTGAAGCTGTGGCAGAAGGGGAGCAGGGCGCGTGTGATAAGCTACAGCAACAAATAGTCCGAGGAAGAAAGAAGCAAAAGAGCACTGAGCGAACTAGGGCAGGATGAAGTTCCTGCTGCACCAAAAATAAAAATGTTCCCATTGAAGAGGCAGCTTACAGCAGGAGCAACTTGTGCTAGGGGAAGTGCAGGGGGAAGGGAACAGCAGGGAGCATAGAAGCATTATGCTGCTGACCGCGGAGGAAGGCAGATTGCTAGAAATGTAGGTAATTAAGAGATTTGAAAAGAGGGTTGAGCAATTTTAGGGGAGGTTACTAAATGGTTATTGCCTGGTTTATGTCTCAGTGCTATTGCTGAAGAATAGGTTCTAGTTTTTCTGCACCCAGCAAGCCAAAAAAAAAAAAAAAAAGAGATTGAGAAAATCAAGAAAGGAAGGGAGCAAGATCTTGGAGAGAGAAACGTGAAGTGGGGAGAACATAATCAGACAGCTGAAACACCGAAGCAGCACGGTCATGGAAGGGGATAAAATGAGGAATCAAGGGAGGAGAGCACAGCATGGTAGCAGCAGGAGGCACCAGCCAGGGGTGCTGGACAGCCATTTACATAGGACTAACTAACTTAGGTAGGAATTACTGCAGGAGTTGACTGCAGAGCTACATCAGGTGCTTTATGTTGAGGGAGCTTCAGTGAAAAAGTTCCTGTAATCTCCTTTCTGTTTCCGTCCTAGAAAGCGATGCCTGCTTACTCCTCACTCTATCATCCTGGCAACTGAGAAGGATGACAGGTTTTGGAGCTGTGGTGTGAAACCTGAATCAGGCCACCAGCTCACTTTCATGGCTGAAAAATAGATCAAGTGTCATTCCAGATCCTAACCTTGAGGAGGCCAAAATCAAAATAGATTGCCAGTCTTCTGCTTTATCGAAGTTTCTCAGTAGTCAAGAATAGCAGTGCTTCTTTTGCTTACAGTAAATGTCAATATTCCCACTTCACCCAGTCCAAATACTCCTCAGGGCTTCTTGTGAAATCAACAGTCAACACAGGTCCTTCAGTTCTCATTAGACCCATTTAATCAGGAATACTGTTTTCCATCTGCTGCCCCCGGAACAGATGATTAATTTGAAAGTAGCATCTCGGGAGGTGCGAAATGACATTAGGAAATTGCTTCCTGTCTATTTTAGAATGTGTCCTTTTGGAAGACCTTCTTTAAGTCTGGAAAAGCTACTCAGCTGAATGCAGGCATGGGATGAAGAAAGCTTATGGTAAAGGGAGGAAGTTGGCTCTGAACATCTAAACGCTGAAGGATTTCCACAAAGAAAAGAGCCGACGATTTATGTGGGAACATGGTGCGCATTAGGAATTTGTCCTGAGAGCTCTAAAATCAAAACCACGGCACTCAAAGGCCTCTGGAACTTGCCTTATTTTCTCTCCCAAAGGCAGTTTCTCCTTCATTCCAGCCTGCACTTCAGTTCCAAGTCCAAAGAAAGATAATAGGTAGGGAGTGTTTATTTGAAGCTCTGACTGTCATATGAAAAAGAAGCTCAGTACATTCTTTGTGTCCAAAGCAATAAATAAGATCTTAAAATAGACCTTCTTGTACAATTACCATAGTTGGGACAAAGACTGTCTAGTATGGTAAATCCAGGTGATATGACTGCGTAGAAAAATCCAACGAGATGGCTGAATATGAACACATTTTTCTTGTAGGGGATGGTTTTAGAGGATGGCTGTCTTCCAGCCAAATGCTGGGGTGTGGAGCTTTGTGGGTGTTCTGAGGATTTACTTTTTAGTGATATGTGGGCAGGTGTGACGCATGCTTAGGGACCTGAAGGCCTAGCTGTCTGTGACACTGGGAAACGTTTGCGTAGTCGGTGTGAAAGGTCTGACTCTTCCACACAGGAGGTGAATGCTGGTGAAGGAAGATCCCTCTCAAAGCGTACAATGAATTACACTAGCAGAATTAAGCAGGCCAGCCTGCCGGCAAGATGGAATTTTCCAGTTTTCTGCTCCCCCAGCAGCCTGACAAGCACCAACCTATATCAGATGGTTTCTGCTACACACGAAGATGACAGCCAGTAGAGATGCTAAAGAAAAACTCCTGGGTGTGGATCTTCTCCACCTTTCTGTCTGGGCGAGCAGGCCTCAGAGCTTACCCAGGCAGTGTGCATCCTGCTTCGTATCCATATACCAAGCTTGCAAATACGTCACAAGCATGTGTAATAGTTGGGTTGAGCAAAGTGTTCAGTGCACTCCTGACCTGGGTTCTGCTCTGCAGAGCAGATGGGTTACTAAATTTGCACTAGAGGTTTTTTGTGCAGATTAGTGGCACATTTTAAAGTTTTGCTCTGCTCGCTCTGAAGAATAAAGTGGCTGTCAAAGTAGGTCCGAGGACAAATAGGTTGAAAGTGAGTCAGCTGCTATTATCAGCACAACTGCACCAGAGAGGCGGCTTCATTTTGTACGTGAAAGGCTAGAGGTGAGGGACTGCCGCGAGAGCAGCCAGTAGGACACTGCAAGAAGTTAGAAAGGCAGAGCTTGCCTCCCTTTTTCCCCTGCTGTATTGCTATTTCATTGCATTCTCTTAAACCTAAATTGCTCTACTTTGCAAATTCTGCCTCTCTTTTAAATTCCTTCAGAATTTGACTAATATGCCAAGGGAACCTTAAAACAAGTCGTGCCGATTGACGTTTACAACCTGCCTTTCATTCTAGAAGCATGCAAATGCCGTGCTGACACCTGTCAAATTCCCCCGACAGCTTCCTCACACTAGCATCTCGGACAAATCGGTGATGACGGTGGTTAACACGCAAAAATAGAAACTGCAATTTGGATGTTTGAGTTGGTCTTTTCCCTGATTGCTTTGTCTTTCAGTTTGATTGACTTCAGAACAGAATGTCAAGATAACAGCCGCGTTATTTGTTTATTTATAACAGTTCCTTTTGTTCATGCTGCTAAATAAAGTGGTGATGAATATTCATTGCATTTGTGTTTCACCAGACGGGAATGGAGAGATAACTCCTCGCACTCGGAAAAACTTTGCATTTTATAGTACGCGTTTGCCACCACACTTAGCATGCATTGTCTTTTGTTGTCAAATACTCTCGTGTTTTCCTACCCAGTGACCTCATGTGTTTTAAATTACATTGATTTACTAACAGAAATACTTGAAGCATGTCTCGGTTCTCCTTGCAAAATCAATGAAACGTAACTGTGCCAAATCCAATTGTCTGTGTGATTTAGAAGAGTTCTTCACTTGCCATGTGCGTAAGAAAGACCTGTAGACTTTTGCCAAATATTCCCCTTCTGAAGTTTCTCAGCACAACCCAGAACTCAGCACAGAAATCCATGCTTTCACAAGTTCCCGTGCGTAACTTGGGAATGAAAGCCCTAAGAGGAGTGTAAACCAGTTCCTCATTTCTGTTCATTTCTGAGCGATGCCTCTGTGCCTGTGGTGCCAACTACAGCCCTCATATTGGGTGCGATTTTGTTATTAAATTCTTACATAAATGCGGACAGAATTTATGAAAATCTCACCAAATCTGGATGATTAACATTCTGGAAGGCAAGGCTCAGTGCAGAGGGACCTGAACAAGCTGAAGGAAAGGGCCAACGGGAACTTGATGACATTTCACGACAGGAGCGGTTTTGGAATGGAGCCCTCCAATTGATGAGTGCAAGCTGGAGGCTCTCTGCCTAGCTCCCACTGGAGGCACTGGTGGGCAGCAGATCTGCAAGGGATCAATAGTGTGCCCTTATGTTAATGAGGGCATAGCCAAACATTCAGAAGAAGTTCTTTTCCTTTGCTCATCACTTACGAGGTGACACCTGGAATTCTGTGTCCAGTTTGGGCCCCCTACAACAAGGCACTTTCGGCCAATTGGAAGGAATCCAGTGGAGAGGCAGTGAGATGGTTAGAGGTCTGAAGCTTGTGATGTGTGGGAAGAGGCTGCGAGAGCGGGTTCTGCTCAGCCTGAAAGGAGAAGGCTGAGGGGAGTCTGACTGCAGCCCTTCACTACCTAGAAGCAAATAACAGAGAAGATGGGGCCGTGCTCTTCTCTGAGGTGGAGAACAGAAGAGCAAGAGGCAGCAGTTAGGAGCAGACATCAAGCAGAGTTCTAGCTGGACGGAGGGAAGAGCCACTTCACCACACACAGTTAAGCTCTGCAATAAGTAGCCCAGAAGTAACGGAGTCTCCATTGTGGGAGATTCTGGGGCATCAACCTGACAATGCCCTGAGTAACCAGATGCAGCTTTGTATTTAGCCCCGCTGGAAGCAGGAGTTTGGACTAGAGAGCTCCATAGATTCATCCCAAACTAAATGTTTCTATGATTCTGTAATATTATTAATTTTGTTAATTTTGGTATTCAGAGGTATTGAGGAAACAAATGGCATGGCCAGAAATATGTCCGTCCTGTGAAACTCTACCTAAAGCTGCTAGCTGTGCAACTTCAAGTCACTGTCAGGAGGCTGCCTTATTTACAACTCACTGAATTAAATGATTATAATAGTGATAAATAGCATTTTCCATCCTGCTATGCTTGAGAAATAATTTGTCAACCATAATAAAAAACACAGCTGAGTATAAATGAAAGGAAGCTGAAAAGTTGCATACAAGCAAATTCAAAAATTAATTACGCTGGCACAAATGAAAGGAAAACACCTGGTGATTTGTGAATTACCACATTAGCACATGTTTTTTTTCCTGAAGCTGCAGAAGTATTTCATGCTATGTGACCTCCTTGATAGTTAGAAGGTTGGAAGGAGGGTAAACAGGCAGAAGGTGCTGCATATGGTATCATAAAAGCAGAAGATGTGTCAGCTACTTCTCCACTCTGTGCGTTCTCATTTAACCAGAAGCAGTCGAGCAGTGCAATTCTTTCAGGTTTCCTACCTTCTTTCTCAAGGGAAAAGAACTTCCAGGAAGAGCCAGCTGTTCAGGGCTTAGTACCATCCAAGCCTGAAAGATACCTTGGTAGAGAGAATACAAAGGAAAACATGCAAAGCAAACCTGGAGCTTACAGATGGCATCTGCCTTGGGGAAATTTTCTAATTCTAACAAGCAGGTTACCATACTTGAGGTTGTCTGATGCTGCAAGCCTTTCATGATTGCTAAGGTGAGCCAGTCTTGAATTCCGAGGGCTAAAGCCCCTGTCACCAATGTTGCCCGTGTCTTACTACTTGGACCCTGTAAAATGTTTGCAGATTCATGTTTGAGACAAAACAAACAAAACAGAAAAGGTTTTGCTGGCATTTCTGAGCATTTCTGCCAGGGATTTCCACCTAGAATGTGTCACAGCGTGGCACATGTGCCTGTAACAACTTTACATCATTCTGCTGCACAACAAATCCCAGTGTGGTTAGTGCACAGGGTTCCCCTGGCCACCTGCTCAAAAAAGACCAACACAGGGGCTTGGACTTGGCTTTCCTCCTCTCTGCTGTGCTCTGCATGGCTGTTCCTAGGCAGGAAAGCTTTCTGTGGAACCATTTATTTTGACACCAGCTCAGATAAAGTTGTGTTGTCAAGTGCCCCTCCCTCTCTTGGAAGCACTTGGAAAAAACAAAGGGACTGAACAAAGAACTAATGTATTCGAAGTGACCGGCCCTAGAGCACAGCTGTTAACATTGCAAGTGTGAGTAATGTTGTGATTCAGCTGTCTATGTCCTACTGGAAGCAAAATGGAACAACACTGGAAGCGCAGTTGGTTTGGGCATTAAGCATTGCACAAACTGGTCTGCTCCTTTCCAAGAGAAAAATGCTCACCCTCTACATGGCTTCTTGCAAGTAAGGTGTGTGGAGCTTCTTGCCTCCTCCATCACCAAAGAGGAGAAATCTGACTCTTGGCCTGACCTTTTGGCCAGCTCCTCTTCAAGCACTCAGTTGTTATTCCCAATGTGTGTGTGTGTGAGTGTAAACTTGGACCCAAATGAAGACCAAAGCTGAAACAAAACATGCTATTCTTCTTTCCACTGTAATACTCTTAAGGCTTTCAAACCTGAAGCATAACTACGTGTACGTTTCCTGCACCGTTTGAGACAACTTTTATCTCAAAGCCATTTCTGCTGCTTTCTGTACTGGCGGTACAAAGTTCAAAGATTCCTTCCCATTGCAAGTGATCTGAAGAGAGAACGTATTTCTTGACGTGAATTCCACCGGCAGATGATGTGATCAGGTTGCTGTCTGCTCAATAATTCATGCACTTGTTGGACACTGCCCATAATAGCCATGGCAAATTCTAATGTAACAAACTGGGAATGTGTGGTGGGGGTCTGCCACGGGCCCACAAACAGTGCACATGGTGATCATAAATTATGACAGGTAATCATGGTCCTGGGAGAGCTTACAGTTTCATTGGAAGGAAGGAAAAACAATGGAAGTTATTGCAGCCTCCTGAGGGACGAGCTTCAGATTATCCTGCTTATTTCTTTTGAAAGCTGCCGATAGGAGAACGTGAATTTCTGGTAGGTAAGCAGGTCAGACTGGGAAGGGTAGGAAGTCAGGTGCTTAGAAATGTTAAAGAATAACAGGAAATTCTTCTTTTACCTTTCTCCTACACTGCTTCAATGTCTGGAGCAGCCATTAGTTTCATGCACCTTTCCACCTTCCCTGCCTTTTCCCAAGAGATTCTGGAGTGTTTGGATCACACCCAAGGGACCTTGTCACTGACACCATCCAGGCCTACTGTGGACTCCTTTTACATGAAAAAAATGGCAAAAATCGGTTGGAGGAAAGCATTCATAAATGTCTGTCTTCCCTCCATCACTGGCTAGGCAGGAATCTGTATCTGATGAATTCCTGCTTTGCATAGCTGCACCTGATTTTGTTTGTTTCTAGGCAAGTTTTGTACAACACAGCAGCTGGAAAGAAAGTGGGAAGCTGTTGGTGTAGCAAGTAATTGAAGTGTGTGCTTAACGTAATGAGCACAAATACACACTGCTTTTGCCTTTGCATGGTTTAAAGTGACAGCTATCTCTTCCGTGAGAGCTGGTGCACAAACCAAAATGCAGACAGCCCTGATTTACAGTGGGATTGTAGTAGAAATGCTAAGTCATGGGCTGAAACAATGATGGAGCACCTGGTGGGAAGGCAGGGCCAATCCAGAGTTCAGGTGCATGCAATATACCGGAGTGACTGAAGGGCTGGAGCCAGGACCCACCCCTTCCCAGACCTCATTTAAGGGTTGGCAGCCCTCGACAAGGGTGCCTGTTTCTGGAGATCCTTGCCTTCCTGAGGTCTTCTAAAGGTAAGCAGCTTTTTTTTTTTTTTTTTTTTTTTTTTTTTTTTTTTTTTCCCTGTGTTTCTGCAACTGCTGCATTTGGGTTTGTTCTTGTTTGTTGTATCTGAAGGCTTTATCACCCTGCTATTACTGTGGTACTTTCCCATTATAGCATTACAGTGGTCATACAGTCTCTGCCCTGGAAATTAATTCCAGGGGATAAGTTATCTATTCAGGACATTTCTTTTAAGTGATGTGAGATTTTTGTTATGTGCCATTTAACAACAGAGAAATTGAAATGGTGTTGTGTTTATAAACATCTGCATCCTTTTGTCCTCTAATACTGGTGTTATAAAGCAAATGATGAAACCTTAAGTATACTCACCAACTCCTGAAGTTGGACAGCTAGTGCAGTCAGCTTCTAATGAACAGGGCCAAGCAACGATAAGTTGTTTTGTTTAAATGCTTATCCAGATTTTTCTCTATTGGGGGGAGGAGAGGGAAGCAGCAGGATAGTACCTACCTGTTTCCAACTGAAGGATACTTCTGAAAGCTCCTGAAGAATGCCCTTAACTTCACAGAGGCTACATTTATGCTAAGGGAGAACAGCCTCTTTTTAAAGACATTGTTTCTACTTTTCACAGTCCTTTCCTGCTCTTGGTTCCCTGTCACATACATCCAAACTGAGAAACCAGAGCTCCATGGGTGACAACACTGGCAAAGCTGAGTCAACGTCAGTAATGTAAGACGTTGATTCAAGTAGCTAAATGTAATCCTGTGTAGGAATTCAGTTATTTTCTTCAGGAAGAGAAACACTGAGGTATCTTCAGAGTCTGCTCACTTGGAAGCAAACACAAAGTCTTACCTACTTGTCCTCAGGAGGAAATAAGCAATAGGAAACTGTTTCACAGTTCCCTTTGTCGAAGAGCTAAACATTGAAAAGAGGTTTATTCTTCCCAGATTGATCATCTACTGCTGCCTTATGGATAATGCTACCAGATTCCTTGTGAGGCAGAAATAGAGGGAGGAGAACAGGATGGGAAGCAGCTGAGGTGTTATGTTCTAGACTGATGGAGCCAAAGGGGGTAAATTCAGAAGGCCAGCTGGCAAGAAAATGCACTCTGCTGAGACAGACAAGCACCTTTCACATCTCTCCTTCTGTACCTTCTGTACTTTCACTGTTTTCCACTTTTACCAGTAAGGCAAAAATCCAATGTAGTGACTCACACAGTTAAACCTCAGTTCATAGGAAGAAGCCTCTCCCTCCCATTGTACCTCATTCTCTTCCTTCTTAAGCAACACAACACTTTGAATTGGACCAGAGAAGTTACTTAAGGCAAGCTTTCCCTTTCTTCTGTCTTCCAGTTCAAAAGTAATGTGAAACATTTTATTGGCACTACGTGACTCCTCAAGTCAAGCCAGAAGAGCTCTAGGTTGGATGGTAGGAACAACTTCTTCTCAGAAAGAGTGCTGAGGCAGTGGCCCAGGTTGCCTGGGGAGGTGGTGGAGTCACCATCCCTGGAGGAGTTCAGGATGTGTGGCTGTGGCACTGAGGGATGTGGTCAGTGACCACAGTGGGGTGGGCTGCTGGTTGCTTTTGATGATCTTGGAGGTCTTTTCCAACTCTAATGGTTCTATGATTCTACTTCAATGAAAATAACCTTTAATTTAGTGTAAAGGGATCCAGATATTCCAGAAAGTAGCTCTGTGGAAACTAGCTGGGATTAACTGTGGCCTGCCATGGGACGCAGTGGACAGGATACAGCAGCTTCCACATGTTGGCCTGAATGCAGCAGTGCTGGAGTGCATGCAGTGCCTCAACACCACGTGCACCTGTAGAAGTCAGGGGTAACCAGAGGTGGGGATAAGCCTCACGTTTTGCAGGGAGCTCTGATTTTTGTCTGTTACTGCACTTAATTCCAGTGGAGATTTTGTCATGCTTAATGCTAGTCAAAAATGCTGGCATTCATTCTGTGCTATGTGTGGGGCAGCTTTAGATAGTCAGGGATTTTATTACTAGGATATTTGAGGGCTCTGGACATCCTGTAAGAATATACAGGAAGGTACGCTGCTATTCCAAAAGAATGTCTGACAATATTCATCTATTATATCTCATAATCTTTTAATATTGCTTGCAAATTCCTTTCTGTGTTCTTGATATGCTGTGGAAACAACTGTTTCATCTTGTGCTAGGCAAGATGTGAAGCAGGCATCTGTTTTATATTTTCTAATATAAGATAGAAATGTTGAGATTGGTGCAAATGAAAACTGTGCAGCTGGATGAGACAGCCATCAAAATGTCCTGAGCTCTTCTCTGAGACACTGGAGTACTCTTCCTAGGGGTCAGGAAGATTCAGGCTGGAGTGGGGTTATCTCCTTCAACCTCTTACTGAGAGAAAAGCCAGCTCTGAGATCAGATCAGGTCACTGTCCAGGTGAGTCCCAAATACCTCTGGAGGTAGATGTCTCACCATTTGTCTGGGCCTGTGTGTGGCAGCACCTGTATCTTGTTATAATGATCGTGTTATCCATTTAAATTTCTGAAGCACTTAAAAACTTTGCTGCTTTCCTTTGCAACAAATATGGAGGGCCATTTGATGCAGTGTCATCACTTATTTGTCTTTCATCACTCTCTTCTTCAGTACACTGCCTTGTAATATTCTCAGATTTAAACAAAAACAAATGTCTATGCAGCCTCAGCCAATTTTGCGTATCTACTATTCCCAACCTCTTCAAATTTTCAAGTATTTCGCAGATCGACTGTTAAAGGTTACTGTTCTTAAACACTTGACATGCCTACTCTTTCCTCCTCCTGAGAATTGATTTCTCAGTCTTAGTCTGCTTTCTGTTTCATGGAGAGATTTTTAGCCCTAACAACATTCTGCTTATTTTTTTTTCCATAGCTGCTAAGAAAGAGAAAGTTTCCTCAAGTGTTTTTTGAGTGATTAGTTACATTAAGTTCTTATTTATCAGTCTAGGTTGTTCTGTTTTGGTTTTAATTTCAGATGATCAATTAAAACTCTGTCAGCTAAAAGCACAGGTCTTACTGGCTTCTGGATTATCTAAATCATGCAGAGCATTGTGGGTTGTTGTTGTTGTTGTTTTGATTTCATTTTCAGATTTAAAATACAGAACAAAGCAGATGCTCAGTATTTTAATTATCCTTAACCACATAGGGCAAAATCAGGTTGTGAGGGATTGAAATGTTTGTTTTCATTAGTAATAGACATCATTTGTTACCCTGTGTAACACACAGAGAATGCAACATAGGCAAATGTTTGGCTACTTATGTTTACATTACATAAAATATTAAGTAATTAAAATAATTATTCATGGCTTAATTAGCATATGTATTATATGCTGAGTTACATACACATACCAAAATATGCACAGAGTAAATATAACAATTATAAGTATTAATATATCAGAGCAAAATCTTAAAATGCTCCTGTATAATTTAAACAGGCATTTTAAGTATATTTAAATCAGTTAAATGAAATATTAGTTAACGTACAAGTACACTAACCCCTTTCTGCTGTGCCCTTGTGAAACCCCATCTAGAGTACTGCATCCAGGCATGGCTCCCTGGTACAGGATTGATGCAGAACTGTTGGAGTGGCCCAGAAGAGGGCCGTGAGGATGGTCAGGGAGCTAGAGCACCTCTGCTGTGAAGAAAGGTTGAGGGAGCTGCTCTAGTTCAGCCTGGAGAAGAGAAGGATGTAGGGAGACTCAAGTGTGGCCTTCCAGTACTTAAAAAAACCCATATAAACAGAAGGGGGACCGACTTTTATGTGGCCTGATAGTGATAGGGTAAGCGAAAATCGCTTTAAACTAAAAGAAGAGGTTTAGAATGGATGTAAGGAGGCAATTTGAAGGTCCCTTCAAAATCAAGCCTTTCTATGATATACTCTATATACAATGTACATTATATACATTAATATTCTGTGTATATTTATAACATGCATCGTAGCTTCATTTTGCACATGCTGAACATCAGCTTTACGTCCTTCACAAGCTTGTGCATGCACACCAACTGAGCCTTTTGGGAACAGACTACTCTTCTGTTTGGCTTTGTACCTGCCTTTTTCTTTGTCAGATTGCTCTGGTGCTTCCTGTCCTCCTAGGACTTCATCATTACTCACAAGTGCAGAATTGGCATGCCTTCAACACTATCTGCAGAGAAAGTTGCCATTTGGAAATCACATAGCTTGCTAGCTATGTCCTTAAATTGCTCCTTTAAGCACTCAAGGGATCAGGTCTTCTGTAGATACGTTTCCCTCAGGAGCTGGAGTACAAACAAAAAGTGCATCAGTGACTAAATGTGCACTCCTGGAAAGCCATTGTTTTAGTGTTATGCATATACAGGGTTCCTCAGTTGTATCTTTTTCTCTTACCATTGGATATTTGATCTTTGAAATCCCTCTAACATATCTCTCATCCATAGCTATCTGCAGTTACTTTTACGATTTCAACAGGTTTCTGTTTTGTTCCCCTCAGAAAGCTTCTCCAGCTTTCCTGATGTTTCCTTTGCTGTCCCACACAGGGGCAGCATGTTCACTCAAAACCAATTTCACTTTCTTGCTTGGAAGCACTGAGCTGTTTGTCAATGGAGACATCCACATAAGAATGAGTAGATGCTTTTTAAGACGATGCCTGTAGTCAGACCTGACAAGTTCTTCCCCGAAGCCAGGAAGGATTCAGTTTTCATTTAGTGCGTGCAGTGGTTCTGAGAAAGCATCTCTTGAGCATGCTGCTCCCATCAGCCCTATGCTATCCTTCATCTCCAATGCTGTGGGCTTATGAAGGCCCAACCTACATCCTGAAGTGGGGTCAGGAGCCAGTGTTTCCAAACAGCTTGTTGAACAAGGTCACCCCTCTCAGAAGAACATATGTCAGGAGAACTTGTGGAGCTGTCATCATTGGCTGCATATGCTTTGGTTTCTTCTGACAGGTTGTTTCTGGGCCATCTCTTGTGTGGTATTACCCGTAGAGTGATTTGTTGCTCCTGGAGTGAGCAGCTCTAGAGCTAGAGCCAGTCTCTCTATTTTTGACTTTTGAGCTCTGGAGGGAAACATAGTGGCTTTCTAGTAATCGTGATGCATTTGTTAAAATCCTGTCCCCATCCCTTACACAGAAACAATAGTCGACAGCTTTGCTTGGTGCTACCAGTCATAACTGCAAGCGCTGTCCTCACTGGCTCTTTGAGACTTTTTACTTCTGTTTATGATCAGCATCTGCTGTTCAGTTTTGCTCAGTAAGGCCCTTCCAGTGGCAATTTTTGCAATTGGCCTAAAAAAAGGTATCATTCACACGAGACTCTGTACATTCTCTGTAAATCAATGGTATTTTGTTGGCAGTTGCTCATTTCCTACTGAGATCTCTCTGTTCTCCCATGTATTGGTTTGTTTATTTTTAATGCTCTTCAACAAGCACAGTGCTTACAAAAATGCAGCGTTTCAGTACAGCTATGTAAAATGGCCAGCTGATTCTACTTAACTAGGTTTTGCTGAATGTTTCCCTGCAGGAATGGGCAAGCACTGGTACAGCTGCCCATGGAGGTGGTGGGATGCTCCCAAGGGCCAGCTGGGCCTTCATCACCCTGCCTGAGCCTTGAGGCAGGCCCTTCTTGGTGTGGGGGCTGTGTTGTGTCACCTGTACGCACCCCTTCCAACTGAGACTGTTCTGTTATTTCCATGCTTCTGTTTAGCAGAGTCACAGAATTGCAGGAGTTAGAGGACATCTCTAGTGATCATTGAATCTAACCCCCCCTCCGGCCATAGCAGGTTCCCCAGACCGGGTTGTGGATTTGAAAAGCAGTCCAGTTTACCTTAGATTATAGCCTGGAAATTAATCTAGAGGGATAGAAAATTATTACAGCTTTTTGTAGGTATTTGGCAAAGAATATTGGGGAATACCCTAATTCATAACGTTTACCTTTTCACACTGAGTCTGGCTTGCAGCACTGTTTTGTGAACTTAAGGAAAGGATTGTGCCTTCTGTTCTCCTTTCTGTAACATTCTCAGAGGTTGGTACAGTTATTCTGCTGTTGTTACTGTGCTGCACCATGTCAGACAGAACATCCCCCCTGTATTTTATACTATTAGTATTACTTTTCAGTGACGTCAGGTTATTTAACCCTGCAAAGCTCTTATATGGTATCAGTGCTTAATAAAGCATGTCACTCCCGTGACCTGTTACAATTTGTCACGGGAGATGTTAGAGTGCGTGATTGAGGGTTTTGAGTCAGTTATTTTGTGAGCTGTCCTGAATATTCAATGCGGATTCAAATCCTAATTGGATGTGAAAAGCACAGCAACTAGATTTTTTTCCATAGGGAACAGATAAATAGTTTGTCATGATGACATCTTTTGTTATTTGACGTGCCTCTCTAGGTTTTTCTTCTGCTCACCTTCTTGCAGTGAGCAATACAGTAGTGCTGCTTGAAGAGGTTTTGCTAAGAAAAAAAACACCAGAAAAATACCCCTCCCTCCCCCCCAGCATTTTAAGAAAGAATACCTCATTAACTAAACTGCTTCTGGTATTATCCAGCTGAAGGGAAGTAAAATTCAGTTGTTGTAGTTCTGTCTGTAGACAGGCATTCTAGAGCATCAGCAGTGTCTCCAGAGGGCTGGCTGCCATCACGCAGGCCCTATGGGAGACTCAGTAGCACACATCTTACTTTTCTCCACAGACAATTTCATTTTGAGATGGTCTCGTGGGCCACGTAGAAGAATCCAAAGCATGCTTCCTTTCACCACCTCCCACCGGTATTCCCTTCTTGAGAGGAAAGGATTAGTGCCCTGTGGTCTGTCATTCCTTCTGTGCTCAGACCTCTCCAAAATGAGGTAGCTGAGAAACTGCATTTCGTGTGCATTTGATCATGTGTCACTCATCTAATGTCTTAAATCTCCTCTGGTCAAAGCTCAGGCCTGGGCCTGGTGCTGGCACAGATGACCATGTCTTTGCCAAAATCAAAGGGAGTATGGGGTTTCTTGTACTGTCAAATAACCAGATAATCCTGCCCGGATTTCAGGTTTTTTATAGGAAATAGGAGTCCTAAACTTGCTCAGATGTGCCCTTTCAGAGACTCATGGTCACTACATACAGCTCAAACTCTGCCTCCAGAGAGGACATTTACAGCTGAACATATGACTTAGGACCAATTCAAATCTATAGGCATCTTGCATTGTTCACGTAGTGCAGCTCTTTGGGAGGGAATGCAGCATTTTGAAGCATGGAACACAGCTCATGCCAGCTAATCTACTATTAACAGTATTAATCTAATATTAACAATGCAATCAACAATTGCAACTTGGTCATATTTTAGTACCCTGATTTATGACATAAATGCTTCTGTATTTTGGCACATTGCACTGAATTAATTTGAATGACAGTAAATGAAAAGGACAAGTGATATTCAACTACTGTCCAGTCAAAGAATCAGTGACTGTGTTGTTAAGTCACTGTCCTCAAGACTGCTGCAAGTTCATGTTTCCTTAATCACGGAATGCAATACTTATGTGTGAATTGCCAGAGGGTGTCTGAACATAGTACTGAACAGAAGAGACTGAGATGTCTGTGAGTGTCTGTATGTTACTGAATGCGTTCACTCAGGGGGCTGTCATAGAACCAGAAAAGGATTAAGGTTGGAATTGCCCTTTGCAGGTTAGCTGCTGCAACCCCCTGATCAGAGTAGGGGTAGCCTCCAGGCTACAGCAGCGTGCTCAGGACCTCATTCAGTCAAGGTCTGAGCATCTTTGGGGATGATCCATGAGCTTCCTGTCCTACCTTCACCGGTGCTCAACTTCTCTGGCAGAGAAGAAATTCTTTCTTTCTATCCAGTTAGTCTCCCTTGCTGCACCATATGTTCTTTGTTGTGTGTTCCACCACTTGGCACTGAGAAGTGGCTTTATCTTTTCTGCAACCAGTATTTGCTGGAATCATAACTTCATTTGAGTTAGAAGTAATTAAAGCACCATCTAGTCCAGCTTCCCTGCGATGAGTAGAGATGCCTACAGCTAGATCAGTGTGCTCAGAGCCCCATCCAGCCTGATCATGACTGTTCCCCTCTTTCTTATAACCCCCGTTTAGGTACTGGAAGTCTGCTCTCAGGTCCCCTCACAGCCTTCTTCTTGCCTAAGGAGTATGAGTAATGTATCTAAAGAGACGGACTAGCCCTGTAGAAAGATAAGACTGTTCAAGCACATAATCTTAAATAAAAAGGTATCAGGGACCAGGGAGAAGATAGAAAATAATGAAAGAATGTGGATACAATGAAATAAAGGAGACATCTCCAGATTAGACAAACCTGATAAGTATCATCTACAGATACCTGGAGAAGCAGCTCCCACTGCCTCAGAGCTCTCAGGAGCCTAAGAAACCAAACTCATGGGAGATTAGAAAGGAGGGGAGGTTTTTAAGAGATTAAAAGAGAGGAGACAGAAAATAATGGATCAGTCAGCTTAACTTCAGAAGGCTGTCATTCTGATACCTTCCAGAAGCTCTCAAATATTTTTACAGTAACGGTAAAAACAAAGAACAAGCAAGCAAACAAACAAAAATCAAATAAATATTCATATGAAGCTGATTTTCAGTAATTAAAATTGCGCTCCCAAAGAAAATATTTACTAAGGTGTAAAAGAGAACATATTTATTATGTGTGGACCAGTTCAACACAGCTGAGTGCACTTATCCTTCAACACTGACCCAGCTCAGACTGAAAGGTAGGGAACTGTGGGATAGACTTATTCAATAGGATAAGTTTACTGTATGCTCAGGAGGTCTGTGCCTGTACAGATGACCGATTAAAAACAGGAAATCGGTCATCTGACACTGTGAAGTATGAGGTGGTGCTAAAATGTCTGCAGGAATAATTAATGCTGCACAAGAGAAGCTTCTGCTGTTCCACCACCTCCCCCCCTTATTTATTTATTTTTAGATGATGCAGCCCTGACCTTTGGCTCCACACCACACTACAGACAGAGATGAGAAACATGGCTTCCAGCTGCATAGCCTGTATTTCTTGAACATGTAACTGGTGCACTGAGAGGAGATCATGAGACATTTTCACATCTGCATTAAGGCAGAGATACTTTAGTGAGAAAAAAACAAAAGTCATTACTTTGCATTAAAAATGACAGTGCCATGCCTGCTGTAGATCCACATGAGAAAGCAGAGGCACACTAGAGAAGACTCACCAACAGAAGGCTTCACTGCCTCCTAACCCTGTGCTGAATGAAGAGAGGAGAAGGCAGCTGGGCACACACAGCCAAGTCAGCCTGTTCTCACTGTTCTGGGCACTGAAGGCATTAACATTCTGGCTGCTGCATCAATAGCAAGCTGAAGGTCAAACAGGTACACCCACCAATGCAGGATGTGCAACTGAAGGTGCCTGAACTTCCACAGTAGAAACCATTGCAGGTGGGCAAAACAATCACAACTCCCATTTGAGGATTTTGTGTTTCTCCAGGTAATGCTAGTGCCTTACAGTGACACCCAAAGAACTGGACATGAACAGTCAGTGAGCCCATGCTGGGACTGTGCTCACTGAATTATCTGGAAAAAAAAGAGGACTTGAAAGTCACAAAGAAAGCTTACCTGCTTCATCTCTCTTCATCTCTCTGCTTGTTTCTTGGCTCCAGTATTCCATAGGAATGGGTCTTCCATCAGTTCCATCTGCTGACTTCTTAGTTCAGCATTTGCTTGGAGGCAGAGGGGGTTGGTTGGAAAGGACCTCTGGAGGCTTCTGCCTCAACCCTACGCTCAGAATGGGACAGTAATCAATGCTCATCAACTGGCTTTGCCTGGCTGACTCCTGGTAGCTTCCACGGATGGAGATCCCATTTACATGTCACTATCTCAAGAAACAATACACCGCAGTGTTGTCTCAACTATTATTCTCTTCATCAAACAACTTGACTTCTGTGCCTCCACTGTAACGCTGCAAGACAAGAACCCTGATGCTTGAGTAATGACTGCAGAAGAGGCATTAGGAATGCTAGCTACGTACAGAGTTACGCTCTGCTGTTCTGTCTGGAAGGAAGCCAAGCTGCAGATGATAGAATGAGTGTAAGTGAAAGTGCATGTTTTCCTATAACTGACATGGAATTGCTCTGGGTTACTCACTTAAAGAAAGAAAGAAAAAACCTTGGTTATGGACTGCTCAGCCAGCAGTGCTGCAGGCACACACAACTGCTTGTTTTCTCCAGGCTGCATTTTCCCTCTGAAGAAGGCAGCATGCTGCTCTCCTCTGCCACAGCTGAGGACAGACAGGGGTTCTCACAGGAGCTGAATTAGTTCCTGTTACTGCCAAGGCTAAATCTGATGTTGGTAAGCAGCTCAAGCAGCTCTTCCAAAGGTCTGAATACACAAACATCTGAAGCCTATGATTTCTCAGATGGCTAAGAGAAAAAAAAAATAATAAAACCACCCTGGAGCCAAGAGAGGCAGACTGCACTGTCAAAGTTCTAGCAAGCTTCCAGAGAAATGACTGACTTCTGGTAAGTGCTGAAGACAGGGCTACAAAAGAGCATCCACATCATCTTTCCTCTCCTTATCTTCCTGTTTTTCATGCAGTAGATAACTTTCCACAGTCTGGCAGATTCCCTGCAGGGCAGCTCAAAGCAGAACCCAATCGTAGCATTCTTTCAGATGCAAGACGTTTTTAATTTCCCCTCTACCACGTATAAAAATCCCTGCCACCAGCATGAGCACCCAGCATTTCAGAAACCATCTTCCTAAGATGGGCAAACTGGAGCAGACTCACAGATTCAATACAGACTGTGTAAGGGGATGGACTCAATCGTTTGAGAACTGCAAACCTACTCAGCCTTAACGGGGTAACTCATCACCTCTCTGCAGTGCTCCTTTTGTTCTGTTGTGTGTAGCAAGCAGCGCCCAAGGCCACCCGAGCAGAAGCCCAGCCATCTGACCCTCAGAGTCACAGCAGCACATACCTTGCAGGGAAAGACAAACAACACACAGCTTTTCAGCACATTTCCAGCCTGGGAAGCTACAACAGCACTTTCAGACACTGCAGTTTTTGGCATCTTGTTTCCTGACAGTCAAGGCAAGAGTGACAGGGGCAGAGCAACTGCACAAGCAAACTAGCAGTATTTAAACAAACAAAAACCACTATCTGCTCCTTTTTTTTTTTTCCATTTTTTTGCCCTCCAAAAAGCAATAAAAAAGCATTACCTATTCCGTACATAATGCAGGAAAATGAGACCACTCAGAGAATTTAACATGTTTCAGACATGAGCTCTTGTTCTGTTACTGTCCTTATACCTGCTTTGCACCACATCATGATCAGCTGTTGTCAATAAGCATTCTCATCAGCCTAACCTTCCACAGAATTGAAACCTCTGCAGTTGTCAACTGAAAGGCAGCTTTAACAGCTGCTCAAAGGCACCAACAGATGCAGTAACAGCAGCCACCAGTCCTCGTTTCTTTACGTAATGGTAACATTTGACCTTCGGGTAACTTATGGAGATCATTAGAGCGTAAAAGCAATGGCTCTGTTGTAATCATTCTTCCTCAGGGGCTGATGCAAAGATATGAAAACTGATGCTGATTTTCATGCTTTAAGTTTTTAAGTTTGATGCTGTTTTAAAGATCTTTTTTCTTATATATTTTGTTAAGAATTTAAAGTTATACACCGTACATACCTCAAATCAAAATAAAGTCCACGCTGTGTGGCTCCTGCAGCATAAGGAGCTGTGAAAAAGCTACCTGTGCAATCACAGCTCTTCATATAAAGAAGGAACTCAGCCCTTAGCTCTGGGTATGTACACAGAGCAGAGCACTGAACTCTAACAAGCAAAATACAAGGTCAACAACTGTGGGTTTGGGTTGTTTTTTTTCATTAACCTATTTTGCAGACTCTCAAGCAGAAAATGAGTCCTGTCAATGCTTTTTCATTGCATAAGGCTTTGTATCTTACCAGAGGACATGTCATTATTTCAGTTTCCATCTCTCCCTCAAGAATACTCCCCTCTGATGAAGTAGTTCAAGGGCAAGTCTGTTGTAGCAAGATATAGCAAATGGATCCAAGCCATGTAAAGACTTCATCAGTAAAAGCACACAGTGTAAATTTAGTTTGACAAGCAGCACAAATATTTGCATCACATGGCCCTACTGGAGGACAACACCTTGTACCACCGGTCACTTTCCTTTCAGGTCAACTTGATAAAAGTAGAAAGAGAAACTAAGCCATAAAAGATGGAATGTAAATTATCAACTTCCAGGACAGCCAACTAAGTTTCTTTTTAGTCAGATTAGGTAGAGCAACTTTTTTAGCCTAAATAACATCTCCTCCAATACTATATAACAATATACACACTTTAAAAAACAAACCACTATGATTTCAGCTACGAACAAGCATCTGCTGGTAACTGGAAGCCAATCTGATGATAGGACAGAGAAACAGAAGACTACTGCCACTTCAACTGACAGTCAGACTCTCTTCTGAGGCACGTTTCAAGACACGAGTCTGAGGCATGCCCAGTGCAGCTATCTAGTTAAGGACAATCCCTCTCCCTTACAGAGGGCTTACAACTCTGAAAAACAATCTCAGACATCACAGTCTCTGACGAATTGCAGAGTTTTCAGTCAGAAATCCCTATACATGTATTTGTATGCACATTTGCCATGGTAGAAGTCAGACTGGGCAATTTGTGGAGTAAACAACCTTAAAAAAAGAGATGTTATTTCTAGAAATAGCACGCTTTGAATGAAAGCTGAATTGCTTTGCTTTATTCTAAAGGAATTCTTTGTAAGATTCAGACCAGTGCCACAGATTGTTTATTTGTACATACCATTTTTCCACGTCAAAGACAGGCTTTAGATTTTACTGGTGCACAGTCCGTTGCCAGCAACGGACACACAAACCCACCAGTGAAACCGAATTTAAAAATGGTAAAAATAAGACGCGCTTGAAAAGAATTGTTTTTTTTTTAATATATAGTTTTCATTTAAAAAATAAAATAGATGAAACTTTAAAATAGGAACATCAAATTCCAACTGAAATTTTAAAATACTCTTCCATGCTAAAAAGCCAGAGTCGGGAGGTGAGCCTCATGGAAGCAGCTGAGTAACACAGAAAGAAGTTTAATCTTTCACATTATTCGTATTGATATCTTTACTTTCCTGGTTCACGTGACTGTTGGTATTTTTACTAAATTGATCTGAATCCTCACTTTTATTTTCTACTTCCATAGCACTGCTTTCCACAGGACTGTGTGAAGTGTCTTCATCTATTTCTGATTCCATTTTTGTGACCGCATCATGTTCTTTATCTTCCACATCCATTCTTTCCTCCGTTTGTGCTGGTCCGCACTGAACTTCTTCCTCTGTTTTACCTTCTGATTCCTCCTCTTTCCTCTTCGCTTTAAACACTTCAACCCCCATCATCCTCAGGTAATGAAGTCTCTCATTCTTGGGCACAAAGGCACGGAGCGATGTCTTTCCTTGCCAACCACAGAGCACTATAGGACACTGAAGGTCATCGGGTTTTCTACAAACAAGCAGTTACTTCTGGTCAAGTAGGAGAAAGAATCTTGAAAACAATTGTACAGCTGTAGCCTGAACGCACAACCTTTAACAGTAAATGTAATTTTTAACTCTGTATGTTGTTCTTAACCTCAGTATTGGAGCACATACCTGCTTGATCCAGCAAGCAAGGAAGCAAAAACCAAACCAACTAGTCAAGGCTATCTACTTCTGTATAGTTAACAGATGCATATTTAACAGAATAAGCAGTTCAAATAGTATTTATGTAGCTGCAGTGAACAGAACAAACAGTTCAAATGCTCACCCGTGTCCCAAGCTTGCAATGGAAAAACTCCAAAGGGAGCAATCTCCAGATAAAGGTCCTTCCCCGCTGACGGTCAGCACTGAAATGGTCTAGGACAGGTGGAGCCAGGCTCCACCCCTTCTGGTCACACAGGTGAACTGCCTTCACCCTGCTCCTGTGGCTGACTCAGCGCTCACCTCAGGGGACCAACGAGCAGTTCAGGCCACGATTCAGCAGCTCCCATACAACTTCTACAGCACATAAAATGATTTTCTGGCTCTAACAGTTTCTAAAACTAGTTTAAACAACAGGGATATGAAGTTCACATTTAGAAAGATAACTTAAGAGCTTCCTAAATTGCTTTGGCAACAAAAACGAACAAAGAAAATGTGAACTTTTTCCCATTTCTTAACGGAAACAAAAACATTACATGCAGTGATGCCACATATCTGTGGCAGAACGAGTAGCTCTTCTCTACGATGCTAAACTCCGCAAGTGTTTTTGAAGGGGCGCAGGCAAAGACAGCCTTAGGTCTTCAGATCCTATCTGTCTTTATTGCTGACCTCACTGCATCTCCACTCCTGTTTTTTGTTTTTTTCCTGAATCAAAATAAACTGCTGTCCTAACTTGAAAAGTAAGGAAATGGAAAGGTACGTATCTACTTACTCAGGGTCTGGCTCATACTTCAGAACTATACTTCCCATTGCTGGAATACAGGGAAAAAAGAAAGAAAACAAAAAAACATCCAAATGTATTACTTAGTACAAGGTTAACATTAAGTGACTGAAATTAGAGAAATACTGAAGAAAACAAGTTTTTAGACATCTATACAACATGTCTTTGACCGCTGGTTAGCAGTTACCTACACCAGTAAGACAAACTATAGATACTATCAGTGGTTTGAGGTTTGTTTTTTGTTCAAACCAAAATATACATAGGACTTACATAAGCAGTTGCCAAAAAAGGACACCAAAGCAAACAAATTAAGATATAAAACCATAGCATATTAATTCCCTCAGTAAGTCTAGCAAGGAATTTTTAGATAAAATAAACCAAACATGAGCTTATGCCAGCCCAAACTTCAGAAAAAATGTTTTTTCCTATTCTGTCCCTTCAAACCCTAACTATGAGTATCAGCAATTACTTGAAAATAAAATGAAAAATGACTCAGTTTCTTCAAGCACACAGCACAGAAGAGATAAGTTCCTGTATTAAGAAAATTAAGTATGTGCACCTAAATCTGACACACATACTCATGAGAAACAGTTGCATATGACAAAATTTCAACTGAGCAGCAAAGATCCATAGGGAACCTAAAATCTTTCTGCAGTTGTTTTATGTGCTCCCTCACAGCACTGCTGCATGAAGGCACCCATTTGGCAACTCTTCTGCTCCCTGGAGTTCACAAACCTCAAAAGCTGTGACCAGAAAGGACTATGATTTCTAGTGACACACTGGGCTTCAATAATGCTTAATTACCTAATTAACAAGTTTCAGATTTATTTGTTTATTTTTACAGCAAATATAGTAGTAGTCAAGATTAGTCAATATTTTTGCCTAGTTTTCTATCTTAAACAAACTAAACAATGACCATTTTGTCGTATCAAAAACAAGAAGGCTTACCCATGTCTTTGACTTTCCTCTGTGTCTCACTGCTAAATTTACTCAAGAATGGATTTTCCTGAGTTAGCAGAATTTTAACATCTTCTATGCAGACATTTATGATCCTTGCATGAATGAATGGGTATAGAGTGTATATTCCCTGTTCAAAAGATAAATATCATTATTTCAAAATGCACTTCCTACTTTACGAAGGAAAAATGTTACACCAGCACGTGCTTTAGCCAATACCAGAAAATATTTTTTGAACTTTAAAACACTGAAAATTCAAATTACTCAATCTGACAAAATCAGGGCCAGATGTGCCCCAACCTGAAGAGGAACCCAAAATCTCCTGTGAAAATACAGTGCTATGTAATTACCTCCTGTGCTAATCTGAAGGCACATCCGAACTGCTCACCATCACTGTTGCGTGACCAGACTTTTATCCCCGTGTTGATAACCTGCAAAAGGCAGAGCCAATAGGCATTATTAAATGGTACAAATTCTAAATTACCATTCTGAACTTTGTTTTTTCTGATTTGCTTCACTAAAACTAGGAAAAAAGGCTAACTGACAACATTTGCTTGTTTGCACTGGGCACTTACTTAAATTCACATGAAAATTCATGCAAGGGAAAAAGGAATTCCCACTACCAAAATACAGTTCTCCTTCAAGACAAACAATTACTACTCCTTTCCGTGTTGAAAACAACACAGTGAAGAAGAGGAAGTCTTAAAATGAGGGCAGCAACTATTGAGATCTAATTTTAATCAGTGTTTGAGTCAGAATTTTCTGTGTGATTCTGGGAAAGTCGATCAAGGGCAGGATTTTAAAAACAAGAGATGCTTAAAATTAGGATACCATAAAACCTGTGGTACCCAAAGCCTTACTGTCTAAGTAGCATCTATCTATTATTTTTGGTAGGCTTTCAAATTTGTACTGCTTCCTGAAATTAAGAGGCTCATAACTACAACAACAGCATCAGCATGCCAAAAATAATACTGATTTTGATTTTGGAGATTGATATTTCCCTCCCTTGAGATAGGACTTCCATCTCTTTAATAAAGGAGGCAAAGAAAAAAACATTCATTCAGAGACAAGGCCCACCTGAGGGCTAATTCTCTATATAAACAGTTAACCCTGCAATGAAGTAAAAGGAGGAGTCTACTGATGTTTGTTGTGAAGGTGAACCATACCTTCATCTTCTCACTGTTGTTGAGAAGCACGTTCCTTAACTCCTTAGACACCATGTACAGCTGCCTCTTCTTTCCTTCTTGAGTTCGAGTTAATAAATTCATCTTGGGAAACGAAGGGTCCAGTGCATAAAAGTTCCTGTGGCCATAATACTTGTTTTGATTAACTGAACAATGAAATCATACACTCAAAGCGTACATATCTGTGTCCCTCCCTAAGCTCTCTCTGCAAACACCTTCAGTTAGCTGACATTAGCTTCAGTACACAAAGATTAGCATTTCAAAGACACATGACATCAGCAATGATTCAATGTCAGATGCTATGATATATTTGAACATTTCCAGTCCAAACTATCGTCCATGGCCTGAGTCTGCTACCTTCATTTAAGAAGAGTTTTTAACTGTTGAGGAAATGGGCATCTAGTGCAAATACAGGGAACAAAGTTTACCAACCACACTCTCCTTGTGTGATTAACTGAACTGCTAATATTCACAAGACTGTTAGGAACGTTACTGAGGAAAAAAAACCAACATTCTTTTCTTACTGTATAGGAAGGAACAATGGGTCATCTTCAGGGAGAAATACAAAAGGATCTTCTTTAAAACCAAACAACTTCATTTTTTTAGATGGTGGAGGTCTAAAAAGCAAGTACCATTGTCAATTTTAGTAAGCGATTTAGAACTGGGATACACAATTCATTTAATCAACACTTGCCTTTAAGAGAACGACAGTATGCCAAACTCAGTACTGACATTTTACTGTTCTTCAGTAGGACAATACTACATAGTTGACTTTGGAAAATGAGGAAGCGTAAGCAGTTCTTGAGAGCAGAAACCACACAAAGCAGGGATTTGTGAGGGAGAAAACATGGAGACAGTTTAAGATCTTTGAAAGGTCAACTTCTGAAAATAGTTTTTTCCTTACCAGAGAAGAAAGAGCTATCAGACTTTCTAAATACTAATACACAAGGAGGTCATTCTAACTTGCTAGGAGTCATAGATGGAAATGTAAGACAACTGAGGAAATTCAGTAAATTCTTATTGCTCCACTTCGAGTGCAAAACCAAAACAATGCCCAGCAATTATATTGTCACAGGACAAATATTTAGTCAGTCTCTTACCCACAGACTCCTTTTTTGCTTTGCTCGGTGTCTGAATTTTGCTGTTCTTGTATCTTCTTAGACTCTCCATCTTCAGCAAGTGTAGTTTTCTCAGTAGTACCTTCAGAACCATCGTCTGCATTTGCTGCTGTCACTTCAGAATCTCCTGTTCTTTCTGGTAATTTGTGATGAACCTATTTCAAATACAGCATTTTCAACAAGGCCAAAACAGTACCCTAAGGAGTAATAAAAGGTATCTACACCCTCTCTTTGCACACATTTAGTTCTTCACTAATTCTGTGAAAGTGCTTAAAGAGATCCATTTCGGGAGTCAAACTACTTTAGCCCAGACACAACCACAGGTAGCATTTAGCAGTAGGCATGGCTCTGAACAACTTCTGACCAAAGGAGTTCTGGTACCATGTATAAAATCACGTTCAAACATTCACAGTGAAGATCACTTTAAACTAGGATCTGCTGCTTGCTTTCTAGCACTCAAAATAACACACGGCCTGCTGTACACTTCCTCTAACAGTGCTACAGTTAAATTTAGAACAGTCAACTATTTGGAAGATGTTTGCTTACAAACAAACTTCTCTTGTAATTGCAGTGCAAGTTTCACTCAGTTCTCCTAATGAAGCAAATCAAATAAACAGGAACAGCTAAAAGGGATTCAGACACAAAGCTTCTCCTAGAACAAACTAAGATCAAACAACTCATCAACTTACAGCACTGATGGTTGAAAAACAAAACTGACAGTGAGGGATTCAAGTCAAATGGATGAGTCTTAACTTTACGTTTAACTATTATCTTGCTGGTTTGCAATGAATCATTTTTTGTCCTATATCAGATAGTGAATTCCAGAAATGTTATTGAAAGTTTGCATTTCAGCTCTCCTAAAACAAGTTACCTTAGGCTGGCGTTTATTCCATGGCATTGGAGACTTTTTTATTAACACAGCCACAAAAAAGCCTCCTGTGTTCTGGTGATGTGGCAATATCCTAAGGCTAGGAACAAACAACAAAACCAAGATTGCAGCGTATTCAGCATCAGCATTCAGACTCACAAAGTATTAGCGATGTCACATTTACTTTCAAGGTAATCTTAAGGATCCTTATTAGCACTGCACAATTTAAATGATCAAGGCAGAAACGGGATCTAAAATAGAGCACTCTGACAAAATAACTTGCATCAGTGCAACGCATTCATTTTGCCACTCACATCTGATCTTTAATGACTCACGTCTAAATGCTATTTTTAGAATAGCTAAGCAAAGTCTTTCATAGAAAATAAGTCACAGTGCTGAGATGTTACCATTTAAGACACTTTTTCAGTAATTTGACCACGCATCTCTATGGGTTGCAAAGAATCTGGCGTTCTATATCAATATTTATTCGGGGTGAACAGCGTTCACCGGAATCTATTCTGAGCTAACATTACACACAGAGCAACCAAATTATACATAAACCTGCACACGCATGGAGCCATACTACAACACATTCCTAATCTCAACTCCTCATTGCAATCTGCACATCACCATACAACGCTGAGAAATCAAAACCTCATCAAATCTATTCTGGAAAGAAAACACCTTACCAGCGCTCTAGATTCATCGCCTTTAGCTTCTCTTCCTCTTTTATTGGAAACATCGTGGGGCGTATTTGTGTTTGTCTATTTGAAGGCACGTCTTTCCACTCTTCAAACCATTGCCCATCTTTCAGCATGACCTTTCAAAGAGGAAAGACAAGTACCACAAAGAGCTGTCACTGTCTGTGTATTATCCAGGAGCCACACACTACCTTATTCCACTGAAGGTTCAAAGCTTTTAAAGGACTCTTAGGATATAAGGAAAGGTTAGAGGCACAACTCTTGCAGCGTGTCATTCTAAATGCTGTTTAAGCAGGAACACCAACGTGAGCAACAATAGCTGAAACTGAGCTTCAGAACCCTCAATGCCTGCTTCCACAGCAGTCACCGTAAGGAAGGTCACACAATGCACGGGGCAAAAAGAGAAATGAAGGGCCTTTTGTGTTCTTCTGGCAACAAAACAGTACACAGGGATGGTGACTTCAGGACTGGTGGGCATGCTGAAGCGTTTTCATACGTATCATCGTGATAGGCTTGACTGTTTAATTAAATGTTCTACTGGAAATTGAAACATCGGTTTTATCTAGGTGACAATCTGACTACGAGCGTCAGAGGACAGATTTCAGAGTCATGAATTCTGCCCTTCTGATCACATCACACCTGAAATACATTCAAAGAAACAGTATTTAAGAGCAAATCTGCTACCTGTCCTATTTCTAGATGGAGACAAGACTGAAAAGCGATTCAGAATCGCAGTCTTCGTAAGAGAAGTCCAGCTTGAGAGAAGAAGCACTGGACTGATAAATAGCTGGAAACGCAAACAAGTTCAGAATTACACTAAACACCAGCATAACTAACAGTCCTGTTCTGTTCAGAAACTGCTGGAAGCACCAAAAAGAAGCACTGAGCTCCTCCCTGCTGCACAATTTGCTAACGTCTCGTTACGGAGGAACAAAGGCTAAATGAGATGCGGAATTCAATTCCTGCATCTGAAGTCTAAAAGGTTATTTTCTTCAAGATTCAGAACTCAGTCACTGGGGTTTACTCATCATGTGGCTTAAGAACAGAGTACTGAACACCGCTTGAACAAAACTCATTAGCCTGCATGCAGGCACAAACCTGCAGACTGTACTGGTGCAAGAGACAAATGAAACACTGGAAAAAGACACAGCGAGCAGTGGTGCTACAGAAGCACAGACCTGTAAGCAAAATTCAATCAGAGCATCTTCCTACCAGGATGCCCTTCTACTTCTTGACTATACTCTTAACAGAAAGCTGAAGAAGCTTTGTGTTTATCTGCTCCTCCCTACTAGTCTGATTTAAATCTGGAGAAAAATACAGGATATCTATTAATATACTAACAGCACTGTAGTATTTGCAGGTTATTTCCATAAAGGGTTTACCAGCTTTTACTTCCAAATGATTCAAATGGACCAGCTAAACAACTGTTGTATCAGTTACAGAGGCAAAGTCAGAGAAGGAAGGCTAAGTCAAAAAGTGGCTAAAATGATGGTGCCATCTACAGGCCACAAGCTGAACACAGTCAGAAAGGGAATTAACTTTTAAAGAGGCGATAGAGCCAAGGAAGCTAAAGGAAAATGAGCAGCTAAGAAGACGGGCACTTCACATTAGAAAGATTTTTTTTCACTCTCTTCTCTAATACCATGTAGACTAAAACTCTAAACAGCAAGTCACTCATGTTATTTCAGGTCAATGTCATCCCTTGAAATTTTACTCCACTCTAAACCAAGAACGTCATAGAAATACCATATAAAAGTACCTTCCATTTTGTAATTCCTGGCATCCTCTTCAAACCTGGCAACTCAGAAGAGACATCAGCAAGTTCTAAGGCACCTGAAATCTCACAGATACAAAATAATATATACATTGAAACCAGAAGTTGAAAGTTATGCTCCTAAGTAACTTCAACAATTTTCCTTGAAGTTTTAGAAGTTCAGAAAGAATTACCTATCAATTAAATAGAGAGGAGCAACCCTAACGTGTCTCTTTTGAGATCCTGAATGGTCATTTAAAAATTAGGAATACCTTTCCTCACATTTTACACAATGTAACCATCTCTTCTAGATGAGTAAACATTTACTTTTAGGGTAGCTAGCTCTACGTGACAGCTGGAGAGCCTCTTTTAAATAAGTGAAAAAATAATATAGGTATGCATATTCCAAAATGACATCTTAAAACTGATTCCACTTGACATGTGTGTCTTTCCTTTAAGTGTTGACTACTTACAGCATGACTTCAGCTGATGCCTCAAGATTACATCAGATCAATCAGGCATTAAAATCAAGTGTCAGAAGCACTACAATTCCCAGCACAGAAACAGGGTACAAAAGTGCATTTTCCTTTTTCCCTATGGTGAAAGGAATCACTAATTTGCTGCTTGAGCTGCAATACTGCAAAGTGCTAGATATGCAGGACAAGAACCAACAAACCTCCTGGACTGACCTAACAAACCCTCAAGGTTCCAATGCTCCCAGAAGGACACTGCAGCATGCTCAAAGCCCCACGGATAACATCAATTCACTGGGACACCCAAATAAGCCTCAAAATACCTGTACTGAGCAGACACAAGAGCCGTATGCCAACGTCCAATACCACAGTCAAGACCCTTAGTTCCAAGTGCTCCATTTGCCTCAAATACTGCAATGGATGGCCTCTGTCCATTTCCATACTGGTTTATGCTCCTAGCCAAAACAGTCCTTACTACTTTCCAGTCTTGTCATTATTAAACATTTCGCTCTTGTCTGACACGGGCCTCCAAAGCCACATGGAAAAACAGATCCAAGGAAATGACATAAAAATGGCTAGCTTCTAATCAAAAGACAATTCCTAGTTATCCCCGTGTATTTCAGCTAAATGGCTGTTTCAGAGACAATGAAATTCCATACATATTTTGAGGACAGTACAGGGATTAGCACAAATAGAACATAACACAGCACAGGCTGTTCTACTTCCAGAACTGTTTCAACTCGTTATACTACAGTTGCTTCTCCACAGCACGTGGCTCAATTTAATACACTGTTGACAAACTATTGTAAAATCCAGTTTGAGGTCTTCAAACTTCAAGTTATGGACTCTAAAAAAAGAAAAGTGTCCCTCAGCTGAAGATCAGACACACATGCTAACATGACAACAAACCCATGCACTGCAGCTCAGCTTTTCCCCACACTCGTTACTTCAAATGATGGAGACTTAACAGCAGTGTAAACAAGCCCTCATCTGTAAGCAAAAACTGCACAAAAACATCACCCTAACGTCACCACGTTAAGATATGGGGGAAAGGATGCTCAAGGTACCTGGGACTCACAGCCACAGTGCACAAAAGCTTTCCTCAAACTGCTTAAGGAGAGTCTGGGGTTTTTACTCCTATGGGCTACAGTCCCACAATGTGATTTCCCAAGGAAATAAGAATGTGAGGCACAGACTCCAGCCAGTATCAGTCAGTAGAAGACAGGTAACAGCCTGAATTCCACCTGAATTCCACTGCAGTCTTCTTCTTTTTTTTTTTTTTTTTTAATTAAATCACTACAAAACTTCTTCAGGTTTTATTCTGGCAGCTGATTCAGCTTCTTTTAAGAAGGCTGCTCATATCAAACCTCCCCGAAATCTGACACCCCAAAAAATGCCACCATTTTACATGCTAGGAGCACACTATCTACACTAAGCTTATTGCTAGCACCGTCATCCACTTTATTCCAGTTAAAAAAACAATAACGTTTTTCCTACTGTTCATCTCACCTTGACTCCTTTCCAGCAAGGATCCAATCACAGCTTCATTTTCAATGGGATTCAACGAACACGTGGAATATACCATTCTCCCACCTTCTGCCAGCTGTTCAACACCACGGGTTGCAATCCTTAACTGCAATCTAAAAGAACAGCCTTGGTTCAACCAGGTATCGCTCAGGAACATTTATCATTCAATCTGCCACGGGTGAAGATACACTACAGACACACAGATCTCCATGGACTACAAAGTCAGCACGTACACAGCTGAGCAGCTGTCACCAGTACACAAATTAAAATCAGTTTTAAACTGTCAGCTATCTCTATATGCAAACACACTCACAATTACACCTGTTACAAGAGCAATTAGGTCAAACATCAGCACTGCTGCATGGTAAGCTTCAACATGATACTGTTATCAGCTCCATCTACTGCTCTGTCAAGTTCGTGATGAACTATGCCAACACAAGAAAAATAATGACCCAAGCCCTTATCTTCTCAGAAATCTAGAACTGAAGTGAAGCATAATCTGATTGTTCCAATGCCCTTTCCGCATACTTACAACTAAAACAAACCCTGTAATTGCAAACAAATTACGAAGCGTAACGTGTCATCACAGGGCAGCTGAATCATTCTAACTGACTGCACTCCCAGCTTGGAACAAATACAAATAAAATATCCTAAGTCTTTCATCTGTCTTTTAATGAATGCTTTTTACCATGCACCTGTACTCATTTACCTTCAGTTAACTTAAGTCAGTCTCAGGTAACTGAAACCATGTAACGTCTCTGAAATTTTAAAAGACTTTAAAGCATTACTATTACACTTTATAATCTCATGTGATTTTATCAGTTATTTTCTAACAGTATTCCAACTGCCTGAATATATGTATCCCATTCAACTGATCTGTTCCCTATCTTGTTATCTACCCTGCAGAAATTAATCCAGTGAACACGAATGTGACAGATCCATCAAAAGAGAAGAGATTTAGATTCACACACTTCACTGGAGGTCAGTGTCACATGTGAAATACTAAAACTGCCTCAGAATAACGGAGGAGTAGAAATGAAAGACAGATGCATAATAAGCATTTTTACCCATGGAGCTGCAAACTGTTCTGCGTTGTCCACTTCTTCCATACGTCGATGTTCTTCCTCATGGTTCCATCTCCACTAGAAATGAGAAATGAACAGGTATTTATTATTTGTGGGTAAAAATCATTCCACACCTAAAGGATTTACAGTTGAAAAAGTCAACGCTCCTCTCCACGGTAACTAATTCCCTTACGCTGCACTTTCACTTTTTTACAATACCTTTGTTCTTCAGTATTCCAAATGAAAGCTGAAAATTTTTAACGTTTAAACTAAGTACCACTTGGAATCAAAGTAAGTCTCCTTGATCTGGTATTCCATTACCTAGTTAAAGAGACTCGCTTCTTCTGGAAGGCAGTGTGAAGGATAACACAGTCAGTAACACAAAAATTCTACTACACGGAGGCACATAAGATACCTGCAGGGGACGTCACACAAAATCCTGTCATAGAAGAGAATCTCTTTTCTTCCATCCACGTCTATTTGTAGATTAGGGATACTGGAGGCATCGTGATTTACCACCATGATACATGGACTGTTTAATCTTTTAGCCTGATGAACCAGCAAGTAGCAGCGCTTGTTGTCAACATCGTTAGCAATTACAAAACCCTCTGAGAACACAAAAACAGCGGGGGGAAAAGCTTTACTATTTGACAGTTAAATAGTTGATAAAGGTCTTTCTACTCTCCATTCTCAGAGTAAAACCCTCAGTGCCACTAAGACAACCTCTGTACATCAGAAGTGCAATGCATTAAGAACTCCCCCCCACTTCACAAGTTCTACAGACAGCATCTTCTGTGAGCATCTAACTAAATGTAAGTATGTGGAAGCTTAAGCCTGAAGCAACTTAAGCCAAGTGTTTGCAGGACACCACTAAAACACAGAGAATAACAGGATGCCACCTGCTAAATACACCTTTTGTATACAAAAATTAAGCTGTGATCACATCTACTATAGTCTGAACTGTGAAGATGCATAATCCATCTCTCTCCTTCAAGCCAAAGAAGCACACAAAAGTTTCAGGGAAAAGACAGAGGTACTTCCCACCTCATATAATTCAACAAACTACACAATTCAGTAGGTAAATAAACGCAGTTGCTTTCTGGGATATTAGAAGTAATCTACAAAAAAAAAGATGGTAATATAAATTCCCAAAGGTTTTTGATAGCTTGTCCAAACTTACTGGGAAAAGGAACGTTCATGTCCGCATGCAACATTTCAATGAGCTGTGCAGTCTTGGATCCAGGTGCAGCACACATATCTAGAATCTACAAACAAAAATGGTTACAAAAATCAACCCAAAACAAGACTCTCTACATGCTATGCATTTGAGAAACTTACTGTGTTCTTGTTTAAGCAGAATAATTAGGATTACTGAGAATGCTGCTTGCCAAAAGCAACAAAAAGAAAAAGCAACAGAAAGTACAGTTCTGTTCTTTAAATCCAAGGGATGCAGCTTTACCTCCAGGGGCTAACACGTACATAAACACATTCCTAGCTGCTAAAGCGGGTCCCAAGGAGGGCCACAAAGATGATCAGAGGGCTGGAGCACCTCTCCTATGAAGAAAGGCTGAGGGAGTTGGACTTGTTCAGGTTGGAAAAGAGAAGGCTGTGGGGAGACCTCACAGAGGCCTTCTGGTACTTGGAGGGAGCTTATAAGCAGGTGGACTGACTTTTTACATGATCTGATAGCGAAAGGACAAGGGGGAAAATGGCTTCTAAGAGAGGGGAGATTTAGATTAGATGTTAAAAGAAAATGTTTTACCCAGAGGGTGGTGAGGCACTGGCACAAGTTGCCCAGAGAGGTTGTAGATGCCCCCATCCCCAGAGGCATTCAAGTCCAGGCTGGACAGGACCCTGATCTCAGGGTTGGGATCCCTGACCAAAGCAGTGAGGTCAGAACTAGA
Organism: Callipepla californica brunnescens; assembly: GCA_023055505.1. Lineage (NCBI taxonomy): Eukaryota > Metazoa > Chordata > Aves > Galliformes > Odontophoridae > Callipepla > Callipepla californica. The sequence goes on from JALIRH010000002.1 coordinate 64,048,231, forward strand.
CGATCTTTAGAGCTACAGACTCCATAGGGAATGACAAAATACGCCAGCACAAAACACTAGCACTGCCACTGTAGTTTCCAGCTGACGAAGCAATCTTATATGAAGACACCACGCTGTGTTTTAGTTACCTTGTGGTCAGGATTAACATTAAGCAGCAGAGGTGGGATCATACTAACAGCCTCCTGACGACTGATGTTTCCCTTAAAAGGAGAAAAAAAAGAAAATCATTTGACAAGAGAAAGCATTTCTTTTGCAACAGATTTAAAACTCTGTGAATGAAAGCAACGAACCAGTAGAAAACACAGTTACAAACCTAGGGTTAAATTTTATTAGCATATAAATAATGTCTCATCGAGATTGGGTTTCTGAGAGTTTCAGATTTACTCCACCTTCATTGTTTCTACAGATCTGATTTCTGCTCGGATGAAATCAGAAATCAACTTCAACCAAGTAAAAGTGAGAAACATCCATTACTGAAAGAAAGTCTCTGTAACATACACACACACAGCTTTTACCATACTCAAACACTGTCTTTTTAACAAGTACTGATCATGAGCTGGGGCTGTTCAATTGGAAAAAGCTCTGGGGAAGTCTCTCTGTATCTAAGGGGTAACCAGAAAAAAGAAAGGGACAGACTCTTTAACACTGTCTGTTGTAATATAACAAGGGGAGATGATTTCAAAGAAAAAGAGGAGATTCAGATTGGATATAAAGAAGTTTTCTGGTGAGACACTAGAACTGTTTTCCCAGTAAGCTGGTGGAAGCCCTGTTCCTGAAGACATGCAAGGCCAGGCTGGACAGGGCCTTGAGCAACCTGATGTAGCTGTAGGCATCCCTGTTTACTACAGGGGAGTTGGATCAGATGACATTTTAGGGCCTCTTCCCACTCAAACAATTGCATTATTTCACAGGCATGCATTCTCACATTCCCAAACCAACTAAACAGTTGCTAGCTCAGGAGAAACATTCATAACTGCAGCTATGTACTGGAGCTACAGGATGAATCGCTGTCAACAGCAACACAAAACAGCACTTGCCCTGAGCTGGTCAGATTCTGATGGGTACTGTCACCATTTCTGGCACCGCACCGAAACACAACTCCACCCGGAGCACAAAAGAAGCACCAAGATGCGAACTTACACACTCCGTCTCGCTAACCAGAAACTGATGAAACCTCTCCAGCTGCGGTGACTTACGCAAGATTTTCCTACTCAGGTTGGTGTGCCACGCTAACTCCTCCGGATACCTGCAGGAGGGAAGGGCAAGCAGGAGGCAAAAGGGCGCAGAGCAGCCCGGCACAGCGAGCGCAGAGGGCCCACAGATCGCCCTGCCCCCAGCAGCCGGCTTACCAGCTCAGCGCCTGCGGCATTTCCACCTTCTGCCCGTCCACCTCCAGGTGCTGCAGCTCTCGGAAGTACTTCTCCTTCAGGCAGTGCAGGATCTCCCTGGCGTGGCTGCAAGGCGCTGCCTCAGCGGCCGCTCCCGGCCCGGCCCGGCCCCGCCCCCAGCCCCGCTCACCTCTTGTAGCCGGTGATGCGTAGCGTGGCGGGCAGCGGCTCCCGCAGCGCCGCCATGAAGGCGTCCCACTCGCCGTCGGGCACGATGCGCTGCTCCCGGTAGTAGCGCTCGAACAGCTCGTTCTCCTTCACGATCTCGGGGTAACCGCCGGCCCAGCCCTGCAACGCGCGGCTCCGCTCAGCACGCCGGCCCGACCGCGGCCCGCTCCTCTCCCGCCGCGCCTCTCACCTCTCGGTCGCCGCCGCTCTGCTCCCGGCGCTGCTGCTGCTGCGGCTGCCGCCGGCGGTCCCGCGCCCGACGGCCCATGGCGAGCAGGCGCCTGCACACCCCCGCCGTCGAAGCGGCCGTTCCGTTCCGCTCCGCTCCCTCTCCGCGCCGGCCGCCCCGCACGCCTCACGGCCACGCGCGCCCGCGAGCCGCGCGCATGCGCCAACCCGCCCCTACCCCTCCTTCCGCTCCCGACTCCTCCGCCAACCGGCGGGAGGCGGGAAGCTCCGCCCCTCGGCGCCGATTGGTCCGCGGCGTCGGTGGGCGTACCGCGGGCCGCCCGATGGATGGAGGCGCCGCGGGGCGGCGGCGGCGCGTCGTGCGTAGTGCGGCATGGCAGGCGCCGGCTCTTGGTGCGCGCTGTGGCAGCGGGCGGCGGGCCCGCGGGAGCAGCGAGTGCTGGAGCTGCTCTCCTACGGGCTGGTGGCTCTGGGCGCCGGCTCGGCGCTGCTGCTGCGCTTCATCCCCATGCCCTACGGCCGCTACTCGTCGCGGCGCTTCGGCTGGCTGCTGCCCGCCCGGCCCGCCTGGCTGCTGCAGGAGCTGCCCGCGCTCCTCGTCCCGCTCGCTCTGGCGGCTTGCGTTCCCGCCTGGCGGCTGCCCAACGCCGCGCTGCTGAGCTGCTTCGTCCTTCACTACGTGCACAGGTGCGGGGCCGCGTGCTGTCGGGTCTCGGCGCCGCGGAGCCGCGAGCCGCGAGCTGCGAGCCGTGGCTGCTGCTGTGGGACGGCGGTTCGCCGGCGCTCCTCACAGCTGTGGCTCTGAGGGCGGTAGCGTGCTTCTGGAACTGACCGCCCACAGGGGGAGAGCCAGCGGCCGCGGGGGTTCAGGTCGGTCGTTAGGAAAGAGTTCTCCGAGTGGTGAAGCGCTGGCACAGGCTGCGCAGGGGGTGGATGGAGGTGGTCAGGAGCCGTGTGGATGTGTCGCTGAGTGATGCGGTCAGTGGGCACAGCGGGGTGGGTGATCTTAGTGGTCTTTTCCAGCCCTAGTGACTGTGATTCGGCTGCTGCTTCCAGACAGTAGCCCTCAAGCGGCTGGCAGGCAGCTGGAGGACGTTCGTACCTCTGTAATCCCTGTATCGCTATAGATCCCAGTTAAATCAATAGCTGACAGGGAGTTTGGCTGCTTGTGCAGGGCACAGCGTGTACACATTCATTTGCTGTTCTTGTCTGGAGCTCTTTTGTTTGCCCGTTTAATCCCTCAGGAAAAGCCACTGGGATTTTTTGCCCAAATGGAACGGCAGCTGTGGATCTGTCATTTCTGCAACAGCTTTCTTGGGGCAGACCCAGACTGTCAAAGTGAAGCAGTTAACATAAGTATCTTCTAGGGCAAGGAGGCAACGGAGCTCTATCAAGTTACTTTCAAGCAGATTCTCTTTTCTTTCAAAGCCATGAATATTTCACGCTCTAAAATCCAAGTAGCACAGGCTTCGTAGATAGAGAAGCTATCAAAACATCTGCTAGATTAAGCTTTGCGATGAAGTAATAGTACAACCTGAGAAGCTAGGCAGGTGATTCACCAGTTGTCCTGTGTTCCAGCCTCTGCAGAAGTGCTTACGATGTGTGAGACAACACAGGTGTGCCCCTGTGCTTGTTTATGTGTTTTGTAGTCTAGCTGTAATTGTTGTTTTGATTTGTTCTGGTGTTGCAGCTCAGCAGTTTCTAATGAGTTGGCTATCTTCTTAGTATCCCATTCACTGTGTAGTGCCTTATTCCACAGAGATAAGAATGACAGAGCTGTTTGCTGCAAGGTGTCTTGGTTAGGTAAAGGATTGTCATCCACCACAGTGTCTTTCATACTGACACTGTCACCTGGAAATCCTGATAGGCTTTGTATAGGGTTTATGAGACCGGGTTCATTTCAGAGTGGTTGATTATACTACTTAATATTGAGGGACAAAGAAACTACTTAATATTGAGGGACAAAGAAACTACTTAATATTGAGGGACAAAGAAGGAGAGCATTATGTTGTGCTTAATGTCAGTTCTCTTTACCAGTCCTTTCAGAGTAATTGCCTTGGATACGAAGCACAAAATTTCTGCTGTAAGCAGTCGGGGGAGGACCAATCTCTCGTTACAAAACAAATTCAATATTTAGGTGCTAATGCAAGTGTAATTTTCCACCTGAACTGGGATCAAAGACTCTGCTGAGAATTTGGCAAGCAGGATATGATTTATGGATTGCGGGTCTGGACCTGAAAGCACCCTTTATTTTTATTTATGCAACAGATTTTCTTTCCTTCTTCAATATAGGGCACTCATATTTCCTTTTCTGATCCGGCAAGGAAAGCCAACACCATTTTTCACCTTCCTGCTGGCACTTCTCTTCTGTATATACAATGGATACTTGCAAGGTCGAAGCTTAAGCAGCTATGCAGAGTACCCTTCAGACTGGCTAAAACATCCTTGTTTCATTGCAGGTGAGTTACATTAGGAGTAGAAAATTCCCTTTATCTTCACAGCTTTTTTTATTTAATGTTACAGCGTCTTCAATCACATTTTAGAGTTTTTCTCACTTAGCATTCTGAGTAAGTTTAGTTATCTTGTTTGTGGTAGTCTAGCTGGAAGCTTTTTAATGTTTTTTTATTTTATAGCTGTGAACTGATAATTTTTTCTCCAATGTCAGTACTAGGTGAGCGTACTTTGTTCTTTAACACCAAAGTAAGAGTACATTGTTTCAGTATTGAGGCCTTAAGTGGAACTTGCTGCTTATGGGTTTAGAACAAATCAGAGATTTTCCACATAATGTATTGATTAAACTACAATTCCTTGTTTCTTTTTGTCATAGATGCTACAACTTTGTATGTGGTTGAACAGAACAATTTCATGGAGTAACAGCAGTTGATGAATAGCATTTGTAATGTCAAAAGTCCTCCTCCTTACATGAACGTGCTTTGTCAAAGAGCAAAACCGCCCTACAGGGATAAGTTGATGGGGTTGATCATTCAGCCCTAAGGGGCGGTGAGGTTATAGTTACTCTTGGAGTCAAGTATGTGATTAAAAGAGTAAGATGTTTGCTTGCAGTATTCCTCGCCTTATTTTTTGTTTCCTAAGCATCTCCTTTTACCTACTGTCAAAATTAATACAATTCTCCAAGGTAGCCTTTAAATAAGGGTCTCTGTGGACTGAAGATAAGCTGGAATATTTTGCCTTTTCTAGTGTCAGAGCAAGTCAGTGCTTGTCAGAGATTTCTCATGCCTTGTAGAGCAGGAATAAGGAAGTTTGGCCCTTACTGCAGTGTCATATGACAACAGAAGACCACTGTGCTAAATGCTGTTATGAGTGAGGTTAATCTGTTTATATTTACATTTCTTCATCTTGTGAAGATTAGGAGGAAGTACTCTACGTGCTATAAAAATGGAGGATGTGAGGTATGAGGGAAAAACTTCAGTGAGAGTCAAGCGGCTGGATGGGTGGATTTGAAACTCTCTCAGTACTTCTGAAACTCTGGTCTCCGTATGTTTGGTTTCAAACCAAAAAAATGATCAAAAGATCAGCTGGTCCAGCTTGAGGTATTCTAATTGATCACCTTACTCAAAAGGTGATCTCAATGCAGGGCTGTCAACACGGGTCATGAGGCATAAAGTAATGCCTCCTTACTGTAAGATCTTTTTTAAACACTGTATGACAAGCCTTGTTCCATGCTTGTGTTTTTTTTTTTTTTTTTTTTAAGTATTGTTTTAGAAGATTGGCCTGAAAAGGTGAAGGGTGGGGGGAAAAATGGACATTCTTGTTATACATCACATTTTATTGTAGTACTATCACTCAGTAGCTTTTTTAGGACTTATTGCAACAGATCTTTGGATGGAATTTGGTATGGGTCTGAAACAGAAGAGTTTAAGATTTGATTTCTTGTACTTGCATAACTGGGATTACAGGTTATAATTATGTGGGTTTTTTTTTTTTAATTGGAACTTAGTTGATGTTTCAGATAGCTAGGTGGGATGAACATGAAATAGCAGCCTTCAATTATCTGCAGTCTATTCTTTGTAGTTTGGGTCAGTGAGGTCAGTGAAGTGCTTTGTTGTTCAGAGTATCCAGTGTACAGTTTGACTACTGGAATTTTTCAAAGACATCTGGCAGTATGTTTCAGCCTCTAGTTAAAATGACCAAAAGAAAACAAAAGAAAGGAACAGAAGTCTGGAAAATAACAATTGAAACAATAAGAAGGGCTAATGATCTATTTCTTAGATCTTATGTGAAGTTATATGAGGAACGGAAATGGCAGTGTGTCAGTATGCAGTAAGACCAGCTAAGATCAATAACTGAAAGGTGAAATGAGATAAATTTGCACTGAAGACAGAAATTAGGAAAGGTGAGGCTAATTAACCACAGTAGTGGGAGATTGTAGGAAGTGATGTGTTTTCTACATGTGCATCCTCAGGATACATTCTGAGTGTCTGCTTGCAGGTGTTAAAGAGTTCATCATGAGAAAGAGTAGTTGATATCTACACAGGAAATTGTTTTGGAGCAGTTGCATAGGCTTTAATGTTTCCTTGTGATTTCTATGAACTGTGTTGGGCTTTGTTCAGAGCAGTGAAGTAGTCTGTCCTGAAAGAAAACAGTATATTCTGCTTCAAATGCAGTATAACACCTGATAAAACCATTAGGATGCAAAGCAGTGTGGGAACAACATTGTGATCCTTCAGCATACATCTCTTGCCAATAAAGAAGCTGTCAAAAGCAGGAGTACTCATGGTCCCATGAAGTGGTTGATGCATTAACAGGGTCCTGTGCGTGTAATCAATGCAGACAGTTAACCCTTTCACATCAGTGTGCTTTCCTGATTTGTGTATACTTCCAGTTAGTAAGTCCTTCTTTTTTCTTGGCTTGCTTTAGCTTCATCAAACTCTTGCACTATACCTTATGTCTCTTCTAATTCCTTCAAATCCCCATTCAATTGCTTTCTGATGTTGATGGCTAACCCAGTCTGTTATGCAATGTGTTCCTACTCTTCCCTGTACACAGAGGAGCTGTGGAAGGAGCATGGGCAGCGCCATTATTTGGGTCTGTGGAAGCTGGCTTAGCTGTTGACTGTACAGCATCTTGCGTTATGTATTTGTGAAACCTGGAATGGGGAGGTGTGAGTCAGATGGCACTCACCATGCTGGCACTCTGAAATAGCCTGCAGAGCGGAGTAAATATTTTTGGAAGGCTGATCTTACGCGTGCAAGAGTGATTGGGAAAACAAGAGCAGTGTGCACGCAGTAAACAGGAAACTTTACAAATGTAGACCTAGTTACTGTCCTTACGCAAGTGTTTTAGCGTTACACGAGGCCTTCCTTTCCGGGTTTAATACTGATGGATGAGAAAATCCTCTTGAATCATAGAATATCCTGAGTCAGAGGGGACCCATAAGGATCATTAAGTCCAATTCCTACATCGCGTGTCTTGAGAGGTCATCTGTATTGCATGGTGCATCCTGTGGATCTGAGAGCCTACTGAAGTGCACCAACTCCTTCCTGTTTACGTATCGAGATTCACCCTGGGCAGGAGCCGGGACGTGCTGATCGTGGTGACGTGCAGCTCTTAATTTTGTGGAGTGGTTCCATGATGGGGACATGAGAATGTGGGCAGTGCAGTACAGTGCTCCCAGAAGGCAGCATCCTCAGAATTATAGTTGCATTTCAGAAAAAAATTAAAGGATCTCCAGTTTTCTCTCTCTAGAACTGATTATCTCTTTCAGTATAGAGGTGGGCTTTTTTGTGTTAATACTGAAATATATTAATAGAAATATTGTTTACGCTTGAGTAAAGTAGTTTGTGTGCTGTTCAAGAAAGTCAATTTCAAATTAGTGTATGAATAGAAATAATGATATGCTTATCTTGTATTATCCCTTATTTTTCAAGCTGTGCTTCCATTTTATTTTCTGGCACTTATCAAGTTAGTACATAGCCACTAGTGCAAGAGAAGCAAACATTTTTTTGTAGTTAGATATAGTAGGAGCTCAATGCCCTCTGTTTAGCTTATTTTAAAAGAAAAGAAATTCAAATGATATCCTTAAAACATTTGAATAGCATTTGAGTTGCTCTGTGTATTTTTGAATCTCGTTGATATTTGAATTCGTCTGTGAATTCCTCGTGTTGATCTAATGTATCAGCATCTAATCTATTTGGAGTAATTATGCTGAAGTTATAGTTGAAAGGGTTGTGATAAATTTTAGTGTAAGTATGGCACCTGCATAGCTTGATTGCTGATGGAAACTTTCTGCTCTGTGCTGTGTGTAAGAGACGTGCTTGTTTACAGGTCTATGTTCTGCTTGTAGTGTTAAGCAGCCTGTAACAAGCTAATCAAGAAGCATTTTAAACTTAACAAGGTGAATATGGAAAGAACTTCCACACAGCAACTTCAGTTTCTCTGTAGAGCAGTTACATCCTTCTTCTTAATCTACGTGGGAGCAGGCAGCTCGGTCCCTTAGGTGAACACAGACAACAAGGGAAAGGAAACCTGGCAATCTAATAGCTAGCAGGTTCTACTGTTTTTCTGTGTATTGAAAGAGAATCATCTGAAGGACTTAATGCATTGCCTTTACACTCAGAAATTATACCTCAAGTGGGAAGTGACTTGGATTAGAAGCATGTCGCTGGTATTCTTCATAGGTTGCTCCAAAAGTAATGCCTCCTACTTATTTTTGCAGACACTACAGTGGATACAAAGAGTACAATACTACTGCTTGATAGAGCAAATTCTCAGCTACAAAACACTGTTTTGCAGTCACCACCATTAGCTGTGCATTTTCACCAGCAATGAACAAGAGTCTGCATGCCAGTGCCCCTGCAGAGGTGACCTGCAGTCACCCCTGCTGAAATGCACCACCTATCCCTCACTGTTTGGTCTCCAGAAATATTCAGCAAGTGCCCATGAACGTCAGTGGGTGCAATTTTTTTCTGCCTGGAGGAATTCAGTGAGACACCTTTGCTCCATACATAACTCCCATGTCAGATGTTGTTCTGTCAGCCTGCTCCTCTGCTGCCATCTGTTGTATGACAGCACAATGTAATGGGATATTGGTGGGCAGGTTCAGACATTACTGCCATGCCGCTATCTACCTCTGATGTCGTGGACCAAAGTAGTAAAAAGGCATTGCTGTCAGAGCAGCCCTTGTACTTGGTCCATATAATGAGGGATGGTTCTGTATTTTCAAGTTGATAGGTGCCTATCTGCAGATGAGGCTGGAAGAGAAGCAGTGTCTTTTAGTGATTAATCCAAAGCCCATTATCCCATCACTAAGGTGATCAGAATGAAATTTTCCCAGAACTTTGTTTTCACACTGCATGGAGTTGTTTGATCTGACTGTAGGTTTTTCCTTTCCCTTCCCCTTCTAAGCAGCATGTTGCAAGGTATAAATGGATAGCTCCTCAGTTTTTCTTACTGGATTTGGTAAGCCTGCTGATGAGTTAAAACAGGATAGGATACATCTCACTTGGCAAATATTTCAAACAAAGTTATGGGATGCTGGCTTTCAAAAGGTTTACAGCTTAATTTGTGGTCACAAATGAAGCTTCATAGAGGCAATATATGCCTGAGAATGCTACTAACAGCTTCTGTTCCCCAGTAGCTTCAGTCATATCAGCCTTTTAAAGTTGTTGTTATTGAATTCAAATGTTGGTGGATCTTTTGATGAGTGGTGTGTGCATAAAACAAGCACAAACAAATGGTCTTTGATCTTTCAGTATGGATTCCAACAGCTGTGTGAAGCATCTGAAGGCAAGTGTTTGCCCACATGGAGGCGTGTGTGAGGAGTAACTTATCAGACCAGACACTGATAAGTTTAATGCACTAACAGTAAATAAAGAAATATATATAATTTTTTTTTTTCCTACAATTATATGCCTTGTCCAGTGCAAGCTGTCAGTGTGTCTGGTTTTCTTTTTCTTAATGACAAGCATATCTGGTGAAGAAACTGGTGAGGGAAAACTCCATAGGCTGCATGTGAGGGAGCTTTTGTTTTTTCCAGTTTTCTCTTTCACTGTTCTAATTTACAGCTATTATTACAGTTGGAGACTTTGTGAGAGCATATTTATGTGTTACTCTTCAGTTAGTTTCCATTCAGATGGTTGAACTCCCAAACAACTTAGAGCTGTTTAACATAACCTTGTATTAGGTTAATGCATTTTTTTACTGTATACAAACTATCTTCTTTATCCCTTTTGCTAGTATTGCCACACACTTTCAAAGCAAGTCAAACTTGGGATGAAAAAATCCCAATTAAGTGCTAATCTGAGCATGCTTTCTCCTGTTTTTCTGTCCTGTATATAGTAGAAGCTAGATCACAGAGTTGCAACAAGCAGCTCTGAGATCAGTTATCTTTGTTCTGTGGATCACTGAATGAGAACAGTATTATTCAGGTTAATTCCCTATCTGTCAGGTAGAGAGAGCTATAGAATTATCAAATCTGCAGACAGTTTTGCTCCTTTGGTATGCCTCCTGCAGCTCTTTATTTCAACTTCACAGTAAATCACAGAATATCCTGAGTTGGAAGGGACCCACAAGGATCACTGACTCCAAATCCTTATTCTATGTGGGGCCATCCAGAAGCCAAACCCTCTGTCTGAGGGCATTGTATACTGAATGGTTCTTGAACTCTGGCAGCAGGAGGCTGTGGCTAGTGCCCTGGGGAGCTTGTTCCAGTGCCCAACCTCATTCTGGTGAATAATCTGAGGAAGCTGTAGGCTTCTGTGAGGCTTGCCCTCAGCCTTCTGTTCTCTGGCCTGTAAAGAAAAAAACCACAAAGGAACCTCATCTGATCCTCACACACCTTTCCTTACCTCTCCCTCTCCATATTTGTAGCCCTCCTTTGGATGCTCTCTCGAATAGCTTTATGTCTGTATTGTGATGCCTGAAACCGCCCACGTTATTATGGAAATAGGGTCTTAGCATTAGTTATCTGTTGCAGTTATCTTAAATTATTGGTTTTGATTGCAGAAAGAAATCTATTACAACCCGGCACTGAATTTGAGAAAGTGTGGCAGAAATTCTTCCCTAATCTTAAATTATATGGTTATCATTTTCACATCTTATCACTTAGTATTTGTTAATGTCATTCCTATTAATTATGCAGCACTCTTTCTGTAGGAACACTGGCATATTGTCATTTACAAAAAAAAAAAAAGTCTGAGATGTCCTTCTCATTCCTAATAAAATTACACCAGTTTTCCACATTGTTTAAAATTTTGGTATGTTTGATTTTTTTTTTACACTGAACTTAGAGGGTATGCATAATTCGTGTGTGTGCACACATAAATATGTGCTTATATTTGTATAGCAACATGGGAATAAAACTTTATACTGAAAATAGTGTTTCTCTCAAGAGATTGGCTGATTACTATGAGCCTTACTTACCCAAGAGCTCATTGTGGGCCTGTGTTGTCCACAGAATCACTAGAACTGCTTACAGTGCTTTACATTACCTATATTACTACTGCTTTGAGGTAATATGCTTAAAATGTTATCTATTACTTTGTTTTCTGAATGAGTATTTTCACTCAGTGCACTATGGACTAATATTTTGAATATTTCTCTTCAGGTTTTATAGGGTGGCTGATTGGCATGGCAATCAATATTCATTCTGATCATATCCTTAGAAATCTGAGAAAACCTGGAGAAACTGGTTACAAGATACCAAGAGGTAATAAATACATAGTGAAAGAAACATCTTTTGGGAGGGGACTTGTTCAACCTGGAGAAGAAAATATATGAGGATCTTATCAATGTACTAACTACCTGTTGAGAGACGGTGAAGATAAAGGAGACAGGTTCTTCTTCAGTAGTGTGCACTAACAGGCCGAAATGCAATAGACACAGATTAAAACACATGAAATCCTATGTGAACGCACAATTCTATTTATAAATGTGAGGGTGATCAAAGACTGTCGAGCAGATTGCCATGAGAGACTGTGCAGTTTCCATCTTTGGAGATGCTGAAAGCCTGACTGGACTTTTTTCTGGGGCTCCAGCTCTAGCTGACCCTGCTTGAACAGGGTGGAGTTGCACTAGACGACCTCAAGAAATGTCTTCTATAATAAATAAATAGTCCAGTCTGTAAATGTGACCTTCCAAAGCTTGGTATTATTTTTTTAGAGGTAATAATTTGTGATATGAGGAAAAACTTGTGATAGAAGTTTGTCTACCTTAGGAAATGGTTTCTTAGAGTTCACGTTATTTTTTCCACCAAAAAGATAAAGTTATCTTTACATGGGCACTTGGATTTGCATCTACTGCAAATGAGTATAACTGTGCTGTGAAATGCTTTTTTTGCTGCGTGATCAAGATAAGTTGTTTTTTTGATGTTATTTATCCAAATTAAGTGCCAGAATCCTGCTTCTGTTTTGTCGTGGAAGCAAAGTAATTAAAGCAAGGTCAAAACATGCCATTTATTACAGTTGGTAAATATCTCCTTGCTTGGTCCCATTGGCACAGTGCTTACTGTGATGTCAGTTTGTACACTAACTTTGGAATTAAGGTGAAAGTTCTGACTCTAGAACACTCCCATCCGGTGAGTACTCCTAATTGGCTGCAAAATATGCTTAACACAAACTGATAATTATTTATTTCGTGAGGGTCAGTGTTGAAGCACTTGTGGTTAAGATCTTTCTCTAGACCTGACAGGACACAAGAACAAAAGGGCAACACATCTGAAGCTAAAGGATAAATTTGCAATTCGAATTTTGAATAGTATTTTTCATCATTAACCGGAGATACTTCATTTCTCCAATTTATTGAAGTATTATATGCCAATGAGCCATAGGAATATTTTATGAAACTATTTAAAAGGGATTCCTTCTTTACTTTTTGTTTACAGTTCATGGTCAGCACCAGCTTGGTATCACTGTAAAGTAACTATTTACAGAGGCATGAAATCACTTCTGTTACTAAGTGTATCGGCTTTTTTTTTTCCTGTGATTTTTGTTTTTTTTTTTAAAGGATAAATGGAGCTGCATAGGAGTGAAGCCTGAAGCTGTCCTACGGCTCAAACTGCAGAACACTCTTTCTGCTACTTTAAAAAATATACTAAGCAACACTGGTGATATAGGTAGCCTTAGACTTGCAATAAATATACCATCTCCTTGACTAAGGTTCTTTTAAAATAATCCTTTCTGCCTTTAGGAGGAATGTTTGAGTATGTCAGTGGAGCCAACTTCTTTGGAGAGATCCTGGAATGGTTTGGATTTTCCCTTGCCTGCTGCACCATGGAAAGCTTTGCATTTGCACTGTGTACGCTTTTCATTTTGGGTTCAAGGGCAAAGCAGCACCACCAGTAAGTGCTTGTGTCTCGTAATTTCTCTTGTCTCTGTACCACACTTTTTTTCCATTTCAGAGATGATACCACAGAGATGTTCCAGAACAAGTCTAGTGAGAAGCTGTTACTGCAGTGGAGAATGAGAGAACACTCTGAGCAGTATTAAACACAAGATTTCAGCAGGGTAGTTAAGCATAAGCACAAAACGTACGATGAGGTGGTCAACGTAAAGGCTGTTCATTAAATGAACATAGTTCATTCTGTACCCATGAAGACTATAGATGTAATTGAGAAAATTGCCTTTACTTGATCATGCTCCATAGTCTGTAGCTGAAACTTGTTTCTGCAATATTAAATTCTTGAAAATTTAAAGGATTCAGCTACAGGCACAGTTTGTAATCAGTCAAGCATGTATTCGAAACTATGCAATTCTTTAATACATATTTAGAAGTATCTCTGTAAATAAACTGTCAGGCTGATAATGAATTGTATTCACATTTTGGCTTTCTCTTAACACCTGTTAACAGAAGAATCAGTTTGAGAAGACTTCCTTCTTGAAAGAATTCTCTTCAAGGAAGAGCACACTTAAAAGAATCTGAACACTTTAGTTATGATAACTTTCTGCTTTGGCTATTCTTCTGGAACTTTGTGGCACAAGAGAAAATACATTTAAGAAGGAGATAAATTGGAGGGAGGAAGCCACTGTTATCAAGGTGTTATGTTGTCTGTGGCTTCGTGTAGCAGAATCTTGACAACCTCTATGATTTGATGTTTTCCTGTACCTTATTTGTGAGGCATTCCAGTTCTGTTTTACCCTTACAGTGATCAAGCTGTCCTTACTATTCAACCAGAACCTTCCCAGTATCACTTGTGACTATTTCTCCTTGCTTTGCTACCTGCCACTACTGAGCAGAGTCATAGGATAGTTTGGTTTGGGAGGCGTGTTTTAAGGTCATCCAGTCCAGTTTACCTAGTCTGACCTGCTTGTAACCTCACTGCTATACCAGGTTGCCCAGAGCTTCATAGGTTTGAGTTCAGAGTGTCTCCAAGGACAAAGACTCCAGAACCTCTGAGGAAAAGTATCTTTTTCAAGTGTTTTGCTGTTCTCATAGTGAATAATCCTTTTTCATTATGTCTGGCTGGAATTTTCTGTGGCACAGCTTTTATCCCTGCTTCTTGTTTGTTTTCTTCACCCCTCTGAGAGGGATATGGCTCCAACTTCTCTCTAGTATCTCTGTGGGTAGTGGGTGACAGCAATTAAACACCCCTCTTAAACTTATTTAAACACCCCTCTTAAACTTACTCCAAATTGAGCAAATCTCGTTCATTCAATGCTTCCTCGTGTACTGTATGTTCCAGATACACAGCTGTCTTAACTATCTGCTAAACTCTTCCTGAGTTTGTGGGCATCACTGGAAGCCCAAAATTGCATGTAATAATCTAGATAAAGTTGACTAGTTGCTGAATAGTGGTGAATAAGTACTTGCCTTAACTTAAAGCACTTCAGTATGCAGCTAGCTGTTGTCACTGCAGGGATCCATCATGTTGAACTCAGTGTTCAACCTGTTCACCAGAATGTCCTTGCTCTTTTGTGCAGAGCTGGTACCTAACTAGTTATTCTATAGCCTGTAACCTGGCATGAGACCATTGCATCCCACCTGTAAGGAATTGCATTTTCACAGTAGTTTTTGCTCCATTATCATAGGTCTCCCCTTCCAGTACTTGTATGTGGAAATAACAGGGCCCTTTATCCCCTTCTTCAGCAGCCTAAGTAGCGAGGAAGGAACCAGTCAGGTTCCTCAATCTTTCCTCATGTATTATGTTCTTTGGTCTCAGATTCCATGGTTAATTTCTGTGTATCATGAGCCTTGGTAAAACTCTTTCATATTTCTGTAATTAAGAGCGTTATGAAAAACACTAAAGACTGTTACAGGATTTAATTTGTATTAAGGGAATATATATGTGTATTTAATAAAAGGAGTGTGTGTGGAGGGGAAAGCAAATGCAAAAAGAGCAAATCTATTCTAAACTTGGAATAAATGACTGAAAAGGACAAATAGTGTAATGCTGATGTCACACAACTGCAGGTAATCATGCAGTGCATGCTTTCTATAGAAGTCACAGAACTTCCTGTGAGTGTCACCAGGCAAACAGGCAACATGCATTTATTCAGTGTTGAAACCATAGCCTGCAACAACATCAAAATCAGTTGTGTGTTATTATGAATTTTCTCTGCTTATTCCAACTTCAGTCTTTCAGTTAATTACTTGCAATTTTGAGGAGCTCAGATTAACTTTTTTTCTATATTAGAAGCAGAAGTACTCGAAACTGGGAGTAAATGTGTTTGTCGTAAAGTGATATAATAGCATTTATTAGTGCAATGTGTTCTGTTTTCTTTTTTGGAAAGAAAAAAATTGTATGTGGAAAATAGTGACAGTTGTTGAAGGGAACTAGTAGAGCTACTGTGATGTTTGACTATGTGACCTCTGACTGGAATTGAGGGTTTTTCTATCCAGAGCCAGGTGTTGATCCAATGTGTAAAGTATATCCTGTTCACTTACGTAGTCATTATAAAATCTGACTTATTTTATTCCCTTGGATATTTTTTCTTCTGCTTCTAAAATATATTGTAATATTCCTCTTTGTATGTTTTTATTACAGTAGGCTGTTTCTTCCCTGGCTGCTCTCATCATACCTACTAGTTTGATTTCTCATAGTTGGCAGTGGTAGCTTTGTTTTGTTGTAGCTCACAGTCAGATTTCCTTAGGGAGTGTGGTAAATAGCAGTTTTCTATCCAGAGCAGGTTCTAAAGACATTTCTTCCGTCTTGTATTCAAAAATGTGTATTATTAACTGTACATTGCATTCGGTTTAATTAATTACTTTGACAATATTTTGAAGATGCAATACTCAACAAATTCATACTTTTCCTTTTTTTTCAGATGGTACCTTGAGAAATTTGAAGACTACCCAAAGAACAGGAAAGCTGTGATTCCGTTTGTGTATTAGCCTGTTATTTAAATACCATTGGTTGTGATGGTACAATTTTTAAATGGTTTCTTCTTGGAACAAGTAACACTTCAAGTGTTACGCAGCTGATGTACTCCTGTCACTGTGACCAGGCCTTTGTATCAGTGCTTTTCCTTGTAATGAAAACCCCAAACTCAATGGACATGATCAGCGGGAACAGAAATGCTTTTTCAGTGGGGCATCACCATCGTGAGTCTGTAAGACAAGACATCTGAATTCATATCAGGGAAACTATTGAACAGGATTTCTGATGGTTCAGTTTCAGCATAAAGTATTCTGTGTTCTCATCTGAGGATTGTGCCATGACCCAGTCACCCTCAGTGTACGATTTGGCTGCTGCGTTCAGCTTTCTGCTTGTCTGTGTATACCAATGGGGTTGATTTGATTGCCTTTCTATTCTTTCTTCCCTTTGCCCTCTGTTTCCAGGAGATCTGCTGCAGACCAAAGACATTAAATGAATATAGTTACCGTGAGATGAGAGATGTTCTTCATCCTCTCTGCACTCGTGTGCAGATATGACCACTAAAAAGATAAAAACTTAACACTGTTTACACTGATAGCTATAGCAGTGCCTTTCCCAAGTAACAGATTGCTTTTAAACATCTACCTCTCAAATTTCATAACGGTCTCAAATAATACTCAACATGTGTTTTCTGTTCATTATTATTTTTGAGGACATTATATA
The DNA here is from genome assembly GCA_023055505.1 of Callipepla californica brunnescens. Classification (NCBI taxonomy): domain Eukaryota; kingdom Metazoa; phylum Chordata; class Aves; order Galliformes; family Odontophoridae; genus Callipepla; species Callipepla californica. The sequence continues at coordinate 64,064,968 of JALIRH010000002.1, forward strand.
TTAGGGATTCTTAATACAGTCTGACATGGTTAACAGTTCTTTGTAATGTTCTGTAGAGGCTTTTACAGATTTTGCTTACTACATAGATTAAAAAAAAAGCCTTTTCCTATTGATAGTGAGCTAGATTATTTTATATAAAAAATAACTGGGAACTTACAGGGCTTGTTTCTTGTTTTATCAATATTAATTCTTGCTCTGATATATATTTTTTTTATTCTGAAGGACTCCAGCGGTATTTCAAAGACACAGTGAGATCTCAGGCATACTGACTCTTGAGATTTGCACATATTTGTGTCCTCTGCGTATCTGTGATACTAAATAACTTTTCAGAACTGGGGAAAAGTCAGTTTTTCTGCAGAAAACTTTTTAGATTAGGTTTATACTTTTAAAATATATCCAAGAAATAGGCAGTGAAAAATTGCTTTGCTACCCAAACTTCTGGTTAACAGTAGTTTCTTCCTGTTCTCCTTGGCACAGCTTATATACAGTACTTAGTGCACTGAAGCCTTGGCTACCATTATGGATTTAATCAGGGATATGAAGATGTGTAATACATTTGATTATTATTGACTGAAATAGTCAGAGGAAGGAGGGGAGCAGAACTGTCAGTCGTGCCATAGTGATAATTTGCCTGATAGCTAAGCCATCGTGCTGTCAGTTGCTCCTCATAGTGATGATGACCAGTAATGCTCTCTTCTATCATCCAGGAAGCTCAGTTGAGGGAGAATCTGGGAATATATATTCTTTTGATGCCAGTGTCAGTTGTGCATGGCTTGATTCTCAAATGTTTCAATCTTTTTTTTATGTTTACATATTTTCCTTTTTTTTTTTTTTAATCACGCTGTAATATCACACTTGATCCTAGCTGTTTTGATCACTTCACGTGTAGTCTGAAGAGAACTGTATATCCAGGATATATATCTTATATAACCAGGTATTTGTAAGCCCTATCACATCCTTGTGGCAGCTCTTAAATATTGATATCTAAACATTCCAGCTGTCAGTATTCCTTTTAGAAGAGCAAAACGCATCAACCTCTAATCTGAGTGTTTAAGTACTTGGATGGTTTGCAGTAAACTAAGAGTTTTGTTTTTAGGTTTAGTTAAAACAGCACTAATGGGACGAACAGCCACTAAGAAATGACTTGGTTGCAGCAACTTAATCTGTAATCCCTCCTGTTTTACTCCCCCTAATGAGAAGGTGAAGATTCAAGAGATATGTAACTAAATACATAGGTGATAGTCTTTCATTATAGTACAGAGGGAATTTCTACTGGTGTGTCAGTTTTGCTCTGGTTCTGTGCTGCTAGATATTTATACTGACTAAAAGTTCAACTTGTTTTGCTCAGTGTTAATTTATGGTTTGCCTGTAGCAGAATGGAGATCTGAAGCACATGGTCCTCCAAGGACCTTACTGGTGTTCTGGTTAACTGGAATATTAAAAATAAAATATATACAGAAGATTGTTCTTCCCTTTTTTTTTTTTTTTTTTCTTTTAATGTTCTAATTACATTGCTGTAATCTGCCGCAACTGAAGTACAGAATTGTATTTGAGGCAGTTTGTTCTCCTTACCATACAGTACTGCAAGGTGAACACCACTGGTGAAAATTATTCAATCGTTTTGGACTAATTCTAGACCTCTAATTTGAATGCTGTTTCTTTTTTATTTGTAATAATTCATTTTTACTCTCCTACCCTTTCAGGATCTTAGACAGAATTTGTCTGTGAGAGATTATGATATTGATAGGTCTTTCTTGAAAGAAAATACAATGTGGAAACGAACTCTGTTTTGCTATTTCCAGACAGAGGAAATATGTGTGCTCCCTATTAACAGCTATCACAGCTTCAAACAGACATCTCTACATCTTAGATCACCTACATCTTTCCCAAAGACTCCCTGGTAATAAAAACTGGAATGAAGACTTCACTGTTGGCAGTCCTTGTTCTAACTTGTGGAGGTTGGCCAATACATTTGTACCTGTGAGTTATGTATCTCAAATTAGGTCTTGAGGACTGTAGTAGTAAAGTTGTGTTGGAATAACCACTACATGAACTGGATCATGTACATTCAAAAAAAAACCACAACAAACCTATGTAGAAATAACAAGATAAATTTGTTTCATGATGTATTTTTATATTTAAAAAAGTATGTAACCAATGCTCTATACTTTCATATAACAGTGCTCCCACCACCAAATTCTTGTTTTCTTCAGGCTAGCAAGAATTGGATGCCATGTGGATCCAGGACTTACACTGGTGTGAAAGTGGAAGGCAATCAGTTGAGATGCCCAAATTCCTGTTGCTCTCAGTTTTTCTCAGAGCTATTTGCTCCTGACGAGGCAAGTGTTTGATGCAAGTTCTGAAAAATAAAATTGTGCAATAAAACAATTGCATTGCACTTGTGGGCAAAAGGCTTATTGATTTCAGTTTAATGAAACTGCTTAATGCAAATGTTGCACAATATTTTGGAAGGTAGACATTTCAAATCTTGACTGATATAATTACTATGTTTCAAAACGTTACTAGCAGAAGTCCATAAAAGTGAAGTAATTGTTCTTTCTTTCCTGTTCTTCACGTTAGATGGGTTGCCACCACGATAGCTTTCGCTTTGTGGTCCATGTAGACAGATGGTTTGCAGACGTAGCCCTATTTGCTCCTGTAGCTGAACCTCAGAGCATGCGGAGCTGCTGACAGTCCATAGGTAATATGGAGTCTGTATCATAACGTTAATTAATGTTAATCCTGCTGATTTTCTTGAATGTTTTATATATATCGAAAGAGTCTTTAAAAAAAGATACAAGTAGCAATGCAGATTTACTGATTTATTTTCAATCAAGCAATGGTATCGTTTATTTAACTTCTGTTAGATGTGAAATCTAGTCAAATCCTGTTCCGAGTTGCTTTATCAGGGCACTGCAGTTGTGGATTAACCGGGTACCTATTGCATCACAGCTCCCAGTAAGCACAGCCTAGAGCAGATACAGCAGCACCTGTGAGGATGGTTCTCTTCTCTAGTTCATAAGTTCTGCTATGTGTGAGCTACAGAAGCAGATAAGAACGCACCTCAGAGCAATCCCCAGCATATCAGCAGTAGAGGGCTTTGTCAGTTGTTCAGTTCTGCTGAATGTTAACCAGTTTTTTATTTTGCAAAAAGAAAAGTGTTGACGAAGAAGGCAAAGTCTGTGATGTTCCTGCTCTATCTGCTTCCTTGATTGAGTTGGAGTGGCTGGAAGGTGAGGCTGTTCTGTGGAGCTTCACTTTCAGTCCTGATGATGAATAACAATGATGAAAGCCAGAGACAGAAGCTATCCCTGACTTGGCTCTGCCATTTAGAGCATTTTATCAGTGTCTCAGCAAGTCATGCATCTTTGCACGTTCCTTTTTTGTCTAAATGTGTCTAACTGCACAGAGCTTAACAGAAGTGGTACCTCGATCTCCATGGTGCTGGGAATGGGGAACAAAAGAGGCCTCCTAGCCTGCTGGCATGGAGTAATGCCACACCGATCCTGGGGAGGCAGCCACCTTCCCCACCTTTTCCTGTTTAGAAATATTTACTAAAGCAGCAAATTCTGTCAGTTGTATGGAACTGGCTGGTTGGCCAGGCCCAAAGGACAGTGGCCAGATGAATATCCAACTGCTGGATGGTTTCCACATTGTTCAATGTTGTCAATAGTGACTTGAATGGTGAAGAGCAGTGCAACTCCCAGCAAATCTGCAGATGACCCAGACTATGAGAGAGTGGCCAAAGTGACAAAGAGAGCAGAGCTCCAATTGAGAGAGAAGGTTGAGGACCGGGAAACGGAAACCTTGTGCAATCCAGTGAAATGCACAGTTCTGCATAGGATGCAGGATAACTGCATGCATCAGCACTGTTTTAGATAAACATCTATAAATTTATGATGAAGAGTGAGCATAACAGACTTTTACATGCCAAGAGTTGCCAAATCCAGTAATCCAGCCACAGCTCCACAGCCTCAGGTCCAACCAGTAGCAGCACTGAGCCAATGTTCCTGGTAAGCACATACACTGCAACACAAACATGCACACACAGCTGGCTGTGTCAGACATCATAAACGGGCATGCTCAGCTCACCTGCAAAGGCATAGCACCATGTTCTCCCATTCTGGCTGATCAGGATGAAGGTCTGTTAGTAGGAATTACAAACATTTCTATGTACAGTGTGGGTCCCCTCAGCAGCTGGATGCAGGGGGTTAACCTGCCCAGCATTCTGCCCTTGGATTCTACTCTCCCTAGTTGCTGGCACCTATGTACCAATACCTGAGTTCACGTCTTGACTATAGCCATGTGCACACACAGACACACTATGAAATGCCCATAAACTGTGCTTAGACATAAGTGGCATTAAACACAACAGGCCTACCATAGATCCATGCTCTCCCCAGCAGCTGATAACGGGTCATGCAAAACTGGCCTGTCGTTCTACCCTAGCTGCTAGGATTCTGAGCCTATTCTCTGCTCACAAGTTCTCTCAGCAGCTTCCTTTTAAAAAGTAGTGTTTTGCACATATATAAGATCGTGTTGCAACTTAAGAAATAGTCAATTTATGGATAAGCTAATGAACCAATCACAAGAGGGGTCATTGGATACCAGCTATTGAAAATCACTCATTGTGCCTGGTCATCTTGAATGTTCTATTTCTTGACGAATCTAACTTTAATAATATATTTTGCTCCAAGTTGGTTTCTTTTTATCAAAATATATTTTTCTTAGTAATCTGAAACAATGCTGTAAGCAAAAAATCTATACTTTACAACGTTTGCACAGATATAATTATTGGAAGTGAAGTAGTCGTGCTCAAAAATAACTGATGCCGACTGGCAAATGCATGTGCAAGCTGAGCAATCTGGCTTCCCAATCCAGTCAGAAGTGCAAATGAGAGAGGCCAGCTGGTAAAAACAAACTTCTGTGAACTGCCCAAATGCTTTCTCAGTATTAGAATTAATCAATCATGGAATGGCTTGGGTTGGAAAGGGAAAAAATAAAAAACCCGTATCACAGCTCTTGTTGTTCATAGAGAAAGATTTCCGTAACACCGTATTTTTAGTCTGTGGGCATACAAGGATTTGTGCCTCCGTGGTCATTTTGAATGGTAACCTTTGAATGAGCCTTCATTTTAAATAAACTGATTTTGTTAAGGGCTCTCCAACAAGAATTTGGAATGGATGTTAGTGAGGTCTCCGGGTAATTTTGGTCTGTGGGAATAAGGTCTTTTACCTCCATTAACCCTCATACGCATTCCTCCAGAGAAACGTACTTCCTTTTTCTACTCTCTGCTCCAACAGCAAGGCCAGCTGCTCGGCAGCAAGGCTGGGCACTCAGCCAGAGCCCTGCTTTATCTAGAAGAGATTTCATCTTTCCTAGTGTACACTGTAAATATTTTGTGATAGCGGATCTGATTTGACGCTTTCCTGGGTGATGGATGAGATCTGCCTTGAGACATCACAGTCCATTTCTTCATTCTTGTGGGTAACTACGGAGGTAATTTCTGTGAGGCCCAAACATTTTGACCGTAATTCTTGCTGGGTTTAGTGTGGCCAAAATGAACGTGGTAGTTTGAATCGGGTCCAGCAAACAATAACGTCATGTAGTGCAAACTACAATAAATTATTCTTAGCAGCTGTGTGGAAAGCTGAGGCAGTGCTGCCTATCCTGTAGGTGACACAAACTAGGCTGAAGTACCTAGAAAAGCACTTGCACCCTGTCTCCTAGCCCTATGCCTGGGTGGCAGATCATCTCCAGCTAAGCACCAAGCAATTGAACTTTAAAGGTCAGGCTAGGTGTGCATTATGCACTATCATATTGTTGTCAATAAGAAACATTTGCACTCAGGGCAAAGGAAGGATTTTTCTTGTCACAGAGATGCAGAAAATAAGAGTGCAGCAGTAAGAAATACAGAACAACAGATTAAAAAAGTATCTTCCACATCCTCAGGACAACAGTTGTACACAGATCCTCATCACTGTTGTTGTCTCCAGTCCCAAAAGTAGCAATGCAAGGAATGATTCCAGAATGGTCTGAACTTCACAACTAAGTCACCTCTGGATTTCTCCAATGACCCTCTTGAGACATCCCAATAGGCAGTATAGAGTATAGATTGGTACTGTGTATTGTTCTCACAGTTAAGGTTCAGAACAATCAAGAGACAACTCCTATTAGAAGTGAAGAGGAGCTGGTCTCTCTGTACAAACAAGGAGCTAGAGGAGGATGACCATAAATTGCATGGCTGAGTCTTTGACAAAACATCATATGAGAACACTACTATCAGAAAGGATGGCCACGGGACAGCTTCACCTAGACCATCAAAAAGAGACGGAATCAAAAGGAGTGCTTTAAAAAAAGTGTCAACAAAGTTGTTAGAGAAACACTTTCCAAACAGTAAGTAGAATACGTGTGCAGCTGGAAAGGGCAGCAGAATGGCTTTATGCTCAGAGTCATTTCTGTGGAGTTGTCTTCATAGTCAGTTTGATTAAACTCCTCCTACCTCATGCCTGATGAACTGATCAAGTAAGAGTCAAAGACTGTACAAGAGTTATTCATTCCATGCATTTTGTTTCAATGTTTTCTCCCATTACACAGGACTCATAGGCAGCACAAATCACAGCAGTGGTAGCCACAACTTGGCTGAGTTCTGAGAATTTAGCACAATCCTCCAAAGCTGAAGATTTACACTGTGTTAATGGCTGTCACCTGACTACATGGTCAAGAGAGCAGATCCACCTGGCTGCTGTCTAATAAAAGTATTTGCCAGGAACCCTGTCTGCCACAACCTTAGGAGAAATCACCTGGGATCCACTTCATAGCTATCACCAGTTAACTCTGACTGAGGAAACTTGGTGGAGGAAGCTTGTTAATGAAGAAAGCCTGCCTCTCCAAGTTCCAAGCCAGCCCTACAGCACACCTGTCTTGTCTTCAGCGGAACCTGCTGCTTCCAGATCTGAGGAGCTCAACATACCTTTGCCACTCCACAAAAAGAATGCTGAGCAAATTCTCTTTCTGTGAGCAGAACAACTGCCTGATCTACCTGCTCCATGGCTTCAATATCACACCATTCTCTGCAAAAAAAGGGTATTTCATTGGCAGCAACTATGAGAAACAAAAAAACAGGTTCTACTTAAGGGTTGTACTGGGGGCCAGATTGTTGGAAGGCAGGCTTACGGCTGCAGGGCAGTAAGACATTTCACCCAGCCAGAAAGAACAGCAGTCATTATCAGAGCTTATCACTGGCCTCTGAGCCCTCCCCATGGCCTCACAATCTGAGGCTACTTATGTCCTTCTGGATCCTTTAACCTATGGTCCTTTACAAGTACGGAAAAAAAAAAATGAAGCTGCCCCTTTATGAATTCACAGAGTTCTTCACTGGGGCACATGGCGGCAGGAATGGCGCTCTTTCCTTGCCCAGGTCCCATGACCTGTATGGAGTGACAGGAGCTGTTCCTTTGCTAGGGCTAAGCACCATCAGCACAGGCTACCAGCAATCCTCAGCTATTTTATTCCTCCTACCTCATGGTTTTTCTGCTCTCGTCACAGTAAATGACTACCTGTCCACTGAGTACTGCCCAGTTCAGTCACAGATTTGTTGTGAAGCTGATGCTTTCTGAGATTGGGCACTGATACTATGAGCAGACTCCTTAATCTAGTTCACATGGCTGTGGAGGGAAGACTGCCATTGCAAGTAACTGTGATGCTCACTGATGATACCCACAGACAAGATAACAGGCACTGCCATCACAAGAAGGCATTGGGATGCTGTGGTTTATTTTGTTTGCTGCAGCCTTCAGGATCCCAAAGGCACATCTGCTCCACTGTATGTGTGTATGGAGACAAACTGGAGGAGCCTTGGTAAATTCCTAGATCTCTGACCGCAGTCTGTCCATGCACTGAAAAGAATGATGGTAAGTCTGTTTACCGCGACTCAAATGAGGCAGAGGATGATGTGCAGGAAAATATCTGGTTCCGCTATTGAGCTAGAAGGATTTGGTGCAAGAAAGCTGGAGTGCTGTTATAAAGTCTGGAGGAGATGTGTTGGAGTACTGTGCTGCTGATCCCTGGCCTTGACTTCAGCTCCTTCAAAGAGCAAATGGCAAAGGTGTGTGCAGACAGATGAGTCAACTTGCATGGCCACCTGGCCAACACCTCCATCTGCACACGCCACCTCCTTTGTTCTCATTCTCATCAGTCCCTATCTAATCTATCCTACAGCTGCTCCGCATTATTGTCATTTAAAAACCCTGCCAAAAATTTTTGCTCTCCTTTGATCTTCTGTACTTCTCTGTTCACTTATCCATAGGCCAATGTTAATATGGCTCATGTCGGCACTTTTATACTGGCATCAAGCTGTTTCTCTTCTGGAAATCTTCCTGAGATGTCACAGTGATTTAACGGTGACCCAAGAACAGTTGAACATTATAGCTTTGAAGGTGGAGATGCAGGACATAGAGATGGAAGTGCACTGCAAGAGTGCAGTTTCTATTTTAAGAGTAAAAGCGTATAGGTATGTACATGTGCTACCTGTAGATGAAGACTGGTGGGCAGGATTAACAAATGAAAAATAGGCAGCTGCCTGCACAAAATCAATTAGTTTCTTGAAATCGTTACAAGATCAAATATGGCTTTGATTTAGCTTGAGAGCTAATAAAACTGAGCTGCATTTTTCACATAATTTTTTGTTAACTCTGTCCATAGCCATTCTCCTATACATAATTGAATCCTCTGGGGTTAGTACTGAAGCAGCCAGTGCCCTCTTTGGTGTCATGTTAACATGGCAGATGAAGGCTCAAGGACATATCCTCACTAAAAAATTTTACATCAGATCTCTCATAGATTGTCTGGTACAACTTTGCACTTTCTTCCTTTTTTTTTTTTTTTCAGCATTATTTTTCTCAGCAGAAATTTAAAATCAACTCATCTGAAGGTAATTTTTCATTGTAATATTGTTCCAAGGAGGAAAGCATTACTTTCAGGTTCTTTTCCTAGCATAAGTTCTAGACAGATCTACTCTTTCCTTCCATTTTAAAGCATGCACATCCACCCCGAAGTGTGATCTCTTGCTCTTGCCAGGATTCACACAGCTCTCCACTGTCTCTAAATGAAAACCTAGTGAATGTAAGGATGATCTTGGATCCTCGTAGAATGCAAATAGGAATAAGAGAGGAACTCTGACTAGTTCCAAGAATCACTGCCATAAACTCGCAGTAGTGTCTCCTTAAGGAGTTCTTTCAACCTGTCATTCAATGGCAGATTATTCTTACAAAAGTAACTCTCTGCAGGGCTCTCCAATAATCAAGACATGAAGGCAGAGCATCTTCTTTCATACAGCTCTTCAGATTCCACTTAGAAAAATACTTCCAAGAGCTTCATATATATCTAGCATTAACTCCCTTTGTTTATTATCTTTCTCACAGAGAATTTTCTACACAGAAAATCATTCTTTAAGTTCTTGTTATCACAATTGAATTTCCACACTCAGATAAAGAAAGCCTGCAAGATTTAAGTCTCTCCAATTAGCAGTCAGCATTGGAAGAATATTCTCTCTTAAGAACTCTGACAAATCTTAAAGACGAGAGTTCTTAATCTCTGAGTTAAAAAACAAACCCTGTATAATCTGCATCCCTTCACACTTTCTTTCGACAAGGAAGAGAGATTAAACAGAGTATAAGAACGGTTTAAAAAATTGGATACAATAAATAAATATTTTTGTCACAGAAAACTATAAAAAAACTTAACTATGTAACTGCCATGTAATAAATCAAGATAAATTTTCACAATAAAACAGTATTTTGAAAGCAATCCTTGTTAAAGCCCCAAATATATACTGATATGCAAAATTAAGTGGGTAATATAAAGTGGGAATATTAGTTACACATTTATCTCACTTCTGTAGTAGTATTGCAAATCTACACAATGTGCGTATGACAAAAGCTTTCAAAGACGGAGTTCCAGCAAGATGTGTTGATGCACATCCAGCATTCAACACTCGTGGTAAGGCAAGAATCACACCTGTCTGTTCATGCAACCTCTCTCCCTCAAATTGCCACCCTGATTCCAAGTGTAATTGAACTGCTTGTGAACTGCCTCCCACGCTTTCTCCATTTGCCACCCAGCTTTTTAATGTAGGCAGCTAGAAAAGGGTTTTCTTGTGTATGAACATGCCTAACTAGAAGCTGCAGCTGTTCACCAGTTGATTTATCATCTGTTCAGATTCTCTGACACAAGGCTGGCTTCCTTTGTAAGACTGGGGAAGACAGAGGAGGAAGAAGAGACGGCTCATGGTTGACAGCTGTTTCAGCCTCTGCAGCTTAATTCGCTGCTGACTGCTCCTCAACACCCTAAATTTGGCTGAAGCTCAGCATTCATCAGAAAAGGACATTCAGCCAAGAGAGGAAGGGCTGAACAAACTGGAAGATTTAAAGAGGAAAAGATGACATTATTTTAGCCTGTTCAGGGTTACTTCTGCCAGGCATTCTTTAATGAGAAGCAGAAGTAATGAGAAAAAGAAGCCATTCTGAAGAAGGTAAAAAGCTGGGTTTCCAAAGGACAGAACAGAATGCAATAATGCCCCAACTCTTGCCTTGTAAGGACCAGAAACTTTTATTAGCTTGGTCTGAGAGATGAAAACTGTACATCTGCTCTCATGGCCAGAAATGTATTTTCTGGGAAAAAAAAAAAAAAGAGTGGCAAGAGTATAGCTAAGGAAACAATCTCCCCTTTACCACATCCCCAACACTTTCTCCTGGTGACTAGAGCATTAGAGCACTCTGAAGCACCTCCTTGGCTGGACAGCCTTTCTCTCATGCTCCTACCTAGCTAGAAACTGTGGACTGCCCTTTTCTCTATTGTTTTATCTTTTCAGCAGATGCATCAGGTCACAAATACTGCTGAAGGCTGTTCCTGGCTCTTCTTCATCCACACTGTGGTCTGCAAAGGCTAAGAAGGAGAGTAGAGCTGGTGAGTGTGAAGGATGCCATGTGTCAGAGCCTTGCAGCAAGACTGTGAATGGCCAGAATTAAGGTCATATGAGCCAAAGTCCTGGAGAGGTGCTGAAGAGTGTGAACTACTGGTGAGCCTGTTGGTCAACCCCTACACTGACCTGTTGGAATCACACCTGTGGCAACTGCCAACTTCAGAGAAGGGAATTAAGGTTGCGTCAGAAGTGTATGATGTATTAGCATCTTACAATTTCCAGGGGTGTAAACTGAGGCATACTAGAGGTATGAGACACTACCTGCCTTTATATGTGTTAGTGAGTTCAGAGTGTTCAGTGTTTGTTTAAAAACAGCTTAATAGCCAGCATTGGGCAACACTGCCTAGCATGTTCCATGGAGGTATTCAACTCAATTGCCATTATTTACCAAATCATAAGAACTATTCACACAATTGGAATTGTGGTCATCAGGACATCAAAGTCATCAACCACAAGGTTACCAAACACTCTGGCGCTGTCAGTGTTGCCAAATCAAAGATGCATTTGGCTGAAGCTAAAACTGAAATACAAGCTTCATCCAAGAGAGAGCTGTGGTTGCGATTCCTGTGAAAAGCAGCCAGATTAGAACAATTTATAACAGATTAATTAAATGGCCTCTGAAGTAATAAAACTACATTTTTAGTCATTAATCATATGACTTAGACTATTCCTTTTAAATATTACCTTAAAGAAACTGAAGCAGATCTAGAACATCGTGTTACTGGCATAAGACAGGCAATGCTAGTATGAAGCATTTTATTACAATGTTAATAATCTGAATTGACTATCTGAACTTACCCACAGCAAGCAAGGCATTCTGTCTTCTGAGATTAGGATCTTGTCATTATCCGGGTCCTCACAAGTTCTCCAGTGGGAAGGAAACTCTTACCAAAAAAAAACCAAAAAAAAAAACCAAAACAAAAAAACCCTTTTTTCTCACAGTCACAATATCTCACATTCACACTTTCTGAGACTTACCTTCAGTGAGTAGTTCAATTCAGGAAAGGACAACTGAATTAAAACCAACTAGTGTTTTTAAAAATCAGTCCTTGCAAAGGAAATTCTCACTATGTTTACAGGGAATGCCTTATTTTAAGGAGAAATATGCTTTCCTTGATTACCTAGTCTCCAAAACCTTTCAGTCGACCCAGTAAAATCGTCTGTTTCCTTCCCTCATTTCCTTCCCAACTTTTCTTTCCTACTCTTCTCCCTAATCATTTGCCATGGAGTTCCAAGTATTTTGTAAGTCAGTAGATTCCATAAATTCTTTTATAGTGACTGTACTTCTTCTAAACTTCCAAAAGAGGACCCTGAATTGTAATATTTAGCACTGGATTCACAACCAAATTATCTTCCAAGCTCTGATTTTAACTGAATCTCTCCAAGCAGAATTTCAGCAAGCACAATTACTTTGGCTGAAAAGTGACAAATTATTATGCAAAGATGGAAGGCTAATATGTATTATGGGACATAATACCAAGAGAGGTTATTTTTCAGAGTGCAATTGCCTTATAAATTTAGATATTAACAACATAATTAATTATATTAATTAAAAATCTAGCTCAATTATGTTCAGTTGCATTTGGTTCCAAAATCATTCTCAGCGTCCTAAAATGGGGAAAGAATGAGATGGCCAACCCCTTTTTGATCAGAAGAAACACAAATAGCAGGACACACACTCATTACTTTCTACTGCCTTAGCAACAGGTTACAGCATTTATGTGAGTTTTGTTTGCTATATGTAAGATTGCATTTTGGATACAAGATAGTTTTAAACAACAGAAGCAAAAATTACGTATTTTGATTTCTTAATGGATAAATTAGGAACAGAGGAAAGCAAGACCTGGCAGTAAACAATAATTTCCTTCATCCCTGTGCCACGAGAAGCTATTCGCTTTTATCGATTCACAAGTTGAACACTTTGAAAGGAAAGCATGTAATGCCTCCTCTTCTGCAGAGATATTTCACTAACTTGCTGCAAACTTCCAAGAATCATTGTGAGTTACATGAGTAGACTGGTGTATTAACAAACAAGCCCATTTCTCAGAGGAGACTTACTTCTTCATATTCTTAAAATGTGGAGTAAGTTTTAAACTCTGAGTAGGCTGTGACCCCAGACTTCCACCCTATGCCCACTATTACACTAACATGGTATTTGCTGGATTGATTCCATTGACAAACACATGACTGTAGCATCAGAAATAATGAGTATTTGTAATGTTAAAACTAGTGAGAATCAAAACCTTCTGAGGAGAGTGTAGCTACTTTGGGAAACAGCCTGACCCTTCCAAGACTGTACTGGGACTGGAGATTTTTAGCATGGACATGGGAGCTTGAAGTGGTGATCTTTACCTACATAGAGCTATAAGGGTTAAGACCTGGGCTCTGTGGGCTCCTGGGTATTCAAGTGGATCCACAAAGCACCTGTACTATCAGCACAAGACCTAGTGTGGGGAAATACTGCTGGTCCTCAAACCCTCTTACTAAATCTGGGTCATCACGGAGGCAAGAATGCAAGGTACTTGAGGATAAAAGGAGACCGTGTAATTCTGTGGTTTCTTTCTTATGGTACACATATGAGAAGAATGAAGTTGAGGGCCCTGTTCCTATGTCCCCAAGTTGAACTAAAAGCAAAACAAAGCAATCCCAAATCCTTTGGGAAGACGAACTGTAAAGCCAAGGACTCCAAGCAGCTGTTGTCTAACTGTACACCTGGTTGATCTATCAAGTCAGAAGAGCGATGTGGTTTCATTAGGTGGGAACTGTGGTGAATGCGCTCTTACAGGAGACAAGATCAACGTTTCCTTCATGTGGTTTGGCTTCGGTTAGTTGACTTTGTACTTCTAAGCATAGCTTTGTCATGGTTTTATGATTTTTGGTACTAGTATTCCACATCATAACATCATGTAGTCCATTAAGAGTCCATAAAACCATGACAAGCTTGCACGTTATTCCTGAAAACAGATCTGTTTTTGAAGACTGAAACGACCGTCTGTTTGACTTCCAAGCTCTCGTCCCTCCAGCCAGCTTTCCCTGAAGCTTAAGGGCAGAGTTAGGGAACGCGGCTGCATGCATCGAGCACCGTGATAACAGCATCGCTTTAACAACGTTCTCCGCTAACAAACGAATCTCGCTCCCTCCTCCCGTACTCCACAAAGTTAATTCACGATGCACGCCGGATAACTATCGCTTTTTGCCCACGACTGAAACTCCGCAGCCCTGAAGCCACCTCCCCCCCCTCGGGGTTACACACGGCGACCAACGGCCCCCAGCCGCGGGAGGGCCGCTCCCCGCATGCGCAGTAGCCGCCGCACCCCTCCTCCCACCCGAGAGCTTCCGAACCCTTCCGAAGCCCCCATCGGGGCACGCATGCGCGCTGGGCAGCGAGCCGTCTTCCCGACGTCCTTCTATTCCCCCCCCCCCCCTCCGTCTCCCCGCGGATCCCGCGCCCCCTCCCGAGGCCTGCAGCGCGCATGTGCGGTTGCCAGGGCGGCCGGCTGCGGTGAAGGTTTAAAATCGGCGGGGCATGCGCAGCGCCGGTTCTGGCTCTGGCGAGGGGGACGCCACATTGGATCGGCGCGGGGAGCGCTCCGGGCAGCGCCGGGCCGGTACGGTGCTCGCCTCGCCGGGCCGCATGCCGCTGCTCCCGGCCCGCGCGTAGCGCCGCTCCTGGCCCGGCGCGCTGAGGCGAGCGGCTGCGCGGTGAGCGGGCGGCGGCTCGGCGCTCTGGCCGGGCCGTGAGGGTCGGAGGCGGGCGGGCGTGGATGGATCCCCGCGTGGCCTGGATCCAGCCCGAGCAGAAAGGCCCCGCGAATGCGCTCTGGATGCAGATCTGGGAGACCTCGCAGGGCGTGGGGGGCCGCGGCGGCGGGGCCGCCTTCCCGCACTACCTCTGCCTCAACTCGCCGGCGCTGGACTCGGCCGCCGCCGCCTCGCCGCCCCGCGGACACGGCTGCGCCCGGCTCGGGGCGCCCGGCGGCGGCTGCTGCTCCTCGTCCTCGCCGCCGTCGCCCTCGCCGTCCCCCCCGGCGCTGCTGACCGGACTCGTGCCCGCCGCCGGCCCCGCGGCGGTGGTGAACGGCGGCGGCGAGGGAGGGCGGCGGCTGCAGAAGTCGCCCTCGGTGTCTTCGTCGTCCTCCTGCTCGTCGGTGGAGTCCGGCACCGAGAGCCCCGGCTTCTCCTCGTCGGGGTCGTGCGGCGGCGGCGGCGGCTCCTCCTCTTCCTCCTGCGGCCCCCGGGCGCCCGCGGCTCCTCCCGGGCTGCCGGGCGCCGGCGCCGGGCCCGGGGAGTTCTTCAACTTCCACGAGAGCGGCAAAGCGAACGGCGCGCACGGGCACCACCCGGCCCCGCACCTCTCCCGCAGCCCGCACCCTCCGCCTCCGGCTTCTCCCCAGCAGCACCAGTACCACCCGGGCCGAAGGAAACGAGAGAACAAGGCCAGCACCTATGGCATGAATTACCTGCTCTCCGGCAGCCGCGGCGTGGCCGTCGCCGCCTCCCCGCGCCAGCCGCCCCAGCCCGCGCTGCAGAGCCCCGGCACCCCATGGAAGAGCAGGAAGTACAGCCCGGGCGTGCAGGGGTGAGCGGCTGGGGGTGGGTGGGGGAATGGGGGTCGGGTGCGGGCACGGAGCTCTTGGAGCACCCCGTGGCTGCGCCGAGGGGAGATGCAGGCACAGCGGGATGGGCCTCCCGCCGTTCTGAGCTGAGAAGTGTCGAAGGGCTCCTGCAGAAATCAAAGCGTGGAAGTGCAGGGGTGGTGTTCCAGAGGTCCTGAGCTCGGCTTGGAAGGGTTTTGTTCAGTTCGGAGGAGATCAAAGGAAAACCTTGCGCTAATTTTTAATTGCCCGTTCTTAGGCTGGAAGAGGCTGGCTGCTCGGGAGTGTGTTAAGAACACCGATGTGGAGGGAAGTGCCCGGCTCTGGCTGAAATAAGTGTCAAAGTCAGCGTGGATTTGATACATTTTTGAGGGATATACTCTCTCTAAACTGAAACCTTGGCTCCCAAAACAGGACACTTTGTATAAAGTTTATCCTCTTCTGTGGCCATTACTTTCTCGTAGAAATAGTTAGCTGGAAAGGCAGAGTTTATTCAGATGGTTTTATTGGAGTTTGAGTGAGGCACCTCTGGGGCACGCCGTGAGATGTCTTCCAGCTGTCAAACTTCACTCAGCCAAAGGATAACATTGCTTTCTAAATTTAAGGTTATCGTAGAGAGGAAGTGCTCGCTACATTGAGTGACTGGAGGAGATTTCTCATGGCATTTTGAAAATATTTGCTTTGAGCTTAGAAAATCCAAAGCTCTTGGACATGTGTGAGTGAAGGCACTGCGTAACTGTAGAAGGAAATGGATAACAGGGTGTGCTGGAGAAATTTCAGTGAGAGCTTTACTTGAAGGATGGTGTGCTGCTGTCAGACATTGGGTGCTCTGATGTGGTTCTGAAGTGTTAAAAGATGCTTTCAGAGATGGGTTTTTGCAAGCCACAGCCTGTCCTGACAGAAGTCAAGGTCTGACTGTTCCTTCTAATCCAGAAACGATGCTGAAAAGGAAAGTTCCTGGCAGGCAGTGAAGATGTATGTATAAAGTTCTAATAGTATATCTAAAGCAGTCCAAGATTTTTTTTCCATTTCCACAGATATGCAGTGGAATGCTTAGAACATCTTAATTTGTGTGTGTGAGGCAAGTTAGCATCAGTGATGGAACTTCTCATGGAAACAGATGAGCAGAGTTATAGCAGACTTGCAAATCCAGGCACTACAAGTTCTGTTCTCTGGTTATTAGGGTGGCACCATTTCTGTTAATGAAACACTTATCTTTTGTCTTCTGGGCTTATATTGTTTAGCCAAGTTTCATCTGAGCTGTTCAGTTGCATAACACGAGTGGTCTTTTGCCGAGGAGTCAATGCAAACATCTTGGCTACGTGTCATTGACAGTGGGAGCTGGGTTGCTTCCTGTTCTTGTCAAGGATCCGTGCTAGTACAGTGAGACCTGATGATAGTAGAGGGTCGACAGGACAGGTAACTACAACATGTGGTCGTGTAGTTCTAGATTGTCCCGTGATCAGTTTGTCAGATCATTAAGCTTCACAAAAGCTTGTGTGTACGGCGTGAGTGCCATAGATTTGCATGGAATGGCAGGGAACTAGTGCTAGAGGAGAGCATGGAAGCTGAAACTGTAGGCTTATGTAAGAAGCAATTCCTGCCTTAAGCTTAAATTTTTTCATGAAGTTCTTCTTCGTGTTATTTGTATCACAGACCTTTAGCTAATGGAGAGGCTTTAGGTGCCTGTTTTCTGCAGTAGTGCCCGTCGTTGGGCTTAGTTTTCCTGAAGCCAGGCTAGCGTATTATTTGGCTGTTCGAATAATGATAGCAGTGCAAAAAATATTGGAGTGGGAGCATATTCTTACAGTGGTTTCTTCTGGAGCATTTACGTTTGCTACTTGCTGTCTAGCATGACTTGGAACTGTAAGCCTAGCCCTGAAGCATCGCTTCTGTAACACTGTGGTGGTCTCTTGGCAGGCAGAGCATCTTCAGTGTGTTGAAGTGCTGTGTGCTGCTGTCTAGTCAAAAAATGTGATCCCCACAACCCTCAGTTACAGGCTGCTTTGGACATAAATGGCAGCAGGTAGGGCTTGATTGTAGATGCTCTTGTGCTCCTACTATACATGAATGTAACCTGGTAATGATGTAGGGCTTACTTTGCGTGTGTACAGTTCTTTGCAGAATTTAAGTGATGTAGAAAAAACAAGTGATAAGCAGTAACTCAGGGTTATGTAGCCTCTTTTGTGAAGAGGCACAGAAATGCTAGGCCTTGCTTGTTCTCTTCTAGGATGCAGTGGTACTTTTGGTGAAGTGCTTTGAAACAGTACTGTGCTATCTTCAGTTTCTCATTCACAGCTGGACATGATATAGCAGTGCATGTCATGGCCATTTTATCACATGGACCATCTTCAGTGTCTCTGTGATGGTAAGTGTGGTGATACTCAGGAATGCTGTATGCTGTAAGGGCTGTGCTTTGCTCTGTCTTATGGCATTCCTTCTTCACCAGTGCACTCACATCTGTTGCTCTCACCACCTTCTGACAGCAGCATGCCGATCTTTGTGTTGTAAAGGAAATGAAGCCTCTCATAAAACAGCGTGAGAATAGCTATGCTCCGTTAGAGTTTATCTGAAAGTTGTGCTTTAGCTAGCCCCAGATTGACCTTTATGTTGTCTTTTGCCAGATGTTTAGAAGACAGTGAGGAGGATGAAGGAAAGCCTTATTTGTTCTAGTGCATCAGAGGAGTGATTAATTTGGCAATTAAATGCCCAGAGTTAGGTTGGGAGTGCAGCTCAGAACAGAGGACAAATGGATTGATTTCAGATGTGATGAAGATAAGTGTGCCGTACTGTTATTGGGTTAGCTCAAACTGCTGTGACAGTTCAGAACTACAAGTGATTTTTTGGTAGCTGAAGTACATCAAGTGGTTTTCCATTAGGTGTAGAATTGTATTAGATATCCTTTGTGTATTGAATTAATACCTTTTTTCTATAAAATCTGTATTTGAAACATGAGCATCTGCAGCATTTAGAGCTAATCTGAACTTGTCATGGATGGCTGTTGCAAAGTTTGCAATGCTTGTGTGAACAACAATGTGGTAGTTTCTGTGAAGGCATAGTTAATAGTTTGAGTAGTAAAAAATTGTATCTGTTTTAATCCTTTGCTTTTCAATGTGAATGTAGCCAAGTGAATGAAGAATTGACTTTTTAGCTGTTAGGAGCCCATACTGCTCACAGCTTAGTGCCAAGTGTTCTGATTCACTGTATTAGTGCTGAATACCTGACATACCAGTTGGTTTGTTACAGTGCTGTGCAGAAACAACAAAGTGGCTTATCGAGGGCTGGTCTGAGTTAGGATGCACTGAAATGGTTCTAGGCCTGCACTAATAGCTTCGCATAGCATCTGGTGCCTTGCAAAGCTGCATCCATTTCACCCCCACAGCAGTTGTCTTTAATTGTCTCTTGTTATGTTCTGTCTCGAGTGCTGAGGTATAGACGCCTCCACGTTTGATGAAGCTGAAGGAGGATTCATGCTGGCACTGTCTGGCTGTGGTAGCTGATGCCCAGGAGGTGTTCTTAGGAGTGAAGTAAGGTTATGATGATGCTTTCCCAGACCACTTGTTTCCACAAAGTTTCAGCAGCTGAAGGACACTGCCTACTGAAAGTCATGTTCTGAAATTCATTTGTGTAGCTGCTGGCTGTGGAGGTTCTTAGTCTATATCAACCCTAAAGTTTTGCTTTTTCACTTGTGCTAATTTTCCTTTTTTTTTTTTTTTTTGGCTTTTATGATATACTGCTGAACTTTGGTGGAGGAATGTAACTGAATTTTGTGCAGTGCAACTCCACTGTTAAAAATGCTTTATGTTTGGAATGTAACACAGCTCCAATTCTGTGTTTCTAAACTCTCGCCTCTGTTGCTGTCAGGGCTGGACACTGGATGTTTAGGAATGCCGTGCGAACAGCCTCTTCTGCAAATTCATGTTCTCTTGTGCTGTGGCTGAGCTGAAGAAATGCAAACTTGAGAAACTGTGAAGCCTTTTCTGTCTGCACTTGGGAGTATCCAGCGCTGATGAAGGATTTGTGGGGCTCCCAAGGGTGTTTTTCTCACTTGAAGTCAGTGATGTCTTGCTATAATGCCTCCTAGTAATCGGCACGGTGTTCTGTGCTTTGTCCACACTGTTAAATCATTGGTGTCTGTTACAGATAGCTTTACATGGGTACCTGTAGTGAAAGTTTTGATAGAAGAGGCAGGCATTGTTGCCAGTTCAGGATAGATTTTTTGTTTCATCTGGCTTTAGGATTGTACTGCCTAGTTCTGCCCTATACTGTAAAATGCAAGGATAAGGGCAGGAGTTAGTCACAGTAAATGCCTGGAGGGAGTCTTGAGAAAGCATCAGGAAGCGGTTGAATGGATTATTGTTTTCATGCCTGGAGGTTGGTATGCAGCAGAGTTCAAGGCTGCTGCATGAGTTGTCACATGAATAGAGTGCCTAATACTGTTTTTGCAGACAACTGAGCTGACTAAGGTGAACCTCAAAAGCTCTCCTTGCAGAGTGGGTGCTGAGCATAGTTAGGCTGAGGTTTTCAGTAGTGGAATGAAAGGAAAGAGCAGCAGATGGGGATGTAGTGGAGTTCGGAGGCTGAGTTGCAATGGTATAATGTGAGAAGAGGTGCTCACATGCATGTAAAGGAGAGCAGGACGTGTTTGGAGCAGTTAAATCCTGGTGTCAGCTTCATTTTACTTCTCAGGTTTGCAGGTTTTTGGCAGTCATGGTCATTGGCACCGAGGACAAACAGCTGTACCAGGTGAGACCAATAGAGGCCAGTGCCAAATGTTTAGAGAAGATTGTGATGTCATTGTAAGCCTGTGTTGATACTTTCTGGAGTAACTGCATATTTTAGTGATCAGTGGCTGCATTAAGTTTGTTGTGGATTTTATGTAAGAGTTTGATTCATCTTGAATGGCTGTGAGATTCTGGGATCAGCAGTGTTCTGTGGCACGGTGCTCCTCAGGCAAGTTGTGATTAAAAATCATTTTCTTTGTCCTGTCACTTGAGTTGCTAGTTGCTGCTGGTCACGCCAGGCAGTTCAGAGGCACTTTGCATCTGACTCAATCCAGCCTTTTCCTTCCTTCTTCCGCCTGACTATTGTCCACATTCTAGTCTATAATCACTTCTGTTGAAGCTGTTCCTTGCCTCCAGACATCTGCCATCTCTGCACAGTCCTGCTACATCTTTGGAACTCGGGACTAACTAGACCTTCATGTAATAATTGTTCCAGCTTTCCTGTACCTCGTTGCTTTCTATCTTGTTCTTTGTTTTCTGGCAGTGGACTTTGTATGTTTGTGTACTGAGCATTGAACAGATGCATTTGTGGAATTTTTGCTGGTAGAATTCGATTCTCAGTATTGAATCCTCCATTGCATCTATGTATAGAGATAGGATAAATATAAAGCACAACGCAGGAATATGAGAAGGTTGTCTCAAATTTTGACTAATAACTCACTGTGCAGACTTTCAATGTCCTGCAGTTCTGCAGCAGCTTATTTGAAGGTAAGTGCTGCATCAGATTTTTCTGCTTTACTCTGTTCCTTTTCCAGCTCACAGATGAGGATATTGAATAATAATACAGGGCTCTTCAGCACTTCACTGTTGACTTTTATGCAAGACTTAGGTTTCAGTAACTTGTCCATTCAGAAACTGTTTTCTGTACGTGAAGCTCTTTCCTTCAGTCTCACATCAGCTGCTTTTCTGCAAGTTTTCAGTAGGATGTGGACTTCAAATGTTACTAAGTAGGTAATAGGATTTCCTTTGTGGTTCACTGATTCTTGCAAGCAATTCCTAGTGGTTTTCTCTAAGACACTACTTCCTTTTAAGAAAGCTGTGTTGACTTCTTGATGTAGTCATAACTATTTATGCATTGCGCTGATTCTACGTTTTTACTAGTTAGGCTGTAATGAGTGTCAAAACAAATTATTTAAAATAAAAGAGAAGGAAAATCTTAATGTTCTCCTCATACAAATGCTTCTCCTTAGTTAATTTATCTTTTCCTGAGTGTAGGTTTATCTCATTATGTTTTTTCTTCTTAATATTTCCTTAATCTTCAAGTCTTGTTTTTCTGCTTTACATGGCTTCAGATTTCCAGATTTTGGAATACTGTGACAAGGACTTTTTTCCCCTGGAATCTGATGAGCAATGTATGCTTCTGCCAAACAGCCAGTTTCTCTTCAGTATGCTTTTCAATACCTTGTTCTTTTGGTTAAGATTCTTCTGTTAAGAAACTTCCTCATTTTTATAGTACACTGCAGTAGCACTTCCACTCAGAAAGGGCTTTGTTGACCTGTGGAGGTATTCAATGTGTAAGATTTGCTGCTACACACATCTGTGACACATAGATGTGTTTTAAATTATGTTGTGTGCTGCTCAAGACTTATCTTGCATTGCTTTGCTGAAATGTTACAGTGGCTTGCACTGTGCAATAAATACCTGCTATGGGCATAATTAGTTTCTCATCACTAATGTTTCTGCTGTTGCAACCTTTCTGGCTTGTGTGGGGTATTAATCACTTGCTATGTTTGGGCATTTGGAGGAGAACAGAATGAAGGCAGGGATTGCAGTGTTTAGCAGTTCGATTTATTGGCATAGTGTGCTTGCTGATGCAGTTCCAAGGTTTAACATATGGTAAGCTCCTTCGTTGATGCAACAAAATAATGTGGTGTTTGCTTGGTGTTGTGGCGAAGACCAGCAGCCTGTCAGGAGTAATGTACAGCTGTTCGGAAGCATGCATAGCAGATCTATTTTGTCATGCATCAACTTGGAGCTGCTAATATATCAGTTTCTTTTCTCGTTCTTAGTGTAACATAGCTCTCAGTGCAGTGTAGCTTTCTAAAGGTATATCCAGTCATTAAGAAGCAAATTGATTGAGTCTTACTGAATTGATATGCTTTGAAAAGCAGATTAGGTTTTGATTCTTTTTCTCTAACGAAATGCAGTCACATTCTCTTTAAGTCTGGAAGTGTGCAGCATAAATCATCTGGTTTGAAGTGTAGAGCAAGCTTAGTTTCTTGAGTGCTTGAACTGCCAGATGCTCTTAAGGAGTAAAATATAATCAGCCAGAAACTCTGTCTAAAATTAGGACAGGGTCTGACTCCCAAGAATTTGGGGCAAAGGAAGCTTAGAGAGGAAATGAGATCTCTTGTGGAAAAGGTGCAGTAGATCTTAAAGTGTACTCTTTATTGTATGGATGAGAACAAATGTACTTTTTTTTCTCCATTCCTCTGAAATTCTGTATAGCTGAGAATTTTCCTTTGCTCTTCTGGGTTTGCTGCCTTCCATGCAATTACAGTGCTAGAAGAAATTGTCTGAATTACGTAGTAACGTGACACCAGCTTGCAGCAATGCTGTGTGAATGTAGTACTATGTTTTTGTAGCTTATCTAATCTGTAAGCATAGAGTACTGTTACTTGAACACTGATGGTAGTGATAAAGGCTGGTAGATCAAAGTGTGGGCACCTGATGGGTGTAGAGTGATATGTGATGAGATGAACTGCAAGCAAATATCCTCTGTTTAGTTATAGAGCTAGTTCTGAAACTTTTCTAAGTACCTTCAACCTAGATTATATTGATTTAAAAAAAAGAACTGCGTCTGAGAATTTACTATTGTTTCAGTTGTGTATATATTTCATTACATTATCTCGACTGTAGCACTGTTTTAACAAATGAGTGCATTTAGTTGCCTTAGTTTGGTTTCACCTGGATTTCCATTACAATACAGCTGTGTGCTGCTGTAGTTGTGGCTGAAGATAGAGTACTTCAACAGACTACTGAAATACACACTGTGTCTGCTGGAACTTTCACCATTTAAGCTCAAAGCAGCCAGTTCTTCAGGCACACTTATTGGTTGTTACTTCACTGAAAACCTATTTTGTTGTTTGCAAACGTTCTTTCAATAAAGCTTCTCTTGAAATGCTCTCTTTCCTATGCAACGCTAATGTTGCACACATGCTGCAACTGGCATTTGTTCTTCTGTAAGGATTCTTGGCTGTTTCCTTAGACTACTCATTTAGAAAATATCCTTTTAAATAAGTGAAGAATATATTTTAAGTAACAAGTTAAATGTAAATGGTGTGGTCATGTGTAAATCTGGGAGTAAATTTGTGTGCTTAATAGCTCAGGCATGAAAAGAATATGCTTACCTGAGGGAGGATGTCTGTAGCTTTTCATTCATTTTCTAGTTTGTTGACGCAGTTTATGATTTTTGTTTCATTACCATGAGGTAATGAATGCTGCATGTATAATATTGCTTGCGGGTACAGTAAGTGATCTCTCTTAGAAACCTCCCTTTAAAGAGAGGCATTACAAAAATCTGAGGACGTATCTTCTCAGTCTTGTTTTCACCTGAAGATTAGAAGTGTGTCTTTGCCTGTCCTGAAATGGTAAAAAAGGGAAATTTTTGGTGATCGAGGTGTATGTTCTGTTGTATGTTCAGCTGTAAGCAGCAGGTGTTTACTGTGCAGTGATGGCAACATTGTGGTTAGGTTCCTCCTTGATGTTACCGTAATGGAGATAGTGTAGCAGGGGCAAGTAGCCACTCTTCTGCATCCCTGTATTTTAATCTCTTTCACTCTCACTAGCATGGCTGTTACATTTCACTAGCGAAGTTAGGTTCCAATATTTGTATAATTATGATTTTTTTTAATCAATTAATATGCGTAGCTTTAAGAATGCGGTATTGCAAGAATCATAGTCAGCAAGAGTCGTAGGTACAGGGTGGGATGCTATTGGAGCCTAAACTTCAAGAAGCCAGAAGGAGATGAAGAAAACTGACTCTTTTTTTTTTTTTCTATCTCCCTTTAACATATAGCACATGTTATAACTTGTAGGTACCTCAGGTGCTGCAAATGGAGATTTTCTTCTTAGTTCCCAAAGCTGTACGCAGTACTCGAGGTGGAACCTCACCAGTGCTGAGTACCGAGGCAGGATTACTCCCCTAGTCCTGCTCACCACTCCATTCCTGATACAGGCCAGGATGACATTGGCCTTCTTGGCCACCTGGGTGCAGTGCTGGCTCATATTCAGCTGACTGTCCATCAGCACACTGTGGTCCCTTTCCAGCCACTCCTCCCCAATCCTGTAGGGTTGCCTGGGGTTCTTGTGACCAAAATGCAGGACCTGACCCCTTGCTGAAACTTGAAGAGTTACAAAGATCAGAGGAGCTGTGTGGGCAAAATACTTATCTGGAGTCTATCCATATATCGACTACATGAATATCATGTTGTGGTTTGTTTTTATACACCAGATAATTCCCTCAGCTAGTGCAGAGCTTTCTCTGGGATTGGTCCTGAGTAGCATGCAGCATCTGGCTCTGTGTATAACAGAGCTACTTTTTATGTAGCTGGTATTCCAGTAATCTTGAGCAGAGAGGTTTAGAAAATACCAACTACAATAATACTCAGGTTGAAATAACCATTTCAGTTTTGAGAAGCATCCCTATGAAGAAGCCAAAAGAAGTGACTAAGGTTGAAATGTTTGAAAATGCTGTGTTAAGGTGAAGTGTTGTCATGCACTGACTCTAAAGATGGCATTGATATGTATCCAGAAAGAATTAGACCATTGTAACACAGCTGATTTGTGTGAGTAAACACAAAGGAGCTAGTGCAAGCCTTAATGAAGACCTGTGTGACAGCTGCCTTCAGTTCCTTGAAGGATATGTAATAATCCGTACTTGTGTGGTCAGGGTGATAATGGGGCTATTGGATTATTTTTTGGAAGAACATTTGAGGTTTATTTTTGAGAGCTTTAAAAAAAAGTCATAGGTTTGCTGAACTTACAGGCTAACTGCTTAGAAGTAACCAAAGGAAAGAATAAAATATTCACATAATAATAATGAAGGAAGAGTATTGGTGGAATTACTTAAGACTTGGTTGCTTGATATATTCATAAATACCTGGAGGGAAGAAATTAATGAGAAAAGAGCAGAGCACTAAGTAGAAAGCCAGAGCTGACTGCAGACGGTTGCAGTGGGAGTTTATTATTCATTAGGCTACTGAATTGCAGATGAAATTAAATGCTGGTAAATAATGAGACACAAATACGAAGAAAAGTAAATAAAAGGCATGTGCCAAGTGAGTGGACAATTTGTGGTAATTGTTCAGAAAAAATCTCAAAGCTCCTTCAGAACAATTTCTAAAGAGTAGCTCTGTGCTCAGAGATCCTGAAATAGCAGTTAGTAGTAATGGACAATAAAATAAGCTTGTAATGGACAATAAAATAAGTGTGCCATGGAGTAAGTGGTGTGTGACTGGTCACCTGCCAAAAGTATGGTGCAACTGAAAGTGAGCTGAAGAAAGTCAGCAGCAACCAAACTTCGAACCTACTCCTGTGAAAGGACAGAAGAACAATGAGGATTGTTAGCTTGGGGAACAAAGCTTGTGGATAGGGATGAGTGAATGTGAATTTTGTGTCTGCAAAATGTTGTTTGCAGATTCGCTGCCAGTAGTCACATTTTTCCTCAAGAGAAAGAGCACCAAATAAAATAATTCACAGACAGCAGTTTAAAGTAAAGCACTTGTTTACTATGGTGCATATTTAACTTGTCATTAGAATATTGTAAGTGTCAGAAGCACAAATGGACCAAAAAGACATGGAGAAATCCAGAAGTCTTCTGAGTTGATGCACATTTGGCATCCACTGTGCAAGTATGTCAAACTCAGTGGAGGCATAGAAGAATTGTGGCAAGGCAGTTGAATAACTGCTTTGTTTTCTCCTGCTTTCACTTTTTATTTGCCTACCACTTATAAACAGGACAAGAGGAAGCATTTAGTTGGGCTTCACTGCTGTGTTAAGTGTGCTCAGTTACTTCCTTCTCTTTGGGGTGTGAGGGACTATCAACCCTCCTAGAAATAAAATGAATATGTTAGTTTGAACCTCCTGTCTGCCTCTGAAATTTTGGAATGTGTTCATTCATCAGGAAGTAGAAAAATTTAGTTTGTCGACTGTACTTAAATGTTTAGCTGTAGATCAGCAGTTTAAGAGGCAAGGCAAATGATAATTCTAAATTAGTACTTTTTAAAGTTTCTTCATGCTTTATTGTTAAATTCTTGCGTTTGGAAAGGAATTCTGGCCCTTGAGTGTGAACAGTGACTTCCAAATGTGGTCTGTTGTAGGATGCCTGATAGGATAGGAATTCTGTAGGAAAATGAATTACAGCATGGTCATAGAAATGCAAAACTGGAGTTCTATTAGGTGTGTAAACGTTTCATTCTGGAAGGCTAAATCTATTAACAGATAGGTTGAATTTGTGTTTCTTTTAGGGCATTGTTCAGATTTCAGTACACAGGGTTGTGAACTTATTTATTGGATTAGAGAAATTTTATAAATGCATCAAATTTTTGCTGAAGATGTTGGTAATGTCCCATTTCAACAAATTGTTATTTAGTTTGGCATGGCTTTGTGCCTCTTCATTGAAAGCAAGCATTTACATTTGTCTTGAAATTTAAATTCATCTTAATTCTCAGTTGTCAGTGGGTGTTCTGTTGTAGCAGGAAAGTGTAAAATGGAAGCATTTAACAGGTATATAAAGATCATGAGATCTCATGTAGCACTGGTATTAATGTACTTTACACTTAAGAATATATTTAACAGTCCTTACTTCCTAAGTTCAGTTGAGAAGTAATTTCCTGTATGAATGAATGGATTGTAAATGGTTTGGATTGTCAAAAGAAATCCCCATTTATCAAAGTGTATGTTTTTTGTATCAAGGAATAGTCAAATGTCCCTTTTATATAGCCTTCTGTGGATGCACAGAAGTAAGGGCCCCTCAAGAGCAAACCTATTTGAAGATGTTCATTATTTCTGTTAGATCGTTTTGTTTGTTGTGTAGGTTTCATTTCTTTTTTATTTTTTAAAGCAAGCAGTGACAAAATCAGAAATTGAATTCCCACTTCACTGCTGAACAAGTAATAAGGGTAGCAAATATATACTAGTGTTTTTGACCTGCTATTTTATGTTTTTAGCAGTTAGGTGACACAGTGAGAGCTGATGTGTAGGTACTGCTGAGATTACCCTGATGTACTGCCACGAAAATTAAGTGTATCAGCTCCCCGTCCCCACCAGCCTTAGACTTTAAGCTGTCCAGCTTCCTGTTCCAAAATGTAATTTGTGACGCTCATTTTTTGTGGAAGTACTACTGGTGTTGCTTGGGTGGTGATATTAGAGAAAACCTATGGCTCTTTTTTTTTTTTTTTTTTCTAGGGGAGAAATTTATTCCAGTGTTTGAATAATAACTAATTATACTATGTTCTCCTTTAGACTACATGAAGAAATAATTGACTTCTATGACTTCATGTCCCCTCGTCCGGAAGAAGCAGCTATGAGAAGAGAAGTGGTGAAAAGAATAGAAACGGTCATTAAAGATCTTTGGCCTACAGCTGATGTGAGTATAGCTTAAGCACTGGTTTCCTGTTATGTTGTGGGGCTCAAGTCACTTAACTCACTTTTATTTTTCTGTTTTTTAGAAGTGAACAGATAAGACTTAGCGTGGCTGACTTAAAATACTGCTAGAGCTGTGATATTTATTTTAAGAAGTAGAGAAAACTTAAAACCTAGAGAGCAGCTTAATGGAGACTACTGACAATTTTTTCATTTTCAGAACTGTGGATGTGAAGAGTTGCCCATTTTAGGAAATGCTTCCTAGAGTAAAATATTATTAAATGTTAAAATATTATGTATTCACA
The DNA here is from genome assembly GCA_023055505.1 of Callipepla californica brunnescens. NCBI lineage: Eukaryota > Metazoa > Chordata > Aves > Galliformes > Odontophoridae > Callipepla > Callipepla californica. The sequence continues at coordinate 64,093,217 of JALIRH010000002.1, forward strand.
AGAAATCCTGTCTGAATATTTGTAAATACAAATATTATGTAACAGGGCAGTTCTGGAAATAAACTTCCTTTTTTTTGCATTCATAAATCTGGCATTGAGGCGATTACTTCATTTCTGTGTTAGTGGGAAAATTTGACTTATTTTCCAGCCAAAGTTCTTTCATTTTCAAACCCTTTATCCAAAGAGCAAACCTCTTCCAAATGAAAACTGCCCAAAAAGAACTTAATACAAACTATATTGATAACTCTGCTACCTGTAGTTGAAAGAATGGTGTTAACAGGCGTAAAAATATTTCAGACTGTTGGTTTCATAACCTTCAGTGAGATAGACTTAGGAGTGTTGAGCTCAAGATACTGTAAATCCTACCTTCATCTTTACCTGCAGTTTTCCTTAGCAATGAGATTTTTCTAGATCATGGGAACTTTTATAAGCGTGGGAGTGGCCCAGCGTTTTCATGGGTTGCTTCAAAGAAATAAACTTGAAAATTGTGTTGCAACAGAGGAGGAAGGGTTTCAGTTCTCTAGGATGGAATTATGGTGAAAGCATCTGATCTGGACTGTGGATGCTTCTTCAGCATACTCCCTTCTTCCCGCCTTCATCCCCAAGCCCTACCATAATTTGTTATCCTTACTGTAAAATTTGGAGTTTCTTATGAATTGAATAATTTGATGTATTTGCTTTTAAACATAAATTAAAAAAATGCTTCCAGAAACAATCAGTAAAGCTGTCTTATGAGGGAAGTGGGTGTGGGAAGGAAGGAAGCTTATAGCAGCTTCTACTATTGTAGAACTGGAAATAAACAAGTAAAAGGACTCAAATTTTGTGTTTTCTGGCTTGCAGGCTTTGTGGTTTCTTTGTGTCAAAAATACGATTTCCTTTATAGTTGCATCTATAAGAGAAAATGCATTTTTACAAGTGAAACAGTATAAAAAGTTTAAACTGTTATTTACTGGGTTATACCTGTAGCAGGTCCAGAACAAATCTTGAGGGAGCTAATAAGTGAGAATTCATGAGTGGTTTCACTGATGTGATTTTTTTTTTTTTTTTCCTCAGGTCCAAATATTTGGCAGCTTTAGTACAGGGCTTTATCTTCCAACTAGGTAAGTAAAAATTTACTTATCTAAATCTTGATTTCTTTTAGAGTACTGGTAAAATTTTGAGAGGAATTCAAATTGATATATGTAAGCTTGTTAATAAAGCATTTGATTAGTGTCCCATGTGACCAAGGGAAGAGCCATTCAACTTAGATTTGATAAATATTTGATATACCAGTGTCAGCACCAGGTGCTTGGTGATGCTTTGGTGAAATACCTTTTCTTTCTTTGGGATTAGTCTTTGGCATTTTGTTTTCAAGTTGCAGTGGAACTGACAAGTCTAGTACTTGCCAGCCGAAGACTGTTCTTTAAATAAAGTGAGTTACTGAGTGTAGCCCAGTAATTGCAAAGTTAGAAGAGTCATCACATCTGGCTTTTCCCAACTCTTTGAAGAGTAGTGTGTTTTGAGTGCAAATGTCTTTTGTCACTTAATGGTTCAGGACATATTGATGGTCGTAAAGGTAGTGGGAAATTTGTGTAACTATCTTAAAGACTGTACTGTCTTTAATGTTTTCAATGAGCAGTGGGAATTTAATTTCTATGAAGAAATACTGATAAGAACTGTTGATATTAGCAGCATGAATAGATGAGGGACAGGATCGATCTGGGGCTTTGGAAATCAATCGTAGGGGGCAAGGAAGAAAACAGGAAGGCACTGTTTCAAGAACTTATCAGAGGATTGGAAACAAGAAGCTAGGATCAGAAAGCATGCTGACCTCTTAATGTTACTAAAGCTAACTTTGAAATCTGGACTGTTGGAAGTTGAAAAGTGTTTATCCTGCAGGACTTGAAGCGCGTACGATGGCAACTTTACCATTTTCTTCAGGGGACTGCTGTGTCTTTCACATAATGTGCTTTCACCTAATGTGTCTTGTATGTGTTCTTTTTGGCTAGTGATATTGATTTAGTTGTTTTTGGGAAATGGGAACGTCCCCCTTTACAGTTGCTGGAGCAAGCACTAAGAAAACACAATGTGGCTGAGCCATATTCCATCAAAGTACTTGATAAAGCTACGGTAAGTAACAATCTTTGGAATACTGAACAGAAAAATTTTCAGTCTCCTTATCGTAACACTTGATTGAATAATCTTAAAATTAAGCTATTTGTTAAGCAACTGATGTTGACTTAACCATAATGTTTTGCTCCATTGGGGCTGGATTTTAGGTGTGTGCTTAGCAATGGTATACAGGAATTATGATATGGTGTGCTCTGTTGGCTGTAAGGTCATATTTTATGATCTGTCAGTAAATATATCCTGAATGCTTGTATTTGCAAAGTGTAAAATATGTTAACTATATCCTGTTTTTCCATGGAATTTTAAGAGGACTTGCATTTTAGTCGGGGACCAGCAACTAGGGCTACTCAGTTTGAGAAAAACTATTTGAAGTCTTGTTTTAATAATATATTGAGTTGTTCTAAGCTTAACCACGCTTGCTGTGAGACTCTAGTGGATCAAACATTGCATGTGGCAAAAATGTACTGTGGGAATATTACATTACTAAGCAATTGCTGTTTTCTCCAGGAGAATAAGCAGAATATTGCAAACTCATATTAGTAAGCTGCTCCCTTCTGGGGGCTCTGAAATAGAGACCCATTAAGGTTCAGAAAGTTCCTACAGCTTTTTTTAGGAGTAGCGTCACATAGTGATATCTGTGGTGGTCTTTGGTTTATCTGAGGGTGAGATTTCTGCTATTAGCTGTACTGGTTTGGCTTATTAATTTTGTTCCCTCTGCTGTTGGTATAAAATGGAGCTATAAATGAGATAAAAAATAAATGCAAGAAGATCAACTTTAAATAAATGCATGAGCTGAAGTTTAGGTTATGTTTGAGATAACATGCTTATAAAACCATTTTGTGGGGTACTGTCCTCAAGGCAGTGGTGTGAGACTAAACTGAATATTCAGTAATTCTGTTGTGATGTATTGCTGCTAGGAGAAATACTCTTCCTACTTGCTTTTGTCCATTCTGGCTTTCATTTGATTGTAGTGAACCAGTTCAGTTTGATAAACCAATGGGCAGCCCTTTGTTTTTTCTGCTTTACTTTTTCATCTGTTGGTTTAGCAAGTTGAAAGGCACACTGCTGGTTCAGAAATTCTTACAGGTTACGGGAGTAGAGTATCTCCTGTTAATGACTCTCATAGTCGTTAAGTGAATTTAGTTGTGTTACAAAACACCTCGGGTACTGAAATTGGAGACAGATCCCTAACAGCTATGTGGGTGTACATGAGCAATAATAAGTTAATGTGGTCATACATGCCAGGATTTTAATCACCTCACTAAAAATTGTTCACTGTAAGACAAGTTAGGATTGCTGTCCTTTCTCAAGAACGCGTTTCCTTGTCTTGGTAAATGTGTTTCTTTGGACTAACAGTATCCATGTATGTCGAGTGGCTGGAGGAGAGCACCAGTGTTGCATTTCTGATGATTCATAAAACCTTATGTTCACCTTCTCAGGTACCAATAATAAAACTTACTGACCAGGAGACAGAAGTGAAAGTTGACATCAGTTTTAATGTAGAAACTGGTGTGAAGGCAGCTCGGTTTATCAAGGAATACATGAAGGTATCAGCTGTACAATGAATGTTATACTACTTATCAAGGATACACTAGATGCTTAGCTAACCTCTTTTGGTATGGCTTAAGACTTTTGAAAACTTACTGTTGAAGACTGTTTTCTTGTCATTAATGCTAATTAAACACGGGTATTTTAATTTGTTTTCTACTGTTATTTACTGAATGTTGCCTTTGTTGAAAGACAGATTTTTTTTTTTTTTGTAAACTAGAAACTGTAAGCGTGGAGCTGTGTTGTTACATAATTTTCTAACAGTTAATGCTAGTGCTTGTGTGCAGAAACCTGTGTTCTGAGTGGACTTGTACAATCTAGATCTGCAAGCAGATAATAAGCTGCCCTTCTAAAGCAGGGATGTACAGGTTTTGCTTACTTGAAATTCTAATGATGCTTGAATATGAATACAGCTTGTTAAACAATGTCTAACAATGGTTATTCTGTATGCAAGTACTTAGGATCAAGTTCATTTTTACCCTGTGCAGTAAAAGTACTGTTTAGATGAAAAGCACTGTCTGAATTAGGCTGCTAATCGATGATGGATATAAAGATAATCCTGTTGGGAAGGAGATGGGGGGGAGTGTTAAATTTACACAGGCTACTTGATAAAGTATGAGTTTGTGTATTTGCATGTTTTGTATTTGTATGAGTTTTGGGTATGTGCATGTTTCAGTTCTTCCTGAGGAAACACTTAATGGCACACTACTGAACAGCATTTTTGTATTAGATGAATCTATGTTGAGATTTAGTATTTATTTATGTTTTGGAATGTTGACAGTATCTTTGATAAGACCTATTTTGCTTTGCAGAAATATTCTTTGCTGCCTTACTTGATTTTAGTATTAAAACAGTTCCTACTTCAGAGGGACTTGAATGAAGTTTTTACTGGTGGAATTAGCTCTTATAGCCTAATTTTAATGGCAATTAGTTTCCTGCAGGTAAGTGTGTTTCTTATTATTTGCTTGTGTGTTCTTTAAAATATTTTGGTTTGTCACTGTGCCTTCTTAGGAAGGTGCTGTTTCTCTATAATCCTGTAGCAGTGCATAGTTTTCTTCTGCTATAGCTCTAGATGTTTGATCATTGGCAACTCCATTAGACTACATCTAAAACCTCTAAGATCTGTGAGTTGGAATAGCTGCAGGAGACTTATGAACAGCATAGAGGTCGTACATTGCTTTCTATAACAGTTTCTGTGGTGAGGATTGCACTACTTTCCTATGTCTGTTCCAGTACCTGAATGATCTTACCAGTGTTAAGTCTGCTAGGATGCAATTGGTCTGCTACATTGTAGACTAGTACTGAATGTGGAAAGTAGTTTAAGAAATTAAGCAGTTAAGTTGCTTTAATAGTATATTTATTGGTTAGGCTTTAACATACTTAAAGCTGACAGATACTAACAGTTTCACAAGTCACCTAAAATATGTAGTTACTATCAATATTTTGTGACAGTAGTATTTCTATTAATATGGAATACATAATAGAAGGTAAAGAGTTGCTTCAGGTGGAGTAAATAGTTTTTCTGCTTCTGAAAACATTAAGCCTGATGCTTTCTTAAAAAATAAAAGAGAAAACAACTATTACTCTGTTGCTGAAACTTAATGTGGTATGTACTTTATTACTGTTGGCTTAGAAAAAAGTTTAAAGGTGTCAAGAATGAATTTTTTCCATATGATGCTGAAGTGCTGCCCCCTCTTGGTTACATAAAAATCATTTTAAGTACATGAATTAATGACCCAGTTCAGACTTTTGTAGATCCTATACTCATCTCTTTAAATGAGAGTTCTTTGTTGTACTGCTGTAGTCTGACAAATGTTAATTTTTAATAATTATTAACTGTTCTGTCCCAGCTGCATCCAAGAATTGATGCCAGAAGAGCGGATGAAAACCTTGGAATGCTTCTGATAGAGTTCTTTGAACTCTATGGAAGGAATTTTAACTACTTGAAAACTGGTATTAGAATAAAAAATGGAGGTGCCTATATTGCCAAAGAAGAAATCATGAAAGTCATGACCAATGGATACAGACCATCCATGTTGTGTATTGAAGATCCTCTTCTGCCTGGTAAGACTGTACACTTTTTGCAGTACTCTGGGGTTCTGGCTCAACTTCTACTCTCAAACTTACTTTAGAGTCTCTAAAGTCTGTTAAATGTGTTGATAAGCAGCTCAGAGGAAAGGTTTCTTGGTGGTGAAATACGGCAACTGAGATGGACTAAGGGATAAGGAACTGAAATTTGTGAGGATTCTTAGCCTGAGTAAACTAGATTGTATACAAACAGTGCAGATAAATAATGCACTGGAAATTCAGAGATGTGTACTTAAGGTTCTTTAGCAGTGGTGAAAGTAATGATGGAAAGAGATCCAGGAAATCCTGGAAGAGCTGCTATAGTAGGGAGAACTGTTTTTTTTTTTTTTTTATACACTGGAGGGAAGGGAAGCCATCCAGAGGGACCTGTGCATGCTGGAGAAGTGGGCTTGTGTGAACCTAATGAGGTTCAACAAGGGCAAGTGCAAGGTGTTGCACATGGGCCAGGACAATCCCAGGTATTCATACAGACTGGGGGAAGAACTCCTGGAGAGCAGCCCTGTGGGGAAGGACTTGGGGATCCTGGTGGACGAGAAGCTGCACGTGAGTCAGCAGTGAGCACCTGCAGCCCGGAGGAGCAACTGTATCCTGGGCTGCATTACAGAAGGGGTGGCCAGTAGGGATAGGGAGCTGATTGTCCCCATCTACTCAGCTCTTGAGTGGCTCCATCTGGAGTACTGTGTCCAGGCCTGGAGCCCCCAGCACAAGAATGACACAGAGCTCATGGAACAGGTCCAGAGCAGGGCCACTAAAATGGTCAGAGGACTGGAGCATCTCCTACGAGGAAAGGTTGAGAGAACTGGGCTTGTTTAGCTTGGAGAAGAGAAGGCCCTGGGGAGACCTCATTGTGGTCTTCCAATATTTGAAGGGGGCATATAAACAGGAGTGGGAATGGTTTTAAGAAACAAGGGGGAATGGTTTTAAACTAAGATGGGAGATTTAGGTTAAACGTTAGGAGGAAGTTTTTTATTCAGAGGGTGGTGATGCACTGGAGCAGGTTGCCCAGAGAGGTTGTAGTTGCCCCATCCCTGCATGCATTCAAGGCAAGGCTGCATGTGGCTCTTGGCAGCCTGCTGTAGTGGTTAGCGACCCTTCCCATGGCAGGGGGGTTGAATCTAGGTGATCTTTGAGGTTCTTTTCAACCCGGGCCATTCTATGATTCTGTGGTATAAGTTATGCTATATAGGAATTAAATGAACCACATAAATAAGGTACCTATTTTATATGATAGTAGAGACTGCACAGAAATGTGTGTATGGCCATGAATGTATATCAAGGGAATGACTAGATTATAGTGTTGGTAGGGATAGTCTGGTGTGTGTAAATGGCTTCTGTGCTGTATGGGTGCCTTCAGCAAATGTCAGTTTTAATTACATGTCCATCTGAAAGTAAGTTAAAATACTTGGTTTCTTGAAGACTTCTGATTCAGTTATGCTCAGAGTAATGACTAATTTTTATTAAGAGCCTCAAGGTTGTCAATTACTAATACTTGGTTCAATTTAGATCATTGTATGTAGCTGTAATTCCAAACCAACTTTTTCACAAGATGAAATTTTGGTTAATTGGAACTCGAGCATTAGTGTTTCTAGAATGTAATTGGCAGCTAACCTTTATGCTATCTCCACTTGTGAGTAGACTGCTTATGTATAGCACATTAAAAGCAATAATTCAGGAAGAGAGGTTTGGCTGCTTTCTAAATACTCAATGTACTGAGTGTTGATACTTCTTTACAACAGGTTGTGTGCTAAGATGGTTTTGTCTGATCACTTTTATGTATGTAGTTCTAAGGTTGTGTCTGTCGTTAGTCCTGCCCTTGGCCTGGCCTAAGTGTGGTTTTGTATAACTTCTGTCATGTTTAGCTTTCAGTAGCTGTGCATCATTTGACTGAAAATCCATTTCAGTGGCAGCATGACTACATTTGGAATCAGAAGCCTTTATCTGGTCTCCCTATCTACTGCGGACTTAAATTTCTTACACTGTACTGTATTTTAATCATGACTTACAGTTAAGCCTTGTAATTTTTTTCTTCATTTTCTCCTTGAAGGAGAGGAGAAAATTAGATGCCCAGTAGGGGCTTTCAGCTGTTCCTTATAGTATGAATCTTGCAGTAGCAAACATCTGTAATTTGGAAGGAAGGACTATAGTTACATGGTCTCAAATAGCTGGTAAGAACTATGTTTTAAGTGAGATTCTAAAGACTGAGATAACGTATTTTTTTTTTTTTTTTTCTTTAGGAGAAAGTATTTTGACAAGGCAAATAAAAGCTGACAACTTGCAATATGTTATCCCTTTGGGCTGTAGTGATAATTTCTGGTAGCTACTGTAAAGCTGCAGAACCTATCTGTTGGGACTAGGAGTAAAAGGAACAAGGAGTAAGATTTCCTAGAATGTCAAAATAGTTCATTGAATCAGATCTCATGAATACAGTCCCTTTAGAGCTGAACTTAGTCACAAAGTCCTATAATATCTAAAAGTACCTATCAAGCATATGTAGATAATGTCTAGATTTGTTAATTCAGTCTTATTGCTTACATAACACTTTCCCAGGTGTTCAGTTCCTTGCCTGGTGCTTGGTTAGTTTGTGGTTATATCAGTTTAGTGTGGAGCTCCGTGACAGTGCTGGTACTAAGAGGGAAATGGGAGGAAGTATGTTGGTAAAGGGAGAAACCATTTGCTCAATTCAGGTTAGTATGAGTTGCTGAGGAATTTCCCTCAAAAGCCTGTTTATGCACTGTATGTATGCACATGTTCTTAATTGTTAAGAGGAATTGTTCTGCAGCTTGGTCATAGATTTGTGAAGTTCTGGTTAAGCCTTTGAGGAAGACCTTGGAAGAGGACTGCTTAATCCAGAAGTCAGACAGGAAAAACAAAATAACAAAGGGATGCCGAAGTCCTCTCAATTTCTTGAGGTTACCCAGGCAGTTTAAAAGTCCCTCTTAGGGACATAAATGCAAGTCATGCAGTATGCTGAAAGGTGTAGCTAATAGCTTTAGGGGGGACAGGGTTAAATTCAATGGGATTAGTTACTGTAAGTCTAAGGCGCTTTTTATTGTAAAATAATATCTGGCTAGCAAATAAATGATATAATCAAAGCGATATGATACTTTGGTTCTTCCTGATTAGGGCTTTACAAATTCTTAGATCTGGAAGGAATGGGCATTATTTCTGACTTCAGTGGTTTTATCTTGGATAAGATTTTCCTGAGTGCTGCGGGATTTCCTCTAACTGTCTTCAGGGCTGTTTATTGAGCCCTGGAGGCTTATGGTTTCTGTGGTTTGAGATCAAAGACTCTAAGAAAGATGTTAAGAGTCTACACTTGAAGTGGGAAGTCTGTTAATCTGCACTTGAGGTATCAGACTAATCTGTCTGTGGCTCATCTTAAAGTGATAGGTTCTATCTGATCTTCATTAATGCCTTACTACTAGTTCAACACATAGAATAATGTTCTAGGACAGGATAATGGAATGAGAAACTTTCCCTTATTAACCACTGAAAGGATTTCTCATAAAATCTCTTGAAGCTACTACTGCATCAGTTTCTAAAAATAATCCTTTCTTTGTTAAAACAAAGAACAAAAACTGTTGAGGAGAATTGCAGCTCATGGGGGCAAAGTGGAGCAGAGTAAATTATATTGTTCTAGGAGAGGTTTGTATGTGTGTGGTTTGCCTTCCACTATCTTGTTTTGGAAGGCAGAACTCTTTACTGTAGGTCACAAATCTTTAATCTGTGATTTTTAACACAAATTTCAAATTTATTCAGCAAATTGTTAGAGAGACTTTTTGTGCTTCTAGTTATGAGGAGATTATCAAGGTTCACCGAGCATGCTTTTGATGCTCAGGGTAGAAATGATTTGATCTTGGCTCAGATTGGCAGCAGTAAATGTAGCAAGTCAATCTAAGACTCAATGTTACATATCTGCTGTTCTCTTCATGAGAAAAGTGGTACTCTTTGTTCTATATTACTGGATTAGTATAGTCACTCATACAAACTCTGTATGTTAATTTTCAAACCCTTTCCTTGCAAAGGAACTATTGTAGGTCAAAGAACCTTCTTATTCACTTGCTATTCTGCATCTTGATATGCCACAAACATGGGAAGCAAATAGCTTTGACATCCATTAGGATTATCTGCTCCTAGTCATAGTAACTTTCCAAAGGTATTCATCACAATTTTCAATATCTATTTGTCATTAGAAGGTGTGTACATATATATATTTGTATTTAAAATATATGCATTTATAAAAGACATGCAAATATATTGGGGTAGCAGTTGAAAAAACCTCTTAATGTCAAATGTTGTGAAAAGATCCAACTAGTAGGTAATATCTTAACAAAACCAGGTCTGCTTCAATCTTAGCTAATGTACCTCTGCCTTTCCAGGCCATGTTTTTGAAAGTGCTTCAAGTAATGAAAGGCTGCTTGACAGAGCGATAGTACTGATAGCTGCTAATAGAAGTTTTAGGTATTCTTCAGGGATGAACCCTTTAATGAAAAAGAATAAGAATGGAAATAGGTTTGAAATTATGCACCATTATTATTTACTAAAGTCTCTGAGACTGAGTTCTGTGAATCTGCATAAAAGCATTTGGGTTTGTGGTTTAACTGTTCAGTTTAGACTGTGATGAAAGGATGCTCAGGTATGTAAGATGTGATGTGCTAACAAGAATAATTTATCAGAAGCAAATTTATTCCTTATATATATATTTTAGAATTCAAAACAGCAAATGCACACATGTAATCTTCTGGCTGCTTTAGTTTGTTGCCATCTAGATTTAGTAGGGTCACCTTCTATACATACTTAACTGGGTACTATTTGTTGTAGGTCACATAGCTTTGGCTTCCATACCTGCTTTTCAGCTGCAGTGCCAGTCAGAAGGCCTGTGGACTGTATAATGGAATAAAATTGCTTATTCAGATATTCTTATGAACAGGTGCAGAGTGTGGCAGTCTGGGAACCTAGGCATGCTATGGCATGAGCTATGCTGCCTCTTCTCAAATCTGCTTTAATGAAGATTCATACACAGCTTTGGTGGTTTAAACTGCCTGAGTTGGCTCTAAGCAGATTAGGGAACGCTTGTGGTTTCTTTTGTTGGCAGAACAGCAGAGATGAGAATAACTGTCAGAAGGACTAACTAATAGTTAGTAGCAGTAGTGTTTTTGTTTTGGTATAGCTCCTTCCAAGATGTGCATTACTTGTAGTTGTCTTAACAGCGTGTTTAGCTGCACTAATGTAATTATAATGACTGTGTATACTCAGTTCCTGTTATGTAAATCTAGTGGTAGTAGTGGTAGGTGCAGTTGCACGTGTTTAGCCACTTGTAAATACTGTTTCTGTTTCTTTAGTGCTTCTCATCTGATTTCTCTTCTGTATGTCATTAAGTGGAAACTATATTGTTGTTTTTTCTTTCCCCAGAAAAAGTGTACTAAATCCGGCTTTTCTAGTATAACATCTTTATTCTGATGTCTTGTCTGTTGGCATACCTTGGTCGCTATGCAATTACTTTTGGACTAAATCCTTTGGGAGGGTCTCTGCTAATCACTTAGCTGTGAAGCACTGAACTACAGCATACTTCTTTCCAAGGCCTGCTTCCTACTTCAGAGTAGAGTCCAATTGTAAATATCTCTTTTAGAAAGGCTTCTGTAATTAAATCTAGTAACTGCTAGATACTTCAGCTGTTCATTATGCAAGATACTCATTTACTTCAGTAAGCATGAAGTCTTTCTTAATCAGGTTTTAATGAATCATATACACTATTGAAGAAATCCTATGCTCCCAAAATGCTCTGATTCCTGATCTGTTTTCATTAATTACCCTTTCTTGTTCAAATGGCATTATTGTTGGAGTGTCTTGAAGGACTACAATGTATACTCAAGTAGTGAAGCCAAGGCTGCTTTTCCTGGATGGCAAATCTTGGCATGTTTATCTATAATGTCTTCCTGGATCAGTATACTTCAGCGAGTGAAAGTTTCCTCTCAAGTTAAATTCAGCCTCATTAGATTCAATTTCCGAGTGATAGACTTAATTCTTTGTGTATCAATTTTCAAAGAGGATTTTTCACTGTAGCTTGTTTGTGGGCCTTGATTGGATTTGCAGTCTTAAAATAAATACTTCTAGTGGTTCATACATTTCCAGTGTTCACCCAACATTTTAAGTATGCTTCTGAAGGAGTGAGCCTTGTACTGTAATCAGCTTTCTTCCCACTCAACATCTAATCTGTATTTTGGGCATGCAGTTTCAGGGAAATTATTTTCAAGTGTTCTTTAAATTGAGTGGTAATGGTGAACTTTTGGTGTCTGATACCAAATATATCTACAGAAACCCCAAATGTTTTTTTGCTAGTACTGAGAAGATCTTCCTGGGTGTCAAATGGAAGACTTATGACTGTGTGTAGTTACTGATATAGAAACTTTAGCTTATTTCTTAACTTCGGTGGTTCCTCTTGTGGTGCTGGGTTTGGAAGGAGTTCTGCTCTAAATTGTGTGTTAAAGAGGGACAGACAAGAACTACTGCTAACTTGATCAAAAGCGATGCTGAACAGACTTATGGAATCCTACATGATAAAGATTTGGGGAAATTGGTTATCCTGTGAAGATAAACAACCCATATGGGTTGGCTTATTCAGCTGTAGTTCTGAGAAGTTTAAGTAGGGTTGATGTGAGTATACTTGGCCGTTGGTTCAGTGAAGATAATGTGGTTGCAAAGTGAAATTGTAAGTTGAGTTTGTCTTGCCAAAACTCCACTGGTGAGGTAAGTTCCTTCTTAGAGATCAGCTTAAAGTTTTTTCATAGCTACATTTTATTTCTTTTGGGCTCTAATATCAGTATTTTTCACATGCTATATTGAATGTGTAATTTTGAATGCTATTCCTAAAGCTAGCATCCTTTAATGAGATGTGCACACTTACTTGTACCTGATATGAACAGATTGGCCTGACCTGTTTAAACAAAGTGAAGTTGTATTGTTAAGGGTTCTGAGCTTTAAGTATGAATGATTTTCTGGTTACTGATATTAAAAGAGATGGTCTGATGATTGTCACATTATTTCAGGAAACGACGTTGGCAGAAGTTCTTACGGTGCCATGCAAGTGAAACAAGTTTTTGATTATGCCTACATTGTTCTTAGCCATGCAGTATCACCACTTGCAAGATCATATCCAAATAGAGATTCGGAGAGGTAATTAGTCCACTTTTTGAATATTGTTTATTTCTGTAATCTATTGGAAATATTGAGTCTAATCATTAAAAGGAATATTGCTCTTTATTGTTTAACTACAGTTGTGTTGAAATCTGCCTAGAAATTCAGGCTTTCCGAGTGCCATAAGAGTGTTACACCTTCGTGTGCTGCATTGAAATGAAGACAGTGTGACAAAAGCCAGATTTAATCCACTGTGAGGTTCTCTTATTGTGCAAGAATGACAGATTAGCCTCTCCACAAATGTTCTGCCTAAAGTATTGCAAAGGAAGGACCACTGATTTCAACATTTGTTTTAATTTGTCTGTATTATAGCAGAGAAAAGGTTTTGAACAAAGTTTACATGTAGCACTAGACAAAGGCTAGACATTTGCCCTGTTTTCTAATATGTGGTCCCCAAAACTGTTCTAAAAGGCTTCATATGAAATTAAACTATTAGAATCAATTCACTCAGGCAGTAATGTTTGAACAGATGCTGAATGCTGGCATACTTCTAAATGTGCCATTTTTAGGGTACATTTTGATGTCTTTCATAGAAACACTGTACAGTCTAGTGTGTTCTGTTTGGGGAATTTCTAGTCCAAACAGTTTCTCATCATCTTGGAAGGGTTTCTGTAGTAGGAAATATGTTATACCTTGTCTAGCCTATCTGTCCATGGACTATCCCCATCAGCAGCTCATTTTCTTCTTGATCTGCATATTCCTGACTCTACCTTTGGTTAGATCTAATGAGCCTATAGTCAGAAGCTGAGTGAGTTAAACTCTCAGGTCTGACTGAAGGCAATTACATCAACAGTGCCATCACCTCAAAAAGCTGATCCAGTTTCCATTGTGGCTTCTTGAAGGACAGATCAGAAGCAGAAGCAGCAGCAGGAAGTTGTTCAGGATAAGATGGGGAGAGTGGTATTGTACTGCTTGACAGTCGTAAGTTATTCTCTAGGGCTGTATGTATACACATGAAATAAATTCATCCTTGGGGTTATAATATGTCTGTAAATCAGGATATTGGCCTACAATGCTGACTTGTCATATTCTTGGAGTATCAGTGTGCTCAGACTGCATCCCTAAACAGCAGCATAACCACATTTGGGAAGCACATCTGGTCATATGAAAAATGGAATGGAAATCTGGTTCTGTTATGGTGCCTCTTCACTATAACTAAGACTGAAATCTTTGTTCAGTTTGTAAAGTAGGTTGCTGACAGGTCCCTCCTTACCTGTATGTAAATGAACGGTGGAGGTGAATGAGTGAAAAATACTGTCATACTGGCAGACAAAAGTTGGAGGAAGCGGTGGCAAGTTTTTGGATGTTTGGGGTTGTCATTTACAGATCGGAATCTTAAAAATAGTTTTTGTGATGTGTTTTTTCTATCTCCGTGCTTGAAAGCTGTTTGGTCTGTTCTTAACCCACTAGATCTCACCGCTGATAGGTCTGTGTGTTAAATTTGGGTTGCCCCTGATTGGCCAAGGGAGCTCCCAGGACTGTCTGAGGGAATGTTAAATTGATCTGCTAGATCTGCTGACACAGAAGGCAGAAGTACTCTCTGAAACGGTCTTTCCTTTGCTTCTCATCTTATGCTGGGTGGCCATCACTAGAATGCATTCTGTCTCTCAAGAAGTATTTAGCAATATCAGCAATATCAGCTTTCCCTTCACAGTATTTATCTCATCGAAGGCTTCACATTTTTTTTTCCTAATCCATGTGCTCAAACAGATCCCTCTTTAGATTGTTGCTCATTTACTGTCAGGGAGGTATTTCTGAAGTTCTGTACCCTTTAACAGTCTTTCACAGGCAGTGTTTTTTGTGCTGTGGGAAACTGGCTGGAGCTTTAGATAGCATCTCATTGAATCTTGCCAGCAATCTGAGCTTTTTTAAGAGTGATCTTAGGATTTATTTGCATCATAGCTGTGCTCTAGTGACAGCTAGAAAGCATTGTGTTCCTTTTTTTTAAGGTATTCTACTTAGTTGCTGAGCTGTGAATACAAAGAATTCATTATGGTAATGGTGGCAGTTGTGTCAAAGCATTCAATTCTGTATGTAAAAATCAAGGTTGCATTTTCTAGCATTCATTACAGCATTTATGTAATTACATAATAGAATAGCAGATGGTACTCATTCTGTGGATCATGATCTACACCCATTTGACTTGTAACTTAGGTGATGTCATTTCATCTAAAGTTTGCTTAAAATTCGTATTTCAATGCTAACACAGTAGTGTGTTTTTAAAGTTGTGAATCTAAACATGAAACATGTGGTACTTGGTCTTGCAGCGAAATTATGATGACTATTGCTCCTTGCTGAGAGCTGAAATAGCCTAATAGCCAGTGTATTTACACTGCCTTTATGTCCTCCCTATTAACACACCTTAAAAATACCAACAAAGGCACAGTGTGCCTTTTATGTTGTGAAATAAATAAAGAGCTTTATTACAGCTATTGAAAATGTTCAGAATTAAACTAATTTTACCTTCATGTATAGTAAGCATTAGTATAGCTAGTATTTCAGCTGCTAGCCACTGATGGAAGGGAAACTTGAAAATTTATTTCTTAGTCTAGGAGACAACTGTTCAAGGTAACATACAGTTCGCCTGTCTGAATGTTGGGAAGGTTTGAGGTGAAAGATTACTCTGTACTTATCAATAACTGGTTGCAGGTTAACAGGATAAAATGATCAGGTTGGCTTCTCACAACTAGTTACCCTTAAAAATTCCTGCATAAAGTTAGAATTTAAGGAATTTTGTGCCATTCTGTATCTTGTTTCCACTACATTGCAATCCATGGCACTTCCTCTACAATTGTGGGGGTCTTTCAAGATGCCTTGTAAATCTGTAGGCAAATGGTGCTATTGGCCTGGGACTTTAAGTCTTCAGTGCATTACACAAATGTTCTAATGGAGTGGAAGAAATACTTCTTGTTTGAGGAAGTGCGAGAACTTGCCTTTTTCAAACACAGTAAAATTTGTACACTTGCTCTTGGTAATTGAATTCCATTTAGAAGTAAAAATTGTACCTGTGTCAGTGCTTTCAGGTTAGCATGGTAGGAGATACGTTTCAAACTAATTTAAGAAGTGTGATCATTCAGTTACTCATGTGCTGGTTTAAGGAAATGAAGAAGGTTCAAAAAGATTCTTTGGTTAGGGGCATCTTAAACTGACTCTGAACGTAATTTCAGTGCTTTTGGAAATGCTTGCAAGTGTGTATGTAACCAAGAGTCTTAATTTAATAATTTAATTTTTTTTAGCACATTAGGTAGGATCATCAAAGTGACCCAAGAAGTGATTGACTACAGGGCCTGGATTAAAAAGAAGTGGGGGAGCAAAATTAATTTATCTCCTGAACTTGGTAGGTATAGCAGAAATCTTTGAAACCAACAAGAACATTTTTTTTCTTGGTTTTGGTGCAGTTCAAAGTAACTGTGCTTTGAAATGAATTATTTCAGGTACTTAAGGGAAAACATAAAAGGAATTTGTAACTTTTTAATCCAAAACTAGTGTTCTGAGCTTGTTTTTCAATTTGTTGCCTTGTTAAACAGAAATAATTTTTAGATTTGAGGATCCTTATGTTGTACTCTGTGCTCTTAATTGATGCTTGTGTTTTCTGTTAACAGATAATAGGTTGAAAATAAGAGACCAGATAGCTCCATGCAATGGGGAACAGAACAACAACAGAGACTCTGAATCATCTTACAATCAACGCTTGACTTTGTCATTGGCTAGTACACAACAGTTATCCTCTGGCTCATCTGCGTCATCTGTATCATCACTCTCTGGCAGTGACATTGTAAGCTTTTTTCTTTTAACGTGTTAAACTAATAAGCTGAGTTTATCACACCCTTCAGTAACATGTGATGCTGTTCCTGAGCTACTACAGCAAATTAATATCTTCCCCTACTCAGAGAATTACTTCTTCGTTAAATGAAATAGGTCTTTGTTCCATCCTAAATCTTTGGTACCCATTGTGGTAGTAGTTAGATGTAATAAGATGTATATGCCAAGTTGACAGTAGCTAATTAAACAGGATAGTTAAAGATCTCCTCATTAAATCTTCCTATCAAGAAAAATCTCATTCTCAATTTCCAGTTGTTTTCTTGCACTGTAAATGGAATGTCACCATCATATTTTGCTGTGAGGATGAATAATACTAAGTAGTATTTTCAACCAAACAGTCGATTCATGTTTTAATGGTGAGAGGCCCTAACATGTAAGTCTTTGTCAGCTTCCTTGTTGGAAAGTGCAGTTTGAAAATGATTGCGGTCGTAACTTCATGGAAGAGGAGGCGGTAGTTTATTTAGGTATGTTCCCAGATTCTTACAGTTGTCAGGTCTTTTCTTTGGGTATGGTTTTAAATCAGTGGAGATGGGCAATACAGATGATAAAGCACAAGCATGCTTTGCAAGAATTACTCAGATCTATTGAATCATATTGTTGGGTGTTGGTATTGACTGGAAGAAGATGCAAAATCCAGTTAAGTACAACTATGAGTAACAGGGGATGGTGCCAAGTCCAAGCACCTGTTTCTTGGCCTCTTTTTTTACTGGACAAACATGGAATTAAAAATGGGGGATTTCATTTTGAAGAACAAATGCATCCAGTGTATCTTCTGGTAACCTGTAATTCCTTAACACTTCTGAATTTTTATGTTGAATTGTCTTCTCTCTGCCTAGTAGATGTGGTAAATACTTCAGTTGCACCATCTGGCAAATGGAAAAAGAGCAGCATGGTGTTTGCCAGTGATACTGTTAGCTGTGTTCTTAATTTGAGTACAACAGTGAAGAAGATAGTGCTATAATATGTCTTATGAGAAACTGAAAATATTTGCTTAATGTTCTGCACTCTCTACCTAATTGGGGCATGAGCAGTAACGACTTCCCCTTAGTCCCATTTTGCTTGACATTGCAAGATGAAATGTAACTGCCCAATTATCAAACAAATTAGTAAATGTAAAGTGTGAAGTCTCTCAACAAGAGACTTGCAGTTAGCTTGTGTGTTCCAGAAGTAAACATAGGTGATGCTACTTAGAAAAATTAGAAGCCTTATGCCCATGTGCTTGTCCCTTTCCTAAGCCCTGACTGTTTATTGGTATAGTGCCCTTTAGACTGCCAGCACATTACCTTAATTTGCAGTGAAACAGCAGGTTTTGGACAGCAGAGTCCATCCTATTTCCACTTGAATATGTGAGGATGATAAAATTCTTGATTTAAATTCTTAATTTAGGAAGAGAAATGTATTCTGCTGAAGTTAAGGAGGTTCTCTTGTTTGATCTGCTGTACTGTTGTGCTCAGGCTTCAGCAGAGAAACTTCCATCATGCTTGAGAACTTATTTGTAGCACGTACTGGAAGTCTTGGCACAAATAGTTGTGATGCAGTGAACTTCATTCAGTACCAGTTTCAGAGCAGGGGAATATGGTGTTAACAGTGATAGAGGTCTGTGTAGTGTTAGCGCTGATCTTGTGGAAGGGTGATTCTTTATTCATTTCAAATTAAATCTTGAAGTTTGTTACTGAAGACTGAAAGGAAGATTCAGATTGTCAAGTGCAGGAGGCAAAAAGATTCTAGATTATTAGACAGTTTGCTCTCTTACCAAATATAAAGATTATAATTTGTCCAAGAGCTAACCTTGTATGGACTTTAGGGATTTGATTTAGTAGCTTGGTGGGTAGGGATGGTGGTGTGAGGATGGTTGGACTAGATGATCTTGTAGGTCCTTTCCAACCTAATGAATCTATGAATCTATGACTTTCCAAGGTGGTAAAAATACTTAACAAAATGCTAACAGCATCCGGCTGGTGAAGTTCTAGTTTTGCTGTCTTTCCATGAGTCCTAGCAAACGGTGAAATCTCAATCACAAAAAAGAGGAGCTTTTCTAGGATCTAGTGAATCTCACAACAGTCCTCTTAGAAGCAAAATCTGACTCATAGTATCTCTACAGCTATCTGAGCTGCTCTGTTTGTGGATTTGTCATACTGTACATGTCAACAGAGACCTCTAACTCATACTGACACTTCATTAATGTGCTAACATTCCCATTCTGTTAGCTCAGCTCGGCAGGCAGTGTGAATATTGTAGTACACGCTAGAAAAGAACCTATGAATACAGGGAAAGTGGTCATCAGAACATACGACTGCATGTAAATTTCTTGCCTTCTGTTAATCATCACTTATCTACATAGTGTATTTTTTTCCTCAGTGAAGTATTCATGCAGTTATTTAAAATGCCCTATGCTTCTCTGATAAGAAGCAGCATGTATTCTTTTCTTGCACCCAGGTAAGTTTTGAACTGCTGCACGTTCCCACATATCCAGCAAATGCTGGAAGAAATAATGCTGCTGGTTGTACGAAGTTCTTCCTTTGAAGGTGCTTTGTAAATATCTTTGCCATCAAGGACAGTGCAAAGTCTGTGAGCTTTTTCTCTGTGGGAGCAGGAATCAAATTGTTCTGCAGTAGCAAATAAGTGTCTGGTATCAGGAATTTCATTTTAACCCTCCTGCTGACTAGTGACTACTGCAGCAATCTAAAACCAGATGTTCACCTTTGCCTCTCTGCAGACTGGGGCTAACTGCAGATACCAGTCTGAGAAACTAAGTGACCAAATTTGTCTTGGTTTTTTTCTTTTAATTTTCTGGTCTGGATGTGTACTTTGCAACTGCTGACCTGGATTTCTTGTTGCTTAAGTGTTATGGAGAGCTGCCTTCCATTATTCACAAACTATTAAAGTAGTGCTAGAGAATATTTACTTGAACGATCTCTGCCAAATAGGAATACTTATGGAATGTTTCTTTCACTCTAACTTTGGTCTAGCAGAACCTGTTACTAAATAGACTCTGTAGTTTTGATGCCCTGTGCCAAACGAAGTTTAGAATTTAATGTGATAGTGGTACCTGCATATCAGTAACTAATATAAGTGGTTGTAAGAAAATTCCAAAGTTGGTTTTGAAATCTAATGGATACATAAATTTTGAAATCTAGTCCAGCACAATCTCAAAAGTTTGTTGGAAGTTTGGACCTAAGAAATCTCATACATATTATCTCAAAAAAGCCTCTAATGGTAACCTTCTTTGGGCTTGCATGACTAGATTATTTCATGAAGCATTTTGGATTCTCAAGATTATACAGCCTTGTTAAGGTAGTGGAAGTTGCAGTGAACAAGGTACCTGTGTAATCTATTTAACTCTCTTACTTTTATATATGTTCTCTCAGACTGTTGCTGAATTTTAGCTGTAATCATTGCTCTTCAGGCTTCATGATAACATTTTGTCAGTATGTCACTGCTTGATCTGCCCACCATTCTGCCACTGTCAGGGGATATGCCAACCAGTACCTTAAATGTTTTGTGCAATGTCTTTTCACCGTCTTCAAATATTAAATAGTCACTATTGTGATCAGATACTGGTGTTACTAAAGTCGCAGATAAATGACTGACAAGATGGATCCTCATTATTGCTGTCATTCTGCTGAATTCAAGATCCACGCTGACTTAAGAACTGTTACTTGCTGTGCAGTATTTGTGGCTTTTAGTACTTGGGCTAGAAGTATTTAAGTTATCAGTGTTTCGCTTTTGTTCCTGTTATTCTCGAGGGCTGCACACTTCAACTTATTGACAGAAACTGTTGAACTTCACAGGTCAGAGGTGGTAAAAATGACATGATTTGCCCTGATAAATTTTGCTTTTTCATTTAAAGGGATGAAGTTTGCAGGTGTAAGGGATGTGCTTATCTGCATTAGGACAGACACGCTTCAAAACAGTTACTATAACAGCTTGTCTTGCAGTCTTGTTAAATCTGTTCAGTGAGTATGATTTATTTGGAGTTCCAGTTTGAATTGTGTTAGTGGAGTGGGAAGGAAGAGTGTGGCCCAACAGAATTCTCAGTCTGAGATGAAGCTGCACAGAAACTTAGTTTTCTACCTTTCTACTTGTCTGAGTGTTCTCATGCCCTAAGTAACCATTCAAATATGTATGGATAATTGACCATTTTTTGGTAGAATGCATATCCTGTCTTACTCTTTTTCCTTCCTGAACAAATAAGGGGAGGCAGGTCTTCTAAAAAAACCCCACAAAAACAACTCAGTCTTCAGTCTCTCAAGAAAGGCTGTCTTAAGTCAGCACTTAAATCTGTCTTCAAATAAGGCAGCCAGCTATCTTGAAACCTTCCCTCCCTAGGTCTCTTGAAACTTTTCCTTACTCTTACTGTGCAGGCTTCTGGCAGTTCACTGTGGATCAGACAGGCATAAATTTTGCCAGTACTGCTCTTTCCTGATTATTTTCCTTTTTCACCTTCCAGTCCTACAATTTGTTTTTGTTTTCTTAACCCATATTCTTATGTTTTTATACTGTTTGTCCTCCTTCAGTTTTTTTCTCTCAATTGCTTGTGCAGGCTTTTTATGTATGTCTACTTTGATGTAAGAGTAAACTTATGCAGTGCTGCAGGAGGCAGTTTGGAAAAAACAGGTCATTTAGTAAATCGTTCTGAGCAAGAAAAGGTGCAGAGGAATTGTGTATCAACAAATAAAACTTGATTTTACTGTTGTAAAGTCTGTGAGGTAAGAAGGAAGCACAATTTTGTGAGTTAGTCTACTTCTTGATGCCACCAGCTAATTATGTTCTCGCTGTACATTAGTTTTACCTCACCTAAAAAAGAGGTGCCAAAGCCATTTTAGGATGGAAGAAAACCTAAATTGAACATTTATATGCTCAACTTGCATAAATAAGTGCTATAATTTAATTCTTAATTTGAAAAGTGTTTATCTTCAAAATTTGAAATATTATTGTACTCAACAGTTCAGGCCAACTGAAAGCCCATGAAATGAAAGTGGTAGGAGTAATAAAGGAAGTTTGAAATGACACACTTTTGTTTAATATCGATAAAATGGGAGATTGGAGAAGATAACACAGTGAGGTTAAAGGGACTCTTTGCTTCTGTTTTTAATCCTGAGAGATTCTAATTAGATTAACTTCTGTTTTACAAAAAAACTACTACTAGTTTTGGAGGACATGTATTTTTCAGTTTGCATGTTATATATGTTCTTACACTTTTTTTTCCAGTCCTATTAGTGTGACAGACGTACTTTGCTTTTGTAACACAGCTTAACTAAAGGCAGAAAAATCAGTTGCAATTCATTTGAGGTTGTCTATATTGCTTATAGATTGACAAATGGGAAGGGTGCAACTGTATTGATGCAAATTCACGATCCTACGACCTGTCATAGATGTTGGTCTTATTGTACTTTATTGTAGCACAGTTTATTAAAGTTATGGCTCCACCTACCAAAAAGGGAAGTGACGCAAGATGGTATGAAATAAATAGGATGAAGATGTGAAGTCTGTCAAATCACCTTGGAAGTATGTGGATTTGTAGTCAAGAGTTGAGTGTGCTGGGCTAAAGCCATTCAAACAAGATTATGCTTTGAAGTTCTTCAGTGCTTTGGCTGAACTTCTTTGGAATGTCTGGATTTTAGTGGGTTTTTTTTTTGCTCTAAGGAGTGTGGTTTTCTTACTGCTGCTAAGTCAGTCCACTAGTTACTTGTTCTTTCTAGGGGTGACTGCTCAGCAGATCCTTTTGCTTTTCTGCACTGATACTCAGCTAATTTTGTGGTGAGTTGATTCAGAGTTAAACTATTAAAAAAAAAATTGTTGTTTCTGTGGCTTGCCTCTGAATTGGCTCATATTAGCAAATACTAATGCAAGTACAACGGAGACAGCAATAATGAAAGAAGTGGAAACTTCAGCATCCATCTATTAGATCACTTTGCTCGTGCTAATGTAACAGCACATTGAGAGGTGCATGTGGACAAAAAACCTATGAAGTTCCAACTTTTGACACCAGTGCTTAGTTCTCTGCTTTCAGAGAACACAATTTTTATGGAAGTAGTCTTTGTTCTCACAGCTTCCAACTCCTGAATGTTATGGGAAAATGAGGAAATTGAACTGGTGAAAGAAGGTTGGAGATTGGAACCAGTGAGCACATCTTTGCCAAGATCTTTAGTTCATTCTTGTATGTGTATAAAGGGAAAACCGTATGTATTATGTTACCAAGAAACTTTAATTCCTTTGTTAGAGGCTTTGATTTCTTAATATTGACTTCTAGGATAGTTAGCTTTTTTCCTCAGTAACAGTTTGAAAAATCTGAAACTTGTTTGGCCCAGGCATAGTTAAAAAAAAAAATAAAAAAAATAATTGAAAACTGAGTTCCTAAAATAGTAGCTGTTGTCAGTTGAAAACACTACTTTTTCAGTGTGTCCAGATCTGTGCAAAGGATACTTTTAAGTATAATTAAATCACATGGCATTAGTGGGAAATGAGTTATTGTGCTGAAGGATGGATATGCCTATAAACTTTAGCTTGCATCTTACCTTATACCTAAGCCTCAAGTTATTATTGGAATTGAACTAACTAGATCTGGCCATAAGAGTTTAGTAAGGGGCTTCTGCCAAGTAAATATTCTCTTGCTGAAGAAGTTCCAGGACATTATAATGGGAGCTGCATGCCGTGCAATAATCACAGCAAATACATTATCTCCTACTGTCAGGAGAAGATATTTGCATCATAAGATCACTTCAGCTTTTCATCTTTGGAAACAGTGAAACAACAAATGTATTGTCTGCACAGGAAAGCTGGGGATCCTGTTATTCAAGCAAGTGTTGTGGTTTGATCTGGCTTCCTCAGTAATGCTTGTTGTTTCTCCTCCATGCTTTTTTCTTACCTACAACAAGTTAAATTGAACACTCCTAGCTAATCAGAGATACGAATAGTAGAAATCTTCATTTTGAATACTGACTTTGTATTCAGGAAATTAGAACTCCATTAAAGAACAGGTTCTAAAATGGAAAGTTGTCAATGGAATAAACTTGTATCAGTTTCCAAAAACATATCTTCAGATTTGTTTGTTAAGGCCTGTGGTAGACGTGCAAAGTAGCAATAAAGAGATCAGGAACTTACCTAGGTGCTTACTGCAATTATTGTAGCTTTATCCCTATAAAATTAGGTAAAAGCATTAGGGGGATCTTATTCCTCTATTTACATTTGTCCCTTTGCAGTGTAAACTCTGTAGCCCATATACTGGTGAGGGCCAGAGCTCTTGTCTTCCAGACATGGGTCTGAAGTGGAAAGAATACTTGTGAACTTCTGGATCCGTGTTTGCCTCTTTGCTTGAACGCTCTAGATGTGCAGTGTTAACTCTGCTTATGATGCATGTGCAATTGTGGTTGGTCAAGCTGGAAGGCGGAGTAAGAAATTTAGTGATGAGCTTCATTATACTGTTTCTGTAGTCTTTTGTCCATCTTGCTTTCCCCTGAAGAATAGTGAATACTTCCAATGAAAAAGGATGAGAAAAGAACTCCTAACTAGTAGTGAAGTGGATAACTAGTGCTTTTGTGTTACTCTTGTCTGACAGGCCATCTTCTTGTTTCTTGGTAGGTGGAGCTCTAACTTTGGTGAGTTGACTGGAAGAGGACTGTAATAATTTGAGTAACTTTTCCATACAGTTGAGTTCAATTCATAACACTGTTCTGAGGTCTGATTCTATCATGACACCTGAAATTGTAGTCCTCATTTCACTATCACTATTCTTGCACTGTTTTTTTTTTTTTTTTTTTCCAACTGTAGTTCCTACCTTTTAATTCTAATTTGGTGGAGGAGAGCTTGATTTGGCTTTAGATGGAGCTGACTGGAACTGATTTGTTATCACTGTAGACTTATTGACATTGTCTTCATGATGCAGGCTCAGTTAAACTCAGTCTAAATTGCTAGATATGTAAAATAAAGGTAGTACTAGCTAGTATTTTATTAGGACTGAAAGAATCTTTACAGTGTTCACCTGAGTTTATATTTGGATGCATTTTCACATTCATAGTCTGTATATGCTGTATTTTCTGTAAAGTTGCTTTTCTTTTCCCCTTTTTCTCTGCCAAAAGGATTCTGATACACCACCTTGCACAGCTCCTAGTGTTTACCAGTTCAGTCTGCAAGCACCGACTCAACTTATGGCCGGTTTACCACCAGCATTGCCTATGCCAAGTGGTAAACCCCAATCTGCGCCTACGAGAACCTTGATAATGGCCGCCAGTAATCAGGTATGAGCCAACTGGATGGAGCTACCTTTTTATGAGAAAGTGATCTGACTGCAATTGTAGATCATTTGCGCTGTGCTGTCAGTCTGAAAAACTCTAGAGCTATACCTGATGTAGTATGTGCTGAATTTCATATAGCCATTAAGGTACTTAACTGCCATGTCAGAAACACAGGAAGAAGAGTGGGTGGGAAATGTTTGAGATACTTGGAGCTCTTCCACAGCTCACTGGCCCCTAAGAATAACCTGATAGCCAAGTGTCAGACATCTCACTCTCACCTGTATTTGAGAATTCCAATACTCAAGCTAGTGGAATATTTGCAGATCTCTGGGCTGTTTCATTTCTTAAAGTAGAAACTTCTCACAAGTGATATATCTATTAAACTAGTGTTTGAATGTGAAGAAATACTACCTCCCTGTCTGGATGTGTTTAGAGGCCTTGATTTCTACCAAAAACTAGCAATCCACTTGTAACTTCCCGTAATAATTTTAAAGATAGAGGGAAAAAAAAATGCAGGTGTGTTTCCAAGAAATATACCCAAATATTAAATCTTCAGGGAGACAGTACGTTACCTAACTAGCCTGCAGTATTTTAGCTGACGTCCATTAGTGTACAAAGAAATCTTCAGATTTTCCTTACAGCCTTGGTGCATTTGTGCTCCCTCAATCTTGGTTATTGAAACTATTAGTCAAAACAGCTGCCTCATGACCTTGAGTGCAAGTTACAGATAGTGGGTTGCCTGTGACAAGGAAGCAGCAGGAATTTCTTTGACATCCAATGTTTTCAATGTTCTTTCAGTTCTATTGTATTTCTTGGATTTGTAGGACCAGGTTACCTTTAATTTCATGACTTTATTTTTTATCTGATTCTAATTTTCCTTTATGTTTTGGGCATAGAATCCCTGAAGTTGAAAGGGACCTTTAAGACTATCTACTTCAACTCCTCTGCCACGTCAGGAGTAGCCACGTCAGGAGTACATTCAGCTAGACCAGATTGCCCAAGCCCCGTCCAATCTGGTCTTGAAATGCACAGAATCACAGGGTTTGCAAGGTACCTCTGGAGAGATAACTTAGTGCAACCCCCTCTGAGATGTTTGCTTCAGTTTCTGCTTTGAGATTTGTGGAACATTTAATTGGACTGAGTATTTGGTTGGAAGGGACTTTGAAGTCATTTAGTCCAGTCCTCCTGGTCAAAGGGCAGCTTGCTTAGGTTTTCTTAACTCCAAGAATGAGACTCCCTGCCCCCCCAAAACCTCCACTCTGAGGAATGTGTTAGAATGACAAAATTATTTGAGTTGAAAGGGACCTTTAAGGGTAATCTAGCCCAACTCCTCTGCAAGGAACAGTGGCATCTACAGCTAGATTACATTGCTCAGAGTGTTGTCCAGCCTGACCTTAAATGTCTCTCTTTACCACCAATTTGGGCAGTGAAGCACAAAAGCACACTTTGCCCTTATTTAAAAAAAAAACAAAAAAACAAAAAAACCAAAACTTTATCCAATCTCAGCCTCCCCCTTTTCCTTTTGAAACCATTTCCCTATGTCATATCATAGCAGAGTCTTCTTTAAGTCCTCCTTTAGGTACTGAACGACTGCTATCAGATCTCCCTAGAGCCTTTTTTTCTAGGCTGAACACCTCATTCCCCTCAGCCTATCCTTGGAGGGGAAGTTTTTCATCCCTTTGATCATTTTTATGGCTTTATCTGGATGTGCTCCAGCAGATCTATGTCCCTTTTGTACTGAGGACTCCATACCTGAATGTACCTTCAGAAGAGGTCACACCAGCACGGAGTCTAGGGACAAGATCACCTCCCACACCCTGCTGGCTGTGCTTCTTTTGATGCAGCCCAGGATACAGTCAGCTTTCTGAGCTACAAGAGCATGTTACTTCTTAATGTCTATCTTGTCATCCACCAGGACTCTCTAACCCCTTTTTGACAGAGCTGTGCCTCAGTCCTTTCATTCTTCAGCTTGTATTGACAGTGGAGGCTGCTGTTACCCAGGTGCAAGACCTTGCACTTGGTTTGTTAAACCTCATGATGTTCTCCTGGGCCCACTGCTCCAGCCTAGGTCTTTCTGGATGACATTCTGTCCCTCAGGTGTGCTGATTGCAACAAACAGCTTGGTGTCATCTGCAAACTTGATGCACTTGATCATCACACTATTGATGAAGATGCTGAAGAGCATTGGTCCCTGTACCAGTGGACCCCTGAGGGACACCACTTGCTATCCAGCCATTGATCGCTATTCTAGGTATGATCTCTTTACTAGTTCCTCGTACGTTCAGCAATCCACCAGTCAAATCCATTTCTTTCCAGTTCTGGGAAGGATGTTACGGGGGGCTTGACCATATGAAATTAGTGAAATTCACATTATATCAGTGTTTCTTACCTCTCCCAGTACTGCAATTACACCATCACATATGGCCTCCAGACTGGTCAGGCAAACACTGTTCTGTGTTTGATCCCACTTCTATTTAAGAAATTTAGTCTTAAATTCAGTATTAAAATACTTCTCACATTTCACCTTATGTCCATTGCTCCTTGTTCATTTACTAAGCATTCATCTCTTACTGAGAACAGTCTTAATCTACTTTAAATCTTCTCATTAGGTACTTAGATCCATCAGCAAGATCCCTACCCCTCTGAGTTCCTTCTCTGGGTAGTAAACAACGCAGCTCTGGTATCTTTTTCATGTATGACAAATGTTTCAGTGTTTTATTCTCACAGACATTTATTGGACTGTCTTCACTATGTATTTGTCTCTTGTACTGGTGAGCCCAGACCTTTACATAGTCCTTCACATGGGGCCTCACTAGTGTTGAGTAGAGGAGAATCAACTCTTTCCCCTTTGTAGTGATATTCTTCCTAATGTAATGCAGCCTGGGATGTTGTTGACCTTTCTTAAATTGAGGGCGTGTTTCTGACTTAGGTTCAACTTGTTAATTAGCAATCCCTGGTCGTATTATGCCAAGCTGTTTTCTAACTGGTCAGTGCCTCATGTGTATTAGTGTTTGAGATTATTCCTTCCCATGGGCAGAGTTAAATTTGAAGTTTGAGGTACCTGTCAACTCGTTGCTCCAGCCTGACAAGGTATCTCTGTTATGGCAGCACAAGTGTCATGTTTATCAGATGCTCCTTTCAGTTTCTGCAGGTTACTGTCCGGTCGTCCAAGTCACTAATTAAGATTTTAACTAGTGTTGGCTTGGCATCAACTGCTGGAATGGACCACCAGTTGCTGACCTCTAGCTGGACTTTGTGGTGCTGATGAAAACACTTCAAGCCTGGCATATCAGGGTATATTTTTCACTCAGCTTGTGAGTTTGTCTAGAGATGGCCCCTGCCACTAACTATAGAATGAAAAAAATCAGTGCTTGGTTGGATCTTTTAGGTGTACAAGAAGTTCTATTTGAACAGTTTTCTCATGTTCAGTAATACCAGCCTGGAGTTATGGAATATTGTAGCTCAATCACAAATTCTTCCTAGTTACTACATAAGTATTTATTTTAAGCACTTAACATAAATGTTTTTCAACACCCCTCTCCTCGTTTAGACCAGATTACTGTTGCTCTACATAATGCTGATATTCCACTATTTGCTTGTAGACTGCTTAATACAGTCTTTGAAAATTGTTCCACTTGCTTTCCCCAGCTATTTCCTTTGCAATGCTCAATCATATACCAAGCCCTTGCTTGTATCTCAAAGTACCATCTGTTTTAATCTCCCGAATGATTATTCTGATTATTCTGTGGTTTTATACTGTACATGAGCTTAAAATAAACTTAAGTCTATTTGTTCTTTCCCTTAGCAACTCTTTTCTATTAAGAGGTGTCTTGTAGCTTAAGTTTATCAAAATTGTGTGAAAAAAGATTCAAGTTACAGTTGTTGGTACAAAACAAGTTAGGATTTGGAGTTGACTAGGATGTGAAGAGGCTATGTGTTGGATAAATTTTGGACCTTAGCTGGAATTTTGAATCTCAGAAGAAAAGTGTTTTGTAGCAATTCTTGGCTTTGAGTTAATTGGCTTTTCATTAGTAGTTTGTACAATACATAGATGTTTAAAACTGGGAATTTTTCTCTGGCTTTTGAAAGTCAAGGACGTGTCCTTAGGGATCCTGTTAAATCAGAATTTCTTGCTACCTACAAAAGCAATTTTTTTTTTTGATGGCAAATTTAGTGAGAGCTTGTACTGTGAAGTAGACATGTTCTTTTAGATAAAATTGTAACCAACCAAGTCCAAGTGGGAACTGAAATCACTCCACTCAGAGCGCTGTAAATGTATGTTTTTCCTTTGCAACGGTATGTAGAATGAATGAACTGGATTAGATTGATAATTTTACTCAAACTAGCATGGTCTTCACTTTCAAGTTTTAATAGGCACATCTTACTAGCTGAAGGGGTTTCTATTCTGACAGGCTTGAATGTGTGTGGGCCTCTTTAGCAGCAGATAGTCTTTCCTATCCAAAAACTGGAAGAGATTCTATTGTCTACAATGGAATGTCTTAAGCCTGTTCCCTGGCAACCGTTTCTTCCCTCAGTTTGGTTTGATGTCTTTGAAAACTAAATTATTCACAGGAAGCTTTACCTAGGTCTCCAGTAGAAGCAGGAAGTGACAAATGGAAAAACTTTGAACCAGCAGCAGCTTTCTAGACAAATTCTCTGCTGTTAGATCTTCCTAACACTTTGTTTGAAAAAGCATTGGAGTGATTAACAGTTCTATTTATACACTACGTAATTAATTGGAGAAATTCCACATAGTTCTGGGACTAATTAAGCTCCTAATAAAGATTTATGGTTTTTTTTCAGTGTTATTAGTGATTTTCCTTGTTAATTGTTCTACTTTGCTGACAGAACAGTTTGAAATTTCTTTTGGGAGAGTGGAGCAGTTTATGAACCAGCACTCTCCACTGGAGTAATAAAACTATATTGGTGTGCATGTCCAGGTGAATGGAAGGGAGAAAAAATAGATGGTGACTGACCAGTAGGAGAAAACCCCATTTGAAAATAACAAAAGTGGGTCAAGTCCTGTTCAAATTCTTGGATTAATGGCCATTTGAGAAGTCACTGATGAAGACATAAGAAACTGTATGTTGCTCACGTCTGATGTTTTTTTAATATTGGTTACATTTTTCATCTTGAGTGCTCATTTGATTCAAAAGGATTTAAAGACAGTGAGCACCTAGTCTTTCTGCTGGAGTATCTTCCAGTGTGTGGATTCTGTCCAAGTAAAGCTCCACTGAGGATGTTGTAAAGGAATATCTGATTGCTAATACGGTCATTAAGGATTTCATAGCAGCATTCAGTACTTGCTTCTGAAGGACAGAAAGCAACTAGGAAAATGAAACTTAAATGACATAAGCTTTTATGCTTCAATAGTTAAAATACTTTGCTTCAGAGTTTGCTGTTATCCAGAACAATTGTGGAAGGTATTGCTTTGTCCCAGTGACAATTCATTCAGTTGCTGTTAGTGTCTAATAGTTCCTTAGAAGTTAGTGGCACTGGAAAAAAAAGATTTTCTAATTGACTGCTTCTGAAGTACTTTCTGAGCTAAAGAAAAGGCTGGTTGAAACCCTGAAGAGCAGTTTCTAAGAAAAGGAGTTCATCATAAATAATAAAAAAAAAAAGAGGTGAAGGAAATGTTGAGGTATTACCCGATCAGTTTGCTTAGCGTAACTTTGTCTTCCAATGTCACTGTAATCAGATTGCTCCTCCCTATCTTAGATTGGTTTAAATACCTGCATATGCATTTTATCTACCTGCTTTTTCACATCGATCATATTGATGTGAACTCACGGTTTGGAGAGTGCTGTGGGCCTGTATGATTAAATTTTTTTTTTTTTTTTACAAGTAAAAGCTGAGAAATCTCAGTAAGAAATCTCAGTTCTTAAATAGTCACTGTTGAGTCAAAAAAGTTATCTCCTGAGATAATTAATGAAAAGTGTTCAGATAAAAGAACAGCGGCCATCTCATGATAGTAGCAAAGTTGCAGTGTAAGTTCTGTCTTCTGGTAGCTTGTTTTGACTCACAGCTATTCCTTTGTGACTTTGAGTCTTCTGATTCTCTAGTGTTAGCAGATAAGAAATGCTGGAACATCTGTTTGTGCTTTTTCTGGACTCCATACCAGATTTTTCTGTTGCTTTGAACTGGTTGCATAAAGGCTGTTTTCTTCTTAAACTGGAGAAGGATATGAGATTTGGTTTTTAAAAGTATGAATACAAACTTGTCATGAAGCTGTCAAGTGAGAACTAGCTGACTTTATCTAGTAGGTAAAAGGGCTCAAAAAGGGAAGAGAATCATAGAATCGTTTGGGTTGGAAGGACCCTTTAAGATCATCTAGTTCCAACCACCTTGCTGTAGGTAGGGACACCTCTCTCGAGACCAGGTTGCTCACAGCCCCATTCATCCTGGCCAGGGAGGGGAACATCCAGAGCTTCATTTGTAGTGGTCTAGGCCTTATTTTTCCCAGGTTTAAACAACTTAAGAACACTCGCTACAGTTCATCTTAAATATAAACCACATCTAAGTTTCAACAGATTAAGAGTATGGCCAGCAAATGGATAAAAATATGTTGTATGATCCTGATAGCTTAAAAGTAGTGAGGCTTGTGAACCATCTGAAATTTGATTCTGATAGGATTTTAATGATCAGGATATTGGTTAGACTGTTGCTCTGTGGAAGTGATTTTTTTTTTTTTATAAAGAACAAGTTAAATATTACCTGCACACAGGATGCATTTTTAGTGTATTTCCAGATGTTCTGGTCAGGAAGTGGGAAAGTGGGCATCAATCTTCAAAACAGGGGTTGTAGTTTTTCTTATGGGCCTGAAATAAAGAATTTGGAAATAGGGAGAAGAATTTAAAAGAACTTGGAAAGATTTTTGAGGTTGTGTTAAGGTATTGATGGGAATACTTAAAGTACTAATGGTTCAGTAAAGTTCTGCAAAATACTACACTAATACTTACATGTAATGTGTGAAATGTACAAGCTTCAGTGATGACAATTCCTATCAACTGGAGAATGGATTCAGTCATTGCCATTAATCCTTAGTGTTAATAATGTAATAATAATAGATTTACTAAACTGGC
This sequence comes from Callipepla californica brunnescens, assembly GCA_023055505.1. Classification (NCBI taxonomy): domain Eukaryota; kingdom Metazoa; phylum Chordata; class Aves; order Galliformes; family Odontophoridae; genus Callipepla; species Callipepla californica. The sequence continues at coordinate 64,125,294 of JALIRH010000002.1, forward strand.
TTTAGCTTTGTGGGTCCTTATTAACATACTGAGTGCTGTATTTATAAGCTGATTTTATTTTAAACTTAGTGGTACTGATACTTCATTTTCATAGCTCTCATTTTTTTCTCTTTATTTCAGAGAAACTAACAGTCAAAGGCTCAGAAACCATTCAGGCTGTAGCTCTGTTACTTACGTAGTTTGTGTTATTTTTGATGTTTAAGTGATTTTTTTTTTGCTTAAATTGTTTGAATACTGACTGTCAGCAGTTTGTGTAGGAAAACTGCTTATATTTATTATAAAATCATAGAGTGGTTTGGGTTGGAAGGGACCCTTAACATCACCTAGTTCCAACCCCTCTGCTATAGGCAAGGGCATCTCTCTTTAGTCCAGGTTGCTTGAAGTCCCATCCTGTCTGGCCTTGAATATTTCTAATGGGGGGCATCCAAATCCTTCTGGGCAACCTATTCCAGTGACTCACCACCCTCGCAGTAAAGAATTTCCTCCTAATATTTGGTCTAAATCTACCCTCTTCCAGTTGCTACCTGCTGTTACAAAAGAAGTCCCTCTCTAGCTTTCTTTTAGGTTCCTTTTGAGTACTGGAGGGCCTCTGGAGCCTTTTCTTCTCTAGGCTGAAGAAAGTGCTCCAGCTCTCTCAGCCTGTCTTCTCAGGGGAGATGCTCCAGCACCTCTGATCATCTTTGTGGCCCTTCTCTGGACATGTCCAACAGCTCAGTGCCCTTGTGTTGGGGGATCTAGAACTGGATTCAGTGCTCCAGGTGGGGTCTCATGAGAGCAGAGTAGAGGAGTAAAATCACCTCCCTCAACCTGCTCTTGACGCAACCCAGAATATGTTTGGCCTTTGGAGCTGCAGGCACACGTTGCTGGCTCATGTTGGGTCTTTCATCAACTGACAGCCCCAAATCCTTCTCCTCAGGACTGTTCTCAAGCTGTTCTCCACCCAACCTGTATCTGTGTTTGGGATTCCCTTACTCAGGTGCAGGAACTTGCACTTGACCTTGTTGAATTTAATGAGGTTGGCATGGGCCCATCTGTTTAGGTCCCTCTGGGTGGCATCCATTCCCCCTAGTGTGTCAGCTGTACCACTCAACTTGGTGTTATCTGCCAGCGTGCCAAGGGTGCACTTGATCCTGCTTTCTTGTTGCCTGCAAAGATGTTAAATAACATTGGTCCCAACATCAGTTCCTCAGGAATACTGCTCCTTTTCACTGATCTCCACTTGGACATTGAACCTTTGGTTGTTCAAGTCCCCTGTGAGAACCGTGTTTTGTGAATGTGAAGCTGCTCCTGTGTTTATAGAGAGGGCCTCATCAACTCAGTCTTCCTGATTAGGTAGCCTGTTTAAGATGGAAAGTTTGTTTTCTTCAGTGCGTTACTTGATATTTCAATTTCTACCAGATCTGTCATTTGGGACAAAAGCTGGGGACAACTTTTTTCTTAAATACCTGCCGAAACATCTGAGAAGTTTTTAAGCCTAGTATGTGTTGCAAACATTTTCTCCAGCTTGTTTTAGCTGCAAGTTTGTTTGATTTCCCTACACATATAGCAGCTTCTACTTGCAGATCAGATTCAAAGCACTTGTGTGTCTCCCTGCAACCCCAAAATGTCACTCAGTTGTTGAATGAGCAGCCATATGTTGGTAGAAAAGATTACTCTTGTAAGGGGAAAGAGATGTAAAGAAATCAGAACACCTAAACTGAAGGTGTCTGTCATATTACAGTTAGAGGACTTTCTTTTTTGCCATTGTCTGGGTAGACGTGTCATCTCTCAGTGACTGTGGGGGTCTTGAGCACGTAGACATCAAGAATGGTATGGGCTAGATAGAGTTGATACAGTCTTCTGAGGATTTCAGAAAGTCATCAAGCAGTCTTCCTTTACCAAAGATTTTGAAATAAGCAGTGGAAGAAGTATGTAGCAGTTTTCTGAAAATTTGAGAACATCTTGAACAGAAGAGTGGTATAACTACTTTGAGGAATAACTACTTTGAGGATAGTCTTAATTACGCTGTTTTCACTGAGGTTTGGCTGACCTAATTGGAGTGAAGCATTGCCTGACGGTGTGCCATCAGTTTTTTTTCTGACCACTCAAAGAGTGAAAGTTCCCAGTTTCTTCATATTTTCAGCTGAAGATGACAGACTTGAATTAGATTCTATGCTCTTTGGTCAGAACTTTGTTCTGATTTTACAGTAGCAAAGCTAGAGTTATGTTGGTTTTTTTTTTTTTTTACATAGTCAAGTGTAACTTATAGTACTGTCTGTTCTCAGTGTTTTGACTATTGAATGATTGATCACTTGAAATATTTTGACTTTACATAACCAAATTAAATGATGCATGTTTGTAGACCTTTGTCTGCTTATGTAATTGAGAGTCAGATGCGTGTGTTGAGCTACAACACTTTGCCTCACAAGGATGTGTCAAGATGGTGTTTATTTGAGGGACCAGTTACTAAAATAGGATGTTCTATTTTAGTTTCATTTTGTTGATTTTAATAAATAGCTCTTGATAGGTGCTTTGACAACATATTTCAGTATGTAAGTTTTGAGAAGTTTTGCCTCTTAAAAATGAAGGATTCTCCTTTCATTCTTTTTTGTCTTTGTCCTTGATTGTTTTACCATTGCTAGTCTGACACTGTGTGTCTGTCCTGGGAGTTTAAAAATTGAATATTGTAGGCTGATGAGGTCACTGTAGGACATTTTTACAGATAAAAAAAAAAACTGTGAGGCTTTACTGCTGTGCAGTTAAGTTTATTTTTCAGTACTGTTCTTTACCTTGCCTTTTTGTAGATGGTCAGTGTCTTTTGTAATTATAGTTTAACAGTAAAAAGCTATGTATAGTATTATTCCTTAAATAATTTTACTGATGGTTTGGTGTTCTTGCATCTCTTTCAACACCAGACTTCTTTGGAAATACAGTTCATAAAAGTAGCTGCAGTTACTTCTTATCCTAAGCAGTTATTTTATGTTGACTTTGTGGTGTTTCTTCTAAATCATTTAATGTAGACAAATTGTATTAGCTTTTTTTTTTTAAAGGCAGTCTGTTCTCACTGTTATTTCTTTCATGCATCAGAAAAAAAAGTCGAATTTGCAAATTCATATTTATGTGGGGAAATGCTAATCCAACTCACTGTGGTGTTAAGTAGTAGGGAAAACACTTAACTTGGCTGTTATTAAGCCTTCTCAGCAGCTGCTGATCAAAGTTATTAGAGATTCTCCCAAAGAAGTAGTGTCACATTATACTCCTCATCATTATTTTCCCTTGGTCTGGATATGTGCTATGTAGTGGGTAAATATATTTTATCAGATTAGGCCCAGCTCCTTCCGAAGTCATGGCTAATTTACCTATAGTTAAGATTCTAGGTAGAGCAGGCTTGTCCTTTGCATTGCCTCATGTAGTGATGTCCCTACATTCTGAAAGTCTTACTGGATATTTTACTTGATCATACTCTTTCCAAGAATCTGTCAGAGCTACGACTGTTACAATTAGTGTTTAGTGTGGAAGGTCTGTTTTTATAATGGTGATGCATAGTGAGCATATTTAATGCTCAGACCAAAGGTTTTTAAGGATGCTTTTAAATCTACACCATTTCATTTGCAGGACATTTACTTCAGCAAACAAGCTGTTAGTGCCTTTGGACTTGTGCAGCTAAAATCAGACAAGCATGGAAAGATCAGTTGCTTCAAGCAGTGTTCTGTGGGAATAACTTGTATGTTGAGGAAATACCACTGGTAATACGTCCTTTGTTTCAGTTGTTTGTATGCCTAAACTGAGTGCATGTCTTGTGTTTTTTAGCAGCACACTGGAATGAAGTTTTCCATGAAAGGAACTCATAACCAAGGCAACAGCTACAGTCCTGTCAACAGTGGAGGCATGAGGCAACCAGTTGGTAACAGAGGACACCACCAGTACAATCGTAATATATGGAGAAGGAAAAAACACAGAGACAGTTTACCTATTAGTCTGAGCAGATAATGGCAGATGCCAAAATGACCTTCCCTGTTCAGACAAACTGAGCGAGTGCCACTCGACTTAGGGGATGGAGACCAGCGTCCAGCACATCGTTTTATTGGTGTTGCCAAATATCTGCAGCTGACTTCTTTGCATGTTTCTTTGTGTGGTGGTTCAGTCCATCTTCAAGAAGTAGTTGTGCTTATCTGTGAAGCCTTATTAAATGTGGAAGTTTGTTTTTCTGCCTTCCCACAATGGTTCATACAGTGCCGAAGCAGCTCTGACCGTGGAACTGCAAGGACATTTACAAATGCTGTGGCTTTTTTTGCTGTGGCTACATCCGTTCCTACGTGGGTTCTGTTTTATTTTGGAAGTGAAGGAAACTTCAGCCCCTTCGATTTTTTTTTTTTTTCTTTGCAGCAAATCAAGTTGGGAATTCATGAAAATAAATTTGCTGCGCTCCTGTTTGTTTCAAAGTTCGGAATTTTTTGCTCTGTAAATATTGGAGATATAATTTGTGCAATAACTTGGAATTTTAATTTAATTTCATATTGTCACATAAGTTATATTTAAGGGGAAGAGGTTTTTTTTTTTATTTACAGATCCTTTCCCAGGTTGCATTATCTAAGTTGGGTTCATAGTTTTGGCAGGTTGTCTGAGCAGTGTTACAAACATGACAGTTGGTAATATTTGAGGCTTCTTGATTCACAGTGGAAGAACGATTTGGCTTACGGTTTTAAGAAGGTATTAAGCTCCAAAGCATTTTGACCCTATGTTTTTTAGCTCATTGTCTGGCCTCTATCAGTCTTCTTGCTCTAACCAGTGAGTTTTGGTTTTACTCCTTTTAAACGGCAACAAATCCAGCATTCTTAGTACCAGAAGTAAAACTTTCGAGGGAGGGGGGGAGGTTGGTTCAAGTCCCGATGTGAAATTGAAAAGCGGTGAACTACGTGCTTTGATGCATTTTAGTAATGTAACCTGTTAATGTTTGGGTTCAAACAATGTTATTCAATGGAGGTACCCGGCTTAAGGAATGTGGAGAAAGGAAATATGTTGATTCCATTAAGGAATCTGTATAGCAGTATGCATTAGTTCTGTTAAGAGCAAATATATAAAAAGTACTTCAGCTGCTCTAAGCATTATGAGAAGTATCTTTTAATGTATTGCAGGAGAGCACAGCCCAGTGTTGTACGCGGTTTGAGTGGCTGGCACTTAATTTACAGATGCATACAGGTATACTATGCAAGTGTGTATTGCCATGACAAACACTGTCTTTAACTTTTTGAAAAATGTACATCCTGCCTAACCCTGAGTTTTTAAAGCACCACAGTTGTCCTGGGAGTAGGTTACGTCTCATGCCCTCTGACTTCCTGTTTTTTTAGTGAAAGTTCTTAAACGATGCAGAAACCTGTGGATCAGTTACATAAATCCATTAGCAGAGAAAGCTGAAGAATCCTGTTAACGGGGCATCTATACTGTATCCAGATAGAGAAGGTTTTCAAACCGATATCCGAGTATTAAAATGAGGTGTCAAGCATGAAGCTTTTTATACGCTGTATGCCTTTGAAGCAGAAGTAGTTCATGTTATTACTGAATCTGTCAAACAGGTCTTTGACAGGAGAGAGGGCAACATTCCAAAGTAGAGTAGCGCATATCTGTTTGCAAATTTTGTCTTAATGCTCCAGGTTCATCACAATTTTAAACAACAAAAAAAAAAAATTGTGAGCTGATTCATAAATAATATCTAAGGGCTGTTACAGGAGCCTGTACTGCTTAGTCTTCACACACTAGCAATATTGAGCATAACTACATTAAAGAGCCGTCAAAGGCTTTAGTTGGTGTCTTATTCTAGCGTCCATTTTAAAGTGAAATTCATTTAAAAGTGGTATCATGTAACACTTCAGTCATGGTGAACCAAATAAATTGGCCTGGCTATCACTGTGGTTATGTGCTACAGGTTTAAAAAAAAAAAAATCATGTTTAAATTTTTTGTGTGGACAACTATGTGGAAGCTAAAATTGACATATTTTTATGTAAAGTTTTCTATTCTTTGATTTTTAATAAACTTTGGAGACCAGTCACTCTTATGTACGTTTTTATGGGGCTGTAATGAGTGAAGTAATGCTTGACCTTATCCCGTTGTTTGACAGGTAATGTGAACAGCAATTTCAGTATCCACACCAGACATCTTCAGATTGGACTTGGAAACTGGATGGGTGCCATCTGCATGCTGTTCCTTGTATTTATAAAGGGAGTGGCGAATATGGCTGTTGGTTTCATGGTTGTGGTTTTGGACCCTTGATAACGAGAGTGCAAAGGAGTGAGAGGCAGTTCTCGATATTCTTAAGAAGACATTGAGTAATGGATCCCTTGAGAATCCCTCAATCTTCCACATAATTTATTTCCTCCCTGTAGTTTTAACTTTCAAAATGTATCCACTTTAGCATCCTTAAATATTGGGTGCATCTCACTTCTGTTTGTAATATCATAGGAATCACAATTGGAGGGATTTTTTCCTCAGGGATTACCTTATATGCATTCTCAATGTATGTAAATGTCCTTATGCTTGAGATCTAGAAAATTATCTGGTGTGATGTTGTTAATGGCCTTTATCCCACTGCATCTCATGATAGCATTACGTACACAAAGGAAATCTCGTTCCATCTACTTTCCCCCTACCCATTGATATGACGTATTTTCCTGCTGTGAATTCTTTACTGTGCAGCAAGGCATTTACTGCTCAAGTAGCTTATGGGAGTTGAATGGTAAGCTTGCTTACTGCCTCACTAAAAACCACATTCCAAACAAATGCTTCACTTGACATTTTTAAACCCTAACCAAGTGTATGTTATGGGACTTTCTATGTGAGGCTGACAGCTGGGACCAAACTGAAACCTTGTGCTTCTGATGAAGAAGAAACCCATGCAGTAATTTTTCTGATTAGTTCTTATTTCAGTAGTTGAACAAGTTGACCTCCTATTTTGTCCCCACTCCTCTACTAAAGAAGAGTTGCTGAGGAATGCAAGGTTGTGTGGTTGTGAATGTTAGAAACCATGAGGAGTGAAGTGTTGAACACAATTGCTCCATAGACAAGGATGAGGGCTGGATAATGGTCCAAGCAACCTCATGTAACTCAAAAGCTAGCCCTGCTGGACCAGGAGGTTGGGACACCCTAAACAGTTACTCCTAATCTGAATTTGTGATATTACAGGAAAAAAAAGTAACTTTTTTTGATGCAACTTCACCTCTATTAGGTTTATGAAGTGCTTTAATGGCGGCAGAATTCAGACAAGAATAAGATTGGTTGGTTGGTTGTCCTGGACTTCACAAAGTACCACAAAATGCAAACTGTAGGACCAATAAGTTAAAACAGGTAAGTACATACTGTGTTTTGAAATCAGTTATCCCTGGAAATGCATAATCTGCTATCACAACATTGACCAAGAAGTAAATCAAGAAACCTTCCTGACTAAAATGATTTTTTTTGATTACTGATATTTTGTTTCTTCAGATCCGCCAAGAGAAATCCATAGTGGTCGTGTGATCTATGGGGGGAACTCCAGTGTACCTGAGATACGAGTATTGCTGAAGCCATTAACTGGATGACTTCTCTCATACAGTGTTTCATCTTTATAACTGTTTCTATGGGAAAGCAGAATGGGGCTAGTTAGAGCCTGAGTCAGAATTTAACATTCGTTTATCAAATGTTTTGTAACGCCTAACACAATGTTGCTATTAAAAGTAGATTGTTCAGTAAAATGTACAGTCCTGTATCGCACAGTGAGTGAGCCAGCTGGTTGTGTTGCCTTCTGCTTAACCAGAAGGAATCAATAGATGGCGCTGAGTACCAATTTTTGGGCTCAATTGGTGCAGCTGCAGATTGTGGATCCAAATTATTTTGATTGCTAATGGTGGTAACATCAAAATTGCTGTGCACTGATAGTGACAGATTTGTGAAGTACGGCCAGTGTGCAGCATTAGGTTTTTCTGCAATATTTATGGCTCTTTTGAAATAGTGAAGGCTTGTGTTAGAAATAATAGAGGAGAAACACCTGGAAAAATATTAGTTGATGGTATGACAGAACTCACCAGTCCATCTCATAGCAAAGATTAATGTGAACCAAAGGCATATCAGATGAACTGTTTCCAGTATGATCAGTAACTCTTATTACAAGTCTGAAGTTTTACTGGTTAAATTCCCTCTGGCTTTTTCCTCACTTCAGCGACACAAAAAGTGTAATCCTCTTGTTTCTCTATTCAGTTATAGCAGGATCTGCAGATGCAAATGGATTTAGTGGATCTACTGACACATGAGGATCTACTTCTCCTGGAAATTCATCAAAGCTCAGCCAGGGCATCTCATGATACCATGTCAAAGTGATGTGAAGCACAAGGGATGACAGATACCATCACCCAGCATTCTGCGTGATTCTTGTGTTGTCAAACTTTTGATCTCTGGCTTTGATGTAGAAGTCTCCTGAGGATGCTGTGTGTGCTAGCTGGCTGTCATTGCAGATCTGTAGATTACAGAAAACATGATCTGACTTGGATGTCCTGGGCTATGTGGAAATGACTGAGAGTTCTTTTCCAGTTTTGGTGGAAAAAATGCATGTTCTTTCCCTGTCAGGTGTTTGATTTTTTATTTTTTATTTTTATATTGGGATGAAGGAAAACGTGTAACATCTCAGAGCCCTCTAATACCCCTAGGCCTCTGTCAGTGAATGATAAAATACAATGGGGCTTTTATGGCACTCTTTGACGTAGCCTGGCATCCAAGACCTAACTTTGTCCTTGATGTCTTTTGCCTTCCATTTCTGATCACTAATCTACTGGTACAGGGTGGTTTAAACTTCAACGCTGCTCCTCATGGTAAGGTTCCTGACTGGCTGTGATGTCTTGAAAGAGTGAATTCTTTACCAGTAGGAAAGGTCCTAGCATGAGGAAAGAGATCTGCTACACAGCTCTTGTCTCTAAATAGGATAGACTTTTCTCTGCCCTCTCTCTGATGTCCTTCCCTGTACAGTCAAGTCATGCTGACCTGAAAGGGTCCCGGCCCACGGCAGCTAATAACCATCTTGCTGAGTGGCCTGGCCCAGCCTCAGGCACGCATGCACTCAGCAACAACTAAACCATCAGCCCCCAAAATTCATTTTTGCTCAGTGTGGCCCAAGCAAGCCAAAATGTTGGACACCCATGATCCAGCCTGTTCCAAAGAGGGGAGAGATTTCTGTGAAGCTAATTCTATTACTTGCTCTACAGTATTTGTAATGCTAATGTTTTCAGATTTATGCAGGAGGCAGCTTTTTTCCTTCCCTTTATATATCGCCTGCAGCTCTAAATCCAACGCTTACAGATCTGTCATGTGTGCCCTTAGGCTATAGCATACTCCTGTGGCTTCTACAACAGAATTGTGTGTGGTTTTTATGTATCTTCTGGAAAGAGTCAGGATTTGGATCTGACACTATTGAACCTTTATTCTTGTTAGTTTCCTGCTGCTGATCCTTTCAAACATCTGATGTAGTTTACTCTGAAGTACATTTTGGATTAGGATTTTTTTTCTTAGACCAGATGTTTTCAGGCCAGATTTTTTGAAGTTCACTTAGATCTAGCAGCTCTAATGTTTTCATGTTTGTGGAACCCCATCTCAGTCTCCATACTGTAATTCTCAGCAGTGCTAAGGCTGCTGTTTTCTGGAGAACTCAGAAATGCCCATACAGATTAGGATCTGAGGGCAAAGCCATTCATGCCAACCAAACCTCAAAGAAAGAAAAGGCTGATAAATACTTCTCATAACAGTTCCTTTATTCATTCACCTCACCACTGTCTTCTTTCTGCTACTGCCCTTTTATCTTTTGAAGGATCTAGAATCCTGTTCTTTCTGGCTTGTGTGAACTTCTGAGAGGGCTGGGAGGCATCTGAAGCTGTGAGGACTGTAATCTTGTAGACACAAATCCTATTTAAATCACCAAGGCAAAATGTGCAATTCATTATACGTTTCAATTTGAGACCCTTCTAGTGCAGAAGTAAAAAGAGTTCATTGGGATTTTTCTGATGATATTTTATGGGAAGGATTGAACTGAACCGCAATTGATTTTGTTTTTCTTCCTTAGGAACTGCTTAAGTAATTTGCTGCAGTAGCTGCTTCACAATTTGCTTGTCCTCATTTCCTTTAGGTAAGTATGCAATACGAGAGAAAGAGCTGTTTTTATGTGCATTTTGCAGAGCTTTTGAGAAATTATAAGTGAAAGTCCCCACAGAGTGCTGGAATTGCATGTTGCTCATCCAGCAATAAGACTTCGAATTGACTCAAGTGTGGGATTATTTTTAGTTATATAACCGCCTTGCAGAATTTGACAAGATTTCCTGCTGTTAATGAGGTAAATGCAGTTTGCTAAATTCAATTTGCTCTGACTGCAGAGAGGGTGCGCTCTTGCACCGTTCTTGAGGCCCATCGTGAAATGTTTACTCGTTCCTAGCTTAGAGATGGAACCTTTCCTGAGCAGCAAAGTAACTTTAAGCATAATCCATATGATGAAATCAAATTATATTTGAAGCATTTTATTTGTAACAAGAAATGGTTTACAGAATTACGGGGATTGAAAGGGACCTTAGATGATCAAGACCAAGCTCCCTGCTAAAGCAGGTACCCTACAGCAGGTCACACAGGTAGGCATCCAGCTGAGTCTTGCATATCTCCATAGAACAAGACTCCACAGCCTTTCTGTGCTGTCTGTTCTAATGCTCCATCACCCTTACCATAAAGCTCTTCTGCATGTTTGTATGGAACTTCCTATAATCAAGTTTGAGTATATTACTCCTTGACCTATTTCTGTGCATCATCAGGAAGAGCCTGGCCCTAATTGCCTTCCACCTCCCTTTAGGTATTTATGATCGTATACCTAAGTATATCATATACCCCTAAGTCTTCTTTTCACAAAGTGAGCAGACCCGCCTCTCTCAGCCTTTCCTCATAAGAGAGGTGCTCCAGGCCCTCTATCATCTTTATGGTCCTCTGCTGAACTCCTTCTAGGACATCTGTTTTTGACTGGGGAGCCCAGAACTGGACACCAAACTCTAGACATGGCCTCACCAGGGTGGAGTAGAGGAGAGGGATCACCTCTCTTTGACCTTCTGGCTGCACTCTTAGGAATGCACCCTAGAACAAGGGTGGTGGACAAGGTGATGGTTTCTCTATGAAAATTGTGCAATGGAAAATGACGCATCCAATTTGCAGAGTGGTCTTACACTGCTAATAGAAATTTTATCAACTGGAAGGATGAAACAGTTTCCTTCTTAAGGATCGCTAGGTCCCCTAACTTTGCAAATCCAGCTCGGGTGCACGGTTCCTAATTGTTTTAGCATGCAGAGGAGGCTTTTTCTTATTCTGAAGTGCTCACGGGAATGAAAGCATGAGGCTGGAAGCTTTTTTCTCATTACCCAGAAGTTGCCATCATCTTCTATTTTATTTCTTCAAGTTTAATGCATCTGTTGAAAATAGAATATACTTAGCATGGATACAAAAGCTGCTCTTGGAAGTAGCTCCAGGCATCTGCAGATTGGGGATTCTGTGCTTTCTATAAACAGGTGTTAATGTTTCTTCTGTTATGGAGCTTTTGGTTCAGTGTTCAGCTTGCTCTTAAAATCATTTACTTTCTAAAGGTTAGAGAGTGAAATCTGTGTCAGTAACGTAGCATCAGCAATCATCATGACAGAAGATTTTGTGTTCATTAAATGTGAATGGGAGGAGTGAATAGGACTTCTAATGCAGAGAAAAGACCTGCGAGCTGGATCTTCACTCAGTTCTTCTCTGCACTCTAGGCTGTATCTGGGGAGTCTTAAGGGGATGGTAACACCCGATTTTGTGCTTTTAAAGAGGAATTGGCTTTACAAATGAGACACACTGAATCAGTAGGCCTTCTATCTAAATAGGATCTTATATTCAATTAAGGCTTTAGAGTCGGGGGGAAATGAAGAGTAGGATAATTGCGTGTAGTTACTGGGGAGGGGGAAGAGGAGGGAGACATCAGTGGGATTTGCAGCTGATCACATTTCTTGTACTGATCTGTCCTATCCACATCAGAGCCAATGGATTCTAGTAAATGCTAATGAGGCTTCTGTGTTTATATATCTGAGCTTGAGTTTTCTCTATTGTGTAGAAGTCTATCTTGTCATTTGCATGTAATTTGTATCTTGTTATTTCTACGTTCCACAGATTTCTTTAATCAGATTGAATATCTGAGTGTGGCTGATAGTTTCTACCCTCTATTTTGGACTGTTAGGGCTGCCTTACAGCTGCTATAATTTGTGCCATAATATCTCAGTTATTTTTAAAGAATGGTTTTATTAATAATGGTATTTAAATTTGATTCTCTGTGTCTGTTTGTAATTTTTACTGCAATGTCTACCAGAGGTACACATATCTCTGTACTTAATGTCTAACAATAAAACACTTCCCTTTCTGAAACCTCAATGGTTTCACATGTGAGGAGTGGTGATTATTCCATTTACACATGAACTTTGGGAGATGGAATCCAGTTGACTTTTAATACATCTTTATAAAAGCATCCTGTGTACTCCTGTGTGGAAAGAAATCATGGGTTGCATAGACTGGAGAATGTACCGCCTCAATTCTCAGCTGCAATTCAGTAGCACTTTATTTCCTGTGATAGTAGTTCCTCTGCTAGTATATGCCAGAATACTGCTGTGGAATTAGCTGAGTTACAGCAGCTAAGAAAGTGCCCCCAAGAGTTTTAATATAATGCAGGATTTACTGTTTGTAAAATAGGCTGGGAAGTATAAAATACTGAAATATTTAACTAATAAATGCTTATAAAAATCGGAAAGGGCAATACTGTTGAAGATTCAAATGTCTGCGTCTTCAGTGGCTGACAAATGGAATGTATAGGAGCTGAATTCTTATGAGTCAGGCAAAGGCAGCAGAAGACCTGCGTGGATGAACAAAGAGCTGATGGAAAAGCTCAAAGGAAGATTTACAGAATGTGGAAAAGGGGCATGGCCCCTTGGGAGGAATATAGGAGCATTGTCGGGGTGTGACAGGATGCAACAAGGAAGACTGGGCCTCACTTGGAATTAAATCTGACTAGAGAGGCCAACAGAAGGGCTGCTTTAAGCATACCAATAGCAAAAGGGAGAACAGAGAAAATATGGGCCCACTGTTGAATGCAGTAGGTGGTCTGGTAATAAAGGACACTGAGGAGACAGAGTTTCTGAACACCTTTTTTGCTTCATTCTTTACTGCTTAGGCTGTCCCTTGGGCCTCCCAGGCTCTGGAGATAAGGGAGAAAACATGGGGAAAGGAGAACTTCCCCTTGGCCAAGCATCTAGGTAAACTCATTGCACACAAACCCATGGGCCCCAGTGGGATGCACCCATGAGTGCTGAGGGAGCTGGCAGAGGTGACAGCCAAACTACACTATCATTTCATAAATATCATGGAGAGCAGGAGAGGTGCCTGAAGAATGGAAGACAGCCAGCGTCATTCTAACTTTCAAAAAGGGCAAGAAAAGGGGTCTGGGAAAATACAGGCCAGTCAGACCTGAACAGGCTGGAGAGTGGGGCAGAGAGGAATCTGATGAGGTTCAACAAGGGCAAGTGTAGAGCTTACACCTGGGGAGGAATAACTGCATGCACTGGTACAGGTGAGGGGCTGACCTGCTGGAGAGGAGCCCTGCAGAGAAGGACCTGGGTGTGCTGGTGGACAACAGGTTGTCCATGAGCCAGCAGTGTGTCCTCATGGACAAGAAAGGCAATAGGATTCTAGGTTGCATTGAAGAAAGTGTGGCCAGCAAGTCAAGGGTGGTGATCCTCACCCTTTCATCTGCCCTGGTGAGGTCACATCTGGAGCACTGTGTCCCATTCTGGTTTCCTCAGCTGAAGAAAGGCAGGAAACTTCTAGAGGAAATCCAGCAGAGGGTGACAAAGGTAAGGGGCCTGAAGCATCTCCTTTATGAAGAAAGGCTGAGAGAACTGGGACAGTTCAGAGTGGAGAAGACCAAAAGGGGATCTTATAAATGCTTATGAACATCTAATGGGTGCTAGTTAAGAGGAAGGGGCCAGGGCCTTTACAGCAGTGCTCAGTGACAAAATAAGGGGCAATGGGTGGGTACAAACTGGAGCACATAATACCAACCAAACACAAGGAATAACTTTATCACTGTGAGGGTGTTAGAACCCTGGAACAACCTAACTGGAGAAGTTCTGGAGTCTCCTGGAGATATTAAAAACCCATGGATGCTTTCCTGTGCAACCCACTGCAGGGAGCCTGCTTTAGCAAGGGGTTGGACTGGATGATCTCTAAGCATCCCTTCCAATTCCTGTGACTGTGATTCCGTTAATTCTGCATCTTTTCCTTCAGTATGCTGTTGTCATTCACTGTCTTCTACCAAGCTACCGACATTCATGTAACACAGTCAAGTTTGTGATATTTGTTTCTTTCAAGCCTGATTAAAGCTGACCAGAGTCAATTCTTGTAAAAAAAAAAAATGCATAAGTGGACAACTGGAAAATGGAATTGCATGAGATTCACTTTCTTAGGAAATCCATCTGAAAATATAGTCCTCAGACTCTTTCATCAATGTTGCATCCCACTGAATCGTAGTTTTTCAAGTGTGACAGATATCAAGATTTGGATGTAGAGGATGTTTTGATTAAATTTGTCTCCATTGTTGCTGCAGGTACATTCTGCGTATTCTTAGGACATCAATCTTGCTGCTAATTAAGTTGTTCGCTCTTTGAGAAGATAGCCTTAGAAAAATATAGCTCACCTCAGGGAATCCCAGAAAGTAAAAACATCCATGCACAGGATTGTAATTTACCAAGGATAACTACTGTTTATCCATTCAGAGGAAGCAACTGAAGCTATTTTCATTTTTATTCTTTTCAGTTTGCGAAAATTACTTCTATTCTCAAAGCAAAAAAGTTATCATTCTAAAAAAGTCATATCAGTGATTTGGAGTGAGCTGAACAGTGCAGAATAAGTAAATCTGTTTGCTTCATGCTCTATTTTTAACTTTAAAGTGGAGGACACTGACTAGATCTAATCGTAATATCTATGCAGGAGCAATATGCTCAGAGGGTTAGTGCAAATATAGGTCTTACATAATGAATTTGAATTTTGTATTTGAAGAAAAAGCCCAACAGAAGCATCCTGTTTCATGATAAGCAGAACAAATGAATTTGTCTTTCTTCTGGTTTTACTGTTTCTATCGCCTACCCTTGATGTCAGCTGCTCACACATCTCCTATGGTATGACCACGTATAACCACGTCATGGCATTTGCTGGCTATCAAGGTAGAGCCAGGTTCTTCCCAGTGGGTAACAACTTGAAATGTGGGAGGTTCTTGATGTAAGAAGCTTTTAACTGCTGGGACAGCCAACAATAGATTAGGGTGCCCAAAGAGGCTGTACAGTTCCTATCACTAGAAATTTTCGAGATCAGGACTGATAGGTTTTACCTTCTAGCTGACCCTGCTCTGAGCTGGAGATTGGATTAATGACCTTCTCATTTCCCCTCCAGTTTGAGCTTTCCCATGATTCTGTTCCTCTATTCAATTTCTCTGACCTCAAGAAATAGGGTCACGTAATATTACAAAGGGAATTGCGTAAGTCAGAATTTTTATCCCTTCTGCTCCCTTCAAAAATGCTTCATTTTTTAATGATAAACATAGTTACAAGTTTTGTTTCTCTCCAACATGACAAACTAGCAATATCTGTGGGGGAAGGTGTTTCTACACCCCATCTTACACCCATGGCAGAGCAAGGAAAGTGAGGAAAACCCTCCTTTTAAAACAGGACCAATGTGCAAGATGAAGGAAGGAGTTTATACTCCGGTTTTCAGTTTCTCTTACAATGGTTTTCAAGGGATTTAAGCATCTCTGTAGCCTATTTAGTACTATACCTAGTACTGTACCTATTTAGTAATATAATTTGACATTTTTTAATATAAGTGTTTATAAAATAGCTATTGGTTTTAAGTTTGAGTCTCTTTTAATTCTCTTAGTACAACTGTTTAGTATCTTGTAGACTCAACATCTTATACAGCCTTTCTTTTACATCCATTCTTCAAAATGCCCCGCCATATTGTGAAAGGAAGGAGTCAGCCTACGTAATCAGAAATAATCTCTGTTATTTGTTAATGTGCTTCACTTAATCACGACACAGCATGGGAGACAGCCTTGGATTTCTACTTGAGATTATCTTTTTGTATTTGAATCTGCTATACTTACTGATTCATTCTGAGATGTGCAGACAAATGGGATACAATTGTAGCTACTACTGTAATTTTTTGATTTTATTTTTATGTTTTTATGTTCTGGTATGACTACTTTGGATAGAAAACTGTTAACAAATCTTCATATTTTAAGTGCAGATGGTTTATGATGAAAGGTTGTTACATCTGTGATATGATCGAAATATTTATTTTGCATTGTTAATGCATGGAGTTCTTTTCCCTTGAACCATGCTACATAGAAAAGAGCAGTAACAGCTTCAGAGAACAACTGGCTGTCTGTATTATTGATAAGGACTTCTACTGCACTGTCAGATTAGACTGGGAGAAACACAGCCTAATAAGGAAGATTATTTGTTTAGACAACATGTAGGCACCAAAAGAATTTCAGGGAAAAGAAGCTGGGATGGCGGGGAACTTCCCATTGTATTTTTGAAAAGATTTCCTTAGAAGTGGAAAACTCATTTTAAATTTGACTTAACTGAGAGCATATACCAAAATACCAGCTTTAACTGCTTGTAGTATATTTGTCTAGCCACAACAGATAGAGAACGTATTGAGTGGCAGAAAAACACATTTTCTTTTGGAAAGGAACAATAATTGATAAACAAGAAGCTAATTAATATCACTGCCATTCAGAGCCAACTTTAAAGTCGAGAAAAGGCACTGTGGTAATTACGTCCGCTAATGCCAACAGGAAAGATATTATTTTCACAAATTGCTTTTAGTTATTAGGTTAGTGTGATTAAATTTATCACTCATACCTCTGCCCTAGAATTTAAATCATAGCTGACAGGTATATTCTTTATGCCTTATGCTATGCTGACCCCAGAATGAGACTGCATGTGTAACAGCAGCTTCAGCCACGAGGCACTGTGCCTCCCAGCGCTGACTGAAGCAGCTGCCCTGGTACCAGTAAGGTTTCCACTCAGGTGCAACATCAGCTCCAGAGGAGGCTGCAACTGCTCAGCTCCAGAGCCATAGTGAGAGCCTGGTTCCACTGTATAGGGCTGGTGCATAAGGAGGCAACATTTCTGTCTCCTATTATACTTCCACTTTTGCATTTTCTTTGTTTATTTCCAGTGACATCAAAATTTAGTGACTTCAAACAGAAGGAGACTTTGGTTTGAAAGTTAGGAGGAAATTGTTTATTTGAATGGTGGTGATGCCCTGGCACAGGCTGCCCAGCAAAGCTGTGGATGTCCCATCCCTGGAGGTGCCCAAGGCCAAGTTGGATGGGGTCCTGGACAACCTGATCCAATGGGTGGGCAGTCCTGCCCACAGCATAGGGTTGGGGCTGGCTAGGCTTTGAGGTCCCTTTCTAACTCAAGCCATTCTATGGCTCTATGAAAATGTACTATATCTAGTATCTTCTGTGTATTACTATCAATATTATGTATTATTATTCTGCTCCCTTATTAAACCTATATTTCTCTATATACTATCATGTCAGAGGCATAAACATTTAATCTACATAGAAATACTTGCTATTACTTCTTTCTCTATGAAGCTATGTTTGTACAGTGTAATGATAAATACAAACAAACATTAGCTGCAGATACGTGGTAAGTCATGTAACCTGATTTGAAAACAGCCAAGAAAAACAAACTTGAAGACAGGACAAGAAAAGGCAGAGGGGGTAGATGTTTGAGAAATACCTGGTCTGGTGCCTTTTAAACTCAATACAAAGCTTATGGTCGATGGTAATGCTGTATTACAGATCTATGAGGTCAAATTACTAATTACTTTATTTCAGATCTTCAAGGTTTGTATTATTCGGTAAACTGAAATTTGGTTAATCTTCTTCAGATCTGTTGTTCCTCCAACGTGAGTTGTGCACAAGAAACAGTGTTCCTTAAGGATAGTAGCCTGTTGGCTTCTGACATCTTCACATATTGAATGCTGCACTGCATTTACCACCATGAACTGCCCCGTTCAGTGCAATAACAAGTGTTGATCTCTCCAAGAAATGTGCAGGCTCTTTAGGAAGCAAATTTAGTCCTTAGATTTCAGTAGTACCTCGAGGTGTTTGTGCAGTCTAAGCACAGGAAGTCCTTTTAGTTGAGCCTGTTCTTCATTGTAGGCTGAAGAATATCACATGTACCTGTCTACAGAGGGAAATTTCTGGCCTTACTGCTTTTGAGTTTATAGTGCTCTTAGTTTCATTACATTCACATAACGTGTTCTCTTGTCATTTTGCCTTGTTATGCAACAGGTTGAAGTAATTGCAGGTGAGCTATTGTTCTGATTTGGGCTGGGATGGAGTTAATTTTCTTCCTACTACCTGGCATGGTGCTATGTTTTGGGTTTAGGAGGAGAATAATGTTGATAACACAGAGACATTTTAGTTGCTGCTGAGCAGCTGTCACACTAAGTTAAAGACTCTTCTGATTATTGCCCTGCTAGGAAAGGGAATGGAAGTGCACAGAACCAGGACAGCTGACCTAGACTGGCCAAAAGGACATAACATACCATCCTGTGTCATGTCGAACATGAAAACTGTAGGAGCTGGCTGAGGGCTGCTTGGGAACTGCCTGGGCATCAGTTTGCAAGCAGTGAGCAACTGTATTGGGCATCACTTGTTTCATTTATTAATTTAACCTTATTATTACTTTCTTTTCCAGTAGTATTAAACTGCCCTTTTCTCAACCCATGTTTTTTAACCTTTCCCCCCCAACCCCATCCTCTCCCCCATCTCACTGTGGGAAAGTGATAGCATGGTGCTCAACTGCAGCTAGGTAAAAGCACAACATCTATTTAATGTTCATACTTCTGTTGCCTTAAATGTGGTCTTTGGCCTCTGTTTATTTACTCTTCATTTTCTCCACATGAAGAGCTATTCCTGTGGTGAAATGCTGCAGCATGAGGGAAAGTACTGCAATAATAGGGGGGTGGAAAAGTCTTTGGTTACAGTAAATAAGTACAAACGCAGCAGCCATAGACACAAAAATGAAGGAAAAGAGCTGCTTACCTTAGGAAAGTCACAGGTATAAAGAGATATCCAGGAAGATACCCTTGCTTCACCAGCCAACCCTTAGATGAGGTCTGAGAAGTGGTGGAACCAGGATTGCACGCACCTGAGCTCCCCTGGGTTGACCCTGCCTTCCCACAAAGGTGTTCAGTCACTGGTTCAAGCTGTGACTTAGCATTTCTGCTACACGTTGGTACTCTTCAATAGGCACTGAATATTTCAGTAAGATGTCAGTCTATTGTTACTACAGACTTAACCTTCAGAAGTCTCTACTGGGAAGGCTTGAGTCTGCCTGCTGTACCTAGTCATGGGCCTGAATAAAAATCTGTCAATTATAAGCAGGGATGAGTCTGGCTAGGGATAGAAAATTATCCCTAGTAATTGTTTAAGGTACAGTTAATACAAACGTAGTTACAGATGCCTATAGATAAAATGAAAACTTAGAATACTATGATAGTTAAATGTGTAGCTTGTTATTTTATAAGAATGGAAGACTCTGTTTTCTAATTTCTTTTTAGTAGGGCTCTTTCATTCACTGATTCACAAAGGCCATTCTCATAGGTTTAAATCCTTTCATTTTCAACTTACAGTGACTTGTAGATAGGAAAAAAGATCACATAATATGCTTTAGTTTCTGTCCAAAGTGTGATTGCCATTGTTCAGTGCAACTTAGGAACAAGCCCTGGGCAGTCAGATTTGTCCAAATGTATAACAAGCATGAACTGACTAAGAGTAGATTTTTCATCCTATTCTTCTCAAAAGACAATCTCAGAACATGATTGCTTTAATGGCCCAGATATCCTCATTTCAAATGGATATTTATTCATGGCTCATTAATAGTCATTTGTTCTCATGCATAATTGTTCATTTTCTTCCCTGATGTTAACTCACATATCTGCTATTACGTGTGTAGGTATACACTCATAGAATAATTTTTCTCTTGTAGGGGAGGATTGCTTGGAAACAAACAGCAAGTGTTTTCCCATAATTTCTCTTAGAATAGGCTCCTCACTGTCATCTCTCAGGCAGGCATTCTCCATATATACTGTTAGAATCTTCTTTCAGGAGTACAGCTCATAAAACTTGGATCTGCCACTAAGATTATCAGTTTGCCATCTACCAGGAATACCTCTACTGCCATTTTGACTTTGTTTATTTGATTATTTTAGTACTGTGTCACACTAGCAATTTATGTAAGCATAGCTAAGCAAAGTGTCCCAATTCCCAATTCTGCCTGTAGAAACAAAATTCAACACAACACTGACTCTTTGGTTATAAAACCAAAACAGTTCTAGTTCTGCCTGACTTCATGTATTGTGATATGTACTGATTGTGTTGACGAAGGCAAAGCTTTACTTGTTGCTGCTTCACAGCACTGGTAGTGACAACAAAGTTCTTCCAAATCTCCTTTGGCCTTTTAAAAGAGACAGAAAGAGAAATGAAAAATCTTACTCAAAGCATGTTGCTAGTCAGGCTATGTATCTTTTCTTGTGTTAATATGTTGAGAACAGAGGTCAGAATTCTGAAGCTTACTTTGCATTTCTGAATCTGAGGAGATTCTTGATTCAGTATTTGCGACAATATGGTATTTCCATCTTCACATATTCTGAAGGATCTATTTTAAATGTCTCTTGGTCTGTTTCTGTGCAGCATCTGTCAGCCTTATTCCTTTGCATACAGTTCAGGAAAGTAGAGTTAAAATACAAAATGAGAGTTAGAGGAAAACTTGCTTCTATACACTTATTTAAAAAACAGCTTTGTGATTGGAGTTGTACTGTTAAACAGGTTTATTGTAATGCATTGCTTTTTCTTCAAGATATCTTTTTTATTATTATTTTTTAATTACAAATTGTGAGCACATGGGTAATTTCCTACAATGAAAATTTCTCTTTTTCTGTCTTTTCCATCACATACTTCACTGTTGCAATTGTGACAGCCCTAAATTCAAAAACCTGAGAACTCTGAAGCAGTTGGATTTAGACAATATAACAAATCTTTGTCTTAGGTTTGCTAGATTCGGTTGTACCTGACAAGAAACTATCTGGTTCCAAGTCTTCCTGCATTATCATCTGTAATCTTTATATGACATTGTCATTCTTGGCAGATCCTATAGGTGTGAAAGCTGTAGAAAAGAAAGTTATATAGAAAAAAGTATGAAGGTTCATGGCAGATTTTTTTTAAGAATTGCTGCCAGGCTGCCCAGGGCCCCGTCCAACCTGGCCTTGAGTGCCTCCAGGGATGTGGCTCCACAGCTTTTCTGGGTGACCTATATCCATGAAAACTATCTGCAGCATTGGTTGTAAATTCTGTGAAAGAAACAGTGCCAGAGGGTTAAAATAGACACTTGCAGAACTATGATACCTAGCTTGTGCATTTTAACAAATACTAATTATTTACCTAGAAATCCTTCAGAATCCTATGTATTATTGAAAGGCAAAAGTGAGGGGGGAGATTGTCTCCCTGTCTTCTGAAACATACACAGACATAAAAAACTATGTTGAAACACAATTTTAAGGCAAACATTTTTAAATGCTCAAGCAATTCACAGTATCTCTTTGTAAAATATTAAAAGTATCATCACCTCAAGTAAAAGAAAACAGCATGAACAAATGTCTGTGAGTAATTGCCAAGAAAGTAATAAATGCAGAAACCTGATTATGAGTATGCCAGGTGTTTAGCTGTATGTCTTGCATATCTTTTTTGGATATATTTGTTATCTCTACTATCTCTTTTTTGGTGTTGTGGGAAATGAAATTCTGGGTCTTTTTCAAGAGACACACTCTTCCCTCAGCATTCTGCACATATATACATCCAACCCTTATAAATATAAATTGTACTAGAAATGGAGCTTCAAAAACAGGATATAACAGCAAGAGAAACAAGGGACAGTGTTGTTGGCAAACATATTTCAAACCATACAACTGGACTGCAAGTGTTCAGTAAACTTATTACATATATATACATTTAAAGTAAGCAGTTCTGCCAGCCTTTGAACAATTAATGACTGCTCAGAGCAACTGCATTTTATCAATGATATCTTATTAGATAGGCTAACTTTTGAAAATAGTCATTCTTGTAGGTAGTCAACTGGTTCAGCTCACCTTATCTTCTGAGCAAAGGATGTGTGCCTTGACTGTGAACGTGTCTTTATTGATTATATTCCGTTCTATTGTTTTATTGTTTGTTTTAAATAATTTTTATTTTTGAATCTATTGGAGAACTGTGATATAACTAAGAAATCTTGGCTACACCTACATTTAGCAAGTCAAACATACCAATTTGAGCAGATTTTTGCACTAGTATGTACTACTAATTCATGCTTGCGGTCCTTGCTACTTTACAATGTTTTAAAAGGTTTAAATGATGGAATGAAGGATGTTTACAAGATTTGTTTTTTAGGTTTATTCTATTCTAGAGTGGAATAATGAACCATCTAGGTTAGAGAAGACTTTCATTATCACCAATTAAGTCCTCAACCAAATCCCATTGTGATTTAATGAGAGGTAGCATCATGGGATAAATGAAAGCCTAGTAAAATGGGGACTGTAGGATTTGCTGCAGACATGTGCTCATGGTCCAAACTGTAACACTGATAGAGCAACATCTACAGACTGCTGTAGAACAAGAATCATAATGACAGTGAATACAAACAGCTTGCATTCAGCTTCACCCATCATATTCTGGTTAGAACATCTTTGTTTATTGCATTTCATATTTTCATATCCCTAAATAGAGATTATTTTGTATATTGTTCCTCATTTTAATTACATAGTATTCTTCTAAATAATAAATATTTAATCTACAGACAATTAGCGTTAGTCAAACAGCAATTTACTAATTCTTACAGGAGTAAAATGGAAAAACTTAAATGTAGAGACATGAAATATTATGACTAATATGCATGAAGACAATAGTTCAGTACTCAGTAACAGTCCAAAAAGCACTATTAACGTGCATTTTTAGGAAAAACATTAGTTGTTTCATTTTATAAATGCATTCACTAACTATGCAAGCTGGAGCAATATGATAGGGGTCTACAAAGCCATAAATACCATAGGGAAAAATGCAGAGGGACTGACTGATCCCTGCAATACAACACAAAAACTGGAGGTCTGAACTGTTAAAGCTAGTAGAAATTCAGTTCAAAATAAGAAACAGGTCATTCTTTTTGCAGCAATTGTATTTCAAGTGGATAGTCATGGTTTGCTGTAGAGCTTCCATGTGAGCAGCTTCTGCTCTTTCTATTTTGCGGCTGTTTTTCTTCATTGCTCACTCTGCTATGCACACCTGATTCTTGCTCTGCTTGCTGCTCTAGATAAAACTGAAGCTTTGCAGACATTTTACTTATTTCTGCACCTAATTAGTGAGTCTGTGCTACTGCAAAAAGGAAACGCTTGAACAGAAATTATTTGGTCTGTTATTTAAGATAGCAGAGGCCTCAGTCTTAACTACTGCAACTGCAACCTGCAAAACAATCCTGATCACCTTACAGGGTACAGTGGACTTCTAAATCAACCAGCTGCCCTTCTGTATTTCTGTAATTTCTGTATCCCTGAGATGGGAAATGTTGCCCTAGGATGAGTAATATTCCTGGCACACTTCGGTGCACCTGTTAGAGTCCAGCCTTCTGTTTTTTATTTTGTATGAGTGCTTAATACACCACATGCCAGAAGGAGTGTTTGATGAGGAGCTCCAGCCCCTGGGATCCACAAAATGATGGTGCAAGTGATCTCTGACTAGGGTGAGAAGAGTGATGCCACAACAATTACCTGTAGTAAGCAGGAAAGTGGTGCTTTAGCAATTCTCTGATGTGATTTTCCAGCCTTTTTCTACATATATGAGGAAGTGAGCAGTGACCGTCTCATCCCGAATTCATCCCAATGGCTTCCTTTTTCCAATTCCATGAAGGTACTGTCACGCTGTCTAATTAACTTGCCCACAGGCTGAGGTGTTACTGTAAAGCAACTGAGAATTTTCTGGAGTTTACTAGGGAGCAGAAGGGGTAGGAAAAAGAGCACTAGATATGTGATCTGTCTCTGTTGCCTGCATGTCTGCTGATGTCCATTTGAATGATCTGTCTCTTTCATCTGCATGCATGCTGATGTCCATCTGAAACAGTGCTGTGCATCTTCTCTTCTGTGCATATCACCTTGTACCTAGCAGAACTGAATTTGGAATTACAAATCTCCATCCTTCCTCTCTTTCTTCTAATGCTTGGTTTAGCTTCATGCACACAGTAATAAGGACCAACTAACAACTCCTTTGAGTAACAATACTGTTACCACAGAGCTTGACAGAATGGTGTTTCCACATGATGCCAAAGGTAAGAGCTTCAAATGGCAGGAGGAAAAGATGTTGGGGTGTGGGTGGAGTGAGGCCTGTTGGAGAAGTCTGTTTCTGCCCACCTCTATACTTTCTGTGCAGAGCAAACCATGGAGTAGGTATTGAGGCAGGGACAATGTCTTCCTACATATACAGAGTGTCTTGCATAACAAAAGTGGGGTATCAGATGAGACCTATGGATATCATGAGTGAGTAACAAACAGCAATGGACAGAATGAAAAAGGGGATACCAGAGTAGGACAAAATATACAGCAGAGAGAATCCAATAATGGTTTGCATGTGCATCAGTAGTTCTGGCAATTTATTTCCAGGGTAAACTATTATGATACGGTTGTCTATCTAAAATAATCAGTGTGTAAGTCATGAATAGATAATGATGATTCTTAAATTACTGACCCTACAGAGGCCAAAAGGAGAAGTCTTCAATCTTGATAGCTACACTAAAATAGACCCAAACTGTATTTGCTGTCACACCGTTGACTGTCAGGAAGCAAAACTCACTTTTTTTTTCCTCTCCTAAAATTCAATATATATATTGGAGAATATGCAGTCGTATTTAGGGAAATAAGAAAGGAGATCACAAGATTGTTATTATTTCTCTGTGGATTGTCTGAGAAAAGCTTGCAATGCTGATAAAAATGCCCGTAGTGAATTGAAACCTGGCCCCAGATTAAACTTTTGTCATTCTTTTATGATTTTTGTTATCGGTATTCCACATCATAACATCATATAAGGCACTGGGAGTTAAAGAGTTGATGCTTCAGTTCTGTGGTCTGCTCAATTTCCAGGTAGCTGGCTCTTAGAAGAGAAGAACTACATACCTCAGAGGACTTTGCCTTCCTGTTTTCCTCTCAGAGGGAAAGATAAAACTGCACACAAATCCTGAGACTTCCCTCTTTTGCTGTTCATCTCAGCAAAGAAGGTTCCCTAGCCATCTTGCCTTCAGCTTTAGTGTAAGGCCTTCAGTTTTGTACACTCTCATTTTATTTGATTTATTAGCTTCAATTCCAATTATATTGTATTATATTGTGTTATTTTGCATTCCCATATCTTATTTAGTAAATTAGTTTTTCCTCCTCAGATTGTTGTTGCTGTTTTGTTTTTAGGCCCGTCTCCCTACCCTCTCCCTCCTCCCCCTTCCCCTTTCTCAGGGCATGGGTCCATGGGTGCCTGGCCCCAGTCATCGCAGAACTGGGCTGAACTGGCCCATAAACCATTGACAACTTCAAGTTTAATGTGAATGTAAAACAGAAATGAACTTATTGCATGTTTATTCACAGTTCAGGAGAAATCAAAGTGGAGGAGCTCAAATTCAGAGTATTTTTCTGTGGCCATTCCATTTGTTGTTGTGTGCATCACTCAAATCAGTTATGATGATGGGTTTGACTTTATTAAGCTTTGACTTTATTAGGCTGAAGTGGTGCAACTGTTCTGCTCAAAACCAGAAAATGCTCTGAAATTGACTTAGCCTATCTGCCTTTATTATTTACGTGCAAGGGATAAATTATTCCTTATGTCTGATGAAAAAGCTATAGTTCATTTCTAGGACGATGTTCAACAGTGTCGGCTCTGACACTTTCTCCTTAAACGTCCTTAGGGATACCAAATGTATGCTATTAGTTATGAAAATGACAGAGATGGAAGAGATTATATATAATAAGCTGGCAAGAAAATAAGATTTTAATGGTCAGTTGAGAAATTGCTTTTTAATTCAGACGAAAATGAAAAACTGTGCAGCAATAAACATTCAAAATAGCAGGATAATGAAAAACTGTATCATTCTATTTTAAAACAAAATGTTCCATATTTAAATACCACAGCTGATCATTCTCACTCTTCAGTGAGGAAATAAGACTAGGAGCAACACAAAGAGGCAGCATTCATTTACTTCTGTTGTTCACCAGCATATGTGTGAGGCATCCATGGATCCACATCTAATTTTCAACCTCCATGACTACAGATGATCCAGAATTTTCATTTGTCACAAGCTGAAAATTAGTATTAATCAGAGTTAAGCTTACATTGTTTGTGCTTATTTATTACCAAGATAATGAGAGATTTTAATTTTAAAGTGTGATTTTTTGTTTATATATGCATTCTGATAAGAAATCTTTGCGAAAACCAAAGAACTACAGAACTGGCCACATGTAAAACTTTGGGATTTAGCAGTTTATCTGGGGCTTTACTGATTATGCACCCTGAACATTTCTTCTGGTAAGCCAGACCTCAGTAATACACAGCATTTTAGCACACTGCGCATTTGAAATGGAATAAAGAAGTCCTGGCAAAGTCCCTCTGATAGTAGAGATCTGTGCAACATCGGCCTGTGTAGTCCTGTCATTAGGTAACTATCTCAGGTTGATTCTGACAAATTCAATCTCAGTCTGCACTGCTTCTGAACCACCTTAGCTATCTGCACTGTGGATGTTACTACATTTCATCTCTAAAGAGGAATCTGTTATATATAGGGTCTACTAAATAAATTCTTGTCCCCAAACAGAAAACAGAGAAGCTCTGTTGAAGGCCCCTCTGCGTAGCCAAGAGAGTGGGAGTTTCATTACAAGGTCCTTAGATTTCAATATAACGTATCTCTAATCAGCTCACAGCCCCAAAGGCAAAAACCCTCACAGTGTATGAAAAAGCCCCGAACTGTGGTACTACTGAAATTTATGTGAGGCCTGATACATGCAATTCCCTTGCAGACCAAAGCCTTTCTCACTCAGAGGATTCCTGCTTATCTGGAGCCCTCAGGATGCCCTGATCTTCTCCTCTCCCTCATCAACAGCAGCGTCTGTACTGCCTCAAACTTCAGCTGTGGGTGGATGTTAGTTAAGATAATGCTTTATGAATAGGTGTTGTGCAGCACCTACATTCGCAGTCAGGGCTGAATCCACTCTAGTTTTCAAAAGATTATCATTAAAAGTGAATTTATTAGTACTTGGGACTGAGGTAAATAGAAGTGATACTTTTCACAGACTGCTTTTTTCAGATTGGAGTGAGAACTCTCTTGTCCTTTAACTGGGGGAATAAGGGAATTGCTACAGGCTGCAAAATTCAGCCAACCAATTATACATTTGGAGACTTAGGTCTTTGTGTCTCAAGTATCTGATGTCCTTAATAATGTTGAGAGCTTTACAAACAAACAAAAAAGCCACATCACTTCAGGTACAGGAGGGTCTGAAAAGAGATGAAAAATTAATTAGGCATTTTGTTGTTCAGTGCCTTGGTTTTGCATGAGTGTCTTGATTTTCAAGCTTTATATTGCAATTCATTGTTCCTAGTCTGGATGTCTGAGTTATGCCCCCTGGAAATCTGTTCTCTTATCATTTATAACAAAGGTGCAGTCAGACTAAGATTTAAGCATTGTGGACAGGCTCAGATTGGAAGGATGCAGTCTGGTATTAGGAAGCCAAGATAACATTGGTGGAGGAAGAAATAAAAGGGATTAATGATAACAAATTAATGATAGCCCAAACCCAGATAGCTCTATGGGCCATCATGTGAAACACATCCAGTTTTTGTTGTCTAAGTAATATTACTTATATTGCATTTAGCATTACCTCTGGTGTCTTCTGGTGCCATGTAAAGGATAGACACCAATACTGACAGTATAATCCAAGGCTTGAGGATTATTCAAAGGATCTGCATTCAGGAGAAGGCAATATCAGAGATGAAAAATATGAACAACCATGGAATACCAAAGGAAATACTCACAGTATAATAATAGTGATAAACTAGGAGAGAAATTGCCATCTTGCTAGCTGTCTGTTTTGAGGAAGTAAACCTTATTTTGGGCTAAGAATGGGATTGTTCAGCAGAACAGAATTTAATCAAAAATACAAGCAATAATGACCTAGACAAAAACTTTTTTTTTTTTTTTTCGAATTTTGAGTATTTTACTCTGCAAAAGAATCTGGAAAAAAAGTCAAAGACAATACCTGCATTTTTTAAACTGTACTGAGCCAAACTGTCTATATCATGCAGTCTATCTTGATAGATCATTTTTATTATTCACACATTGGTACATTGTT
Source organism: Callipepla californica brunnescens (assembly GCA_023055505.1). Taxonomy (NCBI): domain Eukaryota; kingdom Metazoa; phylum Chordata; class Aves; order Galliformes; family Odontophoridae; genus Callipepla; species Callipepla californica. Next base: position 64,153,831 of record JALIRH010000002.1, read on the forward strand.
CTGCAATTTTTAGTACCTCATGGATGGAAATTCCCTATCTATTTCATTTAGTTTGTCAGTAGTAATAAATCACGGTGGATTTGTTTATATGTCCCTGAAGGAAGACAAATAACTTATTCTCAATGCACTTAGCCCCAAGCTTCCTCGTGGGTGATACGTATGCCTGGAAAATTAAGTTACAAGCAATAGTTATTTTTTTTTTCATGATCCAGTCACTGTCTCTGCAGCTCCAGAGAATGGAAAATTAATACTTTAGTTTTCAAGCGGTTGTGACTGAGCTACAGAAAATGACCTCCAACTTGGATCCTTATTGAAAAGACTTCACAAACAAGTACATACAACCTCTTCTGAAAAAGAGAGAAGCTTGAAATATAGGGGAAGGAGAAGCACTCACTGATAGCTTTCAGCTTCTAAAGAGCTGTGGTCAAAACTCATTGAATTAAAACAAGGTAATTTTGTAATTTTGTGGTGTCTAGCATAAAAGAAAGGCTGTGTCTGTATTTAGGGTGGAACTGAGTAGTTTTGATTATTTTAAATAGCTTATTTGCTAAGCCATGCCTATCTGAGATGTAAACATAAAAGAAAAATTGGATAGAATGCTTTGGGCTTAAAAAAGTTACCTAAACTGGAAAGGAGATGGTGTTTTCCATCTACAAGAAGAAAAGACCTCTTGGATAGTCAGAGCCCTGAGTGCACCAGTAAGTCTTAATGCCCCTCATCATGGGACTCTGATTACTCCTTCTGTCAATGGGAAAAGAGTTCAACCTTGGGTCTTTAGTCCTTACCTGAGCTATGCTGTAGGCATGATCTTCTCCAGGTCCTCTCCTGGACACAAATTCAGTAGGTAACCTTATTTCCACTCCAGCCTGTGGTCTCATCTCCTGCTGTTCCTAAATGGACCCCCAGTATGATCCATCAACCTTACTGATTATTTTGCCTTATCTGAGACTATCAGCAGTGCCTGTTACCAGCACCCTGCTCTGCTTGCTATGCACAGATCCTGTGGGATTGTGTCCTGTAAATAAAGCTACTTTCTGGACTGAGATTGCTTTCAACTCCTGGCTTGTCCGCTTCCTCTGAGCAGCCTCCCTATTCCTGTTCCCTGACACTGCTTTTGACTATACAATGCATTAGTCATTCTTTGCCTTTTTCAGAGAAGGATCCCTGGCAAGCCTTTCCATTTTCCAGAACAAATTCCTACCTTATAGACCCATGGCATGGTGTCAAAACATTGACTTTATGATGCTCTGGGTTGCAATGTTTTGAGCGTTGTCTCTACTAGATGCATCACTTTTCCAAACTTAATGTGGTTAGGCAGATCATATAGTACATGCTTTTGCAGTACTGTACAGGCCATCCCAGAATGCTCTTCAATGCAGGGAGGACGGTACCTACTGTGGCACAAGACTGTACTGTGAGCTTGAGATGAATAGCAGTGACTACAGAACTTTTGGATTTAGAGACCCCCTGCTTTGAGGCCTCTACAAGGAATGGGAGTCTGCTACCCCATGTCAGCAGTCCATCACCATAGTCCTTTTGTTGCAGAAGATGGCTATCATTTCCCTGCAGCCTCACCACACCAGGGTGAGCTAAAGCCCACTGATCATTGCCTGAGGGGAAAAAAGCAGTTCTTGGAATGGCACAGAGCAACTAAGGGGAAATTTATTGACCTGCAAGAGGAAGTGAATTATTGTCAACAAAATGTGAAAATAGTTACAGGCTACAGATGTGAATACGGTGATGATCATCTCTTGTACTATGAAAGCTGGTGATGAAAATGTGCAATGGATTGTGGTACACTTCAATTTTCAGGATGCGATGCTGGGCCCTGCATGCTCACATGCCAGATTGTGTTTCTGAAGTTCAAGACTGACACTAAGGGCTTAGAGTGCACTGTGAGAATTCTAAATAAAATATTTTGGAGAAAAATATTCAGTAAGGTTATTGTGGCCCCACACATTTCAAGTGACTGGGAAGTACGTTCATTGCTACCAAAGGGCCTGTACAAAAAAATTAGTTTAGTTTCATGTAAACCTCGAACATCACGTTAGATGTCATTGCACTCAATATAATTTAAGATCTTAGCAGCTTCTGTATTCCTACAATCTTTTCATAAATTACTTTCCCAAGTTAATTAAATGCAAATTATAACAGTTTCTGCACTCAGACCTTTTTTTTTTTTTTTAAATAAATAAATGAGGTATTGACACTGCTGTCAGCTGGCATGTGAAATCCTATCTTGGCCTGATGTTAAGGGAAACCACCTGAGAACATGGTGTTGCAAGGGCCATAAACTATACTTCCCATTTGATTGCAGAGTGGCTGAAAATACATTCCCTCTTTTGCCTCTCCAAACAACTTTACCTGCAGATGACAACCAACATATATACAGGTACGGTAGAAAGTGGAGCTTTGTTTTTTTTAAAGTAATGAATCTTAAAACTTTTTATTTCACTTTTGCATAGAGTTTAAAGTAACTATAGTAGACCTAACCAGAGCACTTTTATCCATCAAGAAGTTAGCAACCCACAAACAGGCATAGGTTGTGCTGTGACCAACAGGCATAGGCCAGGTAACATGACAAGTTCAAGATCATGCCAGGAAAGCTGAACAGCCCAGGGATGGGGCTTAGGACAAACAAGCCCACTACATAACCCACTGAGAGGCTGAACTCCCAGCCCTGAGCTTAAATGGGGGCTCTGGGTTCCGAGTGAGGCTGTTAGAGGTGATTACGGCCTGCCGTTGGCCTCAGGTACCAGATACATTCTTGGCATTCAGCTGACCAAGAGGATCACAGAGTGGTAGGTGTTGGAAGGCACTTCTGGGGGATCATTTTGTCTGTCTGTCCCCCCAAGAAAGCAGGTTCCCTACAGTGGATTACATGGGAAAGTGTTCAGGTGGGTCTTGAATATCTCTGGACACTCCACAACACCTCCGGCCTGCCTATTCCAGGATAATGTTGCCTTAAGTGTAATGAAAGCTATATAAATTGCGATGAAAATTCTCTATTTGTGTTTCAGGACATTTAAACTGAAAGCAAAATTTTTACCTTACCATTTTGACCATTTATAGCATATTATTCTGAGCAGAAATGATAGCAAGTTCTCTCAGTTTTTGTAAGTGTGAATACCGCACTGGCCTGTGATACATGTCCACATGCAGGTTTATGCTCCTCAAATCTAAGAGACTAACAGTTCTCCATCTGGAGATCTCTCCAAGGAAAAATATTAAACTCTTTGTATTCAGATTTATGTACGTGGCCCAAGTACTAAAATCTGTCATGCATTACAAAGCAGAAAATTTGAAGTGGGAGCCTAACTACTTGGATGGCTATGCGGTTAACAGCAGGGGTCTGACAGCTTCTGAATTTCTTGGGTGCTTTTCTCACAGCTGTGTCCATGCTGCCATGGAAATGATTGAAACCTGATGGCGGCCACCTGCTAATATTTATGTTGCACACCAAAACATAGGCCACCTGAGGAGAGAAGGCTAATGCAGTGTATTTATGTGGGCTGCTGTGACAAAAACATAGGGAGCTTTGAGCCAGGAGCAAGTCTGCTGATTCCCAGGGATGCACACGTAGACAGCAGGACAAATGCCTTTTGTTTGTGTTACAGAGCAGGTCCTGGTGAAATGATACATTACTATGATTTTACTAATTGTTATCACTTCAACAACAAAACGGTATCATCTTTATCATCCCAAAGTTGAGAGCTTTGACACCCTGACCCAGCTGGGCCTGGGAAAAGTAGGTACTACCCAGCGCTACTCATGTGAAGGAACTGGAGGAGTTGTAAAGCTACTGCTATTTTCTCACTTATGAGAACCTTGCACAGCTTGCTTCACGCTGCATACTTATACATAAATCTTAGGTACCCTGTAACACCATTAGCTTTATTATGAAACAATCAGATTTTGTGAGTTGTTCAGGCACCTTGAGCAACCCCTGCTTGGTGACTATTTGGGCAACCTGACATGTGAATGAATTACTGAGTTTGCATTGTCAGGACCCAAATCCTACAACTATCTTCAGTTAAAATCACCACTTTAATACAACAAACAGCAAATGTGAATTCTGACTATAGCATAAATCTAGACAGTTTCATACCCAAAAGAATCATGACAGAGCAGTGCTCTGCTGTCAGGATCAAGGAGAAATGCATAATGAAAACAGGACACCTCCAGACAGTGCAGAGCTGCTCCATGACAAGAGTACTGACTAAAAATATTATCCACTAGTTTTGTACCATTGGTTAGTTACTGTTAGGAACATCCCTTTTTTACTAACCTGGCAGAGCACAGCTACTGTGGGTAAAATCACTTTGTGTGTTGGAGAATGCCAACTGCTCACTTTCTGCTATCCCCAGGAGTGCCATGCTTACGTAATGGTGTTGGTAACTGTTGCATCACTCTGAATGTTTATTTTTATAAATCAAATTTGTGGAGGACTTAACTGAAGATTTTAGTGTTTCTCTGTTCCCATATTTCCTATTTTAGTTTAATTAACAGCAATTGGTGCATTCCTGATATGGAGATGGGCCAAAAGCAAAGTGGACCTAGCCATGGGTGAATTCTTCCCCATTGGTTGTCAGCATACGTGATCTTTGGTATGGCTGTTGATCCTCTGAATGAGCTGAAGGTATCTTTTTAAGCAGCAGCTGATCTTAAAAATCAAGCTGCAGTGGTTTTGCTAGGGTTTGATCATAATCCACGTATAGATCCTCAAAATGTTCATTTTGTGTGTAAAGTTGAAAGGCTTCTCAGCATAATTGCCTCTAAAAGCATCATTATCTACAAACACAATAACAAGCTTGGGCAGCTATCCCAGAAACGCATTTTCCTGGTTGCTGACATGGCCGCTTGCCTGTTATGTTGAGCGCTTCCATGACCTCCTGGTCAACCAGGTATTAAGCACTGTTACAGGTGAAGGCTCTGCCTGTCCCAAATGTAGCCAGAGTACCACCCAGTCTCTTCACATTCAGCAAGACACAGGCAATAACCGGCTTGCATGCCCCTGTTGCCAAGGAGCCCATCAGATAAATGCAGTCTTTGCTGAGCATCAGCTTAATTGTTGCATCTGAACTATTCAACAAAAGTTTGTCTTGAAATAATGGAGTGGTGAAATAGACCCAGGCATTCAGTGCTCCCAATCTGGGTTGTCAGCTGAGTGCTGCCTGAATTGCTTTCCTTCTCTTTTTCTCAGCCAGATGGCTGTCTGGTTCTTCCTGTTCTTTTGCTTCTGAAAGACTGGCACAGGCCATCTCCGTGGAAGCCTGACAGATCTTTCTTACACTCTCCTTTTTTCTTCCATCATTTTCTGGTGTTATCAGCATAGATTTAGAAATGTATCCAAACACTTTTTTTTTTTTTTTTTTTTTGCAGTGTCTTGAGTGATGTTTCAGCATGTGGCTTAAGAATTTCCAGCTCTTATTTTGAAAGAGGTATGGCCTGTCTGCTGCTAAAGTATAAGAATTTTTCCTCCTGAATGCACAGAATGTATGGCCTGTGGAATGCCTTGAAAACCCAGGAGGTTATTGCTAGTTTGGACTGCAAAATTCATCTGTAAGGCTGAGTCCTGTTAACAAGTTACTTCTGCCACGAGGGTGATTTTAATTGATCAGGACCTTGCAGTGTTGCTGCTGATACTTAAATTGCCTTTCCAAAGCAAAGCTGATGTTTATTTCAACCTTAGATGTGAAAATGTGTGTGCAATTTACTGATTCACAATCCATCCATTGCAGAAATGATCTCATTGTTAACAACTGCTGGTTGGATCGTGGTGCAATAATGCAAATAAAAAGTTCCCAGCAAGCTGATGCATGTAGATGTAGAAAAAGATAAACCAATTGTTAATATTTGCCAAAAATGCATTTTCTTTGGCAGCAGCCCCTAGAAGCCCTCCCCAGATATGGGCTAGAATCCTAACTTCAGAAAAAGTGTAAAAATTTTATTCTGTTTTTAAGCTTGTTTCCATTATGGCAGGATTGCAGAGCAGACCTGTCTGGAGTGATGAAAGCTAAAGATCTGTTGCGAGGGTTCATAGGACAGTGCACGTGTCACCAAAATGGATCATCCTTTTGCAAATTATACTGCCATGTGTACTCCCCAGCATTGCTATTCTGAAGATAATGTTTTCACTGATGTTATTCCCACTGTGTAGGTACTGTATATCATCTAGGCTCACCTCCTTGCTTGAAGGAGCTCCAAGGACCTTATTAGTTGTGAAGTCTATGACTGTGCTCTATGGGAAAATTCTGGCACTGGTGTTGTTGAGTATTGAGGGGCAGAAAGTATTGGATATCATCTTACTTTTTCCATCACTCCAACCCAATCATTGGACATCCTGGTATAGGGAGGTTTCAATGCAGCTTTATTTGGAGTGAGTCACACAATAACACAAGCACCTGCTTCTTCATTCCTGTCCCTTTTGCAGTAAAAATTTTCTCAATTTTGTAGTCTGTCCTTATTTAGATTCGCTTTTTGGGGTTCTCCAGGTACAGAGTACCTGTGATTCTTTTTTGACTCTGGTCTGTTGAGTAGCACACAGATACCTCCTTTCTCACAATTTTAGCTACGTTGAAATTTTAATCCATGAATGCTTTAACATTTCTGAAATCTTTTTTTTTTCTTGCAGACCACTGTCTCTCTTTTTGAGGAAAGACACAGATTCTTTAGCTTAAATTAAATCTAAGACTTTAAATGTAAATTTTAATTTATTCCTCCATGGATTTTAAAGGTTTTACTTCCGCAGGCTCTGTGGCTGTGGTAGCTCTGTAGAGGCTGCGGTTATAACTCTTTATAAATGGTGAGAATATATCAGTGAAGCAAAAAGGATTGTGTGCTATAAAATATCTCCACATCTTGGTTTTGAGTGTCCTGCTAAAATGTTCTTTATTAGAAGTAGCATTATTATACAGCTGTAAAAGCCTTTTTAAAGGCTGCTTTAAAAAATCTTTTCCTCAAGCAGTCATTTCTGAGGTTGTATGCCTCTGATAAAAATGACTCATAACCCTCCAACTATTTCAGAACCCATTTTCTGTTTTAGACCAGCAGCCCAGGCACGCTTCAGCAATACACCCACCACCATGAAGATCTACTTACCACCACCATTTTGTTTGGAAAACTGTTGCACATATACCGGTTGTGGCTGTCTTTGTCCTTTCACCTCTGCCACAATCACCTCTTTCCTTTTACAGTGCTTTCTTGACCTGTTTTGTAAGCTTTAGGCATCTTGTTTTGCAAACCATGTTTCCATTTGGCTTCTGTTCAGAGACAGAATTTGCTTTGTAGCTACTTCAAACAGGTGATAGCTTCCCATCCTCCACGGAGAACAATGAAAGTCTTCCACCAGGAGCTGTGGCATAGGCATATATTCCAGCACATCACCACTACTCACAGTATGAAATAGAACACTTGATAATCAGTATAACTGATGCACTGAAAAGTTATACTGACTGGGTGAGAAGAGTAATCGGTGGTGGCCAGGCTTCTCAGACTTCAGAACAAATGAAGTCTCTCCCATATGTCTCTTGTAATCTTTTCCTACTAGATGCCTTACGTATCATATATGACTGGAAGATATCAACTTCTCCCATTTCTTGAAGCTGAAGCAAAGTAGCAGATGCACTAAGACGCACTTTTCTTCTTTCTCCTGGTTGTTTGGGATTACCTTTCTTCCTTTTGTGGCTGACAACATACTTTCACAGGATCAGTGGAGTTTGCATGCAGCATTGTAATAGTGCTGATTCATGAGAAAGTTAGATGTTAATTTTGGAGATGAAAAAAGTGAGGCATTTCCAAACTACATACCAGAGCAGAGACTGGATGTGCACAGACAGAAATTTAATTTTGAATTAAACTGAAGTCCTATCTCTGGCTTGTTTTAAGATTTCACCACTGTCACCACCAGTAAATCTGAAGACTTCATAATTGACGCTGCAACTGAATTTATACTCTACCTCGTCAAAGTGCTCTGTTTTGCTTTTCTGAAGCTGTGCTATCTGATAATTTAAAATCATGCTTCTGTTTTTCCATTCCTTCTCCCAAGTCAGCAGCTTAACATCTTGGATACTGAAACACTCAAATCCTATTTTTGGCTCAGCAAATGTTTTAAAGCACGGCAACAAAAAGAAGTGGAACCAATCAAAATTTTGAATTCTGTGTTTGGATTTCTTAATTTGAATATCAATTTGATGCTAGTATAGAATTGATATAGATTGATCTTTTAAAAGACTAGTCATTTTTTGAATAGCTGTGATTTTGGTTTACACAATTAACATACATCCAGACCATGTTTATTTAGTCAGACAATTTGTGAGAAAGATTAAAATCTTTGCAATCATTGAGGCTCAAGAGTCTCTAAAATTTACGTGCACTTTGGACTGTTATGTTCAGGTAGAGCTTTTCAGCTGAGCAAAGAGTTTCACTCTCTTTTCTTAAATTTTCCAGATGACTTAATCTCTTTCACTCCAGAATTATGACAGTAACTTTTGACTGAAAAATATGATTCTTCAAATGCAAAATGAGGTTCCTTTTTTTTCACCTGCCAGCTGCACTATTAAACTCAGTTTAGATCAAGAGTGAGAGGACACTGCTACAGTTATGTATCTGCTTTTTAGTGAACACAATTTTGTAAAAGGGCAGTAGATTCAATATGTATATAAACAGAATTTACTTCACTTTCTTGCTCTGAATAGTTTGTCAAAATCTGTAGAGAAATAGTGTAAAGGTGTACTGATTCCTGGCAATGTACTTTATCCACCTGGAGGAAGGAATACAAAAGGCCACTCAGAGTTTATCATTTCATGATCTTTCACAAGCACCCAGATAATACATATTTTATACTGTAGTAACAAAGTAGTAGCAAAGCTATAGAGAAAAATTTGGGATTTTTATTCAAATTCATTTTACTATGTGTATGGGAACTGTTGAATCACGGCCTGAACCACTGATTGATCACCTGAGGTGAGCACTGAGTCAGGCACAGGGGCACAGGTGAAGGTAATGTACCTGTGTGATTGGAAGGGGTGGAGTCTGGCTCCACCTCTCCCAGATCCCACTTAAGGGCTGACCACCACCAGGGAAGGTTCTCTTGTTGGAGATCTCTCCCTAGTGGAGTTATTGGCAAGCCTTGGCCATCTTCAAAGGTGAGTCACTCATTTCTTACTAATTGTCTGTATACCATTTACTTAAACCTATTTAAAATACACCATCTTCTGCACTATATTTCTTTTAGGTGCTATTCTTGGGGGTTATTTGCTCTATACTATGAGTTGATTCCGTTACAAATCCTTATAGGTTTTTTTTTTTTTTTATATTCTGTATAACTCATTGTTTATTAGAGTGAAGTTCAGTAAGTAGTATGTGCTCTAACTTGCATCCAAATTGTGAATCATGTTATAAGTGCAGTTTTGCTGTTGGCCAGAGGAAGAAACTGGAAAACTTTAACTCATGTTCCCATCAACTGAATTCTCTCAGTCTAAAATATTAATTAAAATATCCTTAATAGAGAAGATTATAAGTAATGGTATTGTAAAGCACAGAGAAAGCAGCTAGAAAATGCAAGTGAACCAACAAAAAATGAATAGAAGATTGCATGGGAAGGTGAGGTAACTATTAAGAATGTTCATTTTGCAAAAAGAGTAAGTGCTAGGGCATGTAGACTTCAGGAAGAAAAAATGACTTACGAACAGAGTAAGGAGGCACTCAGAAAAATGTATCGTTTCAGGATGATCTCAGAAAGCATTCAGAAGTGGCTAGAAAGTTGTGGTGGCACTGAATGAGACAGGCCTAAATCCTGATGTCAGTGCCTTAGTTATTAGATAAAAGGGAGAAAAATAGTCCTTTTCTGGCACCAGCCACTTTTCAGCAGCAACACTTTATCTGGCCCTGCACCGGGCAAAGTGCTATGATCTATGTATCTCTACTTGGCATTGTGTTGGTGATATACATAATATACACCATTGTTATACAGAGCTGAGGTAAACGGATTCAGATCCTTGATTCCATACCTTAGTAAGCATTTGTGGAAACCAGTATGAAGTGGCTAGTGTTCCTGAATTGCACATCCTCCTTTGACATCTTGATTCAAAACCATGTCCTGACCCAAACTGCAAGACAGTCTCCTCTCAGAGCTGAAATATTACTGCTAAGTATGAGGGTCTTTGCAAATACTGTGGGTTCTGCTATAGTGTAGCAAATATTCACTGAAAATCAAGATGATCTGTTTTTCTATTTTTACTTTATCTCAATATTCTTTCTGAAAAGTTCCATTCATTTCAACCTACAATCCCATGCTGCTAATCCGTGTGGGCACCAGTCACACTACCAGAGGACAGGAGCTGGTCGAAGATGACTTTGGGTCAAGGGAACTGGCAATGTGGTCTCAGGCAGTATCCTTCTCCATCCTTCTGATCAAGGGGAAGAACTTGGGAAGCATATCTGGCACAGCAGAACCTAGAATCATGAAACAGTGTAGGCTGGAATGTAACTCCAGAGCTCCATTGCCTGACTCAAAGCAGTCCTAGTTTGATCAGGCTGCCCAGAAGCTTGTCTAGTCAAGTCTTAAAATCATCCAGTGATGGATATTACAGAAAGTTAAGCAATCTGTTTCTGCAATTGACAACTCTCATGGCTAAAGCAGTAACTCCTGTCTAACTTGATTTTTTTTTTTAAGCTCCTGCTTGTGTTTGTTGCCTCTCATCTAATTATTCTACACCTCTGAAACAGTCTGCCTCTGTCTTCTATTCATCCTGTTATCAAGTGATTATAGACAGCAATAAGGTCTCTCTTTATCTTTCTCTCTTTAAGCCTGGACAGGTTCAGTTACCTCAACTGTTTTTATGTCATGTCATCCAGTTGTTTTACTGTCTTTGTGGCCCCCCCATTGTACCTACCCACTATGTCCATATCTCTATGGAAATGCTGAGCCTAAAACAAAACAAAGCGATTCAAATGAGCTCTCACAAGTGGAAGGAAACTGTTTCACTGTCCTGAATCTTCTTGTTGCAATCTTGATACAATTCAGGGTGTGTTTGGCCTTCTTTGCTGCAAGGGTTCACTGCTGATTTGTGTTGACAAATGCACATATTTGTTTTCCCAACAAAGTGCAATTGTTACTTATTCTTTGTGACCTGTTCAAATTCTAGTAAAATAAAAACTGAAGCCAGCTTTTAATGGCAAAAATTGGAATGACTGAAATAGCATTCAAACATCTTTCCCTTCCCACTAAATCTGCTCCTTTTCTATAGCTTATTTATACAGAATGAAAGAAAATTGTGGTGTGCTTGAATGTCATGATGAATAATGATTTTTTCACAGGGAATTAAGCTTTTTAAAACTGCAGAATGTGAGTCAGTAGAGTACATTTAATCATGAAGCAACTTAATCATCCACAGTAGTAATTTTTTCTTGATTAAGGATTGTAGGGTGTGGTTGTTCATGTGATATGTTGTAGTCTTCTCAGTAGAGGTTTATGTCACTATGAATCAGGAATATTGACATGCTACTGACACATTTCACCTCCTATTTTCAAGAATTACAACTCAATAATTTCTCCTTGGCTACCTGAGACATTGGAATGGAAGAAACAAGGCTGATTAAGGTCCATACTGAATGAAGTGGAAGTATTTCTTATTACAAAATACTAGTAGTAAATCAAATGAAGCAGGACCTATTCCATACAAAAAGTTATTAATCATCTCAAATGTTTTTGAATGTTTTAAACTGCAGTAGCACCTACAGCACAAAAGGCAACTGTGTGCCTTCGATCTCTGTGAGACAGACAAAATATTCAGTATGTGAAGAATTGTGTACTGTTAAAATAACTTGACATAGGTCAAAGACATTTTCATTGAAACATAAATGGACTTTAGATCAGGATTTTGGCTTAAGGTAGACAGACAAACAAAGCAAGCATTTCAAGCTCACAAATAGTATTAATAATCTGCTTGCTGTTTTTATGTAATTCTTCCTCTGTCTTTGATAAAATCCATCAAAATCTTTGCTTGAATGGATGATTTTTCACTATTAATATTTTCTCTTGGAGCTGCAAAACCCAAGGTCTTTGCATAATTGCTTTGCAAATACATTTCATTTCCCAGAAATAATAAATAGGAAAAATGTACTGGCTTACCACTTTCTTCTGTATGCCATTCTTATCTAGTTATTGATTTATTTATAGTAAATCTGTGGGAACAAAAGGCCACAAGTCTACAAAGACAGCCCAAGCTTCCACAAAAACTGTGATGAAATAGGTTTCCTGAGCCTGATAGGTAGCAGATAGAACTGGGCTTCCTGGGCATGCCATCCTTGCTTTCAGAAGGCTGCCAAATCCAGTAAGTCTTGTGTCCTGTGGCACTTCTGTCCCAGACCTTTGTATTGAAGGCTGCTATGGTTCTGCAGGTTCTGAGATCTTCAGGATCTTTCAATCCTAACATCCTGAGGAGAGATGGTCCCACTCCAATTGCTTGTGCTCACTTCTTTCACTGTTAGACACACACTTGCGCTATGGGTCTCTTCAGGAGCTAGTCTTAGACACTGATGTCTGGTTCATGTCCCAGAGACAGTCTGGGGATCATCAAGAAGAGACAAGCTAAGAAGTCAGGTCCAAGCAAGACTCCAAATCACCGGGCAAGCTCATGGTGATATGGCAGGTCTGAAGTCAAGACAGGAAGCCAATTTGTAGGCCACAGTCATGATTAGGCAGACACATGGTGACAAGACAGGTCTGAAGACATACAGGTGCATTTTTTTTATTTATGAATGTGTATCTTCTGTGAATAAATGCTCAGCTTTGCTACTGTTTGACCTGGGGAGGTGGGACTGCAGCAGCCTTGCATCTTTAGCTAATTTTGGTCCACAATTCAGAACTTTCAAGGCTTAGTATGTCAAGTTATGCTTCGGTTCGTACCTGAATTACTAGGAGTTGTTTAAAATAGATCAGGGAGCAATGTGTTTGTCTGAGGGGAAGAAACTGTGGATCAACAGACCATAATTTTCAGGCAAGAAAAACAAGCTTAGTGTCCGAGACAGTGAGAGAACTTATTTCTTTTACTGTATGTACTAAGGACATCCTGAGGGGATCAATGTTTTAAAGAGTTCAGGTTACCAAGTTCCAATATTTGTCAGTAAAGACTTGCACTAGATTTTGATGTAAGTATTCTTGCTAATTCCTTCAGATGTTTCTGCTTCCTTCACCAGCATTGCCAAAATTGAAACTCTGCTTTCAATGATATTCTGGTTAGTTTAATGTCCAGTGTTCATATCTTTCTCCTCAAAGGCAATCTATTTGCTATAACCTCCTATACCATCTCCCCATTCCTCAGTAATATTCTCTCATTTAAATTAATAAGAAAAGAATAGGAAATTACCACAAAGAGAACTGAAAAACAGCTGCCTGTGGTATGTTCCATCTGTAGACCTGTGTGGAGTACCCACTGCACAATAGTGCAGTCTGCTCCAAAAATGCAGTTATAGCTGTTGTACCCTACCTAGAGACTTAGAGATCATATTACACAAAGAACTGATGGCATGTCAAACCCACACAATGTTTTAGATGCTTCTAGAGAACATATAGGATGGAAACTGTCCTAATGTTAGTGAAATATCTATTCACTTGTGGAAATGTGTTGGGAGTTTCTTCTCCATTTTTCTGAAAATGAAAGTTCATCACTGCTCTATTTTCTCGAGTTTCATTTTTTTTTTCAAATAAGCATATCATTATTTCTGAAATATTCAGCAGTTCTCTGAATGTATTTCAAGTTCAGCTGTTTGTGAAGTTATTCACAAACTGAATTTCTTCTATTTTATATGCATAAATGTTGATTTTAATCCTGTTAATAGAGAAATCTTTTTGAGAGAAAGCCTTTAATACAACGCCTTTTACTAATTATCCCTAAACTACTATCAGCCTAAGGAATGTGTTGGTGCAACCTATGAGCAATTTTAACACAGATATTAGGGACATCAAAATAAGTCCAAGTGAGCAAATCAGTCTGAATCCACAAAATGGTAATGCTATTTTAATTGTTGCCTGGATTATTATTCTAGCAACAAACATTTTACTTGTTTGTCTGAAAGCAGATATGAATTTGTAGACATGATTTCAAAGCTTTCCCTACACTGCTTATGAGCATGTCCAATATCTACCTACAGCCTGCTCACACTGATATCACTAGTGAAATCAAGGGTCAGGTCATCAGACTGAAATGGTCATTTTCTAAGTGCTTTGTCTGCCCCGGCACTCTGCCACCAAAGAAGGCTGTTCCTTCTCTGAGAAGTAAATCCTTCAGAGTTTCCATCTGCACTCGCCATGTCCATATGGTTATAACTGACAGAACAGAAACAGAGAGACAAAATCACATTTTAAGGATTGCAGTGAACTATTACTGAACAATTTAGTTATTGGGTAAAGACAATACAAATGTGCAAAATCTTTTTACATATCTTCATGTGTTGAGCTATAGCATCAATTGTGCTGCCATGGGCATTTTTTTCCTCCAGTGAACAGCTAAATCGATTAAAAAGAATTATGAGAATAAATTTTGGGGGGGAATAGTAAGGTTTAAAGCACTTCTTTCAAACATTATCAGTGCTTCAGAAATTTGCTATACATAAAAAATGGGAATAAATCTATGAAGTTCTTCTGTTTCCACAGTGTTTTGCCAGTTGTCTTCCTTGCTGAGGAGATAGAAAGAAAATCTGCAGAGCAAGTGAAAATATGGATAGGCTTATGTGATCTAATTCTGATCTGTCTAAAGAAGAGAATGAGTGCAATGAAGACCTGGTAGCTTCTAGAGCAAAAAATAATTTACCTGAGTCTGTAGATAGCGGTATAGACATGACTTTCTTTTATTCAAGCCAGTTGCTCTACAGGGTGACCTCTTTTATGATGAGAAACCCTCAAAACAAAACTCAGCACACCTACCAGGAAAGCATAGCTTCAGTGAGCTGCAGAGCAATCCTCTCACTATTCTGCCTTCTGTCCTACTGCTCACAAAATAATGAGGTGGCAGAAACAGAGAGAGTCAGCAGGGAGCCCTGGAGTGACTTGGTTGCCAGCTGTGAAAATTTCAGTGGCTGCTCATTTAAGTGGGAGGTCAAGTGCACAGATGACAACGAAGAGTGTGGCTGTAGGAGGAGAAGCATCTGGAGGAAGAGAAAGCAGTAGGGCTGACAGCTTCTTCAGGGGGTGATCTTTCCACTGCAGCCATCCTGGGAACTGTCCAAGAGGCCAGGGATTCCTCACTAGCACCAATTATGGTAGGAACAAAACCTATTTCTGACACACAGGTACCCTGAGTTCTTAATACCTATAGACTGTATCTGCTCCTGCAATAGGAAACATTGACACACCTTTATTTTTCTGCCTGATACTGTCAACAGAAGGGCTGGGGAGATAGGTGCTGGTTCACTGACGGTGGAACCTTCCCTGCCCTGGAAACCCCATCAGAGATATCTGGATTCAGTCTTAAAGGTGCTCCCACCTCCAAGCAGTGAAAAGGAAAAGCTGCATTAGTCTCTAAATCACTATATAAAGGGGCTTAGATCCTTGTTTTTCCAGATTCAGATCAGATGCTTGTTTTTCCAGTTTCCTGCTGTGAAATTGCATTAAATGAAACTAAAAATACACTTTCTATCACTGCTTTTTTCATGCAATCAGATGCTGTACTTACTGCAGGGATGTTATTTAACTGTCACAATAAAGACAAGACTTGTAGTAGGAAGTCCCAGAGACATACCTTCTGCTTCTCTGAACTCCACATGACAGTGCTGAGGGGCTCCAGTGTGACAGTGCTCTGTAATTGGGGTTGAGAAGCTGACACTTAACATTTAAAAACAAAAATGTTTTGAAGAACAGCATCTAGTTATTTTATAACAAGAAAGCACTGGAAGTTTCTCTGGTCTTTAGTATTTAGGACCAGAATAGAAAACACTGAAAAGGAATCGTGGGAGAAACAGTACTGTCCTTTCATAGTTTCTCCAGATATCGACAATCTAAAAAAAGCCTCCTTTCCCCAGTTATATAATTAGAGGAATTTGTACATTTGCATTTAGGGAAGCAGTCTCTTTCAAATGTGCTCTACAAAGCCACTCTGTGAAAAGAGCCATTTCCAAATCATGCTGTTCTAAGTGTGCTAAAGCATGAAGAGCAATTAGACTTCTTGCTTTAGAGTTTAGTGGAAAATGTTTAAAAAGAATCCAGCCCTCCCTAAAGCATGAGTCATCAGCTGGTTGGAGCCTGGGAAGCCACAGCACAGTCCTCTGTCTCTTTGTTTGAAGAGATGGTTGTGTATGAATTTGCTTTGCAAAGAAAAAAAAAGTAGAAACATATGTTTTTCTGGTGGTATTCCCATATGGTTGCAGAGAAATGTCACTATATATACGTGTGTATTCTGTGCCTGTCTCTGTTTTGAGGACTCCTATTCCCATTTGAAAAGGATGAGTAGAGGAAGAGTGCCTCTCCCCCATCCATCCCATGCTCTTGCTGTCAAAGGAAGCACTAGGAATCTCAGAGTGCTCTTCTCTTCTATCAGAAGTCTTGTAGTCCAGCACTGAAGTGGAATAGATACAGCCCTGCTCTGTGGGTCATGGAGCACATGCTCTTTGCTTGATATGTACAATGGCAAAGTGGTGGATTATACTTGGTGAAGGCCACATCTGCAAAAGTACTTAAGCATGTTAAGAAGTATTTATAAAAGGGATTCATTTCTATTTTCCCCTTACTATTTTCAGCTTGGGGGAAATTGTGCTTCAGCACACCTGTCATGGAAATGACTGCGTTATATAAACTAAAAATTAAAAAAGATAGCAGTCAACTGAAACACCTTAAGAGTGACAAAGTTGTAATTAACTGAAATCAAGATTTATAATAGCAATTAGTCCATCTGAAATATATGCCAAATATGCTCTTTGTTACTTATTTATAAGTATGAAAAATTTGGAAGTCAGCCTGCCCCGCTTCCAGTAAACCGTTAGTGATGCATTTATGTGCAGTGTGAGAGCCATGACTTCTAATGGGAACTCTAATTTTCACTTGTGTTGCTCAGTGAGACCTCTAGAGAATCCTTTATACTCATTTCAAATCAGATTCAAAATGGTCTTCACCAGCTCACTTGAAACTCTATTATCCCATCTATCAGAGCTGTTTAATATTAAACTCCTTCCATCCACATCCTTCAGTTATGGTAACATGGCAGAAGAAATAAAGAGCGTATTCCACATGTTTTAGCCAGGAACACTCAAAACCACTCCAGATTCCTTTGAAGCATCTAATTCCAGTGCAACTTTCTTTTGAGACTTCAGCTGATTGCATGTTGCAATGTGTCTCTCAAGGGATGTCCTACAGGAGAAACACAGACGAGGGGGAGCACCTCTCCTAAGAGGAAGGGCTGAGAAAGTTGGGATTATATAGTCTATAGAAGAGAGGGCTCTAGAGAGAGATCTTCTAGAGGCCTTCCTATATTTGAAGGATGGTGATAGGAAACATGGGGTTGGGTTCTGTTTTAGAGAATGTAGTGATAGGACAAGATAGTTCTAAGCTAAAGGATAGATTTAGATCAGATATGGGGAAGAAATTCCTCATGATGGGGATGGTGAGGCAGCAGCACAGGCTGCCCAGGGAAGCTGTGGATTCCCTATCCCTGGAGGTGCTCAAGATCAGGCTGAATGGGGCCTTGGGCAGTCTAAGCTGATGGGTGGCAGCCCAGCCAAGCAACAGGGCTGGAGCTGGGTGGGCTCTGGGGTCCCTTCCAGCCCAAACCATTCTGTGATTCTGTAATTATATAAAGTATTACACAATAGAATAACAACATGGTGAGCTATAGATGAGTTACAAATGATGCATAATAGCCATTTACTTATTTATTTTTTATTTTTTGGTTTTGTTGAGATTTACATGTGTCTTTTCAAGATTTAAGACTGTTTCAATAATGTGTACCCCAAGAAAGCATCGAGATGACTTAAATTTGTTTTTCCTTTAACTTTATCTAGCTTAGTTACTTTGTATTCACTTTAATTTAGTTAACAAGTAAACTACTTTGTAATACTGCAATTTTCTTGGAAAGGAAAGCCAATTCAACATTTTTTTATGAAGTGAAACACAAACAAACTATATGATAGAGATTGTCTCAAACACATACAATCCCCATGTTGCTCTTCAGCTCTGAGAAAAATTTGCTTCTTGCCCCATTAAAGTTGGTTTCTGCTGAATGTTATTTAAAATAATCTGTGAGAATTTTCTATAGCTACTGAGCTTGTTTTTAATAGTGTTTTACTAAACAATATACATGTGCCTGGTATATAGAAGGGAATCATACAGCTGAATGATAAGGGAATCATGTGCTTTCAGTATCTATATACTGTTCAACCATTATCTTTATTATCTTTTTTATCAGAATCAGTATTTTTGTGTTATTTCTAATCCAAAGCAGCACCAGCATTTTTTGAAGTGTTCTGCCATTCAGTGAGTAATTTGGAATGACTCTACAGCATGAGACAAGTTACCAGCTGCTTCTGGCAACAGATTGTATTCTTATTCATTACGGTCTTAATGCATGCAATATACACTAATCACAGTATTACTTTTGCTTTTGAATGAGTCTAATGAGCTTAATGCCATTGAGGCTTTTGCCTCCTGTCAGATCAAATTTTACAAGCTATTATGCTGAAAGCAGAGTTATTGGTGAAATCCTAATTTTCTTGCAGTCAGGGTTTTCTCTGAAGCTTAGCTTACATACTGCTCTCTGTGAGTTGTTTCTCCTTTCTGGGTAATGGATCTTAGAAGACAGGGCTTGGATGTTTAAAATCCAGTGTTGATCTTTTCAAGAAGCCAGGGGTCAGATTGCACTTGTGTGGACACTGAGAAAATAAGCATCTGGATTAGGACAGAAGATACATGCTTCTTGTAATCATTTCAAATCTCTACTAAGAAGACCACTTTGCATTCTTTCATGTTATCTTCCAAACCAAGACTGAATGTTGTCCTGGCTTTACAGCACAGATCATATTTAGAGGGAAATGACAAATAAGATCAGGTTGCTCACAGACACTTGACTCTAGTAGATACCTTTTCTCAGCCACCATTTCTAGAAGCTAAAGCTTCTTATCCTGTTTTTGATTGGAGCTGAGGCAGAGAATGGCCTTGGATGATGGTCCAAGGCAAGACTGCAAAGCTCATTTCCTTGATATATGTGTGCTGAGGATATAATAAACAGCTGCTTCAGTTACATTCTGGTCCTCTTATCCAAAGTGACTGTGAGGAAGAGAGGTACACTATACATCTCCAACCCTTTCAGTAATACTAGCCATAGCATTTATTAGATATAACGCTATATATTGCTGCACATGACAACATATGTCATCTTCCTAGCATGAGTCTTGCCCAATACAAGTCTTGTTCTCTGTGGGATTCAGGGGTTCTCCTCTTTGTAGGAAACCTTTGCAGGGGCAGTGAGCCTCCTGTATGATCACCACCTGCATCTTGCCCACATCATGGCACATTTGAGAAAATGAGTGGGACAAAAATATCCCGATGGCATGAAATGATGCTCACATTGCCTTTTGGATACATACAGTACCTTTTGGGAACATTAAGTATGCAGGTGTGAAGGCTGAGCCAGCAAGCTCCTGGCTGGAGACACCCTAACAACTGTCAGGGCCAAGCAAACCCTTCGTTTCAACAAAGTACTCTCTCAAGGCTTGCAGCTCTGCTTCAAGGCCAAATATGATGTTGCTGCTTGTGGAATTTAGCCTTATATAGACTGTCTGCCATGAATGAAGCTGTAAGCATTGAAAGTGTAGTGCAATTACTTTTCTCCCTCCTTAATAATTTTAAACCATTATTTATATATGTTGTTAACTTGCATAAAATCACTGTATCTGCTGTACAATTCTTTGTAGATCTGTATATAACAAACTCATCCATATTTCTGCTGGGGGCACAAAAGCCATAACGATGAAGCTGCTCTGTGGTTAATAAGCTGCTTGGTGGCCTAGACATGCCTGAGGCAAAATTCCCAAGGCCGCTTCCCCTACCTAATCTGCCAGTGGTTTCGATTGCTATGACATGATAAGAGATGATGCCACACAAAATGTAGCTAGTGCATTATGATATGGTATCACTGACTGTCAAGAGCTCATGTGTGAACAGAGGTTCCTATTACTCCTGTTTTTGACTGAAAGTAAGTAGGACAAACCCAAGCAAAAAAAAAACCAAAAAAACAACTAACAACAGTAGAATAAGCCCACAGCAGCCAGTGACTTGGTAATTAACCCTATCATTCAAATACTGGTGTAAAATTCCTCCTTGTAACCTCTCCCATATTTCAGTTTTGACGGTTCAGCACTTACACTGTTCCATTTCACACTGCTTTATAAACTTCAGTTCTTGTAAGTCAACAAATTTTGCTATGCTTGTTCCATTATCAACATTTTTCTGTGTTAGTACGTTTGTTTTTTCACACTTTGTTATATGTTTCCGTTTCCATATCCCATTATGCATTTCAGCTATTGTATCTCTTTTGGCACTTCACAAGTCATGGTACATTAGCATTTCAATTCTTGTTTTTGCTTGTCATTATGAATGATTTTTATCACAAATCATTATATTTCTGATTTCACATCTAATTACTCATTTTCTAGACCCTCACTGTGGATTTCAGTTCATGTTGCAACATACACTGGGGGAGTTTAGTTCACTTTTAACAGAGATTTTTCACAACTTGTTATGGATTTCACTTTTGCATTTCATTCAGCATTTAATTTTTCATAATTCCTTATACATTCTCCCTACTGCATTACATGATTCACTACTTAACTTTGAATCTTATTTCATTTTGCCTCTTTGATGTTAAGGTGCAGTTCTGGTTTTGCCTGTCATTACTTATTCAGATTTTGTATTTCATCGCTTATTAGAAACGTTCAACTTACTTTGCATTTCTGATATCAAATCCTATTATGAGTTTTCCTTTTCACATCTCATTAACCACTTTTTTGATTTTGCATCTCAATGTGAGATTGTTTTTACATCTCATTTCCAGTTTCCAGTTTTGGCTTTTGCTGTGCGTGTTCATTTTTATTTCACTGCTTGGTTTTGTTTCAATCTCTCATTATGTACTTTTGGATCTAATTAGGAATTTCATGTATCATTACTTATTACTCAATTTCCTTTTTGTTGCCCATTACAGATTATGCACAGCATTTTGAACAAAAGGTTTCAGATTTCTCCATGCATGTTCATTTCCTCATGTTTTTCAATTAACTTCTAACATCTTATGATGCATCTCATATTTTCCTGCTAGCATCTTGCTATGATTTTTCAAATCTTTTTTTTTACACCTGAGTAAACTGTCTTATTTGCACCTCAATAAACATATTCCTTTCATATCTCATTACTCATTTAAATGACTTCATCTCATTGCGAATTTAATTTCTTTGTCTCATGCTAAGTTTTTATTTACAGATGCACAGTAAACTTTCATTTTTGTAATTTTCCTTTTACACATCCTCTTTAGACATATAACATTACACATTTCAAGTTTTGTATCTCTCTTTTTAATGTTTAGAGATGTTCCGCAATTCATCCTGTAGTTCCATTATTTACATTTTGTCTTTGGAGTATCGTAATATATTGCCATTTCACCAGTCCTCATGCCTTTTTTTTTTTTTTATGTTGCATTTTTCAACTTTTAAGTACTTCTTTGTGCTTTTGAGCAGCAGGATATCCACCAGATGTGACCCTGCTCAAATCTTCATCCATTTGTGTATCAACTTTTTTTTTTTTTTTCAGGTTTTCATTTTTTTAATTATGTTCTTACAGCAGGTTGCTGCTATTTTTTTTTCCTTATATATTTAAGAAGCTTTGAAAGTAATGCCTCTTATTTCCATGTAAGCTACAATGAATACAAACAACACAATAACAATATTTGATAAAACAAAATCTCAGCTACAAAACAGTACCTTTCAACTTAGTCAACATCATTAGCTGTATATTATTGCCAACCATTAATTTTCTGTAGTGCTCATAAAAATCTGCACCAGCAGAGGTGACCCACTGTTGTCGTGGTCACTACTGAAATGCATCACCCACCACCTCACTGTGCTCACATCCACTGTTTGGTCTTCATAAACATACAGCAAGCATCAATGAACATATTAGTGACTGCCATTTTTTCTGCATTGAGGAATTCAGAAACATCTTTGTTTCATGCACTTCCCTGTCAGATGCCATTCTGTCAGACAGACTGCCACTCTGCTGCCAACTGCCACATGGCAACAAAATGAGACAGGATATTTGTGGGATGGTTCAACATCTACTGCCGTGCAACTAATATTTTCTCTGACGTTGTGAGCCAACATCATAAAATAGGAGTCATTACTTTTGGAACATCCTTTACATGTAACTTAGTTTTTAAACTGCACACCTCCCTCTATTTTTTATTACCTTTCATTGAACTGTTCCATTTTATTTCACTCAGAATACATTTTTTATCTCTAACACAATTTTTTTCCTCTAGTTCAATATCTGTTTTCACTTTTCCATCACATGAATTCACATCTCCTTGCACATATTCTCACACCTCTATTTCCTAATGCTGCATCATTTCATTTTCACTTTCAAAGCACATATACATTTTGTATCATGTTACAGCTTTTATTTTTACCTCATATCTCCTCCTTCTCCCACATTTTTCTAAATATTTTTTTCTCAGGCTGTTCTGTTTTTTTTTTTATGTGTATTTTTCAATCAATCAATCAATCCTTCTTTCTGTCTGTAGATATCTACAAGGGCTGAGTAATTCTCTTTTCACATAATGAATCTGTGCATCTCTGTGTCTCTCATTGTCTAAGTTCTTTCATGCACCACTACAGAACTGGCTTTCATATCTCTTCATTCACATTCCCTTTCTCTCACAGCAGTTTTGAGTAGATAGTCACTTAGAGTTATTTTTTTGCTTTTGTGTATAACATTTTAACTCTGAAACCAAATGTACTTCCTTATCTGATTCACTAGGTGGTTCTTTTTTCCTAGTTGCCGCACAAGTGTGTAAAAAGAAAAGATACTTCTTGATTTTCTCCCTACTGGATGTCCAAGTACTCTTCATTCACAGAAAAACCAAGAGGGAATACAAAAGTAAATGCATGCAGCAGAGCAGAAACTGCCTTGTGCCCATGGCAATACAGAGAGTTGAAGATGAATGTATGCACAAAAATGTAATTAAGAAACTTTTCTCTGATTTACTAATTAAAATTTTGAAACGTTGGTTATATTAGAGAGCACTCACCATTTTCTTGACCAGATTTCCTTTGTCAAAATCAGATAAGGCAGGTTCTCTGCACTTGCCCATATACCTTGGTGGATGCAAGGATAGTTAAGAGAAAATTTGTTCTCCGGCTGGTCCATGGCTCCACAGTAATGAAGATTAAAAGAATGGTAACTGCGGTTATGTGGCTGCTACACCTGATAAACTGTGTGCCATAGAGGCAATGGTTCTGAAACAACACAAATACTCTTTGTAAAGAAACTCTGGAGGTTTCTGGTTTAGCTTCCTTTCAGAGCCATGAGGGCACTGGTTGACCTTACAGACCCTGACCAACCGCACCCAGGCCTCCTTCCACACTGCATGGCTCCAGAGTCTCCTCCAGTCTTGTTTACCCTCACAAAATCTGCACCTGTCTTGTGGACTGACTTTGTGGCTCAGCCTCAGGCCTGCCTCATCAACACAAAGCAGCCCAATGATCTGGACTCCTGTCAGGTCCTGGCAGCCCAGTCTTCTTTCTGGGACACTGGCAGGGAGCTGGCAGCCTAGTGAGCACTGCTACCTATGAAGTGGGGCTTGGTTGGTTACTCTTCAGTTGCCTCCCTTCAAGTGGACAGCAATAGGTTGTGTCAACCTGGGTTTTGTTCAGTCATAGCACTGAAAGCCTCCAACAATGCATATTACACCTCTTCCTGGGCAACCAGTTCAGGTGATGCATTGTCCTCCTGGTGAAATCAATACAACGTTGTTGTGGTTATCACGATTTGTTATATTGCCTGGCATTATGGTGAGGTGTTTTGTTCCTGTGACATTGTCTAAATATTGCCTCAGAGTGCAATTAACTGTAAAATTATTTTTACAGGAGAGGAAACAAAAGATGTCATTCAGAAATAAACTTGCCTGTTGAAGATAAATGGTATTTGAAACTGAAAAATGAAGCAAGCAGGGAACGATTGAAGTGTTACTCTAATTTCTCAATTTCAGTAAGACAAATTTATTGTTTTATCTTGTAAGAAAAGTACCTGGGTACAGGAACAATATTCTTGTTTCACTTCATTTGTGTGTAGAGTGAATAAGTCCATTTAAGTGAAAAAAATGTCAGACAACATAAGCCCAACACATTTTTGCATCATTCTTGAACTTCTACCTAGAGAGGGAGAGAGAGAGATCTTTGATATTCTTTGAATATTCCTTTGATTCTGTCCTTAATTTCTGCCTTCATAAATGCTTACAGCAACACGTAATTTGTTCACATGTCACTGTTAACATCTAAAATCTCTAAATGGTTTCTTAAATGGCCACAGATAAATGAGATTATAAGGTAATTTTAGTGTAGAAATACCTCTTATGTTCATATATTTTCATCTGTGCTAGGAAGTTTGCATATGCCTGGCCAGTTTCCTGCGAATCTGGAAGGCACTTGTATTGCTGCTGTACATAATCTAGTTCCTCACTGATACACACAGCACTAATGTGTAACCTGGAATATGGCTGTGGCTACTTATCACATTCAGATTTGTTTTGAGAGGAGGTAGACATTAAAAATATCTTCTGATATCCTTCAAAAGCACATGCAGGTGCAACATCCTTTGTATCATATTCTTTTTCTGTGTATACACAAGTAGAGAAGACTGAAAATATATCCAGTTTTTAGGGAGCTGCATCCAGTTCCCACTTGTCCCTGTGGTGATGAAGGAGAAAGAGGATGGATCATATATGCAGAGTAGCTGGAAGAAATTTAGGAGTGCAAGGGAAGACTAAGCTGGTATGGCCTTGGGGTAATGCCTAAAACCATACACTGCACTGGACTACTGTCCAGAATAAACCAATCAGAGCAGTGCTCAAGACTGGAGTTCTGACATTCCAGCTGCATCCTCTGTTAGTGTTAAAGAAACAAATAACAATCAAACAGTGAGGCAATGCCTTCTCCAGGAGCATATGCTTCAGGCATAATTGTGAATTCAGAACACTTGCTGTGAAACTACCTACTTTTATGAGTAACTTTGGAGGGAAAGGGATCTGGAGTTTTCAGAGTAGATAGTACATTAGTGGACAGGGAGGAGACGAAGGGAGAGAGTATTCCATGAAGTACAAAGAAAGTATCTGTATTGAATCAAGGGTTTTGATATCCTAGTATTACACATTTAATTCCCGGGTGTGCCTGTATACAGTGATTTGAGTCCCTTGAGGATGAAGACAGAGATGAAGTGATTGTTTTTGCACAAAGTGTTTCCTTGCCAGCATCTGGATGCTTTGTTCTTTGCACACTGCTACAGGATTTTTTTCTGTCTCATAGTGGCCACTTACTTTCACCTTCACAGTCTCTGAGAGCTTTCTGAAATGTGATGCGACAAGTCCTGATAAAACAAGCAAGCGAGTTCAAATTTAGAGGAAATGTCTGAACTGGATGACCTTCTAAGGTCCCTTCCAACCTACAGTACTCTATGATTCTTCACATATGATCTTGTGAACCAAAAGTGTCTATGAATATTTTTCTGTGTTTTATAGAATGTTATCACATAATACCTCATAGCCCTACTTAAGATATTTTCTGAGGTATTAGTCAAAGACAGCTGGAAGAAACTCTAGATAAATAGATAAACATTACATAAATGCTAGTTAAATATTATTAGATGCTATTTTTACTTAGAATGGAAGGATATGTCATCTGTAATTGAGAAATTATGTGCCAACATGCTGTGTTGTTCACCATAAAGAATCCTATGCCTGTGAGTACTGCCTTCACAGGCTGCACAGTTAGAAACCACCTTGTTTTCTTCAGCAAATTTTTCAATGTTCTTTCTAGTGCTATTTTGCTTTTGAAAAGAGAAAGTCAGGATAATAGAATAACTAAATTATTTTCTTCCTCAGTCAGTAATCTATTTTTTAAACGGAAAGATAAATATAAATTGCATAAAGGAAAGAAAAGAAGATTCCACATATAGACAACAGAAATTTTCTGTTTTGCATTCTGTTGTTATCACAGCCAGTTTTCTGCAAGGAGTTGTAAACTCTTTACGGTCCACCATTTCAACCACCTGATTAGAACAAGGTTACCCCTCAAAGAGAGAATGAAATGTACAGCCTGTGCAGGCTGAAGTACAGACCATCTGTTAACTAGATCTTAAGCTGCTGTGAACTGTGAATGATTACATGGAATAACTGCTTTATATATTTCTAAGTAAATGAGAAGCCCATCTATTTGTTGTAACTAATTAGATTCTGTAAGGGCTGTGCCAGCTTTGGCTTGATACTGGTGATTATATCATGTGTAGGTCTCTGCCTTTGTCTGAAAGTGTAGCAGGAAGTTCTTATGTGGACATTGGTTTTTTTTGACAACAGAATTGCTGAACAGAAATGTATTTTGCATAATCCCATAGTGGTTCAAAATATTACAGTGTTAAGTAATCTCTCCATGGATGAGATCTTCACGCCATGCAGTGACCTGACTGGCCTGTTTGATGCTGATGCTGCATAAATTGGGCTTCCCAGCATCTGAAGAGACTCAGGTTATCAGTGCTATTTTTTTTTTTTTTTAGTAGTCTTAGGCCCAAGGAGGAATACTTTCAGAGTCTGAGTTCCTCCCACTGAGATCATTGCAAAACAGCACCTCCTGGTGCAAAACAGAGGGCAAAGGAGGTGTTAATATTGTATCAGTAGTAATGTGAGAGGATAAAGTTTTTCATTCATTTTTGTCTCCTAATGGCAGCTCTTCAAAACTGTAAGAGCCCAGTTCACATTGGAGTTGATTTAGACAGGAAATATTCACTTTGAATTGCATGGAATTAAGAATATTTATGGCTTGTGATCACTAATGTTACACAAACTATGTTTTTAGGAAGAGAAAATAATGAGATTTTGGAACTTGAATTTGACCCAGACCACCGTGAGCCTTATTCATTTGATGTCTCCTGTAGTCACCCTTCCTCTTTCAGCGTATAGATCAGCTGGAGGTAATTTAAACAAGTGCTTCTTCAGTGTCCTGTTTCTTTTCTCCTTATTTTTCAATGAGAACTTGTTGTTATACACCATTCAGAAGAAAACAAGATTTTCCACACAAGCTTTTGTCTGAAACTCATCACAGTATTATGAACATTCATAGGCTTGAGACATTGCTATTTTATCTTCACAGTACCCTGAGGAGAAAGATACTCACAGGTTCAGAGAAACTGCATTATTCATTTCATTTGAAGTACAGTTGAAAATGAAAAATAAAGAATTCAAGTTTAGGAATTCAAAAATACAAATATCATCTCCTTCAGGTAATTAACAAAAAATACAAGATTTTTTGTATTTTACTCTATTCACAACATTTCATTGTATGATGTTTATAAACATCTCTTCTGTTTTATGCTTAAAATTGCAAAGGACTCATCACAGAGGGGCTAGTCACAGAGCCCAACATAAGTAGATCTCCTGCACACCTGTTTGTTGCTAAAGGTGATGAAAAGACTAATATCAACAGCTGGTGTTATTTTCTATTTAAATCAGCCCTCATTTTCACAGATGTTTTTTGACAGCAGAGGAATGATAAAAGTTGAGAACTCTGGGTCCCATTAGATTTTTCAGAGTGGAAAGATACACTAATTATCATGGACTGTCATCCCATCACCATCTTTTCTCCAGCATGTACTCCTCCTCCTTGCATGTCTTTCTCTGTCTTAGCTTCTCCAAGAGAAGCAAAAGGGAAATACTCTTGCACTGGAGTCTTGTGAAAGATACTGCACTTGTGGAGTCAGCAAGTCCTGACAGCCCTGCTAGGATCTGTGCTTAAGTTACCATTATGTTCATGTGAATGATTGAGGCATAACCCTAGCTATGTAACAATAAAGGACAACGTGCTGGAAGGCTCTGCAAATGTGCTGCTTCTGGATGAAGTTGTATACATTTATCCAGCCATGCTTGATTGGGCATAAAGAAAGAGATTTGTCAAAAAAAGCCACAACATTTTTTTCTAAGTTTTTTTATTTTTTACTTTTATGGTTAGGTAGAAGGAGCTATGTACTGGGCAGGAGTGGACCTTGCCATAGATGGTATCTGCACAGCATTATGTAGATCCTTGTCAGGGGTATGCATTCAGTGGTACAAGAGTAGCCTTCTCATCACCTGAAAGGGTGTAAGATTTACATAGTACCTGTATTTTTCTTTCTGTTTCTCTTGAGTTATTATTGCAGTTTTTTACATCGTTTGTTGCTCTGCCTTTCTTACTGAGATCAGAAAGAATCCTGCATCTATCCCAGTGCAGAACATCTGTCCAACTGGAAGGAGAGGAATGAACAGATCCTTTATGAAATAAATTGTACTCTTTACATGAGGGACTTTGGCCAACATGTGCCATTTAAGGCTCGGAGGAGTAGAATGCTTCTTACAGTTTGTTACTGTTACATTGCACAGTTATGGAATTATGTTGTAGGTAATTTGAGAAACATATACACTGTCAAACCATTCCCTCACGACACTTTCCCTCCTTTTGCATACTGAAGGGAATACCTCCAAGACCTTGTGGAGAGGTCCTAGAGTTTGTCAGTTCATGGAATAACCATTTCAGTGTTTTGCATTTGAGCTGAATGCTTAGTAAAACTCCTTTATTAAAATAACAGCAATGCAAGAGCAAAATATTTTTGCCACATTGCTTGTCTGTCTATTTTACTCTTCCTATTACATAAGAAGCACTTCCAGGATGGATAACCTAATTTTCTACAAGCAGAACATTAAGTTCTGCTGTTTCATAGAACTCCTGTGAATACAAAGCAAGCAAGGCATTTCACTGCAATCCATTGTTCTATTACCAGGGATATTATCACCAGAGTTCATTAATACTTTTTTTCTGTTCCACTAAAGGCTATCTTCACCTTCTAATCTGGAGGCAGCAGTATATTCCTCAGCCTGCTAGATAAAACAAACAAGAAAAAAGCCCAAGAGGACTGAAATATCACTGAAAAGAAATTTCTTTTCCTGCCTCTTTTTTTTCTTTATTGTCTTTCATTTTTTCTCTTCCAAAGTACACATTTCCTTTTGATTCAGCAGTAGTTTCTAGTTCTGAACTTTCATCTGTCAGAAGATACGCTAATGTAACATAGTGCTATCTCCAAATCTCGGCTCATAATTCTCAGTCTTAGCTTGTGCAGTCATGCTATGTTTTCTGCTTATCCAAGAAAAATAAAACAAATCTACCTTGGGACTTCAATTTTCATATAGTTTTTCTTCAGTAAAGAAAAGAAGTTAAAAAAGTAAAGGAATTCAAATCTCTTAGCTCAGCTTCCTCTTCTATAGATGAGCTGTGGTTGCTCTATAAGGTCATATGCCTTATTCTGCAGATTCCTAGTTCAACTGAATGCAGAGCAGCTGAAGCTTCAGCAAGGCAGGATAATATTGGGTGTCATTACTGAAATGATGTTCAATTCCTACTTGTCATCTAAGGGTAGACTAGTGTTAAGTATTTTGCAGAGTCCTGTGATTAGCAGTCCAAAAGAGCAACCATCTAGCATCTTGTATAAAAAAAAAATCACAAAGCCTCTTAGCAAATAAATACCATGGGTTGGAAAATATACTTGAGAGAAATTATCTTGGATAGGTTCACACATATTCATGATAAAATATCTTTCTGACAACTGAATAGTCAAATACTTTGAATTCAAATATATGTTCTGAAATAATTTAAACCCTTGAGAAAACACTATCAGAATGCAGAACACAAGAATTAATTTTGCCAGCTTCCTTTTTGGGAGACCTTGGTGAAATAATGAATCTGGAAGAGTGATTTGCTAAGGGATCCATAGTAAGATTAAGGGTACAGGTAGACAAGAGATATTAATGAAAAAGATGAAGAGACAGGCTATTGTAACAATAGTTTGCATTAATATTTTTCCTGGTCAAAAATATCTTAAGCAGAACAACTCTGAAATCGGGACTAACTATGGTCAGAGCTAATCCTTTCATAAATAACCACTTCTTATGTATTTGTTTTCTCTCTGCGTGAATGATCCATTCTTCTGCCACCTAAATAATTACAGGCAATGGGGACCATGACTTCTCACGAGCACAACAGAGAAAAGGCAAGAGGAACACTTGCAAGGAAAATTCTGGATGGGTTTAAGGAAAAATTTATTCACCATAAAAGCACTTAATCACTGAAACAATTGAAATAGCTCAGGAAAGATATGGAATCAGCAACCTTGGAGATGTTCAGAACTTGGCCCTGACAAGCTGAATTTGCCTTGAAGACAGTTTTGCTTGGGTTGGTGCTTGAACAAGAAAACTACAGAGTTCTAGTTTATTTCTGTTATCCTACAATTTCAGGTGTACCACTGAGTGTTGAATTACCAAAGTAATGCAAAATCTTAAATTAATGGTATAGAAAAATAATGCTATGCAAGGTGAAATTCAGTTATATTTTGACATAGAGTATGATTACTTGTAACTTGTTTTGTATTTATGACACTAAACACTAAGCCAGGTTCTTCTAGATAAAAAGGTAGTTAAATATTTCAATTTTACAAAGGTTTGTAGTAGAGTAAAGCATAAAAAATGAAACACAAAGGTGAACAAGACTATGGTAAGATCCTATCAATATTGTTACCATCTCTATTGCTTTACTTCTCTGCACAGATTGGATGCCTGTATGCAAATCTTTGAGAATTCCAGGAGAGCAGTCCCTGTGCCCTGCCATGAAATGGTTGTTTTTGCTGCTATTCAAAATTAAAAAGGAGTGGATTCTCCTTTTTCTCCTACTCTTGCAGCATGGCCAGTGCAGCAGAAGGATTGTTACAAGGTGAGATATAAGCAATATGTTGAAATTGCAGAGGCTTCCCTGTCTTTTTTTTTTTCTGAATGTCACAAAGTTACTACTTTTTGCTGCAGAGCTGCTGGTCTCTCAGGTAAGCAAAGCCAGCAAGTAAAGCACTCTCCTTCTAAGAGGGTGTCTTATTTGGTTTCTGCTATAGAGGGTTGTATTAAGATGTGAGCTAATATGGTTTTATAATAGACATCAGTGATTCATGTCATCAGAACGTAACTTGCATTCTAGATGGATCACAATGCCACTCAAAGTAACAGAAGTATAAACATCAAGAAGACTTTTTAACTTCTTTAAGAACCTGGAAACTTATGCTGAGAAAAACCTCAGTCCGTTTCCTTTTAAACTCTTAGATATTCTCTACTTCATTTCTAAATTGTTATCATTTTCATTATCAGTAAGATTGGATTACAATTGAAATAGAACTACTATAAATGGCTTTGATCCTCTGAAAGTCTTCTGATAAGTGTTCAAAATGTTGTAAAATATAATTATGATAATTGTATCTAATGCATTTCTAAATTCATTAATTTCTACAGATGAATCTTAAGAGCCAATAAAACTAGTGAAAGTTTAGTCTAAATTCTGTTTTGAAGAATTAAAATATTTTTTTCGGTATGTTTTAGGACAGAATAATATCAGCAGTTTTAGATACAAAAGGGCTATTCATTCTACAGTTATTTGCTAAGACGGTGTTTTCACCTATGAGAAATTCAGTCAATTTCTCATGAAGATAACTGAAAAGAACAGAGATGGTATGCCTTGCACTGCTGGTCTTTAGATACTACCTAATGTGTAGAGATCATAGAATTGTGGAAAGCATTTGACTGGAAGGGAACTCAAAGCCCATCCAGCTCCAGTCCCATGTCGTGGGCAGGACTGCCACTCACCAGCTCAGGCTGCTCAGGGCCCCATCCAACCTGGCCTTGAGCACCTCCAGGAATGGGGCAGCCACAGCTTCTCTGGAAAGCCAGGGCCTCACTGCCCTCTGAGAAATGCAGAGGAAGGATTTTTTATAAATTCTAATTCATATAGAGGTATGAAGGCCTTTGTTTTTCCAGGACCCAGTTCACTCTATAAGTAGCTTAAATTATAAAAAAGGTTTCAAGAACAAAGATGAGAATAATGAGATGATTTAAAATGTATGAAAGCATTATTCCTTTATCCTATCAACTCCAGCTTTTACTGTCATCTTCTGTGTGAAGATAACAGGATAGTAAGCTAGTAATCTTAGGAATGGATGGGTAATCTCTCTAAAGTATATCACTGATGCCAGTACTCTGTTAGCAACTTGTTTCTCCTTTTTTCTTTCCTCTTCTCCTGTAACATTTGAACAAGAGCTTTGTGCTTGGAAATTACAGCACGGAAGGAAGTTGTAATTTTCCCTGATGCTGTGGTTTTCTGTCAATGTGAGCACTGATGCAGGGCTGGCTACCTACCTGCAGGGGAAATAGACCTACACATAGCAACAAATTATGCCCAGATAAGCACTGCAGGGCATAATGGGAATAAGTGCACTTTCATAACATTTCCATTGCCAAGATCAGAGAAGGGAAGGAAGGTGCCTGAGATACATACTAATGCTGAACAGAGGAGTTCAAAGAGCAGCTGTGAATACAATGTGTTCAGATCTCCCAACATAACCATCACAGGAGACTCTCAAGGAAACTGCTGAAAAAAATAGCTACAACTTTTGGGAGATAGTTGACAGCTGCTGGATTCTCACTTTCCCCTAAGTTCTTCTATAGGCCTTACCAATCCAGTTTCTTATTTGATCGAGGCCCTCTCTGATTTTAGCCTTAGTCTGAAAGGTACTTGAATCTTCAGAATGCATATTAGAGGCAAAGAGATTAGCACTGTGAAGCCTTAGCAGTTCTGTCTATGCTTAATGGCAGAAACAAAATAAAGATAATAAATTGGCACAAACTGAAGCAGTTTGAATATGCCTTAGAAGTTTAACAACAGTTTTTGGGGATTAAGGCTTGCTTCCACACCATAAGTGCTGATTATGTAAAACATATCACTTACAATGTTTTTGGTTTTTTTATCTTTTTTTTTTTTTTTCTGGTGTTACAGCATTTTGTTAGGTGTCAGTGGGCACAATATTCTCCCTCTTTTTTCCTCTAACTTGTTCAGAATTGTCACATTTGAGAGTGGTGTCTGAAAATGCTCTTGTGGTGCCATGAGATGTTTTTATTTCCAATTCTGTGATAACATTTCTGGAAATAAATTCTGCCAGAAGCAGTAATTAAAAGAGACCTTCCAACAGAGCCTTAAGCCACCCCTTCGTGTTAGTTTTCTGCACAGGCAATACAAATAGTCGTGACAGTAAATACCTATCTTGAAGGCATATGTTCCCCAAAAAGAATTGCACAGTTTCTAGATTACTAGCAGTATTTTCTATTAAGATAGAAGGAGCTGAAACTTTTCATTCAGCTTCAGATGTTTAAGAGTATACATTACACAAGGGCATGCAGTACATCCAAGTCTACTACAACACTTTCCCAGAGAATGTCATTAACCTCCCCCTCTCCCCCCATTTCTGGCAGATCAACATCACTGTCTTCACTGGCCAAGGATGACATATTAAAGAAGTTGCTAAGCTTCAAGAGTGGGAGAAAGCGCTGTGTCTTTTCTGCACTATCAAGAAACAGATATCTTCTGCTTATCACTGCACTCCCTTGGAAGACTCACAAATGGTAACTGTCCTTACCCTTCCCACTTCCTGTATTCAGGCTGTTACCCCTATTTCTAAGAGCTTCCCTTGATTCTCCCAGTGCTGCCTGGTGGCAAGTCTAAACCCTACAAGAGAAAAGCAAAACAGCTGGCATTCATTACGATTTCTACCTCAAATACCATGCTCTGTATGAGGAACAAACAGCATTAGAAAAAATATGTTTTTAATACTGGGCATGGAAGTTCAGGCTAGAATATAATTAATACCATTTTCATCAAAGAAATTTGTACAATAAAATTTCTCACAATTCCTGATATTCCTTTTGTATGTTATGAGCGTGATGGGAGAGCACCACAGAATCAAGTGCTAGCTCTTTAAGTGTACTCCTTCTCTGTGAACTTTTAAAGAAATCTAAAATATTGGTGTTAGAACAGACATATTTTGGTCTTCATTTCAAGTAATCAATTTCACTAATAGTAATTTTTTTATTCACCAAAAACAGTGCACACAAAACTGTCCTGTTTAACTGAATAACTCAAAAGCTATTTGGACAAAGTCAGTATGAAGTATGAGTACAACAAAATTCTGAGGGCTGAAGTAATCTCTTAAACAGACGTTAACTGAAGCAAAGCAGGAAAACAAGTTCAGAGCAAAGTGTTTTTCAATAATCAGAAACACAAGGCAATTTGCATAATGTTTGACTGATTTCTGTAAAATGTAGGAGAACAGTGTATCTAAAAGATGATGCATGCTACAAGGTCAGCACTGATAGCAACTGTTTTCTTTAATATATTTAGAGCTATTTAAATAAATTAGCATGACTGGGAACACACAGAAATAAATAGTAACATAATTTCACATTCATAATACAGGGAAAAATGACTAATGAGTTATCTTTCAAATGCAGTTGCCTTAGTATCAGGATTTATGCAAGAAATACCATTAATTAAAAAAGTTTTTTAAAAATTCTGCAGTTCTACTCTTCTTTTCTGAATGAGCAATTTTCAATAATTAAATAACAGAAATAAATATAAATACTGGAAAAAAAATGCAGTCTAAAAGTTAATTTAGAAGGTTATATAGTTGAATCTACTGCTCAGTGAAGAGTCATCTATATGAGATCAGGTCAGGTTAACTGAGCTGTTATCCAGTCTGGTATTGAAACTCTCCAAAGTTAGGGACTTATTAAGCTCTCTGGGTGACCTGTTCCACTACATGATTATTCTCATAGTGAATACAGGTTATTATTTACAGTTTCTAATCTCTTTAACTTATACCCATTGTCTTTGGCCCTTCCACCAAGAAAAGCCAGGCTTTATCTTCTCATTAGCATACTTGTCAGAATCTGTGCCAGCTGTTATTGAAAAAATCATCCCAGTCAGCAGCATTTTCTTGTTAATAAACAGCAAATGTGCATCAACCTTGTCTGAACCACTGAGTTCCTCAATCAAGAAGTTATCTTTGACAAGTACCAAAAATCTCCTTCACTGCTTGCATCTCGTGATGATTCTCTTCCAATTAAGATCTGCAATTCACAGAATCACTGGAGCTAAAGGAATCACTTCAAAGCTGCTTTTCAGCCAATTAGCCTCCAGCAAGTATTGTTATTCCCATGTGGATTTATTCCTATTGTATGTGGGTTTATTCTTACCCAGATGAAGGGCTTTAATTTCTCTTTGTTGGACTGCATGAGGTACTTATTTGTTGATCTCTCCAGATTATCAAGGTCCCTCTGAAAGGCAGCACAAATATCTGGTTTATCAGCCACTACTCTGGGGCTGTATCATCTGTGATCTTCATGAGGGTCTGCTGTGCCCCATCACTCAGGACATTAACAAAGAAGCTGAACAGGACTGAACCCAATATAAATGCCTGGGGCACACCAGAAATGACTGGCCTCCAGCTGGACTTCAAGTTCTGGATCACAACTTGTCTGAGCTTGACAGTTCAATCAGTTCTCAATCCACTTTGTTGTAAACTTTACCTAGCCTATTCCTCACTGCTTGTCTGTGAGGATGCTATGGGAGATTGCACAGAAAGCCTTACAAAAGCCAAGGTACACTACATCAATTGCTTGCCCTTCACCCACTAAGTTTTTCAACTCAGCATAGAGGGTTGATTAAGCATGATTTATTCCTCTTAAATCCACGTTTACTGTACTTGGGCACCTTCTTGTTCTTTATGTGTCTGGAAATGGTTTTCGGGATTAGATGCTCCATGATGTTCTCAAGGATCAAGGTGAGAGTAACTGAGCTGTAGTTCCTCCTTCTTTCCCTTCTTGAAGACAGAAAAGACATTTGCTCTCTTTCAGTCCTCAGGAACCTGCCCATATCATCATGAACCTTCAAACATAACTGAGAGTGGCCTCACAAGTATGATGCTATTGTAACACCAACTGTTAGGAAGTGTATCATCATCAGGAAGAATGTCCTCATATTGCATTGCCTATATACGTATACACTTATTGCATGAAACTGTTTTAGACCTAAATGTGTATTTATAATTTGATAGAGTCTGTGTTCACATAATGTTAAAATAGGCAGGTAATCTGAAATAAAAAGTAAGGGTTCACAAAATAATCTGTCTTAAAAACCATGCGACTAAAAGTAAGAATGTCTCTAGTGTTTGCTGTTAGAGCTTGATAGGGAACAATTTTAACTTTTTTTTTTTTTGTATGGTTCTAGTTTCTGGAAATCAATTGATTTCAAAAGTAAAATCTAAAACAATCTCATAATAGTATATTTTCAAGAGAAAGGAACTTCAAGCACCCCATCATTAATTATGATACATCTGATGAAAGTCTGAGTTCTGATATTACTACTGTTGCAAAAGAAAATTAGAAAGCTTCTCAGTCACCTAAAAGTAGAAATTAATTTTAAGTACTTTTAAAATCTTTTTTCATATTTAAATGTCTGTTATTCAAGCATAATAGTTAAATACTTAATACTAAAATTGCATTCTAAATACTTTGTGGTACAATACTTAGACACTGGCTTTTACTCAGATATCTGAATAGTTTAAAAAGTCATCACATTTTATTCTGCTAACTGCTCACTTTGAGCTCATCTAAATGGTAATAAGGGGAAAAATGAATGAACTATTCCATTAATTTTTCACATTTTCCATATGTATTGAACCATTCCCTTAACACTTCACTTTCTATTGAGTTGTGCACTTGTTCCTTTTGATAATCACTACCCATATATTGAAATAAGTATCTTTGAAAAGTAATTTTTTTCCTAGTGGACAGTCTTAAAACTTTCTGGACTTTTAGTGATTTTCAGGTGTTCTTTAAGATCAGTTCCATTTAATATCTACATTCTCAGACTTCAAATGGAACAGTCCCTAGGCTTCACTCAACACTGGTACCCCTATAATTCCAGTAGGAATGGTTCTAATTTATTATATCTCCAAAAAGCATTTAACTGCTAACATCTCATCAAACTCTGCTTGCTGAGTTAGAACCACGGAGTGATCTGTGGCAATGCCCATTCATTTCAGAAAGCTCATATTCAGAAGCAGTATGACATACTGTTTGAGAGAGTTTCTCTCTGTCATGAGCTAATAGCTAGAATACTAATTTAAAGTATCAGTAGCATTAACTATAAGGTATTTGAACAGTGAGCTACTAAACTTATTTCACAGACATCTTCAGTGTAACATGTTTCCATGCTGCCTCCCAAATCAGCAAAATTTCTCATTCACCTCAATACACAGTGACACGATTTCAAAATAAAACCACTACAAGCAGTAGAATATTGCAGATGACCAAGGTAAACTGTGGAAAAGGATTTGCTGTGGCAAAATAAAAAGGAAATACTATCAGAAGAACTGGTAGTATTTCTTTTTGCAAACTCCCTTGCTATTTGCTTGCTGAACAGACAACTAGGTTACAGAAAAGAATCATAGAATCACCAAGGTTGGAAATGCATGTAGAAGGTCCTTCTAACATCCACAAATCTGTGATTATGAGATTCTGTGTAAAGCAGTGCAGCTTGGAGCAGAAAAATGCAAAAACATCTTCCTGTATCTCAGCAAAGCCACTATACATCATCTGGGAGGCAGTAATTGGCTGTTAATGCACTCAGGCTTTTCTAATCTTTCGTTCAATTCATAACCTTATGCAACCAAAACTATTTAAGATCATCTGTTGAGCTCCACAACTGTAAGAACCTAAGAATGCGTTTAAAGTCTGTTATTTTGCCTTGGATGACAGGCAGTGCATTACTGAGCAAGTGAACTTGTTCAGTTTCTGGAAGGTGACATGTCCTCAATGAAATGGAGGGAAAGATCAGTTTAAAATAAATAATTCTATTTAAAACTTGAAATAAAAATATTCCTGTGGTCTTTCCAATTTTCCAATTTTTTTGTCCTATATGGAAGAACCTCTTTGAAGACTGTGTATTGTACTGAAACCTGAGGGATTTATTAATGTAGAAATTTAGTTATGCAGAAATATCTCAGAATATATTTTTGATTCTTTGTTATTCTAGGCAATTTGGAACCTGATAGATGAAATTAATGATGAAAGATGACAGTTAAAAACATCTGTCTTAACTCATGATGGAAATTCAGATACTAAAATGATGTAGCAGCATTATGAAAATGTGTATATTAATGGAAAGCATCTCAGATGGTTACCCGTAGTTTTAGGGCTATGATTTGTGTTTTACCATTTAACTTCTTCTAAGCATTTGATTTACTGTTGGGATTATTTCACATTTGAAATGTGTTTTGCTTACAGTTTCAGGTTATAGATGTGATATATTTGAAAGTTATTTAGAGAAAAATGTTTGTATGAATGTGAGATCTGAAGATAATGCGGTGTTTCAGTATTTTCTATAATGGCTGTTAACTGATGAAGATACCAAGGAAGTTTAGAAATACGAAAAGAATGTGCTTAAATCTATTTATACCTTTCTATCATGCTTCAGTCAAGGTCAGTTAAGGTTTTCTGATTACTTCTCTAGAAGCAGACACGGGAATACAATGTAATTGATGGAAAATTATGAAATAGAGAAGCACTACGTGGAAGTATGTCTCAGATTCATTGCTTAAATTGGATAGCTGAGTAGATAGAATCCTCATGGTATATTACAAGAAGTAACTATGCTACAACAAATAATTATATTTGTATATAATCCTATGTATATAGCCCTATTTTTCTTATGAAACAAGAACCACATTTGAAGCAATGTCCAACATTTGGACATTGAAAATTAAAAAGAACCAAGCATATCCATGGTGTACCTTCAGTATACACAGCCCCTTCACTGCCTGCCGTTAAATTGAAACTTCCAGGATAGAACTCATACAGTTGCCATTGATCCCTGGTCCAAATGACATAGACTTGCTCATGTCCTTTTCACCAGCTAGAGAGCCCTTTGCCATGACCACTGAACCCTTTGCACTTTCATAGTAGAGCATCTGATAAATATATACTTCTGTTTTAAACTATTTTGAAAAAGAACTGACACAGCTTGTTGAAAGGGGTGACAATCTTACAGTTAGCTAATGCTTTTGCCTTTTCAGTGATTCTGTACTTTCAAAGAGGTCATTTTAATTACTTATATTAAAAACAACATTGCTTGGCGCCATGCTGAGAATGGGAAACTAGCAGTGCTGAACTGCCCAGCAGGCTCTTCACAGGACTACCAACATACGTCCTCAGTTTATCAGTGTTCTGCTGAGAGCAAGTTCTTTGGACATGCAGGCTGTCAGCTGTCACTCATCCCTTCTTCACTACAAGTTGCTTTCCTCTGATCCTAAGCCACCAGAAGCATAGAAGTACATATAATAGGAGTACAACCTACAACCTGCCAGACTTGACATTATACAGTGTATGAGATCTGTTGAATCATGGCCTGAACCACTGATTGATCACCTGAGGTGAGCACTGAGTCAGCTGCAGGGGCGCAGGTGAAGGTAATGTACCTGTGTGATTGGAAGGGGTGGAGTCTGGCTCCGCTTCTCCCAGACCCCATTTAAGGGCTGACCACAACTGGGGAAGGTTCTCTTATTGGAGATCCCTTCCTTGTGGAGTCATTGATGAGTCTCAACCATTATAAAAGGTGAGCCACTCTCTTCTTTCCAGTTGTCTGTATGCCATCTACTTAAGCCTACCAAAAATCTACCATTTTCCGCACTATTTTCCTTGAGTGCTATTCTTGGGGGGTTATTTGCCCTACATACAGCATGATGCCACACACAAGACATACACATGAGGGTATGGCAGAGCCTGTGAACACAGGAGACATATCCTTGGATATCACAGAGGATTGTAATAGGGGGAAGAACAATTGAAAATGATTAGAAACTAAACACTCTGCAGAGTAAAGGCATTGGCAAAAAGCACCATCTTTTCCATGCCCTTGCTTACCCATCATTAGGATTAGTCAGCAGTCAAACCAGAGCAGC
This sequence comes from Callipepla californica brunnescens, assembly GCA_023055505.1. Taxonomy (NCBI): domain Eukaryota; kingdom Metazoa; phylum Chordata; class Aves; order Galliformes; family Odontophoridae; genus Callipepla; species Callipepla californica. Next base: position 64,193,978 of record JALIRH010000002.1, read on the forward strand.
AAGAATGACTGGAAGATTAAAAACGCTAATTGAAATAAGAAATGCATAATTTGACAAATAGACATAGCAGTAATTCACATAGGAATACAGGGCTTCAAATTTAAGACTAAGCTATGTAAGCTTGGACTTTTGAGCCTACCTCAGTCTGGAGAGAGAGGTGGTATGTGTGTACACCTGAGACTATTTGAAACCAATCACTTCTCAAGTCTCAAAAGTAAGCTCAAGAGAAGGTTTAACATACTTCAGGTCACTTAAAAGCATCTTCAATGCTGCAAGAGCCCATTGTTCACGGAATTATGTAATTGTCATCCAGGAAGATGTAACATTTGGGTTCAGTGATTTCCTAGTCTAAAGGTGTTTGAACACAGATTTATCCCATAGAAATGTCCTCATCGAAGATTTTGAAATACTCACCATCCATTGAGACTGAGCTGACTGTTTCAGAGTTATGAGTAGATCTGTGGAATTAAAGAGAAAAAGAAAAACTATTAAACTGAGGCATAACTCAGGTAAAAAGTGTTTTTTTGTTATTTATTTATTTATTTATTTATTTTGATTGAAGAAATCAGGGGTATGCGTGTTAAACTATTAGAAACCATAACTCTTAGGGTAAGATCACTCCAAGAGAAAATGAAAAACACAGATTAATTGAAAAGGAAATTTGAGAAAAGTAAGGTCTTACTGAATATCCTTACTTCAAGAGCAGTAGATGTTTGCAGTGACTTGAGAGGGCTATTAACAAAAGCAGAACTCTGTTTTAATTAATTAATGAATTAATTTTAATTCAATTAACCACAGATAAGCGAGTTTTAATTACAGCTTTCTGAAGTTTTTATTCTTCTCTCATAGTTACTTCAGCCCCTAAATTAGAATTTCTTTCCATTTCTTAAGCACAATGTATGTTTAATTAAAGTACTTCCACGGTGAGCCAACCATGAGAAACCTCATTGCCAGAAATATTAAAAGATTCTATGACTTTAGTTATGAGAACAAAAATTTTTTTTTTTTTTTTTTTTTTTTTTTTACTTTTAATGGACATAAAAGTCAGATTAAATTCCTTCACTTGCTGCTAAGACTATTTTGATAATAAGAATAAGGATTTCAAGTTTCCTTATTTGCATCCATACATTTCTCCTCATCTTGAAATATTCTAGTGTATTGATTAACTATAAAGTCTAATCTTGATCATGGATGGGAAAGCTGCTGTACTTTTCATGTGAGCTATTTAACCCCTCAAGTTTAGAATTTACTTGAGAAGTAAGTTATGAATATAGCAAATATCATTATCAATTTATGCAATTTGCATTAAATTTAGCGCACCGTAGTATATGTCTGTTCATGAAAAACAAAAGCCTTCAAAAAAGCAATGTTCTATTTGTTTTTTCTTGCTAGAAACAAGCATATCACCAGGACTTTAAGAGAAAAGAATTATTTAATTAATTCAAAAAACCTGGAAACTTACAGCTAAGTATATAGTGGAAAGATTGCTGATAGTAAAGAGCCCTCTACAGAGCAGAAAAAAGTCCCCTAAACATCACTTACTGCTTTCGGTATGAAGCTAGATAAGTTTGAACTCAGAATTGCAAATTTTAGCAGTACTTCATTAATCATAGGAGCAATTTACAGAGCGTGTACTGGTACTTGGGAATTTGAAGACTTCATATCAGTTTCCAGTAAAAAAAAGACCCTTATTTGTTGAAATCATTGGGCCTGAGTTGTTCAGGAGATCAAAACAGGCAGAAGCAATGTTGGACCTTTTATTAAATTTAAAACTAGCCTATGAAATGCAATTAGTTTGGAAAGTAGGTATTTCAAGTCAGCAAACTTCATTTGTATGGGTTTCCCTTGAAGTTTCACATTCCATCTTCATATATTTATAACTTTTGCCAAACTAATTTAACCTCATCCTACAGCTCTACCTCAAGACAAGAGTTCAGACAGATCATTCCAGCTGTTTCTGAAGACAAGAATGCAACAAAAATGTGTATTTTTGCATCAGGATAATCAAACAATCCTACTGAGATGCTGCTGAATTTTTATGCAAAGATCTTGGCCGAAAAATGACATTATAATTGGGAAGGTAGTTTTTGCTGCTACAGAAACTGGCTAAACATATTCAGAGAAAGGATTTTGAAAAACCTCAGCCTGCAAATATATATTAAGGAATGTTGAGAATTTATTTTATGGAATCTTTAGAGACTTCGAAGTTCTCATTGAGCAAGGTCAAGTATCTGAGAGCTGTCCATGATGACCGCCCATCTAATGCACTCCTTACACTAAAGCTGCATTCCCCATCTCTCCGCAACTCCTAAAGCTTATATGTCTGTACGTATTACAGTCACCTGGAGAACTGAATATTCTACTGTCCAGAGTGGCAGGATTGAAGCTGAAATTTCTCTAAATGCTGCACTAGTTCAGAATAACAGCTGATTTACTGCAGGCTTACAGACCTGATTTGTGTTTGACCAGTTCAAAGTACTGAAGATGAAATTTATACAGATGTGTTCCAAAATGTTCTATGAGGGCTGCTCCAAAGCAATGCTTCCTATTTTATGATGTTGGCCCACAAAACAGATGTTGGTGGTGTGGCAGTAGAAGTTGAACCTTCTTCCTTACTTTATTAGACTGAAAACCTAAGCAAAATTTTTATGCCATTTTTCTGTCTGAAATTCTGCCAAGAAAACAGCACACATAAAGCTGTCATTTTCTGTTGACACTAAAATTTCATACAGTAATTACACTAATTGAAGTATAGCAAAATTTTAAAGTAAATTGCAGAAGTAGTTATTTCAAAGTGATGATAATACTAGAGTGCATGTTTCACTAAACCATTGTGATTTGCTCCCAGTTTGCTCCAGAGCCTTGGTCCACCTCATTGTCTTGTATGAGATCACTCTGAGCTATTTTCTGTAGTGAACAGATTGACTGACTTGGTATATATCCATAAGCATAATAGGATGTAAAATAGCTTCCTTAAGTATTTCGGTCTGAAATAGCATTTCAGTTTGAAGAATGGCATAAAAATTGTGCTTAGGTTTTCAGACCAATGAGGAATACATAAATAACAATAAAAAAGAAACGCTGCCATCTAAATTTATTGAAACTCCATCAAATACAGTAATCAGAATAGAAATTTTAACACACAGGTTGAAGACTTTATTAAAAAATTTTTCATTACGTGAAATGACAATTGATCAGAACTTTTCATTTAGCAAATGAATTTGAAAATTATAGGAAAATGAAGAACTGTCACAAAAGAAGAGTTTACTCCTCCTACAATTGTTTGCTGGTCATTGTTTTAACATCTATGATAATGAATTAGGGCAGAAAGAACTGAATGCTGAAACAGCCTCTACAGATTTTTACCATTGCAATGAGAACACTGTAGGGTAGCGGGTGAGTCCAACTACTCCAGGGTTTTACTAGAAGCAGTCTTGAAGGTGCAGAGCAGTTTTCCTTAGGTTCTTCATAAGGGCACAGGACTATTTATTTGCAGAAATTTTGTGCTTTCATTAGGGCTTGGATAGTCCTAACTGTCCTGTGAGTCCATACATCAGCATCCCCTAACAGAGATCTGTTCATTTTCCACTCACAGGATCAGCTGCATAGTAATAATATTACTGCATTAAAAATTCATTTTCAGATAACAACTGATACATGACAGATGCTGAGGAGTCAGGATTATTAGTTTACAGTATTTGTCTTTCTCTGATGCCATAACAAATGCTGTAGAAGAATGTGTTTATTTTCAAGGGTGAAGACCTTGGTAGAAGTAATATATCGGATGCAAGCATCAGATAAAGAATGAAATATATGAACTTGGATATGAATACAAGAAAGTTCTGTAACTGAGAAATTTTACTCAAATTAAGGCTCATATTTGCATGGCTCGTACACTTTTTGGAGAAAAAAAAAAAAAAAAAAAAGGTCCTTAAATTTCCCCATGAGATGCCAAGGCAATTTTTTAGGTACTCCATCTGAAGCGAGTTTGACGTTGAGGAAGAGAACAGATATTACCTGTGGCTCCTGCCCCGTGTTTTCGGTGTCCCGTCTGTGAAGAAAGATAATGGCTGTCCTGCGATCGCAGTGCTCCTCCTGCTGGTCGTCAGGATTTGTCAGGAGAGGAGAGAATTACCTGAGCTGGGGGTAGTGGGAGTGACTAGTACACTGCTAGCTCAAGAGCAAAATATGTAGACATCACGAGATGACCGGGAAAAATTGCCTGACTGGGGAGAATGAAAGTAGTGATGTGGGATAATAAGATGAAAAAGAGCTGGGAAGAGATGCAGGGAGAACGTAGAATAAATAGTAAGTGTTAGTGAGCCTCTGTGTGCTAAGAACAAAGGGTATATGCTAAGGACAAAGTTGCAGAAATGTGAAAGGCTGTACAGAACGTAGGGTCTCCACCCTAAAAATAAAATCTACTCTGGTGGACTATGAGAGTAAGTCTGCTTTGGTGGACTATGTCTCTTCAGTGGTTAGTCAAAAAGAAATTACGCCTGTCATCCTTGTCTGTCACTCTTCTGGGAAAACTGAATGAAAATCTAAAACTTCAAATTTTTTCTCACATGATTTAATAATGAGATTGCTCAGATTCTATTTAAAAAAAAAAAAACAAAAAACAAAAAACATGGTGGAACTGGTTAAGCAGCAGAACAGACTGCCAAGAGAGATACTGAGATTTCTGTGCTCATGACAGTCAAAAACCTGTCTGCATGTGGACTTCAACAGCCTGTTTTAGCTTCAGTGCTGCATTGTCTTGGAGAAGGTGGCTGGGCTTGAAGGCTGGCAGAAATCTCTTCCAACCTATGTCTTTCTGTGATTATAGAACAGATTTTCTGGAGAGATTATGGTTTCTGTTTGAAGAGAAGAAAATTTAGAATTTGTACACACCACAGAGAAGCAGATGACAGTTTATCTTAATCTTGACATTTCTTATCACTGCAACCTTGATCTGGTAGCTTCCAGTAAGAATTATCTTTGGACACAGGCCTATGCTTCATCTTCATAATCTGATTTTTTTAGGTGATGGGCTCTTTTGAGGCTGCACAGCAGGGAAGGAAGCATTTTGAAGGCCAAGATCTGATTCATTTCAGCTATGGAAGTCAGTGAACAGAGATTTGTGAGAAGAAAAGAAGTTTCATTCAGGAAAACTTGTATAGGCCTGGAAAGTAGAGGCTATCCCTGCTTGCACCACTGAGCTCATCAAACTGGCTATTCAAGGTAAGTTTTTGGTGAAGATTTTCTAATTTTCCATATGTACAACTTCCCTTTCAGAATATATTTCATGGAAATAGTAGGCACAGGACAGCAAGGTAAATGCATGAAACAGCATCTCTGTACAAGCAGAGATTAGGTGAATCTAGGGCCTTTCAGCATGGAAAAAATATAATTGAGGAAGGCAACATGACAAGGGCTGTAAAGTCATGAATAGGGAATAATTCATTGCTTCTTACAAGAGCTACAGGAAACATCAAAAGAAATTACCAAGCTGAGGATCAAAAGCAAACAAAGGACTTCTACACAAACTGTAATTAAACTAGAATTCATTGCCTCAGAAAGCCATACATACAAAAATATAAATCATTTGTAAAAGTGACTAGGTGAATCTACAGAAGATTATCCATCAAAGGTTATAACAATGGAAAAGGCAGATGTAACCTTTGACTGGGGAAGTCCCTCAAAGAAGTGTCTTAGTATGAGGGCATCCATTTTGTTTGTTGACATAAGCACACCCATGCTAAGTTGTTCTCATCCATTCACAAATGACTGCGTAAACAGTCTGGACAGATAATAAATGACATGCCTAACAAATAGCAGTGTTATCTCCTTTGAACAGATGCAAAGATAGGTTCTATGATTTAAGTGCCTGTTTGCTTTACACAAAGGATGTGACGTTGCAAATCACATGTATTATATTGACATGAATCCAGTCATATTGAAACCAAAGCCTTAGGATCCTGAAATAGAGCACGCTGTAAGATTAAAAAACAAACAAACAAAAAACAATGCATGAGGAAATATATTATCAGAATATAAATACCAATTTTGTGAGGTAAGATTTACAACCATATCCAAAGAGTTTTCTGCTCTTTCTTTTACTGGACTTATAATTTGAGTTTGGATTTTTATTTGTAACACGTTAACTGAAGGACAATTAATTGCATTTTCCCATGGCAATTAGTTTTTCTAATATTTGACAGAATGGTATTATTCTGTACTAGCTGTGTTTTTATTTTCTTCCCCTAAAAATACAGTTCTGGCTGCTATCAGGAGACAGGCTATGGAGAATGTTGAGTATATAGACCCTTGGTTTGACCCAGTGCAACTACTCATGTTGTTGTCTGAGTTATATGTATAAAGAAGCATAGTTAATGTCCTCATTTTCTAAACCTTGAATGAGTAGCTCTGAAAGCCAGAATTCTTCTAGTATCATTAAAATTAATCAATTTGGCTCTGAAATTAAAATTGTTGACTAAATATCTGATGCTGAGGTCTGCAATATGACACCAAATAAAATTCTAGTTATTCTAGATCTGGTTAACGTAGCTGTTTATCTAGCCAAGAGCTTTCAGAAAAAGATAACTTTTAGATGTTAGATAGTGGTCAGATTACAGCACAAATTACCCAAGCATCTTTTGTATATGAAAACTGGACTGTACTTTCCGTAGGAAAAAACAATGTCAGGTGTGTACCAGGTATCCTGTATGTCTGCTAGCCTCTTCTAGCCAGTGATCTGAACTAAGTCATTTTGATTTCCCTTCTTTATTCAAAATGAAGAATCTGAGTCTTCTGTACATATTGAATTTCATGCAAACCATCCAAATTAATTACAAGTCTTGGTTTTCCTAAGTAATCTCTGTAAATACTTAGATACTAGAAGTAGTAAGTTCCATGTATTTCTAGGGTCTTGCAAAACACAGGCTGGTTAGAAATCACCACTTTCCAAAGACAATAGGGTACTTCTTAAACCCAAGGCCCTTCTAATTCTATTCTAAAAAGTAATTTATTTTTTAATTTTCACATGATCTAGAAGAAGAAAATGTGATTGCTTTTGCCTTTTTTGTCTTATCCTACTGAATGCCACTATGGGCCTTTGTAATACAACAATTTGAAGAGCGTACTTTTTGGCCTGTTTCATTCAAATTTCTTCTCCAACTAGGATTTATTTAAGTAAAAGCTTTGTTTGACTACTGTTTATAAGTTATTCTATGGTTGACTAGGTATACGGTCATCAGTAAATCTACCAAAATTGTAGGCAGTTCTGATTATGAGAGCATATTTTCTCTAGTTTTAAAAGGGAAACTTAGTCACTACAGGAACCTTCTGTTCTGTAGCTGTTAGGTCCAAGCCATTCCAGTTTCATGGTCCAGCTGCTGCTCAAGAACTTCAAGGGGAGCATTGTTGCTGAGCTAGAAAGTCAGTGCAATACAATGGCTTTGAGAAGGAGCCAGAACATCAAGTAAGTTATGCTAAGTATAGGAATTTAAAAATTTTAATATATTGAAGTTGCAAAGGTGTATATGGAAAACTGGTTGTTTATCCAAAAGAATACTCCTTTCTCCCTTAAATTTGAGAAGAAATACTAGCAGAATATCACAGGGAGTACTCTGAAGAGTATTTCTCACACTAGCTCTGAATTTGTATAATTAATTAAGCTCTAATTAATCCAGACAGTAAGCAAGAGAATGATGCTAACATTCAGGAATGACAGACAAAATAGCTCTGTAAGGCTGTGTTAAATATAATGAAGAGCAGATATTCTTCTTAGTAGGCCATAGCCTAGACAGAAATCTTTTCATTGTACCACATTTTTTTCTATGAATCTGTGAATTTACTGAAAGTAAGAGATTCACGATTCTCTAGTCAGTGAACAGAGGCTGTTGACTTAGAAACTTAATTAGAGTCCAGTTACTTGTTCAGTGAATACCTGATGTAAAATACTGAGCTTTCATCAGAGTAGCTATTTGAGTCCAGGTAAGCAATCTCATGGAGTAATTGCTATTTTCTGTAGACTAACAGTAATTTCATTAACTCATCTTTTGATGTGTTCAGAGCACCTCCTGCAATACTGCTGTTTTCCCCTTAACATGACAGACATTCAAACTCAATTCTTCCCCCAAGATCAACAGGAAAAGTTGGAACTTTTGATTTCAGTGCACTGCTGAGGAGTGAGTTCCCTTTGCTTTATGAAGTAGTTCTAGATTACTCTTGTTTCTGAGCATTCTGAGAGTCTGGCAGGAAAATTCCCTCATGAATGGCACTGACTCCAACCTGGGCTTCTCCCAACCCCAATGACTCCTTTGGATTACTCTGAGCTAGACTCAGATGTTGAATAAACGTGTCGCTGTTAAAATGTTGCAGAAATTGGAACACAACTCATGATATAATTCAAGTATCTGCACAGCTCACCCTATCGTCCGATAGATAACAGGATTTCCTGAAGAGCTGGTCAGAACTGGGCTTAATGGCTTATGTCACACATTTCCAGTAGCTAATTCCTTATCAACCATAGAAATAAAGATATCAAAAATTGCTATTTAGAGAAGAGCAAAAAATAACCACAGCCTTGGGAAGAGACCAACTGCATCATTCTGAGAAATAACTGTCCCTGGAGCTCCCAAACTGACAAAAAATAAAGTAAATAAGAACCTTTGTAGTGTGAGAAAATGAAAGTATGAGTCATTTTGAAAGATTTTTTTGGTAAAATGACTACGGTGCCTTTCACTCTTATTTTTTCTGTCTAAACCAACAAAATCAGTGTGCAGACACAAGTATTGGCTAAGTGCTTCAAGTCTAATAAAGTTAATACTATGGACCAAATGTTTTCATTTAATGCAATTATAACACCTGGAGTGTCTGGGAGTTCACTGATCAATAAAACTTTATTGTGTTTCAAAGCTGAAAACCAAAATATTCTCTGGGAAAGACTTAACTTTGGGAACAATCTATTGAGATGCCATCTTCCTTCACAGGTAGGAAAGGAAAAAAAAAAACTTTTATTAGGCATAACTGCTCAGAACTCAATTTGTAATACCATGGAATTGCACAGAGATTGCATGTAGAGTAGTTTAGATACAAATGAGAAGTATATAACGTATGTAAACTGAAGACGAAATGCAACAGCTTTGCATGTAGCTAACTCTTTTGCTTGATGATTAAAGACAAAGCTGAGGCTAATAGACCTGAATCTACAAGCTCTGTCATATCTGCTTAATAGATTCTCTTCCCAAAGAAATTTAGAATCTGATGAAAATTCCACTGGAATCAATATTTTAAAGGCTGCAACACACATCAAAACAGAGAATGTAGAACTGAAAAATGTTTTACATTGATACATTGTTCTATGGCAGACTAATTAGAGAAATTGAAGATGACCTGACCTTTTTTAAAGACCTTTTGAATAGTGTTGCTGATATCTCAGACTAATTGAACATGTATGCTACTGAAAGTTAAGACCTTGTTTATTTTTAAAAACCTTTACTCAGGCACCCTGAAAACAAACAAGTGTTTGAAGTAAGAACTTACTTTAAACAAGTATTTAAAGAAAAGAAACCCCTCTGAAACAAACAAAAAAAATCCTGCAGCATTCATGTTTTGATAATCAACACTTATAAACATCAAAAAAACAAGTGTCCAGAGAATGTCTTCTGCTTTAAGTTAACTCTGGACTGCAGCTGCTGTGGTGATCTCTGGGCAATCACATGCATCAGGACAAGTGAGGTGCTGACCTGCTGGAGAGGAGCTCTGCAGAAAAGAACCTGAGAGTCCTGGTGGACAACAGGTTGGCTGTGAGCCATCAGTGTGCCCTCCTAGCTAAAGGGAACTGTAGCAGAAATGCTAAGCCGTGGCTTGAAACAGCAATTGAGCACCTGGTGGGAAGGCAGGGCCAACCAGGGGACCTCAGGTGCATGCAATGTACCCCAGTGACCGGAAGGGCTGGAGCCAGGATCCACCCCTTCCCAGACCTCATTTAAGGGTTGGCAGTGGAGACAAGGCTTTCTTGCTAGAGATCCCTGCCTACCTCAGGCCTTCTAAAGGTAAGCAGATTTTCTTCTTTAGTCGCTGCAGCATTTGGGCTTACTCTCATTTGTTGCACCTTAGGATTGCGCCACCCTGCTATTATTGCTGTACTTTTCGTTACATTATAGCATTATTAAGGAGAGCTGAAGCAGAGGGCTACAAGGATGATGAGGTGTATGCTGAGAGAACTGGGGCTGTTCAGTCTGTTGAAGAGAAGGGTGAGAAGGGGTCTCAGCAATGTGGCTTATATGAAACACAATAACAAAAACAAACTTTCACTATGAGACACAGTGGAAAGAAATTCACCAATATGTTAGGAAAATATTTGTTCTAATAACGAGTAAGAAAAGTAGTTGTTTCAGTGTTTGTGTCCTAGTTATTAGGAGCATACATAACTTGTCTTGACATCTCTGTAACCAGAGGCTCAGTTCAGAATGGGTAGACCTTACTACCAGTAAGTGGCTGATACAATAAGATGTGTGTTTAGCTATTGGAAAGGCTGTATATGCAAACCAAATCAGAGTATAATTGCTGGAGACTAAGCAAATCTGTACTGTTGTTTTTCTCCCAGATTGTCTTGTTTTCCTTCATGGCTTTCTGCTTAAAACACAACTGTTTTCTATCCCTGCCAGACCTAGTTTTTAGAGGAGTAGCAGCATTGCATAAAACAAAAGTGCTTGTGGCCAAATTCCTACAGTGAACACAGAGTCAGAGAAGGATATAGAATTGAATGGAACCTCAAGACTACTCTGGTTCTCTTTCCTGCTCCAAAAAGGACTGACGTCAAAGCTAGAGCAAGATGCTTAGATATTTATCTAGGCGTATTGTGGAAATATTCAGGGATAGTGTTCCCTATTCTCTGCAGACAGGCTCTTCCAGTATGCAGACACCCTTATGGTGTCTGATTTTTTTTTTTTTTTTTTCCACTTGAAATTTCTTTTGTTCTGGCTTGTGAGTATTGTCTCTGCTCCTTTTTTTCCCCATGTAGTTCTGATAAGAATCTGACTCCTTTTTTCTCTACAGTAACCTATTGTGTAGAAGACAGCAATTACCCCCCTCAAACCCTTCCTTCTTTAAGCCAAATGAATGAATTCTCAACTTCTTGTAAGTTGCATGCTACAGCCCCACAATCATCTTGATGACTAGCCTCACTAAATTTTTTTCCAGTTGTTCTACAAAGTTTATAGCAGCCATCATCTTTTGATCTGTTCTTGCTTCTTCCTCTACCCTACTGTGCAATTCTGAGAAGACTAAACCACAAACATGTTTCTTTTTCTCTTCCCACTTTGTTTATTATGTCACTTTAATATGTGAGTACTTAAAAGTAGGAATTGCTTCTGCTATTTGTACATACAGTTCCAAATATATGATGACTCTGATCTCTCGTGGTTTCTAGCACTGCTATGTCAGAAAGAGCAATAATTCTTTTCACATTAAGCACGCAGGGAAAAGTAATGGGATAGGACAAAAAAAAAAATACTCAAAAACAATATAGAAGAAAACTCAAATATGAAATGAGGAATGATCGTGTCCACTATGTTTTGCCAAGTCAGACTGGTTCTGTTTGGTTGTGGGGGTGCTGGATATGTTAGTGCTGACAGTAGCAGTGGTGCCATGCCAATTGTGCCACACACAATTACTAGCCCTGGGCACTCTGTCCAGAGCAGCAACCACAGCTTGAACTGTCTTGCCAAGCCAGTGCTGCAGGTACAAACTGGTATTCCACATTTTTGTCATCAGTATGATATAAAGTCTGAAGCAATGCTAACAAGGCTCCACCAATCTGGAGTCACAATCATGCATTCATAGAATAATACAGGAGATCCTCTTGTCCAACACACTTTCTCAGAGCAGAAACAATTTAAAATAATTTGACAAAGAACTTCTGGAGTTCTGAGCATCTCTAAGAATGGAGATTCCACCAGCTCTCTGCACAACTTATTCCAGTGTTTGTCCATCAAATATTTGGAAAGTTTTTCCTCCTATTAAGCTGAAATTTTCAACTGGATATAGACTGTTTTTTTTCTCATAGCTTTGTAATTCATAGGGTTGACAATCCATCTTTTCTCTACATTCTCTTCAAAGTATGGTTAGCTGGAATTATGACTTGGAGAAGTAATGGTGTATCTGATCTATTACTGGCTGAGAGGAAAAAAAAAAGTAGCCCAGCAGAGTAGCTAGAGAAGTTGTTGAGGGGTTTCCCTGCTCATATCACCAAGGTAAAATGCAGTAGTAAGAGCTTCAACATTGCATGAAAGAAGCTAAGCAAAGAATGAGAATTGCGAATTGCAGGATGCCACTTGATTTTCCTGCTGAAGTTGCACTGTGTGTGGGGCCACAGAACTGTAGTAGGCAAGTCAGTAAAGCAGGCCTGTATCATGTATACTGAGACAAAGGCCACTTCAACAGACAAGATCTTTTCAGCCAAACCACTTCAGTTTTGATACTGAGGGATGTTCTGTTCTGAATCATTCTGAAAGAAAAGACTTAAAAATATGGAAGGAGCCAGCGCTAGCCATCTTGGAGTTAGGTTCTAAGGCCTCACAATCCTCAATGGAATTTCTTGCCAGCTGTTAACTTAGTGTTTTAACTTCTTTTATCAGATGCACAAGGATGCCCATAAATTACATGGCTATGCTTGTATCTAACTCAAGTTTGAGAATTCCCTGAAACGATTTGGCACACAAATGGTTGCTGTTGTAAGGAAGCTAATGAGTGGTTACAAACTGGGAAATGCAGAGTACATAATGCTTGCAAGGAGATAGGCTCGCATCCAAGCAGAAAGAATTATTAAATCATTTTAGCACCACAGCATTTGTAGTTATGAAAGGAGTAAAATATTTATCAAAAAACTAATCTTGTAATAGGAAGCCAGAAAGAATCCTGTCTGGTTTCTGTGTAAGAAAAATATAAGAGTTTATGTCATAAATTTATTATAAAGAGGTCAATAGGTAAGAGCTGATGCAATGTAATGGCAATCATTATAGACTATAGGTTTTCCCAAGATTATTAAAATAAAAAAAAAAAAAGTTTTGCACCATGTTTATTTATTTCTTATTGGTTTCCATGTTATTTTTTACCTTCTTTCTGATGGTTCATTTGGTGAGATTTAAACTCTTCAGTATTTGTTATTTTAAATATACCTTGCCTATGACTAATTCAATGTCACTTGGCATTTTTCTCCACCACTGACCTAGACCAAATAGAATATATGTAAATTTAGGTTATCTAATCGATTTTGCTCCCTTTTATTGTGTGTGAGGTGATACGTTAGATGAAGGAAGGATGATAATGATGAATTGCTGATATTCAGCTACCCCAGTTGTACTGAGGTTCTGGTACAAACGGACGCCCCTAGCTTCCTCAGGCAGTCCTGGGTGCCAGTTTTGCAGAGCGTTTACCCTTCACTGAAGGGAAGAGTGAAACTGCTATCTAATACAAGTGTAAGGATGAAAGGAATTGGGAAAATTCAACCATTCTGATTGTAGTGTTAAAACATACAGGCATTTAATCTCACATGAAAAGAATAATTAGTAATCTTGGCTAGTGACTTTTGCCAACCAGCTGGTGATTTTTCTGTACTCTGTAGTGGAACATAACACAACAGAATTATGTCCTGTCTGTGCCTGTAGAAATAGGAAATGCTTGTGTTTAAACTCTGGTTCATTTCAAAGGACTGAGATTTAAATTGAATTACTGAATGTAGATGAAACAAAGTAATGCCATCACTAGCATAAGTATTTTTAAGAACACTAAAACAAAAAGTACCTTCATTATAATGAAATCATAGAATCATAACGTCATTTGGGCTGCAAGGAACCCTTAAAGGCCATTTAGTCCAACTTCACAGCAGAGAACAGCAATGCCTACAGCTAGATTTGTCTGCTCAGAGCCCCTCAAGCCTGAATGCCTAAAGGGATGGGGTTCCACCACCTCTCTGGGCAATCTGTTCCAGTGCCAAAGTGAAAATGGCTTGTAAGGAATACAGTTACGCACAGGAAAAACAGTCTTGCTTCAGGGTTTTAATTCTGCCTGTAACCGAGCAATTTTAGGTTCTCAGTTTTGCGTTCATTGGTTGCTACATTTATTGTGCCAAGGGAAGATGGTTTAACTGCTCACTTTAGCTAAGCATGTGTTTGTTCCATGGTTTTTATTTCAGATATGCTCTTTCCTTTTTCTGTCATGACATTGTTTATTTTCCATTTAGATACACATCCACCACATATAGAACAGACAGGAAATAAAATCATTAGCTTGAATGTCTTGAGATCTGTACTTGAGAAGGTAACAGCATCCAGCATCCTTGATATGCTTGAGGGGAGGGCTGCCATTGAGAAAATTCTTAACTGGGTGCAGGGAATGGCTGTCAGGAACCTTAAGTTCAACAAGTCCTGGAACTAGGAAATAGGAATCACTTGCAACAATACAGACTGGAGACATCTGGGCAGGGAAGCAATGTCTCAGTAAGTGTCTTTAAAGTCCTGGTAGGCAACAAGTTGAACATGAGTCATCAGTGTGCTCTGATAGCCAAGCAGACCAACAGAACCAAGTATGGACTGTATTAATAGGAACGTGTAGTAGATTGACTTCCTTCCACTTAGCATTCTGTATGGTATGGAATAACTCTTTGGTCACTTTGGGTCAGCTCTACTAGCTGTGTATCCTTCCAGCCTCCTGCCCACTTCCAAACTACTCATTAGAATGGGAGAGTGAGAAATAGGAAAAGCCTTGACACTGTGTAAGCACTGTTAAGAAGCAGCTAAAATTCTGGTACGTTATCAGCATTGTTTTGGTCACAAGTCCATACAGGATGCTATGAAGAAAATTAACTCCATCCCAATAGGATCCAGTACAATGAGAACAGAGCACAACCCCATTAAAATTTTGGACTCTTAAGGTATGCTGATAATTGTCAGGCAAAATACAAGTACTAGGAATCATTTGGACTAGATCCTTCAACAATGTGGGTCAAACAATCAGTTCTTGAAGAGGCCAGCCTTTGTGGTCAGCTGTTTTATTAAAAAATATTCCAGGAATGCTATGTGAAATATTTGCAATGACAAAAAGTGAAACATGGTATCATATGCTCTGTTAAGCATAGATTGCACGCCTTAATGCAGAAGGAAACTATGGATTTTATGTAAATAAATATCAGCCTTTGGTGAATGAACTGTAACTGTAAATTTTCTCTGGGTAATTAGTTGTAGAGCATCAAGATAACATTCAAAACTGGATACTACCTTGTGAAGTATTAATAACTCGCTATCAAATATCAAAAAGAAAGTTCATATGAGCTAAGTAATTATTTGGTCTTTGTAGAACTACATGATTCTGAACTGTAATTTTTTTTTTTGCCATTGTTTTTGTGATGACAATGGCAGAGAGTCTCCCACAGCTGAAACTCCCTATATACACAAATGGTAGAATTCCTGGGACAGGTTTCATTTAACATTCTTCTCTTGTTCAGCAAAACACTTCAAAATTATGCTTGTGAAGTGTTGTGACACGAAAAACAACATCAAAAGCAAACCCATTAGCAAAAGCAATCAGCCATTACTTGATAATCACTAAGCAGCACTATGCAATTCTCAAGTGGCTATAGTGCACACTCCCTTGCTGTAGATGATGAAAGGCAATCATAATTTCTCTGAACAAAGTAGCTGGTGATATAGTAGTATCTGCCTAGAACTCTCCAACACAAGAAAATATATGTTCATTCTTCTGTATATATGTGTTTTTAATAAAGTTTTGAAGCCTCAAGTAAGCCAAAGACTAGACAATTAAATTGCTCAATCAAAAAACAATCTGCTTTATCACTTTTGCAAGGAAGGATGTAATTATATTTTGAAATGCACTCTGGGCTTGTATATAAGTCATTTCTTAAATAAGCAAAAAAGTCTGATAAATTACCTTAATCTAATTTTTATTTATTTATTTATTTATTTATTTTTAGTAAATACACAGAAGATAGCTACTTTTTGATATAAGAAAATCAAATTGATACATTTTTTCAAGCTCATTGTATGTAAGTGGTCGTGACTTCCTGGTCTATTTCAATTGTTTTATATAAATTAATTCAGTATCTTCCATCTTTTAAATGTGAGGGAAAGTAATCATCATCACAAAGGTGTTAGTGCACTGGGACAGCTTGCCTAGAGAGGATGGGGAATCTCCATCCTTGGGGATTTTTCATAACCTGCCTAGATGAGCCCCTGAGGAAGCTTGTCCTCATTGTCCTAGCCATGATATGAGTCTTTCCTACAGTGCGGGGTGGACAAGAGATGACTAAGTATTTACTGTAGGATTTTGGCCAGCATTCATATTCCTCCCCTGAATCCTAGAGCTGCTAAAAAGGAAAACTGGGTTTCTTAATGCATAGAACAAGGAGAGAAGACAAGATGTTTTGGGAGCTAAGCAAACCTATGCATTTGTTTACACTCCAATGTCTTCTGTTATAAGTGCATTCCAATTCATTGCAAACAGGAACGCTTTTGCCTCCTTCTGCTGTGTATAACATTACCACCACTTCACGGATAGTGATTTAAACAGAGTGAAGTTCTATTTTGTTCAAAGGTCAAATACAAAAACATGGGATTTCAAGAATAGAAACTAGTAGTCCAAATGCTATTCCAGAAATTTAAGTATTCATTGTTTCATTAGGAATTACAAAAGGGAAAATGCAAAAACTGATGTTCTAAGGCATCCACTGAGCTCTTAGCTTTCTACTTTATGCCTAGTAGCATACAAACGTGTTATTAGTACTTATTGCATGATTTAGAATGTGAGTGCCTGCACCCTTTAAAAAGCTCTGACCTGGATCTAAACAATCCTGCTGATTATATTCCAGATCAGGCAATAAGTAAAAATTAGATACAGCATTTACAATATTTAAATACTGATGTCACTGGCAAGGAACCTCTGCACGAAGTTATGCACTGAACTGTGAACAAATCAGCAAAATGTTTTATTAACATACCTACTTTCAAGTAAATTTGGAAGCAGAAATTAATTCCCTTTACCTGGTCAGATCTGATATGAAATACAGAGAACATCAGGCACTCTGCAGTAACTGTTTTTCAGCAGTATATCACAAATGAAACAACAGACACAGTAGATTATGAGTTTGTTTAGAGAAAGAAGGTAACTCAGACAGTTAGGAAGATCTATTCAGTGAAAATCACAAATCTGTGTAGCTGGGGAAATTCAAGCTCCTGGTTATGCTTGTTTTCTGATTACTGAAAGAATCCTGCATAAGTAACAACAATAATAAAAAATAACCAAGAAAGAAAAAATGACGAGTTATCTACATCTTCATTGATTTCATTAAAATAACTTTAATAACATTGTAATTTTTTTTTCCCCACAAAGTTTATTTGTCCCTTATGTGATCCTACATCTGAAGCTCATCTTCCTGTAGCAGCGCATCACCTATCTTGTGATATCCCATAGCTCCAATGCTGTGCTCCTCTTGTGTCCTGCAGGGCAGCACCAACCATGCTTGCCACTTTCTCCCCTTTCTCCACTGCAGTACCGCTGCCTGCAGCCATGACAACATTCTCTTCATCTGTCCCGTAGCTAATTCATGTTTCTCTCCTGCTTGAGCAAGTTAAAACAGGGATCAAAAGCTTTTTGGGCTGAATGCTCAACAAATAACTAACTTGAATAAACTTCCTTAGTAAATTAGCAATACGGCAGATTGTTACTGTATCTAGTAACAATGCAAAGGTACAGAGGGAACATAGGACTCCAGACAGCTACTCTGTGGATTTTAAAGTTATACATGGGAGCCTGGACATGGAAGAAAATAAGTTTCAGAACTGCAGTCACCGGGAACCTAATTTAATATGAACAGAGGAGAAGTACTGCTGAATCCGAAATAACACCAGGACATACAAATTTTATGAAATTTGAAAAGCAGATGAACAGATAATATGATTAAACCTTCTCTGGCATACCTGATGGAAAAGAGGCGAACACGTTTGCTGCTTATTAAAGTGATAAATTCATGGAGGACAAGACAGATGTGTGATTAATAGTAGTCTTGTTGCAAGCTTACACTTTAGAACTAGTCTCCTAATCCCCTTGCTGCTGTGCTTTCTCACATCAATATTTAGGATCATTTCAATGGCCTCTTGCTGACTGCTTTCTGTAAAGTTCAGGAGGTCTTCTTTCAGGAAAATGCTGTCTGCGGAAGAGTGTCCATCTGATCCTCTTCCTGCCTTTAGTCAGCACATTCATTTTCTTCCTTATTTGTTCACAGTAGAATAAAAGTCAATAAGAATAAATCGTATTTTCAGAGAAAACAGCAACACAGAAGTCTGGCAGAGGGATTATTTTTTTTTAATCATATTGTTATTTTTATTTAATTTGACTGAATTATATTGTAACAGTAATTTATGTGATCAATAATGAAAAAACGAGTGCAAAGAAAAAAAAACTTTTTGCCTTCCAAGCCAACTGGAGAGAAGGAAAAAAGGAAAAAATATGTTATTTTTGTGTGTTGACGATTAACGAATTTCTACTATAGGTGTTAAAACATTTGTAGAACAAAATATTGTTTGGAAGTTGAAGAAGACTTGGGACCTACAGTTATATTTTGTTTGATAGTCTCTGTTCTTCCATTAGTCTGAATTCAGAGTATGAAATACTAATTAGTCATTTGTGATTTCAGTTTCACTTGACATGCTCGTTGATAAACATGGGAAATTTTGACTTTATTTCTCCATTTTTCTTATTTGAGCAATGGTTTCTGCCCAAAATTCCAAATAGCAACAACCCTAGCTTTCATGTATGCTACAATTAGGTGCAGTCATACACCTACCACTCACTTTTCCAGTGATTACATTTGCATACGTAGACTTTGTTCATGAGAGCCTCCAGTTAGTAATGAATTTTAGTTTTGAAAGGCAATATTTCAAAAATATGCACTCATGACATTGGTATGTTCCGCATTAGTTCTAAGGTGCACCCAAATGAGACAGGGAAAGGATGAGGAAGTTGGATTATGAGGTCATCTATTTTCACAAGCATGGAATAATGACTATAGTAAGAAGGCTGAATGAGAACAGACTTTCCAGTTCAGTGTTAATGCATAGTCTCTCCCTGAGTCCTCATCCCTCACTCTGATGGTCAATGTCTGCTTTCTAATATATGCTCTTTTCCACACATCATCTCTGCCCTCATGCCTGTGAAACACCTATGAAAGAATAAATCTCTTTAGCTTAAGAGAAAGAATAATATTGAGTAGTCATACTATTTTTCCAAGTGTACAAATAGAATAGTTTCAAATTTCAGCATAATTAAAGATTAACCCTCTTCTGTAGAGCTACCTTGTGTTTTGCTAGCTTGCATGTGCTCCGCTAGAGCTTTCTGATGCTTTTTAGGCCTTTCTTACAGCTTTTTTTTCTGTATACACTTCTCTAGAAAAGCAGAGGCTTAAGAAGAAGGAACTGCCTTTTCTATTTTGCATACTAATAGTTATTACCAAGTATTTCAATGAACTCTTTGTCAATCATCAAATGTTATGCACAAGTGTGTAATTAACTGTGGTGATGTGAAAACACCTGGGCCATAAGCAGTACTACAATGTAAAAAATATTGGTGCTCATTTTTTTGCCTTGTGTTTAAGGAAGGCAAAGAATTTACTGGGTATGGCATCATTTCATATTTAGTTCTAAAAATCTCTTTACACATTCACCTTTTGTTCCTAGGTCCATCACCTGAAATTTTAAAGTTAACATGGGGAAAGAGTGTTGCTTAAGTGTAGCAATATTTACCCATGATGTGCCAGGGAAAAGCCACTGGATTTTAGAACAAAATTTTATGCTTATTTTTATAAATCACTTTATGTATGCCCAACGAAAGCAGATTTGATCACCAGGAAAATGTGAATCTCTCAAGATTAACTGTATATAATTATATAATGTTCCATGTGGCAACACAAAGTACAGAGCATAAACATAACTTTGGCATCCGTTTCCCTGGCATCAAAAACCGACTCCTATCTGTTATAATTCTAAATGATAAGCACGTTCTTCCCTCCTGCTGGAGGGAATACATTTATTGGTTTCCTAATTACCCAGTGCAAGCATGCTTCTCCTTTTAGCATGTAAAGGAGTGAAAGGAGTATAACCTGAGCTTGAAAATGTAAAGATCTATAACGGTTTGGAGACTGGCACATGGTACTTATTTTTCATACATAGCTCTGCTCCGTGATATCCCTTCATAGTAGAATGAAGTAGCAGTTTATTGGATCGTAAGGGAAAGTGTATTAAACTGTCCTTCTACCAGATGTACTCCCCAGGCTCATAAGCATCACTGTCTAAAAGTAGCTCTGGATAATACTACATAACCGTTTTGTTTCAAAGCATGTTAATGGCTGTCTCAGTCCCAGGTCAGCTATGGCCAAGCAACAGTAATAACTATTGTGCTGCTGTAACGCTTTTGTCCACCAACATCACTTCCTCGGTGAATGCTCTGAAGAAAAAATGATAGCAATATACTAAATCAATATTTGCACATCGTTCTTTATTGCTATGTTTAGGTATTGAAAAAAATTCTTTCTGGTAGCTTTGATTCTTCTGTACTTTAAGCAGTGTGATTCAAGTTCCCAAGCTACACAAGGAGTAAAAAGTGTGTAACAAACAGTGTAAAAAAATTTGAGTAAAATGTAAGCTGGGATTATACACTCTTTCTCTGCACATCCAGTTTCTGATAAAACACATCTATTCCTGATCCTAGGGCTGTACACAAAGAGTCAGCCCTGATAAACTGCATGAGTGTTCTGTGGAAAACTCTTGTGATGAACTCCATTAAACTTATGTGAAAAAATGTCTGTGATTTCTTCTACCCATGATTCTCAAGCAACAGCAGTAATGTACTGTAAGCAAAAATTAATAGTGAAGTTATTTTCTAGGACGCACTGAAAAAGTGGAAGTGAAAATGACTCCAGCCTCCCTGCAAGTCATTTCTCCTCTCTAGAGTTTCTAGTGCTGATCAGAATGAAGTTATGACAAACAGGAACGAGAGGGAAGGCATAAAAAGTGGAGATAATGGATATGGACAGGACAAAAAGAATGAGAAAGAGAACAGTTAAAAAAATGAGAAGAATTTACTGGGATGAAGAGACAAGTGGAAGACAGGACTAATGACAGTGAGCAATAGGGGACTGGTGCAATGAAGATGTTGCTTTGAATGACAAACAAATAGAAAAAGACAAAATAAGAGTGTAGAGGAGAGTGGAAATAAGAAGAGTAATACAAAGCCTGAAGTATAAGCAGAGTAAGACTACATCAATTATGTCCTTAAGATCTGTTCAAGGGAGAAATTCTTCTATCAGTTGTCTCAAATGGCTCGTATTTGTCCTAGTAAAAGTTAATTCCAATTGATGTGACCTGACTACTCCCATGTTGCAGAGCACTTGGAATAATTCCTAGCTTGATTACTGTTTCGCAGGCCTTTGCACCTACTTGTTCACAGGTCTATTTACAAAGCTGTATACTTCGTATTGAACATTTCTATGTTTCACAGTCAGCGTGACCAAATTAATTTTAGCTGGCCTGTTCAGAGTTATGTTCACAAAACACCCATGAAAAGCTTCCCTGCTGCTTTCATGTACACTGGCAGTGAGATTCTGATGCCTCTAGTTCATTCCAGTATAATGCAAAGCCAGCAGCTGCACAGGCTTCCATCTTGCCCAATTTTCATCTTGAGACATTATTAAGGTCATCAACTTTCAGTTTATCTTTATGTAACACCCAAAATAATGACAGAAATTAACTTCACATCAGTTATACTGGGCTCTTAGAATTTTCTGCTGAGGGTATACGTAGAATTGGAATGAGCTGTGTGCAGAGGGGCATAATATGGCAATAATACAGTAAAATATGTACACTTCATATCTTGATTGTTATCTCATTCTTTGTATTATCTCTTAATTTCAGTATGATTTTTTTTTTTTTTTGTATCTTTACAATTGAAGTTGTATGTTCCCTGGGACAGCAAGTGTTCACACCTCACCTAGAGATGAGCAAATCCTGCTCCAATTACTTTCACTCCCAGTTCTCATTATGTACAGGAAATAACAGGCAATCCTCAATCCTTATACACACTTCTAGAAAAAAAAAAAAAGTATCATAGGAGTTATATGGACTATGTACTTTGTATCTCTCCTGATATGATAGATAAAGTTTTCTGGAAGGCCTTCAGAAAGCTCAGTTTGAAAGAGGCACGTGGAAGAAAGGATTGTGCTAATAAGATTGCACAATATAAAGGTTAAACAAAATGATAAAGAACTAACAAAAATTCACAATGTGAATCTTTTGATCAAGAAGGAATAAAGGAAAAATAGGAAACAAGAAAGATGGCTTTCTAAAGTGGCAAATAACTTTATATGCTCATAGTTTGCAATAGCATGAAAGGAAATCTTTAGATTTAATGTTTCATAATCCATTTCCTCGAGGCAAATCTTTCATTATCCACACAAAATGATAGTTTCATAACATTTCTTATATCCCTGATCCTAACAATACATTCTATCACATGATAATAAATCTTCCTTTATATACCTACTGCAAAAATAAGGAGATCTATGTTCAGCTCATAATCCCATGGGCACCCATCTGGAATGGAATAGGCATTACTGTATTATCTTCTTTCTAAGTATTGCTGACTTCAGGAACTCTTGCATCTTGATCAGATTTTTGCCTTCAGAAAAGGGATTTATTTAGACTGCTCTGATCAGGCTTCCAGCAGTCTGAGCTGACAATGCCTGGATATAAATTAGCACTTTGGATCAGGACAGAAGTGTTCTCCAAGCAAACAACCCAGTATACCTCACTTGCCACAGTACACACTGTGTTTTTTATAGAACCACGCTAGATGTTTTCCAGAGGAAATTAAGTGGGACCCTCATCTCCAAGCAGTCTTTACTGCATAAAAAAGAATAATTAACTGCACCATGGTGTTGATCACACAGAGCTGAACCACTCCATAGCACACCAAATATTTAACTGTTGTGGCATTGTGCAACACTCTGAAAAGATTTTCGCATAATATAAAGAGACAAATATGTGTATTCTCACATGTACTGATGAGTTTCAGCCTTTAATTCTTTGCAAATTCACTGCTCCTTTATTGCCTACTTGCTCATCTTCTGTTTTAAAATCCTTTTTCATCTTTACCTAACATACCTTCTTCTATTTCCATGTCTTTCTGAATGTTTCTTCATTTTCCATTTGTTGTGGTAGTAGTAGCAAGAAGTAGTAAGAGTCGTAGTACTAGTGTTTTCACCATTTTTATTGTTATCTCTTGCAGCGGTGACATCTATCCTAGAAACACCAAATCTGGATATGAATGTAGCAAAACTGGAAGCACTAGGAAAAAAGCAATCAGGGACAAATTGTTAATTTGGGAGGAATTTGGATGGAGAAAATGAGATGCAAAGGCCATGAGAAGGTCCACCTAATTTAGAAAAAAAGAAAATGGAAAAGAGGGTTGTATGGAAACTGTTGAATCATGGCCTGAACCACTGATTGATTGCCTGAGGCGAGCACTGGGTCAGCCACAGGGGTGCAGGTGAAGGTAATGTACCTGTGTGATTGGAAGGGGTGGAGTCTGGCTCCACTTCTCCCAGACCCCATTTAAGGGCTGACCACAACTGGGGAAGGTTCTCTTGTTGGAGATCCCTCCCTAGTGGAGTTATTGGTAAGCCTCAACCATCTTCAAAGGTGAGCCACTCTTTCCTTACTAATTGTCTGTATGCCGTCTACTTAAGCCTATCTAAAATATACTACCTTTGGCACTATTTCTTTTGGATGCTATTCTTGGGGGTTATTTGCCCTACAAGGGTATAATATCATGAGAACAGCAAAACAGTGCAACTATATGGCATTGTGGAATTTTTTTTTTAAGTGCAGATACACTTAACAATACACAGTAACAGTGTATCTTGTTTTCTGGGTAGTAGTTTGGATAGGTATTACACTGGTATGTATGCAAGACTATGGAAAAAATATTGGAGTCGCTCTAAGTTGTTAAGAAAAAGCTCGAGAACTATCCGTAACAAAGATTCTGTGACGTTCTGAGAGATCTCTTTATTTTTGCAACTTTGATATTGTTAGTAACATTTCAATACTGAAGTCTCATTATAATTAATCAAAATGTAATCATATCGCAAATGAAATGCCATTTCTCATCTGAAATTTGGTGGAAATTTAGAAGATGAAGTAACAGAAAAAAGAAGACATTAAACAATTACATTGCTGTACACATTGCTGGAGTGAGGTTTTCCTTAATTTCTATTTATCAGCTTAAACTCCTTTAAGTTTATTTAAATTAAATTAATGAACTGATATAATGGACAAGAAAAATAATGCCTATACATTTACAGTAATGCATGTACAATCCAGTTTCTGAAATTCTTAACCCTAACCATTAAAGTCAGTTGAAGAAAATGTCAAAATGTATCTCTTACTGTTGTTCTGACTGTTTAGAGTCTGAAAACCCATACACAGAAACTTTTCAACAGATATTCTTCTGCTGCGTAGTGTTAAAGAACAAGGAACGGTGGAGTAAATGATGGATGATTCTATTTGATTCTCCTTAGTGCCTCTTCACACTCATACTGTAATCTAGATGTGGATATATGGATAGTCTCCGTTGCCAATACAGAAATGTTATGTGACTTGAAAGATTAAATTCCAAGAGAAGCCAAAGAACTCAATAAGCAGAGCACCACATAGTCAGTACAGAAGAACATTTTCATGAGGCTACTTAGTTTATTGAATTAAATTCTATAAATATATGCTGTATCTGTTCTGAAATCATATGTAATAAATAAAAACAGGACAGACTAGCTGCTACAGTCTACTAAGCTCATTTTCTTTTTAATGCTTAAATATTTCATTGATGACAACATTTTGTATTTTTCCATCAGAATAGTGTAAAACTAGATTGGAAAGTCAGAATACATGGTATTTTCATCCCCTATCACTGTTCTATCCAAGTGGTCTTTCTCTGAATGGACATACAAGGCACAATTGGTCAAAAATATTTTGTGTAGAAAAAACGAGTTCATTTTGCTAGTAATTATCTATTAGTTACTGATAGTTGAGACACTGGTTTTTTTTCCTGAAGTGGTCTCTTTATCTGGTGATGTTTGCAAATAATAATTATTTGGTGCCCAGAATGATTTCTTGTTATTTGACATTTTGGGCATTCCATTTGCAAACATTCTTTTGAGTAATATATTAAAAATGATAACTTGAAAGAGAAGTAAACCTGCTCTCTCATATTGTAGATGCATGATAATTATCATTCAGCTCTCAGCTAGCCTGATACAATATTTCACAAGTCCACACTGAATGAGACTCCTCCCCCATGCCCCCTTTAAAACAAAAATGCACACAAAAAAAACTGGACAAACTACTTATAGTTT
This sequence comes from Callipepla californica brunnescens, assembly GCA_023055505.1. Taxonomy (NCBI): domain Eukaryota; kingdom Metazoa; phylum Chordata; class Aves; order Galliformes; family Odontophoridae; genus Callipepla; species Callipepla californica. The sequence continues at coordinate 64,219,437 of JALIRH010000002.1, forward strand.
CTCTTCCCTCCTGTTGTCTAAACTTTTAGTTTGTTTAAACTAGCTAAAGATAAATGCTGAGAACTTGTTATAGAAAATTTATCTATTCAAAATAGTATATAAACATCTTCCATGCAGAGATGTGTCTAACCAAAAGAAAACAACTCAGGACTAGAGAGAAGGCTAAGGTAGTAGGCTGTTTTAAAGTTCTTGTAATACCTCCAGTGTCACCATATATCCTAATTCTGAGCATCACATATTAGATTCTAATTTTAGGCTCCAACTGAAGTAATGAAAATTAAAAAAACATGATTATAACACTGAGGCATATAAGAAACAATGACTGAAAAGTAATCTGTGTTTCTTATAGAGGCAGTCTGGGAAAGGATTTTGATTATTTCAGACTAAGGGTGTCATGGAGCAAATGAAATCATCTGAACAGGAGACAAACAATTCTTCTAAATTGTAACATAAATCATTTGAACTCTATTTGAACATCGAAGAGATAAAAGGTAGTTTTATAAAGACAAGGAAGTAAATATTCTGCGCTCTTTGTGTCTGCACTCTGTGATGCTTTTCTAAAATATGAAGCTTTTATAAAAAAGAAATCTGACTATTTCTAACATTTGTTTTCATTTTTTAAAAAAAGTGTTGCTTTCAGGAAATCCTTGTGTTTTTCATTGAAGCTATGGACTGATTTTTAGTGAGATGCCGGAGGGTCTAAATAACAGTTGTTGCAACAGATATTTTGCCAGACTAGTGCCATTTCAGCCTAATTCTTTGCACAATTTGTTTGCTGTTGACCATCAACCATCACTGTAAGTTATGAAGATTTGAGAATCAGAAGGGAAGTTTGTAGAGCAAGAAATGAATCAAATTTCTTAAAGATAAGAAGAAAGAAAAAGGACAAAGGTTTATGAGCTGAGTCAGAAAAACTAAGGCAGAGATAGTTAAAAAATTAAAGTGAAAAGCTGATACAAAATAACATTAAGAAGTCCAGTGCATTTAAGATTCATTCTACATTAGTCTAACAATGAAAAGTTTAACTTGGGTTAACATAAATAACAAAGGCTCTGGCTGGAAAAGAAAGATAACAGGCTGGAAAGCACTTAGGTTATTTCAACCAGGCATTAAAAAAGTGAAATTCCGCTGATGACACTTTGAAGTTTTGTTCCAAGAATAAAAGTACTGTTACCTACGAGAGATACTGAATAGATGAATGAGGTACTGGAAGATAAAATATATATACTTCTGCCTGTGCAGTACTTTCAAGCATCACCATAAGAAACATGAATGTTTGATAAAAGCATGAGAGCTTCTGCTTTTCTTGTGAAGAACTTTTAGAGGACAATGATCACCACATGTGAGCCTAGCTGAAGACTGGGAAAAGTAGCATGAAGTTAGCGTCCATTTTAAGGTACACATTTGATCAATCTCCTTTTTTATACATCTGATAATCAACACAGGAATGGTTATTGAAATGTGGATTAAACATTTTAATTGGAACCTTGACCATTATCTACTTTTGATACTCATTCCTCGTGTTAACTCTAATGTGAGAGCTCAAAGGAAACAACACGCTTCAAATTCTTTTGTACTTCGAATTTTAGGGCAGCCGGCAAGGCTTTCAGTTCCACTTTGAACATGGCTGTTTTGAAATAACAATTCTGTAATCATACTGGTTCAAGTTATGAAGTATCTCAGTTATATAATGTACATACAATTCATTCCGCCAAAAAATAAAGTACAATCATGTGGAGCCTCTCTTTGCCTGCTGATAACAGAAAACTGACACTAATGAGGTCCCTTGACAAGCAAATGCAGAACTAATAGCATCCTAACTTCAAAAGGATTTTGTGTTTCAAATAGTGAAGTGATGCAGTAAGAGAGAAAGGGCTCACAGTTGTGGAATCCCATGAGTTAAGTGAAACTGCTTGAAGATTAAGAACAGTATCTGACCTTGTATCACAGATACATAAATGATGGAAAATCTGTTCAGAGGAGACTATTGTCCCTATTTCAGTATAGTTTCTAAGGGAATTTCCCACAGGGGACTGTGTGGCTGAAGTTTGATAAGCCTTGGCATTGCGGGGGATCACGTGAATGATATGCATGACTTTGCCAGCATTAGGTGGGAGTTTTTCCCACACATTCATGACTGGTAACCACCAATAATGAAAAATACTGGTCATGTTTAACTTCTGGAAAGTTAGTGAAACTGATCTTAAAACTAAAATAGACTAAAGGAAAAAAAAAAAAGGATTGGGTGTAATGTCTAAACATTAAAAGTTGAAGGCCTCTATTATTGCTGAGAGTTGATGATGTTGCTGTGTATTCTTGAAGGGAGGCTTTTTTTTTTTTCTCACATTTTGCAGCTAGTTCTCATGCAGTGCTTGATTTTAGATTTGAGGGCCACTTCAGGATTGTTATTTCAGTCATTTTATGTTCCCAGTTTTACAGATCTCCATTTTTCATTTGAAAAGGAAAATAAGAATCTTAAATCTTTGTGCTTGGGAGAAATTAATAACATTTTCACTAATCTGAAAATGCTCTTACCAGTGCCTTTTTTTTGTTTGTTTGTTTTTTTCAGTTTAGGAAATCTCAATACCGAATAATTCCATTTCCAGGAATGTATGTATTAAACTATATGAACAAAGAAAAAATATATCTAAATGATCAAAGAGCTTGTGTGTAGTGATAGACTTAGCTCCCATACTAATAAAACATTTTTTTAGCAAAAGTAAAATCACTGGAATAACACAACTATGAATTCAAAGTGACATGAAGAGTTGTGCATTGTGATTTACCATACCTCTCAGTTGCAATGAAATTTGCTTCTCCTAACCTCTCTTCCAACTCTTCCTATTTTGATATAAATTTAAAGTTATCGTTCCAGATACCAAAATATATATGGATGTTCTCATAGAAGTGTAAATGGATTCCTTCTTCTGTTTAGCAAATGAAGACATCTGATATACAACACTGTTAAAACTTTTGCTTTGCATAGCCAGTGCTGGCAAGTAGACACGAAGCTCATGAACCTCCAGAAGACACAGACCAGAATGCTAATGGGCTTCTAATCAACAATGAACACTGAACTGATGCTCTTATGAAATGTTACTATAACCCAAAGAGCTATTCCATAAGGACTAGAGGGAATGGTTTCAAGTTGTGACACAGGAGATTCAGGCTGAATGATAGGAAACACTACTTCTCTGAAAGAGTGGTCAGGTGCTGAAATGGTCTGCCCAGGGAGGTGATAGAGTCACTGACACTGGAGATGTTCAAGGAACATTTAGACATTGTGTTGAGGAACGTGGTTTTGAGATAATTATTGGTGATAGGTGGATGGTTGGACTGGGTGATCTTGTAGGTCTTTTCCAACCTTGGTGATTCTATGATTCTATAATCGATGACGGTATTCACAAATTCAGGATTTCTCCCTTTCCTTACTCCTCCCCAAACAATTTGAACTTCACAAATTTCATGTTTGCTTACTTTTTCTGTTGCTATTGTTCCTCTGAATGGCAGCCCTGTCTCTTGCAGAAGCAATATTGATTGCCTGAGTCCATCCTTCCTGGTATCATTTGCAAGCTTCTTGAGTACGCACCATGTTATATCATACAGTCTGTTCACTGATGCATTAAACAGAAGATTAAGGACATTCAGCCCCTCATCCTACTCTCCTAATGATTTTCAAAGTTTTAAAAGGTATTATCCTTCTTAAATACATAGAAATTTCAAGATATTTCCCCTTATGGTTCTCTCCAGCTTGTAGCAGGAAAGCATATTGAAAAGTTTCCTTCAAGCTGTTGTTTTTAGATTAGTACTAAATTACAATTTTTTGGTAATGAAGTTGGAGATGATGGAGAAGCACTTCTGTTCATTAAAGGTTTGGATATGGCTTGTCTTTCTGAGGAATACTGTCTGAGTAATTCTTTGAAATGCAAAAATAATATTTTAGATCCTACAGTATGAGTGGTGTGATATTCCATTTTCAGTGATAAGCCTCTCAGAGCTTTAAAATGTGTTGCATCTATTATACCTATTTATCTCTGGGAGGGAGTATTTTGCTGCACTAGACTGAAGAAAAGTAAAGGTACATTAAACTAAAAAGACTAGATCATTTAATTAAAACAATTGATGCATGTGAAAAATGAATCATGAAAATAAGAGAAAAATATATTGATGGATGTGATGTTTTCTTAAAATGTCCTTTTAATGTAATTTAGCCTTTTAGTGCTCACCCATTTGTTCTATAATATAAAAGGGTCTTCTAACATTGGACTAAATGTACTGATAGCTACTTGATATTCAGCTGACCTTGCACCTGCAGCATCAAATTCTGGCACAAATACCTTCTCTCTCTTTTTTTTTTTTTTTTTTTCTTGCTTACTGCCCCAATACATTTTAATTTTCCATTAGCCAGTCTTATTAGGTTTCAACCAGTTAAATCACTTTATTCTTGCAAAAAAGAGAATAGAACAGATACCCTAAAGTTACTGTATCTTGCTCAAAATAGATGAATTTCAAGTGTGTGGCCTGATCAGATCTTACCTAATAGCGATTGAAGTGGAAAAGTAGAAATATTTTGCCTGATACATCTTAGCATTATATTTGCCTCTAAAATAACTTCTTCGCTGTGGCGGTTCATGGTCAGACTAGCCACAGGCATTTCTTCCACCTCTTGTCTTGCAGTTGGTTTAAGCTGAGATTCTTACTGTTAGTTCTCCTGTAAATGGTGGGAAATTTCCTTACTTTCACACATTGCTGCATTTTGATGTTGTTCTTCTGTTCTGTGCTTTGAAAAGATATTCCTGAGGACTCTCAAAACTCGTAGCCTCTGTTATCCTGGCATTTCTGGGCATAGAACTACTGAGTCCCTTGGGCACCAGCAGGCAGCCCTGAATGCTCCCCTCAGTTCTGAAAATCTACTTCTTGTCTTTATTCCCTCTGGTTCTCACCTCTGTTTTTTTGTGTTTTTGTGGTTTTTTGTTTTTTTTTTTTCCCCCAAAATTCAATACTTCTTCCTAAACCTCTTCCCTCTGCTCTTCCCTCTGCATCTCTAACTTGAAGTCAGGACAAATGCATACCTCTTCTTTCCCTTGAAGATTTCAGCAAGGCCAGTGATGTGTGTTAGTTGCCAAGAGAATACGAACAAACCTTCCTTCTTTTAGTATGCTCTCCCATCAGAAAAGAAGCTGAAAGACTTCCTGAACCTGAACAAGAGAAAGGAGGTACATGTTTGTTTTCCTTAGAAGCCCAAGTTGTATTTTCTGCCCAACTGGAGTACCTTTTGGAAACCACACTGCATTCATTTCCTGTAACTTGTTCACCAGAGTTAGAACTCACATGCTTCACTATTGTAGGTTCACATTAAAGCAGAGGTGGTTTGACCATCCAGAGAAAAACAACATCATCTTTCTGTCATGAGATGGAATTTTACCCTTTTATTTCTAAACAAGGATCTTGGGTAGCTTTTCACTGAAGTGGTCATTCTCAAGCTGCATCTGCATATTTTTTTCAGAAATTTGAAAAAAAAAATTAAAAATAATTGAATACTTTGTACAAAAATCATAGGTTTTTTTTTTTCTTCTCATGCAAATTTCTTCTTGGATTTTCAGCACCATTCATGAGGTCTAAAAGGAAGCATTAATCTACATATATTCTAGTGTACGTGAAGCTGGGTGCAGACACCGCTAACTTCTTGTCTTTTCTGTTTGGTATGTATTCAAAGTACGTTCTAATAAGCAAAGCACAATCAATTATGCTAGCCAAGAGGGCTTTAGGAAGCCTGGTGCACTCAGTAGTAAGTACAGCTGAACTCACATGTTCTTATCCTGAGTTTGCTTTTATCTGATCAGTTGCAGTTTATCTGTAGTTGCACTGAGCTGGGTGTAATGGTAATCTCTGCATGCAAGTCTATCTTAGGAATAATTTTCTTTCTGAAATATTCTCTTCTCTATATGAAGTTGATACTAGGTGTCTTAATCTAGAAAACAAACACAAGATGCCCACTGCAACTAATATGATTATACTTTGTATCAGATCAGAAGCAATTGTAAATGCAATTATTCCAGAAGAACTGTAGATCTTCCCAGAAACAGTCCTGTAAAATACATATACATCTGTGAGACTGACAATCACTGCTGTCATTGTCATAGAGCTACCCATGCACTAATTTCTCAGTATAATTTTTATTTCATTAGTCTACCTCCAGCAAGTGGATAAAATTGTATTTTATATTTGTCTAAAAGCAAATAAATCAAAACAATACTGTCTCTTAGAAAGAAATGTTGATTTTCAAAGATGAATGGAGTCAGGAGAGAGCTATGATTTGAGCTTTACCAGGCAGCTGACTGAATTACTTCTGTATGATAAATGGCCCACGTACCGAATATAGTTCAGGAAGCAATGCCTTGGGGTGACAGATATTTTATGCCATTTGGCCTATAAGCTGGGAGGAGAAGTGTGATTGTCACCTGGCTGACCAGTAAGCAAATCTCCGGTGACCTAAAAAGTAGGTGCCTGCTCATGCTTTCCAGACTGGAGATAGACCACTTTGTCAGCATGCCAAGAAGTCTGTGTTTTCCTTGTCCTGCTTCCTAAGGAAGTGTACGCACAGACTCTTAGCTCTACATGGGCCTGCTGCAGCTTTGCAGGCAAGCAAGTTTGTCACTACACAACAGTATTACAATGCTGTTTTCAACATCTTTGGTTTTTTGGGGGTAGGATGCAGCAGATCTTAGGGGAAAGGGAAGGAAAAAAAAGAGCTATGTGAAAAATGCGCACATTTCATATTATAAAAAAAATATATATATATTCTTTAGATAAAGTGAGAAAACAGAATGTGTCTTTTCCTGCTTTTCTGAAGGATTTTGGCTATGTCACTTAGAATATGAAAAGGTCATTTCTTTTTCCCATCACAAAGCTTTCATCTTGAATCAACTTTTTTTCTTCTAGTGAAGGAAGCACTTTTGTCATGTTGAAATGGTAGGGAAATTATAGTTTTGTCATTCTTCAGTGTTAAAATGAAAGCACTGCATGACTGCCACAGACCTAAGCTGACATATGATTCTGCAATTTAGCTCAGCTGTTTTTAATTCTTTCAATGCTACTTTAAGAAATCAGGTGTATATGGCCAACAAAATTCTTGAGCATAAAGACAAAAGAGCTCCATTCTAGGACTAAATGTGGAAAAGTAATAGCTGTTAAGAAGATATCCATTAGATTTCCCCTCTAACAGATCTAATTTTCTCTGTTAATACTTGAGTATACACATTGACATATTTGCTTTTAATGTAAATTAATGGCAGAAACCTCTGACAAGACAAGAAAGAGGTAATGTGTAGGTAGGTGTTGGTAGGTGTTGGTAAAGGACACAACTAAGAAGAGAAATGAAACAGAGGGGGAATAATCATAGTGAAATTAATTAAGCATTGGAACAGATTGATCAGCCAGCTGTTGGAATCTCTGTCCTTGAAGTGTTTCAAGACCCAACAGGATTAGACTCTGAATAACTTAATTTACCTTAAGAAGTAGACCTGCTTGGTGCAGGAGGTTGGGCTGGATGACTTCTGTATGTCACTTGCAACCTAAGCCCTTCCATGATTCTCTGGATCAGCATTAACCGAACAGTGACTTTCTGCAGAAATGAATCTATGATAATCTATCTAATCCAGGAGATTCTCAAGATACTTGTTTTTTTCTCACTAGCTCTGAATGTAGTTTCCCATTTATGACAATTCTCAAGCTACTTGTTTTTTTCTCACTAGCTCTGAATGTAGTTTCCCATTTATGACAATTCAGCAAAATGCACCTTCATTTGCACACACTTATTATATAATTACTTTTGACTTATTCTGGGGGCATTTAGGATGTGTGAGACTCATAGGTGCCAGGGAAGATAGCTGTTTCTTGTTACTCCTCTAATCTTTTCTCTATTTTCCTTCAACTCCTTTTCCATTACATTTTTAGCCAGCTGCAGAATTTGAATCATTCCCTAAGCTGTTCTCTGTTTTCCTGTAAGTTCTTAATTTTTTTCATTCCTGGGGCTCACTGTTCTCTGCATAGTGCACTTTCCAGAGGCAGAAAGAAAAAACACAAAAATACACAATGCTGATGGAATTAGTTTTGAAGGAATAGATCCTATTTCAGCCAGGAATTTCCCGGGGAAACAGTAATGTCGATCGTCATATGTAGCAATATCCAACCTCTTGCTTGTTCATTTTTCAAGTGGTTGCTTTTTTCTGTGAGACTCTGGATGTTTTTTTCTCCATAATGCATATCTGTATGCTTTCAGTCTCCATCAATCTACACAATTTTACATCTAAACAGAGAATTCAAGTGAAAGCTCTCAATCTTGACAGTATGAATAATGTTTCTTCCAGCTATTGGACTCAGATGATAATCCATTAGAGTCACAAGCTCAGTGTCGTGTTTTCTTAGTGGAGGTTGCATTTTTCACTGGTTTCACATGCTGAGAAACTACCAAAATCTTTCTGTATTGTACACTTAAATGACAACTTTTCCATTGAACTACTGCATCTTTCTAAACTGTACAGGCTTGCACATCCTGGTGGCCTGCTCCTCAAATATACTCTTTTTGTGGGAATCAATACTGATGTTCTTCTGTGAGTGACTGCTGAACAGAGTAACTCCAAAAGCCCTTAACAGCACACATTCATAAAGAGACATTTTACAGGCTTGCAAAGCCTACATTTCTATTGAAAATTTCAACTTTATTAGCTTTACATTTTCAGTTTCATTTAACAGCTGGTACAGACTTGTTCAATGAAAACTTGAATGCTACAAAAATGCTGCCCTTTAGCTCCCACACATGAACTTTCATCCTTCACAAAGTTGATGTTGTTTGGAATAAATAGGGACATCCTTCATGTCTGCTTATCTTCACTTGTAATTAGCACCATCATAGCTCAGAGCATGCTGCTCCTGTTGTGGGAGTTTACCAAATTGCATTCATGCCCAGCTCACTGACAGGATCTGCACCAAAGAAATAGATAACATGACTAAACAGAGGACCCTTTTTTTGCTATGTTCTTTATTTCCTACACAGTGATTAGTAATGGTCAGTTCAGAGAAGTGTAGGTACTAATGTGTAGAAACATAGAATCACCAAGATTGGAAAAAACCTCCAAGACCATCCAGTCCAACCGTCCACCTATCACCAATATTTCCCACTAAACCATGTCCCTCAGCAGCCCATTCCAGTTCCCAACCACTCTCTTGGAGAAGAATTCCCTTACTTCCAACCTGAATTCCCCCTGGAGCAACTTGAGGCTAGGAGTGTAAAGAGGCCTTAGGTCCCACAATTATTAACATTGGCTTTGCATTTAGTGTGAAGAGCCAAGGATAACTAGATTAAGTTACCTCACCTATAAAGATGAAAAAAGAGATTGTAACTGTAGTGTGCTAAGTCTTCCCTCTTTCAGAGTGATGAGCTTTTAAAAGTCTTTCAGACAAAAATGACACTCACATGATCTGTAAACTAAATACAAGCATGGTACTGTTATGTAGTTTGACTACATGAAAACCAGCCTCTTAGTACTAGTCATTATTTGTATATTTTACTTATGTCCTATTGTTTTTGTTCCTCTTAGTGTCTGTGAGTTTTAATTCTTGTGCACCCACAGGAAAATTCAGTAGTTATATAAGACATTCAAAAAGCTGCTGTTTGAACTCTTCTTAACTGTCTTATTTTATCTGTTTGTAACTGGTAATTATGAGTTCGTGCTGAACTACTATTTCAGCTTCTGCAGCAGTACTGTTAAAAAGTTGTTTAGTTTAGTTTGTCTTATTCTTCTCCAGTAAGGTTTGAGTATAACACTGAAATATTCACAAAGTTCCAAACCAGCTGCAATTATTTGCACTGCATTGTAATAATGGCAGCTGCCCTGAATGAAGAGGGGGGGGAAAGAGTAAAAGGTAAGAATGAGAAAAGTGAAAAATTACCAATGAAGAAAAAAAGAAAAAAAAAAGAAAACCAGAAATCCAGAAACAAGAGTAATGCAGAGTATTATGAAAAAAAATCTGGTATGAAGAACAGTAAGACCAGTGGGAAGAGATATAAAGCTAATCATTAAAAATAGAACCCAGCACACAGGCTAGCGAAATGTCAATTTTCATCCAGTCTTACACTGATACACTTGACATGCTGTGGTTGCTGAAAGACTAACAAAGCAATGTGACATTTAAGTTTTGAAGAGAATGAAATACATGAGGTCAAACACAGGATAATAAAATGGAAAAAAAGCTTGTTGCTGAGAAACTGCTTTTAGATAATTGGAGGTGTTTTATAGACTAGAGATCAGAGAGAATGGCTGTATGGAAACATTACTTTTGTGGTATCTGTTTCTGCAGGTAACCACCCTAAAATGGATGACTTTGAAAATCAGGCTTTAATGAGATTATCTGTTACACTGGCTGCATAAAAAAAAAAAAAAATCAGCTCTATCCGATAACATCTGTCTTTCATCTATGTCTGTACAACAGTATTAATTCTGTTTCAATTACTTTATTTAAGCTAAGGAGAAAGAACTGATCACTGTTACTTCTTACCCAATTTCTTACTCAATTGGAGCAAGAATAGTGCATCTTGGCATGACTCTAAATAAAACTGGAGGCAGACCCCAGATTGTAGGCACACATTCTCATGGAGACACAACTGTATAAATTCTGATCACTTCAGAACTTTCCTTCATATTTGGATTAATGGATGGTAGTGATGTTATTATGTCATACTTTAATCCAAAATTATGCCTACTTTAATAGAATGTTAACATGTTTATACAGACTATAACCTGGAGGTTTAGATTATCTGTCGTAGTTCTGAAACAATTTCTGTGTGAAATTACTGATCTGCTGGCAAGGTATGTGGGGAGAAATGTTTTCAAATGTTTAGCTCTAGAAATGATGAAGGAACAGCAAAGTTTTTTGAGTTTACTTTTTGTCCTGTTCTCCATTCACTGATGTCATGTTCTTCTTCAGCAGCGTATGAATATCAGAACTGAACAGCTTTTGTGGTCCTGATTTAAAGACTAGTTCCAAAATATGGGCATAGCTGTTAATGAGAACAGCACTGCAACAATTACTTTCTAGCTGGCAGTGTGGCAGGACTCACAACATAAGAAGGGCTCCACTAACACATGATAACACCCCAACAACAGTCAGCTGGAAAATGTTGACTGTTGAATCTGTTGAAACATGAAAATTTACAATAGTCCTGTCCCCTCTTCCCTACCCTCTCTCCTCTATAATCAAGCACAGTAGTTCATATAATGGAGAGAGAAACTGGTTTCCTTCCTCCTTGCTGTTTTGCACTTGTATTTCTGGCCTAGAGTTTATTGTATGTGTGTTGCGTGAAGGAGGTGCACTGTTTTCCCTATGTGATGAAGTTAGTCCAGCATGAAGGCTGAACTGTTCATGATCTGACGAGAAAAAGAAATTCTCCTGTTATGATTTTAGGAAGCCTTCTGTAAAATGAAAGGACTCCCTTGCAGTCCTTTTGATAAAGACAGCATATACAAACCTTTCACAGAATAAGATACGGTTCTGGAAACACTTAAGTCTAGATCATCTTCTTACATCATTACTGAACATTAGATGAGAAGATTAATTATTTAGCTAAGAAATACTGAATTTCTCTGCAAAATGGGACAGTTTTAACAGTACTAGTTTAACAGTCTGCTCTGGCTGTTGCTTCAGGCATCTTTCAGGAATGTACATGAGCAGTAGAGTTCCTTCAGCAACATGCGACTCTGGGGAAGGACCTAGGCACACTAAAACCCACTCTAAAATAAAAAAAATAATTTATAAAGGGGAGAGGGAGTATTTTACCTGCTCATCTGATTGTGATAAAAAAATAAATAAATAAGTCTTTTCTTGCTAATTTACAATGAAACATTAATTGGTGCACTATATTAGCTATGTTCTGATCTGCTCATATCTGTTAGTGCCGACACAATTCTGGACATGCTCAGTAGTAGAAATGTAGAGAAATGGGAACCATTAAAGGAAAAACAAGCACAAGTGCTGACAGAATTTGTGTATTTTCAGTAGGAGAAAGCAAATACGCAGAATTTTTACAATTTCAATTGCTACCTATGCCACAATTCATTGCATTTTTCCAAGCTATTTGAATGAGTTTAAATCTGATGATTTATCTATGTGAGATGTGGTTTTTTAGTTGCTGATACTTATAAATATTTCTATAATGAGTAATTTTTAAAAAGGAGTTTAGTGTAAGATCTGTACTGTAGAGACATCAGAGTGCAACAGCTTCTGAAATTTGTATGGATCCTTCAATATGCTCAGCATGTTTTGTCTGAAAGGTGAATTATAATATGAAAGTGTTCCATGAAACAAAAAGACTATTCGTTTCCATGGCAAAATCATAGTTTCTTTTCCAGTAATCAGTTTGCATCTTTGTACTCATGACACAAACAATCTGTTTAAAAGCATGAGAAGGAAAGCATGTTGGCCATAATAAAATTGGAGGGCAATAAAACTACAGCAGATTGGTTACATAAGATATAGAGGAGGAGACACAAAGCAGGCTTAAAATTTCAAAACAGCCTGAATAGGAATTGTTTATTTTTGTTTGTTTTAAAAGAACTGATGAGAAAGATAAAGTCCAGAATGTTGAAAAATAGAACTGAAAAATCTCTTCGTGATTGTACCATTTGAATTTTTGCACACTTTGAACTTTCAGAGCAATCAAAGTAAAAAATTTAAAAGAACTTCCTGCCTCATTTGTAGAAGTTAACAAACTAATGCAAACATTTTATTTTCAAAATGAATGGTCCTTTAGGCACTCCTTTATTTACCTTAAGTGCTAAAGCTATCTTTCAAAATTTATAAAGTTTGAAAGCATAGAATAGAAAGCAGTGAAAATAGAGTCACTTAACCCTCCTAAATCCTTAGCAGATCATTTGATAGCAAAACAGAACCACTAGGTACTTGTCACCATCTTCTGATAGTGAACATTTAAGAATCAAAATGATGGTTCTAGGTTATGGGTGGCCTGTGAGAGACTGTTTCTGTGATTCACTTCTGTAGCAGAAATGCTAAATCATGGCCTGAAGCAGTGATTGAGCATCTGGTGGGATGGCAGGGCCAACCCAGTGCATGCCAAGTACCTGAGTGACTAGAAGGGGTGAAGCCAGGATCTGCCCCTTTCCAGACATCATTTAAGGGTTGGCAGTGGAGTCAAGGGTATTCTGATGGAGATCCCTGCCTAACTCAGGCCTTCTAAGGGTGAGCAGTTTTTTTTTTTTTTCTTCCTTTGTTTCTGTGTCCATGGCTGTAGTCTAAGACTTTGTTGCCTTGCTATTATTGCTGTATTTCCATCACATTATGGTGTTACAACTTCAGTCAGAAAAAGTGTTTTTTGATTGATGATGTCAGCTGGAGTTTGCTGTTTACTGTTACAGTGTTAAAAGCTGATCAGAAAAAAAGTGTTGTGCAAGATTATAGACAGCACTGGCGCAGCATAGCCTTGATGCTTACAGCTGGAGGTAATGAAGGCAGTCTGTTACAGATTCTGCAGCCAGCAGGCTAATTTAAGGCTCAGGCTAAATTTACCACAAAGTTGATTTGGATCTGGATTTTGAAGTCCACCTGCCTTTTAGTTAGGAGATAAAGCACATATTCAACTTATCTTCCTGTTTTTTAATTTATATTGTAATATGTGTAGGTGGTGACTGAGGTGAAACTTCTGTTTTAGAGCACCAGTTTAAGTGATCTTTTAAAAATTCATTTCAGTCTATCACCAAATAGTTTGTGAGGGCAGGAGAGATTGCTGTAGCCTTGGCCAGACTGCTGACATCTGCTCACATAAACTGCAATCAGTCTTCCCTTCGGGCTTCTACAGGTTCACTTTCATCTGGCTGTGTGCATATGAGACAATTATATGTGAATGGAAAATGTGGGAGAGGTCACCTGAAGTCAAAGAGGCAACATTCAGTTTTATCAATAACTATTTTCTACATAATGAGGTGTTAGGAATCAGAGGTCTTCTAGTCCCTCAACTAAAGGTAGGTTTCCCAAACAGGGTTTTCCTAAGCTGTTTACAAGGGACACCTGTCCTCAACCTTCACATAATGAAGTTGTCCCTGTGCCACTTATCTCATTTGCTCTATTATCGTAATCAACACAAGATTTTTCACAAGACCCTATCCTGAATCTTCCTTGATGCAGTTTACTTCATTAGTTGTTTCCCACTCTGTATTTAAGCCATTAATAATTCTTATCTCAAAATCCTAGTTCATATTCACTAGTTCTTCACCATCCTTAGCATTTGGCAACTATTGAATTTGGGTAAAAATACATTAACTGCTCCCACTCTCCTTGATACTGAGGAGTTGTGTTGCACAGCTACAATTCATGCAAGTAATATGGGCTGCCCCCATTTAACCGTAACTGTGCTTTTACAGTTGAAAAAAATTCTATTTGATTTTTGCAGCTGCAGAAATAAGTGAGTATGTAAGACCCAGCTGCATGACTAAGGAAGTGGACCAGAGGAAATTATTTCAGGCCTGTTAGAAAGTATCAAAACATTGAAAGTAGGAGAACATTCCATCAAAATGTAGGGTTTCTTGCATATTTAATCATGTGGCAATTGTATTTCCATTCTATCACTCATTGTAAGTCTTTATGTAGTTAATATGTAGTTTCTTGTTGTGTGGGCAGACATGATGGAGCTGCTGGAAGACTGTTTTCATAAACAGAATTATAGAATGGCTTGGGTTAGAAGAAATCTCAAGGATCATCAGGTTCCAACCCCCTGCTGCAGGCAGTGTTGCCAACCCCTAGATAAGTTTGCCCAGGGATCCATCCAACCTGGCCTTGACTGCTTCCAAGGATGGGGTACTGAGTACTTCTCTGGGCAGTCTGTTCCAGCGCCTCACTACTCTCTGTGGAGAACTCTCCCTTAGTTTAAAACCATTTCTCCTTGTCCTGTTACTATCTTCCCATGTAAGAGTTGAAATAGGTTGAATCTTGGTAATATTTGTAGGGTAGTGCAGGACCATTACCAGACTGATAAGAGGCGATGCAGTTCAACCATGCCTGAAAGTTACTTTAGGTGTCCAAAATCTTCTTAGATCAATTGAGAGATTTCACTGCATCACCTTTGCAAAACAGACTGTATTGATTTAATAGATTTTTGCCTACTGCAGATCCCCAGGTACACACAGCTACAGAATCTGATCAGTGTGACACTAAAGATTTCTTATCCACTAAAATATGAAGAATCACTGTATGTGTACACATAAAAGTAATATACATATTCCACAGTGGGAATATATTTCATATACGACAATCAATTTATCATAATTTTTCCCCAAGAGATATAAAATTGTTGGCCTCTGAATATATTTTTCCTTAAAAATTCTGAAGGAGTTTAAAATTACAGCCTTAAATAGATTCTGCTATTTCTTATAAGGTCAGCATTACTTGAAAATTAAGTTTGTTTTTTTTTCTTCCCTCCCTCCCCTTTTGTAAGAGAAGTTCAAAAGAGGTCTTAAAAACCTGACTTTCTTTTTAGTTTCCACATGCTATGCATAGGTATGGTAATGGGTCTTGTATGGAGGGATTCAGATAAGTGATTTAAATCATGTATTTCTAGAAGTGTTGGAAGACTTTTTGTTGTTGTTGATAGTACAGTTATTAATGGCTCTCATTTTTTAAATGTGGGCACTTTTGTCTGGCATTTGAGGCAGCATGAGCCAATGAATTTCTTTGGTGTTCTATATATCCCAAAAATAAAAAAAAAATTGGAAAATAGTTTTCCTGCAGCTCTTTATGGAAGTACTCATTTTCATATCTGTTTTACAGTTGGGAAGGAGGTATGTAGAGGGTACAGTTACTTCACAGATATGGTAAATTAGTCTGTCTGTTATTTTAGGTTCTTAACTTCAAGAAAAACTCCTCAAACCCGCGCTTCCTACACTGGAGATAAGTGATTAGATGCATGTTTTTCTGACAGTGGATAGATGAAACAAGTCCTGACAGCACTACATTATTTACCACCTACAATTGTCAGGAGCACTCCAGCAACTTCCTCTGGTTTACCTGATCCCTGTGCTCATCTTCCTTCATTTCCAGCTCTTGTAGGGTGAAGAACAGCTCACACTCCTCATCTATGTTGTTTTTTCTGTTGTATGCTTGTTAGAGAACTTGTCTGGCTCGTGACACCCAAGCTCATAAACTACATGGGGCTGTCAGGAATCTAGGATTTGATTCTGCATCCACTGCTTTTCAGTGTAGTCTGTGAGTATGCAGAGAGAGAAGTCCTGGAGCTCACTCTGAACTTGTCCCACTTGTGTAAGACAAAAAAAGAAGGATGAAAAATGTCTTTTTACTCTACAGTTTATATATTTTCTCAGGGATCAGGAGCGTGCTCACAAAAATGTTTCTCTACTCTGTAAGAAATTTCTTTTGCTGTTGTTGAATAGCAGTGTGTAAGTAATCAGGTGGCCATAGTATCTTTCAGACTGACATACCTAAACCTCAGAATTTAGGTTCTGACAATATCTGTGTAAGAGGTCAAGTCAGCAGGGAGACCTTTCTTAATATTTATCAGATTTTTGGTCACTCAAAACTCAATATATGCTGCTGTTTAACCTTGCAGGCAGCTGAACACCATACAGTTCTTTCCTCACTGCTCCCACTCCCAGTGGGATGGGGGAGAAAAAGTTAAAACTCTTAGGTTTACTAAGACAGCAAAGGAAGTGAGAGATAACAGTGATTAAAATTGTTTATGAATATAAAACAATGATTTGCAAAGCAAAGCCTCGCCACTTGGTAAATAATGCTGAGCCAGTCCCTGAGCAGTGGCTGAACTCCCCTGGCCACCTCCCCTCAGTTTTATAGATTTTTCATATGATTTCGTATGGTATGGAATATCACTTTCCTCACTTTAGGTCAGCTGTCCTCGTTCTGTCCCCTCCCAGATCTTTGTGCACCTCTCAGTCCCTCACTGGTAGGGCAGAATGAGAAGCTGAAATGGCCTTGGCTCTGTACAGCACTGCTCAGCAGCACTGAAACCATCACTACCATGTCCACTAACCATGTCTCTCAGGGTCACATCTACAATTTCCTGAACACTTCTAAGGATGGCAACTCCACTACCTCCCTAGGCTGTCTGTTCCAGTGCCTCACTACTCTTACCAAGAAGAGACTTCTTAACATCCAACCTGATCCTCCCTGATGCAACTTGGTCATTCCATCTTGTCCCACTGATAATTACCTGAGAGAAGAGGCCTAGCCTCCCCACCTCACTATGATCTCCTTTCAGATAGTTTTAGAGTGCAATAAGGTATTATCAATGTTATTTTTCTCCTAAAACAGAAACAAAGCATAATACCAGACACTGAAGAAAATCAACACTGTCCCAGCTGAAACGAGAATGTGTGATGACTTTTGCAGACGTTATCATTGTAGCAGGAACATTCAGATGTCAAGAGCAGCTTCTGGTGACAGAACAGTAGCTATAAACATAATCTGCTGCTTTGGTAACTGCTTGTGGGGGGGGAGGGGGTCTTTAAGATTATAGTGAATTTACAAATACTATAGTTGTGAAGGATGTGTATTGCCTCTCTCAGCCCAACTCTAGACAAGAAGGTGATGCAAGGAAAAAGTAACTTCAGTCAAGGGATATAGTTATCTTGGATTTTATTGTTAAAGCAAAATGAGAAGAACAGAGATTAAGTTTTGTTTGTTTTTGATAAGCATTAATTTATTCAAAATACTTTGCAGCTCTTAATCTTTTGGCAGTTAATATGTTCTGTATCAAGGCCAGCAACTTATAGCACTGAACAGTTACAGATCCCTCAGCTCCTTACCAGCAAATCAGTTTTCTTCTAAACTGTGTACACATTCACTTGACAAGCAGCACTACCTATGTACTGATGCCAAAATCAGCTTTCTACTCAGAAGGAGCTGTCTACATTGCTAACAATCCCAACTTATCACTAGTATCCCGGCTTTCTTGGCTTTGAAGTGTTACTGCTTAGCTCAAGAACAAGCGATGTCAGCAATCAGTACAGCAGATATGACTTACACTGTGGAGGTTAATCAATGAGTAGCTTGCTGGCAGCCAGTGGTTAATTTTCCATAAAAGAATCTCCATGTGAAATGACAACCTCTACTTTCATTTTTTTTGGATGGTTTAAGGGATTGACTAAACTGACTTAATCATCTCTCAGTCAGACTAGCAGATCACAAGCCTTTATAGGAAAGAAGTGACCTGGCTTAAAAATGCCCAACATCTAACAAAGTAAATCCAAACAAAAAATAATTCATTCTTAGATAAATGAGTCTCCTGACTACTTTCTATGATGTACATGAGCACCAGATTGCTGCTGGGGAGCCCTCAGAAGAGCATGGCTACCAGTAGAGGGGAGGGCAGGACAGTGCTACAGCGCTCTGTCTTTGGATGCCTTTAAGTCACTCTGGCATTTCTTCTTGCTAAATTTAGTTTATCTGATTAGTGATGTTTAAGAATTATATTATATCCACGTGAAATAACTTCTGAAATGAGAAATTTCTTGTGATAATGCAACCAAATTAAGTATATGAGAAAGGAAAGCACCTCAATGTCCTTGCAAAAATCAGCAAAAAGATATAGAGTTCAGTTTGACAAAATGCTCTATGCAAACCAGTTAATCTGACCTAGTTTGACTGTCTTTGCAGGACGTTGTTTTGTGGCTTCTAGTAATAACGTGGGATCAAGCTGTGTGTGTAGGGTTGCAAGAGACTGAGGCCATAACTCAGAAACTCTAGATCCCTGTCAAGCAGGTAATTCTTACTCTCTATTTAAGAGTTATCATACATCTGAGATCCATAACTCACTGCTATGAGGTCTATGATCTTGCAACAATATTTGTCAAGTATGAAGTCTCCATATCAGTTTAATGGCTTGTGCTTAGCAGTTCTATTTTAGTGACAATGCTTAAAGCAGTTTACAGTGATTAATGCTTTTAAGAGAAAACAGAACCACTTTTACAGACCCAAGAAGAGGCAGATGTTAACTGTATCCAAGGGCTCTTAAAGCTTCTTGATGTAGGTGAGGTCATGTAACACAATCTGTGCCATTTGTTGTTTTCCTTTCTTACGGGGTCAAATTTCAAAATAGCTTGAATAAGGTATTTACTATTATTACTGATGGCAAAGAACACAAACATTTGAAGACTTCCAGCTGGCTACACTGTGTGTGAAAATGTAGGCTTACAAATTCTAATAGAAATGGACTTTGCTTACTAATGATTTAGCTCTTATTTTCTAGTCTTAGTGAATTCACAAAAAAAATGATTCATGAAACTCCAGGTGCTGAAATGTGTTTATATTAGCAGCTTTGCCTAATTAGTTTCATTTAAAATCTCTCTGAGAGAGAGAATTAGGGAATTCTGAAGAAGTATTTTATTGCCATTCTTTGTTTTGCTAACCCTCAGATTAATTCTTTCAAACGTGAGCTGTTTATCCAACTTTATTTAGCATAACACAGTAAGTTAAACTTAAAGGAAATTGCATGTAAAATAAAATTATAAATAGGTGTTGATAGCTTTCAATCAAGTACAGAGAGAGCTTGCCACAAATTTCCTCAGTTAAATGTTGTAAATAATATTGACAGATGGGAATATGTTATAAATTATACGCATAAAGTATAACAACTGGAATCTGAATACTATCAATAACTGAAACAAACTCTTAGAAAACTCAATATTCTTTAGCAAAAGTCTGTACAATAGACATTTCAATAACAGGTTTCAAAATAACATTAACACAGGAACTTAAGATAGAAAAATGCATATTCCTTAAAACTCTTAGGAAAATATTACCTGGTTTACTCTACTTTCCATTTACTTCTGTTTTCTTTGTATTGGCAAACTACATATCTTTATACATTATTGTATTTTCAATGGCAAGCACCCCAAGTATTCTTGGCAGCACTAGAGTTGATGAATTATGCTAGTGCATTTGGGAACAGTGGTTTCTCACAGGGCAAAAAAACTAAGATTATTTTATCTTCTGAGGGAAGGGGAAGAAGACTCACATCTGGATGCTCTGTTTGGAAATACAGTATTCTAAGAAGTCACAAGCATAGAAGGAGGTAGGGGAATCTTGAGAATCTGGACCCTATTCAGATCACATAGACCTTGTGTATCTGTTTTCTGCTGACATCGTACTAGAAACTAGATAGAGTGCTGCTAGAGTGGAAGTTCTCAGTTCAGCAAGATATTTTGGAATCTAGCAGCAAATGCAAGTCTCACAGCTGTAGCTGTATCAATAGTCAACAAGGCTAACACTCTGAGAAGATACCACATAGTCTTTTATTAAGAGCTTCCAGTTTTGAGTTCTTGCCTAGGAACTGGGAAGTGCCAGTTCGATGTGAAGCCCATGAAAGAAGGGCTCATTCCTGTGCTTAATGAATAGGCAGAACAGTGGTAAGAAATTGGCCAACCTTCTAGAGGACAAGAAAGGTCAAGGAACAAGGAACTCTGTGTCTGGAAAGACAGGCAGGAGGATTACAGCAATATCAGCTCTTCCTATTAGTCATTAAAGAGTGAGAGTCAGGCCTCTCATTGAGCACCACATCTTCTGTAGAATATGATTTTATAGATGTAGAACATGGTTTTACACATTCTAATAATCATAGAGTTGTTAAAATTGGAAAAGACCTCAAAAATTATCCAGCCCAGCCCTACCATGTGTGCTAACTGTGTCTCTCAGTGTCACATCTATACATTTCCTGAACATCTCTAGGGATGTTAATTTCACACACCTACTACAACACTGGGTAGCCTGTTCCAGTGCCTCACCACTCTTTCCAGTAATAATTTTTTCCTGATATCTAACCTGGACCTCTGTGCAACTTACAGCCATTTGTCTTGTCCTATTGTTATATACCTGGGAGAAGAGGCTTACCCCTCTACCTCACTGCAACCTCCTTTCATGTAGCTTTAGCTAGCAATGAAGTCTCCCCTGAGCCTCCTCTTCTCCAGACTGAACAATCCTGGCTCCCTTAGCTAATTCCCATAAGACTTGTGCTCCAGACCCCTAATCAGCATCGTTGCTACTCTCTGGACATGCTTAATGTTATCAGGAACAATTGGAATTTGCATGGGTTTATTGCACCTCTGGAATTACATAATATACTTTTTACCTGGCGAGTGGGGTTGCTAACATCAGATTTCCCTGGCTCTTAGTCTTCAAGGGAGATACAGAGCTTGTGAATTAATTCATCTTGTACTAATTATTTTCATATTGCTGATTTTCCATTAGCTTTAATTAAACTCTGTGGTTTATGATCTAGAAATACATGCATACACATAAATATCTTATAATTACATACAGAAATGTGCATAGCTCCCTGTCAAATTTTGTTTACTAATGTCATAGTTCTTTTCTAAATACTTTCACCTCTACTACTCTATTTATCTTTTAGATGAAAACCAGCCTTCGTGTGTATATTTTCTAACTAAAGCATATTTAAAATTACCCACATGTTTGCATTTTCATTTGTTTTCCAGAGCACCTTTTTCCTTTCCAGGGAAGCTTAGCAAAATGCATTTGGAATATTAAACCCAGTACAAAAATGTCATTGTTTAGATTGCACTAGGAATTCCACTACAGTCAGGTTTCATTTTGTCATTTTAATTGTGTGCTTCAATTTTACTAACTTTCTGATGCTGAAGCTACTCATCTGCAACATTTTCAAAGACTTTGTTTAGTCAGTGCTCTGCTAAACAGAAGTCTGGGTGTACTTGTGCGTCGATAAATATACTGAAGTCCATTTTAACCACATATTTGAGATGAAATGATTTTGTCTTTCTTCTTCTCTCAGAAGTCATAGGACAGTATTGTATTCTTTTTACCTAGGGGATTTTTTTACATACCACTATTTTTCAAAACTTTAGGGCACAGTTTAAGTACAGAATGAATTATGTACTGAGGTTGGTATTTCTCCATCCTGCAGCTTTCACCTCAGTTCCTTCTTAGACTTTCAGCATTGTCCAAACTTAATGATAAATCTATTTCCATTATTAATTCAACATTCTCATAAGGGAAACCTGTTCCATATTCTGAACTTAGAAATAACAGTAGTCACCTCAGCAGAAGTCCCATCTTTTCTCTTCTTTTCAGAGAATGTCTTGAAATAGGCTTAAGTTAAGTCCAGCATCTCTCTAAACTTCAGATGTGACTAGTGTTTAATAAGGTAGTATGGGCTAGGACTGACCATTCCAGAGTACTTACCTTTCTCAAACTGGTTAGAATACTTTTTGAAAAAGAACTTCTGGGGAAAAAAAAACAAAAAACACTACAGTGGAAGGACTCCTATTACAAGATCTGTACCAACAAGATTTGTAACAGTGGGATTTGCATTTGTCTTTACTAGCAGATATCACATATCTCATCTTGGATAAGTGATACAATCTCAACTAGACATTTTTCAAAAATGTGACTGGTTGAGGCTGCACTGTTTGAGAAATACTTTTCAGGTTATTCACAGTTCTGAGCAGCTTACTGCTATGTAGGAGCAGGTGAAATTGACGGAATCATAAACTCCCAAATGTAGGCCATTATCCCTGCTTCTTGACCTAACCTATCCTCCATGATCATGACAATACAGTACAGGAAACACTGTTTCCTCATTATCTGTAAAAAAAAAAAAAAAATCAAAACAAAACAAACAAACAAACAAAAAACAACACAGGCTTTGTACAGACCTCAGAGTGCAGCCTCTGGATTTGAATAGGTATGCATAGGCCTTGTTTTTTAGCCAGCTTTATCCACTGTAGCAATTGCTTGGTGTTCAATTGCTTGTTGCTTCTCCTGTGTTTGCCTTGCTATGAGAATGTCCAGGGCAGTGGTTGGTGCACTCGTGTAGTCACTGTAGGACAGACAACCCCATTGTGTTACTGAGTTAGGGGTAACCAGCATGCAATTGCTGAATTTTAGCCTGGAATAATTGAGAAGGAAGCCGGCTGTGCAAAAGAAATATATAAAAATAGCCAGTAATACACTGATTGAAGTAACAGTAAATTAGCTGTACCCCTAATGTGTATTCCTTTCTGCTCTAAACAAGATTTTGAGTGTAACCCATTTAACACAAAGAGGCTACCACAGCTGTGTGACCTCCACATTTAGTTTGCTTGTATGGTGACCCTTTCTGCTGCTGCAATTGCTAGTAAACTCATCAAAGCCTATTACTGTGTCACCCTTCGCAGCCAAAACCTGAAGTGGAGGTGGCCAGTTGACTTGTTTTACTCTGGTCCCCTCTCACCAGTTGGAAGACGTATTATTCTGCTGTACACAGGGTTCCTTCCCCACATCTTTTAGAGGGATGAAAAAGCAACAGTCTTTGGTTTATTCCAGGCAATCTTCTATTACCCAGAAATTTGAATAAGGGAGATCTGGTCAATCCTTCAGAAGCTGTTTTTTCAACTTTCAACATAAAATTTATAAGTGAAAAAGTCTCCCTAAAATGAGGGGGTGCCTGTGCTTTGGGCTTCCTTCAAGCTTCCTTTTCCATTCAGCTGAGGAGAAACAGTCTTTCAGAATGTTAGTAACTGCAGCATGAAATGTTGACTTGAACATCAAGTGTCCTTACCCTGTCCTATTATCTTTTTTCCAGCTCTACATGACCCATCAGAGTAGCCCATGTGTATACATATTCTAGAAAAAATCACCAAACTTAACAGAAAATGCTTAACTACGAACCACTCATATCACAGTCTTGTAAGCAAAGAGTCGTCATCTAAAATGTATCCTTAACCATCTAATGATTTTGAATGTTCTCAGTGAAACACAGACTTCTGGAAAAAGAAAGAAACAAAATCTTAGAGGGAGAAGAACTGCCTGGGCTAGAAAAAGCGCAAATTGAAACTGATATATTATAGACATATGCTTACTATCTAGACTCCAAAATCACATCCAAAAACAACAAACTTGTTTTTAGATTGTAAAAATATACAACTGCAGCTCTGAAGAAAATGTTGACAATCTTACTAAAGTGTTAACAGCAAAGAAATGTTGGAGGTGCTCCACAGAATATATGCCGTGCTACTCAAAATAAATTTGACGCTTTTCCATCACTTTCTGTATATGATATGCAGGTATGTAGTGTCTGCCTGATGTCAGTACAGCTAGATGAAATTTTTGGTTACTCTCTTGTTATTCCCAAGGCAAAGAATGTCACTGATCTCTTTTTGTGATTAGAAATGACTGGGATTGAAAGAACTCTGGCACTATTATTTGTGTCTTTGAAAAGAGAATAATGAGAAGTTAAAATCCATTTCTTGCTTTGCCTTCAACTTTTCTTTCAACTTGCCAGAGATTATTTGAATAAAGTGAGAAAGACAGAATTCTGGGGTAAAAGTATTAATGTTATAAAGTATTCCAGTTAAGTGGATTGAACGTATTTTATTCCGATTCACCTAAAATGTGATTTTTGGACACGATGATCAAAAAAAGTGTAAAGTAAGGAAATGGTACCTAACAAACTCAACAGTCATCTGTTAACCCCAAAAGAGAAACTAAGAAATGGTTATTCCTTCAGGAAGTATATCATCAGTGTTGTGAAAAAGTTCTTTGGCGATGTCTTGTTATAAGGTTGCATGGATAATGCCATAACAGATGGTAGGACTTTTTCCATCACTGGGACAGATGGTTCCAAGGGTATCACATGCTGTTCTGGGAGAAGACAAATATGAATCTTTCTTCTTTGGCCAGAGGCTTTTGAGAAAGACATTTGTAATACCAACTGCATTATAATAAATATATTCTTTGGCCTCCATCTCCAACAATATCTTTCCTATGTTCTGAAGTACAGCACCTTACAGGGATGTGATCAAACTGAAAGTTAATAATTAAGCACCGCTCTACAATGTTCTTCTGAACAGGACAAACAGTACTGTTGTAAAGTAGTCTCATTTTCTACAGCTTCTGTGTTTTCTGAAAGAAGCAACTGAATTTTAAATTTTGCTGCCAGTCCTTCAGTTGGTTTCATACTGCTTTTGGCAAATCACTTGGTCCATTGACAGTGAGAAAATGTAGGCAAAATGCACATGTGCCTGCTCTAAAGACTCAAAGTCTTCTGGCCCTGTCAGTCCAATATATCAGTTAAGCATTCCCAATGATGGCAGGAGTACCAGGGCTAGTGGCTGTAGGAGGGAGGTATCAGTTTCACCTGTTCAAAGCAAAGCCTTCACTTTCAGATTCAGACACTTCCCCCAGTGCCTGCTGTGGTGTGGGTTGTCTTTGGGCCACAGCCTTTGAGAGGTGTAGGTGCCTGCCTCCAGTAGCTGCCAGTTTGTTTCTGAATTGTCCTTGAGTAGGAGCACTGTGTGCCTCTTTGGATAAATAGGCTCATTACGTAGGCATGCTTCTTCATATCCCACTCTTCCATTTTCTGGCTAAGCATTCCCTTTTCTGGCTAATCATACATAGATTCCTTGTGTATGCAATATGATTTACTCATTTTCAAATCTGTCTTGACCATTTAGGAAAATGAATACAATCCTATGTTTCAACTAATCTTTTATGTTGACATGTTTGAATACTTCACTTAGAGTCATCGATCAATTCTTAATTTTAAGGAACACATTGGAAGTGATTTTCTCTAATGTTTGCTTGGGCAAGAGAAGGATTTTGTACCACTTTAAATGTGACTCAGTGTTTGGTAAAGATTTTAATAGCTGTAGCTTCTGGCAGTATTAATTAGAACCAATTATAATGTGACAGACAGGTTTTGCCAGTTTAAAATGCTTAACAGAACTCCCTCTGTCTCCTCTGAAAACCAAATGGAGATTTTGACTGTATTTGCGTGGCTGAATCGTTGGACTCCTTGTATTCATAAATATAAAAGACAATGTTTAATTTAAACTTCTGAGTAAGTACTTCAATTACCTCATGTCCGTGCGTGTGTATATAACATTATGAATAGTACAAGCATAGTAAATATTCTGGGTCTGCTCTTCATGGTGTTACTACTGACAGTGATTTTAAGCTCAGCTTAAGATTTTCTAGTCAGACTTCATTATTTATGCTTAAGTCACGTTTCAGTGATCACAAATGGTAGTTTTAGGTTTCTATATAACTGAAATTTGTGCTAAGCTATTAATTGGAAAAATTACTATATTTTAATGAAGTATTTTCTGTCATTATCTTCTCCAGTAGCTTCCTAGATTCCAAACAAAAGCACTTAATTAGTTCAGTCTTTCTCTGGTCCATTAAATGTTTTAATCAAATACCAGTAACAAGAGCCAGTAAGAACAATCCAAAAGTCAGTCAGTGTACATTCTTAGAGTACATCACTACTTTGGTTTCTTTCTCCACACACAGCTTCTTCATGAAAATCTAGCATTGTAGTTTTTGTGAAATGGATGTCAAAAACTTTTTTTTTTAAATCAAGTAATTGTCTTTTACCCAGTCCTAGTAACAAATAATAGCCTACATAATTCACTTTTTTAACATAATCTTCAACAATCTAAGTCCAATGGCAACAAAAAGCAGTGTGAGTTAATTATGCAGTGTATGTTAAAGTACTTTTATAGAAAAAATGCAAACTTCATATATACAAAGACTTATTCTTTACCTATGCATAACAAGCTACCAAGGCCACAAAAATTACACATGCAGAATGTTAAATATGATACCTTCTTGTCCTAAATGAAACAGCTGGAACAGTGAAAACAAGCCTCTGCTGCGAAGCATACATGGAAATTATATAAATAACCCTATATCAGTTTTCCACTAGCAGACAGTGGAACTGAGATGACCAAAAAAGGATCATCAATTTTCCTTAAGTATTCAACTAATATTCAATTGACATATCTACTGCTAATTATTAGGTCTTCTTACTCATGATTAGGCTGTTGATTTGACTTTGAACTTCCTACATCCTGACCCTTGCAACTTCTGGGTTGGCAAACTATCTTACTATTTTAATGTGGTTATTGCTCCCCCTTTACTGTACGCTGAAATTTTTCACCGCAATGCAATACATTTGATCCTCCTTGAATGCTATCACCAGAAGTCTTAGAATGCATAGACAGTATCTGGAATCACCAGACCTGTGGCTGTTCCACACTTTGTCCTAGGGCAGATTTCTCTCTCTGCTTCTTGTGATAAGTGCAGATACAAGCAATAGGCAAGATTATGTATCAGTTCTTTGTTGCTAATAATCAACACATTCTCTCCACTGTCATCAGTTTTAAATGTGAGCCATTACTTAGGTAAATAAGTTGATGCTAGTACTGATTATTGTTTTTCTTAGATAAAATTTATTCTTTGTGTCATCAAGAAACACAGTTTTGCTCTCAGAGTTCTCTGAGATCTTAAGAAGGTGGCCCCATCAAAACATTTAATCTATTTGAAATTCTATTCCTTAAAAAAAAATATTTCAGAGACTATTATTTCAGTGGTGGAGAGAGGAGGAAAAGGAAGTCAGTTTACCAAAATCCTTGGAGATTCTTTTTTTTTTTTTTTTTCTTTTTTCTTCCCCCATCATCAGAAACACAGCAAAAAAGGAGGAACTACAACCTTCTTTCTCTAGTGAACACATGTGAATGTATTTGGGAAATTCAGATCCTAGTTCTGACCTCAATAAGCCACCCTGTCATGGTTTTATGATTTTTGGCATTGGTATTCCACATCATAACATCATGTAGTGCATTAAGATTTAAAGAGTTAATGCTCCAGCTGCGTGCTGGGTATACCTGACCTGATCGGGAATTGAACCCGGGCCGCGGTGAAAGCGCCGGCTCCCAACCACTAGATAATAGAGCATTAACTCTTAATGCACTACATGATGTTATGATGTGGAATACCAATGCCATAAATCATAAAACCATGACACACCCAAATGATTTCTATATGCCTGTAGAAGTATGCTCCTATATGACTGATCCCTATACTTGGTGCCCTATACTTGAGATACTTCATAGTGAGAAGGACTACTACTACAATAGAGAATTTTCTTGTAAATAATTTCTAGAATTCATATACAGCTTTATTTAGTCCACCTTTCTACTTTGCTTACCATCCTAGTCCAGTAGTCCTCATGATCTCTGTTAGTGACATCACTCAGTAAATCATCTCTCAGAAGTAAGATAACTGATATTGGACAACATAGTAATGAACCATACTTGGGATGTGTGCAATTTGGCTGAGGTGCTGGAGGCAGTATAGGCACAGTAGTAATCACTGCAGAAGAAAAGCCAAGATAGCACAGCTCTGATGACTACTGATATATGCATATCAGTATTATATCAGTTGTATATACCGACACATTATATGACTTCTGTTGTGTTATGGTAACTTCAGGATGCATGGTGATTCACCAGGTCATTTTGGACAATGACTGAACTGTCCTAAACTGTAGAAATGCACTTGGATATGGTCAAATTTATCTTTATTTCTTTGAGGTATGTGAAGTTCTTAGTTTATATTTATATAAGAAAGTAAGAAGCGTTCAGGGGAAAATTAAGATGGTGAAATAAGAAGACTGCTGGAAAAAGAGATTAATAGATGTCAAACTATAAAATATGTCATTTGAAATAACTACTTACTCCAGAATAGTTTGAAATAAAAGATTTTCATTCCTCAATAAATGTAAAAAGACACAGCATGTGGCAGTCAGTTGTTGATGGAACTACAGGAAAATCAATTGCAAACTTAAAATTGCAGTACACTGATATTCATAACAATTTTGTTGATGACACCAAGCTAAGCAGTGTGGCTGATACAGCAGAAGGAAGGGATGCCATCCAGAGGGACCCACATAAACTTGAAAGTTGGTCCCTTGTGAACCTAATGAGGTTTAACAACACAAAGAGCAAGGTTTTGAACCTGGGTTGAGGTAATCCCAGGTATGTATACAAACAGGGAGAAGAATTCTCTGAGAGTAGTTTTTGGAGTGGGTCCAGGGGAGGGCCAAAAAGATGGTTCGAGGGCTGAAGTACTTCTCCTATGAGTATAGGCTGAAGGAGCTGGGTTTGTCCAGCCTAGAAAAGTTGAGGCTGTGGGGAGACCTCATTGTGACCTTCCTGTATTTAAAGGGAGGTTATAGTCAGAAGGAAAAACAACTTTTTACATGGGTAATTGGTTTTAAACTAAAGGAGAGGAGAGTAAGATTTTATGTCAGGGAGTAGTTTCTTACTGAGAGAGGGGTGAGGTGCTGGAACATGTTGCCCAGAGAGGTTCTAGATGCCCTGTCCCTGGAGGTGTTCAAGGCCAGGTTGGATGGGGCCCTGGGCAACCTGATCTAGTATGTGATCAAGTGGTTGGAAGCCCTGCCTGTGGTAGGGCACTGGGATTTGATGATCCTTGAGGTTCCTTCCAACCTAAGCCATTCTATGATTTAAAACTAGTCATTGTTCATTTTTATTTTAACTTTTTTTTCTTTTCCTGGCAAAATGATTGAAACATAGTACTAATTGGGAGACTTAGATTCTATAGAAAAGTGTGAGCTGGAAGTGTCATCTGGAGGTCAACTTGCTCAAAATCTTTCTCAAACAAGACTCAGCTTCAAAGCAACATGAAACTTCAGTCTGGTTGTTCAGAGTCATATTCAGTTGAATTTTTAAAGACTCCAAACACAAACTTCATTAGATGATTTTTTTCATTGTTAATTGTTTTATTCAATATCTTTGTATTGTGAATAAGATACAGGCAAGTAGGATACTATTTGGATGTTACTTTACTTGTGGAGACCATGTAATATCAGTAACAATGCAGTGGTAGTCTTGATATATGTTAGTGGTACCCGAAGAGTTTTGTCAAAGACCTCATTGCTCTGAAATTCTGGCACTGACTTGAGGAGTTGTTTGTCTGACCCCTTCCTGAGAGTCTTGTGTGTGAAAAAATGCATATGCATGATGCATTACTAAATTTTGTGTGATTTGTACTAACACATATAGCTCATATTTTTTGTTAACTCCTGTAACTTTAGTTTTGCCTAGAGGACTCAGTGAGCATGAGGGCCTGGCTGGAGATCTAAACAAGCCTCTGGTTAGAGACAGATAAAGAATAGGGTAGGATTCAGGGTAGGTTCTTGGAGTTAAGGTCAGCCTTAGTTGAGATCCAGGACACGCATAGAGAAATCAGCTGTGAAACCTGTAGTTGTTTTAACTACACAGTGAAAGCATCCTAAATGATATCTAGTGGATACCATAAAGATAAGTTTCACATCAAGCACATAAGAACACTGTAGTTCCAATAAACTGTACACAGCCTCCTGCAAAGAAGGGCCAAAGGCTAACACAGGGCCAGAAATTGACTAGTAATCAGATTAACTGGAAAACTAAAGCACCAAGCCAAACAAACAAACAGAAAACAACAACAAAACAAACATAGAGATGGTGCTTAATCACTGTTGTTTCTCCTGTCTCTTAGATTGCTTTTATTTCAGGTGCTTTTATGCTGTATTTGAATAGAAATCCTAGATCCAAAGAACTTTCAGTGATATGTCATTCAGGTCTGTAGCTGTCTGTGAAATACAGAGCTTTCCTCTTCCAGATTCATATCCTAGACTTGAGCCCAATTGTGCTTCAAAGTTTTGAAAACTGAATCTGTTCCCTTGTTGGTGTTAGCAGCATACAACTCAGTGTA
This sequence comes from Callipepla californica brunnescens, assembly GCA_023055505.1. Classification (NCBI taxonomy): domain Eukaryota; kingdom Metazoa; phylum Chordata; class Aves; order Galliformes; family Odontophoridae; genus Callipepla; species Callipepla californica. The sequence goes on from JALIRH010000002.1 coordinate 64,250,049, forward strand.
AGCTCTGGACTCTGGGAACTCCTCTTCCTGCCTCTCATACACCACTGAGAAAGTGTGATGCGGCTAGACATTCAGTGTCTATCTCAGGTACATTTCTTCCAAGAAATATTCAAGATTCTGCAGGACTCTGTAAGTCAGTCTGTAATCCAAGTATAGTTTTTACTATGCATGTACCCTTCTTCCAAACATTTGCACAAATCATTCCAACCCCATCTGCCTCATGGACTTGAACCAAGGAGGTTGAAATATTGTTTTGCATCTGAATTCCTTTTTGCAAATCTGCTCTCAAGGCTGGTGAATCCTGACTGAAAAGGCCATGCAGGGCTGAAGGAACAGATTGTTACCCTAATAGAGCATTGCCTTCAATTTTGTGGTTATGCTCCAGACAATTTATATGCTTTCCTTGAAATAAGACTGTGTTAATTTACTATAGCTATTACTACAATGGCTAAGAATAAATCAGACTCTCTCCTGGTTAGGCTGCTATCTGATAACCAGTAGAAAGGAACCTCAGTGGAGACTTTTTATCCTTCATAATGATATTTTCACTCTTCTTCCCTCTTCTTTCTTAAACTCCTATAAGTACTACAGAGGTACCATTTCATAAATTAAAGGGGCTTTCATCATCTTCCCTCATAATTAAGAGCAGTGTCACAGCGTCACCTCAGACAACAATCAGCAGCAACAGCTGCATGAGAAGTATCATTCTGAGCGTCAAAAGCAGTGCCACAGTGATCAGTACGTCATTCCCATTAGACCTCCCTTACTCACCTCAGCAAGTTAAGAATTGACTAAGTTGGCCAGGAAATTTGCTATTTGCTATTCTTAAATAGTCTTCTGAGGTGTGTCTGGCAGCACTACAAAGAATAGTGAGATCTGAAGTCTGTTTCATGAATTATTGGGTGATAAGTTGAAAGAACTCCCTCTTCTAAAACTAGGTTGGCTTCTTTAATTAGGAAACCTGTCATAACCATGCTGCAGCTGTGGCAGTTACATACCCAGAGCATAAGAACTTATTTTTGATGCATTTCATAGAGCTTCTTTCCTTTTTTAATGCATGTTTCCCCATTCCTTTCCTTGCAGATCCCTGAGCTCTCTAGAAGGTTATTTTAGGCAGGGTGAGCTGTGTTCAGAGCTAGATCCCGAGTCACCAGCCCTGGAGGTGTACAAGAAACATTTAGATGTTGTACTAAGGGGCATGGTTTAGCGGGAAATATTGGACAGTTAGACTGAAGGATCTTAGAGGTCTCTTCCAACACTGGTGATGTTGTGATTATATAATTCTACATGTCCCATAGATTCCTCTTCAGGGCATTAAGAGGATGAACTTTACTGTTTTCTACTAAAAATACTAGGATTCTCCTCCCACCATCACAGCCCAGAAATGAGGCCTGATGTATGAGAATGAACCAATGCTTTTATCTCACTGTGGTTATGTTCCACAAAGTCCCACTAATCCCAGTGTTTTGAGTCATGATTTTCTGCTTCAAGGCTTGGTTGTCTCCCTGCACTAGACATAGCATGCTAGAGGGAATTTAGGAAAGTGGAAAGAAGCACTGTAGTAGCTTAAGACATCTGGCTTTTGGAATACCATCCAGCTTGTCATATTCTGACCAGATGAGAAATTTTTCTGTAATTCTGTCAGAATTAGAGATCAACAAAATTCATCCTTTAGATTCTGGCTCAAAGGTAGGCTTCTCCTTTCACATATCTGCAGTGTTTAGCCCATTGGTGATTGATACTATATGGAAGATTTCAGAATAATTTAATAATCAAGCATTAATGCTAATTGAAAACTGTGGAAAAAATAGGGCACAGAATAAAGGGGTACAGATTTTCCAGTAAAAGAAACACAGTAACCAACTTTTTTTTTTTTTGTTTTGTTTAGTTTTTTGTTGAACCCCTCATGTGATTCTCAGAAAAAAAATAAAATAAAATCATTTGTTTCGTTTACACAAACGTTCATCACAAGGAATCACTGTGGTAGTAAATCCCTGCCTCTATAAGGATATAAAATATATCTGCCATACAATAGTACTTAATGTGAGTTCAAGTAACCGCAGGTTAAGAAGGATAAATGAAAGTAAAACAAAACTTTAACAGTACCAGTAGGAATTGTGAATCAGTACTGGAAGACCTGACATATTTCAGGGTAAATATTGATAAAATGAAAAAAACAAAAAAACAAAAAGCAGTGGATTTGTGTTTCACATGTCAGACTTGTTTCCAACTTTCCAAAGTGTGACACCACTGTCATCAATTGCAATTTATATTTTGTGTTGTTGTTAAAGCTGCTGTGTTGCTGTCGGTGCAATAACAATTACTTTGAGCTTCCTTTCAGTGCTGTACATGATTACAGGAGCAGGGGCTGTGTTTGTGTGTGTGTGTATGGCTTGTATCAGAAAGTGCTGCTAGCAGGAGTAGGGAACCAATTGTCATCCTGTACTCAGCACTGGTGATGCCACACCTTGAGTACTGTGTTCAGTTTTGGGCCCCTCCCTACAAGAAGTACATTGAGGCCCTGGAGCATGTCCAGAGGAGGGCAACAAAGCTGGAGAGGGGCCTGGAGCACAGGCCTAATGAGGAATGGCTGAGGGATCTGGGATTGCTCAGTCTGGAGAAGAGGAGGCTCAGGGGAGACCTTATTGCTTTCTATAACTCTCTGAAGGGAGGCTATATCGAGCTGGGGGTCGGCCTCTTATCACTTGTAACTAATGATAGGACTAGAGGGAATGGCCTCAAGTTGTGCCAGGGGAGATTCAGATGTTAGGAAATACTGCTCCAAAAGAGTGGTCAGGTGCTGGAATGGTCTGCCCAGGGAGGTGGTGGAGTCACCAACCCTGGAGGTATTCACAAAACGTTTGGACGGAGTTTTGAGGAACACGGTTTAGTGAGAACTATTGGTGATGGATGGATGGTTGGACTGGATGATCTTGTAGGTCTTTTCCAACCTTGGTGATTCTATGTAGATGGATGAGCATGTCATTGGTAATATGGAAGGCCCAAATCACTGATCTAACAGACTAGCTAGAAGTGCTTAATAAAGCTACTGTGTTCGCAGCTGTAAAAGAAAGATAGCAAATTAACTTTTTTCCTTTCCAGTGCTCAGTGAAACTGGTCATGGAAGTTTATCTGTACCTAAAACTGAAGTGGCAAAAAAATCACATACATCTAATCTTTCTCATCCAGAATCCTTGGTTCTTACATGTACACTTCCAAGCTACTTTTCCAGCATAAACCCTAAAAAGTTCTTGCCTACAGGAAATCAAAATGTCAACTCTCACTCTTTAATTGTCCTACATACTTGTTTCTCAGCTCATTCCCAGAATCCCACGATGGCTGAGATTGGCTAGAACATCAGGAAACCATCTGGTCCAGCTCCCTGCTCAAGCAAGGCAAATTAGAGCAGTTTGCACAGAACAGGTCCTGATGTCATGAAAGACCTCAATGAGGGAGACACCACAACTCTGGGCAACCTGTGCTAGTATGCAGTCACCCCCTCAGTGAAAAAGTGTTTTCTGATGTTCAGAGGCAATATTTTGTGCTTCAGTTTGTGCCCATTGCCTCTCATTCTGGCTCTGGGCACCACTGAAAAGAGCCTGGCTTTATCTTCTCTGTTCTTCAGGTATTCACATCCATTGATGAGACACTCCCAAGTCTCCTCTTCTTCAGGCTGTACAGTTTCAGCTCTCAGCCTTTCCTCATAGGAAAGATACTCCAGTCCCTTCATCAATTTCATGTCCCTTTATTGGACTTACTCCAGTAGTTTCACGTGTGTCTTGAATTGGGAAGCCCATAACCGGGCACAGTGTTCCAGGTGTAGCCTCACCAAGGCTCAGTAGAGAAGGATCACCTTCCTTGACCTACTGGCAACGCACTTCCTAATGCAGCCTGGGATATTATTTGTTCTCTTTGAAGCAAGGGTGCATTGCAGGTTCATATTCAATGTGTTGTCCACTGGGACTCCCACATCTTTTTCTGCAAAGCTGCTTTCACACTGGTTAACCTCCAGTATGGATTAATACATACTTTCCTGACCATAGGACCACTCTTTTCTCACCACAGTCCCCACACTCATCTCTCATCTCCTCCCATCCCACTCAACTTCTTCTCCCATTTAGACCTCCCTCCACACTTTTGCTCTCCACCTCCTTCTTCATCCCACATGTCTACTGTCTGCAATTACTCTGCAACTGTATTCTTCTTTCTATTTTTGAATTTGCTGATAATTTCTTCCTTCCTCCCCCAACCCAGTGCTCAAATTATTCTCCAGTACCCATTTGTCACTGATTCTTTCCTGACTTTTCTCACAGGAAAAACAAAAGCTGGCTCCAGGCTGCAGCTATGAAAATTTGCTTGTGTGTATTCAAAGAGAAGAAAAAGAGCAGCTGACTGGGAAAAAAAATAAAAAATATGATAGTCTGTATTATACAAGTAGGCATTTTCTTGTGAGCCAATAATTATTATGATCAAGGCAGAATCTGTACAAGGCTGACTGGAACTCTTTCAATTAAGAATGAATGCCAACACAAAGTTTGAAACACTCAGAGATTTAATGCAATTTATTTCTTTTGTCTTGTACCTATTACTACAAATAGGAATTAACACTCTTGGACAAAAGAGGGAAACACTGCAGTATTTTCAATGAGCTTTTATTTTGGTATGTAGCAAATCCTGTCAAGCCTCCTAAGTGGGATAAGCAGATGTACTGTGTTACCTGCCACTTTGCCAAATGAGCTTTTCTCTTTCATCCCTGCAATTCACTTCATCTCCAGCAGTCTACCCAAGAACACAGCATTTAGCACAAAATCGAAGCATGCATAAAATAAAGCCTAACTCCACCAAAATGTAGGACTCTTCAGTATTGCTCCAAAAAATACCAATCCTTTTCATTTAGTTGATGTGTTGCTTCCATTTTAATTTGAAAACAAAATGGCTTTCCAGAGAAATATTTTTTTTTGTGCCAATTGGCTCAGTAGTTTAAAATACAGTATTCAAAGAAGTATATTGCATACGGTTTTGATTAGAAGAGAGCTTTTTCATTGAATTCTGCTAAAACATGAAATGGTGGATGCAAGACTGTTTGAGGATAAAGCAGCAAAGGAAATTCCCCAGAAAACCATCAAGTTTCTCAGATTAGTGCAATCAGATCACAAGGCTGTGAGAGAATTGCACTGTATAATGAAAGGCTTGTTTGAGTCTTTGTGCTTTTCTTCTCTTGTTTAGGCCTAGGAAAGAAAAATGAAGTAGCAGAACTAGGAGAAATGTTTATGATAAGGTTGTAAATATGTGGAAATTGAGTTCATAGCAAACTTTCAGAGTAGGGTGAAAAAGGAGTAATCACAGAGAAAAGGCTTAACATCTGCTTGTAGCAGACTGCTGTCTACTTACATATGCGTATATATATATGTTGTCAGACATATGTGCTTACTGAAATTATGTTAGGAGATAAAGTCAACAGTAGATGATAGGCAGATGACCAAAAGGTCAAGAAAAGAGTCTGGGAAGCCTTGTTAGTGTAGAGAAAGTAATACAAAGGTTGAGGTCTGGCTGCAGGCACAATAGATTATTTGGTGTCTGTCTTCTGGAATTAGAAATTAACTTATGTAGCTTTCCCAGTGTAGTCACTAAAAATGATGCTGAAAATCTACTGTGTTTTTTGAATATTTTACTTAGTGTATGCTTTTCTGTCTATCTCTAGATTTCCACTGAGAATGGTTACATGTTGCCTTATATTCCATAATTTCATATCTTTTACTGTGAATTCTGCTGAAATGAGACCTTATAACAATAATAACAATGTTGCTTATTTGAAATTAAAAAAATAGTTATGGAAGCAAATGAGTTATAGTTCATAAATCATTCTTAATTAATAGGTTGCTGTTTGTTTGTTTCATTGTTTTTCATTTGAATATAATCTCTACATTCCTGGGCTTTATTTAACTTAATATCTTTAATGTGGTCTTAACATTCCAGTAGAAGTTCCTGTGATCTCTCTGAATGACTTCCTCTTCTTCACCTACACTCTATTTTTAATAGAAGATGTGGTGGGAGGGAACAAGTAAACAATTCCAGTAATTATGGTCTCGAGCAATTTAACATTACACAGTCGGTTCCATTAACAAATCCACAACAAATCAGTATAATCAGCACAATAACCATACATGACTGCTTTTAAATTTGAAGGTTTGTGCATGTCTGGTGTTTGTGACAAGTAGCATGATGACAATGTCAGAATCTCGTCTTCTACTTCTCTACAGAGGAGTTGCATGGAGAGGGGTGGAATACATGAAGCCCTCTCTTCCTTAACGATGACACGATCCTTTCATGGGAGCTGATCCCCTGCTGCCCCCATCTTGTACATGAGATAATGTTCATAATGAGGATATAAAGAAACAGGTAATAAATCAGAAAAAGGAATAATGAGGAGGAGCAACATATATACATATTTTAAGATGTTTAAGAGACTACTTTTCTCAGAATATCTATTTTTATACCCAGCTGCAGGAGTTTAACTCAGCACATCTCCTTACTGCTCTCTGCATCAATTTGCAATATTGGGGTGTTCTGCTGAAGCAGTCCTGAATTATGTTGCATTTTTCTAATCACTTCTATGATGAGAAATTCCAAATATTAATTTGAATGTGAAAATGTTCACAAGAGTGAATTTTCTGTTTGCCAATAAGCAGAACTGAGGGAAGCAGTCCCGTGGCCTTAAGTTCATTTCATTCAACACTGCCAAGTGTGATTCAAGATGTCAGAACTAGTAACAGAGAAAATGTTTAATTCTGGATTTCAGAACCACCAAAAATCCCACCCTGCAACCTAAAGTAGGCATGTATAGAAAGCTAATGTCTTAAATTTTTTGATAAAATATATTTTAACCTATTGATCTTTTACTAGCATCCAGAAACTCTCATTTCATAGTTTCAAAATCTTTCTTCTTTCATAACTAGGTTTTCTAATGCCTGTTCAATGTCTGTATGAATATGAAATGTGTTAACAAACTAATCACATTTTTCTTATAGTGTAGCGTATGCATAGTGTGGTCTGAGCTACTATAAAATTAGTGACTGTTCTTCAAGTCAAGAAAGCCTCTCTTAGTTTTGGCTGCCATGGTCCACATTAAGTGGAGGCCTTTGAAGAGGATAAGAGTCTGATTCCCTTGGAGCTACCCAGAACACAAGCTGGGAAGGATAAGACCAACGACAGGGAGAGCTAGAGGCTTGAGAAAATGGAGAAAATGAAAGCGTTTTCTTGCAGCACATTGCAGGCCCAGGCCAAGGTTTATTGCTGACTGCAAAGAAGAGACATTCCTAGAAGTACTGAGGTAGTTGTGCCTGGCATGCTCAGCTCAGGAAACTACTGAAGAGGAGTTCAACTGCAAAACAAATCAGGGAGGACTGCCCCACCCTACGAAGAGCTGGACAGAACAAATTGGGTTCTGCTGCAAGTGATGGAGCAGAGTGGTGTTTAATAGTTTCATCTGATAATGCCATCCAACTTAAAAGTTTAGAGGAATTTGACTTCTAGGTAACTTCTTTATGGGAATGCTTCTGATTCAAATTGATACGTCATCACAGTTAATTTACTTTCTACTCCTGATATATGAACTCATGGAACTGCATCCACATTTTCAAAAATACAATAGTATAGGAACGTTTACTTGTCAGCTGAACAAAGCCAAAGCACTCAATGACTGAAAACTGAGCATGTTGTAAATGTAAATAAGTCCAGGACTGGCAAGGTTTAATGTACTGCTGGCATTTTCTGCCTGGCCAGCTGCAACTATCAAGGGAATTTTTGTGCTATACTCACAGTATGAAATTAAATCTGAATGCATTTGTTCTAAAAAATAAAATGGACTTCTCTTATTTTCTTTGCCAGAAAATCATATGACAAACAATTCTGTCTCAGAGGAGTTGGGCTTCTATGAATGGGAGAAAGGGAAGGCAGACTAATTGAATTCAGAAAGTATTTGCTCTTTTACAAGTGAAGAGGATGGAGAGAAGGCAGCAACAATATGCAGCAGGAAAACATTGGTGTGTTACAGAGAGGGGAGATTTTATGCATGGAAGAGGCTTGCATACATGCTCACACATAGCTGCCAACAACAGGTGTGTGAGTAGTGGTGAGATTGCAGTTGTGTGACTATACCTATGCGCTTGGAGGACAATGTGCTAATGCAGTTTAGTAATGGCTCCATTTAAACTTAATTCCATTGCAGGAATTGCTAAAAAAAAAATAATTCACACACACACACAAAAGCCAACCAACCAACCAACCAAAAAAAAAAACAACAAAACATGTGTATGGAGTTCAACACAAAGAATCATTGAAGAGAATTCTCCCAGAGGCTGTCAAGAAGCCAATCACAGCTCACTGAAACTCTAACAACATAGTAAAATAGCATATCTTTTCAAGTGACCCCAGGACCATAACGCCAAATATGTGCTTGTGACAGGACAAAGAGATACTAAGCATTACTATTCAGATTCTTAACACTTCTGTCTCTGTCAGAGAACTTCTATGTCACAGTGGACCTAGGTGCAAAATGACCTAAGATGGCAAGCTCTGCATGACAGCACCTTCTCCTTGAACAGCATGAAATACAGATTGTGATCTCATGATATGTTAGCAAGTGGGGGCCTACCACTGCTTTAAGCAGGACAAAGTTAGAAAGTATGCAGGGTAGTTCAGTGCCTTGTTCAAGTGATTCTGTAACTTTTTAAGGATGGAGAATCCAAAACATGTCTGGACAACTTGACATTTACAAAGGCGCAAAAATGTTTCTTTCTTTATATGAAGTAGAACAAATAATTGCATATTGTAAAGGATCACCCCAGCCAAACATTAAACACTTGGCTAGTTCTCGGTGAAGTTTTAATAGTATTAAAAATATACATTTTTCCCCCTTTCAATAGCATGTTTTTCACTACTGATTCTTTTTCTGCGTTTATTTTATAGGTATGATATTTATCACTGCCAAACACAACATGGGTTACCATTGCCACTACATAGCTTCTCACCTTCATATGTAAAGGGATTCAAATGCAACTTTTGAACAGAAGCTGAATTTGTGGGAGGATCAAGACAGTTTTTTTCTGCTGCCAGAGAATCTTTTGCACCTAAAGCTCCCAAGATGCTGAAATTTTCTTTCCTGCCAGAAAGGGCTATGCCCACAGTCACAAACACTCCCTCAGAGTCTTAAGATCTTCGTGGAAGTTTCTCAAGTGATGCAGCCCTGGACATGACATCATTCAAGTAAGAAGGGTTTGTACTCTATGAGGTAATTCCATGTTAAAAAAATCTGGCCTCAACTGGTCATACCCTCTAGTTACTTATAAATAACCTAATTTTCATGGCAAAGAAAGTTACCATATAGTGATATCTACTTCTGTGATCTTTTAGGTAGGTAATCTTGAAAGAACTCAGTGATCTTGACAGAGTGAATTGCAAACTGACTCTAGATGTTACCTGATGTAATTGGGTACAGGAAGGCTCCTGAGATTGGAACTTTACAGATTGTTAGGCTGCAAGTTCAGGCACTTTTCACCGCATCTATCATGTGCTAAATGTCCTAGAATGCATATTCTCTGCTACAAGGTTTTGAAAGGCCCTTGAAACTGTCAGTTCCAGACATGTAAGAGAGCAAGGAAATTAAGTCAGTGCTTTGTATCTATCAAAACCAGTCTACTAATGAGTTACGTGAAAATGCATTTTTCTGAAGTTAGTATATTTTACTGTGTTTCATGTGATCCCAAATAGGATTGCTAGTCCATTGAAGACTGTGGCTTTTTGTCATCTGAGATCTGTATGTCACTGATGCCACTATGATCACTTTTATTGGAATTAAAAACACGTTATTATATTTACGGACATTTGCACTCTTTTATTGCTACTACTGCACATTCTTTATATTCAGACACCTCATTAATCAAGTGTAGTTTCTATCCCCTCCATTTATTACTGTATTTTCTGTTCTTACAAGAGCTATGTTTTCTTTCTCAGACTTTGTCAGCATTTACATTTTGAACATTCAGATTCTGGTAGTGCATCAGGTTAGAAAACTTCAAAAGTATTGCTTTATATTTTGACTTTTCAATCAAGTTGTATGCTTTTAGAAGAAACATGAATGCTGTCCCAATCATTTATGCTTTGGCAGAAATTCTTTTGTCAAACAGGCATTCTGATTTGTGTCAAGACTGTTGTCTGCTTTGCACCATATGGACAAATTTCAAACAGTTTTGCTCTGTAATTGTTTCATAGTTCTTGCACATTTTGTAACATTAAGTCAATCCTATTCAAATGACTAAGTTGTGTTTTAATGGGGGAAGGTAAAAAATTATTCAAGGTCTAAAATTTCTTGTCAAACAAATTTGATAATAGCTTTTTCTTTTCCTTTTTAACAGCTCAGTTTAAAATACTATCTACTCAAATATCTTCATATTCTGTAGAAAGACTATGAAAAAACTATGATCAGAGCTGGTGAGATTACATTTTAGTAGCATATATTCTAAATATGCATTATAACTATTACTATCAGATTTCAATTAGATCAAAAGAAACAAATCAAGGGGAACTGACTAAATAAAGTTCTACATGACTCAATTTCACAGAATTTGAATGACAATTTTCATTTCCAACTCATGTCTTATTAAAATGCTTTTAATGTCCTTCTCTCTGAGAAGGAAGAGAAAAAAAAAAAAAGCCGGGCCCCACCCATTTGTGTCCTACTCCATTAGGTATTTATAAGGATTGATAAGAGCCCTTTCGGTCTTCTCACCAGGACAGAGGAGAGGGGGAGGATCACATCCCTCAACCCTCAACCTGCTGTTCACGCTCTTATGACTTAGATCTTTGAGAATTTACTGGACTTAAGCTGACTTGTAAATATTTCTAGTGTTATTTATTTCGTACAGCTAAATCACATCATACTATCTAAAAAGTCATAGAGTCACCTTCAGTCCTTTACTGATGGCCCCTGAAGAACCTGGCATATCCCTGAAGCAAATTCTGTTTAGAGTAAAAGTTTAATCTATGGAACCTCCAGAGGCATTTTTCCACTGTAATTTTTCTATGATTTTTACAGTGAGGCTTTAACCTAGAGTCCTGACACTGAGCGTATATAACGTTAACAGTGTTACGAGAAAAAACAATACAGAGGAAGAGTGTTAATAGGTTTTGACAACTGCATAGAGATTGCACCTATTGTGCAGACCTCTCTGTTTCAGTGTATTCAAAACCAGTTTAATTTTCCTAATACTATTGTGTTCCCAGCACAGACATAATGATCTGCAGGACTGTAGTTAGGAAACTGAAGGAGTCTAGTGAAAATCTTTGCAGCTGTGGCATTCAGAAGCATTTATCAGTTAATAATTACTGAAGCAAGCAATGTGCCTTTTATCAAACTATTTTCAGCAGCCTTGAAAGACACATAACCAAAAGAGAAGAGTTTGAGTTTTGAAGTAATTTTCTTTAGTCAGCCCCTATGTACAGCAGTTGTTCAATGAAAGGAAACATACAGTTTCTCTAAAGCAGATGCTAGCAAAACCAAATGAGGATAAAAATAAACTCAGACCAGAGACAGGAAAATGCTAGAAGTCCCTGTGTTTGAGGCAAGAATTATCCCTGCAAATTTAGCAGTATCTCCTTAATGTTGTGTTCTTGCATAACTCATTACAAATGTGTAATAGATCTCATTGCTGCTTGAAAACTAATTGTATAACCCTGTAAAAGGGTAGCTGAAGTTTACAGAGGCAACATATTACGTTTCCTTAAAAGGGCAGTGGGAGGACTGCAGGGAGAAGTGTGGTTTCTGTGTCTGGATTGTTGTGTTGGGATGGGGGGAAAATTAGTGGAATATTCATCTATTCCCACGAGGAAGTGAACAGGCAGATTTAGGAAGTGTTTTTTGGCCTTGAAACTGACAGGAGGAGGTGTAAAGAAAGAATCTGGGTGTCTGTAGCATAGTTATATGCTAAGATACATCAGGTAAAAGCTCCCTACAGGATTAACATAGTACTTGCTGAACTAGAAATCTGAGGGAGTCTGTTAGACTGAGAGCAGGGCTGGAAGGGACTGTGAAACAACACAGCAGGAAGAGAGAATTATGTTGGTAGATTTTTCTGTTTAAAGATCTTTTGCTTGAATGGTTGTTTTATGAGCGTAGCACCCACAAGGGCTTTTGATGGTCACATTAAGGAACTGGCGCAGGCAGAATTTTGTCAGAAGTCTGACCAGCCCACTAAGAGGTAAGAAACAGTGCCAAGTCCCTAAGATAACTGTGTTCCAGTGGGTATGTCTGAAGGACTGTGTTGTGCCCTATTAGCTGTGTCTTGGCTGTACTGTGCTATGCCATATCCATGGAAACAAGTCAGCATCTTGCTTCTCCCACGAGTTAGGGAGTGACTGAAATCTGTGAGCAGGAATGCTGTCTTTGTCTGACTTTGTCCATGCCCTTAGACTTTGTCCATGCCCTTAGACAAGATTATTCAACCCTGCCTGAAGGACAGAATAAATCCAATTTTCTCAGGTAAATACGTGCCTTTGAATCGTCTGGCTATCTTAAACTGAATAAAAACAGCTGTTGTCCATATCAGTTAACTCTGAGCTGTACTGAACGATGTGAGCATTCAACAGGTGTTCTCTCTCCAAACTCCTGTCTCCAATACACATTAGAAAAGTTATTGTGTTTGCATTGTCACTTGATAAATAACTAATTTCTCTGTGTAGGCAAGTAGAAAGAACAAACAAAGATTAAATCACTGTTCTATTCCAAAGCCCCATTATTTAACCTAGCTTTTTTTCCTCATCTGACTCTTAGAAGCAGGAAAAAAATATACCCTGAAGACGTCACTAGTCTTTGAGTTATTCAGAGGCTGCATCCTCTGAGCAACCGTCTGAGTATGGGATGTGCTACAATAAATCACAGAAAGTGTGCTAAAAACATTTTGGTCATTGTAATCTCTCAAATCCACTTTAGATTTCTGAAGGAGGCTTCTCTGAAGTCTGAAACTATGGTTGTTTTACAAACTCTCAATCTAAAGCTTCAGCCTGCTTCACCTGACAGTCCAGCACTTGGCTGTGCTTCATTCCAGAACTTGACACTCTCTGGGCATGGACACATTGAGCCTTGAATGTCATGTCAATATTGTGAGCTAGTGTGGCAGGGATTGCTTTGTTCTGTCTTGAAATAATCAGAAATGTAAGAAGTTGACAGTTTTATTATGAGTGTATAATTCTTTAGAGGCAAGTATGTGTAGATGCTGCGCCCCAAAAATTTAGGGGGCTATATTAAAGAAGCACTCAAATTAGTATCCCTTGAATATAAAAAGTTTGCTATCCTTGCTATATTGTGATTGAAAAAAGATCTTTTGTAGGTAGATGTGCTGCAACAAGAGTTACGTATGTGAAATAGGAGCCTATAACTTTGTTTAAAAAAACATGATAGAGAAAAAAAAATATATAGCTGTGACTCTTGGAAGAGTGAAGTCCCAGTATTTATCTTGACTGTTTTATCGAGTAGTCTTCCAGATGTAACTATGTAGTGAGGTAGCCTCAGCTAATGGACTCTAACCTGATGTCTCATGTACCACCACTACTACTCCAGTTGGATGAGAAAATAACAGGTATGAGAAGCTCTTGGTTCAGGATAAATACAGTGATGTAACTTACCAGTTACTGTTGTATGCAAAACAGGCTCAATTTGGTGATATAGTTTACTGCCAGTTAAAACAGATTTGTCAGTGAGAAATGAGAAGACACACATTTAAAAACAAACACACACCTTTTCCTCTCCCCTTACCTGGCTCAACTTCATTAGTTCAGCCTTCTTTATTCCTACAGGAAACAGTGGAAGGAGGGAGAATGTAGTCAGTACATAGTGGTAGACCTAGTCTCTTCTCCTCACATCCTTGATCTGGAATGTGGATGCATGATTTTTCCTTCTGGAACATCTGCTTACTCTTGTGTGGGTTTCTCCACGGGTTGCAGTGTGTATATCTGCTCCAGCAGGAAATAGTGCCACGCAAGCGTGCATTACTTTCAGTCATCTTGCTTTTGCTGTGGGATCTGCACCTCCAAGTCACTTGCCTAATGCCAGGTCAGAAGCCATTAACAGAGTCTCAAAATGTTTGCATACCAGGGGATGAATCTGTTACCAGGTCACAGGCTACCTCTGCAAATGCCTTTTGCAAGTCTGAAAATAAGATGGAGGAAAAATAGTGTATGTTACGGCAAAGAACAGAAGATAGGTTGTTTCTGATCTGCTTAATAGCAGAGGAATTTGGGTGCTGCTAGATCCTCAAGGAATTTTTCAGAATTATTTATCTGTGGACTTGAACCAGCGAGAACAGATAAATGGAGTTCTTAAAACTTCAAGTGTTAAATACTTTTTCCTAATGAGGCAGTTTGCTATTCATGATCTAGCCTCTAGAACTCAAAACACATAGTGACTCCTCTATGTGATTATAAATGAGAAATTTGGAAGATTACCTGTATCTCCATACTTAATGATAGCACAAGGTGTGTGTCATCATCATGATCTCATAATCATTGGTGGTTAATGCACTGTAATTGCAAATGCTGTGTAACAAATTAGTAGTTCTTTACTGGAAAAAATGGTTTGTTTGATATCAGTAAATTGTTGGTGTAACACGCTTAAATTTCTGCAAATCATTTAATGGAGTCCACCTGCAATGCTGTCAACAGTCAGCATATATAACAAAAGTGGTTAAATAAAAACTAATAAAAGAGAACCATCAAACAGTTATTGAGGTGAAATCTTGCAAAAGAAGTCTCAGTAGGTTTTGTTGAGTCCCGGCATCTCTTTTCACAAGCACAAAATCTGACAATACTCTTCCTGGCCACTTGAAATTCCATCTGTAAAAGCAATAATGCTTGAGAACTGGTAAGTCTCCTTTTGAAATACTGCCCATAATTTCACCGCTTTGTTATTTGCTATGAACCCAGCTAAGCACAGATATAGGCTGCTTTTATCAATTTGCATTTATCATAGTTTTATCATCTAGATCTTCACTCTTCCTGGTATTAATGTTCTTCTCTATTTATAGGTAACGGTTGTTTCAGATAAGACTTCATTCAGCAATATTAGGAAAGAACAAACCTTCTCTTGGTCTCCTTTAAATTACAAATAGAAGCAGATTTTTATTCACTTGGTGAATGAAACTTGTCTTCTGGACAGTAGGTTCTGCACTGGGGTAAAATTTGGAGGTTCATGGCTCCATTTCCATCCAATTGCTTTGCAAGAAAATCAAGGCGCACATAGGAAGTAGAACAGCAATAGCCTCCAGCAAAAGCATCCTGTAGAATGAAAATGCTGTGGGGTGCTCATATCCACAGCCTTGACATTATTTTGTAGTTCTCTGTACCTGTTCTATTTTGCAATGAAGTTTTTCAGTACTGATAGTTGGGAATTTATCTTGTACTCCTGATGGGATCCCACCAGGATCTTCTAGGATACTAGCAATTTCCCTTCTTTCCTTGAAATGTTTTCCTCAAACAACAGAGAATTGTATTTGCTTTCCCTGCCCTCAATCTTTTTGATGGCTTGTATTTGACCTGTAGCAAATTAGCTGAGATTACATGTTTTGTATTTTATCATTTATTTCCACACATGGCCTCCCAGTTCATAGCTGAGATATATAATATTTTTCAAGTGCATCATCTTTCATGTGGTTATACTGATCTCATTCCTATTTTCTTTATTTCAGTCCTCGTGGTCATTCAGCTACTGCAGACCCTGGCAACATGGGGTAATATGTTGGATCCCAGCATAAAATACTCAGTGTGCTTCACTGGCATATGTCTTCCTTAGGTTAATACAGTTACTGAAAATACTGAAAAAAGTCAGTTTTGGAGGTTACACTTAAGAAACTCCACTTATCACCTTCTACTAACATTATTTCAGACGTACCTGCTGTATTGCCCCCTTTGCTGAGCACCTTAGCCATCCTGCAAATCCTGTACTATTTAATTCTAATAGTCATTCAGATCAGTTTTGAAAACTGAGTCCCACAGAAGAGACACACATCCATCCTGTATTTCCTGTTTCTGAAAAACAGAGAAGGAAAAGCATGCCAATGAATGTGAAAAGTAGACTGAGGTCTGCCAGACATTAAGTTGAAATCAGTTGCTTGAGTGCACAGTCTTTGAAATCCTGTTAACTTTTGTCTAAATTGCTTCTATTTTATCTGTCAGTGAATTGATTCCGTAGCTTAAATTCTACTTTGTATTCTAAGATACGGGGTTTTTTTTGGTTTGTTTTTTTTTTTTTTTAGTGTTAACTGTGCTACCTTTTAATATAATGATTTCATTTTCAGCTTTTAATGAACATTCTTGTCTCCATTTTTCATATAACAGGTTGTTTACATTGCGTCTAAACTGTCATCCAGCTTTGTGAAATTCTGAATCAGGAAACTCCTTCTAGGACTCCATTGTGAAGAAAGGACACATAAAAAAGACAGGTAATAATAATTATTTCTGTTACTATTTCTTAAAAAAACACCTGTAATGTAAGTTACGTTCCAAAGTTATGGTATTCTTAACATGCATTTTTATATTGGCCCTTTTAGAGCTGGAGCCTTTTAGGTCAACTAAATAGGAAAATATTTTGGGTTCCTTATATGTTTTGTTTGCTTGGCTCAGAAGTGTGGAAACTGATGAAAGGAACAGAGATCATAATCAACATGTGGAGTCTACCATCAAGACAAAAAATATGAACAAAGAACCAAAGTCTTTGCTAAGATTAGAGCTTGACTGAAATCCAAGGCAGTCACTTATCTGTGAATTCATCTTGGCCACATACTGATTGTCATCTCATGAAGTCAAAGTAACTTATGCCGCTAATATTTGACAAGCACGCTGAGCTGCTCAACCAAAAAGAAATAATCCTCTATGAGTTTTTCTCACTCCCCTTTCTACCTCCCAGCTATCCAACAGACACTTCAGGCAGATTTAAATTTTGATATTACCTCTTAAGTAACAAATAAAGCAGGCATTTGGATGTTCAGCTCTATCACACATCTTTCTCTTGTGGGTAACCTATTTCTTTAGCAACTAACATCACCTCCACAAGACAAAAAAAGCCTCAGAACAATGTCAATTTTTAGTTTAAGCATCTGAAAGCAGCAAGTACACAGAGAAAATGGGATATGAAATTTCCCCCCTTCCACCTACTTTGTCTGGCATAATCAGGTGGAATGGTGCTTGCCAGTGACTTGCCTCAAATCTTGCAGCATATAATGATTTCTCATTGCCACTGGTGACCTTTAGAAAGTTCAAAAGAGCATTATTTCTGCAGCATCAGTCCTCTGCATGAGCCAATTCCAGATACCAACAAAAGTAAAAGTCCCTTCTTCCTCAGGAGAGGTGGTGGAGTCACTATCCCTGGAGGTGTTCAAGGAACGTGGAAGTGTGGCAGTGAGGGACGTGATTAGTAGGCATGGTGGTGATGAGCTGGACTGGATGATCTTAGAGGTCTTTTTCAATCTTAATGATTCTATGATTCTCTATTTCTCAAAATGTAACGAGGCGGCATATCTCATCATTGTTTCAGAATGGTAGTATCTCCAGTAAGCTTTGCAATAGGTAATAGAGGTGACATTGGAAAAATAAATGTATGAAATGAAAATGGATCTGGAAATTTTTCCAACTAGTTTCAGTAGCTAGAAGGATTTTACTATACAGAGTAAGCACTAAAACCCAAAACCTTCTATTGAATTCACCTACCTTCAGCATTGGTTGGATTAACAATACTTTGTGGGGGAGCTATAGCAGGGGATTGTACCCACAGGCACTGGAAAGATATCCCAGAGTTCTGTCTCTTCAAGTAAAATGCATGTTTGATAGTATCGACTGCATATATCCTCATTCATTTGGATTACAAGGCATTTAAATTCTATATGTACCAGCCTTATTTTTTTTTAGCAGCATGGATAAAGACAATTCGAGACTGTGTTTCTTCTAAAATGTAGCCATTACATCTAACGTAATAAATTTAATCTATTGTCATTGATTCTGGCTCTTTGCTACACTGGTGAAGACATTAGTCTCAAGTTCAGAAAGTTGTCTACGACTGTATAAGGAGTTTCTCTGAAACAATATTTTTTACTTTATCAGTATTACTTTTCTAGCCTCATTTCACAACTGCTATACATAAGACAGTTATATTTATAAGCAAACATACATTTTCATCTCAGATTAATACACAGAAAGGAGACAGGCAGAAGTTTCTCAGTAAAGGAGGAAAGGAGGTATTTTATTTTCTTGCAGCTTTATGTCAATGCAAATAAAAATATGAATTCAACAGGCATTGGGAGTGTACCTTCATCTTTTCACTCTCTTGTGTTCCTTCCACAGTGTCCACCATTTCCTCTGCTCTTCATCTATGCTGCAGCATTGGCTGTGTAAGACAGAAACCAATAAAAGAAATAGGAAAGGGTTCTGTTCTGAGAAGTCATGCACCTCAATGGAAGATAGAACTTTAGAAAACAATTTAGTGCTTACAAAATACTGGCAATTGTGCACAAAGTCTACAGTGCCCTCATTATGCTTCTAACAAACAGCACTGCAGTGCTTAGAGAGGAAAAAAAGGAAAATTGATGGTGTTTTTTAGAAGTCTGTATTGTAAAGTCATTAAATGTTGAATATGGAAGGAGCCTGCAGGTATTGGGAGAAAAGTGCTGTACTCAAAACCAATAGTAGAATTTTTGATATTGCATGTAGCTTCCCTGAGGAGCAGGCAGCCTTTTATATTACAGAAGGCCAGTAGGAATTGCTACATTTTTAGGGAATAAAAAACCTCCCTCATCTCACATTGATTTTTTTTTTAAATTTTTTTTTTACCATTCTTACCTAATAAACAAGGGTGATGCTTTGAAAATATCAAGGCACTCCAGACAAATTAGATTCCATGATTTTCAGGGTATGAACTATGCTGTTCTATTTTTATGGTATCTAAAAAGAGGAACCCTCTGTGTCAAAGGAATATTTATTAAGTTAACAGGCATTGATGTTTAGGTATTACAGTTTTGTTTTTTGTTTTTAAGTTCAGGGTATATGTATGGCAAGAGTTTATTATGTTAGGAGGATCTGCAGTTGAACTGATTTTTAGTTCTGAACACTTCATGAACACAGTACCACTTTCATAGATTTTGGAGTACTTAGTTGCTCTAGGATTGCTCAGTAGATCCTGCTAGACTTGGGGTCCCATAAGTAAAAGAGGGGAACAGAAATAGCAGCTGTGCTGTCTTTGCTTGTAAACTATGTTTGCTGGAGGTTCTTGTCACAATTGTGCACTGAATTTGAATGCTGAATCTAACACAGATGTTGTCTAAGGTTTGTGATCATTCCTTTTGACAGCTACATTGCAACCCTGCTTCCCAGAGAGCTAGCTGTATACTGCAGCAGGTAACTTGCCTTAAATTGTAACTTCAGCTCTTTTATATGTAAAATAAATAAGGTGATAAAAAAAATCACAGCACATTCTTATTGGTCTGAGGATAAAATATATGCTTACAAAAAGCAACAACCGTTGTGTTCTCTGCTTACTACAAGCATTTGTTTTTTAACAAACACAGCAGCAGGAAAAATCCAAGCACTATACTTTTCACTTCAGGAGGCTCCAGGAAGGTCATCACCATCCAACTCCAGTCTGAGTTCCTTCATCCAATTCAACAGGCCTGTGTGCACATTTCTTTCAGCACTTTCAGCAGATAATCTGAAGAAGGGAGAACCACAGGCATCACTGCTGTCTGTGATTTAGAGCAACACACCTGTATGCGAGAAATATACACTGAGATTAATGAGATGTAGCCATGTGTGTGAATAAAGAGTTCAAGACAGACATCTAAAAGTACCCGTCCATTTCAGCGGGCCAAGAATGTGACTGTTATATTACAAGACTAGAAGAAGGGAATTGAATGCTGTTACTTTTGCTCATTTCTATATTCATGTAAAAATGCTTAAACTTCTTCCACAAACTTTCTCCCAAAGATATCATCCTTAAGGACGCTGACTGACCAGATGGGCAATATGTTCCTCTGCGTTAGAAAATAGTTTTAGTCTTCCTTATCTGTATCTTGATTGGATTTACAAAATGAATGCAGAATGCTGAAGCATCCAGGTCATTTCTGAAATGTCCAGGGTCATTGGCTGGCAATGTTTTTGCTCCTTTTAATGCTGTTATCATCTTCAGTCCTGTCCCGTGTCTGTTTCTGCCCTGGTTGCAGTTCTGTATCCTTTCAGTGGTGTGTTAGTACAACACAAAACACTATTTAGCTGACCTTGGTGATCTTGCTTAGTACCAGAGTGTCTGAAGTGGTGATCAACTGTCTCCATTAATGCTCTGTAACTGCAATCTTCCAGGTATTATGGGATTAGCTGGGCATTCCGTTCCCTTCAGGAAGGGAAGACTCTCAGCAGTTTTTGTTATGGGAAATTGCTTGATAACTGAACTTGCTGCCTTTATTGTTTGCTAAATCTCATGGTACATGCCACCTTCAGAAGCAGGTAGCAGAAACATTTGCATCATCTTTCGGAAATTCCAAGCTAAGAGCAAAGAGCTGAACAGGGAATGCTGGGGTGCAGCGAATCATACATGACCTTGAGCTACAGCACAATTGCTGATGTATTCAAATGATATTGATGAGACTTTCACTTTAAATGAGGCCCTGGAAGTTTAGGTTTCTCTAATGGATATTTGAGGGAATTTGCCATCTTTCTCAGGGTAGCTTCCCAGAATCCTCCTGTAGGAATCTCTATGTCTAAGCCACACAAAAGGAGTTTATTTTAATATGCTCATTCAGTTATATTCTTGGCACACATACCAAACATATTTTGGTAGCTAGATGGATACCATTATGAATGTGATGATTTTACTGAATGTAATCAGTTCATACATTGCTATTAAAATTAATATTGTGCTTTAAGTAGCAGAATGAAAACATTTTTTTATGCAGAAATACTAAGTACGTTGAGTGTGTTTCATGCCTTCTGTGCTTCCTTGGCATCTGTACTAAATCCTCCTGTTTTATGTTCTAGATGCCTTTGGAGAAATAAGAAATCAGTGGTAGCTGCAAAACTAATAAGCAAGAAAATTGAGAGAGGAAAAAATCCCAGAATGTTTCCACTCAGAGAGATTCATTTTCATCCTATTTTAGATGTTCAGAACTTCAAAGTGCAAATATCGTACAGTCTGCAGTTCTAACGTAAAAATTCTAGTCTCAACTGTGGTATTTTAAGGCAGCTTTTTTCTTTCTTTTTTTTTTTTTCTTTTTTTGGCACTTGAACATACCTTCAGTGTTTAAAATCCAATAACAGGTTTGTTCAAAAGGACACAGCTGCACTCCTTACAAAGCAAACAAATGATTATAGTGGAAACTGTAGTAATGTGGGAATATCAGCTAGTAAATTTGGGCTACATTAGAAATAGGCAAGGATGCAATAAATACTTTCTGATTTATCCTTTTCCTTTGCTCCTATGCTTGTGTTGAATGTATTACAATTCTGTTTATTTTACATTTCATGCCCATTTTACTTTCAGTCTATTCCTCTTTGAATTTTTTTTCCTAAACTTTCAGGTGCCAATAAAAAGTTTCATTTTGAAGACATTTGTTGAGGTAGAGAGTTCCAGCTGAACTGCATTGCTAGTTTACTATAGTTTTGTCATCCTAGTTCTAACCCTAGGCCACTCTTAGTGGTGCTATAGTGATATGAATACTGTTAAAAAAGCTCTGATATGTAAATGGCATTTCTCAGGAAAAAGGCCATTCCAGCAGAAAACACTAATTCATCAGTTCTGAAAGACAGACAGACAGACAGACAGACAGACAGAAAGAAAGAAAGAAAGAAAGAAAGAAAGAAAGAAAGAAAGAAAGAAAGAAAGAAAGAAAGAAGGAAAGAAAGAAAAAGAAAGAGAAAGAAAGATTGAAACAGCAACAGTAACACAAAAAAAAATCCATGAAAATGGTGCAAGTTTGAAAAATTCATTAAATTACAGGCATATTTCCTATACAGTGTTACTTGGTTGAATTCTAAGGAAACAGGGCTATGAGATTCTATAGGTAGACATAAATATCAACTTTTGATTTTGGCAATGTGGAAAGTGTGGTAAGATTTCTAATAGCCAAGATTCCCACATTCTGCATTCTCCAATTATCCTTGGGCATCCAGGTGCCTCGTAATCTCCATTCAAGGCTATCTGTTGAATTCCACCCCTAGGTGGTGTTTCAGACTGGAATGCTCTGTAGTCTCCCAGGCACTTCCCTCCTGAAATCAGAGAAGCTAGTTGCCTCAAGTCATATGTCTGTACTGCCATCTAGATAGTTTAGCTTCACAGATCCTGCTGAGGCTGTGTACGTCTGCTTCTTTACATGCAAACATTTTAATTCAGCCACAGGATCCCTTCAGGAGTGCATCTTTTCTCTCCAGAAGAAAACACAGCTGTGGTTCCAAGACAGCTCCCAACCTACAATAAGGATGAGCAAATTTGATGCTTGTTTCCTTCTCTATGCAGTACTTTAGCCCCAACACAGAATGCTTTGTGCCTCACTGTGCTTTATTGCAGGGCATGTCTAGTGGCTGACATGTCCCTTCCAACCCAAGCCATTCTATGATTTTGTGTTCCCTCTTTCCCATTGGAGAAAAACAGTCCTCGTGAGGTGTAGCAAAAGTTTCACGTTGTTACTGCTAATAAAGTCATAAGAAGAATAGAGAAGCCAAAAACAAACAAACAAAATGACACACAGAATAAAGACACAGTCAGTCTCCTAAAGAAGATAAGTCTCCCTCCGTTAGTGATATATTTAACACTCTAGATGGTTAAAATTTGTGCCTGTAATCAGAAGCTCTGGACAAATCTACTACCTTGGTTGCTCCAAACTATGGATATATTGATGTCTATCCTTTATAAATGGCTATGTTTTCATGCTTTTGAGCTCTTTACCCGTGGAAATAGATAGCAGTAGTGTCTGAAAGCCCTGCAAAACTTTGGTTGAATCCTTCCATGTAGTAATGACCTCAGAAAACTATGGATCTTGTAAGAAAGAAAACATACAGGTTTTAGACATATTCAAAAATAATATTTCAAGCAAGTAAGTACAGAGATTCTTTATGTTTTATCTTATTGCAGAAATTATAATTTTATTCTTTAAGAAGAGTTCAGAAAATATTTCTTACTGACAAAATTAAGATCTGAATTATTCCAGAATATTTTTATCTGTCATGTTCCATTATATAAGAATTACTGCTGTCACTGTCATAGATAAGTTAGGCACTACTTTAGGACTGGGGGAGGTAGGAAATGAACAGTTGTTACACAGATGACAGGACGATACATATACAATTACCACCTTTAATGAACACTCCACTTTTTCAATTAATAAGTAAGATAGCATGTTCCTGTTGATTATACATTCTTTGCTTTGGATATATCTCTAATAACAAGACTACATTATGTTCAGAAACAGATGTCCATTTACAAGGAAAAACTTAAAAGGCTTAGCCAGTAAATCATATCTAATCAAGTACAGCCACTCAAAATGTGAGTGCCCTCAAAATGTTTTTTGTATACACATATTTCACCCTTTTTCATTGCTTTACACCATAGAGAGGTTGTATGGGCATTTCTCAGCCAGTCCTTGAGTCTAGATCATGACAGATCAGCTTTATTATAATGAAGAGTCTTAATATTAAGAAATATTTTTGAAGAGTTTCAAAACTTCAAGTTCTGTGGAATACATTAAGAATGAATTATGTTTATTTTTCTGATAATAGAACTAAATGAAGCTATAGATATATGTTAACTATATAAAGCTAGGATGTTCAAGCTTTAATGACAAAAGTCAGCTATTTAAAATAAACAATAAGCTTATTTTTCAAGGTCCTAAAACCTCACAATTTTCTTAGATCTCACTGGTAACCAATTTAATCAAAAATATATCCTACAGTGTGGCAGGGGAACTGACAGGTTACAAGCTGAACTAATGGTTAAGCAACAGGTGAGAAAGTGTGGCTAACCCAGGGAGCTCAGGTGCAAGCAAAGCACCCGAGTGACTGGAAGGGGTGTAGCCAGGATCCACCTCCCTCATCCTCATTTAAAGGTTAGCTGCCAAAGAAGCAGCTTTGGGTAAAGATTGTGTTCTTGGGCTATCAGCAGCTGTTGAAAGGGTAGGTGACTTTTCTTCTTTGTAATCTTCCATTGCTCTGTTGTGGTTATATCCCAGTAGAAGGCACTGTTATTGCCTTTCTTTTTGTTGCACGAGTGTGATGTGGTAGTCGTTCACTGATGTATTTGGACACTTCTGTTTGCACAAGTCTTAGCAGATTCTGTGAGAGTACTACCAATAAGGCACAGAACTCCGAAGCTAATAATGCTCCACATCCAGTTGCAGGTGCCTAATTTAGCAGTTACAGTGAATGTGCTAAAGGTTGGGCATTTTTGAAAATCAAGTCAGATAAGTGCCTGACTGTTGCATACAGTAGTAATTGTCCTGCCATGAAAGCTTCACTGACTTAGGTGAAGTTATGATTCCAGGAAATGCATTTGCTACTAATTGAACTCTTAGTCAAAAGTGCTATTCGTTCTGTCCTAGTTGTCATGTCACTGAGACTAAGCCTTTACTTCACAGAAGAAAAACTCTCCTGTTGGTAGGGATATCTTGTCATGGAAGCATTTGTTGATGGTAAGCATAACTTTTACACAGAAATTCTGGTGCAGCAAGCAACTGAATTATTATGGGTGACTGCTTCATAGCAATTTGTTTTACTCATTAAAATCTGAGTTGCAAATTAGTATGTCAGATCAAATCCTAGGTATCTTTTACCTACCACTATTATCAAAGCAAACACTTTTTCCTCCTTCTTTGAATGAGGATGCCATGTTGTCTCCTGAAGTTCCAATTTCTGGTGCCCTCTGTTTCCTGAAGTTACATCTAGCAAGGTCTGGGACAGAAAGTACTCTCTGGTGTTAAATGAAATAGAAGTTGTTTGTTTAATTTACACATTTTCCTCATCCTCAAATAGGATCTTATTAGCATTCTGAGGCAGCTTAGTCTTAAATGTATAGGATCTTAAATAGTAGCTATTCCAATATTTAAAGAATTAACAATTAAAAAATCAGTTTCATTAGTTTTGGAAGACTTCCATGGTCTCTTTAGATAACCATATCTAGTAACAGTGGCAACCAGTTTGGCAGGAAGAACACTCAAAAACAACAACAACAACAACAACAAAAAAAAACCCTGCAAAATACTCTTGAAATCTAAAGGAGAAATTTGTATACGTTAAGTTCTTTCAGATGCACCTAAAGAGCCACTAAAAGTCTTTGGCTATTACTTTCAGTTAAAATCGTTTTATAAAAAAATTCTTCAATGATATAATAAAAGTATTTTACTGAAAAAGATCATTCTCTCATACACTGGAATTCTGTTAGGTACATGACAAACCAGTACAAAGTAAAACACCATTTGTGAAATTAATACATTCAGATACAGTGATTAAGAAATCATTTCCAGTGCGAAAAAAAAAAAAAGTATAGAATTGTTATTATTTGGGTTGAAAGGGGCATTTAAAGATCATCTAGTCCAACTCCTCTGCAGTGAAAAGATGCATCTGTGTCTGACCCAGGTTGGTCAGAACTCCAGCCTGATCTTGAATGTCTTCCACTGCCCGTGCAATTTCTTCTTGCACTCCAGTTCCACCAGTGTGTTCTGGTTCAGCCATGGTGGTCTTTTGCCTTTGTTTCCTGACTTCCTACAGCTGGGAATGGAGAGCCCTTATGCCTGAAAGAAAGCTTCCTTAAAGTTCTGTCAGCTCAACTCTACTCCCTTGTCCTTGAGGACGGATTCACAGGGGACTTTGTTGACTAACTCCCTGAAGAACTGGCTCATTGTCATAAGATTTCAGATTTGCTGCAATATTGCCAACACAACTCGGGATACCAGTACCTGCTAGTACCCTGTCCCTCTAACCTACCAATCCCATCCAACATCTTGTTGTGGACAGGATCTCTATTATCTCCCCGTTTAAACCTGTTGTTAAGCCCTGCCAATGAGCTCTACTAGTTTTTTCCCTACAGACCCTATTCCCACTTAGAGGGAAAGTGAAACCTATCTATCTGATGCTGATAAACCCAGTGCCATGTAGGTCTTTTCATTGTCAAAATTACCAGTGTTTGACCAGTTGTACCATGAAGACAAGTGTTTGCAGATAGGACCTTTCTTTTTTTTTCCACTGTCCTTACCCAGTACAAGATTCTGAGAAGATGACCAGTGCATTTGACAATTTTAGAGGCTACCATTTGTTCAAACTATATGCTGAAAAAATTCTTCAGACTTCCACACTCTGGAGAGTGTAAATGGGTAGGAGTGAGCAAGTGGGTGGAAAAGAAAGCTTGGTAAGGATCTTTCATTCCTCCTCCAAATTCCACAGGATATGCTGTATTTGTGAAGGAGGCATTAATGTTTTTGATAGCCTTTAATAATGATATGTTTTCATTACTCATTAAGATAAAGTCTGCTTCTCTTTACTGTAAGCTGTCCTAATCATTCATAACTTGTTTTCTCAAGGCTATAGTGCTTATTTTTATGGGGAAAACGAAGAAAGGAAAAGAGGGAATGGAATGTTAAGAGTTGTGTATGTTTATCATGTCTCTCTATTGTGGACGTTAGATAGAACTGAACAGTATGTGTATTTTTCATATTTGTAGCACTAAAATGTTTTTCTTTCAAAAATTTCTGGGCAGAGTAGTTCTTTGTTGTTTCCCTCTTTACAATGCCAAAACAGTGTTTTTTTTTGTTTGTTTGTTTTTTCTACCATGCACTTTCTTATTAAAAATGCTAAGTAACCCAGCACATTTTAGAAGGCCTTATGTAACCAGATATGTCCTTAAGAGTGATTATAGAAAGGGAGAAAAAAATAGAGTATGGTCAGACTTGATGCATTTTATATTTTAATATTCTACAAGATATACAGTGACCACTCACAGGTATAGCAGAACCATATGTTTGAAAGACTTTGACATTATACCTGGGTTCATATTATTTCCAAGCAAAATGATTTCATGAGGGAAAGGGAATATTTTAGATATTCCTATTGGAATGATCTTGTGAATCTTTTCCCCATTTTAGTGGTAGTTGTTGTTTTTCTTGGCCTGTGTGTGCCTGTGAAAAAAATCTGTCATTTCCTGATGTGTGTGGGATACAAAGTGACAGAACAGAGTTAGACAAGTCAGGTAGCAGCAAAAAAAGAAAAAGTAAGTTTTTGCCATATTTCTCCTAGATATCCCTAGAGTTGGGAGGAAAAAGCTGCTTAAAAATTAATCAAGTTTCTGTAACTTCATTCTGTGTGGGGAAATGAGTTTTTTGCAATGTTTCTCTGTAACAGTAATATATTTCAATGCTTATAATTAAGTTTCATTTTTTTATTATTATGAATTTTGAGCAACCTGTTGTTCAGTGTGGTACCTTGTATTCTAGCATTTAGATGACTTTTTTTTTTATTATTTTAACCAGTAAAATGCAAGAGGAACAACCATGGGAATAATATTGATATCACTTTGAATGTAGGAAGTAGTACTTCAGTTATTCTCTTGGAACTGTCACCCACAGCTGTTCCTTAGAGACAATTCCCTCCCACCCCTGCATCCAGGCCATTTCAGCTACTCGTTAGTCTATCTTTGCACTAACCATTGAACTATTTGTGTGTGGCCAGTTCTTTCTATTGCCTTACCCCATTATTCCACCCCGTTCCTCCCCAGATCACCTAAAGACGTCCCATTTCCCACTCGCAGTTCCTCTCCTAAACATCCCATAATAAGCCATGTGCAATCCAAAAATGTTCTTTCACTGCATGTCATAATTTGTGCTGCACTTCAAGGCAGCAGCTGAAAGGTGCTTTGGAAAGCCTCTTCTAAGGGCTTGCTGTTGGTGTCACACCTGGACACAGGCTGAGGCTATCATTGTCTTTTCAGTCAAGAAATTACTGCACAAAAGCACTGTTCTGTCCTGGCCAGACTCCAAAAGGAATGGAAGTAAAGAAGTATTATTTGTGTGCAAGAAGTGTCATCAGAGTACAGTTAAGGGCCCTAAACAAAACTGTTTCTTATTCTTTGCAAAACGTGGCATCATACATCAAAGTGCAAAGGCAATTCCACTGAAAACCTTGCAAATAAGAGAAGATTGAGATCAGTGCCTTCTGAAGAGAACCTGTAAGACATGACAACTTTGTTGTTGTTGTTGGTTTTTTTTTTCCTTTAAACAATAGATTTGGAGGTGCTTTGATACAATAGAGGAATAGAGGAGAGCAGTTAAGTGCAAAACTAGCTGTACTTTTTAAAGTGCAAGTGAAAAATAACCATTTCTCTGCTATACTGAAGTTCAGTACACGTGTAGAACCTTTTGTTGTCTATGGCAGTAGAAGACCTGTGTAAATATTGTCTTACAAGTTTTAAAATAGCTTACATTTCCTTCTCTGAAAAAAGAGAAAATTTCATCATCTGAAACTTGAGTTTTGCTTCAAATGTTTAGTGTTTTTTGTTTGTTCAACTTACTGTTTGAATAGAAATCTGAACCACAAATCTTATGCAATTAGGCTTAGACCAATTTAAATATACTCATATTGCCTTTTATTAGGTAATCAGAAGTTTCTAGGCAGATTTTCTGTATTAATTACATTCTATCCCTTTTTGTCTTTTATTTTTATTTTTTGTAAAATAATTACTTTTCCTCTCCTTCTAGCTTTTCATGCTTTTCATTCAGTTTCAAGCTTTTCCATCATTAGCACCACATTTAAATGATGAAGTGATTATCTTAATAAGTATCTAATGTTAGATTCGGTCCATCTGATTTATCTGTAATCCAAGGTGATGCTTTTTTCTGATGGAATAGTAATATACTGTCAATCCCTCCAAAGCCTATAGAAAATCCTGAAGTAAAACAAAACTTGCACATAGATGCACTGTGGAAGTTTTGTTTTTACAGCTGAGTGAAATAAAGAATATGATATAATTAGTATTTTCCTTCTTACAACTTGAAGTATTATGTATGTTACTGGATGTGTCTTTGATGAGTTTTCTTGCATGCTGAAAACTTTAAGTTCCAACCTCCAAAAAGAAATTTCGGCGTATAATATAATCAAGATAAATATAGATTTTGTTCAGGCATGATCATTTGGAGCTGACCTTCTTGTTCAGCTTGTGACAAACCAAAACATATTTTCCCTCTGGGCAACAATATGACCCTAGATATTATGTGGAGAATAAAAGAGATTCTTGTTTTCAGTTTGTCAAATATGTTATATGAATGAATTGAGTATTAACATATTCCTCAGAGTCTGAGGGTCAGCATGAAAAAGATAAGGGTAATTCCAAACACGCTTACTTTCAGTTATCGTGGTTTGCCCAAAGAACTTAGTAGCAAAAGCCATGCAGTACTCTTCTACACACAGTGCAGTTGAAGAAGCACTACGCATCAAATGATCATTCTGGTAGGGATATAGTCCCCATTAAAATGGCCTGCTGTGATGCTATACAAACACTAAAAGCAATACAGGAGCTCGTTCTTCCCACCCCACCCCTGCCCCCCCCAACAGCAAATAGTGTCTAATTTAGCATAGTTCTAGCAGCAGAAATGGTGAACTCTCTTAGTGTAAAGACCTCATCTTTGTGATGGCTCCCAGGCCAAGCCTAAAATCCTGGTAGAGCAAGCAACTGTTCTCAGCCCATAATACAGTGGAATTTTTTTGGGACCCCACTAAGCTGTTAATAACAAAGCTTCAAATTAGAAGATAGAATAAATGATAAATACTTGCAGGAAATCAGTATAATTTTACTGTAGTCTCTTTATAACCCTTATTTAGACACAGTAACTATGTTAGCAATTGTGAAAGCACATCTAGAAGTTCAACTATTGTAAAAGCTGTCTTGAACTGTTTAAATCTTGAGTTTGCTAACAAGTTCCTATAGGAAGATAGAGGGGATGGTCATTTCTCTTTTCTAATTTATACTGATTAAAAAGAAATATGTTTGTATCACTTAACTCATACTTGGAACATTTTCTTTGTTACTAAGAGGAAAAAAAAAAAGCTGCAACTGTTTATAATTAAAATAGGAAATGGGCATTCTCCAAATTTGAAGACTGACCTTTGGGGTAGATATTTCCTTTAAAAATACTATATCTGCCTAAAGTGTGTGTGTATGCACACATGATCATATTAGAAAATAATCATTTAAATTAAGATTTTCATTCTTCCTGTTACGTTTCTGATAGCAGTTTTAGGAATTAGAGAACTTATAACCTAATTTCTAAATGTTTCTCCTGGTGTTTTTGGAAAATATAATTAATTTTTCATAGAAATCTTCATCTCTCCTCCAGGATTTCTCTTCCAAAGAAATCTAATTCTAGAGAAAAAAGAATGAAATTCACAGACTTCATGTCCCAGAACCAACAAAAGAAACAATCTAAAGCTCTGAAGCCTTGAAAGATAAATAGAATGAAATACATATTGTTGATAATATAGCGCAAACATGAAAAGAGGAAAAGATTGGGTTCCAATCAAAAAAAGGCTGCTCCATTTAACTGATGGTCATCTGTGCAAACTATACTTCATTATTCCCTGTGAAAGCCTCCATTGATTAAATATTGGTTGGAGCCTTCAGCATGGGCTCAGCAACACTGTTGTGGAATGATACATGTAAAGAATGTAAAAGTTAATTCAATACAAAGCCATTGAAGGACTAATTTTTAAAATTCCTCAAGGCAATAAGATGGTTGCTGATTTCACAATGGATTGTCCCATGCTCATGCACTAAACAAAGATTACTCAGTCAGATAGAGGCCTCAGGTCAGTCCATGTAACAACAACTGAATAAAATTCCATATGTAAAACAATATATCAAGATAGATTCTTCAGATCTATTACGGCAATTAAACTCTTTCTTGAAGTTCTGCTAGCTTAACAATTTTGCCATTCCTTGTTTCTTTAACTGTAGTGCACAAATGCTACCTATTATTATTCCACTGTTCTTTCTTTTTTTTCTGGGTCATGCATTTCGTTATTTCCCAGCATTTTAGCTTATTTCTGCCTGCTGTACTTATGTAAAGAAATAAAAGTTGTGCCATGCATCAAGGGCAGATCTGAGTGCATCCCTTCTCTAGTTATGACTAGAGGATTCCCATAATCAAAATGCTTGTGGCTGTTTTAGCGTCTGCTTCCATCTCAGCTCCTACACAAGGGCAAAGTAAATCATATTATACAGGAGCAACAAAATAAATTCTTTGAGTTAAGGGCATATGACTTTTACCAGAAGTATAGCCTGAAGCAGAATAATGTTCACAAGTTCCTGGAACATGCAGGATTTAAAAGAGACAAAGCAGGCAAGAAGAAAAACAACAGTGTCAACGAAAGGAACGCCTTCAGGGAAAACAGGAGAGTTTGTGTGTCTTCCAGTTTCAGAGTGGGTTTGAGCATGTGGACCAGTAGCGTGAGCTGTCATGGGACCAGAGGGAGGAATCATGACTGTCAAATTTTATTTTCCCTATTGGCAAGTCTGTATTCGTAAAAGGAGAGAGCTAGAGATATCACAGCAGATCTTCCTCTGTATTCAAGAGTGCTAAATGTTATCTGTCCTGTTCTCACCATGCACTGTGCACTTGTTCTTTACTTGCATGTTTGTGGAAATCCACAGCGGTTTTGGGGCCACTAATGGGCAGAGAGTGGTTAACATGCAGAAGTAACAGCAATGTAATCTGCCTTCAGGGCAGACCAGTTTTGGAGCAGAAGCTTGCTATGCTGCTTCATGACAATACCAGTCAGCCTCAGCATAAACAGGAATGGAAATTTTATGTGTGGGAGGTGTTTAAGAGGTAGCCTGCTCTCTTCAGCCGCTGTACCTGTTCCTCTAGATAACTCTGAAGATAACAGCTAGGAAGAAAAACACAATTCTTATAATCCTGAACAAAATCTTGTAGCTTCATAAGCTAGTTGTCACATCAGTCTGCATACTGGTGCCCCTTATGCATCTACAGTTGGTTATCTCACAGGTAATTAGATCTCCATGTACACTACTATTCGCAATACATGTGATGCAGTTTTTCCTGAGGGAAACAGAGACTAACTGAAAAAAGCTGCAAGATCAGCTTATGTGTGCAAATAGAAAAAAGGTTTCTCAGGAAAGAATTAGACTTTCTACCATTAGTTTATCCTCTGCAAAGAAGTGCACCTCCTGACTCTGAGAGCTGTTAATAATAGGTAGTTTAAAAGCAACAATTAAGTCCC
This sequence comes from Callipepla californica brunnescens, assembly GCA_023055505.1. NCBI lineage: Eukaryota > Metazoa > Chordata > Aves > Galliformes > Odontophoridae > Callipepla > Callipepla californica. The sequence continues at coordinate 64,282,344 of JALIRH010000002.1, forward strand.
AAGATGCGAGTGTGTGTAATGCACTCCACATCGTTCCACTTCAAGATGCCATAAGTACTGCTGCATCTGAAACATCATCAGGAACCTCGTCTGGTCACAGTCTGGGCAGGCGTAACTGCTGTTAAATTTTGTGCAAGGGCGAGAAATTTGAGCCTTCAGGCAACTATTCCTTAAGCATGTGCTGACGCTACTGGTAAAGTTGTCAGCAGCCCAAAGAAGAAAACCAGAATGAAAATTGAGCTATATTTTACTTTGAGAGGTGGCCTTTCCTGGTTAAGTACCCAATTATACTGCAGAACAGCATGTGGGACCTTGCACTGCTGTGTCCTGTAAAGCACTCTTTCTGCAGAGTACAGTAGTCCCTACTGCTTTCACAGAATCACATGGTTGGAGAAGAACTACATCCAGCCAATATTCTCACTAAACTATGTTGCTCAGTACAACATCTAAATGTTTCTTGAATGCCTCCAAAGACGGTGACTCCACAGCCTCCCTAGGCAGCCCATTCTAGAGCCTGACCACTCTGTTGGAGAATAAATTCTCAGGCTGATATTGAGCAGAGTACTAAATCTGGTTCACACAGACAGAAGACAGAAAACGATGTTATAAGATTATTTTAAAATAAACAGGGATCTAAATAAAATACCTAAAGACATTTTCAAATTCTTTTAGAAAAGTATTACTGAATTACATACTTGTATGCATGAAAAAAACCATATTTTTCTCTTAGCACAACTCCACTGCCTGTACAGGATAATCACTACTCATGCATGTATGCACTTCCACAATGCTAATGATTTTGAAGATTATCTTGAAACCACTTCTCTCACCTGCAGAGCAAGTTTAGGGAGCTATGCCCTTCCCCCAGCCTTCTATGTTGCTTCTCATTTTTGTTTCTTCTCTCAGTTATATTACTGTGACTTTGGGCTGATTATGTGTTTTTATTATTGTCATTTGTGATATTTTCATCATAATATGTCCTTGCTAAAACAGTAAAAACAAACACTAGAGGAGTTTATTTATTTACTTTTAATCAAAGACTGCAACCATCCAATAGGAAAGAAAACACGCACACACACACAGAAGGAATTGGTAAGAAAAGATGCTGTTGCTTTTGAATCATGTTGCATACTTTGGTAAACAAAACTATATTTTTATTTCAGCATTAGTTTGATTTTTAAAAGAAGATAAAAATACAGAGCCAATTCTGCAATGGGTTGTAAAAATCCAGATGCCCCTTAATTGCTAAAATTAGAGTAAAACTCTGAAGCTATAAACAGTGTGTTTTAAGAAACAAGTAGGATGTGGACACTTTAATGTAAGCACATCAAGCTGCCGCGCAGGAAGACAAGGTAACGCAATCGTGCTGATTTTCTGCAGCAGCGTCGTTACTGCTGTCACCAAGATAGTCCCTGTGATGATTTTCTGCAGTAATTTGCTTAGAAAAAGACAGAACTTTGATTTCTTCTTCGGACACGAGCAGTTTAAATCATTTTTAATTAATTGGTTATATGTCATGTGCTACACTACTAATAGAAAATTTCATAGTTAACTACTTGATTACATATCTAATACTATGCATACAGCCATCAAGCATTTCATTAGACTTTATGCTCATCATCCAATAATTAGTTTATGGTAACAATAAATATGCTTAGATGCATTGACTTTTTGTTTTGTGATGTTTTTCCACTCATGGTACACATTTCTCTTTCATTTATTTAAAGGATAATTTTATTTCCACCCGATTTTAAAATAAGGAAAATTATTTAAATGTTAATTTCTTGTAAATGTTTTCAACTTCCTCAACCATGAATAGAAGGTAATTCCCACAAGAGATTTCTAAGTCATAATTACTGACTGCAGAGGCCTTTTAAAATTAATTGAAGTAACCAAGTGTAGAAATGTTATCATTGTTAGTCATGATATAGTATATTTAATGCACATTATGCAATCATATATTTTTATTCACTACTGAAGAAGCAAAGAGATGTTTCTTGATAATTTAACAATGTTCCCCTGTTTAAGTACTTGTCTGGACATAATGTGATAAATCATCTACTAAACTGAGCACTCTTTAGGTTCCTTGACAAACATTTGCAGCTTAATTCCTGTGTCTGGGGTACCCCACAGAGCTTTCTACTTCAACTACAGCTTCTTTATACATACCGCTTTGCCTATTGGATATGTATGAGATGCCTTCAAAGTACAAAGTAAAGCAAGAAAGGAGTGGAGAAAAAGGGAGGAAAACTCCTTCTGAGGCAAACACACCTCAGGGAAGATTATGGGTGAGACAGGAGAACGAACCAGCCCAGACCTCCTTGGCATGTTGGAGGAGAACTCACTACAGCTATGGAAAGAGGGAAGCTGGTGGATGAAAGAATGTTCATGACCTAGGTGGGACTGTGTGACCTCTTGATCAGGCTGTCCTTGCCTCAAAGGTAGGTGGAGGGTGTGAATCCCATGACAGGGGAAGCACTGGGTCACACAGAGCTGGAGCAAGTTGATCCAGACTGCAAGTTCTTAACAGTCCTGCTGCACTGGCAGAAGACCTAGGAGTTCATGGGGGGAATTTCAACTGAAAACAAATACTAATGGACAGGGAATTCATACTCAAACTACAATAAAATAAGAGTTATTCTTAGCATTTTTGCTAATATCTTAATCCACACAAACTCACAAACCATAAAAAACAAGTTATTCCCTAGAATAAAAAACTGGTTTCAGAAACTATGCCTAAGTAATAATTCACTAATATTTCAAGTTATGATCATTCATATGTCTAAGGTTCCCACCAAAGCTCATTAGATTTTAATGCCAAACTGAGACTACTGCTTTTCTCTGAATAGATATGAATTCTCATGCAGGTTTCAAAACTTTTATTAATGTAGAATGTGTAAGAGCCTAAGTTTTTGATTGTGTGATAATTTAATATCATGCTTATTAAAATAGCTGCAAGTAAAAATGCAGAGCGTTCTACCCAGAGAATAATAAGCTGTTGTAACAGGAATGATAAGTCACAGCCTGAAGCAGTGATTGAGCACCTGGTAGGAAGGCAGGACCAACCCAGGGAACTCAGGTGCATGCAATGGACCTGAGTGACTGGAAGGAGTGGAGCCAGGGTCCACCCCTTCACAGACCTCATTTAAGGGTTGGCAGTGAAGGTAAAGGTATCTTGCTGGAGATCCCTGCCTAAGGTCTTCTAAGAGTAAGTAGATTTTTTTTTTTTCTTCTTTTGTTTCTGTGCCCACAGCTGCTGTACTTGAGCTTATTCTCACTTGCTGTAGCTTAGGAATTTGTGCCCCCACTATTATTGCTGTGCTTTCCATTGCATTATAGCATTTCAGCTGTAATTAGGTATGTATTTGGGTTGGATAAATTATTATAAGAAAGGTTATGGTGAACAGTGAGGGACGAGTCACTGCGCTGAAAGTTCTTGGGTTTTTTTACATGAGCTATAGCACAACAAAAATGTAGCAACAAAAGAAGTTTACTTGTGTAAATAGTACACATGAAAAAAATATTTCAGAGGATCAAGCCTTACATTACTAACAGTAGTATTTTAGCTAAGTAATCTGCAAATTTAGAAGTTGCTAACTAAATAATTTAAAATGACTAAAGGGAAAAATAATCCAAGACAGGGAAAGACTTAAAGGAGATAAGCATTGAAGGTTATGTAGTTAACTCTTAAAATAGTTTAAAGTAAGAGACAAGTTATAAGTCTTACATTAAATAATTAATGAGCTATTTGCGTTATGCTTGTACCTTGAAGGTATGTGCTGAAATTGGAAGGGCTTAAAAGCAAGTAGAAACCCTCAGTATCAACTATATCACTAAATAGTAAGATGTTTCTCTTATTTTTTTCTCAAATGTATTGAGTTCAGTGAGAAATTTATGAACAATCGATGGTAGGTTTCTTAGTACCTACCAGGAGTGAATACAGTACCCATTCTATCTGTACTGTATTTTTCATTTTTGTCCAGAACCTGCAAAAACGAAGAACCTTTCCTTAAATGTTAGTGACTATCACTATTATTTGTTCCTTGTATGATAATAAACTCGGGAAATCTCTATCCAGACTGTCACCGAAGTTTATAAGTATAAGAAAAATGTTTCATAATTTAAAAAACAAACAAACCAAGAACAAAAAGTAACCTAGACTATAGCCTGGTTATTCAGAACTCTCAAGTGGCTTCTGTCTGCACTGCATATCTCATGTGGATTTCCCCATTGGGCTCTAAGGACTTTCCCTATGTTCCTCAGAAAGCCAGCTGCTGAAGAGTCTGGGATTGCTAAGATTTTTCCAGTATTTTTTTCTTCGTTATTTTGGCTGGAGAAAAAGAGTGCATTTGACAGTGGCAAAGCTAGTATCACTTAACACCTTCTGTTGCCTCTCTCCATTGTTTCCTGAGCAGAACAGATGTATTTTTAGATATTATAAAAAAAATATATATATATATATATATCTGAAAATGAAGTGTAAGCATGTCAAGAGTCCTCATAATAAAATCAACCTAAGCTATTGTAAGAAGGAAAAGAAAAAATGAAAAACTATATACTGACTCAAAAAATGAAAAATAAAAAACTTTTTTTTTGTGTAGCTTGAGATAAATGCAGTTAGGCAAATAATCTTGGACTGGTGCATACTTATTTCTGTGCCCATTTTAAGTATATTCTCCTTGACTGCCATCAGTCAGAGACATGCTGTATTTGTTTCAAGATTTTTGGATACATCTCTGATTGATACTGCTGACACAGTCTTTAAAAAAAAAAAAACAACACTCATTTTTCATTTTTTTTGGCTATTTCCAACTAGCAATTGACAGCACTTTGGGACAGATCCAGAATTTTTTAGAGCCATGAATTATCCATCTCCCTGCTCAGTTAATACCTTGTTCCCTTTCTCCTTTCCTCTACCAATTCATATGCAGATTGCTCTCTGAGCCTGGGTTAACTTCAGCACAGCATAAGCAGCACCATGGAGTGGCCTGTTCATGGCTGTCCCCAGAAAACATTTGGAATAAGAATCTTCTAGTATCTACTTTAGTATGCTCACTCTTCAGTTTATGAAGCCCTAGAAAATCTCCAGACACAGGAACGAGATGCAGAATCAAAAAATCATTTAGGTTGGAAAAGGCCTCTGAGGTTATCTGGTCAGTCATCTACTCATCACCTCTGTGTCCACTGACCATGTCCCTTAGTGCTACCTCTATACATTTCTTAAGCACCTTTAAGAGCAGTGACTCCACTACCCCCCTGGACAGCCTGTTCAAGTGCATCACCAATTTTTTTTTAAGAAGGATTTTTTCCCAAAATCTAGCCTGAACCTTTCCTGGTGAAACTTAAAAATGTTTCCTTTTGCCCTACTGCTGGTTACATGTGAAAAGAGCCCAGTCCCCACCTCACTACAAACTCCTGTAAGGCAGTTGTAGAGAGTGATGAGGTCTCCCCTGAGCCTTCTCTTCTCCACACTGAACAATCACAGTTCCCTCACCTGCTTCCAATAAGACACATAGTCCAGACCTTTCACCAGCTTAGTTGACTTTGTTTTAACATACTCCAGGGCCTCCAGAGACAAAGGGAGAATGCATGTGGGTTTTCTTTACCCAACCAGTTCACTGCAGCTGAAGAAGAGCCAAAGGGCAAGGGGAAGTAGACATAAGGTTCTCTAAGCGGAGCAATCTGGTCATGGAGAGTGGAGATGAGTGACTCTGCCCAGTAGCCCTGGGAGATGCTGTGGACAGAACTTCAGACAGCTGAATTTGAAAGATTTTCATAGCTGAAGACTTTAGAGCACTTTTGAACAACTTATGTATAATCCTAGCCTACAGCATTTTTAGTGACAGAAATCCTGTTCCTATGTTGTGAACTTTTCTTTAAGAACCTTTGGAATTCAATATTACCATCTGTTTACTGTTGTTAACAGACCTACTGAGTCTTGTGTGCCTCCACATGGGATACTTTCTCAAACTCACTGAGGCAAGTTGCAGGTTGATACACTTCAAGTGCCAAGTGTCAGCCTTTAATTAATTCAACCTGCAGTTGAGGTGTTAAAGTAGGATTCAGTGAATACCTATACGTGTGGAGCAGGAAAGCTGGTGGATGCCTTCCTTGGAAAACTGAGCAGCCATATGGGGAGTAGTTTGGTAGGTGGCTGGTATCATGAATTGCTACAGGTGTGGGATGTATATGTGTGTGGGAATAAATCTTTGCTAGGTTTGCTTAGTATCTGTAGGATGAAGATAACTTGGAAGATAACTTCAGAGCTTTGGGCACTGGAAAAATCTGCTGGAGGGACTGAGTGCCTCATTTGTTCACTTTGGCTTCTGGAGAACTTGGAGGCGGTGAGAGAATTGGTTTTGTACCCCATGCGGTACTGCTGCCATGTTCACAGAGACTGCTATTGCTTCATGCTGCTCCTTCACAGCTTGGATTCACAAGAGAAGCACCAGCTTTGGAAAGACATCAGTGAGAAAGCAATTCTGCAGGAAAGTGTATGATTTTAAGATGTATGGCAGGATATGTCTGTTGCTTGTGCAGCATAGCTGTAATAGAGCAGTTCTGCCAGTTCCTTTTGCTGCAAAAAGAAAGGAGTCTGGGAGTCTTGCTGGCACTGGCTCCTCTCTGAAGGCATAAAATGATGTTGCTTTTGCTGCACAGAGGTGAATGCAGATCACAATTCTTGGCCTTTCTCCTGAATCTTTATAAACCACATCTGAATGTGAATTTTTATTTTGCTTCAGGGAAAAAAGTGATGTTCCTTCATTTTGAAGCCAGGACATAAGTTTCCTTATGTGTCAGCTTTTGTTTCTGGATGAATTAAGATAATGGTTTAATATATTACACCATTATTTCTTTTTTCCCCCTATCCTTGAGGGCTCCAAACCAGAGCAAACAACTTGACAGATAGTTTTCTGTTCCTACTCAGTTAAGAATCTTCCTGTAATAAATAATATCATAGAATCATGGCATTATAGAATTGCTTGGGTTGGAAGGGACCTCAAAGAGCATCTAGTTTCGGTGGCTCTGCTACAGGCAAGTTTGCCAGCCACGAGATCAAGCACTAGGTCAGGCTGTCCAGTGCCCCATCCAATCTGGACTATAAAACCTCCAGGGATGCGATATCCGCTGCTTCTCTGGGCAGCTTTTGCCTGTGCTTCACTGTTCTCTCTGTTTAAAACTTACTCCTATCTTCCAATCTAAATCATATCTCTTTTAGTTTAAAACCATTCCCCCTTATCCTATCACTGCCTGTTCATGTAAAAAGTTGTTCTCCCTCCATTTTATAATCTCCCTTTATGTGCTGGAAAGCCATAATGAGGTCTCCCAGAGCCATCTCTTTTCCAGATGGAGCAAGTGCAGCTCCTTCAGCCTCTCTTCATAGAAGTGCTCCAGCCCTCTTATCCTTGTAGCTCTCCTCTGAATCCTCTCTAAAAGCTCCAAATCTTTCCTGTCTTGGTATCCCAAGACCTGTATTCAGTACTTCAGATGAGGCCTCATGAGGGCAGAGCAGAGGGGGACAATCACTTCCTTCTCCCTGCTTGCAGCCCCTCTTAATGATGCAGCCCAGGATACTGCTGGCTCATGTCTGGCTTTTCTTCCATTAGGACCTCCAAGTCCTTTTCAGAAGGGCTACACTCAAGGAGTTCTCCCAGTCTGTATGCATAGCTGGGATTGCCTTGACCCAAGTACAAATCATGCACTTGGCTTTGTTCAACTTTAATAGGTTCAGGGCCCAACTTTTGAGTTTATCAAAGTCCTTTTGGATGGGATCCCTTTCTTCTGTCATATTAACCACACCACTCAGCTTGGTGTCATTAGCAAATTTGCTGATGGTGCACACAATCCCATCACCTGTGTCACTGACGAGGATGTTAAAGAGTACTGGTCTTGTGATGGACCGCTGGGGGACACCACTTGACACCAACCTCTACCTGGACATAGAGCCATTGATGGCAATCCTTTGGCTGTAACTTTCTAGCCAATTCCTTATCCACTGAATAGTTCATTCTTCAAACCCATATCTCTCCAATTTTGAGATAAGGATGTGGTATGGGACTTTGCTACCTTGACTAGTTTGCAAGTTTATATTAAGTCTTTGAAATTAGAACACTCATATTTGATTGACCTGGAGTGGCAAGCAGTAATGATTACCACTGAAAATTCAGGGCTAAAGGCATGAACTTAGGTCTTTGAGACAGAAACAGTTTAGATCATCGCATGTACTTCCAGGATTCCTCCAGTTCTGTAGTAACTATCCAGTCATCCCCCTACATGGTACTCAAGGAACTTCAAGCATTTGCTCTAAAGTCCTGGAATCTCACCTGTAGCGGCTTGGCAGAGCTGTATAGATGCATACTGAAGTATAAATAGAGGTTCATTTGCATGGTTTTCATCTTTTAGAGAAGCTTGTGTTTGAATTTACGTGAATTTTGCAAGGATAACGCAAATAGATTAGAGCTTTTCAATTTTTTTCTATTTTTTCCCCACAAAATATATTTTTTTCTCCTACTTATTACTAGGTATTTTTCTCTTTCTATACTGCATCCAATTTCAATGACCAAGTAGGTCTTCTAATTTATAATTCAAACCAAACAGTGATGTTTAATGTCAGACTGTAAGCAGTATGGTTGCAATTCAGTGCTTACAAACATACACTCTCGACTAAAGAATTTTCTCTCATATTAGGTAGAGATGTTACAGAAAAATATTCCTAGATTTTTCAAGAAACTGAAATGTAGCCTTCATTGCTCATTACAAATGATTGTATTGTAACTGGACCTGTATTTATTTATTGTTGTGAGGGTCGGTACTTGAGTCACAAACTATATTGTTTACAGTGAGAGGTAAGGGTTCTTACTGTCTCTATGGTCTCAGCTGGCCTGCTGTGCTCTCATCCTTCTGTCATTTCAATAGCAATGTGAAATGCTTGTTTAAATTTTTACTTCTCTCGTGTGATAAAAGGCTGTAATAGCTCATTTTCCATCATATTTTCTGTTGTGCCAAATTAGACATAATTTATCTGTAGGTGTTATTTCCAGATGGGATGGCTCAACCCTACAGATCAAGTGTGAAATGTAACAGAATTTTAAAAAAGAAAAAATGACTTAACCAGTCCTCTAGAAACTGTAAGATTTTCCTGCCATTAAAAGACAACAAAACCAGCAAAATTAAGAGTCTGGATTAATTTCATTGCAATTCTTTTTACATGGATTAAATGCTGCTCTTTTGAAAAGTGTAACCAAGTTCTTCAAGCATGAAATTACTTTGACCCTATTAGATGAGCTCTATTTCTGTAGGCAGATATCACTTTTCTCAGTTATCTGAGTTCAGTGGAAATAATTTCTTGTTGTTACAGAGCTACCCTAACAAGTGTGTATCTGCTTTCCCAGTATTTGCAAAGTCCCTTCTCACCCCTTCCTCTCTCCAGACCTGAAGCAATAGAGCTGGATTAAATAAGAGCATTGTTTGGGGAAGCTGGTCAGCTCTACTTTCTCCTCCACTGCTCGGATGTTGCTGTATTCTTGAAGGGATGAAATGTAGCTGCTCTCTAGAGTAGCAATAGTAAATATGAAAAAAGGAGGCAAAAAAGGTTTGTAAGGCAACTTTTCTGATTGCATCCTTTGACAACTTTGATAGATTTCTGTGGCATAGGCTAAAGTACTTGATTTTTATTTATTCTTCCCACTAAAATAGGAATATCTGAAGAGTTTAAGGCAAAAAATGTCTGATGTAGTTTCAAGGCTTTTCAAAAGCACTTAAAGTTGAGCTATTTTCTCTTGGCTAAATGAAACGATGTGAAATGCTTTCATGCTAATGCAACATTAATCTTCATCTTCCCTTGTAGCATGTGACCCTTGAGAAGCAAGGTGATATCTGGAGTAAAACAGGGATGGCAGATTTCCAATACATCAGACACTGACCAGACAGCAGTGCCCATTGCACACCCACAATCTTGTAATTCCTGCAGTCCTCTGGAACTCTTCACAGTCCCATCTGGGACACTGGAGACAGACCAGAGGGTAGCAATCTTGCACAGGAAATGTTCTAGTTAGGATCAAAAGGAACCACAATGACGTATCTGGCTGTGAGATTTCTGATGGAAAATCAAGACTTCAAAAGTTTTCCCAAAATGAAATGCATTTAGTAGAAACCACTTGTTGCATCAGTAAATCATTTCAGCAGAAAAACTCAGCTAGCTTGACATCGCATCTGTTACACACATTCTCTTTTTCTTTCTAACACACAAACTCAATTGTTTAAAAGGAGACAGACTGCTCATGCCACTTATTTCAGATTGGATCTAGAAGGTATTTCAGAAGAGAACTGGAAGAGCAGTGGTAACATTTGTCACTTATAACGGCCAAAATTACCCAAGTGGAAGTTGGGCATTGCTGTATGTTTTGGTTGATATTTGCACTTTGATTTGGTACGTTAGTGCAGAATACAATTTCCAGCATAGGCAGGATGGGCACTAGTTAGTGTTTACTAAGGCTGTAGGCATGAGATTCATTAAAATATTTTTTTTATCATTTTTTTCTTTTCTGTGGGTTACAAAGTATTCCCAGCTGAAAAAAGGTGTTTTTTTCTTTATCACTGAGCAATTATTTACTACTATTCATTCCAGAGGAAGCTCAATTTCCATAATTTATAATGAATATTAATAAAGCAAAAAATGTGTTAAAAATCATGTTTCTTGCTTCAGTGTTGTAACTTGTCTTGAAATAAAAATGCTTCTTAATTCTACTTTTAAGTTGCACTTTTCAGTTTACTTCTGCTTCTTTTAATGAAAGAAACATTTTTTTCTACTGTCAAAAATTGGTAGCCTTGTTAATGCAATGCAATAGTGTAAGAATGAACACTGTATTATCAATAGATGTGCTCTTTAGTAGTTGTCAGAGTTTTAGATACAGAAATAATTGCATTGTCCAAAAGCAAAAGAGTTCAATTTTCAGGGTAGGCTGTTCAGAGTCATAATAAGCAAAACCACAATTATTTGCATGAAAACTAGAAGGAGTTTGAAGTATTACCATGTTATGTTATAAGATTTTTTTCTTCTGAGAATGGTTTTTAATATAGCAAATCTAGTTGTACCCAACATATTTGAAGTGGACTGAGATAAAAACACCTTCAGATATAGTAACTAAGTATATCAAATGTAGAATTTAACACTCTCATAAGACCTTCTTATATATGACTGAGGCTATATTTATCTTCTGCTATTTTTCAAATGAAAATCATATCGGAGTTGAACTGTACATTTTCTTATCCAGTTCTCATGGAAGTAACGCTTGATTGTGACTCTGTGTCAAATCTCTCTGATGCCAAGTCATTAGCATTCAGAAAAGGAGAATTGGGTTTTGAAAATAGTTTACTTCTCTTGACAATGCAAGCTGATAAGAAACATTCTAGTAAACTCAGAAATAAATGAAGGAAGAAAGATCGGATGATGTCATCTCATCCTCAGAAGCAGCTTATTTTCACAGTATAGCCATTATCATTAAGTTACACTCAGATAAGAAGAGCTAGTAATAAAAGCATTTTAAGGTTAACTGAAGGCAATGGAGAATTTAATTTAGCTAAAGTAATATTCATTTCAATGATCTGGGAGGGAAATGATTGGGGCGAGGGGAAGCTGTGCAAAATCACCACTTTTATCTTTTTCACTGTAAAAATCACAGCGCATCAGTTTCTAGAGTGGGGTAACAGTAAGGGAAATAACAACAGAATATGTCTGTCACTTACTGAAAAAAAAGGAGTGCTTTTGTTGCATTTGCTTTGAATTGTAGAATACTGGCAAAAAAAAAAAAGGGATTGGCATTTCAGTAGACCCAAGCTTTCCAAGAGATGGCTGTTTACTCCGTCACTTTTGTTGACAGTAAAATGCACAGATGCTTACAGGAACTAATGTTTCTTCAGCAGTATATGCTGTTGGCACAATGAATGCAACATGATGAGTAAACATGGTGGCAGTCATAAGCTTCTTTATTACAGCATTTATATATTTATAGTTTCAGAACAAATGTGTATTTATATTTATAGTTCATTTTGTTGAGCAGTTTCTCTTATTTTATTTCTTTCCTTCCAATTAGTAAAGTGTGTTTCACAGTAACATAAATTTTGTTCAGACTTTACAGCTAAACTGGTGCCAGGGAGCAGTTGCTCTGTAAATACTGTTTCACATTAGATATGTAGTAGTAGTTTGTATGTTAGTAAAACACCTTGGAATAGGCAAGGTACATTTCAGATGAAATTTTCCTCATTCTGTGAAGTAACTCCAGAGAAAACAAAGACTTATCTTATGTATTATGTTCCAGGTGTTGTTTAAAATGCAGGTATTGTAATTAGTTGATCATATCAATTAATATATCGGTTTTACTTTCCTTTCCCTATGGGAAGAAGGGTTTTAGGTCTTTTTGTGTGTTTATTGCCAACTTTATAACATCTAGTATTTTTCTTATTATCAAGTTATGCAATTGCCTGAAAACATCAGCTGTTGATGGAATTGTTGGCTCTTTCAATTGGAATTCCTGTTCCTTAGATTTTGAAGGATAAGCTTGTAAATAAAGACTTTTTAAAGAAATATTAGCAAGAAAACAATGTCTCTATCTTCTTTTTGTGGAAATCATTTTGGTGAAGAGCTATGATTTTTGGACCAAGCTAGTTCCACTCAACTCCAGTTCAGGATGCGCTCAGAGATGAGCGAGAGAAAATTGAGAACTTCATCCTTTAAAATATTTGTATTCTATCTGTATTACAATAGAAGTAGTGAATTTGCAGCTGCAAGTAAGAAATATTTTGGCTTAGTATTCTGTGATGCATGTTCTGTGAAAACTAATAGTACCAGTCAGATTCAGTCAACATTTTTTTTCATGTAACACTGAAATAGCACAATCTTTCAGTGTATTTTATTTTTGAAGCATGCAATTATTTTGAAGGAAGATGTTACATAAAAGCAAACAAAATACACCCAGTTCTGCACCTCAGTCTCAGCTGTCCCCTGAAATTTTTATTGCTGCCAGTGGTGAGTTATTTTGTGAAGCTCATACCCATATGTAGTGGGTAAGGTGCATTATCATACATTCCTTCAGTCCAGCAGCTCTGATCGTTCATCATCCTTTTTCATTTATTCCAACTATAGTTACTCCCAAACTGCTGCGAGCAGAAAATTTTTTTTCTGTTTCTTTCTGTGAAAAAGTGTGATTCTTTCATGACTTTTCTAGAAGTTCTTATTTGTCAACTAAAGCTAAATGGTACTATATGTGACTCACGTGTTTACAGCTGAAGAGCTACAAAGAATTGAGATCTGACCTGAGGCAACACCATTGTACAAATATAATTTTGGGACAAGTCTAACTTCTCCTTTAATGTGACCAGACAGTTTGATGAAAAAGATCTAAACTGACTCAATAAGGTCTGGGAGTATCTAGTTTTTCACACAGATACAGAGGTGTCACCTCAAACAACATAAGCCAGCAAGGCACTCCAGGACTATGACTTGCTAAATTTGTATTGCTATGGTATTCTTTTGGGTTAAATTCAAACTCTTAACTAAGGTAAGGAAATTTTACCTCTCACTTTCAGAGGATAATTATCTAAATATCTTTTTATTATCTAAATATGCTTTTTATTTTTAAGAAACATTATATCTTCAACGCTATCTTCTTCAAGCAGATTTTCCCAATTTTTAAGCTATTAGATGGTCTGTTACATTCTATCATTCCTGATTTATGTTATTTCTTTCTGTATTTGTTTAAACCAGAGTAGCATGAAGTGGAAATACATTCTGATTTGAGGAACATCCAAGAAGAAATAAAATTCAAAATAGATAAACAAGAAATTGATGGAAGAAATGCAGCCGCATCTTTCTACTACATATGGAGATCGTACAAAACATTTCAGATTAAAATCTACTGTTTGAATTGCCTGATACATTTAAAAATGAACTGGCAAGCAACATACTATATTTGTCGAGGCAGAACAACAAAAACTGCATTAAAATTTATCATTTTTAATTCTGCAATGGGTTAATGACAACAGCATCATGATGTATTATCTTTTGGTTTCTGTTTCTTTGCTAAAATCGGGTGATTTTCACTACCACCTTTCATTTGTAAACAGCAGCTGTATAGGATCTGTACAAGTCGTGGAACTCTGCCACCTCCTCCAGCCCTGGCTCAGATATAGTGCTGTTCCAACACCTCAGATCACAGTGTAGGAGGACTACAAGAGGAGCTAGGAAGGTGGTCTCCATCCACTTGTCTGGGAGCTTCAGGTAAATTGGTGTGTGCTATGCTGCAACTGTGCCTGGGCATTTCCTGCTGTCTCTGAGTTGGTGACATGAATTCCTGGCTCGAGCTGAGGCCTGCCTCTTAACTCTACAGGCTTGTGAGGCCTTTGTTTGCGTAGATGAACCTGATCACTGCTTTTGTACATGATCTTCATTTTTGTTTAGTTTAACACTGCATCTCTTGTAAATGAGGTGATCGTGCCAGCCACCTTGTTGTCATCTTCTAGCTCACCTTCTGTTTGGGCAGCACTGCTTCTGAAGTAAGAGCCAGCTGGTGAGTCCATTGTGTTACATGAGAAGTTAGGACTGGGGGTTTAATTAGGATTGATGCAGTAGGACATTAGTCTATATTTCTTAGTGCTGGAAGATAGAAGTCTGAAATTTGGGGTAATTTGAGAAAGATTATGTTAGAAGTTAGGGGGAAATTCTTCACTCAAAGGGTGGTGAGTTGCAGACATGGGCTGCCCAGAGAAGCTGTGGGTGCCCCAGCACCCAGAGTGCTTAAGGCCAGGTTGGATGGGGCCCTGGGCAGCCTGAGCTGGAGGGTGGCAGCCCTGCCCATGGCAAGGGGTTGGGAGTGGATGTGTTTTAAGGACTCTACTAGCCCAAGGCATTCTGTGATTCTATGAAATCAGTTCTGTTCTTCACCTCAAAAAATAAAGCAGAACTGGCAAAGGATTGCAGATTATCAAAGGTATGAAACAGCTTTTATACAAAAAAAAAAAAAAAAAAAGAAGAAAAGACTAAAAGTGCCAGGACTCTTCAGCCTGCAAAGGTGATGACTGACATGATACAAGCCTCCAAGTTGTAAATGTCTTGTGCTGATACAAAAGAAAGGACTTGGTTCTTACCACAACATGTCACTGAGCTATGGAATTACTTGTCAGTAGTCTGCGGACTCTAAAAGTTTATATGTATTCAAAAGAAATCAAGGGATTAAAAATTAGATAAAGAACTCTACCAAGACGTCTCCTTACTTCCAAGATATTTTCTTCAGTGATAAAACTCATCCACAAATCACCAGATGTTTGAAGCATCATTATACTCTTGTTCTGTTCTCATATACTTTCCTTGGCATCCGCTAAGCTCCTGCCAGACAGGATGCTGGGCTAGACGGATGTCTGCTCTGACCTGATACAATTGTTCTAGTGTTCTTAGCACCACTGGCTGACACTAAGGAGTCATTTGGGCTGTCAGGATTTGTCTATGGAACAAGAACTTTGTGTTTTGAATCTCTAGGGGGGGAAAAAACGAAATGTCATTTCCTGCAAAAGATTCTGTCTAGTTTCTTCATTTCTGCAGTGCCTGAAGGATAAGAGCATAAAATCTATTATTATTATTATTTTTTTTAACTCTTACCAACATATTTTGGCTTTCAATGACAGTTTAAAGTGGATATTTGTGATGCTTTAACTTTTGATAAGAAGTAGTACTATGAGGATACATATGCTTGTGCAAAGACATTTACAAAGTTTCTCATCAATATTCTCAAATCTGTCCATGATGCGGGCTTTTTGTAGTATCTAAGTTCTGGAAAATGTTTTCAGTGTAATTTTTTTTAATCTGAGAGGGAGCACGTGTTCTCTTCCCCTTCTTCTGTCTTCCTGTACTTCATTGGGCAGGCTAAAGCAAAACATAAAAATGGCATGTTTGCCAATTAGTCCTTTCCAACTGTCTGTACCCAAGGAAAAAATAGAAGGGTGTCTGTAGAAAAGTGAAGATGAAACTGCCATTCTCGTCATCTCAACTTCATTTGTTCTCTGAGTAGATTAGAATACAAATTCATATCTTCCACTTCTTTCAGTTTGAATCATCCATGCCCCATGGCAAATCCAATAGGCACTTAAAAGAGGGGGGGAGCTCATTTGAGGAGACTATTAGAGGCCAGATGCCAGAAACGCACTGGGGAAGCTGAAGGGGGAAAGTACAAAAATAGACAGAGGAAACTATTCAGGCAGCAGTGATGAATACAATGCACGGAAAAAGGCAAAACAGAGGGAGAAAGTAAGAGACAGTTGGGATCCTTTAGAATGAGATTTTTAGATAACTGAATAAAGTTGTCCAATGCACTGGCACATTTAAAATAATTATTTGTAAATAATTATTAATAAGTCTATTCACATACATTTGCAAATGCACCTTGATGTAATTGTGGGATCAACAGAGGAAAATTAAGAGCATATATGACACTATTCTGTCACTGGTTAAAAACATAGACCTTTATTTCTCTAGCCTAAGAAAAGGAAAAACAAGCAGTTCCTCATGAGAGAAATGAAGGGAAAAAGGTTTTGAAGAGTCTCAAGGATCTAAGTAATTACCTATGTATTTAGGTCCCATCAGACATTTAGGTCTGCTGAAAAGACACTGAATGGGGAGACAAAGTAAGACCTGAATTAAAAGCAGTAGGTCACTTCAGTTGTGATCTTGCACTGAAGATATCAGGAGCATGATGTTGCTGTAGCAGTGTGTACCATCTTCTGTAGTTCAATAACCAGCTGGGTTTCCATAAAGGGAGTGTCAGCCTTTGTTTGGATATTCTTTTCTTGTGTAGTAGAGACAAGAAGAAACATATTGGTGTATTGAGCGGTGCCTGCTATTTTGCATAATTCTCCTAGTTTTTCAGGGGATGGCATGTATTTGCTGCAGAGGAGGGCTGGGTTGAGTAATTTGGAAATGGCTCTTCACCAGGAGGGCAGCTGGGAACTGGAACAGGATCCCTGAGGAGGTTGTTCTACATTTGTTGGGTAACAAGATGCTACTGCACTCTACTGTTCACTTACTCTTTTTTACTCTATTTTTACTTACTTTTTTACTCTATTTTATTATAAGAAGCTAGAAGAAAAAAGTGCATTAAATTCACATTTTATATAAGTTGCAGTTAAGACTGATACTTTGAAAGAAAGCATTTTATTTTACTTATCAATAAGATGCACGACTTCCACTGTTCAGAAAACTATTATTTTCTCTTACTTTTACAATTGAGAAGGAAGCCTATCCTTCTCTGCCAAAAGAAAAGTCAATTGCTCAGTATTTCCTTGATGAGATAGTATCTCTCTGTATCTTTCGTACTTGACTGAGGTCAGAATATACATATATATATTATCTACAAGTTTTCACTTTGCTTAGAAATGTCATAAAGATTGTAAATAATTCTTTGTTAGGGTTTTCATATTTGGTAGAAGTCTTGCTGCTGGAGACCATTCTAACACATTCTTCTATGCCCTTTGGAAGTCTTCTGACTGACACTGATTATTATAAAACATTATCTACTATAGCTATTAAATCAGATGAAAAATACTGTTAACATGTATTGCATAGATTTTGAATCAAAACATCAGCGATGCAATCTGCAGTAGCATGTTTGGAGGAATTATTGTCTCAATTGCCTTAGAATTTGAAATATAGATATATTTTGTACTCTAATGCACACACACACACACACACACATATATATATATATATATGTCACTCTGAAAGTAATGCCTCCTATTTATTTCTATGGAAACTACAGCAGATAAAAAAAGCACAAATTCTCAGCACAAAATGCTGTTTTTCAGCATAGTCATTGCCATTGTTAAAACATTTTCACCAGCACTAAATAAGAGCCTACAAGCTTGTCATAAAATTCTGCATCAGCACAATTTTACAGCTGGTATGACAGCATCATTATTGGAATGCACTGCTCTCCACCATGCTGTGTTCACATCCACTGTTTGGTCTCCACAAATGTTCAGAAGGATGATCCTTATCTTGGGTTTTGAGCCCTCTTGGAGATGATTAGTGATCAAAAACCAACAATATTGCTTTATGTTAGCATAGTGTTGTGCTCAGAATGACTTAAATACATTGCTTTAAATGCATTCGTAGCCCAAGAGCTTCTATCAGCTTCATCTATAAATTAAGCTTACCTACTGATGCGTATAAGCAACTCTAAATGTGAACATAAGATTGGGGATCCAATCCCTGCACTTCTTTTTTTGCTAAAAAAAAACCCCTATCCTCACATAGTGTAAAAACACAAAACAATTAAAATGGAAACTGGTATCAATTCTGCTGTAGCAGTGTTTGACTGGGGATCCTTGTAGCTGGAAATTTAATCAGTCAGAGTTTCTGCCATCTCCGTATTAAGTAGTGATGTCATGTTAGTCATTCTGGTTAAAAAGACAGTGACAATGAATGTACTTAACAAGTAGAGAAGAATAAAAATCTTATTAGACATTGTGGAAATGAGACTACTTCAGAAGAGTTGCACGAATCTCTAGTGAGTAAATAAGAGGAGTAACAAAAAGAGGGGAGTAAGGAAAAGGTTGCAAGTAAAAAGTCTTGTGATGATGAAGTACCTGGAGAATGGAGAAAAGAAGGCCTAAACAGCCAAATGCTGAGAAGTACGTGACAGCATCAATATGAAACCCAGTGGGGCATAGCATAGCAATTCTACCATACTTGTGTCTGTTTAATACCTGAAAATTAACTATAGACTGAGTGTGACTCAGTTCAGTGCAGCTGCCTTGTCCAAGTACTACACCTCAGTTCTTAGAGAAAGGACAAGTGGGAAACTGGTCAGTAAAAGAGCCATTAAACAAATATGTAGGGAGAAAAGCAGTATTCAGAAAGTCTTGGCTTATGTGTTGTTTTAGATCTGGAATCCTACTGTGGGAATGGGGTCCTCAGCTTTGTGCAGGTTAGTCCTGACACCACACCAAACCGTATGTGTAAATGAAATGTCGGGTGTGCAGTTCTGGCAGCCATATCACAGACTTGCACAGCCCATTCTGGGAGTTCAGTGCCATCTGAGTGCTTGTTCTGTAAGGGAATTACAGCTTGCTTGGCATTTTTATTTACTTTACAGTCACAATTACATCACTCACTTCATCAAGTGTTGGTACTGTGAATAAGTATTGGCTGTTATAGTACTGAAGTTCTAACTGGAATTTAGAAGGAAATTCTGGGAAAGTCTGTGGATTTACAAGTACTTAGAGGTCACTTAAAAACCGTGCATAGTATTATTTTTAGTTGTTTTAATTTCTCATGGGCAGTAATATTTTATCACTGCCAGTTTCATCACTTACAGTTGTTGAAAGGTGGGCCCCATGGTATGGAGCCATGTTGGGGTGGCGAGGGGAGAGCCCATGTGGGATCAGTTTGGGATGGATGACATCCTGTGGAAGGGAGCCCACTGTTGAGCCTGTG
Organism: Callipepla californica brunnescens; assembly: GCA_023055505.1. Classification (NCBI taxonomy): domain Eukaryota; kingdom Metazoa; phylum Chordata; class Aves; order Galliformes; family Odontophoridae; genus Callipepla; species Callipepla californica. The sequence continues at coordinate 64,301,824 of JALIRH010000002.1, forward strand.
AGGAAGAGAGTGAAGAGGAAAGAGTGACAGAGTTGAAGTGTTATAAACTCATTACAATCCTCATTCCCCATCCTCATGCACTGCTGAGATTTGAGGAAGAGGTAGAAGAGTTGGAAATAAAGGAGCGAATTTGAGCCTGGGAAGGAGGTGGGATGAAGGAGAGGTGTTTCAGTTTTCTCTTTCTTTTTCCACCCTATCCTATTCTATTTTTAGTTGTCAGTAAACAAAACTAATTTTCCACAATTAAAGTCTGTTTATTCCATGATAGTAATTGGTAAGAGATGTCCCTCTTTATCTCAAGCTGCATGCTTCTTCACCTTATTTTCTTCCCCTGTCCAGCTGAGGAGGAGGGGTGAGAAGGCAGTTGGCTAGGGGTCTAGCAGACCACTGAAGTAATAATAAATTAAGCTCAAGTTTAATGTGGAAGATTTTATTGCAGCTATCTCAGTTGGTCATAATTAAGATTTCTTTTTTTAATAACAGAAGTCTGAGGAATCATTCTCGTTACTTAACTCAGTTATCTGTGAGTTCCAAAGCAGCAACTTTTATCTTTGGGAAGTTAGACTAAATAAACCTTTCACCACATGTCTATTCCAGCACTTAAAAAACAAACAAACAAAACAGTAGCAAGTGCTTAGCAGAACAACGTTTAGGAGCTGATGTGTTAAAAATTTCACTGCAGTAGCAAAAGCTTTTTTAAGTAGAGTAGACAGTGTCATTTAACCTCAGTATTGTATATGACATAGTAAGTCACTGAATGGATATTTTACAGAGATGTTGTGCTGTGTGACAGAAGCTCTAGGCATGTATTTATTTCCAGGCGGAAGCATTATAATACTTATCATTCTTCATCCACTCTCTTAGTTTCTTTGCTTTAAGCTTATTTATGGCGATATAATGTTAGCTCAACCCTACCTGCAATCAGAACAGGAATGTTTCCTAAGTAAACGTATTCGTTTCAATAAACTGTTCATGTTTTCCTTTACTGGGCACTCTAGTTGCTCAATCACCATCAGAATGAGTCATGAACACCAGTTAGAACCAAGAGTTAACATTAAAAAGGCTTTGGCATTTCCACTTCTACCTCACATATGTTTGCAAAGGAAATGACACATTGCCCATCCCTTTTCAAGTTACTTACAAGGTTAGCTTAGCTAGACTACATGAATTCAGGTTGCTCTGGTGTACTGACATGCCATGAAAGAAAACAGCCTGCTGGTTGGCAGTGAAACTAAATTTCAGGGTGTAGCCTGCTTGAATTTGTTTATTTATTTATTGAAAGTTTAATTTTCTATACATGACTGAGAAATTAACTCCTGCTCAGAGAACAATCTGTTAACAAGGAAAGACCTGAGACTTTTAAACACAGCATCTTTATTGCATCAATGGTGTTGGTAGTAATGGCCAGTAAGTTTCTGGAAAGTTGCCTATTGTGGAAAAAACAGTTCATTCCTTTTGTTTGTTTGTTTATTTATTTATTTATTTATTAAGATAGTTGTAACTAATGAATGTAGAACTTGCCTTCTATAGAGATTGAATTCTGTTTCCAGCACTGATTCCTGTTAAGGATCAAGAACCCACATCTTTAGAACAGCAGCAGCATCTTGCCAGTGTTCCACTAGCAAGCCGAGGAGAGCATTTGGTGAGTCTCAGAGTGTTTTTGCAAGATTAGCTGCAAGCAGTTTTGAGTTTGCTCTGCATGCTATCGAAAAGCAGTCTGTGTCAATATAGATCTAGGTTGAACTAATGGAAGAGATCAGGTACCAACTCAAAGACAGTCAATTTAGAGTACAGTGTAGAATCCAGAAAGTCTACTTCAGTAGGAGATGTAGATATATTAGAAATTGCTCATAAAGTCTGTCCTCACATATCTGCCTGTTGGACCAGGAAACGTGTCCCTAAAAGCTTAGCTGAAATTCAGGGAAAAAAAAGGAAAGGAAAAAAAGTCTAGAAAAAAGAAATCCTTATCTGAAAGAGGTATTGTGAAGGCAGCCAATGTTTTGTGATAGGTTCACAGAAGGCACTGATATTATGCTTTGAATTAGATTCAGTTGTAATTGGATATATCAAGTCTGCTGGAGTGTTATGGTGTTATATTCCTGTATGCTTAATTATTTTATTAAATCTTTCTCATCAGAATTAGTAATTATGTACGTGTTTCAAAAATATGAGGGAAGAAGAAGACTGATTTGGAAGGCAGGGAATCTTTTTAAGGGAAAAAATGTTTCTCATCTATTTCCATGATATTAAACTGTTCTCTCACCCAACATAAGTTTTCATTTATTCCACTATCAACAGTTAGTTGTTTTTTCTTTTCTGGAGTTATTTCACCAACCAACTGCAAAACAATGGGTATTCTGTAGATTTCCCTTTCATGTAGAAGACCAGCCATTTCAATAGTTAAATACAAAAGATAGTAAAACAATGAATAATTAAGCTGTCAACAACTGGTCATGGCTGTTTCTCAGAGGCAGCTTTTCTCAATTTATCTGTTCAAATTTCCAGAAACCTTTTAAAGATGATAGAGCTTCTTGCAGTTTTATTAAGCTTCATCAGTGATCACAAACATGTGTTTTACAGCCTTTTTTTTCTCCCCAATCTCATGAAGATTCAAGAGGACTTCGAATACTGATGAATATGTAGCAAGAAAACAGGACTGTTTTTTGTTCTATTTGCTCAGCAGAATGAAATGGATAGTTGCTTGAGTTTTGGTTAATTTGTAGGTACTAATTTAATGTCTCTCTTTGTGGAGCAATGTGGTAATTCAATGTAACAGAGTGGGCAAGATAGTATATCAAACTACAGCCCATGATGCAAAACAGAGTTTTCAAAGGAGCTGAAGTCCCATTGGCTCTTAAGAGATTTTGAATACTCTTGAAATCTTACCTTTCATATTTAGCATAATAAGAGGTTTATTTTGCAGTAGTTAAGAGTGATTACCGAAATTCTATTGCTATCATATAAACAACCTGGTCAAACATTAACATAGACCACTAAGGCAATGATAGAATTACTGTTTAGTTATCTTCAAATATACCCTAATAGCATTAAATAATTAGAGAGTCATTTATATTGGAAAAGTTCCAACCGTCACCTTATACCACCAAGTCCACCATGAAAATGTGTTTCTAGGCATTACCTTGAAATCTCTCTTAAATACCTGCAGGGATAGCAACTCTACTACTTCTCTATTGCTTAGAAGGAATCTGAAGCCTGAGACTGAACTTGAGAGAGGAAAGATAAAACATATCTTGACATTTGTTATTCCCAGGAAGAAAGTCAGAAAAACAAAGATGCAGTGCTTGTTTATCTAATGATAAGAAATTAAAATGCATAACCTTGGGGAAGGACAGAAAATTGAGGAAAAAAGCAAGAAGAAAGATGTGTTGTGGTAGCAAGAAAAATGCTGGTACAGAAAACAGAAAAATATTTATCCTGAACTGATGTGGATATTGAAAGCATAAAAGAGAGGAAGAAGAAGCTAAAGAAGTACAGATAGACAAAATTTCTGAAAAGAACTGCACTGAATTTGTCTGCAACCATTTCTTTTTAAAATCGGAATGTTATTGTTCATTTTTTTCAAATATCACAATCCAGACAACTATGTACATGATCTTATTAATGTGTCACTTAAAGGAAAATTCTAAGCAAGGGCTCAAGCAATCTTAATGGTTTCTGGGAGAATGAGAATTAGTTTGAAATGACAATTAATAACTACATTGTGTGCAAAAAAGGATAAGGCTTAGAAAATAGATGATTAATTGGATTGTTGAGTGAACTGCTTGCCTCTTTCCTAATTACTCCTCATTCTTCCCTGAGCTCAGCCTTTCTTTGTCATAGCCACACAATACAGTGTCTGTTTCTCTAGCTGAGAAAAATGTTTTCTTACATTTCCAAGAAGCCTTCTGAAGTTGGATAGTTCCTGATTACAGAAGTATACACAATACTAGACTATAAATCAATCTTTAATATGTAAATCAGAGACGTACCTTTTTTAAGATGGTGCACTTCTCTGTCAGTCATCATGTACTCAAAGTGAAAGTCTGAGAGGCAGGGTCAGGAAATTAGAAATTAGTGAAGAGAGTGATAACGGTCAGCTTTGAGTGAGATTTGATCTGGACAGTGGAGGCTGCTGTAGTGATACATTTGGTTCCTTTCCCCCATGTTCAGAGGCTGCATAGTGCTTGGGCTGCTTGCTGGTTGCAGATGCTAAGCTGTGATGTCTTTCAGAGGTCAGATGTGCAGAGCATCCAGGAGTTAGTACAAATGGTGGGTATTTAAGAGTGGCCAGGCAGTGTAGGTCATGCTATGGGCATTTTGAAGATTTTGTCATATGGATAGCCTCCTTTAACACATGTATGTCAGAGTTTTATCACGCTATTAGAGCAAATAAGATGTTGGTTAATAATTTCAATTTAACTGAAAGACAGAAAAATATAGTAAAAAATATAATTAAAAAATATTACTTCCACTCTGTAGAATAAGGCTTTTGAAAATTAAGGAAAATTAAGGAAAATATTTAAGATAAAAGTATTAAATTCCGTACAATGTTGTCTGCCTAAAGACTAAGAGTCTTCCCTGGGAAGCTGAAAAATATAATGTGGCATAAGCTGGCTAGTTCAGAAGCATTTCCATACCCTTGTGAAGGTAATTCTGGAATCACCCACTTGGGGTGTAAGGAACCATTTTTATAATTCTGTCTCAGTGCTTGTTGTCTGCTACAGCTTTTTAAAAGATTGGCCTGTCACTGAGTGGCACACTGGCAAGTAGGACAACATATTCAGGAGAAAGGAATCAAACTACTTATGCCTCATGGTTGCAGCAGCTTTAGTAGAACATACAAAGCTCTAAAAGACAGAATTAAGCAACATTTAGTGGAATATTACAACAGCAAAGCCAGGATGTATTAGGATGAATACTGCTATTGTAAGAATTAATTCATTCTAATTACATCATGAATTAATTGCTTATATAATAAATATTATTGTTACTATTGCTATGAACATTGTTTTATTAGTTATAAGTAATACATGATTGGGACTTACTACAACTCTGATTTTCTTATATTAAAAATAATGGTATTATTATCATAGTATTATTTGTATCATAGTATTATTTGCCAATAATATTTTATATAAAGCTATTCTTTCGAAAAAATTTCAATGGACTGAAATGCCATGCTGAGGGACTGTGATGTCTAGGGTGAAGAATGAATGGCCAAAGGCAGACTATGACTATGACCAGCCTGAGTCAGGGTGGCATGGCAAACAGTTGCAGCACAACTAAAAGAAACCAAGGTCAAACCACAAGGTACAAAACGTAGCTATCAACAGTTGTTTTAAATGATCCCACAGAAGTTGACATTGAGGCAAAATTAGTGAATGATTAGATAGCAAAGCAGCTCAGAAGTCCTCTGGAAAACTAGAAGTTAGGAGACATAGACAACTTCCTGTAAGCTTTTTTTTGTGCATTTTCCACAGAAGTCCAACAACTTCAGAGTGAGAGCCAGACTTTGAAAAGGCTAATGTGAAGCACAAGCTGCTTTTGCATGAATGAAGGGGTGCCAGAACTAAAAAGAGAGTAATACATAGGAAAGAAAGTTTTATATGTGGACTGATACGATTGTATCTCAGAAAAGGAGGAACAAAAGCCAGATATATTTCTCTCAGAGTATTTCTCAAAGTGGTTTGAGTACAAAATAGAAAAATGAAGTTAGTAAAGACCTTGTATGCATTTCATTAGATACTGTTTCATGTTTCAAGAAGAAAATTCATGTCCAGTGGGAGGGGTAAGTTTTGGTTATGACAACAGTATTTATTTGCTAGCACTTACCCTGTACATTATGTATCTTTAAACAGAGATTTAAAAACCTTTAGGATCTTTAAAAACAGGGTGAGGAAAGCTTGTCGGAGATCGTCTGGGGCCAGGACTACCTTAATCTCCTGCAAAGGCATTCCAGAGTGACAGGAATTGGGAATGTTTAAACTCACATTTGCTGCTTATTGCTACAGGTCTGTAGCTGTGACAGGTCTATTCAGAGCTTGTGCACTTTTTTTTTTCCTCAGCCTTTACCACTTTCCATTCCTATTCCTGTTTCATGTTTTCATGTATTCATTTATTTATTTATTTTCAGACAGTTTGAAAAACCACCAGTCTTGCAGCTGTCCATACATCACGTAAACAGTCTGTTGGAGATGGTTTCAGCAGCCACAGTTTCCCATGGTTTAGGCATTATTCCACAAAATGTTAGTAATATTTGGGAAATGGATAGCATATGTTCCCAGACTTCCCTGTGAAAACAATGGGAGATTGCTCTGTTTAGTTGTGTGAGATCATCCAAGTGTATTTTGTTATTGACTTTCTTCAGCTTTGAATACATCTGTCCAGAGCTTAGGGATGAGTGTGAGTCTGTCCAAACCAGCAACAGCAAAGGTATGAAAACGGCCATGGGTGTTTAACATCAGACTAGCACCACTTCAGCCACCCCCTTTCTCACATATTCAAGACAATGTGCTTTTCCTGTTCTGGTTCATCTAATATGTGGTGTTTCACTCTTGTTATCTTGGAGTCTTGTGTTAGGAAAGGGAATGCATTCACCTCTCCATACTTGAGTTTGCTCAGTTAGTTTTATAGGAGACAGAAAGCAATGCAAGAATCAAAGCTTGCAGAAAGAAGGAAAGGCACATCTCTGCTTAATATAACCAGTTTGCTAACTGCAAACTGAGGTCTGTTAAGAATTAGATTGTGCTAGTGATAAACAGAAGTTCTGCTAATATGATACATGAAAATCTATGTGTATTTATTTAGAACAAAACAGAAGTTTAAAAAGAAACTTCTGGGTAACAGGAATAGGGTGGAAGGTAATGGCATTAAGTTGCACTGAGATTGTTCAGATTGGGTATAAGGTAAAATTTCTTCTCAGAAAGAGTTGTGAGGTACTGGAACAGGCTGCCCAGGGAGGTGGTTGGTCATGGTCCCTGGATCCAGTCAAGAGAAGGGCAGATATGGCACAAAGTTCCAAAGCAGACACAAGAATGGGTGGTTGGACTAGTTGATCTTATTGATCCTTCTAGACTTAATGATCCTATAACTCTATGAACAATCAATAACCAATCATCATGCTGTTTCCCAACAGAATGTAGTTAATAGGAAAAAGTCTTTGTTTGACCATGTTACTATACTAATTTAATCTCTAAATGGTGTGGAAAATAATGGATCAAAGAAACAAACTTCTGAAATGTATACAAAAAGAGAAATATGACGTTATTCCCCATACCTCAATATGCTCCAAGGAGAAACTAGGCAAACTGAATTAAAAATCATGTTATACATTGAGCAGTATTATTTGTTTTTTCATGTGGGACTTGTTCAGGTACTTTTGGAGGAGGAAAAAAATGGTGCAGGATAAAGAGAATTGGAGAACTTTTTTCTGAGGTTGAAGTTCTGCTAGAATAAGAGATGAGACAATTTGTATATATATTTTTCCTCTCCCTGAACACTTCTGAAATGGTCACCTGTAGCTTTTACCTTTTTTGTCTTTATATGCAAACACCTCTACAAATAATTTACCATACCTGAAAGTATGGAACTTCACAGGTGATAAGTGGCAAACCCCACGTTCTTTTGGAAACCTTTAAGGGAAAATAAACTATTTTTGGCTGGAGTCTTATCCAGTACAACTATATGACATTATACTGGTATTGTGAAGTTTGTTGGCCTATTGGAAGCTGATGGTTTCTAAGATGTGTAAATATTTCTATGTCAATACTTGGAGGAGAAACAAGTGAAAAAGGGATGTTGTGCTATGAAGTTATGATGCTTGTAAATATCTGGGAGTGGAACAAGATTATTTTACTGTGTCCATGATCTACCACTCCACACAATGTAATGCAGTTACAGATCTGTCCCCAGATATTAAAAATTCCATTTGATTCTGGGTGATGAACAAGAGCCTCTCTTTTAAAGATTTTTCCATTTTATTTTTCCTAATGTGTTTTCTTTGTCATTTGAGAGGAAGTATAGAATAGCTCTGTATAGTATTTTGTTATTTAATATTTGCAGCATTTCTGCAGCTTCTAATTTACTTCAGTTTATGCACTCACTGAAATTCTGCACATTTCTTTAAAAAAGCATGTATTTTCCCGGTGTATTTTCCCTAATAGAAAAGAATCAATTGTTGATGAGAAAAATATTTGCTTTGTGCCATATACTCTCTTCACTATAGGGTAGGTACAGCTTATCTGTACTTATTTCATCCATAGCTATGTGGAAAAAGCAAAAAATTCATCTTCATAGTTCAAGTACATCTTCATCATTCACTCCCCTAAACAAAACCTCTGCCAAAACATATTAAAGCAACTCCTTCGTGCTGCTGCATACAATTCACTTATTAGCCTGTCTCTATTTGTTCAGAATTATCTAATCTATTTGTCCTCTGGGGTCTCATATTTAACTGTTGCCAAACCAGTACAATGATTTCACCTCCTGAATATAAGGGCTTAAAATAACTTCTTTTAACAATGGAAGAAGCCTCTGCTGCTTCCAGTGTCTGATGCCTGTTTCATCCACGACAAATACTTGTAGCCTGAAAGTAATACCTCTTTTTACTTGAATGTATTAATTTATCAGTCTTTTGCAGTTGCTTAATTCATCCTGGCTAGATAATGAATATTCATATTACTGGTAAAAATAAAATTTTCTTGTAAAAAACAATGAGATGAATAGATTAAAATTAGTCCCATCAACCTTTGCTGCTAAAATTCTTCATTGGCATTTGAAAATGAGTTTGGAAGTGAACACATGTCCAGAAAAAAAGTATAAAAAATGCAGTATTTTATAGCAAAACATACCAGCCAACAAAAGCTGAAAAACCCTCACCAAGGAATCTACAAGCTAATAGGAACCTCGGAATAATAGACTGCTATTTTTTTCCTAGTGTAGACTGCTCTCTCTACACGCGACAGCCTCGCTTTTGTTCTCCTGCAAGAAAATGTGGAGATCTCATATTCATAGTGCCTGAACACTGATGTTTGCATTACTTTTTTTTCCAGCAATACAGTACAGATCAATTAAAGATTGTATTGACTGAATTATGGGTTACTCACACAGCTTCTTAGGGAGATCAGTGAAACCATCTTCCCACCAGGCAAGTACAATTTCTGATGGGAAATGCTTGTTAAATCTCAGAAAGAAGGTTTCTGCAGTGCCCGAATTTTTGGAACCACTACACTCTTCTGAGAGGATCCACCTTGCTATGATACAGATAAAATAATTTTTCAATATAGTAAGATAAAAACGAAAGTTATTAGTAGCCTCCAGAGTGCTTTGATTTCCACGTTCATCAGAGTAAACGTTATAGTTGTAAATGTCCCAAATTTTTGTTGAAGAAAAGAAAGGTGAAAATAAAAGTTACTTACAGTGAGGTTAGACAGGAGATCTTTCCTCATTCTGTGCTGTTAGCTAGCGGATGGCTTTTCTGGCTTTCACATATCAGGGATTTCCAGTCTGCTCTGTGCTTTGATATGAAAAGATTTTCTCTAATGGGCAAAACATAGTAGTTTCTTAAAGCCAATGTCTGTTATGCTATAGCATCTAGACATTTCATCTTTCATTGTGAAGCTAGTTATTCTTCCTTGTCTATTAGATGGCTTGGCCATCCTAAGTCAGATTTTTTCTGCTGTGAAACAGAAACAGAACTGTTCTTTATGGTCACTCGTCTGGTGAGCTGGGTCCTGTGCTCAGGAATCCAGTACTGGTGACTTTTCAAATTGGTAGCAAGAATAAGCTGGTAAGTTACTCAGTCCCTTCCCCACTAAGTTCTCAACATCAAATTGTATTTCCTAATACGTGTTTTTCCTATTACAAGGGCTGCTCTGAAACTAATGCCTCCTATTTTATGATATTAGCCCATGATGTCACAGGTGGACATTGGTGGTGTGGCAGTAAAGGTTGAACCTTCCTGCTGATACTCCATTACATGCTGTTCCTGTGTGTGACAGTTGGACAGCAGAGGGGCAGAGAATTTCCTCTATTAAATAGTGGTATTGTACTCTTTTTATCTGTTGTAATTTCCATGGAAATAAGTAAGAGGCATTACTTTCAGACTGACCTATGTACAGTATTTCTTAACTGTCTTACTATGAGTAGTAAGTTTTTCTACCTCTGAACCCTATTTTACTCAGCAGACTCTCTTCTGCTGCAAAGTAGTTTTGCTTAGTTAAGTGTGCTTGACTGTGTCAAATAAATCATTGTAAACCTTCAGACTTTTGGTAGATATTCTTGTGATAACTTAGTTTTCTTGTTTTTAAGCTAACCTCTCATGTGCAAAATAACAGCCTAGCTGAGATTCTGTGAAACTGTCTGCCCCTGCATTTGCTAAGAGCAATGAGCTCTTGCAGCAATTTCATAAGCACAATGTTGGTAGGGCAGCAGAGTGGGAAAAAGAGTGTGACTTACTGTTGTTGTTGCTAACATGTACAGGTATTTATTTATTCAGTTCATTTTTCAAGAGGTCCCTGGGACTTCCCACAGCACTTTACAGGCATGGCATCAGTTCTTCCATTAGACTGGGAAAAGTGGCTTTCTGAACACAACTTATACATGCTAACAGCACCTGAAAGATCAGCGAGTTGCTTATAGTTTAGCTTCAAAACTAAAATAAACACTTCTGGATTGTATTCTAAGTTGCTTATATAAATGTGCATATATTTTTTCATGTTCATTATTTCATAGTCTTACACTTCTGTTAGGAAAATGGTCTGAGGATTTATACACAGCTAGAGCAATTGTTGTTTCCAACAACCTGAGAAGAGCCTGATTTCAAAACCGTTAGCTTTATTTTAGAAACATGCTCTCCTCTGGGTGTTCATCTATTTCCAGTGTGGTTTTTCAGTCTCATAATTGGGCTCTTCTATAGCAACACTGCATGCAATTGTTCTGGCTGATCTCAATCATATATTTGGGAATCAATTCTTTTTAAGCAGAATAAAACATTTTTTTAGATAGGACTGGTAAGATGTAAAAGGTTGTATTTTGTACTTACTATTTCAGAATACAGTATTGTATTTTAGTTTGCTTATGTAAGTATCTAGAAAAAGTGTATTTTTTAATACAGTTTGTCTTTGGTGAGTGTCTTCCTTGTTTCAGAGTTTAGAGGGAAGGATCCATGCACATGTGAGAACCCAGGAAAACAAACAAACAAACAAAAGACAAACAGAAAAAAAAGCAAAGATATTAACAATAATTTAAATAATTTTATTTGTCATTATATTATGAAGAAACTGGCTAAAAGATTGTTAATGTTTTGTTACTTGCTGCTACACTTAAGATATTTCTTGCTTGCCTTAACACATTTCACACTGTTACAAGAACTATATAAAAGAATCCATTTTTCTAAGAGAGAAATGAGTGACTGTGAAATAGAGATTGAATTCTGGGCCCCGAGGGAATTTTGCTTGAATTAGATTCGCAGGTTATGAATTATTGTTTTCAAAAGCCCAAGGCTATTTTGCAGAAATTAGAGAAGAAGAATGAGGTTCAGCACCTGAAGAGTTACCAGCTGTTGAGGACAGACTGCTGTTTCCTTCCATTGCCCTGCTGAATTTTGACCCACATCTTTGCTGCATGGTATTTATCATGCTAAGCATTAAGTTTATTTTACTCTTGATTCTCAGAGAATATCACCATAGGTGATAGCCATGAAGCTTTTTGCCAGTTCTATTTAAGTGCAAAGTAAGACTCAAAGGTGAAGTTTGAAAGAGAATGCACACACACAGAGGTACTACTGCATTTCTCCAGAAGGGTGATGAAACTTTTGAATCTTATATAAATGGTTTTAACAATATTTAAAAAAAAAATACTTAACATCTCTTGTGGGAAAAAAATGTCACCCTTAATGAAATACATTTTTTTATGCCATGCTTTATATAGAAATTGTGCTTCTTCAATTCAAATTTGCTCAATAGCTTCTGTCTAATTAATGTATTTATTTCCAAACACTTGATAGCTCAGATTCCTAAGGGTTCTCTAGGAACAAGGAGTTTGTTTTGAAGGACCTGTATATACAAATATGATTAGAATATAGCTTTTGTTCTTTAATTGAGACTTCTTCCACTTGTTCTGTGGGTGAACTGTTCCATAGCCTCCAGTATTTAGAGAGAATTGTTGCTGTCTTCTGTGCTGAGAATCACTGCAAGGAACCTCAGCTATTCCATTACTGGAATAAAGTGCTTCTATACTAGTATTATGTCATTCCCACCAGATGCCTGTCGATCCCAATCTGAAAAACCTTTAGTGATGAAGATTTAACACCCACATTATCCTACTCTTCTGCTGTTCTTAGCAGTTGAGATATTTTCTAATCAGAACCTCTTTTGCAGAAGTCCACTACTTTTTCTATATGGGTAGAGAAAATGATACAGCCTTTGCATATTTTGACTTCAGTTAAACTTTTGAAAGGAAAAAAATACAAAATGCCTTAAAAAAAGTGTGAAAAATTGTATTTCTACTTAAACAATTGAAAAGTAATCACGTATAATCATAAACTGTGGTATAAGGATAGTATGATATCAGTGATAGGGACTCTTCACCAGTTATCCAGAACAACAAATCCCTACTGTGGAATAGCTACAGAGGATGATGAAACAACTTGACAGAACAGTGTCAAGACAGTGTGAAAAAAGATAAATACCAAGCGAGGAGGTATAATCATACCAACTGTTCTGTGTAGTACAAAGTAAGGTAAGACTAGAGCACTGTGTTCTATTAGAAAAGCCACAATTTCAAGAGAGATTACAATAAATTAATGGAAGTTCAGATGGTAAAGATGGGAAGAAGGCAAAGTGTAGTATATGTAATCTGAAAAGGCTGAATAAATCAGGATATCCTAGAAAGGGATGCTCAAGAGGAAAATAACAGTCATCATCAAGCAGGTGAAACAATGTTGCAAGGAGTAAAGCATGTCTGTGTTAACTTTTTCTATCAGATTTTGCATCAGGAGTCAATCATTTGGCAGGAGTGTCAAGACACACTTTTGAGTCTGACTTGCCATCTTTAATGCATTCGTGGATGTGCCTTAGGGGTGTCCTCAGAGTAGGAAATGCTTAAGTGAGTTCACCTTTAATTGGGCAGCTACAACCTTGGTCCCTGTGTGTCCTCTGGCATTTCCCACGATCCCCCCAAATGCTGAAGCCAGAACTCTTAAACAGGTTGTTATCAAGGGCATTGGACCATACTGGCATGAATAATTCCATTACTGATTCTTTTGCTGTGTGGGTAGTTTCAGAAATTGTGATCCTGGCCTCACTGGGATAAACAGCTTTTAATAACACTCAAGACTGGATAGAGCCTCTTAGGCAAAAGCTCATCAAAGCTTTAATACAACCAACCAAATTGCATTCTTACTCCATTACAATGAAAAACAATTTGTTTATAATATCCACTTTTACATTCTCAAAGTCAAATTGTGATGAGATTTACATGCCCTGTATCCCATGCTCTCAGTATGACAGGGTATATGTGGGACATGGGATGTGACATTCTTTCATCCTTTGTTTTTGAACAGTATGTCACAGGAGAAAAAAGCCCTTCATATCATGTAACACTGTAGTTTTATACATAAGATCTCAGTGTACTTGTTTTATATACTATTTCGTTGTATCTAGAACTAAGGAAAAAAAAAGTCTTATTTTGTAGGAGAAACGGTGAAGAATATAGTGATGTTTCACAATTAAGAGTGAATTGTGGTTAACTAAAAGTTTTGCTAATTGAAGATAAATATGTAATACCTAAATGTCTGTGTTGACCCTTTTTTTTCTTATTTTAAAGTGATGATCTAGTTTTACTTTCAGATGCAGCTCATCAACAAGATTTGTTTCCTTTAGATACTTCCCAGATGACCAAGTTAATGAACACAATATTAAAAACCAGAGACTGGAAAGAAACCTTATAAAATAGAACCAGATGATGTCTAGAGATATCATTCAGATTTATGTCATTGCTGTGAATAATTCTGATAGATTAAATGAAGTTGCTCATATGAGTAAATAAAAGGATACATGTCTGCAGGTCTGTATCCTCATTTTTTAAAAAACAAAAAGCAGTTTTTGATTTTGCTTAAGTACTTTAAGGAGTGGATTTGAGGAAATTCTGAATTGGTCAATGCTTTTAAAAGCTGAAAAGTATACATATTTACGAGAAAGTAATGTGCAATGCCACCTTTGGAAAGTTACTTGCAGTTATATAAGAAACATTATTTTTAAGCATTAACAAAGCAGTATTTGTTAAAAAGATCAATTATAAGCTAAGTAAACACTAAATAATTACAAACTTCTGAGGAAATGTTCTCTTGAGCATGGACATTATCTGTTCCTCATTTTAAAACTGCCCTTGGCAGTTGTAACTAATAGAATGAATTTCAATTGCAGTTTCCCCCACAAGAAAAGTGCCATATCCACCTTGAACCAACCCTGAAAGAGGAAAGAAGTGATGTGATGACGTGTCAGGATCCTAGAAGCTGTTGTCATAAATTGGATCAAACGAAGTCAAGGAAGAACACGAAGAGGTCAGAATTTGACACAATTATCCTTCATGATGGTAATAAAAGTAGTACAAGTTTAAAGCACTGCCTTTTTTAGGGCAAGATTCACCTACCTGGAAGCTTGCAAAATTTTCCCAATTATTCATCTGGATAATTACTTTCCAATTTTTATTGCTGGATCTGGTTCTTATGGTGAAGTCAGCTCTAAACCAAGTGGGAATTTCCATGAAGGACTCCTTTGATGTTAGGCTTTCATCTTACAACACTAGATCTGAGCTATACTTAACACGAGTCTTTGTGTAAAGAGCTATATATTTTTAGATTGCATTCACCTTCCTAAAATCTTTGAAATAGAGTTAATAGTTAGCATCTATTGTTTCTGTTCTCTGACATATTTAACCTCAGGGCTAGGTTGTGAATTCTTCTTTCATTCCACTTAACAATAATCTACTAAAGGAAGCCTACTAAATGCGGTAACAATTTTTGAGAAACTTACTTAGGGGTCTTATAAACCATACATCAGTCTCTCAATTCCTGAGGCTATCTTAACGCTGTAAAAGCATCAAATATCTATCGAAATAAATGAGTTAAAAGCTTCCAAAAACCAACCAACCAACATTAACAAAAACAAAAAACCAACAAACCAAGTTTCACAGCTAACAAAGAAAACAAAAACAAAACCCGCAGAAACAGATCTAGATTCTTCTGGAGGTACTGACCATCTAGAAACTACTAGTTATTTTGAATAATGTGAGATTATTCAGAAACAGCAGGTGCATTTTGGTTAGGTTGTCCTGGATTTGGATAACATACAGATTTATGTCTTCTGATCTGTGCAGAACCATTGTTAGACTATCTCTATTCCAGTATCAATACCATTCTAAATTTGCTTTGTTTCACTTCCTTAGTTGGGATCTTTTTTTCTGTGCAGATGTATTCTTCCTCTTCTCTCCATGAGCTAATCCTTAACACATTCAATCTATTGAATTTGTGATCATCTTTGACAGCTTACGCTACCTAATTGCTTTCTTTCAGCCTGCATTGCATGTTAGTAAAAACATGAATTGTTGCATATCCCTAAATATTCATTTTTATATGCATTTTTAGAGGTTAAAAATACAGAAGTTCAAGTGACTCAGATTGTAATATGTGATCACATTCCTCAAAAACAGTGAATCAATTCACAGAATTGAAAGTTTTAGAAAAAAAAAAAATGCACAGCCACAGAAGTTCCACTCCTTTCTAGTGCTACTAAAACTTTCTGTAGACTGTTTAGAAGTCCTTAGTTACACAGCTCACATAAATTAACAAATCCATGAAATTGATCCTTGTGCTAAACTATGAAAATCTGCTTTATTGTTATCTCACTTAAGGAATATTATGGAAAAAAAAAGTTTAAATCTTATTTAGTATGCTTCAATGATTGCAGTCATGAACTAAAATCATGGGCATTGAGTATGATACATATTATTCTGATTTCTTTGTATCCAGTAGAATAGGACAACGTTTTCATGACAAAAACATCTGAAAGTTCTAATGCCATTATAAGCATTAATTTTGATGAGGGAATGGGATGGAAATGAACTATCCAATGAATATATATGAATAATATACTAACTTTATCCTACAGCCAAATTGTAAAGAGCTGAAATTGCTAAATCTACTCAGAATTTAACAAGTTTATAAAGTGTTATCAGGATGCAGTTATTTCTGAGTGGGTATTTTAGCTGTACTGAGATAATACCTTGAATACTATTAATGCTTTTAGTATCTTCCTTGTGTAATAAAAAAATGGAGAAACATGTCCACACAGTTTAAATTGATAAGAGACACAAAGCTTTCAAAAAAGTAGTGTTCTATGAGTTCATCTTCCCTAACAGTCTTAGGAGTTTTTCTCTGAAAAATCTTTCTAGAATACTCTTATGATCTTTTTTTCCCATTCTTTCCTAAAGATAAAATACACAAGCTTATCTTCCCATAGGGGCCCAGTAATTAATTAGTGCAATATTTAAACTCTATTTGGACTATTATCTAAGTGGAATTTTCAACCTTTAAGTATGTTCTAAAAGTTTCCTGAATGATAAGTGAGAAGAGATCACTCCTTCTAGTCCTAGTGCAAATTGCTGAAGAAGAACATGTCATATGAGTAGAAACTGGGAGAATGTGACTTGTTCAGCCTGGAGAACAGGTAGCTTTGGGTATCAACTAGTACCAGAAGGCAGAGACAAGCTATTTACAGTAGTAAAAGGATAAAAAACAACAGCATAAGTTGAAGCAAGAGAAGTTCAGACTGAATATAATTTAAGGTTTGTTCACTCTGAGGACATTTTAACATCGGATCTAATCACCTGAGGAAGTTGTGTATAGAATGCATTCTTGTAGGTTTTCAAGAGCAGACAGAATAAAGCCCTCAGAAACATGAGTCTGAACTCACTGCTGATCCTGCTTTGAGGATCAGCAGCTTTTGACCCTGCAGAACCTGACCTTTTGAGTTCCCCTCCAATCTGAATTGTTCTATTATCCTATGATCCTTTTTATTTCAACCTTGAACAAACAGAATGAATAATTATTGAGCTGCCTACCTTCTGTCTCTGATTTGAAGGTTAATATGTTTTCAGTACACTAACAAAGTAAAAGGAAAAAAAAACAGATTCTTCCTAGAAAGAAGTTAGAATGTAGATCTACCATTGGTGATCAGTGGACCAACTAAGAAAGATGCTTTGTTGTTCACAAAAAAAAAAAGAAAAAAGAAAAAAAAAAGGATGAATTTATCAGAGAGGTGAAGGGTGAAGCAGTAATGAAATTTTAGTATAAAAAATCCCTGAGAAAAGCATATAAAGAAAACAGCAGGATCAGGATGACTGTCTTTGTGTGATGTATTTTACCTTGTTCAGTGATTTGTTTGTCAAAATATCATTAAAAAATGCCCTGAAGGGAAAAGGATACCAAGATAACTAGTTATCTTTAAAGATGTTCTCCTCAAAGAACAACAGAATATTCTAATGCACAGGAAGAAGTTCAGAATGAACAAAGACCTACTGCATGACCTCAATCCCCAAAAACAACTCAGTGGCAGTCAGAGGTATGGACAGGCTATTCAGGAGGAATGTCACCTTACGACATGTTTTAGTGATGAACTTGATAGTGTTAGGTGAATGGTCAGACTTGATGATTTTATAGGTCTTTTCCAACATAAATGATTCTATTACTTTTACAATAAGGATAGTGAAGCACTGTAACAGCTTGCCCAGAGAGATGGTGGATGTTTGATCCCTGGAGACATTCCAGGTTGGGCTGGATGGTGCTCTGCACAGCCTCATCTGACTGTAGTTGTCTCTTTTCATCCCAGGGAGGTTGAACTATATGGTCTTTAAGGGTCCCTTCCTACTCAAAAGATCCTGTAGTTCTATGATTCTATGATTATGCATTGTTCTGGAAGAAAGTTAGGAAATACCCAAGTTAGTTGTGCATATATAAATCTATAGTATCAGATGGACTTTCCTTGAGATTACTGAGATTCAAAGTCATTGCAAGGATGCGCTATATCTTAATTCACAGGCAATATATATTATGTTGACCAAAAATTGAGACACAAATATACCATAAAATTGATACTTTTTGTTTTCTTTTTTTGAGGGGAGGGTGGGATCTTGAGGCCCATTATTAAATTTGTGGATCAAAATGGAAAGCACAGCTGCATATTTTTCACTGTTAACAGCACTGTGTTTAGCCAATGTACTTCAGTGCATAAAATTATTTGCCATAACTTGAGTTTACCATAATTTAAATTTCATTTATAATGTTGTTATGGTTTAAAACATGGAACAGATAAGTTGATTTTCACCTTGAAGACACGTTTAACTCATTTGAATGAGCTGCCAAATCCACCAAAAACGCTAAATCTATTTTTTGTCTTCAGGTTCTGGCATAAATTTTCCTTCTAATTCTGTCCATGACTTGATTTCATTTTCTCCGTTTTGTAAGCTTTCAAAGATGTTGAGAATTACAAAATCTGTCAGCACTGCACAAGAATTCTGGATATTTCTTCTGCAGTGAATGTGTTAGCTTAAATAACACAAATCCAACTTTAGTAATTAAATAAGAAAATATAAATATCTGTTTAATAACAAAAACTGTATGTCTTTACAGGCATACACACCTAAATAGTTGAACTGAAATATTAACAGTAATTACTGTGTTTTGTTTGTAAAGTGGCACAAAGGAATGTAGCATGTAGTACACATGGATTTCAATTTGCCTGTGTTTGGTGGCTGTGAGAAGTGCAGTTAGTACTGCACTGTGCCCTCTCCTCCATATTGTTCCATTGTTGTCAACACAGTCCATGCTTGAACTATGGACAATTGACTCATGAAAAATATCTCTAAAAGTCACAAAAGAATGATAAAAATTTATCATCTTCTAGGCCTGCATTGTGTGCCGTGCATCACAGGTTGGATGTTATAAAAGACAGATGGAGACAAGACAAAATACATAGAAGGAGCACATTTTGCATCAAAATGATTGTGCCCTATTGCAGAGAGTCCAGTGGAGAAGACTCAGGGAAGACCTTATTGCTCTCTATAACTACCTGAAGGGAGGTTGTAGTCAGTTGGGGATCAGACTTCTCTCATGTAACTAGTGATAGGACTAGAGGGAATGTCTTCAAGTTGTGCCAGGGGAGATTCAGACTGGATGTTGGGAAATAGTACTTCTCTGAAAGAGTGGTCAGGCATGGGAATGTGCTGCCCAGGAAGGTGGTGGAGTCACCAACCCTGGAGGTATTCAAGGAACGTTTAGATGTTGTGTTGAGGGACATGGTTTAGTGAGAACTATTGGTGGTAGGTGGACGGTTGGAATGGATGATCTTGTAGGTGTCTTCCAACCTTGGTGACTCTATGATTATGTGATTAGGGGCTGGAGTGAATGAAGGATTAAGAGAGGCAGAAAAAGCTGTTTTTTAAGCCTTGAGAAATTTTCAGGACTTCTTACTGCTTTTTTAAAGTTCTTAACAGAAGAGTGCAGAGCCAGACTCATCTCACTTAGGGGCAATGGACATTTGTAACAAAAAATTAGAATCAAGGAAAGCATTTTATTTGAAGATTGTTAAGCACTCAAACAAATTGCCTAAAGAGGGTGTGAAATGTTTATCCATCCACCAGTTTCTGAGTAACCTGGTCTGCTTGATCCTGGTTAATGTAGAAATCTTGGATTACATGACCATCAGAAGTCACATTATGCTTGTATCTTTATTCTAATACTTATTTTCTTGTGGCTACTATGAAAAACTATGTAATTGTTATATTTTAAATTCCATGTGATAAAATTGGCTATATTGATATCTATTAAACTTTCTATTTTTTTAGGAAAAGGAAAATTTAGAAGAATATACTTAAAATGTGTTTATAGAATGTAGAATAATACAGTCTCCAAAAGAATATTTTTTGTTTAATGTAAGTGTAAAGCTTAACTTTGCTATCAATGCACTACAGTGGACCTTTTTTTATATTATAGAATAAAAATAGTTCCTAAATGAATTCAACTTAACTGTAGTTTTCACAGTAAATATATTAACAAAGAGCATATCCTTGTGCATTACAAATGTGTATACACCATTTATGTGTGTACAGAATTAACTTCCAGGACATGGAAGGAAGAAGAAAGCAGTAGCGGAGGTACATTTATAAAATATATACAATTTTCATATACATAAACGCACAAATACATGTCATCTATGCAATCTGAAATTGAGCCTGCATTCTAGCCAGTCCCTCATTCCAGGACTTTTACTTTTGTACCGAAGGGTGATTGTTAAAAGCAGTTCTGCCTCTACAGACAGCTTTGCATAATCCACAGATGTTTTCCCAAGACTGACACGTGCTCAGGTGGTAGGGGAAGGCTTTGAAGGTTATGTGTAACAGCACCACCTGGTGAAATGTATTTAAAGTCTATATAAGACAGTACTAGCAAGCAGTAGCTTATGAAAAACAACAACAAAACCCACAATGTGGAATAAGGCTTTTCACAATGATTTTTTTTTTTTTTTTTCCAATTTATTGCATATTTCAGAGTTGCTTGGAAGATCTCAAGTATTAAAACCAGTCGTTCAGTTTGGAACTTGCAATTGTCTGAATTTCATGGTCTCATCGCTGCAGCGATTGTGGTAAGACTGGAGGAGAAGCCTCAAGAGGTCAGTTAGTCCATCCCATGGCCCATGATAACTTATCATGCATAACATGCCAGCTGCTTTCTAACTTGTTCCAGTAGTGGAGATGTGAGAACCTTTCCACAAAAAAAAAAAAAAAAAATCCCCAAGTCCCTAAAATTTTCCTTGTTAAACCCAAAGTCTACCAAACTTCTCTCTCTGTCATATAATCCAATTATTCTATTCATTACAAATAAATAAATAAATAAATTCCTCTCTTCTTCCCCAACTCAGACACTCTGATAAGTATTTCCAGTGTTTTGCTCACTCTCGTTTTTCTTTCATAGGTTATATTTAATCTGGTCTGGGTCCACCCTGAACAGCAGTGCCTAACACTGAACATCGTATGGTAGTTGCTGCCCTACCAGTGCTGAATGGAGCACTGAACATGGTTTAGAGGTTGTATTTCTGCATAGAAAATCCAGCTGGATGTGTTACTTTTTGAGTGAATGTATCATGCATGATCGCTGCTTTGTAAAGACCCTTTACAGCCTTAATTCTTCTAGGTCTATACCAAAAGCTGAATTTGTTTTGTATATGAAGTGGATTACTTCTTACACAAAGCATCATTATCTTTTCCCTGTTTAGCATAATCTTACTTTTTTGTAACACATTTCCAGTTTCTTAAGTTTTATTTTTAGTCCTGATATACCTGAGTATTCTCCCAGCTTAATCTCCCTTACTGATTTAAAAACAAACAAACAAACAAAAAACAACAACAGTTCTCAACCCCAAATTGTCCATGAAAATACGATACAGAACCAGATTTAGCAAAGACTTACTCAGCACCTTCCTAGATCATTCATTCAGACAGTGAATCAGAAACAGCTATTCTTTTGGTGCAGATTTTCTAATCTGTAGCAATTCTACACTCATTCTATAATAATTTAATCTGTGGACTGTTTCTGTAGCTTGCTATGAGAATATCAAGTGAAACAGTATTAAAAACTTTATTACATACATCTTTTTTCTCAAGAGTCTGTTACTCTGACATGGACAGAAATTAGAAATCACCAGTCAGTGCCAAGGTTGAAATTAAATCAGGTCTAGCTGATCAGAAAACATCTGTTCTATCCAGATATTCCCTCTCTATTACTGATTGCAATTGACCTTGGAAAAAATTATACCTAACCGTTAAGCTTCTCCACAGGATATTCCACAGCATCCCCTCGTGCTTTTAGTTTTAGTTGTTCTTTAGTTTTGGTTTTACAGCTTTTCAAGAATTAAAAAAATCATTTCTCATGACAGGTCTTGTTGTTATATTTCTTATACTACATCTCATGCTTTGGTCTTTATGCCTTTGTTCCTTCCTTTTAATGCTATTTTACTCATCTGTTTAATCTGGCCCCATATTATTTCTTATTTTTCTTTTATTTCTTCTTCTTCTTAAGAAAGTGCATTTTCTAAGAGTATAAAAAATTTCTAACACGGATATCAAAGCCAAGACAACAAAAAGATTTGGAAACAAATTAAAACCAAGGAAACTGGAAGCAAAGAAGGAACGTTATGGTTAGCCTATATGTATGCAATTAAATCCATGAATGAAATCCTGTAAGGAAATGGTACCACTTTAGATGACTTGATTTGGGGTCGTTAATGCATGTGAGGTACAGGCAAGTGAGAAAACAAAGGATAAAAGATGTTAAGCAAAACAAATACAGAATTAAAGCAAAATTACATAAAGAACAGAAATATGCCTACCCAAGAATAAGAAACCAGTTCCATCCCTCCAAGTATAGGCGACTATGACTGACGTCTGGCAACCTTGTGGCACTGCTGGATGTCTGCTCTTGTGCCTGCACCCAACTCTGCACAATTCATCAGGACACCTTGCATATTTTGTATGTATTCCAGACAGAGAAGGTGAGTGTAACTTTTATTGAGACAATTTAAACACTATAAAAGTACTGCTTTCTGCACCATTCTTAGCAACAACACCATCAGTAAATGCAATGTACTCCAATAGTAAACGAATCTATAAATTTTTGTGACAGTTTTGGGAAGCTAAGAAATTACTTCCCTGAAATGATGCAATTCCTCAAATCTATAACAAATCCAGAATTGCACCACTTTGTCTTGGGCTCCAGCTAAGGCTGTTAACCACAACCGTCATGAACGCTCTTCTGAAAAATGTGGGTTTTTGTTCCCTGAGATGAGCTGTACTGATCCCAGGAAAACTCAAGCTTACTGCCTGAAAAGGCAGCCATATCAAGGCATCCAGAAGACAGAGTCTTTGCACCATCTATGTTCCATGTAATATACAACTCTCAACACTTGTCAGTCAGCCTTTGTGGCAAAATTATTTTGCTGTTTCTGCCAACATGTTAGTGACAAAGCATTAAGTTGTGTGCTTTATTCTTTCACAGTCCAGCTGACTGTGTGACACAATCCGTAATTCACACTGCTGTGTATTTCATACCAAATTTATTTCATTTTTCTTGATACTTCGCAGAGTTTTTTGCTTGCCTTCAACTTAGATAATTATTTGGCACCAGCCTACATTTTTCTCTGTTACAAGTTAGGAGCAATCCATTCACATAATACATCCCACTCACTTTTTTGGACAGCATACAAGCTCCAAATACAAGGTTTTCTTAAATTTTGGCTTATCTTTTCCTTTCCTATCATGCCCATATCCAACTTTTCATAAATATGGCATGCTTTGTAGATCACATCAGTCTGTATAGCCAGCACGTTAATGGAATATGTATGGGTTTGTTATACTACATAAAGTATTCTACATTTTTTCATAAAATTTTACTGTTTCTTGAGAATACAGATGTAATCTGAGGCATGGCTAAAGCTTTTAGCTTTTGCTCTGGCATTTTTGGCACTTGATTTTGCAACTTTGTGATTACATTAATGCTGTTGTCTTGCTTATATTAACACTAACAATGTTATGATGATCATATCCCCTGCTTTAGCAAAGTGAAGCAATATTTTCAGCAATAAAACAAAGCAAACCAATTATTTATAGATGAGAGAAGAGGAAAATTCTATCTTGGACCAAAATGGCAGTGAATATTTTATATTAGGAGTAACTGTATTATCAGAAGAATGCATTTACCCAAATGGGATTTCAGACAGGATAAATGTTAAATCTGAGCTAGATCCTCTGGTTTAAATCCCCGTGTAACCTCGTAAACTGAAATCAGTTTTATTCTCAGGTTAAAGACATCATGTACTTAATTTTTAATTTGCTTTCATGATAAGCCAGCAATCACTGAGAATGTACAAAGGTCTGAAGACCTTCAAGTAAGTAATGCTTATTGTGGTTCCTTCCTTCTCATGCATAATTTCCTCTGACAGTAAAGAGGCTCTCTGTGTTATAGGAAATCTTTTTTTTTTTTTTTAATCTATTGGTAATGTATCATTTATTAATCATTCTTTTATTTGCAGTTTCTCTGCTACTTATTCTTCAACTTCTTCTGCGTCATCAGAAAGCATGCAATATTAATAAGAGCAAATTCTTTGACGTTTTCACAGGATCCAGTCTCACTTAAGAGCTCATTAAGGTAATAGGTATTTAGTAAATATTCTGTTACAAAATTAGCTATATTATAGTGTAATAAATACTTTCAGTGCTTTTGGGAGTTAGGGGAAGGGAACGGAGGATGTGAGATAATGCAAATCCTCTGTGATCTGCATCATTAATGTTCTTTAGGTCAGAAGCAGAGGAAAGAAAAGCAACGAGTGAGAGTGTTGACAAAGAACTGACACAGATGACTCCTTCAACGGTGACTGTATTGCTCACACTGTGTTTCTGGTTTTCTGTCTATAAAGCTGTGATGTCTTTTCCCCTAGAAATTTCCTGAATTTTTAATTAAGCTATTTAAAGAATTTGACATAAACAGAAGAATAGATTCAGTTACTTTTACAATTTAATTTCTGTGTTCCTCTAATTTGCATTGCATTTGCATCTCACAAATGTACTTTTTCTGCAGTTCTCGTTAACACTATCATCCCACTTGTTGGAAAATTCTCAGATTCTGCCTTTGCCATTGGAAATTCCATATTTTCAGTCTGTAATGAATGGCTGTGATCAGCAACAGCATATTCTCAGCTAGTCACCAAAATAGCCTTATGTATCATCTGTGCATGTAAATTGTTCTGGTATTTTGTAGGAATTCATGGAAGTGAAGCTGTTTGCCAAGGAATGCTGTAAGCATTTATATAGTGAATGATGCATAATATAGAATTTACTCAAGTTAATTTGTAGAGTTCATACAAAAGGATTTTAATTATTTTTTTTTATCTGTATAGCTGAATGAATAAGCCAAAGTAGAGTCACCTTTATTTTGATTCAGTGGGTTCTATAAATCATACAGCTAGGAACGCTGAGTATACCTGCAGAAATAGTCTGAAGTTGTTGTTGTTCAGACCCTTTGAGGATTGTGGTTCTTATTTCAATTGGAGCTATCAGTATTTAGACAGCCTCAGGAACTGACTCAATGATAATAAAAGAGTGACCTTATTTCTAAATCAGAGCTTCTAGGAACAATTGTGTAATTTAAGTTGTTTTGCCTTTAACTAGATTTTCACATGTAAATTTTGCTGGCGTAGTGCTAACACCAATATTTTTTGTGCTTTTTCATCATTGTTATGAATGTCTTACTTTTTTAGAGACAAAAAGACTATTCCTGTCATGTCACAAGTGTTTTTATGTCATTTCAGTATAGAAATTATATGAAAGGAATATCTAATCTAAAATTTTCTTGAATGACCTCTTCTTAACTGGCAAGAAGTCATCTGGTCAGCTTCAAAGTCAGATCTTTTTCAGCTTCTGAACAGGTTCACCATCATTAAATAAGAGCTGCTTTTTATCTCTGTTTTTTATTTTGCTTCACTAGTTAATTAATAGATAATTCTCTTGCAGAAATACAAGAACAAAGGGAATGGTTTGGTAGCTCACTTTCGAAGAATGCACCTGTGCTACTATATTTAACTACTGCTTTAGTACAGTGGAAGCTATCAAACTGGGGCTTTGAATCAGAAAACTAGGTGGGTGAGAATTAAAACTGAAATACTTGATCTGTTTGTGGAAAACAAATCTATTTTCTATTACCAGTCTTAATAGATGTCCTCCTAGATTTCTGGAAAACTCCAGAAATTATAATAGTAGGAGTGTTAAAATGCATGCAGATTCCTGCTGTCTAAGATGAGAAAGCTCTGAAATGAATATAGGGGAAGAGTTGATGCACAACATTGTGACAGTTCTCTCAAAGCTTCTTGTAATAAATTTTGGTTACCTCCCTTTAACAGTGTCCCATTGTGGATACTTAGTATTACCCACAGAAGGTCATGACAGGAAACCAAGTGATCATGCTGCTTGCAAGGATCCAAGGGCAGCATTTACTGGTAATCTAATGTTGTCACAGCCTAATCAAATATAACAGCCGCTTATTTTTAAGCTGGTTATAACAACCCTACCATTTGTAATCCAAATCTCTTAATTCTATTAAAGGTCATTAGTAATATCCTTCCAGCGAACTGTTACGGCAAGCTGTGTATTGGCACTGGAAAGAGGAATACAACATTGAAGGCTCATTGTTAAACTTAGATTTGCTTTGAGTTAATTTTCAGCCCTGATTTCACCAGTCTTAGTTATACTACAGTTACTTAGGTTTGCTACAACTTATTGCCATGTTTTCCCCATAAGCAAAAGAGCTACAGTTTCAGAAAGCTACACAAAAATTAAGAATGACAATGTCAGGTTACATTAGAGAAAAGAATCTTTTATCTACAGGACAGGCAGCATATGCCTGGCAGCTGAGCAATTTTGCTGTTACATCTGAGAAAACCTGGAAAATCATCTGACCCCAGAACAAAATATTATTTTCATGTAAGTTTTTGCACCTGTACTAAAAAACAATCTAAAATACCATATTGGCAGGGCTATAAATAGATGAGAATAGATAAAAATTGAATAAAATATCTTGATGCTTTTTTTAACCGTCTTTCAGCCTTCAGAAATTTCTAGCTGTGAAAAGGATTGTTCATGAACTTTCTGAAGTTACAGTTGTTTCTGAGCCTATTAGACACTGGCAGTTTCCCCTTATCATCTCACAAACTTGTGAAGTTCTTATCCGAACCCTTGGGTAGATTTAGTGCTCACATCTCCTTCAAAAGAGTTCCATGTGTTACTTAAGTACAACATAAAGGAATAACTCATTTAAACTCAGGATAATTTTTGCAGTCTGTGTATAGTATAAGTGTATAAGAACTGATGTAGTAGGCAAAGCACACTTGCCTGAAAAAATTTCCAGTAATCCCTACTAAATCCTATTAGTCTAATAACATCAGTGAGGTTAAGTTCAAATAGGGTCTGTGGAAGCATAATATCTTCAAGCACTGATTTTTCTTAAGCCTTACTTTATACCACACCCTCTCTCTTTCTACAGTGTCAAAGATGATTAGACCACTGAAAAAAATGATTCATTATTTCCTCCAAGCCTTGTTAATTTGGTAAGGAAAGGACACTTGCATAGCTATTTCATAGGCAGTGGCAGAAAAACAGTTCCCTAGTTTAATTAGGTATTGACAGCAGGCAAAATGGGTGCTGATCTTCCTACAGTCTCATATTGTATTACCATGACCTTTCTTAATCAAAATACCTGCGTAGCTTTTATGGATTATTTTTCCAAGCAATCAGTGAATGGAACATGTTTAATTTAAAACAGATCAACTTTTCACAGATTCAGAAAACTACACTGTTTCTCTTCTATTTAAAATGTACAACTATAAAACAAAAACGGAATTTCACAGTCAGGAATCATTGCAAAAGTTTTTTACTAGTTTCCCTTTTTTTTTTTTTTTTTAATTTCTCCCCCCCCCCCCCTCCCCCCCCTTCTCTCTCTCTTTCTCTCTCTCTTTCTCCCCTCCCTCCTTCCTTCTCTCATTCCTTCCTTCCTTCCCTCCTTCCTTCCATCAAGCATGCTTTCATTCTTCATTCCTTTGAAAATTTTCAAATTTACAGAACAATATAATCAGTTTATGAACTTGCATTACATTTTTTGTCTCTGGTTATTAGTACTTCCACGTGACAATTATGAACACTTCATGCTTTGCTCCTGGGAATGATGATTACATTTTGAAATTTGTACTTGTACTTAACCTTACATTTAAAAATGTTATTCTATCCTAAATGTCTGAGGTGCCTAGAAAGTGGCCAGATTTTGTTTTTGCTTTTTATCTAGTTCACTATGAAGGAGCTCTCTGAAGTACCCTCTTAATTCTTTTGTAATTATTTATCATTTGTAACACAACGATTTCTAATTATGTTCTGTATTATATTACCTTATAATTATTACTCTTTTCTCTATAAATTGATAACTTTCCAAAATACTCCTACACTACTATCACAGCTGTCTTTGAGTACTCTACACCAAGTCATGCAATCATTCTGTTGTATTCCTTTATCAGACTCTTGCCCTTTTTTTGACTTTGCTTCTCAACACGAGACTGATGATGGGTCTACCTATTTTTACCTCTGTGGCTCTTTCTACCCTATCTTTAAAAGTAATTGTGACTTCCTTTGTAAGTTCTACTTCCTTTCCAAAGACTCAGATTTATTTTTGACCAGTACTTGATGTAGATCTATCTGGATTTTGTATCCTGAAAATATTTCTATAACACATTTATGTAGTTCCTTTGGTTACCTCTATCTGCTTCTGAATTTTAGACATTACCCTGTCTTAAATCAATAAGTAAATGATCAGAATATGACCAGTCTGAACACACTACACTTTTGGATAATCAGACACTCATAGATATTCTAAAAGTAAAATGTATCCCTAGAGAAAAATGTGACAGATTAGTATCACAAAGACTTTATTTTTTCAGGATCATAAGAAAGTGTTTTTTTGGGAAGTGGGGGGGTGGGGTTTGCTTTTTAGTTTTGTTTTTGTTTTCTTGTTTGCTTTTTTTTGTTGTTTGTTTGTTTGTTTTTTCCCTGACAGAGACCTTAATGGAAAGTTCATTTAACTCCATATAACAGTTTGGAGTTTATAATGAAAATCATTGATAGTAAAATGCTGGACTAACACAGTAGTAATAAGACATGCTACAATTATGACTAAGATGTATCTCTTTCCTGCATGTATAAAAAAGTAGTCCACTCTGTGTTGCTAATATTTCTGCCTATGATAAAGTGCGGTTTGTAAGGTTAGAGAAGGCACATAAGAAGAGGGCATATGTAGAATTATACTCCCTCTGGTGTAACTACTTAGTTTCCACAGAGCAACATGCTTGGATCTTCCTGAAATAGCTTTTATTTCCTGATTATTGTGTTTAATAGACCTTAATTAACTAATTCTTTGATTTTTTTTCTAGTCCAATTTTAATGCATTTATACTTGGTTTCCATAACAGTGACTAGCAGTGAACACCATAATTTAATTATGTTGTGGATATTTTTTTTTTGTTCTAAAAAGAAGCACTTTGCTGTAAGCTTGCTGTATGATAGTTTATCAGGTGTCTGTTATGTCTGTTAGTTTTTGCATTGCAGAAAATAATGAATAGACATTTTCAATTTGCTGCTTGTATAGCTCTCATATTTCATAAGTCTCAAGCAGAACTGAAAGAAATGAACTCTTTTGAACAGAGTCCTGCTCTCCTCCATCATCATGCTTTTCCATACCTTCTCAAGCTCAATGCTTTTTTACTTAATGTTTTGGTTTTTTTTTATTGGAGATGGAAAATATGTCAAGTAATGAAAATGTGGGACAACGATGCATGAATATATACAGTAACATAATGTTATGCATAGGAGTATGCAATTTATTGGTTCAGCAGTCATTGGCTCTACCCTAAAAGTGAATGTGAGCTGGTGCACAAATATTCTATTAGACTAATGTTGTGATAATTATTACATATAATTTACTGTAGTAAGCAATAATGTGAGCACAATAATCCAATGTTCATATAATTAGCATGACTATGAGCAATTCATTACGTGGTTGTAATGATGTAAATAACTCATATGACCAATAATCAGGTATCTGAGAGGCATGAGACTTACAGCACTGGTAGAAAATTCACAATCAGATTTGTTTTCTATTTGAACTAGAAGATTAATTTAATGGATGGCTTCTGTTGCACTTTATTGAAATATACCATAGAAAGTGTTTAATACAGTCATGTAATTTATAAATGGCCATTAAACCAAGAATCATTCGTCTGAGTAATTGAGAGCCATATCGGATCAGAATATGCACCATAGCATATTCAATTACCAATTGATCACTACCACTTAAACAAGTGTTTTTTTTAGAAAGCAGTTTAGTGCAAGCCACAGGTATCTTTTGCCATTTGTGTACTGGATACTGACAAAGAATAGAAAAGCGCTTTGTTATGCTAAGTGTTTGCTGGAAAAAAAAAAATCCATGAAAAATATTTCAACTTCATACATATAAGAAATGATGTTTATTATTGTACTATTTTTCTTTTCTAGTGATCCCAAAATATTTTAGAAACTTGGGATTTTTTTTTTCATAACTACTTGAGGTAAAATGGAAGTGGTGTTTAATAAGCATACCTCCTTATGGCTCAAAAACAAACAAACAAACAAAAACATGATACCCCAATTTAGAAGAGATTGGAAATGTTTGGATTAGTGAACCGTTTTTTTCTAAAGGTATCAGTTAGGATACATATGAAGATCCAACTGGATTTAAGAACATATGGTTTGCTACCTGATATCTACTACTAAGCGATTTTAGTCTTGTTGTAATTATGATGCACAATTAGGAGAGATTCTAGGAAAGACACTTGATCCTATTTAAAGCGCCATCAAAAACAGCAAGTCAAATATGCAAAGAAACACTAATTTTCATTTTTCTTCTTTCATTAAATCCTCAGTGATTGTTGATTTATCAGATACTGTTTTATTTTTATTTCAGTTGTATCCAGTCATCTGGTCCAGGCTTCTGCAGGGCTTTTCAATCCACTTGGAAACATTGGTACAACTGAGTTTAAAGCCACTTTCAATAATATTTGAAAGATCGTGGTGAGAAAGGAAGGTTCTGAAGGAAAGCAATCATTCCTACTTCCAAGAAGAGCAAGTAAAGCAGCCAGGGCTGACTGGAGGTTTGGAATTAGTTGGTATGGATTTATGAAGGTAAAGTACTTGACCAACCTGACAGTCTTCTACTGTGAATCAAGCATCTTAGTGGATGAACAGAGAGCAATAAATGCTGTTTTTCATGACTTTAGGAAGGTTTTTGATGGTGTCTCACAAAACAACTTCATAGACAAGATGATGAAGTACAGGCTAGGTAAAGCAGAGGTGTTTTGAAAATGAAATGACTTGCTAGGCTCAAAAGGATGTGATCAGTAGCACAAAGCCTAGCTGGATGCCAAACACAAACAGCATACCCCAGCAGTAGCCACTGAGATTAGTACTGTTCGGCCTCTTCCTTAATGACCTAGATGATGGGATGGAGTTGATTTGTGGACGATGCAAAAACAGAAGAGTGGCTGATATGCCAGCAGGTCATGCTGCAATTCAGACAATCTTACTAGTATCATGAATTTCATTAAGTTTAGCAGAGACATACAGGGTCCTGGATCTGAGAAGGACTTAATCCCATACACCAGCACATGCTGGTTGCTGCCTGGATGGAAAATAAACAGGCAGAAAAGCAGGTCCTGGTGGACAAGTTGAATATAGCATCAATGTGCCCTGTGGCAAGGCTGGCCAGAGAGTGTTGCCAGCAGGCTCAGAGAGATGATTCCTCTCCTCCACTCAGTGCTGAACATTGAGGACTTCTTAGCACAGCAGGGACGTGGACATGCTGGAGCAAGTCCAACATGAGGCCATGAAGTTGATTAAGTTACTGGAGGATCTGTCATATGAAGATAGATTGAGAAACGTGAGGTTTGGCCTCCAGAAGATTAAAGGGAGATCGTAACAATGCCTATAAATACCTGATGGGTGCAGGGAGCAGAGAAGATGGAGACAGACGCTTCTTGGTGCTGCTCAGTGAAGGGGAAAGCAGCGACAGGCACAAAATATAAGACAGCAAATACTTTTCAGAAAAGGTTTTACTATAGGGATGACTGACCACTGATAGAATGTCCAGAATAATTGTGGAATCTTCTTCCCTGGAGGTGCTCAAAATTCTGAATAACCAGCTCTAGTAGACCCTACTATCAAAAATTGGAAACATTTACATGAAGACTCTTTATGATGAGGTGGTCCTCAAATATGTATCTGAAATATTGATAAATAAGTAGTCTATAAACTTCTATTCCAAATGTGCATCAGCAGTGCTTGAATTTCTATCAGTCAGTAGATCTGAAGAAAACTGCAGTTGGAAAATATATATTTATATATAAATAAATATCAGTGCCTTTTCTCTAAAAATAAATTAGATAATTCTCATATTCTCTAGAGGAACATTTCCAAATGTCAAGTAAGCCTCATTAACAAGGTGAAGGGCTGGGCTGGGTTTGCTAGCTACATTTGCTCTTCAGTTCTCAGTCCCTTAGCTGAAGCCGCAGTAGGATTAAGGTATGCTTTCAGTCCACAATCACTGTGTTTAAAGTATGACACAGAGCCAGGACCTGACTCAGCTCACACACCCTGTCTCCCTTCACAAAACCATTCCAGGCTTCTAGCTCCAACACCCGTCTGTCACTCATCCGGAATCACTGGATTTCATGACCAGAGAGATCTCTTGTCTTTGGGAGTGGTTCAGTACCTCCTGCCTTGGTTCAGAAGCAAGATTTGATCCAGAATCTTGGGAACCTTTGCTCTTGGCAGAATTCCCCAAAATGGGATCCTGGATCATTACCAATTCTTACAACTTTCTGCTGTCAGCTGGGCGTTCTTATCAAGTAGGTAACAGAAACTATTACCACTTAATGCTTCACATGAGTCAGGAAGCCCTCTTAATAGAACACATTTTATTAAGGTCACTGAGTATTTCAGCGGAGGTCTGTTTGAAAGGAAACAATGCCAACACCAGCTCTGAATGGAACATGCAGCATTCATCGAAATGTGCTGAAGATGTGCCATAGGAGACTGAGAAGAAGAAATGCGTGACCACTGCAGGAGCAGCAGAGCTTCAATGTTTGCCAGTACAGACCTGGTAAACAGGTAAACTATAGACAAAACTTACCTGAGGTCCAAATCTAGAGTAACGCTCAACTTTTCTGTAGTTTTGTGCTTAAGTGAGTTCAAGCCAAACCAATTTAAATACTAGCTTGTTGATAACATTTCCTAGAGTATTCCATCCTCAGTTCAAGCAAAAGTGTAACTGATGGCCATTAAATACATAGTAGTTGGATAACTATAAAATATGTGCCCAGGCTGACTTTCTTGAAGCCAAGAATTCTAGAAAACTAACAATAGGAAATATTTCATTTATGAAAAATCCTAGCTATTCAGAATCTTATTTCATCAATTCTGAGGTTTTTAAAAAGTCTCACAGAAGTCTTGAAAGTAGTACATATATACTTTTGCTTATTTCTAAGTATTTTCAGAATTGAGGTCATATCTTGACTTTTGAAAGATTAACTAACTTCCACAGTCATTTGCAGCTCCTGTTAACTTCCCTTAAAATAACTGTGACAGCTACCTAGGGGAAAAAACTAAACGACAACAGAAGTTTCTAAAAGTAGATATTTAGATAAATATGAACATGAATTTCTTAGATACGACTGTAGTTGCACATATTTATTTACTCTAATCAATCATTTTATCTTTAGATTTGTGTTTTTGTCCAGTAGCAAGGGTTAGTCAGATTAACCTGAATAAGTTAGTTAAACATATGTGTCAGACAGATTTGATTATTGCAATAACTTTTGAAGGGCTGGGTTGTTACGGATTTCCTTTAGATGCACTTTTTATTACTTTCAGAGGATTTTGCAGGTGGAGGATATCACAATAAAAGGTCTACAAACAAAATAATGTTACCATATAGCTATGTTGTTTTGTTTTTCTTTGCAGAGTGAATATGAAGATTGTGTGAGTAAGTGGTCTCCAAGTCAGTGGTCTTGCGTTGTATTCAAATAGGAGCTTGGTATCTCCTTTTTTTTTTATGAGTTAAAACGATCGGGCACACTCTTTGCTGTAGCAAAGAATGAGATTAAAGAACCATCTAGTCTAAATGCTACTTCCTTAAAAAAAAAAGTTTATCCTTACAAAAGCCACATTATGATCTAGTGGAAGATGTAGGAAACTCACTGTACATATATAATTTGCCTTTCATATTTTTATCTCATCTCTGTGTCTACTGCCTTGCATTGACATTAGTCATGAAACAATAGGATCAATATTTCTCACAACATATGTTGTTATTGGTAATTATCAGATGTATTTTGACAACCATTTAAAAACAAATCCACTTCATCACCCTGTTAAATTCTTGTTCCTAAAAGCCTCCTGTGACAGTGCTCACAGATTAGCTAGAGGCTGTGTGAAAGAATATCTTGCTTAGAAATCATGCATTTCATTCTTTTTATTATAATTTTATCATTTTATTTTTTTTTCAAGATAAAATGTAATATTCTAAGCAGTCTTTTTGAAGTACTCATGATGTATGTTATGTGCAGTTACTGTGTTCCCTCTTTTGTGTTTCATCTCTGTGGACTATAGTCCTAAATACTTCCTAAGAAGACGAAACTCTTCTTTGTCTTGGATTACATGTGTTCTGAAGAATCTGTAGTAGTACTGTAATATTCTTCACGGGGTAAGTAAAGTAACATAGCTCAAGACAAAGCTATATGACTGATCAATAAAAGGCATTATTGTATTTTCTGAATTATTCATCACCATATTCTTTATGCATTCTAATGCTGTTAGAGTGTTTGGACTGTTACTGTATATTGAACAGGTCTTTCCTGACCTGCCTATAGTATTGATTTTGAATTTATCCAGCTGGAATTTTATAAGCTACTTGCACAGTTCAAAATTTCTCAAGAGTGTTATTCCTATCCTGCCTCCTTCCCTAGATCCACCTGAAAGCGGAATGTTATTTTGGCAAGTAGATGGCTTCCTAAAGAACACTAAAGTTTGCACAAGTGTTAAATGCAAACTGTCCCAGTGTGAAGGAAAGATCAGGAGGCCTATAATGGAAAGTCAATGTCTTGAAAGTAGAAAAGGATTATATATTTTATAATTTGGAAAGTAAGTAAAATTGTAACAGTAAGTATTAAAACCAGCATGATCAAAATAAGAAGAGGCAAGTTCAAGAGATATAACTAGAATGTGCTTATGAACAATTTTTTATTCACCCCCTTCTTCTTGAAATATCCTGTGGAGTTAGCTGATACAAAAACATCTAAAATGCTAATCTGTTTTTTGCTCCAATCTTGAATAAAAAGATTATCTATGGTTAGATTACCAATGTAGGTTACTATCTGTAATGAAATGGGGAAGATCAGAGACTAGTGTGATATTTTCTGGTCATTTGGATCTCAGGAAGTTTCTTCGGTAACTTCAAACCTTATTAGATACTGCTCTTAAAAGTGTATGGAGAATGAGTGGGAACCAAAGTTAGGAATTAGATGTAAAGAGGAGGGAGAAAATTGAAAGAAGACTAGGAATTACAGATCAGCCAGACTACAATCCATAACAATGCTGAACAACTCAAACCATTCTTTATCTTTATAAAAAGTGAATTTCACCAGGTTCCAGATGCATGAAATCAAATATATTTCCATAGCAAATTCTGACATCATTTTTTGAGGAATAAAACACAGGTGCTGTTATACTGCTAGGGAGAGCAAGTCCTAATAACAAACTCAATAAAATCAATTCAGAAGAAAAATCCAGTAAAAATAGCAGTCTTTAACATTAATCAGTAAGAAAAATTTGTGTACCTTTGATGGACAAGTTTATGTTGTCAGGTGCTGATTTAATGTTCCTCAGCCTATGAGTTTCAAGGTCATAAGAGCCAGGCTCCTTGCACCAAATTTAAGCCTAGAGCTGTGCGCAAACCAGATGTGTTGAGGCACAATTGTCATCACTGTCATAGCAGGGATGGCTCAAGGGCTGCTGTTACCAGAGTAAAGCAAGGCTTGTTGACCTGTCTTTGGCCATGCTGCCACAGACAACTTGTGGAAGCATAGGTTGGCCAAGTGTCATGTGTTTTCCTTTTGGCAGAGCCTCTTGTAAGGTAATCCAGTGGCCCTTGTAGGAGAAGACAATAGGGATGGGAAAATGAACTATGGGGGTGATGCAGGCTTATAAAGTTTGAATTGAGACCTGGTGGCAAAGGGAGATATGTGGGGAACAGGAGTGTCTCCTGCATCTCATGTTCCTATTTTGCTCTCTCCCTAAGACCTATCTCAGATCCCTTGACACTGCTAGCAAGCTGCAATGACACATTCACAGAGTAGCTGGGGCTCGAATTGAGTTCTGGAGATTGTTTGGATGGAAGTTCTCTAGGATATTCTGCTGATGCAAAGAGTACTTTCTCCAGAATGTGTTTGCTTAAACAAGCAGTTGTGGCCCTCAAGATTTTGTTCAGCATTGCTCTGCTTTTACAGAGGGATACAGTGGATGCTTAGACACCATGCCCAAAAAGCAAAATCTTCAGTGTTGTTGGAGTTCCAAGAATACATAGTGGATAGTTTTTTGACAATGCTGTGTACTAGCTTTGCTATTTTACCCTTTTGTAGAAATAAGGGAGAACACAGTGCAATATAGCACTTCATCTATTTTCTGAAAGCCATTTGCTCTTTAACCCTAGACTTTTAAATTCACTGCACCTTCCTTTTCCCTGAGGCACATCCACTTCCAGTAAGAACCCTGTAAGCATGCAGATTGTAGGCTACCTAGGGAAACTGCTCTCTAAAAACATATGGCATTTCATCTTCAACAATGTCAGAATTATCATTTGACTGTAATGATGTTCATTTAATTAAATGCAACCTGAAATAAATAAGTTAATATGTAATTTCAAGAACAGAGCGTTCAAATTAGAAGGTCAATTTCTGTGTGGATTTAGGTACTATGAAATTTTTAATTACATTGATGATGTATAGGATGCTGCAGTCTTTAATTACATAACAAGATGATATTTGTTCACAGAACCCTTTTCTCTATTAATATGCTCTAAGGATTATTAGGATCTCTAGATATTAATGTGTGTGATCCCAGCTGGAGTTTGAAGAAAGAGTTGAAGGATGCAGGTTTCAAGCGTATGGATGGAAAGTAGGTAAGTGGTTTCATCAGGTGGAACAGAAGATGGAGTCAAGTGCAAAGTAACTCAGTGCTTCTGATAGTGCAGCTGTTGAAGCACCTGATATTGAGTCTTTCGAAAAACAGCTTTATGCTGAACCCATTTTTCTGAAAAGGCACAAGATACCACTAGGAAACCTTTGGGTTCATTAAGTTTTTTTTTTTATTATTTTTGCTGTGGAATTATAATTTTATTTCCTGAGAATTTGCATGAGACTAATACAACGAGAAATAAGTTGTTACAGGCATGAGATATTACTAAAAAGAAATACAAGCAAACAAACAAACAAAAAAAAAAAAACAACACAAAAAAACCCCACCCAATCAAACAAATGACATAACGATCATTGTAAACTCTTTGGAAAGGCTTTTTCTGTTCAAGTTCAGAGAGGTGGAAAATAGTGGAAAGCTATTAGAGCAGAATCAACTTGAGGAAGAAAGACAAGCACTACCATCATTTGGATGAGTATATTACATAAGCCTCAAATACTTTTCTGGAGATGGTTGTCGTACACATGAAAAAGAGAAAATGTTTTATTTTTCCCATTATGATTTTTTACACTTTTGTGAGTCTATGCAAAATCATGTAATTATTCTTACCCTTAAAATAAGTACATGTGATATTGGTCTTCCCACCCTTGAGAGATTGACGCTCAGATGCCTTCAAATCTCAAATATTGTGATCTGCTTTTAAAAGAAGTTCTATGTTGTGATTTTGGTTTGTCTTTTGATACATATTTTTTAACCTCCACTTGCTTATCCCACTAGATGTGTGTATGTGACAGTTGGGTGGCCAACTCCACAGTTTCTGAAGTGACTGCAAGTAAAGCTTTTTCATGTTGCAAAAATTCTCACACCCACCTCTACTAACTCCTTCCTGGCAATTAATTCTGCCAGAATGTTCTCCCCACATAAATTTGTGTTCATCCTTCAATCTTATCACTGCTGCTCTTGAGAGTTGTTCCCCCCCCCTCTTTCCCCGCACAGTGGGCGCAGTTGGAACTTCTTTCCACTTGTTTCACAACTGTTCCTGCTGCCCAGCCGTGCATCTCAGAAGAGCTCCTCAGCTTTCACTCTCCTTCCTTCCAGCAGCTGGAGGGAATGGGACAGTGAAGGTCAGACATCACCCTTGTTTCAAATCCCAGCAATTTAGGAAGTCTAAGTGTCTTGACAGGGTCTCAGAGCTATTTATAGTATAGATTTCTTTGTTTTCTTACAATGCTACTTGATGTACCCTTCTTCCATATGAAGATGTAAACATGTCAGAGGGGAGAAGGCAGCATCAGGTCTTAATGGGGAAATTTCAGTCCATACCTGCCTTCTCTCCTACCTGGCTTGTGGTCAGCCATTGTTATCTCATGGTTAGCTCTAAATTTCTCATCTGTGCCACTGATAATAGCCCAAACGTTACACTTTTAGTTGTATTATAGCACTCCATGTCCCTCTTGCTGCTGGCTTTTACTCCAGTCACCAGGAGTCACCTTTGTGGCACGGGGGCTGAGCAGTGTCCCTTTCTCATCGGTGCCTTCCTCTCCATGGTAAGCTGACACAGCCCTGCATCCTATGGGAGTTATGTGCTGTAGCAAAGCAATGGCAGGTGGGTTAGAGAGAGCAGGGAGGGATTTGTTATTATATGAGTCAGTAGTGCGTTAATGTGACCTGGAAGGCCAACGGTATCCTGGGTTGCATCAAAAGAGAGGTGGCCAACAGAGAAAGGGAGGTGATTGTCCCCCTTTATTCTGCCCTTGTGAGGTCCCATCTGGAGTGCTGTGTGCAAGCCTGGGGCCCTGAGTACAGAAAGGATGTGGAATTGTAGGACTGTGTCCAGAGGGGAGGATGCAGCTAAAGATGATGATTAGGGGGATGGAACACCTCTCCTATGAAGACAGGCAAAGGGAGTTGGGCTTGTTCAGCATGGAGAAGAGAAGGCTGCAGGGAGACATTGTGGCCTTCCAACATCCAAAGGGAGCTTACCAGCAAGAGGAAAAACAGCTTTGTATGCGGGCAGATAGTGATAGGACAACAGGGAATGGTTTTAAACTAGAACACTGGAGATTTAGATTAGATGTTGGGGAAATTTTTCACTCAAAGGGTAGAGGTGCCAGCACAGTCTGTCCAGAGAAACTGTAGTTCTCCATCCTTGGAGGCACTCAAGGCCAGGTTGGATGGGGCCCTGGGCAGACTGAGCTGGTAGGGGGCAGCCCATCCCATGGCACGGGGCTGGGTGGACTTTAAGGTCCCTTCTTCGAACTCAAGCTACTCTGTGATGATTTGTGCTGTGGATAGGGGTGTTCGGTGAGCTGGAGAGAGAGCACTGCTTCTGCGTGAGTGCAAAACTTTAGGTGGTAAATGCTGCGCGTGGTGGATATGAAACTTCGGCGGCTGGGGGCTGCACCGAAAGCCGGGAAAAACGTGTTTTGCTGCTGCATTATCGAGTTGTGACAAAAACCGAGGTATGGCTTTAAACCAAAGATTCATCCGTGTGGAATAGCCCGACAGAAGCCACGCCAGAGAGCCTTCCCCGAGCACCTCCCGTCGCGCTGAGGGGAAGCGGGGGCAGCTCTTCCCCCCCCCCTCCTCCCCACGCCCGGAGCCGGGGGATGTGCGCGGGGAGGCGCTTCCCGACGGCGCCCAGCCCCGGGCCGGCAGCGCGGGGCCGCGGCCGCCCGCCGCACCATGCCGCCGCGGCTCCTCCTCTCCGCCTCCCGCACGGGAGCGCGCCCCGCTCCCCTCCCCGGCTGCCTGCAGCAGCGGCGGCGCTAAGGGAGTTGCGCGGGCTCTGCCCGGCGCCTCCGATGTGGCGAGAAGCGATGATGGGGAGGAGGAGACGCCGCTACCTGCTGGAGCGGGCAGAGCAGGCGGGAGGCTGCGGGGCGGGCGGCGAGCAGTCCCGCTCCCGGGACTGGCTCTACGAGTCCTACTATTGCATGAGCCAGCAGCACCCGCTCATCGTCTTCCTACTCCTCATCGTGATGGGCGCCTGCCTGGCCCTGCTCGCCGTTTTCTTCGCCTCCGGGCTGGTAAGGGACGCACCGGGGACGGGACGGAGCGCGGAGCCGCTGAGGAGCGAAGTTGGCGGCGGCGGCGGGGACCCCTCGGGCAAAGTTGGGCGCCCGCTGCGCGCGGGCGGGGCTGGAGGCGAAAGGAGCCGGAGGGAGCGGCGGGCGCTCCGAGTTTAATTCGCTTAATTCGCTGGCTCTGCTTCCTTCCAGCTGGCAGAACGGCCAGCTGACCTTCTGCTTCTGCTGGAGGGGTTTAACTCTTCTTCCCCCCCCCCCCCCCCCCAAATGCGGCTGGTCACATTTGGACGGCAAGTAGGCAGCTGGCCGTTCTCTTCTCGTTATCCCCACTCTCCACGGTTACTCCAGCGTTTGACCCGTTTTCTCGAGGGAGCCTCGGCCGAGGGCTCCCGGCCCCGGGAAGGGGAACGTCGCGGAGCCGCCGACAGCCGGCATCGCAGCTCTCGCCCTGCGAGCTCTGCCCTTGTGCCGAGCGAGCGGCTGCAGAGGGCAGTAACATTCTTGCTCCTTACGGAGTTTGGCTGCCGGTAGCGATCCGAGGGCTGCTCGCACGGCTGTAGGCTCGGGAAGTAACGAAGGGAGATTTGAGGGGACTGGGGTTTTCTTTTTTTCTTATTCCTTTTTAGGTATTTGGTCTCCTGGGGCGGTTGATGTTTGTTGAATACAGCTCTCTAGGAGCGAGGACAAGTAGGTCAGGTGTTGCCTGCTGCCTCTCCTAGAGGCACTGCACATAATACTGCTTGAACAGAGAACCCTGCTTTCCTGCTTGTTGTGACCAAACTTTTGTCTTGAAACCTGCAGGAAGCGGTTGCTGGACTTGCTACACTAAGAGTTAACTGCCAGCTCATTTCATCTAGGTATTTGTCTTACTGTTTTCAGTGCTTTTTTCTTTTTTTTTCCTTTGGTGAGAGCTATTCCTACTAAGTGCAGAACAGGTGTAAAACAGTTCAGGTGAAGCCAGTAATAATGATGTTGGCTCGTAATACAGTTGCTTGATGCCTAGATGTTTCAGCTGTGGAGCTCGGTGTACCCAAATGCAAATTAAACAGTCCTTAACGAAAGTGCATTGACGTGGGGACTTATCCGTGTTATCCATGAAGACTGGAGGGACCAAGTATGGCAGTGGGAGTGTGTCCAGGCTGAGGCATGGACAGGTGTGAGAGGTATGCAGTGCTACCTCCAGTCAAGGCAGCAGAACTTTGGCTGGACACCTCTTAGCACTGAATTTCATCCCTTTTGGTTATGGCACGACCTGCAGTTTATTGTTTTAAGTTGTGCCTGCTTTTTTCATTATCCCAGCTCTCAAGGTAAGACATTCGTAGTAACAACATTGGTTCAGAGGGCTAACTGAAAGTTATGGAAGCAAAACAAAGAGCTGACTGCATCTTGCCACGCGCAATGCTACAGAAAGAGTGAATTTTATAGTCAGGTCTGCATTTGGAATTCCAGACATACCGGAAAAGGAAAAAAAAAAAAAGCTTTTAGGACCTTTTTCCTGAGCCTTTATCTTCCTGTGGCTCACAACTGAGAGGGTGAGTGAAGAGAGAGGTGGGGTTCATCCTCAAAGTTTCCAGTCAGCGGATGAGAACAACTTCAGGCGCAGAGAGAGCTTGTCTGTGCTGACTTTCAGCCGCAGGATGTTGGGCAAAATCCCTTGGAGGCCTGCCCAGATATTCACCTAAAAGCGTTTTATTATAGTCGAGCTCTAGTTGCATTTGGAATTGAAAGCATTTCTGAAGGTTTTTGTTCTGTTCCTCCTGCATCTGACTGAAGAATGCTCTTTTTGTACAGCTGTGGAACCTTGGTTGAGTTTTTGTGACGGATAATATGCAAGTGTCAAGCAGTTATGAGCATCTGAGCTAGGAGAGCCAATACTGCTACCCTTGTCTTTATTTTGCACATCTTGTACGTATATGATTGCTTTGACAGAATATTTACTTCTGTAAGGAGGCACAATAGGAGCGAAGGGGAATAGTTCTATGAAGGTCTGCGCTGTGCGTTTGAAGTTAAAGGAAATCTTTCTCAACAGTTGTTTCCTTTAGATTTCATACAAAGCAGTGGAGATTTTACTGAAAACTACTTAAGCCTGTTGTGGAAATAAAACTCCAAAGTGACTCACTGTAACACTTGATTCATATTTCTCACTTTTATTTCAAAGCATAGCTCAAGATGCAAAATGTGGGATCGGATGTTGTTAGGAAAAAATGGATAATCGTGAGAGATGAACCATTTTAATGTTCTAGGCTTTCTTATGAGAAGATGAATGCAGTGGAAGTGAGAGGTTTTCCTTCCACTTAATTATTAATTCGGTTGTTAAAATAGATCATGGTGACATCTGACTTGATTTTTTTTTTTTTTTTTTTTTTGAGGGGGGAACAGTGTCTGCTTAACTACTCCCAAACAGAGCCAACCGCACTGGGATGCATTCCACTTATTCAGCTCTTTCAACCTGCCAGAATACCAGCTGTAGTCTTCCCGGTTTCAGATGAAAAATTTATAAAAGCTGTTGCAAAATTACAGTAAACAAGATTACTTACAAAGTGTGCCTGGAAATCAGATTACTTTTCTTTCAGGCCGTGTACTGCTGTTGTC
Organism: Callipepla californica brunnescens; assembly: GCA_023055505.1. Taxonomy (NCBI): domain Eukaryota; kingdom Metazoa; phylum Chordata; class Aves; order Galliformes; family Odontophoridae; genus Callipepla; species Callipepla californica. Next base: position 64,344,362 of record JALIRH010000002.1, read on the forward strand.
ACTGAGATGGGTTTCTTGGGAGATGTTTGGTTTTGTTTGTTTCAGGAAAATAATGTGATTTTGACCTTTGGGATTAAGTGCTCTGTCTCCTCAAACACTCGATACAAGGCTCCCGGAGTTTACCTGTAAGATGACCATTCAAAGCATGGAGCTTTGCATAATGTAATGATAGTATCAGCCTTTGAATTTCCTGTGTCAAAGTATCCTCTGTATTTCTCTGTACCTGGCGTGAATGGGAAACCGGCAAAATGAAATCAGGCATCCATGTTTAGCTGCTTTAATCGATAGGGAGTAAATTATTTTCCCAAATCTGTAAATGCCTTCCAGTGCTTAGAAATGCCAGATGTCAGGTTCGTTTTCTGTCTGGTTATTGTCTTGCTCTTTTAACAATATAATGTGTAGGGCAAACTCATTATTTTCTTCCTTCACCCTTTTTAGTACTGAAAATATCTCACAATTTTTTAGTGGTATCTAGGACAGCTGTCTCTGGCCAAAACATATCTATGATACCTGCAATGTATAGGAAAAAGATTAAGCTGGCTAATGTTTTTTTTTTTTAATATCTAGTGTAAAATATCAGCATATCTGAAATACCTGCTGTTGTGACATCTCTTATGCAGTTTAACAAAACTCTGGCTGAAAGCAGGGTCGATGCCCAAATTATACAGTTTATTAGAACACTGTAACTTTATGTATTATTATATATTTCCTAGACATAAAGCCTGCGCTGCCTGTAGATACAGACTTCAATGAAAGCAGTCCAGTGATATCTGAATCTTTTAGCACAGGTAGGGACCTTGCGGTATAAGTGGAACGGGACTCAAGTCTGTCAGCACTTTTCTTCCCTTTTTCCCAAAATTCAAGGGCCACCAATCTACTGTGAGACGTATATGTATTCTTTCTTTCAGTCGGTCAATGTTCTTTGCTCAGAGACTGCAGGCGTGATGTTGGGGGGTTATATTGTCCATAGCTTGTACCCTAATCTGCCTCCAGAATTCTTGCTGCTACACGTGACTCTGTGAAGCTCTTAATATGTAGTTGCTGATGTGCTGATATTGATGTGGAGCTGGAAGGTATCTGTGGTCAAGTGGAGAACGTGTTGAGTGAAGAGTCCTTCCACGACGTGATACTGGGATGCGTTCCCTCATCTCAAGGACTATGAAGTCACTCACTATATGTGTTAGCTTCCTAACGATTGCTGCCAAGGTGGAGTTACTACCTGTCTTCCAAACCACTTACACAAGAAGAAGAGGATCAGGAGGATCCTGTAAGCATCTCAGGAGAGTGCTATTTTTTTTGAGTCTGTGATTAGAATGACAACAAATCTTCCCTTCCTCTGATGAGCTTATTCTGTGTAAAAGAAATCCTTGTACTTCTGGCAAGAATTGGTCAATCATCTGAACCTAGAACTCTTCCAGATTGCCATGATCAGAATCTCATCCTAAAATAGAGGGGAAAAACTCTTCAAGTCCATGTGGAAAATGCAGCTTGAAATTGCAGAAAGGAGACACTTGTTTGTTCTCATCAGTGTCTCAAGTGATGAGGTGTCTGCAGATGAGCATTTGCTGCATGATTCTGGTAATCTCCTTGTCAGTACTCTGGATCTAAAAATTCATCCATGCACACCAACTTTTGGTTCAAGAGCAACAACTGTCTTCCCCAAATCTAGGAATACTCAAGCCCTTGAAAGTGTTCCTTGGAATCCTTGTGGACTGAAAGTGAGCCAAAGCATCTGCCATACTGCTTTCAAACAATAGCATATCCATTCCTACAAAAAAACCAAGCAAGCTAAGGCACAGCAAAGGTAATGAAGTAGCAAAATCCTCATGAGTTGAACATCAGGCTGAGGTGCGGGGAGGCTGCTTGTGTGCTTGATTCTGTGGTGGTTGTGCCCACAAAGTGTGCTATCTTTTGTTAAACTCATTCTGCCAGATTAATACCATTATCAATATGAGGATGAATTCAAAGCAAATAATATTTTATTTATAACGTCTTCCCATAATTCCAGCTGTGAGTGTACAGTTCTGCTTGGAAGTCTGCTATATATTGAACTGTTCTGTGAGGGAGTCCTGTATTTCAGTGTGTTTCTGTTTTTTTTTGTCTGATGCAGTCTTGAGATTTGCCCTCCGTGCCAGTTGTTTCTTCAATATCTTTGTGTGTGATGTTTGCAGCCAGTATTGAATCAGGCTCATGAAGGTTGATGCTTCTTCCTGTCTAAGGAAGTCTACCTGGCTTTGTATCTGGTTTAGTTCGTCAGTACTGTATCAGCCTGGGCTCTTGTTTCATTCATTAATGACACTCCCAGTACCTCTGTGGTTGCTTCTAATGCTGCCAAGAGAGTGTCTTATTTGCTAGCCTCTAACAAGCCATCCAGATAATGAGGTGCCTGTGACAACTTCTCTTCACCTAGCTTTCTGTCATCCTTCATGTTGAATAGCCTGAGAAACGACTGGGTTCTGGGTGTGGCTACATTGACAGGATAGTGAGCCTTGAACTGTAAGTTCACCAGATGGAAGCTTTGTCAAGCTCTGTCAATGGACAGCTGATTTAGATGACCGTGACTCAAGCTGTGGATCCAGAACTCCTAATCATTACTGCAGCTGACACAAGTGACAACAGACGAACTGACTACAGCTGCTGTTTACTGAGGTGCAATGGGAATAAGATAGGTGGTGGATGGGCCGTGATTTTCTGCTGTCTTTATCAGCATGAAGCCAGGTGTGTTGATTCACAAATCATCTATGGCAATTTCATGGTGGATTTGCCATGAACCAGTGAATATCCTTCTGGTTATCTTGCTTAAAAGTTTTTAAATTGGTTTCAAGTTCCTTGTCATGGATGAAGCTCTCTGACTCATTTATAGGAGTCATAAAACTCTCATCAAAAAAGGTAAATAGATTTCTTAGTTTGAGCCTTCATGGAGTGTCTTAGAGAAATTAGCTTGGCATCACAGTTGCAACATTTCTTCTGTGAGTGAGAGAACTTCTTGTTAACGATGATAGCAGTCGCTGGACTTGTCCAGATTGCATGGGTCATCACTCCAAGCTGATGGCAGAATGGACTCTTAAATACAGGTAGAAGTGGTCTGCAAATCTCTGGAATGTCTGGGCATGGGAACAAGCTGCAGCTGAACACTCTTAATCTTTGTATCCTGTGCATTAGTTCCCAGCAATAAACAGGTTGTGATTCCAAGTGTTGCCACGCTGGTTTCTATATATTTTAGCAACAACTGAGTTGGCTGGGATGATGTGTTAATGAGAAAATCTGTCAATGGATCAAACTTCTAGGGTTCTGGACCCTGAAATCAGCAAGTTAGATGAATTCTTTCCCCTGTCCATAACCTTCTCTTTTTCTTGGAAAATTCTCTCTTGATCCTCCTAAAAAGAACAGCTCTACACATCTACTCCAGATCTTTTATTTCTTAAATAGGCGATGCCCAGACACTAAACCTTGTTTACAGCATGCTGAAGGGTTAAGGAACCACTGAACTGTCTGTGTGGAGGGACATGAGGCAGTCTGTTTTTTTCACCATCCATGGTCCTAGTTATGAGGTTTGTTTGATCTGGAAGATGTGCTCTGGAGTGCTGGAGCAATGGCTTCTGGTTCAACGCTCAGGGTTTGACTGACAGGCATATGAGAGAGTGGAATATGTCCTTAGGGGAGTAAACTGTAAGAACTTTTTCTGTCATAAAAATAGCTATGTTTAGGAAGTAATTGCCCAACCTTTGGAAAAGCTTGAAAAGTAATTACACAATGACAGTTGTGACTTCTCAATATTAAAACTATTTTTCATGTGACCTTTTAATGCTGATATGTAAAATCTGTGGAATATTCCTGCAAAATGTGTTTTTAAAAGACCCAGCAGAGAAATAAGCCTAGCCTACCTTTTTCTTTATTAAACAGACCTTTAAAATGTGCAGTGTTTTCTCCTGTGTTGGAACTCATGCTCCCTGGTTGAAATTCTGCGATCCTTACTTTTAAACAATTCCAGTCTTGGCATTTGTTCTTGATTATGACCAGATTCTCAAACTACCGATCTGGGAGAATAGTGGGGAGAGGAAACTACCCTTTAGCTTTCAGTTTGACAGTGACTATCCAAATACATAGCTGTCATTGCTGAATAGCTCAGAGGCGTGAACCAGCATGCCAGTATTTCCGAGTTCCTTGGATCTACGTGGATATGAGGAAGGGCATAACTTCACTTACAGTATGAACTGCAGTGCAGTTAAGCAGGGAGACGTGTCTTTGAGTCCTGTGAAATAATGTACTACCCATAAAATTTAGCAAATTGAATACTCTCAACTATGTTACATTTTGAATAAATTTCACTGCAAAGTCTACTTCTTTGTTTTGAACGTTCACCTTCACCTGTCCACATTTTTGGATTTTGCATAAATAATAGTATGCATTGGAGAGTTCCTTTAAGTTTATTTTGATAGTAAGAGTAGTAAGGATTTTGAGAACATATCAAAAGTTCTAAAGAAAGTTATTAAACCACATTTACGGAGATGCCTGCTTCATTCTGCAGATATTGATTCTGAATTCAAGGAAGATATGTTGATCACTATACTTACTTTAAAAATAGTCTGAGTGATGTGCATAGACACCAATTAGCCTGAAATAATTGCTTTCATGAAAATAAAAACCTTTACTCGCTTTGCTGCTTATTGCCTCAACTCTCTTCTGCCAGGTATGTTTGAGGGAGTAAAACATAGTTAGCTGTCAGTGCTCTCTGGGACGTGGCTTGTCTTCTGTGGTTGCTGGAGTCATTGTGTAGGACAATTTTATAAGCACAAGTTGCAGCCGCCAGTAATTGTGTCATGTTTTTTCACAGGCTAGTAAGTGAGTTAGGGTGGAAAGCAACTTTTGATTATTCCCAGCCTGAGAGAAGATTGAGACGGTGTGAGGTGGCTGAAAGGCATGATGGTCCAGTTCCCTAGCCCCCTGGAGGCCCTCTGAACCCCAGCTTATTAAATAAAAAGTTCTAAGTACCATTAGATTACTTACCTTATAGTTAACTGGATGAGGGGTTATGAATCAATGGAAACTGAAAAGAGAAAACTGCCATTGTGATAAGAGAGAATTGAAAAAAAAAAAGAAAAAAGAAAGAGCTGCTTACCATTGGGTTGGGTATGGGGGGTTTGTGTTGGACATACTTATCTGTATAAAATATTCAAGTAACAGACCCAGCTTTTGATAATTACGTTTCTGATTGCATTAGCTGTCTGTCCTGTATTTCAAATCACGTAGGAGAGGTCTTAGGCTTGTGGTATTCTCTGTCTATGTGTTTGTGTGCAGGTTATTAGAGTGGTTGGCACTTCTTATTGGTCTGGATGGGCACTACCTGTAAAAATCATAAGAGCTGTTTCAGTGGACAGCTGTGTTTGCCCCATGTAGAGAAAAGGTAAATTGAAAGCAAACATTACTTTAGTGTCTGTCCACTGTGCTGCAGCTTTGACCCCTGCAAATGTATCTTTTTAGTTCTTTTGTATTCATTTTGGAGTGGTGGCAGTAGAAGGACCAGAATTGTTGGTGGTATTCATGATGCAGTGTGGTAGCATTATGATGGTCTCACTTGTTTATTCTTCTAGTAATGTTCTGGGGTTTGGGTTGCTTTTTAACTGCTTTTTAACTGCTAGTGAGCACCAAAGTGATGTTTTCATGAGCCTGCCTATGACAAGTGCCAAATACCTCAGTTTCAAAAATGTTAATAGCAAAACAAGAGCCTGTTATCATGTGTACAGAATTATACTTGGGCCCTTTTGGGTGAAGGGTACATGGTCTTACAGTTTCAACTCTTTCTTCCATTAGTCCAGTTGATCCTTTCCACAGAACCCTATCTGTTTCTGTGGGTTTTTGCTTTTTTTCCCCTGTAAAGCTGAACACTTACACTTTAGTTTGAGACAGATCCTCTGATGTGCAATGTATTCTGCGATGAGAACAACTCCATGATGCATACAGATTTAAAAAAAAAAAAAAAAAAAAAAAAGTCCTGCTACATTTTGATCTTTCTATTCTTTTTAACACCTGGATCTTCTGTTTGCTTTTGTCTTTTTAGCAGGTTTCCCACTCCTGATTAAGATTTAAAATGAACTTGCTACTTATTTTTACACTCTTAAAAATGATATCTTAGATTCTTTTATTTGCCTGTATGGTTGAGTTTCTGACTTTTTGATCTTTCTTGAGTCATTTTTGGAAAATGATTAGCTTTTGGTCTGAGCATCTGATTTTTATGGCAATCTACAAAGATTCTAATCTGTGTATTTCTAGCTCCTACTTTCAGTTTTAGTGTGGGCTTTTTTTTTTTTTTTTTGTTTCCTTAACAAGCTTCTTCTCTGTTACAAGGCAGCTTCTCAACAGTAACGTTTTATGACCCATGCTCTTCTTACTTCTTGAGATCAGATGAGTGTTTTCTCTTTCTTTGTGTGAACGTTTTTGTTGTTATTTTGTTTGCTTTTTTCTACCTCTTCCACGAGCCAGACCTGAACAACAATCTTAGCTTCTGTCTGCTGATGTGCTCCTTAGCTAGTCTAGCTGGGAGTCACTGAATTATCCCTTTACCAGATGTGTTTTCTTATTTGGCAGCCTGTCTTTATCTTCATAAAATCTCATGGTTTCCATCCCGATTGGCTATTAGTCTTCTAGGTGATATATTTCAATAAAACTTTGCTGTTCAGCTTAGCCTTTTGATTCACAGGGACTTAATGTTATTTATTGATTCTCCTGGATTGTTAATTGTGTTTTAGCCTTCTTCAGTGCCTGTTGAGATATGACTTTCTGTCGTTCTTTACACGTTCTACCTGGAACAGCAAAATTCTACTGAAGGCCATTTTTCCACCAAGTTTTCAGTGAGACTATTGTGTAAATAATGCCATTTAACGGCAGTCATTTTATTTCTTCCATGTCTTTCTTAGGCTTTTAGTGTTTATACAGAAATGTGTATACTTTCACATGGCTGTTTCATTTCTCTGCAAACTTTAAGAAGAAAATCTGTGTTATGGCTTATTTATTTATTTATTGCCATTTCCCTTCTGTGTAAGTTTAATAAAATTCTATCCTTTCATATAGATGGGAATTACAGGTCTCCGTGATGTTATTGCTTCTCTTAAACCATGTTTAAAATTAGAATCACCATGGTTGGAGATTTTCAAAGCCATCTAGTTCCACCTATCAACATTATTTCCGCACTAACCCACGTCCCTTAGTACAGTGACTAAATGTTACTTGAATTCCTCCGGGGATGGTGACTCCACCACCTCCCTGTGCAGCTTGTTCCAGTGTCTGACCGCTCTTTTGAAGAAGAGATTTTTCCTAATATACTATGTCCCTGTATCCTCCTCAGTTTGAATGATGTCCTTTGACCTTTGAAGCCAGTAAACTCATTCTTTTCTGGTTTAGGTTAAATTTAGCTACATTCTAAGAGCTCATTCAATGTATCTGAAGATTCCCTGATTTCTTCAAACTGCCTTTTAAATGCATTTTCTTAGCTTTAAATGCATTTTCTTGAACCTGTGCTTGCTTGTCAACATATTTTGTTCCAGGAACGCTGATGAGAGCTACCATAGTCCTCTATTTCTATTTTCTATTTCATAGTCTTTCAGGACTTTTCTCCTATCTTTCCTTATGTTAGTGTTACTTGCACAGATAATGTCCCAATATACTAGGAAATAGAAAATGATCTAGAATCTGGCCACATATCCAAAACCATTTCTTATAGGTTACATATATGTAAGTGCAGCAGCTTGGGAGCTGTAATAATAATCTGAATTTCACTATCCATGTGATGTGCAGATTGCTGGTCTGATTGTTGGCAGGCAAGTAGTCAAATATCACTGTCTGCTAACAGCAGGTGCAGACTGGCTCTGACTCATTAATAGGGAAGTGAATTTCTCAAGACAATAATCTCCATGAAGAAACTGGATTTTGAGCCTGATGCTGTTATCATTGATCTACCAAGCTGAAGTAGGAATGTTGAATCAGAGGGAGAAATCTCTTGGTGAAAATCAAGCGCTTTGTCAACATAAAAGTCAGGACAGTTTGATTGAAAAGTACAGTTCAATTAATTTATTGCTAATGGCCATGAACATGCTGCACAAAGCTCAATAAAAGATTAGTAAACTAAAATGTAGAAACACACTAGAAAGCTTTTAACCAGGAAGGTAAGCAAGAAGCACAAGCAAAACTTTGAGTTAAGAAAGATAAAAGCAGACTTGAAAGGCAGAGGAGTTTTTCTTAGTTGTGGATCCAGAAAATACCACAGAGGCTTGGAAATCTGGCCTTAAAGGTACATCATCATTTCTGGATTGAAGGTGGTTTCATAGTGATGAAATAACAGGCAAAAAATTCTGAGGTGGTTAGTCAAAACTTTTCAGTTGTCCTAAATGATGAGATTCTAAATGAAGCTGTACAGCTCGCTGGCCAGGAGCAGCAGCATCTCCCAGTGAAATGGGGATTTTTCCAGCTGTCCAGCAGGTGACACGCTGCAGTCAGCTGTGAGCAAGTTCACTAAAATATAACAATACAGTATAAAAGTCTCAAGCACCCAGAAGGTTTTTGTATCTTCAGCTTTGGAGAGAACTATTTCTTGAGGTGTTAGAGAACTAAAATGCTGTGTACTTCTGTGAAGAGAAGGGTGATGACATCTGAAAACCATTGTAGTTCTCATTTTCACGAGGCTTGGAAAAGATTTTACAGGAAGAATGGCCAATTTTTGCTACAGAGCTAACCGGACGGATTCTTTCAGTAAGCCTACTTAAATGAAGATGTCCTACTTTGTTAAGGAGGTGGGTGAGCTAATACTCATTCAGGCCTACTTTTTTTTTTTTTTTTTTTTTTTTAACTCTCAATACTTTTCACAATAGGTATGAAATCTTACATAGTTTTAATGTTTGAAGAACACTGCTCACTTTAAAAATATATATATATTTTCATTTAGGAGTATTTCATTGATCTCAGCAAAAAGTGATTTTAGTAATGATCTGATGTAGTAAATGGTTTGAATGAATTCTGACTAAGCATGTGGTATTTCAGATCCCAGCTGGGGTCTGCTGTATGTAGACTGGTGTCAAATTGCATTAGATGAAAAGAATAAAGGAAAAAGCACCAAAAGAATGAGAGAGATGATGGGAGGAGATTTTATGCTGAAACTGTTATTTTAAATGCTTGTTTGTTCATTTTTATAGGGTACTTTATCTAGTTGCGTGGCTTGTATAAAAGAATGAATTGCTCTACAGCAGCTCCGCTGTTTAAAATTAAACAGAATATACATCATTATGTGGCAGGGGAAGGAACAGGATACGGAATGAGAGAAGGTTGTAGTTTTTGGAAAGGTTAGTGAAAGTGATTCTTTAGATTTTAGAGGTGATAACAGGATTATTACGTACATCTTATGCATTTGTAGGGGTTGGAACAATTTTTAACAGTAGACTGTTTAATTTCTTCAGTGATTAAAAGACAGCAAAACAGATACTCAGGAAGACAGAACCGTCAGGCAAGATCCATGTACTGTAGGCCTGACCATTTTGTCTGAAAGTGTCATGCTGATATTTTAATTCAGTTACCTCTGTTGTATTTTAATTTCTGAGATGAGCAATAGAAAAGAAGGAAAGTGTTTTTTTGTGGGTTCTTTTTCCATCCTCTGGAAATAGTTAGGGAAACAAAACATTTAATTGCTGGGAATTGTCCTTTGTACCTGACGTCATCTCATGACTTGCTGAACACACTGGTGACTGCAAATACCTATCGAGAAGTTCCAGGCTCTAAATGTCATCCTCTTGAAGCTACAATTTCATGAATATTTCACTTCTCTAGAGTAATAGAAAAAATATTGTTGAAATTAATTTCCAGAATAAAATCCTGTGTCAGGCAGCCTGCCCCTTTTGACCCCAAACTAGCACTTATTTTACAGGCTGAGTTGGGAAAAATCTCCTGTATGTGTTGAGGCATTCCAGAAAGGACTAAAGTTGCAATAATTATTTTCTCATATATATCATTTAATTGCCTAAAGCTTACCCTATGCTATCATTAAATTTATCTTGTACTTCAGATAAAAGGTGTGTATGGTGAGATGTAAGCACCTTGGGGTTCTAGAAGCAGTTCTTTTGTAATCAGCTCAGGAAGCTGAAGTCCCTCTGAAGCCAGGGAGGCTGCTTTCATACACATGTAATGAGGAGCTGATACACTGACATATATATATATATATATATTTTCACTGCATATATTTAAACCAAACCAAGACTTCAAAACTTTGCAATAGGCAATCAAAGAAAGGGGGAGAGTGGGAAAAAATTTTACATTTAGCACTCAAAATGGCTCATCTAAGTGTAGAAGTCACTTTACACCGTAAAAAAATTTTTTTTGACTGATTAGCTCATAATTTGGAACAAAATTTTGATAGATTGACCTAATGATAGATTATATATATATGTAAGTATGTAAATATGTACGTATACATATGTTGTAAACTGAAATCTGAATGTTATTCACTTGTTATAAAGTGAGATCATCCTGGAAAGCAGTATGTATCATAGAATGGTCTGGGTTGAAAGGGACCCCAAAGATCATCTAGTTTCAACCCCTCTGCCTTGGGCAGAGTCACCAACCACTAGCATGTATGTACCCATATATTACTGAAATGGAGAAGTATGTTGTCAAAATACATGTGGATATTCATGGTAGTTTATTCAAAGAATGGTTATTATCACGTTATTAATGATAACACCTGATGTTATCAAATTTGACATCACTTAAGTCCACTTTTCCTGAATTTCAGCTTTCTTCATGATCTTGTGGGTTCCTCATCAGGGCTGCAACACTGACTGTATGACAGACAGTGCTGTCACATCCCACTTATAGGGGAGGAAAGAGGTGACATTGTCCTGTCTCAGGGGAGTGGTCTTACTTCTCAGAATGAGTAATGGAGTTTTGCGATCCCACCTGGAAGTGAAATGATGAATTAAATGCTTTTGATGTAATCTGGGCTGAAATTGGTCATGACGTTTACTGAAACAAGCTTCAGGACTGGGGATGAACAAAACTCACAAAGTTTAGTGACATAAATCATCAGCTTTTGCTCTTACTAGCTTGCTGTGATATTTTGTGTTACTGTGCAGGGTGATGTGTACCTCACTTCATACAGCTCTGTAGTCATGCAAGCACTTAGTCTCACTGAAAACTGAATTATGAGTTTAATGTTGGGCACGGAGCTATGTGAGCCCTAGAAAGCCTTAATATATGTGTTTTTAATATTTGGTAGATTTTGTTTTTTGCATTTCGGAGTTAACACCATGACTTTTGACTCTTCTTTTGCCTGTACCTCAGTTGTCAGTGCTGCAGTAATGTGTGACTTCATAAATTTGAAAGGGAAGAAAGTGAAAACAGCTGAAATATGAACTATCTTCTGTCAGCTCTCAGAAGTGACTGCAAGTGCTGGGTGAAGGGCATGGAAAGCAAAAGCAAAATGAATTATGGGAAGTTGCTGCTGTAGCTTAGTTCATAGAGTCATAAACAGAAGGAAAGGTAGCTTAAACGTGTTGTTTTGAAGGTGAGAAAGGCAAGTGTTAGTTCTGAAAAGTGCTACTGTCTTTCTCTTTGGCTTTGTGGTGCTAGGTGAGGTAGGGTGGGGGAAGGATAACCCTCAGCCTGCCCTGCTTGATCAGAGGTAGGCTCTCATAGCTATGTTTCCAGCAGCCAGGGCGTTTGCCATTCGGGTCTAGGAGCCATATGGCTGATGGCTAATGGCATGAGCCATATGGTCTATCAGCTAATGAGCTTGGCAGAAAGTCGATCAGCTTCTGTCCTGTTCTTCCAAAGTCCAGAGTCTGCTGCTAGAGCTTTGGTTATATGTATACCCGAACTCGTGGCTCCTGCATGGTGTAGTGCTGACCGGAGGCGTGGGCATGCTCACGTGGCAACGGGTGAGCACACTGGAAGCAATTGATGAGCATGCAAGGGTGCAGTGCATGTGCAGTAAGGTCACAAACAGCAGGGGAAGGAATGTGGAAAAATGCTACAGCATGTGCTTCTTACAGATACCAGGTTTATGTATTTTACGAGAAAAAAAAAAAAACAAATAACACTGAAAAGCTTTTCTTTATTTTATTATTATTATTTTTTGCTCTACCTCTAGCAAGTTTTATATAAGAAAGAAAGAGAAGGAAATGCACAAAAGGATTTGAAGTAAACAGTATTTAAGCTGGCAAGCTACCAGTGGGCAAAAAGTATCAGTCACTAACAAAGCCGTTACAAAGCTAGGGGAAAAGAATTGCTTCAGTGTTGAAAAATAATCAAATAGACGCTTTCAGATTGTCCCCAAGATTTCACATTGGTAGAAGTGGAGGTGGATGCAGTGTGGCCAGTGGAGGATATTCTACTGCTGCAACAGTAGCATTTGGGTCCTGCTTTTGCAGTCTTTTTTTGTGTTGTTGCTACAAATTACTGCTAGAGCTCCTAACAACTGCCAGATGAATGAAGGTTGTAGAGCCAACCATTGACATAGTGCTCTTACACTTCTGCCGTGGATACTTTTGAACAAATACAGTAATGTAAAAATAAATATATTTTTAATGCATCTGTCACTAGATGATTTAAACATGTCAGTGTAGTGACTTTTTTGTAGGTTCTATAAAAAAATTTAATTCTTGTTTATTCTGAATCTTTTTGTTACATTCTAGCCAGAACTTTGCGCGTTGCTTGTACATTTCAGAGAAAGGGCTCGCTAGGAAAAAAATGGTCTGTGTGATCTGTAACCCATCCATCCAGCTGAATGCTTCAAACAGAAGCAAGATAGATAGTACCTGATAGATATTGCTGTCAAAAAAATTAGACTCTAATGAACTTAGGGACACATAGTCAATCTGGGAGGTGTTTAGGCAGCTGCATTCTTCAGTGGAGATGCTTGATTTTAACCTGCGAGCCACACTGACCACAGAGATCTTGTGAATAGGAGCAGAAAAGCCTGTGCCACTTTCTGCGGATTGGGTTTGCCTTGCCTTTTAATTCACTTAGTCCTTAACACCTACCACAGTACCACTGTGTGAGTTAGTTTTCTTGATCTACTTCAACTAACATGTATCTCAATTTAACAAAATAAGTCTTAGGGTGGTTAATGGTTATTTATGAAGTCAGTCCAAATTACAGCTTCTTATGTTGACAAATCCTGCTTTGATTCATATCGCTTGACATTTGATTCATATTCCCATGTCATTCTGAAATATCAGTGCACCATCAGTTAAGAGTATCTTATTCTTTGTCTGACTTTTAAGTACATCAGTTTTTAACTTCCTTTTCATTCTCCTTTGTTTCCAGGAAATCGAAGACCACGTGGCATTTTTAATAACTGTTCCAACAGCCCTAGCAATTTTTTTTGCTATATTTATCCTTGTCTGCTTAGAGCCTGTCTTTAAGAAGCTGCTCCGTGTATTTTCACTGGTGGTCTGGGTATGTCTTGTTGCCATGGGATATCTCTTTATGTGTTTCGGTGGAATCATCTGTCCCTGGGACCAGGTAAGACTGTTAATACTATTAATTTTATTTCTACTGGCTGGATTTTTAAGGGCCATGCTCTGCAAAAGTGTCAGTGTTAACTTTTGTAGGATATCTCATGAAGTTTTTTTGTGACAGAGTGTTTCTGTGCTTAGATTTCCCACATCTATTTCATAAGTAATAAAAAGATGTATATACCTAAGGCTTCTGCGTTTATATTTTATGCTTCTTTGGAAAACAGACATTTGATTTCAGTCCTCAGTTTCCTTGTGTAGTGAACATTTGATTCTAGCAACCAGTTAGCATGTTGGAAGTGCAAGTCTTGTTCAAATCTACTGATGCTGTCTTCAGCTTAAAGTGTGAGAGCTTTCTGTTCAGTGGTCTTCAAGATGGTTTTTCACAGCATTTGAGGAAAAGTGATTGATAAATTGCAAAGATGACAAAGCAAAGTGTAGTTGCCCCTTAATAGCAGCATTTTTGAAATATTAATAAAAGATATGTGATATACAAAGCTGTACCTGATAGATTCTTTGGTGTTCTCTTCTGCTATATCCTTTTCCTTTCCCTCATTATCTTGAATCAATTTCTCTGACTTTCTATTTGGAACTTGCAAAGACTTATGCAAATACTGAACTTTAAGTATGCAACTAGTTCCTATAACATCCTTGACTCAAATGATTTAAATTGCTGATGTATGTTGATAATATTAGTTTTGGAGCCCTCACCTCCTGACTGACTTCTGTATTTTTGTTTTCTTGGAAGTTTCAGAGATTAATTATGCATGAATCTGCCTTCCTGTTCTTCCTTTCTTTCTTTTTTCTTTTTTAATAAGTATTTGGAACTACCAAACCAGGCCACACTTGAACGTGATAAAAAGCAAACCAGAATGTGTAAATTTTTTTTTTTCCTTGACACCCATTTCACTATGGGTGTCCATGTATTTGTGATATCAAGGCTAGGAATTTCATTCGGTCTTACTTTGTTGATTTATTTATTTTCATTGCCAGCTGTGAGATGTTATGCTAGAATGTTTCAAACTTTCAAGCTTAGATACAAATATGTAGTTAGCCATATTATCTGTTCATTGCAAATTCTATAGAGTTTAGTGTTTAATTTTGTTTGAAAGACATGATAATGATTTTCAACAGCATGTGCCATGAAAGATATCTAAAATGGCTTCTGCTGTTGCAATCCTGGTGTTTTCTTTAGTCTGTCAAGGTGGTTTGCTCCACTTTGCTTCTTTCCTAGCAAAAAACTTAGCAAACTGTAGGCATTTCCATAATGTGGTGACTGGGTCAACCATCTGCAGCAGGAAGGGCTGTGGAGCTCTTGGGAAAGACATGGTACTCGAGCAGCTTCTCAGGACATATGGAGTCAGATGCTTTGATCTGCTCCTTGACTGGTATACAAGAAATGCTTGGGAGGAGGACATCTGGGAGCGAGCAGCATTAGCTGATCTCGTCACAGAACTGTAGGGGTTGGAAAGGACCTCTGGAGATCACCTAATCTAAACCCCCATGCCAAAGCAGCTCCCTGGCCCAAGTTGCACAGGTAGGTGTCCAAGTGGGACTTAAATGTCTCCAGAGAAGGAGACTCTACCACCTCTCTGGGCATCCTGTGCCAGTGCTCCATCACCCTTATCGTGAAGAAGTTCCCATGCACATTTTTTCCAGAACTTACTATGCTTCAGTTTGGGCCATCTGCCCAAAGCAGCAGCTGTCTCACCTAGTGGGCAGGGCTCTTCCAAACTGCACTGACCTCACTGACAAAATCTGGCTTAACTGGGGTTGGGGCACAGCAGTCTTGGACTACTTCAAGAAGTCACTGCCTCAGAAAAATTTATTTATTTTTTCCTTGGAATAGCAGTGCTGTTTTGTTGATTGCTGTAGGTACACTGTAGTTACCTACTGTCAGTTAAGAGAAAACTACAGAAATATAGAAGTCTTTCAAGGAGTTTGGCATCATACAGAGCAGGCTGATCCCACGTCTGATGGAAAAAAGGCAGCCAGCAGTACAGCACTGCTGTGCAGTCCTATAGTGTTGGTGTTTTGATTGCTCTGTATCAGGAATACGCAGGTCAATAATAGATGTTCTCCCCTATAATTATACATGAAAGCAAATCTGAAAAAATCCTTCCTCAAAGATGACTGGCAGATTCTTTCTTAAAGGTTTACATTTTGTGAATTTAAAACACATTTTGCTTCATCTATTAGGGTCTTTTTCTGGTTCCTCTATGCTTTTTTGTGAGAGAAAAGAAATATGATATAAAATTTAAATTAATTCTGTTTCAAACATATCCTTGTCACAGTAACTAATTGGAAAATGATCAAAATACTAATTAAAAAAAACCAGAACAAAACAAAAAAACACTTCATGCACCAAGGTACTTCGCTTTCATCTTCAAACTACAGGCTAAGTTTTGTTCTTGTCTAGCAGGGTTTAAAAATACTCTTTTCAACACGTCTTTTGTGTCTTCCAAATCCTGAGCTTGTAAAAAGGGTGGAATTTCTTAATTATACTGGTAAACAGTTGAAAGGTAAATTTACTGCATGCTATAGTTTATAGAAAGAATGTGTTTTTCTTTCACTTGTGTACAAACCTCCTCCCCTTTAAAGACAATCCTGCATCCTTTAGGTATTGGCTTGATGATTTTAATATTCCTTTTGGCTGTTTTTATGAACTAAATGCCAATTTTCTTTGTTGTTGAAGGAACCTCAGGTGCGAACTTTGCTGCTTTTGTTTACAATAAAACTACCACTTCAGAGAGAGTATTTTTGTTATGAATTCAATATATATTTAATATGGAGCAGCTCCCTCTGTGCCTGTAGGCACATAGCTCAAATAACTTCTATGAAAAATGGAGAATTAAAAATGAAGCAGGCTGGTCATTGCTGGTGTTTTTGTTTTTTTTTTGTGTTAGTCCTGTGGGCTGGTATGAAATAAGTGCAAATCATAATTGGTTTCAGCTTGCTTTTGTTGTTCGTGCAGGCTGCTTTTATCTGTCTGCATTTCCTCATCTCTTGTTCAGCCACAGCTACAGCTTTGGAGAGAAAGCCATTATCAGGTGTGTGGATCTGGCCGTGTTGGGAATGGAGTGCAGACGTCTGCAGGCTCTTGCTTTGTCTCTCAGGCCTGTTTGTGAGCCCTGTGCTGGCCCCATAATTGCCTGCTGAGCCTTAGCCAAAGGCTGGAGCTGGCATTCAGCTGCATGGGCATCATCAAATCCATCTACCAAAGGAGACAAACTGCAGGATTGTTTGCATTATTAATCTTACCAGATTGCTCAACTCTTCAGTTAGCCCAAGCTCCCGTAGTCCTTATGAGTGATGAAAAGATGCAAGCGCACTGGAATGGAGATGGAGAACTCCACCTAGGCAACGGGTGGGTTTATGTGAAAAAGTTAGTGCAGTGGTGGCAGATACCCTTCTTATCTGACAAACTGTCACTACAGAAGTGTGGCAGTTCTCACTCATTGCCCTGGGGGCTCAGGGAACTGGGATGTTTTGATAGTGCCTACATGCATGAGACTGACTGATGTTCCAATGCCAGAAGGCTGGTCTGTCTGAGGTGAGAGGATGTCTGTATGAGAGGTCAGGCAGGAGACCCAGGGCACCTTCCTGGGATTGATAGGAAAGGAGCAAAGCAAAGGAAGACATATAATGCCTGAGAGAGGACAGTTGTCTGCTGGCAGGTCTTTCCAAATCTAAGGTGTGAGTGCTAATGCATGGGTCTGGCTTCCGTGAGGGAAGACCTGGGGAAGATGTTTAGAAAGATCTGTGCCAAAATTGGATGGTTGATGTGCTTGGTGGAAAGCCAAAAACACATGTTGGGCAAGCTGAGGAAGCAGTGCTGGTGAAGGAAATTGGTTTTGTCATATTAAAACTTTTCCTTGCTGATGGAAAGGTTTTATTTTCTAACAAACATAAATCCTGTATCCATCTGTAAAGTGTATGCTGGGGGATGGATTTAGATTTGTTTCCTTTTGTTTCACTGACAGTACAGTTATTGTGCAACAGTTGCCTTTCCATTCCCTGTCATCCTCTGACACATCTAATAATTCCTCAGCCATTTATACAGGATGTGTGTAAATATATCAAAGGGTAAGGAGAGCTCTTCAGGCACACAGTGGATGATTTAAAAAAAAAATAAAAATGAGAGAGTAATTACACAGCATTATACTGGTCTAATGAATTCTATCATTGCTGGATTTTGGTATTCAACTCTATTTAGTTATAAATGCGTTTGCACAGCCCAGGCACCAGATGTGATCCTCCTTGTCTATATTCAGTTACAGCACAGAAATTACTTCAAATTACTTCAAGCGGGATTTGACACTTCTGATTTACGAAAAAATTGTCCGTGTAGCCCTGTGTTTAGAACATGTTTGGCTATTTTATTCTAAATGCTAGTTTTTGAGCAGAATCAAAAAACCTACTTCTTTGTTTAGTTTTGGTGTGTGAGTAGAATAGAATAGTTCATTTGGAAGGGATCTGCAGAGATCCTCTAGTCCAATAGCCTGACCACTTCAGGGCTCAGCAAAAGTTAAAGCATATTAATGTGACATTGTCCAAAGGTCTCTTAAACAGACATGGGACATCAACCACCTCTCTAGGAAGCCTGTTCCAGTGTTTGATCCTCCCATCATGGGAAAGAAGTTTTTCCTAATTTCCAGCCTGATGGTCCCCAGCTCAGATTTGCACCATTCCCAAACATCCTGGTTTTGGTGACCAGGATCAGAACCTGGCATACTTCTCTGCTTCCCCTCCTCATGGAGCAGTGAGGCCGCTTCTCACTCTCCTCTTCTCTAGACTGAACAGTCCAGTGTCCTTATCCTCTCCTCACAGGAGTTATTGTTAAGGAATGTTGTTATGGAGGTGTTGTTGTGGAATTCCAGCCTTGGAGCAACACTGGTGTATGAAGTGTAGGCCAGATTTTCAGAATTAGTCTTTATTATTTTCATTTGCTTTGATACTCTCTTGGCATCTGAGTGTGTAAGTCTGTTGTGTGCTGAGGGATAGAGGCCTGCACAGCAGATCTTCTGTGCACAGTTGTGGTAATTAGTTCCTGTATTAGGCTGCGTGGCTGCAGTCTGTATGAGGGCTCCAGCATGGGTTCTGCATTTCTGAGGGAGGACTTGTTTGGAGTTATGTTAGGGAGTTGTGTTTGGAGGTGGGCAAAGCCAAAGGTGCAGAACCAGAGAAGAACACATGGGAGTTATGAGCTCTGCATCTGTGGCAAGCTAGATGGGTTCATGGAAAATAATTTTGTACAGAATTGTCTAGGGTCTAATTTCCACATCTTGCTTGGGACCTGCATTATCATTAAGTCAGCCCTAATGTATATTAATATTAACGTGCAGTTAAGTGGTGCCAAAACAGTTAGACATTTGAGAAGGAAATCAGGATGCATGCCAGGGAAGTTCCTGCAGCACAGGAAAGCTTGGATTGAAGTGCTGTGAACCTTGCAGAGATCTCAGGATCTGAAATATGGAGGAGACTTTTTTCAAGTTCAAGGAGAATCAGACTAACAGGAGTGAGTATTGTAAGAGAGGAACTAAATCTTGAAGGAGCATGGTTCAGTATCCTGTAGTGTGAATAGTCACCTGGAAAAGGACATAAAGAAAATCACATGGCTTGCTTCAAAGGGTGAAGTACTGGGTAGCAGATGATATTGTGCTCTAGGAGCAGGTGTGGGAGAAAAGGAAGAAACCTGGAATCCTCAAGTACAAGCCGTTTGTTAGCGGTCATGTTAGATGAAGGAGAAAAACAAATTATTTTTATCTTAATATTCGTATTAACATATGAAGTCACAGGCTAAATATAAAGACATTTTAATGTGTTTATCAAATTCTGGTTTGACTGTATCTGTATATAAGACTAGAAAAAGCTGAGCTACTAGAGACCTGCCAGCTTGTCATTAAAATCAGTAGATTAATATAGCAAAATAGTGTGTAGAGCTTTTGAAGACCCTGTTAGCCTAACTAATATGGCATTGTTAACCTTTGGTATGTGTTGGCAGTGTGTTCTGATAGCTGTTCAGGGAAAGAAAACTGATTTATTTTAAGTAGGGAAAGCTGAAAGGTAAAATATCTGTTGTGCCAAATGAAAAGCAGAAGCAAAGCTGGAGGAGATGGGAGTTATTAAAGTAATTGTAAATATAGGCAAAGGTAGATGGCAGCTGGGGTGACTTTAGAGTGCATCAGGCCTGAGGAAGATTGCTGGTTCAATTTCTTGGGGAGCTCTCAGGGGAATGATTGCCTTTATTAGTGCTTTCTACCAGTTATGGGGCAACAGAATGTCTCTGCTATAATGAAGATTGTTGATGGCACAGTTAAGAGTCCTAGTACTGCAAAAGAGTGGGATGTTATAGGGGAAGAACATCATGACCTTGAGGACTGAAGTAATAGCAACTAGATTAAATTTAATAATACAAAGTACTAGGTGGCCTGCATTTGGAACTAACATCAGAAAATTTAGCTGTGAGCCAAGAGATCATCAGTAGAAAATGAGCAGGGAAAGCAGAATGAAGAGGAGGTGCATGAATTGGTCATTGGGGTAACAGAATCAAAATAACAAGGGATCCAGATCACGTGAGGTTTCACTGGTGCCTTGATCGTGATGCACATTTCTGGTCATCTACATTCAGAAGAATAAACTGAAACTGGAACAAATGCAGCAAGTGAGATTGTCAAGAGAAAGGAGAGAGCCCATTTTGTGAGGGAGATTTGACAGTTGTAGAGGAGGAGAACAGAAGAACACTGAGAGTGATGTGACTGCCATCTACAGATAACATAGATAATACATCTACAGATAATGCCACAAGGGCACTGAGTTTGTGGAGTGGTTTTCCAGGCAGATTAATAAGGACTAAATTAATGAATTGGTTTAATAGTGGAATGCTGTCCCTTTTTAAGAGTCATTTGGTGTGTTCACTAGCAATGGAACAGACTTAGTGATCCAGGAGCATCTTTTTAGTGCCTTGTACCTATACATTACCTATATCCTGTGATCTACTGAACTAGTCTAAGTATAGATTTACTTTGTATCTGAAGTGCAAATCAAAACTGAACAGAGAGACATTCTGAGTTATAAAGGCTCATGGCTTTTTATAATGCTTTTTTTGTCGTTACGGAGTTTTTCTGGAACAGCAGACTTAAAAAACAATCAGTATAATAATCTATCTGTATTTCAGATCAGGGAATTATTTTTAAATCATATGATTGAGGCTTGATGTAATATGATCAAGAAGAGACAATATGTCTCCTACACCTTTATAAGAACCTTTTGAAATCCTTGATTTTCTGCTAGTTTATTTTTCTTCATGTCCTGTAGTGATTTTTCCATCTCAAATCATAAAATTAAGTATAAAGGCTGAACTGATTCCAGATTTCTTCAAGATTATTACATAGTTTACATGCATTGTGATAATTGCTGTGCAAGTCATGTGGATTGATTTTGCTACGGGAAGCGTTGATGTAGCTCCACAGAAGTACAATAAAATCCTATGTATCAGATAAATATGCAGAAATGAATGTGACACACTTTCCCCTCAATGGTTGGAAATTATTCTTATCAATAAATCTGTTAATATTTCTTAGAGTTCTGAAAATAAGTAATTGGAATTTCAAATATCATCATATTGTTCAGATGTTGCTGAAGTCAAAGAACCAAATGACAAATGGAAATTAATAATTCAAACCATTCATAAGGGTTCTTATAGACTTAAGAATTGATTTGACATTAGAAAATAAACATTTTAATCATTTTATGGTACATAGTAATTAATAAATACTTGTGTGATGGAACTACCTCAGAATCTTTAGGAAGTTACCCTTAGTTTCTTAGCTAAGCATACTGTAGGCTAGTCATATAAGCCTTTTCCTTCAATTAAAATTGTATTCTACTTAGAAATTTTGAAGTTTTTCTGTCTTCCAGGATTGGAGTTTTTGATATGATGCTACTTGAGTCTTTTGTTCTGAGCTTTTTGCCTTTATGCCGTTGGATATTCAGGTTGGATGTTAGGAAAAAATTCTTCTTAAAAGGAGTTGCAGTACATTGGAACAGGCTACCCGGTGAGGTGGTGAAGTCACCATCCCTGGAGGTTTTCAGGAAACATGTAGATGTGGCTAAGTGCCATATCTAAGTGCCTAAGTGAAACGTGGTATAGTGAATGTAGTGGAAATGCTAAGTCAGGGCTTGAAGCAGTGATTGAGCACCTGGTGGGAAGGCAGGCCCTACCCAGGGGAGCTCAGGTGCATGCAGTTTACCTGAGTGACCAGAAGCGGTGGAGCCAGGAATCAACCCCTTCACAGACATCGTGTAAGGGTTGGCAGTGGAAGCGAGGGTTTCTTGCTACAGATACCTGCCTACCTGAAGCCTTCCATGGGTAAGCAGCTTCTTTCTTTTGTTTTTGTGTCTACTGCTCTGTGTTTGAGCAAATCCTCTCTTGCTACAGCCTGGGACCTTATTGCTCTGCTGTTGTCGCTGTGCTTTCCATCTCATTACTGTGGACTTGGTGGCGATAGGCTGATGTTTGGACTAGTTGATCTTAGAAGTCTTTTCTGCATTTAATGATTCTATGTTATGAAATTTCATGTTTTTGTGAACTTGGTAAACATTTCTTTTTAAAAGGTTCAGCTGTGGTGGTTAGCACATCTGGGTTGTCATAGGATTACGTCTCTATTAGGCTAGGAAGTAGGTAACAGACTTTCAACCTTAGTGATTGCAGCGTGTATTATGCTGTTTGTGAAACATGTTTTAGTCATTTTCAGCATCTTTTGCTAGTGTATGAAGCTATAGAGTGATACAGATAGTAAAGAACATTGCTTACCTTAAATTCACAAATACTTGAAGATGGTATGCTTGCTGTTACAAATTTATTGACAAGCAAGATGATAAGCATACTTTTGAGACTCTTGTCATCCTAGTATCTGCATGAGTAAGAACAAGCAAGATCAGTAAAGAAATGGGAATAAAATGTGTGAGAAATATACATCCTTCATTAACTAGTAACAAGTATTCATTGTGAGTAATCTTCTGTTTCTGTTAAATGAAATTTAAAAACTTGATCTTAGAACTGAAGTTCATTTTCTGTCTTTAACACTTATTTGTGATTGATGTCAGGTTTTGCGGCGCAGAAGAAATCCTAAGTCTTCTTAACATTTACAATTGATTCATCAGGGTGGCTAAACCCTCTCAGCTCTTGGTAAAATTATATAAGAGCAGGAGATAGTAGAACAAAATACTTCTATTCAAGTAAGGCTGACTCAATGAGTTGTAGGAGATGTATGTTTACATCTCAATTTCATCCATATTTGTGTATGTATTATGTGTCTATATGAATAACATAAGATCTATATGAATAACAGTTTTAAAATATCTCGAATTCATAAGTATATATTTTCATAAAATACTGCTTTATTATTCTGAATATATTTGCTTTTTTTTTTTTTATTAAGACATGCAGTCTAGCTAAAAATTAAACTACATAAACTATAGATGAATCGTAAGCTTTCTGGAAACTGGAAGACTTAAGTCTGCTTTCAGGGGGTTATTTGTGTGACTTAGTGAGTAGGGGGAGTTTTACTATGTGAAGAATTAATTTATTTTGTTGAATAATCACTGTATGTTTCTTGATTGTTGGGATGTAATTTTAATGTTTTTATTGGCTTAATTCAGCAGTAAGCTGTGTAGAACAGGAAAGAGAAAAATAGTGGATCAAGACAGTAGCTCAGTAACTGTTGCTGAGGGGCAATCCCAGAAGTGTTTATCATCTTTGATTTGCTACCTCTTTAAGTAAGGTATGAGACCACTTAACTTATTGGTATGGGAAAGCCTGAAAACAGGAAAGGCAGAAGGACTTTGGTATGTTTCAGATGGGGAATCGCAAACATTAAGTATTGTAAGACAAAGCTCAGTTCTATTGGTATGGAAAAATTAAGACAGGAATATGTTTTAAATAGTAATAAGGAGAAAAAAGAAAACAGATGAAATTCTAGAAGTCTCTTTTAAAACAATCAAAAAGCTGGAATAGCTTCACAAGGCTCCGTATCTATGATAGTGGGGGAAAAAAAAACTTTTGGACTATCAGGGACAGTGGGGCATGTCCCAGTAGACTGGGTTACTCAAAATCCCATCCAACACAACCTTGAGCACTTCCTGGTATGAGGCATAATCACTGAGCTAATTTAAACAGTTTCAAACTTGACTGTGTGTTCATCATATTGTAGTCTAGATTGCACTTTTCTTATTTGCTTTTTGTATTTCCATTTTGATCTAGATAATATGTATATACAAGTTCTCTATTTGTAATTAGTTTTATATGCATTATTTTCAAGGCATTATTTTGTATACTTTACTTTGTAGGCATTATTCTTACTTAAATGGATAGACCTGAATGTCTTCTTAAATGTTTTTTTTAATATAAAATTTGAATGATTTGCAGATATGTTAAAAACAACAACAACAACACAACTGTATTTGAGATTGTAGGTGGAGCGATGATGTAGCACTACAGCCTGCCTGTCTCATGTTCTCCTTTGCTATTGCAAAGTAATTTGGATTTTATAATTTGCACTGTCTTTTTCCACAGTGCTGCTTTTCAGATTTCTTCCTTTTTTAACTCAATTTCAGATTGTTTCTGTAATCCACCTGTTTGCACTTTTACAGTATGAGTATATACTGAGTATTTTAACCTTGTTTGCTATGTCACAATCCCTCTGTATTCATTTTTCTGCACTTCCTTTTATAAATTTGCTTAATTTTGCATCCATTTCTCGTATTTAGCATTATCTTTCCCATTTATTAATGAAGATCATTTCTCTTCAGTACTTTGTTGTTTTTCATCACTTTGTACTTTTTATAACATTTTTGTCTCATTCAACATGGGTGAGTTTGTGTATACCTATATTTTTAAGCGTTATTTGTGGCAATGATGGTGTTGCAAGCTCAGATTTTCAAGGGCTCAGTTATTGGTCTATCAAATTCCCCCTGATCATGCATTCAGTTCTACTAAAAAAAAAAAAAAAGAAACTTAGTGGAAAGTTTATTTTCTCTCTTTGATAGTAGCAGGCAGAAGATTATGCCTTTTTCTTTCAGATTCTTGAAGTATTTTTCTTTGTTTTGTTTACTTGGGTTAGAATAGATCCTGAAGTAATAGGATTGTACTACTTATATGACAGTCTTGCATAAATTTATCTCTATTACGTTGTTGATAGTCTCGATTATCAAATTATTTTTCAAATATTTACAGTGATAAAGGAAACACTCATGTTTATGAAACATCTTATGAAACACGTATATACCTGCAGACTTCTGTTTTCCACAGAGAACTAAAAATAACGATTTATCTTAATTCAATGAAATAGAGATTTGATAGTTTTTCCTTTATGTGCTCTGATTACTCCTTTCATCTGTGTATAATGACAGCTTCTGTATGTAATACATATATATATAAAGAAATATGTTGTGTTTTAAATCTATTTCATGTATATGAGGTTCCAACTTTTCATAGGTGCATCTCATTGCTCTTTTTTTGGGGGGGGAGGGAGTGGGTTCCCTTCTAGTAAGAGCGTGAGTCATTCAGCATCTGGAAACTTATCAAATGTGATTTCGGGGCTTTGTCATGTCCAGCAGGACAAACTGCCAGGTCTACCAGATGACAAAGTTTTGACAAGCGAGGGGGAAGTATGTTGTTCATACACCATTAATGTATATTTCATTGACAAGCTTGTATTTATTTATGTAATACCACCTATTTTGCTGTAGATGATCACAATAGTAACATTTTTGTACTCATTTGTGATGGTTATTATAGAATCATGGAATGTTTTGGGTTGGAAGGAACCTTTAAGATTACTTAGTTCCACCCCCCTTACTATAGGCAGGGACACCTCCCTCTAGATCAGGCTGCTTAAAGCACCATCCAGCCTGGCCTTGAACACCTCCGGGGGGGGACACACAACCTATTTAGGCAACCAGTTCCAGTGTCTCACCACCTTCACAGCAAAGAATTTATTCATAATATCTTGTCAAGTCTTCACTTTTCCAGTTTAAAGCCATTTCCACTCATCCTGTTGCTGCATGCCCTCATAAAATGTCCTTCCCCAGCTTTCCTGTAG
The DNA here is from genome assembly GCA_023055505.1 of Callipepla californica brunnescens. Classification (NCBI taxonomy): domain Eukaryota; kingdom Metazoa; phylum Chordata; class Aves; order Galliformes; family Odontophoridae; genus Callipepla; species Callipepla californica. The sequence goes on from JALIRH010000002.1 coordinate 64,369,962, forward strand.
AACCCCTTCAAGTACTGGAAGGCAGCTATAAGGTCCTCTGGAGCCTTCTCTTCTGCAGGGTGAAGAGCTCCAGCTCTCTCAGCCTGGTACAGAGTATCTTTATCCAGAGAGGCTGGCAAAAGGCTCTCTACTTACTGTGTTTAATTTCCCTTTCTTTTTACCTCTTCTTATTTGCTTTTAACGAAGTTTCAGAAAACACTTTTTTTTTGGAGCCATGTGAGCATCCTGCAAGCTGCAATTTACATTATTGTGGTAATGTGTAGTAGACACTGAAGTCTTCTAGAAATGGAAAATCTTTCTAGATCCACAAATAGCACACTGTTTCTGTAATTATTTGATTAGTAGTAGATTGCAAAACAGAGTGACTTTATCTCTTGTAATGTTGTAAGGTTTGTGTTCTTTAGTATGCAGACCATCCACCTATGGTAGGGGCATGTAAATAAAATTAGTTCAGTAAAATGTCAGGCTTCAGTTTTCAGTCTCTTTGCAATTGTATTGTGTTGTTTATTTTAACCTGTTTTATCAAACTAGAGGGAGATTACCATGCCAGATGTATCCCTTTATTTGGATAGCTCCAGTCTCTGTTAGAGCGCTTGAGGGCTGGTCAGAAGATAAGCTTAGCACTGCTGTGCCTGTTGTTTCCATGAGATGAAGCCTTTGTCCATGGGGAGACGGCTGCCATTTGGCATCCTTGGACTGAGCACCTTGATGCTGCAGAAACGGATTTGCTGTTCTTTCATACTGGAGCCCAGGAGCTAAGATGTGTTGAAGAGAAAGGTGAAGAAACAAGAGGGATTGAATTAAAACCATTAAAAAAATTTAGTCAATGTTTAAGGATAAGTTAGTGTAACTGGATGGTAAATAAAATACCCAGTTGATTAGACAGGGAACAGCAAGCCTTTTGGTTGTGTACCAAGCAGACTTTCAAAGAGACAGGATGGTGAACAAGTATGGAAAAATAATGCAGGAATTGTAAAAAGTTCACCTTCTATGGAATAATTTTGGAGTATGGAAGGTCAGCAGTGTTGTATGTTCCAGGCTGTTGGCTCATTGTCATGCTGCTATAGTAAGGTTTCCTGCAGCTCAGGAAATTACTTTTTCTATACATCATGCTTTACATACTGAAATGTATCTTACGTGTTTTTATATATAATTTAACACTTGGTACATGAATAATACTAGGACTCCTCAAGTGTTTGGAGAAAAAAAAAAAAACAACACAACTCTAGCAAGAGGAAGATGTATGCATATTTTGAATAGATTAATGCAGAATATATATGAGGAAGTTATTCTCTTTAGACAAGGTCAGTTGATGAACTCATGTAACATTAAAAAGCTTGCTACTGTTTTTGAGGGTTTTTTTGAAGCAAAAAGTTTCCCTTACTTCCTCCTAATAGCTTCTTAACCTTGAGATCTTTCAAAAGCGCAGTTATAGTCTACATTGCAACTTCGCAGTAAAGAATGATAGCAGCATCTGTTTAAAATATTGCTCAAGTTAGGTTTCTTCTTATCATCAAGTTAATTGCCACTTGAAAACCCTATTTGTCAGTTCTCAAACTAATTCTCCCTTTTGTTGTTATTTTTCTGACTTGAGATACTGGATTATTTTTTTCTTGTGTTAAATCAATTTAGTCAAACTTTAATCTTTAGGTTTATAAATTATTCACAGTTAATGCTGAGAGTTAGGGAAGAAGCAGCACTGGGAAAGCTGTTGTGGAGGGGACAGTCCTGTCTATCCTCTCCTGCCTCCAAATCAAAGCTATGCATGAGGCTCACTTGTTGCTGTGGTGGGGTGAGAAACCACAGTAGCACTAGTTCCTGAGCAGACAGAGATGCCCTGTGGGGCCCCAAGTCTTTGTGATCCAGAAATATCCTCTGCCACTGGGTTCCTGACCTTGTTCCTTGAAATCTATGGTCTCTCACTCCTCCAACACACTCAACTTTTATACCCAGCTACTTTTGTTCCAAGAAATCTCCAAAGTCATCTTAAATTTTCCCCAAGCAATTCCTCCTTTTCCTTCTGTACTGCTTTTTTTAACTTATCCTAGCTGAAAATCCCTGGTCAAGGTTCCCTCGTTCTCCCGGCACTCTCTCTCTCTGATATTGATGTTTTAGGCTTCTCATCCTCAGTTTTTGCTTCAGTTTTGTCATCTCGAGCACTGATACTATTGTAATTTCCTGTAACTTCTCCCCCTACTGTGTTGTGATTTTCCACTGGTTGCCAGTAGATTAACAGCCTTTAGGGGAAAAAAAAAAAAAAAAATTAATTACCCATGCCTGCTCTAACAGGTGGATTTTCAAAGAAGCATAACCATAAGTTCTGCTTTGGTATGATTTAAATATCTCAGATGAATGTTATGTATCAAATCATTTTGGACAGGACTCTTGAGGGCAGGAAAAGCAGTGGGACACAGCATGTCTAATCGAGATGCGCTTAAATGTGTTTACTGCTTCTAAAGGTGTCATGTGAAAGTCAGAATGAATCACTTTCCTGTGTCGCTCGTTTTCATTTAAACTTGTGGGATAGTGCGTATCAGAAATATTTAGTCAGTTTTCAAAATATGCTGATTTACATCTGTCATGTTTTTGTTAAAAGTAAAATGTTTTTACTCAGGAAGTAATATTAAAAAAATAGGGAATAAGTACAAAGAAATTTAAGAGAGCCTTAATGATTCAAGTGTGTAATTTCTGTGAATACTTAAAGGCATCCATAGAGCAGAACAGAAGTCAGAATGCTGTGTTAAGACAAGCAACACTTATTTGAGTGCTTATTCCTCACGTTGCTGTGAGGAAATGTTATGGTTTGCAGTTCTGCCTGGTCCTGAAGCTCTGAGAATCAGTGATGGTAGATCTTGTCAGCACAGTAAATTACACAGTGATGTGACTTCTGGTATTTGAGTTAGTGAATTCTACTACATTTTTGTACTGCATTGCATTTTGTAGTGTAGGCATCATTCTAGCTGAAACGACTGCCTATTTTTACACACTTCAGTCTGCAGGACCCCAGAAATGGAGCAAGCATGGTGTGGGACAGGGATTCTTTTCACCTACGTATTCAGGGTGGAATCTCCCAAAAATAGACTTTGTTCCTCCTCCGGTCCAGAAAACTGCTGAACAGCTGCAACAAAGCCTCCTGGAGGGTTGTTCATGAGTGCTTCCTAGTAACAATTCAAACCTCTTGCAGTTAGGTAACAGCACTATAAAGATTGTAATTACATTACTACGGTTAAAAATTCTCAGCTGATGTATTGCTGTTGCCCACTTTGACATTTACATAGTTTTAATGGTGTCAAACTACCGGAGAAGAGCTCAGCAGGGAGTGAATGCACTGCAATCATTAGTTCTTTGTACCCGGGCGAGTGTTTTATCATGATTATCAAAATACATTTACATGAAGACAGGCGAAGGTGACATATGATCCTGGCCTCTTTTCCCTCAGGAGGTGATGGCTGCTCAGCTTCCTCTCAGGGAGAGGAGAACAGCTGAGGGACTTGCTGGAACAGCTCCAGCAGTCAGCAGCATCTGAAGCTGAGGAGTTTGCCTGGAGCTGAACCTTTTCCAAGCATTTAGGAATGGTATTTTGAAGCTTCTCTGTGCTTCATTTCACAGTCCTACTTTGTCTTTATTTCCTGAATCTTAGTGTGATATTTTTAGATGTAATGCAGTACCTGGTCTTGTGTTATACATGCTTATTTTTGTTTCAGATATCTGCCTTTCCTTGCATTTTGAAGCATGCAGGGTGCATCATGTCCCTATTTGATTAATAGGTCATCATGTAAGTAATACCTAGCAGGGATCATTAAAGGGGATATTGTGTGTGATGAGAGGAAAGTTATTTTTAACCACAGGACTGAAGAGCACTCTCTTCTATCCTAGTCCCCCCAAAGACAAAAATGACTAATTTACATTTTAGATGTGATGTGGATACCAACTGTTACCAACTTCATTCAGAACTGTGTTGAAGCCTTCAGAAAATCTCATTTGGATGAATAGAAAAATGACAAGTTATTAAATATATTAACAGTAATAGTTGTTAAGCTGCGATTACACTGTTTCCTAAAGATACTGGTCGGCTAAATATGTTATGCTACATTACAATTTTGATTTTTTTTTCCAGTCCTTTAAAAAAACAGTAAGGAGCATATAAAAGCCTTGCTTTCTGAAGCCAAAAACTCTGTACGTAGTGTCTCAGCTTCCCACCGATGTTTTGGTGAGAGAAAGAATTCATTTACTACTTGAAGAAAATAAAGTTTAATATGATATCTTCCTCCTCCCTTGAGATAGTGCACTTTTTTGAGACAATGTGGAATAGTGAGCTATTTTATCTAGCATCTTCTGTATATTTCTGTAAAAGATGCAGCTTTGCTGGCTAAAAACTGCCGTTTTGTCTATGCTGATAATCTTGGGAGAGTCATTTCAGCTACTTGCAACAGCTGCTGTGATTTTGGTGGAAGTACTGAAAATAGCTCGTTGGATCGTATCTGTGCGGTAACAGCCGTTAAAAATGGGTACCTCTCAGACTTTTTCAGGAAGTCCTTGTGAAATTAATTCCACCACTTGTCACAGCAGTGTCTCAGTAATTCCCTTCTTCGCTGCAGTTCTGTAGAGGCATGAGACCTACCAGGACCACTTCTAAGTGGATCAAGGCAATGCTGTGGGGCCAAGGCATCACTGCCAGGCACTGATTTGGGAGAACAAGTCATGTTGAGTGTAAACAATTCCAAAGTAAGAAGGGCTGTGCAAAACCAAATGGAAGGAGCAACTGCGGAGTGCTGCTGGAGCTGAGGAAGCTTTGAGGGACCTGCAGTGTTGTCTCGCAACCTGTGCTGCTGCTGTTTGCCTGATCAAAAGGAGACTTTGGCAGATCTTCCAATTGATCAAGTCTTTGCATTGGCACCAGGCGTGTTCACGGTATGGGCTGAAATTATTGAGTAACGTTGACAAGACAGAAATTGGAATGTTCTGATGTGAATGAGGTTTCACGGAAGAGTGATTTCTTACCTGCCGCTTAGTTTTAACAATGGCAAGATGTGTAACTGTGGAACAGAATGGCAGAATAGCTCCTCTGTGCCGCTGTTTATTCAGAGGGCAGCAACAATCCTTGTGTTTTTTAGGTCATAGGATATATATAATGGACTTCCATGCCATCAGTGCAATGAGAAAAGGAAGAACATGTTTTATCCTTAGTGGTACTTGAATTGTTAACTGAGTCTAGTCCATTTTTATTGAAGAAAGTTTTCCCCATGGGGTTCATCTAGAAAATTAACACCTTTAAAAAGTGATGTGAATAAATAGTTCTAGCATGATCTTGGTGAAGGCAAGGATAATATCCAGTCACTTATACAGTATGAAACCCTTGAATATTTGTTTAACTACCTTAATGGGATGTTTGAAAGTGATGGTAACAAAAAAGCAGGTTACTACATATGTGGAGTGGCATATTCAAATTTGTGACACAAACCGGTGCCATTGCTCTAATCAGAAGCATCAGAGCCTTAACTTCAAGTTTACTTTATGGGCGTGACCTTTGTGTAGATACACCATCTGTTTTTAGTTGTATCAAAAATTTAAATGAACGTGCATGTGATTTTTGTCATGTGGTCCCTGGAATTTAGAATGAAAGAACTGCGGAATCACAGAATATCCTGAGTTGGAAGGGAAACACAGGGATCACTGAGTGCATCACAAATGGGTGACCTGTATTTATCTAGCTGTCTGTACTTGACTGAAGCTTCAGAAATGTAAATCATAGGTAGAGATTTCTTCCCTGTGACAGATGAGGGAGGAGATGCAAAATAATGAGTTTCCAGTGTACAGGTTTTTTTTGTCGTCACTGTGAAAGTAATACTTTCTTTGTAGAGGTAACCTTTTTTTTGTTGAGTAGAAGATGGGGGAAATTAGCATATTTTACGTTTATTCTCACAAGTATGTGGTTACAAAGAGCACATTAAAGTACCACAGAGAAATATCATCTTGAAATGTAGAAAAACTGATTATGTAAATGATATTTGGGTAATACAGTTTCTTCCCCCATACCAGCACTTCAAAGTGACAAACCGGCACTGCAGGATAAATGGGATGAAGCAAGCGCATGTTCAGATCTTCCTCCACCCACCATCCGTGGTTATAGCCATTCCAAACGTTCATTTGAGTACTTCTGAATCTTCATTTTTGTCACTGAACAAATCCAAATCTGATCCAGGAATAATCAGCAAAATAACATGTCAGGAATCAATCTGAAAACATCCTAATAGTTACACTACTGTAATGTTGGTGTAATGGAGACTAGAGCAGTATCTTGGATGTCTTTGTTATGTTTGATTACTTGAATTTGTCCACATGAAAGAATTAATACTTAGTGAAAAGTCTTGCTATAATGATAAAGTGCTTTGTGCTGCCTTGTGCAAGGCTGACTGAATTGCCATGGGACTGATGGTGTCCTGTGCAGGAAGAAAGCAGCAGATATTCCAGGTGCCTATTTGAGTTTATATTTGTAACTTACACAAGAACACTTCTAAAGCTCTAAATGAGACTTTTTAGAGCACACAAAGCTCGAGTGCTTTGTGTGGCAGCAGCAGCTCTAGGAACATGCACATTTTGGGGAGTGTTTCTGTTCTATCTGCTGGTTGTAAGCCCTGGTTCTCAATTTGCTGGGAGTTTAATGGATGAAAAATTAAGAGCAAGCACTCATGCTTTGATTTCACAGCCACAGTCTCCTTAGGGAAATGCTCCTAGCTTTTCTTCTGTGCTAGTGAAGAAAAGTAAATTACATGGCACCCATTTGGAAAAATAAACCAATCTGAGCTTTCATTAATTCTAAAATAACAAGCTACCAGATAGCCAAATGCTGTGTAACACAGAATTTTCCACTGTGTGCTCATAAGTCTCTGTCTGTCTTTTAAAGTGATGTGGGATATTACTTCTCCCATATTCCTGAGCTGTGTTTCCTGCTTCTTTTGGTGCTATAAGCATGATGCATCAAATCTTTCTACCATCTTATCTCTGTTCTTTACAGACCTTGTCAGGAGCAACAGCATTTTTTTCAGATTCAAAATATCTAAACATGTAGATATATAATGTCCAGGTTGATTCTATCAACCTGAATTAGAAGAGTTGTCAGAGTCAGATATATCCTTTGACTAATGCCAGATTTCTTTGAAATATCCAATCTTCTCACTCTGCTTTGTTGGGAAATTTCATTCTGCCTTCTCCACATCAGAGGTAGGAAAGAAAATGCCTGGTGGTTCTTACCGTTGCCACTGCTTCTTGAGGCAGTGTCAAACTGCTTTGCTATTGCAGTTATGCTTTTGCTATTAGACACCTCTCACGACAGAAAGACCTTTTTGTTTGACAGTTTTCAAATGAAACCGTGTGCTAACATCACAGAATTGCTTCAGAGTCCTAAGTTGTACACAGACTCTGCAGATCAGCACAAATGAGTCTTGAGATGTTAGTGTATTAATGCAAATATGTCTTTGTTTTAGGGAAAAACAAGCAAGAAATATGACATTGAACGAGGACAAGGTGTACTTGGTTTCCTCTTTTACTGTTTTCAAGGCTTGTTCTCTGTGACTGTTCCCTTGTATAGCCCAGTTATGTTTGTGTAAATGGCACATACCCTTGGTTATAAATAATGCATTTGAGATCCCAATCTTTGCGGGATGGGTGACATTTTATTGCAGGCACTGGTCAGTTATGGAAAACAGGACTGCCAAGGAATTATTTCTTTGAGAGCTACATTTCATTTTAGAAAGTGCACCGAGGAAACTAGCAAATGCAGGAAAGACTGTGCCAAAAAGTCTGAAGGCTAAACAATTACTCTGTCGGAAATTTCTGACTGATTCTAAACATCAGCTCTTAGAGGAGAACAAGATTGCATGTATCATTCAAAGCCAGTTTCAGAATGCCAGCCTTAAAATAGAGCTGTTCCCAGGCACTTCCAGAAGGATTTTGCGCATTCAGAAACTTGAATTGTTTAGAGAAATAGCATGGGCCATTGCTTTGCCTGAATTTATGTACACCTTTTTGTAAAATCATCCAAACCACTGAGGACTGAATTCCTCTGTAATGAAATACCAGTGTGAAATATGATAGATTTTGAAGGAGACATTTTATCTTGTATTTAAATTCACGTGTCTGGTCTTCAATGCTCAAGAAACCAAGCGTGCTTAGACAGATATAGTGCTTTAGCTTTATTGAGTGAATACCATGCTGAAAGATGCTATGCTAGAAATGAAAGCCGTTAGTTGTGGAAATGGGTTCAGTGAAAGAAGTTAGACTAACAGCAGCCATTTATGAGAGACAGGCATCTTTTCATTCACCATGGGCAGCTGCACTCCAGACAGCAAAATAAACAAAGAAAACTGTGTTAGTGCCCAGTATGTTCCTGGATAAGACTGACTCTATTGCTAGTATGTATTGATTTAAATCTAGAGGACTCTGAGAGAGGAGGAAAACAACCAGGAGTGATGAGAAAAGTATTATAAAACCCATTATAAATAAATCGCATAATTTTATTTCTACTTGAGTGACTGCTAATTGCTAGTTTTTCACCAAAACACTCATACTCCCAGTTTGCAGAAGTGTTATATGTGTGCTTCTCTTTTCTTTTGGACAAATATTGCCATTTTCCAAGCTTATTCAATTTTATGGGTAAGCAGCAGAGATTTTAAGTGCTCATATAAAGTGTAAATAATGGCGCGCAGAACTCTTCACACAAAAACAAGAATTAGGCTGATGTGGTGTTTTTTTTTTTAATATCATCTCAGTGTTCTTTTCATACGTGTAAACATCTTCTGAAGTTATTAGCGGATGTTTCACGGGTTGGTATTGAGTTTGTGCAATTGCATATAGGTAACAGCTCTGTGAAACAAACCATACCTACAGAGAAGTTGACCACGCTTTATAGATATCTGGGAGCCTTCTGCAAAATGCTGAATCTTCCCATTCTCCAATGAAAACATAAATGAGGCTTCTCATTTTAAAGAGGTTATATTGCAAGAATATTATTTTTAAAAAGAATAACTTGAAATTTTATGGGTATGTATTTATTAGTTTATTGATTCCTTTGCAGGCTAGTATAATCATAAAAGAAGACCTGTTCTTTCCTTCTATTAACTGAATCATCGCAAGATGATATGGTTTACTTAAAAGAACACAGTTGGATTTTTTTTTTTGTCTAAGTCTGCATCAAGTTGGTTTTGTTTAGAAGAACACTTACATGACATACGTTACAGATTTGTTACCTGTTTTTGTCAATGAAAAGTGGGTGCTGTTCAGCATCAGTCCTGTGAGAAGAGTTGTTATCACAACCGACATTCCTAATGGAGGGGAAGCAGAAGTACAGCATATGTCAGCACTGTATTGATCTTAAGGTTAACGCTGCTTGAACTGTTTTGTAAGTAAAGTTTTTATTGCTTTTAGTGGATATGGATTATTTTTTTCTAGATTTGGGTGGAATAAATTGGTTGTCTCAGTGGACAGCTGTCATGCATATATGAGAGGAGGGTTGGTTCATAACTGATGCTCTTACTGTTGATGAGAATTTAAGTAGGAGGTTTTGTATGATTAAACCTAGGCAAGTTGATGTGATATTTTCTGTGTAGTCTGCAGGGAGCTCAAAAATGTTTCTTGTAATACTCCTTGTTCTCTATAACTCTTAATTGCTAGGCAAAAAAATCACCATTGCTGAAGTGTTCAGTGCATTTCACGTGTTTACACAGTATAACCACTTGAATATTTCTGGAAATTTTGGCTATCATTTTTTCTCCAAAATAAATTTTTCAGAGTCCTTGAATGAGTTAGAGGTTTCTGCTTCTGATGCTTATTCTGTTACTTTTGCTCTGAAGTTGTTTTTGGCCCACTGTTATGGTACAGCTGGCAGCAAGTGGGATGTATGTTTGATCATCTTTCTCAGAGATGAGCCATCGTCCTCCCTGTATGCTTCCTCAAACTCCTCCTCCTGGATGTCCTCCTGGTTCCTCCTATGTTCAAATAAGTCTGCTCTTAGACTAATCTTTGAGAAGTCAGATTCATTCTGACAAGATGTTGAGTCGATAGGAATCTTAGCAGTTTTTTCCTAGGTCAGACTGTTTGAAGCTCATTTTGAGGTTTCTCTCCCTATTTTCTACAGATGACTCTGCTCTTGCCACATTGCAACAACATTTACTTAAATGGTTTCTGTTGTTTTTGCTGTTTTTAATCAAGAAGGAATCTCAGAAAGAAAGACAGAGGCAGCAAGCCAGTCTTTACCAGGCTTAGGCCAGGTGGTCTGTGTCTGATTTGTGCTATGGTAAACCTTGTAGTCCTGATCTCCAAGTGTGGATCATGGTGAGTGGTGTTTGGACAAGACCTGGGGGCACATAATTCTTTCCAATCACCCTTTGGAAGAAATTCCAGATGTGCATGGAAGGATGGAGCTGCCAAGTGCCTTCAGGGATTGGACATCCATAGTCTCTTGGGAGCCTGCACTAGTGCCTCGCCACCTTCTGAGTAAAAAAAAAGTCTTCCTAATGTCTAACTTAAATTTACTCCATTTTAAAACTATTCTGCCTTGACCTATCTCTAGAATTTGTGAAAAATCAGTTCCCCTCCTGTTTGTATGCTCCTTTTAAGAACTGGGAAGCTGCAATAAAATCTTTCTAGAGCGATCTTCAGGCTAAACAAGACCAACTCCCTTAACCTTTTTTCATAGGAGAGGTGCTCCTGCCCTTTGATTATCTTTGTGGCCCTACTCAGGATCTGCTCCAACAGCTCTTTGTCTTTCTTGTGCTGAGGCCTAGACAAAGGCAGAGTAGAGGGGAAAATAACAGTAGAGTTCAGTAACATGCTCAGGAAGTGGCAGTTGGGAAGTAATCAGAATGCACAAAAATGCTTGGTCTGTTCGTGAGAAAAATAAACTGCGAAACGATAAACAAATCATGAAAAAGTGGGACAATTTTTAATTCTGAATCAGATTTCATTCTCTTCTGTAGTTCTTATTTCAAAGGACAGACTTAATAAGGATACTAGTACAACTGTTCTACCACACAAGAAATTTAGTTGGGTGAACTAGCAGACTTTGCCACTGAATTTTTATTCCTACTCCAGTGTTCCTTATGTTGTTACAGAACATAAAGCAAGGAGACAAAAATAGAAAGTGGTGGCATGCAGCACATTAAACTGGACTACACAGTATTTAGTGATTTGTCTTCCATGAGTAAATGAACAAACAGTTTTCCTTGGTTGCCGTAAATTGTAGATGTTGTCTCAGGAGTGGAAGCAAGAAAAATGTTTACATCAGAACTGATTTGCTCTTGGCGGAAAAGGGAGCTCACTGACAGAACAAATAGCTGTGAAGGCTGCATCTTAGTTCCTCATTCTCAGATATACATGGAAGAAAGCAGTCTAAAAATGAAGCATCAATAGAATTTTGCATTGCATTAACACTATTTTTTGTAGGAAATTACAGTAACATTTCATTAACACGTGCCCTATGAATTACTGTAATACCTTCATATTTATCAAGAGAGCATGTCAGCAGCCTCATACAACTTGATTCTTTTCACACATCAATGGCAGCAGGCAGCTGCTCTCATTCCCATAATGCAAGCATTCACTGAGCTGAGGTAAATAAGGATAGGAACCAGGTCTTTCAGAAGATCTTTTTCTTCCCCAGTGGTCACTGTGCATATTTTAACTGCCTAGAGGCACTGTGGAGTTCTTACTGCCCTCACAAGATGATTTCCCCCAAAAAGGCCATCTCCAGGAGATCATCCATTAGCTTTTCTCATGTTCTTTAGGATGGAGTGATACCGTGGAGCAGAACTGAAGGCTCAGAGGCATGATTTTCATGTTGCTGCTGCTTGAATGTAAATCTGAGCTAGCAGCATTTGAGGAGCTCCTGCTCTGATTTACCCTGAGGAATGATGATGGTCATGTTGAAAGAGGCAAGATGGTGATCCTCAGGACCCTTCTGCTCCCCTTCTCTTTTCTCCATTTCAGTTCTCTCTTCAGGGCTCTTTCTGTCTCTCGACACCAAGTCTTCCTATTTGTGTGCAGGCCTTTTTTGCTGCAGAGTTCTAACCCCAGCTTTCAACAAAGCTTCTGTAGTGTTGAGGCTTGGCAGGTTTTTTGAACAGGAAACTGTCAGAGATAAGATAAAATAGGCTGGAAGTGCTATTGCAGTGTCTTGTTGTCACAGTTTTCCTTTTGTCTGAGAACAACTGGTAAGTATGCTAAATGATCTCTGAGAAAGACAAGAAGGAGGAAAAGATGTTAGGATTTGCTGAAGCGGTATAAACAGCAAATTCAAGGCCAAGGACCTGTCTTACATAAGCCTTTGAAGGAGAAAATTACTGTGAAACATTTCTAAAGAAAATAGGAATAAATAAGAATAAGATGTATTGTGTGCTGCTGGTAACTATCTTACTGTGATGTGGCTTTTCTCTGTGTGTACTTGAAACTGTGCCAAATAACCTGGCATTCTGAGAGAAGTATCTTCGTTTATCCTTGTTGTGTACATCTAAAAACAAACAGATGAAGAAAAAGCTGAAAAAAGCACTTAGGAGGGTGTAAGAGAGACAATTCTGAGGGGCTGTATCACTGTTCCTGGAGAACTACAACTGCCTTTCTAATATTACTGCTGTACATAATCTTTCAGAGAGGAAAAGCAAACTTCTCTTCAAGATTTCAAACATTAAAGTGGAAATGTACCAATGGAAGTGAAAATCTTTGTTAGTTTGGAAAGTCTTGTGAAATCTAACTAGATTTTGCTGAGGAAAATGGAAGTAAGAGTCCTTATATTAAAAGCGTAACTGATATTTGAGGGCTTTGATAGCTGTAGGGGGGCGGTTCAGATTTAGAGTTGGATGTTTACATAAAAAAAAGTTTGCTATCCTCGTTAAAAATTGTGACCACTGAGTTACATGTTTAATAAAAGGCAAAAAACCTAGCTGGTAGCTAAGGGAACGGCCTTGAATGTGAGACTGTTTTCTGGCAGGACATTAATTACTATTTTTCCATAACCTACCCAGAGGATGGAATTAATGGCACATCAGAAGGTGCAAAATGTTTTATTTCTAAGGTCAGTGGATCTGCTTCATTGTCTAAAAGAAGTGCTTAAAATGACAGATTTTTGCTTCTCCAAGGGAAGCTTTTAAAGAAACAACGCCATTAGAAATGAATCATAGAAAAAGTGTTAAATTATTTTCTTAGGTTATTATTAATATAATCAAATATAACGTAAGCAAACTATTTTTAATATAAGCAAGCTTTGTTTTGTAAACAATAGAATTTTTATTTGGACTTATATTTCCTTATTTATTAGAATTGAAAAGAAAGCATGGAAGGCAGTCTTGTTTGTTTTAGTGGTTAATTTCAGAGTTTCTGGACAGACAAGGTCACCTTGATGGAGTATTTCACCACAAAAAGTCGAAGTCTGTTTATAAGTTTGTTTCTACAGCATTAGTGGGCACTTGCCATAATTGTTGAGCTTAAAGTGAGAAGAGTTGTGGCTTTGCCAGTGAGGAATACATGTTTAGTTGTGGTTTGCTTGGCCTAGCGAGAATCTTTTCATATAACTGGTGAACTGATTATATTTATTTATTTGTAAAATGTGTATTATGGTGTTTTGGATATGAAATTATTCATCTAGGAGAGAGTAGCTTGCACCTTCCAGCAGGAGGAGCTTTTTGTTATGAATGAGAACCAAGCAAAGGAGGAGCACAGCACCCTCCATAGAATTCAGAGGCACAGACTTCTGCCAACACAGACCTCGTGCATTTGTATGCTTTTCTGCTGTACAAATCACCAAAGAATGGGAAAACAAATTCTCCAAAATACCATCAATTTATTCATTGATTTCAGTTAGGATGTGCTTTGAATATGTAGTGTTTTCACTTTCTGGCCTCACTGGAAGGCCTTTGTCCTGTTTATGTTCCTTTCCCACTTCACTAGTGTATGCACAGGTGTCTGTATTGCAGCGTATTTTAAAATGCAGGCAAGTTTGGTATGACAGTTCTTCTGTCTAGTACCAACAGCTGCATAATTCTGATAGGTTTGTGTAGGAAAGCGCTTGAGAACTTTTACCTTACTTAGTTTGAGCATTGGTAAAGCTACACATTTTTGTAAATATGTATTTGTGCATGAAATTATTTGTAAGTGAGAACAACTGTGTCTAAATGAAAACAGAAAACTTGTTTTTCTGAGAAGGGAGAGGCTGTTAATGAGGCATCTGTCTGGAAGTGTCCTCCTGGAAGGATGTGCTTGCTCCATCCCAAATGGGAGCCCTTCCCAAGAGACTGTGACTTGCCTGGGCTGTGAACACCCTGAGGGACAGTCAAAAGCATTTTGCATGCAGCAAAAAGATTAGAAGAACTGCTTATAAACATAGGGATCTCAGGTCCTGCATGTGGCCATTAAAAGCAAGTACATCTCTCTTTACATTTACTATGAGATAGTCTGGTAATGTTGCAGTTATTTCCTGGTTATCAGCTTTCTTCTTCCTTTTTACTTTACCTTCTTGGTTTTTCCCTTTGTTTTTGAGGCGAAGTTAGCTGTTTCTAGCATCTAGTCTTGTGTTGCTACCAGTAAATCAAAACAAAACATGCACCCCAAACCTATATCAAATAGTGAGTGGAAAAAGCAAAAAATTATGCCATCATGAAGGAAGGGCAGTACTTAAAAAGAATATCTGGCTGCTTCAGTGGCTTTGTGTCTGGTTTGTTTCTGTTATATCTAGGTATTTCCACCTAAGGACAGTATCAGTAGCATGGCTGCTAGTGGATATCAGTTTCCACAGGCATTTCCAAAGTCAACACTGTATTTAGTCAAGATATTTTTTTGAAGGAAAGAGGTTTGGGTTGAGTTATTTATCTAGTTTTTATTTCTTTTTTTTTTGTGTGTGACATTAATAAGCTCGGGAATAGAGAGTAGTATTTTCACAGTGAATATCATATTCCCCCTTATACTGAAAATGCAAGGAGATTTTTTGTCTATGTGGAATAACATACCCAGGCTAAAAATAGTTATTTATTACCATTTGAAAAAGGAGACTCCTGTTTTTTTGATTACCACTCAAAATCCGCTTCCAGCTCTTGCAAGGTTGAATGTGTTCAACCTTGAAACTCTGATGTTAGATATGGATAACCCACTGTATGTCAGTGCATGGGAGTATCTGTTCTTCTCTATTTAAACCTGCACTTGTCATCGCATATGCAGAGGCTGGTCAGATATCTTTAAGACATTTTTTCTTAAAAATAAGGGATATTTCTAGTTGGATGGAGTTGCTAAGGGTTATTATTTAACTGAGAGGTAGAGTTTGCTTAGGTAAAGGTGAAGTTGTGAAAGCCTTTACAGCTCTTTGGGATGCTGTTCAGGCTTCATGTTAGAAATTGTTTTACTGCTTCTCATTCTCGTTACTGATTCTTTTGTTGAGATAACATTTGAATGTTTGGATCAATAAGTGTTTCTAAATAGAAGAAGTGTGACAAGAGAAGGGAGAAGATAAAGTATGTGCAAAATGTTTGGTTCTGAAGAAACTGCTGTGCTGTTTCATTTACTCCTAATTCTAAATGTATGAATAAATCCATGTCTCTAAAGAAAAGAATTTAGAACAAAGATAAGTAGATTTAAGCGAAAGACAACACAATGCATTACAAAATAGAAGCATTATTGTCAAAATCATGCTCTAGCTAATACATGCTGTGAATTCTCATTGGTTTTAAACATACAAATTACTTCACTTACATGTTTCATTCTCCCTCAACTGACAGCATTTTAACTTAAATTTTTTTGACCTCTACCTATTTGCAATCTCAAGTTTGTATCTGGGGGGAAGGGTTGTGGCTTTTGTGAGGATGGTGAGGCACTGGCACAAGTGCCTCTGAACCTCGCCTGGCACCTCTTCAGGCCATTCCCTCTAGTCCTTGTCCCATTTAGCTCTACCTGGATTAAATTAAACTGTTATTTCTCATTACATAGTATACAAACATCTGTCAGAATGTGTCAGTAACAGATGAATAGTGCCTTTTCCTTTCTGTGGGATACGTACTATGGTAAGCCAAGTTATTTTTTCTTTTTCTGTGTTAGATAGAGATACACTGGCTCAGGAGGTCATAGGTTTTAAGTTTACCGAAAAACAAACTGCTCGCACACAGGTAAGATTTAAGAAAAGGAAAGCAACTGAGAAACAAATACATATTTTCTGTAAATTTTGTTTGACACCAAGGAACAATGACGTATTCCAGTAACATTAACAGGAGTGAAAGGAATCAGGAAGTTTAGGATTAATTCAGGCTATGGATCTCCAAGAAGTCTGAGATAAAATTCTTGCACACTTAGGAATATTATCAGACATTGTACTGCAACACTTTGCTGCCAGGAGGCTTTTCTTTACTGCAAGAATTTGTGTGTATTGTGCAGAACATATTCTCTTTTACAAAGATGCAAATGCAAATGTTCTGTTTTATAAAAAAAGCATTTGCACGGCTTTCAGAAAAACTAAAAATGTTCCAGAATAAATATTGTAATCTCTGTGGTAAAAAGAAAATTATAATTGGAATAATGGTAATTTCACCTAGAAATAGATGAGAGGATACATAAATTACGTTTTTATTCAGCTTCAGTTCAGTGATGACAAATATTGCCAGTCTTGCAAACGCACTTAGTTGTCTCTTGTGGCAGCTGTTCTTCAGAAAAGCAATGCCTGTAAGAGGTGCCACTGAAAGCACCACTTTTCTGTTTTGTGTTTTAATCCTGTCATCTTTAATTCATTCTTTCCATTTGTAGCTAAGGCTTTCACTAAACTATTCCGTTAGGGAAAAAAAAAAGCCACTTATAGAGGTGGACTGGAGGCAGAGTAATCATGAGATTTGCCCATTATTACCTCAAAGTGTAGAAAATTGCAACTCAGAGCTGCAGAGTTCTATTTCAGATTTCTCAAGTCATATCAGGGAAATAATTACAGTGTCTGTAAGATATGTATAATTAGATGCAGTAATGGGAGTTCAGAAGCCCTTTTATGAATGTTTAGAAGTATGAGTATGGCAATGCTGACGCCTTGTGATACCTGACTTTCCTTCTGCTTTCTTTTCTCAGTTAAGAGACTACTTCTTTCAATGCTATGATACTGTTATCTTATAAATGGGCTTATTCCAAGAGCAGGGAAAATCAAACTTGTGACTTGTCCACACTTACCAGCTAGTAAATAACCTGGCATAGCTGTATTGCACTTTAGTAGCATGTATGTAATCTGGAGATAATGTTATTTATTATCGACTGGTTGGGACATCACGAGCAGTAGAATTAGCTGTTTTATAACACTGTCTTGGCATATTGATGCAGCTATAATGCTTTCAATCGACAGCCTTAGCATGAATGAAAAAAATAAGAAGAGGACAACATGTAGATGAAGTAAACACATTTGTCTTTGTAGTTGCTCCAGAAGACTCTTGGAGTTAAAGTCATTGCTTGTGTGTTTCAGAAGCCGTTGCTTTGTGCTTATCATGAGAAGACTCTTCCTTACAAACCTTTTCTCTCCCACTTTCCAGGCAGCTGGCCTCGCGTAATACACATGTTCTATAGAGTTTGTACTGAGTGCTGAGTGCTGTGATAGGGTGATTCAGTATCTCATTGTTGTGGATTATTGCTTTGACAGGGATGGTATTTGCTTTTTACCTACCAATTGTAGGAGGAATTACTTTTGAAGCATTCCATGTATAAAATAGAAAACTATTTTTAAATGTTTTTGAGATGTGACCACAGCAAGGGAAGAAAAATTACACTTGTGTTTAATTATTCTTACATCAGCACCAAAACTTCTCTCATTCTCTCTGGTTGTTTGTGGGATTCATCTTAATTATGTGGCTGGGTATCACGTTCTTATGCATAGGAAAAGCTTTCTTACGCAAATTCAGCATTTTTATTTATGGAACAGATATCTTATCTGGACACGTATGTTTCCTTTATACCTAGTCTGGTCTGCAGTTTTGCTCAGATTCACATCATCATAATTGTTCCCATGCTTGTATGGATAAAACAGTTCCCACCTGATGTCTGTCACTGACTTAATAGAGCACAGAGCCGTTCCACAATTATTGACCTACAACCTACCAACCTGCTGTGAGGTTAAACACTGTGCTTCATCAGTCAGGATAGTTTGTGATGCATACCTAGTGATTTCATTCCTTGAATCTGATGCTGTATTGCAGCAGGAGCTTATCTGTCTTCCTTTATCCCTCCATTTAATTGAAATTAATACCTGTGGCGGATTGGTTTAAGTTAGGCAAAGAGATAAGCATTCACTTTGCTCTGACTGACTTGTAACCTACCTCAGCAGCAGTAGGAGACAGTTGGCATACTAATGGGTAGGAACGAAAATAAATCCATTTTTTCCTTCTGAGAAAATCTGGAAGGGAAATGGAAAAAGTTTTTTCCAGTCTGAAACTTGTCTTTTGCTAGGTATATTGTAAGATTCTGCAGTAATATTGGTCAAGAAAGCCACATCCATTCAGAGAGAAAGAATGATGTAAATTAGTTTTAATAAGAAGATGTATTGACGTAGCTTTGTATTGGCAGATTAGCCTTTTGGGTAAGCCACATGTGAATTTGGCTTATTAAAATGCTTTGGTCTTTGAACTGATTGTAGATTGTTGTCACTTAGACAGTCATCATGATGAAGTCCAGCTTCACTGCAGAGGAGGCCTGCTTCTGAAGTGTGTACCATAATTTTTTTCATACAAGGTCAACAATGATTTTTGGATTGCACGCAGTGTGTTCATCTGTAGTTGACTTGTCTCCTCAGAAATATACTGAAATGTCATCTTACGGTGGTGGTGTTCTACAAGCCATGCATGATTGTCATCGTTGTCTAAGTCTGATCCACAAACATTTGTTAGAATGCAGCATTTATTCAAAACTGTTATCTGTATGTTTGTTTTTATCTTCTACTGTGCATACCAACCATACAATAGCAAGAGACGAGGAAAGAAGCACTGCTGCAACCTGTATAGTTGTCATAACTGAGAGGAACTCATTTTTATTTCTTATCTTTTTCATCTCATTCCAACAATATCTAGAAATTCTTGCTTGTGCTTTCCAGTTGCTATTTCATGGAAAGAACTGTGCGGTTCCATTAACTTGTTAGACTGTACATAATTTAGGTGGAATGTGATTGTTTCTTTTTTAACACTTATTGACACTTCTAATTTTGAAACTTATTTTCTTAGCTAGATATCTACTAAGATCGGGTGCTTGATTGGATCTGGGAGTCTGGCTTTGATGGTGATGTTGTATAGAGTATGTAGAAAAAAAAATATTCACACAGAATAAGAGGAATTGCATTGTTTCGTTTATTTACAAAATTGCTATGACAAAAAAGGTTCAACTTTTTAAAGCTTTCCCTTTAACTAACTCACTGAGTGGGAATATGTGCAGTTTTGGTAAATTATAAATTAAGATCTGTGCTTATTATATGAAGCTTGTATATTTAAAACCAGCCATGAGACTGGATTGGATGACCTCCAGTGGTCCCTTCCAACCTAAATTACTCTACGATCCTATAAGGTGCAGAAACTAAGTGTGATGCCAAACATATAATTGTGTAATTCAGCTAAGTTTTTCTGTGATGTGTGTGGCGTACACTTAGACACATTTCACTCAAAAAAGGTACTGTTCTACTTCCAGGAAACTTTATAGAAAAATTCTGACCGTATTTCTGTAACGGGGAGTGCACTGCTATTTCCTTTGGGAATCCAAACTTTCATAAAATTGTTCTACTGAAAACTTTTGAGGACAAAATCTTGTGTTGTGGAAGGTGTGAAAAGGAAGGTGTGAAGCAAAATATCACAGTCCTTTCATCAAGTGAAGGCTGAAACCTTATGCAAAATAATATGTAAATTACTTGATAACTAATTTTAACATTTACAACACGCTGATACATTAAACCCCATACTTGTTAAGAGACTGGAATATTTTTTCTCTATATTCATCTTACTGGGATTAATTAAGTTTACCAAATTTAACTGATCCTAAAAGGTCTTAGCATTGCTTAGTCTTTGCAATTAGAAGATAACCACAGTTGAGAGTTCAATATGAAACCTCGTCAGTAGTCAATGAGTATCTGGGCCTACACTGTTCTTCGCATCAGTTAATACTTTACAATATTAATTCTGTTTTAAATTGAGGCAATCTGTACTTAAATTCAGAGGTACAATTACTAAGTTTACTCAAGCTAAAGATATTTTCCACTGGTACTCTCTTTGAAAATTGTTTTAAATTTTATATGAAATTATTCTAGGTACAACTGCGGTATTAAAGTTGTCGATGATTAAAACTTACATAGTTGTATACTGAAATGACCAAGATTGTATTTTTCAGTTCTGTTACAAAGTGCATAGGTGGGAAATTCATCATAAACATGACATTTTTTAATTGGTTTCTGCATTACTATGCTTTAAGTTTTCAAAGAAACCCCCCCAAAAAAAAAAAAAAAAAAAAGCTCAGGAGAACAACCCTAAATACATTATGACAAGATTTGAATTTAGGAGGAAAAGAAGCTCAGTGAGAAAAACCCAGTCCAGGAAAAGGGTTTGACCCTGAACAGCAGACATACTGACAGTGTGGGAAGTGTGGAATGATGAATGTACTAATGGTGAATGTACTTTACTGACAGGTTAAATATACAGAATTTCCATATAACTTTTCTCCAATTTAATCTTTTCTCTTTTAGTCTTTTTATAAAAAGTCAGACCTCTGACAAATTAAATCAAGTGAAAAACTTCAGAGTTTATCAAAACAAGTCCTGTTCTATGAAGTACCATGAAATTTATTTCTCTGCATCTTTGTCTTGAATTGCAATTGCGGTTAAATGCCTACACAAGAATGAATGGCTTCAGTCTTTATCTGTGAGCGTAGTAGGGGTTAATGTTCTTAAATGAGTCTGTTTCAAGAAAGAATAAGTGGGAAAGAACAGAGTTCCCTCTTTCTGTTGTGATTAGGCAGTTTTGCAAGTAAAATACATGCATTTTTTACATGTCAAAACTGGAGAAGAGATTGTATTCTTTTGCTTTGTCTTATTTTCCCTAGGTTTGGTATGTGTCCATTTCTGGGGAAAGGAAACTTGCATTGTCACTTTCATGACAGCAGTAGTTCCTTCATGAGGAAGCAGCATCTAGGTTGCTGGGATGGAAATGTCTTGAAGATTTTCAGAAGTCGGGAAAGACAGTATTGCAACAAGTTCATGTGCACAGACGGGGACAGCTGGGACTATAGCTGATGATGTGCATTGACTGTAGCAGTGAAAATTACTTCTGAGGAGATCAGAAACAAAATAGAGAGACAGAAAAGAGAAAGGATAACCATCCTTTAATAATAACCAGTGGCCATCTGGGAAGTGCTCAAAAGAGCATTCTTTCCTGTGTGTCCTCTCTAGTGCTGCATCTAGTGCAGAACCTCTCTAGTGATTCTCTCAGTAATAATTTTCCATTAGTAACCATGTGGTTTTCTCTGGGACCTGCTCAAAAACTTCAGGGTGGTTGTGCCCGTGTGCGATGCTACTAGTCATGCCTGGACCATGCTTGTATTGGGCAGGTGCTGCATGATACTGTATACATATTATTGGGTCCCCTAGTATTAACCAAACCTATGAGAGAGAGAAAAACAGGGGAAAACAGAAGTGATATTCATATTAGCGGTGACCCTTTGCCATGAGAATCCACCCTGGCAGTGATGAGTTTACATTTGATATGGTCATAACTGCATAAAAGCAGCTGAATAAGAGCAAGGAAAAATATTGCTATGGAGGGTCTGGAAGCGTTTGACCTGGTATTTTAGGTAGGAAGTTGCAGAGCTGCTAGTGGAAGGCAGGTTGCATGGTTGCAAATAGAAAGTTCTGAGGAATACTGTGGTACCGAAGTCATTGCACAACAAACATGGTAGCGGTAGATTTGAAAACCCTTGTGAAAGTCAGGTGTCACAAGGGATAATGTACACTTTTTAGTAAGTGCTGTAGAACCCATTTTAGTGTCAAAACAATTTAATGCTATGTTTTTGTGGGCTTTTATTCCCCAAAAACATAGCATTATCTTACCATTTTTTTTGTCCATTTTTTGGACATTATACACATCTAGGCAATTATTTATTTATTTTTTGAATAAAATTTTCCATGGATTTGTTATGTCATGTTTTGGCAGTGCTCCTAAAGAAGAAATCTGTTTCCTTCCTTTTCTGTTTCCATGATGTTAAAATCATGCTATTACAATTCTGTACACAGTCACAATATTTCACGGTAGTCACTGAGAGGTTCTTTTGCTTGGCACTTTCTTGTGTTTCTTCTGTAGTCTGTCCAAAAATATATGCCCAGGGAAAAGCATAGTCTGCAAAAATCAACCAGTTATCAGGTTTCTCTAAGTGGAGTCACACTGCTCAGCCATTTCTATTTGCTGCATCTTTCTTTTGCAGCACATTCTGTCTTGAGCTGGTAAATGATGTTATTGATCTGTGCACTGTTGATCGGCACAAAAGAAATCAAAGCTTCATTTGTTCAGGCTCCTGTATACTCTATTTTTATTTTTCTTCTAACGGATATGCCCCACTCATGACCATTTTTCCTTCTTCTGGTTGCTTGCCCCCTGTTAGGACAGCCACCACAGAAAATGTCAATTCACCGGGTGTGCTGCCCTTTGCTGACCACCTAGTGGTCCTTTGTGTGACTCAAGGAAAGAGGGAATTCTGCTCTCCAGAAGGAGAGAGTATTCTCTATTATCATCTACAGATTCGTGCTTGGTAGTAAATAAGGTCAGGAAGAGAAATACCCTTCTTCCCTGCAAAGTTTTGGAATACATTTTGCTCTCGGAAACATCTCATGCACTTCAGCATGCAGAACTACAGTTACTACTATTCTGAGCTGCTGTACTTTTTTTTGCTTCCCTTCTTCACCTCAAGCATTGATCCTGATGGGTTCACTGATAACCACTACCACAGAGAGTTTTCAGGGCTGCCTTTTGTTCAGGCCACTTTGATGGTTGTAATATGTGACAGTAGCACATCTCTGTCAGGGCTTGGACCTCGTTAGGATGTTTGGATTGTACATGTTCATGTCCTGGCCTACATTAGGAAGAGCACGGTCATCAGTTTGAGGGAGGTAATCCCTCAGTACTGATTAGGCCAAATCTGGAGAGCTATGTCCAGTTCTGGCCTTCTTAGTACAAGGAAGATAGGAACTGACTGGTGCGAGTCCAGTGAAGTGCCATAAAAGCAATTAAGCATCTGTAGCATCCTTCATGTGAACATAGGCTGAGAGAGCTGGGACTATTCAGCTTGAGGAAGAGAAAGCTCAATTGAAATGTTATCTATGTGTCTAAATACCTGATTTGGTTGAGTGAGGAAAAGAGCTATGCTTTTCTCAGTAGTGCCAGTTGACAAGGGAAGAGACATTTAGCACAAATTAAAACAAGCACAACTCCATCTGAAGGTTGGAAAACACCTTTTTACTGGAGGCCTGGTGGTCAAACAGTGAAACAGATTGCCCAGAGGGGTTGTAAATCTCCCTCCTTGGAGATCCCCAAAACCTTATTGGGTACTGTCTTTGAATAGACATATTCAACATGAAGGATTGAGAGGATTGTAGGTCTGCTGGTACATTGGGGAAGGGTGAGGAGAATTAGGGGAACCCAGAGACTCCCTTCAGAAACTGGAATATTCATATCCCTGCTGCCTGCATCGATGATTGCATCTACAGAGATACATATCTTTCTGGAGAAGGGATTCTGAATGACCTTATATGTGGGCGTTTGGGAAAACATGACGCTAGGGAAGTCTGAGGAATGATCTGAAGTGGAAAGATTCAGCTTATTGCTCTGAGAAAAGGATGAGTTTTTTACAGGTGCCTGGGATGAGAGTGCTGCCAGGCTGTGATTCAGCTGCGAGGTGGAGGCTGCCTCTTAAAGCTACCTCCTGATGTGCTCACCTGTGAAGTGAGTATTGAGTGCTCCTGAAAGTGTTGTTCTGCTGGAGTACCTTTACTGAGAACCTACTAAATTCTCTCTCTCTCTCCTCCTCACTTTCGAGAATTTATTCTATTTTTTTTCTTCAGAAAAATATCATTGTTTACTTTTTTTTTTTTAATTTATACCAGTCTCCGTCTTCTAAGTCTTCCTAATTTATTTGCTACTGTATTTCAAATTCATATATTTATTTCTAGTTTTTAGTCAGGGATTGTATCTGCCAATTTTGTTTTGACCCTTATTACAACTTAGACTTGTTTGCATTCACTTCTAGTGCAAATCCAATAGCTGCAACAGATACTTTAAAGCACTTTAGAAAGATTCTTGTGTTTCCAATGATGAGGATTCCCCTGCAGCATTGTTTTTGCTGTTCTGGTTGTTAATTTCCTTTGCTTTTAAAAGTTTACTTGTTTGTTTCTCACTTTGAATTTGTCTGTCAGTCCCCAGCCTTCAGAATTTACTATATTTTTTGCTAAATTGTTTTCTACATGTTTTGGTAGCTGCCAAGTTTTAGACCTCACATAGGTTTTGTTTTAGTTAACCATATCTAGAAACAAAACAACCTATTTCATTAATCGAAACTAGAAGTTAACAGTTTTGGTAGAAATGCAGGGGAACATAGGGAAAAATACTTAATAGCAGTCCTACAGACACTTCAGCGATGCTAGAATTGTAATTAATTCATGAGGAGAGGAACAGTAATTTAATACTGTAGTTTAAATAAGAACTTATCTGGAACTTCATACTATATAATTGTTTGGATCTCTCTTGATTTTCTACTTTAGAAACCCATTAACTATAGTTTACTTCAGCATTCTGTGCTGTTATGTAGCATCCTTCTGAAGGGGATGCAGCTCTGACTTAGCCAGGATTAAAGGAATTGCTACTGATGTTGTGTGTTTGTGCTTTTAATTTTTATAGACAAGGCTTAAAAAAAAAAAAAAGCATATCAAAGAGGAAGGATGTATTCTTTCTCTGGTGCTTTTCAACTGTCTTATCACTGAAAAAGCAAAGGTATAGCTTATTCTCATCTAATCCTGAATACACATGCCATTGTTGGGCTACATAGAGTTTTGTGAAGCCGTCTTTCTGCTGACAATGCTACCAGAATGTAACAGGATAAAGCAGACATCTTGGCTAATCGGACTCTCTTGTGTTTGAAACAAGATCAGTGAGATGCAACAGAAAGATGAAAATGAGAAAGAAAATGTTGAAAATGTTAAAAATGTTAAAAGCAAGTTATAGAGTGAATCAGTGTCTTTTTATTTTTATATTTTCCTGCTTATGTGTTCAGGAATAATTTCAAGGCTGGTGGAGATGATGGTCGCAAAGTCACGGAGTCCCCTTCTCCTATAGGAGGATGGACCAAACATTGTTACAGGGAATTGGGTCGCTACTGATGGTCTTTGGGTTACCCATTTCATATCCTGTATGCCATTTAGCAATCCCATTCAATGAAAAAAAAGATTCTGAGGCATGGAAAGCGCCGGATAGTATACAATCAGCACATTTGTAGGTCCTTTATTGCACGGTTATTTTATTTTGAAATATTTGTTTTCCTGCACTCAACCTGTTTCTATTCTATCCTCTTTTGCTAATGGTTGTGGCTAATTTTTTGGCAGAGGCTGTAATGAATGTTTGCTTCCTGATGCCATTTAAACCCAGATTTCTACACAAAAGAAATGAATTATTAGTTTGAAAGCTTCCCTTGAACAAGAACAAGTGATGATTTACAGGGTTGTTTACTACCTCTAGAATAGTCATCAAGAAATAAAAGTTGATGTTTGGTTAGAATTAGTGAAGTAAGTTTATTGTGAACATAATTTTGTGAACTACATTACAGAAAATTTCTCCTTTTTTATTTTTATTCTCGAGGTTTGTGATGGGTAACACACAAAAAATACTGTTTATATAAACTAAAATTTAGTTTCTTGTATATTACATCTTCTTGCTGCTGAAAATTGATTTTTCCTCTCACAGCTCCCTTCTATTTACTAAATTTACTGTGCTTTCCTGTTCATAAATAGGTTGGACTTTCAATTCTTGTTCTCAAACCTTACTTTATTCTAAAGACAAGGAAGATATTGTGTCATAAGTGCTTCTTTTTCTTTTTCTCTTTTCTTTTTTTCTTTTATTTTTTAAATAAAGTACCTTTGATTCTAAGCATAAGAACATAAAAAATATTCCTGCAGGGTCAGAGCCATTGTCCATCTACCTCTGTATTCTGTCTCCAAGGATGTCAAGAGGAGCTGCTATTAAAAGGCAGCACACAGGCTTGATCACTTCCTGTGGTCTGTTCTTTCATACTTCCCCAGCATCCACAGTTGTGCTAGAAGTGTCAGAGGGTACATCCCTGCCCTGTCTTTTTGTTGTTGGCTTATGGACAAGTAGTCCAGGAATTTGTTTAATCTCTTTTGAACCTGCTGATACACTATGACCTCCTGTGGTGGTAAGTTCAAGAAGTTCACAGTGTGGTACATAAAGATGTACTTTTTCATCTGTTTTAAATCAGTTCTCTGCTAGTATCTCTGAGTGCCCTTTTGTTCCACTATTGCAGGGTTCAGTGAACAACAGGCCCGCCTTTCCCTTATCTAATGCTTTCATAATTTAAGACTTTTCAGAGGTCATTCAGCACAGAAGGTCATTTTAGCACTCAAGGATTTTTTTGTTTTAAGTGGGGAGCATGTTTTATTCTTTGAATATTGCCTGGCTTTTTAAAGTCCATGTCGAAGGGTTTGACTTCTGGAGTTCAAAACGTGGAGTGGCAAAAACCTTTCTGTAGTTGCATCAGTTACTCTGCCTACGCAAAGTTGTTATATACGGTTTGTATAAATACCCTTCTGACACGTTAATACGTACACTGTTTAAATCGTGAACGTATTAGTTGCAGAAAGTTTGTAAGATAAGTTGGTTCTGTCAATTTTGTAATGAAACTTAGTTATTTGCTTAGAAAAACTAGGGTGTCTTCTTTTTTACTATTATGTACATAGATAGCCTTTGAAATCAGTAGCCATAATCCAAGTGAAATTCTTTAATTACCTGTTAATACTCCCTTTACACAATTCACATCTGAAAGCAATTTTATGATGTGTTGCTCAATTAGTGTGGATATATAAATATAGTCTAACCATTTAATTATGGGATCAGAATGTTTCTTGAATATACAATGAAAAGGTAGTATTATTTTCCTAAGACTTTTCCTGTCATTACACACATTTGTAAGAGGCTGTCCTAAACTGGAGATATTTCATTAACTATTGCGCTAGTAAGCCAGCACATTTAGATTTATATGCCTGTGTCAGCATTGAGATATTGTAATTCTCACAGGGAAACTGTCCAGAATAACATTGAATGATTTTTCCGTATGCCAAGTAAGTTGTGATTAACCCATTAACACAATGCTATGAAGACTGACTAGCTGTGGAAATAGCGAGTCATAGTTGCAACATGACTTGTATAAAATGAGTGATTAGTATATCTGTGATATATTTGTGATACATCTGTTCTCAGTGAAAAAAGCAGCAACTCCTGTGTTACTGTATTTTCAAGGAAGGACAATTTAAAGAGGAAAATGTGTTAAACTTTCTATGCCAAATGCCCATCAGTGTTAAGTCAGTGAATTTCTGTGAGTGATCATGGTCACTGATGAATGTCCCATAGTGGACTGTCATTGGGTCAGTTGGTGTCCATTCACCCTAGTTGCATCACTGCAGCAGTATGTATTGGAAGTTTCACTGTACTTCTGAAAGTAACTGCAGAATCTCTGGAAAAATCGTCCACTGCAAAACCATGTGGACAGCCAAATTATGGCAGCTCATCATCCTTTAGATTGCCATGGAAAAGAACATCCACTTACATAATTGATGAAAATCTGGCAGTTCTGTGAGAAGAGATGCCCAGAGCAGCAAACACACTCAAGGTTGGATAAGCTCTGACAGCCAAGAAATATGGGCAAAAGTCCTGGATACCTCTCAGTCAAAGCTGGAAAACCACAGGCTTCCCTGTAAGACATTAACCAAAAGTGAATGCTGTGTGCCCTGATGTATAACATCGGTGCCCAAATACTCATCTCCAGGGTATGGAAAATGATAAGCTTGTCAGAAAAGTGTGAGAATCTAATTTCTAAAGCAATCCAAGTTCAGATCAGGACAAAAAGGCATGTTTTGACTAGTTAGTGGCAGTGATGACTCACATCAAATATTGCTTCCAGCACAGTTTCAAAGCATCTACTGGCTTTGTGGTTATGGCATGCTTTGGTGAAAGAGTTTGCTTTTAATAGTGTCAAAAATAGTGCACTGTAAATTAATACTGCATTTACTGATAGGTATGCATGCCAAGTGTAGACATGTAGTGACACATATTAGCAGCAACACTCTAGCTTTTGTCAGCCCTGAAATGATCAGGCAGTTGGACTTGGTCTTTGAGGGTCTCGTCCAACTGAGCTATTTAGTTCTGTTCACTCTTTCAGTGGGATAGTCAAATTCTTCAGAGCTTGGCATCACACTGTGTTAATATTCTGTCAATTCCTAGAAAAAGATCATGAGAAAAGTCAAAGGCTGATGTATGTTCTATGACTGTGTCCTGAAATCCGAACTCCTTTTACCTGAAGAACTACCCTACACAGATGTTTTTGAGTGTCACCTTCTGTAGTATCAAGCTTACATGTAGTGACTTCTGTAATGCAATGAGTGTTCCCAAACTTTACATATTACTTATGTGTGTTCTAAAGATGAAAGTTAAAGACGTTGTAGTTCATGGTATCTGGGAAGGATACTTTTGTGCCATGGTGAAATCAAGAAAGATTCTCTGTGAATGCATAGTGTCCAGAGGGGTTGAAACATCTGTAGTACAACTGTTTGTAGTTGTGGAAGATAAAAATTCTGCATTTATTTTAACCAAGGAAAGGAGTGGTTTAGCTTACAGGAATGTTACAAAATTGGAGCTGATATTCTAGGTACAGCCAAATACCATGACAAATATTGCAATGTACCACATTCCACAGTCTGGTTTTTTTTGTTCTTTTTTTTTTTTTTTTTTCGTGCTTAGTAGTCTATTTTGTGTTGAATTGCAACAGCATCGTATTTTACCTTATATCCACACATGAGTTTTAGTACCTGGTATATACTTCGTGAGTCAGATGGATTGTGTAGTCTGCCTATATAGTCAAGCCATGTTCAAATATGTAAAATGTTCAAGTCCTGTTTTTTGGAAACAAATCCAATTATAGAATGGTAAGTTTTTATTTTCTAATAAAATTTTCACAAATATGCAAATGACTTCTGCCCCTAGGTCTACACTTGGAAACAATGAAACCTTGTTTTCAAAGTCTCTGGCACTTGGAGGCATTTGGAATATTTCTGCCAGAACTAAGGCTCAGGATTCTTAAACCATTACTTTTTTTTTTAACGGGAGATGTGTCTGAGACAGCTGGTGTTACACTCCTTTATGGTGTTTTGCCTCTGGTCATATTATGTCTATATTACAAGACCTTTCACTTTCATTCTTACCACATAACTCGAGCAATTTCTTCCCCAGTGCTGATGCCTTTTATTGTGATATAGAAGACAATGAGATTGCCTTAACATGATTTATTTTCAACCAAATCACATCCGCTTTTACATGTGTTTTTCTTAACTCTTAATGTACTTGCTTATGATTTTTTTATTATTATTATCTGGTCTGTTATTACTCCAGGAATTTAATCTAAACCAACCAGTTCTTAACTCCACGGTGTTTTTTCCCCCAGCCTTTCAAAGGCATTTCCCTCTTCCCATCTGACAGAACATTCTACACCTTTCCCAAGTGTTGAGATGAAAAAGTTAGCTGTCTCAGTATCTCACAGCTGATTTTTACCAGGCCAGGATAATTTGAAAATGCCATATCTACATAATTCTTCTCTTAAAAGAACTATTTAAACCTCTTCTTTACTGTTTTGTTAACGTCTGATCACAGTTAAAGCTTTCAGAGAGGGCTGAAGAGATATCATGAAGAGATATCAAGTACTTCTGTTCTTTTGTTTTCTTATACTAGCAGCAGATAGATTAAGAGAGTAGAATAACAAAGTTTTTTCTTTTTCTTTTTTTTACTTTATTTTCCTTTTAATCCTTTCTGGTTTTTTTTTTGGTTCCCTGAATGTTTTGGCTCTGTTCCTGCTTGAGTCTACTTCTCTGTGATCACTGACAAGCTTGGGCTTCTGTTGGATCAGTCTTTTTCTGTTCTTCCTAGATGTGGTGATATGTTTTAGTACTTTCAGGATATATCGGGTAAAATTGTCACATCTGGATACAGGGCAGATTGGGCAGGAAAGTAGTGAGATACTAACACGTGGGCTGCAGAAGATGCCAATGGAAACAAATGGTAAGATTGTGATAAGAATGCAACTGCAGTACAAAGCAGTGAGACTAGAGCATAAGGGATGATTGGGCAGCACCAAAAGGTGATACGGGAGATAAATTAATATTAATTGAGGAATGAGAAAAAGATGAGTGAAGAATAGAAGTGGAATTTCTTCTCCATCCAATTCCTTCTCCACGATGGTGAAGATGCCTCCACATTCTTGCAGGTACATGCATATTAGGGTTCAGTTTTGGTTATGGAGTCATCACGTGCAGGTGTGAAGGAAACAAACTGACAATGAGAGAAGTAAGCAGCAAGTTCTTATTGCTACTTGGGAACTGTCTGAATTAAATACTGTGGGTGTAGATGATGAATAGACTTGTAAATCAAATAAAATGGATTGAAAGTCTTACTTAGGGATATAATACACCGGCTGGTACATTTCCAGAAATGCCTACTTAAGCATGCAAAATCTGTCTCTCATATCCCGTTATGCTTTCTCAAATATGTGATGGAGTTTGGAACATATGCGTACCATCAAATACAGAATCTTTTGCATGTGTAATGAAGGAGTACCTTTTGTTGGTACAGTCTGGGATGTGCATGTGGAGAATTGTCTCCATAAAATTAGTGAGGACACTAGTGTCCTTTTCCAAGAAGCTAACGGTAAATTCTGCTTATGGGCTGATACTGTCTGAAGTTACTTTCTATGTCCAAATATATGTGGTGTTTTAATGGAATTTTACATACATTATGTAGGTACACGTGAAGTATATTTTTTTAAACCAAAATGCTTGTCTGAATTGGGGGTTTTGGTATAATCTTATATCACTATATAATCTGTGTAATATTTTGTATTAAATTGTGATGTTTCAGTGCATCAAGATGAAAGAAATCTCTCTGCCTTACAGTTCCTTAGGCACTGTGGAATGATTTAGCAAAGTAATTGTTTTGCAGTAGAGCTTGTAATCAGAAGCAACTAATCACAAGAGAACTATACTCTTAACTGTAAGCAGGATGGTTAATACAATAAAACCTTGAAAAAATAAACTTAAAGTCAATTTTGAAACGTTAGAGTACTGTGAAGTTCTTTAATCGTGAAATTGTATCTTGAAATTGCGCTTTTAAAGTTAAATATAACACAATTTCCCCAACACTTTCTTAAATTAATTCTTCCAAAATCAAATTTCCTTTGTTGTTAAATGAAATTTTCCTGTATACAAAAAAACCAAAACTGAACAGTGTATAACCTTATTCTGAAGACAGTTCAAATTTAATTGTTACTTTCTGAATGTTATTCCAGAGTGAATTTGACATGCTTCTTTTTTGTCTTGCTGTCTTGCACAGGTATCGTTTTTCTTGTTCATTATTTTTGTGGTGTATACCATGCTGCCCTTCAACATGAGGGACGCTATAGTTGCCAGCGTCTTGACCTCTGCATCTCATACAATTGTGCTGAGCGTCTGTCTATCAGGTACAACTGTTATAAAGGAACACTTGGTTTGGCAGGTAGGTGCTTTGTGAAATTAATGATTAATCACATACTTAATATCCTACTAAATGGGACCGTGAATTTCTCAACTCATGCTTCTCTCTTCATTTCTGAATTGCCACATAGCTAGTCGCTTTTTAATCCTGAGCCTGTCAGTAGTGTTATGTCCTGCTGAAACTCACCCTTAAGTGGTAGAATCCACAGCCACACACATAGTGCTTACTACTGTTAAAATTATCATTGATAATAAAAAATTCCATGGTCATCTGCAGTCAAAATGTAATTTTAATAATTCATTGATATGGTTATTGTTAATTGTGTACGAATAAGTTGAGGAGAATGTTATTCTTGGTTTTGTGTTGACTTACGGGTTTTATTTCAGGTATCAAAATACGTTAATGTTTGCTACTCTTTCCCTAAAAACATTTTAGTTTAGAGATGCTGTTTGCAAAATTTATTTTTTCAGATCATTAAAATTTGCTGCAACTAGAAAGGAATTTCAGATGTTGCATTTTAGAGACAGAATGTCTTTAGAATCAAAAGAAATAAATTATGAACTCCGTTGTGTCTTTGATCCCTTCAGTAGCTTCCAGTTTCTTTCAGAAAGAGTGGAATTTTTGAGCAGTTTGTAGATTGTTGAGAGTATTTAATTTCAAGGTTATTATTAATTTTCTATTCCCTCTTTACAAAATGTATTAAATGTTCTCTGTGCTTTGGCAGTTGATGAAAGTGCTGAGTGCACTGAGCTGTCATGGATGTCGGACTCGGTCATGGAAGGGACTGAGTGCCATTATCACAGCTCACTGTGCCCTTTGTGTGCATTTAGAAAACTGTTTATACTATGGAGTGTAAGAAGAAAAATGTTTTGTGTTCTTTCATTTGAAATGAATAAATAAAAAAGAAACAATTGGATTACAGATATTGATTGTACTGAAAAGAGAAATAATGTTGGTCACTGATAAGCCTCAAGTTGATATAGGATAGAAGTATGCAATTAATAAGAAACTGAAGTGAGGCATAGTTATTGGAGAGACTTTTTCCTGAAAAAAAAAAAAAAAAAAAAAAAAGATGATGTTGAGGCCCAAAATGAAGTTGTTTCACAGAGCTCAGTCACTAAAGCCCTGAGATGAGGAACTGGCAGTACGCTGACATTTGAAAGCTTAGAAAAACACACTCAGGGCTGAGCTCAGTAAATCCATGGTTCAGGAGCTACACTGAGCCTTGACAAAAATAGATTATTTTGATTTCAGGGCTACTGGTCCATCTCAGCAAAATAGAAAAAAAAAAAAATATACCTGCACTGAATGGTGTTTTTTCCTTCTGGCAGGGATTTTATTTATTTTTTTTTTTTCTGTAGAGAGGGAGCTGGTGTTTGCTTAAGAAGCAGAAAACTAGTAGTATAACAAATCTACTGGTGGGTGAATAGATTTAGCATATATAATATGTACGTATAGCACTTTTTTTTTTTTTTTCTGTAGAGAGTATGTGCATCTCCTTTAAAACTTTTTTCTATGTATTGGAAGACTGATTAATTTCCTCTAAGTTTTCTGTTCTCTGAGCTGAAGAAGTTCTTTCAGTCTTTTTTATATGGTGAATTCTCCTGCTTTCTCATCCATCTGGTATCCCTTTGCTGGTCTTGCTCTGATTTTTCAGCATCTTCCAGTCACTCTGGCTGCTAGACTAGCGTTTTGGAAGTTATACATACCTTTAGTCCATCTTCAGAGGAAAATGGGTGGTCTGAAGTATGTGCTTATGTTGAGCTTAAGCACACCCTGTATTACTGATTTTGCCACTCCTTTTGTTGTCTTTTGTCAAGTTTTATACCCAAAATTGGCTTCAGTAAAACTGAAAGGCTTGGCATGCTTTGATTATCAAGTGTTGTTTGCATTCAGAGGTAAAAATTTCCTGCTGATATAAAGCATTCAACTCTCTCTCATTGCTACATGACCTATGTGTGTCGTCTGGTGAGGTGGGATCATCCCTGTTGTAAACACTGGCAATGATGGAGACCTTCTTTCACAAGTCTTGATGTTTTTCCTCCATTGTTGCTGAGTGTTAGCATTAAAATCTCATTCCTCTTTCCTAATAGGAATTTGTCTGACCTTGTTATCTAGCTTTTAACATCTAGACTTGCAGACCCAGTAGTATCCAATTTCTTTATCTCCCATGAGAGTACTTCTATGATGAATTCACCTCATAACCTTTTTGTCAGTAAAATATTATTTCAGGCAACCTTAATCAGTTGCCTACTTTTGCACTAGCTCAGTGCTTCGTCACTTTCACAGCTCTTCTCTGCATCCATCCCCCTGTTTCATCAACATCTTCCTTGTAACGTGGATGTTGGCAATAAGGAATGCTCCAGGAGCAGCTGCAGCGTTGCCAAATGCTGATGGGGCTGAGCCCACAAAGGGGTTAGTGTGCAGCAGTGCTCAACACTGAGGTGTGGGCTCTACTGTGAAGTCCCCAGCTAGTCTCTGCTTGCAGTGCCGTGCAGAGCTGAATGGACAGGAATGGGATCTGTGACAGCAAGGAGGAAAAAAAGAGTCCCGTGTTCCAGCTTCAGCTTAAAAAAAAAAAGCAACTGTGTATTTTATTTTTTTTCTATTGACAATATTAATCCTAACTCTATCTGGGCACGTGGTCTGGAATCCAGGAGTCTCCTTCTTTCCACATGTACATCCTACTACTATACAGAGCAGCCATAATGTGGGTTTTCTGTCTGCTCTTGGCAGGCTTGTGGTCAGGACCACTGCAGAACACATCTTCATTTATGCTGTTAAGGCATTTGGCATAGAGGACTTCAACAGCTCTACATCTTTTTCAGTTACTGCTGGAATGAGAAGTATTTCACTGCCACCATAAACACATAACCTATTGCTCCCCAAACCAGAGCAGATTCTGATCAAATAGTTGTGGCTTTCCTGCTTTATCATAAACTGCTCAACCATTCTGATCTCACAATGGGCTGATACTATCAATAAAGGCCGTTTGTTTTTAATTTGTTAGAAATAAACTAACCAGTAACCTTAAATATGCTAGGAGGTTGCTGTTTTTACTTTCTCAACAAAAAAATTTATTGGTCTTGTAATCCTTTTTCCTAGTATACATAAATATTTTCCAAACTTTGGCTAACTCACTATGAAATGTTGCTCATGTTTTTATCTATAAAATAGTGTTCCTGACTATTTTGATTTTTTTTTTTTTGAGGGGGGGTTGGGAAGGGGGCTGCTGGCAGCATTGAAGTTGTGGTCCCTTCTAAAGGTACAAATCTGTAGCTGTGCCAGCATGAATGAATACACACACACACACACACACACACACATTGTTTTGGACAATATTCAAGAAAGCATATAGCAAAAAGAACTAATTTGTAGTACATTTTATTTAAGTAGTGTTTGAATTTTAACTTCTGTTTCCATTTCCTTTCTCCTAGCCAGGATACAGTCTATGACAGTTTTTGGTTGGGGGAGAGAAGGTTTTTAATTTTTTTTTTTTAATTATTTTTATTTTTACTTTTAATTTTAATTTTTAATTTATTTATTTTAATTTTTATTTTTTATTTTATTATTTTTTTATATTTTATTTATTTATTTTATTTTATTTTTATTTTTCCTG
This sequence comes from Callipepla californica brunnescens, assembly GCA_023055505.1. NCBI lineage: Eukaryota > Metazoa > Chordata > Aves > Galliformes > Odontophoridae > Callipepla > Callipepla californica. Next base: position 64,405,386 of record JALIRH010000002.1, read on the forward strand.
AATAGGCCATGGACATTAATTTAGCAATTAGGCAAATCATTCGTGCCTATCTGAATCAAAAGCTTTTTTGTTCCCAGTAACCTCCTTGTTAAGAGGGGTTGATGTCCCAGGAGCATCCTTTGAACAGGCTGGAATCAGATCCCACCTGTTCATCGAAAACACTGCTGAATTAATTCTTGTGGGTACTCCTCAAAGTGAAGCAGGTAGTTCTGATAGCATGTGGCAGGTCGTCTTCCTTTTGGCTGCTCAGTCTACCTCAAAAAACCACACTGGTATAGATACCTTTCTTGGACTGCTGAGACTGTTGTGACTTACGCAGTCCTGTCACAGCAGTGCAATCCTTTTGGCTTGTGTTCTGTGTCTGGGGGTATTGGTTGATGCTTGACTTAATATGAGCCAGCAGTGTGCCCAGGTGGCCAAAAAGGCCAATGACATCCTGGCTTATATCAAAAATAACGTTGCCAGCAGGAGCAGGGAAGTGATTGTCCCCCTGTACTCAGCACTGGTGAGGCCACATCTCAAATACTGTGTTCAGTTTTGGGCCCCACGTTGCAAGGAAGACATCGAAGCCCTGGAGTGTGTCCAGAGAAGGGCAACAAAGCTGGTGTGGGGGTCTGGAGCACAGGCCTTATGAGAAATGGTTGAGAGAGCTGGGATTGTTCAGACTGGAGAAGAGAAGGCTCAGGGGAGACTTTATTGCTCTCTATAACTACCTGAAAGGAGGTTGTAGTGAGCTGGGGGTCGGCCTCTTCACTCTTGTAATTAGTGGTAGGTCAGGAGGGAATGGCTTCAAACTGCACCAGGGGGAATTCAGTCTGGATGCTAGGGAATACTTTTTCTCTGAAAGAGCGGTCATGTGCTGGAATGTGCTGCCCAGGGAGGTGATGGAGTCACCGCCCCTGGAAGTGTTCAAGGAACATTTGGGCATCATGTTGAGGGACATGGTTTAGAGAAAAATATTGATAGATGGATGGTTGGACTCGATTATCTTATGTGTTTTTTCCAACCTTGGTGATTCTGTGATTCTGTCTTCTCCCTATCATTTCTAATGCAAGTTTTCCACTGTGTCACATTTCTTCTAATTTTTTAAAAATAAGATCTGTCTGGAAAAATCATGTGCTTTTTCATGGGAAAACGGTTGGTCTGATATGATCTTTCTTGCACAAAACTCTACTGTACTTTATTCTGCTTTCTTTTAACTATCATGCTTTTCATGATTTTATCCTTCAAAAATTGTTCAGAGTGTGGCATAACACTCAAGTGAGTCTAGCAGGGCTGTAATTGTTTAGATCTTCTTTCCTCATGCATCACCAGATTTGGTGTTCTTTAATTGTATGCTATCGAGTTTAGATCATGCTCTGCTGCACCTGTTGAGATGACTTACCGATGCTTACATTATACCTCTTCTTCCCCTGTTTTGCAGATAGTTATTGTGTGTGGATGCTGACTTCAGTAGACAAAGATGGCACTGGCAGTCCCATCCCGCTCTCTTTGTCTGTGCACTGTGGATGTCCACTAATGAGAACACAACTACATATACTCACCATGTGTGCCCCCACCCAGCAGCTGGGCTGAGTCTCAGGAGCTGTCCTGGGATCCCTTGAGTCCACAGCTCTGTTCTAGTCAGCCAGGAGTCCCCTGGCCCCTCTGTAGCATGGTTTTCTCCCTTAAGGACACCGCGCCCTTCCCCAAATCACCACAATACTTCCCTTTCTCTGCCTTTGGTTCCTCCCCTAACCATCCTATAATAAGTCTTGCATCACCCTGCATCCCCTACTGTGTCCCAAACCCCTGGCATTGACCTCTTAGTCAGAAAGGTGTTCTGGAGAGTTGCTCTCCATGACTTGTGGAGATGGGTGTCCCACCTGGATACTGGGCTTGAGCCTGTCCTGAAATGGTGCTGGGATGGGCCCAGGCAGGGTATCTCATCCTCTCAGCCCTTAATTTGGGTTTCCACCTGTGCCCTGTGGGCTTGTGGATATAGGCTGATGGTGCCTGGGGTGGGCCTGGCAGTATGGCGGTGTTGCTGAGGTTTCCCTGCTGTTGTCAGCATGTGCTCCTCTGTGTATGTGCAGATTTTTATCACTTAACCATAATTACATGATTATTTCTAGCAAGATTCATGAGCTGATGCTTCACAGGTGCTTTGCAGTTAATAATCTCTGAAAGAACCATTCCTTATCTAAATTACAAATATTTACTTTGATCTAGTTAGCTTTTGCAGTGTTAATAGCACTTTTTCACTGTTATTAGTACTTCCTATGCTTTTATATCTTGTCAGCTCCTAAAAATAGATATAACTCGATATCAGGCAGTGAACCAAATGTTCAAATTGGGGAAACTAATACGGTATCTGTAATATGCATTGGGATGGTTTAAGTAGCACACACCATATAGGCCTATATGTTTTGTTAAACTTCTGATTTAAACTTGTCTGTTAACTGAACTTTCTTGATAGGCGTTGATATTTAGGTCATATGTTTTCTGTAACAGGAGTGGCACGGTAATAAAATGCTAAACACCAAGTATTAGTATTGACTGAATAAAAAAGAAGAAAATGTACAGCTTTAAGGCTCAGAAATGAAAGTTGGTTTATGTTGTTATTATGCAGATAGAAGAGAACGTGTTTATAGAAGGAAAGGCCAGAGAGAAAGATAGTGTCTTTACATACATGCATTATTATGTAACCTGTGAGGCTGTGAAGCTACACAGTGAAAGCATAAAGCACACAATTTTAGTAGTCTAAATGGCTAAAAGCTGTGGGTTGAATTTATCTTACAGTATACTTCTGCCTAGAATGCCACTTTTTGAAGGGGAATGGCTGTTCAGGAAGATAATGCAGCTCACCTCTTGCTTTCTACTGCAATTACACAAACTGAGTTGCTGTTACTGCTGCAGAAGAGGCAGAAGACAGCGGCTACTATTCAAAGAGGGAGGCTGCATTTATTTTTTTATTTTTTTTTTATTTTTCAGCAGCTCTGTCCCATCCCTTATGCTTCTTTCCCTTCGTCCCTCTTCCCAGCAATGCTCTGGCTCACCGAATTGTGCAGCAGTTGCCAACCTGTTCCAGAGGGGAATGCTGTATACATTCATATATTCATATATATGTTATAATAATTTTCCTTTTCTCTATCTTAGTAAGTAGTTTTATCTCAAACCATGAGTTCTACTTTGTTGATTTTTTTTCCCCCTTTTGATTTTCTCTTGCATCCCACTGGGAAGGGGGGGGGGGGGGGAGAATGGGTGAGAGAAAAACTGTGGTGCTCAGCCACCTGCTGGGTTAAACCACAACAATCCCACACATTTGCTGCAAATGTCACCCATATGGACTCAGCTCTTGGTTTCTGGATGAGACATTATTAGCTATAGCTGTTGTTTGGCTCCTTCACAATTACTGCTTTTATTCTTTATTTTAACCTCGATAGAAGTGGTACATAAACAATGTGGTCTCTTTTTTCAGACATGCCATTATGTTAACGAATGTGTTTGCTGTTTTAATTTTAGATGTTTCCTTGTTACTTTAAGGAATTATTTTCTCATGAGCAAGCAGCAGTCTATCAGCTCAGGATCTACAAGAATCATAGAATGGCTTGGGTTGGAAGGGACCTCAGAGATATGTAGTTCCAAGCCCTTGCCATGGGCCATGCCATCAAGACTACCCAGAAGCCCATCAAGCCTGGCCTTGCACACCTCCAGGGATAGGCATCCGTAGCTTGTCTGGGCAGCCTGTGCCAGTGCCATGACCCTAAAGAACACAGGCTTGAAGTAAACAAGTGGGCTCTGCACTGAACTAGCTAAGGTTCTCAGGCTTCACGAATTCAGATTGCATGAAAGGCCCGTTGCTGCTTTTGAGTCCAGTTTGTCCTTGGACACAGAGCTTTGTTTGCAGAGCTGTGCCTAAACCTGAGACCAACTCCAGTATCACTGTATATTGGATGTAGAGTAGCACAGTTAATCCACACTGCTCTATGCTGTTTTAAGAGAAAATTAGAATTATTGATTTCCAAACAGTGTGGAAATCCAGAAGATTAAAGAGTTTATAGATGAACAAAACTAAGATAGACTGGAAGACTGCCAGTGATTACTGGCTTGTAATTATGGTCTCCGCTGGACAAGAAACATCTGAACTAAATCACTCTAAATGATCCCAGCTGATGTCTGTTCTCAGTGCTGCAGAAGAAGGCAAGTACCTTCTCACATCCTATCCAGTCTGACCTGGAGAAAACATTCTCCTTGAGTCTTACGCACAAATAATTGGTTTTGCTAATGCTGTAAGTAGGAAGACTTTCATGCATGCCAAAGTTGTACATCATTCCTGCTCTTCTCCTCCCTACAGTTGTTGCTAGCATCTGTTATTTTAGAAGAAGAGTAATACATGAAAAGAACTTAAAAGCTCATCTGATCTGTTTTAAGCTGTGGGAAATATCACATCCAGTCCACGTGAAAGTGAGACTATGAAGTTGTGGTGCGTGAGGCTTAGGATCCCTTAACATATAAATGCTTGTCAGAAGTTAAAATTGAGGCTTATTCAGAAAAAATAAAAAAGGAAAGCTATGTCTATCTAAATAATATTGACTTTTGGCTAATCTTTGTTTTGAATCATGCCTTGCCCTACATGGTGATTATTCAGCAATGGTTCTATCCCAGCAGCATTAATTTAGACTCGCTGCATCAGGACTTGGCTGTCATATTTACTAGAATTATTTGCCAGACTTTGTTGTATGAGAGAGCTTCACAATTTAAATGCAAACGTGAGGTGTGCAGAAATCCTGTTTCCTCTAGTATGTAGGTGGTGAGACCTCAGCTTCTGCCAGAGGTCTTCTGGGATTTTGCAGATGGCTTTTGAGTTCTGGTTGTGGTTGTCTTTTGCATACATGCTCTCTTTCTGAAAGTGACATCTTGGATGCTCATATTCTGTTTACCCTGTGGCAAGAATCATCATTAAAATGTGGCCTGGGGAATGAATGATGACAACATGAAACACCCCCAGGTTGCTGCCACCAACTTGTGGTGGCCAGGGGGCAAGAACAGAGAAAGGAGGTGATGCATTTCCAGTGTGACACCATGAGAAACTGTTGCTGTAGTGACAGAGTTCTCTAAGCTGAGTTGGACATTTTGTTGGCATTTTGTTTCTGTGCTAACGGGCTATTTAGGTCCGCTCACTTGTGTTAAATTTCATAGCATCAGATCCACTCAGCTTGGTTTAAGACCCTTAGGAACTGTGTTTCATTTTTCTCTGTCTTCTTTTTTAGTAAAATAAGAATAGGAAATGCTTTGAAAGTCTTCAAAGAGTAGAAATGATGATGATGTTAAAAAAAAAAAAAAAAAAAAAAAAAAAAGAACAAGCAGCAAAAAGGAGAAGAGGAACAAAAAGAGAGAAATTACCTGTGCAAAAATGGTGACAAAAGCATTAAGGCTAATAAGCAAGGAAAGTGGAATGTTGAAAAACGGATGGGTAGGTAATAAGGCACATTTGATGGTGCTGCTCCGTAGCCTGCACTGTTTGCTGTCAGATTTTTGCTTCATTTGCTGCTCAGTGTTCATTGGCGACACCCTCTATTCTCTGGCCAGCAGTTTAGACAGTGAATGTTTTCCTTGGGTTTTGGGTTAACTCTCACCATGGTTCAGTTTACTGATGCTGCACTGGTGACCTCTGAAGGCAGAGATAATTCCTTCTCTACTGTTATTGGTAATAACTGTGTCACTTCATAGTCTATGGTTCGTGCTGTGCGCACAGTCTCCTTCATCACTATCCAGTTATTTTCTCTCTGCTCCATCACTTCAGCTTCTCTGGAGCTGCATTAGCTAGGAGTATTCCCAGCTGAACTCTCCAGGCTGCATGTGATCAGGGCTGGCCTTGCCAGAATGGTGGGAGAACAGGCAGCAACCTCTGCTCGTTCCTTTGTAAACATGTTCTGAATCCTCACTACACCTACCTACATTGCCTGCCTGAGCTTTGTCAACAAACTAATCTGTTGAGTTAGACTGCAAATAAAAATCCCACTTTGCAGTACCCCTTTCCTCAGCAGGGCCTCTGATAAGTCCAGCTCTGCATTTGAATCTCTGATGCAGAGCTGAGCTACACAAAGGAATGGAGAAAAAATGATGGAAGAACGCCACATTCAGCAACCTCTCACATACACCAGAGCCCTACATTGTTAAATAATATTTTTTATATTTTAAAATAATGTTATGGCTTTTGCATGGGAAGTGGTTTTCTTGATTATTTTGATGAAGATTTAACCTTATTCTCTTAATAAAAGAGTATTTTAGATGTCTTGTGGCCACTCCTAAGAAAGCTAAGTCACAGAATTCTTTTCTGCCTGAATAAAACAGTACAATTACGTGTGCTGTGTAAATAAAATCATATACTTCTTCATGAATACTGAATGCAATTGTTTCTTTGATGAGTGAGGCTGTGGATTGAAGTTTGTTGTGGTCTTTGGCTTCTTCCATACTATGGAAATGAGATAAATTTTCCCTTCTTGAAAGCTGTGATGGCTGGCCTTCATGCTGATGGCCCCGAAAATGGCCCCTTTATTTCATCTCAGTTATAAGCAAGCAAAAGGCAGAAGTTTATGATTTTATTATAGCTTTCTGAATTTTATGCTTTTAAGTTGCTGAAAGCTTTCTTTCAGTATTTATTTCTTCTTTCTCTCCCACCATGGTTTGTAATAAGGTTTTATTTGTTTTTTGACTTTCTCACAAACCTGTTTCTTAACTCTACCTCAGATCTGGAAGGAATTTTTGTTTACTTTTCAAAGTTTTAATTTGGGTATTTATTTTTATTTTTATTTTTATTTTTATTTTTATTTTTATTTTTATTTTTTGTCCTTCAGTAAGCTACATTTTACTTAAAGTTTCTTAAGCTACATTTTACTTAAAGTTTCTTTTAACAGAGTTCAGCAGCTTAACTGTGTTGTAAGAACCATATTTTGCTTCACTTCAAACCATCCATTTCATTTGAGTAACTCTTAACTCTGGAACAGACTGAACAGCTGATGTTTGCCCACTGTCTCCATGCAGCATGGGACTTTATGAGTCTCTGTCCAACCTATCATCTCTTTCCAAGCTGAAGGACTGTAACTTATCTTTCCTTATTTAAAGTCAGTCTATACCTTTGATCTTCCTTGTTCCCTTTCTCTGATCTGAAAGGGGTTTTCATTTACACAATATGAAAGCAGAGTAAGACAGAAAATCCATTAATGCTTCACAGCATGCTTATTTGGTAAGGAAGTAGGTTGTTGTAAATTCTGATGACTCTGAACAAGAGGGGAGAAAAAAAAAGAAAAAAGAAATATGAGCCTAGTCCTCCACATGAGTGCAAATTATCTGAAGTGTTACTGCCAAGGAAATGAAAAAGCTGTCCTGAGGACGACCCATGCAATTTTGAAGAGAAGTGTGTGGATGTTTTACTGAAAGAAAAAAAAAAAGTACATTTTTCAGTAGTATGTGGAGGGGGCTCAAAAGAATTGTTATATGTCAACTTAAAGTAAGAACAGTAAATATATGAGAGCTGCTTCGAAAGTAACCTCTGCTATTTTTATCATGTTGGCCCACAACATCAGAGGCAGACATCGGTGTCATGGCGATACTTCCCACCAGTATTCCACTTCAGTTTGTTGCTGTGTGACAAAAGGCAGCAGAAGGGCAGTCTGATGGAATGGTGTCTGACATGGAAGTACATATGAAGGAAACGTGTGTCTTTGAATTCTTCCATGCAGAAACAATGGCACTTGTTGGCATTCATCAACACTTGCTGAACGTTTATGGAGACCAAAGAGTGATGTCAGCCCAGGGAAGTAATGACTGGCGCACTTCAGCAGTGGTGACGGTGGCAGTGACAGTGGGTTACCTCTGCTGGTGCAGATTGTTACAAACACTGCATGCAGGCTCTTCTTCATTGCTGGTGAAAAAACATAGCTAACAGTGGTGAACATAGATTAAAAAATAGTGCTTTTATAGCTGAGATTTTGCTCTATCAAATATTGCATTACTTTTCTTTGCATCTGTTGTAGTTTCCATGGAAATAAACAGGATACACTAATTTTCAGAGCAAGCTACGTATTTCCTTTTTAATGTCAGAAATTAAAATGTTGAAGCCTGTTTTTATTAACACATTCTGAAAGAGAGGAGAGTGACTGTGATTATACTGCATTACAGGGAAACCTGAGCAGTCAGTGTTGTGTCCATAGTGCTGCTGCTTTTATTTTTGTGGGGGCATAGGGTTTCTTATTTTTGCTTTGATTTGACTTCAGTTTGAGCAAAGTCACTTTAAGGGTTGGGAAGGTGGATCTTCTGTTTATTTTCCTGGCTAACTGGGGAGGTCTTAGTTGACTGGAATGTGATTCCACTCGTCAAGTAGTAGAATCCAGGGAATTACAGGCCTGTCATTCTGACCTCAGTAACAGGGAAGGGGACAGAGATGATCATCATGAATGTTATCACGTGGCATATACAGAGAACCAAGTGACCATATGTAGCCAGCTTGAGTTTATGAAGGGTAGGTCCTGCCTGATTAACCTTATCTCCTATAACAAGATGACTGGCTTAGTAGATGAGGAATGGCTGTGTATGTTAGTAAAGTGTTTGACACTGTTTCTCTTAGAATTCTTTCTCCTGGCTCCAATTCACTGGATAAAGAGCTGGCTGGATGGCTGTGTTCAAAAAGACATAGGAAATGGATTTAAGTCCAATTGGTAGATGATTACCAGTGGCGTTCCTCAGACCTCAGTACTAGGGCAAATTTTGTTTGACACTTTTATCAGTGATATGGATGAAGGGAGTTAGTGCACCCTCATGAAGTTCAGAGGCCTTACCAAGTTAGGCTAGACTGTTAGATCTGTTTGAGGGCGGGAAGGCTTTGCAGAGGGATCTGGATAGGCTAGATTGTTGGGGCAAATCCAATCATGTGACATTCAACAAGACTGAGTGCTGAGTCTTTTACTTGCATCATGGAAACCTAGTATAGGCTTGGGAGACAGTGGCTGGAAAGCTGCCTAACAGAAAAGAAGACATGGGGGGTGCTGGTTGACAGTCAGCTGAACATAAACCAGCAGTGTGCCCAGGTGGTCAATGCCATCCTGACCTGTATCAGATATAGTCTGGCCAGCAGGACTAGGGGAAGTGGTTGTCCCTTCATCTGTGGTCCTGGTGAATCTGCATCTCTAATTGTGTGTTCAATTTTGGGCCCCCTCAGTACAAGGGTATTGAGTTGCAGAGAAAAGCAATGAAGCAGGAGAAGGGACTAGAAAACAAGACTTACAGGAGCGGTTGAAGAACTATTTTTTTTTTTTCAGTATGGACGTGAGGCTGAGGGGAGACCTCATTGTACTCTAAAATTACCTAAAAGGAGGTTGTATTGAGGGGTTGGTCTCAGTTGACAAGTGACAGGACACAAGGAAGTGGCTTCAAGTTGTGCCAGGGTAGGTTTAAGTTGGATACTGGGGAAGAACTTCTTCATGGAGATAATCAAGCATTGGAACAGGCTGCCCAGGAGCAAGGTTCTCATTCCTGAGGGTATTTAACTGACACGGCCCTAAGGGGTATGGTTTGGCAATAATTCAGTATTCCTGATTATCCTAAGACAACTGTATTTCTCTTTTAAAAAAGAAAAATGGTAACTGCCAAAAATAAATGGGCATGAATTCAAAACCAAAAAAAAAAAAAAAAGAGTGCATCTGAGCGATAATGCAGTTGCTGGCTCATTAACTGGGTGGCAAAAGAAGACATGGTAATTGAGTAGTTGCTGATGAGAGAATTCTCAGAACGCATTCTGTATATTTTTACCTCATCCTAATAAAGTGAGTTCACAAAAGGCTAGGAACAATGAGCAGTGTCTCTAAGGGGTGCTACATTTTATATATTAGACCCTTCCTTTATGAAGCATTGAATGTGCAGATCTAAAAAGAACAAGATCATGTATGTCTTGAACCTCATACATGCTCCTTTAAAGTCAGACTTGAAGATATGTTCAAATTCTAGGACTTGGGTTGTTCGTTATTTTTCAGGTAAAGATCATGGTATATTGTGTGGAGTTAATTGATTTAACTTTAATGTCACTTTCCGTAATATAAGGTCTTGACAGTCTTTGTGTCTGTATAAGTGTGTGTGTGCAGAATTTCTTCTGTATGTAAATACTTGTATTTTTTCCTCTTCCTAAACAAGTAATTTGAGAAGCAAATCAAAGGCTCTGAACTGTATGTTGAGAATAATGCTTCCATAAAACACTGTTGTGATTCTGCTGTGGCTGGCAAGGTCTACTAGTCTGTCTAAGTTCCTATGTAGGTATCTTCCATTTTAGTTCAATAAGTCCAACTAGAGTTAAGGGCGTTTGAATATTGCAGGAATGTGTATGGGAGTCTTCTTTCCTTACAGTGTGTTCATTAAAGGCTGCACTTTTCCATGAGACTATCAGGTTTGATTATTCATAAATTAAAACACAGGCAGTATGATGAAGCAAAGTTCATTCTGAAAGCCTGATTATTTGGAGAGGCAGGATTGTCTTAAACAAGAAACAGTGTATATGCCTGCATAGATTAAAGATATTGACAGTTATTTTCTTGATATTGACATTCATGCTAGTTTGGGTTGAGGGGTGAAGGATGAAGGATAGCAAAGGTAGGGGACAGTGCTAAGCCCTAATGTGAAAAAATAATTACTTCCTTTTAAAAAACCCAGATATTTTTAATTAATCCTCCACAAGCTGGTAGTTCTCCTGCACACATACATTTACATAACTATGCTTTAGTTAGCTTGAAAAGGGAACAGCAAATATGATTAATATTCTATTTTGGCAGCCAGATTTACCTGTTCCACTGCTTTGGTTTGCTTTGTTTTTCATTTTCCTTGTAGTGTTAAAGAGAATCAAGTTGAAAAGACGTTCAACAGAAGCTTTTATAAGAAGTTTGTTGACCGGGATAAAATAAACAAATAAATTCAAAGCTGCATTCAGTTATATAACTATGTTCAACTTCGTGTTATCTAGAGTAGAACAATTGATAAAAGTTAATCAGTGCCAAGGTACATTTCTTTGTAATTCAGAAGAGCTGACCTGCATCTCTGACTTTGTCTCTTGAGTGTCATTTTTGAAGTGTCATTTTTCTTCCATTTCTTACATCTCCGTGTTAGAGAGATGCTGATTTTAATATTTGTCTTCATACAGTTTGACCTTAGACATGCTATATAATGTTTTTTTGCAACTTGCTCTATTTGTGTGAGAATACAAGTTTTGAGGAAGAAGTCAGATCTGGAAGAGGAAATTAAAGCCTTACATCTAGCTGTACTCTTGTATACTCATAAGAGATTTAATGAATATCATGAAATAGTGTGTCATTTTAAAGTACTTGTACATGATTCATTTAAGTCATCTTGTTTATTTAAAGACTTCTAAAAATCAATGCAACTTAATGGATTTCCTTATTGTGATTTTGTCTTTTGTCTCCTTCTGCACTGTGGGGATTTTAATTAATTTTCACCTGGAAAAGGAGGTGTATTTTATCATCAGTATGACCCTGGAAATCATTACAACTATTATTTATCTAGGGCCATAAAGTGCCTTTGTGTCCTAAATGGACTGATCAGGTGGAAGCAGAAGTTACTGTAAAGATTAAAAAGCCAGGTGGAGCTGTGAGGTTCACCTGGTCCTATGTGTTACAGGTTTATATAGCTTAACTGAATCAAGCTTTCATTTTCACTATAGCAGTGTCTCCTCATTCTGAATCTCAGCGTAGTGTGGACCCACAGTTCTTGTGACCCACCATACATCTTTGTCATCATACATCTAGTTTAAAAGATGTTTAAGATCTGATTGCCCAGGCTGCCTCTTGAGAATCTTTACTTTAGAAGTCCACTGTTACAAATGTTTTAAGAGAAGCAGAATGGTTAGTAGCCCTTTTGCCACAGCTGTGAAAGCAAGCAGCTCCCACAGATACCTGGAAAGCCAGTCTTGCTCTGTTAGTGACACAAGTGACTTGCGGTCACCGAGCAGGACAGGGCTGGGTCTTAGAACAACAATGAGAGGCTCAGTCTTCTCTGACATGCTAGATACATCTCAATAGAACTAATCTTGAGATAAGAAGGTTTATTTCCTTTTCAACACAAAGCATAGGTTCCAGTTGGTTGGGACCATTCCATGAGATGCCTAAAAACTCAAGGAGGAGGAAGTGATTGGCAGAAGCAGAAAGGATGAGAGGAATCTCCTGAAATGCTGGCTCCCCAATATGACTGAGGTGTAAACTGATTGTTTCAGTGCAAATGAACTGGGACCAAATTTTAAAGGTATTTGTGGGCTTAAGGATTCACTTATGAAGACCGTATCATGCTTTTGTTTCCACATAAGTTAGGTAGCAAGGCATCTTGCAAATCCATTTCCCACCTGCCTTGTAACAAGTTATGAGGTTCCAGGAGCTAGTATTTTTGGAGCAGGATGTCACTGCTGTAGGTAGTGGTGCTGAGTGGGCCTTTTGGTCTGCTTGGGCTTTGAATACAAAGCTGCATAAAAATGATGGATAACTAGAGGAGAAAGAGTAGGAAATAATCTCAGGCAGCATCCTTTGAGTGTTGCTCAGATCAATGTTACGTTCCTAACCTGACAATTCTTATAAAGGTTGCTGGCTTTCCCCCTCCACAAAGTAACTGATGATGGTGATTGCTTTTGACAACTGTTGAAACAGCACAAAGAGAAGAAAATAAAAATCTATTTCTACTGTTATGTCATGGAGCTTCTAAAGAGCCTTTCTTTATCTATGTTGGCACCATTATACCCTTGCTTTAAAATCCAGATTGATTTGTTTCCCTTAACATAAAGGAAGCTTGATTCTATCTTGTGAGCTGATTTTCCTGTCACAATTACAGCTCAGAGATGTTTGCTGTGATCTAGGTCATGCTGACCTTAATTAAAGACCAATTCACCGTGTGTCAGGTAACTAATAGAGGACTATTTCAGAGTCCTCTACTGCAGTAGTTCTAGAACTACTACTTGTACAGGCAAGTTAAAAGGCACAACATTAATTTGTTTCCAAAATGATTTTATTTGAATGTGATTTAAATTTCCCCATTAGTGGAAACATTTCCTGTGATATGACTGATGTTCCTGTAACTACCATAAACAGGCTAGATTAGAGACAAATATGGAATATTTATTCATTTATGTATTTATTTTAAAAAACAGTAATAGCAGATGTATCTAGTCTAAAATGAAGTATATGAAACTTAGTAATTTGCCACCTACTCCCCCTTTTATATATTTTTCTCTACTGTTCATGTATTACTGTTTTGTATAGCCTGTAATTTCTTCTTGCCTGGAGATCCACTCTGCTGTAGGATCTAGGCAGGCTGGAGATCACATGAAAAGAAAGTGCAGGATCATTTCTTTGCTACAGCCGGGGGGGGGAGAATATGGTCTTTTTTTGGATATCGCAATCCATAGCTACTCTGTTGTACATCTGTACCTGACACGTGACAAAGGTCAAGACAGGGCAGGACAGTTGGCAGCTGTGAAGTTGGTTATTTTTTTTCAGCTCCTTCTATTGTGACTGTAAGGTCATAGAATTTCATTGGGGAAAAAATAGAAACTGTGGTCAAGTGAGGTTGGTTGCTGGGAGGCAGCATATGATACTCAAATATGATATTTGAATATCCAACTATTAAAATATGCTATCAGATGTTAGTAACGTAAAAATACTGTGTTAAATGAACCATAACTTTGAGAGACATTTAGACTCTGGGATTCATCTTAGAGCTTTATCTGTAACTGCAATGCATTTTCTTAAAAATACCTCTGACAGATTTTTTGTTCTCTAACCACCTTGATCGGCATCATGTTTCAACCTGAACACTGTCTGGTCCTACAACTAGATCTTTAAAGTGGTTCGTTCACTCAATATTTCTTCAGAGTATGAGTAATACAGAAACTACTATTACGAATGAAATCATTTCTGTACTTCAAAATTTCTTACATTTTCTTCTGCTGTAAGGTAATTTCTCTGTAATTATAACTTTTAAAAAACTTCTGTATCTGTAGTTGCACTAGTTTTTGTATTCCATTTGTACTGCAGTCCTTAGTATCTGATAGTAGTCTTTAGCTGTAGTTGGAGACTTAATTTTTTCTTACATCCATAATAGAAATTTTTAATGAAATTTCTATGCCATGGTTTATATTTAGTTGATTTTTAATTATATGAAATAATACCATGTTGGACTGGATTATTTTTTTTTGTAGAAAAATGTATTTTTATTCGAATTCCCTACTGGTAGTTGTTTGGATTTATCCATTAAGCATTTTCAAGCCGACAATAAGCCTGTTACTTATGATGAGCTCTGGATTGAATATTAAATTAATGTTGTAAGATTGTTAGAGGATCATTTAAATAACAGTTTAATACTGCCTGCAATGTAAAATAGCAGGCAAAGTATACAAAGCAATTGTGGAAAAATAGACTGCTGAAGAAAAATTCATTAAACCAGCTAGATTCTTCCTGAGATGCATTTAGAATCAATTTTAATTTGCTTTTAAAATGTATTCATTAAATGTATTAGAGGACTGTTCTAATGCTGTTTTTATTTCTTACTAGTTTAATTCATACTGAATTCTTTGTATGATTCTTCGTTGTGTATTTTAGCATTAAAAAAAATCTCACTTTTTTTTCATCTCAGTTCACTTAGTCGTTTGTTGAACACAGTAATTGTTCGCTTGATAGAAATATTGAAGAAGTTCATGGAAGAACTTATTATTCTTTAAATGATTTTTGACTATTTATTTTTAGTATATGAACAGTGCAGTGTTTGCTTCCTGTCTTCTGATACGTAATACTTGTGGATCTTTCGCAAGCACCAAATAGTGTCATTTTCCTGCATGCAGTCTGTGGTTAAATCTGTTTTTGGAATCCAGCTAGTAGCTACTAGCCCCCTCTAAAATATAGCTGATATTTCTTTCTTTTACCCACTGAACAAAAAATAAAGACAGTTCATTTAGTAGCTGTACAGCTTTGATACTATGTGTAAACAAAAAGAATTTTACATCAGACTTACTTCCCAAATTCTTTGTTATTTTTACAGAGTAGGAAGATAACATAAAACTTACATGGGAAAATAACTGCATGGTGCGCATATACTTTGTGCATGACTTCCATTTAATCAGATGACAATCAGGTTTAGTATCTTCAGGAAAAAAAAAAAAAGGGGAGAAAAATGGTGAGTTTTCAGGTAGGCCATGAAAATAAGAGGAAAGTAATTTTGTAGTAGTGGCACAGGAGTGCCATTTGCATGACTGTGCTTTCTATAGAGGTTGGTTGATACACTGGCTCTGTACATTTTCATTAGCCTGGCATGTTGGATTATTGCCTCCTCTTCCTTACTGCACTGTACTGCATGTGTGTGAGTCTGCATGTGTAATTTCTTGCCCTGAAATTCTTCAGGGCACCAACTGTAGGCAGCCGGGTGAGATGCCCTGCATTCTTGCCAGCTGAAGAGAAGCCTGGTATCCAAACATACCTCACCAACCATACTGGCTGTGGGAAGAGAAGTACCAGCTTTACTGAGCCAAAGCAAAACTCCATCCATCCTATAGTCCAGTCACCAGCACAGTGGTGGGAGGTGGTATGCCCAGGGAAACAAGTATAAAAACAATGTGAGGGTATTGCTTGTATAATAGTTTTCAAACCTACTTGCCCAACTCCTAGCAATTCCAAAATGAGAGGTTGCATATTTGTATTGTATAAAATTTTGTAAGTTATTCTCCCGTAAGTTTTTCTAAAGGGCTTAGGGTTAATAAAAATGTCGGCTTCCTCAGTATCACATGCTGAGGAGTATACTTGTTTCACTTATGTCTTCTATATGTTTTGACTGTTTACCAGTGCCACAGTAATCCCTGTACTTTCTGTTCTCTATCCAGGAATGTGTCAATCTTTGAATATTTGCCAAAACAGTGTCCTTTTTCCATCAGTATTCCTCATGGCTCTTCTTTATATGCCCTTTTTTTTCTTTTGTCAACCCTTTCTGAGAGGAGTGTACTACCCTTGTGTGTCATAGTCAAGGTGTGCTCTTGCTGTCATTTTGCACAGTGGTCTGACTGGTTGACTACTGCCAACTATATAGAGCACTTTCAAGTTTGAATTGTTCCCAGTATGGCAGTACTGTGATTCAGGCTAAGCTATTCTCATTATTCTCTCATAACTTCTATAAAAAGAGTGTTTTGTATGTCTCTCACTGTCTTACCTCAAAACAGAAGTGAGTCACTGAGATACAGCCATAACTGCATGCTAGACAAGACATCATATATCCCAACATGTTCTCTGTGACATCCCAAAGGACACATGAGAGGAGAACAAAGAGGTGTGGTAATAGAATTGAGAATTGCTTGCACTGGAGCAAATGATGCAACTCAAGAAGGAGTCATTAATACTGGATATGATAAATGATTAGTCTTTTACTGTTTGTTTTTGTGTCCTTGATAGGGGAAATAGGTTTTATAAGGTTTTTAACCTCTGAGTTTTGGTCTTGCAGTTTTGTGTTCAGCTATTAAGCATACGGAGGTCATAAAAGATATCAAGTGTATAGAGGATAAATAATGCAATGCATCATAACAGTGTCTCTCAGTTATCAGTCAGGCTTATCAGTTGCTGGTTGTGCAACTAACTTGTATTTTCTGTCTTTTCATATATAGCAAAGGAGCTTACTATTTCCTAAAATGATATTTTGTCTAGTCTTGTACCAAACTGATAAAGTGATGCTTTATAATCAGGGTGTCTTGATTAAATTAAAACAACCATCATTCATAAATGAGTACTTCATATGTTATTTCCTTAGAATTTCGGGGTTTATTCGCAGTAGTATTAACTGTTCTTTCATTAAGTATGTTTAAAATTGGGTAGGCTTTTTTTTTTCCCAAACTTGTTTTTAGAAAGTAAATGCATCATTTATTATGTCTAAATATAGTGATATAGAAACATTATCTCTATTGTTTGCAAGTATGGCTGAAGTTAAGACATTTACATGGAAGTAACTGAAAGAATAGCTCAACTGGAAAGGACCTTCTTCAGGTTTAACTGCCACATCTCTTCAGGGCTGGTCAAAAATTAAAGCATGATGCTGAGGTCATTGTCCAGTTGTCTCTTAAGCACTACCAGACATCAGGCATCAACCACCTCACTAGGAAACCTGTTCCGGTGTTTGACCACTCTCACAGTACAGAAATCTTCCCTAACACCTAGCCTGACCCTCCCCAGGCACAGCTTTGTACCACTCCCACTCTGCCATCTGTCCAAAGAAGGAGACCCCAACACTTCCCTGTGTTTCCTCTCCTCAGGGAGCTGCAGGGAGCGATTTCATTGCTATTTGAATTCACAGAAATAGAACTGTATTTTCAAGAGCTTCTTTCTACTTTATCAATAGCATTCCAGTACTATTCCAGTCAAATTTAGTACAAAGTTTTAAATGAATAACTATAACAACAATATGACTGTAATCATCTGGAAATTGTAATCTTTTCTTTATATTGCTGGTAACTTTTCTTTGTATGTAGGAAGGCCTGCCAGTTTTTGCAAAGTGTCGTGACGAATTTTAGTAATAGTTACACAGCTTGTCATTCCTAAAATGCTTAGAAAAGTAGTATATAAATTGTAAATGAACCTGTAATAAATGCATTAAGTGCAAAACCCACTAGTAAGAGAGTGCAGCAGGTAATCATGAGGTTATCCTGGAGATGACATTGTCACCAGTTTAGTGTACTTAAGAAGTACCTATGAAGGAGAACGTTAAAATATGAGCAATGAAGGCATTTGAAAATCTGTTGAAAAATGATGATATGGAAATCTGAGTATTTTTTCTTCTATTACGATATAAACTAGATATAAATTATTTAAAATTGAATTGCAATTAAAATAACATTTGTTTTGGATACTCAGTAGCTTAACTACAAAATGCTGACAGGTCTATTTCATTTCTCCTGTCGTTGTGGCAATTTTTACTGCTAGTGAAAGACATTCTGGTTGTTACCATGTGATCAGACTTGCATTATCAGCAATTTTAGAATCTATTTACCCCACAGAAGTTGAATCAGCCAAAATGAAAACATTTAATCCATACAAAAATATTTTAAAAAGATGTTGCAGGATGCTTTTGTATCCAAATTTGCAGATGAGCAAAGAGTTTGAAGAGTATTTTGATAAAAGTCTGTTATTTATATTTTGAAAGAAGGGAGGTCTTCACTTGAAGAAGATTTGAGGTTGTTTGAAGGCATCAGCAGATGTGGATGAGGTTGATTTAATTGATAGCTCTCCTTGGATTTCCAAAAGACATTTGAAAATCCTTTGCCTGAGTATTTTCAGGCAACTGAACAGTGAGAAGGAAAGATCAATGCTAGGATAAATACTTCTTTAATAGATATGAAACAGAAGAGAGGAATGAAGGGTAAGTTCTTAGATTTAAATAATCAAATAAGTGTGGAAGCATGGAATATGTTTCTTTGCTGGGCAATACCTGCTTTTATTTAATGATTGCTCCCAGCTATTTTGAGAGTAGCAGCCTGTTCTATATAATGCTGTGTGGTATTTTAGGCATTTGTAATGTGTAACCACATGCTGCTCTCCAGGGGTTGTCATTAATACTGCTGTGAAAGTGAGGTACTATGTTGGTCTTTCAGATAGATGTTAGTCAGAATATATACCAACGTGTAATTTAGAAAATACTTTAGTTCAGGATATCCAATGTACTTCATACAAAGACTTTGAAAGAGAAAATGTGCCCTGACTAACGACATCTCTGCAGTTTTTAGACATGAAGTAGAGAAAATGGCATCTTTTTTGCAAAGGTAAATACTAATGGAATAAATTGGAAGCAACAGCATGAAGATCTTTCAGTGTCTACTTTATAATATGAATCAATTACTAAATATTGCAATTATTCAATATTGAATATAAACCAAATTAAGTACTTTCTTTGTCTCAAGTTGCTGACTTTTGATACTGCTTCCCTGGCTTCAAAAAACTGAACTGTAAGGTTTCATGGAGTACTGTGTTTAGCTCTGCATCCCCCTGAACAAATAAAACATGTACCAAAGGAGGGCCACAAAAATGATCAGAGGGTTAGAGCACCTCTCTTTGTAGGAGAGACTGAGAAAGCCTAGACTCCAAGCCTAAAGAAGACTCCAGGGAGAAATTATTGCAGCTATTCAGTACTTAATGTGAATCTAAAAAAAAGATGGGAGAAGACTTTTACCTGGGCTTGTATAATGATAGGACAAGAGATAATGGTTTTAAAATAAAAGAGAGTAGACTTAGATTAGATGTAAGGAAGAAATTCTCCATGATGAGGAAAATAAGGCAGTGGCTGCACAGAGAAGCTGTGTGTGCCCCATTCCTGGAGGCACGCAAGGCCAGGTTGAATGGGGCCCTGGGCAGCCTGACCTGTTGGGGGGCAGCCCTACCCATGGCAGGGGGTTAGGGCTGGGAAGGTTTTAAGGTCCCTTCCAACCCAAACCATTTAATGATTCTGGACAGTAAATTGTACTGCTAAATGCCTTCCATTTAAGAATTAACTTAAATGCTAATTGAAGTTTAAAAGGTGACTGATGTCTTAAAAAACATTATTACCTTGTTTAAGGATGAAGTCATTAACAGTTTCTCTGGAATTAGTTTAATCCATTTCTGTAGCTCATCTCTTTCCCTTTATCTGCACATCTCCATGTATATTCATTCGCATATTATTCTTGCTAAAGAATAATATTCTTGCCTAGCATTGGCTGCAAATAAAAAAAAAATGAAGTTGACAAAGGTTTGCCTTAGTTATGAGACAAGTGCAGCATGTACTTAAGGACCATATCCTATTAAAATCTTATCCAATTCATTTTGAATAGTAACAGAGGAAAAATTGCCTAGAACTCTAGTCTTTTATTTCATTTAGTATTTAGTATTTTAAAATGTCTAATTATTGTTCTCTGTTAATTGATCTAAAACAAATATATTAATTCTGAACAGTTTGCAATAGGATGGAAGGGTACTGTAAATTGTTTATGTACCAATTAACTCTCAGTTGATTTTAATTTCATTGTATATTGATCACTGGAAATCTGTAGCATATACTTCACTGTTTTTTCTCCTTTTTTTTGTAATCTTGAGTAAAGAGTGTATATGGATTTAATTTCCAGAAAAGTTGAGCTTTTGAATTTTTATTTATTTAATTTTGTCAGCAACAACTGAAAATTAAGTTTTTGAATACTTGAAAAGAAAGTAAGAATCCCAAAATGATTTTCAAGATACAAAGTTCTGAAATCACTGAATTGGTTTATTCCATCAGCTCCTAAATCATCTTACCTATGAACTGTGCCCTGCTTAATTAAATAACTTCCTGTCATTCTTGACTTTTCAATTGAAATTTAATTATGTAGCGTGTATTTTGTTTTTTAAGGAAATGATAATAATAAATCTAGCAGGTAAGTACTCTACTGAACTGTTAGTTGCCTCATACTGAATACCATCATTTGCTATTTTGGAATCAGAAATGGCTGTTACAATACCAGAATTTTGCTTGTGTACATCTAAAAATAAGAAAGGTGAGCAAAAGCTCTGGAAATGAGGGTACTTCAAACAAAAAAGAACATGGAAGAAGCCTTTCAAAACATAGTCAGTCTGAGGGGAAGACATTAAAGATAGCCAGCTTCCTTTAGGTTAATTCTCTTGGAGTTCCTCCCAACACAAAAATGCCTTCTACAAATTGTGGGATACAGAAAGCAACTTTAAGCAAGAAAGTCTAAAGGAGAGACCAAAATGAACACTGGTTGATTGGGGTTGCAGGAAAGGAGTTGTAATGAGTATGTTGTCTAATTTAATACATTATTTTTAGCACCATTTGTTAGAGAAATGAGCTTTAAGTGATTACCAGTTCATTTTTGTGCTAGTATAGCCTTCTGATAGCTTTTGAAACTGTTGAATCATTTCTGCAAGACTGACCAGAATGAAAGATGTTTAGAGAGATTTTTTGTAATGGAGGAATTTCATAAGGCTGGTAGATGATACAGGAGAAGTATTATGATAATACTCCTGCAGTGGGAAAGGGAGAAGAAATCTTCTGTTACACATATAACTGAACAGCTGGTCCTCTAAGGACAGATATGTGTGTGAGAGTTTTCAGTCTTTTATTAAAGATGTGAAGGAGATTAATTTCTTGGAGGAGGCCGAGACTGCTTCAGGAGTCAGACATGGAACTCTCTCTTTCTGGGATAGCACTAAAGATTTTATTCTGGATGAAGATATCAGTTGTTTACAAATTCTGGTTCCAAAACGTAAATATACATCACAGTAGTTTTGCAGATATCTTTTTTTTTTTTTTTTTTTTTTTCCTCCAAGCAGTCACATGTTGAAATGCGTTCAAGCAGCTTTAGTCACAAAAACATAAAATGAGCCACAGGGCACATGGAAACACAAAATAACTTTCCTCCCTTAGGCAGAAAGGGGAGTGCAGTGAGTGGCTTTCACCTTCTGGATGAAGAAAATGAGTTTCCTTATGGCAAAAAAATATTTTTAATATTTAAAATGCATGAGGTCATTGATCAGCCATTATAATCAGTTACGTTGATTGTGCATTACAGAGAAGTGTTCTAGAGGGACCATAACACTGATTCATACTTTTTGTGTATTTTGTTGTGTTTGCTTGTTTTGATTTGGGAATTTACAGTTTCTGATCATTTTTCATACATGCTGGCATATAGATGAGCTCTCTATATGTGCAGAATTAAGAATTTACTCTGTGGCTAAGTGTTTCCTTTTTAAATGCTGCTCTTCAGTTTCTTTTAACTGTAAAGAGTCTACTTTCTAGCTGAATTTTGCCCAAATCTAAAACCTTAAATAAACCAAGAAAGCAGAGACATGTTTCCTAACTTGTTTTGTCACATCATCCATCACTTGTTTTGTTACACAGTCCTTCAGAAGAGAGATCCGGTGGGCAGAGAGACTATTTGGTTTTGCAGAGACAGAGAAGTTGCATAATAATTCCTTTTCTCCAATTAATTTCCGTGCAGACATCATAATTGATATCATTTCTTGTCTGACCCTCAGCTTCCATTTAAATATTTAATCTTTGTATAGCATAGTACTTCCTTGTATACACATGCATTTGTAGGCAGCTTTCATCAGTTGAAATAGGAAATGGTACTATTACAGTGTAATCTATGTAACAGGCTACATTTTGTAAACAACTCGGTTAACTTTACAACTCTCTTGAGAAATTAATCATAGCTACTTTACTTTGTCTTCATTTGCTTTTTAATATAATCTATTTTGTTAGTTAAGCACTAGACATGCAACCATTTTACTTTCGCTGATACTGATACAATCTGCTTGAATGTAAAAAATACAATATACAGAAAGTGCCCTATTGCCTGCAAGCACATACAGTTTTTAGTAAATCAAAGAAGGAAGAAAGATCAGGAATGGTAGATCAGGTATCCTTGAGTGACTAGCGGTGCAGGCTTGTACTTGGAGTATGTAATGATACTTTTTTGGTGGTACCTTGTTGGTCTTTGATTTTTATTTTTTTTTTTTAATTCATATTTAAATCAACTTCTATAGACAATGTATTTAGGTATTAAGCAGGAATTGCCATAGTATATACAGTTTGTAGGTGTATTTAAAGAGATCCAGGTAGCCCAAGAGGGGGACTTGCCTCTCCCTGACTGTTCAGAGTTGTTACGACTGCTATGTGACTCAGTATTTCCATTTAGAAAATAGAGTGGGAGCTTTCTGGAGCTCATGGTTATTACTGAGGGTTGTTTTGTTTCTAGTTTTTCTTCATACAATGTCTATTCATAAAGATGAACTAGGTTAATGTGTTACAAGCTATCCAGTACTTTTTCTGCAGTTGTATTGCAGTCTTTTCGGTAGCTCAGACTTGCTCTGCTTGACAGGAGCCTTAACCATGTGTAATCTCTTCAGGTGCCTTTTAATTCTTTTGTAAAGGCTTTTGATGATAGTTTTATCTGCACAGTTGATCAGAACTCTCACAGCAAAATGCAGAGTTTCTGACCAGAACGACAGCACCTCTCTTTTTCAGTGTGGATCTGCTGGAGGAGAGGAGGGATATACAGGAAGAGAAAAGGATTTTTAGAGTTCCAGCTCAGAGAAAGCTACTTTAACTTAGGAATTCATTCTGAGTGCTTTTGTGCAGGAATGATTCAGGGCATGGAATCTTCTTAGAGCAGATGCCCGACAGAAGAACAGGAGAAATATTTCATATGATTACACACCAATTAGAATACTCGACTAGGAAGCAGCAAGCTTAGTTAAGTTTTCCTTGGGCCAAAAAGATTTGAACTTGTGTCTTCGAGGAGAATGCATGTGAGTCTTCACAGCAAACCTCAGGTGGAGCTCATCTCCAGCCTATATGTTGAAACTGGACTGCTACTAAGGGGAAAAAAAAAAAAAAAAAAAAAAAAAAAAGTAAGATTTAGGAGAAGGGAGATACTCAGCAAGTATTTTTATTTTCCATTAAACCTTTTATAGCCACTTTATGTTTCACTCAATAACTCTTACTGGCAGAAACAGAAATATATGCTCAAGCAACAGTGACAAAATATCTGTTGCTCTGAGCTAAAAACCATTTCATCCATTTCTTGGAAGAGTTTTCTGTTAATGCCTGAGTGATACATTTCTGAATGAACTTGTGCCTAGCCACAAGAAGTGAGGTTTTTCTTAACACAGTTTCTATTACATATTCACTTATATGCTTATCTCCACTATGTATGGCAAGAGGGTTTGAACAGCCTTATTCAGGTACTGCAAGCATGCACAGAGCTTCATGTGGGCTGCATTACCCCATTGAGAATCTGAAAAGCCTAGTTAATTAGCTTCCTTGCTTGTCACTCACTTGTTTCCTCCTATTTTCTCACTTCATCTGGTTCAGTTATAAAACTATAATCTGTTTTTCTATGCCTGCGAAGATGATACTCATAATTTACTCCTCCATCTAGCGATCTCAGTGTATTTCTTTTTAGTTTTGGTTGGTTATATTCCTGAAGTTTTGCACTGAATAGTCTGTAGCTTTATGAATCTTGATGGTATGTTTAGTAAGTGCATTTGTAGCTTTTGAACGCTGATCTGTACATACAGATCTGTGATGCTGCACCTGGAGTACACTGTCTCATTCTGATCCCACCCAGAGTGTGAGAGACTTATGCAAACTGGAAAGAGTCCAATGGAGAGATACCAAAATAGGCACTGAAACAGCTCTCCTATGAGAAGATGAGAGAGCTGGGAACTATTCAGCCTGGACTAGAGGATTGGGGGTTTATATTAAAGGGTGTGAATACCTGAAGGAGAAGTGCAAAGAGGACATAGCCACGCTCTTTTCAGTGGTGTCCCGTGACAGGACAAGTGGCATTGTGCACAAACTGGAACCCTGGAGGTTCTGCCTAAATGTCAGGCAGCGCTGCTCTACTGTGTGATTGATGGAGTATTGGCACAAGCTGACCAGAGAGGCTGTGGCATCTCCTTCTTTAAACTTTATAAGTTTAGTTTTGTGTTTGAGGCAAATACAGTAGCTAAAAGTGTATCCTGGAAGAAAGATACTATGTCTCACTATGTAAATCCTCAGCAAGGTTGATGTTTATAGCTAATGCTTATAGTGGTTCAGGGTGAGATAAAATGCAGGCCAGGCTGCTGGTGTTGTATTTTTACTCCTTAATCCTATAGCACTGCAGAAAACAATCTCTTGACAAAAGAGGATGGCAGTCACTTTCCTGCTGGTGTAGTTTCTAGGAGCCATAGCTGTCACTTTACAGCAGTAGATCCCACCTAATTGGGATTCAGCAGCGGATGTAGAACATGAACTGAATTTCTTTTTTGTTAAATGTGTACCTCACAGAATAGTCAAACATTCGTTATGTTCTTATTTCATGCTAAATGAAAATGGTATAATTGCTTTGCCATTGAATGTGAAGGCTTTTTAAAAGGTGAACCCTTGCTAGGAATCAAACAAAAGCAAAATACATAGCTGTAGCAATCTTTCACTTGAGGTTAGGACTATATTCTGCTAATTTATTTGAATACATTCCATGACAGCTTTTTCTTTTTTTTTTTTTTCTTTTTTTTCTAACCTCCCTAGATACTGGCAAATGTAATCATTTTCATCTGTGGAAACTTGGCTGGAGCATACCACAAGCACCTCATGGAGTTGGCACTGCAGCAGACGTATCAGGACACATGCAACTGCATCAAATCCCGGATCAAGTTAGAATTTGAGAAGCGGCAGCAGGTAAAGTCACACCCATGTTTGGTCTGCTTTGCTCTTTTTGTGGTGTTTCCTGTTTAGTGCTCTGTGATCTGGTTTGCCAATGGATGAATGCAAGTTTTGTGCAGTTTACATCTAAGAAGGGATTATAATTATTCGTGTTGTTAAATGTTTTCTCCTATTTGTTTTATGAAAACATTTTGCATAAGGAATGTTGAAAATGCTATATAGATTCTGTTTTTATGTCTTTTTTTTGTTGTTGTCTTCATTGTATGAGCCGTGTTATGTACGGACATGCTTTGGGAATCATTAGTTCTTCGTGCCCAAGACCAGTACTGTAAAATCATCACCAGAAGATATTACTGCACTGTTTTTCAGACTACAATACTGATGAATCATGTGATACAGTTCCAGGGGTCAGGTGTGTTAAGAGGAGCCAGGGGAATTGAATAATGAGACTAACTGTCATTTACTGTAGCAGCTGAATAAAAGGCTTCTCTGATTGCTTTATATAGTTCTTTGTCTCTTTGCAAGTTCTTTACTGTGCCTATCATCCTGACAGATAGGTGCTTCATTTAACAAAATTTGAAATACAAATTAGTTTATCAAGTAGTAAAGAAGATGGGTATATTTTGCTGTCAAGGTCACCAGTCTAGAACATCTATCAACTGTTAAGGGTCAGAAAAGAAAGCTCTTCCCAATAACCTGACCTGAACTGTCGTATCTGTCTCATGAATATCTGCAGCCATTTTAAATGAACATTTCAGATCTATCATGAACACTTAGGCAGAAAAAAAATGAACTGTTTATACTATGACTTTAACAGATGTTACATGTTCGGAGGACTAGTCTTATTCTGCTGTGCATTTGAGTCATATTCTGGGAGAAGATGGAGCAAGACAGTAAAGGTAGTCTTTAGGAGAATGTTTTATGGTAAATAAAGGTGCTGATCAGATGCAAAACCTATATAATTTACCATTGCATTAGAAGTTTTGTGAACATATAATTTTCTACCTCTGCCTCCCTGGGATGTGTACAGTCAAACCCTAGGCTAAATAACTGATACTATGCAATGCACATTTTGCCTTCTGTTGAGCATAAGGGTCAGAGTATCTCCAGATGAGTTTCAGTGAGACTGCTTGTAAGCAGAGTGCAGGGCAACTAATGCCCTGTGTCTGGGAGCAGTACCACTCTGATGCCAGCATCACCAGAAACATGAGGGTGATGTGAGAGCTCCTAGACTCATGGTGACTTAGTAGAGGAAGGTTAGTGTTGTCCTCTGTGCCCAGGCTCAGTTGCCATAATCAAACAGTACAACTCATAGTGGGCATCAAAGTCTCTTGTTCAGGAGTGACCTGAGCTCTTAGCTTCCTGAGCACAGTTGTAAAGATTTAGGCTTCCATTATGGATTACTTTTTCTTGTAAGTACAAGAAATGCATTGGCATATCTGTAAGAATCTGGATGGAGTATTACTGGACACACTGTCAGTTGGTACTCTCAGAAGGGTAAGGATGGTGCTTGTACAGAGTACTGATAGGATAGATGTGCTAGCTGGTGATTTGTTTAAATGTGTACTGTTTACTTTATGCTGCTAACTTTTATGAGGAGACATCAGCAAGGAAATTTGGCTTCCCTGAACTTCTGAAGGTGTTGTAAAAATGGTTGAGAATCTGTCAACAGAGAGCAATATCTGGAATTCTGTGCTGAATGCTTCCTCTTCGTTCTTTCTAGGAGTTGAGTTTCTCTTACATGTTAGGTTCTAGTAAGATAGAAAGCTGAAGCAACTGTTTTTCATTGATAAACATATCAGATTAAGTAAGACATCTACACACTTTTTAAGTAGTCTATTGCAGGTCTGGATTTGGGCATTTTCATTATTAGTAGCTAGGTCAATGACTCATTAAACTGGAGTAAATAAAGCATTCAATAAATGTTAATGTTTGGTGTTTTTTTTTTTTTTTTTTTTTTTTTTTTTACCTCTGATGAACCATGAGATCATCTGATCTTACATAGATTTCTTTAGCCTTTATCCCCTCAACCCCATAATTGGTATTTTAACCCATGTCACTGCTTTTCTGATTAAAAAAAAAACAACCCAGGGGGTATAGATTTGTAATGGAAATGTTAAATCAGGGCTTGAAGCAGTGATTGAGCACCTGGTGGGAAGGCAGGGCCAACCCAGGGGAGTTCAGGTGCATGCAGTACACCTGAGTGACTGGAAGGGGTGGATCCAGGGATCCACTCCTTCCCAGGCCTCCTTTAAAGGTTGGTAGTGAAGGTAAGGGTCTCTTGCTTGAGATCCCTTGCCTACCTGAGGTCCGCCAAAGGTAAGCAGCTTCTTTCCTTTGTTGATGTGTACGTGGTTGTTGCATTTGAGCAAGTCCAGGGTGATATACTTATGTGTCTGCAGATTTCAGTCCAGAAGTGGATGTACGTTAGTCTGTTTTTCAATACTGTTTTAATGAAGAAGGAGATAGAGAAAGTTATCCCCATTGTTAGTATTTAGGTAGCAGGTCAACAATGTTGCTGACTATTTTTGGAGAATTGAGAGAGATACATTGAAGTAGATGGCGCAGATGCTTATTAAAAAACACTGAGTTTGATCAAAGCTTTTATTAGCCTATGCAAGGTTTCAGCCAGGCCCTTAATTCTACTTCTCTTTCGCATGCACGCACAATATTAATTTACTTCAGTGAGAAGCACCACAGGCTGCTTTCACACAAGTGCAGAGTGTAGGATGTGCTTCTAAATGCTTAGGGCTCCAGTTCAAATTTGCACTCACTAACATCAAGCCTCTTGTAATTGCTTTCAAAAGATAGACAATTTATTCTGAATTACTCTACGAATTTCCTCTCCTATTTTTTGAGAATAGGACCATCCAGATGCAGTCTGTAGCTGTTGTTTTTTAATTTTGTTTTCTTTGTCTTTGAATGACCTTTTTGTTGTTTGATTGTATTTGTAGATAAGTATATCAGGATACCACTGAACAGTTACACTGAAGAAATCAGGAGAACCACAGAATTCAGTGTTTTCAAGGGAGACAAATGCACAGGAGAATGGTGAAAAAGTACTGTGCATATATATGTATATTCAGATATAAATTAGATATGCTGTACCCATGCTGCTCTGTATTTTGTTAAGGCACAGCTGCACCCAAACGAATGGGAAGCCATGAGTTATAACATCTCTCAGCAGGGCAGAGACCTCACCAGACAGGGCTTTATCCCACAGTTCAAGTTGAGCACACCCAAATGCTGGCAGCCGGTGTTGAGCATAAGCCCAGAAAGTCAGGCTGGTTTGTGATGATGTGGCACATCTGAGGCCGGCCAAGTGAATTGATCCACAGATTAAGGTCGGGTCCAATTATTGCTAGGTAGATTTAAGGTGAAACTGGAAAGCCAATCCAGAGTCCAGTTTCTACACTGTGGCTCAGGCAGGGGCTGAAGACCAAAGGGTGAGCTAAAATGGGTCTTCTGGCCCCATGGATAGAGGTGGTGGCTGGAGGCCCGGGTGACACAGGTCAGTGCTGACAATCAGTGCCCTCATGGCATTTATGATTTTATATGGTGTGTTACTTAGGCTTGGGTTGGATTTGCCCTATATAACGTGTGTTAAGTGTCTATATTTAGATGTTTGTGTACTGTGAGCCATGCCTTTTTATGAACTGAGTTTCTGTAGGGTTTTCTGTGACTTTTAGCTCTGTAGGTGTTGTGTGATTTGGCTTTTAATTTCCATGGCAAAAGGCATGATTTTGAACACCTACTTCAGTGTTTTCCGTACAGCTTTTATATCTTTTCAATGTGTGTAAAAGAGAATTGTGAAACTATTCTGACCTCTATAGATGTACAACCTTATTTCAAGATATATATTTAAAATAGCCTCTCATAACGTTGTTTGTCTTGCTGATGCAGCCTGGCTGACAGTTTGTAGGGGTGATGACTCACTAGCACTGAGTGCAAGATCTAACTCTGACAAGTAGTTAACGTAATTGCTCTTTTCTCCATCTTCTAGTGCTTTTTGTTATGAGACATAGACGAAGAAATTCTTACAACAGCAGAGACACGTTTGCTAGGTGTTGGTGTTCAGTGTGTTCCCTAAAATGCTGCCTTTATGAAGGAGGCAGCATAATGATGGTTTTAGAAACAACGCGCAAGTAGCAGATGAAAATGAATGAGATCTTAAAGCACTGAATGGCATTTTAATTTTTTCACTGAAACATGGTGAAGCAATACCATTCATTACAAACACTGCAACACTTCAAAACTGCTTTAAAATGAATCTGAAACACAGAAACCTCATACATTTCTGAGGCTTGAGGCTGTAAGTAAAGAATAGAAATACTTCAAATACATTATTTGGAGCTAATATGTGAAATTGGATTCCTGAATGTTTAATTCACGTATTTTTAAAATGTAAGGTGTTAACATTTTTCTGAACATAGAATAGGTCTTCTGAGGACTTGTTTTCTTTTTGTTTGTGTTCTGTGCGCCTTCAAGGTTAGTAATGTAGGAAAAATGAGAAGTAAAAGTTAGTTTTGGTCTTTTCTATGTGAATGTGTTTTCTACTCCAGGCCTGTTTGTACACATATATGTAGTTGAGGTGCTAGTCCTTTCTGTTAGTCTACATGTCATTACCAGAAGTAAAGACTGTTGTGAGGAAGTGCCAGTTCCTGTTGTCAATGGTTTGTGGGCCGGTTTGACCTGGTACTGTGACAATTGAGGCAGGGGACCCATGGATCCGCACCCTGGGGAAGGGGAAAAGGGAAAAAGGGAGATGGGCCTAGAAACAAACAGCGGCAACGATCTGAGGACAAAAGCTAATTTACTGAATAAGATATCAGAAAGCAAAATAACACAATATAATTGGAATTGAGGCTAATAATCAAATAAAATGAGCAAGAGAGAGAGTATCTGATAAACCAAATAAGCTAACGCTGAAGGCGAGACGGCAGTGAGCACCCGCTGCTGAGTCGATCCCGAAGGGAAGAGGGATGGTCCTGTGACCGCAGACAGTTTTTATCTTTCCCTCTGGGTGGAAACATGTAAAAATGGAAAGCATCGCACAGTCCTCTGGGGAATGTAGTTCTTCTCTTCTGAGGCAGGTACACCCAGAACTATCAATGATCCATGCAGCTAGAGCATTAACTCTTTAACTCCCAATGCAGTACATGATGTTATAATGTGAAATAACAATAATATAACAAAAATAATAAAACCATGAAACCTGTGAAGCAAGCCATGTGGGAGATGGCTAAAGTGTACAGGTTTAATAGGTAGGCTACAGGATTACTTAGGGAGCTGGAGGCTATGATGGATATTGAGAACCTTGAGTTTCTGGGAATGCTAAGCTGCACAAGGAAAGGCTCAGTGAGGAACTTCTTCAGTTACAATAATAGTAACAGTTACAGTCTACATTAATTAACAGAGACTTAATTAACATGTAACTGTTTACACTTTTACAACTGTTATGCAGAAAACCTTCTAGTATCTCTTCTTTTTCTCTGATACTGCTCTCAGCTTTCTCATAGGATCATAGAATTCTTAGATTTGGAAGGGACCTCTGAAGGCCATTGTCAGTGGTCACAGGCTGGTTTGGCCTGGTTCTGTGACAACTGGTGTGGGTCCTCCCTGGGACCCATGCCCCGGGAAGAGGAAGATGGACCTAGGAACAAAACAGTGGCAATGATCTGAGGAGGAAAGCTTATTTACTAAATAAGCTGTTGGAAAGTAAAATAACACAATACAATATAATTGGAATTCAAACTAATGAATCAAAGAAAATGGGCAAGAGAGAGTGTCTGATAAACTGAAGGCCTTACACTAACGCTGAAGGCAAACGGCAGCGAGCACCCACTGCTGAGTTGATCCTGA
The DNA here is from genome assembly GCA_023055505.1 of Callipepla californica brunnescens. Classification (NCBI taxonomy): domain Eukaryota; kingdom Metazoa; phylum Chordata; class Aves; order Galliformes; family Odontophoridae; genus Callipepla; species Callipepla californica. The sequence continues at coordinate 64,436,475 of JALIRH010000002.1, forward strand.
AGGAAAGTGAGTGTCCTGTGACATGCAAACAGTTTTATCTTTCCCTCTGAGCAGAAATATGTAAAATTGCAAAGCATCGCACAGTCCTCTGGGGAATGTAGTTCTCTTCTGAGACAGGTATACCTAGAACTATCGATGATCCATGGAGCTGGAGCATTAACTCTTAATGCATTACATGATGTTATGATGTGGAATACCAATGCCAAGAAATCATAAAACTATGACAGCCATCCAGTCCAATTCCTCTGCAATGAATGTATGCTTCTGTATTCTGTAACTTTAATATGAGGGAGAAGAGAATTTTGCAGTTATTTCATTCAAAAATGATTGCATCACATACCTTTCCTTCATTAGGTTTATCAGAAAAATGGGCTGGTACATAGCAGCATCATAGTTTAATTGTTTTTGAAATGGCAATTATTCTTTGTGTTTTATTGCTGTTGGTAGTTCAAAGATGGTTATTTTGGAACTCAGATGTAGCTGGAGAAACACAGGTGCATTATCTTTGCTCAAACTCTTTATTTAGTCTAATAGGTTTCACTTTTTGCACTGACATTGGGATGTGTTATTCTGCTGTCTCTTCTATCAGGGTTTCTACACTTTTTTTGATTCTTATCAGGAAAGTTTTTTGAAATAGCTTGATTTGCCTTTTATAAAAATTTTGAAGGATTTGGTCTGAGCAGGACAAGTTCTGATAAGATGTATTCAGAATGATATTGTGGTTTAGTCCCAGTTCACTACCACTTTACCGTTCTCTTAGCAGAGGTATATTTACAAAGCCCAGCACAGTGGGACTAGACAATCTGTTTTTCAGTTCTTTACAGCTAAGTCTTCTGCTCTGTAAATGTATTCTGAAGGACCATTTTGTCATAGAAGTGGTGACTACGATAGAACAATGTTCTTTCCGATTTCCAGAGCATACAATTAATTTCTGAGTATCTCTGGGGGACAAAAGGTGCATTTAAATGCATGTAAAGAAATCATAGATTCTCCTAATACTGGTAGTAGAACAACTGAAACTTTAACCATCATTCATTGTGACTATGCAATAGCTGCTGGATTACCCCAAAGAATTTTTCCACTTTAAGTAATCTAATGCATCAATAGCATCATTACATGCACTGTAAATGTATCCCTTACTTCAGCAGTGACTATACTGTTCATTCACTTCAGTTGTAGTGGGGGCATCTCAGGACAGGTTGTTTCACTATGATTTGATTTCTATTATTTAATGAGGAAAATGGAAAGGGGAAGGTGCTTAAGATTGGTGTGTTCTGCATCTGGTAACAAGAAGTATATCAATGCAATATTAGTAAACAAGTGTTTATCACTTGTGGCAAAAAAAAAAAGTGAGAGGCACCTGGAATGCGTTAAAGTGGTTGCATTTGTTTTGCATTGCTTTGGGTATCCCATAAAAATGTTATCTCCCATATGTTTGTGTGTTTGTTTTTTTTTCTCATATCTATTGGATTATAATTACTGCACCCTGTTCTTTACTGCTGCAAACGTTTCAATAAATTCTTTAGGAATCTTCCAGCTTGTGGGCAGCACTTTTTTTTTTTTTTTTTTTTTTGTGATTTGTTGCTACAATTCATTCTTCATAGTAATGCAATATGTACTGCTGTGGTTTTTGAAGGGCCTGTAGGCAGTAGATTACCCAACATAACAGCTGCTAGCAAAAAGATCAGTCTTAACAGCACAAGATGATGAATAAGACACTGCATCATGACCATGAGATGTAGGTTAAAGAAATGAAACAAACTAATAGCAAAAGTAATGGTAGAAGGTACACAGCTATGCATGTGCTTAATGACCAGACAGAACTGGTACTCAGTTCTTTGCCTATTCTGCTTCACTGTTTCAAAAGTTGCTTAGGAGTATCATCCCTGTTGAGCTGGAGTCCTGGAGAGGATGGGTAGTTGATAGGTCCTCTGCCTGCACCTTTTCAGTTTTCAGAGCAACTCCAGATGTCCATCGCCTGTAGGATATTTCCCATTCAGTGTTTTTACATGGGCCAGAGGAATGACAGTAGTGTTTCTCTACAAATTCAGGTCATAAGACTTCTTTTCTTACACTGTTTTCAGATTTTTTTTCCTCTGCTAAATGATTTGTAGGTCCTGTGAGAGATCCTTTGAGTCAAAATAAGGCTTATGATGTTTTTAAGTGTTATAAACTGTGCCTTTCACCAAAGGGAATGTGTTTCATTGTTAAGTGGGAACAGTATCGTCATTGGCTGTCTAGTTATCTATACAAAGACACTTAGAATATTCATCATTTTGAAACGCATGGCTTAGCAAATATCTTGCTCAGGTGTCTCCTGTACTGCTCAACAAAGGCACTGCAGTTCCAGCTTGTCATGTTTGTTTTTACCTTGGGACATCATTGAGAGAAAAGGTCATTTGCTATTTTGCATAGATAATATTTCATCTGCTTATCCATGTGTTGATCTGCAGTAATTAATAACATGTAACATCTTCAGAAAAACCGGTGAGTCATGCTGCTTTGTTTTAAAGAGAATTGTGTAGTTTAGGCTGGTACTAATTGCTACATTTTTCACAGATATCCTGATAATTCTGATGAAATATACAGCTGGCAGGCAAATGCTCATTTCTGTCATGCCACCTGTGGTTTTGTCAGCCTCATCATGAGAACTAAAATTAGTAGTTAAAATGTAGTTCTTCTAGAAAAGAGAATCTTTTGGCAGCAAGATAAACATTTTCAACGGTTAATTATTCTCATAATCAATTGCCTAATTTTTATAATTTTTAAATTGACATTTTATTTCTAGCTACAAATTAAGTCCAACTGGATCCCTTTCTCTGTTTTTTCCTTGGTATGTTATTTTCAGCTCTCCACGTTAAAACTTTATTCTTTAAAGGTAGGGTTTGCAGGGTATTGCACTTAGAGTAACTGCAGAATGACTTTGACCTGGAGGCCTCTTCCCATCTTTTTTTTAAATGTACAAAACATCTCAGTCATGTCATAGACATAATAGTATAGCTTGAACATCTTAGTGTTCTCTGTAATGAAGAATTCCAGACATCTGGTATTTCTTGTCTTTTTACTGAACTGTTTTCTTTTATCATTTTATAGCAAGTATGTCTGAACAGTTTTCAATAATGCTATCATTGAGTATTATATATAGAAGTAAAAATCCATAAAACAAGTATTTTTACAAGTCTGTTGGCTTCTGTCTCACTTTGGCCTTCTTAGCAACAGCGTTGTGCTAGGAGATTGTGCTCATGGGGTTAAGTACCATAAACTATTCTTTCTAGAATTTCTGCTTTCTAACGTGCAGTCTTCCACAGAGTAAATAAATAACACCTTTGATTCTGAATCAATACTTTTTTGGTTTTTCTTCACCACTATTCACTCCTCACCTTGATAAATTCTAGCCACAAAGGACTTCTTCCTTATGTTGATGATTCTACCCCAACTTTGAGAGGGTATGTAATTGCTCTGTTCCAAAGGCAAGGTAATTTCTCACAGAGATCTGGGTAAGTTTTTTTTTTTTTTGGTTTTGGTTTTTTTCCCGAGGATTCTTCTCTTACTCGACTATTCCTTTCTGAAATGTTGGTTTGATTGCTGAACTGACTTGACTAATGTTGCCTCCCTCTACTGCTGGGTGTTACACACCAGAGAAATAGACTTGTGTTTAAGACTAAAAGGGTATCATCTCAAAGGTGATTTTCAGGATGTTTTATCAGTAATCTACTTGTCCCAGTTATTTCTAGATTGTTGTTGCAAAAATAGTGGGTTTTGTCTTCTCATGTCTGCAGTGTATTTTCTAAGCACGTACACTTGACATTTTTCACTGCACAGGAATCTGATTTGAGATCTAAACTTGATTTTGATTAGTCTAATAGGGAAATCATTTTAGCAGTAGCATCTTGTTTCCTGCTCAGCTCTTCATGAAATTGTGTTTTTTGTTATGAGTCAGACACAAGTGTTAGAGGATGTGGAGGTCAGTGTAATCAGCCCCATATATACTGGATTTTACAGGACAGAATTAAAACCTGAACATAACCAAAGTTTTACCTGATGTCACTTTAAAAAAAAAAAAAAAAAGTGGGTATGGAAATGTCACTTTTTTGTTTTTACGTGCTGTGTGGTTTCTCAAACATTTTTGTTTTTCTTTACAAAGGAAAGCCCTTTCCTATCCTTCAGAGAGCTCATTAGTTTTTGCAGCTTGTACTCAGATGCTGTTGAGATTTATTAAGAGTGTTTTCCTTTAGGTCACCAGGCTTCTCTTCAGGCAGCTCTTTGATGTTTGATGCATTGCTTAGACTCCTGCGTGTAATGTGCATGTGGATGCTTACTCAAATGAAAATGAATAAAAAGTCCCCTGAAAGATGTTCATGACCTGTGCGCTTTTCTGATTCTCAGAACTATGTTTTATATTGTCACATTTTTGCTTTCTTTCAAATAAAGAGTCGTTCAGGTTGAGAGGAGTATACTCAATTTATATGGTGGGAGAGGGCAACTGATAAAGCGTGTCAAAACTTCTACTTATTGGGCTGAAAGGTATCTGTCAGACCTCAGGTGCTTTGGTCTCTGTGCACCTACAACATAGTTTTGTACAATAATGCTCAAAGAATAAGGACTTTGAGACTAGTCGTTGCCTGACAGTAGCATGGAATTTATTTATTCTTTCAGGTCATTAAATAGCTTTATGAAAACTGATACGAGATATCCAGTAATATCTCAAGTACTACTCAAAATACTCTGTAAATGTTTCTTTTAGTAAGCTGTACTTTGAAATCTGCCAGTTGATTGGATTGTAACCCATTCATCTGTGCTACTGTGCTAAGTTTTAAACTGCAATGTTAAATAACAATGCTACATTTCATAATGTAGTTATATAAACCACTGAGCACATAACCTAACCAAGATGAAGATCTTAACTGTGCAGAATCACAGAATTGTAGGGGTTGGAAGGGGACCTCTAGAGATCATCTAGTCCAACCTCTCTGCTTCAAGGAGAAGATTTAAAAGTACTTGATAAACTTTCCACCTTTAATTATCCCTACTCATTTTTTGAGGCATTGTGAATTTCTGTCACTCACAAGTCCTGTGGCATACTGTTTCAGCTCAATAGCACATGGTGTGAAAAATCATTTTGTTTTGTTTAAGTCATTGTGTAGGTGGTTTTATTTGATACCCTATTAAGTCAGTCTCAAAGAGGAATGCAGTGATCTGGGGTTAATGCTATTTCTAAGTTTCTTCTTCCCTCGCTATTGGATTTTTCAAACTCAGCCATTATCAGCTTTCTCACTTCCAATCATCAAATAACTGCTCAAGCAGTAAGGCAGGACCGAATCTTTGCAGCAGTTTTTATATTTCTGCTTTTAGGAGATAGCGGAAAATCACTCAATTGATGAATTTACATGGCTGAATGAAATTTCGGGCTTTAAGGACGGCTGACAAGCAGAAGCATTCTTGCTGCATTGAGCAGGAAGATTCCTGCAGTATTTAGCAAACTGTGTGATAGTGTTGTGGGGTTTGCCTGGTCCCTCTGCCAGAATCCCACCCAGCCTCTCATTCTCTCCTGCTTCAGCAAAATAGAGGGAGAAAAATAAGGAAAAGAAGGAATTAGGAAGTTGGAGTTTTGAAGGGTTGAAGTAAAGATGGGGTAATTGGTTACCAGTTACTGTTCAGGGCAAAACAGGCTCAACATGGGAAATATTAAACTAATCTCTTGTCAACTAGCATAGCTTTGGGTAGTCAGGAGCAAGCTAGACATGGAAATAATGCCTTTTGTCCCTTCTTTCCTGGGCTCAACTTCTTCACTCCTGACTGCTCCATCCCTGAGGTAGGACAGGGCCATGGAGGCATAGCCTCAAGCTGTTCCTCTTGTTGCTTCTCTTTCCTTCTCCGTTTTCCTCAGCTTCATTATTGGCTCTCCGTAGGCCTTCATGTCTATTCTTTACCACGGGCACTTCCTGAGCTGCAGTGAATATCTACTTCACCTCTTCCTAATCTGGCCATGCTCTTTCTCACCCTTTTGTTCCCTTCTGCTCACTCTGGACCAGTATTTTCCGCTTTTCTCATGTATGCTTTCTCAGAAATGCCACCAGCTTTGCTGTTGGGCTCATTTGTGTCTTGCACTGAGTCTGTTGCAGAGGGCTAATGTGCAGCTCTCCTGTTCACCAAACCTTGCCACTTGTACTCAGTACAAATGTTGCTGTTTCTGAAGAGAAGTGAGGAATGCAGTGGCTGGCAACACAGGAGCTTTTGGAGGCAGCCAGTGTGAGAGCTGTGTTGTTCTGACCTTGGTATTCTGAGCCCTTTTTACAGCTTTTCACAGACCCCCCCCCTTCTTTTTCTAGTTACTATAAAGTGTCATCACAAAAATCAGCTTTGATCCTGTCAATCCTACCTTTTTTTTTTTTTTCCTAAAATCTCTTTTGTTGTGACATTAGTTTCTATAATTTCAATGGGCTTCTAATTCATTCCTATGAGTTAAATAGTTTTGCATTTTTCTGATCTTCTCTTGTCGGTTGAAATGAAACAGTTTTCTTTAGCTTTTTGATGATTTAACTGCTGTGTATGTTAAATGTCTTTTGGCCTATCAACTCTGATTAAACTTCCTCATTAAAGGTCTTTCATCGTTGAGAAAAAGTTACTACTTAAGTATTTCGTTTGCGTATCTTATAATGGTTTTATGCTTTTGTCAATTTTCCATGTTTGTGATTAGTGATGGATTTGGAAGATTGTCTTTACCCAGTAGTGTATGTGATTCATCAGAAATACTCTTGTTAGAATAGGTCCTGATACCTGCTTTCCATCCCAACTCTGTGCTGTGTTGAGAACTGTGATATTCAGAATATGAGCAGTCTGAGGGAAAATTTGAGTATAATTTGGCTTTATTATATTCCCTTTGCTTTATAGATCACTTATGGTCAGTCACAAATGAATTTAATAGTATTTTTTAAATGTGTAAGGGGATCCCTTTGGGAAGTCCAGAGCTGATATGCTGCAACAGCAACTGGGGCTATATTTCTTTTTGTAACTGAAAAAAAAAAAAGCTAAGTAAACCTAGTACTTACAGTGATTATATACAGCTGTAATGGGATCCATGCTGATAACACTCTTTAAAAATGCAATTGCAGTGAATAGGTTTACTCCAGAAGAATAACTCATCTACGTTTTGTAATTTAGAGACTGCTGGATCAAATTTATCTATGAATAGTGATTTCTTTTAGTAATAGCTCAATTTTCTTTGTATGTTTACAAAGAAAATCTGGGCTGGAAGTCTTCCTTTTAAGATACCCTTCAGGTTATTTTAAAATGTCACCATATGTTAAAAATGAACATTTGTTTTCTGGTATCATAGGGGAAACAAGTGTTTGTGACAGCAGTTATAAAAATAGAAGATGGAAGTGTTAGTGTGCCTGCAACTGGTATTGTGACATGCAAATTCTCTGCAAATGAATCCAAGGATGTCTGCTATTTTTCTGTACTAACAAGATAATGTCAACAAAATCACAAGCTTCTGTTTTGCTTTTTTATACCATTTTTTTATGTGAAAGTCTGCAATCTTTTGTTGGTCCATTAATATCTGTTTTTCTAATTAAATTTTATTGTGTATCTTGTGATAGACTTACAGTCCATTTTCATAGTTCTGTGTAAACTGTAGAGCTAATTTTTCTTGTCCATATGTATTTTCTGGAGTTTTTGTAAATTAATGTATGCATCTTCAGTAATTTTGAGAAACAAATGATATGTCATAACCCAATTTTGAGTCATTAGCATATGAATCACATTACCGCTAGCTGATTTCCCATTCATTTTTGCATATAAAATGCAATTAATTATTGTTGGTAGTGCTTTTGTCCAAGCTCTGTGCAAAGATTTGAAGTGATGCCAACTGAATGTTATTACAAGGCTGTGCAACGCTATAAATAGATATGCTATAACTTAATCACATAACTGATTGTACCACAGTTTCTTTGTATTTTTTAGCCCAATTAAATAATCAATCAGCCTATCAAAGGCATATGTACACTGTTGCATAGCACAACGTTAGTATTTTGAAGGTATGGCTGGTTGAAGGTAAATTGATTGACAAATACAAAGATGCGCCTAAGAGAAAAAGAAATGACAGTGCCATAGCTTAATGAATGTGCAATACATCTGGAAGGCAAATATGTATACAGTAGGTGAAGCTCAGGAAGGTCTGAATGTGTTTAAGTAGAACTGCATGTTTTTGGAGTGCCTGAAAATGCAGCTGTATGTAGAATCTGTGAAATTTTCAAGTCAGCTCGATGCGTGTTGAAACCTTGGTAAAATGAATAATTGTCCATTTTGGATATGTGTAGGAGATCTGATCATTCCCTCCATTTTGAGGAAGAGGGTGACTTTTTCAGATTATAACACAAATCCAACAGCCATGTGATAAGCCTGTGCTAGTTATAGTAGTGTTTTACACTGACTTCCAGAAAAAGCTTTTTTTTTTTTTTTTTTTTTTTTTTTTACTGGTAGGAGTTAACTAGAACATCTGAGTCTTAGAAACAAAGTGAAAAATCCAATGCCTTATAAATGGCTAAGGGCTTCAATCCTTTTGGGACCATACTTCCGTACTTAGACAATAAGGAAGGAAACTAGGTAACTAACCTGTGAGCTGTAGAGAGCTTAGGAAGATGGAGTGAACTTCTAATGTTGATGGAGGGAGCTGATAGAGTGGCCCCAGCACTGCTTAAAACGGATGGTTTCCTTCGGGGACTGAAAGAGATTCAGTATCCTTTCAACACTCAAAACTGAATTAAAATCTGATCTTTTTCACTGACATCAAAACTAAAATCATAACAGCAAGTATCAAAGGATTTTCTTCCTCCTACGTGTATCACTGGACACCCTAAAGATGTCTCTGTTACCAGCAGTTTATAGGAGGTCTCTCAAACTGTTTCAGAAATCTTCAAGTTGATTGTGCATTGATCTTATTCAGTCAGTGGTACTTTGCAGATGTAATGACATTAATGTATCTTTGTGTGCAGAAGGAAACCAACTATTTGGTCTTTGAAAGTACTTGACAAGAGTTCTCTCAAATAGCTAATGGTATTCCTCTCTGCATCCTCCTCCTGTCAAGCTTATTTAGCTTTTTTGTCCTCATGTCCTTTCTTCAAATAATTCAGCAGCAGAAATAATTTTCAACCTCCTCTTCTCGAGCTCTTCTTAAGTCACTGTCTAACATCTTGCATTTTCTGCAGTTAGAGAGGATCTCGGTAGATTCTGGTTATGTCAAGAGAACATTTGCCAAAGCATTTGCATCTCTTGTTGAGCATAACTGTAGACTTTGTGTACTTCTGTCTTCTTTTAAATGATTAACTGCATTCCTCCCTTTCTAGCCATGGAATCTGAAGCTTTTTTGCATAAATTTTCCCCAAATTACCACAACTGTCCATTTACCTGTAATGAGGCACCTATATATTGTTTGTGAAGAAGAAACAATGAATAATGTAACTTGAGAATATCTAGCTTTTATTGACAAATTACTTCTGAAATGTTCATCACTTTCAGTTCCTCAGTACTGCGGTTCATTTGAAATGATGCTGGAATTTTAACTTGTCAATATGGGAGGATAAGAAGATTCATTTTTAAAAAGAAACAAGGAAAATAAAATTACTAGTATGATGTGATGCAAGGCTTTCGTTCCATGGAAATGTGTGTTTGAGCTGATCAGGTGCTTAGCCTAACCCTAATGAATGACTCACTCTCTTAGTCTGAAAAGCCCACATATTTAAACAAATTATTCCGCTGCCCTCCAAAAAGGCTTTTATTTTGTGAGGTAGATGTGGCATTGGGAACATTCAGGCATCAGCTGCAGAGTGAGTGCTGTGACAGCTGCTTCTGAGTCACTGCCTGCGTTAGCACGGATGTGGGGTTGTTTACTCCTCAATGAGAGATGCACCGGTGAGCAAGTTAGGAAACTCAAAGGGCTGTTATGACCTAACTGTACCCATCAGTCCCTGGTAATTAAAACTGGTGCAGCTTTGCCATTCTGCCCCCATCACCACAAGCTCCCATCTGTCTTGTTTTCCCATAGCTCTGTGCAGGGTAATACCTGTGCCTGTAGCAGAAACTTAATTAGTAAGCTTCTTCATTCAGGAAGGATTATTTTAGCCCTTCAAGTATACAGCTGCGGTGTGAGATTAATTGCTTTTTTCAGAGAAGCTAGTCAGTGATATAGAAGAACTTAAATTGGGAAGCTACATAGAATCCACTGTTGAAGACACTGGATCCTTGAAATATATATATATAGGGCTATCTTAAAGAGTTGCAATGAATTGCAGCAGAATGTAAGAGTGGTGTGGTAGGGTTTAGTTAACTTGTTTTGATTTGTTTTGATTTCATGCTATTAGTATAAACTTTAAAAAGTGTGGGAAATATAGTTTTAAGTCATTCTCTCATCTGCACCCTATCAATTTGAAGATTGATATACAGGACTTAAAAGTTATTAACTTTAAGTACAAACATTAAAGTTAGGCACTGATTGGCAAAGGTGCATCTGATCATGCTTAAGTTGCACATGCTTGTGAGTTATGCTGGGTGAACTTAAGTGCTTTTTGATATACAATGTAAAAACAAATATTTTAAGTCTTAAGCTAAGCTGTGTCGTGCAGCTTACCTGCATGGTTTCCTTGGGAATATATTAAGATGTTCATAATCAAACCTAAGAAAGCCAATTTCACATCATCTTTGAAAGTGAAGTATTAATTTATTGATTCTAGACCACCTTTGTGTTGTCAAGCATGAAGAAAGAGGAAAAGGAAATTAGAAAGGGAGAGAAAAGCATTCAATGTAATCCATGTTTTTCTGGATGCAAATTGATAATAGTAATTTTAAGTGACTGCAAGAGCATTTGAAATTCTCATGTAATGAACTATTTGTTATTTTTTTTAATTACTTTTTGATCTCTTAGGAAAATGAAACTATGTTTGAAAGGAGATATTTTACTGTAAGTTTAGCAGCTATGATTATAAGGAATGAGAAAGTATGTTTTCAGCTCTACTGAAATGAAACGATTTGTTTTTTTTTTCAGAGTGAAAAGCATGATCAGTACTTTATGCCATATGATTCTCCATAGTGAAGATAGTACTTTTTAAATTCTTTTGCATTAGTTGTGAAACCAAAAAAGTGTTCCATGTTTCTGACTCATTGCAGCATTTCACAGTCACAGAATTGTAGGGGTTGGGAGGGACCTCCAGAGATCATTGAGTCCAACCCCGTGCCAAAGAAGCTCCCTAGCCCAGGTTGCACAGGTAGGTGTCCAGGCGGGTCTTGAACATCTCCAGAGAAGGAGACTCCACCACGTCTTTGTGCAGCCTGTGCCAGTGCTCTGTCACTGCACTGTGAAGTTCCCATGCGCATTTGTGCAGAACTTCCTGTGCCTCCCGCTCCTTAGATATTTATAGACATGGATCAGATCCCCTCTGAGTCTTCTTTTTTCAAGGCTGAACAGACCCAGGTCTCTCAGCCTTTCCTTGTAAGGGAGGTGTTCCACACCCTTTATTATCTTTTTGACCATTTGCTGGACTCTCTTGAGGAGGTAAAATGTGAGAAGGAATCAAGGAATAAATAGAATGAATAAAATAACCAGTAGTAATTCTTCATATCCAGGTACTCGTCTGAGAGATCTGAAAAAATGCAGGAGTTAAACAGCTGAAATTCTGTTGTGAGAGCATTTTGCCAAGAGTTGTGCCAAATGCCACAGGACAGGAGGACTAGAAAAGTTCTGTGGAAGACCAAGGGTTCACAAATTTAGGAACCCAGTGTCTGTTTTTGGCACATGAGTGAGAGTAGAATATAGAAACAGTGTGCATTTGGGTGAGGGTGATACAAGGAGAAAGCATCAAGGCAACATTTGTAGAGGGGAAAAAAAATAAGAATTAAGTCTTCAGTAATGCTGGGAGTGCGTGTGATAAACTTGATATTGGCTGCCTGTATTTCTGGAACACAAAATCCTTGACAAAAGAGCCCTGAGGAAATTAAGTAGGGGATAGAGGGCAAGCCAAATGTCTTTGTATAGCCAAATATTTGAAGTTGATCTGTTTTGCCTCTCTGAGAAAATGTGAATATGTATTAAAAACAAACCCTCTAATATTACTTTTTTTTTTTTTTCAGATTATTTTTAAATGGTTTTCTGCGTTTTTCTCAAACAAAATCTATGTGAAAGTTACTTATCTACCATAAAATATGCACAGGTCCTAGATGCAAAAAATTATTGCTGGAGCACATAGCACCAGTGTGAAGAGGGTTATTCACAGAAGTGCTTTAGTGTTGTGCAATGTACCACAGTGTGGAAACCTGTCTGCTTTTACAGTGAGCTTTATGCTGCTACAGATAAATCTGGGAGTGAATGTTGATTTTTAGATTTCAGTGTGTGTATAAAATAAATCTTGGGTATGCAACTTTGCAGTTGTCAGCTTATGTAAATTTCTTGACGATAAAAATAATAGTGAAAGAGTAATTTCACTGGAATTCATGAGGTGCAAAATTGCTGTTTTGTTTCTTGCTTTATAGTAGCCAGATAGATTTTGTTATGAAGTAACACAGATACTGAGGTTAGATCCAATTGTTACTGTAAATTCAAAGGCAGGCATTTTTCCTTCCTCCTTCCTAAAAATGTTTTTGGCTTGAAAATAACATCCCTGCTTACTACTGAATCATGCAGTGATATTTGAGCTCCAAGTTTTGATGTAGTCCCCCAGGGCAATCTGATCTAGTACTTGATCTAGTGATTGGCAACTCTCCCTGTGGTAAGAGTGTTCGAACTTGATGATCCTTGAGGTCTCTTCCAACCCAAGCCATTTTATGATTCCTTGTTGACCATTACAAAACAGCAACAAAAACACATCAGATTTATGTATTTTTCATCTGGCCAGGTAGCACCATTGTTTTCCTTTTTTTTTTTTTTTTCCTAACATAGTGAAACCTCCTACATAATGTTGAAGAAACATGATTTATTGCTGGTCTTCCAGTTCCTTCTGGACCATATTTTCTTCCTTTCTGTTTACTATTTTTTCATTTGTTTGTTTTTTTGCTTTGGAAGCAGAAACTTGAAAATGCTGAAATGCATATGCTTTGCGTTTCTGTCCCCCTTTATACATCAGAAAGTGATCCTTTTGATGTGCTGCTGTTAGATGGTAGAAACAAACATCTGAAAAAGCAGATGTGAATTTAGAGATGAGGAAAGTTAGCTGAAACTAGCAGAAGTCATTATCGGTATGTCATCCTTCTCTTATTTTTGAGAGGAAAAGAGAAAGTAGTAGATGTTCTGTAAGATGTGAGGTTGACCAGTATGGATGGCTGTTACTGTCCCAAATACAGGGAAGGCTGATCTGCCGGAAGACCTGTAGGTTCACCAAAGAAGGATGGAGGGATGGCAAACAGCTCTCAGTAGTTCAGCATCCAGCCTCAGATTAGAGCCCCAGGCTTCGTTGGAGTCTTCACAAGTAAAAGGATACAGGAGAATATCAGAGATCACACCACCCAGATAAGATGTGGAACTGTTAAGCACTAAATAAGAATTGCTTTCTGTATGTTCAGTGTCATGCTTTGAATAGCAGTTGTTACAGACTAAAGAGTGAGTTCTGGCAATGAAAACTTCTCAGACTTCTGAAAATGAAGCAACCTTCACCCCCCCCTTTTCCCCCCCCCGAGTAATTTATAGAAATGTTTATTGTGTGGGCTGCAATCTTTACAAGACTCATGTAGCTATAAGAGCTTAACCTTCCTTGGATCATTGAGAAAGTTTATTCAAACTTTAAGCCACACTGGATATGGCAGAGCATGACTCATAAATCCTTGGGTGGAACAGTTTCAAAATAAATAAATATAAAAATGGTGGGAGAGAGGGAGGAGGAAGGGAGTTATTTACAGCACAGTTACAGTTAACTTTCTAGAAGTCAGTCAGATCTTCAACAAAGGAAAATTAGAGTTGCTGGTGAAATAGAGGAAATATCAAAACTTGAAAATAAACTTCATTGAATCCTTGCAAGGCAGGCTTTTGTTCTGCCTTCTGACAGAAAGCACTACCAGTTCAACAGCATCCAGCATCTTCTAGGATTTTCCAGCATTGAAACAGCCATGTAAAGTCCCTTCTGAGTCTTTAGGAAATCCTCCTCTCGCCTTCATGCTTGGCTGACAATCTACTCCTCAGAAGTTAGCTGCCCTGCACATTCACTAATGCCTGACTGAAAAGGAAGTTGGTTTCTTTAGGCTTATGAATAACAACGGTGTGTGTTAATGAAATAACAGTAGTGTGGTAATAAAAATCAAAGGGTATATTTTATCGTATTTCATTCTACAAGTAGCTGAAAACAGAAGTATTTTTTGTATTTTTTAAAAAATTGTTTGTAAATTGTATGAAAAATGATGCTAGTGAGAAAAAGTAATTGTTTTATAACCTTTGCTAATATGATCCAGAAGGAGCTTTTTAGCAGTATAAACGTTCACTAAGACATCTGGAACAGGAGTCAAATATGAAAATAAACATCATCTTAGACTAAAACATTGTTCCCTCTCCCATTCCAGGTTTTATGATTCCTCTGTGCTAAATGGGCGGTGTTAAGTGCCTGTGTTGTTGAAATTTCAAAGCAAAGTGCAATCTTATGAAATACATAGTAGAATTTTGACAAATATTAATTAGTCCTGGCAAAAGGATGCATCTTGAAAATTATCTTCTGGTTTCAGAATTATCTTCTGCTGTTCCTTCTGAGCAGCAACAACATCCTCATGGTCAACATATTTTTTTTCTGAAGGGTAGATGTGTTATTAACCTATGTTTTAAATGTTTCAGGATTCAAATGGATTATATTGATTGTGTATGCTGGAAATTGTCAAAAAGTCTTTCTTGGTAAAGAATTCATGAGTCATTTCTCTGAAGTTTGAAAGTTAAGTATTGATTATAGAATAGATTTAATTAATCAATGGCATATTTGTCATTAGAAATAATGCTGTCCTAAATCAATCACTGCAGCTTTGGTATTGTTTCTACAGTGTGTGTGCATATATGTGTATACATATGTGTGTGTGTATATGTCTATATATATAGCAGTTGGATAATGTAGTTTTTGAAGTTCCCTTGAATTGAGTTCCCAACGAATAAGAGCCTGCATGCCATGCCTATAACACATTCTACACCTTTGGAGATGACCTGTTATCAAGCCACCTAGCACCTCAGTGTGCTCACAGCCACTGTTTGGTCTCCAAAAACACTGAGCAGGCATCATTGAACGTCAGTGGGTGCAATTGTTTCTGCATGGAGGAATTCAGTGACATTCCTTCCTTGTCAGATGCTGTTCTGTCAGACTGCCCCTCTGCTGCCACCTCGCACAGCTACAAAATGTGATGGAATATTGGCTGGAAGGTTCAGTCTCTACTACCATACCACCAACTGCCTCTGATGTTGTGGGCTAACAACATAAAATAGAAAGCGTTATTTTCAGAGCTGCCCTCATAAAATATATAAGTAACAAATCTTTTTTCTTTATTTTCAATTTTTTTTTTTTTTATTGAACAACAAAAAAAGTGGATCAAACCCATAAAACTAGTGGGATATGTCTCCTTGTTTTTGTGAAGCTAACACACCAGACGTTTTTGATGTCAGTGGCTGCATGCTGCAGTTCTTATCTCAAGGTGCTCCTCAGAGGTTCTTGGTGTAATTTTTCACAGCCTGGATGAGGTGCTGAGTGATGGGTGCACACCCAGGGCTGTGTCAGGTTGCTTGGCAGGAAAAGCTGCCACCGTGATAGCATGGCACAGGGGCCAGGCCATGGGTTGCACTTGGCTGGTTGTCACGTATCTGCTGTTTTCTTCTTGCTAAGGTTCCTTGGAATACAGAGACTTCTTTTTTTTTTATTTTCCATTGGGAATGTAATTTTTCATTAAAACTTTATTTAGTGAGTAGCAAATACAGTTTTAAAAGTTCAGCTGGGGAGACTTGTATACGGTATAAATTAAGTCAATAAATAGAAACTTTGATTCCCAGCTTACAGAAATCACCATTATTGTTGCCTTTTCTTTAGACGCTTGTAACAGAAAGTCTGATTTATAAGTGTGGTAACAGAGTATACTGTTCTCTGATTTCTTATTAGGGTGATTCAGCTTTTTGTTCTTGGAGGTTAGAAAGCGAGCCTTGAATGAAGTGATGCTTACTGCTGATCTGTAAGAAGGTGTTTAAATATACTGCTTACATCACTGAAATTTGTAATCGCTTCACTAGGAGTAGAACAAATTTTACTGAGGACTTTTTTAGATTTGAATGACATATGTTTCTTGAAATAATTATTTCTCAAGTTACATTTTCCCTCAATTAAATAAGTCATCCTATAGGCTTATTGTTACATGCCTCTACTTCTGATGAATCCAGTGAAAACACTGATATTGCTGCCTGACCCTGCTTCTCGCTGCTCTTCTAAACCATTCTGAAGTGTTTATGAGCCTAGAGCAGGCATAGTTAGGTGACTGATTCTTTGCTTTAATTCTTTTGTGTGGTGATTAATGTTTGATCGCACAAATGTCTGGAATATGTATAGTATCCAGTAAAATATTGGATAGTTATATCACTGAAGACAGAAATTCATTTTTCCATGTGTAATTGGTATTCTGTAAGCAGGCTGTTAAAACACTAGATTGAGGAGTCTGGGAAAACCACCCATTTCATGCTAACGAGCAGAGTGAAGAGGACTTATCTGAAGAACAGTAATAGCATATGAATCTGCTGCTTGAGTGCTGTAGAAATACTTTGGCTTTGGATTAGATGCTTTCAGCAGCAAGGTTTGACTCTAAACTGGGCAGCAGGAGACATCTGCTTTGGGGAAGTGGCCATACATCCATCTCACAAGCAATACTGTAAAAGTTTTTTTTGACATCTAAGAGATCATTTCTAACAAAAAAAATCCATAAAACTCTTCTCATCGGAATGATAAATAAAATATATTTGGAGTTAGTGCTTAATTATCTAAAAGAAGGGGGAAGAAGAATAGCTTGAATATTTCAACTGTTATTTCATTGGTAAAAGGTAAAGGAAAACAATATGGGCATTCAATGATATTTGGTACTAATATGTTGGTGAAAACGATTTGCAGAGATATTTTTTCACTGCAGCACTCAAACTCCCTAGTAAAGACCTTCAGACTTGCCAGGGTTAACAGACTTCATGGAGGGAAAAAAAGTAATCTTCAGCTGCTACTTTGGTTTATTGCCCTGTCAACTTCTGTGCCTGTGAGTTCCCAATGTGAACATGCCAGTGGTAGGCTGGCATGTTTACATACCTGTGCAGCTTCTGACACACGCTCTTCCTTGCTAGTTTCCTTGCTTGCTACGTTAAGAAAATGAAATTGTATATATTTAATGTATGTACTTTCTACATAAAGAAAGCAACTCAATAAGGAAAGAGCCAAATATGTTATATAATGCTCATCAGTGGGTTGGCCTAGTGTCTGTAGAAGACGTTTCACTTCTCTTCTTGGCATTGATTGATAGCCTCAATGAAATTGCTGTTGGCAGCTGAGCATGCTTCCATATAAACACCTCTTTACTAACTTATATTAGTTTCAGAGGCTATTTGATGGAAAGTAATATACATATATATATATATATATGTATAAAAGAAACAATGAAAATTCATACTCTTAGGTTTCAATGTCTTTTTGTGCCTTGGATTGCACAGAGAATAAGATATGGTATTTCTTACTGAAGTGCAAGTGTGTGAATTTAGGTGAGACTAGACTGAGTGTGTGTGCTGTGTCATGCTTATGCCAGTTTTGTAGTACTTCACTGTTGTTAAAGACTAATGTAGTAATGACTGTTGATTTTATCAAACACATAATTTGTAGAATGCTCCTGGCCATTCAACAGTAGTCTTGAGATTCAGAAACCTTAAAGCGTGACTTAACAGGATCAAACTGAACCTAACCTTGAAATCATGTCATTTATTTAAGTAGCTGTGACTATTTATGTCCTTATTTTCTGTTTTTGCTCTATTGTTTTACTGTTTACTGACTTGGAACAGCAAGCAGAAGCAGGTATTGCAAGTATTCTGAAGACATAGTGATCCTCATTTGCAAAATTAGTCACAGAGAGCCAGCATATGCAAAGGATAATTTATGCATAAGCATTAAGCATCCCTTGAGTTCCTTGAAGGAATTTGTCTTTGCCAAATACGTGGTGAGCTTATGCATTTAAATGAGGTTTCAGATCCATCCACTGAAACTGTTGCAGAAAACTGGTGCTTTCAGATAGCTTTTGTGGTATGTGAAGATGAAAGTGACCAGCTGGGATGTTAACTACACAGACACAGAGCTATTCAGCAACAAATGATCTGGGCACACTGAACATGCAGAATGGTGCATGTTTAGCGTGAAAATCAATATCCTGTTCCTAACAAAAGCCTTCATTGGTTGTACTGAGTTCTGCTCTTGCTGAGGGATTATGCCCTGCTGCAGGTGTTTTGCCTTTAAAACATTATTCACTGCACTCCCTTCTGGATGCTTGGCTGGAAAATCAGAGCTGCCCAGGGGTAGTGCAGTCAGGGTTGTCAATTTCTGACAACAGCTTTGGGGAGAAGATCCCAGGGTACCTTGTCACTATGTGTGTGCCTCTTCTTCCAGCCCCAGACAAACCCCTGACCTGCAATTGGCTTCCCGAGTTGACCTCATCACCACTGTGCAGTACCTTCCTGTATATCACTGTCTGCCTTCCCTTGCTTCAAGTCCCTGACTCATTCATGGGTCCCACGTGGATATGTCTCCTCACCATGAACTGGCCTGGAGATCGGGCCCATCAGCCGCCACCCAAGGTTGCCACGCATACCCAGCCCCCTCAGTGAGGGCCCTGTCCTCTTGATGCCCTGCATGCCTGGCTTCTTCTAGCTGGAGCAGCAAAGATATACTTCTCCCAGACTCCTGTCATTCTCCTCCCTTATGGAAAAACAGATGTGGGAATTTGTGTTTCTTGTCTGGTGATGTAAAGAGGAGCAAGGGCACAATACTCTCATTCAGTTTACGTGTTTAAGTTTTCTGCCTTTTGTTTTCTAGTTTCTGGTGTCACAAACCTTGAAGTTTCCCCTACAGGGTAATGAAGAAAGTCTTATGTTGCTATACTCAAGAATTTGAGATTCCTTTTCCACTAGAAGAAAAAAAAATACATAGATGAATGTTGTTAGCAACAAGGAGCCATTTAGGAGGCTGTTAATGAATAGATAAATATTCATAATTTTGTCATCAGAGAAGATGTCATCTTTGGCTTAAAGTCTGTATTAACTGCAAGCACAGGAAAAGTAGAAATCAGAAATGTAAAAAATGGTTCTATATTACAGAGGTTTTGATGCATAGGAATAATGATTTCCTGCTTTTGTCAAGACTGGGAACAGTTGGAAAGTATTCCAAGACAGCAAACAAATAACAAAAAGCCTATCCTTACAAGGACATGGACTACAGCTAGTTAGGAAAAGTAAAAACATCAGTATGAAATAAGACTTCTGTAATATACTTTAGTTTGCAGGAAATTGATTCAAATATTTATTTATTTTTTATTGGGGAAAAAAAGGTTTCTTTTAAATAACTGTCCAGAATTACTAGATTTCTTTAAAATGCTTGATGTAAAGATGTTGAACGTGACCATTTAAGAAAAGCCCTGCCACTAGTGTCCATTCAAAGAGCACAATCTAGTGTGTTCTGAACAGGCTAACTAGAAATTGTCAGTGGAAAGATTCAATGAATTGAGTGATCTAGGAAATATATATAAAAATAATCACAGACAATAATTGTTGCAGAAAAGCCAAATATTGGCTTGATAATCAAAACAGTAAAATGAAATACTTCAAAACTTTATTCATCAAGACAAAATGCTTCTTTGTAATAGCTGTCTGGAAAGTTGTTGCTCTTAAAGCAATGAGTTTAAATCTTAGAAAACTGGGAGGTGCAACTTTGGAAAACATTTTCCAGTCATAGCAGACAAGAAATTCCAGCATTTTTAAAGCAGAGAGTTGTGTACTGTAAGTCATGTACGTCTTGAGGGGAATAGGGCAGCAGGATGCGAACGTTAATGTCATTGTATATTGGAATACTTCATAGAAAGTTGTGTTAAATGAACTTCGAAAAAACACTTGAAGATTGTTGAGGATTTAGAGAAGAAACTGTAGGAAATATTGGCAGGAGGTTTAAGAGGCTAAGTCTGTTTACTTGTTCACAGAGAAAATGAAGTTTCCTGTAAAGAAGCTGAACGCTAATCAGATAAATTGTTATCTTCATCTGAGAAAGCTGCGATGGGAACAAGATTAAGAAACACAGAACATGTTTTAAACAGTTTTTACCGGTTCAGCTAATCAAGCAGTAGAACAGATGGCTAAGGAATTGGTAAATTTTGCATCTCTTGATATGTCTGTAATCGAGATTAAATACCTTCAGTAGTGCATATGAGTAAAACACAATTTATTAATCTCGGTGCAAGGGTGATATGGTTGGTAGAAGTTACAAACAGACTGAATTTAAGGGAATAATATCTTCAACTTGTTATAACTTGATCTCCTTTTCCAGTTAGGAGTCCAAGTCAGCTTTAGTAAAGAAATGTATTATAGCTGTTTATCCTAGTAGGTATATTTAAAAGACTATTCATAGGAACTGGGAAGACAGAACCGTTATTTGCCAAGAAAGTACCCTGTTGATCCCTGGCTTCATCAGCCAAATGGCAGATTCATCACTGTGTGACAAAGAAAATCAATGGCTCCCTTTCTTGTAGATTATTTCTTGATGTATTTCAAGGGCAACCAAAAATTTGCATTTATCCTTGTATACTTGTAAACTCTGTTGCCAAGCTGGGTGGCTAATTTCTTCTGGAGCTCTCACTACTGACTTCCTTGCCTAGCTTGTCAAACTTATAAATAAAAATCTCTATATGGTTATATATAAAACAAAAATGTCCATATATTTTTAATTGATCTGCACGTACATAGTTTATATGCATTATGAACACATACATTATATGTATTTATAGTTTAGTATCTATAGTTTATATACTCAGGGAGAGAGAGAAGGGAAAGAGGATCCTACCAGAATACGTCAGTTTCTCCATGATGATGTTCTGCTGTCTATGTTATTCTGGATATCAGAGTAGATGGAGAACAATTTTCTTTTTGTCTTTTATATCTATAAGTTCTTAAAGTTACTTACACTTAAGTAAAAAGAAGAGTTGATAGCCATGAGATCTTGTACGAATGACCGAATCAGAATTAGTAGTTTGCATAATGAAACAGTACTGAGCAGATAAATAAAGCACTAGTGCCTTGGACAAGAAGAGTTTGATTTGTGAAATAAGCACTTAAGAAAATGTACTGTTCCAAGCATTTGAGGATATTTTTGCTTGCTTATGGCATAAGACCAGCATGTCCTCCATTGTGCAAAGCGCTGCAAATTTAAATTTTACCTTGCAAAAACTGTCTTAGTGTTATAATCTTTAACAGATACACTAATTTATTCAAGAAGAACAAGTATTTAGAGTTTATCAAGCTGTAGGTAAGTGATGTGTAGGTGGGAATTATGGGCAAAATCATCTTTGTAAGTCAGGGACAATTTTAAAAAGGAAGTCTAGTTGCAAATCTTAATTTGGGAGTCATAGCTTGACAGATATTGCTGAAAATCCTCAGTTAAAAAATCTAGGGATGATGACTGGTCACTTGGCATGTAGTGGGATCCAGATGAACATGTTCAGAAAAGAACATAGTGCATAACACTTTCAGTATTTACAGGTATTAAAATCTATAGATTGAGTTCTATGACCATAAGCCCAAAAACACAAAGCTCTCAGATACGTGAGATTTGAGTGGTGAGAGAATGGCCCTGAGAACACTGATAGTCAGTCTTGCGTACGTGAAACACGTGTACTGACTGGAAAGTTATGTTGGTAATAATTCAGTGAAATACATTCTTGAGAAGATTTTTCACTACTGTCATAGAACAGCAGTTGCTCTTTTGTCAAAAGTGTGCACCGCTGTTATTTTTAGTCTAAAGGCTTTTAAGTGCTTCATCTGGACCTGCATTAAAAATTATACATACTGCAACTCTGAAAATGGCTTCTCTGTTTACTGCAACTAGACAGGCTTTTTTTTCTCAAAGTCATTGTCTAGTATCTCAGTTAATGCATTGATTTTATTTTTGAGAGAATAGCACAGAATGTATTATCAAATAAAAAGCCATCATAGGCAGCATTCTCAATTGTCTGTGTTCTTCACACTGTTCCACTCTGCAGAAGTTTCAGCGCACAACATCCAGTGATTAAATTTGGATAGTAATTGGTTTTGATCCTTCTCTGGTACTCTTCATAGCCATTGGAGATGACGAGATTAGAAGGGGTTTCTTTTAGCAGAAAAAAAGAGATGACAGTGCATCTTGAACCATTCGGCATTTGCCTAGCTGACCAGCCCAGCTACTTTCTTCTGAAGTGGTTGAGATTCAGCTTTTTTCACAGTTGCCTTTCAGTGAAAGAAACCAAAGCTAATAATCTGGATGAAATATAATTTATGATTTGATAATGCATTATCACACAAGTAGTTAGCCGGTCCGCACTTGCTGTGCATGGTTGAGAATAACCTTTATTTTGTACTGTTGAAAAAGTGGAAAGAAAATGATGTTTTGGAGAAAAGTTCTGATGTGATGAACATCTCCTGCTGTATTCTATGAAGTAGGGCCATTCTGATTTCCTTTTCCTCTTAAGATTCTTTAGCTTGTAGGAAGCAGAATAAAGCCAACTGTGAAACCTTTTTCTATTACTTTCTTTAAATGTTCATAATAACTTCTGTTTCTGTTCTCTTTGACTTTTTTTTTCCTGCTTCTCTGAGATTTCCATCAGTAGCAACTTGGACACTAAGTGTCTGCCTCACCATCTTTCTGGAATCATCCAGAATACTATTTTCTGACAATTCTTACTTGAATTTACTAGCCAGATCGCAACAGTAGCACAGTGAAGTAAAACTGGAGTGAAGATAATTCAGCTCTTTGTTATCTGTTTAATGATTACAGTACTAATCTTTTTCATAAATCACAAAATGTATGACATCTTTCTGTTTGATAAACAGCAACTTGCACGAAGAAGCCTTCATTATGGAAAAAATAACAGTTTTGGAGACTTTCTTTATAAGCTAGCAAAATATCTTTACCAAAGATGAGTGGATTATATTAAAAATGAAAATCTGTCGACTTCTTGTACCTCATACACTGCCTGACTGTACTAAATCATTCATTTCAAGAACTAAGGCTACATTAACATTTTGATGAAAAGTCTACTGTAGGTGCTCTTCCCAGTTAGCGTGTGTCAAATCTGAAATTGTGGCAAGAGGCGCACTGTTTTCTTATTTTTTGCTTCCTTTAGTCAGGTTAGAGATGTGCCTTTGCTTTGATGACTTACCTCATGACTTGCCTTATTATTTGTGTGACATGACATAGCATACAAGGATTTTTCCATGTGTATGTGAATCAAAATTACTTCTAGAACTCAGCAAAGTTACAATTATTAAAAAATAAAAAAGGGGTCGAGGATTGGTTCAGTACTACTTAGCAATTAAGCAAAGTTCTGTCTTGACTCATTGAAATAGGAGGATGTTTTGCAAAGTGTGTGCAGGATTGGGTCCATAGATCTTTTGTATGCTAATGTTGTGCTCATAACTATGCAAATACTGTGGGGAATAGAGGGTCTTCATTACATGTTACAGAGATAGACAGCCAAGTGAGCTGTAAATTTCAGAGAGGCCATAGCACTGTTAATGCTACGTTCTACTCAAGGCCATTAGGCCTGAAGAAGGATAATTATCCTAGACAGTGTTGAATTAATGGTTACACTGTTTCTGGTTCTCAGGGATTGGACTGCAAACACTGCAGAATTACATGTTGTGAACCACAGAGAATGCATCGCTATGAATAATACCCACAGAACTTGCACATTTTGAGGTTGTCCTCTTTTCTCGCACAGCTATTTTTCTCCCTAATTCCATCATGGGCTTTTACAGGGGCCATCACACTCCACATTTGTTTAGTATTCTGTTTTTTGGACTTAATCATGTTTAGCTTCTCCCTACTGCCCTACCAGAAAATAGAGATTTCTCATGGGAAGTTCAGTTTTGAGTATGATCAAAGCAGAAATTATTTTTTTTGCAGAGTTTTAGCGGTTCTCTGGTTAGTTCAGTTTGCAACTGAAGTAGGAAATCAATTAAACGTTGTCATGGGTAAAACAGGCAAAATTAAAATGTACTGAGTTAACAGAGCTTCTGAAGGAGAAGGTCATTAAGTGTAATACCAAGAAAAGATTGGCAAAAAATATTTTGCTTTATTTTTTTTTCATGTAGCTAATTTCCTTTTTGCTTTAGAATGTTTTCAAATTATTTAGAATATTCTCTCAAAACATCAGTTTGGAAAATACCAAATTAAAGTAGGGGGTGAATATGTATCAAAATAGGTAATTTTATATTGATATAGAAATGTCAAACGTTTTCTATAAGTTCTGTGTCTCAGTTATCTCTGTGGTCTAAAATTTCCTAAAACTATGAAACCAGAAAAAAATTAGATAGTATTTGTAAATATGTGTATATCTCTGTCAAGTTTTTCAGTGAACTAATTAATTTTGGAGGCTGTATCACACACCTCATCGAACTGTTACAGCATCTTCATAATAAATTATGCCTTGCACAGTATTGCTTCTGTGCTGATTTTGGTCTCCTTGAAGAAACCTTGGATGTTTCCTTTTAAATTTTAGGAGCGTCTTCTTCTTTCTTTACTGCCTGCTCATATTGCCATGGAAATGAAAGCAGAGATCATTCAGAGGTTACAAGGTCCCAAGGCAGGCCAGATGGAAAATACGAACAACTTCCACAACTTGTATGTGAAACGACACACCAATGTAAGGTACTGTATTGTAATAAAATTTATTATGATGTTAAAAAGAAGAGAAAATACTGAGTAACTAAGAAAATTATTGTTGTAATTAAGTTGTTTTTCAACAACTTAATGCTCAGTATCCAGCATATTTTAATTTATTAGATGCTGACGGCTCTTTGTTCCAGAAGAACAGCAGAAGTGATAATGCAAAGGAGGTTTGTTTAGAAGATGGATGTTTAGTAAAAGCATAAACAGGCGTTCTTCATAACACCTTAATTATTCAGTTTAAAGTACCAAATCCTGACATTGTTTACCCTAGTTGAAATTGTGCTTTGTGGCTTACATTATTCTGAATTAGTAATTTTCCTAACTAGAGCAATTTGTCAGGTTATAAATAATCTAAATAGAAACTGCTGTATCATATACATACTTTACATAATGTCTAAAGATAAAATATTCTAGTGACAATCCTAATTACTTATTGATTATGAGTTTCTAGAAGTTAAAAAAAAAAGTGATAACTTCTCTGCTGGTTTTGAAGACACTAAAAAGCAACACACTGAGATAGGTGAAAAAAAATAACCATTTATTTCAAGAATTTCCTTGTCTTTATAAATTATTTTCCTTTTTCTTTTTTACTCTTTTTGACTGAGCGAAGTCAATGAATGACAGTCATAGAATCTACGTTTTTAAGCAAATTCTGCAGGATGTTGGAGGGAAGTTCCTTTTCAGTTGTAAGCAAAAATGTTTTTTCAGTTCTATTAATTGATCAGTTTTTCTTGGTGAGCAGAAATATGATTTGAATACCTTAACTGCTGACCTTTAATTTGATAGTCTGAGTTTGTGATGTAAATTACTGATAGTAAATCTTGACGACATAAAGTCTACAAAGATAAAAAGTTATTAAACAACTGTGATAACAAACCTGTTTATTATTTCCGTTATTATATTGTCAGTTAGCGAGTCAGAAATAATATCTATTTTTTGAATACATAATAACGCATATACATATAGAATGCCTGTAAATACCCATTAATTATAGATACACATAGAAGATAATACCTATTAAGATAAGTATAGGTACGTACCTCCTACAGATGTAATGTTTATAAAGGTAAATGCAGATGTGCCTATAAATAAGGGTATATTTATGGCTCCACGTGTAGCAGTGACCATTTTGATTACAGGCATGACAGTGCCAAGTCCTGAATGCCTACTTTCAGCTTTTGCTGCTCACTGAGAATTCATGTTCTGCAAAAGGAGACTATGATTAAGTTTGTTTGTTTCCATTGTAGCATCTTGTATGCTGATATTGTGGGATTCACTCGCCTAGCTAGTGACTGCTCTCCAGGGGAACTGGTGCACATGCTGAATGAGCTGTTTGGCAAGTTTGATCAGATTGCAAAGGTGAGTTTCTACTGGACTGCTACTGTTTTACAGTTTAATTCTTAATTCAATACTTAATTTAAATCCAAGTCATCTTTAAATATTTGTTCATCTTGAGTGCTCTTCTTTTTATGAGAAGAATCATTTCTTAGGCTTTTAAAGGCAGATTAGTTTTGAACCACGTGAATTAAAAATCTGGCCCTGGTCTTAGAGCAACAGTTTGTTTCTTCCTGTAAGACAATCTGTAAAAGCCAAGAAAGCTCTCTCTGATACAGCCAATATAAACAGATACTGGGACCCTAGAAAGCTTAATGGATGATGAACAATGCTTTAAATAGCATTTTGACCATTACAAAGATTAAAGAGCTCAAGATAGAAAAATGTTTGCATCAGTTTTCTCCGGAAAAGCATTTAAGAGACCGGATGACAAGAGAGACAATATTGATCAAAGTAATTTTAATTACTGACCATAGCCTCTAGATTACTCAAGAAAAGTTTCGAATATTACATCAAACTTGATTCTATGTTTGATTCTTGGGCTAAAACAGACAACATTTTTCTTTTTTATTAATTTGAAAACTAATGTCCTGCTTTGATTATTAAAGCAAAAACAAAACAAAACAAAAAAATTATATTGCCTTAAAGAGAGTATAAAAGATAGTAAGATTGTGTTTGCTAGTTTCAGAAAGTATATTCAAAGATGTAAATGTGGAAAAGTCGATATTTTGATTTTATGTTTCAGATAAAACAGTTTATTTGACTTAAGTATACGTATATAGTATATGGTACTTCACCTCAGTTCCTCAGTCTAATGTGTAATGTGTATTTTGCAGTGGACTTTCTTTCTGATTTAATCCATTAAAGATCGTAAGAGATGGAGGAATCACTGCTACAGAGCTCTCTGACAGTGCTTTGTTTTTAGCAAGCCAAATCATTCTCTACCAAAACAGGCTTAAGCCAGAGTAGTTTTGATGATATCACTTAGGTCAGTCTTTTTAGCAGTAACACTCAATTTATGTAATTCAAGTTGTAAGTGATCATCTGATTTTTCTTTTTCCTCCAGGAAAATGAATGTATGAGAATTAAAATCCTAGGTGACTGCTATTACTGTGTTTCTGGACTACCTATATCTCTTCAAAATCATGCCAAGAATTGTGTGAAGATGGGACTAGACATGTGTGAAGCCATTAAGTAAGTGCTGAGGATTTATTAGTTGAACAGTATTCAACAGTAAAAATTCTCTCTCCCTCTACCTGTAGCTGCTGGTTGAAACTTTTAGACCTGCTGTAGTTATCATGTTTCAGTACAAGGTCTGACATGACAGTCTTGATCTTGATAGTACTGAATTATGCCAGTCTATCCTGTCACTACAGTACAAAGATGATTAAGAAATTGGAGCATCTCTCATGAGAAGAGACTAAGACTGTTCAGCCTTCAGAAGTGAAGGCTCAGAGGAAAGTTATCAAAACATGTAAGGTCTTGAAGGGAAGATATATAAAGGAGATAGGTCAGGTTCTTTCAGTGGCGCCCAGTGTCAGAAAAAGAGGCAGTGGGCACAAACTGAAACACAAGAGCTTCCTTCTAAACCTCTGGAAACACTTATTTAATTTGCAGGTAGCTGAGCACTGCTACAGTTTGCCCAGAGAGGTCATGGATTCTCATTCATGGAAGAAACAATTGAAACCCAGTTGGTGCAGCCCCAAGCAACCTGCTCTAATTTGGTTTGTTTTGAGCAGGGTTTGAACTAGACAGTCTCCAGAGGTTCTTTCTGACTTCAACTAGTCTGATGATATGAGGAACATACCTTCCATTTTGTAATATGAGCAGTAAGATGCGCATTTCTTACCAGACTTGAGGTTTAGGTTAGTTTTGTCTTTTCTGTAGTTATTTTTTTAAAGACTTTCTGTATATTTTTCTCAGTAAATGCATAAAAGCGTCGTTAGAATTCTGCCCAACAGTAGTCTGGATTTGTGGGCTCCTATATTTGTCCCTTCTTTTCCATAATCATTGTACTTGTTCTGTCTTGGAACAAAGTATGTGAGAATCATAATGTGATTTCTTTTGAAATAGCAGTTGCAACTTATTTCAAGTAACTACAGGAGGCTTGATGTGATTGCAATAGAGGAAAAGTGGTTATAGCTGTTGGGTCACAACTGTAAGTCACCTGAGGATGCAGCTTCAGATGTATTTGAGGAATACTCTAGCTTACTACTGAGGAATGGATTGAGAACAGATTATAGGTAGTTCTGAAGATGATGGGACTTCAGAGACATGATGCAAAAGTACGGCTTTACTCTGCCTTACTACTTTTGGCTGGTACCTCAACTCAGTGCAGCACAGATCAGTCTTGTGATTCAGTCCAATGGAATTACTGTATGAGTTTGTTGATTAATCAAAAATGTGTTGGTTTTTTTCCTCTTTTAGTTTTTCACTGAAGAGTTTGTTTTAGGGATTTTTTATGAAAATAGCCTCAGTAAAGGAAATAAATCAGGTTGCCGCATTTTCTAAAATTATTTTTCTTCATCCAGTTATGGTTGTACCTTA
Source organism: Callipepla californica brunnescens (assembly GCA_023055505.1). Classification (NCBI taxonomy): domain Eukaryota; kingdom Metazoa; phylum Chordata; class Aves; order Galliformes; family Odontophoridae; genus Callipepla; species Callipepla californica. The sequence continues at coordinate 64,465,271 of JALIRH010000002.1, forward strand.
CACTGTGTCCTAAGAAATGTATTTTTATGGCACATTCAGTACTTCTACTTGGCTAGCATTAAAACTGCAGATTGGATTGTTCCCTCGGTTGCTATCACTGGAAGCTTTCTCTTTTTTTTTTATTTTTTTTTATTTTTTAGATACAAAAAGGAGCATTATTATAATTAAATCCTTCTCTAGTATATTAGGAATTGAAGTTGGCATCCCTTCATTGGAGCAGTAGTTAAAAGAGGGTCTGTCCCTAAATTCTGACACCATAGTTGTTGGTTTGGCATTTTACCATGTCTTTTTCCCAGAATTCCAGTGAAAATGAGGGCTTTTTGGTTTGCATTTCAAAAGATCCAGGTGCTGTGTGATAGATGTGTGCTAAAAGCATTCACTTGGAGGTCCTGTGCCTTTTTTACTTCTGAAGAAAAAAATGTGGAAGGTTAGAGGCAAATAGAAAAACAATATAAAGCCATAAGCTGCCCTTCCCAAAGAGCTAGAAATATAATTTTGCACATCACAAAACAATACTTTACTTGAACTTTGGGAAGAATCTTTTGGTACATTACACTTCAGAATTTCACTTTTGATTTTTTGTAAACGATGTTCTGCTCAAGTTGCTATCAGACATGGTCATAGCTAGCAGTAGGTGATCAGGTCCTCCTTGTAAAGACAGGTATATAGTCTAGAACGTTATATTTCAGTTGTGTAGCACATTCTGATCTAACTTAATTGCTGTAGTCAGAACTCATGATTGTTGTCAACCTGATGTCTGGATTGTCTCAGCCTATTTGCGTCAATGCAAGATTTGCAGAGTCACTATCCTATGTTTTGAGATGCTTTCAAAGTACTCTTTAACTCTTAATGCAATACATGATGTTATGATGTGGAATGCCAGTACCAAAAATCATAAAACCATGACATGTGTCAAGTGTCACAGACACTTCTGTGGCCTCTACAACTAAAAGTTGTAGTAATAGTAGTGTTCTTGCTGTTGGAAGTGTGTAATATGATATATTTTGGACTAACTTATCTAAGTCATCACCACTGTGTTCAGTAACCATGTCTCTTAGTGCCACATCTACGTGGTTCTTTAGCACTTCCAGGGATGGTGACTCCACCACCTCCATGGGCAGTCTGTTCTAATATCTCACCACTCTTTTTTGAGAATAATTTTTTTCCTAATATCAAACCTGAATGTTCCTGTTATTTTCATTTTCCAGCAAAAGAGCACTTGTGTGATTAGAAGTATCATTTACCCTATCAAATTAAGGTGGTTAAGTTCTTCATTCCCTTTCAATAAAGAGGAAAAAGAGGCTAATTTAATTCTGTAATTCCAGAGGCATATAGCTGATGGGTATCATCACTGAGAATGAAGATGTTGCCAGAACTATAAATCTAACCCATATGCAGAAACTATTTGGATTTCTTATTCTGTAGCTGTTGCTTCCACCAACGCACAGAATTCTACGAAGATAAATGTGTGTACATGTTCCTTATTACTGACTACAATTTGGTCAGCACAAGCTGGGGCTTAAATTCATAAATTCAATTAAGTTAGAGTGATATGATCTTGGAATGGATCTTCCATTTCTTGGAACTGCATACGAATTAGTTTGATCACTAAATATGTACTTAGATACCCATATGACAAATAAAAATGTTCTGGTTGTTTGACTTTAGTCACCCACCTGTGACTCAGATGTACCTCTTCTGGAAAGATTAATACCTATCTTATGTGTAGGGTTCTTCTGTGATTTGGGATGAACAGATACCTCAGCTCTGTCTGATGCCACTGGAAAGTTCAGAGCTTTACTTGTGGTATTCTTGGTGAGGGTAGCCTCTCACCCTCTGCATAGCAAGCTATTGGGTAGGGCACTCAACAAGCATGTGCAAGACTGTTGAGCCTATATTCTCCATAGCCTGAAGGACGCTCAGCCCATATCCCTAAAAACTCTATGAGCTTGTATAGAAACCTGAGGTACTGCATTTTTCATCCTCTCACAGAGAACCATTTGCAAGAAGGTATACAAGTCCATTGGGACCTGATAGAAGACAGATAATCTGTCTCTATCCTAGGTACTAGGATCTTCAGGTAGAAGCTAGCGTAACAGTAATTCCAGCTCTCTGAAATATTAATTAGACTGTTGCCGCATTAAAAACCAAACTAAAGATTGCCTTTAGGAAAACACTTCTTAGGTCCTACTGTGAGACTGAACTTGTCCACTACATAGTTCAGTCCTACTAAATAATTTCAAATGGATATAAAAGAAAGAGCTTGAGATTTGGGAGTGAATGTTTGGTACAAACATTTCTAAATGCAGATAATAGAAAAGGTAAAATATAAAAATTTATCCTATCACAGAAAAGATGGAGCCAGTGCTAGAATGGTATCACCTTTGTTCCTGTTAATTTGTCTGTCAAATTAAAAGAAAGCAAAGGCTTCATTAAGTACATTAACACAAGTTTTCTTTTCAACTGCAGGAAAGTGAGAGATGCAACTGGAGTTGATATTAATATGCGCGTAGGAGTGCACTCTGGAAACGTACTTTGTGGAGTTATTGGGCTACAGAAGTGGCAGTACGATGTGTGGTCACATGATGTCACTCTGGCAAATCACATGGAAGCTGGGGGAGTCCCAGGGTAAGAAGCTTCTCTGTTAGCCTTTGTACAACTTACTTTTTGTTCTGTGGAGACATAATGTGGGTACCGCTTCCTTGGTCATCAAACCTCATAAAGAAGCCTTGAATAATTATCTTAGTGTTGTCTTTGAAGAAATGGATACACAGCATTTCCTGTGATTTTTGTGGGTGGAAAACTTTAGATTTATGTCTATTAGCACTTCTGAAAATGAGATTACAGAGTTTGTAAGTGAAGTAAGCAATGCATCAAAAGTATTTCAAAAAGCTAGTAAAAAAGAGGTTGGTCAGGTTCCAGTTATACTCTTGATCAGTGTTTGTGATTCTGTCATTCTTTTAAAATATAATTTCAGCCGTGTTCACATCACTTCAGTCACCTTGGCACATTTGAATGGAGCTTACAAAGTGGAAGATGGGGATGGAGATGTGAGGGACCCATATCTGAAAGAGCATAATGTTAAGACTTACTTTGTAATCAATCCTAAGGTTAGTAGTACTTCTATTTTGTGGCCAGTCCTAGTTATTTTTGAGCAGGACCACTAATCTGTTTATTGAATAATTTACTACCTTATTATATTGATCAGAGCTATTGCTGATTTCTTCAAATGCATGTTTGCATTGCAAATCTTTCCCGCTCTTCAGAAATAAGTCTCTGATATTTCCCAGCAGTATCATTATGAATTGCGGGTTCTTAGCTTCTCTCCATCTTTAAGTTCCTAAGTGTGCAGATAAGTGGTAGCAGATGATGCATCAGTGCTTCCGAAGGTAATCGACACCAAGCGTGATATCACTTTTTTATTCTCTGTCAACTAGGGAGAGAAACGAAGTCCTCAACACCACATTAGACCTCGACATACTCTTGATGGAGCCAAAATGAGAGCTTCTGTCCGCATGACCCGGTACCTGGAATCTTGGGGAGCAGCCAAGCCATTTGCACACTTGCACCACAGGGACAGCATGACCACTGAAAACGGCAAGATTAGCACAACAGTAGGGGCCTACTTATGTCATTTCATACAATTTAGCAGTATTTGAAAGGAAAAAGGTGCTGACTGCTAAATACCTGTTATTTCTGATAGAGGGAAGGTACATTCATTTGTACTGGACAAAAGCCCAAGGAAGCTTCTAGGAGCTTTTCCATTAGATTATGAGTTTTGGATTAGACTCTGAAGAGCCATATCTTGCTATTAGTTCATCTCTGAATCTTACGAACTCAAGTATACTAACCAAAATGCAAGATCTTGCCCTCTATGCTTGTGCCACAGTCACAGCATGTAGAATGGCTGCTGTTCACTGTATGGAAACAGATTTTGAACGTGAAGCCAGACTGAGATAACTTTAGGAAGGGGTACTTTGTTCATACAGAGATTCCTGAGATTTAGTGATTATTTAGCAATGTATTGCATTTGGAATATGGCCAAACCTGGAGCAAACGCTGTGAAGTTAGAATATTGCTCTGGTACCTGGAGTGTACCCTTTAAGAGACAAATCTCTGGGAAGCTCCATGCTCTTCATCAACCTGTTCAGGGTCCACTAACCAGATTGTAAACTGCAGCTAACAGCCTGAGTTTCACAATGCTATTTTATGTCACATCTCTGACCCTGAACAGAAAAAAATTCTTTTTGTCGTCACTATCTTACTGCTGTAAGACACAGTCAGTTTGTACCTTGCATATTGCATTATATTCTACTCCTAAAAAGTGCAAATTTAGAGATAAATTCGAAGTGTTCCCAACATTGGCATTCACTTCTGTTTCCATTATACATGAGAACACAAGACTGAGCCACCTAACCGATCTTGTTCAATAAATGCAATGCATTAGAATGTGGACTGTGACATGCTCATTACAGAAAGTACCCAACTGTCACTATTAATCTCAAAATGTGTGGTTGTGATGGCTGGTATTCCTTATCAATAACAATAATGTCCATGGCTTGTACTTGGCCACTCAGGTCCATTTTTTCAAAAACAGTATTATTTTTTTGCTGAAGCTGGCAGTAGTTTGGACTATATTACAACAGTAATATGTAACAGTTACTATGAAGCAGTAACTTTCTAGTAAAGAAAAACACTTCTGGATTCAGGTGGTTGTATTAGTAATTTATTGATTATTATGATGGATCACTTTGTCTCTTGATCATTCCATCTTCACCATTAGCTGGAATTTTCTTCTATGAGTTTTAATCTAACGTTAAAAGTATTTGTATTGGAAAATTTTATCCTTACTTGACCCTGTTTTCAAAGCTAATTTTAAAGTTTATTCACATTAATTTAATTGTCAATGTGTATTATAGTTAAGAGGTATTTTCTTTTGTCTTTCATTAGGATGTTCCCATGGGACAGTATCATTTTCAACGTTGCAGAGAGAGGTAAATTGATGTAAAAAAAAGTTTCTTATTCACATAAATTCCACATTTATTTATTTATTTATTTATAACCCAGTGTTTATGTTTGGACAGTATCTATGGAGAATGTAAGTCAGCCTGGTAGTAAGGAGTACATTCCAAAATGCACAAACAGGTACTAACATTGCAATGCTTGTTGATAGGATGTTATTGGAAGCAGTTTCTAGAAACGATTATTTGTGTTCTGTCCACCCTGAGGTATATAGCTAAAATTTTACATATGCTAGTTGGTCATTCCCAAAGGATGGAGCTGATAAGTCCTCTGAAAATCAGTACTGTATTAGAGTATGAAAATGCGAGTTTTGAAGTCTGATTGTAGACTTCTGTTTGTGGCAGTCAGTCTTTCCCACTTACATGGTATACTTATGTTGATAGGGGTATGCTAAGAGCACTAAGTGTAATTAGATAATGTCTCCTCCTGTGTGGTTATTCCTTATAAGCAGAATGGTCCATATGTGAAAAATCAGCTGTGAACACTTATTTACCCAATGTCTGCATCATTTAATAGGCATGAAATCAGTTGGATTGTTCAAAGTTACTGAAAATACATGAATATTGGTTTCTCAGTGGAATTCTGTGAATCCTGCAACAAGTTATCATTTATTGGGAAATAACCCAAAAAACTTGCTACAGAAGTTCTGTTCTGCATTTAAAAGTTTTCAGTTTGTAGGTTAAGGAAGTTCTGGGAGCTGGAAGTCAAATTTCAGATCTCAATGGTTACTTCTTAGAAAACTCTGTTATTAACGTTGAATTTTAAGTTTTCAAGTCACAGAGATATAATCTAGCAATTTTTGAAATTGTGTGGCTGTAAGGAGAACACAGCTGCTGAAAGAACTGATTATGTTTGTAGTAAGATGTTATCAAAGGCAATCCCTCTGCTGGGTTCATATTAAATACAGTGGAAGTAAAAGACACTTCTTTTTCATTGCAGTTGTGTTCTGAGTTACAAAAAGAGGAATAAGGCACGTGTTTAAAACACATTTCAATCTTGGTGGTCATACTTAGTGAAAATAAAATATTTCCAAGACAAGAAGAGTAAGCAGGCTTTCTGTAGAGAATGTTTGTTATACTCTCGCACATTATTGGTCTTCATACAGTTCTGTCAAGAATATTTAAAAATAAATATTTTCTGAATTGGAGCATTTTCTGTTGTTTTCCTTGAATTCATGCCACTAAGGAGGATTTTCTATCCACTTGAATCTCCTATTTTTAATCAAAGAAGTTTTGTATTGTTTAAGTGCTCCCTAATCTTTATTTATTTTTGATGGAGGGAGAGGTGGAGCTGACTGTTTTTGTCAAGAGCTTAGGAAGCTCAGTGTGCCTGAAGCCCATAGAAGCCATTGCAAAATTAATGTTGACCAGATATTATGTAAATGCTTATATTTAATGTTTGTTGAGAATATAATGATTTTAATTTCTCACATTTTTCATTTCAGAACAAAATCTCAGAAAAGAAGATTTGAAGAGGAATTGAATGAGAGGATGATTCAGGCCATTGATGGAATTAATGCTCAAAAGTACGTTTCTATCCTCTGTCATCTCCCTTCGTTTAGCTTTGACATAAATCTGTAATAGTGGGTAGTGTGTACTATTTCTCCCTCCCATGTCACAGGGTGGTCTGAAAGAGTAAAGGTAGCACTGCTACCAGTGTAGAAAGCTCTGCACATTGTTAAGATGGAGGTACCGTTTAATACTTCATGGGATATGACATTGCCTGTGAACCATGGTGTGACAGAGGTTTTGCTTTGCCTTGATTTTCATGACAGAGGTATTTTTGGCTCTTTAAGTCTACTGAATTATGTCATCAGAGAGCAGAGAAATATGACACAAAAATAATCAGCTCAAGAATCAGAATGATGTGAGAGTTAATACTTCACAGTTCTTACAGAAACATCTCAGAATTACAAGCTTTCCCTAGTCTTGTAGCTTAGTGTCTCTTCCTTTCCATATCTTGGTTAAATTCTTAGACTAGGCTATGCTTGATGGCATACTGAAACGGCTGGGAGAGGCAACCTGGTATGTATTGCTCCAGTATCCTAGAAAGTACTGGAGGTGGTATTGATGTTCTCTGTTTGCTGGTGAATAGATAAGACTGAGAGAAAAATCAATACCAGTCCAAAAGAAGTGTTCACATTTCTTTTTATTTATCTGATGAGAATTTGCTAGAGAATTACTCTAGAAAAATGTGGGTAAATGATAGTGATGAATTACATGTTCTTCTCTGTATTTCTATTACTCAGAATCTTTATTAGCTAAGTAGTACCCCTGTTCATTAAATGTTTGTATGTCACATTGTTTTTTTGATTGTTTTTTTTTTTGCTTGTTTTGTTGTTGTTTGTTTGTTTGTTTGTTTTACATCTGATAGTCCTGTTATAAGATACTTGGTTTTAGGAAAATATATTTTAGTCATCGCTTATAGGTCATACAAAAATACAGAAAAAGAGGTGTCATCGGATTGACAAAGACTTCTGATTTCTGATTATACCAGACTTGCCTAAAACAGCTATGCAAATTGTTAGCTTTCATGTTTCTTTTGATAAACTTCCTCAGCTAAGTGAGCTCTAAAAATGATGGCTTGATATCATAGAATCATATTAGACTAATAGAATGGCCTGGGTTGAAAAGGACCTTAAAAATCATTTAGCTTCAGCACTAGACCAGGCTGCCCAGAGCCACATCTAGCCTTGCCTTGTATGCCTCCAGGCATCATCCCTCCTGATGGACCTATATACATTCACAGGGAAATCTTGGACTTGTTCCACTATTACAGTGGGATGGAATCTATTCCTATCGCCGACACCTAGAAGTTCAGGGTCCTGTCAGACATGGGGAACCTGATCACCAAAGCACTTATTGAGCACCTCGGCTTTTTCCACATCTGAGGAAGCTGTTGTCTTGGTTTCAGCTGAGGCTGGTGATGTTTTTTTCCTCCATATTGTCTGATATGATGCCGTGTTTTGCCTTTGGGAGAAAAACAATTTTGCTAATACACTGATGGTTTAGTCATTGCAGAGCAGTGCTGTATGGAGTCAAGGACATGTCATCTTTTACTGTCCTGCTAATGAGGGGGGCTGAGGGGCGGAAGGAGCAGGGAGGGGACAGTACCAGGGCAGCTGACTAAAATGGCCAAAAGGATATTTTGTATGGTATCACATGAAAAAAATAAGCAGACAGAAAACTGAAGAGAGTTGGCCAGGAGGACAGCTGGTGCTCGAAGAGTGGCAGGGCATCACTTGGCAGGTGGTAAGCAATTGTGTTGTGCATCACTTGTTTTGTAAATATATGTTATGTTATGTTATAATCATTGCTGTTATCTTCTTTTCCTCTTCCTTTTCTGTCTGTAAATAGTTTTTGTCTCAACCCACAAGTTCTAATTTGTTGGGTTGTTTTTGTTTTTCATTATACTCTTTCCCATCCCACTGGGAGGGGGGAGTGAGTGAATGACTGCATGGTGTTTAGCTGCTTGCCAGGTTAATCCACAATTGTACGTATGCATTAAGAGAAATTATGATTATTCCCTGGGAAACCTGCTCTGAATGGTCCTGCTTGAGCAGGGGGGCTGCACAGGATGACCTCCAGGGATCGTTTAACTTAGAAGAATCTGTGTCTTACCAAAAGCTCAGAAAAACTATGGCTTATTTGGTGAATAAATTCAGAGAAATTTAGGAATATAAGAGAGAAAACAAAACTTGCTGCCTTCATTTTGTGAGTTATACAGGGAACTACAGACAGGTAGAAAACAATTTTACATGTTACACAGACAGCATGGCTGCTTCTGCCTTCCAAAACTAGATTCTCTACCTCGCTCTTTGATGAATATATCTCTTAGGATAGATTATTTGATTGGTTATCTGAGAACAAATATTGAAAAGTGTTAATTCTCCAAACAGCAAGTTAATTCAATAATATCCTAACTATGCGAGTGTTAATCACTCAGAAAACAAAAAAAGTAGATTAAAACATCATATATTTTGGATCGAAAACTAATCGCTTTTTTTTTTTTTTTTTTTTTTTTTTTTTTTCAATAATTTCACCTCATTTGTGCTTGTGCAATGTTTTCTTGGGACTCAACCACTGCCTGCTCTCCTGCTGTTTCATGCAGCACAGCTATCTTTGCACAAGGCTGCCAAGCACCACGTGCACACATCAGGGGTGGCTCAGGGCTTCTGAGTTCAATTCCATCTTCTGGAATGCAGATGAAGCGATGGTCTCTAAGAAGCAGGATCTTGGCCTTTTAGGATAATTGAGAGCAGTAGATTTAGTTGGCATCACTCCTTGCAAGGCCGTGTGGGGAAGGTTAGAATCTTCTTAATTTGTTATTATTCTAGATAAAGGAAAAATATGGATTTAAAAGAAGGGTGAAGGAACACAAAGTTTTTCTCTTTCAGCCATGTGCCGTAGCTATTAGTTGCCCATCCTGCACAGGAGGGTTTGGTTAGACCTGGCTATGCTACCTTGGTGATCAGAGGATTCTGTAGGGCATGGATGGGAATCCAAACATATACTAACAGGGAGAGATAAATTATTTTGCTGTTTGATTAGTAGGTGACTAGAGATGCATTCTTTTTTCTTTTTTTGGCTGCCAGACTAGGGCTTTAAAACCATGCACCCTTGTGGTTATAAGTCTGTTTGTGTTGCTCCTCGAACTGCAAAAGAATTCAAATACAAATGTGTTAGCTTCCCAGGTGGCTTATCCCCACATATCTGCTGATACTTTGGGACCTTCTAGGCTCATCAGGGAGTTGGACAGTAGGCAGGATTTTGCAGCCCTTGTCACTCTGCCAAAAAATCCTTACCTTTATGCATCCTCTCCTAAATTTATTCTCCATTTCTGCTTGTCTATACTGCACTCTGTCCCCCATTGCAGACCTCTCAGTAGTGCCTGCTGTATCTTTCTATTGGCTTTCCTATTTTCCCTGTCTTCAGGATGATGCCTTGCCTACTTACCTGCTTTTAATCCCACAAAACCTTTTGTCTAAATCTTGCTCACCTTTTTGGGGTAGATGTCATTTTTCTTCTTTCTTCTGTTTCTGGAGATTCTGCTATAGAAACAAAGTTTGTCAGTATGGATATATAGGTCTGTTGCTTTTATTTTTAGTGCCTGCTATAAAGATAGCTGAGAGCACTGGCGATATGCAATTTGGACATGCAGTCCCTTAGTCCCTTAAAAATGGTGTATTTGAAGTCTGTCTGGAAGATTGATGTGAAAGGGTAGAACACGTTTGCTTAAAGTGAAAGATTCTGAAAACTATTTTTTTTAACTGAAGTGAGAAATCACTGTCAAGTGTTTTTGTGAAGGTGTGATTTTTCTAAAGGCAGGCGTAGTCAACTATTGAACTTTTTTCACAAAAAACAGCACAAGAGAGAGCGATGACCTCAAGGCTGCCTTCTACCTGAAAAAAATTGAAGCTGCAGGGCAAATAATGCAGAATTACTAAAGCTTCCTAGAAATTCCTATAACTACTTTAAAAGGGGTACAGTCAGTGCAATTTTACTGAGCTCTTGAAAGTGTAAGCTAGTTGTGGGGAGTACGAGGCAGCATTTGCTCTGCATGCCATTAGTGACTTCATGTGTGTTCAAATTTATATAGACCAGATCAGGCATTTGGGAGCAGCTCATGCTGGTCATGGTTCAAAGACTAACACTGCTGCAAGACAAAAACAGTTCATCTTTCTTTAATAATGTTTTTTGCATTTGCTTTTAGAATAGGAGTGTAATCTGCCTGCTTTTCTTACATATGATAACAATGTATTATGAAAGAATACTTTTAAAAGGTAACTTGTGAAGATTGGACCAGATGGCCTTCCAACCTAAAACTGTTCAGTAGAAGTCATATCAGTGATCTGTGAAAGGTTTGTTTTTGTCTCTGTGCACCATTCTCTTCTGTGCACTGCAGTATTACAGTATTTTGGACATCAGTGGAATGTCAGTGTGAAAATTGTATCATGTAAATCTCTCCCTTGATTGTCCTTAGCAATGATCCATAGCAAGATAGCTTTTCTGAACTTTTACTTAATGTAAAATGTGTACATTAGCAGTGGAAATCAAAATGGAGACTGGATTTGTTATTATCCTCTTCTATTTTTAGTGTGATCCATCGTATATATACCAGAGTACAATAACTTTCTTCTAAGTTATATTCTTATTTTACTGCATTTCAATAGTACAGAAAGATGGGACTACTTTATTCTTGTATCATTTATAATGTTGTTTTCTTCTTTTCTAGGCAGTGGCTTAAATCTGAAGACATTCAAAGAATATCACTTCTTTTCTATAATAAGACTCTGGAAAAAGAAGTAAGTTATTTTCACTGCAAAATCACGATTGATTCCTTCTCTGCCTTATCCTAAGTGAGGCCTCTTGCCTTTATAACACAGTGCCATAGCCACGGCACGTCCCCATCAGTGAGAAGTGCTTAAACCTTTTTTGCCTCATTTGTAGTAGAAATGTTTTGAGTATGATGTCCAATACTGCTTCTCTGTTTGCAGGGCAATTTTTATAGTGTTCTGCAATTCACTAGAGTTTCTTGAAGTTTTCAAAGTCTTGCGGAAATGAGAGGAGGTTTGATAATCTAGATTTGGTGATACTTATACGAGATAAAATGCACTAAATGCATTACTCCTATGAGTAATGTACTGATAAAACATATTTGAGACATGCGGGCAGATAAAGTAAATGATATTCTTTGCAATCCTTTCAGTGATGATCAAAATGAAAGCTTCCCCCATTTTAGGTGACTGCTGTGACCACTAGCCCAGGAAGTCAGGTGTTTTCTTTTTGTTGTTTTATGGCCTTGTGGTCCTTGAGTGTTTCAACATACTGACAGAGTTTCAGCAATATGACTGGAGAGCTGCCTTTCCCCTCCTTGAGGGCTGCTGATTGCTGAGAAGTTATGGTGTCTTTCAGCAAAGTGGGAGGTAGATCAGACCACAGTTGGCTTTATGGGTAAACCCGATAAAGATGTGGTAGGGGAAGCATTTCCACACTGTTCATACTTTGTAACAGAGGTAGAAGCATCCTCTGAGTCTCACGTGATACTCAAAGATGTAATTAATCATTTTTACATGTACCTTCAGTTCAAAGGATCTGAAATAATTTTCACATCCTCTCACAACTCAGCAAAATAGAGTTCTTCAGGCAGGCTGCCAAAGGCGTGTTGTATGACCTTGGCAATGCATTACGGTGATAAAAATTTCAAGGCTTGTTAAGGCTGTGTAGAGGTAGCATGAGAGAGAAGAAGCAACACCTGGTGTGGTCTCACCCACAGTGTTTAGAGGGTGCACTGAGTGGGAGCACATACAGATTTCAGTGTGGATGGTACTAACTGATTAGTTCTGAAATAGAACTTGAGAGCAAACCATTATACGTGCTGTTTGGACAATGAGGGAATCAGAACTTGGGGGAAAATCAGGAAGCTGAGTAATTTGGCTGTGTGGATGCTCCCTGTAAGAGCCTGATCTCTTTTAGACTGTTGAATGTTACGGCATGACGAAGAACTAATTGTACTTTTCAGGTCTGGCTTTTTAAGGTTTTTGTTCTCTGTCTTTTAATGACTCACTAGTCCAATCTTGACTTTAAAGAACTCAATAGGAAGCCAAATTTTGATTTAAGCAGGAACTTCTCACACCCTGCAGGGCCTGAAAGTACTGCAAGGTAATAAAGCAAAATAATTATTTAACCTAAGGCGTGAGTTGCCTGACTTTGTTGTGAAATGTCTGGAGAAGTGTAAAACATTGAAAAGAGTTTACAAGTTTGCTGGAATTTTTTGAGATTTTGGTAGCAACTCAAAGTCCAAAATTGTTGGACAAGACCAGTGAGATATAACAAACATTCAACAGATGGAACAATAAAACTTTCTGCAAGTATACCCATCAAGCGTAGTGATACTGGTGCCTCGGAACTCAGTTAGGTATGTGACAACAATAGCTTTCAATCTGTCACACAATTAAAAAGCATGCTGTTGGGATGCTAAACTTTGTTTTTGCACGTTCATATGAAGTTAAATGCACCAGTTTCAAGGGCAGAAATTGGCACTAAGCACAAAGAACCACCACTGGAAAGCACTGCTCCTCCACTTTTTATTTCATGATATCTGCATGTTGAGAACATAAAAATGCAGAAATAATTTTTGATACTTTTTTAAAAATGAATCAGATCTTGGAAATCTTTACCCTTTTAATAAACTTTGATAGACTAAATAACTTCAGTAGACCTGGTACTGATGTCGTTTCCTTTTGAGTACTTAATTGATTTCAATCTAGACATATCAATCTCAAATAACAGAAAATTTTTTCTGATAAATATTTCATTACTTAATTCTTGTGTTTCTAGACAGACTAATTAGAGATTTGTAAATAGTATTTCTTTTATTAATGACAATACAGATGTAACCAACTGTCTCAATATCAAGTTTTTATTATCATTGGATAGATAAGGCACTTTAACACAGACATTCATTGAAGTAATAATGTGGAGTCACTAAATATGAGTACGATAGCTAGCTCTGCTATTGTAAAAAGAATTTTTATACAAATCATTAGGAGTTTACACTTACTTGATTCATGTACTCAGGAGTTTCACGTATAAATGACATTAACAGCTCCTTATAACTGTTGCAGCCCATTCAGTACTTACAAGTAACTCAAAAAACACTTCGGGGAATTAATGACTGAGAAAGATTGTATAAGCATGGTCAGATATTTTTAGCAATAGAAATAATACCACTTTTTTAAATGAAATTTTTTATGATGATTTTGGGATAGTCCAGTTCTGAGGTGGAGCAAGACCAAACCATTTCTCATGGCTATCTACTCTGCCCTTTGAAAAGTGGAAGGCTTCACTACTATGCTCGATAATCTCTGTCCTTATGTAGGTGGCTGTGGTAGTCTATGAACAACAGAAATTTTACCATTGCTGAAATCAGCCTGTGCATATCTGCATCTTAAAACTGGAATTTCAGTTGGGTGATGTTTTATCTGCTTTGAAAATCGTGTTCGTGATATTTGCTCTTTCTTTTTCCAGTACAGAGCAACTACTCTGCCTGCATTTAAGTATTATGTGACTTGTGCCTGTCTCATATTCTTCTGCATTTTTGTTGTGCAGATTCTGGTATTGCCAAAGTAAGTGGTATTTTAACATGTATTCATTCCTATGTTTATTTGCGTATTAATGTAAGAAATATATTAGTTAAAGTATTTTTGAATTGTCAGACTACAGAGATCAATTAATGGAAGAAAAGTTGGACAAAGGATAAGAATTTTAGCCAATTTTCAATGTTATTCTTGTTTCTAATTTAAGTGGTGCTATTGCTTGGTGCTCAAATACAAGTATCAATTCTTCATTGATTTTAGTATTTGTATTTAAAAATGTGTGATAATGAGATAAATTAAATCCGTATGTGCCGAGAAATACGAACTATGTATTTATGAGACTACAGTTGCATGTAAAATAAGTCTGAGTGTTGCCTTAAAAGGGATAAAGTGTTTTGTGGAAATGAGACTGTGATTAATTAGTTGTATCTAACACATCGGTGTGATAATAGTGCTCTATTCTACATACAATCAGCATTACTATTTGAAGAATATCACTTTTTAAAATTAATTTAAAAATACAATCACTTGATGAAATAATTATTGCCATCAGAATTTATTTATAGGAGATGAGAGGAATAATTGCGAGCTAATTTATATTTATATACCAAAATCAGCTATTCTTTCTGCCTCTGCATGTTCTAGAAAGTCCAAGAGAATTGGAAAGCAGTTCCAATAAATGATATTTTACGAGACTTCTTAAAATGGAATTTTGCTGTTGTTTACATAATGGACACTTGATGTTAGTTTCATAGCAGTTGTCTCCAAAGCCAATGCTGCATATTCTCTGTGATTCAGTATTCAGTCTTTTTTTTCTCCTGCACAGTGCTTCTGGGAGTAGTTTTTACAACATCAGATGAGTGACTGGTCTCGTGCTGTAGTACTTGCATTTTAATTCAAAGCCAGAAGGAACTTTTATACTGCAGAGTTGTTTTATTATGTGTGTCAAGTTTTATAGGCTTCTCTTCAGATGTTACAGGATTTTCTTTGCAAAAGGTTTCCTGTTACCTTCTTATGTACAGAAACAGGCTACAAAGGGTTAGTCTTAGAAGAGTTCAGCAGTATCCTGTCTATTGTTTTCATATGGAATTTAGGTATCATACCAAAAACAAAACATGAATCTATTTAGTCTTTTCCAATATTTTCACTTACAAATCTGTTTTTATGTTTTGATTACAGTGACGAAAATTAATTTAGCTTTATTACTTACCATATATGCAATAAGATATTAATTTTATTATATGGTTATTAAGTCTATCGAACCAAATGTGTAGCTCATTAAAATATATCAGATACTTGAAATCAGTAAACACTTGGGAAATATATTCAGCTAGGGAAAGTTCTCTCTAACTTATAAAAGCATATGCTGTCTTTCTACTATTAGAACAAAAGATACAATAGTTTATCCTTTTCATTTCCAATATGTAAACTATTCACAGTCCTTTGATAGGGCTGCTTGTTAAGTTGGAAAGGCAAGAGTATAAAATCACAGAATGCCTGAGGTTGGAAGGGGCCTCTGGAGATCATCTGATCCAACTGCCTTGCTCAAGCAGGTTAAAAAACAGATATTACCAAATGAGTGATGTTCAGCTTCAAAGGCTCTGAATTAATTTAAAATAAGCGTTAATAACAATAGGAGAAAATGCTGGACAGTTAGCTCTTCTTGTCAGTTCGGTGTTCTGCACTGGAAGAAAGGTTCAAATTCCAGTTAAACAGACTCATGTTCTACAAATGTTATTTCCTCTCAGGAAAAACAAGCATGCACACATGAGGAAAATAGCATAGATTATTGTTAAAGTTCTATCTAGTATTTTTCTTCTAAAAATTTTTAAATGGTGATTCAGTGAAAACTGAGAGAAGAACTTTGTCACTGGGTTTTATGGATTCATTATCAATCTGGTTTTACAGCCGTTTATTATTATTGATTTCTGTGCATGTACACCACCTGCTGCTTTAAAGTAGATTTGGAAAAACTTGATAGTGAGTAACATCCAGCATGTTGCAAGGATATAAGCAATGTCTCCAAGATCATGAGACATTTATTGCAAAGCTGGAGTCATTCATTAATGTTTCATTTTTCCTGTGGTCTAGAAACCAGTGCAATTTTTTCACAATAAACTTAAAATGAATTAGCAAATACAAATTAGAGCAGTATCTTAAACTTGAATTTGTCATGGTGTCTTTACTCTTCCATTACAATGCAGAAGATCATTTCCTCAGAACCAACCTTCAGCAGCTTTTTGCCTTCTTGACTTACCAGGTGACAGAAATACCTCTAGTAATTCACAAGAATCCTGCCCTCTCTTATTAGTGGAACTGTGAATTAACATGATCTTGATAGTGTTGCTGTTTTGAAAATTCTTGCTAAATTGATGAAAATATGTTTCTGTTGACCAAGAGGTACTTATTGTGCTATTCAATTAAGGAATTTGACTGGGGTGAGATTTAAGACTCCTTCCAAGTTGTCTCTCTCTCTGAGGTTACTGTATTTAAGAACTTACTTCCTTTTGTCTTGAGTCACACCAAGCTAACAAGCATCTGTCCTATCCCTGGAAGATGATTAGGTCACATGTGGTATTTCCTATTAGACACAGGTGAAGTTCTTGGTGAAAGGAAAAGGAGGTACTTAAAAACCTCATCTGCAAGCAAACATGTAAAATTTGAGACATTACAATAGAAAGAGAAGCACCATTACTGCCTATTTTTTAATGCTCCATTGAATTAAAAACACCAGCTACACCCTGAAGTGTAATCATGATATTTAAATTATTTTTCTTTAATGAAGATGCTGCCATGCATTTAGTCTTCATAGTTATTGAGTCAATCAGTGGCATCAGTTAAATCAAAAAAGGAATAGCTACTATAGTTACCAAAAAAAAAAAAAATCTGAATTTGTTGTTATTTTCTATCATTATGATTTTATCACCTCAAGAATAAATGTGGATGTTAATATCCTGGAAGGCTTGGGAAATTTGTTGCCCCTGTTTAGGTGCACAAGCAGGTCACATACTTTCCTAAA
This sequence comes from Callipepla californica brunnescens, assembly GCA_023055505.1. NCBI lineage: Eukaryota > Metazoa > Chordata > Aves > Galliformes > Odontophoridae > Callipepla > Callipepla californica. The sequence goes on from JALIRH010000002.1 coordinate 64,482,409, forward strand.
ACTTACAGAAGTGAGAAACAATACATTCTTTTCTCCATGGTTACTTTATTTTCTCCGTTTTTCAATACGTTTATTTTCATAATGGATATTTTTCAGTTCATATGTTGCAAAACAGATATAAGTAGGCATAAATATACATTTTTCCTATCTCATGCTGCCTCATTAAAAATTAATTATTCAATACATATTTGTTAGTTTATGAAAGCAGAAAAATATTTCCACATTTTAATTTTGTTAATGATGACTTAGACTTGGAACTGGCTGAAGCTTGGGAAATTATCATGTTTAATTTCTTCTTATTTGCACTCTGACTCTCAGTAGATTATTGTCAAGGTTTGTCTGTCAGGGTCCCCAGCAGGTACCGTAACAGAGAACAGATATATCACAAATGAGGGCACTGAAGAATAGGAAGAGAGGAAAAAAGTTAACAGCCTTATGGGATCCTGAGCGCTCCTGTGACATAGTAGTTTGTGTGCATCTGTCAGTGGAATGCATTCAGTGATTCTGTTTTATGACTCCACACAATAAAGGCAAGAATAGTTTACTGCTTTTGTAATGTTCCAGTGAGAAAAAGTAAGTGTGTATGATGACTTCCCTGTGGTCATTGCCTCAAACGAGGCTTATTTATGCGGGCACTTAATTTTTAGTGTTTTGCTTCCCATTATAGCATCTTCATCCCACTTCTTTCCTTCTAGAAGCAGCATGAAATCATTTCAGCTTGGACTAACTGAAAGAAGAAGTCCTGCTGTTTCCAGAAAAGAAAAGAGTGTGAAAAGCAAAAAGCTTGAAACTGTTTTTCCTCTACTTGTCGCCCTGGTCTCTAAGATACCCTTTTTCCTTTCACAAAACTATCATCGGTCCTTTTCTCTTTGCCCCAATAACCATTCTTGTTCACCTTTCAGTGTGATCCATTTTCCTGTGGCTCTCTGATAACATCACTGATTTGTGTCAGTTTGTGTAAAATATCCGCACAGGTCTTTTGTTCTTCTCTGTTGCCCCATTTTTAAATACTCATTGCATAAGCTTTCCTTCCTATATTTTCATTTTATTTCCCTTGCCCTCAAGAACACCTACATTTCTTCTACAGGAAACCATTTCAAACTTAACTGATAAGCCTGTTCTTGGGCTGAATTATTTCTTCAGGTGTGCAGCTTCATTTTCTGTATCTTCTCCATCAGAGAGAGTGTCATAATAGTTTTGAAAGCAGGAATGATTACTTGAGTCTTACCAAAGGACATATGTGACTGGGAGTGCTTATACACATAAAAAGCATGCCTGCTAACTGTGTTCCTATTCTTCTCCTCTGTTCCTTACTGAATTTTGAACTGAGTGGAAACTGTAGTTTTACATATGTTGTTACGCACATCCCAATCTTCATGTGAAATTCTTGGACAATGCGTATTCCAAAGCAATAATGGTTTTCAAATAATTTACAATAGAAGCATCATTTCAAGGTGTACACAGCTGTGAAATGCCAATTATTTGTTTTCATCAGCTGTTCACATCAACTAGAATTTGTTGAATACTTAGCGTATAAAAGGTACTCTGTGTGATTGGCAGGGAAGCTCATAAATTATTCTCCAAAATGCTCTTAATAGCAGCAATATGGCATCAAATTGGTTTGTGAAGTTAATGCCTTTTTGTTCTTTCCCGAAAATAGCTCAACGTCTGTAATACTGTCATTAAAACAGATCAAAATATTTTCCAATATTTGTACATAATCTAAGGAAACTGATCCAAAGAGTTCTACTCCTTCACTTTTAATATTCTAACATCTATTAATTGAAATTTAGTAATTAGAAGAAAAATCATTAAATGAATAAATATGATGTAACATTTACCATGGTTTTATAGAATAAAGCAAGGAATATAAAGCTTATTTCAAAATCATTGTGCCAATATTTCTAGCATGAAAGTTTTGCTAAAATAAGGTATTTGCCGGGGCTGAGAATGGTTGAGAGATACTTTTAAATTTTGCAGTGATGTCAAATCAGAGGTTAAAGCTGAAAGCAGTCACTCAGATGAAGGCCTTCATGGCAGTGTCTGATTTCCTTCCTTAAACAACTCAGTTGGTCCAGAGCTTCTCATCTCCCGTTGGCGTGCGTTATGAATGTAATTAGGTCTGACTGCATCTTTCCCTAGGCAGCTGTGCTAAGTAGCTTCCACATAGCTCCTGGTGGAGCAATTATGCTCTGCTGTGGTGTTCATATAGAGAGATTTCCCCATTTGCAGAACGCATGCATTCACAGATTGTTTCTGCATCCCTGCTTCTGATTACTGAGTACCAATGCTATTTTGGCTTGACTGTTCTATTTGGAGCACATAAGTAAAGGATGAGTTAGAATCCTGAGTAAGGATTATTTCGATTATGTGTTTATTTGTTGATTTGTTGTTGTTTGCTTTGGATTTCTCTTTTTCATTATAAACCTGTTGTATATTTTTCTTCATGGTGTTGTCTTCCTTCCTATCATGCTGCCTGTCTTCTGATACTTCAGAACTGGCCAGCCAGGCAGACTTGGTACAAAATGGGCTTTTCAGAGGTGCTGAATTCCTACTCATTTGGGAAATGAGCTGAAAGGCTCTAGCATCAAAGATATCACAGGTGCCGCAGTTTCTAGCTACAAGACAGAAAACTGGACACCATTCCCCTGTACTATTGCTTTACTTGCCTTCAGGGAGAAGTTACACCACCACAACAGATATTTTATAAATTTAGCACTCCTGTTATTAGAAAATTATCAACAAAAATATACAGAAATAAGGTTCTTCTTTAACAAAGAGTTTGTAAAGCAAACAAACAGATAAAAATGTGACTTTGTTGCTGTTAGTGCAACTCTACCAATAAATTATTTGTATGAAAATTACTGTGGATAGTTTTGCAGTGAGAGATAATACTAATATATGTATTCCTTGACAAAAACTTCGAAGTATAAGGTATAATTAAATTAAATTAAAAATAAAATTAAAGTATAATTTTAATGCTGTCATTTTGAAAGGTCGTTTATATGTTGGAGCTAAAAAAAAGGTGGGAAAAATGCCTGCCATTCTAGTAAGAACTGAAATTGTTTTTCTGTGGTTCTTATCTTTGGAAGTTGCAAGCTACATATGGGAATTTTTGTATTATCTGCATTATAAACAAAGAAAGGTCGTGCTACAAATGCATAGCTAAGAAATTGATATGTTTTCTTATTTCTTGCAGAACATCTATTCTTGGAATTTCATTTGGGGCCGCGTTTCTCTTCCTCTCTTTCATTTTGTTTATCTGCTTTGCTGGACAGCTTTTGGTAGGTATTGAAGGAACCTAATCTAGTAGTTAATAGTTTGTTTTAAATGACTTCTCCTGATTGTCCCAGGTCACTCTGCCTTTGCAGAATAATATGCACCCCAAGGCCTTTGAGCACATGGTTTTGTCCATTTTAACTTACTGTAAACTGTCTTCATTTATTTGAAAAAACAGAAAATGCCACTGCAGTGATTGTCTTTGCCTACACTGATATCCCCCATAAAGACGGATCCTCTGAGAGATCTGCATTACTATTTGACTAGTTGACTTTTCTAAATTTCTTGCTTTTATCCTTGCATCTTTCTTTTATCCTTGATCTTTCTTAAAAAATGCTTTAAATTAAGGCACTGCGTATTTGTTTATTTTTAAGTATTGTAGAAGACTTTTTCTGAGTTTAGAGAATATTTCAAAATAACAATTTGATATGTAAAGTTTTTGTAGTAAAATACTGATTTTGCTGCTGAGTGGTACGTGTTGTTGTAATGCCTATTAGTGAAGCTAGTAATACACTCGATTTGAGAAACCAGGATTTGTGCAAACTTTCATAATTTACTTTCACAGTTTAATTAACAACTTCCTTTCAGTTATTCTCAAATACATCCAGCATATAAATCCATCAAGAACAGAATATTTCAGAGTTTGTGATAGAGTAAATGAAATTTGAATTTGGCATGTAATCTAGAATGTCTATGCCTATATTTGTGTTCATTATTTGCTTATTATTTTTTAAGTTCGTTTTATCTCTTAACTTGAAACTGTTCTTATTATGTCAAGTGACTTACTGCATCACAGCAGAAAATCTTTCTACTCGTGTTCTGAAATATTTTTTTTGCCTTTTGAAACCGAGCACTGAATTACCTTCCCAAGCCTCAGACATGTGAGTCAAAATGAAATCCAGTTTCTGTTTTATGTTCAATTATTGACTGCAGCTAAAGAGCGGTACACTGAGCTGGCGTACTGAGTCTTAAATTAGGAACGCTGTGGGGTTGTTCTGTCTGGAGAAGAGAAATCTTGGAGGCAGTCTTATCAGTCTGTCTAAATACCTGATGGCAGGGAATGAAGATGAAGGAGCCAGGTGCTTTTCAGTCATGCCCACTGGCAGGGTAAGACTCGTTGCACACAAATAAAAGCACATCAGAATTCATCTGACCACTACAAGGGGGAAGGGGAGAAAATGTCTCTCACTAGGGTAGAGCAAGTAGTTAGATGTCAACTAGATTTGATGGGGAGGAGGGTGGAGGTCAACAAGACAGAGATGTGCTTGGGGATATGTTGTTGTTGTAGGAGATTGCAGGGAAATTCCCCCTAGGAAGCAGTGGGGAAAACTTCATGTTTCTTTTGGAGGTTTGAGGGAGGGCCCCTCTTGAAAGGTAGTGTGCCAGAAAGCCCAGCTGAAATGCCTTTACACCAATGCACCCAGCATGGGAAATAAGCAGGAGGAGCTGGAAACCGTGATGTGCTTGGAAAGTTATGATCTGATTGCTATCATGGAAATGTGGTGGGATGAATCTTATGACTGGCATACTGCAATTCAAGGCTTCAGGCTCTTCAGAAGGGATAGGTGGGATAGGAGGGGATAGGGAATTGCCCTCTATGTTAGGAAGTGAATAGATTGTGAAGAGCTGTGTCTGATTAACAACCATGACCAGGTTGAGAGCTGATGGGTTAAAATCAGGGATCGGTCCAGTAAAGGACATCTAGTGGTTGGGGTCTACTCCAGGCCACCTGATCAGGTGGAGCTTGTTGACAGAGCCCTCCTGCTTCAGCTGCTGGGAGGTGTCACACTTGTGGGGTATTGTCCTGATGGGGGATTTCAACCACCTGGATATCTGCTGGGATAAAGGCATGGTGGGTAGCAGATAATCCGGGAGATTCCTGGAGTATGTTGAGGATAAATTCCTGATCCAGATACTAGGTGGACAGATCCAAGGTGAAGCCTTATTGGACCTGGTGCTCCCCAGTGCAGAGGAAAGCATTACAGAGATTAAGATTGGAGGCAGCCTGGGCTGTAGTGTTTGATGGACTGTTCGATGGATTAGGAACTCATTGGCTGTTTGCAGCCAAAGGGTTGTGATCAGTGTTTCTGTGTCTGGGTGGAGGCTGGTCACGAGTGGTGTCCCTGAAGGGTCAATCTTGGGACTGGTGCTCTTCAACATCTTCATCAGTGATGTAGATGATGGAATTGAGTGCACTCTCAGCTAGTTTGCAGATGACACCAAGCTGAGGAGTGCAGTCAGTACACTGGAGGGAAGGGAAGCCGTCCAGAGGGACCTGCACAGGCTGGAGAAGTGGGCCTGTGTGAACCTAATAACGAACTTGGGCTGGGGAAATCCTAGGTATTAATACAGACTGGGGAAAGAACTCCTGCAGAACAGGACTTGGAGGTCCTGGTGGATGCAAAGCTGGATGCAAGTCAGCAGTGAATGCTTGCAGCCCAGAGGGCCAACTATATCCTGGGCTGCATTAAAGAAGGGGTGGCCAGCAGGGAGAGGGAGTTGATTGTCCCCCTCTACTCAGCTCTTGTGAGGCCTCATCTGGAGTACTGCATCCAGGCCTGGGGCTCCCAGCACAAGAAAGTCACAGATATCTTGGAACAAGTACAGAGGAGGGCCACTAAAGTGATCAGAGGGCTGGAGCATCTCCTGTGAGGAAAGGTTGAGGGAACTGGGCTTGTTTAGCTTGGAGAAGAGAAGGCTCCAGGGAGACCTCGTGGCCTTCCAGTACTTGAAGAGAGTATATAAACAGGAGGATGAATGACTGTTTACATGGGTTGATACTGATAGGACAAGGGGGAATGGTTTTAAACTGAGACAGGAGATTTAGGTTAGATGTTAGGAGGAAATTTTTCACTCAGAATGTGGTGATGCACTGGAACAGGTTGCCCAGAGAGACTGTGGATGCCCCATCCCTGGGAGCATTCAAGGCAAGGCTGGATGTGGCTCTGGGCAGCCTGCTCTAGTAGTTGGTGACCCTGCCCATGGTAGGGGGCTTGAAACTAGATGATCTTTGAGGTCCTTTTTCAACCCGGGCCATTCTTTGAAACTTTCCTATGACAAGGGTCATCAAACACTGGAATGGAGAAAACATGATATCTTGTACCATTGGTTCTGACACTGCAATCCATGTTACCAGAGATAAGAAAATGAAAAATTCAGCTTTCCACCCTCCAGTTAACTAAAAGGGTATGCATTGCTGCTATCTCCAACGGCTCTGGTGCAGTTAATCCCCACTTCTTTACCACCTTTGCATTTTTCACAATTTCCCATGAGCAAAAGCTGAAAGAACTTTCATATAAATAAGTGTAGCATGCACGTGGGAAAGGCAATTAAGTCGTAGTAAAACAAGAAGGAAAGGTGGTCTGACAGTGGAAACAAGAAGGCAAGAATGTGAGATTTTTTTAATTTCTCCTTCATCCCCTTGTAAATAACCAGAATATCTTAAGAAAATGTAATTAACCTGCATTTCAGTTGCCTTTCCAATAAGGTAGGGAATTAATCTAAAGTACAATGAAACAATATTTTGAAATGTTTTTAAATCCTTGGAGTGAGGTCCCAAACATATTGTTATTACTTAATTGCAAAAGCTAGTTCTCATGTAATATCATGCTTGATTGCTACTTGTTATTGGCATAACAGGAAAACATGGAGTTGGGGTAATGCTGTTGAATAATGAAATGAAAAAGTCCTTCAAGGGAAAGCCAATCTTTTCTGCATAAAATAAAAAGGTGCCGGTGAACTGATATCAAGGACATAAACACTCATGGGGATCTGATTTATAATGTAGCTTAGGAGGAATACAAACACATTTCTCCCGCTTTAAATGGATGGCTAAGCAAATTTTTCAAGTCAGAGTTGAGAGCTGTGCCTGAATAATATCTAGTACCTAATTTTTTTATTTTTTTTATTTTTATTTTTTTTACCTGTCTCATACAATTCTCAGAAATTGAGACCTATTACTGCATTTCTGTTGACTTATAAGATGCCATGATGTAACCTGAACAGCTTGAAGAGGAATTATTTGTATTTGTCTTTATGAGTTCAGCTCTTCTAAGGCAGAAGCTATGTTTAGAAGCCTTTCTACAAGTAAGTTATTACTGTAATTGCTGCAGAGCTATCCTTCCTTCACTGGAATGGTCATAGTTCTGTAAGTTGACAGATGAGAGGCAGAAACTACCAACAAGAGTCAGTAGATTTATTCTTCCCCTGTTGTTTTCCCAAAATCTTTTATTGTATGGCAAAAATCCAAGTACTATTTTGCATCTTTAACTGCAGTCACAAACTATGCTATATTTTGGTAGCATGTTCATTCAGTATCTGACCCATAACTGCAAATGCTTTATTTCTAGAATAAAAAGCCTGAAATTGTAAATCCAACAAGTGTCGATATCTGGGCTTTATTATATTTTAAGTGTTCAGAAAATCCAAGCTTTATCATCCTAATTCTGATTGTTTTTTGTTTTTTCCCCATCTCCTTTTCATGAGGGGTACATTTGGGAATCCCTTCCAGAATGCATGTACGTAATGGTAGATGTTTGTGTACACACACCTGCACGTAATTAAAGTTTAGAATTGCCAAATATATCTCTTTTTAAAATACACAAAAAAGAATAGAGTTTGATCCTGACTGTGACCAAAGAGTTGTGGTGGGGGAGCTTTGGATAAGGGTGAGACACTTACCTACCTCACCTCCTCGCTGGACAGGGGAGAAAACAGGATGAGACAACTTGTGGATCAAGATAAAAGCATGGAGATCTCTTACCACTTGTTATCACTGACCAAACAGACTTGACCTGGGGAAATTCCTCCCAAAAACATCTTCCTTCCCCCAAACAGCACTTGCAGACATAGGAGGTTGGCCAGTAAGCAGTGTTCTCTACTTCTCCTTCCCTTCACTCTTTTCCACTGCCATGGTGTAGACTCTCCATGGACTGCTGTTTCTTCAAGAAATATCCACTTGCTTTGACATGGGTCCTCCATGGGTTGCAGTATGGATATCTGCTCCACCATGGAGCACCTCGTCCTCCAACATTGGCTGTGTCTTTACTGTTTTTTTCCCTTTTTTCTTCCCTTCTCCTCTCCCTGTTTCTTATCCTTTCTTACATATCTTTTCCCAGAGGTGTCCTTACATGAACCCACCTACTATCATCTTGATAGCTGCACCTGATCCCGGAACTTAGAGCAGTACTCAAATATTTACAAGGCTGTTACAAGATTCCATAGTGCTGGCAAGACCAGCAAAATCTAAGTTCAAACTAGGACATGTGGCTTTTACTACATTATAATCTTGTCTCAATATTTGACACTTCACCCTCTCAGTCTCCATGGATTATAAATGACAGTCATAACTGCAGAGTAAGGCAGGAAAAAATCAACTTTGAACAAGCCTGTCTGTTTGATTTTAATTTCATAGGTAAATGAAAAAAATGCAGGCTGTACTGTTAAAATTACTAGCTCTTCCAGAATTTAATTACAATACTGTAAGAAGATATTTGTGTGCGCTCTTTCACTTTGCATTTATTATTAGTTGATTTCACTGTTCAGCTGCACTGCAGCACGATCCAGCTCAATCTGTTATGGTGTGATAATAGTGGTGATTAAATAAGAATAGAAATATTTCCATCAAACAATGTGGTACAGTGGTAACAGAAATAACAAGGTTACAGACTTGCAGATCGTATCTTTTATGCATATAAGCCATTATCAGTCTTAGGCAAACAGTCTGAGTGCAAGAACGTCTGAGAATCCTCATAGAAATAATTATTTGTCTGTGGACATTAAATCTTCATAAATTCTATCTAAAATTGTCATATATTCTGAAACATGTCTTTTACATAGTAATTACTTATGTCTTTATGTGTTATTAACATTAATTATTTTATATTATTTATTTCCTCTTCCTTTTCCCTTTCCTCTTCCTTTTGCTTCCCTTTTCCTTTCTTCTTTCCTTTTCCTTTCCACTTTCCTCTTCTTCCTCTTACTATTCCTCTTCCTTCCCCTTTTCCCCTTCTCCCCTTCTCCATCTTCTTCTCCTCTTTCATTTATCTCTCTTTCTCTTCTTTCTAATTCTGGTAATCACCACATTGAGAGTTGAATTTAAAGTTATGAAAAATTTTGGTCTTAAATGTCTTTTTTGACATACATTTTCATAGTTGAAATGTAGAATATATATTTTTATTAGTTTTGAAGGTTTTTTTTCCTCAGTTTTCTGTGACACATTGCCTTCCCGAATTCTGTGCAGATCGAGGACAGTGATTCTCCTTTAGCTCATGCATTAACTATTTCTTTTTATTGTGATGGCAAGTTCATAGAGTGAGAGTGTAAAGTGAATGAAACCGAGTAAATGTTTGTTATTTTCCAATAATGGTGTTTTGTCACAAATGTGTCTTCCCTGCAAAACTATTTACCTACTTTTACTTCAGCTAACCAGGAAAATTAGAAGTTAGAAAGAAACACAACTGTCTTATCTGGACATGTTCATAGTGTCTCTTAAATATGCAGCTGAACCATAGAATTAGCATAACAGTGCCAGCAAAGCAAATATCAGAAAATAATTGGCTTCACAGTTAAGAAAAATGGTTTGATTTGAGCATTTTAAAAAGTGCAGCCAGTATGTGAGCAGCTCTGTCCCTGCTAGAGGCGAACATATTATTTATTAGCTGCATTACTGCACCACCTTATAACGGGTGAGATACAATCTTTATCTTTGTTTGCAGGGATTTGTATTTTACTCCAAAGCAATTGGCATTGGTACTTAACAGTCAGGAAGACTGTACACTCAGGATATTTATAAGATTTTTTATTCCTGACAGTGAGGACAGGATTATCCGTACAAGCGCTACTTGGAAATTATTTTCTCAACCTGGGATCTTACCTCTGAAGTGAGCGTTTCTCTTATGCAGATAGAAATGAAAGATCAAGGTCTTTCAGTTTCACTGTTCAGTAGTAGTCTGCTTGTAAATTAATTAAAGGAAGTGGTGAGGGAAGGCAGGGAGAACTCAGAGACACTTTGACATCTACAGCAAGATGAAGCAGAGGTTCTGCAATGGCAAGTCCACCATCATTAAGTAAGGTGCTATGTTCAGACTTCTCAGGGAAATACCCTACCCACGAAAACCAACGAAACTGAACAGAGTTGCATCTCATCCTTTTCTGATAGATGAGCCTGGAGGGAAGGACAGGATTTCATGTGTTGCAATGCTTTACAGTTTCAGGACTTTAAGGTTCCAGGACCATACATACCAAGTGCATCTTTACTAGCAAGGAAGTTTGTATCAGTTACCTGTGCTTAGTGTGAGCAGCACATGTGTCGAGGGCTAATTGCTGGAGGACCTATTCCACATTGAATTTGGACTCCTCTGGAAACAAACGTGGTTTAAACACTCTTACGGTGTCCATCAGTGCTTACTAGAAGGCTCCGTAGAGTGGATGCAAGACACCACACCAAAGAGGAACCAATTATGCACACTAAATCAGTAGTGTTATTTAGAATTATAGAATCATAGAATCATTAAGGTTGGAAAAGACCTCTAAGATCATCTAGTCCAACTGATAACCCATCACCAGCACATCCGTCAGTGCCAGATCTCCAAGTTTCTTGAACGCCTCCACGGATGATGACTCCACCACCTCCATGAGTGGTAGCCCGTTCCAGTGCTTCACCGCTCTTTCTGAAAAGAAATTATTCCTAATATCCAATCTGACCCTTCCCTGGCACAACTTGAGGCTGTTCCCTCTCATCCTATTACTAGTTATCTGTGAGCGTAGGCCAGCCCTCACCTCATCACAACCTTCTCTCAGGGAATTGTAGGGAGTATTGAGGTCTCCCTGCACCTGCTCTTCTCCAGAGAAGTGTGTACCCTATGCATCCAGGAATCTGCAAATGCTGAAAAGCCAAGGAGAGCATTTCTGATCCTCATGGTAAGAATACTTCAGGGTTTCCAGTCACTAAACAGTATTTCTACTTTTAAACTGTGCAGGGACACGTTAGTAAGTAAATAGTGCAGAAAATAGATTGTGGCATTCAGAACTCCTTCCTTTAGCTCAGTGCCTTAGGTGCTGCATTTAGAAAGGCATTCAGATTTGCTTTCTCAAAGCCAGTGGCTCTTTAAATTTTTCATGTGCAGCAGAAAAGCTTTGACAAGAAAGATTAAAAGTGTCTTACTTTAAAATAGCAAATAGTACAGCGATTATACATTTTCTTGAATGAGGAAAGTACCACAGGAGGGACCAGCACTGAACTCTGAGAGCCTAAAGGCATATTTATATGGCTCAGTGCTGTGTTTGCTTTGAACATGATAACTGAATTGAAGCTCACAGCTGTTTTATTGTGATCCTTTGTGAAGGATAATAAACACTGCAAAGAATGGTAAAATTAAAAATGCAATACTGACTTTGTTTTTCCCTGTTAATTCTTTATTCGTTATTTTAACTTAGAATAGGTAGATTTACTGTAAGTTGAATTGACTCTCTGCTTGCATGTATTTTGTAGGATTTTAAATTCCTGGCTTAGGCTTACTGGCTGTGCCACAGATTTCAAAAATGTGGTGTTACAGTAGTCACTAAAAGTATCATAGTCCCTTCAATCAACAATAGGATCATTACTCGATGTTTTCTTGAGGTCCCTTCCAACCCCTATGATTCTATGATTACAAAGCACTTAAAGCATAAGCTTGCGTCTCTGTCAAAAAATCAGCCCTCCCTAATCTTAGGTTAGTGCGTTCCCTGTCAACTACTCAGCCTGTTTCTTGGAATTTAACTTTTGTCTTTTCTTCAAGACCGAGTGAATAGAAGTCTGTGAAAAGAAATCCATATTTGAGGGCTTTGTTTCTCTTGATTTCATTTTTTTTGTGACATCAGTGTTAATAAAACGTTAAGTTGTATTTGAATGCCGAATGAAAAGAACAATGATAGAACTATAGAGGATATGATTCACTGGCTTTGTGTAAACAAGAGGTCTGCAGTCAAACATTCCAACTTCTGCTAGCACATGTAAGTGTGACAGCTCTTGTGACACTGTCTTTCATTTGCAACACAGCTGTCACAATTAATTCTCACACCAGTTCTTTGCTCTCACAAAGAATTTATTAAATGCTGGAGCAGCTCGTTGTGTGTGAAAATACAACGCAGGATACATTGTAATAAGTTGAATATTCAAAATAAGTTATTAGTCACAATTGTACTGAGCAGATGTGATATCTGTCATATCAGGTTTAATAAGTTCAGATGAAAAGGAAATACGTTAGTCATCTTTTATACTACAAATGCCTATTATTTTTACTTGGTAAATTATAAACACTGAACAATGTTCTGCCAGCTCCACTTAGAATAAAAGCAGTAGGTAATGCTACTAAGATAGATATTGCATACTTTCTAGAAATGATTACTTTCTATCATCTTACTCTCCATTTTCTTATGAAATATGCAAATGAGGCATAAGATTTACAACGAAAGTGCTGGGTATAAGGCAAGAATCAGTAGAATAAATCTTCATTGTTATGCTGCTCCTGTTATGGATCTGAATTTGACTGTCACCCTCCCTAACTGCAGTTCTGCTGCCAGGAGTTGTTCTCTGAATTTTCTCCAAAACCAAGCTCAAATTTCAAGGGAAATGAAGTTCAGCACATTTGCAAACTCATATACAGAGTTACTAATCAACAGTGTTTCTATCATGGTTTCCAAGGAAATTCTACTCAGTTGTTTAAAGTTTTAGTTTGGACCAGGATTTTGTCACTGATTTTTCCTTTCACTGGTTTAACCTCTGTAGGCTGCTCTCTCTGCTGTTCCAGAGATCTCTCTTCTACTTAACAGACCAGGTAGACATGACAGATGTACCAAAGAGTGGTCCTTCTCCTCCAGTACTCGAGAGCTGTGTGTTAAACAGCCTGCTAGGAAATGTTTCACTGAGTCCTTTTGGTACACATCTCGTTTACAGGTGGAAAAAGCTGTCTACAATCTTCATTTTTAAGTTGCAGTCTAGCAGGACACACATTTTTCTTCGAGTCAGAGCTAGCAATATCTGTGATTTTAGCAACTGTAGAATGGAATCTCTTGACTGATAATCATACTGAATGAACGATAAACTCTTACCTGAAAAGTTTTTTGGTTTTGTTTTGTTTTGTTTTGTTTTTTTCCCTGCACTTCTCTAAGTGATAAGCTTTGTATGTAAAAAATATATTTTTTAATTTATTGGAAGTAGAAAATCAGTCCTTTTTATTCCTCCTTCCTAAAATACGTTAGCAAAGTTGAGTAGTTTTGATCAGAAATCTTGTCAACTAAGGAAATTCAGAATTACTGTGTGAAATTTTGGTAGTGAAGTCTGTTCGAAGGTGTACAGATATATGGCAAGCAATTAAACGGTCCTTGTGAATAAATGCAGTTCTCAGCATTGCTAAACAATCTCAGCCATTCTATACTGTATATTTTTCGATGACTGTGTTTTAAAAATGAAGTAAATTCAAGTGTAGCAATTAGAAATACTGATGTTAAAGGAGAAAAGTGTCCATCAGTTGACATTTGTCTAGGGGGAAAAAAATCAACAAATCAGAAAACTTATTTTGAGAACAGTATCTGTTCACAGCACAAACTTGCATTCAATGAAACAATTACTGGGTGAAGTTCTGTTATTTGCAGGATTCGGGGCATCAGATTAGATTATTACAGCTCAAGGTTCATGTATTTAGATATTGGTATTCCTGTGTGAAACTGAATTTTATCTTTGGGATTAACATAACACAAGTTGTTCCGTTGTGCAGAAGAACCCATCAGTTTATTTTGCTCAGCCCTAGAAAACCGTGAACACATCTTCCTATGGCATTTTTTGCATCTGATAATGAGACGTTTTTTAATGTACTGAAGCAGAAAATGATAGCTGCTGGAGCATGCTGAAAATACAGAACTCCGGGAGCCAGGGCGTGCTTCTACCTCCTCCTCTGGAAGCAAGTGTTGTGAAATTAAAGTCCCAGGGGTTCCTTCTGTCCTGCTCGCACACATGGGAGCTTGTCAGTACCAAGCTGCGTGTCCAACAATTAGTGAATTTGAGCATACAGGCTCAAATACCATACATATGGTACACACACAGCCAACCAGAGATATGCAGGTAGATCAGTTCTTTTGGCAGCACCCACATAAAAGCATGTTGCTCTCATACACGAACAACAAATGAACAGGTCTCGTTCTTCCATTCTGATCAAAATGGAGTTTTGCTAGTGGAAGATATATTCATTCTGACTATTAGCATCCACAAGCGCATTAATGGTAATGGGTCACTTAGGTATGGACTTTTAAGTCAATGCCATACAGTGCCCAAATTCAGTCCTCCTTTAGTCACTGGCTCAAACCTTGGTCTGTTCAGATGTACATCTACTCACCAGCCAATGCAGTTTGAAGATTGCTATCATACAGACATATTTTTTCCACTTCATCTGTTCTTGAGCTTCAGATTACTGTTTTGACCTTCCTCAAATTGACCTAATTCACTCCAAATCTGCTTCATCTAGTGCACAAAACTTGCTATCATAATAGAAAATGGTGTTTAAGGGAGTATTAGATACACAATGGTCTTTGCAAAATAGTGAGTTAATCAAGAAGGAACTACTCAATTGCTTTGGCTCCTGTTGGTCAAAGTTTGAGATGAAAAAGGTATGTAAAGTGATCTTTGATAGTATTAAGTAAGTACAGAAAAGCAGTTGATAAAAAGCAAATACTTTTCTAGGACTGTCATGTTCCTTAACTTTTCACCATCTTTTTTATAGAAGTATCAGTATAGTTGAGCTTGACATTTGGAAAGTGCACAAAATATTTCTAGGCAACCTGATCTCCTCATTGCTGATGTTTTCAGGAAATTAATGACACTTGGATGTGCCACAAGTTGTTATTTTGTGTGAGGTCTTGTGCCTTTAAGCACCATCAATACATGAATGGAGACTTGCATTCCTGGAAGCAGGTTAAATGAGCCTGAAGTTTTTGCTGTTTCTTTTTGCCACTATAAAAGAAATCTTTCCTATTCAGTAGATTCTCTGCGTCAAATTGTAGGTTCAATTCTGTATGAAATAGTCTGTTGTTTTCTTGATATGTTTATTAAAGGTTGTTTTTATTTCTTATTTTTGCTGACGTACCTTTGACTTCAAATGAATTATCAAACAGTTCTCAAAACAAAAGAACCAGAAACCTTTCCTTTCAGTAGACTGTCAAGGATATATAAAGCTTTAATCCTACCAGAAAAGCTCTCTGTCTCTGCAGCAAAGGTTTTATGGAGTCAGAATTGAAATTCTGAAGTTTCAACTGGGGAGTTCAGTTTGTTTGCTTGGTTGTATTGATAACAGAGCTAATGACAACGCTGTCAATAGAACTGACATTATGGCAGTTACTGCAACTAAATTTGTGTTTATGGTCACATAGAATCTTGAGTCTTATGAGAATATAATAGTTGAATGCTTTTGTACGATGTATTAAGATGAATGCTACCCATAATCTTAAACCTTTGTAATTCTACCTGTTTACAGTAATTAAATATACTAAAGCTATATTTGTTTTACTTTTTTAAACGTTCTGCACTTAGCAATGTAGCAAGAAAGCATCAGCTTCACTACTGTGGATCCTGAAATCATCTGGAATAATCGCAAACCGTCCTTGGCCACGGATCACTCTCACATTGACAACTACTGCTATAATATTAACTATGGCTGTGTTCAACATGGTAAGTGAAAAAGGGCTGATTTTTCTTTTTTTGTTTAAGATCTTGTTGCTTGCTTAGAGTTTGTTTAGATAGCATTTCAAATTTGTCTCTTACGGCTATCGTGGATGAAAATGATTGCCAGACAGAAAAGTAAAGCAGAGCAACTGAAAACATGCCGTGTAACAAAGACTTCTTTCAGTGTACACAATGCTCAGCAGGAGTTTAGACAGTGTTTAAAGCTTATTAAAGAAAAAGATGTAATTTATAAGGAATAGAAGATAGTTAAATCCCAAGTTTGTGTTGTTCATCCCTAACTCATCTATGTGTTGCTTTGAAAAGCAGAGTAGTGCTTCAAGAGTGTAGTTCCTCCTCACAGGATGTGTGGAAGACTTTGTGTAAAGGAAACTAAGTTTTGTTCTGATTTGCGATGCGATTTGCGATCACCAAATAATCATAATTAATCCATTTTTGAATTTCATGTGCTTGAATTTCGTAGAAAAATAAAAATTGCATCAATTACTTAAGAAGTACTGAACTTGGAGTTTGCTAGAACTTAAGAACTTACGTGTAATTTAGGCTTTTCAACTTGTACATTTCTTGTACCAGAGAAAATCCAAATAATTCTATTATTCTCTCATGTCTATGGCAAATATGAAGTTAATCTGCCATTACTCTGCATTATGATGGAATCATAATAACCTCATTCATATTGAAGTAGTGTTGTGAAATGGCATATATAACAGTATACCGGATCAAAAAGTGCTATTTGTTTTGCCTGTCAGGTTGAGCCTAGTACTGTTCATACCAAATTGGGAAATTATTCCAGTCAGTTTTGCATTTGAAAAATGGGAACTGTAATATTTATTTAGGTACTGTTTACAAACATCACTGCATAGGTCTTACATTTCAGGTCAGTGAGATTTGCACTTCAGCGCTTTTGAAATTCCAGCTCTAGTACCTCCTTGAGTTGCTGATGTACTTGAGGTTCATATGAACTTAAAAATTGATAACACCTACACTTTATATATATATATACTTAATAATATTGAAGTGGACGCTCATTTGTTCCAGTAAGTACTAAACTCGTCATAGTGAAGTAATGATGTAATGTAGGCTTTTAACTGTGAACACTTGACATTTCTGTTAGATCCTTATCTCGTGGTTTTGGTTTTTTTATTATGTTCTTGTTTTTGTTGGTTTTCTTTTTACTAGGTGTTTTCTTTCCTCATGCATTTTTAAGGTGAGGAGACAGATTCAAAAACAAGTCCATATTTAGGAATTTAAAATGTAGCCGATTTAATTTCTTGTTTATTGTTTTGTAGATACCTTTATGAATGATAAAATTAAGCCAAGCTAATGTTACTGAGCGTAACAGGTAGATTGGCTTGTAAAATGGAAGTCAGATTAGACTGTTCCTTTTGTTTTGAACTAAATTAGATAAATGAGTAGAAAGAAACTAGATAACCTACTTGGGAGTACAGTATACTTTGGTAATGCAAGCATATGGTTATTTTTTTCAGTTAGTAAGTGTAAAGGAAGATAGAGTCAGCAACTGTATTTTCCTGTGGCTGAAGTTCTACTGTAGTGAGCAGTCCACATAAAATTTGGCATTCAACTAGTAGAAGACATTTTAGCAAAAAAAAAAAAAAAAAAAAAAAAGCAGTTGTTCACTGCATCATTTTCAGAAAAAAAAGTTTTTAATTTCATTGGTTCAAGTCCATTTTGATGTGGACAGAATGTTACAGTAAAGCCTAACATGCTATCTTTTAAACTCTTCGTGCCTTATCGGTAATGACTGCACTATTACAAATAATCATGTCCCATGATATTCATGAGATGATAATTTTAAGTACAATTCCCATCTTGAAACTAAATCTTAATAGTTTGACTAGTGAAAAACGATTTTAAATGTGATTGTGAAATTTGCATTTCCTCAATATTAATAGCAAATTGTGGGAGAGACTCTGAAGTATCATTATTATATCTCCAAGCAACATGTACTTAATAGCAGAGTCGATTAACTGCATTTATTTCCATGAACTCTTTCAGTAGGAAAAGGCAAAATGTAGCCATTAAGATTTAATGGAGATAAAAAGTGTCTAACCATCCCACACCTAATAAATCATAATTAAGACCAAAATGTCAGATAAAGCTCAGTCTTTGTGGTCAAGGGATGTTAGAATGGAGTGAGGGTGCAATTTTATTTTAAATGAGATGTTTCAGCAGACATCTGAATCTAGTCTTAAATGTTTGAGAGGTACATAGTCACGATGAATGAATTCAAAACACAGCTGAAGTGACATGAAATATCAAGTACCTCTTAGCTGAAGAGAGAGGGTGACTAATTCTACTTCCATTGAGTGTTTAAATTTGGGGCCATAAGGAGAGTAGAAGAGTCACCAATGACTGAAGAAAACCATTTTTTTTTTGCAGTGTGGACCTGCATTTCAGATATGTGAGAAAGTGTATTGCAGGGAACAGTCCAGACATCTCAGCAACAGTAGCACTATGTGGCTGCAGTGGGACAGTTTGTGGAATCTAAATGTGTGGCTGTCTGCAGTGTATATGAAATGGTTGTGCCTCACCACCTTCTTGCATTCATGTGATCTGGGGGATGGATTGATGAAAGAGTGAAAGAGCCATGTAAGAGTGTTGTGTTTCAGTGACTTAGCATCAAATGCGTGAATAATTCTTGGCAGAGCAACAGGATCTCAGAGCTGTACTGTCCCAGGAAAGTGCCTTAACTAGCACCTTGAAATTTAGGAAATTACTTGCTTTTCTGTCTTTCTCCAGTAAATTTTGAAGTATTTTCTCAGAAAAAATAAGTCAGTGCTTTTGCTCCATTGTTTAATGTACGTCTTTGAGCGTACCAGCAAGCATTGGCCTTGTGGTTTTCCCTCTACTGGTGGCTGATACCCAATGCTTTAACAGTGACAAGTTCTTGATGAAACCTGTTTCCATTTTCACAGTAGAGAGTTGATTTCTGTAGTATAATTTCCTTTTAGAGGAGCTAACTCTGTTGATATAGTTGCTGACCTTGCTCAGTGCTTTATTTTAAACAAGCAAGCTCTTCTGAAAGATGAATTCTAATTATATGTCCCCACAGTGCCTAGCGCATTAAAGACCTTATTTTGGAGCATGTCTAATGGATTTATTTAAAGAAGAATGAACAGATACTGCCTAGAGCTTGGCCTAGCCTAGGAGCTGGGAGGAGGAAAAATAATGCCCAGAGTCATCTCATAGAAACTTTACGTGCAGGGCACTGCTACAAATACATTCCACATCATAGGCAGAATTTAAGCAAATTGAAAATGTCAGTATCAGACTAGGCAAAGCAGACAAGCAGAGATACAGCAGTTCTGGTGTCTGTTAAGTGTGTGAGGAGAGAGAGAGAGCCACACTGTCACAATTTTTTCTCACACTCCAGCTGATATAAACTGATATAAATTAACATGACTCCCCACCTGTCAAAGCCCACGATGATATGAGTGTAAAGGTCCAGCAGGTTCCTTGTCTTTCATGGAATGCTCATAGGCACTTTGAAGAAGGCAGTTGCTTGCCAGTGCCTCTATAGGGTGTCTGGGCCTTGAACACAGAAATACATATGTAGGTATGCATTTTTACTTGGCTAATCAGCTTCTGTAAGAAATAAATTGGAATTATTGAACAACTTTCTTAAACTTAGCGTTCCAGTACTTAGCCTTCTTAGGCTCTCCTAAGGCTTCTGCTTGTAAGTTATTATTAACATGAGGAACGCTACCAGAATTCGGGATTTTCCATATTATTCTTGTGCCATCCATGTGGGGATCTGTCAGACCAACTGAAATGATGGTAGATTTTGAGAAGTTCTCTTGAACCACATGGGTATTTGGAAAGCTGGTAGAAAATTAAGGAATGAATAAAATAAGCCCTGCAGATTTGCCTTAGAGCTTTGTGCAAAAGAGCAGAGCTGCACAAAAGCATCAACACTTCATTTTTACTTTAAGAAAAAAAGAAAGTCCTCTAGTTCCATTTGTAATACCGGACTTGCATGCTTTCTCCATACTTCAGAAGTATACTCACTCTGTCTTTTGTAGGACATAAAATGTTCTTTGTTTACATCAGTCTAAAAAAAAAGCTGTCAACCATTGTGTCATGAAGAAGTTGCATTGTTCTTTTGTAATGGCAGAAAATTAATTTAAAGTGGAGCTGCACATTCCTATGAAGCAAGGACATACGGGGAGAGAGAGAGAGGGAGAGGGAAAGTTGCAAAAATGTTTTTTGTATTTTTCTTTATAGTCTTCACAAGTCCATCTCCAGGGTAATTTTGTTTGAAGAAGAGAAGACAGTGATGGGGTCAAATTAAACTTAAGCTATAAATTTAGATGTGCTGCCAGACCTTTCTTTTCACCGCATATGTATTTCAGTTCATTAAGCACATCTCTGCCTTGGAGCAGCTACTTCCCATGGAGCTTACCTCTGTGCTGAGAGGTTTCTTGCTGATGTACAAATGCATATTTCCCAGGTTTCTGATTTGCACAGAAAATGATCATAGCATTACCCTTACAGATGGATGCTACAAGACATGCTACCTCAGGTCAGTGACCACAGTTGAACTATCTCTGGCAGAGAGACAGATCAATTAATTTTGCACCTTTTTCACCCTGTGATTCAGTGGGTCAGTGGAGGAGTACTTTCCAGCTCTGTTCCTCTCTACCTGTCACAGAGCCAAGCCGTTCACATAGTACCTAATAAAACTTTTACACATCTTCTATTTTTTGTTCCATAATTCAGTGTTTATTTAAATATTAAATTCTGCCATGTTTCCTTCTTAATAGGATGCTATTTTATGCGCATTAACAAGGAAATCAGTAAACCCGCTTGCTTGGTAAGGTGAGATATACCCATTCATCTTGACTATGTTTACAGTCCATCAGACCAGCAAGGCTTCTGCTGGATTGTGTAGAGTGTTTAAAGCACCTTGGTGAGAAAGTTGACTTTGTTGTTAGTAAGATCTGAACAAATGTGTTACAGTGTTCTGCATCTTCCTGGTCAGGTAATAAGAGAGGTGCACTGATGCGCTTACCCCATATTGTCAAGGGAGGATCTCTCACCACTTGGTTCCTATTGCAAGGCACCACAGCAGGTATTTTCCTCACATGAGATAAAAAAAAGTTCACAATGGAAGATTGCAGATTATACAAACACAGAAGAAAAAGCTGCTAGAATATAAGAAGATAAAATGAGAATTTAATGGTATTGTTCTCAGATGTTCCCTGGCAAACATTGGTATTCATAAAAAATACAGCTTCCATTTGAGTCATTTGAGTAGGTGTGACTGCTTAGTAGGACTGAGCTGTCTCTTAAAATACTATGTTGAAGAACAATATATATCTCCAAAGCATGATAGCAGATGTAGATAACTGATGAGAGACAAGAAAGACAAGTACAAACACATCATTCAGAAATAAGTGTTGTTTGGCTCACGGGAGATGACAACATTTCCATATCCTTTTTATTTCTTTCTATGCTTATTTATGCATTCATATATACGCCACATTTCATGTAGCATTCTGTATACACATTTACAGGTCAGAAATGCCCCATACAGCATTCAAAAACAAAATGAAAATGCCTTAATAGAAATGAATATATGCATATATATGTGTGTGTGTATATATAAATATACACACATTTATGTATATGATTGTGTTGCAGATCTTCACTGTACATCATCTTTTACTCTGTGGACATGCCTGGGATAAGTCTCTGAATTTAATAATGCAGTTACTTCATGTTTGTAAGAAAAGTCAGTGCACTAGTAATAGGAGGATTCATTGTCTACCCTTGGCAAATGACCTAAGTGACAAGACAACACCTACAAAGATAAGGATGTCAGCATACATAGTTGGAGGCAGGCAGGGGGATTAAATATTTAAAGTGCTTTGGAGGACCTTTGCCTCAAACTGTTCATGTTGAAGAGAAATACTAGCATCAGTTGGGTTAAATAGTAACCACAGGGCTTCAGAAGGAATTTTGAACCGAAGACGTTAGGAAGAAGCTCAAGAGAAGCAAGAGTATTTGTAACAGGAAGAAAGACCTTATTGTGGAAACAGCAGCCATCAAAATCTGGTTTGACACTGCCAGGAGTCACACCTCTGACCCACACCTCGGGTTTATCTGCACACATGAACTCGTGGGGTGCCTTCTCACCAGCAGTGGCAACAAAAGATTGTGCAGAGCACTTGCACATCGAGCTTTTGCACCCACATCTCCTTGCAGGAGGGGTATGTAGGTAGGATGTTTGTGCTTCCAGAAGAGCATGTGTGCATTTAATCACGTGAATAAGGGTGGATATACATATAGCTTAGAGCTCTTTGGATGGGGTTATAGAAAGACAATTCAAAATTTATAGGTATTCAGTATCATTGTAGGGTCTTTTGTTGTGCTTTATGTGCTTAACGACTGATATTGCACCTGAAAGAATGCTGGCTAATTAGCTGCATGTAAACAGAAACATGCTAGTAAAGGAAGACAACCTGAAAGTGCAAATGTACAAAAGAAAGTGAGCCGGTTCTGTAAGTTACTCTGCGGGGAGTGGCACCGTCTTGTAAAGCAGTCTTCATAGCAGATGGTAGAGCAGTTGCCTTTGGTGCAGTCAGTCCTGCATCTGTGGAAGGGCAGTTTCAGAAGCAATGGTTTCAAGCTCTTCTCAGAAGCACCACAAAACAAATCAAGGAGTGTTGATCACAGGATGTTGCTTGGGAGACTGGATAGTCTTCAAATAAATCACTATGCATGTAGTGTAGAGCTGGCACATGTTGCCAACAAAGATGGTGAAGTCTGCATCCTTGGAAGCTCTCAAGAAGAACAAGAATGGAATTTATCACTACAGAGTGCAAGATGATGATTCGTCCAACAGACTCATAACGAGAACCTCGTATAAGCTGAGAAATCATCAAATGGAAATGGATTAAGTTCAGGATTTTCGTTAGTTACCTGAGTTTAATGAGAACTTAGCTGAATCTCAGCAAGCATCCTCGTGACTGCTCTTGTCTCATGATAAGTACAAATTAAATTTACTCAGATGAATCCCAGTGGAGGAATATTGCCTCTTGATGACCATAAGAATAATGGCTGCTCTTATATCAGTGTAGCTGCAAGCAAGAGAATTGTTGCTGTAGGATGTACAAAAACATAACTTCTGCAGAACTAGTATTAATGTCATTGTAGTACTCACTCAAAATCTGGACATGTTTTTTCAGTTTTGGTCACCTGGAAGGTTAAACTGGAAGAGGTATGTACAGAGGGTGACTGTTAGAAGGGTCAGGGGAATTAAGAACACATTTTCTGAGAAGAAACTAGAAAAATCTTGGATTGCTGAGCATCATGAAGGCTGAGATAAGAGAGCTATCTGAAAGCTAAAGATTAGTATCAGAACAGAAATGTGGGAATTAGCCTTAAATGAATGAAAACTGATAAACTTAGAAGCACTGGAATACATAGAGTCAGAGAAATTGAACTCTGTGTCAGAACACACTTAAAGAGTACATCAAAGGTTTCTATCTGATTGTAGTTACCCTTGACATCAGCAGGCTGAACCTAATACTCTAGGAGATACTGATTCAGCCCTTCTCTTTTCAATAATATTATAATATTCCTGCCAATTTTATCGTCATGATTACTATAAAAAGAATCACACCTCCTGTAAATCAACTTTAGTAAAGACTTCTTTAATTCTTCCTATATTTAATCAGTTGAGGTAAACCTGAGAACTGTTCATACCGAATTTATATTATCATTGTCTCTCTTGCATATGAGCTTCTGATACCTGAAAGTAGCATCACAAAGAACCTTCTGCTTTTTTATTCAAATGTGCCTTGTGAAGGTTAGTGAATTTATTTTGTCTGAAGCATGCAGGATCCAAGTAACCAACGTGATGTCATTTTGCCTTTGCTATTTCAGTGAAATACCAAAGTTAAATGATTACTGGTGAGGCTTTCTCCACTTCTCCATTTCCCTTTTCTTCTCTGACCTTATGCAGCTGACAGGCTAATGGATTACATGTTGTTTTTCTCTAGTTTTTCCCAGATACTGCTGTGACAGCTTTTCCCCCAGTTCTTAATTCGTCAAATGCAAGTTTTTCTAATTTGAGTAATCAGACATGGTGGTGTATACAAAACAACTGTTTTTTCCTACCGGTAAGTTGATTTTACATTTATTTGTTTGTTTAGAATGATTTCTCTAAGTAGAATTGCTGTGGATCTATTGGAAGTTAAAGACCATCTAGCTTTTTAAGGCTGCTTTGGAAGCTTGCATTATT
Source organism: Callipepla californica brunnescens (assembly GCA_023055505.1). Taxonomy (NCBI): domain Eukaryota; kingdom Metazoa; phylum Chordata; class Aves; order Galliformes; family Odontophoridae; genus Callipepla; species Callipepla californica. The sequence continues at coordinate 64,506,666 of JALIRH010000002.1, forward strand.
CTCAGTCACCAGCAACTGTTTCTGAAGGAAGTGGGTCAGTAGAGGAGTTCAGTCCTTCTAAATGTTGAGGTTATAGTGAATGTCAGGCAAAATATCAGGCAACAGCCTCAGGAGAGCTTAGCTCACCCATCCTAACCAGCAGGCATTCTGAGATGTCAGAAGGCATAGTGACCACGGAGGCTGCCATGAATGCAGTGTAAGTGGCTGTCAGTGAGGGAACAAGGCTGGCCCATGGATGTGTTGTGCAAGAACCAGCTGTAAACCTAAACATACTCACCATTTTCTTAGTTCACCTGGCAACAGAATTGAAATCTGTGATTACCAGACTTGTATCATCGTTGCATTTTTGATTAAGAGGGAAGGGGGAAATGTAGCACTCACATACCATCACATAAACTGAGTAAAAAAAGATCTGAGCTTCTTTGAATAAGATGTCTTAGTGTGAACAAAAGTGCACTGGCACATGAAAAGGAAGAACATTTTTACAAAAATGGGATCTTTATCCCACAGAGCAGTGATTTTTAGAGAGCTTGTGAAGGACCTGCATCTGAACACAAGCTGCGTTTTACGCCAAAGTAGATCAGCAGTGTTTGGATGAAAAAGCAGGAAGCAGCTAGAGAATGGAGAATATTTTCTCTCTATGTAGAACTGATGACACCAGTAACAGAATGGTACGTGCTGATTTCCAAATAATTATGGGACCATGGAATGGCTTGGGTTGAAAGGAGCCTTAAAAAAACCATTAAAATATTGCAATGCCTTGCTGTGGGCAAGGACACCTAGACAAGGCTTCAGAAACGTCTCTGTCAAGCTAAACAATCCCAAGCACTCCCAAAAGCAGGATGTTAATTTTGTACAGGATTCTTCTGTAAAAAATAATTACGCTGACTGTAGCACTTGCAAACTTTCAGCGTCTCCTTGATAAAGCAGTACAGAGCATGAGTTTCTTTTCTTTCTCCCATTTTAAAGTTTACTTAACTAAAATCAGTACTGATAAGTGTTCACTTTTGGCCCTTATGTGAAGTTATCCTTGTTACAGAAATGAAGCGATCCTTCTCCCAGCATCCACACAAGTACTTGCTCACCAGCACACAGAAGTTAATTGTTCCCAGGCATATTCGTATTTGTGTTCATTCTTTTTATAGTAGCAAATTCCCTGGTCCCCTTTTTTTCACTTGTTACTGAAGTTCTTGAAAAAAAAATGTTTTCTTTTTTACAATTTTTAAGTTTGAAAGTATTAAAATGCATTCCTTCATCAGAGAAACTTGGTCTTTGATAAATTGGCACAACAGTTATGTTAAAATGTCACTTCTGGTAAAAATAATGCAAAGTGTAGATTGGCTACAGTATTTAAAAAACTTTTCCCCTTGTTTTCTTTATTAAGCAGTTCTCAGTTGTGCCTTACGTTCATCTTCAGGCACTACATAGCTCCCAACTCCCAGCTTCCAAAAGCTGTAAATTCCTTTTGAGATACTATTTGTTACCCTTAGAAAGTTTTCTAAAAAGCAGAAAATAAAATTCTCTCTTTACTGAATGAGATATTGAACAGCTGATAAATGCTTGCTTTCTGAAATTGGATATCAATCCTTTTTTATCTGTTTTACCTTTAAGCACTTCTTCCCATGATTTATAGCAGCAGAGCTGACAGATCTATTGATGACATAATCTAAAATGAATGAATAAGAGATTTTTTAATTATTGTAGCCCCACTAGCACTTAGTTCATCTGGAAGCATATTGATTGATTCTCCCCCTGCTCCACAACATAGAATAACTTTTCAGATTTGTCTTCTTTGCTTTCTTGCTTTTTTTGAAGACTTACCAAAGACTACACAGTTACGTCACAGAAGCTTTGCTTATGGTTTTGCTTAGTTTTGCTGTGAAGCTTCTTTAGCTTCTATCTAATAAAAGCATCAGGCAGAGGTCCAGTCAAGGGTGGTGTGTGGTGCACACCCCATCTGTGAAGAAGTTACCCTGCATCTTGTTTTGAGCTCTTACAGGATTTTCTTAAAAGGAAATCTTTCTATTCATCATTTCTGCTGTCAGGCAAAACTTACACTCACACAAGCACTTATGATGCACAGTTAGGTAAAGGCAAGGACATGCAAGTGGCATCGTCACTGACTGAGGTTTCCATATGGCCAGGGGACACACAAAGCATGACACACGCTTCCTTGTTCAGGTGGGCAGTTATGTGAGGTGCCAGTTCCTCTGTCTACCATCATTGCAACTCCATGACTTGGAAGAAGCCTCAGGATTTCTATAGTATCCTTGTTCACTACATCTGTCCTACAGAGCTGCAGGATGAGCATGCCTAAAGCTGACATGTTTGTTAGGAAATGTGTCCCAGTACACTAAAATAATCAATTTTTTCCCAGCTGTGCGTTAATTCCTTTCCAGGTTCATTTCATCAGCTGAGGGAAGACCACTTGACTCAGGAGACAGCCTGCCATTTGTTAGATGCCTTGCAATTTATGTGCTGTGACAAAGATCAGAGCTCTTAACAGGGAAGGATTCAAGCTACACAGCTTTAAATACTTACTAAAATGCCCAAGTTTCTTTTTATTAAAAAGGGGAAAATTCAGTTCATACAAAAGGTATTTAAATATTCACTTGCAGAATTGGGCACTCAGAAGCAACAGTTTTGGTATGTGTTTTACAATTGAAGAAAGATTAATTTAAGGTGGCATTTTAAAAAAGGGATCATAAGCTGATGTGGCCATTCAAGTAGAGTTCCCCATGGTGTCTTCACCATAGCTGGTTGTGCATTCCCATGGAGCACTAACAGGGATTTTATTCCGCCTGGAAGTTTCTTGGTCTTTGCTTGGTACATTTGTGGATTGAGACTGCCTTTGGTTTGTTATAAAACTAATTTCACAAGTAGAATGTAAAAGAAGGGCAAAAAATGGCTACTGCTATTTTTATAAAACACTGAATTCTGAAAATATAGTGTGAGCTCTTGAGGAATGCAACCAGATGAGAAATCTGTTTTATTTTTTTATCCTGAACAGTTGTCCTTTATGTTTATTATTTCAAACAGATCTGCAATGAAATTACAATAACAGCAAAGATTTAGATGGGAGATCAGTTCTCCTGATGAGTGCTGAGAAAATTTTTATTATTAATGATCCTCCAGAATTAGTATACAGTGACTCATGTTCGGTCAAAAGTACTGTTATCAACAAATCAACAGAAGTCTGAAAATAGCATATCTAGAAATAGAATGCTTTGTAGCTTAAGAAAAGATAGTATCTTTACAAGGAGCAAGACTAACTTCCAGGAATGATATTTGGCAGAGGTGCTGTATGTGAAGGACTATGAAAATGATTCTAGTGGGATCATACTATTTCTGTTTTAGCATTGGTTTTGATACCATAATCCATTTTGAGAAAGTATCAAGATAAAATGTGTTTGGGTTTTTTTTCTTTTTTTACCCCAGGAATTTCAACCATACATTTTTGTTGATAGTGGATAGAGAAGGCTGCTTTAAACATCTGAATGCATGCCTACATAGTCATAACTCAAGAAGATATAACACAATCGTTTTTTAATATTTATGCTGTTCATAGGCAAAGTTAATCATTTTATTTTCTTTGCCCCTTAGCCATATTTCTAGAGTCTCTAAAGTCATGTATCTGTGAGGTTCTTAACATCTGTGTATATTGGATCGGTTTAATGATGCTGCAAAAATAGGCAATGAAATTGTTTACAGATCTTCAGGCATTTTGACCTTAATCTTCCCTTATGCTCAGTAATACATACAGGGTAGTTACTGTATTTGAGTATGAGCGAAAACTATGCAGACACACAGGAATAAATCTTCAGTCACTGCGCTGGCAGTGGGCTTTCACACAAGACTCCCACACCAGCACTGGTTTCCCACATATAGGACATGGAGATGAGTAATTCAAAAGAGGTGAAGGGTGAAAATTAGAAAGCATTATGAGGATCATAATCTAAATTCTGCTGTGGTTAGAGAGAGTTTGAGCCTAGTAAGGATAAAGACTTTATTTTATGAAATAGCAATATCTGATTGTTATTGTCTATAAACCATAATGTCCTGTGTACTGTGATTATTTATGTATTGTGATAGATAACATGCTTAAGTGGTAGCTAGAATTTTATTAAAAACTATGCATTTTATTCTGTGTGATTGCCCACTCAACAGACAAACAATACTTACTGTGTGATTTTCCTTTCCCAGTATTTTATATACAGCTGCATATTAGGGCTCATTTCCTGTTCCGTTTTTCTGAGGATAAATTATGAGCTGAAAATGGTGATAATGTTGATTGCATTGGTGGGCTACAACGTTATCCTTCTGCACACTCACGGGTCCATGCTGGATGACTACAGCAAATTTATGTATGCAACAGCACCCCTAAAAAGGTAGGTTAATAATTCCAGTCATACCGAAATTAGTAGAAATAAAATACCAGCTATAGAACATGTCATGTAAGATGTTTTATTTCTTATGCGTTAAGCTCCGTAATCTACAAGACACAATTTAAAATTGTTGTCATGGTTGAGCATAAGAATAAAATCCAGAAATCTGGGCCAGATGTGTAGATCCCACACTACAGAAAGTACAGTATGGTTTAATTAGTGTTTTTGTAATAAAGGACACGAGGGAAACATGGTTTGGAACATTATTAAGGCTCCTACAGGAAATCTGCTGCAAGCCAAATAAATTCAACTTTTTCAGAACTAGAATACTGTCATAAAACCTTACAAATGCAGCCTTAGCTATTGAAAAATAAAACCACAAGCAAACAGATCTTCAATTTGTTAAATGAACAGAAAGAGATATTTATGTTCCCATTGGATGAGTGGACAGGATATCTCTGTGTTGGGACAGAGAACCGCATGACCAGTTACATTTATCATGTGCTTCTGGTAGCCTTCATTTTGTCAGTGAAAATTGTGTGTCTGTTGGTTTCTCCTTCCTAAATGTCTCATCAAGGTTCTTCTTTCAGTGGCATCAGTAGGGGAGAGGTAGCGTGAACTGTTCCCCATTCCTTATAGCACTTTTTCCTGAAGCAGAATTCTTAAGAAACTCTATAAAAGACCTCATTTGACCCTATTGTGGATGAAAATACATCTTGGGAGTTAGCTGCCTCAGCATCCGTTTCTTCGCATTCATTGGATACAGGGTCAAGCTTTCCATTATGCAAGTCATGTATTACATAAAAACTGTTTTTAATCTGCCTTTATAGAATAAGCACCGGCTACTCTCCATTTGCTAGTGAAGAAGGATATTATTTTTCATAAATCCTCATGTTAGTACTGGTCTTGAAAATGTGGGTACATTTGCAGAGAATGATGTAAAAGTAATTAAAGTTTCATTGTAGATGTAGTATTTTAACAAATAATAAAGCATATCCTATTAAAGTGGTCCTAGTTTACATACCAGAAGGTAATATAAATTATGGATTTTCCCTTGTTATTGTGCTGAAGTAATTTTGTTTTAACTTTTCAGCAGCTTGCTTTACTTAATGCTTTTGTTTTATAGGCCAGGAATATTGAAAGACCTGAAGACAATGGGTTCAATTTCCTTGTTTATATTCTTCGTCACATTACTGGTTTTGGGTAGACAGGTAAGATGCTCAGTTCTTTTCATCTGCATCAGTGGACACACTGCCAGCCTCCCACCTTCTCAAAGATGTTGTAGATTTTCTGACAAGCACGTTTGTTCCTTTTTGCCCCACACCCTTGCAAAGGAGTGTCAGAAGCATCTAAAAAGCTATTATTTCCTTTATTACCTTCCAGTATGTCCTTATAACTCACCAGTAACTCTGCAATAGTTGTCATTGAGACTGTAGGCATTATGCTGATGCTGCACCGTGACTGTTGCTTGTCATGCTGACCAATATTGTCTCATAGCTTCCTAGTGTTTTCCCATCTGTCTGCATCCATCTGCTGTCTCCCTAGTTGCTTAATTACAAGCTATTTTCTTCACAGTTGTTACCAGTTGAGGCAGGCACAGAAACAATGTAGCATGCACACAGCCGCGTACCTCATACTGAGGCCACAGTTGTACTAAAACAGTGATGTGACAGGAAAATCCCTCTTTTTATTACTCACTTGTGTTTTTTAGGTGCCAACATGGTGTGGGTGGCCTGACCCTCTTGCATGCTGAGGGAAGGGTGAGGGCAGTTCTCTCTCTCCAGCTCCTCGAGGCTGTTCATGGTGAGCTGGAAGCTTGTCATGCCAGGAGTGACATAGTGCATGAGGCAGGGCTCCCAGATGGAGGAGACGAGCCCTGTGAGGTCTCGTGAGCAGCCTGTGCCCACGTAGCCTGCAGCCTTGAGAAGGTTCTTCTGTCGTACTGTCTTTAAATCACTTATTTACATTACAGATCCCCAGAACATAACGACTATCACTTAAACTGTCAAGCAGACCCTCCAGGTCCTCCTTCCTATCTGGCATCTTCTTTAGTTTTGCTTTGGGGAACATTCATGAGTTTCAGTACAATTCATCACTGGCCTTACTGCCAGCACCGTACTGGAGTTTGTTCATTTGATGTTAACAGCAGAGAGCAGTGCTGCAACACAGCTACTTCCAGATGTAAACAGGGATAAATACTTCTTAGCACTGTGGAGTCCCACTGATCAAGGTGTCAGATCAAAGGAGTGGGCACGACATCAGAAAGAAGAAAGAAGAAAAATAGAAAAGGAGAATCACTTTTACTGAGCAGAGAATATTTCTGTGGGCTCGGACACATCCTCAGTCAAGTTTCTGTTCTTTACACTGCAGCAGTGCATGCTGGTTGCCTCCTGGCTCACACCTATTGAAAAACGATCCTGTAACAGTAGAAGCCTGTTTCTTTCAGAGCTGTAAGATAGCAATCTTCATCATGATAGTGTTTGTTTGTAGCCCTTCAGTCTGTTGCCTTTGATTTTTCTGTCTTTTTTTTTTTCCTTCCTTAAAGAAGATGAAGGAAAAAAACTCTGTGTTTTCAAACATTCTCAAGCAGTCTACAAGATAACTTGAAAATGTTAGAAACTAGTTTTAATACATTCTTGAACTAAAACCTGCCACTTAAGGTTTCTGCTAGTGACACTGGCTGGTAGCACATGCCTTGGAGAAAAACAGGAAACTCTCCTACCACAAATAGATCCTGATTTTCCCTCCTGTTCCTCCTGCATTGCCAGAATCTGTGCCAAGTCAGTATTCTAATCCTAGTGTGAAAAGAGGCTAAGGAAAGAAGTGGGACTAGGGGAGGAATTCCTGGTGAGCAGGCTCTTTGCTGCTTCTGGGATGTACCATAACCTCTGCCACTGTCTCTGGCATTCAGCTGCTTCTCAGGTCCACTTCTGACTCTGTATTGTTTTAGAGATGAAAGGAGCGGTGAGTGGATGCACTGTAGATTTGGACAGTGATGGAAAGCTGCTTTCTGTCTGTTCTGAATTCCTTTTCTAGTAATGTCCTCGGGAACAGTGTTTCTCTGATAGTGTAAGAGTTCAGCAGGATCAGAGTTTCTAAGGACAGGCACCATCTTCTGGATATCTTTCAGATCAGCTGGTTAAATTAGAAAAATATACAAACATTTGGATATATTCTTAGCTATTATTCCTGTTGCTTCTTCACTTTTAGACAACTTTTCAACCTTCAGAAACTGATCATAAGGAATAAGTAAAATTCCCACATCCCAAGAAGTGCTCAGCAAATCTTACATTACTTTTCCACACTAATGATTACCCATCCTTTCATCTCCCCTTCAGGAGAAGTGATGAATGGCATTTATTCTGCATGCTTTTCCCCCAGACATCAGACACATCTCATCTCAAATTTACTTATGGAAATTGGAAGAAACCAGTATGCTCTTACTCACTAGTGTCTACTTGGGCAAATAAACATGTTGAAGGGAAGAACATTGTTCCCAATATGACAGCAGTCTCTGATGTTGCAGTGTGTGTTCTCAGGGGCAAAAAATCTGAGAAATAATGTTCCCAACTGTTGTGGGCAGCAAAACTCGTGGATTTAGTAGGATGATTTTACAGCCTGCCGCTCTCTTCCTCTTGCTACTGTTCTGGTCGAGCCCTTTCCTGCTTCTGCACCTTTCTTCCACAGAGGGTAATATACAAATTATTTTTCTCTTTGTTACTGCATTTTTCAATTTTGCAGATAATAGTTTTGCTTTTCTTGTCTCTTAATACCTGTATGTTTTCACTGTGTTGAAGACAACAGCCACTGATAAGAGGGGATGTTCCTTCTGCTTCCCTTCTCCTGGCACTGGTGTTCCTCTGCCCCCAGAGCAAGTTACCAGCAAGTTCACCTAAACAAAAAGCCAGTGCTTTCCTACAGCCCAGCCCCATGAGCCTGCTCACTGCTGGCCAATGCAAAAGCAGGAGAGAAGAATGCATGCATGGTGAAATGGAGGTGGAGGGAGGCAGAGCTATTGTGTCAGTGCACCTTCTATGAGCAAATTTAACTCCTAGGTTCACGTAGTAATCTTAGATGCACAACCACGATTCCTGGTGGAAGAGATGGGCCTTTTCCAACCCCGGAAAATGAGTGGTTTTCAGCCAGATCTTTTTGCTAAGCTTTTTTTTTTTTTTTTTTTCCTAATGATATGGTGGCATAAATGCTTGTGCCAAAAGAATAACTGTAGGATGGGCATGAGGTGGAGAAAGTGGAATTGCATTTCTTTTCCATGTTCATGTCAGCATAGGCTATGAATGACACATTTCAGTCTGCATATGTGGCATTTAAGATCTCTGAAACAGTCTGGCAGCACACAGGCAATGCATTGAGAATGCAGACTCTCCATCTCTGCCCAGACGTTGCCCAGGAGAATGCAGATTGGCATGGGCTGGGCTCTGTATAGAGTGTGCTCAATGTTTAAGCCTTAAACACTGTGAATTACCAGTAGTGATGTAGCATGTGAGTTTGGTTTCTTTTTTCCCTTAGGTAATGTAGTCTTTTGAAAAACCTCCTCTGAAGGAACTTGATGAGCATTTCTTTAAAAGTTCACTTCTATTCACAGACCATTGGCTTATTTGTGACAGATGGGGGCATGTTTACAGAGGCTGTATCAATAATTCCTCATTATCATTATATCAGCCTTAGATAATAGTATAAATAGCTCCTTAACACAGTTTTATATGTGGTTCACATTGCCACCTCAGTTCTTTTCCAAACATTTGCATTTAATCTTTGCCACTTGTCATTTCTCCAACACACTGGAGTTTTGAATGATAAACTGACACACAAGTTTCAGAGCAGCAGCTTTTCATTCCAGGTACTTTTAGAGCTGTTGACTTCTTGTTGATCTGTTTACTAATACGCTCTAAGAAGACATCAACTGATGCTCCATACTGAGGCAGTTCCTCAGACTCACAGTCTTTAAGTCATGGCCATGGAATTTTCTTAACTTTGCTACCTGAATGAAAACCCATGTGTAATTTTTCTGCAGTGACTTACCTGCATTAGTGTTACTGTCACTCTGCCCCTTCAGCATGCATGCATCTCTCATGACTGCAGACAGCAGTGGCACAGACTCATGAGATGCTTGCTTTGACTTTGTGTAACTTTCTGCAGTGATGAGAGTTCATTCAGTTTGTTGCCTCATCCTGAGGCAAATATTGAAAATAGGTGTGGGTGAGCGTTGTGCTAGAATTTAAAAATACAGACATAGCTATCTCTGTCTCATCAGATGTAAGACCTGACTCAGTTCTTGATACACCTGACTGCTTTTGCAGTTACCGCTGATCTGAACCTCTGGGGCTGCATTTCCTTATGCGCATTGATGTTGTGCCTGCCTACATATGAAAGCCATTCTTAGATATTTTCATGGTGAAATGTAAAAAAGGTTCTGTAGATTACATGTAAAGTAGGAAGCAGTCTAGGTTTTCAGATGACTGTGAGGCTTCAAAGCTTGAGTGGGATCTTTAAAGATGTGTAAAATAAATTAGGTACATTGTACAAACAAAAAACCTCACAATCTAAACTAAGCTTTACTAAGATGGTGCTTATGTTTTTTAAAAATCCAAAGATGCATTTTGAAATGCCCTTTGATATTTTTAATTACAAATTGAATTGTAGAGTAAATTCTGCTTTTTTTTTTTTTTTTTCCTCTGAGTTCTCTGAAGGAGTTCAGTGGAGGGCCACAAAGATAATACAGAGTGTGGAACACCTCCCTTATGAGGAAAGGCTGAGAGACCTGGGTCTGTTCAGCCTTGAAAAAAGAAGACTCAGAGGGGATCTGATCCACGTCTATAAATATCTACGGAGTGGGAGGCAAAGGGATGAGGCTGGACTCTTCTCAGCAGTCTGTGGTGATAGGACGAGGGGAAATGGCCACAAACTGAAGCATAGGAAGTTCTGCACAAGTGTGCATGGGAACTTCTTCACAGTGCAGTGACGGAGCACTGGCACAGCTGCACAGAGAGGTGGTGGAGTCTCCTTCTCTGGAGGCATTCCAGACCCGCCTGGACGCCTACCTGTGCAACCTGGGCTAGGGATCCTGCTTTGGCAGGAGGTTGGACTCGATGATCTCTAGAGGTCCCTTCCAACCCCTACAATTCTGTGAATATGTGACTCTTTGCCATTTGTTTTGGCATCCTATATTTCAATAAATTATGAAAGTGTAAACACATTATCTCCTTAATATTATCTCATAAAGAAGAAACAAATCATTTTGAAGACTAAGCTTATCTCCGGTTGTTCTCAATACAAATTGGATACAATGTATGGATACCTAATTAGTGTTTTATGCCACATGCCCAGTTTACTTTAGGCAGTTTATGCAAATAATTTTGGCATCCCAGTGTTTTATTGGATTTTTTCTACATGAAGACAGTTTATTGGATTTGTTCTGCATTCATGCAGATGTGGCGGCATTAAGTTGATCATCTATGTGGGGAACTTGAATATATAAATATTAATAGAAAAATAAGAAAAACATTCTAAAAAAGTGACCGTGTATATTTTGAAAAAGCTGTTCATGACCTCAAGCCTTACAAGAGAGATAACTTCGGTTTGGTACAGAAACAATGACAGAACACAATGCAGTTATGTTTCCAAGTTCTGGCAAAAGCCTGTTTTTAGGTTTTCTCTTCTCTCATGCGTGTCTTTATATGTATATGTAAGTCTGTGCCTTCTCTTCATTTGCTTATCATCTGCAAATAATCCTTAGTAACATCATTAACTGAAAATAGTCAGCTTGTTTGCTTAATTGACATCCCAAGTCCAGATTTCTGGGGCAGAGCGTGATCCACTGTAAGACATTAAGATCCACTTTAAGTTCAGAACAGTGTTATCTTTGTGTCAGAAAAGCCAGAATATCTCTTTGGCAGTTCATTTGAGCTGTGCATTCTATCCCTCCTAGTACATCAGCACAAGAAAAAATAATCACTGAAGGATGCTGTGGTATGGATGATCCCTTTTTCTTTTTATTTTCCAATTAAATATCTAAAGAATACCCAGGCCTTATCAACCAATTTAAAGCAGTCTGTGTATGGTTTCTCTCAATATTTTTTTCATCTTACAGTTTCTCAGTGGATCTGTTTTTTGCTTTGCCACTTTTCAATTCCTTGCTTTTTGGAAGCTTGCAAAATCCATTTCATTTCAACTTCCTATACTATCTTTGGCCGTGAACTCAACAAAGTACCCATGAATCATTTTGAGCTGTGATGGCTAACATCCAATCACAAGGACTATTGTCATGTTTTTATGTAAACACTTACTGGCTGCTAATAATAATGGCAAATATTTTCAGGATGTTACAGAAGATTGTGATCATAATCATGCTCTTCTGGTTAATAACTCAGTCTTCATTACATCTGCGGAGTAGTGTGATGCCATTGGACTGCATTGAAATATTGACTTAGGCCACTGGAGTCTTTAATGTAGGAATAATGCCATAGAATTTACCAAAAAGCCTTGAAATTATTGAAAAGAAGTCCAGGAGTCCACAAAAAATGCAACTAGATCTTCAAAAATACTAGTATTTCAAGATTATTATGCATTTATATGATGAAAACTCAGGTGCAAAAAGAAGGATGTAGTATTAAATACACTTCTAAAGACAAAATGAAAGAACACAATGGGCCATTTTTGATAGTCTTCAAAACATTCCAATTTTTAAATCTATTTTATTTTATTCTAAAGCGGTGACATCTTTGCTGTGTGCGTACTAAAAGGAGAAAGTTTGTCTCCTGAGCAATGGAAGGTGTATCAATAGGCTGAATTTTCTTAAATGTAAAATTCTTAAATGTTACCAGAAAGTTTGCATGACATAAGTTAAAGATGGTGAATGTCGTGATCTTCCTGAAATGCCCACTAGCATGAAATTTCCTTGAGATAAATTAGATATCATATTGCAAAACTGCAAATTACTTCTGTAACAGTGTTTGATTTGTAGAATGAATTTCTTCCAGAGTCCAAGAGTATATTAGGAAATCTTCCTTTGTTTCAATCACTCTGCATCTTTTTTATTTCTGAGCTTTCTTTCTGTGCTCTTTTCTTATTTATTTATTTATTTTACATTTAAATTCAATGAAATGTGTACCATATGTTGTGTGGTTGGGGGTTAACTTTAGTGGAATCTAGAATTGTAATTGAATGGCCAAATAGTATCCTTGTAAAGGTGATGTACTGTGTTTATTTTGTCTCTTAAACCTGTACTCCAGCAGGACAAGATGCCGATTGTTTCTTTACCTCTGTGTCCTCTTGTAACAGAATGAATATTACTGTAGGTTAGACTTCCTGTGGAAGAACAAGTTCAAAAAAGAGCGGGAGGAGATTGAAACCATGGAGAACCTAAATCGGGTGCTTCTGGAGAATGTGCTGCCAGCCCACGTAGCTGAACACTTCTTGGCAAGAAACCTGAAGAACGAGGTCAGCCATCTCTGTATATTGTCTGCTCTGTACTAAGACAGCATGCCGTAGAAATACCACTTAATGCTGAGTTGAACAGTAGGTCCATACAGTCAGATTATAGATTTACAGTCATTTTCCTTCCCCTTGCTTTCCTGAGCACTGAATCACCTTAGTACCTTGAAGTAAAAAATGTGAAACTTTTCTGTGACAGTACACTTTGCCTTGAGGCAGAGGAGGAAAACGGGAAGAAAATGAAAAGGATAATTGAATCCACAAGGATTTAAATTTAAAGCATATGTATTCAGATGCGTTTCCCTTTGTGATCAGAGTGGAGCTGCATCCAGGTTTTGAAATTGCTTGTGGTGACTGGAGACCTTGCTTATAGAAGTGAAATTAACCCCTTCCCTGAAACACTGACTGCATTAATTCTGGAAGGAGGTGCCAAACACTGAAATCCCTATCTACTTACAGCTTATGGACCTGATCTAGGCATCTTGACTTAAGTTGCAATCAGATCTACTCCTAACGCTGCTTTGTAGTTTTAATAAAGGAAAGAAGGATGAAAACACAAACTGAGACAAAAGAAAATAAAAGCAAATCAGATTTAGAGGGAGCAATAGTTTCTGTATATAATAAATGCAAGAGTTTGAATTACTCGTGCATACAAAACAATTGTTCCAAAACTGACAGAATAGGAGAGGGAATCTCCTGAATAGAACGGGACATTTTCCCTTTCACCGTGGTTTGCACTAAGCAGTACTGTGATGTAGTTTACATTGGTACTTTAGTACTACCTGTAAACATTCATTTGGTAGCTAATGTTGAATGAAAACTGCTGTGGGGTTCCTTTGAATCCAGTGAAGATGTTGGCTGAAAGCCAGGCTGGCTCAACTCCAGCTCTCAGTTCAGGCATTAAACACAGCAAACCGTCAGGAGATTGCTTTCTCATTTATGTGCTATTCCATCTCGGCTCCCCGGCATGGCAACGCCATCTGCTCACCCAAGTACTGGCAACTGGATTTACACTGTCACCTCTCAAGATTCTTGGGTTGAAATGAGCTTCAGTAAATTTAGTGAAGATGAAAAATGGTAGTCTGCTGAACTCTGGTCTTTCATGGCAGCTGAAATAAAAATGATTTGATGCGATTTTAGCGGCACCCTGTTGAGTACCTTCTTCTTTGTTTGTCTTTAAACAGTTTTCAAAGAAGTAGGAACCTCACAAACCCTTGGGAATATTAATAAATACAGACATCAGTTATGTCTTGTTTCAGTATCTATAAGAACATGTCAAGCCTTAAAGGAGATTCAGAATGTTTTTTTTGTTTGTTTTGTTGGTTTTTTTTTTACGTCTAAACACCTCAAAATAGATTACAGCAGATCAAATCTTGGTTTTATTTCTGTGGATGTTTAGATAATCAGATAATGAATTGAAATTTGTCTGCATCTTCCTCAGAGGCAAACACTCAATATGGCTATATATATATATACTATTTTCTATTAAAGAATTTGTGATGAAGATCTATGTAGTAGAAGAACATTACTTGTCCTAGATTTTTTTGCATGCAGTTGTGTGAAGGAAAGGGAAGATTAAGGATGCTGCTGGATGAAATGCAGCAGGAATAAAGGGGGAAAAAAAATGGGAATAAATACTGAGAGTCGTAAGACTATACTTTCAAAAATACCAACAAAGGTCTTTTCATAACAGGACATATGATGACTAATGCTGACGTGGTAAAAGCAAAATGATTTCAAAGCAGGTAACTGTAGGAAAAGTTTGTTGGCTTTATTGGAGTCTCCAGAATTGGGTTTCTGCTTATTGTCTCTATGCTGGCTACCAAATAAGGTACTTTCCAGCTGAGAGACAGAGGAACAAATATAAAACAAAAAGCGGGAAGCAGGATTCTTCTGCAGCTGGCTTCTGCACCCTTTTCTTTTGTGCTATGAGCATCCAGCTTCCCCATTACTAAGAAGTACTCAGGAAGCTTTCTCATTGTGAGCTAACTTTAAAGTGTGCTGTTGAGTACCTAGTGAGAGTAATCCTGCTTCATTAGCTGCAGAATGGAGCCAGCAGAAATTGTGCCCCAGACAAGCCAACTGCTGTAGCCTTCCATGAGCCATATGGAGTGGGGACCAGTTGGCCTCCTGCAGTCTCAGAAGGTCTTTGGGCACTGGAGTAGAAGGGTCGGTGTGGAAAGCGAACCAGGAAAAAATCAGATGTTGTAAGAGGGGAGGAAAAAAACCCAACAACAAGAATTGATGGTAGAAGAGAGGGTGATTTTATTTGTGCTGAAAGAAAGCCATTTATTCCTGGAATTATACTGTGTTTAATTTTCTGATTAAACATTTTGGAGAGTACTCTTACGTGAGAAATACTCACAGGAAAATTAAGACACCTGATTACCACAGCCTTTATTATTATGAATGATTGCAATAAACTAGCAGGGAATGTCTGCTTAAAATTGCCTGACATTTATTGTGACAGCTGCAATTGCTACTCATGGTTCTAAACAGTGCCATTTGTTGTTTCTATTCTGGCACTGCGCTACAAAGCATTAGTAGGGATGGATGTTGCCTTGGTGTTAGAGAGGAAGAGAAGTGAGACACTGTTGCTGAGCTTGGCAGGTGTTCATGTACAATGTTGTGTACTTGTTTTTGAGATGGAGGAAAGAGTGACAACTCTGTTTATAGGAAAGGAAGATTCTTCTTTGTAGCACTAGGACATGCAGTCCTTTCTTATCAGGCTGTTTGTTCCCTGTTGCACGGACAGCCAACACTGGACAGCACACTGACCCTTCCTATGGGTCTACACTTCCTAACCACTAATGCCATCTGGGCTCTATGTTTACTGTCTGTAAGATGATAGGAATATGAACCATTATTTTTTTTTCCTGTGAAAATGATCATGGATGCATATTGTTCGTTCATTTTGTTAGATCAAGTTTCAAAAGTATACGTAATAATTCACATTTTGAATGTTAATTATGTCCATTCTGATGTGAATGTTCTCGTATCTCCTTCTGGTCTTCTGTATCACACTGAATTTCTCCTTCCGTTACCAAGCCCTGTATTTTTTGTGCAATTTCTTCCCAGTTTTAAAAGATGTGTAGCCTAGATTCCTTCATCAACCATTGAAATCAAGATGCTGGGAAGGAGACTTGAGGAAATGGAAGGAAAAGTGAGATAAATGACATCATGTAATCTCTGTGCCTATTCTGCTAAACTAGTCTAAGATGAGCACACAGGATGCCAGATTTTAAGTTTTGAGTGTATTTATAAACAAATGTTACTGAAGCTTCAGTGTAGACATGTCTGAGGTGAGTCTGAAGTAGGTAGATGTGAGGCAGAATTCAGAGGCTAAATATTTGAGCAGCAGGTCTGTTACTCTTGTTCTGATGCTGCACTTGACTAATTTTGAGCTGGTCTGAGCTCTCATCCTAAGTGCAGAGATGCTCAAGAGAGCAGCTGGTGTACGTCACTGTGGTGTTATAGAGTCTGGACCTGGGTTAACACGGGGAGCTAGAGCTTCAAGGATACTGTGATTATGTAATCCTTATGAAATAAAAGGGGAGAAGAGTCTTGTAGGAAACCTCCTCCAACTGCCCATACTCCTTTCTGCCTGCCTCACACCTGCTCTGGGCTGAGGCAGTCAACAAGTTTTACCATAGTTCTGCGTAGTTCACTTTGTACACTCCCATATAGATACACCATGTTCTTTAAAAAAGAGAAAAGGCTGCAAGCAAAATTGAAAAAAAACAAAGTTTGGATAAGTAAAAAGGGAAAAAATATCCGATCCTTCTTGAAATCACTGAGTATTCATCTTATATACATGGGTATTGAAATCTATGGTCTACTCAAATACCCTCAATAGAATTTGGCTTTATACTAGCTTGCAGCATCTCTTATTGTTGTGGTTACCTTTGTGTATGGATTTCCATACTTTTTTAATTAGTTTAATAAATAGTCCTTCTTTTCTTTCTCCAGGACATCAATTTGTCCTGAAAGAAAAGGGATTCTAATGATTAAGAGCATTGGAGAGGAAACTGAAGGGAGGGATGAGGGGATACATTTTTATCATCAGAGGTTTCTGTGAGGCAGAGGTGCTCGCATTTCAGTGTTCACAGAATGCTGTGGAGAATGTGACAAATAAGTAAGTTTAAGTTGAAGTGACTTACTTCTCTTGTTAAGGCCCTTGTTATGGAAAAGAAAGGGCAATTATTTTGTCCTATTAGGCATCCTGTCATTTTAGATTAGGATCTATCAGGATTGTGTCACATTAGGCATTCGCAGTGCACTAGTGTTGAGATTTTGCTTCAATTTTCTAGTTCTTTCAAGTTGTTATAAATATACAGCTAATAATAAATTAGAAACTGTTTTGCAAAATATAGTCTCAGCCACACAAGCCAAACCAAATTCTCTACAGATCTCAGAAGTGACCCCTGTCTAATAAATTCGTGAACAGTTTATGCTTACTGTGCAAATATTCGGTTGAAAAAAGGGGTAACTTTAAAACACCAGAAATGTTCAGCTATGTTGGCTATGTTTAACCAGTCTATATACACTGTTTGAAGTTCAATAAATGCCACTAAATGCAAAAAAATACCTGAACACTGCTTTAAAATTTTCCATCCATGGTACCATGTTCCTTTTCTGAACTGAAACACTGTGTATTATCATATAACCTTCTTTAGAGCCTGGTATAACAGAAGTTTTTTTTCTCTTTTTTATTTTCTTTTGGGCAGGATCTATATCATCAGTCATATGACTGTGTCTGTGTCATGTTTGCCTCTATTCCGGATTTCAAGGAATTTTATACAGAATCTGATGTAAATAAGGAAGGCTTGGAATGTCTCAGGCTGCTAAATGAGATCATTGCTGACTTCGATGATGTATGTACTTCTAACAACAATCAACATATGGTTTCAATCTTAATAACCCAGGGTATGCAACAGTAAGCAAACATACTTGAAAAGGAGAGTGGAAGAGCTGTCAGAAAATAACTTTTATACGCCTGGCCATGTAGAAATTACTTAAAAGGAGTATTAAAGGAAAAAGAGATTTATGTGGAATAAATGAGCTATTGATCTGACATCATATTCGGTTGCTTTTCAGTCTCTATAATGAGAATCCAATCCATATATCTAATGGGGAAATTTTCACAAAACATGATACATGCCACATATTAACTGTAGCTCCCAAATACTAATGCCAAAGGTAAAGTGCCTAAGTTTATGCACTACATTTTTTACATCTTTGGACAGCATCCAAAGGAGAGCTATGAAGGCATTGAAGGGTCTGAGAGCAAGATGTATGGGAAATTGCTGTGGTCACTTAATTCAGCCCAGGGCAGAGGAGCTGAGGGGAGCCCTGATGGCGGCTGCAGCTCCTCATGGAGCGGAGGGGCAGCACTGAGTTCTGCTCTCAGCAACAGGGCCCAAGGGAACAGCATGGAGCTGTGTCAGGGGAGGGGAACGTAGGATGTTTGGGCACCAGAACAGGCTGCCCAGGGCAGTGGTCACAGCCCCAAGCTGCTGGAGTTCAAGAAGCATCTGGATGATGCACTCAGTCATCTACTCTGATTTTTGGGTGGTCCTTTGTGGAACCAGGAGTTGGACTCAATGATACTTGCAGAGCATTTCCAACTCAGGATATTCTATGATTCTGTAACCTGCATTGTTTTGATTACGCATCATGTTGGTCAGTTGGTACTCATAGTAATGTATAGGTTTTAACATTCCACTCTCCAAGCTACAGGCAAGTGCAGAGTGTATGACTACAGATAAATTGTAAAAAGTCATCTCTGAAGGTCTCACTGAAAACAGTATTTGTCTTAAGAGAAGATGCTGGTGATAAAGATACCCAAAGAAGGTGTTAAGAGTGTATCATGATTCACAGTCTGGATTTGCAGTTCTGCAGCTGTGGAGAGACTTGTAGCAGCAAACCCATTTTGATAACTTTGGAATGTTCAAAACAACCTGGGTTATGAATTAGAATTCTTACCATCTCAACTAGAAGAGATGCTTCCAGAAAGCTGCTTAGGGCTTAACCACTGGGTCACATAGTGATTTGGTTCCACTATCAAACTGAGTGTAAAGTCTTCTGATTTTTATAAGTTTTATGGGCAGTAAGGTGAAATTCAATCTCAGTAATATAAATCTAGTCTGTTTATAATAAAAAGGTATTTTAGCAGACACGATTTCCCCTTTCCTGGGAACTGTTCCTCTCTCCATTGTTTTGTGCATCCTTAAGGCCATCCTGTATATATCCGTGAATCAAAGTACTGATGCTCTGAATTCTGTTAGAGAAACATGCACTTAGAGTAGCAATGCTGTTGATCCCAATAATGAATAACTCTTCTTGCTTTCCAGTTATTGTCTAAGCCAAAGTTCAGTGGAGTTGAAAAGATAAAGACCATTGGAAGCACGTACATGGCAGCAACAGGATTGAGTGCTACACCCAACCAAGAACAGTATCAGGTACAGAGAAAAAGCTCCTGCTCAGTAAATGTCCTGCTCAAATAAAGCCTAAAATTCTGTTCATTAAACAGCAGCCTACATATAACACTGTGGCCTGAATTTTACTTCTTACTGTGTCTGAATTATTTTCCTTCATATTGCGGTTTTAAAATGCTGCCTGTGTATTTGTTAAGTCTAAATTTGGCTTTCTACTCTAAATATGATGTAGCATTTTATTGCTACACGCAGCAGAAGTAATTGAACTTACAAGCCTAAAGGAGAGTGTAGGAATCACTGTTTTCCTTTGAAAGTTGAAAGTGCTGGGTAGCCATATTAACCACACACACAAACCTTCAGGTTCAGTGCTTAAAGCAGATTCCTTTGTTTCTGATTTATTTAATGGAGTAGGATTGGGAACTGCATGCAGTCAGTAGAAATGAAGTTCAGAGAAGCAAGTCATAACTTTGAAGCAAAGGCCTTGCTTTTGCTGTGATCTTTAGATCATTGGTCAGCAACAGAGATGACAATAATGAATCAATGTGTTCTGTGATAAGGATTAATGTCTCCTGACAAACTCGTGTTCCTTCTAAAGAGAAGCAATTAACACCTGAACTATAGGCCTTAATAATCTTGAGGACAAAAAAAAAGAATAATTTCGGATTAGCCCTGACATTCAGTAGAGGGAGGTGAAGAAGATGAAGGAAATGCAAGACTGCAGACTGGAGAAGACACAGAGACAGAGGAGCTCTTTACCACTAGTAAATTTAGTGTATGTGCTGCAAGAAATGTATTGTTTGAGTTATTTCCACAGATTATAAAACAGGAGATCCAAGTCTTAGTATTCCTTTGGTGATTTAGTACACATTTTGAAATGAAATCCATCAAAACTTAGGTCTCTTCAGGCCAGATGCTCCAGGATCCACAGATACTGCTGTACCTAGTGTGGCAATGACTGACAGCTAGGTGTATTGCTGAGCACAGCCCCCCTTTCAATACAAGAACTCAGGGAAGACTAAGTGCCTAAAGACAGCGTCTGAATATGTCAACTGGGTAGGAGTTCATCTGTCTTAGCTAGGAGTGAACTCCATAGGAAACAGAAGGGCTTCATTCATCTAAACAACAGCTCTGGCATGCAGCACTACTGTCCCACCAAGGCTGATGTATGTACTCTATGAATCATCTCATAAAGCTGTCATCTGTCAGTCAACTCTGTCACTTTATCTCAAGGAAGATTCAGTCACTTCTCATAGAGATCAGTAAGTCTAACTCTTAAGAAATCATTCTCTTGTCAGAATCCTACCTGGGGCTGTGGGAGCCTGAAAATCAATTCTCTCCTTAGCTTAAGAGGACTCAAACCTGTATATTGTCAATGTATGATAAAAAATTAAGTCTATAGCCTTAGGAACTAATGTGCACCCAGGAATAGCAAATTATTGAACAGGGAATGGGTTCTTCCCTTCTGTTCCTCCTGCAGTTTGTTCATTTTCAGGTCGTTACACATTCCCAGATATGCTTGCTTATCTATCTGCCAGATGAGATCAGCTGAGGAACTGTTAAAATTGAATCTCACTGGAGCTTAAGCATTAACAAGGGTGCTGAAATGTGCAACAGTGAGAGGGAGGAGTCTCTGTGGGGCTGACCATAAGCATTATTTATTATTAAGAGGCATAAAAGGCCTGTCAGAGAAAATTAATGTACAAATCCTAGGCGCACACAGACAGTGAGTGCTGGTGGGATAGATAATGGCTGATCAGTTGCTTGACAGTCAAAAATTGATATTGAGTATATTTTGAATGTATACATGCTGCCTTGACAAGTAAGTAAAATGCAACATGGTCTACTGGCCATTGTTTGATCCAAGTGGTGCTGGACGGAGCATCGTCTTCTACACTAGTTTTCTGCTGCAGCCACCTTGGCATTAGGATATCCCTGAGAATTTATGTGCTTTCACGTTCAATGTATTTTGGATGTGTTCTCACAGGAACTGAAGCTACATAAAGTGATTTCATTCTGTTTGTTTGGCAATTTAGGAACCTGAACGACAGTATATGCACATAGGAACCATGGTGGAGTTTGCATTTGCCTTAGTGGCGAAACTGGATGTCATAAACAAGCATTCATTCAATGACTTCAAGTTACGAGTAGGTACGTATTACAGGGAGTGAGAATATGGAGGAGGGGGACAATGTGGCATGGTGTTTGAACAGATTCAAGTGTTACTAGAACTGACCAATAGGGCCATGGAAGTAGATAGCATCACCTTTACCCTGCTTAAAAGCAACGTCATTGGCTTTGCCCATGAGCATAGATGTTGTTGGGGCAAGAGGTGCTCCAAGGCAGGAATTCAGAAGAAGCAGTATCACTAAGTAAAGAATGCTTGGAAAATATGACCGCATGGGTCCAAATGGTTTTATGGTAACTCTGTAATAATTATTCTAGCTGTTGTTAACTATGTACATTTGTTAAGCTTTTCAGTACCAAAGGAGATCCTAGACAGGGATTTGCAAAACTGTATGAATGGCTTTGGAGGACAGCACCTAAGAGGGACAAATGAGGCTGGATTTTGAAATACTTCAGATGTACTAAACTCAAGCAAGCATACAACAATGCTTCCTTCCTGCTGTAAACATAGGAGGGTATTTCACTTCTTTGTTATTCCGTATTTATTGAAAAATAAGAGCAAAGTTGTCCAGTTGTTGATAGTTATTAGGAGTATCATGTTTCAGCTTCTAATTGCTTCCCTTTGTGCTTCACAGTATTTAAAAAAAAAATAAATACACAGTTGCAGTAAACCATGGAAGGGATATGAGATAAATGAATTCAGATCTGGTCAAGAACCATATGTTCCAAGATGCTTATTTCCTGATAGCAGTACATAGCAGTTTTACAATGCAATATGTAACTTGGAAAGTGTGAAATGAAAGCATTAAGTAAATATTAGGTACCTACTGAAGTATTTGATTCCCAGCAGTTATTCTCCTTTCTTGATTTTCTTGCTGTGCTGCTTGCTTTTCTTCTTGCTTGTTCTTAGGTTTATTTCACAGTGCCACCCACTGGCTAAGCTTGCTACTTTCTGACCTTAAATATTCCCATGTTCCTTTTTGTTCCATATTCCTCGTCATAGTTAAAAAACAAGAAAGGAAATCTGAAGTATGCTGCATTCTCAATGTATTCCAGAGATGAGTTTATGAAAAACATGTAGAGATAGTATATTTTTGTACAGAATAAGAGTTCTCTTCTTGCCATAGACAATGTTACATACTTGCAAACATACCTTTGTATCAGTGCAGGTGGAGTGTCAGCACTGAATCTGCAACCTGATTGCATCAGTACTGACTCTTATCATGTAGGGATTAAGAGGTGAACTTTCTAGGGGAAAAAGCATACCTACCTGTGATTTAAAAACATTTGCAGTATGTTATGTAGAAGTTAGACTCATTTGCTTCATGAAATAAAGAAAAGGCAAAAAAATAATAATTAAAGTGACACTATGTCAAAAGCTGCTTTTGTAGCATTAAGCACTAACAGAGTTGGGCTGAAAATCTTTTTATTTTATTTATTTATTTTTTTTTCTGTGTGCGTACCACAGTGATATCTCAGTGAGGAATGAGTTAAGATGAGTTAAAGAGAGGGTAAAGTGTCTGACGGTTTTTGAGCATTCTTTTGTGGTTGTTCAGCATTGAGTTTTCTGGACTGCACACAAACCATTTGTCTGTTTCCCACGTGCTAGCCATCTCCTCCATGCACCATCCATTTTGGAGCTTCATCTGGTTGACCAAAAGTGATAAAAGCAAAATAAGCAGAATAAATCTCCTTTGTCAAGTTCTTAAGAATCTTATGAAGGGGTTGTTGTTCTGGGTTTTGTTTCATTGGTTGGATCTATCTATTGCTAAATAAATTACGGTCATGAAATAGCCTGATATTCATAGGAACTGCCACCACAGAAATGCATCTTGCTTTGATGTAATCACCACTTTAAGGACTGAAACCCAAACCGCCATTTGTAAAAGCTTCCCTCAGTGAGCATTCAACCCCAAAATTGTTGCAGCCCACTTGAGGTCTTGGTGTTCAACCTTTATTTGCTGTTAATGCCAAAAATGCTAGTTGTGCCTCAGGAGGTATGCAGGCTGATGTCAGGTAAAAGAGCACCTGGATGACACTTCAGGCATTTCTTCCCTTCTGTTAGCTAAGGCACTTGATTTATCACATGAGTTCAGATATACTTCCGAGGACACTTTGGCAGAAGGGCTACTTCCTTTTCAGACTGGAATAGAGTCTGATGTTGATTCCCACGTAGGCTGATGGTTAGGACATTATTCTGTGTTGTAGGTGAACTTAATTTTGTTCCTGTTTTAGTCTGAGGCTGCTCAAGCATGGGGAACAGCTTCCCAGAGAATTCCATGAATCCAAGCTGTTGGATGCTTTGGAGTGAGATATCTGTCCTCTGTTTGTCCTGCTAAATAGTGCTTGCTGAGCAGTGTTCTCATTTTCATGGAATAATTTAACCTCATTTATTGTGAGAGAAAGGGACAGGCTGCATCACCTTTTGTTAAGGAAATCACTTGGTCCTAGAAGATACTTGCAGAAATCTTAATGAAAGAGAAGGAATCTGAACCTGGTTCTCCAGACCCTGAGGGTATCACTCTGACCACGAGTGGTGATGGGTCGGGAAAAAGGAAAAAGAATTCACTTCCTGCTCGTTGCATTCTATGGGAAAGTCCCACTGCAGCATCCTGATTTCTGGACCATAGCATAGTGCACACCACATGCATCTCTTCAGTATCCAGAGCAGGAAGGCACACAAGTGACCTGGGAATTAATGCAGTGTAGTGAAGCAAGCCCCTTCTTGTGTTTAATCCCAAGTGCTTAGACAAATATTTATCATTTTCTACCTCATCTCCTTTAGAGTTTGCATACTTTTCCACTTTTCATAACTGATACAGAACCTTTTTCAGGGCTTTTACAGCCTGGCTGTTAGCCCACGATGCCATGATACATGTGATCCACACTGCATGAGCTAGCTCTGAAGTGCCTCCGTGCTACAATTGGACTTTAACTGAAAACGTGCCCATGATGCAATGGGAACTATCCAATGTTGTTCTTCTCTCTTAGCATCTGCAATTCAGAACTAGCAAATCGTTACTCATACTCCATGCTTAAGGAATACATATACTACTATTTCAGATTATACTATAGGCAATCCAGCTTCTGGAACAAGGAATCCTTGCAATTCATTCACAATAATTTATTCTACATTTATGAAGAACACTGTAAAATGCATTTGATTTGACTATCAATTATTTCAGAGAGAAGTCCTTTTCCCTGGAAGTAGAAATAAGAAACCCTAGTATACCTATTTTCCCAGAGGAAGCTGTTCTTCCTACAGATGTTTCTCATGCCATGTAATAATGGTTGAAAATATCAAAATTATTCAGGGTAGGAAGGAGTTGTAAAGCTAAAAGTAGATTAACTTCTGACATTTCTGTAACATTCTCTTGCCATAAGGGGTTGATAAAACACTTGTGAACAGGCTATTGGTTGCTGTACCTAGTAATCAGCATGGACCAAATACTGTGTCCAGTGACTTGATAAGTTACCAGGTGGACTACTTGTCATCAACTGATGAGTATTCTTTTATAATATAAAGTTCTAATCTTTTTCAGGTATTAATCATGGACCTGTAATAGCTGGAGTAATTGGAGCTCAAAAACCACAATATGATATCTGGGGCAATACAGTAAACGTGGCCAGCAGGATGGACAGCACTGGTGTCTTAGATAAAATACAGGTAGTCTTGTTTTGTATTTATCTTAATCACGCTTAAAAATCATCATATATTTGTATACCGAAGAGATCTGTATTTCTGGGGCTGAAAACACCTACTGTAAAAATGAGCTTCCAAAAGCAGTGATAAGTGTTATTTTGTTGAAACATGAAGATTAATCATCTTTATGGTTTACTAACTGTATAGATTAGAGACAGACCTGTATAGAAAAGACCTTCATTTACTAAACTTCCAGAGACTTTGTTTTCAGGGATCACATTTTAATTTGCTGCTCGGTATGCCTTGCAGCACTTTGGTATCCCACCAGGTATTCAACTGAGACCAATCCAAATCTGTGACTGAGACTATTGAGAACTAAATAAGTAGAGCTACCTCCCAGGTGTTGGCCAAGCCTGACAATAGGAGGATCTCAAAGCAGTGATATCTACAAATACTTGTTTGCTTCACAAAGAAACACAGCTAGTCTGAGAAAGCCGATGCCGTTGAACAACCTCTGCTCTGGCGTCCTTGCAGCTGAAATGGCAGAACTGCTTTGGTTTTGGTTCACAGTCTGCTATGTGAAACTGCCAAGAAGCAGCGCTGGCAATGAAAACATCTTAACCATCCACTTCATTCACACAGCCCAAGTAGTCACAAAAAGATGGGCAAAATGTTGTTTATTCTAATAAACAGCTCATGTAGCTGAGAAAAAAAATGCTGCGTGAAGATGAACCTTGTTCCTCTGCATATCTACAAGCCCTCTCTTTATGGCCCACAAAAGGGGATATACTGAATTTGATTCTTACTGTATGCAATATACGCTGGGCATCCAGCAACTGACTACTTGCATGCTCAGGTGCTCAAACCTAGGATGAATCATTAAGGGGCTTCTAAGCATTATAGCAAAACTCTTGTAATTACTCAGGGCAGATGTTCTCATCATATTCTGCAAGATGAATCTGCTTTGTTCTTTTATCCGTGTTGGATTTGTTACTGTCTTGCTGCAGGTCACGGAAGAGACAAACAATGTCCTGCAAACACTGGGGTACATGAGCACTTGCAGAGGAATAATAAACGTAAAAGGAAAAGGAGAACTGAAGACGTACTTTGTACATACAGAGATGACAAGGTCCCTTTCACAAGGGAATGTGGCATCTTGAAGAACGCTTGTACATGTCATCGATACCATATTTTCAGGAAAGTATCACGCACTTTTTAACTACATTTTGGCCCTTAACATGCGTGCTATTTTCTGATATGTGGCACTTATTTTAATATGGCTGCAGAATAGTCCCATGAGCCATCATTTTGCACCTTGATATTCCTATGTTCAAGGACAGTCGTGATGTACACTATAGGACTGGAAGATTGTACTGCAACTTGCACTGTTATTCCAAGACAAGAAAAGAAGGAATAGGAATTAAAAGGAGGTAACTCATCGTGAATGGACTAAAAAGAGATGTCGGTGACAAATGTGAGGAAAAAAGGCAATAAAGCTAGGGGTGCATACTATTTCCTGATGCATGGTGTTTTCTGGAAAATACAGTCGCTCCCCAATAGCATCCATTAATCCGGTATTAAAGCATACAGTATTTGTAAATAAGTTTACTCGATCCACACATGATTTGGATGTGATCACCAGTTGCATCTCATAGCCAGGGACACGTTGGGTGGCTTGCTGGCATTCTTTCTGAAGAGAGAACTAACAATGCTGGAATAGTTTTGTACAAACGTGTCAAATGTTTTGAAGCTATTGTCTTTTGTAAGGTTAATTCATTAAAAGTTTATATGTAATTTGTCTTACTGTTGCTGTCTCTTAGTTTTGCTTCCTTCTGTGGCTTCTGTCCCTCTACACCTCTGCGTCTTCTGCTGCAGCTACTGCATTTTATTCAGTGATTAGATATTGAAGCAGGCTGTGGCTTAGTACCTCAGTAGCTTAGGTCATTAATATCTGTAAGATTTGCTACTGCCTTTCAGAAATTGAATCAACTCTATTGTTTTTGGTCCTTCTTGGTATCCTACGCACTTTGCAGTCAGTTGGTCCCTAGCTGATATGGAAGACTTCAAGTCCACAGACGTGAACGAAGCGAGCGGAGGACACTGGAGACATTAGCAGTGTTGCTACTCTACAACTGGCCTGCTGTACTTCAACAGTAACTAAGAGAAGCTGTAGGAAAGAGGAAACGCTGTGTTTGTTTTGTACTTTGACCACCCCTTCCACCTTTGCATGCCTTTCACTTGTCTTTACGATGCCCGAATTCGTGGGATATTTAAAACAATTTCACTTATCTTTACGATGCCCGAATTCATGGGATATTTAAAACAATCAAATTTATCAGAACCTAACTGATACAGTCTGTCTAGTTTTGAAGATATATATTTATATATATATATATATAAAGCTATTTTGTGGATATTCAAGATTAATTTCAATCCTATTGAATAGTAATTTGCATATTTTCATAGATGAGCAAATGTGAGAGACTGAAAAAGCAGCTAAATATGCTCCTTTGAAGGCACCAAAAGATTATTTTTGTTTTGCTATTATCAATACTTGATATTAACATGTTTTTAGCATCGTAACAGCCTAACAAAGCCAACATTAATGAAGTCTCATATTTAAAAATACAGCTATAGTATTATTTTTTTTCTGTCCTGGTATTGAAATGTAAAGAGTATTCATTGAACAACCTTTCAGATTTCTCATTCGTGAAACTTTTATATACATCTGCATTGCATTGGTGTCCTTTCAGAAGGAGTTCCCAAAATTTTGGATCACAAATAAATGGCATCAGGCTGCACAGCCTCACTGAGTGTGGCACGGTTACCAACAGCCACCACCTGCCCTCTAGCAAACTGGAATAGCAGTCAATCTTGAAATATCTACATTTGGAGTAAAATAGACAACGTGAATTTTTCTCCCTTAAATTGAAAATTAAATTAAATTGGGAAAAATAAAAAACAACTCAGTGTACTCTGAGCCTTTAAAACCATTCTAGTATTATCACAGGTCAAAGCAATCATTTCTTACTGTGGATGAAAATCCTGTACGCTGATTATATTGTGCTGTCATATCTATGTGCAACTTTCAGGTATAACCTGTACATTCAGGGTTTTGTTTCCATTTGTATTCTTGCACATTCTGTGCACCATTAGTAAACCATGTACCTAATTTGATAGACTTGTTTCTATGATTTTTATAAAAAGTTAAACAGTATTACATTTCTGTAACCCATAAAACGTTGAATTATTTGAATGGATGTGAATTGACCGGTCCTATGAAGTGTAAAAATAAGTATGTGCCCTCCAAGAACGTGCTGAAAATGCCCTTGCCTGTGACGTTCCAGCGCCCTGGTAATACTCTGGTATTCCCTCATTTTGTACTTGCATTCTGACTCTCGCTACTGTGTAGCCAAATCCTGCTAAAGAACAAAAAAAAAATGGGCAAAAGATGAATATACGTGTGGTATGATGCCCAAAGAAGGGTGCATATTATCCTTTCTCCAGCCTTTAGTTGCTGAGTATTATTATCTTTCTAGTGCCAAGAAGCTATTTGTATCCAATAAATATTTTTTGTCTTCCAAAGCACTTTACATCTACTGTCTATACTGTTTTATTCATCACCTGTCTAGATTGACCCAGAGATCCTCTTTCTTCCTCTCCTGAAGAAATTTTATATTCCTCAGTAACTGGATATAACACTACTTGATTGTCACTATGTAACTTGAAAGTTTTCTGCTAAGGTGACTTCCATGCCGTAGTTCATAGGTCACTAGCAAGCCATAAAGGACACGAGTTTCAAAAGCAGAATGCAAGAGTGCACAACGTGAGGCAGCAGCCACACAACCAATATAAGACTGATTTTCTGTGATCTGGGGAAACCAAACCCAAACACGAACACTTTGGGAGTCTGCTGAATTTATTTATCAAAGACAATGCTATGCGACAGTTTATGGAGGACTGCCAAGGGCCAGGAAGAAAAACTAGGCTTGCAGTTGATTTGCTTGATTACAAAAGAAGTTGTGATGACCTGTAAAGTAATACTAGTTAAATGCAGTTTCCAAAGACAGACATTAGCATCCTATTTATCTTGTATGTAAAGCGCTATTAATTCTCTTCATATTCCTTTAACTACCTCATAAACTGTCTTCAGACCTTACCTTTTCCCACTGAGGTGCAGGTAGTGGTCCGGCCTGCTCATTTCTAAACAGATGGCTGTGCACACTCATAGGCAGAGGTGTTGAAAGTCTGTATATTGCTTTCAAAGCCTTGTATCAGGACAAACAATTAGCCATGTCATCAGGAATATTTATATACGCACGGATTTGTTGTTTTACACGGTGATTACCTTGTCCTTTGGTAATTAATTTTCCTTTTGGTTGTACTTCAGTACAAAGCTTTTTTTCCTCCCGCAAGAGACAAGCCTGTCACTCATTCAGGGCCTTGAAGAAAAAGCACTTGTGTGAAATTAATGGCTTGACTTGAGGACCACAGCTATCTCAGTGGAAACTGGACAGTTTTAGAGTCATTTGTGTTTCAGCCTCTTTTTCAAGGATGATGGCTCACGACATTTGTTGGAAAGGCTGGCTCCCCTTCATGGCTCAGGAATGCATGGCATACTGATACACGCTGAGGCCAAACCAACAAGGACAGGAGCTGAATTGCTGAGCTTTGATTTAACAGCTGCCTAGCCATCTCTGCTGTAAGTGCTGCTAGTTTGAAACAGGTATGTCACCTTGCCGTAGGAAGACTGCTGCTGTGGTTTTTCTGCATTTCAATAGCTTGTCTAGTTACATTTATCTTCTTGAGTCCGTCCTGTCACTATCCCTGCACCATCATCCTCTCCCCTGTGACCATCCGCCTCGCAAATTAATTTGAGGAATTTTCTTGCTAATTTTTTCCATCAACCAGTTTGATATTTCAGAACAGTCGCCCTGCCTTTAAGACACCATTGTAATTATAAAAGCTATAGGAGGAGGAGTAGAGGAGAGAGAATAGTTCAGTTGGAAGGAATGTTCAAAGATCGTTTAGCCCAACTGCCTGAGTATTCCAGGGCTCACCAAAAGTGAAAGCATGTTAGTGAGGACACTGTCCAAATGCCTCAATATTGAAAGGCATAGGGTATCACCACCTCTCTAAGAAGTCTGTTCCAATGTTTCAGCACTCTCACAGCAATGGTGACCAGGGACTAGAGCCTGGCACCTCACTTTGCACTTACCCTTCTTAGGGACCTGCAGAAAGTAATGAGGTGACTTCTCAGCCTCCTCCAGACTAGATAACCCAAATGTCCTTTTACCAGCTTTGCTGCCTTCCTCTAAATGCTTTCAAGAACCTTAAAATCCACTACTAGGTCTGTAGTTCCCTAGATCATCTCTCATGCCCATTTTTGCAGATGCTGTTTGATGCAGCTGATCCCTTACAATTTTAGTGACCACAAATGAAAACTCACTGCTTCTCAAGTCACAGTGCTCCAAATTAGGAGACCAGGTAGTCCAAGATCTATGATTAAAATTAAATTAAGGCAAAAAGTCATTCAGTGCCTTCACCACTTTCTCATCCCTACTTGTTAGCTGACCACCTTCATCAAGTATCAGTCCAATCTTTTCCTTTGACCTCCTGTTGCTATTGACATTCATCAGTCCAATCTTTTCCTTTGACCTCCTGTTGCTATTGACATTCTTAGAAAAATATTTTCTGTGTATCTGACACCACAGTAGCCACAGTCAACTAAGACAAGCTTTAGTTTTTCTCATTCTTTTCCCTGCAGATGTAAACTGCCATCCTGTACTCTCCCTCTGGAGCCAGACCTTGCTTCTAAAGCTCATGTATTTTCTTTTTCTGCCCTAGTTCCAGGAGGAGTTTCCCATTCAGGCTGACCAGTCTTCTGCCTTGCTTGACAGACTTGCAGAACAGTGGGATTAACAGCTCCTGTGATCTTAAGTCCTCTCAATCAGTCTTGCCAAGTTACAGGCAAAGAAACATTTTCGCATTGAGACAGGTGGATCTCATCTGGCACCAAATCATAGATGTTTCTTCTTGTCTTGAAGAATTTCCCATGACTATAAAACCCAGAATACTGGTGGAGGCACCAGTCCTGGAGCTAGACATTGAGTCACCTATGACTATTTGCAGCTGCTTCTTCACAGCACCAGTCTTAATTTTGCTGCTGAGGGGTTACCTGACCCCAGTGGGAAAACTTGCAGATACCTCTTCTTTCATCTTTTCAAATCCCTCATCTGCCACACCCAAAGCAGAATGAGAGAGAAGTGTTTCAAATGTGACATCAGGAATCCTGTGTAGCTCAGTTTAGATTTCTGGTGAACAATTTCTTATGGTTCTATTTACAGCTACAGCTTCAGCTGAGCTGCTTTTTATAAAACAGTTTGCAGCCTCTCGGTGCTCGTACTAAACTACAGAACAGCACTCGCACAGTGGCATACATATCTCTGTGTAGGAAGCTGATGTCAGACAGCTATTGTATTTAAAACTCCACTGCTCACATACTCTGTGGTAATTTGACTAATGCTGTATGGAGAACCCTAATTGGTAGAGGGATATTATTAGATAAGCAGATGGAAATTGTCACGAATTACTAAAAGTGTATACAGTACAAATTGCACTTGAAGGAAGATGCTAGCTACATTGTTCAGTATATTAGTGAATGGAGAATGGAAGCCTTATAGTAGAAATGGGAGGCTTACATCATACGTGGGCTCAAGATGCCTACAGGAATTGGTTATAAAGATTTTGGTTATCCAGAATGCTCTGTTTCTAAATAAAAATCAAGATGTCCAAAAAGACTGCTGTTGAAAGAGCTTGCCAAAAAATACTACCAATTATAATAAAGGCAGCGTTGCGCCTATGGCTCTAATATTGCAGCTGCCAAAAAGAGCAGCAAGACAGATTAATCACAGAATATCCTGAGATGGAGGGGACCCATAAGGCTCACTGAGCCCAGCTCCTGCCTCCACACAGACCATACGTCTGAGGGCAGCGTCCAAACACGTGTATTAATATAAGAGAAGCAAAAATGAATACTGAAACCGGGAGCCAGGTGATACTGGAGCAGAGCAATCCTAGAGATAATTACTCTAGAGTGGGCGTTGCTCACTTTCAAGGCCCCAAACGTGAGCATGCCAGCGGGGTCCTGCTCTGACAGACCGCCCCTCGCCGGCCCGTTCTGCGGCGCCGTGAGAGGGCGCGGCGTTACTGGGTAACGGCAACATGGCGTCCCACGCCGCAGCGGGGGCAGGGGAGCAAGGAGGGGACGGGGAGAATGGCGGCAGAGGGCTGGGGAGAAGGCGCCCGCCTCCCCTCTCCTCTCTGTCCGCCTTCAGCTACATCCCACCGCGGCGGGAAGACCCCGCGGAGCTCAGCTACTTCCACAGGGCGGCCCAGGTGAGGGGCGGCTGGGCAGGGGTACAGGCGGGCTAATGGACCTGGCAGGGAGGATGTCTGTGTAAGCTGCATGGAGCCGTATGCTAGTACCTTTGTTTACAATACAAAATCTGCTTGCACGCTCCCAGTGGCGTGGTTTGTAAAACAAACAAACAAAAACTGTTCCGGTGGCAAGGAAATGGACAGTGCTAACTGCTGCTCCGTAGTTTTCTTCTCAGCTCAGGCCTTGGTCAGAGAGGAGGAACCATACGTGACCCATCCTTCTGCACAGTTAAGAAATTAGACCACTGGATGTTTTCAGTATACGTGGCAAAGGGAATTTATTCCTCTTTTTGACTTGAAGAGCTGAAAAAACTATGCTGGAGACTGAAGCAGAGAGAAATTATGAAAGATGCTTTTACTGTGTGTCCCAAAGCCAGAAATTTCCACCTCTTTAGTGAGAACTATTGGCGATAGGTGGATGGTTGGAGTGGACGATCTTTTTCAACCTTGGTGATTCTATGATTCTTTTATTCTACTCTCTGTAGTATTGTACATAAGTTGTTATAGACAGTTCATGTCCTACTTCCCCTTCAATGACACGGAGAAAAGTTTTATCTACTTTTTGTGTGGTTGGGTTATTGATGTATGTTAGCAAAGTGCTTAGCCTCAGAAGCAGTACACAGAGGATGCCCCACCACCTTCGGCTGCATTTAAAATCAAAGAGAAACAATGGCAAAGAGTTATTGTAATTTTGAGCACAGAATTGTCTCTGTACAGAGGAACTTAAAGAGATCACCTGGGACAGGAAAATCAAATCACTTCTCCATATGGCAGAACTAGGTAGTAGATCTATGCTTCCCAAAGAAACCTGTGGTTACAGTGGCACATTGCTAGCTTTCTCTCCAGAAGTGTCAACAGATAGCAAGGAAAAATGAGGTAATTTGCCACAAAGGAAATGTCAAAGGTGAACAGACTAAAAATAAAAATAAATAATCACATATCATTCAGTATTTTCATTGCAGATTATTTTAGAAGAATGAACCAAACTTGCTTATAGTAGCTTAGATGTATTACAGTTGTCATACTCTAATGTTACAGTCTGCTGCCTTACTATTGAATCCTCTGTATGTATTCTGTAATCTGTGAATTTAAACAGGACTGTTATTTAGCCTTTTTTTTTTTTTTTTTCTAAAGACAGGAGGGGTTTCCACTTACGATTCCATTTTTGAAAGACCAGAGGGTTACAATGAAAAACTTCACCGATGTGACAGAAAACATGCAAGGAGTCGTGGTCTGAACATTAACGATGAGGTAATCCCTTGATAATTTCAAAATGATTTTTGTTAAAGGTACTTACACATTTTAACATGGCTGGAGTTTATTAGCAAGTGAGGACACCTGAGCTAGCCCCTGTTCTTTGTGTCCTGTAGATTTCCAGATCAAAACCTTATTTAAGTTTAGAAGTGAGGGAAAGATATATGCACAGGGAGCCAAACACTCTGTTACAGAGTTTCTGGACAACTTCTGATCAGTCTCTACCACTCTAGAGTCTGCAGTTCTCGTTGTCCTGCAGCTACCTTTACGATGCTGAAAAGTCTTATACCTGAGATTGCTGGTGCCAGGGGTTACATCTCAACCCCAACCATGTGATATCCTCCTTCCCTGCACCTTACTGTGTGAATCTATGTTTGCTGAGGCATCCCAGATCTCTAAAACTGGTGTGATTGTTGATTAAATTTACACTAGGTTGCTCTGCAGGAAGGAAAATCGTAGGGAGTCATGCAAAGGAGAGGTCAATCAGACAACCACAGACATGCCTGGAGAAGGCTAACTGAAGCAAAAGCGTTCAAGGACAGCAGAATTTGGGTTTAGTGTGTAGCCTGATAAGTCTGAAAGTGTGCAACCATATTTTTAAACAGTTGCCTGGGAAGTAGAAATACTGTAATATATATACTTGGATATATACTTTTTCCTCATAGCATATGAATAATACATATATATGCACACACACAGCGGCAGAGGATGTCAAAAAAAAAAGATGAAGTACAACCTCTGTGTATTAATGGCCTTGAAACTGCAGTGGATTCATTAGATGCAGAGATGATGATAGGCTAAGAGTTGTTGCTTGTGTTAGATAGGATAGAGATAGTGAGAGAGAAAAATGCTTAAAATTACTGTAGTCGCTGTGAAATAAAACTGTTAAGATTTTGGGAGAAAGGCCACTGCTTGTAATTCCTCTAACTAGCAGCTATACCTGCAAGACATTTCACTGCACAGTCATAATGCCCTTCGGTTCTGTCTGTCTGTCAGTGCAGGGAGTATTAGGTACACTCAGAAGTGCCCCTTAACATTAACTGCTTCTGGTCTGCAAATCAGCACGAGGCCAAAAGCCATGTAAATGACCACTCTAATGACAAAGGAACCAATCTTATCACCTCCTAGCAAGTATCAAACTCAGTATCCAAGTGAGACATTTGTGTAGGAAGAGTTTTATTAATGCAGCGTTAAGGTTTCTTTCTTACTCAGATTTTTCATCCCTTCAGTATGAGCAAAGTCACTTTCTTAAACATTTACTTGCTAAAGCAAGTGTTTATAGGCCAGAATGTGTGCTAGTCCTGCTGGGCAATGCACACCAGTGGCTCTGCCTAGGAACTGTTCTGAACAGGTGTTTCTTAATCCAGTCCTTTAATTAGCATGGAGGAGCATCAAAGCCACAGCTGTTAAATGGTGCAACATGACCCTCATGCGTGGGATGACACCCAGTGCTGGACTTAACCATAACGAAATGCAGGTCACGTACTCAGCTCCTGCTCCTTAGTTACCTCAGTGGCTCTCACAGACCTTGTATAATACCAAGTATTTCATGAAACATAATAATTAACAGTGCCAAAATTGACATCTTTGTAATACAACACTGAAAAGAGACAGGTGGAATTTTCTACAGTACGCTTCTTTCTGTGAAGTGGAAAAAACCCAAATCACTACAAGCAAGCCTTTCCTGCAGAGCGTGGGCACACCCTGGGAATCCAACAGTACAATCACAGATAGCTCAGTTTAGCTGCACATAATGCAGTGACTACAGCGAGAGTGTTTGCACATGGTTGCTATTGCTGATTTCAAGTGTGAACAGTGATAGAATTACATGCTGTGAAGGCATATAATGGGATACTTTCCAGCCAACTGTGGAAAATTTGGTATCTGCTGAATGCAGAACACTTAAAAATCATGGAATACTGCTGCATAGTCACTGCTGTGCTACCAAGGATGCTGAAAACTGAATCTTACTTATTTAAAAGGAAAAATGAGCTACCAGAGTAGCACTGCCACTTGTCATTGGCATTGTAAATCTGGTATGACTAGTGAAGACTGTTTGGTGGTACAAAGGCTGTCTCACCTGTATCTGGTATGATCACGGAGCAAATCCTCCTGGAAATTATGCTAAGGTACGTGGAAGACACAGAGGTGATTGATGACTGCCGTCGTGGCTTCACTAAGGGCAAGTCATGCCTGACAGTTTTGGTGGCCTTCTGTGGCAGGCTTGCAACACTGGTGGTTTAGGGAAAAGCAGCTGATGTCACCTGTGTGGACCTGTGCAGAGCATTTGATACTGGCTTGAACAACATCCTTGACTCTAAAACTGAAGAGATCTGTTTGACAGTCACTTGGTAGACAAGGAATTGGCTGGATGGCTGTAAATAGTTGCAGTGAACAATGTGATGTCAGGTGGAGTCAAGTGATGTTCCTTGAGGTCAGTACTGGGATTGGCACTATTCAATACCTTTGTCAGTTACATGGAGAGTACAGTTGGGTGCATCCTCAGCAAATTTTCTGATTACGCTACAGGGAAGTAATACCTTCCAGAGGGACCTGGACAGGCTTGAGAGGTAAGTTTAACAAGGTACTGGGGCCTGTCCTGTTCAGTATCTTCATTGATGACCTGGACAAGAGCACTGAGTGAGAGTCAGTAAGTTTGCAGATAACGCCAAGGTGGCAGGAAGTGTCTTAGTTTCTCCTGCGTAACTGGAGTTAAGACTAGAGGGAATGGCCTCAAGATTTGCCAGGGGAGATTCAGGTTGGATGTTAGGAAATGCTACTTTTCCAAAAGAGTGATCAGAAGCTGGAATGGGCTGCCCAGGGTGGTGGTGGAGTCACCAGCCCTGGAGGTGTTCAAGGACATGGTGTTGAGGGACATGGTTTAGAGAGAGCTGTCAGTGATAGGTGGACAGCTGGACTGGATGATCTTGTAGATGTTTTCCACCCTGCGTGATTCTGTGAGTCTATAAATATGCAGCTGTACTTTCTGTCTTGATAACTGAGTTTGAAAACAGATTTAAGATTGCTGAAGAAGTCATCAATCTTTTGACTTATTTGTGACTCCATTTTCAGTCGGCACAAATAAATATACTACTTGCAAATTTTCAGATGGAATGCATAGAGCAGCAATCCAAAGTTTGACCATATCTCTTTACCAGACTTCTGTAAGCCCTCTCTTACCAGAGAGAAATATCCCTCACCACACAACCATGCCTTATTCATGTCACTGCTTTTTGAAGTATGTACATTTGTGAACAGCTCTTTTCAAGGATGAAGCACAGGAGGAGTAAAATCTCATCAGTTTCTGAGGAACACTTTGAGAGCTCACAAAGAATGGCAGCCACTACTATCATACCAGCCTGGCATGTTCACAAAGTCACATCTTCCACTAGTTTTTGCTGGTGCAGATTATTGTGAGTACAGCATACAATCTTTGGTTCATTCCTAGTGAAAATGCATAGCTAATGTTGCTGGCTGTGCTGAAAGTCTGTTTTATAGCTGAGGATTTGCTCTATTAGACAATGTTATTGTGCTCTTTGTATCGGCTGTAGTTTCAATGAAAATCATGAAATCATTAGGGGACACTGCTTTTGGAGAAACCTAGAGCAGCCCTGCGTAGTTCTTTTGCAGTCAGTGAAGCCCAGGCAAGCCAAAAGAGTGGACGCTCGTGGACTAGGTGATGAGTGGATTGAGAGCAACCCTGAAGGGAATTGTGTGGGGTTCTTGGTTGTTAAGAAGCTCAGTATGAGTCGGCAGCTCAGAATGTTTCTTTTCCTGCCATTCTTCTTGACTGTTGATTTTTGTTCTGGTAGGATTGAAAGGTGATGAACAGAATGGCATTTAATGGGGTGGTACGTGGTGAGGAGGAGGGCTGGCAGGAGAGTTGAAAGAATGGATGCTTGTTCTCTTTCTATTTAGTTTGAAAAAGAAGGGCTTTTAGTATCCTTCCAACGACCTCAGGTTTAGATTTGTCCATCTTTTGGGATATGTTACACCTGACAAGATTGCCCTGCCATGAGGCCATTTGCACCTGTGCTTCACCCTGCATTCTCACAGGAAATGTGGTGGTTCATGTGCTTCACAGGTTCTATCATAAATTTTAATATGACTCAGACTTGTGTTGTAGCAAAGAGCTCATTTGTTTGCACCTGAACTGTGGTGTGGGTCTGCATTTTTGGTTCTCCTTATAGATGTTATTTACACTGTAGTACTAGGCAAACACGCTGGGGACCAAGGCTTACTGTTAGCCAGTGTGCAAACATACAAGCAGCCTGATAAATCTGAGACCTTTGCCTAGGGAAAGCAAAACAAACAAATCCTGCCTGCCTTTCCCTTCTGACTCCAGAGCTCTCTGCTGCTGCAGCACAGGAAGGAACTGCAGATTGCAGATAGTAATTGTATGGCCACTTAAAATACAGTTTATTAAGGACAGGCTTAGAATAGTCTTGTCTTGGGCGGATTATTTTTTACCAATTTGACTTCTTATCATTGCAGAGCAGTTATTTCTGTAACTTTACAGCTACAAACCATTTTAGTAAAACCTTTCATTGTGCAGAAATCTAGTAGCATATGCTTCGTGTCCCATGGGGAAAGGTTGCATGGGCCAGCAGTGGTTGTGCAGTTCTTATTTAGGCTTCTTGTGTGTGTGTGTGTAGTTGTTTCACTCAGTTATGTAAGCAGTACATGTGCTCCTGGAATAAGGTAGACAAATCAAATCTTTCTTTTTCTAATTGTGCAAGTCGGTGCACAAGAGAAGAAAAAATGAAATCTGAGCTATTTTCTACTAACGTGGTGTTTACTTTGCCAGTAATCACACAGGGTGTGAGGTTGTGTGCGTTCTGTGTGTTGGGTGTGTGTAGGGGTGTGGGTGGGTGGATGGGTGTGTGTGTGTGTGTGTGTATGTAGGTGGTGGTGGGGCACAATTCCATGTCTTCTCATCATCCAGTGATACTATTAATATACATATAAACTAGGTTAGGAATGGAACAGTGAGAGTGCAGATCACTGCTACATAAATATACCTTTGCATAGCAGATGCTGTACAGTTCCATCTGTTCTTTTGCCCCCAGCCACAGCACTTTGAGCAGTAGTTAACTGCCAAATATTCCTTCTGTGATATTCTCATAAGGAGAGCATTACATTTTCACAGGAAATGGCAAGACCTGTCGCTGTTTTGTCATCTTCAGAGTATGGGAGACACATAAGCAAGCACACAGAGCAGCTGATCCGAAGTCATGCAAGGATTAATTCTGTGCAGGCAGAGTTCTACAGGAAAAATGGCATCACCTGCTTATTGGAAAAACATTCTCCAACACTGGATCCATGCTAAAATATCTTACAGCTGACACTGGCAGCAACATTTGTGTGCAAAGAAACATGTCAAAATGCAAAACAGCGCTTCTGCCTTTTCCTCTGTGTTTTCATTAATGGTTTATATGAAATAACTGCACTTTTCCTCATGATGATTCGAATGTATGTATGTTTTCTCCTTGTAGTCTCTTAAAAGTCTCCTATAGAACATCCACAAAAGCTGAACATTTTAGGAATCAACACTGGAAATTAAATCTGTTGGGTCAACAGCTGTCTGTGCTATTTCAGGCAGTAACTCCACATAATTGTTCAGGGACTTAATGTTAAATTTGCTCCTCAGGGTATCAGTGGTCACTGATTTCTCCATACTTAAGAGTTCTCAATCCCTACAGAATCAGTAAGTGTCTTTTTTTTTTTTTCTAGAAGTACTGAGGAATTTCAGTAGACTTCAAGTGGAAGTGAAGTTAAAGGGAACTTCTCAGTGCTTAGCATGGAAAAATACACTAAAATTTGGGTTTAGATAATTTTAGGCATTGTTTTGTTGACTTCAGTTAAAAAATGCCTTCAGAAGGATTGATCTGTCAAAAGAAAAATCGCTTTTGATTCTTTACCCAATGCTTTACTACTAAGAGAGCAATAACTAATTTGTTCGGTAGAAAGGATTAAAAAACACCAACAACACAAGTCACTTAAAAGCTATGTTTGAATGTCATATCCCACTTTAACACCTGCCTCCTTCTGTTCACGTTGAATCTAGGAGAGGAGCTTTAAGATATTTTCAGGAAGACATCTTCTCCAGGGTGTGCATCCTTGTGGTTCTGTGTTGTTGTTTAAAGCTGACACAGTATTGATACTGTTCAATACCAAACATTTAGCCAGACCAATCACACTTGCATAAGGATTGGAAGTACACAGCACTGACTGAGACTGTACTTCTGTCAGATACTTTAAATAGGAAACAAGTCTGCTAGGAAGAAATAATACACATAACTACTTCAGCTAGAGCCTGGATATGCAGTAATCTAGGTAAGTAATTGAGCGTTTGGTATGATGTGAAGAGCTGAGTATACAGAGTAGTCTATTTTTAAGAGATGTTTGTCACTTCCAGTATTTACAACTCATAATGCCCCCTCTTTAAATGAGTAATGACAAGAGGGCAGTAACTGCTACATTCCTTTTCAACAATAAATACTTCATTAAAGAAATCCAGCAGCATTAAATGAAAAGGAATCGCACTCAGAATGAATGAAGTGAGAAAGGAATGTTTTCTAACAACACCAGAATGCTTTATCAAGGCTATCACAAGTGAAGAATCACAAGTGAGACAAAATATGGCCATATTCTCTAGATGTTATTTTTAGTTTGGTACAGGCAGTACAAGTTACTTCATTCAAAAAGTCTATACTTGAAAACCATCTGTGTCGGAATTACAACGGGAAAAATCTTTGAGAACACCACCACCTTCTGGCCACTGTGAGAAACGTGCATCTCCAGATGACTTCCACCATAAAGAAAGAAGTGTGAGTTATCAAAATGAGAGCAGCATTTTACTTATTTCTTTGCATATGTCATCCACTTCTCTTTCAGTACCATCTCACCCTCACTTTTGCATGTTTCTCGCGTGTTTTTACTCCTATGACTTGCTTCTCATTCAGTTGTGATTGACTTCTTTTAACACTCAGTGTCAAAAGAATACCTTTATAAAAAATTTCTGTAAAGCAGTGCTATTTAGTGAACAGAACTCTACAGCTCCCAAGTTGGTGCAATGAGCTAGTGATGCTCGTATGCCTACTGCAGATTTTAGTTCTGTAAAACACTTGGAAACGTTACACAAAAAGATGGGAATTAATTGCATAATTTCTTCGTATACTGTCAAGAAAAAAAACGTGATTGATTGGTATGTAACATGGCACATTTTGTACATTCAGCAACAGCTAGTAACCTTAAATAGCTTTAACTGTCCATCGACAGTTGTGTGTTGGAACCAGTGAAAATACAAGGAAAATGCAGT
The DNA here is from genome assembly GCA_023055505.1 of Callipepla californica brunnescens. Taxonomy (NCBI): domain Eukaryota; kingdom Metazoa; phylum Chordata; class Aves; order Galliformes; family Odontophoridae; genus Callipepla; species Callipepla californica. The sequence goes on from JALIRH010000002.1 coordinate 64,547,721, forward strand.
AGTGACTGTTCAGCACTTTTATCTGTTAATAATATGTAATAAATATTTACATAAAGCTTAAGAAAATATGTTGCTTTTTATTACTCTTCACATGTTAATTGTTCCAAATATTGGAAGGTCACACATTCAGAAGCTGAAATCATCTTACGTGGAGTCACTGGAATTGCTCTTCCACGTGCAACATGTGCACTGTGTGGTACAGGAGGTCAAGCTGTGATGCAGTACTGTTCTCCAGTGTCAGCAGTCCCATCCATATGTATGAGGAAAGATTTTTTTGTGTAGATATTCTGCCATCTTTCTGCAAGATTTTATACTTTCTACCTCAAAAAATGGAACCTGGAAATGAAACCAGAATGATCGCTGGAAATACACTTCAGTAAACAACAAGAGTAAGTTTAACGTTCACTAAAAAGATGTAGTTACACATCAAAAAGAGCTGCATTTTAAAATGAAACATTTACCACAAAGTTTAATATTGACCTGTAAGTCTTGGGAGAAATCGCATGAATAGAGGTTACTGCAAAGCAAATGATGATGTTTATTGCAGTTTAAACTAAGTTAATTATAAAGTAGATTGACATGCTAAGTGTTTATAAAGAGAAAAAAGTATCTCAAAACCTAAAAGCGTTTTGGCCTGGAGTATGTTAAGAGGTGAAAATATCCCTATTTATTTGATCCAGAAAGATAAAGGATATACTCTGCTTTAGAAAAATGATATTTATAATACAAAACAGTTCCTGTTTTCTGTCATGGGACTTTACCTGCACAACTTTATAGCCAAGTAACTGGAGATGCCTCCGTTTAATAGCTTCTTCTCCCAGCAGATTGTGGCTATTAACACAAAACCTATTTTGGCCATCAACACAGAGGGCAATTCTAAAATGAAGCACAGAAAAACAAGTCAGTCCATGTAAATCACTAGAGCTGCTGCAATTCCTAAGAAAAATGAGACATTACTTCACTCTTATTCCCAAATACCTCCTAGAATTAAATGCAGGATGGGAATTCTTCAAGACAATATAAATTACTCAGAGGGAAGGAGGGGGAAAGACTGAATTTTACTGAAACTGATCTGAAGAGCTGATTTATATGCTCCAAACAAATACTGCCACCAAGTTAATGATAAGAATTTGGTAGTTTTAACACTACCATTGTTAAGCTGTTTTTTCAATTCTTCTAGCAGGAAAAACGAGCAAAATACTTGTCTCATCTTGGAAATATCTCAGCAGCTAAATTTATTAAACATATTAGTGGTTGCCATTAAACCTCTATGTGTGGTTGGCAAGCATCATGGATTGCAGCTATATTTTTTTTACTTGGTTATATAAAAATCACGTACAACAAAATTTCAGTATCCACTATCAAAAAGTTGCTTAAATGTTCAGTATAAGTTTATTACAACTTTATTTGGGCATGAAAGCTGTAATTAAATAGATATATATTGAAACTTAGCCTTCATCATTTAGATGTGGCATTTTTGAAAGAATCTGTTATTCTGCAAGAATCGTGCAAGTCAGACTGGGGAAATCATAACCTCCTCAAAGAATTTCTTTATCCACAGGACTGCAGCCACAGCATGGGCAGGGTGCCTAACTTTGTATCTAAGGATTCTCTGAAGAATCCATTTCAGCTCATTTTTTAAAATATATATGCATTTTTCAATGCAAATGACATCTGCAGCAAATATTCTTATTTCAGAGGATCTATTAGAGAAGTGTATTTGTGAACTAAAATGGGTATAAACTGCGCTAAATCACTGCAGACACTCCCAGTTAATTTGATTTTAATTTGCACAATAATTAATCATGATTAAAATAGATTAATGTAAGTCAAACCAACATCTCTTTGACCTTAACTGTTACTGAGTAGAGAGACTAATTAACTAACACCTTACAGTTAGGAGGCAAGACAATGAGGAAAAAGTACAGGTCTCTTCTTTTACCAGCTTTGTCTTTTTTTTGCCATTGGTTGTAATGTGAAACTTCAGCGTTGTTGAGCTCAATGTAAAATTCCAATTAACTTTATTTTTGCCAGGGTTTTATCCTGGATACTCTTTATCAGCATTAACCAGCATTTTAACCGTGGCTTCTTTTATGCTCTTACCTTGTGTGAACTTCTTCACATTGAGCAGCAGGCAACATAAAGCCTTCTTCGTCTAATTTAATCTCAATATCTAGTATAGATGAAATGATGAGAGAAATTAAAACCTATTTCGTCTAACAAACTTCTTACTGTGATGTTCATGCTCTGGGCTGCCAACCTTCCAGCTTTCCCTTTCATTACTCACCACCAAAGCAGAGATTAGGCAGTTGCCACAGTGGCACCATTTCATTTTTTACAAAGGGAAACTGACAGTAAAAATAAAGAACAACTGAGATGGCAGCTGCTTTCAGTGCAGGGAAGTGTCCATTCACTTACATATTTCTCTACAAAAGGTGCAGGTACGACTCATGAAAAATAACTTGCTTGTGTCCGGATTCATGAGCAATTCTAAAAGCCAGTCCAAGGCCTGTAGCTTCATTAATGGCACAACTATGGTATTTGCTGCACGTACTGTAAGTGCAAAGTTAAAGCTCCCATTATGTTTCCTCATTTGAAACCTTCCACGGAGCTTTCTTTGTATTCCAGTGTACGTTTTCCATATTTGCAAAGTTTAGAATGCAAACAAAGGGAATAAAATTGAATCTTTTATTTCTAGAAAATAAATGGGATTTTTGATAGCAGAAGTACACGTTTAATTAGTCTAAAGAACTAATGTTACTTACCAACTGTATAGAAATATGGTGTTGATACCTCTGATGAAAAATATATTCTTTTTTTCAGTAAATACAGTAGTCCACTCTTAACCTTTTTGAAGAGGTGAACATCCAGAAAACAGTGAGTTGTGAGAAAGGCATTTACTTGATATTTAGGAAGGAGTTTGGGACCCTGTACAACGAGAAAAAACCCAATCAGACAAAATAAAAGGGAGGAGAAAAATAATTCTGCAATAAGGTAATAAAATATATTGGGTACATTTCAAAGCCATGTCTAATGAGAGCCTTACTCTGAGCTATGACCTGCTGGAAAATAAAACCAACCAACCACCCCCAATCCCAAACATCAAAACATCCTCAGCAAGCTTCTGCACTATCATGCTGAATGTACTGCTCATGAGAAATGCACAACTGTCTCTATTCATCAGGCCAACATCACAATGGCTTCTCTTTTATGTGCTCCAAGGCTTTGCAAAATGAACATTAAAGAAAGGTAACAGCTGTTGGAAAAGCACTCAGAAATACAAAAAATGTACCTGAACTTATAGCTAGTCAGTTCTGTCAAACATACACGTGGATCAGTCATTCAAACTGGTCAGAAACACTTCATATTTACATCAAGAAATACAAGCTGTTTTATTCAATCCCAGTGTTTTTACAGTAAAGGCAGCCCTGAGCTTCTGTCAGTGTGCTCATATCCTATGACCTCATCACCCACTTTTAGTTTCAGTTTTGTATCTACCATACCTCATAAAACGGGCACTCCAAAGTAACAGTTAGAAAAAGCTGTGTTAGCTGGGAGGCAACAACTCTGTCCAAACCAGGTGGCTGAGCTGAAACAACAATGTTGCAAGTTTATAGGTTTACTTTCAGCAAGGTATCTTCACACATACCACTGTGCAGAAGTTAGGAAAAACGATTCAGTTAAACATGCAGAGAAGCTATATTCTTCCTTACATGAATGAACAGAGAGAGCAAATAGGAAATCATGTACTAGAAAAATGAAGAAATGATTTACAAGAAATACTGACATAAAAGAGTATACAATCAGCAAGGCCTTGGGACTTCATGATCTTTCATGAAAATAGAGGATCTGAGAAATGCAAGACTTTCTACAAGAAGGCACAAACTTCAGTTGAAGTCTTGGGACAATTACTTGGCCAAAAATGATGCACTGCAAATTATCTTTTATCAGCTTTATCCAGGCACTGTTTTTAGTTTTTACAAGCTGATCATCATGCTAGATGGAAGAGAAATAAAGCCAAATTGAAAGCAAAAATACAATGACCTGTATCCTGGATGGACAGATCATGAAAGATGACAGCTGGAATCCTGGTTCTATTTTAACCTCACCTGGAAAGCTGGACAAAATGCAGCCTGGCAGAAGCATCTAAAAACATGTAAGATAAAGGACAACTGCAGAGGAAATTAGAGGGGCGGTATTTTTTGGAAGGGTGGGATTCATTGAAATAAAATTTTTGTGGCATTTTAAATCTCTGTTTAAACTGCAGCAAAATCTTCAAATTGCACCAAATGATGCAACTGTGACGAGGAAGCCTCCTGATCATTCTCCTCCAGTCACCCTTATCAGGTCCTTGCTGATTCAACAAGATTAGACATACCACAAAACAGTGAGAAACGGGAAGTGCTGGTGGAGAAAACACTACTCCTTACCTTGAAGCTGCTGCAGAAAATAGGGGCTAAATATTTTTGGTAGAAAATTTATTGGATAACGCTGAATAAGAACACATGAGTGCAGCAGATTCAGCAAGGCGTGAGGCTGAAACTGACTAAAACGAGAATGCAGTACTGTTTCAAGCTTCCTAAACAAGGAAGAAGCATTTGGAGGGAGGTAGTTCAAAGTCCCAAACGGGACAATATATTCAGTAATCTGGTTGGCGGTAAAGCTGTCAGCATTAGAAATGAAACCTTCTGCCGCTGCATCCAAGATAGGCTTAGAAAGGATCTTCTTCTGGCAGCAGTACTGCATGATTTTGCTGACAGTTTCAGGATGCATACTAGGGATGGACTTGGGAACATGCATTTCCAGTGCCTCTGTAAAAATTTGTTCACGATGTCCAAAGAACAGGAAGGCTTCCAGTACGTTTACCAACTCATCGTCGGTAAAATAAGGAACGTGCTTCACAGAATGCTTACATAGTGCTAAGATTAAGGGAACTACCTGAGTCTGATGGAGAGCCACCAGTGAATTCAGTATTATGCTTGTGAACTTTGGACTTAGCTGGTAAGCTATGGTTAAAGTGGCACGGTGCATTCTGTTTAGCAAGTCCCGGTATTGTTCCCTTTCCCCAACCGTCACCTGCAATATCTTATAAACCATCGTCATTTCCCTAGGGCTCCATTTCTCTATGTCTTTTTCTTGCATGTTGCTCACAATTTGTTCCAGCATAGCACAACTTGGGCCTTCCAACTCGAGCAAACTCTCTCCAAGAGAGCACAGATTGTCAACGGTCAGCTTTCTGTTACCAAGCCGCTCTTCGCTCTCTGAAAGCAAGCTCGCTATCAGCGTGCTCTGGGGATCCACGCGTAGCTTTATCAAAGCTTGCAGTGCATTCAGCAGCCCGGTGTTTGACAGTCTTGAGGGTTCCAATTCAAACTGAAAGCATAATGCCCTGAAAACTTCATTCTCAAGCACATCTTCGGGGTTCTTCAGGCCATCGTCACCCACCTCAACTTCAGAAATCCTCTGCAGGGCTCCCGATGCCATAATATCAGACATGACTTCCAGAGAGCGAAGAAAGGTAAAGATTTCTTCCGACGTACAGAGGCTGTTCAGCCTCCTGAAGAACAGCTGTTCGTCCATCCAGCGCTCATCAGCTTTAGTGCTGCTCCCAGTGTATGCGCAGAGATGCGGGGTTTCATTAACAGAGAGAGACTGCATCCGCAGCTGTACGTGGTTTTTCCGACAGAACACATAGTGACACCTGTCCTTGGAACGCAGCACCCTCACGGCCGCGGGACCACAGCGTCGGGGCTTTCGCCGTTCGCTGCCGAAGCTCAAACTTTTGCTTAGGGTCATCAGAATTGGCCTGCTCGCTGGCGCGCCGGGTGAACAGAACCGGAAGCTTTTCAGGCTGATCAAAGCCATAGCGGAGCGAGCGTGTCCTCAGAAGACACCTAGAAGAAAAAGCCGTGAGCGCACGAACCCCCCCTCGCTCCTCGTCCTCCCTCGGCCCTTCGGGGCGGCGGAGAAGCGGCGCGGGCCCGAGAAAGCCTCACCTCCAGCGCCATGACGGGCAGTGTGGCGCGTCGGGAGCTGCCGGCGCTCCCCGGCTCGGCCTCGCCGGGCACGGCGGGCTGCGGGCGCCGCTGTCCGCGCTGCCGCCGGGCCGGGCTGCGGGGTGCCGGGGCTCGCCGCGTCCCGGGCCTCGCCGCGTTCCGGCTGCTCCGGCTTCCGGGGCTGGAATAAAAGCGGATGTGTCCTCACTCGGCGCTTCTCGTCTCGGCCCTGAGGGAGAGGAAGGGGACGGACCTGTTCCGCCGCCGGGTGCGGAGGGAAAGTGGTTCCCAGCAAGCCGGCGGCTGATACGAAAACGATGCACGGGGCGCTCTGCCACTGAGGTCGCGGTGACACCGTCCAGTTTAAAGCCCACGGAAGAGCGAATAGGTACAGCGGCAGTTTCTTCTGTTTTTATCGCGTCTGTGTATGCTCAGGCTGGCCTTGTGGGACTTAGACTGTAGGAATCGGGGGGGTTGGGAGGGTCCTGTGGAGACCACCTAGTCCCAGCCCTCGGCAGAGCACGTTCCCTTCAGAGGGTGGCACGGGAGAGCACCCGAGTGGGTTTTGGTATCTCCAGAGAAGGAGACTCGGTAGCTTCTGTGTACAGCCTGTTCCAGGGCTAACACCATCAAAGAAGTTTCTCCTCGTGTTCGTATGGATCGTCCTGTGTTGCGGCTTGTGCTCGTTGCCCCTTGTACTATTGCTGTACGCCATCAAAAAGGGCTTGGCCCTATCCGCTTGACTTCCACGCTTAAGATAGATATATATATGATATATATATATATGTGTCTGTGAAGTGCTGAGATCCCATCTAAGCTGCGTAACTACCGGCGTTGGTGCCCCTGCTCCTGTGAAAGTGTGCCATGGGCACGCATAGATGGTTTGCTTGGTCCGACAGTGTGTTGGCCATGGAGCTCATGGGCTCACCATTAACATTCTGAGTACTCTGAGTATTCTGTTCTTCTAAGTACTAGATCAAATGAGCTATAATGCAGATTTGCATCCTTAGTTTCTTATTGAGCCCTGGTTTGATTTAGAAAATCCTGGGTTGTTTTCCCAGCTTAAGTGTTGTGTTGGTTTTTGGTGTGTAGCTGCCAGCATAAAAACTGTTAAATCACTGCTGCTTTGTGAAGTGCTGCAGAGAAGGGCCTGGTTGTCCTAGTGGACAGCGGGTTGCCCATGAGCCAGCAGTGTGTCCTTGTGTCCAGGAAGGCCAATAGCATCCTGAGTTACACTGAAAAGAGTGTGGGCAGCAGGTTGAGGAAGATAACCCTTTCCCTCTGTCCTGATGCTGCCCCATGTTGAGTACTATGACCTGTTCTGGGCTCCTCGGCTCAAAAAAGTCAAGGAATTCATAGAGAGTACAGCGGAGGACCACAAGGATGAGAAGGGGTGTGGAGCATCTCTCTTATGAGGAAAGGCTGAGAAAGCTGGGGCTGTTCAGCCTGGAGAAGAAAAGATGGTGAGGGGAAGAATTTCCTTATTGTGAGACTGAGAGAGCACTGAGACGGGCTGCCCAGAGAGGCTGTGGAGTCTCTTTCTGGGGAGGTATTCAAGACCTGTCTGGATGCTTTCCTGAGCAACTACAGTAAGGAACCTGCTTTAGCAGGGGTTGCAGGCTCAATAATCTGGACAGGCCCCGTCCAACCCCTAAAAATCTGTGATTCTGTAATAGCACCCAATTGTTTCTCTAAACAGCTCAGTAGTCAAGAATTACTTGTTTTCATATTCTTTTTTTTTCTCCTTTTTTTTTCAGTTGAACCCATATCACATAAATGGAGTATCATCTTTGAAGAGTGTATAGTTCAGGAAAGTGAGAGCAATACAGGCAACTCTTTCACCTGAGCTCAGGTGTGTTTCTCTTCTATGACTGTGCGCATCTGCAGGTAGGCGTGGCTCATTTTCCTTTAGCAGGCATCATTTGAACTATTTGTGCATGAAGCTCTTCTGGTTGATGTCAAAGATAGACTGCTTCAGAGGGAGAAGCTGTTTGGTGTGGATCAGGATCAAAGCAATTTCTCGATCTATTAATGACATAATTAGCTGTCACATAGTTAATTGAACTGTTGTTTAATCAGTTAATTAAGCTGTATTTTCAGGATCAGTAGCAACAGTGAAACAGATAATACCATGCACTTGTAAAACATTGATAAATTCCTACAAAACAGCCATCTATGTCTAATTACAAGGAATCCTACCGTTGTGGCCTTGTCCCTTTCTGCAAGTACACATACACACAATTGAATATGCACACAGTTCCATCACTTGGGAGGATGTACATCTTGCACAATTCCCTCTTTGGGCACTGTGGGTTTTCTTGCTTGCACATCTTCTGTGGGAGATTTTGGTCTGACTTCTGTGTCTCTGTACAGTCTAATAGCCCCCAACATCAGTGCAAAAGCTCCCTGAAAATTCACATACACGCTCCAGTCCATCTCTTCAAATCCAGCATACTTGTTTTCCAATTGAAAAAAAGGATATTGCTTACTTAGCTTCCAGACTTGTGTCTATACACTTCTGTGGTACTGTGTATCCCCAGTGGAAACCTGATGTTCTTTCTTCCTTTTTTAGGAATGAGAAAGAAGTGGTGTTTCATTATTATATTCATCTTTATTGTTTTTTATCCATTTATAGCCTGGCATTGCCACCTGCTGACAAGAGAGCAATTAGGGTGAAAACATAGTGTATAAGTAGGATTAATCTATTTCTTGAGAGATCTGAAGGTACTCAAAATCTATTTCATATGAATCTTCATAATTTACATGTAGTCAAACTGTAGTATTTCTTTTGAAAAAGAAGGGTGAAAAATAATTCTGTGGGGTTGTTTTGCTTCTATGAGGTCAGTTGTGTGAATGAATTTGTTTAAATATCTGTAGGTACTATAATCAATTTAAGGTAAAAATTATGCAGGGAGGTGTAGAAGAACAAAAAACAATGCAAGCCTTAAATTTTTCCAGTGATTGCATTTTTCATGGAGTTTGGGTATGGCACAGCCATAAGAAGTGCTCATAAGATCTGAATTTTGGAACTGCAATTTCTGGGTTTTAATTGTGACTATTTGAGATGTATTGCAGCTCCCTAGTAGCAAAATATTGGTGGAGGATTCATTTGTAATATACACATGAGAAATGATCCACTTATCTCTCTCATGCAGTCATCCGTGATGTTGTCCTTGCATCTTTTGTATTCTGTCTGTGTCAAAATCATAAAAGTTGGAGTGAGAGTGTAACTGCTATATCGAGGCAGTACAGCACATCTGGTCAATACCATGAGCCCTTCACGCCCTTGCCTGCAAAGGTTGCTTGTGAGAAATGGCTTCTCTACAGAGCAGATGCCCCATTTCCAGGTTAAACAGCAATACTGATATGTGTTTAATGATATATGTCTTTTTTTGGTCTGACAAAGGGAACAAAATCTTGCTGTTCTGCGTGCAGTAAATTCACATATTCTTTCTCTTTTTCCTCTGCAGCATCTTTAAAAAAATAAATAAGTAAAACATTCCCTGTTTTGGAAAAATGTGCTGTGATTTAAAAAGGAGATTTTTGCTCCTCTATGCAACACAAAAGGGGCAGGCAAAAGCCATAGCTGAGGAAATATATCTGCAAGCAGGTGCCCATGGACTTGAAGCTGACATGCACTGTTTAAGTGAGATGGACAAGGTGAGATACTCTGTGCTGTTTTGAAAAATAGGTATTTAATAGCTGCATTTTTCTTCATTTATTTGAATGGTGGCTGTTGACGGCCAAGTCTGAGCACATTTATCTACCTAAAATGGTTTTAAATTTTCAGGTCTTTAAGAGACAGTAACTGGGACCGAGACTCACTTTCTGATGATTTGTCATAGTAGAACAGTAAATGCCAAAGTAAATCTTTGTTTCTGACTACAGTCCAGTGACTTTTTGAAAGCTAATTATGTATGCAGTCCTGAATGAAATCAGTATTTACTGGTGGACTCTCCAATTAGTAGAAATGATTACTCAGTTTTTCCACTATTTTTGTGTTGAGGTCCTGCTTTCTGTTAGCTCTGGGCTTCACTATGGTCTTGACCTTTTGTGGTGCCTTGTTATTTCACAGAAGGGTCTGTTTCAGTTCATACTCGAGATGCATCATAGGAAAAAAAACAAGTTCGTCTGGAGTAACGAAGTGGCTTTTTAGTATTTGCTATTATCCAAGGGTAAAGGCCTGAAAAGTTAGTCTGTCTGTAACTAAAAGCGCTGTGAACTGTAATTCTCTTCATAAGGTAGGTCCTCTAAAAAAGCAAGCAAACAAAACATTGCAGGATTTCAACTGAGATGAGCAGAAACTATCACTTTGTGCACTTGAAAATATGAGAAGTTCCCTTTTAGCAGTTTACTTTCTTGAGTATACGATTCTTTTTGTGGCTCGACATCTGCTTTCTGAATGAATGTTTACTGAGTACGTAGTACACAGTGTGAGTGTGACGTAGTATGAGCATGTCACAGAGTCTTACAAGGAGACTGGTGCAGCCAGCAGGGAACATGAAGATTCTCATTATATTCTTCTGTTTATTTCTTCTGCATTTGTCAGCTTTGGAGATTAGTTTCAGGAAGGCAGCAGACAGGATATTTCTAGCCCTGTTCTTGGCCTGACACACCTGATGTGTCAAATTTGACAAGACAGCGCAGAGTGGTGAGTTGGAAAGGTGCACTGAGTTGAGAATATGAGAATTAAGTACTGAGGGAAAAAAATCTGCACCTTTGGCTTAAGGCTTTTCCTTTTCCATACTTTTTCCTATAAATAAAGGGAACTTCTAGAATTGAGGCATAGTTGGAGAGGGGAAGGCAAGATGACATTTTGCAAGAGCAAGAGCATGCTTGAGTTTTGTGTGGCCTCTGATGAATTCCTCTGGGTAAGTTAGATCTGACAGGTTATTCCACAGCCTGCATGGTTCATAGAGTTGTGTGTGTGCCTTAGGTGACAAAGCAACACGTTTCTGTTTTGTCCATAATTATCAGTTAGGAGAAGGCCCTTTATGCAGTTTTTCAGTATTTCTCTTCAACTCTTCAAGTGTCCAGAGGAGAATGTGTAGTGAGCAAGCGAGAATGTAATGAACTAATCACAACTATTTTCTAATACACCAACTTCTACTTCTTAAGCTTCTATCTCTCTCTTTTTTTTTTTTTAATGGAGCACAATTTAGTGTATTATTCAATGTGACACCTGTAGATCCTTGCATTTTATCAGTTTGTGCTTGAAGAGTTTGCTTGTTAACTCAATAGTTGCCTGTGACAGTGCACTGAAATTCTATTACTTATAAAATCAGCTGTGGAAGTTTTTGAAATTCTAGTTATCGCTGAGGCCTTTCTTGTGCAACTTATAGTTCAGTTTTGGAAGCTGAAAAATTACTGACTATTTGAAGTTTTCCTGAACTTGTGAAAGACAAAACTGTTTTGGAATATGCCTGGACCCAAAGCTCCCTGAAGTTTGGCAAAGTACTTGGTGAATGTCCTTGCATACTTTGTTCTCCACTTCTCCAGACCTTGTCTGTTGGCCGCTGCCGGGGCGGATTATAATTTAGGCAGTTCCATGCAACTGTTCTTGGGCTCTTCAGGAAAGTTGTGAAATAAAAACTGACAACAACGAAACTACTTTGTATTTCTCACCTTTTTTTTTCTTTTTTGCATTGTAGGGGGTAAGTAAGCTCCACATCCCTTGAGGAGGGGGTGAGATGTGAGTGTCTTATTAAGTAAAGTGTTTGGAAGAGCACTTGGACCCTGACATTTTGAATTGCAGTCCTGAATGTAATTACAACTGATTAAAATGATTGCACAGTATTTCTTGAGATCTTTATATTTTCTCATGTCCTGACTGTTTCATTGAACTTGGAATGCTGGGAATGAATTTAAATTGAAACCTTTACAAAGCAACTGAAGGAGATGGGGTTGCTTATTATGGTGAAGAGGAGGCTGAGGAGTGACCCAGCAGCTCAGATGCTTTCTGATAGTCACATTACAATTCTTCTGTTCAGTTGGCTCTGTACATTAGATTTAAGCAAGATTATAGATTGCATCCCCAAAATAATTACCACTTATTTGAAAGGCTTTCTGTGGTTTAATGCAGGTAAGATGTGATGAAATAATTTTCAGTGTGCCTTTGGGAGAAGGAAGAGAGGAAAATAATGCATAAGGCCTCAAATAGTTACGAAATGGCACCTTGTAATTTGCTTGTTCTATTACTTGTAGTACAACTTGGAAACAGAGAAGGATCCTGTAGTTATTGTTATTTCCACGACTGGTACCGGCGACCCACCGGACACTGCCCGCAAGTTCGTTAAGAAAATCCGGGATAAGACCTTGCCACCTGATCACTTAGCACATCTTCAGTATGGATTGTTAGGTGACGTAGTGATTTGTGTATTAATGTAATCACAGAAGTAATCTGAATGCGAGCTACCAATTCACTTTTTTTTTTTATATAGTTTAATTTTCTTCATGTAAACAAAACGTTATATTAACTATCCTATAGCTGCTGAAGTTTTAATTTTATGTGGAATCCCTATGGACTACTAACTGAGTTTACTTGGCTTTGTGAGTGATTGGGCTTTTTCCAGGAATAACAGCAATGTAAAACATTCATAATAAACAAACTTTTAGCAGCATCTCATCCCTTTACATTTGGTACGGGTCTTTCCATTTTGAATGTCATACTTAGTTGATGATAGAAGTAATGTAACTTTGGGTTACATGTTGAATAGGCAAAATGCACCTGGTATACAATGGATCTTGGCAGGTTGGTTTGCTGCATTTTCAGGCTTCATAAACAAAGTCCAGAAAGATTTGTTAACCTGATTAATTTAAATTGCTGGAAAGGAGTGAGAAAAAATTTCTCATTGAGGAAACTCCACACTGGAAGGAAATTTCTTGTGAACCTGTAGTGTGTATTTTATACTGCCCTGTATCTTAATCATGAAACATTTTGAGAAGCTCTGCTGCTGCTGCCTATTTATAAATTACATTCTGTGCAGTGATTATGTTTTTCATAGCTGACAAGGCTGAGTTGGGGTTTTTCATCCTGGAGTAGAGAAGGCTCTGGTGGGACCTTATAGCAGCCTTGTTAGTAATTGAATGTATTACTACTAAACAGTGTACTGTGGTAATAGCAACTCTAACTTAAAGGGGAGATGCACTGTGTGAATTACCAAAAGGGAGTATCAGCTCCACTCTGTTTCTAGTTATTTCAGCTTCCTACATTTTCCTCTCAGAGAGGTTTCTTTTTTATTATTAATATTATAATTTTAAGTCCCTATTTGAAACACTATTCTTCAGAAATGCCATCTAAGAAAAGTATTATTCAGATAAATCCTGTGTCTTAGATTTGAGTAGAAGGAATGACTTTCTCAGCAGTACTTTGGGACTAATACAGATTTATTTATTTATTTTTAAGTCATAAAAGTGTTCTCAAAATACATGCTTTGATATGTTGGGTTATCTTGCCTCCCTACAAGAAAGTTGCATTTTATTTACAGATCATTGTCTCTGTAGCCTGGCTGGCTGGCTGACTGACAGAATCTTTCTTTCCTTGTATTTCTTAGGCCTGGGAGACTCAGAGTACACATTCTTTTGTAACGGTGGAAAGACGGTAGACCGACTACTTCAGGAACTTGGTGCCCAGCATTTCTATGATACAGGATTAGCAGATGATTGTGTAGGGTAAGAACTGTATGAATTTGACTTTTGTTTCTTCAAGATGTGATATTTAGATATGATTTGGGTAAACTCTGAAATCAGCTGGACCTGATTATCTGACACCTCTCAGGAATGAATCCTGTCTGAACACAGTATGTCATTTTCAATCTGAATTGCCATTGAATACAGCTGCATTTTTGAAGTCTGAGCAAGCATCTGTAATGCCTGTAAAAATTGAGGTCGTATAGCTGTTTTATAAATTGTCATGCAGAATAAAGAGAAGCTTTCTAAAATCCAATCCAAGTTTACTGAAACAAATAAAACCAGTTCCACAGCATGTGTGCATTTGGGCTGCTTTAGGCATGCTCTAAAATATGTTTTACTCTTTTCTCCTTGTTCTGTAAATCTTTTTTTTTTTTTTTTTTTTTTTTTTTTTTATAGAGAAATTATGTACAAGTTATTTTCTTTTGTTCCCGCAGAGGAGGCATGTAAGAAAAGAGCTCCCTACCTGTTCTGTTGCTCTTTCTGGCCACTAGGCTGCAGTCTTGGTTTATTTATTTTCTAGTGCAGATTTTACCGGTTCTAAGGCACTGATGTTCCTGTTGCAGAGTGAAAAGCTGCAGGTTTTGCTACCAACGGTTCGAGCTGCTTATTTTCTTAGGCCGAACTTCATGACAGCATGTGAAACTGGAAAAAGAGGGAGGCTCTTGTATACTGCAGTCTATGTACCTTTGTGTGGCATTTGTAACAAAATGAAAGCAATTGTTCCAAAGATTATTTTTTTTGTTGCAGTAAGCCTTTTTACTTTTTTTGTTCATTTCTAAATAAACAGTGCAGTAAGTCACAATGAGTCCATTCTTTTTTTTTTTATTTGTTTATTACTTTTTCTTCTTCTCTGTTCTCTCTCCCTCCCTAGATTGGAACTAGTGGTTGATCCCTGGATTGACGGACTTTGGCTTGCCCTCAAGGAAGTATTTCTGTTACAGAAGGAAAAAGAAGGCATGAGCAACGATGTCAGTGCAGACCCACGTGCTGGGCATGAAATGAACTTGAGCTCAAAAATACAGGATTTGAAGTTAGAAGATGGGGGAGTGAGCAGTTTTGATGATCCATCTCAGAAACTGCATGACATCAATGTGGCTTCAGCTAGAGACACTGAACCTTCACTTGTCCACTCAGTCCCTCCGATCTCTCAGTCTGCTCTTAATATTCCTCTCCTGCCACCAGAATATATAGAGGTTCAGTTTCAGGACACCCAAGGGGAGGTAAGGACTTCACTTTGAATGATGAGGGCCTCCAGTTCTGGTAAGAGTATGCCACTAAAAAGGAACAAATGGATACATATCTGAAGGAAATACATCCCTGGATGCAAGAGTTTATGATTGTAAGTGAAAAGTCCATTTATATGGTAACAAAGTTATTGTCGCCCTATGAGTTAAGGACACTGATGTAAAAACATCATGATTTAGCTAAATTATAATTTGATAGAGGAATGACACTGCCAGGAATAGAAAAATTAAAATCATCAGTGTTCAATGTATTTACAAATAAATTTTTTGCAAATAAATAATTTATTTAATTTAAAGAATCCATCATGTTCAGACAGTGAAAACATCTTCCTATGGAAAGGATTATGGTAGAGTTTCAGTTCACGTTTTTAGTTCTTGTAGAATACCTGGAGAGGGTGTGAAATTGCTGCATATTTAATAACTTAGAAGCTAGTAGTTGTAAAAGTGCGGTCATAAACTTTGCTATTGCTGACAGAAGATGAGCTGTAGATCAAAAGCCAGTGTGCTTTTATTATGAAGCCATGTAGAACTAAGTGCTGCTGTACAAGGAGAAGAATTAGCATAAACTGGTGTGCAGACTCAGGTTGGCACATTTAGTGAAATGGAGAGCGTGATTCAAACTTTCTGACTGCTTGCCAAGGGATGGATGTTTTGGTCATTCTGTGAGGGATCAGTGAAGGAGCTGGATGTGATGCCACAGCTGAAAGGTCAAAGGCCCTGTTCCACAGTACTCAAACAGTGCAAAACAAGAGAGATGGCAGCTGGGATCAGTCAGAAATGCCGATGATCAGGCAAGTCTTTGTGAATGAAGCAGGCCTGAGGCTAAGATATTGAGATAACTGTCCACATTACTGAAAGATTTAGAGGTACTTGGCTATTATGACACTCTGGCTGAAAGGGGTGCTGTAGAGCTTAAAAAGAGATTGAACAGTCGTGATCAGCTACTCCTGAGAGTCCAATGCATAAAATCAAATTGGCTGTTTTTAAGAGCTTTTGAAAAAGGAAACTAGCTGTATTTCATAACGGTTTAGGCCCATTGGTCTGTTCAGACAGACAGACAGACTTTTTATAGTTGAAAATATGCCTGTTACTACTTAAATGTGATTTTTTAAAAAGGCAGAGCGAAATGCTTGTGTTTGTAGAACGTGCATGTTTTCCCTCTTCTTGTCTGTTATAGTAAATTGTTATTCAGCTGATTTGCATTTTTTGGTGTAAGTTCTCATGTCCTCTTTTTCAGAATCCTCGTCTGTCCTCGCTGCTTTCAGAGGGAACAGCCTTCGAAGTGCCAGTTACAAAAGCATCTCAGCTCACTAGCAAAGATGCAATAAAAACTGCATTGCTTTTAGAACTTGATATTGCAGTAAGTTAGTGATAGCTTTTAATTTTATTTTTTTTAAGAGTGGGTAAACTGAAGGGCAAAAAGCATGTATGTTATGCATAATTACTGGCAGAAAAAGATTTTATGGTTTAAAAAGAAGAAAGAATTCCTCTACAACAGGATGATGTAATCTTGGGCTGATTCATTTTATATGTCCGAAGCCTGATTTGTTCACTGAATGTTATTGCTCTACAGAAATCAATGAAAATTGTCAAATTCATTTCTTTGTTGTTCTGTGGATGTGCTGTTGAATTAAACATACATTTTAGGAAATGCTCATAAACTCTGTGCAGGAATTTGTGACCCTTCTGATAGGTAATCTACACATGTAATAATTTCTTTAGTACAAGCAAGGTGTAAGAATCCTTAGTTCTTTATGTCGGAGCTGTTAAGATCTATTTAATCTTCTGCCATTCATTTGCTTAACTCAAGCTGTTAGTTTCTGTTACTCTGGATGTAAGAACTGCTTTAGTTTAATCAGGAAAGGTTGTATTACAAAGTACTGATGTGAACATTAATCACAAAGTGATTATTAGTTGAGAAGAAATCTTTCAACAGGAAAATATTATGCTTTTGAACTTTTCTTCCTGGACAAATCCTGAATATCTCCAGAGAAGGAGACTTCACAGCATTTCTGGGCAACCTGTTCCAGTGCTCTGTCACTCTCACAGTGTAGAATTTCTTCCTTCTGCTTGTATGGAATTTCCCATGTTCTAGTTTCTGCCCACTGCCCTTTGTACTGTTGCTTGCTGATAAAAAGAGCCTGGTCCCATCCACTTAACTCCTGTGTTTAGATATTTATAAACAGTGATGAGATCTCCTCTCAGCCTTCTCTTCTTCAGGCTGGACAGTCCTAGGTCTCAGCCTTACCTGCCACAGGAGATGCTCCAGGCTCTTAGTCATCTTTGCTGCCATCTGCTGGATTATTTCTAGGAGCTCCCTGTACTTCGTTTATTTTTTGTTTTACTGGGGAGCCCAGGACTGGACTCAGCATTTCAGATCTCATCTCACCAGGGCAAAGTAGAGAGGTTGGACCACCTCCTTCAACCTGCTAGCCATGTCCTTTTTTAATAAACAGAAAACTGTTGTTAGGAGTGGGGATAGTGTTGGCCATGGTTTATTTTTCACTTTTATTGAAATGATTTCATATTTTCACTCAGGATACAGCCTTTGACTACCAACCTGGAGATGCCTTCTGTATAATATGTCCCAACAATGTCAGTGAGGTGGAAGAATTACTTCACATCTTGGGACTTTCTGAAAAAGGAGAGAACTTCGTTTGTGTAAAGGTTAAACAGGACACTAAAAAGAAAGGTAAGATGTGATGTATTGGCTATGAAAAGATATTTATTTCAGTGATAGTGTCATTGATACACATAGTTTTGTATTCTTTTAACTCAGGTATAGGGACACAACTGTTTTTTTTGTAGAGGTATGGCAGAAATCAGAAAGAGTGGGCACATAAAATGCAGCTCCTGTGTTTACTGTGGATGACTTAGCCTTATGCATGGGAACTTGAGCCTGTCATTGAGATTCTTCTATCACTCAAATTCTGTGCTCTGTCGTGTTTATCATGTAACCTAACATTTCTCCACTGAAAGTAAAATCTCTCCTTCATGTTCATCTAACTTACATCCTTGAGGGCCGCACTCTTGGGGCAAAAAGCTTATTGCTGCTGTGTGGTGATTTTTAAGCAACTTGTTGTTTTTCATGTATCTGTTTTTCTGAGTTTTGTGGTCCCATTCCTCATAAAGGGATGCAAAAGATTTTAGATATGTCCATATTCCGTAGCTGGACCTATGAGAATTACTCTCCTCTGGCCATGGAATTGGTGTCTTTAAGATGGGGTAGGGGTCTTTGTTTTTCCAGTCCACAAGTAAATCAGTTCCCACTACAGGATTCCCTGGATCTTTGAGGGCTGTACAAATTATCCCTTAAGTGTGAGATTTAAACGGAGCCCTGTTCCTGGCCTTGATGAGTAACGTGTTTGTCGATGAGGTGTGTTTATATGACAGACAGCAACATAACATTTCCATCCACTCTTCCACTGTAGCAGTGCTGCAGTCTAAGTGGTGCGTGAGAGCTCTGGTGGTTGCAAGGGTTGCCATTCCCTTAGGTTTTTTACTCTGGTCTACATTACTTAATCCTGATGATGGGGACTTTGCACTTCAAATTGGGATCCTATGCCTACTAATGTACTCTAAAGTCTTGTTCAGCCCTTGACCCATAATACACAGATCTGGCATGATGAAGTAGTCAGAGCAGTACAGATGAAATGCATAAATCTAACTGCCGTGGAAGTGTTTCCATCCCCAAGGTAGCTACAAGCACACAAGCAGATTTTGGATGTAATTAGGAGACAGTCCTTTCCCGATGATTACTTTGGCTACTTGGGAATGGTGAGTGCAGCAGACAGTTGATATTTCTTCCCATAACACCCCTCCCTGCCAACAAACAATATTGCTTGCATCCCATGTAAAGCTGCTGAGTTTTTTAAAATGTGGTGTTGTTTTGTTGTTTCTGTTTATTTGTTGATTTATTTTTAATTAGGAATGACATAAGTTGCTGATCCCTGTACTGAGGATGAGCACTATGTCTGCAGAGCCAGTCTGGCTTTTTAACAGCCTCCCTTCAGATCAGGGCTAGTTTTGCACACATCTAGACTCTAGGCATTGTTGCCTGTTTGCACTGTTAACAGTATTTACAGTTTAAGGAGTCAAGTACAGCTTCAAAGAAAGCAACAAAGGAGGAGAATGTGGAGGAGGAGGCAGTGGAGGGCTAAAAACATCAAATATTTGTAGGAAAGTGCGCTTGAAGTTTGGTCCCTCCTAAAGGCTGGCAAGTTACTTTGTACAAATCAGAGCATTGCTGTCTGGCTGCATAAAACATGAATCTCTGTAAGTTGATATGCTCAGAGTCTCCTTCAGTGGGCATAGAGAGCTATGCTTTTGTCCCTGCTTTCAGTAGCTCCCGTCTGCGTTATTGATGTTACAGGGAGGGTTTGAACTGTCTGATCAGAGCATTTTTGAGTTCATTAATGTCAGAGCACTTAAAGTGTGCAACAGAAGCTGTATAGCGAAGTGAATGTAGCTTAGCCACTTCATTTTGCTTGTATAGCAAGAACAATCCTTTCATGGTAAGACTGAGAAACACTGGTATAATAGTGGTTTGAAACTGGGGATATCAGTCTTGTCTTTTTGTGTGTGGATACTCCAAGTGTTTTCATCTCAGGCTACTTAATGTGGCACTTTTTGCCATTGTATCTGCCACTTTTCTTCTTGTATATAAAATGTCATGTCTGCTTATGAGTTGAAATGAGTAGTAACCGAAAGAAAGATGAGAGAATCAAAGATACTGGTTCTGTTCTTGAGTCTTCTGGGCAACCCAGTGCAAATCATGCTGACTTATAACACATATTTCCTGCCAGAGTCACCTCTGTCATCTTTGCTGGCAAGAAGGCAAGTGCTTCATTAAGGAGTTTGCATCCAATTGCTTCACCTCTACTTAGACTAGCAGTTGAGCAAAATGATTGTCAGCTAGTTTTTATTTAGGAAGAGATCCACTGACCATAGATTACAAGCTCAGTAATACCCATGATAATTATCAACTAAAGCAGTTGAGGACTAATCTGAAATTTATGTCATTGGGGCTGTCCTGGTGAGTATAGACTCATTAATTTACTGTGACTTCATTACTTGCTGTTGCCAGTCTCTACCAAAGACTTAAGCTGTGTAATTCAGCTTCACAATTCCTGGCAGTGTTCCTGTGTTCCTGAGTTTCTTTCCTTAGGAAATGGTTATCTCTTCAACTGTCTTCACTTTACTGAGGAATTTGCAATAAAAATTATGGTTGTGGGTCTACTGAATGAGGAAAGCTGAAAAACCTAGGAGGAAAGATGAGTGTGAACAGAGAAGTATGAATCTGATGCATATCTTCAGGATTTACCAGGAAGTCCAATGAATTCTTCTTACCATCTCTCTTTGTTCAGCATGTGATTCTTTGATCAAGTACTTGGGATCAAGTGAAGGGACAAAACAGAGGAATTATTTAGCTGTCTATTGTTCAAATTCTAGTTTCGCAAAGTTGTTTTTTATTATACGTTCGAGCATCCTTAAAGGAAGATTTAAGTACTTATTTTGAAAATCTGTCTGCATGTTTGAGGAAAAAAAACTTTTCCTGCATTATCTTTATGGCGAACCACTTTCTGTCTAAAAAAACATTTTGCTTTTTATAGCAAGAGTTAAGTCAAGTAATGCTGCTACAAAGAGATCATTTAGCAAGTTATATAGTTATATTCTTAGACTGAAATTTCTGTTTCAATAAAGGACTCTTGAAAACGGTGAAAAGGACAATAAGAATCAGTAGCTAGACGTGGATGCTAAGAAACAGTATCAAGGTAAATCCCAGCGTGCAAATTCAGTCTGTATTGAAACAATTTGGGAAGTGCAGAGCTTATTAATAAGTGCTTCGTCCCAGCAGTGATCCTATAGTCCTTTTAGGGGTATCTTAGAATGGGGAATATCTGCTTAAGCATGTCATAACATGAGGATAATGAGCCTGAGAGCACCCTGGCTAACTCCATAAAGACTCAGTGGATGTAAGTCTTCCCCATTCACGGGAGGACAGTAAAGGACAGGGTTTTTTGGTTTCAGGGTGATCCTCATGAGCTTCACCTTGGCACTGACTATGTATAAGTTTGGTTAGATCATTAGAAAACTTCAGCATGTTCTGTTTTTTCAGGAGCATTCATTAATGGAGGTGGAAAAAAATGTGGATGGTCCATTTGCTTGTTAGCATTCTTCTGCATTTCCCCAAGGCTGTAAATGGCAAAAGGGCGCATTCAGTGGTCTGGCAAAATTTATGTACATCTATTATATACCTCTCCTACTGTATTCCTTCTTTTCTGTTCTTTGCCTTTTCATTGGAAAGCCATCTTGCTGCTTAGTGTGGAATTTTCTCTATCACTTGAGTTCATCCTTCAGACCTCTATGCAGCTTAGTCCTGGTATCTCCTGAGGCAGCAAGCAGTGTGTAATGCTATTTTTGGATGTTATTAGATGCACTTTTGTATTTTATTTTGTTTGATTTTTCTTCTCCTAAATAGGAGCAACTCGACCACAACACATCCCTGAGAGAAGCACTCTGAAGTTCATTCTAACCTGGTGTCTGGAACTAAGAGCAATTCCTAAAAAGGTGTTTGTATTTCTTCTTTTGAAGAGAGAAATCCATAGTAGTTCTATGCTGTGTGGTTTCTATGAGTCCTGTCCTTGCTTCATGTGTAGTTACCATGTTTCTTGGTGGATAGAGATTGTCATTTTGCATGCTGCTGTCTCTTTGTTCTAAGAAATTTTGCTTTTAGTGCTTTATTGGGCAAACTGTAAGGTACTGGAACCTACTTTCTCATTCTTTAGTACTTTGATTTGTAAAGGAACTGGACATAAAAGTGCTAGATATTTGGTGCAAAATAACTGGAAGGCTGACAGAAGCTAGCTGTAGGCATTAATGAGAAATCATTCCTTTCATCAAAGAGCCCCCAGCTGTGTTGCTCCTGTTTTGTCCCTGGAAATACGCATGTTGCTCTATGCAGGCATCTCAAAATGTCTTTTAAGTATTTTAAAGTTTTTCATGAGCATCTTCCTAGCTGACAGAATTCAAAGAAAAATATTTGCTTGTATGTTTGTTCTCACAGTGCACGGATATTATTTCCCATGCATTTTGTACTTGTGAAAAATTGAAAGCTTGCAACTGAAAATGCCTGGGCATTTCTGGTTTTGTAAAAACACATTTTAAAGATAAAGCATGATGCTAACCAGCTGTGTTCGTTGGGTCTGGGAAGGAAATCAGTTTTCGAAAGGACTTCTCATAAAAGTAAATTTCACAAGCAGAATCCAGCGTATGTCATTATTAGGCAGTGTGCTGTGGAACAGAGTCTCTCAGCTCATACAGCCTGTTCAGTACTTCATTTGATTTGACAGTTTTTGAAAGTCCTTTTCAACAATAAGAATACGCAGAGAGTGCGTATATCAACCAAGGCAGTTTTTATAACCCATTTTATTTCATGTTCAGTGTAGAATGGGCTGTAAGTCCATAATCAAAACCATTTTCTGGATGTTGAGTTGGCCCAAACACTGGGTTATTTTTGCAGTATTCTTTTGTATAAAATACATACTCTGATTGCATTTGGCATTTTGGATCACTCTTCTTTCTGAACACTGTTTTTGTTTTCACCTTTTGGAAACCACACACACACACACAAAAAACACAACAACAAAAAACCCTGGAATTATTTACATCTGATTTTTACTTAATCTTTCAGTGCTCTATTTAATTTTATTAAGAAAAGCTTGTGCTGATGTTATGTATTCATGAAGTACAGAATAAAACACTGCAGCAATATTTATATGACTCATAAATACCATACTTTATTTACAGTAATATCACTTCCAAGACTTTGTATTACTCCTTTTCCAGCTTCTGTAATTTAGCAAATGGTCTTGAATTTTTGTCTTGAATTAATTTGCGTTATGGGGCTGCTTACTGAAGTGCCAATAAATAAATCAAGTATAAATCTGCTATTTATCTGGAAACGGGTTGTGTCTATTTATGTGTCTCTTCCCCTGTTCAGGCAAAGTAGGATTTTCTGACCTGCAGACCTCGTGGGGTAAGGGGTGTGCAAGGAATCTAAATCTTTCAAAGTAGAAGAAAGTGAGTGTTGGAAAATAAACTGCATTTTGTATTAATCGTTAACCTGCAAGCTGACCACTTCCTTTCCCCAGTCAGTTCAGGATTTTCCTACATTTTTCAACGTTTGCCCAACTGGACAAATTATTTACCCTCTTCTCTCACTTTCTTTCCTTCAGGCATTTTTGCGAGCCCTTGTAGAATGCACCAGTAATGCAGGAGAAAAACGGAGGCTTCAGGAGCTTTGCAGCAAACAAGGGGCCTCTGATTACACTCGTTTTGTTAGAGAGTCTAACGTTTGCCTGCTGGATTTACTTCATGCTTTTCCAAGCTGCAAGCCTTCACTTAACCTGTTAATTGGTGAGTGATTTTGACTTAATTGATTTTGTTTTGTTCTGAAAAATGCATCAGACTAACCATGCAGTTTCTTAAGATGTGGATAACTCTTCAGTTAGAAATGCTACAGTATTCGTAGTCATCAAATTCAAACTATTGCTAGTGGGGGCATGACTCTGTTCACCAGTGATGGTGTGTGGCCTTCATTCTGCACTTACCTGTGTACCTGTCCTTTTAATGACTCTGGATTGCTCCTGTGCATAAAAATAAGGTGTTTGCAAGGTTAGTGTTTTTAAGAACCAGTTCATCAGATGATTACAGTCTGAAAATACATGTTTTTATGTCTCCTGATATCTCTGCATTTTTGCTTTTTCCTTGGGCTTTTTATATTGGCATTTTTTTCAGTGTTCATTTCAAAGATCATTTTAGGTATTCATAGGAGTTTGAAATTACACTGGTACACCTGTTTCAGTGGTGTTACACATATGAAACATTCAAACAAGTAATTCCTATTTTCAGAACATTTCAATTCCATAATGCTCACTTGCTTGAAAGAGGAAGGAAATTAAATTTGAAGCTATACTTTGTCCACTAACTACTGTCATCTCTTCTGTGTGCTTTACAGTTGTTTTAATTGATCAAGCACCCCACAGATTAACTGCTGTGGCCTTACTTTATCAAATTACTAACAGATCGAAAGAAAGAAAGAAAGAAAAGAATAAATTCATATCACAGTTCAAGTCCTAATGGTTTGTTAATGAGATAAAACCACTCAGTGTTAGTAGAGAGCAATTACACTGTTCTTGTTATCTGTTGTACATTCAATAAATGGTATTTTGATTTTTATTGGAGTGAAAAAAACAATAAGCGATGCTTTGTTCTGTTGTTTTTTTGTTTGTTTTTCCCAGAACATCTCCCTAAATTACAGGCCAGATCCTATTCAGTTTCAAGGTAATTAAATACTCAATCATATTTTCTTTGTAATTTAGCTGTCCTTTCTTTTTTTTTTTTTTCCCCTTAAGTGTGTACGTATGATTGTGTGCACATTACAATTATTTTTAGAGAGCAAGCTCCAGAATATTTCTGTAAGGTCATTCTGGTTCAAATTTTTCATCTACTGTCGAATTTGTCTTCATCAACTTGAAATCTTAGACCCTGATGCTCCCTTCTCTCATCCCTTTTTCACACATTGTGAAGTTCACAAGCGGGCGAGCACATAAGCCTTCACCTTTCATTTTTCATAGAAGATTGAATTCGCTTTAGATTTTTTCCCAGTCATTACTGAAATTTACTTAATGTAGTTTTTGAGCAAAGTAGAGTCATTGATGGTCTGGATGAGTCTTGGCCCAAAAAGCATGTGGCATTTTCTAACTCTTCAGTGGGACTGGAGCCTTACTCAGTGCCAGGACCTTGTGCTATTCTTGTTAGTGTGTGAAGTGCAGTCTGATTTGGAAGATCAGAATCCAGCTGTTCATGTTTGATAGTGTAGCATTACATCTTTCCAGAGGACCTTCCTTGCCTTTGGATATCTGCATTTTTATTTTACTTTATTTTATATTACTTTTTTTGCGGCTAACTATCTCAGATGCTTCTTTGCCTAACTCTCTCTTCCTGACAGGTTTCCCTCTGGCTTTCTAGGAAGTTATGTTAGGAGGCCGTATCTGCCCATGGTGTTTTTTGTTCCCAGTTTGCCAATTACAATATTGACTATATTCCACAATAAATGAAAAAAAAAACAAACAATAGCTTGAGTAGTACTTTAGGTCTTCTGCAAGCCGATCCAGTGAAAGCAATAGATCTAAAGAAGAAGTAGAGTAAAACAGAAAGATCAGAGTGATGAATAAAGTCTCTGATATCAAAGAAGCAAACAAAACAAAACAAACAAAAAAAAAAAAAACACGATTTGACTGTTTCAAACAGTGTTGTTGTGTGTCTGTTGTTTGTGTGTCTGATGAGTTTGGTAGAATTCTCAAGAGCAAATTCACATACATGAAAATCTGATAGAGGGGAATTCTGATTCCATCCTGTAGGCATTGGCCTCTGATTCCAGTCCTAGGAAGCTTTATAATTGCTTACAGATATCACAAAGGAAACAGAACACTGAGAAGTCTTTATTTCGATGAGGTCATTTGGGTTGAAAGTGAACCTGCAGTGCAGAAAAGATGGCATTGCTATCTCAAATTAATAATCCCCAAAGTAATAAATAAACAATAACTACAAAACTTGTTCCTTTACAGTTCAAACTTGTATCAGCCAGGAAAACTGTGTTTTGTGTTTAATATTGTGGAGTTTCCTGCCTGTCCCACGAGACCTGTCTTACGGAAGGGAGTTTGTACAGGCTGGCTTGCTGAGTTAGTTACACCTCTGCTGCACCCCAATAAAGACACGCTGGATGTAAAAAGAGAAAGTTCTCCAACTGAAAAGGTATGAATGTTACATTTAAATTCCATTAACCTTTACATTTGTGGGTGCTTGAAACAATCGTAGTTTTCATTGATTACTTCTCTGATGTAAAGGAGGTGTTTTGGCAAGGGTTGTATGCATCTGCATTTTCTGATTCTTCTTTTAAGTTTACCCTTCACTCAGTAATATGTTTAATAACTGCATTGCTATGTTGCTAAAACTTACCTTGTGATTTAGCTAAGGATACTTGAGGAGTGAAGCTTCCACTGTAGTCATAAATGAGTCTTGGAATATACTTTTGTGGATTAAGATACCAGTTAAATGGTTATAGCAGTTTGAGAAGCACCTGCTCTTTCAGGAAAGGCTGGCAGACAGTAGGGGGAAATGATGAAATCATGAAACTGTCTCTTCTTGACAGACAGTTTGAAAAGGCTGAGTTATTGAATGTGATGCAGAGAACAGTCTTTTGTGGTATTACTGCTGTGCATCAAAGATGTCCTGGCATAATGCCTGTTATTAGGAGATGATCCTCTTCTTTCCTCTCTCTTCCTGTATCTGTCCATCACTACCTCAAATATAGGTATAAGTTAGTGCATGAGGGAGTGGCTTAAAGGTTCATGGGGGAAGTTCAGATCAGGTATTTGGAGAAAGTTCTTGACAGGGAGAGTGGTCTGGCACTGGAACAAACTCCCCAGGTAAGTGCTCTCTTACTCACTGTAAGATAACACAAGGGCTTTGGCAAAATGGAAGGAAATCTCTCAAGGTTATCATTAAAACCCAAATCAAAGGAAAAACTGATGTGTGCACGATGAATCTTATCCTAATATTCACTTTGCTATTTATTTAAAATGTAGTTGACTTGCAGTATGTTGAAGATTAAACTTGAGAAAGATGTGGATTGAAAAGGATTGTTACAAGTTGAGTCAGAATAAGATTCAGAACTATTTTCATCTGCTGTACAAGCTGCTATCCAGCACAGATAAGTGTTCACCAATACACATCTATTAGAAAAGTGTATGGAGTACCAATTCAAAATGGATGAGTGTGATCCTATGCAAAAATATCTTAGATTAATCGCAAAAACTTCACAGAACAAATGTGTATACCAGCTGAATTATTCTTTTTAAGGATTGGCAAGTTTGGGATTCTTAATAGGAAAGGTGGCCTACTCAAGGAAAAGGTAGCTAACTCAAGGGTAGCTTGAAATAGCGTTAAAGAAGTAGAGGTATTATTCCACCAGCAAGAATTACACTATTCTTTTTTTAATAATAATTCAGCAGGAAAGTTAATTCTGTTGGACGCAGTAGTGATTTAATGATAAGGAGGGGAGTAGAGATAAAACATTCAAGTTTACAGAACAAACTTGAAATAATGGCATTTAACTTCTTAAGATGGAAAGCAAATTCAAATAAATTCCTAATTATTGAAATAAATCAGATTCTTGCTTATGACTTCAGTGGGTGAAGATCTGCTGTTGCTCTGATCATTTTTTTTTTTTGTTGATTCAAACATAATCTGTGTGGAGATCATGTAGTTTTTTGGGGTTTTTTATGTGAAAATTTAGAAAGCAAGCTCAGTATCAGTAGACTTCAGTTTACTGTGAACAAATCTTTACCCCTGCCAGAATGTTTACAATGTTAGAAATAGATAAAAACAGAATACAGTAAACTTGAGTTGGCTGGAACAGTTTACAGGCTAGTTTACTGCTTCCTTTTGCCTTTCCATGAGCTCTATAACTGTATTCAGCAAATGAAAGCTGATTGTTCTTTATGTAATCGGAAGCTCATCTTTATGTGGCTTTGTCTGGTTTCTCTATAGATGGATTGGTAAATCTGTAAGTAGGGCATGTTTTTCAGCAACTCGTGTAATTTTACTCCAAGCGTGTGGCATTACAAATAAACTGTGACGTGCGGGGTCTGGAAGGGTGTCTGCACTCATAATGCAACATTACTGAACATAAATTCTGTGTTGTTTTATGACTTACAAATAGTCTTTGATTGTGTTCTATCTAATTTGATTTTAGATATGTATTTTTGCTCGTCCAAACAATACTTTCCATTTACCTTCTGACCCATCTGTCCCTTTTGTGATGGTTGGTCCAGGAACAGGAATTGCACCGTTTATTGGTTTCCTGCAACACAGGTATGTACCAAACTTTTACATGGAAAGCAGCATTTTAATGACGAGGAAAGGAGAATACAGGCTCACACATTTTTATTTTTTAATTTGGGAAAAAATTGTGGTTTTTTTTGTGTGTATGCTTTTGCATTGGTTGTTGCTGTTAATCTAAAAACAGGAGTGGCAATTTCAGAAAGGTATGCATGAATTATTGTTTACTGCTTTATTCATTATCCTGTTTTCTCTTTGTGACACTTAAAGAACTCGGTGCAAGACAAAGAATGTAACAAAACCAAACCAAAATAAACATAGCAAACAAACATAAAAGTTCAGTGGATATTACCACAAGGGACACTACTATTTTTTGCTCATGTACTGACAGCACTCATTTTATTGGTTCTGTTACTTGCATGCCTTCAAAGGTAGACCTCTTTCTTCCCTCTCACAGCAGCTTAATTTTTGTAGAGCAAAAACATGCTCAAGAAATAAGATCACCACCGGTACATTTAAAAAGAAAAAAAAAGAGAGGTGGAATTTTTTTATGTTTTTCTGACTGCATGTGTCTGTTGTAAGCAAAACATTGTGTGCAGTCCCCACTATATACTTAATTTTATCCTCTAAATATTCATTTCTCTCTATTTTGTGTTTTATTTTCAAGGATTTGTAGCGTTCCATAAATATTTGATCAGTGTTTAGTAAAATCTTTCTATCAGATTGCACAGGGGTTTTAGCTGCAAATTCTTAGTAAAAATATCTTTAGCACTGTTTGAAGCAAATACAATAACTTTTCTGATGATGTAGTAGTAAATTGATTGTTATTCCTGAACTCCTCCAGTCTTCTACTGCTAAATGAAATGCATGCTGGAAATGCTTCGTGCTGGGTTTTCCACATGTATTTTTACTGTGCTTCCAATGAAAGCAAAGGGGTAACAATCTCCTTATTCAGCAGTCAGAATTGTTTTGTGAGATATTCAGAAGTGCCATACCTGAATATTCCAGTGTGAAACTCTGCCAAAAAAAAAAAAAAAAAAATCCAAACCTTTGAAGTTGATTGATTTTGAACTGGGCCAGAAGTGAGTACTCAACAAAATCAGAAAATGAAGGTTATTTACCTTAAGTCATTTCACATTAATAAGCCTCGGGGCAGGCAGAAAAGCACTACCATAAATGAGAATTATGCCACATAAGTTTTAGTTTCTGCACTTGATGAAACAGGATTGGATTTACATATATTTACATTATTATATTTTTTTTCTTCTTTTCAGGCAAAAACTGAGAGAAAAACATACAGACTGGAAATTTGGAGAGACGTGGCTCTTCTTTGGTTGTCGGCATCAGGATAGAGATTATTTGTTCAAGCAAGTTCACTATTTAACATTCTGTGTGTCTCATTTGTATTCATGAGGGGGTGTTTATCTCTGAGCCATTGCTAACACTTTTTATTGCCTTTCAGAGATGAGCTCAGATGTTTTCTTGAAAATGGGACTTTAACTCATCTGAAGGTTTGTTTCTCAAGAGACTCTTCAACAGCAGAAGTAGCTCAGCCTAAGTATGTGCAAGACATCATTAGGCTTTATGCTAAGGAAGTTGCCAGAGTCCTGCTGAAAGAGGGTGGTTACTTCTATGTATGTGGGTGAGTAAAGTGTAACGGACTGTCTCAGAAAGAGAACAAAGTTAGCAAAAGTTTGAAACTTTAGAAAGCCTTAAAGATGTCTGAATACAAGGACCAGCATGACACTGAAATGTCCTTTCTAGAGTACCAGAATTTTTTGTGTCCATCACTGCAATAAAGTCATAAACATACAGCTTGTAACCATACAGTTTCCCTGCTGCCTCACACACTTGTGATTTATTTTTCTGTTTTAGTATTCAAATGAGCTGTAATAGGTTTCAAACTAATAGACTGATCTTAAGAAATTTAGATACTGGAATACATGCGGTGATAAAGCACATGGTGATGAGGCAGCTGAAACTTTTGCTGTATTTCAATACACTTTGATGGGCCAGGATGCTACCTGAATGTAGAAATTCTAAGATTTTTTCATCCCAGATTTTGAAGTTCTCTTGCCTTTGTAAAGTTCCATAATAGTAATGCATTTTACAGTGGGAAGTCTTATTTGTGAACACTAACTTACTTGGATGTTTCAGACTCGCAGGGAGAGTGTTGGTAAATGGAGAGGTGTTTTAGTACAGGGCTCAATGTCAGTATTTTCTCCAGCATAAATAAGTTCTTAATATTTGTATTAGAAATAACATTGATAATAAGTGAGGATTTTTATTTTGTGCAGTGTATGGTTTTGGAGCCATGTAGTTACTATATAACATACTTCAACATGTCCAGTTCTCCCTAGAATAGAAGAATTATTTTGTGACAGCTCAACTGGCGGTCCAGTGTAGTTATTTCCTTGTATATTACCATGTAATATTTGTGTGAGAGAAACCCTTGTTCTTGTCAGTGCTCAGCTGCATGAAAACTCAGTGAATGTCTTGCCTTACAGTATACAAGCTGTTTTTCTTTGGTTTTCAAATATTGCAGTTTCTGACGTTGTCAATAAAAGGAAAAACCCAGTATTTTGCATTTTACTCCTTTTTATTTTTTTCTCCAGAGATAAGAAGCACATGGCTGATGATGTAAATGATGCCATAGTGGACGTTTTAAGTATAGAAATGGAAGTTGACAAATTGGAAGCAATGAAAACCATGGCCATGCTTCGAGAAGAAAAACGTTATTTGCAGGATGTTTGGAGCTAACCATTTAGCTTTTTCTGTGCCTCTGTAAGAAAAGATTTTGTTTTGCTTTCATATGTATGCATTTAACTAGAGTCAAGAGTGCCATTGTCATGCACATTTTAACTTTCTTTGCTGATCTTTCACTTAGGAATGTGAAGCCTTTTCAAGGGTAACAAACCAGTCTGTCTTTGAAATGTATTGTTTTTAGCAGTATTGCATAATGGACTGTGTCTTTACCTTGATTCTCTGACTTTTAAGATTGCTTTCATGTAGAAAGTGAGAACATACCTGTACAAGTAGAATTGTATGTTTGTTACATCACATTTTTTCCTATAATTTATATAAAGAAACCACAAAGTAAATATGTTACTTCACTTAACTGTACACCATCAAATAAAGTGATGCTTGCTGGTATCTACTTGCATACTTCATGAGACTTTTTTTTTCTTTTTTTTCTCACAAACATACATAGCTGTAGGACAAGAGGGAATGGCCTCAAATTGTGCTGGGAAATCTTCAGGTTGGATAGATTAGGAAAAATTAATTCTCCAAAAGAGTTGTCAGATGCTGGAACGGGCTGCATGGGGAAGTGGTTGAGTCCCCGTCCCTGGAGGAGTTCAAGAAATGTTCAGGTGTTGTACTGAGGGGCATGGGTTTGTGAGAAATATTAGTGCTGGGTGGGTGGTCGAACTGTGGATGATCTTGGAGGTCTTTTCCAAGCTTGGTGATTCTCTTGAGTCTGTACATGTTTTCTTCTTCCTTGAACAATTACTGCCAAAAGGAATAAAGGACCAGAATACCACACCAAAACCTGCTGCAGAATTTCAACTCTGAAGTATTTTTTTTAAATACCTCTGTTTTTCATTTTCTCATTCAAGTATTGAAGTTTTGCTGCACTCAGTGCTAATCCTTTTAAAAATTCCATGCTTAATTCTTTTGATTTTTTTTTTAATTCCTGTTGCTAAAACATTTGTTGTTTAATTTCTGGACGAAGTTTTCCAGTTGGCTTGAATGTGCTTCCTTAATAAAAAAACTTCATCAGATTGCTGAAGTAGTATTACTTTGTATTTTTAAGTAGAACAATATAGTGAAATAATGTGTTTGAAAGCAGTTCCTCTTACTTAGGGCAATCCATTTCATAAATCAGGCTGCTGAAATCAAATGGTTGAAATACCCAGTCTTCTTCCTTCCAACAAGGACTGTTTGGAATGCAGATAGGTGGAAGAGGAAAAGTATATGGCATTCATACTTCAGAAAAAAATGTTGTTTTAAATATATGAATCTATGAAATGATTTATGAAGTTCTTTATTGAGAACCTAGTTCTCTGCATGAACTAGTTTGAGGTGATGTGTATTTCAGTGGCAAGCAGAAGTTTCCATGTCTTCTCATTAGATTTTCTACAGTTTTTTATACATTCATTGCAGTTATCAATGCTGCCATGAAGAGCCGAAGATACGTGAAATGTGGGAGACTTAGTGACATCTGCCCACATCTTTTGTGAACAATTCCATTAACCAGTGCCTTATTGTACTGTTGGTTATATTAAAGACTGAAGATCCTAACCCTTTTTGGAACCATCCCTGAATGTAATGTGAATATTTATTCAGCAGCTGCATCTTACGCTTTTCATATGAATTTGCACTGACAAACTGGTTCAAACATTGGTTTGAGTCTGAAAATGGAGCTAGTTGATACAGTGGTCTAATAAAAGAGCTGTAGATTATTTTAATGAATCTAGAGAGTCTACTCTTGAAGCAAATGGATTTATATAAAAATCTGATCAATGCTATTAGTTGCCTATCATCAATGAAAATACTTTGATGGCAGAAGCAGTATGTCAATTTGTTTAGTCTCAAAACCTCATTCAGATACGTTCCATATTGGAAAAAATCCGAATTTTATATAACTGCAAATTACAGTCTTGAGAAGTTGATTCAGCACCAGTGCGAATTACGCTTACTTCATTAGCATTTGAATAAATGCTCCAATTCTGGTGAAAAAGATTTGTCAAATTCACAAAGCATTCAGAGCCAATTGTGCTTGTTTAAAAAAGAATAGGTTTTACAATTGATTTGAAAACAGTAATTCTGTAGACTCAGTCATTCAGGGATATTCATTTCTAAGCTGCTTTGAACTGTATTGCTTAGATGATTGACTGGACTCTGATAACTTTCTTTTTTCTTTTTAAAGCATTTTATGGTAACTGGGTAAATCAGCAGGGCTGTTTCCAGTTCTTTCTAACAAGATGATCCTCGGGACTGACTTATCTGTGCTGGGAGTTGATATTTTTGAGCTGTCTTTCAGGTGTTGTGAGAGAACAAGTTCAGTTTTGCTCTATTTATGAACGCCAACATGCAGAATTATGGTGTGGGGATTGCTGAGCATGTGGACAGGGTCAGTGCTGGAATAGGTTAACTCTCTGTGCAGCCTGTCCCAGTGCTCCATCACCCGCACTGTGAAGAAGTTCCCATGCACATCTGTGCAGAACCTATGCATCAGTTTGTGTCCATTTCCCCTTCTCCTATCAGCACACACTGCTGAGAAGAGTCCAGCTTCATCCCTTGGCTTCCCGCTCCTTGCATATTTATAGATGTGGATCAGATACCCTCTGAGTCTTCTGTTCCCAAGGCTCAGCAGACATCTTTTCCCAGTACACAAATTTGTTAAAGCTCTTATGGCTTTGCAAGTGTTGCATCTGAAAGTAAATGGAAATATTTCTCATATTTTTTAGAACATTCTGCAAAAGTTAATTTCGAGGTTGTAGGGAATAATTCTTTCAGCTGTTTGCAGTTATTTTGTTTTTTTTTTTTTTGTTTTGTTTTAATGAGCTTAGCAAAATATCTTTCTCTTCACACAACCCCCAAGATCTTAATTTAGCTTTTGTCTCTCTTTACAGGTTAGACATACTTTGAAATATCAGTCTAGACATCTTTGTCATTCAGTTTACACAGGTGTATTTTACTATTAAAGTACATGTAAACCTTTATTCAGATGATGACAACAGAATACTGGCAAGAAAAAACTAGGGTATTTCCCTCTATTCATTTTGCGATACTGAAAGAATATGGGATTTTCTTTGTTATTTCATTTACTAAGTGTAAAAAGATTGCAAATTGACATTGGTGTCAAAATACTGGGGAAAAGTAAACATGGCCATTCTGTAAGTAGGGTTATCATCCAATGTTTTTATTTTTGAATTCAATCTGTAGACTGTGAGTCTATTCTAGATGACTTTTGGAAGGTCACAGTAACAGAAAACTTCCTGAGGACTGGAGGAAAGCAAATGTCACTCCTGTCTTCAGTAAGAGCAAGAAGATAGACCTGTGTCACCGCAGGGTAGTCAGCCTTACCTTATGCGGATGGTGGAGCAAATCTTTCTGGAAACCATTTGTAAGAATAAATTAGCATTCAGGATTAATTGTTATAGATAAAGGGGAAATTGTCTGATCAATGCTGTAGCCTTCTAAAATGAGAAGGCTAGCTTGGTGGATTGGGCATTCAGTGCAGCACCAGATGATGCTTTCTGGAATGGGTGTCCAGTCCTTTTAGCTTGCCCAGGCCCCATTGAGTGAGAAGGAATTGTTTTGGACCACATATAAAATACATAATATATTATGTAAGTAACATAGCTTCTTTGACTTTTCCATGTTTTTTCATTAAAACTTAAAAAGGCAACAAAAATGTAAAACTAGTGGGATATTTGACCTTGTTTTTGCAAAAATTAATGTGTCAGTGTCTGGTTCGATTGAATGGGTTGCAATTCTTAGTGAGTTTACAAGGTGCTCTTCAAAGGTTTTTGATCTAATTTTACTCTTCCTGCTGTTCGTCCTCAAAAATAATTGTATATAGGTGTACAAAAAGCAATGGCACGAATAAGGGGTGATTGTGAACTGAGGGTTGTTTTTCCCTGGTGTGAGGTCTTAATGAAACGGGTAAAGAGACATAATCAAAATTTTGAGTTGAATGATTCCAGCTCTATACATTCCATTTGAAAATTTGCAGCTACTACGTTTACTTCAGCAGAAAAAATGGAGTTGCAAATATACCAAAAAATTGATTTTTTCCAGCAATCCTGAAACCCATTCTCAAATTCCTTTATCAGAGTGAAAAGCACAGCCGCATATTTTTTGCTGTTCATGGGACTGTGTTTAGCCAACATATCAAAATACATGAAATTGCTTGCCTGAGCTTGCCATAACATAACTTTCATTTCAAATGCTTTTACAGTTGGAAGCATAGCACAGGTAAGTGGATTTTCGACTTGAAGATATGTGTGTAACTCATTTGAATGAGTGGTCATATCCTCCAAAAACGTTCAGTCTGTGGACTGTTTGTGATCTTCATGTTCTGGCACAATTTTTCCTTTTGATTCCTTAAATGACTTGATTTCATTTCACAAATCAGAAAATCTCTTTACTGCTTTACTCTAACTTAGCCACTTTACTTCAGAAAAGCAAATCATGACCCTATTATCCACATCCGTATTCCTATCAAACTCCTGGAATTGCAGTGATTCAATCCCTTAGACTTCATGAAATTCAGAGTTTTGATGACAGTGTAAACCCATGTTTATTACATGTTCAATTCAGTTTGTGTGTGATGTTTGTAAGAGTTGGGATTATCACTGCACTGCACCCTCCCCTGCACACCATTCCATTGGCAGCTATGCAGTTTCTGTTCAGGTTACGCACAACTGACTCATGAAAAACGTATTTAAAATCACACAATACCATTAAAAGTTTACAGGCTACATTACTAGCTGTCCAGGGCTGCATGAGGCCCCTGGGCTACAGGTTGGGACACCTGCTTTATGGTCTGTGGTCTGTTGTCCTTGCCCTCAGTGCTTTCTCAAATGTTCAGTATTGCACATAGTAGGAAAGGGGGGGGGGGAATGCTTTGTGGGCAACTGCTGCAGCTGATATGCTAGAGCCATTTCTCCTCCTTAGATGATTGCATTAAAAAATGATGACTTGCAAGATTGCTTATGCTTTGCATGCCACGTTTCTTTTTAACAAAACTTCAACATGAATTTCAGCAGTATTTTTCCATTAAAAGATTTTCAGGAGCAGCTTGGGCACTGGTCTGTGTCAACATTTGTTTTGTGTTCCCGCTTTGTTTGGGCCAAAGCCAGATTAATCTCTTTAAAGAAAATATTCAAGATATGGTATGGACTTCTGCAATTCAGCATGTCTGGGCAAGTTCATCCTCAGCAGAATTAAATTAAAAACAAACTGGTTGACTTACTGTGGGTCAGGCTGCAAAAAAAAAAGTGCATCCAGGCTTCAGTAAGATGAAGTATATTTGCCAGCTGCCATAATAGACCAATTTTTGGTTTATATTTTTAACATTGGGCTTCATCAAAGAATGATTACATTGCTATTTTTTCAGTCACTTATGTAGGCTCTTTGGTACCGCAAGATATTCAGCTTTGATCTAGACAGAGATCTAAGTAATTGCCGGTTTCAGACGATCACTTAAATTTCTAATGCATCTAATGGAGATGTGCAGTAGACAACATATCTGGAAGTTTAATGTACAAAGTATGTATTGACAGATGGCTGAGATCAGTATTCTCATTGGTGTAAATTGCTGACGTTCTGTCGGGCCTTTGGCACATGTGCCATACCCATTACCCATTCTGATAGATATCTCTAAGTTTGTAACTCTTTTGAAAACTATTTCTTGTTGCACCTCAAATTTGGGCTTCAGCACCTTCTGTCATGCAATAGCACTGAGATAAATACGAGGTCAGTTGCTGCTGATACAACACAAGTAATGCAGTGGTCGTGAGAAGGTACTTATTTCTTCCCCATGCAGTCCATGCAAGGCTGTGTATAGCAGAGGGCCTTGAGGGATCACGGTACTGCTTTGGCTTCACATATGTTGTGTTTGAATGCTTTCTCTGAGGCTGCAGCCCATCCTAGTAAGTAAGAATGCAGACTGTGTCTTCTGAGGAATTTTGTATGATCCTGGTCATGATTCTGTCCCTAAGCATCTCCAAAGGTGAGGGATTTTATGAAACGCACTGCTTGTCCATCTAGGTCTGTAGTAAGAAGCATCAGCCTGGGATGGGAGCTGACAGAAAAAGTGGAAACAAGCCAGATATCCAAATCACACAGAGACAAATGGAGTGTGTTTGTACACTGAACAATCTGTTACTAATACTATGTTGCATTATATCTCAATACAAGAAGGTGGCTGGACTGTAAGCTGCATAACATTTAATAAGAGATTCAACATGGGCTTACTATCAGCTGTTGATGACCTCAGATTTCTTTACCTTCATTCTAGGAGAGAGGCATAGAAGGCCATTAAATCAATTATGGCCTTGAAATGCTTTTAGATGGAGTCAAGAGGACTGCTCTTTATATTAAAAAAAAAAAAACAAACACACAAAAATGAAAAATGTGAAAGATGCTGGTTCTGATTTAGTCTGTTTACTTAGAGGTTTGTAACTAAAAGCAAGTGACAAACAATAACAAACATTCTGGGTTGTTTTCTGCAGAGAATATGCTCTTTTCGCATTCCTCACTGGCCGTTCAAAGTAGAAAAAGAGAGAGAAATATTTCTCTAGCACCAATACCTCTGAACTAGAGAATATGATGTAGAAAGCTGTGTCATCATTTAAGTTTATATAATTCCGTGTTAAAAAATCTCTTGTCAAGGGAAACCAAGAATGTTTGTACATAACACATGTCTTCAGCACTGTTTCTATGCGAGATGACAGAAAAAGAATTTACATTCTCTTTTTCCTGTTCTTATCATCACCCGGGGGGGGACGAAAAATCAGTCCCTGGCAAGTCAGCAAATAAGCACTCAGTGATCAATACCCAGATTTCTGTTGCTGTAAATCTGCTGCCAGCATTTATAAGAGCCTTTTTTTAAGAGAGGAGGTAAAGGATCATGACAGTGGGAGTAATGTATCTGAAAAGTGATGAATTAATTTTCAGTATACTTGTGGGGGTTTTTTTCTTCAGATTTCCTTGCTGCATGCTGGGGTTGAGCCTTGATCTGAAGGGATCACACACAGCCTGTGGTTAATTCCTTGGATTTCAGAGTAAATGCGGTGGCTTTGCCAAGATAGACTGCCCAGTTTATCTCAGTTGGAAAACTGTAATAGAAGAAAAAATAAAGGCAGTTTTGCCACACATCGGCAGACCTGCTTTCTGAGGAGATAGGTCATTTTGCACTGCTGTCATCTGCAATATTTCAGTCTGTTAAAATTTGCAGTTGAAGTTCAGTGAAAATTCCGACAAAGTCAGCAGTATAGGATGTTACAGTACAGAAATGTGCTGAACTAACACAGTCAAAGACCTGCCTTAGAAAATGAGTGCTTCCTGACCGACTTATGGTGTACTGGTGTATGTGGACTGGAGTGCATAAACAGCGAGATCGTGCGCTCCTCAAACACTCTTGGACTGTTACATCAAACCTCAGACAGAGATCTCTCATAACACAGCCTTGAGCAGCTGCGGTGCTAGAGAATACATGTTGATGCCACTCTGAATCATAGAATCATAAAGTCCTTGGAGTTGGAAGTGACATCTGAAGGCCATCTAGTCCAACTGCCCTACAATGAGCAGGGACGCCAGAGCCAGATCAGGTTGCCCAGGGCCTTATCCAGCCTCACCTCTGGGCAACCTGCTCCAGTGCCTCACCACCCTCACTGTAAAAGGTTTTCCCCTTATATTCCATCTATACCTACCCTCTTTAAGCTTGAAGCCATTTCCCCTTGGCCTATCACCACAAACCCTGCTCAAGAGTCTTTGCCCTCCTTTCCTGTAGCTCCTGCAGATACTGAAAGGAAGCCCTCAGATCACCTTAGAGCCTTCTCTTATCCAGGTGATCAGCCCCAGCTCTCTCAGCCTGTCCTCATAGGAGAGGTGTTTCATTTTTTTTGTGGCTTTGGTATTATACAAACAGGCAGCTGGAGAGAATACACATCAAGCAATACTCGCTGTGACTGCCACTGTAAGGAGTGCTAAAGTATCATGGCCAAAGGTAAATAAAAGATCACTTTAGAAGAAAACAGCAAGGGAGAAAGAAACATGAGTCTGTCCATTGATTAAAGTTCAGAACAATTTTAAAAGGACTGAAAATGATTACAAAGGCTAGAGACTGTTTAACAAATTTAACCCCAAGCACTTCTATTTATCATTTCTGGCTGGTAGAATTAACTTCATTTCAGAAGTAGTGACAGATAGACTTCTTGATTTATGATTTATTTTGGCTGAGGCCTGAAATAGCCTCTTAGAACCCCTGTAGCAGAAATCTTTTGTATTGACCTAAGGGAGGATTGATCTCCAACAGAAGGCAAAGCAAATTCATAGCATTGCCACAGAGTCACATCTTACAAAAGAGGCTCATCAATCTTGATGCCCTGTTTAATTTTCTTTTTAAGAGATCTAATCTTTTTTGGAGAAACGGCTGTTAATAAGATGTAAAAAAAAAAAAAAAAAAATCATGAAGTTTAAAGATGTTTTTAAAGCAGGAACTTGTTTTTCAAAACTTGCATTTTTATTCTAAGCTTGGACCATATTGGTGTTTATACTTCTTAGTATGACTTCACTCTAGTTCTTTAAAGGGACTCAACCCATCCAAGCCCAGAGGACCTGGGAGGTGGCTGATGAATGTCAAAATAGGGCCACTCTGTCATCTCTCTCATGTTGTGGAGTATTGGGAAAGACCCCCACTGAAGGAAAGCAAATGTTGCACTGTCTTCAGTGCAAACTAAAGAGCAGCAGACTGATTAAACTCTCTTTGGTCTCTTGAAAAATCATGAATTGAGTCTTCTGTATGAAGATAAATATGGGATAACATTAGCTAGCATTTTTCTTCCATTTATGAGAAAATGAGTTTCCTGAATAGTACAGGTATAATAGTAGCTAAACCAAGAGTTGTTTCTTCCCAGAATGCCATGCTTAAGAAACTCCAAAATACCAGGAAAAATCAGCTTTGATATTATTTTAGGATAGCTGCTGAATGTGATTAAACAGTTACAGTCTATCAGTATCACACTCAATATATTTTTGCAGGATTTCACTGTAGCAAACCAACCACGCATGGTACTAGTCATTGTATAAATAAAACCTGTATACCTGCTGCACAGAAGCAATCAAACATTCAGTCTTAAATCTATTTACCTACAGTTATTGCTTTTTTTTTTTTTTTTTTTTTGAGAGAGAGAGCGAGCGAGAGTGAGAGAGAGAGAGAGACAACAAAAAGGATTATGTCTGTGTGTTTGTACTGCTTTGTTTTGTTTGAATTTAACCAGTAAGGATGTGTAGTAGATTAGCTAAAAAACTACTGATTAAACTGTCAAGTGACTATAATGTAATTTTCTTTAAATGAGAAAGCCTAACTGCCTAAGTTTTGTCTCTTTCTTCTTTTATTTTTTGAGAAACAAAAAGAAAACGAAAAAAAGTGAGATTTGAAGTTAAATAAATGACTAATACTTTGTGGCTCCTTTCTAAGCTTCTGCTTATATTTCTGCCAAGCTGCAGGGTACTGCCATTCTAACGAGCAGTGCTTGAAGCAAAGCTGGTCGTCACCCAGAGTCATCTCTTCAGATCACAGGTAACAAAGACAACCTGAATATTCACCTTGTTTTTGAAGCAGTGTGTCCTCAGATTCCATCCTGTGGATATGTCTCCTTACTCTTCAAAACAGAAGTTATCAATTGTCCAACTCACAGCCCACAGGCCACGTGCAGCTTGTCCCAGCCCATCCT
Source organism: Callipepla californica brunnescens (assembly GCA_023055505.1). Taxonomy (NCBI): domain Eukaryota; kingdom Metazoa; phylum Chordata; class Aves; order Galliformes; family Odontophoridae; genus Callipepla; species Callipepla californica. The sequence goes on from JALIRH010000002.1 coordinate 64,588,029, forward strand.
GTAGCCACCCCATGCCATCATGGCAGCATCTCTGCCCTGACAAGTGGCCTGGCCCAGCCTTTGAGTGTGCTCTTACTGCTCAGCAGCAACCACACATCAATGAGATATTGGCACTATCTGAGCTGAAACCAGGACAAGAGGAGGGTGCAGTGCAGTTCAGTGGTGGTTCCAGCTCTCGAGTCTGCCACACACACTTAGTCAAATTGAATCCCACATGTATTGCTCATTACATGTGCTTGTGCCACTTGGTGAGTAAAACACAGTGCCTGCTTATAATAATACTTCAATCTACCCAATGTCATCTCAAAAGAAAACAGAGCCCCTGAGTAAGAATAGTCCTGGATGAAGGAAGAGTATTCATTAAATGATGGATAGGTGTGTGCTTTCCTGTCAAGACAAATAATATGGCATTATGCTTAATTTATAGGGAAATCATGTCAGTTTTCAAAGATCACAATTTAAAAAGACATTATATGCAAAAACCTGCTGCTAAATTTGATGAATATCAAGGAATGTTTTATAAAGACAAAATCTCTGTTAAGCACCCTGAGAACTCACTAAGAGTTACTACTTCCATCAATCCAGACTTCTGCCTTAATTTCACAAAAACAAGGTAAAATATCCCACTAATTTTATGGTTTTGTTGCACTCATTTTTTAAAAGTTTTTCATAAAAGCATATATTTAAAAATATTTTTTGTTACTCACAGACATTAAATGTATTACATATTTTATGTATTGCCCAAGAGAATTCCTCTTCTTTCAGTGTGCCCCAGCCAAGCCAAAGTGTTGGATGCTCATATGTTAGACCATTAGTCTTCATTTGGCAAGCAAAAACCATGGCAATCTCTCTAGTAACCTGCATCTTATTTCTTGTCATCTTGAACCATTCCATGGTGGGCTTTCCTCTGTCTCTTAACCTTGTTTTTAATAAAATAGCAGAGAACATATCAGTGTTGTCTTTAGATAATTTTGTGGCCAGTGGCCACTTTACAAAGAACAAAGAAACTCTTTCCATGCCACAGGTGGATACTGGGCAAGTAGTCTGACAGATCTCAAAAAAGATAACATTACCTGAGCTTGGACATACCTCTGCATGAATCCTGCATTTCTGCAGAGATAATGAGCTCATATTTGCAGTGACATGTCTGGGATTTAGTGCTTGAGTATTTGTTTCTGCACTCTACTGTATCATATGGATGCAATCCTACTGGAACTGTCGGTTTTATCAGATACGCATTTTCTCTGTTTGGTCATACACTTTGAGCACCAGCTAACATCTGCACTTTGTCTCCATGAGGTGGGTCATGATTGACACACTTGTATTCTGAGCTTTTCATTTCCCTGTTGTAGAGGCTTCTGCTCTAGCACATTTTATTCCATCAGAACTGTGACTGCATGAGAAAACTTCTAGCTAGTGGACAGAGATCTGTTATGATCTGGTTCTGTGTGGTCAGGAAGATACTGCTGCTACAAGTGAAGCAACACAAAAGCTGGAGTGGAGGCACGAAGCAGGAGTGGAATCTACACTTTTGGGGATTTTTGACACTTCTCAGAACTGGGTCTTGAGTAAACCAATCTAAACTTTGAAGGCAGCTTTTTTTTGGGAAAGAGGAAGGAATTTATATGACATTCAAGCTAAATTTTTCTGTGATCTGGCAAAATGGTTGTGTCTAATCACATTAGGATAAGTGTAAGGTTAAGTTATTTCTCCACGCTAGTGTGTCCATGTAAGCAAGTGATGAAGCAACCTGTCCTTCCTACATTTGGGAAATGAAGAAAAGCTGTTAGCAAATTGTGAGGCTTTGGTGAGGAAGATGGTCCATGTGGCTAATGGGTGCACCAGTTCTAAAGAGCATAAGTATGATTGGGCAATTCTCCTAGCAGTTATCTTTACTTCTGTGGGTGAACTAGCCAAGTCTGACTAAGGCAACTCTATCAGGAGATTTAGGTGTCCAACTTCTCAAAATCCTCTTAGAGTTTAGTCATTCCCAGTAGAATTGACAAGGTACAACTACAGGACCTATTTTCTTTATCTTTTTTTTTTCTTCTATGCTTTGAGTCCATTTCTATTATGAGTTATGGGGAAATATAGAATTATAGTTCAAATTCTTTTTTATAGTGTGTACTGCACCACACAAGGGAGTTTTAAAAATTTGTCCTTTGGTCTTGACAAGTTTGTGTATTTAAATGTGTGCTTTAATTTTGTTCTCTATTTCTCCCAACACACAAAGGATTTAGTGAATTCAAATGATTAACAAATATTGGCATTCAGGTCTTTGTTTTTTCAGCCTGCATGCCAAGTGTTGGCAGGATTCAATTTAAAAGGGTTGAGATAATGATCTTTCTCCTCTTACTATGTTACTTTATCTGTTCTTTACAGCCCCTTTTTCTATCAGACAGCACAGTTACATGCCATGGAAGATTTTACAGTAGAAAAATAATAGAACTCAAGCACTGACTGATTTCTTTGCATCTTCCACAAGTTTAGATTTGAATAAATGTTTTCAGATTTAAGTGGGCAAGTCCAAGAGTTTTCTACTTTAAATAATATGCATTAACCAGAAATGATAGGCACCATTGGCTTCAAAACAAAATGTACATCATAATCTGATATTGTACTCAAACTGGACTGTGAAATCGGTTTGATTTTATATTACTGAAAGTAAAAAACAGTTTAAAACGTTTGTTTTATGCCACATTTTCTTCTGTATTTGCAGCTACAAAAAGCAAACTGAGTGACAGCCTGTTATTGACATCTCAGATCTTTCTGGGATTAGGACAGTGTGAGTCTTGGAGTTCTTGCTTAGGGATTGTGAAGATAAAATGTAAGTGTGAATTTCCCCAAAAAATCAAAAATTCAAAATACAACAAGGTTTCTTCTAAGTCACTGAACACTTCTATGTAAAACTCCAGTTTATCCCCAGATCTCATTTTCCTAATAGATTTCTTTGCAGATTGGCATTATCTGATCAAAGTGTACAGGAAAATGGCATAACTGTAAGAAACCAAGGATCTATGACTGCAGTTACAGGCAGAGAGGGGAGTTTTTATCTACATCATGATGACTGCAATGACACTCTGAGTATGTTTGGGAGCAGTGAGCACAAATTTATGAAGGAGAAATCAGGTCTGAACAACCTGACAGCCTTTGCTAGTGAGATAACTGGTTGCTGGACTAGAGAAGAGCAGTGGATAATGTTTATCTTAGGTTTGGAAAGACTTTTGACTCTGTCTCTCACATACAAAGGCTGACAAAGTACCAGTTAGATAAGTAGACGGTAAGGTGGACTAAAAACAATCTAAACTGCTGGGCTCAAAATGTTGTGAGTACAAAGCCCCTCTGAAGACCAGTCACTAGTGGTGTTCTCCAGGGGTCAATATGGGGTCCAATCCTGTGTAACACCTTCACTAATGACCTGAATGAAATGATACAGTGCAACTTTCTTTGAGCTCGCAGATGATGCAGAACTTCAGAGGAAGTAGAAACAGAGGTGGACCAGCAATTGATTGGCAAGATGAATGTGCTACCTTTCAGGGGAATCCTGGCAAGATGGAGCATGGAGCCAACAGGAATCTCCTTAGTTTTATTCATAAAAAATGTAAAGTCCTGCGCACATGGAGTACCCCATGCACCAGCACAGGCTGTGGGGCCAAGTGACTGGAAAGTAGCTCTGAAAATAAAGGACTGGGCCTTCTGATTGTACATCAGGTTGAACATGAGCCAGCTATGTGCTCATGTCACAAAGAAGACCAACAACATCCTGGGCACTTCTCCTGGCTAAGGGCACAAAAGGAGCAGAAAGAAAAGGGCCCCCCTTGGGACACCCAGAAAGTCAATATTTCCAAGCTACAGGTGAGCTGGGAAATGTCAGCATTTTGGACTCAATTTCCTTCAAAGTATGTTGTTTGCATTTGTTTGTTTTTTCACCTTTCAAGGAAGTATGGATTTCTTTTCAAGTGAATTGATGCCAGATTGTCAGACCTCAGGAAACCAAGAATGATCACATAGGCTTGTGTTTGATTGTCCTTCATGGAAGTGCCAAAATGCTAGTTAAATTGCTTCAGGAGTATTAGAATGGCACCAGTGAAGCACAAAGAAGAAACCTATGAAGCAAAAATACCAATGAGAGAGAGGAGGAAAAGTCATAAGAAACACCTAACCTAGAGGATGTGTGTATGGAAAAGAGACGGCATGATTCTCTGCCTCAAGCTGTTACTGACTTAGATGTGTATCACCATTCCTTCTTTGTTTCCTGAAAGGTGCCATCCAACTTGCTCATATCTCCCCTAAACTGAAGATCAGAACAAGTCTATAGATACTTTCAGTGATAGGTTCAATGTCTTGAAATCCCACTGCACTGTCTTCTTTCTGAGACAGCAATCAGCCCTTGTAAAACACTTTAAAACAAGGAGCTTGTCAGCACTGTGATGCTGAAAGTAATCTGTCATTAATTAATTGCTGTTCTGCAATGCTGTAAATGTCTTTTCTCCTTCTTAATGACTAGTGGATATTTATGAGACTGAGCATGCTATTGTAGAAAACATCACAGACTAAATTCCTGTATATTTCCCCCCTTATTTTAGCCTAGTTGTGTTTGGCTGAAGATAGGACTAAAACAAAATCCTGGTCAGATTCAGCCCAGCATTTGCTTCAGCATCTCTTACCTGCCTATGAAAAACTAAAGCAATAAATGTAGATCTGAACAGTTCAAAATTAGGGATGTCTGAAATCTAGGAAGCCAGAGTATTGAAAGCAGAAGAGCCTGAAACTTCCTCTGACTTTCAAGTGTGACTAAATAGAGAACCTCCACCAATGGGTTCATAGTAAATTCAAAGCTCCTCCTCTAATTCTTACTGCTGTTGCTCTTACTGCCTTGTCAATGACAACTCCAGAATCCTGCCTGGGTTCTGTTGTCTGTAACACAATTAAGAAAACTCATGCATCTGCCTGGCCTGAGTCCTTGCCTCCTTGTCAGACTGGCTGGTACAACTGAACACATGGCTGCTATGATGCTGGAGGGGACACTGACAGAGCCTCCCAGTGATGTGTCCATCAACACCAGAGGCAGGAGACTTTCCTCCCAGTTACAGTTTGGAGGATAAAATTGCTGCGATTCAGCTCACAATGCTGATGCAGAATAAGCTGAAATATTACTTAGTGTTCAGATGAAACTCATTAAACTACCTTCACCAATTTACCACTCTTTTCCAGCAACCTGTTGATTGTTGAAGGAAACAGTCCTGTTCACATGGTGCTTTCATGATAGAATTTTCTATCCGGAGAATTAAATATTTAAAAATCCCATATATTTAAATTTACATCTAGTTTCCTTCCTCGTTTTATCTAAAATAATCTTTCATTTGAATGATTTAGTTTTTGGAATAAGTTTGTCCCTACACACTGAGATGTTATCAAAGAATAGCATGTGTGTTTGTACTAACAAGATGATTTACTGGTATGGGTTTTTGTTCAGCGCCTATCTGTGTTATCTCCAGTGATTGCTTTTGTCATCACACACTTTACTTATCTATTTTTTGGCTGACCTTTTGTAGGCACTATCTTTCATAAATAAGAAACGGTCAGGAAAATTGTAACTTGCAAATTGCATGCTTTTTTGGTACTTACAAGTCATCAACTGTTGCTGATACATACAGAGCAAATACGAAAGAAAGGCTGGCCTTGTGAGTAAGGCTTTGTATGGGATTCAGAAAATCTATTTTAATTTGTGATTCTGCCACACATTCCTTACATGGCCTCTAGAGAATGGTATAGGTTCAGAATCCAAGCCGGATAAACAAGATAATAATTATTGTACTTTGTGTTTACTTTGCTATTACATTACAACCTTTTCAGAAAATGCTGTAACTTTTACTATATTTGTGCAATGCCTAGAACAAAGGCATGCAGCCTCCTTTGTGACCACAAGATAGTATAATAACACAGAGAATATTGTTAAAAGCCACAGATCAGCCCTCTTTTTGCATGCGTTCAATAGAAAATAACAGGTGAGCCTGCTGTGACTTGTCCCGGAGACATGACATTAATGCATTTCAGAATCATATACTCCCAGGCATTTTTGATTTCCTGTCATTTATCCAGAGGACGGATTTAAAAATCACAGAAAAAACAGTGAAGAGAATACTTCTTCATCTTAAACAATGACCCATAAATATTGGTGACATAGATTTGTGTCTGAACTGTAAATCTTTTCTTAACCCCTCATCAGGAATGATGTAGGATCCAGAGGACCAGGACAGTGCTGTAAGTGGATGGTATGAGCATAAGGCTAAAAGAAGTCTGCAGTTGGAGAGAACAACTGCAAGATTTGCATGCATGTCATTAAAAACATATCTATGGTCAGAAAGACATGCTGCAAGAATAATCAGGTTTAGTAAGTTATAGAGAATTCCTCAGGAAAGAAAGGATTGTACCATCTACTGGTACTCATCTATCTTCAGAGTGAAATTGAAGCTGATTATCTCTCATGACAGCAGTCTGTCCTTAGAAAAGGCATCAAAACAGCCTATTCTGAGTAAAAATGCTCCTACATTTGTACTGAGAGTTAAAAATATTTGGAAAGTTTTCCTCAGCCTTTCATTCAACATTCTTTTTCCATGCTGAACATTAATAAAGCTGCATTTGCACTGCTAGAAATCCAAGATTATACACACACAAAACATAATTTCTGACTTCGTGGGGAAAGAGCTACAAACTCAAACTGGAAATAAGAAACCATATCATGCATTTTCAAGTTACTTCAGAATGCTTGGCTGGTCACATCCTCTGTAAGCAGCAGCTGCCAAGAGCTAACTTCCCGAAAAGCAGTAACAAGACTGGACAGTTATACCAGCCTGCACTTAAACAGAAAATTCTTTCCTGACCTCTGAATGTGAACAGTTTTACATCTGACATAAAATAGAATCCTTGTGCCCTTTGCTTGCATATTTACAAATACTGGTAATGATCACTGGGGCATAGGCCTGTTCCTCCAGAAGTGGAAATTCATGCTGTTCTCCCTGAATCTAAAGAAGTCCCTATAGCTATTTGCTTAGCAGATCATTCAAAGCACTTCACAGGAGAAATGTATTAAATATATGCCCTGAGAGTTGGGCGATTTCACACATAAATCAGTTCTGACAGGAGCATACCAAAAACAAATGCTTAGGTTGGTTTAATATTCCACTCTGACAGCCCATGTGGAGAGCTAACAATCACTCGTCTGGCTCAGACTATTTGAAAGTGCCAAATAATTTTCAAAATTTGGCAGGACTTAATGCAACTGCAATTGTTGGCAAGGCAGGACTTGAGTCCTGGTGGTTCCTAAAGGAGATTCTGCACAAAAATTCATGGTAGAACAAAGACAGAACCACTTATGTCATCTAAAACTTCAACTTTTATGATGTTGTAACCAAGACTTCAAACTGTAGGCACTCCAGGTCTTTAGGACAGCAGTCACAAACTCTTTTAGTAGGTCTGTTGGAAGGGTTCAAGAGTTCATGTTCTAGAAAAATCATTTGACTCACCTGAGATTCAACTTTTGTAAATTCTTTGCATTTTTGAGAATTAATTTCCTTCTTTTTTTAATTATTTTTATTTACTTGTTTATTTATTTTTGCACTGAAGGACACAGTAGAATAAAAGTAAGAGAGGGATGTATATGTTGTGTATTGTTTTGTCAAATCACACATGTAGCACTGGAATTCTGTGTAACTGAAGACCACCAGAGGAGAAATCCTCTCTCTCTGAGTTTATGGCATCTGTAGCAGGAGGTATGCAGGACATTGAGCAAGGAGTTTGAAATGATTTTTTTGTCCCTTTCTTAAATGTCTATTTTCTGGTCTTCATGTGTTTTGCAGTCTTGGAGAGTTTGTTCTAGTTTTAGTCCATATCTTTTTTCCATATTCCCTCATTCTTATTTTGTGTGTCCTGTATTATTTACTTCAACTGTCCTGCTTCTTTCTGGTAAGCTGTTTTAATGCATGATCCTGCTTTTCCTACCTCATCCATCATTATTCTCTACCATCAGACCTGGTAAGATCATCTGTTGTGCCAGGTCTTCATGATGGCTTGAATGATACATTCTGCACTCAGTACTCCTCCTCACAAACAGTGATCATTCTACAGCCTTAAATAATATTGATAATATTCAGATGTAGAGTGGCCGATATAGGGCACCCAGACTCACTTTGGTTACTGGCAAATATGTTACTCTCTCAGTTCATTTTGCACATTTCCAGCACTCACGTATCCTACTGTGTGTGATGTTTGACTGAGACCTGCAGTGGGAGAGGCAGAAATGATAACTTATTCTGCCTGGAGGACAGAAATTCCATTCAAGGTGAAGCCCTCAGGTATGATCTCTTCTTTCCCAAACCTAGACAGGTTACCATCAATCTGAAGGGTGATGGCACTCTTAAAAGATGTGCATTTGAATTGGTGTACTTCCATACACTGTAAACTGCTATTACCTTGAACCCGACAGAACTATTTTTTGGAGAAATTAATATTAGTTAAGGTTGAAACTACTTAATCAAAATTGTGGGAGGAGGAATGAATCTGAGGTGATTTCACAGCTGTATAACTTGTCTATTTCTTCCCACTCCCCTGGCCAGCTTCATCCCACCTCCAAACAGTTTAGTTCATAATGATAATATTGTGAGAAGTTTCAACAGTTCTTCTAGAGTTTAATAAAAACAAATTTCAAAACATTAATGTGCTGCAGATAAAAGAACTGATGCCATTCATTATTCTCTACCTGAAGGTCCTTGAGACTGTTTAGGTCCTTCAGAGATTACATAGAGCAACACCATTCAGAAGCAGTAGCAACATGTTCACAGCACATTTGTTTGAGGAATTGGTTAGTTAAATAGACAACATAAGTTTGATTTTGCTTTAAGCTCTGCTGTATGTGTTTTCTTGGCTTTCAGTAGTGCTCTGTCTTTCCAAAATGTAACATTCCCAGTCAGAAGCATATACACACACACAATGATTAGGTACATGTTATGAAAAGCAAAGCAAAACAACTCTGCCAGTTTATTACATAGGTTATTAACAGTGAAGAGCTCATTTCAGACAAATGGTTAGATAATAATTACATTCTAGGCTTTGTTTTCCTGTATGATTTTGCTATAAGGCAGAAGACACAGATTTATTTATGTATTAATATTATTTTATTTCCCAACGAGTTCTCTGTGTATATTTGGGGTGTGTGGGAACTGTTGAATCACGGCCTGAACCACTGATTGATCACCTGAGGCGAGCACTGAGTCAGTCGCAGGAGCACAGGTGAAGGTAATGTACCTGTGTGACTGGAAGGGGTGGAGTCTGGCTCTACCTCTCTCAGACCCCATTTAAGGGCTGACCACCACTGGGGAAGGTTCTCTTGTTGGAGATCTCTCCCCTGTAGAGTTATTGGTGGGCCTCAACCATCGGGGAAAGGTGAGCTTCTCTTTATTTACTGGTTGTCTGTTTACCATCCAGAGAAGCCCAGCAAAATACACTATCTTCCTCACTATTTTCTCTGAATACTTTTCATTTGTGTTATTCACCCTACACTGGGGTCAGAGCTTATTGATATCTTTGGTTCCTTCCAACCTATTCTATTATTCTAAATGAGGAACAGTGAACTATGGAGATGGTTTACATTGAACCACAGCCCAAACTGTACCTCAAAGATTACACAGCAGAAAAAGGAGAATATCCTTTCATTTGGTTTGTTACCAGGATGTGTGTGCTGTTCCTTGAGAAAGCAACAAAGTGGATCAGACCCTCCAGGGTAGAACTGAAGCTGTTTCTTGAGAGCCTGTGGAGGCCATGGGCTTGAAGTTAGCAACAGAGGACTTGGAACTGCAGTTCACAGGGAATAAGTACTGGAAGAAGAGGGAAGAGAAAACACACACCTGAGAGGTAACAATGTCTAAGGAGGATAGTTCTGATTTTTATGCAATATCGAAAGTTCTTGTTGATTGAAAGTAAAAAAGCAATGACAGGAAAAATGTGGTTTATAAGCTTTTAAAATGCATGTTTTGCCTTTGCTGTTAGTCATATAGGGTTTGGGGTTTTTTGACCCTTTTTAGGTAGTCAAGCGTCCTGCCTCCTTAGATACTACATAAAACATGAAACTGGATTTTTTTTTTTTAACTCTGTCTCATGTAGAGATTTGCAATTCTTACGAAGTCCATTTTTGGCTCATTACTGAGATCACTTCAAATCTGTAGATGATATAGGGTACTTTTATACATGGCAAGAGCATCAGTGTATAATTCTTTCCCTTGTCTATCGTACAGACAACCCAAATATCAGTAAACTTTATTCATGTAATAAATAATAGAAGGACATATATTGAAAAAAACAAAAAAAAAAAAACAAAAAAACAAACAGAAATAAATGGCTGTTACATATAAAGATCAACCCATTTAAAATCCTTGCTGATATTGCAGATTTGAGCCCACTGAGTTATTACAAGGCACATTCCAATTTTCCAGTTCTGGTTGCCTGATCAATTGTGAGGTTTAAATCCTGCAGTTCCTCAGACAAGTTATCGATGTCTGAAACTCAGTCCATTCCACTGTTAAATTATCAAAATTCTAACAGACTGTTACTGTAACAGTTATATTGCTCTTTCTTGGATTTAATTAGAATTAGTACCAAACAACAAAGTTTTGCCTCATCTGCTGTTTTCTGAATGTGATCTTGTCAGAACAATGCCAGTTGTGAGACAGGGCAACAGGCCAATGTTCATTGGCAATGGCAAGACAGAATATGTTCCTGTTGTTGTGAACTGTAGAGACATACATGACAAAAGAGCAAATGGGAGCTGCTTAATAAAGCAGATGGGAATTTGCAGTCAAGCCCAAGCAGGCAATGGTTCTATTGGATGAGTTTCTATATCAGGGACTCCCAGAAGATTTTGGCATTTAGTGTTATGCTTAGGGCATCCAGCCAGCAGGTCACAGTATTATTCCAGCTTTATGCCTTGTGGTGCATGGTGCATTTACTCTGTTCTGCTTTGTCACAGCTTTTTCCTCTCAAGAGGTCCTCCTGTCTTGCCTCAGCTTATTAAGGCTTATCACCTTCTCAAGGGTTACATTTTATTTTTGGTGGAAGGAGCAGTTTTTATTTCTTCATTTTTATGTTTGAATGGTCTTTGAAATTGGCCTGGAAACTGAGTGAAAAATCTGTGAAATCACTGACACAGCTTAGTGCAACTTGATGAAGCCTTGAGAAGCCCTCCACTATGCAACCCCAAGGCACTGAAACATGCGATGACCTTTCTCTTCCTTATGGTGTTTGATGTTTTAAACATTTTGTTTATGGATAGACTATGAGTAAGCAAGACCTAGTGAATAATTCTCAGTAAGACAGTGGAGTAAAAACAGACTTTTCTATTGATGCATGAAATTTATTTAGAAGAGCTATCAATAAAAGTTAGGCATTTTCTGTAACAATGGCCTCTGGTTGCACCTGGTGATACTAAGTTTTGGAGCAGAACTTTGAAAATATTCTTAAAAGAACTGGTTTCTGAAGAAATCCAGAAAAGCTTTGCTTTAGGTATGGAAGAAAATGTACATGATAAATAATCAGTCCAAAAAACTCTTAATTAACATTTGTACATTGTCCACATCTGTTTCACAGAAAAACTAAAATTAAAAATGTCATTTTATTTTTAATATACTTTTTGTGTTATATATGACTTTATACCTATATAGATATACATCAGATACATTAAATGTTTGGAGGCTCAGATTTTTTATACAGACAGTCAGACTGCATAAGTTCAAAGAAACTAAGGATTTTCTATGAAATGCATCACATTCTGATGAAATTAATCATTTTTTTTGACACAAGATTTCCAAAATATCACTGTCCGGTCTGAGTATGCTGTATATCCTCTGGTCATTTTGATGTCATGTAACTGTGCTTTAGCTGTCATAGCGATTCAGACTGTAGTCTGAGAGAGATGGTGTTAGTTGGCACTACTGTAGAAACTGCAGTTTCATTTCAGATTGCATGAAGATCCTTTTGTACTGGATCTTAGTTCTCAGTTATTTTGAAATAATTTCGAACAGAGTCCAGTGTATCTATTTGTTTAGCTAAGCTGAAGAACAGTTGAAGCCATTCCAGGCCTAATAGGAAGACCTCACATTGATGCATACATCTTATTGTTCTTCTGCAGTGACATTTCTTGCATCACTGATGACTGGTGCAGCACACTGTAGTGGTATTCAGGCTAGTAGAAAAGCTAATATGGACCTAATATGTGAAATTTAATTTCTGATTTATGCCAGCATAGAAAACCTATTTGGGGGGAAAAAATCCTTTATTTTTTACATGTGTACTGCTTAAAACATGATTGTCCTAATAATCTTATGTGAGCTTGCTTTACTCTTTAGAACAGTCCTTGTGAAAACTGGGATGTTTTCAGAAGGAAATGACATTTGCTTTGCATGTGACATGCACTGTGGCATGAGTTCATAATTTCAGATTCCTTGTAGGCCAAATGTTATGGTGACTGTCATGACTGAACTTCCAGTTAATAGAATCCTGTCTGACCATGATGAACTTCTACACATTTTTAAATGCTGACATGTGAATTATCTGTTGACTTACTCCTTTTTGTCTTATGGTGAACATAGGAATAATTTATTTTTTTCCCCACAGGAATAACCAGAACTTGTTCTCTAGGGGTTCCCTAGTTGGTTCAGGTTTGTTTAAACAGCTCTTTAAGGATCACTGTTCTTGTTTGCATCTAAATATATTTGTCTACTGCTGCTGCAGATAATAAATAACAGCAGCGCTGCTGGGTTTGCTCTTCACTCTCTCTGTATCAGACATAGTAAACATGTTATCGTTTACTGAAATGATATAACTTAGTTTTAATTTGCTATAGGGAGATGACAAAAATCTTCTAGTTGGTATTTCTGGTGGGTATCTACTTCATGGGAGGTCTTTGTTTTGAGAATTTGTCTAATTTCCATTGGAATTAGCTGGGCGATGAATATGCAAGATACAACTTAGATACAAGATTTTCTTTATCCCTTCTTTACCTTCTGCTAGAACTGGGAGCATCTCAAAACCTGATTTTTTTTATTTTTTTTATTTTTTATTTTTTTTGCTGCCAGGATATTGAAGTTTTGCATTCACTGATTATAATTTGAATTCCTCATTATCTGCTGGAAATAATTTTCCTGAGGTAGTCATGTCTTCTTTTGAAAAGAAATACTGGTCTAGTATGAAGAACACACATTTATTTGTAGATATCCTAGGATATCTGTGGGGTAAAGTTTTTGGTTAACATTTTGGATTCTTCTCCTTCCTTTTTGGTGTGACTTTTGTCAGGAGGCAACACTTGGGGAACAGCTGGCTTCCCAACACGGTACCTTTCAGACAAAATTGTTTGATTCCTTTTCAGGCAACTCCTTCTAGTTCCCCTAAGGATTCAGTTGATATTTCATGAGTTAGAATCTGTCTGGCTTATAGGCTGTCTTCTGTCTGTGGCCAGTGGTATTTGACTGGCCTGTATGAAAAGCCAGTAAAGTAGTGCAGCTGTAGGGAGCTGTTGAGAAGATTTGGTGATTGCTGATGCCATATTGAGAAGTTCCTGCTCTACCTTTTTGTAGAGAGGAGATTGCTTCTATGTGCTTCTTCTTACTCTAACGGCCAGTCTGAAGTCATGCTTCAACAAATCAAGATTAAAAGTTGCAGATCAAATAGCTGTGGCAAATCAAAACAGGCCCTTAACTCACAGCAGTAGAACATACTTAATATTGTAGAATTTCTATTTTCCTCACTGATCTGAAGAAGTTAAATCTCTCTGAAAAGTAATGTGTCTAAAAGATACATGAGCTGTATTTCCAACAACTGTTTGAAAGTCCAAGAAATCCCAAGATCATAAGTAATGGTTAAAAAAAAAAAACAAAACTGCTTGCCAGTGCAAGTCTCATCTGTTGCAGTCTGTTTTTCCCTGTCAGATTGGATTCAAAGGTGAGCAGAAGGCATGCAAGCCCTTGCTTTCCTTAACAATATCACCTGCAGCCTTCTCCTGTCCTATGCTATGTAGAGTTTGAATGACATGAAGTAATTACAGCAAGCTTTATCAGCAAAATTCAAGCCCACTGGGCTTTCGAAGATCAAAAGACTGTCACAGATATGATCAGTTCCATTTATCATGTTATCACAGTCTCCATTTTCACCTTGTTCTTCTGAGTGATTGCAAATTCTATTCTCGGTAGCTCCAGCTGCAGCATTTACGCATCCCTTTTAGTCCTTAGACCTTCAAATCTAACTAACTGCATTCGTTTCATCTGCTCAGTAATGACTCTCTGGTTGACATGTTGTTACAATAGAGAGAAGCTTGAAACTACCCCTGTGGGCTTGTAAGGCCAATCATTTCTATGGGGGTGTTGAAGAATATCAGTTGTGTCTGCAAAATGTGAAAGTGAAATCTCTTCAGGATCTATGTTCTCACAAGCCCTTTCCATATTTTACATTCTCAGAACTAAAGCAATAAACTTGTCAGCCCATCATGAATATTTTTAATCAGAAACAAGCAGAAATAAGAGTCTCTGATAAAGCACCCTGTTCTCCCCTCCCCACACCAAACATGTTGATACTGCTACGCTGAAGCTTGGTGTTTCAGCCACAATAGATGAACTGCTGTTATGAAGGATGATCTGAGTGGAATAAATGTGAACAAAGACTTGCTCAGACAGATATTAAATGTGCTCTGTGGTATGTGTGAGACAAATACCATTAATCAAATTTTTAGTAGATTTTTTTCCTTTGTCTCTTACCTCCTTGTCTCTTACCTCTTTGCTTTTAATAGCTAAAAGGATTTCAAAGCGAATGAAAAGAGGCAAAACTAGTCCTATTTCGTAATGTGCTATAATGCCACTAAGTCATCATGGAAACTGATCAGGTGTTTGAGCACTTGAAAAAAACAGCATGGATTGTTTTAACAGCAATGTAAAATAGTACGTGTTTCTTGGTGAATTAAACAGAATAAAGGAAATGACAATTGAACTCTGCACCTGCAGAAGACAAAAGCAGCTCTTTCCTTTCACTTAAACAATACAGCTTAGACAGTCATGCAAACTTCCTGCTGTGCTGCTGCTTCATAACCTGCACAGCTAGTGCGTTGCTTTCCTAAATGAGTTGACTCCATGCTGATGTAGGAATGATCACTGACTAGCAATTGCATTTATTTACTTTAAAAAATACATGTCAGGTCTACTGACATAAGTAAGCTATGGGTGCTAATAATGACTCCCTGCACATAATTAAAATCCCAGATGCATTAGGTCAGACATGTCCAACCTGTAGCCTGCAGGCTGCATGCAGCCCAGTCCAACAAATCCTGCAGTTACTCCCTGCCTGGAGCCATCATGGTTGTGGCTCTACCCTACTGAGTGGCCTGTGCTCCAGTGCACACCCATCGCTCACAACACCCATATATCTTTGTGATTTTGTCACTGTTTGGGCTAAAATCAGTACACAAGGAGGATGCAGTGAAATGCTGACTCAGGTTCTAGCAAATAATTGTGTCCAGTTCAGTGCACTGACTGAATTACAGTCCTGTGAACAGCAAAAAATACACATCTGTGCTTTCTGTTTTGATAAAGGAATTTGAAAATAGGTTTCAAGATTGCTAAAAAAATATTTTTTTGTTCCATTTTCAGTCAACATAAATACATTACCTTGAGTTTTCGAATTTAATGTATTGAAATGCAATTTGATATCCAACTCATGCATGTTTACCAGGCTATTATAAACCCTCTCTTACCAAAGAGAAATCCCTCACTGCACAACTGTACCTTATTCGTGTCACCCCTTTTGTCAGCACATACGTTTGTGAACAAATGTTTTCAAGGGTGAGGCCCAGGAGGAGTAAAATTTTGTCAACAATTTCTAAGAAACACTTGAGATCTCACTGAGCATGGCAACCACTGCCATTGAACCAGGCTGATGTGTTAGTTTCACAAAAACAAGGTTGTATAACCCATTGATTTATGGCTTTGTTGATTTTATAATGTCTTAATAAGAAACATGAAAAATAAGTTTTGTTGCCTAGATACATTAACTATATTATATATTTCTCAAGGGCTCTTCTGAAAATTACACATTCTATTTTATGATGTTGGCCCGTGACATCAGAGGTGAATGTCGGTGATGTGGCAGTAGAAGCTGAACCTTCCCATCTATTTTCTGTTGCAGACTGTTGGCAGCAGGGGGACGTTCTAACAAAATGGTGTTTTATGTAGATGTACCTATGAAGCAAAGCTGTCTCACTGAATTCCTCCATGAGGAAAAAGTGGCACCCACTGATCTTCATCAATGCTTGTTTAATGTTTGTGGAGACCAAGCAGCAGATGTGAGCACGCTGGGGTGGTGGGTGGTGCATTTCAGCAGTGGTGACGGCGGCAGTGGGTCATCTCTGCTGGTGCAGACTTTTATGAGTGCGGCATGTAGGCTTTTTTTTAATGTCTGGTGAAAATGCATAGCTAATGGTGGAGACGGTGATGAAAAGCAGTGTTCTGTAGATGAGAATTTGTCCTACCAGATAGGGTTATTTTGCTCTTTGTATCAGTTGTGGATTCCATGGAAAGAAATAGGAGAAATTTCTTTCAGAGTAACCTACATGTATGCAACCCAAGACAATTTCTCTTCATTCGTTGCAGCCTAGGCAAGGCAAAAGGTTGCATGCCCATGCATTAAGGAATGTTGGCCATGGTCTTTGGACAAACTGAGGAAGATGTAAGTAGCATCACTATTGTGTTTCTCTTTCAGTAGGGCTGCATGCCAATGTACATTGCTTCACCAGCATTCTCAACTAATTGTGAAATGTATGTATTCCTCAATGTGACCTACATATACTATGTTTGGCATTAAACTCCATGCATTGCAAAGTTAGCTGTAGTACAGCTGCCAGTAGTTCTCTCACAGGAAAAAGTCTCATGTATTTAAATGTGAATGAACCAACTAACTTTAAGCTAATTTAGTTGAAAAACAAATCAAGAAAAGATTACATAGAGTCTCTCATGACATCAAATTCCTGATCGTAAAACTTCACTTAAGTGAAGCTCGAACCTGACTGCAAGATTAGTATGTGAAGTTTACAGCAGGAAATTATTTGTTCAGTGGAGGATACTAGGTAAAAGCAATCAGAGTTTTAAGTAACGTCAGTGTTCTCTGGCATGGTAGACAAAAGTAATACATTAAGAATGCAATACTGCAAAGTCCGTGAGCAAAAGATATCTTAGTTTTAAGACATAAAATACTGGATTATCAAGTTAACAATTCCCAGTAAGGAGTAGTTTTTGGAGACATGCAGATGCTCTCTTAAGACCCATTCTCAGTTAATATCTTCTGTAATCACCACTGCCTTCTTCCCATTGGTGACGTATTATTTGTTGCAAACAGAATGAAACTGAGAACATCCTAGAAAACATGCAGTGGTTCTTACCCTAACCTCTTCTACTGAAATGCTACCTGACTGACTGCTTACAAGCACTGAATTAACTCCTCTGCTTGGAGACTTACAAAAATCCACAGATCAAATGCACAAGTTCTCTTTAATTTATTTTAATGCATGCAACAGTAGAGAGTCTGATAGCACAGAAAGGCTTCAACAGAAGCTCTAGTATTGTGAAATAAACAATTGACATGTGAGATTGTCGTATTTAGTGGTGGTCACAGCAATAACAAATTTCAACAACCTATAGGAGGAAACTGTAACCACATAAGCATGATTTTCTTGGTTACACCGCAGTATTTTTTTCTCAAGACATACTCTCAAGAAGTTGTACCACATGAGTGATGAGTAAACTTTGAGTAAAGAACCTTATAAAGTTTCTCAAATTAGACAGCACAATATAAAATGTAAATAATTATTTAGTAGTCAAAGCATCCATTTATCATATATGCAATTGAAAAAAAATGTCCTCTGATTTCCCAGGTAGGTCATTCTTAAGTAGGAAATATTAAATAGATCAAAGATCTTTAAAGACAGAGTAAGTTATAAAAGATCATTAATTTTCCCCTTATTCCTGGATAAGGAGTGTAAGATAATATCAGACTATCACTAGAGAGGAGGACGTACCCCTATTTAAATTATTCAAATCAATCAAATGGAACCACACTGCTTCTGAAACAAAAGACTCAGAAGATATCATTTGAAGTTCCACCTGAAGTTGTTCTCCAGGCAGTTTACAATAGTGTGTATATAATGCAACATCAATCTGTAACTTGAAACAATTATTTTTGTATTTAGGGAAGATGAATACAAAAAAATGATTAAATAACAGGAATACTTTTCTGTTTTTTAAAAAAGCTTGCCATCAGTGATGTATGTGAGTCACTTTGAAATGCATTTCATCTGAATAGATTCACTTTAAGGAAAAATACTTCCCCTCTTTTTTTCTACAGATGATACAAGGTCCATTGATAAGTAGAATACCATTTTTTGTACAGTAAGAGTTTAATAAATCAGTTTTCACAGTGTTGAAAATATAAACAGGTCACCCATTATGAAGAGATTTCCACTTTTTGGATTGTTAATATGTTAGTGGCTAACATTTTGTTACTCTTCTTTGCAAAATGAGGAATAATGTACTAGGATGGGTCCACTCATCCCACTGAGACCCACTTTCTGAAACAGCCACACTATCTAATCTCTTTCATGCACTGATAGAAACATCATTTTTAATGATGAGTGTTATTTTTTTTCAGTTGTGTGTCTTAAAAAGTTGTTCCAGTGCTCGGTTCTCAGACGGAATCAAACCTCTAAATTCAAGCCTACATTTATTTGCCAATGGAGAATAAGTCATTCCTGTGCAAAATGTGAATTATGTGACAAGCTATATTTATAAACAATTAGAATAAGTCACAGTTCTTGTTCTTTCAGGATAATGTTAGATAATATTGTTAATTTTATTTAAATACATAATTAACTTACACTTCATCTTAGATAGAAGAGACCTGAAACCAGAGCAGCCACACTTCATTTCATGGATTAAGTGCCGAAATTTCTAAAATGAACTTATTTATTTATTTAAAGTTGTTCTAAAAATGACAAATAGTCAGCAGCTATGTTATTCTAGCTGCCTGGAGTATTAAGCATATTTGAGTGGTCACTTTCTCTGCATCTCAGTAGCAAATAAGGAAAACTTAGGTAAACTAGACTCCACCAGAGTAGAAGAGTTGAACTTGTTTTTAAAAATCAGTTTGTCTGTGCAAAAGTTACCCTGATGCATATACTGTATTTTAAAAACACAGCTCCAAAATAAATTTATTCTGGTACTGGGCTGCATGTATAACACTTATAAAAGTCAAAGTTTTATTCGGAAGACCTTATTGAAATCCTGTTCAAGTTATGCTGTTGTTGTGCAGAGGGAGGCTGGGACACAAGAAAAAAATATTAGTTTGCCAATCAGAATCACCAAAACAGACTTTTTTCCTTTCTTTCAACCTAGACATGAGCAACTGGGTAATATGTTACAGTTTTCAAAGGGAAAATTGCTTTGTGTCTTTGGATTTGGTAATTGGGTTAAGCACTAACGAATTACAGTCACTTTTGTCTCTGGTTTAATAAGGCAGGAAGCATGACCCACAGTGAAACACAAAACGATTCAGAGAGACTTCTGAAGCACTGGACATCCCATATCTACCCATGGGCTCACTTATGCTATTGCTCCTGGCCATGAGAGCACACTACTGGCTCATGGTCAACCTGTCATCCTCCTAAACTCCTTTTTAGCAGCTTAAATAGTTTAGTACAAGGTTTTTTCGTATCTCAGGTAAATATTTACAATTGTCCCTCCATTTTTGACTGTGGTGAGTTTCTGCAGAAAGCACTAAAGCTGTTTACTGTACTTCAACGTGTGCTTATGGTTCCTTCAGGTGTTATTAATGTGTACTTTGAAAAGGGATGCGTGCAACTTGCAGACCATGTAAAGTAAATTGTAGAAACTTCTTGCCTTGTGAGATTGTGTAGTTTACAACTGAGATAATTCTGTAGAAGTTTGTTGTTTTGAACAGTTGGTCTCTCCAAATATGTGCTGTGTAAAATTCAGCTTTTTTGATTTTTCAAGCTTAGGAGCTGTTTTTAGAATAGAAAAAAAAAAAAAAAAAAGGCATTTTCTTCATTGATGCACTCTATGTGATAGAATCATTATTTTACAGTAAGTTTATTTCTATCTATTTAAATGCTTTTAAAGTTGATGGCTTAGTTTTTGTTAATCTATAGAAGTAGATGCTTCCATGCTGATTAAAAAAAACACCCTTGCATTAATGGCAAAACAATATAAAAATGCTCTATGAGAGAAAACAGCTGCTCAAATAACTCTCTGTGCTTGATCTTAATACTGTTTTGCACTGATGTTTTTTTTCAGGGGGAGGGAATGATGACCTAGTGTGTGATGGAATTGGTAGCTAGTAGAAGCATGAAGCTGATGCTTTTAGACTTTTGCGATAAACTACTCTTTATTTCTCATTTCTTTCCTACAGCATTCCTCACTATGGACCTAATTAGAACTGACTAGATAAAAACTAGAGCAAGTTAATATAGAATAAATCAGAATAACAATTCTTTATTCTACTCATAAGATTCTGAATGCTTTCAAGGTATTTGAGTATGACAGCCTGTGAGGTTTGGGTTCCTGTTTGAAGTATTTTGTTTCATTTGCCTTGGTTTCAGTATTCAGCTGAAAGTCCCTGTCTGAACTGATGGGCATCTTGGGGTTACTTGTGTTTCATTAGCTGCACCTGTGACCTGCAGCAGAAAATTGTGATTAAAATGTAATTAAAATTATTATTAGTATAAGCTCTTACATTATTAACAAATGAGCTCTGACCTGGATTGAATCAAGGCTACTTCTGTCTAAAAAGCCTGAAAAATGATTGATAACTTATATGAATTATACAAATTATTGGCAAGTGTCATTGATGGAAATTAAAAGGTCACTGTATGGTATTTTTTTCAGTAGATAAATATTTTACATTTGATATTTGATCACATGAAGATTCCTGAATTCGCACTGATCTATGACAACTTCTTTTCACCAGCTAACATCTGACTGTACAGATGACTAACTGAGTCTTAAAGAAGCAAGCAGAAAAGACTGGGACACCCACCCTAAAGAAAATACTCTGGAGCATCTTTTCTCTGTTTCCAAGCCTATTGCTAATTCTAATTATTGCTTCTCTCTCTTGTCTATTACCTAAATTCATCTTTGGTTATGCTCTCTGCATTCCACACTGCAAATCTTGTAACTTTTAAAATAAAGGTCAGGAGAGAGAAACTATTTTCTACTGCATTTCAAAAGCATGAAACTCTTGACACATTCCAGTTTTCTGTGCTTCCTTTGTATTTTTCAGTCCATTAATTATAATGTCACTTCCTGAAGTTTCCAAATGAAAAAAATACATCTTCCGAGATGTGCACGGTTTAGTCATGCTGTTCAGTGCAAGAAAGTCATCTGCGTAATGTGGCATTCAGGATCACTATGTAAGGACAACATTTGTGATGTAAAAGAGTATGAGACAACTCTTATGGTATGGAAAAGATAGTCTTGAAACATAAAGATAAAATACATCTCTCTATGACAGTGAAAAGAATTACTTAGGAGGGGGAGACACCATTTGTTATGAATATCATGGGAGCTGGTTTCGATGGTCTTGCTAAAGTAAAAATAAACAATATCCACTGCTCTCCCCTCATACACTGAAACAGTAATTGTGTAAGAGTGGTTGCTCAGGAATTCCTCCTTTGCAAATTCATGATGAGTAATCCCAAATACCATCTTATCCTTTAATACCTAAAGGGCTTCCCAGGGTGATATTTTTTTTTCCTATTTCCATTAATAGGAATGCCATGAAGCTGACCAGACTGTAGTTCTCGCCCTTCTTTAACATAGGAGTGACATCTGGCTTTTGTGGTTGTTGATTTTTACTCATTTATTTTTCAGTCTTCAGGAGCCTTTCACCATGACCTTTCAAAGATAGGACGTATAGTGCCATCAGCCAGCTCTTTCATAGTCAGTATAATGCTTATATAACAAAGAACCTAACAAGTCATAGTTTTAGAATAGAAAGCTGAGTCAGCATCAAGAGTTGATTACAAGGACGAATGATTTGCAGTTACTCTGTTTCTCTTGTCTACCAGTTTTATTATCCTTTCCTCCCCAAATTTGTTAGAACAGTACAACAAACCTATCTGTACTCCCACAGAAGTTATTTTTAATTCAGTACCCAAAGAATAATCTGAAGAAATTTATGTCAAAAAAAGAATGGTGGGAAAAATGCAGTTTTAATGCCAAGAAGTAAAACTGAGAGTTAGATGAGATGTCAGGGGGAATTTTTTTTCTGAGAGAGTTGTAAGGTGTTGGAACAGATTGCCCAGCAAGCTTATGGATGCCCCATCCCTGGAGGTGTTTAAGGCAAGGTTGGATGGAGGTCTGGGCAATCTGATCTACTACATGATCTAATGGCTGGCAACCCTTCCAGTGGAGGGAGTTGGAACTTGGTGATCCTTGAGCTCCCTTTAAACCCAAGCCATTCTATGATTTGCATGATCTGAGTATTTTTTCCCATACCTGTATGTTACATGTATGGATTAACCAGCAAAAACTTTTTAATGTGCTGTTCATATACACAATTGGTGATTTCTGCTAATGACCTGTAATGATGAGAACTAGATTTCTGAAATAGAACTACATCAGAGATGTGCTCCATACCCTACTATTTATTTGCAACTCAAAGTTCTTCAGATACAATTGATTTTTATTACCCACTCTGTTTCACTTTCTGGGAAATAATGTTTTCCTTTCTATATCTAACTTGTACTCTATGACTACCATACAATTCCCAAGCAAAGCTTGCTAACATTTCTCAACTAAAATAGAGGACTTGTGGAAACGTCCCACGAATGAAGCTGATTTCTGAAATGTGACTTTCCAAACAGTTCATTAATTCTTTATTAAATTCTTGTTTACAGGATTGTCCCTTTGTAAAGCACGAAAGTTTGCTTTGGAACAATTTTTTTTAATGAATCTAACAATCTCTCTTCTCCAGTAATATGAAGATTTTTCTCCCAAGCCTTGGTATAAAATTCACTAATGTTCTTTCAGTTCAGCATTATGTAAATTTTAGAGCTCTAATTTGGAAAACATAATATTTATTGGGTAAGCTGGTAATGGTATCTATTTTTGAACAGAACCTTATTTTCAATCACTTATAACCTTATCTGGATTGAACCAGCTGGCAGAATTTTACATGCTTCTGGACAATTCAACGTCATGTGAAAAATTTAAACAAAACCTGGTTACTCATTTATAAGAATGGGTCTGGGGGAAAAAGAATTCTAGTCATGTTTTACAAATATTCAGTCTTTTAAAATCCCTTTTCTGTACCTATCTTAGGAATAAGGCTTTGAAATATGCAAGAATGGATGGGGTTTTTTTGTTTTTTTTTTTTTTTTTCAAAAGTCAGTTTATATTCCCTCATTGGCTAATTTTTAGGTTTTAGAAAGTAAATCTTCAGTGTGTTACTGAAAACTTATTTCTGCTCATATAAGTAGTGTTTATACTACACATAAAGTGAAGTGAAGATTCTCCAGCTTTTCCATAATGGGCCAGCAAGACTTGGTGAAGCATCACTGGCCTATGCTCACAGTGTTTATGGTCTCTTAGAGAATGATGTCCTCTTCTTATTTCTCTTTCACTTGTCTAGCAAATAGGGAGCAATCATTCATTTTCTGCAGAAAAGAGTAATTATCAGGATACAAGGCATAATAACAAAGAGAATAGGAAAACAGAGGAGGGACTGGAACTGAGAGACAAGGAAACAAACATCCTCTATTGTGCATTTCTGTACACACACTATACTTCTTGCAGCACGTTGTGACAGTCCAGCTTCTGATCTGCAAAGCAGCTGTTTTATTTTTCAGTTTTCCTTTACTTCTTTTGGGATACTATAAACACGAGTAACCAAATAAATAAAAATGCCCACAGGGCCAATAAAGCTTCCTTCTGATCTGTCCTCCTTGGACTCTCTACCAGGAAGTGAGTCTAGTTAAGTTATCTTCACAGTAAGCTGTAAAGTATGCCCAAGACACAGACATCTCTAGGGACTAAGACTGGATGTGTGCAACAGCTGAATTTATTCCATCTCCCTACATACTTACCAGATGCTCTTCCAGATAGATACCTGTTGTGGGACCTTTGGCTTGTCTGACCTCCAAACCAAGCTGCTGTAACAATAGATATTGAGACAATGAATCAATTGTTGCAAATCATGGCAGTTGTTCCATCTTCATAACAGAACCTGAAGAATCTTGGAGGTTCAGATTTCTTAGGATGTTTCAAAAGCAATTGTATGAGAATGGGGATAATATTTTCTCTTGTATATGTTTGAGTTTCCTATGTCAAAGCTACTTCTTTCTGGGGTTGCTTCAAAAAATGAGCTTGCTCTGATGAGCTAACACAAATCATGTCAGTTACTGAATTCACAGAGTTAGCAAGACTGCTATCTCAGCAAAGAGAGACTGAGGTCAAAGAAGTAATGAGAGGAATGGGACTAGCCTGATGAAGAGACTGTAGCAAAGAACTGGTATGTGGGAGATGGGATGTTAGACAGATATGAGAAGCAGCTATGAGAACAGAAAAGGCAGCAACTGAGCAAATCAAGAAATCAATGCAAAATTTCTGTCTGTGATCTCCCAGATCACCTGGCTGGTGAACAAATCTTTCAAAACAGACTTATCTGATGGCAGATAACATGTTTTATTTCTGTAACAATATTTTTACTTTATTTGAGAAGTGAATATTTTAAAGCTTTTTAAAACAAAAAAGAAAAGGAAATAAGAATTCTTTCTCCGATGAACAAGAATGCTTTAAGAATTATATTTGAATTTTAAAAGGAGGAAAAAAAAACACACACGAGTCTGTGCTTGGGTTTCCCATGGCAGGTTAATCCAATCACTGCCCTGTAGAATGAATATGATTATTTAATATTAGCACCTACTCCTGGATCTTGTAGCATAATCATAAATGTGTCCTTAGAGGTCATTAAAATTGCTTAAAATTTAGTCAGTGTTTCCCTTCTTGCTTTATGCAAATGTTTTAAAATATGAACACTGAAAAACATGAACCAGCACCTGAACTTAGCTGCTATTAATTTAGCTAAGCAAATTAAAAAGGAAAAACGCAGAGACATTCAATAGAAATCAAAAGTAGGTAATTTTATTAACATCACATTTGAAAAATTAAAGTAATCCAGGCTGTCCCATTCTTCTATCTTACCAGAGAAACCATCAAGTGAAAACTACCAGAAAATCTGATGAAATGAATTTGAGGAATATGGCCAGGGAACCAACTTTCATAAAGCCTTCTGTAGAAGGGAGAGCAAATGTTCCAATATGCAAATTTAATATAGATTTTTCTAAATGTCTGTAGTCTTTTTCTCCAGCATATAGAAAATCCTCATGAAAGGTCGAGGTAATGTGCCCATGTATAAGATTTTGCAGCTATTCAAGACTAAAGTCCCAAAGCTGCATTTCTCTATTGTACTTTGAAGAAGGGATCCATGTAAAATCTAGTGTAAAAGTTGCTGGTCATAATTTAAGCTCCTAATCTCTTACTTAAAGGGAGGTCCACAAAGACTATCAGCAATGTGGGGACATGTGGCTTTACTCATGTGTAAACAGTTGGTACAGAGTAAGTCATTCACGATATGTGTTCATGTTGTTGGCTGATCCATTTCACATCAAAGCTAAAGGAAATTGTTTATTAACAATTAAATTGAACAGAATGTGACCTTTTTGTGACCTTTGTTAACAACTTTGCCTAATTGCTATTACATATAACCATATAACCAATGCATATTTTTCAAACGAACAAAAGGTATTAGAGATGTTTAAAATCACCAAACAAGAGGTGTCTTCCATAATGAATACTTAATTCAACATAAATAAACAGATTTCTTAGTAGGAAAATTAATGAATGTTTGTTATAACATACAACTGTTTACAATTTATTTTGGAAGGAAGGCTGTGATTTTATTTACATTATTTTTTCAGATAAATGATAAAACTCTACATCCTAAAATAAATGGTTATTGAATAACTAGACTACTATTGACTCCCATATTAACTTGATTTGCAAGCAGTTAGCTTGAAAGGAAAAATAAGGTAAAGTAAGCTGCTGTATGGCTGAGAATCAGATAGTTAGGACTAATGTAATTCAGAATAGTTATACCAAAAATAGTATTTGATAGGATGCTTATTTTTGATATATATATTCAATAAACACATCATTAATAGTAATAGGTAATGTACCCCAAAATGTTTTTCCTCAGGATAAACTCATGTATATAGAAGTTTAAAACAATTTAACACAAAATATACATAACTGTTTATTTCAATATTAGCTTATATTCTGCAGTCATTTCCTCTGCCTCATTAAACATAATGGGAATGGATACTCAAGTGTAACTGGAATATTTTGTTTAAAATGCTACATTAAAATATTACATACCAGAGAATTTTAAATCTCAAATTTATAAAAGAGTCTACCAGTTGTCTCTAAATTATAAGTGTCTTAAAGTGGATGGGATAAGGGTTAAGCTCTTTATATGTATCAGTGTCACTGATACTCCATTTTTTAATCCACATATAATTCTTAAAGAGCTGCTCATCTGAATGGATTCACTGTAGCCACAATTACATCCTGAAATGAATTTACCATTGTATTTGAAACACTTCTATCTATGGAGCTGAATGAGAAAATTCGACATTCATATTCTCGGATGACCTGTAAATACTTTTGCATATACTTTGCCCAGGGCATTGTTGGTTACTCGAAGATTCCCTATAACTACCAGTTGGATAATACCAAAGTCCTTTGCTTAAACAGATTGCTTAAAGAAGTAGGAAATCCAAATTTCTTCTCTTTTTTTTTTTTTTTAACAAAACTCAAAAGTCCCAAAGTTTATTGGGCATTTTTTGGGGGGGTTAGCACTTTTGGGGTTAGTTTTGCTTAGAGTTGTTGTTAGTAATCACACCCACTTGCAGTTAATCAAGTGATAGTTGCTGAAAGAAATGTTCCTCATTTACCGATAAGCTGATGCTAGCTTGTTAGAGCTAGTCAATCTGGGTTACAAAATACTCATACTGGATTCATGTGGATGCCTAGCTGAATCAAGCACTGATAAGAGAATGAGGTTACTAAATTCAAGCAAGTCCTAAAAAAATTAAGCATTTCTTACAAGTGTGGATTTAGGGCTTAAGATTAGGAACTTCTCATGGTTTATGAGAAGCTGTTAATTGTTCTTTGTGGCCTATACAAGCAACCAATTGTACTGTTTATAACCATATTGGCAATACTTAAGAGAATATCTTGTAATATTTTCAGTCTTTCCATGTAGATGAGATAAATATATAGCTGTAAAGGTAGATTTAGAAGAAAATACTGTGTACCTACGTTTTAAATCTCCTAACTTATTCAACTCTTAATACTTAAGCAGTTTCTTGCTTATTTTGGTGTTAAGCTGAAATTGTCATTACTGTCTAATATACAAATATGTTTCATAGAGGTAGCAGCTTCTTTGTTCATAGTTTCTTATTGCAACAAAAGATACTTCATTTAATCAATTATTCTCAGTAGATCAATCAAGAGCGTTGCCCCTTTCCTCAAACAGGGGCGATGTTGTCTTTTGCACCCAAGCCACGTGAGTCTTCTGAGTACTGGCAGGAAAATGCCATGTGTACAGTAGGGTTTGCTTGTTATATGGTTTAGTTAGCTTTTCTGACCGAACTGTCTCAAACCAAATAATCTAGGAATGCTGCATTTTTACTAACTTTTCAACTTGGCTAGATGTGAGAGAATAACATCCATGTTGTCCTCCTGAAACCACCCATGAAAAGTCTATATGAAAATTAAGAAAGCCTACAGCCTGAAGGCAACAGCT
The DNA here is from genome assembly GCA_023055505.1 of Callipepla californica brunnescens. NCBI lineage: Eukaryota > Metazoa > Chordata > Aves > Galliformes > Odontophoridae > Callipepla > Callipepla californica. The sequence goes on from JALIRH010000002.1 coordinate 64,615,992, forward strand.
TTGTGAGAGGGTCTTTACAATTCACAGTATGTCTCTTGCATGCCAGTTGCCATAGTGCATGCCTGAACTCAGCGTTCTCTGCAAATTCCCCGTGGGACAGAATTATGTTGATCTTCCCTTAGCTTAGTGTTCTAAACTGAACACTCAAGCCCAGTTTTACTGAGTGAATTTGATAAAGTAATTGCTTTCTTTCTCTAAGAATTAACTTGCCTGGGGATTTGGGAAATGTAAAAGTTAATTTTAGTAGAAGGAAAACGAACGCTAGTAGTCTGCATAATTATAGAAATGCTTTTATTTCAGAATTTCACGCTAAATACAAATAAACAGATGCATGTAATTTGAATGTCTATTTTCAGAGCCATATTAAAAAAAATCCACTCATTTTTAGCAATTTTTCAAATTCATTATTCAGCAGATGCTTCTAAAATAGAATTTACACGATGCATTGATCATTGCGATTCACTGCTGAATTCAGCAAAGTATACGTATATTTCAAAAAAAGTTTATTGAAAACTTAACTGAGAACTAATAACTGCAGACTTGTTCCAGATGAAGCTACTGGCAAGTTCATTCAAATGGAAAGGATATCATACCGAATCCCAGGTGAAGTTTCATTTTAGTCCATTTATTTGTCAGTTAAGAAGCAGAATAAAATTACCATTATTCTCTGTTAACTTGAGGGAGACATTAAATATTTTTAGGCATAGTAGTCTTGGAATGCTTTATCAGGTACAAAGGAATAGACTTTTGTATAACTTACTTATATGCTCCAGGTGCCTCCCTCAGATAAATATATTTAATAAGTTACAAATAATATGGCAGGACAGCTGACAGGTGGAACTGATTCTGGTTCACAGGCTGTTCTGGATTCCTCTACCACAAAGTTAGCTGTAATCACACTACTAGGGAAAGCTGTGTTTTTGTTGGAGTTTATTTTGTAAAATACCAGATGTTTCCCCTAGAAATGTTTCATTTTTTTTTTCAAAATCATTACCAACACAGAATTTGGACAGGATGGCTGTTAAACATTTTTGGTGTGAGTAGAACATCTGGTCATAATTTTCTGCACCAAGCAGATCAAAATGAACTCATGTAAGCATTCGACTTACCGTAGTTAAGATTCTATGCAGAAATGCTTTTGCATCCAGAAAGTTAATCTCTTGCTACTTATTGCCTTGCTCAGAGTTTGGAAGATTCTTAAGAGGAGACAAAAACAAAACTGCTCTGAAGGATTGGAGTAAGTCAAATGAACTCAAGTGTATGTTCACAAATTCTGTCTGGCCACAGGCCAGGTGTGATCCCCTGTGGACCAATGTTAGGGCATTCAATAGAATCCTTTGCTTCAGTATATGGAGTAACATATTGAAGTTTAACTTTAACGTCTAATGATGATGATAAAAAATAGTTTATTTCTTTAATTTCTTAATGATTCTGCAAATGCTCTAATGTCCTTAAGCTTCCTTCATTTTAACAGTCTAGACTAGGTTCAAGTTTGCCTTCTATGGAATCACAAGTTAAAATCTCTTCCATGACCTGTTAACTATTTTTCTTTCACATTAGTATTAATTCTTTTGACGTGTATGGACAAAAATTGACATCTTTTTGTATAAACACACACATATACTCACAGACTGCATTCATTTCTAGGAGAAAGGTGGATGAGTATTTCAGATGTAGTTTATTATCTGTGCTTTCCACAATACTGAGCAGCAGAACCAATGATCATCAGTGAAGTTTTCTTTTTTCTTTAAAGCCAAGTAGAATTATTTTGGGTAAAATGCAGGCTCTTCATCTGATGTTCTATTCTGTTCCTCAGGCATGCTGTGTATATGCTGACTTGCCTCCCTTCAACGTGCATTCTACCTTTCTATTGTTAGTAAAGTCTGTTTCTGCTCCAAACTGAGAGCCCCAAATGTGCAACCATCATTCATGATTCTAGATGTGGTGGATATTGCTGATTTTAATCCTGTTCTCTGGTTGATATTTTTCTGAGCGCTGCCCTATGCCAAAGCAGTAATGCATCGGTTGTTATGGCACCTCTGGAACTGGTTTTATTTATTTTCTTTGAGCTTTTTCAGCATTGTTGCTGGTGCCTGTGGACCATTGTTTTCAGAATAATGGTTCATTCACTTATTTTTCTTTTAACCGTCTTTTTCCCTGTGTTAATTAGCTGTTCTGTTGGCTTCTCCTTTCTCCTACTGTCTCTGAGTACTCCAAAATGCTTTCCTTCAATCTCTGTTACTCTCAGTACATTAATTTGTCAGTTCATCCATATATATCTTCTTTGAGCTGATTTTGTAAGTCTGCTTATGAATTTTCTAATCTCACACTGATACTGTTGTCCCCCATATCTCTGTCAGTATGAGCCATCGTCACTTTTAGCTCAGTGTGACTACGTTAACTCCTTAATTACTTTCATAACCTCTCTTACCCTCCATCTCTGTTCCCGCTGGCATTTTTGAATACCAAAACTTGAAGTCTGTGTTGTCAGTTACATCAGGTATCCAAGGAAAGTCCCTGTCCTACTACTGTCGATTAGTCTTCGACATTCCCCCAGATCACCCATTTCTGTCACAATCCAAAATCTCCCATTTAGGCTCTCATAATATCTTTTGGTAACTCACCACCTTTACAATTCCTGCTTTTTCAAGTGTACCCCTGTAAAAAATCCGATTTCTGAGGTCATGTTGATTTGATTCTCTCACTCCTTGACTTTCTTACTTTGCCTCCTTTTGCTACTTTTGCAATGTTCTACCATACTAATCATCTCACTTTCAAGAGTCTTGTGTGACTCTGTGAGTCAGATCTTTTCTGTTCACTTGTGCTCAATGCTGCATCTTTTAGTTTATTTGAAAAGGCAAAAGTACCAATAAAGATAGCCTATTGTATGTTTCAATCTAGTCTTAGGCAGACTTGTCAGTGCAGCATTGTGTTTGCTGAAGGCTATTTGGTGACTTAACTGAAATGGGGATGGTGTCTAGTTTTGCTACTGACAGATATCTACATTATACAGTTAGATGTTATAACTACTATTGATGTCTACTTGGCAGTGTCAGCAGAGGTCAAGCACTGAAGTAGTTTGAAGACTAAATGATTCTGTCACTCTAGCACTTGGCTGCTACAGAACAGGCCTGCTACTGCTGGTCACAGAATGCTTTCGCTGTTTTGTGCGTATGAGTATATGCAGAGGATTTACCTCTCTGTGCCTGTCAATCTAATGCTCTTCAGAAATGCTGAGCAAACTTCAGCAGCGATCATTTGCTTAGAAAAAGTCACTGCAAAAATCTTGAAGGTCACTTTCTGACAAAGAACAGATGATCTCACCTATCAGCATTTGTTCTTCACTTGTGTGAATCAATGACACCTCTGCTTAGCCATCAGTCCTTGCCAGTACCGTATCTGAACTTCACTTTTTTTTTAACCTTTACTATTTCTTCAGGCATTCTATTTCTGCTCTGTAAAGTGTGCCATCTAATAAGTATGGTGAAGAATGTATTTTGGTGGCTTTACTTCAGAGATTGAAACAAACAAAAAAAACATTTTGGCCATTTTTTAAGCAGTTTCACTCAGTTCAGTTGATTCAAAAACAAATAATTCCAGATGATGAAAATGTACTGGTTCGAGGTTCTCTATATGTGCACTGAGCTCACTAGGATCAAGTTGAACTAAGTATCAGCAAGAAAACATGACTAGTTATATCACAAAAGTGGAACGTGATGTTTGAGGCAGCTCATCTGTGCTTTGTGCACTTGAGAAGCAGAAGCACAAAAAGAGATGCAGTTTCATCTTTTGGCAAGTAGGGAAATTGTTTTACATTAACAACTATTAAAAAAGGTGAAGTCAATAAAGAGATTAAAATGAGAGCTGTTAGAGCTCAAATTAGGAGCAATTGCCAGCATGGAGAGTTATAGTCTAGAAAAATGATATGAACCCTCTATGTAATTAATATTTCTGTTCACAATTCATACCACTTGTCTTAACCTGCAAGGTAATTTCTAGCAAATAACTGAGTTGTCTTTCTATAAACACAATTTCAGTTGAAGAGAAGTGGGATTTTAATATTTTTTGACTCTTGTCTTAACTATTGTGTGTATTGTGTTCTCATTAGATTTCAGTATATTTATTCTTAGAGCAGGAACTCTGTCTTTTGGATTTTACACAGTGAGACCTAGTTCTGACTGGCTGTGCTATTGCCCAGTGTAACATAAACAGTTGCAAATCACTGGAAACCAAGTGTAAATAAGAGTCATGCCCTTTCTTCATTTGCTGAAGGCCAGTTATGCAGAAGTTAACATTAGATGCAGTCCATCATACTCCACCTTACTGAAATGGAAGTTGGAGAATTTAATCTCAATTAATCTCACTTGCAGTGTCATTAGCTTTCTCCCTTCATCTTCCGATTTAAAACCTACAAGAAAATTGTGGAGAGAACAACAAGATGGTTACTGAAGTCTCCTGCTATTAGAGTAGGGTACTTAGGACATTCACTGTGTATCTTAGTCTTTTTTCCTCACAGGTACTTCAATTCTAGAATATAAAGTCCTCTAACACGATGTGCTTCGCAGATCTACTCAAGCAGACAAATATTGTCTTCTATTGTGCATCTGTAAAAAGGAGTATCCATATGGATAATAAAAAAAATAGTTAACAATCTTTTTTGAAAAGTTAATTTTCTGAGCCATGTCTCTCGGACTTTTCCATCCTTGCACTGACTTTCCACTGGAAAGGATGATTACCAAAACTTTGAGAGCTCTTTGATATTTTTCTTTCAGTTCAGATCTGAATCATACTTTTCAAATATTATAAAATACTGAAGAATCATAGAATCATACAATGGCCTGGATTGAAAAGGACCTCAAAAATTCAACCCCCCTGCCATGGGCAAGGTCAACAACCACTATAGCAGGCTGCTCAGTTCCACATCCAGCCTTGCCTTAAATACCTCCAGGGATGGGACATCCACAACCTCTCTGGGCAACCTGTTCCAATGTGTGACCACCTTCTGAATGAAAAGCTTCCTTCTAACATCTAAACAAAATCTTATCTGAAGAAGAGATAAAGAGACACTCATAAAAGAGTGCTTTTCAGAGGGGTTAAAGAATGAGCATCAAATGAGTTCTGGAAGCAACTTTTTCTTATAGAGAACCAGTAATGTCCTGACTTCAGTGTTCATCTGATAAGATCTATTACTTTTCATGAGGTCTAAGTAGGACAGTTTGCATTTACTTTTTTACTATGCATATTGAATTATGCCAGACTGGCACAACACTATGGACACATTAATTTACTTTCTTAAGATAAGATTTTTTGTTAGTATTCATTGCAAATCATCCCAGGAGCTGCTAATAATAATTTCAATTTTGAGTTGCATTCAGATTTTGTCACCTTTATTTCTGATATTTATTTGTTTTCTCCTTCACTCTTATGTCTTCTTACCTTTTTAATGTTTTTAGATTAAACGCTAATTCAAGCTTTCTCTTCTCTTTACATCTGTGGTGGTTTTTCTTTTTTTTTTCCTTTCTTTTTCTTTTCTGTAGTCTAGAAGATTTGCATAGCTAAAGCATCAATTTTAATGCTATCCTTTAAGTTGCTCACTGACTGTATGGTGACTGAACAGAGCACTAGACCAAACCACACCTGTGTGACAGGCTGTCAATCTGTTGTGCTACCCAGCAGATGGGGAAGAAAGCATGATATCAAGTCAAGAGGAGGCAAAAAGCAGAGCTGGTCTGGAAATGGCAGTCAGGGTCAGTCAAGGATGCAGATCAACAGACAAGTCCACAGTAATGAGGCAGGCCCAAAGTCAGTGTCTGAAGTTGATCCAGAGGTTAGGATCTGGAACAACTTTGTCTGTGGCTAGGCACAAGCTGAACCATGTTCAATAGAATCTCTGGGCCCATGTGAGTGGAGACCTCAAGGGAGCCTGTCACCATGACCATTGAGGACTCTTAATGGACTAATGGCACTGACAACTTGTAGAATAATATCCATTCTGTCTCTCATAGGCATATGGCTGCTTTTAGCTGCTGTAGGATCTCCTTAAGCTAAAGTTACTACCCTTAGAAATACAAACAGTAACTGTAGAAGTAATAGGAGAATCTTAACTCAATACTCTAGCTCAATAACTCAATAACTACTAGCTCTTGTTGAGCTCAGAAAAATTCTCCCTTTTTCCCCTTCGCTCCCTTACTTATGAACTTTGTTGAGTTCATATGTCTCTGTGCACTTTGGTAGATGCAAGGCCAAATACTCAACCACTGCAACAAGTAGAAGCATTATCATTATATCATAATGGCAAAATCGTGCCCATGAATTCATCTTGGCAATGGATCTGCCTAACCAGGCCTGTGTGTAACATAATTAATCAATAAGGAAATTATGCATTTGGCCATGAGGGAGGAAGCCTTAACTCCTTTGTGCAACTTATAATAATGTGTTCTGAGATTGTTCAGAATTTTATATTGAACTATAACTCGCATGGACTTTGGGACATTCAGCATCTGGGAAGTTTGAAAGCAGATAGTTGAGATGGTCTGGACAATTGTTCTGTAACAAGAAATTTCTGTTTACTGTTAGCATGGTCAAAACAGCAGTATCAAGTGCCAAATTTGTATGTATGTGGAATTCATTTTTTTGTTGTTATGTTTCATTCTGGTAGAATTGTCAGTAACTGCTTAGTAATATGGCAGTGACTAGAAAGGGAGACACTGTCTTCTGTTGTTTCTTGTTGGACTTTTGCTACACTGCTTGCTAGTAGAGTTACGATGATCAAAAGAGGAAGCTCCTGAAAAGAAAACGTGTATCACTGATTTTCTCTAAGTTCCACTCATATTTTGCCTACCCTTTCTGCTCTTCTTGATCAACATTGCCTCTAATTTCTTGGAAGGGGTAGGAACCTGCTGAACACAGCCTTTCAGTGGTCCACCTACCCCAGAGCACTGACATAAGTATCTACTATAAAAGAGAGAAGCCTTGTGCTGCGGATAGCTGTTATTTCTGTTATTTCATTACACCATGCCTTGTGCTGAGATTCAGTCTTATGATCATTGCACTGTAATACCCTTGGAGGAATGTTACCAAGTAGGAAGTTAATTAGGAAAAGTGCCAAAATAATACTCTTTATCTGAGAAAATAATTGAAAACTGTTCAGTCAAAACAAATGTGTCTGCCTTTGGTTTGAAGATTTCTTTTGCCTCTTCTTAGCCTCTATTTTTGTTTTCAGTTTGTCTGCAGATGCGTCCTGCCAAGAAGCAACCCTTATGGATGCACTTCTCTGTGAAAGTGTGGAACTCAGTCACGTTATTTCAATTGCTTAAGTACTTCAGACAGTTCTAGGATGTGAACTCCAGTTAGATATCCCCTGTTTCCTGTCACTGTTAGGAAAAAGAATGCTCCAGTGGCTAGGGGAAAATTATGTGTTTTTGGACTTGTATTTCTAATGAGTTAGGAGTCTATTTTATGCAAGAATCTGAAAGAGGATGCTCATCACTAGGAAGTCCAAACAAGGACTGCAGTTTTTTCCTTTTCCCAGTTCTTGAATGTTATGAACATGAATTATTTACTGTGCACTTTATGCACATGATGAGGGGAAAAAAGAGGGAAATACTGCTGCTTACAATCACTGCTCCAAAGTAGGACCACTCCAGCCATCATTTTCACAAATATTAATGCTGCAGTTGCAATTAATGCTGCTTAACACCAGGAAGGGAGTGTGTGCATGTGTCTGTGTGTGTGAAGAGAGAGAGAGGAAAGAAAGGAAGGAAGGTAGGTGGGTAGGTAGATAGGTCAGGTCTCTTACTAGGTTCCAGTAAGAAAGTCATGACAACAAAGAACTTAAAAGAACCTCTGTTTTACTAAGATGCTGGAATAAGAAAAGGAATGCAGACAGTGAGTAAATCTTACATCCCTTTAAATTCTGGGAACATTAACTTGGTGTAGCAGACAGATTTTCCTGCAGCATGCTGAACAGATGCTGCATGAATGTGATGAGTTGGAAAACTGAGAAGGAATTATCCCAATCTCAATACCCACCTTCCCCTTCCCCCATCCCCCTTCAGGGATATTAAGAAATGTTTGAGTAGCAAACCATAGGATTAAGCAGAGATCAAGTCATTTCTAACTTGCTTTTGGCAACCATGGGGGAACTTAGAAAGCGAATTAAGAATATATGGGAACTGCAAACACAAATGCTAAGTTTGGAGTCTTGGTTGTACTCAGATTAACTGAAAGCCCAGGCAGAGTGGTAGACACAAGGAAGTATGTAAAAAGAAAACCAGTGTTCATTGTGACATGGGAAAATCCTTTTGGGATCTGCTCAGTGCTGCTGAAAGCAGAGTTCCCAGCATCTGAAAGGATGTAAATTTACTTCCTCTTTTTATCCTAACTAATTTAAATTGCTATTTTATTAAGCCATTTGTTACTGAGCCCCACTTGCTGAGATTTAGAAGAAATACCCTGCATCATCTCTCACCTTGCCTGCCAGCTCTAGTGTAGAACAACAATTCAACTTTCTTCCTACTTCTTTGATACAGCCTATATTTCTTGAGCAAAAAACTTCTCTCTTAATTCCTCAAGAAAACTGAATTAAATAAACTCTTAAAGTAAAAGGAGAAAACATCTGACTCCTGTTCTGCCTCAAGGCAAAAAAAAAAAAAAAAAAAAAAAAAGTGTTATCAGCATATTTGTTTATTTAACATAAGCAAATATTTAACACTTTAATCACTTTAATCTTTGAAACATACATCTGGATGCTAATGTGTTTTATGGCGTTAATGGGCAGAGATCGAAATTTTATTTTCATGTGAGTACCTATGAACAAGATGATATAAAAAAAATTAAAAAGATTTTAAAGGAATTCCATTACTCACAGCAATTTTTTCATCTTTGGTCTTTCAGTTTTGCAAATATTTTCTTCTCAACCTGTAGTAAACTGCTTTATAAATCACATAGAGGCTTCTGGGCAGAAGAGAAGAAGGTAATTGATCTTGTTACTGCACAGCCATAATGATGCAGACCCTGTGCACTGCTCTCATATATTTTGATTTATGTGTCCCCATTTTCCCCCAAAACCACATTAATTGCATTGGTTAAAAAGATAGGACGGTACATAAAATTGATTACTCTAGGAAAGCACAATCTAGAATTCTATTGCTTCTGGAAAATACCTAAACTTGACTTCAGAAAAATTTCTAACTGATGGATATTTAGAAATTTAAAGACCACTTTGGAACACTTATCATATAATAACTCCATGGTGTTCTGATCAATTGGCTATTAACACAACATCTAGAAATAACTGTTCTGCTGAACAGCCAAACACCTAGGAATCTCGATTTAGCTGGGGCAGGTAAGCTTTGGATGGTCTAATTACTGTGTCAAATAAACAATTTAATGAGTTTCAGGCTCACTTCTCATTTGCATCTTCTCCATCTTTACTTGTCATGTTGTGGTTTGTGGTAAAATTGAACAAATAATTTCCATCAGAATTTGTCACAGCCTATCTATCTGATGAGTTTTGCTCATTTGGGATACCACTGTGAATTTTCTTCATTATTTTTAATAAGGTGTAAAGTCAGCTTACTTATATGTCATATTTATAGAAACAACTACAAAAGAAATTAATAGATTATGCTTTCAGCAAGATGCACTGTATTTTTTCAAACTACACGGAAGAAGTTACAAATATATGGAAGATGTAAGCGTAAAAGTACAATTGAAGAATGTCCTTAAAGTACATGAAGAATGTCCTTAGTGTTTAAGCAAAGGAAATGATCCTATTGTGCTGGCTCTTCGCATCAGCAAATGTTTTCCTCGCTATACTATGGTTTGTCCAATGGTTCTCTTCATCTTAGCTTCTAAAGCACAGTGTCATTAATGCTTTCAACGTGGACTCTTGCTATAATGGGATGCAGGTAACTTTACTGGGCAAAGAGGAAAGGTTTAATGTTTTCATATTTAACATCCTTCTTACAAATTCATTTAAATATTAGTTCTAGAGATAGTCACTCCATTAAGCAAGGATATATTAAGCTTGGCCGAACATAATAATTAATTGTAAAAATTTCATAAATTTTGAATTTATTTATTTAATTATTTTAATGTGATTGAAATTTGCTGGAAAAATGATGGATGTTAAAAATGTATTTCTGGTCATTTGTCTTGATTTCATTCAGTATGCAGAAGTAGTAATGCATCACATATTATGTTAACTTGGCAAAAATGTCTGACTTCCTGAGCTGACAAAACCAAGCCCCTTCATATTATCAATCTTTTTCATTAGCGGAGGGATGTTTTGTACAAAGAGGTACAGCAAAGGTCAGTAAAAAAGCAGAATAAGATGGGAAACTTGATTTACTCATAGGAGACAGCACAAGTAGTACTTTCATCTACAATGTTATTTTAACATAAAAAAGAAAAAGCAGTAATCTTCATGAAAGAAATGCATGTTCTCACTTGAATAGAAATAACACCCTAATTGACCTCATATGTTTTATCTAGTTGAATAGAGTAACCAAAGTAATTGGAATGCTGTAATTTTATGCCATGTCATTATAAAAATTGAAGTAAAGGACCTGAATGCCATGTAGATTATAAATTTTGCTCAAATCTTTCTCTGGTATTTGTTTATGATGAGTAAAGGTTTTTTTTTTTTCATTTTTTCTCATATGGCAAAATTCCAATTTCTGAAACATTTTTTTTGCAAGATTTTATTCTGCTAATACAGTATTTTTCCCTAAAGTATTTTTAATGTACTGATGCTCTGTCAAAGTTGTTATGTGCTGTGAAAAAATGCTATACAGAACAGACATAAGCTTGATGCTTCTTACCTATGGCCCTCAGCTCCCAACACTGCAGTTAGCAACTGCTCAGTCTTGCTCCTACTCATAGACTATTCACTCCCATTCCCTCACCTGTACTACAGTTACTTATTGATGCATTCCTACAATGGAGATATGAAGACTTATTGCAAGGCTGTTGAAGCATCAAAGTTCTTTTCTTTCCTCAGATGTGATGGTAGTAGCTAGCTCTGCTTTTTCTCTATATTAGAAAGGGTAGAATATCTTTAATGAAAGGACAGAAAGAAGGTAGAAGTACTTGATATGTAACTATCCTTAAGTTATACCAAATGTCTCAGAAAGATTCAACAAGGCTGACATTCTGCTAAATATCAGAAAACTCTAACTATTGTGAACAAATAGCATCCACAATGTGAACAAATGCAAATGTAATCAACAGAAGAAAATGATTCATATTCGGAAAGCAGCAAGTACTTATTTGACAGAGCCATATAACTTATCATCCATCATGTTCCCTGTACTTTTTATTAAGCTTCACAGTAAGAAATACTTTGACAGTTTCTTATTAAAAATATATGTACATTCAATGCTTTTTATCTTCAACAGTTAGATTCTGGCAGAGCAAAGCACTGAGACATTAATGTAAGGTGGAGAAAACTTGAGATATAATATTAGGAAATATGTGTCTGGTGTTGAATCAGAATTTATTTACTTTCTGTAATTTACTTACTTAGAATTCTGCACCATATACTGTGTCACAGTTCTATGCTGAAATTCATGTTGAGACACTTTAATGGATTCTTTATGTCTTTTAGTAAGCTGGCATTTGATTTAGCAGTGTCATAGAGTGAGCCACAGCTATGCAACCACTTAGTACAGTCCAGTCTCCACTGACACAAAAAAAATGATGTTTCTTACTCCCTGTTATGATCCCTCTATGTTGATTTGTTTTGGATCTTTAACCTGGCACCGAGAGACTGTACAAGCAGGACATTCCTAGCATAAAATATGAAGTAGATACTTATTGGCTAATATAGTCACAAAAGATAACTAGACTGCAGTGAGCTACAAGGCTAAACATGCTTACTAACCTAATAAGGCATCAGGAGACTCTTACTGGCCAATCAAGAGGGGAAGGGTTGCCCTCTGCAACTCTCTACTGAGGAGTTGCTGCTGAGTTGCTGTCTTAGCTCCAGTCAAAGCCATCAACACTGACAGCTCTGCTTGGTGACCTCACGATTCCTAGAAATCCCAGTAAGATCAATTCTCCTGATTAGTCATGGGTTTTGCTTTGCTTTGCTTTGTTTTTATTGTTTTGTTTTGCATTTGGATCTTGCAACTTTCCATGCTCATGTTCTACTCCTTGAAGCTTTGAGCTATTGCTGATTTGATCTCAGCAATCCTATTTCTACCATCTGTAAAGTTCACATTCTTATCTGTCTATAGGCAGCTGTTTCTGAGCAGACTGAGTACAGCTGTGCTGTAGATGGACACCTAGACAGATGCACATGGGTGTTAGCTTGCAGTGTGAGCTACTGAGGCAGAGGGTGACACCATCTTTCTGCTTATGGCTGCTTGTATCCTTTCTCTCTATGCTGCTGTCACTGCTTCCTGTGTAGGTACTCAGTAAGCTTGGTTTAGGGAGCTGGAAATGAAGCCAGCCCCTTATTGCAGCTCATTGAGTTGAGTTTCATTTTTTGAGCTGGTATACTGAGAACAGAGCAAACGGTTCAGGAAAAAATGAGTAAAGGTGGACAAGGAGTTAAGAAAAAGATCAGAAGGGCAGGAATATGCCATTTTGTTTTTAAACAAAACAAAACAAAAAACACAAAAACCCTATATATTTTTTTCTTTTATGTCCTTTGGTGCATCTCCCTCCCAGTCTTCTTATCTAGCTCCTCTACAAGACAACAGCATTTCCAGCTTCTCTATTATTAGGTTTGCTCAGAATTATTCAAAATCCACCACTTAGGGAATGTCTTTCTTTCTTAAGTGGATGATATATGAGTGAGAAGCCTACCATACTGATTGCTATGAATACTACTGCAGTACTTTCTAGATAGAAAGTTCTGCTTTCCTAAGTCCTACAGTAGGCCAGAGGTTAGTCAATTTGCCCAACATTGCTGTACTTTGAATAAACTAGTGCATTTTCAAACTGTAAATTACTATCGTCTTTGTTAATATTCCAAATAAATTACTGAAATGTATTTGTTCTGTGAATTCCATTCTACAACAGACCAACAATCTCCTTTTGAGTCAGTTCTAATAGTTTTGGCCAAGTTTCCATCCAGCATATTTCAGCATGCTCTGTAAATGTTCCACATGCATACTTTGTAAACTGTTAAAATCTCTACAGCACCTTGAACTGCATACTTAGTAGTGAACTATACAGCAATCATGATAATAGAAACACAGAAACACTAGGTTGGAAAGGACCTACAAGATCACCTAGCCCAACCATCCTCCTATCACCATCCTTACCCAACTAAGCTACTAAATCATATCCCTTAGTTTTATTATATTCTCTGTAGTTTTCTTGGAAATAAAATGGGAGGTATTACTTTTGGAGAAGCCCATGTAGAAGTCAAGCTGAAAGTGTTTTTAATTTTTACTTTTTGTTTTGTTTTGTTTTGTTTTATTCTTAAACGGAACATCTGTTATGTGGATTACATCTATTACCGTGGTCACATATTCAGAGAACACATTTCAGGCATCATTGGGTGTTTTTGGTTCTATTTTAGCATACAATATTCTTCAACAGAGAAGAAGTTTTTATTCATTTTTCAGGATTTACCTCTAATTCTATTTTATTTTACTTGAAAAACAAATAACATAAAGCAGTTTTTCTAAACATACGGGGAGATGAAGGGGAAAAAACAACCATTTTTACACAAAATCATATGTTTTATAAATTCCTCTGTAATCTGTTCAGGTAAATTGGATTTTGAGTCCTGTAAAAATGTTGTTAATGGAAGTCTGATGTGCTTTGTGGAATTAGAGACACCTGGTTTTGTCATTGTTTTTGAGCTCATACGTAATACAGTGACATATGTTATGAATATATTGAACAGAACCATAGAAACATAACTATAAAAATCAGAGAGGAGCTGCCAATGCCTCTTGTCTCCCTTCTGTTAGTGAAGAATTTTTCTGATCAGATTTCCAGACTGTTCTTTAGTCACCAATTCCACAAAGATTTGTTTTGGAAAGGATATTTTTTTCTGCTACTGTAACTAACATATTCATTCTTCTACCTCCCATTATTTTGTTGGTAACTCTCATACCAGTATGAGCCCCAGTTATATATTATTTTTCCTTTTTTTTTTTTTTTCCCAACTTCAACTATTATATTATTGACTGCTAGTATGCAGCAAGTTAATACAGGGTCTGATCACCTGCTGCCATATGAAACTATGTTTCTTCTCTGTAGGCTTTTGCATCATGACATGGCAGCCTGACAATTGTCAGCACAGCTTTCAAGGGTCTTGCATCTCTTCATGGCCAGTGGAAGTACAGACAGCCTTCGCCATGTGACTCTGTGGGCTCCTTGGTGGTCCCTGTTGTGCTGTAGCAGTTATCCTGGAGTGCAGTCTATCTCCAGTGCAGGGGCACAGTGGAAAGCAGATTTCCCATAAGGAGTAGTTTGGATTACTCTATTTATATCACTTTTCAGATAGCGAACATGGTAGGACAGACCACCTGAACAAATGGAAGGTGGAAGCTTAGCAAGCTATGTCCAGAATGGATTTGAAGAGCACAGCACAGGCAATTCAGTTTGAGCTCCTGTGTTACACTGTGGCCACTTGAGGCCAACACTCCTTGACTACAGGAGGGAATAATATGTGTCATTACATTTGCATGGCACAGGCTTGAAATACATGAATGTTTGTTTTCTGTGGTGAGCAGACTCGGAGCTTCCACTAGTGTTTTTTCTCTGCCTGCTCAGGTTAAGCTTTGAGAAACAGGAACAAGTAGCACATGGTGAAATATCAGACTTACATCAGTGTCTGTAAGAGAAATAATTATGCTTAAGATTTTGAAAAAGCTTTACCATTTTATATATTTTACTAAGTAGATCAGCAAATCATTTAACTGAACTTCAGCTGGCTCAAAGCATAGTCTCAGGCATTTTTTTTCATTCGTTCATTGGAATCGTTGAACTGAAATAGTTCTAAAGACTAAGACATTTTTAACAAGCAGGAAATGATGCTTTTTTAGAGTATTAACTATTTCCTTCATCTTGCAGACAATTTAAAATAACCAGCCAGGCATCCAGCCTGAATAGTATGGGTCCTCCATACTCCTTTTGTGTTAACCAAGGATACAGCCCCTTATCCTGCCTAGTCTAGATACTTCATTTAGGATAGGAAACATTTCCTCTGGAATAAAGTGTGTCTTCACTGACAGTGAAAGCTTCCCAGATGACACACTAAAGAGTGAATTTTTTTAGACAGATAAAATTAGGCAAGATGAATCTCAACTATGTCATGACCCCAAAAATTCACATATTTGCTTTATAGGGCTTCAGCAACTTCAGAGACTTTCCACCAATGCTGTCTAGTGCTCACTGCTGGAAGGGATTCTTTTTTTTCTAACATATGATTTAATCTCCCTTGCTTTAATGTTAAACTCCTTGCTTATTCAGCTATTCAGTGCGTACATTGCTCGTATTTGTTTAGAAGATTAAAAATATTTTTTCAGCGATTTTCAGCTCTTTTTTCTACTCAGCTAAGCTATGTGAGTTTCCCTGGTCTGGCTAGAACCAGCTCTGCTATATGAACACTGTTCTGGTTACAACCTTCTCACTCCTAAGTGCAGAAGGAGGGCTGCTCACTGTTCTTACAGGTTTGGCTCCTATTTGTCTGTTTGCATCTTACACAGCTGTAATTGATTGACTTTTTTGATATAACAGGGCTCAGATCCCCTTCTTCTTGTTCCTGCCATGTATCAGTGCAGTTGTAACCATTTCTAGATGGAATTTAATTGCACTTTTTTTGTTTGTTTGTCCTATTAATCAAGATTACTTGTTCCTTCAGTGCTCATTCAGTTCTTCCCAGATTAGTATTGCTCATAGATTGTCACTGTACTCCATGGAGAGGAACAGAATGCAAAGCTACCTGCCTAGGAAGACTGAAAGTAATCCATTCATCTCAGAGTTCCTCTAGCAGTAGCTATTATTTGATGTCCTTTGCCTGTGCTTAATGAACTGGCCAATTCAGTCACATGTTCTTTGGTATTTCCCAAACCAAGATCGTTTCCATGTATTCCTTCCATGTGATCTTTTGTTATGCTTTGGGGTTCACAATGTTTCTGAAAATTCCGTTCTTTTTGCAGGGGATAACATAATTGATTTCTGAATCCAAAGTCTTCTAGCAAGCTTAAAAGGCCAGTAATTACAACAAGGCAAATAAATAAATTTATAAAGTAAATACAACAAAAGGTTATAGATGGCAGATATTATTTAGACTAAAGCTGACATTTCAGACATACACACAAAACAAGTCATATCAGCAGGAAACGTAATATCAGACAGGATTAATTGTTGAGAAATAAAAATTCTGGAGGAATACTGAATACATTTTTGGATTTTTAACTAACTGTAATGGTTGGAAAGGTCAGTGTTTTTATATGAGTAAGAAATACAGGCGCTCAGTTCAGTACTGAGTAGATGCAGAACGAGAGGAAGAATAACAAAAAAAAGGAGAAAATCTAGAAAAGTTTAAGTGATATAAAACAATAGGAAAACCAAAAATACTTTCAGATTCTTCTCTGTGGCAATGTGAGTTCCAAAACAGGTACTAAAAATATATAAAAAATCCACTCAGAAATAGAAAGATTGAAAAGAATACATTGCTTCCTCTTTTGCACAAATCATAAAGAGGGTGCTAATCCATGTAATGTGATTATAAGATGTTTAAAATGAGGGAACAGAATTCTTTAACTGTATCTTATTATTTCATACTGTAATTTAGTCCAAGAATTTACAAGGAAGGTTCACTGTCCTTTTAAGTGAGAATATGAATGGTAGAAAAAGGTTGAAATATAACTAAAATGCTGTTCAGATGTCTACTTTTTCAGAACACAAGCTGAAAGTACATTAAGAGGAACTCTCTTAGATGACAGCTCACCAAGTGTGACAAAACATGCTGTTAAAAATGTATCAAAAGTGAACTAAGAAGTATGCATAGGACTCAGAAAAGCTTTACAAGCAAAAAGAGTTCCCTCTAGCATTTGTAAGTGCAAGATCTTGTGGTCTGGACCAGTAACTTATTACACGCAATTACCAGAGTGCTTGCACAGCTATAAATCAAATTACTGGAAGGCTCTATAGCAATGTATTTCTTGTCTCCTATAAAAACACTGCAATCAGTCAGTATTTCTTGAGGGAGCTTGGGAGTGAATAGAAAGAAGCTCAGAGGGTATTTGGAGAAAAAAAGCCTGATCGGAGCCAGGGCTCAGCTGAGTACTGTGGAGACCAGCAGGAATGTGCACAAAGATGTCCACAGGCCAGAGGCAGGTGGAAGCAGCTGGAATCCTCTCATCTGTGCCAGCTGCCACTGCTCTCTAGAAACTGACTCACATCCAACTCATCCCATAGCTTGAGATAAGATTAGGAGGGTAAAGGCATTCCCTACACCCATAACAGAAAGAAAACAGATGTCTCTGGAAAGAAGAAAAGAAGAGACGCTAAAGTATTGCTCACTCTGATACTGCATAAATCTTCCCCATAGTTGGATGAGAGTTTATCTGTGTATGCTCTTTACAGTACATCTATCTCTCTCCATCTAGATTTCTGTGCTGCTAGCATTGGCTGTTGACATAAATCAGCAAATAACAGAATCCCTGTCCTTGGGAGAACCAGCTCTGATGTATATGGAACAAACAGGAGATGCTCCTCCTCACTTCACAAGCTGCATCAGGCTCGTGAGGCTAGTAGATAATACGGTGAAGTTTGAATAAGCTCACACAGTTTGCTGGAGGACTCCTTTGAATGTAGAAGTGTTTTGATACATTCTGAATCATGCTGCTTTCACTGCTGTGCCATCCCCAGCTCATAAATTTTCCTTTGGGGAAGAGAAAATGCTGTGAGAGAGGAATGGAATACTTTGCCATCAGAAATCAGCCAGAACTCTCACACATAGACCTCTTAAAAACATAAAAAAGGAAAAAAAATGTTATTGCCATAGACCATGACAAGATCTTTAGCAGCCAGGGAGCAAATAACCTCTCTGGCAGAAAAACATATTAAAAAAATACTATGAGCATAGAACTGAGTGAGTTTGGAGAAAGACAAGAAACAGATATCCTATGATTAGATTGCAATTTGTAATACATTTTATCAAGCATGAGTGAAGTTAGTATTTTGCTGACACTACATCGCTCTGTATAATCACAATTATAAATGTTCATTGAAGCAAATATGTGCTTGGAGGCTTCAGGAAAAATGCTCCTCCTACCCTTCCAAGTGCAGGCAGTGGGGCTGTGGATCTTTGCAGTTCCTCCAAAGGATCCAGCAATAGGTCAGAAAAGATGCAGCATGGAGCCCCACCATATGGCTTACTCATTCATCTATTCCTTTTCTCTGTTTTGTTTGATACATAAATGCTTAATTATTGCTTCAAAATGCAAAAATAAGTATTGGAGCCTTTTACAGTAGACTAAGAGCTTTGCAAACTTCTTGGAAGTCTGGATATGAAGATTTAAATGTACTTCTATAAAACAAGGAAGTCAGTGGAGCCTAGTCTGCCCCATCTTTTCGCTGAGAAACAGTGGTATGCAGTTTCATGAGGTTATATATACATGTAGGTCACTGCAAAAGTAACATCTCCTATTTATTTCCATGGAAACTACAGTAGATACAAAGAACACAATAACGTTATTTGGTAGGCCAAATTCTCTATTACAAAACACTGTTATTCAATACAGTCTCCATCACTAGCTATGCATTTTCACCAGTGATGAACAATTACCTTCGCGCTGGACTTGTGACAATCTGCACAAGCAGAGGTGACCTGCTGTTGCCACTGCTGAAACACACCACCCACCACTTCATTGTGCTCACACCCACTAAAAAAAAACCACATACTATTTGAGGAGTACTGGTACTTGCAGCCAATTCTATCATTTATTAGCACAACATATATGCTTGGAGGTTATATTGTTCATCTGAACCTGACAATTAAACAAACATAAAGCCTCCTATGATGCATCAGTTTTGATTTACTAAATTACATTAAATCATATTGACAGAAATTGATAAAAAATCCTTGAACTTTACATGCTTTCTCTTAGTGATTTAGCTGAGAAATTTAACCTAGGGCAAAGGGATATGAGCTTCTTATTTCTAGTAAGTATGGTTCAGAAATGACTGCTCCTTGCTGCATCAAAACTTTGATTATCATTCTCCCATCTTCTTTTCTACATCAAAATATCGAATAACACTGGAATATCTTGTAAAGAAGCAAAAATGGCTTTTGGACTATAATCATTACTTATGTCACCCAATGGGGGAAGAAGATTATTCTTTCTGCTGTACTATTTTATCGATATTTTAGGGCCTGGAAAGATGTTTTATCTGGTGCAAAGACTGGAGGTGTTTCTAAGGTGCTTTTTTAATTAAGAAACTTCAACATATGGCTCCAGCAAGAGCCAACCTAAATAGTGTGCAAATTTGCTTATTTGTGGATGGCTATATGCCGAAGCTCAACTCTGCTAGATTGGCAGCATTTCCTGAAGAGATAAGATTTATCGTTTGGAAACAGAATGGAAGTTGTAGCTTTTGCATTTTGATTACTAGCTAAAAGCAGATCAGTTTGGTTTCTACTTGCTATTTTGGTAGTGCTTTATTTATCTCAATGTCTTTACATATCATAATATTTTCTTCAAGGTGTAAGAGTTAGAGCTTGTTGAAAAAAGCACTCACTGGGGGGAAAGAAAGTTACAAATATATGTATTACAAAACTAGTGTTGCTCCTATTGTCCTAAACAATGCATGTTCAGACTCCAGAAGAGTTGTGCCGTTCAGAATGGCTGACATTTGTCTGTGATCCTAGACTGGGGCTGTATCCAGTACATACAGCCTTTGATAAAAAATAGCCTCCATTTCTCAAAACTCATGCTGTTATATGCGTTTCTGTTACACTTGATAACAGCCTAATGCAAACTGCCGCACTATACAAATAATGAGAACATATTACGCCAACAATTAGATTGTCTGCAGAAATGGCCCAACTCCATTTGCATGATAATGAAATGGCCCACAAAAAGCAAACACCTCAGAAAATGTGATTTTATGAAAACTGCGTGATGCTATGTGCCAATTAGAGCAAGACTTCTTGATATTTCTTTGGAAAATGGTTAACAACTTTTACCAAGTAATGAACATGGATAAGCATTGCAGTAGAAAATAAAAGAATATGAAATGAAACTTAATTTTAAATTGAAATAGCAGTACATATTTTTGTTGTCAGGAATGTTCAGTCTATAAAATAGACCCTTTAAGAGGAAATAATGTGCGTACATTTTGCACATACACTGAAGGCAGACTATAGCTGTGCCCTGAACATGTAGAGTTCAGCACCACCAGTGCTGAGGGAGAGTTAAGTGGCAGCAGACTGAATCCCAGAACTGCTTTTCTTCCCCAATGATATATATATATATCATCTGTTCTTTAATTGGAGAAGTGTGCAATCTCACCTCTGAAGTGTCCTAGCATAGGAAAAGCTTGATGTTTAAAACAGAGAATAAAGGGCCTTCGTGAAGTGTCTCCACATTGTGTCAATAATCTCATGAAAAGCGCATACTACTCCTATCTCTGGGGCAAATAAACATTTCCCACAACAAAGGAAGAAACATGAAACACAAGAGGACTGCTAAAATCCTGCATATATTATTTCCTAATTTTATGGCTAATGTTACTCTCACTTCCAGAATCACCAACAAAGAATGGAAATTATAAACACTTCTAATGCAACTCGTCTGAAAAAATTTTACCCATACATGTATATGAACTTGGTCATGAGCCTGAAGAAATACTGTGCTGAAAAATGAATCACCAAAATGCCAGAAATTGTCTGAATGTTGCTTTGCTATGTACATGTCACATACCTAGTAGCAAAGCACAGGAGCAGCCTGCCTGGGGGGTTAAAGATGTTAGTAATTTTCAGGACTCAAGTGGAAAAGGTCCTGAGCAACCTGTTCTAGCACTGAAATTGGCAGTGCTCTGAGCAGGAGTTTGGACTCGAGACCTCCAGATGTCCCTCCCAACCCAAATTATTATGTGATTTCTTTCTACTTCTGTGGGTATGTGCTGGAAGAATTTAAATGTGATTCTCTGCTAATTTTAGAGCAGATGTCTTCCTCAACAAGAGCCTAGTCCACAGCTGACTGCTGTTAGCTGGAACCTTTTAGTTGCAATCACTAACTTTGGATCAAGGCCTTGCAACACAGTATAGATGTTGCTCGGGGGAGGAACCAGCTGTCCTATATGTCTTTTTTATACTCATACAGCATGTGGCTGCATGCTTTGTTTACTGAATCACTTCCAAATCCTTCTCTGACAGTAATACTAGTAATACTAATGTCTTCATGGCTGCTTTTTTTTTTTTTTTTTTTTTTTTTGTGTAGTTATCGCTGTGATGTTCAAATAGTTAATGAATTTATCTTTATAAACTGAAGGGACTTTTTTTACTGTCATGGGCAATAACAGCACTGTTTCTCATTTTTATGATGATAAGTGCTGAAGACAACAAGACAACTTGAAAACATGAAGAATCTGTTCCAAACCTTTACTGAATGTGGACTTCATCATGCGTCCATCAAGTTAGGATAAGCAGCTTTGGGAACAAATGCCATATCTAATCCCAGGATGTGCACTACATGGTACATCTGCCTCTTTTCCAGTAGAGTACAGAAATGTTCTGAACTGTGTCTGTGTAGAAAGCCTGTGCCATTCTAATTACCTCATCGTTGAAATTGTTTTAGCCATCTGCTAACAAGCAGAGAAAGATCTGTGAGTGACTTTCTGAAAGCTACAAGAAACTGTTATATTTCAAAGCGGGATGATATTTGGATTATAAATTAATCTTATTCATGTAGGGTGGCTCAGAGGTGACAAAAATAGAACACTACAAAACAAATAACATAATTTTTCATTCCATTTGTGAATACAAAAGTCTAAAACAGTCACTGTCACTGAGAAGCAAAATTGTGTGAGAGACAGTTATTATCTTAATAGTCTGAGAAGTAGTATTTTGTTTTCAGGTTTAGCTGAAAGATATATGCCAGAAAAAGAGGTGCTCAAACTGCTCAATTCCTTTTCAGACTAAAGTCACATCTATTTTAACTTATAAAAACAAACAAACAAAGAATAACCACAGGAGTATTAACCACACACATTTGTTTTGGAATCAGAATGTTTAGATCACAGTCATACTGCAGTGTGTCTCACTGTCCAGGGTGAATGCAAGCACATTGATAATTTATATTTATTTTGGCAACTGTGTAGGAGTTGATTTGCCTCATCACAAATATTTATTTAACTTTTTCAGATTCATGCTTTGGCACTGGAAAAAAATTTGAAGGGAATGAGAACAATTCTCTCAGTCACTCCCTGTCCTTCCCTTTCTCTTATGATGTAGGTCTGCTCTGTTTCACTAGTAAATTTTGGCTTATATCATAAAGTGCTGAAATGTTGAAAAATAATAGTTCCTTAGAGTTTCCTCTACCAGTGATCACCCCTGACTAGCAAAGGTTTCTGTACATCACTCTTACAGAACCTTGAAAGGTTACTTTGGCTGTGGAGAGAAGCAAACATTGTTAACAGGAAAATAAAACAACTGGGAGCATTATACTGAGCTAAATCATCCTGTTATAACAGTACTATAGTATTGCAATACAGCACCAAAAATAATGAGGACATTATTTCATCTAGTTCACTTTATTTTCCACTGACATTGGGCATTTTATTTCTGTACTTGGTCTAAATCTGATCAAGAAAGTAAGTATGTAATCTACTTGGTTCTTCTTACCCTTCCCTGCCCAACCTCCCCTCAAAAAATAAATAAAATAAAATAAAATAAAATAAATATATACATATGTATGTATGTATGTATGTATGTGTATATATATGTGTATGTGTGTGTGTATATACGTATATGTTTGTTTGTGTGTATATATATATACAAATAGGGTTATATTTCTGTCCTTTAACATCTTAAATAAAACATTTCCATGTCTCTGCTGCTGACACAATTTATCTTATAAATGCTGACAGCATTTTTTGCTGCTTCTCAAGACTGGTCATATTTTCAGTCACATCTATATTAAGTAAAGCATTCTAGAGAGATGTTCAGTGTCCCTATTGGATTGCATACGAAGGAATACCTTTCTTACTCTTCTTAAGAGCTCCATGCTGACCCATCCTGGCACCTCTCTAGCACAGCACACAACTTGCTTATGATTTATTAGCTCCTTGGGTGACACATGACCAACTCAGTCAGCTCCATTAAAAGGGGCAGGCAGGCAGTCTTTATCTGCTGCCCACAGTAAACGGGTTGCCTGCTGCTTCTTCAGTTGCTGTGCAGGTTGCAAGTACCACTGATATTCTGACCAAAGCAGCATTTTGTGAGAAAGATTTACCAGTTCATTGACGGGTCTCTTGCTGTTGGCAATGGCAGCTGGAAAGCTGCTTGCTACTCAAAAGCACACTACATAAATAAAGCATTCAGTAGCTGTGGGCTAGCCATATAGACTACTAGAAATGCAGTGTGCCACTTCTGGTCAGTGTAATACGTTGTGTGATCTGCCTGAACTGCTCTGGCCAACAGTCTTCCCACACTGGACAGAGAAACTAGAAACCCAGTTTCCACTGTTAGGCACATAGGATAGGCTGAATGTGTTCTGAGGATTCTTAAGTGATTAACCACTGAGAAGACCTTGTGCACACCATAACTCAAAATTTCTACACAGACACAGAATAAACTTTGTCAGTGAAGTCTGGAAAGCTATATCTGCAAGTTGGCAAATAATAAGGACAGGTTGGACATTGAGATTTCTGGGACTGTAAATAGTGATGACTGGATTTGATAGATTTAGTGTGTGAACACTATTGCCTGTCTGCAAAATTGGGCCTTACAGCTCTTGTATTCCCAATCCACAAACTGCTCCCATGACTAGATGTGGACCAGAGAAGACAAACCAACATGAAAGGTTCTCCACGTGTGAGTATGTGGCTACAGTTCTTTCAGTGTCACAGTAGGGTCTGAATAGAGAAGCCTATACACTGAATGCATCAGGTCCTCAGAAAACATAGAATATAATATTTATAAAATATAAATAAATTTCTTGAAATGACATCTGAAATTTTGCTTTAGACAGAGATGTTTGAGAATAAGTTTTTAAAAATTAGAAACAGTAAAAATGATAATGTAAAAAGTTACTTACTAGTACAGCTATACTGATAAACCATAATGCTGTATGACACTGACGTATATGCCACCTCATTTGTAATAGCTGCCATGAGCAGGCCTGTTGAAGTAAATGGTGGATGTATCTTGGCATTTCTAGCTTGAAAAGCCGTAATGAAGGATTTATAACTACTGCAATTTTCTAATGCTGCTCTGGGATGAGGAAACAAAAATAATAGCTTAAATAACAACATAGTGGAAGTATTCCGTAAAGAGAAATAAAATTGTTAACCCATTCAGTCTTCTCAGAGATTATGGCAGAGTAAAGATGATCTTGTCATATGGTCTGTGTTTAGTGTGCAGACTGGGAAACTTAAGAAAATGAGCAAGGATGTACTATGCACTTCAAAAGACTCCTTGGGAACAGATAGCACAGAATGTAGCAGTTTAAACTTGTTCAGTACCATTTGTTCAGTTAATGTCAGAATAATAGATGCAGAATCCTTCACACAAATAACGATTTCTTACTGCTTGTGCCAAAAATTAAAGCCAATTCCTATAGTCACCTGAATAAAGGTAGTGTATTTTTAGAATCAGATCTTAAAAGGACCAGACTGTGTGACGAGATCTGTTTTTACCAACGCTGTTGGGGGTCATTTGTCACCCACTCATTTTTGAGGGTCCATATCCAGACAATTCAATCACACCCAGGACTGGGCACAGATTGTAAAATATCTCCAGGATAGATTACACTCCTTCCAGTACCTGAAGGGGACATACAGGAAAGCTGGTGAGGGCTGTTTACAAGAGCATGTAATGGCAGAATGAAGGGAAATGTCTTTAAACTGGAAGAGGGTGGAATTAGACTGGATATCAGGAAGAAATTCTTTATTGTGAGTGTGCAACAGGTTGCCCAGAGAAGTTGTGGATTCTCCCAGCCTGGAGGTGTACAAAGTCAGGCTGGATGGGGCTTTGAGCAACCCAGTTTAGCAGGAGATGTTCCTGCCTCTGACAGAGAGGTTGGAACCTGATGATCTAGGATCGCTTCCCACCCAAACCATTCTTTTATTGTATGATTGTATGATTCTGTGATTCTATGATTCTGTGATATGCTGAAGTGAGTAACTCAGCTTTTAGCAGCTCCCAGATAATGCAGAGCAGGCCCTCAGTGAGACCTCTTCCAGCTTTTTCCTTCAAGGTCACCTACTCCACTGTCTCTATTTCAGCTCTGATCCCAGGCAAATAAAACCCTAGGAGAGGAGAGATGTGCTCAGGACTGTGAAAGTCAGACAGTATATCAGTTACTTATTTGTCAAAGGCGCATGAAAAAACACAAGTCTTGTTTCCATAAGTCTTCAGTCTCTGATTGTACTACAGAAAACTCACAGTTTTGATGCTTCTATGGGTAATAAGGATGGTTTGTGATAATGTTTCAAGTGACTCTGTAACCACAACCCTCTATTATTTTCATGATTCGTGTGCAATTATAGTACATGATATTCTGCAAACAAGCACTAGTGCCCTGCTGCTATCTTCAGAAATACTACTATAGTAACAATGCAAAACCTTTGAGCCTAAACACAGAGAAGCTGAAGTGTAGCAGGAAAAGAAAAATTCTTCTAAGTCTGGGCATAGATAGATTTGTAGAGTTGCCTAAGCTTTGGAGAACAGAAAGTCCAAAGTTCTCAGGATTACACACCCATCAAAGAAGCTGCTCCTTCATGATTTTATATTAGAAATTAATTAGCATTATGGATGACAGTGTGTTTTACAGAATTTTTTTTTTTTTTTTTTGTGGAAATTACATGTCTGATGATACTTGGAACTAAGTTTCTCTCTACAAAGTTCATACTATACTCTCAGCTAGGCTTGATCTTATTGTCCTTGTAGAGCAGTACTGCATGCAAAACAGGCTTCCTGGGCAGTTACCAGCACCCTAAGAAACATCCTGGCACTGTGAACTCCTTTCATAGCTCATGCTTGCCTGTCTTCTGTAGATAATGTCTTCTCATTGTTGTGATGTTGGCTTGAATTCAAAGCAGTGATCTAGAAATGAAAGACTGTTTCCTCTTATCAGACACAGAATTCATCCAACCTTCATCTCAGGGATGATGACATTCAGTAATAATCATTTAATTTTGTAGGTTTCTATAAACAACCTTAATGATGTAATTAGAATTCTCAAGGATAAAAGGTAGTACTCTCCTTTCAAATAGTCACATTAAATACGCATGGCCTGTTTCATCTAATTGAATTAATTTGCTGTTTCATAGGAAACAAAAACGATGTGAGACCTGAGATTATTATGATACTTCTATCTTTAGTTTGGATTTCAGAACCAGATGATCCTACCAATTATTCTGACTAAACTTGCTCTTCGCCCTTGACAAATAGTAAGTTTGATGAAATTAATGTATTTTGTCATTACACAACCTCTTTGTAAACTTAATCCAAGTTCATAGCATATTTTTAATGAGGATCTATTTTTTAAAAAATTGAGTGAAGAGTTGTTAGAGGTGGACATTAAAGGATATTAAACTATCTGTAGTGTTTTGGACTCCCATCTCTGAAACTCTTTCATTGGTTTGGGACAATAAGGAAAGGGAGAAAGACACTACCATGTTAGTGATTTTTCGTCAACCTTTGTTAATTAATTTTAAGAGACTATGGCAAGTATGCTTCTTTCATTTTCTTGACAAGTGTTCCAAAAAGATAATCTACCTCTCTTGAAACTCAGTAAGTATGTTTCTCTTATATAAACTGCTAACACTGCAAGAAGTGCCTATTTCTAATACCCTGTACAGACGGAACCTGAGTGCTTCAGGAAAAGGGGAATTTAAACCCGTGTTTATCATTGTATTGCTACTCAGAAGACATAAAGAAGAGTAATGGTCCTCTGATACCTAAATTAACCTTTATGAATACTTCAATCATTTTTATTTATTCTCTAGTAATACTCTTTAAACTGATCATGCTGCTTTTAGGATGAGGTTGAATTTTTATCACAATGTGCAGAGTAAACCATGGCATTGCAAAATCATAAAATTGCTGAGTGTTCCTAGTTAATTTATTAAGATGACCATCAATTCCAGTGTTCTTACACTATAGTTAGTCTGCCAAAGAATAAGAAAACAAACAAAAATACTTTCTAGACAATCATTAATACAATCTCAAAAATAAATTTTCTGTAGAATAGAGTAGTCAAATACATTAACTTGCAGTGATTCAATAGTGGATAGTTTGATTTTAAAATGTAATAGATTTTAGTTTGTGTCCTGCATTTCAAGAAAATAGATTTGTGGGTCTTTGTTTTATTTCCCCAGAGCTTTCCTAGAAAATAAATTGATTGCGGACGTGGAGTTTTAAAATAGGATCAGTAGATAATTATTGAACTATGCAATTAAATCTGTGAGCAAAAACAAGTTATATGTGTAAAGTAATCATTACTAAATTGCACTGAACCTCTTGAGCTTAGCCAATTATCTGTTCAGGTAAAATAAATCAGTTTATCACCCCTGAAGGGATTAATTTTATAGCAGTCAACAACTTTCACATTTTTGTCAGTCCCAACAGATCAAGACACACACAGCCCTGGTTGGCTGAAAAGAGAAGCATTTACTTCATGGTTTAAAAGGTGTTACCAGAGGCCATTAAATGGGTGGCTTTCATCTTGCATTACTAAATCTGCAGTTCCAGCAAAGCATCTGTAGTGCATAAGTTATTTCCACAGCAGCTACAAGCTGATGTAACAATACTAACTTGGATCAACCTACGGATGCTACAGACTTTTCCATTGCATCACAAGTTTGCTTTCTTTTCAACCCACACCACTCAGCATTTCAATCTTTAGACTGTAACTGGCAAGACTTGATTTACCGTAATGGCTTTCCTGGAGGAGACATCTATTGATCTGGCCCTGGCCAAGGCTGAAATTTGATGATGATAAACTTCTTGCTACATATGAAAGTCAAAAAGACAACACATTGATCACTGTTAACCGATGCTAATGGTCTTAGCACTGTTTGAGCTGTCTCCATCAGTTGGCCTGACTTGTTTATTCAGGTTCTTATGCTGACTTAGGTTAAATGTCTTTTGGGACAGTTATGGTGATTCTGTAAATGGTTAGCTGAGCCTCAATCCACAACTACACTATAAATAAATTTGAGTAAGGAGTTGGACTGAATGGCTCCAGAGACTCCTTTCAATTTATATTATGCTATGTTCCCATTATTTAGAGCATCTTTTCTCAATTTTATATTTATTTCTCTGTAATTATTTTTTTTCCATGAAATTAAATTCACTGCTGGTAATAGTCAAATTTATTCATATCACAGTGCTATAGTTTTAAAGAGCTGTTAAAAGTGTATTACATCTTCATTATATATTAACTGTGTTGTTTCCTCCATAAAAAATTTAAAAGTATCTTTACCTTCTAGTAGAACAAACTAACAAAAAAAACCTGTTTCTTTCTCTGCATTCTCAGTAGTTATTACTAATAATAAAGCCATATCTGAAATTTGGAGAACTGGTTAAGATCTCAGTCTTATCGAAGATACCACAGGTATCACAGACTGAATAACACTTTTTTTTCCTTTATGCTGAGGGGTCATTTTATTTTTTCTTTAACAACATTGGGTATTATTAACTGAGGTTGGTGAACACTACTGAATCTGCCAGTCATGTTAGTCAGAACTTCTGAATATATTAACATCGGCTACTTCCTTTCACATATGGTTTCTCCGAGCAGTACATAATGTATCAGGCTGCTTGAGGTCAATTTTGTGAAATCACTGTCAAGAGTACTTCAAAAACTTAACTTATTTTAACCAATATGATTGCTCAAGAAGAACCAGTAAAACAATGATGTATCATCATGTTTTTTAGATATCTTAAATTATTCCTGGGTTTTGGATGTGCTGATTAGAATATAATTCATAGTTCTCATTCAGATAAAAGAATGTTTATCATGTGCTTGAATGTGTTCAGAGATTGGCAGTAACTATTAAACTTTTCAGTGGTCAAGCACATGTAAATATTCCTCAAAGAAACAGATTGTTTTGATTTTTTAAAATATATTATAATACGTCAAAAAATATTATGGGGGCTCATGTCTATTTTGAAAGAGAGAGGTAAGAGTAAGTCAGTTGGAAGATTTTGATAGAAAAACAAGCAATTTCTAAAGTGATCTGATTTTTCATGTAGAGAAGTTGTTTCTTTTCATTGTTTGGCAAAGTAATCTGAACTAGGATGGTTCATAGTAACTGGAATTCAGCCTTTTCTTTTCTTAATTTATTTTTTACAAGTACTTTACCTCTGCAGTAATTTTATCAATTTTTAGAACAAAATCTAACAAACCATATGAATCTTGAAATAACTCTCCAATAAACAGCCCTATTGTAAAAAAATAATGCATTTCCACTATGAGAAATTATATTTATTTAAATTCACTGGACATAAAAGGTTATTACCATCAGTTTTAAAATCAATTGTTAGCATCACTCTTCTAAAAAGATAAAAGTAGCGGGAAGATTGTTTGAAGTCTCTTCCATGTAAAATATCAATATTTCAGAGCCACACTTTATAAAGGGATGTAATTTTTAAACAGCAATCGTTATTCAATTTACCATGCTTTTCTTACAGAAATATTTTTAGTAGCAATAATTTTATGTTTATACAGCTGTATCCCAGAAATTACCTACTCCAGATACATTTGTAGACATCATACTTAATTCCTAACTTCAAAAAAAATTGAGAGAGATTTTAATGCTCCAATAATCCATGTTTCAATGATTTACATAACTGCAGTACTATTTTCCCCTGCCAATAAGTAGAGCAACTGAGTATGTAATTCTGAAGATGAAAAAGCACTTGGGCTTTTTGAAGGAATTTTGTTTTGCAAAAGATAAGAAATTTCAAAGTACCTAGGTGACTGTCACGGAACATAACAAGATTTCTCTTTACCAGTAGCTGCTAGTATTGAGAGTTTCATGGGTCAATAAATAATAAAAGAATTTGTATCCAGATGGGAATTCAGTACACAGGAAAGAATCTCAGTGTTTTTTCTAATTTATGACATCAGGGAAAAGCGACAGATACCACAGGTAGATCAACATAACAAACTGTGGAACTCTTTCACAATTCACATCACCTATGGAAGCAGAAATTCCAATGGCAACTCTCATTAAACCAACACTTAAATCATAATTATGTCGTAGACATCCCAGGTGTGTTAATAAAGAAATTATAGGAATGAAGACATGAACAAAAGACTCTTTCTTGTATAATAAGGAATGCAAAACAGAAGAAATTGTTTGCTGAACAATGCAACTATGCAAAGAAACCTACAGTAAGAAATAGCTGCGAGAAAAAATGGGGAAAATTGTCTGTTACTTTTATATACTTTCACAGTTCTTAAAAATTGGGAAATAAATTTATACATAATTGTTAAAAAAGTTTACACAACTAAAAAATGCATTTTTCTCCATTGAATGTCCTTATCAAGCACAGGTGAATGTGTTTCTCACCCAAAACAGCTATTCACTTAACCACAATATAGACTCGGGGGCTCTGGTATCATAAGAGCACTCCCAGTGCCTAAGAAACTGCTTTCCCTTTCTTTTATTAAACCATGATGATTTCAGTAATAGGTATGCAAATCATCCAGTGTCCTTCTGGAAAGTTATTGATCCTCCCCCATCCTTGATTTTGCTGCTTGGTTCCTGTTCCTCAAACTCTCCCTGTTGGCATTTCTCACTCTGCACTGGAATAAGCAGTCTTCTTCACTGTCCTCCAGAGGGTGGCCAAGTCTTGTCCTTCTCAACTTGGAAGAAAAATACGTTATATAGTGAAGTTAAAACAAAGAAGTAAAAGATGCAAATGCCATCCGTTATTGATTTAAATAGCATTTAGATAAAAGGAAAGTTTATCTAATAAAAAGCACACAGTCAGAAAAAAAATACATGGAATAGCTGCTTGGAGTTTTGAATATTCTATTACATTTCATAAGCACAACTTACATTTTGCCATTTGATTCTTACAAGTTTTATAAACTAGTGAGGCATTCTCTTCATGGTGTTCTCTCATAATACTTTATCTTTTAACTTGTTAAATTACTTTCTGGTTTTCAGTTTTCTGCTACTGTGCATGATATACTTAATATATACAAAGGTGAATACATAGAGACATGAAGAGAAATATTATCTATTCAGTTAGAATTTTACAGTTTCAAGAGTAGTGGTAATAAGAAATCCTGCAAAACTTCACTGCTGCAGTTAAAGGGAAGACAGAAATGCACAGTAATAAGTGTGAAGTATTTGCATGCAGATGTAGAACAACCTACTTCCTTGATCCTTGCATGTGCATTGAAATATGGTACCAACCTAACAATGTGAGGCTTTGTGTTATAAAAAGAATGCTAGACGTGTATATTGGTTAATTTACTCTGTATAGAATTATTCCTCACTATTTTGCATAGCCAAAGCCAGATTAGAACCCAATATCATCATCATTGCAGGTATTCCAAACTTTTTTCATTAGATGTGGAATCTTAGTGTTTTCAAAACAGCACACACACTATAGCTTTACTTTTAATGCTTTTAGCCAGAAAATGAGCACAGATAAAATAGAGAACAGGTGAAAGTTACAATGTGAATCAAGATTCCCGAGGACTAGCCTTAGAGGGATTAAACCATTGTTCTGTTTTTTTCAAGAGATTTCTGATTTGTAGGTATAAACAAGGTGGAAATAGGTGTTTGACTGTTGTGAGTGGGGAATGAGGATCAAAAATACCAGATTTAAAAGAAGAGGGAAGGTAATTAGTAGAGTTGGGTAGTGGGTGGTCCTTCTCCCTTCGTCATAAGCAAGGACAAGGATCTGTGTGAAACTTTGCATCCACAGACCAGTGTTGTGTAACTTTTAACCTTTCTACCTGCTTTTCACCTATAAATTAGAATACTAATTCTGTGTGAGG
Organism: Callipepla californica brunnescens; assembly: GCA_023055505.1. NCBI lineage: Eukaryota > Metazoa > Chordata > Aves > Galliformes > Odontophoridae > Callipepla > Callipepla californica. The sequence continues at coordinate 64,648,163 of JALIRH010000002.1, forward strand.
GGGATTTCCTGGAGGGAAACATCCACATCTCAGATCTATTACTTTAAGCACTGTTCCCTGTGTGGTCCGATTCACCTGAGACTATCTCACTGAGACTGGATACTTCTCTGAATCTCCAGTGCTACAGTTAAATGGGTCCAGATTTGTGATAGGGACTTTGCATCTGATTTCTCTTTTCCTTTCCCATTGGTACAGGCAATCTTGCCTCATTGAAATGAATAAAACAAATACATACAGAAAATGAAGTCTATGGCTTACTTACCATATCAAAAACTGCTGGACATGTAGGTACACAGGAGGGTAGCAATTACTGTTGGAAGAGAGAAGGGAAAAACATAGTGACTCCTACTTATTTAGAAACAGATATCCTAACCAAAATTTTTACCATTCCCAAAAGGATGGTAAAAATCTATAACACACATATACAAATCCAACAACCAAACAACCCAGTCATTTCTTATTATCTGACCTGTTGGGAAAATTCCCTGCCCATCTCTGTCAACTGGTGAATGTAGAACAGCGGATGTGAGGGTATCATCAGAGATTATAGTATCACCTGATGTCATTTTACAACATAATTCTAGTTCTCATAATCACGTGAGTCAGAGGGAATCAAAAATACATCACCATGAAGCAAAGCAATATTTTCTATTCTCTCATTACCAAATAGAGGAACCTTGAAGTTGATTTAATATCATTGTAATTACAGTGCAAAAATTAACGATATTATTCCTTTATCTCATTGGAGATGCTAACAGATCACATACTCAAGGGTTAAAACCACGCTTAACTTTTCATATCCAGCAATTCTGTTCTGTCAAATGGTGTTTAATTCCTCAGTCTGGAAACGTATAAAAACAGTCCTTCACCATGTTCTATAACAGCATAACGAGCAGCTGGGTATCCTTCAGTTTGTATTGATGCATTTGGGTGTTTACTTGAGAATCTACAGTACCTGGTAGAACAGGTTTTGAAAAAGCCTTTATATTTTTAATAATTTCAAGTAGGGTTTTAGATTCTGTGTTCATCTAAATCCAATTTATAGACTGCCTGGATTATTATTATTTTTTTTTAATATGCATTTCTTTTCACAGCTGAAGTAAGGATCACTTCTTCAACTAATATCTCAATAGTGCTAATTATTTTTGTCTTCTTGCAATATTAATCCAGCACTGTCATATTCCTTACTAATGGGAAATATTGCAGCCCTCATTAGACAAGATTGCATTTCATTTTATTAGCTGTAGAGACTGAGAAACAGATATGAGATTGTTTGGATATGTTCCCACCACCAAACAGAACAAAGTTTGCAAAGAAATATGTATCAGAAGGGATTTGGAAGGCAGCTAAAAATCAAGCTTCCTGTTGTGTTTCCTGGCATGTTCAAACAGGAATAGTTTTTCACATGAAACCACTGAGAAATATTTGAGAAATTGCTGGAACAGGCAGAGTAATCTTAGAAGAATTATGATGATGTATTCTTTTGAGATATAGTATGTCTCAAGCCATATAATTATGCATTAGATTATGCCTAATCTTGTATAAATACAAGTGATAGAAATTTTCTTGAAATCAATATTAATATAAAATATTACTTTATGGTGGAGCTAACTGCAAGACACTAACCAAAGATGACGTACATCATATATGTTTAAAAATACGTGGCTGCAAGTATCAAAGCCTCCATCAAGCACCTGGTTATACCAATGAACAGTACTGATAAATGTCTCAGTGGAGCTTGAATACTTAAGACATTAAGTAGCTTAAGGCTGTAAATAACTAAGAATGAAAGAAGACATTTATTCCAGTCATTGTTTCAGAAGAGAGGCAAACATCTCTTCTTTCCTCTTTCATTTGACTTTTCCAGAGTTTAATGATTGATTTATGAACAATTTTCCTTTTATTTTTGTTTCTGGTACAAAGATTTTATTGAATTTTCCACTGATTTGCAGCATCATTATGAGTCTTGCTCTTGTACTCTATCTTAAAAGTAGAAGATAACAGTTATATAATTATGAGCATTTTTAATTTTATCTCAGTTTTTTTTTTTTTTTTCCACACAGGAAAAAGCACCCAATACAACTGCGTAATATGTATCCAGGCAACATATCTGAAAATGTTGGATGAATAAATCAGTATTGCACAGCAATCTTCTTCTATGACGGTACCTTCATAGTCCTATGTCAATGAACAAAATGATACTAGTATTTCTCCATTACAGACCTGGTCTGGAGAGTATACTTGAAAGAGTGTTGTACAGTACTGAACAAAAATACATATATTGTTTGTACACTCTCTGTCAAGTCTCCCTCTCTTCCTTATAACATCACTAAGGGCTTCTGGTTCCCCCTTTCAAATTATGCAGGAAGGGAAAGGCTAATTACTGTTGTTTAAACAGAAGTCTAATTCCTTAGATTTCTAAATTATGTGTAACACTGTAAGATTTTGAGTGAGGTACAGATACAGAAGTCAATATGTGATTTCATACAGAGAGCTTTCAGTACTGATACTGTCTTATTAAAATAGACCCCTAGAGTGGAGATAAGGCTGTATGCACACCTTCTCATTGAAACAGAACAAAGATTATGACAATTTATGTAGAAAATGAAATTGTCAGTCAATCATTAATGCAGTTGTTTTATGTTCTGTAATGTCTTTCTCTTAGGCCAGTGCCAAAAGTACACTAATGAGATGTATCTAAAACAATCTGGGGAGAAGAACACAAGAGAGGGAATAGTGAAAGGCAAATCAAAAGGCAGGTTTGTGGCTTCAGAAGTCTGGTTTTCTTGGGTGTCTCTCAGCCCTAAGCTCAAAATAAAATTCACTGCTGGCATACATGTGTTTACGGGGAAAAAAATGAGCAGATTTATTTAATGTGAGGCCAGCTGATTCACGTGTAGTTGAATTCACATGTTTCTGAATATTCTTTTTCCAGGAGAAGTGAACCATTTTGGTAAATCACAAATCTACCACACTTCAGTTGCTTTTGTAAGCAAAGCTGAGTGAAAAAATGGGCCTCTTGATTTGTAATAAATCAGCCAGATGCTGATTATACAGGACATGGAAATTCCACTCAATGCAGTAAAATTTATTTCTACAAGAAACCCCTGAATTCTCTATACCAGGATAGGTCTCAACATAAAATAGTCAAGAAGAAGGATCTGCCTGCAAGGAAAGATCCTTACTTTTAATTGAGTCTACTTGTCATACCAAGGGCTAGATGACAAGAGAGCACACATTTTCCAGCAGTACATCAGATCCTCAGAATAGAACATGATTTTGCTATGTAAAATACCCAAGTAGAGGCCAGCGCTGATGTGAGGTGTACATTAAGAAGGTATCTGCCTCTCACTATTAACAATATCTGCATCAGTCCTAGGCTTTGCTTTCAAGTATATCTGAAAATATATAGAGAGGAAAATGATCGAAGTATCAAAATACTGAAGAAGCTACTTGGGGAGAAATAAGCAAGTGAAAGAAACACAGTTCTGATATGGGTGAGATACTAAAGCAGGCACAAAATATTTGTGGAATACTGTGGAAGAAGAGAGCTCAGTGAACGTGTTCTATGAGAATGCAGTACAGATGTAAAGATAGGACACCTTAAATAACCACCAAAACTTAATGACTGACAAGATGCATGCTGGCTGCTGTAGATAGTATCATGACTAGCATGCAGTGGAGTTGATCCCCACACTTCTCACTGCCAGAAGAATGAAGCATCAAGAAAATTGTATCACAGAGAGCAGCCCTGTTTTTGAGCCTTTTTCCAAAAGGCTTTTCCACCCTTTCTTATACACTGGATCAAGAGCAAGCATATGCTAGTGCTAGAGTTATTTTAATATTAGAACAAAAATATAAGAATAAACTTAGTATACAAAATTAAGCCCCTGTGGATTCAGCCCTCCTTTCATCCCAGCTTCAGCATCTTTGACATTAACATAACAGACAACAGTGAGCAATCAAATTTCATACCTCTCTGCTGCTCTTTGAAAGGAAGCAATTGTTCTTCTGCATGGGTCTTTGTTGAACAACAGAGAATTTGCTGGTAAACACTGTTGTAAATATATAATTGAATTGCTTTCAGTGACTGCTTCAAAAGCAATATATGCCTTCAGCTCTGAGAATAAAATGTTGTTGCAGAAAATAGCCTAATAAAATGAGTTGCTTCACTGTGATACTTGTAGCTTTCGTGTGTTCTACTGGGATTATTTTTAAAGAGTGAAACTTCATTACATTTATTAGCTTTTCAGCAAAGTAACAACGGTAATTACAAACTTCTTCTTAAGTTAGCATGTTATTCTGATTATATGTGGTGAACCTGCTGAGAATATTTTATTTCCTCAGATTTTCTTTCTACTTTGGCATCCAAATAGGGAGCCAGGGTAAAATATCCACAGCTGTGCACAGTTTAATATTTCATATTGACTTATGGAGAACTTCCCACTATGTGCATTTTCTGATAGTTGTTTGTTGAATGCTTTTGTTCTGTTTGCAAACATTACTATTAGGCTTGTTTTGGAAATAACCTTAAATCTTGACCTTCTTTATGATTATCTGTCTCCATATAAGAAGTGCTAAAATAGTGTCTGGGGGCCAAAATTTGAAGAGGAGAGATTACTACATGAGGTCCTCTAGAATACATCTAAGTATTTGTCCAGACAGTGTATTTCATCCTATATTTTATTGGCTTGCTCATATATAATCCTATAATATTCTATACTAACACATTTTATGTATCCCATGTTTCTGATAGAAACTTAAACCATTCACCTCATACACAGATTTATAAGATTTTATTGTATTTTACTCAATAACAACAACTGATATCTGTCCAAGACCCATTTTTTAGTAGCTTCAACTAATTTTTGTATATTTGCATATCATAGAATCATAGGGGTTGGAAGGGACCTCAAGAGATCATTGAATCCAACCCCCCTGCCAAAGCAGGTTCCCCACACCAGACAGAGACATGTGATATTTGTAGCACAGTAAGGTTACTCCAAGGCAATCCTGTGTTGTGTTCTAGAAGATATTCTCTGGTTACAGAAATTCTGAAGGTATTTAAACTGTTATCAGATATGTTATGCAGTGTTTAGGGAATTGCTTTAATTTGAAAAGGTGATTGCATTGGTATGTTACATTTACGCTATCCTTTTCACTGTCACAAAGCTTTTCCACAGAACAACTGTTCCTGTATACACTAATTTACTAGGAGTGGTATTCACTGCCTGATTAACTTCATTGATTTAACATAATCCTGTGTCTGTCTGCTTATACTGTCCTGCTAAAAGTTGTCTTCTGCTCAGTGCCATCAGTCCACAACCCAAACTCTACGGTGTATAGAGTTGGTGAGGCAAAGTCTGAAGGCACTGCCAGGAGACCACTGGGTTGGAATATGGCACATAATACAGTGAATAATTTTGAGGGTTAGATTTAAAGAATGTTTGAAATTCAGTAGTACAATGAGTGATTGGTTTATTTAGTACAGTGGAACAAATAAAGTTAAATGTTCTTATCTGTTATGGATAGAGTCCCCAGTTATTTACAGTATTGCACAATGGATATAAAGTAACCAGGAGAAAATTAAGTTTGGAAATTAGGAGAAGGTTCATTTGAGATAATGTAATTACTTTTATGAAGAGGCATTAATTATGCAGTTCTAATGACAAGGCTCAATAACTCAGGAGGCCCCTTTCAAGCAATATTATTTCTGAAAGAAAGAAGCACTTTGTAACATATAGGAAAAAGTTTTTCTGTATTCTTTTTCTGTACTTATTGCTATCAAGCATTCCATAATATGCTTTTTAAAATCTTCTAAATATTTCTCCCATGTGTATTGAGAGAAGCCCCTGTCTATCTGCCTACATCCTCCTTGGTCATCTCCTGCATCTAGGACTCATTCAGGGGACCTCACTGAGGGAGGATGAGAAGTAAAGGAACCAGGTGAGCAGTCCAGACAGATTTTTCACCTTCCACACCTTCTGAATTCTGACAGACATAATCAGCTCCCAGTAGAGGACACAAAAGAAAAGTGAGGCAATCTGAGAGATATAGAATGGCTCAGTTCTTTGGTTGATTTGGCCAACTTCAGAAAGAAATATTCAGAGTTTTGCTAATTTACAGCACTTGAGGTTATGATTAGGAAAGACTCCATGTATAAAAAAGTAAAGGTCCTACTGCCTTACCTTGTTACACCACTAGGAACTCTCTATCCCTGCAAGTGAGGTTTTGCACAACAATTTCACATCTTATCTGATCCTTACTAAAGATAACAGTTAATTGCATATACAAAGCTATAATTAATTAAAATATACCATTTTCACACTTTCATGCTTAAATTAATACTATGTACATCAGAAATCCATACTTAAAACATTTCTGAAATTACAGAAGGTGTTGTGGATGTTACAATGAATTTCATCATGGATTTCCTCAAGAAATCATTTTGTTTGTTTACTAAAATGTGTTTTGTTGTTGTTGTTTTTTATATTAAACATGACGTTTGGGTCCCAGCAAAGTAAGATATGTATCTGAAAATTTGGAGTTACAATCCCCAAATAATATGAATTTCTGTATCTGATTGAGTAACTGCAAGAAGACCCATTACTTTCTGCAGCTACAGTTCTGGTGCTTACTCACAAAGGATTATTGACAGTCTATATACATTGAGAAGGTCATATACATCTGTGACTTGAAAGTTCAAACATGACCATGAAAGACAGATTTTTTGGAACGAAAAATGAACGAATTGGTTGCTAAATTAGGAAGACATCAAAATTTGCTAAATTTTAGGGGAAGAAAGGAAACAGCAAAACATCTCAGAATCTTTTAAATCAATAAAATTATGTTGTAGTTTTCCACTCTTTAAAAAATCAAAAGATGAAGAATTCTATGCAACTTGCCTCATTTTTTCCCCTACATTAGCAATAACTATAACATAGGAAGGTAAACTTTTCTTACGATCCTTCTTACTTGAATTTATTATTGAGTATATACAATAAATAAACACACAGAGATTTTACATATTTTTTATCATCAATACATGCCACTGTACATTCTACAAACAACAGCATTATTATGCCTTAAATAACAGACTAAAGATTATTTGAATAAAAGAAGACCAAAAGTTATTACATCTTTGACATAGGTAACCAATATATTAGTTGGTATATGTGCTATAGCAATATACAACATATATTTGATCTTCGAAGAATAATCATGATCAGTCTGAACACTGGTAAAGAGAAAGGCAAAAAAATTCTTCTGAGGCCTCTCTTCCAGTTATGTACAGTCACTGGAAAGTTCCACTCAACTCTAAGTTTTACAACAAAAAGAGTATGGTCCACCACACATGACTGCAGGGGAAAATACAAATTTTTTAACCAGAAATGCTTCCTCTTAATCAGAGAAAATGCTGTTTTGCATTGGATTAGTTCATGGCTGCTACGGACATGTAAATGCATGGAGTGAATGACTTTTTCTGAAAAGTCAGTATTTTTCTTCTGTCCCTTTATATCTTGTATGCGAGACAGAGAGAAAAAGACTCCTCATGCTTGTTCAGGGCTGCTGACATGTTCTTCAAAAGGAACTGAAATTACCATGATTTATCAGGGCTGATAAATAGATCAAGAAAATTACTTCTGATACTGATGAATGAAAATCATATTTTAATGAATATTTATGCAAATACTGACTAAAGTTATCATTAATAGTTAAGTAGATTAATTATTAGATCTTCTGTAACACATTAGAAGGTAAAGCAAGAAAAAATAGACTGAAAATATTTCAGAAATCTGGTCAATTCCTGTGATTTTTGCTCTAATATTAGGCATGATAGCCAACAGATACTGATTTGAACCCTCTGATGCAGAAAGATTTTTGTTGCTTTGACTCGGAGTGGATTTGAGGTCATGACATGAAGTCTAGTGTCTAACCAGTGTTTCTGTGATAACTAAAATAATCTTCAAGCCAAATTCAACTTCTCAGAAAAAGTAAACCAAAGAACTCCTTGTCTGTACAGTACCTGACAGGGAAGACACATTGGTGGCATTTTTAAAGCTAATTGGAAGCCACTGTCAGAGCAGAGATGTCAATTTTCCATAACTGTCCTGAAAAAAATGTAGTGACATTAAGGGTCACTCTTCTTTGAACATGATGGGAATTACAACCTATTGCATTAATCATTCAGAAAAAAGAATTTCACACAAAAAGGCTTTTTTCTCTTCAAGGGTAAAACAGAAAAGGCCATTGAGCCATTTCTTTTTTGAGCGCAGACCTGTCATAAAAGGACCTGGAGCTACTGGTGGATAGCAAGCTGGATGTCAGTGAGCAATGTGTTCCTGAAGCCCAGAAAGCTATTTTTAAGTTATTCTGGTCTGCATTAGAAGAAGCATAGTCAGCAGGTCAAGGGATGTGACCTGTCCCTCTGCTCAATGCTGGTGATGCCTTACCTGGAGTACTGTGTCCAGTTGTGGAGTCTTCGGTACTTGGGAGACATGTAGCTGTTGAAGCATGTCCAGAGGAAGGCCAAAAAAATGATCCAAGGGATGGAACAGATCCCCTGTCAAGACAGATTGAGAAAGTTGGGGCTCTTCAGCCTGGAGAAGAGAAGGCTTCAGGGAGACCTGAGAGTGGCCTTTCAGTATCTAAAGGGGGGCTGTAAGAAAGAAGGAGATAGACTCTGTAGCAGGGTATGTTGTAATAAGACAAAGGGAAATGGTTTAAAACTAAAAGAGGGAAGATTTAGATTGGATCTAAGGAACAAGTCTTTCAGAAGAGTGGTGAGACACTGACACAGGTTGCCCAGAGATGTGGTGGATACCCCATCCCTGGAGACATCCTAAGGTCAGACTGGATGGGGCCTTTGTTCACTACAGGGGAGTTGGACTACATGATCTGTAAGGGTCCCTTCCAACTCAAACAATTCTATCATTCTATGATTGAACATAACTTTGATAATGTGGTAGTATAAGATAAAGATGTGTGAATATCTAAAATGAGAACAAACTTCGACAAAGGTTACTGCAACAATGGCTCAGTTCAGTATTATTAGCTGAGATTACAAAAAGCAATTAATAGACTGAAGTCTAGTGAAAATAGTACTTCTGATCAGGGAATATAAATTCAATAAAAATTCAGTATAAGTTGATGTCTGAGATAATCTAATATGCTTTTTAGCCACAAAGGAATCAGAGAGGAGAATGCTGTCTAAGGAAGAAATATGAAATGAGGAGCATGAGAGAGAATACCTTGCTAATGTTTGCAAGTATTTACCAACCCACAGTGACTCAGCAAGAAGGACTTATTAAGGCACTGGCAACAGGTAATAAGTCAGGTCCAGAGAGGACAGCCAGTAACAGACAGCAGGAGATAAAGATAAGACCAGAACTGAAAGCAGGGGTACCACATACAGATGCTGGAGACAGGACTGGAGAGAAAGCATCAATATGCATTTGAGATTGTCAATAATTTTGGTCTGGCTTGGCCTGATTCCATGACTAATGGGACAGAGGGACCCATGGACCCACACCCCATGAAGGGGGGAAGAGGGTAGAAAAAAAGGTAGGGATATAAGCTTAAAGACAAAACAGTGGCAACGAGCTAAGGGAGAAAACTAAGCACAATATGATATGATATAATTGGAACTGAAGCTGGTAAAAAAAATACAATGAGAGTGTTCAAAACCAAAGGCCTTACTCTAATGCTGAAGGCAAGATGGCTAGGGAGTACACACTGCAGTGACGAGTGGTGAAAAAAAGGCAATCTCATGACTCTCAAGAAGTTTTATCTTTCCTTCTAAATAGAAAACAATCGGAATTCTGAAAGTCTTCTGAGAGATATAGTTCTCTTCCGAGAATAAGGTACCTGGAAATATCAATAATCCATGGAACTGGAGCATTAACTCCTTATCTCCCTGTGCACTACATGATCTTATGAAGCAGAATATCAATAACAAAAATAATAAAATCATGACAGGGATTCATGCAGGAGATGTGGCCAGAGAAGGGGTGGAGGCAAGTTTGTGGCAAAGATGAAGAACAGGCAAGGTCTGAAGGCCCAAGACTTTCTGGACACATGGGAAATATGTATGAATTGGGAGATTTAAGGCCTACTAGTACATAAACAGCTCTGACAACATCACTATTTTTTTCCTACACTTCCTGCACTCTGTCATACTTATGAATTTACTGATACTATGACAGCTTGCACCATCTGAGGAACTGCCCCTGTATGCAGAAGACAGTCCATGAATAGTTATGGATGAAATATTCCTAATAGTAACATCTCAAATAAATAATTCCAAGATACTTGGTTACCTGAAAAAAAAAATTGAGTTTAATATTCTATCTTCTCTACCGCTGTTTTAATTAAAAGTGTTGGCAAAATCAACTAAAGCCTCCTGTTAAGAGGAGCTGTTTTTCAAAAGCAATTAACATAGTTTCAGAAGCAATGGTGTAACTATTTTCAGAGTTGTTTATACCTTTTTGACTAACATCTCTTTGTACTAGTTTTATTGAAATAATGAGTTAATTACATTGAAGTAATAATGATTTATATGATTCAGTTGTGCCATAAGCTGTTGACCTTTTTAGAGCTACCAAAGCTGATAAGCCTGATGCCCCTCAAGAAAAATAGTTGGAGCTACATTTTTTTTAAGTGGATAAATCATATTAATACCTCATTAACCTTCACTTCTCTATACACACTCATTAAATAAAAAATCTTGTTACCTATATTATTCAAGGTTAAGCAATAACTACAAGAGTATAAATGAGTAGAAGAATGCACAAATGAGTTTCAAGTGAGTTAAACAACTGTTCTTACTGTTTTCCATTGAGAAATGTATATCCTTCTGGGAGTTCATTTATGGTCTTCCATGGGTGGTTGTCCATTCTACTGCAGAAACGGTAACCACACATCAGACAAGTTTAATAACTTGCCAGTATCTAGGTTGTTCAGTGATATTTTGACTATTTTCATTTTCTGTTGAAAGATAATTTACATAAATATATGAGTAGGTAAATAAAATTAAATATACTGTGCATCAAGAGGATTTTCATTCCACACAATCTTTTTATCCTAAATTTGCTGCCTTTAACAACAGAAAATGGCTGAAAGATCAGAATGTGCTTTGAGATGTATATATATTCAGCATCACTACCATTTTTCTTACAGTTTTGCAGGAATCACTTCCTACAGCTTTCTTAATAGAAGTCACAGAAATAAGATCTGGAAGTGACCTTGTCTAGCTCATCCAGTTCTAGCCCCCAGGCAATGAAGTGGGAAACCATCCTTGACAGACACTGATCTGTCTGAAGAATACTTTCCTTGTGTTTTCTGTTTTTGTTTCCCATCTTCTGAGCAACTCAAGATGGTGATGAAAGATGCGGGAGGGTTCAAGACACAGTTGCCTGAAATGTTTACCTTTTTCAGCTACAATAGCTAGCATCTTAAAAGGTGGTTTTACTATGTGATGCACATGTTTTCAGTCTCTTTCTTTCCTTTATTTTCAATATTACAGTTTGGTTCACACAGACCTCTGTGGAGAGGTGGTCACTGGCCCTCACTGGGCAGATGGAGGAAGCTCCGGAGTGGAGCAGTGTGTGTGTGTGTGGTGCTGATGGGAGGAGAGGGGAGGTGATGTGCAGAGCTGGAAGCCAGTGGAGTCTGCATGAACTGGGAGGCTGTAAGAGGGGCAGACAACTTGTGTGCCATCAAGGACAGAAATAAAAGGTTTTCTTAGAAACCTTCACAATAAAGTATTTGATGGATTGTTACTTGAGCTCTTCAGGAGAATTTTTGATATCTCATTTCCACAGGAAGCTCCTGATGTGCCTAGATCATTTTTTTTTATGCTTGACTGTGGCTAAAAAAATCTGTCTGTCTCAGAGATTCATGTTTTTGTTACAAAAGTGATCACACTGTACATAGAGAAAATAGTGGTACTTACCACTATTGAATCTTTGTCTGCTCAGTGCTGCTGCACAGCATTTTTTTCCTCTCTTAACTCTGCTCTCCCCAGGGCACACAACCAGTATCTCTCACAGCACAGCTGTGGCAGCAGCAGGTCCCATTACGAGCAGCCTGAGCTCTGGTCTGACAAGGGGCAGTCCTGGGCTCTGCTCACAGAGGCTGCCCCTGCACAACCCCTACCAAACCCTGGACCTATAAACTGAACACACCACCACAAGTGCATGTGTGCAAGTAAGGAAGTTCTGACAAGGTAATACTGTGACAAAAGTTCTCACAATTTTGTCAGAAAATCAGCATGACCAAGCTAGAACAGGGAACAAAAAAAGGGATTTCAGAGGTCTGAATACTTCACAAACAATGCATTTGCATGAGTTGATGAGGGAATGCCATAATCTCTGCTCTTTTTTGTGGGGCAAGGAAGAATATGGCTTCCAGTATTACCTGAGTTTGACTGGCAGTGTGTACTGCAGAAGTACCAGGTTTTAAGAATATTATAGCTTAGTAGGAAAAGGGATAACATTAGCATGGCATGAGAATATTGTGACCCTTTTCTAGACAATATTAAATGACTTTCCCCATCCTCTATATTCCTGTAATTCCTCTCTCACTTGCTAACAAACCTTTTGCTTTTGCAACAAAAAAGTAAAGATTATTCTGGTATCAACTTCCTTCACTAAGAACGAAGAATCAATAACTGAAAGGAAAGGATTTCGTTCACAGTTATGTTCTGTGTAGTATTTCACATAACTTAACGACAAACCTTGTGGATTCAAGTACAAGATGTTTTCTTTTACAACAAGAACGAACATTTGACTAATGCGAGATTCTAGTTCCTGAGATGATGTTTCTTTGATAAGGTCATATCACTGGTTCCTTAATATTCTCTTCAACATTTGAGTGGTTTAACACAATGCTAGGAGTACCAATGTGGGAAACAAGCTGATCACAGATAATCAAATACCTTGACAAATTTGCTAGATGCTGGCAGATTGGAGACACTTAAGTATGACAAATTTATGACATTTTGAGCATTAACAGGAAAGCCATCTGTATCACTGCAAGAAAAGGTGACTTATGTTGAAAATCAACACCATGTCAACCAAGTTACAAGACAAATTACACTGTTAGAAAACAAAATGCATGTATGATTGAGACAGGAATTTGATGTTTAGGTCTGTTGTCTCAATTTCTTATCAGCTGCCTGACAGTTATCATTTGTGATCAGAATTTCTAGTTTGAAGTCAAACACTCTCAGAATTTAGAATTAGCTGGCCATGCCAAAAGACATGTTTCTGCTTCTCTTTAAGAAGGAAGGCCAGCAAAAAGCAACCAGCTGCCTCCTAAGACAAGTAACTTCAGAATGGACTTAATTCAGTTGAAGTTGTCCATATACATTCTTCTTTTATATCTCAGTGAGGCAGTAAGTGCTATTTTCTTACGTATTTGTTTAGTGCCAGTTATCTTTCAGATGTGATTATGCAATGTAGATATATGAATATTTGACAAGTTGGTCATATGCGCAGATGAAGATGAGAAAAAAAAAAATCATTGTAAAGAGAATGGTTTATCACTGTAAACGTTGCCCAAAGAAGCTGTGGAATCCTCACAGTTGGAGATCTTGAAACTACTGAGCAAGATACTGAGTAACCAGAAACAGTTAGCTGCTCTTGGAGCAGGCAATTCAATTACGGACTCCAGGGGTACCATCCTGCCTAAGACCTGCCTAAATTTACCGATTTCAATTAAAAACAACTGGCAAGTAAATGCAAGTAACTTTCAGTTGTGCAACATGTTCTCTGACTTCTGCAGTTTTCAAATAAATTATGGCAAGTCCAGTCTGCATGTTTGAGAACATCTATATAAGTAGGGATTCTTGAAGAGTAAAGAAACTCTATAGGTATTAGCAAAGTCAGATTCTATCCTAACAAATCACAAGCAGTTATTGCTGAGATGCATTTTTTCTATTCACTTCTGGATGTTTAACATCTGAGACAGAAGCTAATATCCATCAGATTTCAGAATAATTTAATGCTTGTAATCATTCTGAAGTACTAATACATACAGTTTCAATGCTGACAATGTACCTGCCCTGCATTTCCAGATCTAGTCAGTCTTACTGATGCTGTAATGATATTTCATACTAACAGAAAGATAGCACTGTAACAAAACAAATTATATCACTGCGTACAGGAAACAGTTTTTAGTTAGTTAATAATTACTTAATAAATTGTTAAGAAAAGGCTTTGAAAACTTGCTCATGTAAGAGGCAAGGACACTTCTTCAGTGAGGTAACTTTCTCTCTCCTGATTGCAGCAGTACATTTTAAATCGCAGTATTGAAGACAAAATTTCTCTGCTTGTATCTTGCACCTGATCTATTGTGATCCATGAAAAGATTGGAGGTCTATAGGAGAGTTCTAAATAATCTGTACTGCTAATGTATTTAATAAGATAAAATCTATGCACTGTGCCCTACCAAGCAGGAAACAAAAGGTAAACATTGACAGGATTTTGTCACAGATCCCTGATCTTAGTGCAAACTCAACCAGCCTATGATAACTGGGGTAGACAGTGATTTTCTCAGGCACTAAAAACAACTAAGAAATAATCAGTCACTTTTCCTCACAGAAATGAAAGATGAAGAGTGTTCCAAAAAATAAGATAATGGTGGGAAAGGAATCAGACTTGTTGAGTCTGACTAGAAATTATTTTAGAAAGAAATATAAACTATTTTGGAGAGTATTGTGGAAAGATGGAAATTTCTACATGTTCCTTTATAAATGTGCATCTTCGCATCAGTTCATTTCCCCATAGTTTTAAATATCGTTAGCCCAAGAAAGAAAATTGATTGTTGTATGTTGAATGTTATAATCATTATGAATGGCATAATACACAAATCAACACTGAAAAAAGTGGTGACAAATACTTTGAATAGCACTCAGTACTTTTTCTTCTATTTTAAGGAGACAGAACATAAGATCATCTTAGCTGATATCTTCCCCTGAGAGAGAGGTTGACATTGATATGCAAGCCGAAAGTGAGCTCTTGGGTAATACAACAACCTATTGTGAGATGACAGACTGTAGTAAGGGGAATTTCCTTCATGACCTCTACAGACAATTAGTTCCCTCCCTCCAGCATGGAGTTTAATAATCTGTGCCATTATATTCCCTTGTATAGCCAGGATGTTAATGTTATTAATATTAAATTCAATCACTGTGTTAACTTGAAAAATTGCTTCTAGCATGTCATGATATGTTCAGTTCCAGAGATTACTCTGTCATATTCTATTGATGAGTGAATGAATAACAACTTCTGCCAACACATGTTGAAGAACATCAAAATAATTTCACAAGAAATTGAAAAATATGCAGTGATTACAGGGATGATAAGATGAAATTAATGTTTAATAAGAGGAGTAGTTACCTGCACAATTGCTGTAGGAGAAGTATGTGCAGATTTCAGTGAGGTTCCCACTGAAGTAATTTTAAAAAGTGATGAAAAAATCCATTTCCTTCATGGTGGAGTGGTAATACAATGTAATTCTCAATGTCAGTCCTCCCCTCTCAAACTGAAAAATGTGTTCTTGCTCTGAAAAGTAAAGGAACTGTTCTGAATGTGCTGTAGAACAGCAACAGGTGCTTGGATTGGTATAAAGTAGCAGCAAAGCATTTTGATACTCAAATTTGAGAACAGGCAGTTGTTTTGCTTTCAGTCTAAGGCTTAAGATGAGTTTTCTGATACCCCTTGCAACGTTTTGGTGTATCTAGGGAAAGATACAGGCAAGTTTACCCTCATTTATATTCTTTGCTTCACAACCAACAGGATCTTGGAAGTCATCTGTGAAGCAGTCTATATGTTTTTGTGCTATGCGTCACTGCAGGTACAATCAGTTGAGGTGTTTTCTCAGAATATTTTTCTTTTCCATAAAAATGTATTCAATTTAAGTTTTATTTCCCTCAACATCAACAGTTAAAAAAACCCTGCAGGTTCATCTTTCATTTTGCAGGTGTCCTACACGAAGTATTCCCATACTTTTTCCTCTCTTTGGAGACATAGATCCACCTGATGAATATCTCCTTGCTTTCTCCAGATCCTCTACAGTCTTCCACTGCCTGGCACAATACTCTCACATTCTTCCAAGTAGTTATTGTATTTTAGTGCTTATTTCTATGGAGACTTTTTTAAATCTATTATCCATTTTTGTTATTTTAATGTTTAGTTTTTAAATACGTTGTATGACACCTTGCATTTAGTGATATGAAAGTGCAGTAACAATATAGACTTCTCTAGTGGATAATATAATCTACTCACCTGCAGTTTTTGACAGAACACCTTCCAAAAAATACTGTCGAACTTGATGTTAATCATCTTTATTAATATATATTTAAAAATGAAAAAAAAAATGCTGTTTCTATCTGTTTTATTCTACTTCAAAACATTGTGTCAACCTGTCACATATTGACTATAATTTCTATAAACCACACTTTACTCCCAGGTAGTCAACAGGGTCATACTGACAGTATGGTAGTGGTATGAACAGACACTGTACTAACTGTATTAACTTCCTTGCTTTTCCTACTGTTAGGCCCTGAAAGACGTTTATGCCTTCTTTCAAAGAAAAGAGTCTTATATTCCAAGTGAGATTGCCTTGACAGTAGACCTTTTACATGTGAAGGAAATCACATTTTGCTTTCAATAATGAGAGTGTGACCTAGTGACTAGATCTTATTAAAAGCCCAGAGAAGCTGATGTGATGGGAACTAGCAGATTTCCTCCATAAATGTTTTCCTCTCCAAAGAGAGACTTTAAACTTTGTACAAAATGTAATATTAATAAGAGGCTTACTGATAACCAAAAAAAGGATTTAAATTCACCTTTGAGAAGAATCCAGTGGAGGTCACTGGTGATAATTATAATCTGATGATATTTTGTGATTTCTGGCAAAGAAGTACAGTCAGGTTAGGTGGGAACAGCTTGTATGAAGACAAAATGTACCTATGACAGAAAGATCTTACCGTAAGAAAAGCAAAGTAGAGGTGAAGCACAGCATTGCATACCCAAAAATAACGCTTAAGGAACAACTGAAAAAATGCTTCTCAGTGCTTAAAATACCTTCTTTAAGTTTTGTATTAATCCAACAAGTGATTTCTTTGTTATTGTGCTTTGATCATTTTATGATGCTTAAGTTACTTGAAGGTTTCCTCAAAAATTATCTGAAAGTCTGAAACCATACTGAAACTTGCCGGTACCATAAGAGTTTGATATCAAAGATAGATTTTAATAAAAAATAACATACCTCTCTCTTTGTAATTTTCTGTTGAAACCAATCTCTTTTTCAAGAACAAGTTCTGCTGAATTTCTATATTTTATGCTTTTAAACAAATTAAAATCTTTGAATCAAATGATCAATTCATTGTACTAAAGCGATAATGAGACCTTGTTCACTGTGAGAGGTGCCTATGGTTGAATTTTCTGGTGAGTGAGAAAGCTTTTCTTATGATGAGAACTTTCCTCTTCATCTACCTTCACAAAATTTGTAGGAAGATTTTGATTCAGGATTCTTTATTTAGAAAGGTACTAACGACATAAGTGCACCTGCACTTACAAGCTATAATTGCTTAGAAAGTTAACCTAAAATTTTCAGTAATACAGATATGTTTCAAGAGAATTTTTTTTTTAAAGTTTGTTCTGTTTTGCTTCTTTTCTTCTTTTATTTGATTTAATTATTGCTCCTTTCATGCACTGGGATCTTGTTGCATCATCATAAAAACTTAAAAAATAGTTAGGAACGAAAGTATGTTCAGAGCAGAAGCTGTGGAGCAAGATAAACACCATAATAAAGGAAGGCTGAGAACCAAGGACACTCCAGAAGAACAGGAAAACAAGTTCAAGTAAGCTGCATGATGACCACGTGATGTCCGTGTGATGATGACCCTGATTGGAGGAAGAGTATGGCTTGGAACAACTCATGACCCTGATTGGATAAGTACCTGCATGCATGGTTAAGTAGTGTTCGTGGCATATTTTGCTGACATATATAGGTGAGAGGGAAAGTTAAAAGAGAAAACTTGTGAACGTATATAAGAACAGGTTAGGACCTATAATAAACGATTTGGATTGTCCACATCTAAGTACGTGCCTCAGACACTGCAAGTGTGGGACTATCATAAACACTTCTCTGACATTGTGGTGGGGGAGATGGAATATGTGACCTTTACAGCATCAGTCATTTTTTAACTTAATTGAAAAAATCTCAGAATAGCTCCAGAGGAAAATTCTTTCACAGCATTTTATGACTAGACTTTTAGTGTTAAGTCTACGATATTGATGTATTTGAAGAAAGAGGTCACAAGTGAAGGAGAATGTGCAGATCCATAGAATTGTACGCAGCAGAGACATACTATGCACTCACATTAATCTTTTCAGGTGATGTGAAATTATATGAAAATGGTTTTGTAATCATAGTACTATAGTTCAGTAATCAGTAAATACTCTGGGAAATGTTCCTTGTGAGCTAAAGTGCTGAATATTCCTCTGAAAAAAATTCAAAACAACTATAAAAGTCAATGCAAACAAACAGAAATGAATTCAGTGATGTACGAAATGTATAAAACTGGAAACATAGGTATAGTACTGTTCCCAGTGAGATAAATGATAAAGTTCCCATTGTTTTATTTATTTTATTACAGTGAACTTGCACAGATAAAATCTCTCAGTTACAACATATGGCCAGTTATTACCTCAGGTCAGGGCACTGGTATACTGTCTTTCATTCAGAGTGAGACTAACAAAATAAAGTGAATGTTAGTTGAAAGTCATACTGTTCAGGCTACTGGATGAAGAAACAGGAAATGTCAAGAGTGGAATACCTAATTTAGCCCTTGGATAATTCTATGCTCTCATTTGTAAATATTATTCAAAACCATCTCATTTAATCTTAATTGCTAAAATGACCTTAATTGCTTAATTGCCTCACTGAATATTTCTACCATTAAAAGTAAGAAACACCCTTCCATATCCTCACCGCCGAAGTGGCAACAGGGCTACTAAAGTTGCCGTCAGCTGTGAAAAGAAATCATTTTTTTAAGAGGAAAAAATAGGTTTCCTGAAGTATGATAATTTTATGAATTGGCTCCAGATCAGGGAATAAAAGCTCTTAAGAGCTATAAAAATCTGTAAATTCTGTTGATACCAAATGGCATTGAAATGAGAGAAAGGTAAGCTTGTATTGTTATTGCATCTCTGGCAGTTCTGCTTAATACATTTCTTGACTCCACCATAAATTCTCAGTGTGCCCAAGTAATTATTTTGAACTGGACTCTGGTGTAGGCAAGACCTGAACTTTACATAATATATGACTGACATTGCTTTGACTGCAGATAAGTGCTAAGTATATTGAGGCTGAACTATTATCAAAGTGATTAGATCTATCAGAGGCTATACAAATATTGAAAGTCCTAAGAAATTATTTCTCCTCATTTAAAGGAAGACTAGGAAATGCTCACTTCTGTTGCTTTTTTTTTCCTTTCCTTTCCTTCTTTTTTTTTTTTTTTTAATGCACTGCTAATGGGCTAATACTGGAGCTCACTGCTCACTGTGAAAGCAGCACTGTCTAAGCCTGTTGCAAAAGGCTCAATGCAGAAAAGTTACTGCAGTGAGATCTCATTCACAGACCTGTATAGATGAGCTGGTTGAGGGGATGGTGCAGGGTGAACTTCTATTATTATAAAGTTTGGCTGATAATTTACACTTTCCCACAGCTGGCATCTTGCAGAACAGAGGAAGGTTCAGACCCCCATTTTAATCCAGATGGAAAAATTCAGAAGTACCTTCAAGAGCAGACAGAATCACGCATCTGTTAGTGAATGGGCCTGGTTTTGCCAAGAGCGAATCTGGACTTCCAGACCATCTGCCAAGATGTGCCATAGTTATTTGCTGCCCTTTCACTGTTGTCGACCAAATCAATCCATTTAGCAAATGGAACCACCCCACACCTCTCAGTAGAATCCACAAATTAAGAGAAGGCAAAGTTTCAAGTGAGACAAATTTTGGACTCCAAATGATGGAGTGAAACATGGGATGTTTCACTCTTATTCACTGGCAGTGACATGCACCTGAAGATTGCTGGCAATGTGCATGCTTTGAACAAGATCAAGGAGTAGTCCTCAACCATACTACCTGGAGAACTCATACTCTAGAATGACCTCTCAGTCCAATTTTGTGATGAGTTTTGTCTCAGAGAAAATTAGCCACTTCAATAAAAAAAAATAAAAAAAAATAAAGAGTTCAGTCTTGAGCACACAGATGTGTAATGTGGACAACTGGTGGACCAGAACTGAACCAGAAGGTAATCATCTTGGCAAAATAAATGCTTGACATTGTATTACAGAAAGAGACAACCAATTTGCTGGGCTTCATTTTTTACTTCGAGAATTCACTGCTTAAAAGTATGCCCTTGGTCAGCAGAAAAAAAAAACTGTAGAAGTTGTGCTAGCTTTCTATTTACAGCCGTGTCACTGCGTCTCATTATTATTACGAACAGTCAGCAATGGATTAAGTCATAATTCTGCAGATGCTGAAGAAGGATTCATTGCAGTGTTTGCAAAAGCTGTGAAGGCATCCTAAGCATGACAGTTTAGAGAGTTCACATCCTCCGAGACCACAACTTCCAGCTTCGGGGAACATTGCTCTTTTCCTTTGACATTAAGTAAATATTCACAGGAGACTGGACAAGCACAGGAGGTGAATACACATTCTGTTTGTACTTGAGGTAAAAGTCATGAAAAGGAGAATCAATAAATAGAATTGTTGTCACCTTTTTACTACTACCTAAATATCATCATTTGAATCTATCTTCATTGCTTATTTTACCATGCAGAATATTTCCTGTAGTTCTGGTTCTTTTGGACTCAACTGTAAGGTTAATAATTCAATGGGTATTTGTAGATTCCCTTTCAGGTATTATTACATTCTTTGAGTATATTAGCAATCTGCAGAAAGCAAACTATTAATAAAAACACGTAACTACTAATAGTAAATATATATACTATAACTACTATATATACTATAACTACTAATACTATATATACTATAACTACTAATAGTAAATATATATATATATATATATATATACCCATATAGGCAAATTTACTGTTGTTCAGAAAGTATTACCAGTAAGTCCAATGTTAAGCAAATTCTCCAGCCATGACACTGACAGCTGGTTTCTGCAGTGTTGTAGCCTGATATTCTTGTCTCTCTGAACTAATGTCATAAAGTAAGTGAAACAACATTATACACATTTAATACAACCAGAAATGTGATCTTGCGCAATTTCTAGCACGTCCCCATCCCTAGTAAGGACAACAGGGGAGTCACTATGGACTTTAAGTAGGAAAACTTGAAGAACGCAACAATTAACAGTAACATCACAAACCTCCTACATAATTTCAGTTAGCTTGAGCTAAATCAAACAAAATGTAACAAGCTTTTTCTTATCTCTCACTAAAATCATAGCTCTTGATGCTGATGTATATTAAAGTAGATTTTAAGAGAATATAAAAACAAACTCTCTTGAAAAATTAATATTTGTTGTTTGTATCCCTCTTCCCTAGCTATGAGTTTCTGGGCTCACTGTGTTGAATCTTGCTTTGACTGAGAACATTTCTTTTCTGTTTGTTTTCCAATACATATACTGGCTGAATCTCATCAGATAAAATGTACATAAACAATTTATGAAATCATAGGTAGTATTAATTGCTGAGAATAGGGATGCTCCCTTAACATATCTTAATCAAGGATTTTCAACAGATGCTTGTGAAGAAAGTACAATTACATTTGATATATAGGTGTTAGGAAAGGAGATTCCAATTGACCTACCAGCTCCATTCACAAATATTTTATGAATGCCTATCACACATTCAACCCACATCAGCAATTTAAAAGTTGCTGATTCATATGTGTGAGGCATTTTAGTAAGAAAGAAAAGAAACTGGGGAGAAATACACATCAAAATTAGAGCTCTTTGTAATGCTACAGAGGATAAAAAAGGACAGCAAGTTAGGTGCATTTTTTTTAATCACATGGATAGACTAAACTGGCAGCTGCTGACTGCAGACTCATCAGCCCTGGGTAGTCCATACATCAAACCTAAATATGTTCCATGAGATTAGAGATACAACTTTTAAAGATTACATATAAACAGTAGATGAGAGAAAAATATTGTTATGCTTGATTGAGTTAACCTTCCACATTTTAAAGCAATGGAAAGAGCCCTCTTGCTCCACCATTTTTGTTGCTTTAGTCACAGGCTGGAAAAAGTGGTACAGACTGCTGCAACAGTATAATCTGAATTCAGATCTAAGATTGGCTATACTTCTATTTCTACTCGTGCTGAAAGTCAACAAGGAAATAAAAGATCTTACTTTTTTTTTTTTTTTTTTTTTTTTTTTTTTTTGTGAAGCAGGTACAGACAGATAAATGTCTAGTGTTTTAATATCCATGCTGCTACAACAGAGCAACTATTTCCTGGTCTGTATTTTCCCAAAGGAAGTTTTCTGCCATGAGGTCCTGTAATTCTTTTAATAGTTAAAAGAATATTTCTCTTGTATGTCAGTAAGAAACATGATCAAGAAAATTATTAAGCTTCAGTTAATTAAATAGATGGAGTTGAAAGACATCTTTCCATACAGATCTCCCAGATCTTTAATTATTCTAATTTCTTCTTTCCTTATCTAGATCCCATGCATTAACATTATTCTGGTGCTTTGACTTCATTACTGTGCTCAGCATTTGCTTCAGTGCCAAATTCACAGTCTGCCATATAGTCAGATTTTCATGTTTATAGATCTCAGAATTACATTATTCCTTTGGGCTAATAATTGGACTTAAAACCATTGTTGGACTTCTGATGAAATCAAGTGGTCTAGAATGACAAAAATTGCAATGCAGTTTTTTTTTAAATTCTCTTCAATAAAGACTCGAAGTAATATTGAAGACTATTCCCTAATGATTTCCTCAAGGAAGCAGATCATTTTCCATCCTTTTCAAATGTATTAAGGGTGGCTATAAATAATGTCCCTGAATAATGAGAAAGTCACCAAAAAATAAGAAAAATAAGCTGGATATTGTTATCATGGTAATTGTTAAACTCAGAACCTGTATCTTTTTAAAATAAAATAAACATGCTCATAGAAGGAGAAAACAGTGGACCCTAAATTATGTATGCAATGTTGTCCAAACGTCACATACAACTTCTGTGAAGGAAATAATGGCATTGTGAGACCTGCCAGATGAGTATAAATGTACTTCTTAAGATATCTCTTTAACCGTATATCTACACAAAGCAATGTTACAAAGAAATGAAGTTTTTGTCTGTTTGAGCTAGGTTTTTCATAACAGAATACAAAGAGTTAGACTAAGAAAACTGAAACAAATGAAGAGAGGGAAGGATAAGGATTTTCAGGAACAGATTAAAAGCAGGAGCCAAGACTATATACTTATGCAGAGTTGGGTGAGGGTAGCATACTATGTGTTGTCTTCTGGGTCCTTGTCTGTTTTTCCTCATTCTGTCTGGAGTAGTCCAGAGCTGAGGCTTGGCAACTAGGAAACAAGACCTCTTTCCCTCAGTATAGCCAACTCTGGAACTGATGCCAGTCTTTGTTTTACTCAGGCAAAACAAATAAATAAATAAATAAATTATAAATGCCATTAGTAGATGTTCATCAATAGCAAGTATTTTTTTTCTTCATAAGAAATATTTTTTTTTTAATTAAAGCATTTGATGTTGCTTGCTCCTGCAGTAAATAAAGTTACATTAATATAATGCTATCAACAATACTTGCATTATCTACCTATAGAGAATTATACTGAATGAATCCTCTGAGAGCAGCAATGTTTGCAGCCTCATCCCATTACACTTCCCATCACTGTTTCACTAAGTTCAGTGTATTGAGAATGGAAAATCGTTCCCACATTGAGGTTATTCCCCTAACTAATTAGGTCAGAATTGGAACTGTGGTAGATGAGTACCCTCAAGGTTTTGAAATATCAAAATGCACCACACATTGTTTGTCAGATGCTACTGCCCTGTAAAAAACAGATAGGATACTCAGTAGACAGAGATATTTAAGCTGTTAATATATAGTTCATGCATTCTGTACGGGTAGGCAATTTTCAGTAATATTAAAGCAAATCAGTTACCTTGCTTTTGATTGGCCAGTGGATTAGTGACTTAAGATTGACCACCTTCACAATCTTAAAATTCAGTCATTGTCAATATAATTATTTTGTTTCAGTTTACATTTTCAGCACATATATATCAACCACATTTATTTCACTGAAGTGAAGAGAGGTAAAGGCACCATAGTTTCTAGTTTTTCATTGGTCTCAGTTATAAGGACAGGTACGTTCAACTCAGCTCTGTGTAAAAACATAATTGTTTGGAGTACCTACAGAAAAAGGATCTTTAAGGTCACAGGACCTGCTCAGGATTAAATTTCCTTTTTTCTTTTTCCCTGAGATGTCTAAGAAGGTAATATCTTTGAATGGATTAGGCAATTAAACTCACGTTCTTATTTTTGACATGCATTCCTAGATTAAGTTTTGACTGCAAACACTATCCTACATTTGTCCCCATAATCTGATATTAAAAATTCAAGATTGTGTAATCTGTTGTAGGACATCTAATAGAAATTTGGAATTATATTTATACCACAGCTGTGAAAAAACATGAAGCTATTTATTAATCTTTTCTCCTAAACTTCCAGAAATTTCACCTCTATGCCACTTTCTGTATAATTCAGTTCTTCAAGCACTTTCTGCACTTTTACTTTTTAAAAGAACATGCCCACTAGGCATAAACAAACACTCTCAATCAAATATGAGTACATTGAAAAAAAAAAAAAATGATTTGGGAATATATAAGGATATTAATTGCCAGAAAAGTATTAGAGTGAGCTTTAGGGCAACACTGCTTGTAATACAAGTTCTGCCATATAAATTCTGCTATTCTGTGAATTTAAGTGCTCTCATTGGTTTCAAGTTTCACAAAATTATAGCATGTGCCACCTTTCCCTCAGCTCTTACTTAAGATGCAACAGCATGCTCTTTTATGAGAGGTTACAATCATTTAGAAGATACTGTTTACATTAGCATCCTTCAAGCTATTTTGTAACATTGTAATGCTATAATCTGATGGAAAGTATAGCAATAATAGCAGAGTAGCTAGGCTACAGCAAATGACAACAAGCCCAAACACAGAAGGCAGGGACACAGAAATGAAGGAAAAGAACTCTTTACTTTTGTGAGACCTCCAGTAGACAGGGATCTCCACTGGCAACCTTTAAATGAGTACTGGGAAGGGGTGGCTCCTGTCTCTACCACTTCCAGTTACTCAGATACGTTGCATACACGGGAGCTCCTCTAGGTTGGCCCTGCCTTCCCAACAGGTGCTTGATCACCATGACTTAATATTTCCACTACACATTTCTTTGGTCCTTCTGGCAGGCATCCTTCTAAAAAACACTCATTAGCAATTACTGTATAAATCTGGAAAGGAGAGAGACATAATTAGCTTGGTCAAACATAAGCAAACACAAAAATAAAGATAATCGATGCAAATAGTTTGATCTAGTATATCTTCAGTTATCGGTCTTACAAACTATTGTGTAGAAGAATCTGTGATATAGTGAACAAAGTGTTCATTTTTCAGTTCTTTATAGAAAGAGAAGAACTAAATGTAAGGAAAGAATTGATACATTTTATTATTTCTGTGGTTAAATTTAAAACTTTGTAGTGGTCTCTCTCCATAAAGCTCCTCTCCAGGAGATCCCCCAACCTGCACTGGTGGATGTAGTTATTGCTTCTTAGACTCTACACTTGATCTTGTTAAACCTCATCTGGCTCCTCTCATCCCAGCAATCCACAGTTCTTTTAGCAGACATCAAAATAATGTTTATATTTGCTTAACTGCCTGAGGCATACTAATAATGTAATACTTCTCTTCCCTACCATATAGTTAATCAATAGTAGTTCTACATGAAACAAAGAACTTTAATAGCACAGAGTTTGAGAGATTTTTTTTTTAATCCAGCTCTTTTTGGTTGAAGAAATACTAGGAAATGAAAGCAAAGCACTTTAACCAGTGCTATTCCTGCCACTGCAAATGTCAACATTTTCTCACATGAATCATAATGTACAGAGATGTGTTTAATGACCCACAATTCCTCTGAGATATGAATATCAAGATAAGTTGTATTTGGCCTTTAGGAAAGCCAACCAACAGAAAGAAAGTGATGAAACCTTTTTGATTACTGTAAGGCTGCTGATGGATGGTCTTAATATCTAATGTTGCTAGGTATGTTTCATGCATCACCAGTACAGAGCTTTACTTTTATAGAAATAATATCCAAAACCAGAGCTAGCTCATGAGAATAGGAAATCTGTGCAAGTTAATAATCCTAATAACCTTTTGATTTCTTTCTCTGAAGAGGGAAGGGAGAATTCTAGCAAAGTGGATGAACAGCATCATCCAGATGCAAATGAAGCCAGAAGTTTTTTACTCTGGTTTGGGGCAACAGATCCGTGTCCAACTTATTTGTTTCTTCTCCTTTCTTCTTGTAGTTTTATTAAGGTATTGGATAAGACGGTAAGTAATAGAATATGCCTTTCTGCCTTGTTTTGTTTTCAGTAAGCAAGTAACATGTATGGCTTGTCTGGATAAACTGTAAATACTGCTTTAGGTTCCATTATAAAAATAGTAGATCAAGTCATAGACAAGACAAACACTTGTAATTTCCCCTGATTTCAATAAGTTTCATTTAATTTCATGGTCTGAGATACTCCATCTTTTTTTTTTTTTTTTTTTTTTTGGGGGGGGGGGGGGGGTGGGGGGAGGAGAGAGGGTTGAAGGGTAAAGAGAGCTTCATTGTATTTAAAGTTATCTTTCCAAACTTTTTAAAGATTGGGAAAAATGCACAAAAATAACAATGAAGATAAGAAAAGACTGATCAAATCTTTTAAAATTTTAAGAAGCACTCTTGTTTCGGGTCAGTTCTTGTTTTAGAAATGCCTCTTTACTCATCCCCGCAGTACACTGAAGCATTAAGCTACATTTAAATGTAAATAACTTCTGAGTTGGATTCAATTTACTTCAGTAAACAACAAGCACATGATGCATAATAAGTGCAACAATACATCAAGCACCAAATTCAAAATTCTTAGCCTCCTAATTACACATGGTTCTTATATGTGATATTCTCCTCCTTTGATGTTTTTATATCCAAGCTCAATCTATTTTTAATAAAAAACAAGATTACTTCTGAACTTGAAATTCAAGAAGGAAATAAAGTAATATAAACACAATCTACAGGTAGTAAAAGTCAAAATTATATCCACACAAAATATTCAGAAATACAGATAGAGTCCAGAAGCATGGGAAAAGCTTAGGCTACTTCTTTGATCATCCTAGTTCATCAACAGAATACATTAAGCCATTTTGTCTTTCTGCACCTTCTGACTGGCATATAAATGAATCATTTTCAAATTCAGACCTCTCTGATAAGACTCCTGACTTCAAGTTTAAAGTACAATTATAGTTTACTTTGTTTTCCCCTGAAAAGAAGACACTGTAGTAATAATATGACCTCACACAACCACTCAGTGCAGGAGAATCTTACTACAGGTGTTATATAAATAAATACTTATTTCCATAAGCCATTCATTTGTTGAATCAGAAGTCATGTCATTTTAGTAAGGCTGCTTAGAACTGAAGACAGGTAAATAATTCATTCAAATAAACTATCTTCTTCCACTAACTGAGTGTATGTAAGTAAGATTTTTTTTTTCTGTAGTTATGCAGCATTATTCACTACATATGTTTTGTGCTGTTTTTCACTTTTTTAAACCACTCCATGAACTTTTCAAAGATGCAAGTCTATTTTGTCAGGAAAATGACAATATGATTTTCAGATCATTGTCTGCTTGTGGCTCATTCACGAATATAAAAAAAAGTATCATTGGAAAATATATTTTGCATTTGCTAGATCTCTCTTGACCAATTATTTGAGGCAGAAATTCCATTTTATGAATATACAGGCTAGCATATTTTAAAGAAAGATTCATAAATTCCTTTCCCCTGATATTAGGGACAATTATTCACTATTCATTTTTTTGTACATAATCTGATTTTTTATTTTGATATACCTTATATTCTGCAAATTCATTTGGAATAGCTATGTATTGTGGATAAAACTTTCACTTGCATAATGTAAAATAGTCAAGAGCTAGACAATGCCTATAAATGCAAAAGAAATTTGCTTCTCTTTTTTTCTAATGAAATACTTTCTATATTCTTTTTCATTGCTTCAGCAAACAATAAGGCTGTGATTGCCTCTTTCAAAACAGCTTAAGCTAGCTTTACAGTTTCTATGACTGTGTTATCTAATTCTGTCCTATTAAATGTGCTCTGGCTTATTCTTTGTAAATGAATGGTGTCTACAGATAGTGAAGCCTTTAATTACCAAATTAATTACAGTTGAAATTATCCCAGATTCTTTGCTTTAAACATATAAATCCTAGTCTGATATTTTCTGCATGTAATGATATAGAGAAATGGTACGATTCTATTCACCTGTAGGCAGGGAAGGGGAAAGACAAATGGAATGCTAGCTTTCACCAGACTTCTTGTTCTCTTTGCAAATATACTATTATCCAAACAAAAAGACAGAAATTTTATTTTTCTAATTTAGGTCACTGAGGATGGAGGAAGTGGTGCTATGTCTCCCTGCCTTTAATAGTATTGTGCTGCTTGAAGCAATCTAACATCAAGAAAAAAATGACATCCTACAAACATAGGCAAATATTTGTGTCAGCAAACTCAGCCTCTGTTCACTCCAGCAGCTCTGAGGACCAGCACGTGGGCAGCTGTGTCCAATGTAATTCCAAACTGCAATTCACTGAGGGTAGATCTTGGCAGGTATAACCCTGACCTCTTGCACGCAAGAAATTAAAAAAATATTCCCTGTACTCCCATGCTTGTCTCTATGGCTCTCTGGTCCCTTTACACAAAATTAGAGTAGGTCATTTCATGTACCAAATTTTCCTTAAAAGCAGCTGATAATACAGTAAAACTGAAAATGGTAATCACATATTAAAAAATAGACCTATGTTGTATCGTCTTTAATGCAGAGAGGAGTTTCAAGGTGCCAAGAAAATCCATTTGAAAATAACCCTCACTTTGTTTCTCTTTTTAATGCTGATACTCATCCTGAATGTTACTGTGCTCTTCTTAGAGGGATAGCTACCTATGAAGACATAAACAATCAAGCATGCCAATAAAATCATACATTAAAAGGAAGAGTAATAAGAATCATCTATGTCAATTGGAAGAGCTGATTCATTCAGTAAGTCCTAGTGGTTATAACTCCTCACCTACCTACACTGAAATGTCACGGGCAGATTTTGGAGTTCATGGGTGTGGGCTAACAGGCTGAATTGCTGAATCCTTTGTAATTCACCTCTGATCTTATTCCCACTATGGTATCAAAAATGGTTTATCAATCACATGGATTCAAAGTACTAATCAGAAAGTAAAGGGTTTTTCATATAAATGGAAAAAAGAGAAACAACACAACAAACAGTCAATCACAAGTAAACTGAAAAAAAAATCACAACAAAAATCATCTACAAAAAGCAAGAAAATAAAAGTGATGCAAGTCTAATCCACTGTCTTCCACACAGGTTCTCAAAATTACAAGGACTAAATTATACTTCTCATAGTCATTGAAAACTAATCTGAAACAATAATCTGAATAAAAGGTGATAGAAATAAAAGTACATGCCAAGCCATAAAGAGTGCTAGAATAAATAAATATACGGTCGAAAACTCCCTACTTCGGACAATGCAGTAACGCATTTTACTGAGAGCAAACATTTTGTGAAATCTGTGTTTGTTTCCTTGCAAGTGTTATTGAAACACAATACATAATGGGAGAAACAAAAGATACATTAATAAAACCATGGATGCAAGTTCCTTGTTTCTTGAAGGTATTGTCTTGAAGGTATTGCTATCCAGTTGTTGACAGTGAAACTGACAGCAACAAAGGTTGATCTCCAGACCCAGGAGACCACAGTATTATCAGTGGATGCTCATAATTTCTTGAGTAAGAGCTTGGATGAAGTAGAGTGGCTTGAACATTTGCCAAAACCCAGACTTTAGGGAGAAGATTCACTAAGATCGGAACAAAAGGAAGCAGAGAGAACCTTACACATTTGCAACATAAAAAAATTCCATATGTCACATCACGTTTCTCTAAACTGAAATTTGTCTTTCCTTGTTTCTTGTGTTTGATGAATCTTTAGCTTGTTTTCTGTTGCCATTTAGAAATACATTATTTAGCAGCTCCTTAAGCAGCTGAATTCTGTGAACATGTAGTATATGCTAGTAGATATTTTCATCTTATATTATTTCCAAGTCTCAAAACAAATATCCATTCAAACAAACTGCTTCTCAGATCAAATTTGATTTAATAAAACATGTTTCTTACTAGTTAATTATATAATTGTCACCAATTCCAAGTCTCAGATGCATAACAGCTCCTGCAATAATAACGTAAATAATGATTCAAAAGCTGAAAAGAAATGTATAAATTTGCTTATCTGATTGTAAAATTTGTATGCTCAATCAGTATTTAATACATACAGGAACCACTGAAGAGTTTTTGTAGCCATACATTTAGGAATTGGCTGCATTATTAATTGAATATGTATGTGGGAATGAATTATTAAGAATGGAAGGCAAATACCTAATTGAGTCATTTATAAAGATGCACATAGCCAATGTTGGCAATGTAAAATAAGAACAGATGAAGACAACCAAGGCTGTAAATAATTTTTTCTACAATTTCAGTCACGCTGCAGGGAACAGACTAAACCAGTGCATTTCCCCAGGTGACCGAAGTACTTGATCTGATTCAAAATTTTTATGAATTGATACTTCATAGATGATTGGAATTACATTATTTGAATCATTCAAATGCATACAAAAATGCCAGGCTTCCCCTCTTTTATTTTACCTACTAATGTGTATCTATTTGACACAGCCACTCGCCAACACATTCTGGCAGAGAAAATAATTTCACATATGCTATAAGCTCATTGAATCCTGCAGGTTTTTTTTTATTTTTTTTTTTAATTTCTTTTCTGTGTGGTGAACATTTAGGATTGGTTCTCTCTAGTGCTATCCCAATACAAACACAAAGCAGAATAAATACAAAGGTGACATTTACATTATATGTCAGCATAGAAATGATATTTACATCCCCTCCAAATCCTGACGTTCAGCAAACAGAAGAGATTTTATAAAGAGGATTTGCAGAAAATGGGAACAAAGAAAGAATAATGAGATTGGGGGATTTTGATTGTTTGGGAAGTACCTGGAATAAATTTTCATAAAGAAATCTGTTTCCCTGCCTCTTTTGGAAGCTATCCATGTGACCAAATATGAAAAGCTGAGAAAGATACAGACATGAAAGCTC
Organism: Callipepla californica brunnescens; assembly: GCA_023055505.1. Taxonomy (NCBI): domain Eukaryota; kingdom Metazoa; phylum Chordata; class Aves; order Galliformes; family Odontophoridae; genus Callipepla; species Callipepla californica. The sequence goes on from JALIRH010000002.1 coordinate 64,679,673, forward strand.
TTGCACTATTCCCATAAATTTATGCCACTGGTGAAGTAAACTGAAAAATTCAGGGAAACTTATCAAGAGGATATATCCCATCTAACACTTCGTAGTCTACACTCATATAATAACATCACAGTTTGAGTTAGCTTATATTCATACTTTCATATATGTATTTATATTTGCAGCTGTGTTATTTATACTTACAGAAAGACGCATGCAGTACTGGGGGCAGTAAGAAAATCCACACTGATTCAATAATTAAAAAGAAGTAATGTAGACTACCGTAGCAAACTGAGTATTTATCTGACTATAGGAGAATCTCAAAAATTTTGTTTTTCAAGTAAATTAGAATTTTTGTAAGCCGTGGGTTCTGGACACTCTTTACATTCTCTTTCAGACTGGATAGGAAGTGAAGTGAGTACATGCCAAGATGTTCTCCGTAGTACTGACAACTTGAGAGTCCTGATCAGGGATCTGCCTAGATTGATGTAAAGCACTTCTCTCATCACTTAGTCAGATTACATTCCTTCCCAAAATCAAGGGACAAGAGAGGGTTTGTGCCAAGATGCTGCCCCTAATAGATTTGGGACACAGCCAGGATACACTTGCTTGAGCAACTATTTAAGTGTAGCCTACAGGTACTCTATCCAAAAATGAGAGTGAAAGCTTCTTGCTGAGCTCCCAAGCTACAAAGCTTGCCAGCTATGTAATCTCACTTTCACTTGCTAGCCTCTCTATAACAGATTCAAAAGTTCAGTTCAAAGTTCAGCTGAAACCTGGGAGGTCCAGCACCCATATTGGCCTATTGCCTTCCCTGCATAGTGTGAATACTGCAATGGGACAGTGTGATCACATGACTTTCCTCAAGTTGGTTTCTGCCATCAGATGACTAAAAATACTGAAATAATCTCTTTGTCTGCAAAACACTGTTTACTCCTTAAATGCTAGAAGGTTTTACTATCAATGAATATTTTTAGTTGTGAGAGAGGAATAAAATGCTGTTTTTGCAAACTGAAGATTTTCAGTTAGTACATTAAACTCTCTTTCTAGTCTGGAAAGAAAGGGAAAACTCGCATCATTGAAAACACAATTTGTGTTTAGAGTCACTGTCTGTATCCTTTAAGTCACAGTATTTTAAGTGTACAGTTAAATAACACTTAGCATGATAATAATGTATTTATATACATATGAACCTTCAAAGAAAAATGCCCTAATGGCTTCTAAGCAATCTGCAAGTTTGGAACAGAAAACTGCAGCAAAGCTTTTCCTGTACACTGTTGCTTATTTTACTTTAGTACTCTTTTTTTTTTTTTTTTTCTTAACATAATTCATCATTTATTTTATATAATCTGCTTTTGGAATTGAACAAGTTAATTGACAGTAACCACAGAAAATTTCTAATAGTTAAATAGGAGAACATGGTCAATTGTGCCTTATGCGCATTTAAGCCACACGGAGATGAGAAACAGAGAAGGGAGGTGGAAGGTGGGTGGAAAATGCAGAAGATATTTCCTGATAACAGTGATATGAAAACATACATTTATGGGTTTGAAAGGTTGTCAGGCATGCTCTTTCCTTTTACTGGTGAGTTTTGCCACCAGCAGAAAACGGAGTAGTTTTTCTCCTTTGCCTGCTATTGTGAACTTCATTTCTTTCTACCCTGGAATTCCAGGTTTCACTTTGAAGCCACACAGTAACCTAAGCCCCATATACAGAGATGTCCTAAAGATTTACAATAATTCAGCAACTCCATTCAGACTTAGCAGTACTATTTGTAGCAATGATTAAACTGATCTGTAAGGGAAACAAAGTGCTGTGAAAGGTTAATCCCAGACCAAGGATGCTGCAGTTATTTACATTTTCCAAACTCTGTTTCAAGTACAGGATATTCTTTTTCAGTTTTGCATCCTCTGAACTAGATTGATGGGAATAAAAATGAAACACACCATAATAAAACCTGCAACTCTTTTTCCCAGAGAGGGATAAGGACAAGATTGGCCCATGTGGGAGAGAGACTAGTTACATCCCACACAGAAGTTGCTGAGTTACTGCCAGAAGTAACTGAAGACAAAATAAGAGACTAGAAGGGAATGAAAGAGGAGGACAGTCTGGGCCTGTTGTTTAATAGTTTTGGCTATCACTTTTATATGAAGAAGACTTGTCCATAAAAAGAAAATATCTGGTTAAATTGATATCCTGTGTGATTTAAATGATAATTTGGTTAGAAAATCTACGCTTTCAAAATGAAGGAATTACTATTTTCCCATCCCCCAAAATTCCGTTCATATACACAGATTTAAATGAACTCATTGTAGTATCTTGTTTTTTTTCTCCATGCTGTCCTCACATAGAAGTTTTGCCTTGCCCTACTACCATACTGTTATGAGTAAAATCTAAAGATAAAACTGTCTTCCAAAATCAAAAGTTCTGTGGTTGGCTTTTTAATTTGTTTGTTTGTTTGTTTGTTTTTTCAATAAAGTAAAGCATTAAACAACTTTTGAGAAAGAACTGCATAATGATCCACTGTTGGAAAGGACTTATTAACCTTTCAAGGTAAACTAGTCATGCTAAGACTGATGAGAGTGGGTTCTGACTCAATTCTTGCTCCTATAAAGAACTAGACCCACCTATGCCTTCCTTCATAAACTAAGTATAATTCCTTTGATTTTACTTTTTTATTAATCATGGATCTCTTCCCTTCATGTTTTAAATAAAACTGCAGACATTTCCTTCTAAAAATGGAGGACTGACTTTCTAAACAAAATAAGAAATAATGGCATGCAGACTTACACTTACAAATGTGCCAATATCTTTTTCTCCATTTTTACATCTCTCAATTATATTCTTGCTCCAGGCTGACCACTTTAACTGTACTAATATTTTCATGATGAGTGTTCAGAGCTCAAAAAAAAAAAAAAAAAAAAAAAAAAAAAAAAAAAAATCCCTGAGTTTTTCCTCCATCTAATTCTTTCAAATTTGTTTGACATTTGCCCTAAATGATTGATGAGCATTACAACTTGAAAACATTTTAGTACGTCTCTAAAAGAAGTCAGTTGTAGGAGATGTATTGACATAAGGTGGGTATTAGCCAAATCAGGGAAGTCAGAGTGGAATGAAATCTTTGTCCGTGAACTCAAAGAGCATAAATCAACAGAAAAATAAAGTCTCTTAAGCTATTTTATCTTTTATTCCCCTGGCATCCAGTACAAGGGTTAGAGTTCATTGACAGGGATAATACTGAGAAGATTATATCGCTGTCTAAATAGCAGTGTCCTACATTATTTTACCCAAATGGTTTTGCTCAGCAGAAGAGATGAAAGGTGGAAGCTTCTGGATTTCAAAGCCACACATTCAATTGAAATAGTAGGTGGAGGTGAGGTGAGTGAATGATACTGTTGGCATTATTTACTCTTAACAGAGCATTTCCATTATGGTTTTCATTGAATGCTTATCAACAAAATATAATACCTCTGTAGCCAAACAGGGTTGACAGAGATGAATGGGTATCTGTATAGTGTTGTGCTAGGGAGTGATGACTTCTATAAGTGGCATCCTAACTTCTGCTGTGGCATTTTTTTTGTTTGTTCTGTGCATTCAGAGTTTGCACAAGGAGTAGAATAGGTACTGATGTTCTGGTGTGCCGCTAAACAAAGTAAAAACTAAGAGAAACGCTGTGCAAATGCTGAAATACCACTTGGACATTTTGTAAAAGTCTTTTACAAACAGTGCTCTGTTTCTATGTCAAAACTTAACAAAATGAGCCTGTGGCTCCAGTCTCTCTGCACAAGAAATGGATGAGGATCTTGGTAGAAGGACTAGATCCCTTTGTTGACCTCTCTTAAAATGTCTTCACATTCAAAGACTTTCATAATATGAAATAGGTCAAAGGAAGTCATGTAGCCCATCTTCACTGCTACCTCATGTGGCACAGATCCCAGTGCTTATGTCTCTAGGATTTTCATTGAAGACTCTCCAGATTTTAGTCTTTATGCAGCTGCTTGTTTACTTCTAAGAAATCTTACAGAATTTTAAAAAAGGTAAAAGGATCTACTATAGTTGTAGAAATAGGAAAAACTCAAGTGATAAGGGTGTTAACAGTAAACTAGTGAAGAAATAAAAATATAGGAAAAATAGAAAATATATTTAAGCCAGCATTTCACTTAAATGTACAATTCTGTTGAAAACAGTGGTAGTATGAGATACAATCTAAACAGAAAATGTTCTAAGTAGTGAAGTTACATGTTCTTCATTAAAATTTTGGGTAGCTAGTTCTTAAGGAAGGCATATTGTTATCTATTTCTAGAATATAATTTGGAAAAATTCATGCAGATTTGAGTAAAAAAACAGGTATTTGAAGGAAATATGAATGAGATAACAAAGAAATGCAGGTAAAACTAATATTCTTTATTAAAAACAGTATTTTCTGGACTAAATTATGCATTGAGTATAACTTCATAAGGTGATGAAGTGATGTATTCAATTTTTTCAATAATTTTTTATTAGCTAATATGACTGAAGGGCCTTTGTTCCTACTTCATATTTACCACAAGTTTTTGATAAATTAATTAATTAGTATATCTGCAGTTTTGGAAATAGAATTGCATGTAGCAGCTTCTTACAGCATAACCTTTTTGGGTTTTTTTGTTTTTTCAGTGTATTCTTTTAATATTGTTGTAAAGACTGCTGAGGGTCATGTGTGAATATGCAATCCAGTGGTTTTATACTGGAAGATGTCAAAAATATTCATGGTTACATACTGACCTTATTTTTTTTTTTTCCTTAGGTGGAAGAACATGAGGGCACTAAGGTATCATTCTCTAGAGCTGTCCTGCTCCTGTGAAGGAACGAGGTGACCAGATTATGGGTTATTTAATCACTTAGGTGACTTGGTCTGGTGACAGTGCAAGGTAATCAGAAACCCCTTAAATACAACTTTTTCTAAGAACGTCTTACAATTTTTAAATGTCCATGCTTCTGTATACTATCCATAGTTCTGTGTCCTTGATGAGGATATGAATGATGAGGTTATACTAGGACTATTTTCTTCATCTGTACAATCTGTGGCTGATTTGGCAGTATGGAGGCTTTCAGAAAACGGGAATGAGGAGTTCCTATAGCCCCCCTTCTCTCTGTATGTCTGGAAGAGACTGCTGCAGACTAATTCCAACCTGCCAAAGGAATGAAGTTGTGCTATAGCACTTACCAGAGAAAGGCCTCTGACACACCCCCTGTCCTGACAACTGCAAAGCACAGACATATGCAGGCATAGGCTTATCTTTCAAATGCACAGTTTATTATCTTGAAGCACAAAGTGAATTTTTAGTTTAGAAGTTGCACCATAAAGCAGCTCGTTTCCTTTAATATTCTTTACTTCCCACCAGGGGTATTCGGCATAAAAAATGGGTTTCAGATAATGTCCAGTGCCTCCATGTTTCATAAAGAGATGTTAGCCACTAGGTGCTGCTCATGCATAGTTACACGTTCTCTTGCCTCCAAATTTATTGCTTCACGTTGTTCCAGATGACACTAACTTTTGTACAGTTCTCTAGTTTGCAAGACTTTGGGTTCTTGAATATAAAGAAATGCCAACAAGAGAGGAAAGCTTTCATTAAAAAGTTTATCTGTCACAATAGAAATGACTCACTTAAAGCCCCTTAGAAAATCCTGTGCACACAGGGAACATTTGACCCAAATGACTAGATTTACTTTACACTTGGACAGTCATGCTTAATTTGTCATTCTCATTAGCTAGATAAAATGTTATTAGTCCTCTTTTGTGCTTGTCTGTTTCATTTTTTTTAAGCTCAGCAGCAAGCAGAGAAACTAATTAGATAAACATTTTGACTTCTGAAAGTGAATAATTAGCAAGCAAGTTATATAAGGATGTTTAAAATAGTACCAGCCTTTTCTTCCTTGATTTGTTTTATTTCTTTTTCTCTTATTTCTTTTCTCTCTCTTTTTTTTTTTTTTCTTTTAACTTTGCATGCTTCATTCTTTTGATCCTACACCTATAACAGCAAAAACTGCTGTAATGAAAATGCAACTATAAACTTCATAATTATAGCCAGGAGTGCACAGAGGAAAGGTTTTATCGTTTTAGATTTATTCATTATCTTGTCAAATTTCACTACATCTTCTCTGTGAAAATGTAACACCTTAATATTTAGGAAAAAAAAGAGGCACAGTGCTTACTATCGTTATGTTTCCATTATAATAAAAGTGTTAGTGAAATCCATTCAGTGTGGCAGTAATACAGAGGGAATATTACTGAAATATAAATAAGCAATTTCATTCTTCCAATTAATTCTGATTTTTAAACAATGTTCAGTTATTTTCTCCATGATACTGATGCATTGGTGGCAGACTGAGAGTTGTCTAAGCTGTCTTCCAGTCAATCAATGATAGAATTTCATGCCTAGTGCCTACTCTCTGTTGTTATGTATCAGTAATTATTGCTTTCAGACTGGGAAGGTGACCCACATAAGCCAGTAGAGCATAAGACTATCTGAATTTTATGTTAAATGCAACTAAAAATTTGCTTATCTTATACAGCCTCATAAAATTAAGGAATCAGATGGAAATTGGTTAACTGTTTTTCCAGTACTGTTAGCACTGATTTGAAGAAAAGCCTTAAGAATATACAAAAGCAGACCAACTAACTGTAAAAGTTTTCCTGCTTGAACAGAGTGATAAATAAGCACAAGAGTCTTAGTCTGAGTCTCATTGAGAAAACTATAGTTAGAGAGCTCATTGATAATCCTTACAGTCTTAGCTAAATATTCCTTTTCTGCATTCTTGTGAGCTTGACAGCAGTGGACACCTTTTTAACACACATGAAGGCATGAGAAAGTAGGAAAAAAAGATAAAATCAATGCAATATGCATAGGTGAGGAATAAACAGTAGCAGTGCGATTAGCCCCCCCTTACTGTTCACTGCAATTGCTACCTCACTTTACAAATGTATTTTTGAGGGAGAAAACACTGAGTGGCTCATGAAGTCCCACAGTACAGTGTGACTTTAGATGAAGCAGATCCGACAAACACTGCAAGATTTGGACCTGCTAGCTGACACAGTGTTAATCTTGTCTCTGTGTCAGCAGCTGGAAGATAACAGACTGCCACACGCACTTCATTCATAGAGGGAGAAGGATGGTGGAAAAGTAAAGATAAGCATGGTTATAGAAAGCATGGTTATAGAACTGAAGCAAGGAAAACAAATCTGCCAGAAACAGACGGGGGTGAATCTTATAGAGCAAGAGACATATATCACCAATCAAAATAGGCAAGGAGAAAAACACGCATAAGAAAAATCCTTAGAGATATTTTTCTTACTGTAGGATATTTGGCAAGTCAAAGAGGAACTACAAGGTGTATTCTATGTTCTGATTAGGTCAGGTTGTAAGATAAAGCTTAAATGGGATTGATTCTCTGCAGAAAGTAAAGCCCAATTTAAAAAAGTAAATATGTCTGTGCAGCTAGTGCCCACTGATAGGACAGATTACCAGGAAAGAAAGTACTTAATAGCATCTTGTAGCGAATATAAATTGATATAGATACCTAGAGGGTATATATAAATAGATATACCCAGAGCTGCAAATATTTAGCAATATATTTGTGAACAGTGATCACTGTACATGAGTATATATAAAAAAGGAAATGAAATTTCACCTGCAGAAAGCCCTGATAAGAAGATCCTTCCCAAACCCCTCAATATAGCAGCTAAACACATCTGGTATTCTGGTAAACACAGCAAGAAATAACTTGATAAAGGAAGGGACAGTCAGCTCCCTATCCCTTCTGACCACCCTTTTTTTTAAATGCAGCCCAGGATATAGTTGGCCCTCTGGGCTGCAACTGCTCACTGCTTACTCATATCCAGCTTTTCATCCACCAGGACTCCCTAGTCCTTCTCTGCAGGGCTGTTCTCCAGGTGTTCTTCCCTTAGTCTGTATAAATACCTGGGACTGCTCCTGCACTCCTCAGCCTGGTGTCATCTGCAAACTTGCTGAGGGTGAACTCAATTCCATTGTCTGTGTCACTGATGAAAAGCACCAGTCCCAACGCTGACCCTTGGGGGACACCACTCATGACTGGCCTGCACCCAGACACAGAACCGTTGGTCACAGCCCTTTGGCTGTGGTCAGCCAACTGGTTCCTGATCCATCAAACAATCCATCTTTCAAATCCATACCTTTCCAATTTATAGAGAAGGATGTGGTGAGGGACCATGGCAAAGTCTTTGCAGAATTCCAAGTAGATGATGTCTGTTGCCCTTGCCCTGTCCACCAATGCCATCAGTTCATCATAGAAGGCCACAGGTTGGTCAGGCAAGATCTCCCTTTGGTGAAGTAATGCTGTCTCTTTCAAATCACCACTTTGTCTCATATATGCCTTAACATTGTACCCAGGAGGATCTGCTCCATAATCTTCCCAGGCACAGAGGTGAGGTTCACCAGCCTATAGTTCCCCAAGTCATCCTTTCTCAATTCCTTAAAAATTGAAGCAATGTTTCCCTTTTTCCAGTCATTGGACATTTCACCCAACAGCCATGACTTTTCTAATATGATGGTGAGTGGCTTGGCAACCACATCAGCCATTTCCCTCAGAACCTTTGGTGGATGCATACCGGATGCATACCATCTGGCTACATGGACTTGCACACATTCCGTTTCATGAGGAGATCTCACTCTTGGTCCACCATTGTAGTGGGACAGAATCTGCTCCTCTCACCCACACCTAGAGGATCAAGGTCCTGGCAAACATGGGGAGCCTGGCCATCAGTGAAGACTGAAGCAATGTATTTACTGAGCACCTCAGCTTTTTCCATGTCTGAGGAAGCCAATTCTCCATCCTCATTAATCAGAGGGGGAACATTCTCCTTGGGCTGTTTCTTCCTGTCTATGTAGCTGTAGAACCCCTTCTTGTTTTTCAAATCCCTTGCCAAGTTCAGCTCCATCTGTGCCTTGGCTTTCCTGATCTTATTTCTGCACATGCGGATGACATCCCTGTATTCTTTCTTCCCAGGCTATGTAACCCTGATTCGACTTCCTGTATGTTTTCCTCTTTTCCCTCAGTTTAAGTTGCAGGTCCTTGCTCAGCCACACCAGTCGCACTCCTCTGCTTGATTTCTTTTTCTGGGGTATGGAGAGCTCTTGCACTTGCAGAAGGGTGTCCTTAAAGAGCTGCCAGCTCTGTTCTGTTCCTACGTCCTTAAGGAGAATTTCCCAGGGGATCCTATCCAGCAGTTCCTTGAGCGCTAGAAGTCTGTACTCCTGAAGTTCAGGGTCCTGACTCTACCTTTTTGTCAGGCCTGCATTCCTCCAGATTACAAACTCCACCAAGGTATGATCACTACATCCCAGGCTGCCTCCAATCTTAACCTCTCTAATGCCTTCCTCTGCACTGGGGAGCACCAGGTCCAATAAGGCTTCACCTTGGATCTGTCCACCTAGTATCTGGATCAGGAATTTATTCTCAACATACTCCAGGAATCTCCTGGATTATCTGCTACCCACCATGCCTCAGCAGATATCCAGGTGGTTGAAATCCCCCATCAGGACAAGACCCCACAAGTGTGACACCTCCCAGCAGCTGAAGCAAGAGGGCCCTGTCAACAAGCTCCACCTGATCAGGTGGCCTGGAGTAGACCCCAACTACTAGATGTCCTTTACTGGACCGATCCCTGATTTTAAACCATCAGCTCTCAACCTGATCATGGTTGTTAATCAGACACAGCTCTTCACAATCTATCCACTTCCTAACACAGAGGGCAATTCCCCATCCCCTCCTATCCCGCCTATCCCTTCTGAAGAGCCTGAAGCCTTGAATTGCAGTATGCCAGTCATAAGATCCATCCCACCACATTTCCATGATAGCAATCAGATCATAACTTTCCAAGCATATCACGGTTTCCAGCTCCTCCTGCTTATTTCCCATGCTGGGTGCATTGGTGTAAAGGCATTTCAGCTGGGCTTTCTGGCACATTACTTTTCGAGAGGGGCCCTCCCTCAAACCTCCAAAAGAAACATGAAGTTTTCCCCAATGCTTCCTAGAGGGAATTTCCCTGCAATCTCCTACAACAGCAACATCCCCAAGCCCTTCTCTGTCCTGTTCACCTCCACCCTCCTTTCCCATCAAATCTAGTAGACATCTCTGAACTACTCACTCCACCCTAGTGAGCGACATTTTTTCTCCTTCCCCCTTCATACACAGTTTAAAGCTCTCTCAACAAGCCCTGCCAGATTCTGGCCTAGGATCCACTTTCCCCTCGGAGACAGATGAGACTCACCACAGCCATCAGGCCAGGAGCTGAATAAACCTCCCCATGATCAAAGAACCCAAAGTTCCTGCCGCAGCACCAGCCTTTCAGCCACTTATTCAAAGCCTGAATTTTCCTAGACCATGTCATTTCAAAAGCTGACAGATGAGTTTGGGCTGTTGAGTACACAACTGCTTAGAGTATTTTTTTACAATGAAAAAACAGAGTGAAATTAGACTAGGATGAATTGGGAAGCTTCCCAGGGTAATGAAGAGTAGCACACCATCTGTTTGAATGAGGAAAACAACTGATCCATGTGTATTTTTCATCCAGCTGTGTAATACAGAGGTAAAGGTGCTGGTAGAAAAATGGCACAAAGTAACATGAGTGGTGACAACTAAACAGAACATGCAATAATTGCAAACTGGCTCTCGGGGCATCCCAAATACAACCAAGGTTTGGGCCAATTTGCCACATAACAGCTGTGAGAATTATTTTTTTTAAATAACCAGAAAATTTCTGAAGTAACCTGAGAACATATTTTTCTCATTTAAATAGATGTTAGTGTGAAGAAGTAAACTATTGGGATGATACTAGACCTGGAAAACTGGCTTGCTATTACGTGGGCTGACTAAAATATTAAATAAAAGAGTTTCTAGTATGTTTTGCAAATAAAACAGAAATAAATACTGAGGAGTTAAATGGACACATGGAGGCTTTATTTCTAACTGCATGCAATTATAATTGCCAGGCATAATCTTTCTTTTTTTTTTTCCCCCATGTGCCCTTCTTCAAACATATTCTGGACAATGTAATGATGGTGAACAGTATGACACTACATTTCATGGACATGTTTTATTTTCATGCCTGTGGAGAGCTGGATCATGCTACACTTAGAATGAAGAATCAACCTAAGTTGCAGCACTTGCATACTGACTTGCTAAATCTCATTGAAAAGCCAGCCTGCCTCTCATATTCTAAATGCTGTGCTGCTCTGGAAGGGCACATCTGCACAGCTGGGCAGATCTGATAATTGACAAGGGCCTTTTTCAGCAGCCTGCATCTGTCTTCTACATGGCTCAAGGGCCAGCTCTGCCTTCCCTCAGATGCTCTCAGCAGAGTGGTTCTGATTCTCAGATGACCAGAAGAGACCTCTCATCTTTCTCAGGATGCAGAGATGTAATTATAAAACTGTAAACTAGATGTGAGACTTAATTATAATGTCAAATAGATTGGATTTTAATCAGCTCTCTGGATATACATTTAGGAAGGATTTATCAGGGCAATGACCTAATTTTAAGAGTACGGATTTCAGTTAAACATTCAGAAAACAATTTGGTTCAGTGCCTGTAAAGAGGAGACAGATAGATGTAGACCATTGCTTTTTAATGAGACCCATCTCAATCATGGCACAGGCTTTAGGAAGCAAATTAATCTCCGATGTAACACTGAAGAGAATTACTGTATAATGGTAATGATTCCAGTCTTTGGTCTGCCGTCTCAGCAGAAGCACAGTGGAAGAAATACTGAGAGAAGAGTTGCTATAGGAAATGAGAGGACATTACAGCATGTAGATGTGTGTTTGGGTAAGTTACTGCAGGTACTCAGTGTGAGTGACAGTCAACATATGTGGTGTATAGTTCCAGCTGGACTCACCCTGTTGAGTGTGATGGGACATGGAGTCAGAAGGGTCTGCCTTTTTCTGAGTGGGGGGACATCACTCCCATGATGGTCCCACAGTTCCTGCTGAGAAGAATTCAAAGATCTCCAAAGACAAATCACTGATGGCAGGAGGCTGTCAGAAGAGAAAGCTGCTGGTGTTGATATACACTGATGCTGCGTAGTGACAATAGGCTGCAGAAAGGCCTTTTCTGTCCCCTTGAACAGGCAACGGATCCTGGGCAGGATCCTTCCTTTTCAGTTGCGGAACTTCTCATTGCAGTCTGCTGAGCTCATTTTGAAGAGGGAGCGGCCAACTGGGAAGCCTTGTCTATCCAAAGATGTTCAGTAGTATTCCTTCTGCTCCTCCCTCTTTGGGTTTTTCTGCTTCCCAGCTCTCAGTAATTACTTGAAGTAATTACTCCGAATGAAGCTGACAAGTCCAAAAGTACCAATTTGATTTTGCCCAGGAGTTTTTTAAAGAAGTGATCTGGTTTACAACAGTCTACCAACACTTTTAGGAAACATCTCAAAGAAGTAAATAGTAGAGGTGGCCACCACAGTGTTTTTAAAGTACAGTAATACAATAAAAACAATTCTTAAGAAGTCAGAAATTTTGCAGTTAAGGAAGACTGTGCTACTGTGCAAAAGCACACACTGATGTAAAAAAATAAAAGGACCACATCATGATACTGGATTAGCACTCTGCTAATTGCCGTTTGAAAACACGACAAAGACATTCCATAGCAGTATCATTACATGTTAATTCCAAGGATTAGCATCAGCTCCGGTCACATTTTCTGTCACAGGACTGTTTTCTTTCTTTTTCTTTTTCTTTTTCTTTTTCTTTTTCTTTTTCTTTTTCTTTTTCTTTTTCTTTTTCTTTTTCTTTTTCTTTTTCTTTTTCTTTTTCTTTTTCTTTTTCTTTTTCTTTTTCTCTTTCTCTTTCTCTTTCTCTTTCTCTTTCTTTTTCTTTCTTTTTCTTTTTCTTTTTCTTTTTCCTTTTCTTTTTCCTTTTCCTTTTGAGTTTTTAAAAGAGTAATGTAGAAAACCACAGCATGGTGGCTTGGCAGACTTTCTCTTCCCATTCCATCAAGCCGATGTTCTCTTAATTTCTGGTGGGGCAGAGAATATCACATATCTGTGCCAGATTCTCAAGTTGATCAGATCAATGTGAATGTTTCTCCTTGGATGACTGGTTTATGCAAATTATTGTTGTGCTCTTCCAATAGCATTTATCACTTTGAAACAGTTGGCTATGGTATAAATGTGATATTTCTAACACATCAAACAAAAAAGAAAAAAAAAGTAGAAAAAAAGAAAAAAGGGAGAGTAGATAAGAGTCCCCCCCAGGCATTTCAGATACTGTTTTTTGATACAGAAAAAAATTGATTTTGGATTGTAAGGGAAGCAGATTTGAGAAGAAATGTATTTGAAATTGAGAAAATACAGAAGTCAGGACATTTTTAAACTTTTTCTTGTTTCATTTTGTACTTAGTTGGTATGCTTAAGTAATCAAGCTCAGTGGGATACTTAAATACTAGATCATCTACCAGTAATACTAATATGGTAACTTGTTTGTGTTTTGTTTTTTTTTAACGTTAAAACATAGGTAGAAAAAAGCACACTTTTCTGAATAGCTTTCAAAGTATAAATGAGTTACAATCTCTTTTCTCACATGCAGTGAAAATTGTTTCTTCTGTTTAAATTTCTTCACTAAAACACATGCAAAAGATCAGAGCAGGACTACATACATTGTACCTAAAAGCCATTACCAATCCTAAACTCTCAGACTCAATGAGAGAAGAATTTGCAAGGATTTTGTACAGTGAAAATAAATTACTGTTCTTATAGAGTTTAAGATTCTGGGAAAATGCAGAACTATTTAATACAGCTTCCAATTTGGAAATGTGAAAGGTAATGTTCATTGTTTTAGGAAGGCTGGTAAAAGAGTATTGTTCCCCACTAATAAAGGGAAATCTCAGGTTTTGTCATAAGATTATGGTCGATATATGTAGTTATTTCCAGTATTTGGGTTTGAGCAGAGACTCTAAATTTTATATCATTCCTGGTAATATTGCACTTGAACATAACAGTCATATTATTAACTGGCATTCATCTGGTCACAATTCTTATGAAAATTCTCTGCAAATGATTTCCAGATGAGATGTTGGAATCATGCATGCATGTGCCAGAATTGAACAAAAGTTCATTTTCATAATGTAAAAGTAAGCTTCAGAATTACTCTTATGAGTTATAATACATTTTATATAATGTAAACCTTTTTATTAAGATCAATCACAGGCTCTTTTGTTACTGAATAAAAACCACATATCTATCTCTTTAAAAGATACTCCTGCATAGAAGAAAACAAGTGAAATGTGAAAATCACAGTCTTGAAATTAAGATCTCATTAATCACATTTTCTGCAATTGCAATTCTTTGATTTTTACTATTGCAAAGATAAAAATACAAGTGTAAGATTATTCTATAATAAAGCTCAACTAATATAAATCCATAAAGCCCCAAACAGTTTTTGCATGGAAATTTCAGATGCTCTTGCAGAAAAAATGCATGGCTTTTTAATCACCAGAGGAGTGTGATTTTAATGTCTGAGGTAAAACAAAACCTCTATTGATATGACTGCCGTACATCATCTTTAGAAGGGTAGTTAACTAAAGCAAGATTGGTTTGTTAATACCATATGCAGGGGTTTAAGAAGAGTATGGGGGCATATGTGCTTTCTTGTGTTCTACTGTGTGATGAAATCTTGTCAACAAAACATTAGAATGCTAAAATCACATTCCATTTATGTATTGCAATAGCATAAGTTTTGGAAACCCTAAATATCTTGATGTCATATCAGTGACGATAACAGTGATTCACTCTGGTGCACTGAGATATAAAACTGTGCGATTCTACAAGCATTGTCCTTCCACAATTGGATTCTGCTCAAATTACATTGCAGGTAGCAGTGTATTTTAATTAAGAACTGCTGCCTTAAGCTGCTATACTGATAGTCTGAGAGAACGGGAGTTGAGCTAAACTGTTAAGGAAAAGAGGAATGGAGCTGCCAGTCACAAAACAAGTACATCACCCAGCTTTGGAGCAGTGCTTGAAAAGAGTGACATGCCAGTAAAACAGATAAAAGGTTAGGCTGCAATTGCAAGCAGAACAGTTTGGCAGTTCTGTGCATAAGAGTAAAGAATGAATTTTCTAGTTTTTACTGCACTTATATTTTACTTTAGGAAGATAAACAATTAAAAAAAAAAACACCAAAAAACAGAAGTAATTATGGGATGGTGACTGGTATTTTTTATTTTTTTATTTATTTTATTTTTTTGTGGGGGAGATTGCCATTTTGAAATTCGTACTTGAAAATTACGCACATTGTGTGAGTGGAAATAAGTCATTAAAAATTACACAATTTTGGCACCTCTGTCCAAAACATAAAAGAGTTTCAAAGTTACTGTCCATGGATTACTTTCCAAGGTGGGCAGCCATGCCCACTCCTGTGATTAGCCAGCTCACTGTCCCCACACCCAGTGGGACGGGGTCAAACAGAGGACGCACAGGGTTAAGGAAAGTTATGGATCAAAATAAAGACCGGGAGAATGCTCCTTGGTTGCTGGAAAAACAGACTTGAGGAATTTAACTTAGTTTATTGCCAAGTAGCATAAATATTCAATTACTGATTTGAGTACTTGGAAACAAAGAAGAAAAACATTTAAACACCTCTTGTCTCCCTTTCCCAGACTTCACTCCAAGCACCTCTCTTTCCCCTTGTCATCACTGCAGGTCACACTCAGTCCATCCAGAGAGGCAATGAGTGAAGCAGGAAGTGTTGGATAACTGTGTAGAGATTTCTCTCTGCTGCCCTTCTCACACCTTTCCTAAGCTTTGCAGTGAGTCCTTACAAGCTTCAATTGTCTCAGAAGTGCCTGCTCTGGACTGGGCCACCTCCTCCTCCTCCTCTCAGCTTGGGATTCTTCTTTCTCTCCTGTGTTCCCTGTGCCTGTTTGCTAGTTTCTGCCCTTACTTTCTCAGGGTCTCCCCAGGACACTCAGCAGTGGCTGCTGGGCCTGGCTGTGCCCTGTGGTGGGGCCATTGGAGCCCCACAGACTCATGAATGACATCTGGGTGTTCACCCCCTGTACACTATCAGAAGTATATCAGCCTTAAGTCCATATGGTTATCATAAGTTGAAAGTCTGGCAAACAAGTGACACAGTAACCACACAATCCAAAAGTACCTGGGTGGGCCACAGGAGGGTTGACAGGGCAATGCTTATTTCCTCAGAAAGTTTGTGGCTGAAACCATCTTCTCCATTAGATGCACAAGAAGACAGGCAGAAAGTAGTTGTCCTTCCCTCCTCACTACCATACATCCAAGCTGTTCGTGATCTAACAATAAGCAGAGGGAAATGGCAAAGTTGGAGTCAATATCCATACTGTTAATGGCGAGCCATCATCTGTTGCTCCTGTGACATTTCCTTTGTAACATAGTACAGATCAAGCCCAAAATTGCACATACATGGCAGCAAAGAAAGACTGAAGCTCCAGAAATCTATAATGAAGCTCTGGAACACCCTAAATACAACTCTTCATTGGCAAATATTGCTTGGCCTGGTTAAAGACCCATCAGGGACTGCTCAACACAACAATATCCAGATGGAGAGGAGTCAGCTTCAGTCAGAGCTTATATATGGTGTACTCCAAAAATACTTTCTGGGCACTGTAAGCTAAATGCGAAAGCAGTGCTAAATTCTCCCATGGAAATTCAGTGTATTCCACTCTTATCTGGTTTATATTCTATTCTGTGAAGAAAATCAGCTGATGCCAGCTTTATTTATCCTTTGGAACTGTTTTTCTTCCACATACTGTTACACAGACATGGATACTGTACATGCATCCCTTGTTATTCCAAAAAGGCAATTAATTCAGCACGCAAATCTTTATTTAAAAGCCATATGGAGGATCTAATCAGAATTTCAGAGCTTGATCAGCTTCAGAAATATATTCTTAAAAAATTCTGTTCTCAAGAATCATCCAGGAATATGGTATGCTCATTCAAATCTGGTACTTACAGCTTCAAATGATCCATTCAGTCAAGACTGTCTAGCTTAAAGGAACATCTTGACACTTGTGTGTTCTATAACTGGTTCTCACCAATCACCACAGCACTGAACTTTCAAGGTAAACTTCTATTAAAAAAAATAATAATATATTAAAAATATAAATAAAGAGACATAATAATATATTAAAAATATGAATAAAGAGACATATTCTTCCCAGCCATGCAATTACACTCAATCTGATAGGTATTGATATGTTTTAACCAAGATAGACAAACATTTTCAGAGCTAGCCACCAACATTCCTCATTTAAGACAATTCTAACATCTCACAGTTTTGTATATCTTTGGAAATATGTCTAAAGTCACACAGAAACAAGTATCTGCCTACACTAAATTTGCTGCAGATACGTATTTGCAATACTCTTAATCTTCCATTAATATAGTGCTGTATTTCCAAGAATTCATGTCACATTTGCATTTAACGGTGAAGATAAAGTTTATTTTCAAATTTGGTAAACTAGATTTGAACTTCATTCCTTAGATAAGCATTTAGTGCAGAAAATATAATTCAATTTAAAATATTTTGTTTCAATGGCTTCTCTGCCTATAAATTCACTTAAGACAACATTTCAGATTATACTGGAAAGATCATGAGAAAAACAAAGGGTAAAATCTGAGGGTAGGAAAAGAATGCCTGCCTTTGTGATATAAATTGCAGTTTATTACCAATTATTCATATGGTATTGATTCTGCAAAAGAGATTACAAGATCACTGAAGATGTTCCTTATTTAAATTATTAAGTGCAACTAAGCAGGAAGTTAGAACACCCAAATTGCTGAACAAACTATTGAAGAAGCCTATCAAACCTTATAGCTTTGGAAAATATGGTCAAAGGCTTATGAAAAACAATTTCTTTGAGGATGAAATTAATGTTTCAGTACACTCACATCAAAAAAATGTGCACTATTAGACTATGCAGGACTGAATGTAAATGGTTAAAAAGCCCTTCATAAGCCTTTCTACTGAAACTGATTGTAGTTTAAAATTAGTAAAGGTGTTAATGTCAGCGCTAGGTCTACATTAATGTGTCTTCATGATGATAGTTCTAGATTTATCTGGGTCTGTTGATATGTTCAGCATTACATCAAGAATAAATTTATCTGCTGTGTAGTCAATAAGTGGAATATATTTGTCAAATTCTTCATTTCCTATAGAGGCTCATTTCATACAACCCATGGATCTACTAAGAACAGCATATTCTACTAGATTTGGGCAAAACAATCAAAAATAAATTAGTTCTTATTATTCAGTCAGACTTAGGTAATGCGAAAAATGAAACTTCCCTCTCCTTTTCCCTTCCCCACTATCCCCCCCCCACTGCTTATTTGATATGTCAAATTACACTATTCAGTTTGAACATCCGATTCTTAATGAAATAGGCCACACCATCTCATATTTCTTTTATGTATGGTTTCTTAGATTGTCCACAACTTCACACACGCATTGCGTTATCCACAATAACTAATACAATAGCCCCTCTTGCTTTGTATTTGTTCAGAATTACACTGAATTCTGGTGTGTTTGTCAGGTAACACATGGACCATCTAAAGTGATAGCTTTCAAATTAGACTCCAAATATATTTTGCAATACATCTTTACCTAGAAACCAATCTCTGAGTCAAGCAGAAATATGTCTTGAGTGTCCCAACTTGAATGCTTTTGCTTCTTTAAAAATATCCTTACTATATTCACACAAAAAGTAATAAAACATTTCTGTAATTTTTGCACATATAGATTTTGAGAGTGAAAATCTCCACTGCTAAAGGTTTTAGATAAACTTTGGAAAAAACGTTTGTGCATGATTTTATCATGCCACTTGTGTTCAGTTAAAGAAAACAAGTGGATCAGTATTAAAATTAAATTTTTATATTGTCTTTATTTTTTTTTTACTATTTAATGTAATATCGAATACATATTGATGGACCATGTTTGCCGACATAAATTCTTATTTTTTAAGGAACAAATAATTTAGAAACTAAATCTACTGTTTCATTATTGTAACTTAACTTGCATCTACTTGCTGACCCATTTAATGAGGGTCTAATTACGTTCCAAATATTGTAATAAAAAACTAGCTACAGTGAGCAGATAATATCAGTCTATTTATACAGTAGGTATAAATTATATTGCACCATAGAGAACTGAGAGGGGTTTTACATAAAATATTATCTATGCACACAGATCTACTTTGACTGGTTAGCTTGAGGGTTCATAGGTCTAAAAGGCAGTTACACATCACTGAATGGAAAAAGTACAGTATAAGACTATTTGAAACTGTACTTAGTGCACCAGAAGATCAGACTTTAGTATATTGCATCTTTATCTTCAGACTAAATTCCACTGGAGACCTTTCTATGGAATTCCCATGGATCCCTGTGAAAGAATTCTTGTGAATATGTTACCAAAATGTCTAAATTCTATCCAATTAATATTCAGTTGGTCATGGTGACTTAGTGGATTTTGATTAATTTAGTGTGCACTCATGAATATCAACAGTTTAATTAGAAACACACTTTATTACTTTAAACTCAATAACTGAGAATTGGAGCAATGATACAATAATGGCTGACTGTGTATAGATACTACATCTCTTGGAAATGATGCCGTGTACTGAAAGATTTGGGGAGAAGAAAAAAAAAGGAGAAAACTGTTCCTGTTTTTGAAATTTCTGAAGCCTTCAGCAATCATGTAGTAATCTAGTAGTGAGCAGCTGGCAGGGAGGGAAAAGGAGATGGATAGAATGAGCTGAAAAGTCCATTGTTTTACTTTTAAGTTGATTAGAAGCAGAAGGGAAGCTTTCTGACTAACCTATATTCTGTCACCTAGGAATTATTCCAGCATGAAACTGACTTGCAGATTTCTTCTGCACTTGAAGGCTGGAAAGTGTTTGAGGAAAAGAAACTCTATGTGCGTGAATCTCTTGAGAGTGGGTGCTAAGGCAATTGGCACAGAATCTGTAAGGAAGAGAGACACAAGTTTTATTCAGCTGCTCCTTAGCTATGCAAAAAACGTTCAGAAACTCTATTTTATATTTATGAGAATGCCACGTACTCAGAATCGTAAACTTTATTTCCTGCATGATAACAAAAAAAAAAAAAAAAAAAAAAAAAGACTTTGGGATGCCAAACAATACATGAAAAATAAAAAAAAAGGTTATATTTTCTCAAGTTTGAAACTGCTTTATTTTAAGCAATGTTACTGGTTACTAAAAGCAAAGAACTCTACTCTCATGGAATATTGCTACATTATTGATTATTAAAAATGATTAGATAAAGTTTGAGAACATTTACAGATTACACTCAGTATTTGAAATTTTGCATGTTGCAATATAATGCTGAGAAATATGAAATGAAAATAGTTATCATCTTAATATTAAAACCATTGACTTCTTACTGCATTTGTGCATTTGTGCTGTTTATTAATTCTGTGTTACATCTGTTTATACCAGAAAATAATGTAGCTGATACCAAAATACATTCCACATTTCATGTCTCCACAGGAAAATTTGTTTTTTTTTAGCGTCTCTCTCATTGTTTGCTGTTAGAAAAAATAATTGTTTCTGTAGCCTGCTTACTTCACTTCAACTGAAGAAACAGTGTAATTGCCAGAATATTCCCATTTTCCCACCGGATTAAAAACCAAATGCTAGTCCAGATAAGTGATAGACATCAGTTTTAGCCTGATCATTAGAATAGTGGAAAATACTAGTGCTTTCAGGTGAGATTTATCCAGAGATGGTATTTTTATGTAAAGCAGAAGAAAGGGAAGTCCAGTTTCAGCTTGTGAAAGGATTTGACTCTTTTCTGCATACTTAGATCTACTTATAAGTGTAATCTCCTGGTTTTATAAGTGTAATCTCCTGGTTTTATTTTTAAAACAGTGTGGATGGAAGTGCTGCATTTTGTTTCTAGATAATAATATTTGTAAATACTGAAATAAGAAGCATTTGAGGAAAAGAGATTTAATTGCATGGTAAGAATAGTTTATAATAGAAAACAGGAATGAATGGGTTAATTTATTCTTCCTCCTCCTGGGCACTGTTTTCTTCCTAAAAAGTGAGCATAACAGTTTATTTACCTCCCCCTGCAATATATGCAATCTGAATGGCAAAAGACTACTACCAATCACAGTACAAGATGTTATTTTTAGTCATGATTTTGATATAAACACACCAGAATAAGAAGAATCCTCTGAATTTGAGTAAACACAACTTTATGTTTTATTACAGTGTGTTTCCACATATATATTACTGAAAATACTATGTAATCAGTGTATAGAATTAGTTGACACTCACAAGTTCTTCAATTTATTTGTCATATGAGAGCCCACAGACTTTTTCAGACTTTGTCATAATATCTTTGCAGTGCTGCAGATGTTAAAGAGAATTTCAATAATTCATGATAATCATTTAGATTGTTTATGTGTAAATATGCAAACCAGAACTGCCAGTAATGCAGCATGACATATCATTATTATTGCTGATAGCATTTGTTTATTTTGGGAACTAGTTTTAAAAGAAGCTCATTGCATACTTGAGTACTGTTTTGTATTTCCTGTTAAGGTCACATTGGGCCAGAGCAATCTCCATGACTGTCTTCATTAAAAATAAAAAAGAAAAAAAAAGAAAAATAAACAGCACAAGGAGATGTCCTATTACCATATTCACTCAACAATCATTTATTACAAAGAGAACTGTTGTGGACCTTATTTTTGTGGCTGCTATAATGAGACAAGTTATTTTTCATTGGCAGAGCAAGCTCTCTGTGAACAAAATGACAGTTTTCTCTTTATTGTTTCCTAGTCTAGTACAGATGAGTACATATACTTTTTCTGCCCTATATATACTTGGCATTCATTAGCTTATGAACAAGAAATATAATATTTTTATTCTGCACTCTTCCCACTCCAGTGAATTGGTTATTATAAGAATAACTTCATTCTTCAAAAGAGTTTATCAAAATAAGTCAACTGGAGAACAGAATGAACTTTTATTAGACAGTGATTTGTTCATAAAACTTGCTGTGAGGACAATGCAGACATATGATAAAAACTACACTTGTGAGTGAAGAAAAACAAACATGGAAAGGACTGAGCTAGGAGCGAGGGGGCTCATAGTGCCTTGAGGAAGGACCCACTGGGCAGAGGGAGGTCTTACAAAGCACCAGCAGATGACCAGTCCAGCTTCTGACTGCTGTTTATCTAGTCCTCATGATGCAGTCATCTGAAGCAGGAAACAGGAGCTCAGCTGATTCTCATACTGGCAAGAGATAACAAGAATAGCAAGAAAGGATTTCATATTTATGTTAGAAATGAGCAGAAGTACAAAAAAGATACTGACGCCCCTGAAAGTGGCAAGCAAATTAGTTACAAATGACACAGGAAATGTTGAGCTGCCTTCTTTGCTTCAGTCTTCAAGGTTAAAGTTAGACCCCAAGTCTCTGTGTCATTAAGTAGTAAAACAAAAGGTAAATCCTTGAAGAGATTGAATCTAGTGATTATCTGTACCAAAAGGATGTCTACAAGTCTATGAGATCTGACAGATATTTCCAAGAGTGCTAGACGAGCTGAGACTGGCATTACTGCAGAGCCACTTTTCATCATCTTTGAAAATTCATAGGGACCAAGGGAAGACCCTGATGATTAGGCTATCTACAGAGGGGAAAAAAAAATCAAAAAACAAACAAACAAACAAAAAAGATCTGAGAAACTACAGACCAGTATGCATCATTTTAGCCTCTGGGAAAATTATAAAACAGGTCTTCATTGAAGCTCTTTCCAGACACATGAAGGACAACAAGGTGTTAGGTAAAAGCTGGCAGGGGTTCACCAAGACCCATGATAGACCCATCTTCATTGCCTTTTGTGAGAAAACAATTTACTCACTGAATAAGAGGGAAGCTACGAATGTCAGCTATCTAGATTATAGCAAATTTTCTGACATTGTCTCCCCACAATATCCTTGTAAATTGATCAGATACAGATTTGACAGATGGACCAGAAGGAAGAAAAACTGGCTAATGTCCAAGCTCCAGAGTTAGTGGTTAATGACTCAAAATCAAGCTGGCAGTCAATCAAAAGTGAATCTTCTATGGGGTCGACATTGCATCTGATACTACTCAGACTCTTTAAAAAAAGTTAGATGATAAACTGAAGTTACCCTTAACAAGTGCGGATGTCAACAATCTAGGAGAAAAGGCAGATATTCTGAACTGAACAGGCACCGTTCAAAGTGGCTGTGACAGACTGCAGGATTGGACCAACACGAATTGCATGAGAGCAATTTGAATTCCTGCACCTGAGGCAGAAAATTCCTAAGCAGCAGTACAGCATAAGATCTAACCAACTGCTGAAAAAAAACCACAGGACAGCAGGCTAAAAATGGGATTCATACTTGCTACAAAAACAAACCAAGTCCTAGGTTGCATCAGAAAAATAAGAGATGTCATTATTATTCCATTTGAATTTGTACTTGTTAAGCTACACCTAAAATACTACTTACATTTTGGTCTCACCAGTTCCATCAAAAACCTTGAGATGCTTCAACGTTGCACACCAAAATGAGTAAAGGATTAGAGAACATGATATGGAGTTGGTTTCTAGCTGATGTAATCCAGAATCAAAACAGATGAGGAGTACAGAACTGGTCCTAGGAACAGTCTGTCAGCAAAAGTTCCAGAAGGAATTTACACGTGATTGTTATTCAACAGGAACTTCAATGCTCTACTTAATGATATGCTACATAGACTCAGTATTACTAGAATGGCACACAACTAAGGAATATAAACCAGTCATTACATCAGTACCTCTGAATGTTTCCAATCTTTCTGTTAGTCACTTGTGTTTCAGGAAAGTTATGTTCTAGAAATGTCAGATGCTTAGAGCAGAAGCAAGTCTTCTCTGTATTCGATGTTTCCTTGCTTCAAACTTCACTGTTCATATTGATACTCTTTTACCATCATTTATATTAAGATCTGTCTACATAGTTGTATGTAGTAGTGATAGTCAAGCTGTTTCCCAAAAGACTGATATTAAATTTTGGATCTGAAACAGTCTGACTGTAGTAACAAGGAGTAGCCTGGAACAATATAAGCTGTTCTCACAGCACAGTTTAGCTCACTCCTGATTTCTACAAGTGCCTTAAATTGCTTTGTAACAAGTAAAATTATCTTACTGGAATTAAACTTTGGAACTCAGGACCTGAGACCTCTGTACCCAGACTGCAGTTTTAAGCCATTGTCTCTTATTACATTATGTTCTTTATAAATCATGTAAGTAATTTCATCCATGTTACCTATGCAATCTCCACATTCCAAGACTTAAATATGATGCAGATTTTCATGTTTTCTCCAGATGTTTCTTTCTTTTTTATCTCTCCCTCTAATCACTTGACAGCTCTTTTCCCTCCATCTATTGAAAAAGGAAAAATCAACTAAAACATATTGATTTAGAAGGACACCTTTCCATCGGAAAGGTTTGCAAGGCCTTTCATAGAGAACCACAGCTTGTCTTTTATTCTCATTGCACTAGTATTTCAAACCACAGAAAATGTTCTAAGGAACAAGAATGAGCTTGCTGTTTTTGTATATTCCAAGGATGTGTGCTGGAATTATAGCATTTTGACCAATATCTGTACAAAGTCTGGTCTCCAAAAGCACAACACGAAAAGAGACATTAACGTATGAAATAGTATGAGGGAAGTCTGCACTATTTACAAACTTGGTCATTATTTGGAACTAGTTATGGAGAAAAACGATCTAAGAGTATATTATAGGGAAAAGAATTCAGACCATACTAGAGAGAAAGCATCCCAAGTGCTCATGCAAACAAACTCAGTGTGGATCCCTGCTTCTCCAGTGAGGTTGCTGCTCTCTGGCTGAGGCAGAGGTGTGATGCTAGTGGTGTAACATCTGACAGTGTCAAAAGAGGCTGTGGCTGTTGCTGTTCCTCCTCTATTTCTTTCTGTTAGAAATGTTCATATTTCTTCTGCAGTTCTTTTAAGATTAATTCTTCCTTTGTTTCAAAAGTCTCTTTAGAAGTTCCTCCATTACTGTTTAATCTTAGCTGATGGTTGTCTTCATCTTAAACACAATCAGTTTTTGGCAAATACTACCAGTTTTGTGAATTTGATCCACAAATGCACACACATTGCTTAATCTCACATTCTTATTAACAAGAGTTTATAGCAGTTAACACTTAAGTCTTAAGTCTTAATGCAAAAAATTCATCAAGAGTGGTCTGTGTGAACATCACAATTGAATACTAGAAAGAACACTGGAGAATAGACATTCTCTATTGCCTAGATTTGGGCATTTTCATGATAGTAAACAAGCATGATGCTGTAGTTTGCACTTATAAATCCCCTAGCTTGACTATGATATAAATATACAAGCTTCTGTGGTCAGAAAGTAAATGCAGCATGCCTGAAACCTGAAACCAAAGTCAGGAGATTCTTAATGTGTCAATACAGGTTCACATCAAAAAGAAAATGTGGCTTAAATATTACTCTACTACAGATGGCACTGCAGACACATCCTTAATTGCTTATTTGAATTCATTGACTTTGTCTACTTGTTTGGACATCCATCTTTGTGAACTTGTCTAGCCAAATATAGAACATACAAAAGGAGATATAGCTTTGCTTCTTTTTTTGTTCTTAAGAAAATACCCTTCCTTCATAATTATGCCTGTTTTCCACGAACTATTTAGTTCCAGTGGCACTAATACACAAAACAGTTTCTCCCTCCTTTTTTGAAATACTTTGTCTGCCAAGGGACTGCTTGAAGCATTTACTTGTTTGTTTGTTTATTTGTTTTTAGGCAAATATTATTTTGTTGTGCTTCCTTGATGATGCCAGAGAGGCTTACCAAATCTGTATCTTTTTGCAGTTTTGACAGGCCAATATTCATTTTAATTATCCTATATAAAAAGCTCTCACAGTTATAATTGTACTTTTGTTGTGACCTGATGCTTACTTGACAATCTTCTGTGTACACTGTTCTACTTCATGACATAAGCTTAGGGCAATATTTTGCAAGACAAGTGAACACTGACTGCTGGGTAAGTTCTTGTTAGTTTGAAACTATCCTTCAGAGCCATATTCCTGGACTACAGATGAGCACCAGAGAGATGGAATGGAAGCAGCAAGGATGGGAGGCAAGACACAGGCTGGAGAAAGCATCCTCCTGCTCGAGCTGCTTTGACCAGGTGCAAAGCCATCTTGTGAACCTCTGCTGACAAAATATATGAACCGCCTTGGCCCCAGTGAGAAAATAAGTTTATTTTCAATAATTGACTTAATCAGTGTCTTAAAACATCCGTGAGACCTGCATATGAATTTTACTTGCTTTGAATATGCTGTTAACAATCTGCTGCAAAGATTAATATTATTAATTTTATTAATTATTATTAATATTATTAGGATATTATTAATGATATTGTATATATACTGATTTTAGATGAGTGCTCACTTACCAATAATATGCTTCTTGTACTAATCCTAGATATTTTGTATATTGAGATGATTACACTCCATATCCACCAAGAGACAACAGAAGTGCTGTGATATCAACTGGGGGCTCTGTAATTCCCCAGCTTGTTTGGGAAAAAGGGAGAAGATGTATAATTCCAAAAGACTGTGCTTTATTAAATCTGACTAATTCTGACTGATTTCTTCTCTATTGTTATCTATTTTAAATTGCTTATTTCTTAGTAGGTCACGTAGCACAAAAGCTTTCCTTGGGCAGCAGAGAATCCGTGAAATTATTACTCATTAAGTTATGACAGTATCAATGTTTCTGCACAGTTTTATTTTATGGAAAGCATATGGTCAGTGGTGACGGTGGGGAGCAGAAGGCAAAATAAAATATTCGTGGATAAATCTGTCTGAAAGTTGGTATGCACACAGGGCAAGAGCAAAGAATTGGAATGAAGCACTAAGCAATGATTCTGTTGGCTCATGCTTGGCATATCATCTCTGCTTGTAAAATCCCCCCGCAAAACTTATATTTACAAGGAGAAGATTTGTAACAATTTACTACCTTAAACAAAAGGGGTGTTGCTAGCCAATGAGTTAGGACATTCAGATGAAACATTTTTTATTTTTATTTTAATAAGTTAGTGAATCTGTGCTCTGCAACAATGCACCGCTCTAAGACAGAGGACAAATTTTCAAGTGAAAATACATCCCTGAAAATGGAAAGGTAAAAAACCAAATTCTTAAACTCCATTTTCAGTTCTACCACAGAGAGAAACAATAGGGAAAAAAGGACATGATCTGGATGCAATTGTCTTACTGAAAAGAACTCCTGAATCACTTTGTCAGGCAAGAGAGGAAGTGAATAACTTCTGTTACATAACTGAGAACTTCAATATATCTGTAACTTCAGATGCCATTTGTTTACCAGATTAAGTGAGCTTTGGGTGGGGGTGACACACATCAGATTAGGTTATCACAGAACAGTAAGAAAAGGATTATTCCTTTTCTAGCTGTCATCAACTTCAGTCAAAATACCCTTATCACTTTTTCACACATTATTTCCTAACTTTGCAGAAAGCCCAAATCTGCCCAGACAGGTGCCAAAACAGGCAAGTTTTTCACTCTCTGCTCTCTTTTCTATATCTCATTGTCTCTTCCCTTAAGTTTTTATTCTGTTTCCCTGCTTTATAGCGTATTCCCTATTCCTGCACTACTTGAGCACCACAATCTTTAGGTGCAGAGTTTGTCAATGCACTGCTCAGAGCAATCCAGAGTATGCCTGGTACAACAAGCCATTCATACACAGGTCAAATATAACTACAGTATTTCCTAGAAATCCATCTTGGAGGGAGGGACATAATCAAAGTTGTTTGGTTCAGTTATCCACATTTTAACAGCAGAGTGATTTGTGATCATGTGTTGTGACCAGAAAAATGACTGTCTTACAGACTGCAAGATAACAATAAATACTAGGACATGAAGCTAGTTGCTCTTCTTTCAGCAGTTTAGGGAGGATAACAGACTGAGCTCCAAGGTTTTCTTCAAAAATTAGTTGGCAATATTTCCTTCCTGCCAGAGTATGTAATATCATGAACAACTCTTTGTTTCAGTTTAAATACATTTTCAAGTTTCATACAACAAAATGCACCATCTCAGTCTGTCATAGATTTCTCTGATTATATGAATATTTTGTAGCAGTACATTTTAAAACATGGTATATAAACAATATCATAATCTTAATTCACTTATGAGTTTTTGCCTATCATGGGTTATTTTTTTGGACATCATATGTGTTCAGCACCTAATTATTTAGTACGAGTTAAACTTACTCGCTTTGTGAATTATGATAGAAGAATTTGAGTTTCCAGCTTTTGACATGCCACATTGGACTAATATCAATTCTAGCAAACTTTACATTTTACTACATTTGCTACTTTTCCTAAAATAATTTTTAAATTAAACATGGGAACAGTATTTTATGCACTGAATTTGTTTACCTTCAACATTCTGGATCTAGTCACAGCCTTGCTGTGATATTATCCTCTGTTATCACGTTGTCATTTCCTATTAAAGTCCTCACATTCTTTGATGAAATAACGCATTTTGTGTTATCAAAGAAAAGTGTATTTGATTGTGTGTTTGCATCTCTCTCGCAGAGATTATCAAACTGAATCACTTTGGTTAACATTATGTCTACTAGGCAAAAGAAGGTGTGTGAGGAAGCAAGTTAGTAGGGGGCACTTGTACCGGTATCACTTGATCTCAAATGTTGACTGCTTACCCAGCTGAGCACTGTGCTCTGATTTCTCACCACTTCTCCTCGGTCTCAAACACAAAATGGTTTTCTAGGCTGTCTCAAGAAACCTAGACACTCCTGGCTTAAAATCTCTTCTAATGCTTGAATGGTGGACACTATAACTGGAAATCTATTCTAGTTGGAAGAGGAAAATGAAACACAAGCCTGTTTAATTCAAAGGTTAATTCTTCTGTATATGCATACAAGCGTTATCTTAGACCTTTCTGGCTGGCAAACTACACAGGGAACCGATGTTGTGGTTGCCCACCAGAATTCACCATTTTCATACAAATATAAAGATGGGGTTTCCTCTCTAATAAAAAGCTTTGGTGCAAATCACTTCTATAGGATTTCATATTGAATTCTTTGTTATGGTCTTGACTTCAAACAACTAGATACATCTTTCTCACTCACTGGAAGAAAGTCAAAACACTTAACAAGGTTTAATCAAACATAAGTTACACTAGACAGGGAAAAATTGAGATGGGAATATCTCCAAGAGGTAATTACTTTAGGACATTCTATACTTTTTTGAAACAATTTCTACAGGTTCTCTAAAAGAACAGCAAGCTAATGATTTTTCTGGTAAGAGATATCCAATCAGACTTAATAAATGTATTCAGTTGTTGGATATCTTTTAAAATGAGAACTGAAGGCTCTCTTTCAAAGGCCTTAGGGTAGGGCAGAGGAGGAGGTCCCCTCT
The DNA here is from genome assembly GCA_023055505.1 of Callipepla californica brunnescens. Classification (NCBI taxonomy): domain Eukaryota; kingdom Metazoa; phylum Chordata; class Aves; order Galliformes; family Odontophoridae; genus Callipepla; species Callipepla californica. Next base: position 64,709,186 of record JALIRH010000002.1, read on the forward strand.
CTGCACATCCCTTGCCCTCCCTCATGGGAGCAACTTCTCACTGTTACCTGTTGGTTGTCCTTCTCAATAATCACTGCCCTTATCCTCCCAGGAGGTCTCTGTCCCAGGGGAGACACCTTTCTGCAGGTCTACATAAAGTACAGTAACTCCAGTCCTTAATGTACTTTAGCGGTGCAACTTCAGCAGTCTTCTAGTCTAACATCCCATGTGCTCCCATTCACTCTGTATTCATGTAAATACAAAGGCTTCCTATGACAGTCAGGGAAGTGGCCCCTTCACTTCCTATCTGGAATAAATGTGTGCTTTGTACCACTTCTAACGCATCTTTATTATACTGTTTCTCTTGTTTTGTTAATTTCTTCCATCCAAAAGCAGATGACTATACGTTCCATTGGGTTCAACCATCCAAAGAATTCAAGCCTAATCGAGGCTGCTGCTGAACCAAAACCAGACTGATGAAATTAACATTCAGATTCTCTGGCACCTAAATATACTATTATTTATTAGTGTCAGCATGTTTAATAAATTGTCTGTTGACTTCATCCTCTAAAGAAAATATTTATTTACTAGACAAAAAATTGTATCACAATTTGTACATACAATCCTAGTGTCTCACTTTTCTCCATGCTGCTTATACAACATATTTTATATTTTTTTTTCTTTAAATAAAATAATGCTTAATCAATCCCAGAAGACAACTTAATTACTGACAGTGGTTATTCTTTTCCCGTACATGTATTTTACAGTGAAATTCTTGGCCGTTAAAAGTGGTGTGTAATTTTATTCCTCAAAATACTGCCAGGTCCACTCTGATTCTTTCACTCTATTACAATGAGAAAAGACTTCTGAAAATCATTCATGTTATGTGCTGCCAGGTTGCAAGCCTAACTTGTACTCCCAGTCCTGAATCTATGTGGCCCCATTGTGAGGCTAAATGTCTCATTCTTGTTAGGCACTGAGAGACCTCATGCAAGTTGAGGTTTGTCTTCTGCTCAGCTAAGCTGGAACAGCTTAGAAAGGCTGCCAATTTGACATCTGATGAGTGATGGTGATAGAATAAAATAAGCCAAAAATCTTAAAAAACTTTTCTGGGGAATTACCTTTGTTAACAAAGGTTAAAAAGAGAAACTGGAGTGCTTCTAGATAAGCAGTTTATGTTTTATTCACATTGTATTTGTGTACATGCTACTACATGCAGAACTCTCTTTTTATTCTGCAACGCCTATGGGAGGCCTGTTAGCTTTCCTTATTCCTGCAGCACACTATATCATCAAATAGAGAAAACCACTTCAAATACTACTTCACTATTTTTTAATATGCAAAAACAAACATCAAACAAAAAGCTAAGAATTTTGAAGGATTCTGAGAGAGATGATTGGAAAGGGGAATGAAAGTTAAATACTAAAAAAAATCAGTTATAAATACTCTCTATTTTCAAGAAATGTACTATATGTATAGCTGGTCTATGGATGTTACTGCTGACAAGTGACTTTAATGCTCCATGTCAACTTGGCAGCAGTGGTCAAAGATGAAGATTTCTTTTGGTTATCTGATCTGAGCTCTAGTAGAAAAGGCCTGACTGAATGACAAATCCAGTTTAGTAGTCTCATAGCATACCATAAGGCATACAATAGTCCTGTATAATAATATTTATGTGGAAATTGTTGGTAGTCTAGATCTTTTCAGACTGAATGGAAAGAGCCTTGCTAATTACTGGAGATTCTGAACATGTAGTTATAGGAGAAGAGAGCCTTAAAATCCCTGAGGGAAAGAAAAGCACATCCTAGTTGTTGGTAAAAATATTGCTCAAATAGGCTTACTCAATTATCTTTATCCCAAAAAGAGATGGAAGATAGTGTTTAGATTTCTTTATCTGAATAAAGGAGTCCATGGGAACAGCCCCCACAGAGTCTTTTAAAGTATTTGAGAACACAGACTCTTTTTATCCCTACTCTGCATTGTCCCACCTCCTTTCCTCATTGACTGAAATACTTGGAGATTCAACTTCCTGGTCTGCCTGCTACATATTCCCCTTGTATGTGACTCCCCCGTCGTATCATTCATTGCTTGTGTAATTAACTTCAACTTTACGCTGCCCATAGTAGAGAAGTTAATATTAATTAGCCTATTCAGCTTGAACAGTAAGTCCAAAGTCCGCAAGTTCAAATTGATAATCAATTGAAGGCTTATTTGGTGAAAGATTACAAAGTACAGGCATCAAGAGGAGAGAAATTTGCAAGCCTCTGCACAATTCTGTCTGCAAGGACACCTTGTTCGCAAGCATCTTTTGTCTCAGTACTCAAGAGGCATAATTCTTGAGAAAGAAATCTGAAATTCACTTGAAGAGTTAAAGGAAAATTCAAATTCAAACATAACAGTAAGTAGAAATTCTAGTGGTAGTATTCAAAGAGATACTCTATTCTCTGTCAAGAATATTATGATTCCCTACTTTGCCACTCAAGCTGTCAAAATACTTGCATTCCTCCTGTCTTCTTCATACTGCAGCAAGGAAACAGTATGAATAGATTTGGGGATAAAATAAATTTAGCTGAGCAGTTGTTTGAAGAAAGAGACCCAAAAGTACACATAGAAATGAGCATAATTTCCATTAAGGCAAGAAGTCTTTCAGTGGGAAAAGCATTTTGACTAATCCCTCAAATCTTAAAAAAAAAAAAAAAAAAAAAAAAAAAAAAAAAAAAAAAGAGAGATTATAATAGGCAAATTTAATCAACAGGAGAAAGAGGTGAACAAAATAGATACCAGAGTATGTTTCAGTACCTAGATAAAGTGGGTATATAACCAGACACTTTGTGTTCAAAGAAGTAGTTTAAAGAAATAGAACTAGTAGTTTGAAATTGAAAACAAGTCAACTGACACTGCACTTTGAAGACACAGTCCATTTAGCCAAGGAAATGCACAGAGAGGGCATTATGAGGTCACCTCTCAATAGAGAAAAAAAATCTGTAAGAACAAAAAGGATTCTAACATTTGTACTATGAACTGAAGTCCGTTTGGCATTGGATGAGTCCTATGCATCAACTAAACTAGGAAAATTAGTAGTACTTTCAGAAACTTAAAGAACTGTAGGAGTTCTTTTACTGAAATTGTTTTGATAGACTAGCAGAGTGAATATAATACCACCTTTTTCTACTTTAAATTGATAGGACTTCTGAAAACAATAGAATCTGAAGAAAGACAGCAATCCTAATAGATGCACAAGAACTGTTTCTAGAAGATACCTAAGAACTAACTTTCTTGCACTTCCTGTTGATATAGAAACCAAATATTTTACATCAGTTTTTCTTTTGAAACTTAGAGATCATCACAAGCATGACACTTGGAGATCAACCAAATTCTGCTGGAATTGATATCCCTTATACACTTTATACACAAGTTTTCTTCCCAGCAAATAGGGATCATCTATAAGACAACCACGCACAGAAGTGGATTTTGTTTTCTGTGCACTATGTGTACTGTCTATAGAACCAGAATGCTCTGCTCACTTATCATACGACCCTAAGCTAGAGCTCATTAAGCTTATTTTCTTCTTCTTAGGAAGATGGATATGATCTGTATGATGAGATTTCCCTAAAAGAACTCTACAGCATGCCAAAGATGATATCCTTGGACCTTACCAAGGACCAAAAAGCTCTGGGAATATGTTCTATGTATGCAAAAAGAATGATTCATAAATAATTTTCACATTGAATTGATGAATTTAATGAAATTCTCCCAACCTCCCCCAATACACACATACTCATCTGTCATGGTTTTATGATTTTTTTGGTACTAGTATTCCACATCATAACTCTTTGACTCTTAATGCACTACATGATGTTATGATGTGGAATACCAGTACCAAAAAATCATAAAACCATGACATCATCTTGTAGCACTGAAGAGGCTTATTTGTTCGAGGGTTTAAACTTGCATAAATGAAGCAAGCAACACAACACCGATAGTACAGGTCACTTAACAAGCTCATTGCCTCAGGACAATGAAGAGCTTAAAGGAATCCATTCACCCTTGAATCTAAAGTACTTTTCCACTCAATGGCTGTGAATGTGAGATAAGATGAATATAAAGAAAGATTGTATTCCATAGAGAATTATATTACTTGTCAGTGCCCTACTAATAAGATAAGAGAAGGCGGAAACTTTCTAGGAGATGCTCAAAGGATTTGCCTTATTAGAAGGCACTAACACTAAGAATATTGGCAGTTGATTAAGTGACATATCCTAGAGTTTGTGAAGGTTCTTCAAATGTCTCAGTGAGACCACAGATCAGCATCTACAATTTCTCAGGATTATGCAAGAAGAAAGGGTTATTTACAGATGTTGAGATGTCTGGGAAATCTTGGATTTCTAAAGAGACTGGGGATATCTTGTTTGCAGTGGGACAGAGAGGACGGAGTTACAAATATTAAGTGAGTCCAGCTACAGCTACACTGAAAACAGGATTCTGTGAAAGGAGGAAAATCTGGAAACCACAACCTTGGTTAAAAAGGGCACAAGGGCATTATGATGTGAATTCTTGTACCTTGTCCTTCTACGACCATTGTCAATTTTGCATTTTAAGACTTTTTAGATAATCTGTACTTATGACAAAAGATAGAGGAGGCACTAGTAACCTGTCCCTTTGATGAGGACAGTGCACATTGCATGTGAGTTGGAAGAGATAATTTCACTCATTCTCCAGTTACTAATGGTCCAGAAAGTCTACTGAGGTGCAGTAATGAACAGGAAATACTTGTCATGCAGTTGAAGAAACTCTTGAGAGTGCAGCACAATGTCTTGATAAAGCAATCAAGAAGAACTGAAACGGAGCTGGGTGAATGTGGCTCCCATAGTTAATTAAAAAATGTCTTCTCTGGAAAAGCACATATATGCTCATAGAGGGAAGTCAAATGTGAACTAGACATCTCAAAAAGCTCCTGATAAGAATAATTACCAAATTACTCCACCAAATAACTTTATTTTTTACCAAAATTGAGGTTTTCATAATAGGAAATGTGACTGGTAAATATATATGGCTTTAATAGACAACAGTCTTTATGAAAGCAAGTGAAGAACATACATTCCACTGAAAGTGCAGAGATAGGCTGTATTGTCTAGACTGGAAGTTTGCCAGTAGAACACTAGCATTTCGGTTGCAAAGACTGTCAACAGGATGTTGCCTTAATTGTAAAAATCTCCTATGAAATATTTCCATCATAATAACAAGAGAGAGGTGAGTACATATTTTCCTCTAAGGAAAAAGGTAGGACTTGAAAGTGAAACCTTTATGCAAGTTAGCCTTCCCTACACCTAGGGAAATCAATGTGATTTTAAAGCATATGAGTTCATGTGATTTTATTATCATGTGCTTAGAATATTATTTAACGCTTAGCAGCTACCATACACAGATTAACCTTACTTTGCAAATGTACTACCTAATCATGACCAGAGATAAGGATAATGTCTACTCTGTTTGCAGCTTGACACTTGCAAATAAGCTATTAATTCAGATCTGCTTGCTAACTTGCTGTGCAGTGTTTGAATTTATCGAGGCAGTACCACTGATTTTTTAGAGATAAGATCAGAGATTCATCGTATGCATAAGTACTATACAAGATGGTTCTTGACACAGTTTGGCATTGGTACTTACATATTAACTGTGTCTTGCTTTCATTCTCTTTTCATAGAAACCCTATGCTGATTGACTACACTGACAGGAAAAAAAAAAAAAAAAAAATCTCCCATCCTCTGTATCAAATAACCCAACTTTAATAGGAAACGTAAGATTCCCTCTTTCAGACGTGGATCTCATTTTCTCAAATTCAGTCTGTTCTTTTCCCTCTTTTTATCATATATTGGAAAGTACATTTAAATAAATTGTTATTTTCTTTTACTATAAGTAGTCCAAGTAGGACTCTGCTAATATTCTATAGCAGTAATGGTGGTGATGGGTCAGGGAATGGAACAACACAATAAGAAGTCATTATTCTTGTCTGAAAAACAAGCAAATATTTGCTAAAACTTTTGCCTGTCATATCAGCAGTACAGAAGTGTTTGCAGTACTGCTGATCCAGATGATGACCTGCTTGACTAAAATGGATGAAAAGAGGATTTAGAAGAGAAAAAGAAAGTGAAAATGATCTAAAATATTTCTACTCTCTGGACTCCTGTAGGTGCATATTTTCCTTGCACATATTATAGATGTTGAGTTTTTCTCTTCATTGTAGATCACAGTGGGATAAAACAGATTTTTCTGGAAAAGCAATTTTTGGATAATTTCTTCAAAATATGACCAGATGACAGATATAACTGGCAGTAAGGAAATACACTGGCTGTACTTTGAAGTCTAGACCTTAGAGTTCTATAAGGTTTAGCTAGAAAAAGCCATAGCTAACCTGATTGTATTGAGAATGCTCCATTTCCTAGTGGGATATTGGACTACATGACCCCAGAGGAAGAAATAAATTACTTTCTTCTACATCTCTTTTCATATTTAAACTTAGAGATGTCTATTGAAATCTGCCCACAGGGCATAGTTACAAACACAATAACACTGCAAAATGAAGAGTCATTGTTAAATGAAGAGGAAAAAGAAATAATGAACACTTTCTAAAGACAAACAATGCCTGTTATTTCTCATTTCAATTTGTGACTGAAAACTGTGCCCTGGACAGATGCTGAGACAAAAAAAAAAAAAAAAAAGAGGGATCTTTATTGAATATAACCTGGCAGCTGAACATCAAAATATCGTCAAAATGCATTTTGAGAACTAGTGATTACATATACACAGTCTCTAAAGCAGAAGGAAAATAACACTCCTAGTTTTCAGAACTTCTTCTGGGACTCCACAGGATTCAGCTACAGATTATTCATGAATCTGCAAGTCTGAAAACCTGCAAATCTCAGTCAAATGCCAAAAACATTAAAATAAGTGAGTCACAGGCTGGTATCACACTGCTGACAACATGGCTTTGATAATAGAAAAAAAAAGAGTTCTGAGATGAATGACTGTGAGGAACAACATTTCTACTGGTATTTTTTTGGCTCTCTAGACAAGTTTTCTCCAAAACGCTTCTTGTAAGATTACTTAAACCACAGCAGCCTTAAACCACAATGTATATGATATTAGAACACATTTTGATCTAGGTGAGATTCATTCTTTTCCTTTAAGAAAGCAAATGTAAGTCAGAATCAAAGCAGAAAGAATTCATTATGAAAGTTTTCACACTACACAGGACTGCAAATTTTATCATACTAGGCATAGGGTTTTACTTCCAGCAGCAATGATGGAATACAATGGTGTCAACGGTTTACCGGGCTGGATCGGCCCAGTTCCGCGACGATTGGTGCGGGGGACCCACGGACCCACGCCCCAGGAAAGGGGAAGGAAAAAGGGAAAAGGGAAAAGGGAGATGGGCCTAGAAACAAAACAGCGGCAACGATCTGAGGAGGAAAGCCAACCCACTAAATAAGACATCAGAAAGCAAAACAACACAATACAATACAATATAATTGGAATTGAGGCTAATGAAATCAAACAAAATGAGCAAGAGAGAGTGTCCGACAAACCGAAGGCCCCACGCTAACGCTGAAGGCGATACGGCAGCGAGCACCCACTGCTGAGTCGATCCCGAAGGAAAGAGACTGTCCCGTGACCGCTGAGGGTTTTTATCTGTTCCCTCTGAGCGGAAAACACGTAAAAATACAAAGCATCGCAAAGTCCTCTGGGGAATGTAGTTCTTCTTCTCTTCTGAGACAGGTATACCTGGAATTATCAATGATCTATGGAGCTGGAGTATTAGCTCTTTAACTCTTAATGCAATACATGATGTTATGATGTGGAATACCAGTACCAAAAATCATAAAACCATGACAAATGGAATCATGTCTCACTTGCTTACCAAGCACTCAAGTCAGTATCTTTGTTGGACAAGGCAGAATCAAGAATCTTTGAATTGAATTTGAAAAGAAAGCTCCTTTCTGAATTCAAAACAACTATTCATTAGCAGTTCAGGCTAGTGTATACAAAAAGTATTACATGAATATAACACTAGATGCTCTGAATTTGATTCTGTGTAAATTCTCTATCCAAATGTGGCACAAAATTGGAGAACTAAATAGTGGGTGAAAAGCTGCCTTTCTCAAAAAGGACCAGAATCTACTGCATCACTTGTTTCATGAGCTGCTTTTGAAAGTATAAATTAAAAATAAGAGGAAAAAGTTCCTGGATGATGTGAATCTACTTTATTTTCTCTTTTCCCCCATGTTACAGAGAATTCATTATCATAGTAGTGAAAAATTAGCTGAAATATCCTATAAGGTTGATAACCACAATGTGTTTTCCTTTGCTGCTAGCAAAGATATCTTTTTCTTATTGTAAGTATTTTCTGTAGAATATAATATTCAGTGGCACGGAGAAAACCAGCTCTAGCTTAATATTTGTGTCAATAGACCTGAATGCATTTTTACTTCAATTTTCATGGTGAATTTCTTGCATTTTTTTTGTGCTTATCTGAACAGACATTTGAGCAGTTACTGTAATTCACTCCTTGTTATTCAAACTGATTTTTTATTGTCTAAACAATTAGCAATTAATGAAGTAGGAATTGGATCCAATAAAGATCACAGCTGAATTCCTTTGGACTAATTTATGAGGCTTTATATATTCAGCCTGCTGGCCTTTTTATTGATAAACATCTTGCTGTTTGCTAATAATATTGAATGAACGACAAGTCACAAATTGCTCATTGCTAAATGCTCCTGAGCACTTCTACTGATTAAGTACTGAAATGTTCCCATGCTGACATAAAGACTCCCATTATTCTCCATATACCTCAGTTTCAAACAGCAGTTTTGAAAGTTAGTTTTGGAGATGGATGAATTATGTTCACTGTTGTTATAAAGCTTGCTTATACTTGTACATAAGCATCTCAACTACATTGGTTTGCACTATTCTTGGCATGCAGAAACAAGAAATACATGAGGGACTCATGTCCAAAATCAGCTCCTGACACTGGAAACCATTTATAACTGGTGAATGGGAACTCAGTATGGATGGGGAGGAACAGAGGACAGTATATGAGAAGAAATGGAAAAGGTTAAATGTGAGTTTTGCCAGATAATCAAAGTAATGCTGCCACATATCTGACTTGGGTAGTGCAAGCAAAAAAACAAACAAACAAAAAAAAACACCCTGCTCTCTTAAGAGCATATGATACAACATATTTGAGATCCACTTTATTATTACAGTTCATCCTTTATAGTTGTTCTGTGCACATGCTGCCAATGCAATGTATCCGTAGCACTTAAAGGAGCATTACTAACTGAACAGATGATAACAGCAGGTTCAGTGTGAAATCCCAGATTTTTCTATGTTGATGCTGTGTAGTAAGTGGTATATACACATATAAACATGCAGGAATCAGGTTTTCTGGTCAAAATGAAATCCCAGCCAAATAGCAATGCTAACAAGATTGAAATAAAACATTGGATAGGGAAAGAAAACATACACTACATACACAGGAAGACTTCGATGAGCAATTTCTCTGAGGACTACAGATAGCACTTGTCCTCAGATTTCCAGTTCACTGTTATCTGTTGTGTTGCGGTGATAACTTGAGGTCTCTAAACTGCTTCTTCTCAGATTAAATCTTAGGGAGAAATTCTTTACTGTGAGGGTGGTGAGACACTGGAACAGGTTGCCCAGTGAGGCTGTGAATGCCTCCTCCCTGGAAGCATTCAGAACCAGGCTGGACAGGGCTTTGAGCAACCTGATCTCAAGGGAGGTGTCCCTGACTATGCTCTCAGCAGTAGAAATTCTTATCATTTAACACTGTTGCACCTTTCTGAAAATACACTACATTTATTTATTTATTTATTTTTAACAAAAAAGACAAAAAGAGAATTCCTACATTTTAATATTTTCACCTCCAACCTTTTATCATGAGAATAAAGATGCAGCCAGGAAGTTCTTGTGGGAATACTTCTAGGACTGACAGTGTAACAGGTAAATAGTACTTTAATTAGAAGTTAGAAAGCACAGTCTGAAATATCCTCAGCATCATCTGGCCATCATAGTAAAAACAGATGTGCCTAGCGGATGCACCTCCTGGCACATTCCAGGAGCGTAAGCATAGAAAAGCAGCATAAAGTCATAGTATCATAGAATCCTTAAAGTTGGAAGGGACCTCTAAAGGCCACCTAGTCCAGCTCCCCTGCATTGAACAGAGGCACCACAGATAGATCAGGTTGCCCAGGGACTTATCCAGCCTTGTCTTGAAAGTCTTCATGGATGAGGCATCAACCACATCAATAGGGAACCAGTTCCATCACCATGTATGTTTTCTTACATAAGCTACACTGAATTTCCTTGTTCACAGCTTCTAATTGATTTACTTCCTCTCTACCCTGAACAAATAGTAAACATGTTCTGTCTTTATCTTCTTATAAGGAATGGTTAAGTAGATTTCTGTTTTGCTTATTTGAATATTTAGTTTACAAATCAATGCAAGACTTCTCCTGTGTTTTACGAAAGTTTTGGATAAATAACTGCAAAACCAGTGCTAGAATCAGTTGAAGCATTCCATATTTTGTCTAAGCTGAATTCTAACAAAGCTTCTGCCTATTAAGCTCCAGACTTCTGAATTTTCCCAAATGCTAAAACTGAAAAAAAGTATTTCTCAAGGTAACCTGAGAAAATTGACCCCAAAAGAATTGGGGTTATTCATCTATTTAAAAAGTGAACCCTTAAATTTCACATGCTTACATACGTAATTGTACCAAAAACTCACTAAACTTATATGGCATGAAACACTACAGCTTATGAGAACATGCATGCAAGGTCTCATTTGAATTAGTAAGTATACCATGCTGAATTTAGCACAACCATTTTCACAGTAGTTTTTGTTATCAGCCATTACATCCACAAGCACAAGCTGTCTTGAACAGCTGTGAAAAGCAGATTTTATTTTTCCAGATCAAGAAAAGATAAAAAGATGTTTGATGGCTTTTACTTAATGGAGAGGAAAACAGAAAGAACACCTCTAGCCAGCAGAGGGATGACATATCAATGGTTGGAAAAAGAAGCCTACAGATGATTCTATCACTAGTTAGAGATCATGAAAAGTAACGCCTTCTTCATATAAATTTGAACACTTGTCAGGCAAAGTGAAGTGTACTGCATCTAGTTGTATAATAATATTGCTCTCCTCATAGAAAAATAAAACACTTGTTCTTCTGAAATTTATTTCCCCTTATAAACCTCAGAGTGTAAATCTGTCATATAACAAACTACCACACTATTATTCCACGAAGGGAACAAAAAATGTTGAAATCTAATGCATTTATATATGTTGATAGCAAGAATAATACAAACCAGCCTTCCTATTCCATCAGCTACTACTTAATTCTTGTTACCATGACGATTCAGCAATTTAATATCTTCCCCAAAATTTACTGCTAGAAATAAATATATTTGATGAGCTAGTTAAAAATCAAACAAACAAGCAAGAATAAAAAATAAACCTCATCATCCTATATAAAAAGAGAAAATCACAGTTTAAGACCATGGGAAGTCTGATGCATAAAAAAAAAACAAAAACAACCAAGAGATATTAAAATCTCAAACATGATTTGAATTGTCAAAGGAGAAGCTCTTCATACAATTAATCTTACAACAGATGCCTTCAAATCTGAAAACATAAAATACAACTTCTTTTTCTGTCATTGGTCAACCACAGATTACACTATCTGTCTAACAGTAATTTATCCAGCATATTTTCATGTAGTTATCATGTTCTACCAACTGACATAAAGAAAAGTTTCAGATAAACTAACTCTGAAGAGCACTGGCAGGGAAGTGTCTGCATTAGGAGACAGTAAGAAATAATGTTTCAAACTAGGTAAAACAGCAGATGACTTTGGAAATGAGCACAGTTCAGCCACTGTGGTGGAGATGAACTGTAAATTGTCAGAATTTCTGACTGCCTGATTATATTTGTTCATTGTTTCCTGATTCTCCTTATGCCTGTATGTTACTGACTGTACAAAAAAAACAAAACAGGAGAACAAAATGTCTCACTAAAATTTGTTAGGCTTTTCTCAGTGTACAGCATCTGTAGGTAATTCAAAGCCTGATAAAGAGCTGTAATAGATTCAACATTTTAAAGCTACACTTGTCTTCCCTTCTGCCTTACTCTAAAGTCTTGCACTTCTGTTAGCGGAATATGTCCTTTGAAATACATTTACCCAGTCCTCTCCTCCCTTCCTTATTGTGAAGATGTTTTTAAATAACTCTGAACTTCCAGTCCTTCCGAAACCATCATTAGAAATTTCTCTTTGTAGTCTCAGACCTGTGTATCTGACAGATAAGCTTTTCCAGCACTGCTGAGAAAATATAACTCTTCAGAATAAGACCTGTAGTTCTAGACTGAAAAGGTAAACTATGTTTTCATTAAATGGATCCATACCTCCAAGAAAAATAGACATTACCATAGGAATTTCTAGAACCACAGGTTTGTTTCTGGAAGCATTAGAGAAAACCTTATAAGCCATAGAATGAAGTTGAATACACATACCAAGATGCTGCTCACACATGGAATCAAATAGGGTGAAAAAAGAAAAAGAAAATATAAGGCAAAAATTATTAATAAAGAAAAAAGTAGAAAATACAAGAAAATGTGCTAAAACATGCATTCTGAAAATTCTCCTGCCTGTTACAAATCTTGCAGGTCTCTCATAGGTAAAGGTATCAGGAAAGATATCTATTTGGAAATTACAGAAAATGTAAATGGAGGTGAACTGAGTAGCTGTAGGGTAAGTGAAGTCCTAAAGATGATAACTACCAAGCAGAGAAATCTGTCCAGTTCAATACCAGCCAGTTAGAATAGCAATTCTGGAGAAAGATGTGAAGAGATACATTCTACTGAATATGCATGATGCAAAAGCCAAGTCTGAATTGAAGACAATAAAAGATGTTTGGATATGGGAGTGTTTCTTACACAGCTTCACTTTGACAAGAGAGATAAATGCTCACTTAATTTGCAAGCTGAGCTATGGAAGCTGTTTATGGAGACCAGGCAGTGAATGTGAGCACAGTGAGGTGGTGGATAGTGCATTTTTACAGTGGTTACAGCAATGTGAAAGGCAAGTCATGGTCTGGACAGCCATGCAAAGCCATTGCACCACAAAATAAAGAGCATCTCAAGCAGCTCATTCATGTAAATATGCTAATGGTGGTGACTAAGTTGAAGGACAGTGCTCTGTAGCGAAGAATTTGCTCTATCAAAGATGTCATAGTGTTCTTTGTATCTGCTGTAGCTTACATGGAAATAAATAGGAAGCATTACTTTTGGAGCTTCCGTTGCCACTGACAGAAAGAAAACAATGATGATAGACTCCATTAAAACAGTAGAGAGCTTATATTTAAACTTGTATCCACAATTTCTGATTTGATTATTTGGTTTCTCAAAGGCATAGTTTTATCTTCCCTCTGTTGTGCCTTTTTTTGGTCTGTTTTTTTGTTTGTTTGTTTTTTGTTTTGTTTCTTCCAATTCCATGGTCATTCATAAAGGCCGAAGTCCTTGGAAGATACACAGACCTACCCACTAAAAATTGGTCTATCTACCAGACTGTAATTCCACCTGTTAAAAGCCACTCTTAATGGAAAGCATGCTGGTTAGACTGAAGTATACTTCCCAGTGATACAATTTCCATTTCTAGCTATGTCTGCCGCCTGCTCAAATCCCACTCAGGCTGGCCAACTTTCCTGTGACATTGTCAGATGACATCAGAGCTGTAAAGTTTGTTCAGATTAATTTTATGTTTGCAAATAACATCCGTCTGAGGTGTAAATAACATATACTAAAGATGCAAAACCCAGATGAAAAAAATCACTGTGACTGATACTAAAGTCAGTATATAATTCTTACAAAAACTGTATTGGAGCCTTTAGTTGAACTACTGTAGGGCAAATAACCCTAAAGAGTGGTACTCAGAAAGAACAGTGCAGAAGATAGTATATTTCATTAGGCTTATATGGACGGTAAACAGACAACTGGTGAATAGTTTCTCACCTTTTCCAGATGGTCAAGGCTCACTAATGACTCCACAGGGGAGGGATCTCCAACAAGAGAACCTTTCCAAGTGGTGGTCAGCCCTTAAATGGGGGTCTGGGAGAGGTGGAGCCTGACTCCACCCCTTCCAGTCACACAGGTACATTGCCTTCACCTGTGCTCCTGTGGCTGACTCAGTGCTCACCTCAGGTGACCAATCAGTGGTTCAGGCCATGATTCAATAGTTCCCATACAACAACTATAGACAGGATGCTCATACTCTTCATATATTACATCGTAGGGCTGAGTTGAAGAATCAGACCCAGAAATTTATTCATTCTTTGAAATGTATCACTGAAGATGATCAATCAGGACAATCATTAATTTTTCAGGCAGTAGATGAAACTATACATGTATTATATATATGTATATACATACCTTCAAGTACACATAAATGCACATACACACACACACATAAATAAATATATTTTTCTGAGGGCTGAGGAGACAGAGTCTTCTTTGTCAAATTTCTTCATAGAACTTTCTGGTGATTCTCAAGAACTCCTGGCATCATACTGCAATAGAAAAGATTATGTGACTCACATAAAATACAGCTAGCTAACTTATGAACTGTATTCTGAAAAGACAGTGCTGGAAGACACAGTGCTGAATAGTTCTAAGCTTAGCATCACAAGCGTAGTGATCACTGGGAGAGAGTTGCACTCAACTACACAGATTATCTTGAGGTTCCCACCCATTCATCGATGGTCTATCTGCACTAGAACCTTGCAGTTTCCATACTAGAGCAGAGTTGGACAGGGAGGAAATTGAAAACACTTATCACGTGTTAATTCAAATTTAGTATAAAATAGCTTAGCAAAATTATTCTATGGAGAAACAAAAAAGCTTAGTATAAAACTTTTCATGTCAAAAATACAATAGAATGAACTTTACATTGTACCAGTGCACTTTGATTAGTCATATTATTTTGACTCCAAAGCAAGCTTCTTTTCAAATCAACCAAACAAAATGAATTTAAGTAGTCTTCTTAGTGGATAATGGGCTTTTACTGGGAAAAGTGGTAGACATAGAGACAGCTCAATTGAAAGAAAGACAATGAAAATGCATTTGACAAAATACCTAGATTGAAACAGGTTGTGTAAATTGGTTTATAAGCAGAAATTACATATTATATTGACCCACAGTGTTTTATGCAAAGATGTTAAATTACTGTTATAGAGAATAATCTTTTTTCATTTCGAGAACTCAGACTCGTAACTTCTGCATTCTCATGGGGAGAAAGGTGGGTATTCTATAGCTCCAGTAGGTTTACCTGATGTAATGCTGATGATTTGGGTTGTATGTTTGCTTGAGGTTGTTTTCATTTTCTTGTTTTAATAGAAGACTTAATAGAAATATTTAATGCGTTCCTATTTTGTCAGTTTCATTATCTTCATTTCAGCTTTCTTTTTCTTCTGTGTTAATTCTTCTCACTTTTTCTAACTTCCCCTATCCCTTCCTTCTTCAACTAACATATCACTTCTCTTTTTCCTTTCTCTTCCTCTCTCTCCTCTTTTCCTCCTCATTTTCTTCTATCTTCCTTTTTCCCTTTTCAGAAAATAAATCGCTAGCTATAATCATGTCAAAGAAAATCTCCAGCCACATCCCAGTCTTTCTACCTGGACAACGAGAGGTGAGGTCAAAACTAGAGGCTACAACTGCACCTCTATAGCACTCTCATCCTAGGTGAAGGAGAGTCAGCTTTCTAACTATGGTGCCCTTTAGAGCCATTCTTATTTATGGCTATATTCTACTTTGCCCACAAGTACAGGTGTAACGATGTGGATGCTTATCTATACCACTTTGCTTCCAGACATGCTACCCATTTGATGTCATTCCTCGTTTCTCCATAGAGTAACACTATCTGCTTGAGGAACATGGGTAATAGCAAAGACTAAAAAGGGAATTTTAGCTGTCAGTTCTGTCAAATGTTTGTTTGAATTTGAGCATGACAGTAATGAAACAGTATTAGTCCAATTCCCAGTCTAGCTTAGGAAACTCTTCACAGATCCCACTCTTGACAGTGTTGACACTCTCCATGGATTCTCACCTTCTAAACCAATAACCTCAAACCTATTTAAACCGGTTTCCTATTAAAACAAAATAAAAACAAAACAAAAAAATAAAACAACACAGAATTAAATATGTAACACAAATAATATTTTAATATAAATATTGTCATTCTTAACATACAAGGTAACTACCATTCAAATAAAAAGAAAGAACATTTTAGTGACAGAAGTTATCTAAGAGAATTTCTTTGTTTGGTTTCATTTCCTTAGTGCATTACTGAATTCTCATATTCTTTAAGAATTCTCATTTGATGTCCAAAAATCTTTCGAGAAATTAAAGAGCCACCCAGTATAGACTTCCATGATGTGCTTATCCACAGTTATTTTTACTGCTATTTTCCCTTTACAAGTACTAGTTTGACCTAAAATACTTCTAGAGATCCAAGCTACACAGGGGAACTCTTATTATAATTAGTAAAATGAAAGGTGAGGAACCATGTTATTTTCATTTTTCTCTTATTTCTTGATTGCAAGAGTAAACAACAGACATAACTGTTAGATCCCTGTGTAATTTAATCCTCATAAAAATTTATTGTTAGACCTAAGGGACTTGCAACTCACAATGAAACTGTTTTGAAACGTCCAGCTATAGACATCACACAGTAGTTGCTATTGAAACTGCAGAAATTCCCTGGTAATCAGATTCAAACAGCTTAAGAAGATTGGCAGTTACACCCCTGTCCCCTGTAAATCATTTGAACTGCTGCGTCGTTTTATTATCTGTAAGTGATGGCTCATATGGCAGACAGAATATCCACCGATACAACATTTACTGCATTCCCAGAGCTGTAGTATGAACCCGGCAGCTCTCTCCTTTCCCCCCAGGCTAGCAGCTTACCATACGCAGAACTCTTTTTTTACCTTTCAGGAGTGTGTGCTAAGGGAAGAATGCTCAAACAGCTCGTTGCTGTCTTACGTGTACACTTGCTGTTAAATCAGGTCCCTAGTGGCAGCCATATCTTCACTCAGAAAATAGTCATGCTTGCCAAGATTACTAAGCAGTGGGGGGCTAAAACACCTGACATTGCTCCTGATCACCTTGTGATGAGAGACTTGGTCCCTCAGTTAAGATTTGCATTATCTTAGCCATGGTTACTATGGGTTTAACTGTGTGCTCCAGATAACTGAAGAAGATTTGTCTTTAATGGAACTACAAAATGACAAGACCACTTCTCAACAAACTGTGGGTTCTATGGCTGAGAAGAAGCTTCTGTGTCACGTAACTGGATGTCTTATGTCCAGAGGAAAGTTTGGAAAAATCTTCTTGCTCAGCTGGTCTGTTAATTTAAGATGAAAGGGATGCTTTTTCTTGACACTTGGAAAAGACAACTTGCACCGTCCTTGAAATAGAAAATAAATTCCTTATTGTTTGTATTGCTTGTACATGAGAATATGGGCTAAGATGTGGTAGCAAAAAAGGGCTTGTTCATTGTTTATTTGTTTATTTCTGGTTTGTTGTTTTTGTGGGGTTTTTTTTTTTTTTTTTGGGGGGGGGGGGGGGCAGATTGTTTATTTGTTTTTGTAAAAGTAAAAGTGAAATGGAAAAAGAGGGAACAGTCTGAGCCAGCAAATCCTTTTCTCTTTCTTCACGCTCAACAACTCCCCTTCTCTGTAAGCTGCTTCTCACATTCCCACTGCACGCACTGTCTTGCAAAGAAATTAATTAGTCTGCGCATTGTTTCAAAACTTCAAAATAGGGGATGGAATCTGTCTGGTCATATCTAGGCTCTATATCTCTACTTGGCTTCAGGCTACTCCTATTCTTTAATCAAAGTTAGAGTAATTTTCCTTTTTCTCTGGACAGTGCTCTTTAATGGATACTTACTGATACTCATATATTCCCATCTCACTTTGGTTCTTGCTACAAGGCAGCCCTAGATCCTCCATGTCATCTGTCTTTATTGTCCTGAAAATTGTTAATTTCCACAGTTAGTGAAATTCACCAATTAAAAATTGGCCTGATTTGAAAAATGTTCACTTCAGATAGTCAATATTTAGGTAAGAATAATGACTGGAATTTCAGAGCAGCTGCACCTTTCCACCTAACCAGAGTCGTAAATCAAAACAAGAACGCAATCCAGACACATCAAAACTTTGCAGGTTTTGAAAATTAAAGGAAAATTACCCTACAATTTGATATTCTCCATCTCCTTTCCTTCACATATAAGTAGGCTCATGCAGACATGTAAGGATGAATTGGAGGATGAAGAGCTATGTATTCCGTCTAAAGACACCAAAAAGATTAGTTTGATTTACAACTAACTTGCAAAATAACAACACTGGAAAAGCACTGTTGACTTTTGTAACACCAGTTTTAGACTGACAGGTAGAGAAGAATCCCTGCTAATACCCTTCGGAGAAATGAAGTCATTGTCATTATGACATTCCAGTGATGACTTCAATCCTCCTGAGCAGCTACTTATCAATGAAATATACTTATTTCTGGTAACACTACAACTAAAACTCCAAGCTAATCTGAATTGCAGATGTCTAATGCTCATTCAATCTTTCTCATTTCAGCTCTTCAGTTCTTCTGGAAGTGACTTTAGATAGTTACCATGAAGTAAGGGGCTGCAGTTTTTCTTGCCTTAAGGCTCCCATATCCAATGTCTGATGCTAAATAAGGTTCACAGCTGACTAGAGCATTAATTGATAATCACTGGCAAAAAAGATACTACATTTGGTGAATGTATATTTTCAGATTGATATACCTTTCACATGATTTGCAGATGTCCTGATAAACATGTTCCTCCATTCTCACTGCCTATGATATAACCAACCTAACTAAATACTGATCTTTAAAGTCTATGATTAGGAAATTATACACTGAGCTGTAGATGCCTAAATTCAACTGAACTTTCATAGGTTTTAGTGACTAAAGCATTGTATGGCCTGTGGCAAACTGCAGTTTCTTTAGTATTTTAAGATATTATTAAAAACAAAACAAAACAAAACAAAAAAAAAAAAAAAAAAAAAAAACACCAAACAGCAGACAAGAGAGAGAGGAAAATAAAATTATGTGACAAAATGGTTTTATAGATTCAGCATCTACTTGTAAGTTATAGACAACCGGTGGTAGTTAATATTTTCTAATGCCAGTGAAATACAAAATATTTGATATTTTAATATGACTTATCTCAACTTTTCAGATCTTTACAAACACATAAAATTTTGCATCCTGCAAAGGAACAAATATTCAATCCAGAATTAGAATTAATTAGAATTAGAGTTGAAAGAATTAGCTTAACACATAAAGAAACAAAAAAGAAGAAAGTCATTATAGAATGTCACTGTCAAAATAGAGAAGGACATAAAACATAAGCCAAAACATTGCATACAGGCCGGAAGTTACTGTACAGGAGAACCAGAATCAGTGTTTCTGGTAATCATTTCTAAGTGCTTTAACTGTTCAAAAATGCACATAGCCAAATGGAATCTATTTCTAGCTGATATGTTCTACATTATGACTAACCATGGTAAATCAGAGCTCTCCATGTGTATCACAGAGTATGTAAACCAGATGACATGCATACATCAAGACTAATCTCTAATCAGAAACAAGAGGAAAACAAAAAGAAACAAATAGACATCTATTTCACAGAAAGAAGAATAAAACTGAGTCATATTTTGGGTTGCTCTCTTTGACAGTGTCCTCCTTTGTTCCACTGGAAAGAACTCCTCAGCAAATGAAAGATTAGAATGACCTCAATGTCCTGTGCTCTTTCCACTGACTTAGGTATCTTTTCACATTCGAAATCAACTCTCTAGAGTTTAATGACATAATGAGAAGTAAAACAGATATTTCAAAAGTGGTATTGCTATGATCTTATTCACGTATACTGACTGCATTTCAGAACTGTTTTTTTTATGTCACACTGGGAGTAAAGTTCAGCGTAAAGTAATATTTTAAGTAAAATATTTTAAAGTAATATTTTAAAAGTTTATTTTAAAAAAGAAAAGATAGACTTTGTAATGAATACAGACTCTAGAAGGACAAAGGCAGAGGATGTCAAATATTTTTAAGATTTTTTAAAGATATTTTTTTAAGAACCTAAAAAAGAGTAACAAGAAATTGTCTCATTTTCTAGTCACAGAACTGACCAAAAGTTCTCTTCCTGTCTTCTTTGGTGGTGGATACCAGTTTGTTGCATAATTTATAAGCAATTGCATCCTGATTAAAAAAAAAAAGAAGTATGAAACCAATATTTCAGTCCAAATATCATGTCAAATGTCAAACTGCTTTCTGTTGGCAATCTGTCCTGATGACTTATGTATTAGACTTGGCTTTTAAAAATTCCTACATATCCTTTTAGATGTTCTCAGGCACAGGCAATTAGAAGAGCAAGTCAGCCATCCACAGAGAATAAAGACTGTTGACATTCAAGCAGTTTACTACTTCAAATATTTATCAAGTTTGATATCACAAAATGGAAAACAATTTGATGTCATTCAATATTAGTCTCTAGTAGAGAATACTGAAGCTCATCCTAAGGATATTTCTTGTAATATTGTTATGGATTTTTTCCATAGGGAATTTCAAAATAAATTCCCTTTACTTTAGACTATATGATCATCAGTATTCATTTTAAATTGCTTCTTCTTAAATAGCAGTCTTTTTACACAGTAGCTTTTAGAGAGGGGAAGTTGAATAATAGAGTTATAAATTTCACAGCTAATACAAAACACATTAAAGTAATACATCTGAAATTCCATGGTAAATGATTTGGCTTGGAGCATACACATACAAAAACTATCATAATGACATTGCATTTTTGGGTAATAGTTATTAGGTTCCAAATATTTGTTTGAGTGTAGCGAAAAAGTCCAATGTAAAGTGTAGTGATGGAAAAAATTCTAACTAGGTAGTGATTTTAGAAGTATTAATCCATTGACAAGAACACTGTCCAGACTGAGTACCTGGTCTTCAAACAAGTGCTTCTCTTTCCATTAATTTAAGTTACTTAATTATGTTCATTTTTATCCTGGGGATAAGTCACACACATATACTGCACTCACATAAACTTTAAGCCTGTAAGAAGGCAGATGAAACTCAATAAATATATGCCTATTTGAATCAGATAAGATTTGAGTCAGATGTTACATCAAGAAAATTTAGGCTTAGCATACAGGGTTTTTAGCGTTGTTTATGAACTTCCCAGTTCAAAGGGACAAATGCCTTCTAGTATGAATAACAAGATCCTAATAGGTCACTTATTGAATTAGGTGGAATTCTGTTAAATTTCCATAATTCCCTTCATTGCAACAGGCATCTTCCATATTCACTTAGAGGAAGGAGTGGAAGAGAAAGGGACAGAAAGCTTCTCCTCCAATCCATCACTGATGAAAACATTACTGTAACTAACACACTGTATATGCTTAATGACAGTGGTGAACCAGGATCGACATTATTGGCTCCAGAAATTTCCACAGGGCAATACTTGGGGAAGAGTAAGAACGGGAAAATTATATATGTTGTTTTCAGTCCTAATATGTTCCTAGCCTAGAGATACTTTCAGATAAAGAATTTGGAGTACCAACTGAAACTTCTTTGCATTTAATGGCACCCAGTAGATTTCTGTGGATCACACCTGTTGATGTGCCCCCTTGCAATCCAAGGAATACTCTAGCACCTACAATGTAATTCTAACAGTAAGTTTCAGAAAGTTATCTCCAATTGTATCTCCCTGCTTAAATTCATAAGACACTGGTCAACTAGGCCAAATAGAAGACAGCAGAGATGCTCCTAGAATGAACACCAGGTACTGACCGTAGTACCTTACATGCACAGGTGTGTGTAATAAAAACAAAGAATATGTACTGAAGTGTGGGTGGAGGGGAGAGACATGCTTCTTTTCCTGAGATCTTTTACTTTTCTCTCCATGGTAAGAGTGATTTTCTTGTGTCACAGTGCTTTATTTTGCAACACTAAGCTAAAATCTTTAGAATGCTTCCCTTTTGTTTTCAATTTTATTGCCCTTAGGAGTGTGGTGGGGATCAGCTACTTTTGCAAATATAGCTAATATTAAGTTTATGAACAGTTCAATAATATGAGACCTGAGCTGCTAAAATTTTCTTCAGTGTAATATCACTGAATGTACAGTGATTCCTAATGCTAGTCTTAAGCAAATCTTCTCCATAAAACAATAGATCTATTTCTGTTTCTGGTGCTAACAAAAATATAGTTTGTTGACACTATCTGGGAGGACATCTCTCATTACCTACCATTAGAAATCTTATGCACAAAAAGTTGAAGATAAATCTTAGAAGACCTATTTTTATGCTTTTAATGGCTTAGTAACGAGATATTTCAAATCCAAATCTTTATACCAAAACTGAAATGGTTCAATACTATTAGAGAGGTAGATTTGCAGGCCTCCAGTGAAATATTAATATCAAAACACTCTGGGAGGAGCAACATAAGCTGGGAAACACTTGCGTACAGACATTTTATGCTCTGTGACACAGAAGCTAGTATTATGTTGTGCATCTAGGGAATGACACTGATAGTGAACAGAAAAAATATGGTTATACATTAATGTTACTCCTACAAGAAATTGTGTATCTGGACATGACCCAGAGCCTGCTGATGTCAGTGGGGATATTTCTTCTGCCTCACATGATTTCATACCAGGTTCAATGTTTAATGATCACACAGACTGAGACTCTGATACATAAATGTTCAAACGTAATAAAGTCTACAATTCAAATTGAGCAAGAGGAACATTTTGTGAGTGTTTATAAGCTGTTTTCTCTGTAAAATCATGATGTCCTTTCCATATAAATAATGCTTTAGTACTTAGTCATCCAACTTGGTATTTTAGTATTCAGCTATTTTAGTATTTTCAGGATCGCTTTTAATTACTTCCAAAATATCCTGGTAGCACTTTCTCTGCTAATTAATGTCTCCCGAAGAAGGCAAAAA
This sequence comes from Callipepla californica brunnescens, assembly GCA_023055505.1. Classification (NCBI taxonomy): domain Eukaryota; kingdom Metazoa; phylum Chordata; class Aves; order Galliformes; family Odontophoridae; genus Callipepla; species Callipepla californica. The sequence continues at coordinate 64,732,287 of JALIRH010000002.1, forward strand.
GCAAATAATAAAAAGAGACTTTACAGTTTAATGTAAGGTTGAATACTATACTTTTTATAACTGAAATGTTTAAGTTTCTTTGTAGTCATTTTTTGAACCATTTGGATAAACTCCTATTCAAATTTACATTTGTACAACACTGAACTAAATAGGACAGCAGAAAAATGAGAATGATAGGTCCTAACCCTAACTGCACACTGTCAGGGAGAAATTCAGGCACTGTCTTATTTATAGTCTGTGACAACTGTGGCACAATGAAAATATACAGTTGTGCTCTACTATGGGGTACTACAAGGGTTAACACAGAGCAGAAGTATCATAGAAGGTCTCTTCCCCCAGGTAAGCCAACACCAGATAGCTCAGTTGAATTCCATTAAGTGGCAAATATCACACAGTCTCAGTAACATTTTCTCAGTGTTTTCATATCCCCATCCTATTTCTTTTTCACCAGTTTCAGCAAGTGATCCTAAAGACAAATATTGAAAAGGAAACCCAATCTATTTTATGTAAGATTGCAGCAAGGAAAGTATAAAGAGGAAATAGAGCAACTTAAAGCAGGAGTTTGTAAATCCACCATGCTAGAATAATTCTATTTGTTCAAACCACCTTTCCTCTGTCCTTATGTTTAGAGTCAACCCACAATGGAAATCAAAGAACTCTCACAGCTGACAGGTTGGCTTTTGTCGTTGCCTGTAGACAGAAGATGGATTGGAATTAGACACATCATAGAAACAGTCTAATACCTTCCCATGGCTCATGTCCAAATGTGTGGGTTTTTTTGTTTTTTGTTTTTTTGTTTTTTGTTTTGTTTTAACAAAAGCAGAGAACTGTAGAAATTGTTATTGTGAAAATATGCTTTGTGACAATAAACTTACTTGGATCTCAATCTTCCTTGCATTTTTGTATCATCTTGCGTTAACTCCTTGCAAATTTTGCTCTCATTGTAATGGGTATTCCAAGTATTAAACTTAATTTCATATACAATAAGGACTAAGGATATTAAGAATGCATTTTTCTTCCCAGTCCTTAGAGAACAGCAATTTTCATCCTGTCCTCTAGCCTTCTGGTACTTACAACAAATGATTATTAAATATTTAGGGATTTACATTTATTGTAGATCAGGACCTCTACTTGAAGCATTTTAGACAGAGCAGAAAAATGTTTTTTAGTGACTTCTTCATCTATATTTATTCAGATATCTACCCTACTTATCCTATTTACTCAGTTTGCATAGTCACGCCCCTCCCTGCTACATCACAACCTGATGCAGTTTAGTACAACCAGATTTTATCAGCTTATCTTTACTGCTCCCATTTTCCATCTGCCTTGCTACCAAAGACCATCTCTTTATATCCATTGCAATTAAGAAACTGCTATTTCTTTTCTACTGTCTGTCTTTTCTAAGCAATTGATTAACATTATTAGATACCAGAATTAGCTCCAATTTCATTTTTAACTATTATTCTGTCTCTCCCATTTTCTGATTGTCATCTGATTGTTGGTAGTTATTTATCATGAATCACTGATAACTACCATTCTTTCCAGGTATTTTTAGTCACTTAATTTTTTACATTTTACTTTTTTTTTTTTTCCACTGAATTATTTTTTTCCTGTGCTTCTTTTTCTGCTCTGCTGTGGTAGTGTCATTACTCAACTTCCAACTCCCTTCTGCTTTGTTATCATGTCTTCTCATCTTCAATCACCTATCCCCCCATCACTTTATCCATTCACAGATTTCAGAAATATAATTTTCTCTTTTCTCAGTTGTTGCTGACTTATGCACCTATATTTCTTGCAAATACTTTCCCTGTTCTGATGAACACAAAAACATTTTGTCAGTGATGTCATCTTCCACCATCCACTGGCATGATCTCTCTTCTCTGAGTTTGTTTCCAGCCTCTGCTGCTTTTTTTTTTTCCTCCTCCTTTGTTTGCTTCAGAATTCCTCAGAACAGCTTTATTCACAATCTCCAAGAAATGCAAATCCATTTCTTTGCTCTCCACGGCCAAAGATAATCATGTTAGGATTCTGCATTTACAAACGGACTTGTCTTTACTGTTTCACTTACCCAATACATAGAACATTTCTACATCCTCTGGACCTCCTTATCATCAAATGTTCATAAACCTTCATTTAAACTATTAGAATCTTTGTCTATAATCACTCCTCTACTTCTGCAGTCTATTTTCTTCCTACCTTCACTCTAGCCTCAAGCTTATTTATATTATATCAGTGATCTTTTTGACACTACTATTTGTTATTCTTTTGCTCTCCTTATTCTCTTAACTTTACAGGCCTTTCTACATATTTGTCTTAATCACCATCTTTGTCATCTTCTCCTTCAGGGTAGTGAAGGAGAAGTTTTTCTGGTAACATCATTTCTTGTCAACCACTTACTCACTATGTTTTCAAATAACGTTAAAAATAGCTATTCCAAATCTTTTGCTTCTGTCAGTTCTACAGATATTTACCTGAAAATCCTTTGCTTTGATATCTTAATAAAAGTACAATATGATTTACTTTTTTTTCGCTATTTGCTGCATAGAAAAATATGACAACTGATACAATGAAAGGTAACGGCTATCAACATATGTGAATTAATAAAGGATTAAAATGGTTTTGAGAAAGGTATAGGCTACTTCAATAACTGGGATTTTTATTAGTGAACACTCCCACTTTCCTACAAATTTGTGACTCTATCTCATAGAAATAAGCATACAAATTGCATTTCAGTTTTTGTGCCTTCTCCTTATGTTCAATTCTCCATCTCACTCATTTGAATCACTTCAGAAATATTCATTATCTCAAGCATAGTTTTGCTACCTTTCTGTATGAAGTCAAGTGGACCATAGAGAATGCAGAAAGAGTTGTCCATTTTTCTCATCCCTAGTCAATTGTTCATTATTTAGAGTCATAGAATCATTGAATGTCCTGAATTGGAAGGCACTCACAAGGATCATTGATTCCAACCCCTGGCTCCACAAACGACCACCAAAAATTCAAACCAAGTGCGTGGGAGCGTTGTTCAAAAACTTCTTGAATTTCAGCAGGCTGTGACCACTGCCCTGGGGAGCCTATTCCAGTTCCTGGTCACCCTTTTAAAGAAGAATCATTTCCAAATATTCAATCTAAACCACCCCTGACACAGCTTCTTGCATCATGTTCCTTTTCTACTTTCCATTCTCCTTTGTCCCATTGGATTTGGTTGCTTGGAAGTCTGTACTTTAAAGGTCTCATTTCCTGACAGTGATATTATACAAATTGGACCGAGTATTAGAAAATGTAGTACCTGGTAAATTGTTTTTTGGCTTTGGGGGAAAGTAACATGTTTTCTCAGCTTTCCTGTGCTGTCAAGACAAAAGCAAAGATGAGTGCAATTTAACTACATCAAAGGTTGGGTTAAAAAGCTACCTTTGACATTAAACATGCTTTCAGAACCTTTTTTTTTTTTAATTTACAACTTCATGGTGTACATAGAACATATAATCAAAATAATACTTTTTTCTTTTCCTAGAGAAAGTGTGTCTGATGGACAAGAATATTCTTTATTAATTTCTAAGAAGGTTGGTACAGGAAACTGCAGAAATTACCTTATTTGTAATAATTCTGCATTATGTTTGACACTTTCAGATTGAGTTTTGTAAGTGCTTAGCCATCAATGGTGAGAAACTGAAGTTATAAAATTTTGTTAACACCATAAACCAAAAAGAGAAAAAAAAGGATTGAACTGAAATGAGTTAGTAATAGTTTGATAATATTTTAAACAATGAAGAGTCACTTTAAACCAGAAACAAACAGATAATATTAACTGTAGGAGTCATGGTTAGCTATCACAACCACGTCTATGCATCTGTGTCACCCACTATCCAAGTGGTGATGAGAACCCAGGAGAATTTTAGAAGGCACTGAATTCTCTGGCTAGTTCTATGCACATAAATCCACTTCTGTGTGGATTATGTTGAACACTTAAGACATATGAGTAGCTTAAAAGAGATTTTGTGCATTTTGGTATTGCTTGCCAACATTCTTTTTCTCCTTCTTGTCTCCATAAAGAAAGAAACAGCCTGACAGCTGACAGAAGTATTCAGTCATGGACTACTGGTGCTTTCAACTTCAAGAAAATTAGAAATTGGTAATTTTCAACAGATGAAGAATGATATTTCCCTTCTACCTGCTTTTCATTATAGAAAAACTAGAAATAGAAAAGTGCTTAATGCTATGTCCTTAAAATTGACTGTTTAGTGTTGTCACTTAATTGAAAAAAAAAAGAATTTCTAGAGTTTAACTATGAATGGTCCTTTTCTGTTCTCCTAAAGCATGTGCAGGCAATGATTTGGCACAAAGGTAGGCTGCATATACAACAGTTGTTGGTAAATGATAGAAGGCTTTGTTTAAGAATGCATACTAGGTTTTAAAATCTTTCTTTCTTTCAGGTAGTAACGGGGTATAAAAATGCCTAGGAATTTTGCTATGAGTTACTCTCAAAATAAATTACACAAAACTCATCTCAGAATCTTTTCCAGAACATAATTTTTGTGAGAATGAAACTACCTTATTTGACACGGCTATGGATTCTACTCTAATGATTTTAATATATATCTTTTTCCAACCCTTTCTTCACTACCTTAGTCTTTTCAATATCTTTCCTTTGTCTAGATGATCATCTTTATGACCCATGCAATACCTCTCAGAAATCCTACCTCAATTTGCAAGAACACTTTTGAACACATAACACATATCTCTTAGAAACTTTTAGTACAGTCTTGTTTTATTTTGTTTCCATTCCATGCAAAAAAATATATATATATATATTACCTGTCTGAAAAGACAAGTAATGGTAAAAGCTTCATCCTAGATAAAATTTAGCAAAAGACTGCTGCATCAGCACTAGTATTTAAACACATACAGACAGAACCACACTGTTCTGACTCTTTTCTGACAGGCATATATTTTGTGGCTTAGCAGCACAGTTAGGTGTACATTTGACTGATTGACATTAGCTATCTGTAGAAGCAGAAGGGGAATAAATGAACCCTTCTGAAGTGTGATTTGTAAAGGCCAAGCTTTCTCTGATCTTAAAACTATTAAACATGTGCCAAGTCTTACAGTTACCTAGTTCTCCTTGACTTTAATGGCAAGTCAAGTTTCAAAGTATTTGTGAAAGTGACTCCTCTTACCAGTATGGAACATAAATTTTTGAAGGTAGAAAGAAGATGAAAGTCACAGGTATCACGATGCACACACAAAACTTTCAGGACTCTCAGGTGCTTTTACGCCACAAATCCTACGAAGAAAAGGATGTTGTGCACAGAATCAGATCTTAACTGACCCCCAAAAGTCATCAATTTTTGCATAAAGTAAATTTAAGCGACCTTTCTGCTGCTCATCAGTGGTTTTCAGATCAGATGATCTGTTAAAAAGTTCATTAATGTGTTGTATATAATTATGACAAACAGAATAGTCTCTATATCTGAAGATGAACCATTTGTTGGACATGCCACCTGCTTACTAGGGTGCATAGCAGAGAGATTAAAAATTGATTTTGAGGGTCAAGAGAGCCAAGTAACTGTATAATCAGATCAATTTTCCAGAAGTATGAACAAAAGTATGTATATATAAAAAAAAAGATTACAGGAAGAGTATCTAGAAGTTTCACCTCTCCTCAGATTTTTGGTGAAATTGTTTCATGTTTAGTTTCAGTCCATTTAGTGACTTCATGAGTTGTAGCAAACCTTATCACATCCTGTTTAATCTCTAGCATGCTCTCTGTTATTTCACTTTGGTGCTCTAGTTGTTACTTCCCTGCTGTTCTGAGTATGCTCTTTCTTGATATCACCTGAAAGCCCACACAGCCTGCTGTAGCCCTGTGGTCTTCTCCAGTTCTCTTTCCAGTCTTCTTCAAGCAAGATCAGGAACAGAGCAAAATCTTCTGCCTTCCAAGGAGGCTGACCTGAGCCAGTTTCTGTTTTCTTAAAGGAACACAATACAGTTTCAAAGAAAAAAAGAAAAAAAGTACAATCCCAAGATCTGATACGAGCAGATTCCACATATGACCTTTAGCCAGAAGACCATCCCTATGAGCTCACGAAGGGCCTTCTCCACGGACATGAAATACAATTTTACCTTAATTGCTGGTAGTGTACACTGAAGCATTGTGTCCATACTAGAGTCCAAGCTGTCAAACAATCAAGGAAGATTACTCAAGTCAGAGAGTGCCTGCAAGTCCTGCATAATGCAGGCACCAGAACTTCAGAAATAAAAGGCATCTTCCAGAAGGACATAAATTAATCCTTGCTGTTAGTAGAAATCTTTTTTGCAGAGGGAGGATGAGGAAGAGCTAAAAAGTTTTAAATGGTTTTGAGGTTAAAAGAAACATGAGAAATAATAGTGTGGAATTTTATGTCCTTTCAGGCACTGTTATGTGATCACTAAAAGTCTCTCAAAAAAGCCTAAGAAGGAGAAAGAGACAGAAAGCTAGTAATGTATTTTTAGCTTTCCAGTCCATAAAGACTTAGTTTATCACATGGTTTGCCTACAGATTTTACAACAGAAAATTGTCTTTTAGAAGTGTTTATTCTCTGTGGAAATTTATTTTGATGAAGATTATGTGACACAACAGAGTGAAAAAAGACAAAAAAATGAAAAGGGAAAAGGACCCAATTTTTGAGATCAAACAAAGATCTGTATTTGATCCCAAACCAGAATATAATAAAAAACAGAGGCACTAAAACAGGGATTAGTATGGTGATAACTAAGAGCTGAGAACTAATAATATGTTATTGCTTCTGTAAAGAGGCAGAACCTGGCAGTGAAACCCCAAGTGTTTCCACTGTACCAGGAAGTTGGGCCACAGAATCTGTTGAATACATACCAGATTGCAAATATATCTGTCTAAGATGGGAGATGTTCAATGAAGGCTTTCTGCAGACACTGAAAAGTACAAGTACTAGAAAAATCACTGTCTGACAAAGTGCAGAAGGCGACTTGAAAATTTGCACAGACATGATAGATCCACACAGAGAACTTCGATAGAAGTAGTAGAGAGGAAAAGATGGGCGCCTTTGTACCAGAGTAATTTCAGAGCAACAAAATTAACAAGCTCAGACTGGGCTCTGTCATTCTGCAGAGAAGGGTGATGGCACCACGGGAGAGCTCTCAGCCTGAAAGAACACTTCAGAGTGCTACAGAAACTGAAATCAGGAAATAAGCGTAGAGATGAAGACAATAGTTTAAGACATTCTCAATTTTGCTTTTATCTTCAGATAAAGAAGATATTCAGAAAATTTGTATTTGTCATGTACTCCATCTGACAGTTGCTCCATAGACACATTATCAACAGCAACATTATAGTTGGACAAACAGTGGAAGCATCTGGAAAGCAAGCAAGAGCTTCAGGGAGAAACACTGTTGTTTAAAGGATGAAACATTTAAAAATAAAATTATTATTATTACTATGATTATTATTTAAAAAGGTGGCACCTACATCTGGAGTTTGTTACTAACCATAGGGACATAGTGAGTTATGGTGCTTAAACTCTGCTCATCCTCACTGAATTTCTACATTCACACATATTAGATGAGACCGAAGATCCATATAGTCTGTATCTTGATCCTAGTTAGGTTCAACAGTGCATAGCAATGAAAAATAGCAGAACAGAATAAACATGGAGTGTTCTCTCCCCAGCATCATCTCATAGGCTGGAAAGCAAGGCTGTTCTGAGCCAGACATGATATTACATACATTTATCTGAGTGGAAATTTTTTTTCCTGTGATTTCTACAGTTGTCTTCTTAACTCACATAAATATTACCATCCACAGCATCCCGTGTGAAGCGTACCACAGCAGAGCAACATTTGCACTGAAGAAGCACTAATTTTTTCACTTTTTTTTCTTGTCATCTCGTCGTACATTTAATATTCTTTTCTCTACTGGAAGAGACAGTGAACAACTGTTCCATATTTACCTTTTCAAAGCTGCTCTTGATTTTACAGACATCTGTCATGTAGCCTCTCTGCTGATTACCGGGGCACATTTCACAGCTGTGCAGTCTTAAACTGTCAAACACAACACAGAAAGTGACCTGTAAATTTCTGCTGTATTTTCTAACTGTTCTGCTCTAAGAGTATCAAAGACAAAGAAAAGCAGGAAGAAGATTTATACAGTTAATATTAGAAAATATTAAGTGATACTTCAGCACTGCTCTACTATGCTGTTTTAGCAGCTGATACATTCAGCAAAAAGTATTTAAAAAATGTAAATATGTATATGTATTTCTATTTTATGAAGTTTATAAATACATAAATATATTCCTTTCTACTTATTTTAGAAAGTCTATGAAATGTTTTACAGCTTTTTTTTTTGGAAAAAAAAAATCACAATGATTATATTTGTTATGAAAGTAGATATAGAATCAGAACACCACAAGAAAGAAGCACGTGAAATATTTTCCAGCCTTTCACTTTGTATGCTTACACCAACTGCCATTAAAACTGCTCCATGTAAACTTACGTCAAGCTCAGAATGATGATCCAGGACCACATTAGTTTCAGCTACAAGGTCTAACCATTGTCTTATGGATGGCAGACTCTGATGAATTTATCGATGGTTCCAACACAATGTAGGAGCTTCATCATCAGCTCCTGTCACATCCCACTTCTTTAAAGAAAACTTACTGCTGTTTTCTTCAGCAAACACCCCCAAAAAACGACAGTAAACACTAACAAAACAACACTGCCTTTTACTACTTTTTTTCTGTGCAAAGAGCAAGTGGAGTTAATTGCAAGAATAAAAAGTATAAATCTCTTTTTTATTTTTGTATGAGACAGCAAATGACTCCCATTTGCTGAAAAAATGACAATGCTGTGGGCCAAAGAGACTCCAACACAATATTGATTAGGACAATTATAGCCCATCAAGGAATAAATGGGACAGCAATTTCAAAAATGCTCTTGTATTTTATGTAGTAGAAAGAGAAAGATAAATGATTTTACACAGCAACAGCCAAACTGGCACTGCAGATGAAAATTTTGGCATTTATACTGATATGCTATGGATAAAAATTGTGAAAAAGATATTTACAAATGAATTTTAATGATTTTATTAATATGTAAATGTATGCATGAGAATTAATACAGAAGTACTTAAAAAAAAATCTAAATATTGAAAAAGAAACATTGTCAGAGTCTATCCAGCCAGAAAGAATATTCCTGACTTTTCCAGACCTGCGCAAAGCCTCTTGTGCCTTCTCCTTCCATGTACAGTTATCCCACAGGAAACATGACATTCAACAGAAATGGTACAATGCTTTCTTAATTGTCTTGGCTTCCCCTCTGTAAATAAATTTGGTGATAAGCAAGCTGAGACATTTGAAAGAACTCTTTTTTGGGACAGTCATAAGAGCAGGGAACAAATATGAAGTGATGTCTGAAACACGTAATAATCTTGAACTCTGTGCTTTGTTGCAGTACGTGCTGAGGCATTGTCTTAAGCTGACAAGAGGTTCAAACTAAACACAGTAGCAGAAGGCAGACTTGCTTACTATGTAGAGCAGGACTTATCTTGCAAAGCGGGCACCAGTAATGCAATGCATCCAATTCCCTCCACCTCCTACATATTTGTAGCTTCATAGCAGACTGCTGTCTGTTAGAAGCTTTTTGATTTCTATTTAGTACTACTGCCTGAGACGTTGTACATGACTTTCCTTTACTTACCAGTTGTTCTGTACTGTTCTGCTTTGGAGATTAATGCAAAACTACGCCTTTGTCATTCATCTGTGCTCTGCCTCAATGATTCCCTACAAGGAAGTAGCACTGCTGCTGGGAAGTATTTCTTGACACATCTGAGATCAGCAGCTGTGCCTATTACTGCAGGAAAAAAAAAATGCATTCATTTATCAGTATTACAGCCTGGTAACATTTGCGCAAAATATCTAAACAGCTATTACAGTTTAACAAAAGACTCAATCCCATTTCTTTCCTTTTAATTGTTATTTTATCCCTTTTCAGCTCACTGATAATTCTCTGAAGTATCATGGAAATCTTACATATAAAGAACTATCGTATTCATTATGGGCATAGTAGGTTTTCTCCATTAAGAATATACTCACTCTGTGTAACTATCAGCCCTTGCTTTGTTCCACAAGAGTGGTCTTAAGTGTAAATTGCTGAAGATGATATGGAGTATGAAAACTATTGCTGTTTATCTTTTCATACAACACAATGTGACTCTGTACTTTCACTAAGACTGCTGTGGCAAATAAATAACCATATTAGTTTCCAGATCATTGATTTTCTCTCTATGTAAGAGAGTAGGAGTTCAAGATAAACACATCTCTTGTTCTGAAACCAAATGCTGCTGTTAGCTACTTTTCCTTCAGACAAATATGACTTACACAGATATATAACCAGCTATGAGCTGAGGACACTGTATACCTTTTTTAGATATCAGTTGAAAATCAATAGGATTTGGAAGCACAAACACAAGCAGTATTTGAGAAAAGCACTGCCAATGAAAACCAAAGCAGGGTGCTATATAACAGCCATAGCAAAAATTTGCTGGATCTCCTTATTGTTGAGCTGCTACAAAAGCAATGCCTCCTATTTTATTTTACTGGTCTACAATCTCAGAGGCAGACATTGGTGTTACGGAAGCTGAGGTTGAACCTTCCACCAGTATTCCGTTACATGTTGGTGCCATGTGATAGAAGGCAGGATAAGATCAGTCTGACAAATAGCATCTGACATGGAAGTGTGGCTGAAACTGTAGCGATTCAGCACAGCAGATGGCTGAGCACCACACGGTCATTCACTCACTCCCGTCCTTCCCAGTGGGATGGGGAGAGAGAATTGAGGAAAAAAAAGTAGAACTCATGGGGTGGGATAAAACTATTTACTAAGATAGAGAAAAGGAAGATATATAGATATATATATATAAAATAAGTGGTGCACAAGTAACTGCTCACCACCCTCAACTGATGTCCAGCTAGGCCCCAAAGCAGAGGAAGAGTGAGATGAACTCTAACCCCCTTCAAAACTCCTTCCACATGATATCATATGGTATGGAATAACTCCTTGGCCAATTTAAGTCTCCTGTCCTAATTCTGTTCCCTCCTAATTCCTTGGGCTCTTCACCATGAATGACCTTGGCTCTGTACAACACTGCTTAGCAGCAATTATAAACATTGGTGCATTATCAACATTCTTTTTTCTCCTAGAACCAAAACATGCAGAATTCCAGACTCTCTGAAGAAAACAACTCCATTCCAGATGAAACCAAGACAGAAGCAAAGATGTGATGCTGAATTACTCCATGCAGAATATATTAAACCCATTGACATTCACCAACACTTCTGAACACTTGTGTAGACCAAACAGAGGATGTGAGCACAGTGAGTTAGTAGGTGGTGAATCTCAGCAGTGGCAACAGCAACATGAAAGACAAGCCATATTTTGGATGGCACACCATGAAACGAGAAGTGTGTTGATCAGCTCGTTTGTATGTGTCAGCAGATTAGAACCAAGAAACCATGTATGGAGCTGAATACTGAGATCAATGCATTGGAAATGATGGTGGTAATATGGAAGTGTTGCAAAGTTTGTGCCAAGCGAGTTGCATAAATGCTCACACAGGAAAAGAAAGAATAACATACACAAGCTTGCAAGGATCTATTGAACCAATACAAGGATGAAGGTGACAGTTTCCCAGACTGCATCATTACAGGTAACAAGATGTAGTATCACTACTATGAGCCATAGTCAAAACAGCAGTCCATGAAGCAGCAACATGTGAATTCCTCATCAAAGAAAAAGTTCAAGATGCAGCTCTCAGCAGGTAAAGTAATGTACACTGCCACTTGGAACAGGAAAAGGGTAATCCTTCTGGATTTCTAGTAAACCAGATAAACTATCAACTCCAAGCACTACACTGCAACACAGACTAAGCTGATGACTCAAACTTTCAGAATCAAAAAATAATCTTTCTCTTGCAGCATGGTAATGCCAGGCTTCACACCAGTTTGTAGGCTGTGGAGCACGCTGACCATTGTGGCTGGACTGTCCTACCATACCCACCATTTAGACTAGATTTGGTACTTTCTGACATCCACCAGTTCAAGATAATGATAGATGCACTGTGTGGGTAACATTTATTTACATGGGTGATGTTATCATAGCATCTTTGAAACAGCAGGTCACCACCACTGGTGCAGATTGTTACAAATGCAGCATGCAAGCTCATGTTCATTGTTGCTGGAAATGCATAGCTAATGGTGGTGACTGCTGAAAAGTATTTGACTCACTATGTTCTCAGTTACAAAACACTAGTGTTCTTGTGCTCTTTACATCAGTTGTATTTTCCATGGAGGTAAACAGGAGGCCTTATTTTCAGAGCAACCCGTGCATGCTCTAACAACACTACCGCTAAGATTTGATTCTGTGAATACCCACCAGAGCAGACTAGTTATTTGCATTACAGTGTACTGACTGAATCACACACATCTTTTTATAGCGTTACTGGAGAATTGCAAAAGCTAAATGCTGGCTCAGTAACTGAAGCAATTCATAAGGTGGTAGAAATCATTCAGACAAAATAAGAAAGGAATATCACAGAAGGATTTTAGAGCAAACCATTGAGCTAACTGGAAAGAGGGTACACTAACAAACAAGAAGGCTAAGACAAAAAAATCCAGGGACATAGGCAGAAGATTAAGGGAGGGGTGGGGGGAGGGTACTCACTGATATTTGCACAAAATAAATCTGACAAATTCTATAGAAGAAGCAGCTTCTAGACTAAATACAAAATGTCTTATTCCAGAAAGGCATTTCTATATCACTAGATATAGAAGGGAAACATGGATTCAGGAGACCATGGACACTCCCCTCTCTCTGTACAGTCTGGAGCATGCTGAAAAGAGGCTGTGAGATGGGCAGTAGTACGTAATCACAGACAATTCTCCCTTAAATGCAAATTATTCCAAACAGTCTTTAAGTGGCTCTATTGAGCCAAAAAAAAAAAAAAAAAAAAGATCTGTGCCCTGATAGCTCTGAATAATTTTGTTGTATCTGAAGGACAGAGTTAGCAGCAATACTTCTGAATTTTTGCAAATAATTTTTTTTCTTTCTGAATTTTTGACTTCTGACTCTTTGACTAAGAGTCAGGGGGAAAAGAGTATTAACAGCGTAATAACACTTCTCCCGTGAATTAATAGTGGTTCTCGGCATTTGGAACCCAGAGCTAGAATCTCCAGACAAAGCCGAATGGCCAAGACTCCAAGAACTCAAATTAAAATTCAAGTTTCATTTGAACATCAAAGCTAGCCCTTCTTTGAGTTGAGGTTGGGTCAGATGGCTTTCCAAACTAAATTTTTAATGAGTCTAATTTCTGGGTGATAAAAATAAGATTATTTTAACATAAACTTCACATATCTTTGAGGTCAAGCAGTAACCAGTTCAGTTTGGAGAGTCTCTGTGGTTAGCCAAGGACTGGCTGGTGGGTGATCAAATCCATTCTTAGAGCAGATCAGTCAGAGAACTGCTTTTTTGTACAGAGATGTCATTGCAGGCATTAGAATTCAATTGTAACTCAAAAGACTGAAAAAAAATCGAAATAACTTTAAATAGTATTCCATTTTATAGTCACTAGTATATATTACAAACTAGTTGTTAGTATTTTAAATTACCTCAAGGTAACAGTTGCATCACAGCTGACTTCATACATTTACCAGTTTTCCAACTGCTCCTAAAGTAATCAGGGGGAACAGAAGAGGAAAAAAAAAAAAGACAAAACAGAAATGCATCAAGTCATTCTTGTAGTTTGAACAAAATAAAAAGGCACAAAGATGCTTTTTTCCCTTTTTTCTTAGCACCCAATTATCTTAAAGAAGCAATTCATTTAGCAACTTCCCCCACATCAGCAGAGAAATGCCTTTAGTCCACTTTTTTTTTTTTTTTTTTTTTCTTTTTTTAAGGCATGGACTCCAACACCCAGGCCACTTGCAGGCCAGTTCAGCTCACACTGTGAAATGCACCCACCCTGTGCAGCATGGTCATGGCAGTAGCTCTGCCCCACCAAGTGGCCCAGTTTGGACACAGGACATGGGGAGAGCACAGTGCAGTGCTGACAAATAATACAATACTATGCTTAATTTGCAAGGGAACTGTGTCATTTTCTAAAAATTACAATTTAAAAGACATGCAGAAACATGCTGCCAAATGCAACTATGTAAATATCAAGGAATGCTTCATTAAAGACAAAATAGCAGAACTGAAGAAAATCTACCACTTCAATAAAATATATACATATATATATATTAATTTAAAACCGAAATGGTCCCTGTTATAAAAGCTAGTTTCATGATAACAAATCTGACTGAAAAAAAATATCACTGATGGTGAGTTTGGTAAGCAATGCATGGAAAGCACAACAGATAGAATGTGTCCTGACAAAAAAAAAAAAAAAAAAGTTTTTGTTAAAAATCTGTCCCACCAGAGTATATCCAGCTGAACTGAAAAAACAGAAAAGTCTATTTAAAAACAACTTGGAGAATAAAGCTGATAATTTTAAATTTTATGTTTTGGCAGTAGATGAAAATATTGATGCTACACATATAACTCAACTTGCCATTTTCATTAGAGATACTGATAAAAAATGTTATGTCACTGAAGAAATGGCTCCTTCAGTGCTATGGAAAGACACAAGTCAAACTCTTGACTTGTATGAAGCAGTAAACAAACAAACAAACAAACAAACAAAAGATTATAGTGATCTTCTTTACCCTTTGTCATCATATCTGGTATAACTACTGATGGCACCCCAGTGATAATTGGTAAAAGAGAGGTCCTTATAAATTAATAGAAGATATTGCAATTATCACCAGTAACTCACTTTTGATGAAATATCACTGCACCAGACATCAAGAAAATTAATCCACAAAAGCTTTAAAAATTGACAATGTCATACAAATTGTCATCAAGGCTGTGAGTTTCAGAAGTTCAAGGAAGTGAATCATTGCCAGTTCTAGGAGTTTCTTAGAAGTATGGATGCTGATTATGGGGTCATCATCTACTTTTCTGAAGGAAGATGGCTAAGTCACAACAAAATGCTAAAATGACTTTACAAAGTCAAATCAAGCCCTTTATGGAATTAAAAGGAAAATTTGTGCCAGAACATGAAGATTAAAAGTGGCTCACAGATGTAGTATTTTTGGTAGATTTGACCACTCATTTAAATGAGTTAAGCATGCAACTTCAAGGTGAAAATCCCTTTGTCTACACTATGTTTCAGACAGTAACAGTTTTGAAATACAACAAATTACAGCAAGCTCAAGTTATGGCAAATAATCTGATGCATTTTGATACATTGGCTAAATGCAGTTCTGTGAACAGAGAAAAATATGTAACTGTGTTTTCCATTTTGATAAATAAATTTGAGACTAGGTTTAAAGATTCCCCACATAAAATTATTTTTATAATTATGACTTCATTTTCAGTCAAAATAAATACATTACTTGCACATTTTAATGTGCAATGTATAGAGCTATCAGACATTCAACTCAGAAAAAAATTGGTTTTGTCTCTTTACTAGATTCTCATAAGCCCTATCTTACCAAAGAAAAAGTTCCCCCCTTCTCATAATCGTGCCTTACTCATGAGATCATTTTTCAGCTGTACATACATTCGTGGACAATCATTGTCAAGGATGAAGCACAGGAAGAGTAATATTTCATCAAAAACCTGTCATGAACATCTTGAAAACCCACTGAGAATGGCAACCACTGCCATCAATCCAGCCTGATGCATCAGTTTCACAAAAACAAGGCAAAACAACCCATTAGTTTAATGCTTTTGTTGCTCCCCATTTTTTATGTTTTAATAAAAATACATAATGTATATAAGTAACATAATTTATTTTTTAAGTTTGTTTATGCTTTGTATGTGGCTCATGGCAATTCCTATTTGCTCAATGTTGCCCAAGCAAACCAAAAGATCAGGGAACCAAGGACTATCCTCTTTACATCAAAAGTGGACTGGCAATCTTTCAGGGATTTCTTTTTAGTTTAATTAGAGATCAACTAAATTTCTCTTTGCTTTCTGACTAAATTACTGTTGGATGGATTTGTCTGGGTATGAACCTTATCTGCTCCTTTCCTTTCTCATGCTTAATCAATCACCACCTGAGTGTTAAGTACTTAACTATGGGGGCTCTAAAATGCTGGAGGAAGAAAACAAGTGACAACAAGGTAATGTATATTCTAAGGTCTCTGTCTTTGACAAATATTAATTACCTGTACAGCAGTTTGCTCTCTAGCGTACGGTATCTCTGTCTTGGGGTCAGATCTTATTTTCCATTTGCATGAAACAGGCTGAAATTCTACTCAACTTTCAATAAGGTTAAATGAAATCAGTGCTCATGGGAGAGGTGCAATGCAAGAAGTGATTATGAATTGCAATACTTTGCCGATCAAGTTAAAAGTGTATGCAGTACTCTCAACTTTGCACAGTCTATCTCATTTCTCTGCTCTTGGCAAATCAGACAAGCAAAATGATGCACTTCCTCAAGAGCCAGGCAAAAATTCCTCCTCTTTCACTCACATGAACTTCTTTTGCCTGCAAGACTACAGTGCACTCTCCCAGTAGAGTGCTTGTGCATTGAATTTTACAGCTAGATTTCCTTCTTGGATATTTCTCAACTAATTTTCTACTACCTGTTAATAAAAAGCACTTTTGTAACTCCTATTGTCTAGACTGCAGAGGCAGTTCTTTTGCAAAGGTAATTTTTATTATTAAACTAGTGGGAGAAATTTGTCTGAAACAAGTTTACAAACCCTAGCTCCTCTGTGTCCTATGCCAGCCATCACAGCTCCTTAGCTGAAGAAATGGGTTAACGTTGTGGGCAATTACAGCAAGTGTTACAACATGGAAAACCTGATGAAGGACAGAATATCATGAGATGTTTACTATATATCCTGTGTGAAGAACTAGTGTTTATTTTTGCTGAGTATCACCCAACTTTTCAACTGTCATCTTTCAAAAGATCTGCAATTATTTTAGCTGAGGAAAGTCTAATAATTTTCCCTTGTGGTCCATGTAGAAAGTAACCTAAAAAACTCTGATTAGTACAGGATTCGGAATAATGGATCCTCCACAGATATCATTTTGATCCTCAGGTCTTGAAGTGAATTTTTAAACCATCTTCAACTTCATCTGATCTTCATCTTGAAACGTTGTATCTGTGAAACTGCAGAAAATGTATTGCTAACATCCATAGCTGTATATTTATAATCTATATTATAATATCAATCTCAAAGACATTTTTTAATCAAATAAATAATTTGAGTTCCTTTGCTAGCAAATTATTTTTTCTTGAAGACTGACTTGAGCAGTCACTTATTCCAGCGAAGCTCCTGTCCATCTGTGGGATGCCCTGAGGCACTGTAGATTTCCTACATCAAGTAATATACTTATATGGAGTGTTTTGTTCTAGAGGCTGACCATAGTACCTGTAATATTTAGATTGTTCTTGGATGTGATTTGTGGAGAATACCAAGTGGTATTGTTACATCTGCCTAACAGGACAGACCTTTAGGGTTTTTTTCTGACACTCACATCTGACAAAAGAAGGTATTAAGTGTTTGATTTCTGAGAATGCTGCATTTGTTGACTGTAAGGCAAAGCTCCTTTTTCTCTTGTAATCTTATTTTCAGTGCACCTCTTCTCCTATTTTTTAATTTATTTTTCTTATTCTAAATATACTCTTTCTTTTTGTCATTTACATATACTACTTTCTGTTTTCACTTAGCATAGTTGATTATGACAGACCCTTGCCATTTTCCATGTCATACTCATATAGCAAGAAAACACTTTCTCCATCCAAACACATGAGTAGGCATTTTCCCTATCAGCCTTCTGAGCAGATACCTGTTCATCTGAAGCATTCTTCTTGTGCTTCTTTTTTAAAATGCAGAAGTTTGAGTGGATGGCTATTATTGTTGGTCATCATTTTATCCCTTTCTTCCCCTTTCACTAAAATGAAAGTAAACTAACTAGATCTTAAATCTCTTGACTAAAATGTGCTAGGCTGGAAGAACTGGGATAAATGCAAGCCCCCCTCCCATAAGCACATGCTGTCTCATTTCAAGGCTTATCCTGTACTAGAATAAAACAAATCAAAAGATTCCCATAAATTGTAGGAAAACATTTGTAATTTTATTTCCTTGGAGCCTCTCCTGATTCAATTCTGACTCTTTGTTCCCTGTAACATGACATAGATTTGTCCATGTATTTTTCTCATGTTCTTGCTTATATCTCTGCCAACACAGAGGATTTATTAGTTTAACTAAAAATAACAAACCCAACCTTTTAGCTCAGCATGAAATGTTTTCCTCTCCCTTGAGAAACAGCATAGCTCTGTCATCCTTTTCCCACAAAATGAGTTCTCCTCTGAGACTTCACTCTGGCCAGCAATGTGTAGATTTACGATACGCCCCACATGAAACTATCAGCACCCTGCATTTGGAAGAAAGGATGTTATCTTTGGAAGAAAGAAACTGTCACATTTCTGTTCCAGTGATGCTAGGGGAAACAAAGGCACTGCAGCTCCCATCACCTTGAGAAGGCCTGTGACTGTAAGCAAAATAAGGACTGACAGGACATCTTAGTTGAAAGTGGGGTGCATACTAATGATGCTCTTGCAACCCTTCCCTCACTTCCTGGAAGATGCACATGCAATGGTAGTGCAGCTCGGAAATGAGATGGAAAGCATTCTATAAGAGTCAAACCTACAAATACCTCCATGGTATGAAATTGAGAGATTCAAATTGGTTTTCTTCTCCACTATTTTGTAAGAAATAAAAGAAGTAAACAAGCAGTAACTGCTCAACTAAGACCTTTGTAAAACTTAAATCCTTGGAAAACTCAAAGTTTTAATGTTTGGCAATGTTGCAGTATCCCTGACTCATGCATATGGATCCAGGGTCCTATTAGCTTAGCTAGTGTTTCCTCTCCTCTAAAAGGCGCAGCAGAGAGGAAGTGAAGAAGGAAATATGTGCATACCTAAATATAACCTGATATGTAGTCCAGATGGAATCAGACTGGACAATTGGATGAGCTTAGGAACCTATCTCCTAGTGATCTATGAAACAAGCAGTCAAAAGCTAGAAACACAAAACTCTTATAGTGCATGGGAGAGATCATAGGAACTATATTATCTCAGAAAAGCCAAAAGACTGAATGGAAATCCGGGCTGAGTACAAATCTGCTAGAGGTAGTTGAGGCACTGGAGAGACATGCTGCCATAAGACCGAGAAATTAATTGTCAGAAATCTCGTGAAGGTGAACTGAGGAAAACACCAAGTCCTGCATACAGAGAAGAGCAACCCATGCAACAGTGCAGGCTGCAGGTTTAGCAGATGGAATTCAGCTTTACAGAGAAGGACCTCTGGGTCCTGGTGGACAACAAACAGTCTGTGACTCAGGGGTGTGCCCTGGCAGCAAAAAGACCAAAAGCATCCTCAGATGCTCAAGAAAAAATTGTTGCCAACAGATAAAGAGAGCCGATACTTTGCTTCTTCTCTGTACCAATGAGATGAACTTGGAGTAATGGGTCCAGTTCCAGTACATCCCAGCAAATGGTCTAGCAGATGTCCATTAAAATAAGTAAGAGGTTAAAGAATTTGACTATTATGAGGGGCTGAGAGAGCTGTGACTGTTGAGCCTCAAGAGAAGGTGGCTCAGGAAGGATCTCATCAATGTGTATGAACATTTGCTGGACAGCAGTATGGGAGACAGAGCCAGAATCTTCCCAGGGGCTCCACTGAAAATAAAATGGACACAAACCTTTTTACAGTGAGGGTGAAGCAGGTGACCCAGAGCAGTTGTCTCCTTTCTTGGAGATACTCAAAATACACTGGACAAATCCTGAGAAATCTGTTGTAGAAGACGAGCCTTCAGAGAAGATTTTCAAAATCAATTTTTCCATGAAGATGTATGACCCAGACAGCTGGAAAGTGCTGGGAGAAAGATGGGGCTTTCAGTTTAGTTATGTGACCAACTGGTTGGCTTAGATGGTCAGATTCTTGATTTCCTCCTTCATTATCAGACACAATGAATCTCAGAAAGGCTTAGAAAAAAAGAAACAGCAAAATAATACCTTTAAAAGAGGACCTGTGAAACATGGCAGCAGAGCACAGAGCAGTCAGCTGTTTCAATAATTCTCTCAAGAGAATTGTGGGATATATCTCATCTCAATATGGAAGATGTATTTATTTTTATTTTTATTTGTTGCTTTTAATTAGGTGTGATGATTATTTAAGCACAAAAGGATGCTCTCGACATTGGGTTCTGCATAAAGTTGCAGTTACACATCTCAGAAAGCCTTTTCTATATCTATTCATTTTCTGCAAACAGGTATACTTACAGTGTGAGAATATCACATGTGATATAAATTAACAGTGTCATGTCTCTCTGTGCTCACAAATACACAGCTTATTTTTGCCTCAGTATCGCATTTTGGTATTAGTTGCTTTTATTTTTCAAGCCCAGTCTGGATATCTTATGAAAACTCTTAAAATGAATCTGAGGCAGAGTAAGGAAATCCCAGATGTATCAGATGCTCTTCCCTTTAAGATATCTAATTTAGGAAGAGAAGGAGAATATGTCCTCTGAAAATCTTGAGAAAGAAACAAGTGCAAAACATACCGCCCATATGTAAATATATCATGTTGCCTAGATCTCCTTTGAAGCACTTGACCTCTGAACAAAGTCTTATTGTTCCAAGGAGAAACTGCCTACATTAAAGAGTATTTTCTTCCACAGTTCATAGCCATGCTTTTTTTCCCCTGTGAAAATAAACCCAGTTTTCTAGCTTGTCTCTTGAGACTTTTGAGTGATGACAACAGTCTGTTCTGCAAAGGGCTGTTCCAGCACTCAATGAATTAAAAGGATTTGAAGGTACTGCAGTGGCAATATCTACATTCACAATAAGAAAGTCACAGTCATAGTCTTTATTCTACAGTAAAACTGAGAGTTTGAAGAACTTCAGCTCAGAGGTTGGAAGTAAATTCATTTCTGTTGAAATGAATATTGTAGATGCAACAGAATTAGTTTAAATTGGAATTTTCCGTACTTGTACTTCATTTTCATTAGGATTGATGCTTGCTTTGTAGTTTTTTGGATTTTTTTTTAAAAGGTGCATACAAATAGAACAAAAGCAACAGATCACTTTGTCTAGCAACTTCAGTCAATGTGAAGGATCTCCTGCAGTCTTTCTGATGAGGGAAAAAAGGAAAAAATCTACTTCTTTAATTTCAAGTCTTTTTTCTAAAACAATTTAATCTCTCTGTAGAAAGACCTTCTTTGTATGTTTGTCATTTTTTGTTACTTTGATGGCTAGTACATCTTAAGCCGCCCTGTTTTCTGAGTGCTTCTGTTGGTGTGATTTTGCTTTCACAATCTTCTAGCTAAAGACAACAAAGCAGAGATTCTCTCTGGGCTCCTCACACTGTTGATGCTTTACTATCTACAGATATGAGTGGTAACAACAGCACTTCTTATCTTACTTCATGTCTTCACCCCTCCCCCCCCTCATACCTGAGTGTGACTACATCTGTAACTGCATTCCCCTTGAAGAAAACTCCCCCTGGAAATGATTTCCAAAAATGAAGAAAACAGACTTGTTTTCTTTTCTGTAGCATGCACTTCATGTTGTACTCAGAAGAGAACTAAAAGGTCTGGCAATAAAAGAAGTTATTTCCTAAGAGAGGCTTTGTACCATCATATCATTGAAAGGCTGATCAGTCCTGAGGATGACAATGATGTTTCTGACCTCAGCTCTTGGCTAACATGTTCCTGCTCTGTCTTTTCTACAGTACAACAGCACAGAGCAGCCTGAGTTGACTTAAACAAATATCTTCTGGAGAAAAGATTCTCCTTGCACCTGTGCCTGAGTTTGCCCTAAGCCTAGAATAACTATCAGTAGTGGTACACAGTTGACCCACACGACCTTTAGCAACCTCCAGTTGTTGCCCCACCAACAGAATGGCTTTATTTGATTTGTCACAAGTTCATGTTATCATGCTTTTAGATCACTTATCTTCTCAATTTACTCTTAACTTTACAACCTTCTTTTACTTTCTCCCTTGATACTACACGCCTGCCAGAAGACACTGACTTCATCCCAGGCCTCTTTTCTTCCCGTTCTCCTTATAACCTCTTACCTCCAACCTTTTTATGTTCACGTTTTGTACTTTATCTGCATGAATTCGCAGACTCTCCGTCTTGTCACTCACACTGGGAGGCAACAGAGATAAAACTGGTCTTTACACTGGCTGGCATAAGGACCCCTTAGGAGGCCAGTCTTGCTGTACAATTTTTGTTTGTTGCACGTAATATGATAGATTAAAAGCAAATAAATGCAATACAGGGATGCAGAATAGCCTTCTGCATTACCTATGAGCTCTATAAAGACTCTACACCTAAGCAGATAAACCTCCAAATTAATAACTTACATCTTCTTGAGTAGTAAATGTCCTTGGTATTGATCGCTAGCAACCCCTCTCAAGCATATATTGCCACACCACTGTCTAATCCTTAAGCTACTGGTGTCAGTCTGTTCCTTTGGCATTGAGTAAAGGTGTAGGGTATTGATCACCTAGCAGATACAGGTGATCTGAGCTCAGCCTAGAAAGTCCCACCTTTAAGGTTTTAGCATTGTAAAGACAAAGGGACCAGAGCAAACAAGGGGACATTGCAAAAAGGAGAAAGGAATGCTCACCTGTCTGCCAGGATAAAGGCTTGCAGGGGAAGATCCGTGATTTTCAATAAGAGATCTTAGTGGCAGTCAGCCCTTAATGAGGTCTAAGAGGAGTGGAGCCAGGCTTCTGGTCATACAGGTTAACTGCCTTCACCTGTGCCCCCAGGGCTGACTGGGTCTTTCCTTCAGATGCTCAATCAGTTGTTCAGGGTGTTGACTTAGCAGTTTCCATACAAGCATAAGCAATAAACTTAGAGTCTATCCTTACTAACATGCAGTATTGCTTTTGTCGTTGTTGTGTGTGGGTTTTTATGTTTGGTTGGTTTTGATTGTAATTTCTTAGCAAAACTCCAGCTGTATAGCAAAAGCAATCT
Organism: Callipepla californica brunnescens; assembly: GCA_023055505.1. Taxonomy (NCBI): domain Eukaryota; kingdom Metazoa; phylum Chordata; class Aves; order Galliformes; family Odontophoridae; genus Callipepla; species Callipepla californica. Next base: position 64,755,405 of record JALIRH010000002.1, read on the forward strand.
TTGAGGTACTCTCTATACCTTGAGAAAAAGTATTTTAAATCAGAAGGACAATTTCTGCTTACACAGACAATGACATTGTGCTCAGCTTCTACTGAAGAATGCTCTCAGAGAAACTAATCGGGGGGCTGCCTTCCACAGACTACATGATGTGCTGCAGTACTCACTCATATAAATAGACAAGGTGAATGGTTAAAATGAAATGTCCCCACTGTGAAGCTGCCACCAGGAACTGGACTCGCAGGAGGAAGGTCTGAGTCTGTTGCTGTTTAAAATGAATGATATTTCAGTATTTCCTTAAATTATTAAAATTATTTAAGAAATAGCTGAATTTAATCAGTAATGGAGTGTACATAATTTTTCTCCGGCTCTGCAAACCCTGCTGATAGTATTAAGGTGGTGCCATTATTTTGCAGAACTAACAGTGAATCAGCAGGTAACATTTCATGGTACTAACATGTAGCTTTGTCTTCTTCCCACTATTCATTTACTTAAAAGATAGGCAGGGGAGTACACTGAGATTAAAAAAAAGAAAAATTCTTCAAAATTCACATGATGACAGTGTTATCTATCTATGTTGGAAGGTATGTTGCTTAAATTAGGTCTTATAACCAGTTAATCCTCAAGGGAATATAAATATTCTGTACTGAAGCAGGTTTACATTTAATAAGGATTGAGAAAATTCACATTATATTAATAATAGTTGTCAAAATGGCAAAAAATAACCTTCATAATTTTTAGTACTTCTGAAAAAAATATCAGAGATGTACATAACTTTGAGGTTCCCTGAAAATAATGTTCCTTAAGAAGGGAAAGAAGCTTTTTGCAAATGTATCTTTCTTTTTATTTAACAAATCTTGTGTTTTATCAGCTCTTTACTAGCTTCACTCAAAGTTTATAACTTAAAAGCCTGGTAAAACACTCCTTATAAGGAATTTGTAGTAGCTGTTTTTCAGTGCTTTTTTTCCAATCTTATATAAAAATATTTAGACTATCAGAAAATCTAAAACTGTATTTCAGACTCAACAGCTAGGCCTAGAATTAATAAGTATGGATTTGCAGACTGGGAGGACTTTACCTGAAATCTTGCATTGACAACATAAAGGTAGTACATATTTTCTATAGGTTTTCTTAACCAGTCTGAATAATTTACTTGGAAAAGCAATCAAACTGTATATAGGCTGCTTTTTCCCTGATATAATGTACCTATTCCTTCCTATTTTCCAGAAACACAGGGTAGCCTTTTACAACCTGAAAGTAATTGAAATAAAATATTATGACAATATAAAGCTTTCTAATTTGCAGTCTCTCTTAATTTACAACCTCTCACAGATCAAAAAGAGTAAGTCTCAGAATTCAGTTCCTTGTGGAATCTCAAGTCAGTTCCTTAGTATTAATATATTACAATATGCTTGGATTGTACCATATGCTGCTTTGTTCATGCCACTTCAGAGTCACAGATTAAACAATGCTTAACTACAGATAAGCCTCTTGTTTTCTTTGATTTTATGAAGCATAGTTTCAGGTCTTATTTATTTCACAGTATTCATGCACTCCTAAAACAACAGAAATGTTAACTACTTCATAGGCTCTTCCATTATGACTGTTAGTGTTATCTTAGAATAATGCTGCAAAAATCATGAGAGTTTATGATCACTTTTTTTGTCTGGAGAACCAATGCATGCATGTATTGAAGGGGAAAATAATCAGTTTGAGGCTCTGAGAACGTAACTTTTCAGAACATTATAAAGCAATGTGCATTCAAGGCCCCATGCCACTGACTTGTCACTGTGAATGGAAACATAGTAATGGAAACCAGTGATGGAAACATAAATGAAATTCTACCTCCTAACACAGATGCTTCTGTTGAAGTCATTCTTTTTGCAAACCTGGTTCTGATTCAGTATTCACTGAAATTACATCTTGGGATGAAGATTGAATTTTGGAAATGTCAAATAGCCTAATTTGAGTTTTGATTTTTTATGATGCTTTAAGTTATTTGATAGATGATAGACTCCTTCTTCTGTAATAATGCAATCATAAAATGAACTAATCTGTTTAAACAACTTGAAATTGCTTGTTCAGTAAAAAATTGCCCTCCAGAAATTACCAAGGAATGGATGTTGATTTGGAACAAATTCATACTTCCAAATCTACACATCCTTTCAATAATAAAACTTACAGTTCAAGTTGTGAGTGTTTGACACTTCTGCAAATCAAACAGTGTGATCCCAGTTGTACTGGTGCCTATCAGTAGATAATAATGCAACCATCAAACACCTGTGAGAAATATGGGTGAATGATCTGCCCAGATTCACACTGAGATTTTCTGGCATATATCCATGCAGAATTCAGTCTCTTGGGTGGGATTCAATAGCCTGAGCCAGGAGACAATTCCCACAACTTCTCTTCTACTCCCTGCAAAGCTTTCAGCTTTGCTAGAAATGAAGCAGTAATCCTTCAGAAAATAATCCTACTTCATCACACGTCCTAATTCATCCCAAGAGTGGAATTCTGTGTGCAAAGAGAGACCAGAATCCGTAGAAAAAGTGATCATACAGTTCAAATTCTTTGCATGATACACATGTAAGGGAATGATATGAGCCAACGAGCCAAGGAAACGTGGTTTAGATAAAACTACTGAAAAACAGATGCAAAAATTATTAGAAAACTTAGTCTGTTACTGAGGGTTTGAAGAAAAGTGGAGTTTGGTGCAAACAAGTGGCAATCAGCTAGAAAAATATAAAATGAAAATGATCTATACCCAATGAGTGGAATATCACAAGAAGAAATATCATATTGATTATTCATAGGGGAGAAAAAACAAAACAAATCTTCTAGCCTCAGTTCCAAATGTCCCAAGGTTGTTTCATCTGAAGCAAATCTTAGACAGACATCTCACCTTACCTATAACTAAACATATGTGCAACAGAACTGGAAAGTAACTTCAGTGATGGGTGGTTCTCCTAGCAAAAACTTTTGTATTACTTTTTGTTCCTATTTATCACAGCTTCTTAAAAAAGGAACTCTATTCTGTCATATCATAATTAATGTTAACTGAAGCGAGAGATGTGTTTATATGCAATTAGCAAATATGTGTGTTTTAAATGCTGTGACACTGATGGACATGTTACAGACTGAAACTGAAAAGTCAATAATAAATTATTTATCTGTGAATCCTCTTACCTTACTGTCTTCTTCATGGCAGAATGCAAAATACCCCTTTTTCTCCCCTTATCATTCCTCAAAGTCCTTCCTGTGCTGATATTCCTTTCTCTGTATAGAGCCCGAACAAAAAGGAGTAATATTCACATCTGAAAGAATCAGCATGAACAGTGTAAACACTCTAATTGACTTTCTTTGTAAGAAGACTGAATCTTGATAGCTTGTTGAATATTCAAATCTGTTTAGTAAGTTACTTCTCTTCATTGTAAGTACTCTCATATAGGGAACACACCTCTATTTCTATTTAGTTAGCAGACTAGACACCTTTAGAATGTTAATATATTACTCCAACTCGTTGCCTGTAGTTCAGCTGCTTCAAAGGCAGGTCTTTTCAAAAAGAAGCAGGCTTCTCATTTTTGCTGTATATCCCAAGGCTTGCTGAAGCAGTGATAGTAGGTTATGCTTCAGTCATCTTCTTATCCTTTATGATTTCTCATGAACTGAACAAAAGTTTGCCTAAGCAATAACACTGTTAACTTTTCCCCATGTACTTCTGAGAACTTCTGGATGTGCAGTATACTCTTCAGAAAACAAAAACAAAACAAAAAAAAACCAATATCAATTTGAATGTCTTCTGATCTCTATCATTCACTCATTTTACAGTTAACTTAACTTTATCATTTGCTGGAAAAAAAAAAAAAAAGAAGTTTAGCATATCTAAAACTTTGGTGACACCTTAACAGTGATAAAGACTATTTATTATCCTTTATCTCCCATACACATACTTCATCAAAATGAAGGCTGTTCTCCAGTCTTTTAGCACAAAAGCAATGTGTCTGTGGGAAAATATCTTTCTTATACATATTCAGTCCCACCCTCTAGTTAATCTGTCATTCTTACAGAACTATATGCCTGAATGAACATCATGAATACATATATTAATCAAAATTTTGTTTTTTTTTTCTTTATGTGACCAAGTGAACCTGATGTAAGATTTAATTTTTGTTCTGTGTAATGATTTAAAGCAGCATATATAGCACTTACAGTACTAAATACATAGTATCATTCATGACCAGAAAAGAGTTTGTACTCAACAGTAAACTGATTCCTCCATTCACAAACTCTTCAGGTTCTTGTGGAGAAAGCTGCAATATTGGACAATTGTTTTATAGCTAATCTGCTAGGAAACTGTATAATTAATACTTGAAAGGATGATTCTGTATCATCACTTTCATCACCTGCAAAGTACTATGAGTCTGCTTCAATCTTTTTCCAAAATACACTGACTGGGTTAGATCAAAAATCCTGTAACTAGTGAAAACAGTTTACATAATGTTTTTAGAAACAACTCATCCAGTATAGACTGAAAACAGCACAGATTGTTCTTATTTCTTAGCCTATTAAAACATATTTTGGTAGACTTTTTTGTTCAGTCTTCCCTTGTTTCTTCCATCCTCTCATAACTATAAGGAATGGCAGTGGCAAAAATATTTTGTAATTCACATGAATAGTGGACAAAGTTTTTACTTCTTCCAATAAGTAAAGTATTCTAAGGAGTGGTTAATCATTCTTTAGATAAAATGGAAGTACATTAGGTATGAACAAGTTCTAAATAATGTTACACTTGGAAAGACTGTTTCGTTCTTTGAGGTTTAAACTTTAATGGGAGTATTGGCCATGACACCCAATCCTAATGAATGCAGTAGCAGTTCAGGCACATAGGGATTAGGCAGCAAAAATAACTTCACTGTGAACTGGCCAGACTTGAAATTTAAGCAGGACTTGTATGCACTCTGGAGCAGATAGGAAGTAAGGAAGCAGCATCTGCCCTCCATGCCTTTTTTCTTTTTTTTAGCTTCATGAGGAAACAAAACTAGGAAAAAAACTAGCTCTTTCTTCTACTGAACTCAGGAGTCATGATGTATTCCTGTGCCTGACTGGCGGCTCTGAGCCTGGACAGTGTATCGTGTTTGGTTTGGGATGTGCAATTTTTGCCTTGTCATTAGCTCAGCACTTCACTCATTTAAATGTCTATTTAAGAGCAGCAAATCAAGTATAGACTAGTGAAAACTAATGTAAATATTTCATTGTAGTTTAATTATAATTCATACTTTATTCTATTATTCCTTGGTATATTTTTTTCTGGCTGCATTAAAGAGAAGGAGTATAGAGTCTCCCCAAGAGAATCTTTTTTCAAACTTCAGTTCTGGCCAATCTCAACTTTATAAACTGTCTGAACTGCTTTTCCTAGCCTGGGTTCTCCTCAGGGCTTTCACCTCCTTGGAGTAGCTATAAAACAAAGTTATTTTAAGAGGAAACAGGCCAAGAAACTGAGAAAATCACTTCAAAATTAAAGGAAAATGCATATTTTAATTTTATACCTTGGTATACTTCTATGCAAGATTAATTGGACTGGAATATCAGTCATGTACACACACTATGTAGCTAAAGTTTTGAACCCACTTGATACCAGAGTTTGTGAATGCATGAATGAAACAAGTTAGTGGACAAGGATGTGAAAAAAGAATCCTGCCAAAAATTTTCATTACAAAGTGGCTCCATGTCTCAGGAGGTCTCTGCTGGCTTCTGATGGGAAAGCAATGTTACGTGTCGGCCTTGCCTCTGTGCTCTGTCGAAGGCATCTGCTATTGATCATCAATAGCAGTATGATCACTGTCCCTCTGAGTCCAGTCAGTCTGCGTGGTCTCATGAATTCAGACAAACAAACATACATACAGAAAGAGAAAGAAAACTATTTCAATTTTAAATCAAACTTTGAAGTAATTAAAACAAAAAAAAAAAGGTCTTTGTTGAATGGCCAAAGGACACCAATAGATTCATACAATTTTATAAAGAAGAAAAGTCTCCATGCAAACTTCATTCTTTTCTTTTTATAGTGTTGGAAATAAATGGATTGGGAATATTACCTTTAGTGACTTAGGGAACAGAATAAATAAAATCCTTAATGAAACTCAGTTGAAACAATAGGAGAGAAACTGCAAATAACTGTGAAAGTTATAGAATTATACATAGGGAACTAGAGACACTGAAAATGTGAGAAGCCTAAAGAAGAATTTGAAAATCAGAAAAACTATGAAAGTGTACAATGAGAAATTAGCTGAAATTCAGCTATTCAGTCCAAGAGAGAAAAATGGAGAGAAGTGTAGCAAAATGCAGAGGAAAAGAGAGATTTTCCACATACTAAGGACTTCCACTCTGAAGTTTTGTTTGATGTTTTCTTGAACCAAAATTGAGCTTAACTGAACTAAATAAAACATTTCTTCTCACTGTTCAAAATGTTTCAACTGAAAAATGACATGGAAGAGTGTACATTTCGACCTTTGAAACAGGCCTTCAGGAAACTGAACATTGTCACGCTCCAATATAGAGGAGGGAGACGAGGTTCTTTAAGATTATGTGTATACCCAGCGTGAGATTAAGAAGCAACAGTTCAAATGTTGGTCCGACCAGTTTATTACCAATATTGGCCAGGGATAATAGGGAAGGGAGAGGCGGACATTTTTAAGGGTGATGGGGAAGGGAAGGTGAGCGATAGGAAAGATAGGAAAGAAGCAAGGGTTTGTACAACGCAGGGAAAGTCACCAGCCAGGATCCTAGGAGCGGTCCGGTTGCAAGCGGCTCCGACGGTCCGAGGCCGAAGAGTAGGGCAGGCAGAAGCGGGGAGAGCAGCAGCAGCAGCGGAGCAGCCTTGAGCAGCAAGCAGTTGTCCGGAGAAGCGGCACCGGGTCAGCCCAGGAACAGCAGCAGCCAGCGCTGGAGAAGCAGCAAGGGGTCAACCCCGAGAGGGGCAGCAGCGAACAGTGATCAGCTCGGGAGGACTCTCCAAAGAGAAGGCCTCTTCCAGGCAGCAGCAGTGAGATCAGCTCGGGTAGTCCCTCCGAAGAGAAACTCCAGCTTCGAGAAAATCCCTCGCAGAGAAAATCGCACATCTTCGTGGCTGCAGGACCCCTATTTTATCTTCCAGATTCCTCCAGTCTACGTGACAAATCCCATGCTGCAAGCGTCTCCTGAGATGGTTATCTCCCCAGAGATGAGTACCAAACAAAAGAGTGTTCGTTGGCCATCGCTGCCCCCATGCTAGTGTGCCAGGCAAGCATCTCCTGAGATGGCTATCTCCCCACGGAGATGAGTACCAAACAAAAGAGTGTTCAGCGGCCATTGAGCTGCCGCTTATCTCTCTTTCGTTGCCCCAGGACGTGTTCATCAGCAAACTTTGAGTCAATGGCATTCCAATAGTCTCTTACAAACATGAGCTAGTTCTCCGAAGTACAACATTTCTCTACAGCAGTGGTCATGTAGCATTTGTGGTGTCATATCTGTTGAGATGGGAAATCCTTGGCTTCAAGTAGTTAGCATGGATGTTTTTTCTTTATTGTACAACCAACACAGGAATAGCAGAGGTTCTGAATGCTTTCTTTACATCTGTCTTTAAAAGTCAGACCAGTTATCTCCAGGGTACTTCACTCTCTGTCCTGATAGTCTCGGCTGGGGAGCAGACAAAACCCCCCATGATTCAGGTGGACACAGTCAGAGACTTAGTACTCCAACTGGGCTGTCACAAGTCCATGGGGCTGGAAGAGATTCACCCAAGAGTGCTAAGGGAATTGGTGGAGGTGATAGCTGATCTGCTTTCCATCATCTATCAGCACTCCTTGTTCACTGGTGAGGTCCCAGAAGACCATAGGCTTGCCAGTGTAACTTCCATCTACAAGAAGGGTTGTAAGGATAATCCGGTAACTACAGGCCTGTTAGCCTGACATCAGGGCCAGGAAAGGCTATGGAGCAGATTGTTTTGAGGGAGATCATGTGTCATGTACAGGACAACCAGGGGAAAGACAGCTGATGTAGTCGGGAGGAAAGGGAGGAAAGGAAGGAAAGGGAGGAAAGGAAGGAAAGGGAGGAAAGGGAGAAAAGGAAGGAATGGGGCAAACAGAACAGTCTTGCAGCTTCATAGAACACTGTCTTTAGTCACCTAGTTTGTATGTAAGTCTTTCCTGCAGGATTCACTAAAGCTGAACATAGCTGTGCCTATGAGAACAGTGGGGTATCTTTGCACCCTCTGTGTCTTTCATCACCTACATTAACTATTTTGAAAATTGCTGTACTTCCAATTCAATATGGACTGCAGTTATGTTCGTTTCAAGGGGATTTTCCCACACTTCAAATCTTATTATTGCCAAGCAAGGAATGGCAGCTGAACAAACATTTAAAACTGCAGTGCATTAAAAATTCCCTTGCCTTTGAGAAATGGGGATGCCAGCAACTGCCTTCCATGTTCCTCATAGCATGTTCCCTTATCGTTCCACCAAAGGGACCATGAGTTCAGTGTGAGTTCAGGAATCAGAGATGGGCAAGAGAATGATGGAAAGGTTTTTCTTGTGTAGGCAAGAGGTCTGTATCACATGGGAGAGGACAATGCTCCACCCAGATGCTCTCTGTGGTATCATCCATGATACCCTGATAGTGCTTGAGACTGCATCCCGAATTCCAGCAAGATTATAGGGACAGGAGAGCATAGAGTTGGTCAGTAAATACAGAACTTCATAACCTCCAAAACTCTGGAACTTTTTCAACTTAAAGTTGTTCAGCACTTGGGTGTTCTATGATTGCTGGTAACTCAACTGAAGCTGTGCTCATAACAATGGAACTAACAACTGAAACAGAAATTCATGTTTGTTAATCTTCTCCCCTGCAGTTTCACACTTCCCATAATATAGAAAACTCAAAACACTTTACTAAAAGCAAAAGGAGTGAAATACTCTTGATTCTCAGAAGAAGTACAAAGTAGGAAAATATACACTTTTCAGAAATGTTAATTACAACACTGCCCTCTGGGCACCACCACAAATCTTTTCCTGTTCATTTTCACATAAGGTATAAGTACTGAGAGAACACTGGGTAACTAAAAAAGTGATTTTTTTCACTTTCATTGTCAAGGACTAGATTGATTAACTATCAGCATATGACTGGCTTTTGAAAGAATAAAAATGAATCCCTGCTCATCTCAAACTGTTTCTAAATAAACAAAATTAAAAAAAAAAAAACAAAACAGTTCTGTGGTTTAGAAATCTAATTCATCAAAGGAATGGGTGTACAGGTGACTGAAGATAACTTCAGTAAAGATCTAGTAAACAGTAACTATTTTTATTCTAATGTCCATTTCATGAACATTTTCTTCGAGCATAGTCAGAATGCCTACTTCATTACATGACTGAGGATTCATTTCATGACACCATTAAGGAGCAAATTTGGAATAAAAAGACTATGCACTGCTTAGCTTCCAGTGACTGAGAACATTACAGGCTTCAAGGATTCCTTTGACCTTTCTGTTATGTATTGCACAAACTCCCTCCCAGCATCCCTTCCCTCGAGTGTTTTGCAATGCCTTCAACTATCTCTGATGCCATACTGGAATTCTGTGTTACCTCCTGTGTCTCTTCTCTGCTCTAAGCAGAGAACACATCTCATGTGCTCATCGCTCACAGTCCTCTTTGCAGCTGCCTGTATCCCACTACTACTCTTTTATTTTATCTTTCTTAACCATGTTATGAACTCTTCCCTTCTTTTCTGCCTTGTGCTATTTTATCCTTTTCAAGAATTCTGATCATGTATGCACCACTCTCACCTCCTCCCCCCTTCCTGAGATTCTGTGTTTCTCAACTCTTTTATACAGATAGCATTCAGGCTGCCAACTGTTCAGTCCACTTCTGCTCTATGGTCTCCCCCTTTCACTTGTTCCATACATTTTTCCTTGACTTGACTAGTGCTGCCTGGAAGGCATTCCTCCTCAGTACAAAGTACTGAGCATTTGGGAAAGATGAGCAGAATTGAAAGCTGAACAGACAGTTCTTTGTCTTGTTAGCAGATACAGATGGGACTAACGCCATGGCTCTATTAAGTATTTTCAGAAGCACACCTCTTCCCTCCTCATTTAAATTTTTCAGAACACTGCCAACAAATTCAGCAGATTTCCTCTGACTATTGTGGTCTACAGTATTGTCTGAGGTGTGGAAAGGAATATAATGCAGTGATAAATTACCTTGTCACATATTCCAAGAAAACCACCAATGTTAAAGTGTTGTCTCACAGACTTTGGGCATCTCTGTATGGGCTGATTTCACTCTGCATAAGCAGAGCTGCAGAACCAAGATTTAACATGTTTTGGCACTGCATTAATGTTTGCAGCTCACAATATCTTATTTCTAGAAATGTACTATCATTTGGGAGCATGGAAATAATAATGAAAAGGGTCAGCATGCTTAAGGGGCTGATTTATGAAAAGATTAATGGTAGGAGAGTCTGCACAGCAATTAGAAAGAAAGTATCTAATATTCTAAAAGTAAAAATATAAAGAACAATCAATTGAAGAGTGTAACTCAACAAAGAGTATAACAAATGATAATAAAGCACTTTAGACTGCCTAAGCAAAATGATATCTAATTGCATGGGGATCACTGTCACTATTTATCATATCTAAACTTAAATTCATCTGTGTATGTCAAAATGATGGCTCTTTGATAGATTAGATAGAATAAAATGTTGATAGTTAGACTTTTTTTTCACTTAAGTGAATAATTTGTTCACACAAGTTACTGAAGATGCTGTCTTCTATTCCAACATGAAACATAGGACATTAGGAGGTGTATTTTTTGTACAGTGTGAAAATAGTTAATCCCAAAGGACATACTGAGGACTGTTTAAGACAATATAGAAATTTAAAGGATGCACTTGAAGTGAGGACAAAACACCTATGGGGTACATTACTTTGGGACAATGTGCCAGAAAAATAACAGACATAGTGCGTGTCATTGCTGTTACAGAGACATGAACACTTCACTCATCATTCACTGTAATAAAGAAGGTCCTCATGCTCACCCTTGATGATTCTATTTTACCCTGATGAGATGCTCTGATGAGATCAGCATCTCAGAGAAGTGGTTGACATTACATAGGATGAATTAAAACACAGATGTTTGGTTACACATTCCAAGTGGAAAACTACAAAATTTAAACAAATCAGTCCCATAAACAAAATCTCCTGTTACTGAGAGCACCCAAACATGGCTCAAATATCCACATCAAAGCAATCTAACAAGCAATTTCAAAAGATTAATAGATTCATAAAACAGAAGATGTTAATGCTAAACATGGACACAGCTATGTTATGCTAAAATAATTTTACATTACAGGTCATGAAGAAGAAACACTGTTACTGTTATTGCAGTTCTTACATCTTCACACCTCAAGTTGTGTGTGGAATTGTTCTTGCTTAGAGCTCTGCAGGAGAGTAAGAATCTGGCCCTTTGTTGAGATTTTTCATTTCAAACGTATTTTCAAAGGTCATTTCAAACAATATTGCCCTTTATACCACATACTAAGAAATGCCATTTTCTGTGCTGGAAGAGCTTCATTCTACTGTACTGGCAGTATCTAAGGTCACAGTTCTCATTCTACCTTGTCTTTTGTAAAGATCTTCAGTGCATTTACAAACAATTTAAAAGATATCATATTTTCTGAAGATTACTTCTATGTTCCTGGTGATATCAGTGAGTAAATATAGAGGGAGAGACAAAAAAAATGCCACAAGACTATAACTGACTATAAAGACTACAACTATGGTGACTTTCTGTCAGAAGGACAAAATTAAGCTTTACAAGAAGTGGTAACTTAAATTATATTTGGCTTATGTTTTGGCTTTTATTTCAATAGTTCTTTAGTTTTGTTTTCCCATAGTAATTCCCAGCGGACATCTATGCTCTGAAATGGAGCCTACTGAATCTATGCCAAAATGAAGAAGACAGATGTATTGATATCACCACTTAAGTCAGCCAAAAAATTTTGGTTGACTGCAGGGTACAGGTGTGAGAATGAAGACACTGCATATCTGCCAGTACGCCTCCTCCCCATGATTAATGGCCTTGCAGCTTCTTCTACTTCTCACAACTCCTAGCTCATAACTCCTGAGGGAAGGCAAGTAGAGGCTTGATGTGGGACTCTCTTCAGGCTGTGTGAACTCCATGACCTGCTGGTCTGCTATTAATAAGAAGTTAAAATCTTCATGTGCATACATACATACAGCTCAGTAGAGATATACCGCTCAGCAAAAAAAGCAACACACATGGTTTTGTGAAAAAAAGAGAAAGAAAAAAAAGGCTTGTAATAATTTCCGTCGGGAAAAGCAAGGTTATGTCTTCACAGCCACCAGTTTTCAGTGGCTGAATGTACTGAGATGGTAATTAATGATCATACTGCCACAAAAGAGCCCAATCTAAAATGTTCTAGGGGAAATTTGACAAGATGGAAGCAGTCCTTCTGCCTTAATCAGTGATATTATTCTCACCAGTTGGGGTGAGCAGCAACAACAACAGCAAAAAAGAAGGGGAAGAATCTGTGTGCCCTGCAACCTGGACAGCAGAACCAGCAAGTTTCGTCACTTGGTCACTGCAGCAAGGACCTCAGGATGGAAATAGATGATACCTTCTTTTAAGTTAAAACATTTCCTCTGCTATGGGTGGTTTTTGCATTTGGAAAGTTTTTGTTTGTTGTTTCAGAAAGACAATCTGGTTTACTTCTCCCTTTCAAAATACAGGTTGAAAGAGGTAAGAGCAGCAACTTCATTTACTCTCCTCACAGAAACCTGGTGATCAAAAGCAGGATGGCCCAGGACTTTATGAGGGCACCAAGACAATTGCTACTGCACTCCTTTCAGCTCCGAGCTTCTTTACACAGAACAGGTGAATTTCTGCACTGTACATTGAGTGAGCTGCTGGCTCCCAAGGAGTGACATAGTACCTCTGTGTTCTGAGCTGTGAGTGTACTGTAGCTAACACCATTGCATTTCATGAACAATCCTACCATATGTCACCCAGTTCATTAAGCCTGATTTCCTACTCAGTGGTCATATTCTTCTGCGTAAATTAAGTATAATGTTTTATTTTGATGCAATACCAATTTGCACTTAAAGTCAGGAAAACAAAACTAACTACTTCTCAAGTCAGTAAAAGGTCGAGTCCACAATCCCTTTCTGCTAACATTTTGAGCACTAGAACCTGAAACATGCAGCTTTCCAGAAGCCTTCCAAGTTCCTTTTTGAATGCAAATGAATGATAATTATTTGTTTCAGCTATCAGTAACATCTTCAGGTTCCTAAATGATGTATCAAGTAGAGGGGAGACTCAGGTATACTGCTAAGTATTCATAATGATATGCATGTATTGTGATAAATCAGACATTTAAACAGCCCCTTAAAGAGACAGACAAGGAAAACTCAACTGAGGATCTAGGGACAAATACACAGAAGATTCAGCTGATGTTAACTTAAAAAACTTGCCATGGTTAGTTTGTTTTTCTGTTTGTCTTAAGAGAAAGGAACTGATCTGGGAAAATCCATAGAGGATTGCCTCCAGGCTGCAGTACTGTAGTAAGGCTGTGGTCAGTGCATTTTGGAGCAAACCTGGTTCAATTGTTCTCTAAATAAATAAGCTTATACAGAGACTTCATGAAGCTAAATGTGATACCTCATTCTGGGTTCCATAGTAAATGTACATAATTTCAGCACAGCCATTAGTTCTAATTTGTACTGTACATTCTAGTATGTTTCAAAAGCAAGATTGGCCCACACACTGAAATATATGTATTATCGATCATTATCATTGTGTGGTTACTTAGAAACACTGAACTGAAAAGCTGAAATGTTTATTCACTGAGCCAATAAGAGATTTTGTCAATTTTTCATATCAGTAGTTTCTGATCATGAAAGCATGTCTTTGAAATGACATCATAGCAGAGGTAAGAATAATAACAAGATTTTAGACTTCTTCTCCTAGCTGCAGGCTACCATCTCAGCTTGCTTTCCAGGCTACTTTAATTTGAAACTGGAAGCATATTCTGAGGTGCCACTTCAAAGTTAAAAGATCTGAAACTACTCCTTACTTTAGCCTTTTCTATTCTTTGGGCCATTACAAATGTGTCCTCTTTATTTTGGGGTGATACTATGTATTTTCACAACCTCTGCATTAAAAACTACGAGACAACAGTTGATAACTATTTTGTATCTCCAGAATTTATGTGATGGAATGATTGGAAAAAATCTCTGGACTTTAAAGTTGCAGAGAATTTCCGTTCCTGGATTTCATCTAAAGATAGAAGTTAAATCCCCGCGAGATCACTGGACAATGCTCCCACTGACTTCAAAGATTGGTAAATGCTGGAAGTTCATATGCTGTTTTCAAACATTCACCATAACAGACCCTACATGTTCATTCAAGTGTAAAGAATGTTAACACTGAAACTTCTGGGAAGAGAAATATGCCCCAGGTCCTGTGATCCTTCCCTTCTTGTTACTCCTAGCAGTGAGTATCTTAGTAGCTCCCAGGAGACACAAGCTCCTAAACACTTCTAGAGAGACAACTGGAGCTTTGGAGATGGGTTTCCAATGGGCTACAAGCATGGATCATGGGGTTTTGATCAGACTTGTTTGTGAAGTGTTTCAAACTTTATTGCCCTTCAGTTGAAGTACATTAGGGAAAAGGGGGTGTAGTTATACTCACTCAAGTGGTGGAGCTCATTCATTCTCCTTAATTCATTGTCCTTTCTGTAGATTTTGCTGATAGCATCAGTGGTAACATTCACAACTAGAAGAGACTGTCAGCAGTTAGTTCCTTTCATTCTAGTCAAAGTAAACTGAAAATCTGGCAGCTGTATAAGGTCACATTCTTACCCGTTTGCCCCATATTCAGAACTGGCTCTGTGGTTGCAAGAGTAAGAAACAAAGCACTGTCCAGAAAGGTATGAGTAACTGAGTTTAAAAAACACCTGAGGCCAAAGTCATTTCATTTCACTGAATGTACTGGGACTGTAGCAACTAGGTCGCTAGGAGGTAGAACTACCACTTAGAGAAAGGGAACTCTTTACCATGCAGTTGTTGCTCATTGCCTATGCCTTGGTGAAACACTTAGATCTCAAAAAAATCCTCAAGGGTAAAATGTATGTTGCAATGGAGTATGATGCTTACAATAATGATGTATTAGTAGTGCATCTGCTTTTTCTTCATAGGACTCAGAACCCTAGAGACCAGTTTCAGATTCATTCCAAAGCCCACTATTTCAGTGCTAATTACTAAAAATGCAGGAGCAATGCACTCCCTATGCTTGGACCATCTGGCAAATTCTCAGCTTTGCAGTTTGTTGTTCTTCAGAGTTACTCAAAAGTTATAGGAAAAAAATATTTCAGAACTCTCTAAGACTAACATTAATTAGTTAATATTTAAAAAAATAACAGAACAGAAATGCAGAGGTTCTGCTAACAAAGGTTGAGGTTTCAGATTAATGGCAAAATAATTACAAAGTCTAGAGAATGGAAGGATCAGCTAGATAAAAATAAATAAATTCCTTTTCTACATTTGTCTGATGTTTCTGTCTTCAGATGTTTTTTTTTTCTGAGATGAACTTTTGTAAAATAATCAAATTCAATGAGTTTGATACCTTTTGATGTCTGACAGAGTCATTATAAGGTAACACATTAGGCTCTTAAAATGTGCAAGAAAATGGAGAATTCTGGTGAAATTGTATCAGACTTGCTTCCTGAAAGTAAGACAAGCTGCACTGACTTCACTGAGATGAGGCTTCTGCCAAGCTGAAAGTTAATTAGGCAGCATGGTTGTGCCTTGAACATGGATAAATTAGACAATCTCCCTAACAACAGTGTCTAACTACACAAATAGCTGCAGATATGTCCTATATATATATACATATAAGGTAATTTCAATATTAAGCTGCTTCTAAATCTTTGTTTGTTCACTTACAAAAAACAGGAGAACAGCTTCTTCATCCCATTTGGTAGCCTGCTATTAAAATCACTATATCCTACAGTATCCTTCACAGATTTCTGGAGGTGCCTATGTCTGATTCCACATTCCATTGCAATTTAAAAGTTTAGAATCGCCATGAAATAGAATACAGAAAGGTGTTGCATGAGGGTTATGCACTCAGTTTACAAAGCCCTTTGCTAGCATGCCCACCAGACCTCACCTATCATCTTCATGCTGATTTGGGGGTGGCAAATGACTTCACACATATTGCTCCTTCTCACACGTGATACCTACAAATTTTTAAATCCACTGTTTTCCAAATTCCAGTCCCTAAATTCAGTACAGCTAAAATATATTAATTAAATAGAATGCACTTGTTTGTGTTTGTATTTCCATTTTCAAAACTGCTCCCCAATCCAAGATTGTTGTGTTTATATACAAACTCTAACAATGCAAAATTTAATAAGGTAAAAACTCATCAAAATAATTTCCATACAAACCAAATCACTATGCAAATAAGATGTCCCACTCCATCTATTTAGCCAGTGCCCTGAGTAATCTGTACAGGAAAGCTGTGTGCCCTTAGAATATAAATGAAAGGAAACAGCTGGTGATACACACAAGCACATGGGCAAACTTTTTCCCATAATGAGTTTTCTTTCATCATCAAATTGCACTGAAAATACTTTCTTAATTTTATTATGCTCAACTCATCCAAGTTTTAATAGGAGGAAGTTACCTGTAGTATTGACTGCCACAGAAATGAACAACCTGTGCTCTGTAATCTGCTGCACTGATAATGAGAGAGTGTTGCTTTGGACATGTTACCTGCAAACACTTGGTGACCAGTCTCCACAAGATAAACCAGGTCCACATACCTCTGTGAGATAGTGTTTAGGCTTCATCAGCTCAGAGCCTACAGCTATATGCAAGCATAATCTACTCTGAAGAACACACTCTTTGAAAGTTTCCAAAGCACTGGTGTAGGTGAGTGCTAAAACTCAACGGGGAAAGAAGCTGAGACCTGCATTCCCCCTTTGATTTGGCCAAGAGCTGTCTGCCTCTTCACATCTCCTCCGATAAACTGTCAAGAAGACCAATTAACCACTGGCTTCAATCCTCTTAGCAAGATTTATAGCTACTACAAAGTGAGCTGCTCTGTCAACAGTGTGATGGTAAGTTATCAGTTTACAAATGTGATACAGGTATGCAAATCCTTTGATTCTTTTGAGGTACAGTCAGATTTAGAGACCCTCAGGTTGAAATTCCTCTGTAATTATCAGGAAAGAAAAAAATTGAATTTACCTTTTCCTCTGGTGATCTGAAAGAAGTTGAAATACATTGAAGAGAACAGCAATTTTGGCACACAGGAGAACTTATTACTGCTCTAGGGATTAGTGCTTGTGATCTCAAGTATAAAGCATAAAATTATTTATTTGTCTATACATCTATCATCTATTTATTGCATGCTTTTGCCAACAACTAGAATGCTTCCACAGTGCAACAGTCACTCTTACCAAATGATGAGACACGTGGCAAAGAAATGCCTAAAAATGCCCTTGGGAGACGTAGTGTGAGCAGTTGTAGAAATCTGGGGCATATTACTCACTCAATCCTTCTGCTTCAAGCAGATTCAGTGGTATTTTGCAGGTCCATCCCTGATGTATATCCTTTTTTCTCTTATACCTACCTGGCCTTGAAAGCCCCCAGGGACAGAGAAGCTGTGGGTCCCCCATCCATGGAGGTGTTCAAGGCCAGATTGTATTGGGTCCTGGGCAGCCTGATCTGGTAGGTGGCAGACCTGCCTACATCAGGGGGTTGAGTTTGGGTCAGCCTTCAGAGTTCCTTCCAACCCAAGATACTCTATGATTTTATGACTTTATGATTTTATTATTCTACTCAAGTACAGGTCTTGCTAAGTCTCTTGTTACCCAGTAGAACAGCAGAAAAGCTTTTTCTGCTAGCCAGTCTTTAGTTTTCCCAGTGTTGGTTAAGCTCTGCAGTATCTTTTATTAATCTGCATGGGCATACAGTACAGTGAAGCCTATCCTTTTCATAGTTTTTTTTTTAGGTTTGAATATAGTGAAACATACTCCAGTTTTATTATTATTATTTTTAATGATTCCTTCAAATTTCCCTGTAGGTCTTGCTTTTTTTTTTTTTTTTCATGTTTATGGCATTTACAAAATAAATAATTTTTCAATATGTTTAAAAAATACTTTTGTTCTTTTTAAAACATCTTACTTTTATCCGGTTTCTCTAGCTTTTCTTTTAGAAATAGATGCCACTACTCCAGCTGGAGAATCACTAATTCTGAGAATATCAAGCGACCTTCCAATTTTTACATATGTATTGGATTATTCAACTAATGTTTAGTCTCCAGTCCACAGTAAGCACTCATCTTTTCCACATTGTCTGCAGCCTAATTGATTGTTCCTTGTCTCTATTTGTTAAACTTCTTTTCTTGAATGCAGTACATGCACTCATCCCATAGTAATTTTATAAATTATGTTTTCTTATAACTGTGATTAAGGCATTGCTCATGATCCTAAGTTAGACATTAAAAAAATCTTGAGATTGATATTTGCATACTTCCTCTCCCCATTCATGATGGTAATATAAACCAGAATGAAGGTTCTGTATAGGCAGTTATTCTCAAGATAATCAAATTTGTTTTCAGTAAAATCAAAGTTCAGATTTCCTTGGATTGACAAAGCTGATTTCAGGATAATCATATACTTAAAGATGCCTATCTAATGCTTAACCCATTTTATCTCTCTGCTCTTCTTGTCAAAGTATTTCTTCCTCAAAGGAAAAACTTAAAATATATTACTCCTAAATACTATAAAAGAAATCCAACTGCTACTGCACAATCTTGTTGATGCTCATGGTAGAAAAACAATGATAAGGATACCACATTTCAGTTTGGCACTTTTAAAGCTCAGGGCCAGATTTTCCACAGTAGCAAAGTGCTGCAAAGCCTTCAAGAATGTGATGACTTTGGCAGAACTGAGAGGAAGCAGATGACTAAATCCAGGGAGAGGCCTTCCCTCACCCCAAAGCAGCTGCTTCCACTTCTTGCTCTCCTTTCCAGCTATGCAAGCCTACTCCATATGGGGTGGGAACAGCATGCTGGCTTTGTCTCATCAGGATGGGGCAGGCACTGAATAAGTCATTTGTGAATTCACCTTGGCATGGTAGCACAAAGCACAAGGCCAAGCTCAGCCTTTCATCGCATTTAGCTTCCTGGCTTAGAGAGCTGTGACAGGAGTGGCAAATACTTAAATGCAATCTTTAAATAGTTGGGATTGCTGAAGCAAGTAATTTCCCAGAACTTCTGGTGCATTTAGCCAACTTACTAAATCATTACAGCTGAGAAGACTCCATTGTAAATTAGCTGTCTTGGTAACCGATTGCCTTCATGACAATGACATAGAAATCTTATTTAAAACACTTCTGATTTTTGCATTTGCTGACCTTACAGTCCAGTATCAGTGACTTCAAACTGTGGTCTGTGTAATGCATGGGTCTTTGGCAAAAGATACATGAACATCCTCCTCAGCCTCCTCTGACTGATTCTTAGCAGCCACAGATACACTATGTCACTGAAGAGCCAGATGTTTCAACAAAGTGTGGTAGAAAACATTTAAGAAGCTGGCAGATAAGAAAAGTTTAATACCTACAGCATATTTATAATCATAACAGTTAGGTATAATTATTTAAATACACAGTTATGATTCAGGGGCACATATTCACAATATTGACAATTTGAAGGTTCTATGTATTTCTCTTGAGAACATTATGGAATCATAGACTCATAGAAACCTCAGAGTTTGAAGGAACCTTTAAAAGACATCTAGTTCAACTCCCCTGAAATGAATAGGGACACCTACTGCTAGATCAGGTTGCTTAGAGCCTGGACCAGCCTTGACTTGACTGTCTCCAGGGATAGGGCATCCATCACATCTCTGGGCAACCTGTTCCAGTGCCTCATCATCTCACTGTAAAAGATGTTTTCCTTATAGGACACTCAGGGCAAACAAACTACAGACACAAAATTCTTAAAAAAGTTTCAAATACTTGCAGTTAAACAATGAGTTTATTTGTATTTTTTCAGAAAATTGCTTCCATGTTCAAAGGAATTATATTTTTTAAGGGATTAGACAGAATTTTTCCATTACAAAAAAAAAAAAAAAAAGAAGAAAGAAAGCGATACCACTTTCGTAGCCATTTATTCTGAACAAGCTCTTACTATACATAAGCTTTCCTGTTCACACATTATTAAAATGGCTATTTCAC
Organism: Callipepla californica brunnescens; assembly: GCA_023055505.1. Classification (NCBI taxonomy): domain Eukaryota; kingdom Metazoa; phylum Chordata; class Aves; order Galliformes; family Odontophoridae; genus Callipepla; species Callipepla californica. The sequence goes on from JALIRH010000002.1 coordinate 64,775,695, forward strand.
TGTTTCATCACAGTTTACTTCAATAACTCTTTGAATGTTATCAGCTGTAAGCTTTAAATCTATTATGAAGAAAAAAAAAAGATCTTCAAGCTAAAAGAAGGACAACAAAATGATTTTATTCACCATGAAGTCACAACACAGCTGCATATGCAAATTATAAAAGGAAATAAATAGAACGGAAAAAGAAACCACAATGAAGTACATATTGTCAGAGAAATGATCACCAGGTCCTTGGAAGACAGTGATCCAGTTAACAAAATGAGGATGAAATATGAGAAAGCAGGCGGCAAAAAAAAAAAAAAAAAAAGGACAACAAAAGAAAATAAAACATTGCATACAAATTTAGGGGTAGGTTCTTTTACTGGAAAGTTACGAGATGTTACTCAGAGAGGACATTACCTATGAGAAAAGGGCCTTACCTTTTGAGTAACCTCTTTTTATCAAGTTATTGCTTGCACGCTGACAGAATATGTTAGCCAACCAATGAACATCGTAAAACCTATAAACATTGGTGGAATTTGTCATCTGAAAGCATGCAAGAATTCTGTTGACTGTGTTGCAAAAAAAAAAAAAAAAAAAAAAAGTGCTACTGATCAGTGAAATTAGCTCCTGTACTTGAAAAATGAAGTGTTGTTACAGTATATGCAATTGCTTGATCCTGACTCATAAACACACAAATGAATTAAATTTCTCAAAAACAGAACGATAAAACTTTGAAGTGAGCATGAAATGCAGCCAGAACCACTAGATTTTTTTAACAAAAAATGTTTTCTCTCCCACTGATTAGAATTCTTTCAGTGTGTGAACAAACACGAAGAAGAGATTTCAAAGGCATCTCCTAAATGAGGATCTGCAGAGGAATAAATATATATTTTTATAATTGGCAATTTCTATGTATATATGCTTTTTTTTTTCTATGACTATAATGTAATTGTACTACTAGTAACTGTCTCATTCTAAATATTTGAGCAGAGGCAATGAACCTAATCATCCCTTAAAAAATTTCTTAAGTAGTATTTCTGAAAATACAGATGAGCAAAAATAAGGTGATGCAGCTTGGCTGAACAAATTTCAATAGATTTCAAGCAAGATGATCCAAAGATCTCACTCACAGATATTTAAAGGTGAGCTCATGCAGATTTGATGAGAAGGGGAAGGGAAGGGAAGATAGTTATAGAATTCTTAGATTCGGAAGGGACCTTTAAAAGTCATCTGGTTAAAAAATATTTCCAAATATCCTCTGGTGCATCTCTGTGCTGTTCCCATGAATTGTGCCATTGGTGACCCACAGCAGAACCCAGCACCTCCCCTTACTTCCCGATCTCAAGGAGCTGCAGGAAGCAGTGAGGTCACCTCTCAGTCTCCTCCAGATTGGACAAATCCAGTCACTAAGATGATGTTAGTAAAAATTGCCTTCTCTTACTACATTCATATGTTTAGTGATGCACGTCCCTGAGTTTGGGCAACCAAATATATTCTACACCATACGTTCCACAAAACACAGTAGTAATCTGCCCTTTCTTTCAGGTATGTGATCCTGTGTCCCAGAGTTCCTTCATCTCAGTAATGCCACCTGAAAGCCTCCTCAAGGCAGAAAACTTAGGATGCCCCAGTTAATTAAAAATACAGCAAAGGAAAAAAACACTGAGCATAGTAACATGCAAGAAGGACTAAAAAGTTTTTGAGAGAAGGATTGAAGTTACGAGGCTAGAGAAAATCTAGAGCAGATATGCTTGGTTCAAAGATATGTGCTACAAGAACAAATGCTACCAAGCTCTTCCAAGCCTTAGTCATTGACAGAACCTCACAAGATTAGCTTTCATTTTATCAGTAACCAAGTCTGAGGAGGAAATCATTTGATAAGAATAAAATGTTTTCCTTAGCAAGTAAATCGAAGGAGGAATTATGAGAACAACAGCCAGACATACAAACCAGGAATTTGGGATAGAATCTAGCCTGCACAGAAGTAGATTACTGGAGGTAGGAATAGGCAGCAGAAGAAAAAAGGGTTGAGATTAAAGAAATGGAGTAATCTTCTTGATTACTTGCCATTACATCATGAACATAACAGTCAACCTCCGTTAGCTTATCATCACTTTTGCACTTATTACTGAGATGTGCCTGAAAAATTGCATTATTATATTTTACAGGCCAATTTCCAAACATTCTCAGTGTAATTCTGGATGTATATTACCTTGCCATGGTAAATGAAAGAAAATTGTGATAGCATGATTAAAATGGCTGTTATGGGTGGTTTGCTTGTGTTAGAATGTATTTGTTTATCCAGAAATCCAAGGATTTGCTCAAATTATGACTTTTTTCTTAAAGTTTTTTTTATATAACATGCTGAATCTGGTTTTATCTATTTTATCCAATTATGATGATATTCTATCACACTGTAATTTGAAGTTTTCATTCCTTCTGCTGCCTTGTGTGGGTGTCAGAAGGCTAGATGTAGATCATCACAAAGGAAAGAAAACAGATTTGTTTTTAGTGAGATAGAAATACCGAGAAATAAGGAGCATACATTTTCCAGGCCAGTCACTACCACCTGCCTACAAATATGGCCGGTAAAGAAAAGATTCCTGAAATTGCTGCAGTTCTTTATGCGCAGGGGCACATTCAGTAAGTGAACTCTCAGACAGCTCAAATACTGAAGAGGAGATGCGGTATCTAGTTTTGCCAGAGTAAAAGAGAACACATTTTTACTTTCATCGAGGCGCACTGTCAATGTCATACTGCTTAATGCTGCTTCCCCCTCTGTGCTGTTCATTGATTTCCTCATCATTTATCCTCTCAGAGAGGTAGAAAATTGCTTCGATTAGGGAAAAAAAAAAAAAAGGCCTTTTTGACTCACTTCAGTCTTAAAACAACTTGTTGTTTTACTATTTGGACTCCTCATAACTTACAGAAACAGGAGTTATTCAGTCTAAAAGGATGCATATATTTCTTAATTATTTGCACTCAGAGTTTTTCTTTCCTTTCCTTTGCTCCAATTTCTCATTCCACAAACCATCCCTACCAGTGTATACCTCAGTAGCTGTCAACAATTTATTTCCACTCATGAGAATAGAAAAAATAAATAAATCCTCACAGCCAGACCAAATGTCTAGTCCAGTTGCCTTCAAAAGACAGAAATTTACAGCACATATTCTGCCACACTGCTTTGTAAAGCACTGTGCTCTACCAAGGGTAATGTATTGACTTATTCCTATCAGGTGTGCTAGGATTCACAGCTGTAGAAATTCTTCATGTTGTTAGGGAAATTGGACTAGTTGTTGTTGTTGTTGTTGTTGTCGTCGTTGTTTTTGAACCTGATACTTTGCTTTTCTGGTCTAACATGTGATGAATATATAGGTACAATTTCAGATCAGGAAGCTTGTTGTTGCTGTAATTATTATTTAGCTTGCATTATTTGTAGTAAATATTTTCCAAAACAGCATTTGCAGTAGTAAAAATCATTTTGGAGAGATCAAGGAAGTTCAAGGACTTGGATAAATCCATTATAAAGAAAGAACAAGCTAAGTACAAAACTCTCTTTCAAAAATGGTTCATAAGAAAAGGTATTAAAAATCATGTTTTCAAAAGACACTTTGTGTTAGGCACCTTCACTCATAGTATAATATCTAAACAAATTTTGTTTTCAAATGAACTTACTATTTTTGGTAGGAATTGCCACGTTTAGAATACTGCTTCAAATAAAGTAGATATGAGTATATGGGTTTTGGATATTTATTGACACAGGGAATTATCTTTGGTTCTTGAAACAAAAAGTTAAAGTTATTTGTATTCAATAGTGGAGACTACAAACAAAGAAACAAACAAAGAAACAAACAAACAAAGCCCTCAAACCATCAAGTATTTTGAAGGACTGATATACTTAAAATAACACCAAATTACAAACAAAAGTGTACTACCTGGCAGAAGGAACTCCTGTGTATTCTAGAAGCCTGCAGTGAGTGGATTTCAGCCGTGTAACAAAGATTTCTAAATTCTGAATAGATTTAAATGCCAGACTTCATATGATTTTGCTCTGTGATGGGCTGTGGAAAATCTAGCACTTTCAGATCACAGTTCTTAAGGCTCTTTTTTCTCCTGTTCTGTGAAGCCCTGGCCTGCAGCTTTGAAGTTTTCCTCCAGAACACATTTTAACTAGAATCTTGGGTTTTTCTGTCACAACAGACTGCTTTTCAGCAAGAGATTAAGTATCTTCTTTGTCAGAGCATGAGAACACCTGAATGCTAAAACTGTTTGCTCAGAGCTGATGCCATATGTCCCTTGGGAGTCAGCATTCAAAGGCCTCAGGCCTCCATCAGCCATAGCAGTGTGACTTGCTGGGAAAAGGAAAAACAACCATGGCCTACCTACGGTTACATTGTCAGAGAATGAGAACACAAAGTACCAGACACACGGCGTTCACAAAATAGTTGCCAATAAACATTTTTTGTCAGATGAAAGTGCCCAACATAAATGTTTCTGGGATTTTTTGGTTTGCTTTTTTTTTTTTTTTTTGGTGGGAAGGAGCAGGGTGCTGGCAAAGAAATAGCTGAATTTTTATTTGAAAAATCCTTTAAACTTTGTTTCCAAAGTCAAATCAACTTTTCAGCAGTCATAATATCAATTGTCTGACTCCTGTTTTGAATACATTCTAAAATGAAACTTTATTCATACTGTTTAACTTTGTTCAAGCTTTGCCTTTTTCCAGCTATTTGACTTTGTATCCTGACAGTGTTTCCAGATGTGCTGTTAATCTTCACTTTAAACACTGCCCAAATTTCAGATTTTCCCTTAAAAAGTCCCAGGCAGCCTCACTCCTCAGTTCACCCATTGTGCACGTGGCAAACCAGCATTAGAAGTTTACTTATACTTTTCCTTCAACTCGCTCCATAACCGTGTTTCATTTTATGAAAGACAAACGCACATTCGGTTTGCTTTGGCAAATATTTGCAATTTCCACACTCTGCATTCTTGAAGAGGAGAAAATTCTTCTGTTTTGATAGACTCCTAGTTCACTTAAGACCCAGCCTTGTCAGCGAGCAGAATGAAATGCTCTGAGATGCCAAAGAAAGGGAGCTAATGAGCTCAAAGAAGTCAGTAGGAAATGAAACTATCATTAAAAATGAAAGAGTAACATGCAGCTGACCAAGCTTTAGTTGATTTTTTTTTGTTTTCCTAACAAGGATTCAAGCTGTGACAAAGTGAGCAGTAATTTGTAGATGCTCTTGATCTACAAGGACAAAAGCTATATTGTCTGCAGGGAACGAGGATGACCATCTACTTAAAGCCATGCCTCAGGTGCTAGTTTTAATTTCAAACCAACAGCATTCGAAGACCAGGTACTCTATGTGTTTCATTTCCTCTGTAAATGCCAGAGGGTCTGGAACTGTGTGAGTCCAGCTGAGCAGGGCTAGGAGTAAATGTATCACACTGTGTGCATGGACTGTTTTGTTGGCTGGCATGTCCGACTGGAGATAAGGCATCTGTCAGTGGGACTGCAGCAGGATGCTTGTTCAAAGTGGTGGTACACACTACTCACTGCTAGAGCCTGAGGGCAACCTTACAGTTGGTGGAGGTTGCTTGTGAGTTGTTTAGATAGATGGTAGGCACCCAGTACAAATGGTAACAATGAAGGTTGTTAAATATGTTTTCAATGTTAACTAGGATATCTAGCCTGAAGAAAAAGGCCATGGTTTGTTTTCTGGCTGCTGCTATTTCCACCTGCTTCTCCTTGCAGCCCCTGAAATCACAGCAGCCATACCTTTGACTTATCCAAACCAGACACTATTCCCTCCTTTCTTGTGGTCAGTGTCATCTTCCCCAGCCTTATTCTGACAGCAATGCAAAAGCTTCTCACACCTTTATTTAAAAACAGAACTGGATAGAAAATGGATAGCTTCAGTATCTGCTTATCCTGTGAATAAAATTATCACATTTCAAATGTGTAAGAGATTTGGAAACACTGATGCATGATTGGAACTTATAAAATTCTAGTATTAATTTTTATGCATTATTCATACAACATTAAGTTGAAATATGTTAAATCATCTATAAATATGTAATGTCCAATTATATACTAATAATATGTTTTGCAGTATAATAGCATAATATAATATATTACATAAATCATAAGATTATAAAGTAATATGTATGCACACAAAATGGACACTTGAATTAACTTGAAGTCATTAATTTAATTAACATTATTCAATGTTACTGAAAGGAATGATTTTGAGCAGAAGTGGGAGATACAAGAATGTTCTCTATTGCCTGGCAGCATAGTACAGTTTAGGATGTAAGCGCTGACAGCTGAAAACTTCAGCTGCATTACCACAACCCAACATCATTCCCTCTGAGATTGCAGTCTGCATTTTCTCCAACCACTGTACTTTCTCCTCTGAAACATTTCTCAGAACAAGTGAGGTTGGTCAGGAGTCATTCACACGCTATTTTTTCAGCACAGCCTTTCTCCCTCTCTCTCTCTCTCTCTCTCCCTCCCTCTCTCTCTCTCTCTCTCTCTCTCTCCCTCTCCCTCTCTCTCCCTCCCTCCCTAAGAAAAGGAAGGAATATACATTTAATTCATTGACACTCCTCAAAAACCTATTTTACATTGTTCTAAAGTTGTTTAAATTGGCTTTTCATTTTGGCTTTGTATGGTGACTGGTAAGGGCATCCATCACTGAACTACATCCTAAACTGAAGCAGAGCAATGTTTATAGCAGTAAATGTAACTGATTGGCTTTGGGGCAGTACCTGATGCTTACTGAATATATATAATTTCAACTCATTTTTACTACCAGCAGTTGAAAACACAGAAAAATATCCCACAACAAAAATATTGTTGACCACCGTTTGCTGCTGTGATTTCCCTCTGTTCCTTGGATGCTGAGCTTTCACAGTTGTTATCCCACACAGTAGCAAAGCTTTATCTGGCATCTTGGCACATAGTTAGGTGCTGGCACAGTTGAAAGATGCATTAAATACCCTCAGGGCACGTGCTGTACCACCTCGTTTCATCTGTAGGCTGTCACAAAAGTGATTCATAACACACAAACACACAAAGAAATGTTAAGACAGCTATTGTTTTTTTTCTTCTTCCCTGAAACACTTACATGGAAGAATGTTGTTTCTGAGCTATCTCATGATGAGATCTTCCCAACTAACATAACACTTAAGCGGCATTATTGTAAGGTGATAAAAAACTGTAATAAATTTTTGCCTAGAAAATGAGATCACTTCTAAGACTTAAATTTGACTTCCCTTAAAGGAAGGAAGGTAAAGTTTGTTTGATAAAATAGATAAGTATTCACTGTTTCAGATTAGAATTTAATATCTGAGAGTCAGCCACAGAAACTGGCAATCTTGGCTCCTTTTGCCACACATTTAGATCCACAGTGACACCTACTCTTGATTTCAAACATTATATCTTGTCTAAGTGACAGCTCCCACACCACTGCAATGGCCTTTTGTGCAAAAAGAGCAAGCCTGAAAACTGCATGCTCCTTGGAATGAAAACACAGGGTAACACACAAAGAGACTGACCAATCATCTTGAAACAAATCTATTTCTATACAAGCTTAAATGCAGCTGGCTATATGAAAAGCAATTATATGCAAAAAGAAAGCAGAAATGAAATCAGAGCTGGAGTAATTTGAGAAAACAATATCAAAACAGCCTAAGTCATTGAAGAATTGCTTTTCTACTTCAAAACTTCTGTAGCAAATAATTTCTGCAAATTTTTTCTGCAGAAGATTTTGATTTTTCTGCTCTCTCAAACAAAATGCATCTGATCACCTTCCAGTATGTTGCAATTGCTCCAGGGAAAACCTACCACAGTACTAGTTCTGAAGGAACTGAAATACACTGCTTCGCTCTTATCTTTATGGATACATGTGTTTGAAATGAGCTATGTGCCTATCTGCATGCCTGTTCCACTGGCATCTCACTTGTCATGCTGCTGCTGCTTGGACTGTGCCCAGCAATCACCAGTGTGACTGGCTGATGTTACTCTAATGAGGATATGGTTGATCTCCTAGCAGTAGTCGCTGGGCTCCCACCTAAATACCCGATACTGTATTAACTCCTTGTTGCAGCATATCCTCAAAGCATAGAGAGCTGAATGGCTTCCTGGCACCTCATCCTTGCCACTTGTTGTTCAATGGAGCACATTCTCTCACATTCCCAACATGAGCATGGAGGACTTCATTGAATTTCCTGGTATCCCTTGCTGTTATTGTCCTTGGCCTCAGTTCTTTCAACTACGATCTACCACTGATGAGTCGTCTTCACAGAATCACAGGATCACAGACTGGTTATGTTGGAAGGCACCTCTGAGTACATCTTGTCCTATCCATGCTTAAGCTATGACAGGGTACCCAGGCCAATGTCCAGGTGACTTATGAAGATCTCCAAGAAGAAGGCTCCTCAACTTCTCTGGGCAACTTGTGACAGAACTTCATCACCTGTGCAGAACAGAAGTGCTTCCTGATGTCCTTCCTCCTATGTTTCAGTTTCTATCCACTGCTTCTTGTCCTGGCATGGGGCACCATTGAAAATTACCTGGATTCATTCTCTTTGCATCCATCACCTCAGGTATCTATAGACATTGATCGGATCCCTCTGAGCCTTCTCTTCTCCAGGCTGAACAGTCCCATCTCTTTCTGACTTTCCTCACAGAAAAGAAAAACTGAGAACCTGACACACTACTCTAGATGTGGCCTCAGCAGTGCTGAGTAGATGAGAAGGATCACCTCCCTCAACCTGCTGGCAACATTTCTAATGCAGCTCAGCATACCATTGGCATGTTTAGAGGCAAGGGTACATTTTTGGCTTATCTTTTCCTACCTTATCAAGGCAGATATATTCCCATGCAAACATCAGTTGTCCTTTGTAGCTTCCGCCGATGAAGAGAGTTGTCCTGGCTGCTTAAATACTGTTGATTCTCTGTGGCAGTGTCATTGAGCATTAAAAGATTGTATCTGACAGACTTGCATTGGGGAAACCTGACTTCTTTAAAATAACATAAGGGACAGCTATTATATTTAACTCAGTGGTTTTGTGATTAGTTGCATTCCACAGTAAAGCAAAAAAATGAGAAAAATGAGACAGAAACAATCATTTTCTGTAAATGCGACTGTATCCTACTTATTCAGGTTCAGAAAAAAAATAACATGCTATGAAGGATTTGCTTTGGCATCCAGGCATTTCTGAGACTTGTAACAGATTTTATTTCAGAACTGCTTCTATAAGTTTGACTTGCAAATATTTGTCTAGTCCTGTTAACCTGGCACGTGTCCATCTAAGTAGCAGCAAAGGAGCTGCTGGGACCAGAATGAATAGAATCACAGATTTACAGAACGGAGACCTGGAAGGTCATTTGGCCCTTCTGACTTGGAAGGGACCTCTGGAAGTCATTGGTCCAAAACCCCTGCTCAAGTACAACCACCTAGAGGTGCTTGTCCAAGACTCTGTCCAAGCGTTTTTGAATATCTCCAAGGAGGAAGCCTCCACAGCTATTTCAGTTCTTGTCATCACCATTCATATTATACAAAAGCCACACCAAATCTCTTGGATATGACATCATTATAATAAACATGGTCAGTCTAATCTGCATAAGATTCAAGCTGAGTATACACAGAGACTTTCTGAACAAACTCCATACATCAGAAGTGCAGTTCAGTCTGCGTGAGGCCACTGTCAAACTGTAGGTGCATTTCTTTCAGTGATGTCAAAAGCAGAGACTCGTTAGACTTCTTCCAGTCCAAGGGCTGCAATTTTTCTTCTTACTGTGCATCAATCCTTGACCACTCCTGTGCTTTTCCCCTTTCTCCTGCCCCTTCTCTTGTCATCTGCTGCCCATTCCCATTGCTGTCTGTCAGAGCAGCTGTTGTATCTACAGTGCCAACCTCGATCTATGAATAGGGGAAGACAGGAAAGGGCAGGAGGAATCTGGACATCTATGAGACTGCCTGCAGAGCCAGCAACACAAGGGGCTCTGGTAGATGACAAAAGCACATACAGCACAGTGGTGCTGTATATCCAGACAAACGGAGGTCAGGCTGGTCTGTAGGAAGGCATAAGAAAACTGTCGGATTCCCTGCATGACATCTGGCAGCTTTGTAAACCACACTACATAAAACAGTCAATGTCATCCAAAAGGAAAAGGGGTTGGTGAAGCATCCCCCAAGCACCTCTCCTATGTTACAAACTGCTTCATTATCTCCACCATCTTCACACCACAAACAGTTTTAGCCTCTATCTGAAACACTCGATTATCAGAAGGAAAGTCACTTTCTCTGCACTGACAATTGGGAAAAAGTAGCTGAGAGAAAAGCCTTTGCACTTACATGTTCACCTTACCAGGCTGCTTCCTCCAGCTGTGTTTGAAAACATCGATGGCTCTTTCATTTTCATTTGTAAATCTGTTTTTGCCCGCAGAAAATATCGTTGCCAGTCATTTCCACCACTCTGCCCCTTTATCACTCACTGTGTTCACAGCTACACAATGACTGCTATCCCCCAGGTTGGATAGGCAGCATTTGGAATCCACATGGGGAAAGCCCACCCACCAATATCCCTCAGGGGGTTAGAGGCATTGGCTGGGTGGTTTCCTGGAGAAGGGATGAAAATCAAGGGCACTAATACCGTTTAAATGCTACACATGTACTTGGGCACCTCATGCTTTAGTAGGAGTTGCATGCCTTACTCCGAAATGTTGAAAGTTTCAGAAGGATTTCCTATTAAGAACTGCATTGCCTGTGGGCATCCTTTTTCTCTGACAGCCTTTTCAGAGTTCCTTGGTGATAACCATTCTTCCACTCCCATACAGAACTTTATTTTTGATCCTCTTATTTTATTTATACTCCAGGCATATTGATTTCCATACTTTTTCTATACAGAAGACCACTCTTAATTCTCAACCTCGGTTGTCCTTCCCACTGTCTCTGACATTGCTATGACAGTTTGCATGCATATCTTTTTACAGTTCATTCACTGGAGAACACCTGCCTTCCAAGCTGACATATTGTCACTAGAGATATGTAAAACTAGTGTTTTTTTACAGTCTTGCTTTTAACACTGATTGCCTCTGCAGTAAAGGAGAGTGCTACCTGGGGGTGGAGGAAAAAGAATCAAGCTGCCTGCTTCTGAGTTTCTCATTCAATATCTGCTTCACGCTACATAGAGGCAAATTAAGGACATACTCTATACCATTAGAAAATATCTGCTAAATAGAGCTAAAATTAAAACTAAAATAACATTCTTCTAGTGACTGCATTTAATGAGATGATATCCACCCCTTGGAGAGCTCAGAATGAGCGGCCCATTACAATTCTGAATGATGCCTCAGCTTAATCTTTACACTTCTGTTGTTATCTGCCTAATAAACCGAATTAATCTCTGTGATTTACGTAATCGTTATTATATAAAAAAGGAAAGCTCAGGAGGAACATGACTGAAGTTTGTAAAGAGCTCCAAGGTTACAATGTTCTTTATGGAATAAATGATCCATACTGTCAGCTGGAAGAGGGATAATGTCAAAGGACATCATACCTAAGACTTCAAGGAAGCACTGCTAATAATACTTTTGGATGCTTCCGCTCTACTAAAGAATTGAATTATGCTAATAACAAAAATATTCATTCTTCCTTGTTCTCCCATTCCCTTTTTTTATACTCACTATTCTGTTCTTTTGAACACACAGACACATCACTGACTACATGTGCTCAAGAGAACAGCAACTGATCAGAGCTTTCATGCCCAGGTATTACCAATCACGTGCAGTCATCAAGCTCTACTTCAGATGTGAAAGCATGGGTCTAGGAAAAACTGTACATGCCCTTGCAAAGAGTTTGCTGAGTCTTCTGCACTTTCTGAATCAGCTTTCTTTCAAACACAAAATGAGATTAAAAGTTTTTCAGTCTTTTCTGTTGACTCCAAAGAAGTTTGGGACTCACTGGTACAGGGAATTATTTTGATAACACTACCACTTTCCAAACTCCTACAAATTACTATGCAGAAAAAAGCCCCCCTGATAAAGGAGGAAGCATTATGTCTCTTCAAAGTAAGGACAAAGTCTAGAAAAGCTTCAGAAATATCTAATATTTATGTCAAGGAACACACAATAATTTTGGTCTGGAAAAAAGACAGGACACACTTGTAAACGGTTTACATTCGAAGCTGAAAATTGATTTCCTTTTCAATGTCTTCATAGGTGAGTGGCAATGATTGTATTTCTGGTTTGTTCCATGTTACTGCTCATCTGGATATTTCAGATTGACGTCTGGATAGTTCAGAATGACACAAATGCTTTAGTCATTTGCACAACAGGAAGATATACAGGTAGTAATTAAATAATTGAAAGATTAACTTTAATGAAAATATGTGCACAGCACCGGTGCACATATTATCACAAAATCATCAATAATGAGATTTACCATTATGAAAGAATCCACAGTATGATTTAGTATCACTGATGTATACAGCCATTTACATTTGCAGTAGACATGCAAATATTAATATTTAGTTACGGGTGAAAAAGCTGAGAAGATGGGTAAGAATCTTCTTAAAGGTGGCAGCATGAGGTTTCGTATTTGTTGGATCCTAACTTTTTTTTCTTCAGATGCACGCGTTCCACATGTCAATGCTGTTTCCAGTGGCTCATAAAATTGCCTTGGGACGTGTCAGGTAGGTGTGGGCTTTTGCTCTAACACGTCATAGTAGGAGTGGAAGAAATTCAACAAACTGAAATTGGTCTGAGCAATTTTTTTTTCCTTGAGTTTTCTAAATAAGAATTCATAGGAGTGCCTGGAATGATTTCCACTTGAAATAAATAAATAAATAAATAAGTAAATAAATAAAGTGAGAACATCCAGTAATGACTGAAAGGTTGACATTAATTGGAGGAAAAGTGGGAGAAAAAGCACATCTCTCCATGAATTAATCAAATAATTAATTATCTAAGTTTTCTTGATATTCATGTTATATATACATCATATATTCATATGTATTTATATAAATATGTGCTAAATACACATTCTACATACATGTCCCTAGTTTTAGTTTGCAGCCATTGTACTGTGTTGGATGAAAACTATTGATCTTCTAACACTTCCATTCATACCTGTGGTTCTGGTCATCAGAGTATCCACCATGATCCTAGGTCCTATCCCATTTCTCAGAACAGACTCCCCTAACTAATAGTTGTGGCTTACATTCCTTGTTCTGAACATACTTATGAAATTCCATTAGGCTAAGTGAAAATAAGGTTTACTTGCTTGCACAAAGTTTATCAAGTGTGCTGCTTTTGCAGCTTTTCCTTGCCTTTACTTATTAATTCATTTTTTAATTATTATTATTTCTGTCAGCAATCTCAGCATTTGTTTTCCTTCCTGATCAATACAAAAAGCACTAGACAACACAGTGGTGAAAACAAGTTTCTGTGGAACCCTATTAAAAACCCTTTCCCTGTCCTGAAAAGAATTCCCTGCTAGTACCCTGTCAATTACTCAGTGCTAATGTGCTTGATATTGGCAGCGTTCTTTGGCTTCGCAGTGAAATTGCTAAGAACTGCATGTAGAATGCAAGAGGGGACTTGCAGGGCACTAAGCACGGAGCTTGAGTTCATAAAGGTTAATAGTTGTTCCCTCCTCAAGGATCACATCAATAGTTCAGTTTATTTTTAGGAGAAAATCCCTAAATTATATGCAGATTTGTGGCATCCTGTAGATAGGCTTGAGGGAGATGATGAACTGTTCATACTTGCTCATGTATTCTCACATTTCCTGACACTGACACAGATAAGGCCAAAGTAGATCTCTGCACTACATTAAGGTGGAAAAGGCTTACAAGATCTGCATTTGCTGAAAAAGCTGTTAATGAGCTGTGACAGGACAAAACAATAGAGAACACTTCAAAATACCTTCTCAGCCAGCCAGCAGAAAAGGCTTGTTGAATTTGCCTCAGGTTTTCTCTGGTGACAGACCTCCCAGGCAGAGCTGAGACCCCACCAACCTTAGGGATTTCACAGGGGAGTCCAACAGCAGGAGGGGAGCTTATTACCTCCATTTTTAACTCAAAGCTGTCTCTGTGAGATAAAGGATGATCTTTTTTTTTTTGATTAAAAGTCCAGGTTAGAGACGAAGGTTTGCCAGAAGACAAGTTTTACAACTCAGGGAAGTTATTTGGAGCAGGATTTTCACACAAATTTAGAGTTCTAGCCTCCGTTAGTGAGACGGCTGAGTGCTTTGATCAAAATGCTCCTTAATCATTCCATTCCACGGTCACCCCATCAGTAGAAAGGGGTTACACTGTCTCTTTTCTCATCCTGCATCTTCTACTCTGAGAATTTGTAAGTGTGACCTCTTCCAAGTTGCAATATCATCTTCTGTTATGCCAAGTAAGAATCAAGTTGGGCCTATTGGGAAGCCAAGAGCAAGCACTGCATGGCCCAGGGAGAACAACCCTGCAACCAGCAAAGGCCCATCACAGAAAGAAGGGCATGACCATCCGAGCCAGCTGCCAGGCCTCACTCCTGTAGGGTTCAGGCAGCTGAAGGCCACCATTAGCCAGCCACTAAGTACCTCAGGGCTTGCTGTAAATTGAAGGTACCTTCTTTAATCTATTCCAACAAAGAAGTGTTTCTAGTTTTGCCAGCTGCCAGAGACTTCACCTGATCAAAGATTACCCCTCACAACAATTTGCAAACTAGGTCTGGATCTGATTCAGACTGATAAATAACTTCAAGACATCATACTGCAAAAGGGTTCAGCTCCTAAGGGAAGATTCCTGTGTATAATTTGACATTCTGGTCACTGTTCTCTTTATTTGTTTCTTTGTTATTCTCATGTTTGCTCGTATAAAATCATATCTCGCACAAAGCTGCAGCAAAAGAAACTGCTGCATAAACAATGATGCATTTCAATATTTAAAATATTCCAGTCCTTTCTGGAACTATTTTGCAACTGCATTCACTATATTTAAGCAGGCTTCCATAATTTAACATTTGCTAAGTGTTAAATTAAACAAATCCTATTTCACATGTTTGCAATAGAGACAGAATTTCTTGGCAATTGACTGTTTTGTTTGCTGACTTGTTTAAAGATAGCATAACAGAAAAAAAAAAAAAAAAAAATTTAAACTATGGTGTACATAAGCCAGACAGATAATATTTTCCTTTATTGTTAAGCACTCCAGACTTTTGATGTGGAAAAAGTCACTGTCAGCTGGTTATAGGGCTATTGTTAAAGTTAATCAAACTGCTGCTGGTAAACTTGGAGACTGGATCACATGCACAGGGTCTCCTATAATGTGCCACACTACTGGTAATTGCCCACTTTTTAATGATAGTTCAAAGTTAATTCCATCAGGTCCATTTTGTTGTGCAGAACTTGTAAGATGCTTGGCCTACAGTCCACAGCATAGTGGACTCTATTCTGTAACTCATAAAAAATCCTAGTGCAGGTTTCTTGGGACATCAGGTAGGTTTATTATAGCTGTGGATAATTAACTGATAGGGCTGCAAAAAACAAAACCGACATGCAAACAAAAAAATACACATCAGCATATATATATCAGGAAGCCAAGAAATTAAGGGAATTAATGATTTGGGACCTGTTCCTGAGCTTTAAAGTACTTCTATCAATCTCTGCAGCCTGGATTGGTGGCAAATTTATGTTCACTCTGATATCAAACACACTTCTTAAAATTTTATGGATCGGGAAAACCTCATAAACACACCATTTACAGAAATCATTGACTTGAAGGAAGGAATATACTTTCTTCAAAAGCTCCTTTTTTGGACTAATGCCCTTGACTAAATACCAGGCAAAAAACTTTCACAGGCGTAAAAAAAAAGGGCTAAGAAGTTGATTTTCTTTACTTCTGTACAGAATCCAAATTTATCACTATAGAATGTGGTATTCCCTTGTGGTTTAGTGTTGTTTCCTGCTGTTGCAAAAAACAATCAAAAGGTATGGCTTGGGAGATCACAAATGCATGGTTGAGATTTGACTGTCTCTGTTAAAAATAAGTGCTCTGATTTGTGGAAAATGTTAAATGAGCACAAAAGGATAAAGTTCGGGTAATGCTGGCATTAAAGCCTCGAAAAGGGCAGCAAAATCCATATAATTAAAGCTGAAAAAAATACTAAGTCAAGAAGGATTGTGAATACTAACCAAGGCAGTAAAATAATGTCAATGCAAGCAATAGAGGCTAGAAAAGCAGCAATCCTCCAACACATAGAATCCAATTTGATGAAAGCTAATTCATCAAATTATAACATTTAAAACATGCAGAAATACCTCTAGGGAGGGAGGTACAGGGTGTAGACATATGATGGGAAAGCAATCAACCCACCAGTTGAGCTTCAGCTCCGTGTTTGGTATAATCAAGAAAAGATTATGTTAAGTTTCCTCCCGTAGCAGTGCTAAGTAAGTCATAGGGCTACATATTCTGCTGGCTGTCTCAATAGGTGTAAATTCAAGGTGGATTCTGTGCCAGTGGAATGAATCTGTAGGGTTTTTTTGGCTTAGATCCCTGCATGTTTGCTTCTGTGCTTGAGTCACTGTACTGCTGCTTCTCTTTCAAGTTTCTTCAGCAGCTTTTCTGAGGAAGCTGTTTTTGAAAGCATTAATAACAAGGGAAAATAATTCCATACAAAG
The DNA here is from genome assembly GCA_023055505.1 of Callipepla californica brunnescens. Lineage (NCBI taxonomy): Eukaryota > Metazoa > Chordata > Aves > Galliformes > Odontophoridae > Callipepla > Callipepla californica. The sequence goes on from JALIRH010000002.1 coordinate 64,792,350, forward strand.
TTCTGTGCAGGGATCATTTACTCTCACTACTGCAATAAGCAGTAGCATTCTCTTGATACCAAAGCAAAAGCGTTTACTAGTTCTAAAAATCTCTGAACTCAATTTCAATTGCATTATCTTAAAAAAATATATATATTTTTTCGCTGTGCAGGACACTTCACAGAGCCATGACAAGAAAAAAGCACTTTTTGGCACACAGATATAAAAGTAATTTTGCAGTTCTACAGGCTTCAAATCTTTATTTAAAAGTTGGGACCTGAAATGTCCCATTTATTTCAAGTTTGTTACTTATTTCACTTGCAGTTGATGCCTTGTGCTGCAGCTCAGAATAGGGAGAATTATTCAAAACCATTGGCTATCTCCTTAAGTATGAAGCCAAATCCTGGAACACAAACTGTGTTATTGTTAACAGTTTTCCACAATACTTTAAAATACGACGCTATCATTGAATGAGTTTTCTGGATGAATCCTTTGGAGAGGGAGAAAAAAAGCATAAATAACATTTCTGCATTCTCAAGCTCCAGAATAGGGTTATGAGAAAGTTGGAAGTTTTTTTTCAAATGGTATTATGAAATTACCATCTCCGTTCAGATATTCATTTCAGTTGAGGAATGGCTACATTACATTTGGTAATATTCTGTTTAAGAACAGTTAAAATAAGCCAGACTCGACACCAGTACAACAGTTATCACCCAGCCCTTTATAACAGCTTTGCAATATGAAGTTTGGGTAGATTTCCACAGTGGTTCCATAATATGTTTTTCAAATTAACTGCTCATTAAGGTAAATCCTCATCAAGATAAGGGTGCAGTCATCCTCCAACAATCAGTTGGTGAAAAAACATCCAACCCGGATTCAAAGAACCAAGTGGAAACAAAAGGTTTGCACCTGTCCCTGCTTCATTTGCACCATGGAGCAATCTCAGAACACACAATCTGGACTGTTTTAAACAAGTGAATGAAACTGAAGGGGCACGCTCTAACTAGTAATGGGGACTCAGCAACTGGGACCAGCCTGGGGACAGACCAAAGCCTGTGAGCTCAGCACCAGCTCTTTTGTTCTACAGATCAGCTCTGCAACTGCTGCCAGTACATGTGTTGCCAAAATGCCACCTGTGCCGCCATGCTTAGTGCTTGCTAAAGCACTGCATCCCCTCCTGGCTAATCTGTTGCTGAGTACTGCTCCAGCTCAACCCTCTCCCGAGCAGCAGCAATCACAGCCTTGCACAGGTCCCTGCTCCAATCAGGCATGTGTGCCAGCCAGGCTGCTTTGTGCTGGAGCAACCAGTTGGCTTGGCTGTTTGAGAGGTTACACTCTCAGAATCCCTGCCCTTATTATAGTTCCAAAACAGACTCAAAGTTTCCATGAAAGTTTCCTGATGGATTTGCCAAGCCATCAGTCACATTCTTCCACATTTCTGTTTCCATTTCCACCTACTCTTGCTACTGCAGGGCTTGAAATTTTTTCAAATTTCCCTGCTTAGCACATTTCCCTCTGCGTATCGCCCCAGTTCCAAAACCTTGTCACGTGGCAACACAGTGCAAAACATTCATTCAGCCATACAGAGCTGTCTAACTAAAGGCCATTTCAACTACACACAAGATTCATTTTTGTGGAGAAAGAGAAAAGAAAGGGAAAACATTCACAGATCCCAAAACCCTTTATTTGGAAGAATGGCTTTCAAATGAAATCAAGCTGTATCATTTTTGATCATTTATTTATTTAGCAAAGAAAGGAATGAATTCAAATACCCCACACAATGAACACATATCAATTCCCTGATATCAAGATGCAGATTTGCTTGTGAACAATTTTAAATGAACGTTTCTCTACTTCTATGGCCATCTTGTACTGTGCAGGGATTTGTGCAGAAGCAATATATTTTGGGCTCAATCCTGTAAACACATTAAAATAAGTGACATCCATACCACCGAGCTCAGTGTGGTCACTTATGTGACAAGTAAAACCATACCTGTGCTCGAGAGCTTAGCTTTTGCCCATCTACATCTAGGCATCTAAATGACAGAGAAAAATAGTTTATTTCTCTCTAGGCCTTCTCTGGGTTGCGACTGCCCGACTAAGGATGGTCTCCCTGATGAGACACAGAGGGTGCCCGTGGCAGCTACAACCAAAAATCGGTCACATGTCTCAAGCAAAGCAGGATGAACTTGGACCAAGCTTTTTACAGAACTGATCTCACACAGCAAAGCCATGATGCATGCGATTAACTTTAGGAATGTGCGTATGTAGCGCTGATTTCAATAAAACTGGTCCCACAGTTAAATAAGTGAATATATTTATTCTATAAAGATGAGGAAAAAATCTTGAACCATTTATTCTCATTACTGTTTTTGCTGCATCTGGGACCTCTTACTTTGCTTTCTGGTTTGAATAGTCATGTCTTCAGAGGCTCTGAGAACTTTCTTCACTTAAAGTTAAGTGCTGTGGTGGCTCTTGATTTGTACACTGCATGGCATTATCCCAGAGGTTACAGTGGGATTCTGGTAGAGCTAACTGAATTCAGAGTCCTACACCCATCTGAGACTTTAATCAGTACTGCTTAATAGCCTGGAAATCAAAGCCATTTAAACCCCATTCTCTGCTCCTCTCTTAAGAAAACCCTAATTCCAGTTAGAAATCTCTTGATTAGTTTTAACCAAACCACACTGCTCCAACAGCAGGCGAACTGCAAATGGCTGAAAAAGCTTCCACCTGAAGTAATTTTAAGTGGCCGTAAAGGTCATCAGGCTCAAATCAAATCTGCAAGCTCAGAAGTCCATTTTCTAAGCAATTGAGGAACATGCTCTGTGCATCAGACGCTAAACTAAGTCCAAAACATGTACTCCAGCACAATTTTAACTAGGATTACCTAGTGACAGTATTTACTATGCAGGATCAGACTTGCAGTCCTGCTTCCTCCTCATCTCATCTAGCAGTGCTACAGAGAAAGGAATGCTACACATTTACTCAGAGAGTTTTGATCTACCGACTCAAATGTTTGTTCAAACCAGAACAATTTGCAAGTTACACGATAAGTGTAAAACTGGCTCAGTAATATTAATTACTGACATTAGAGGTGATATTTATTTATCCAGAAAAGATCACTTTATCCATGCGAAAGGATATGGGGTAATTTAAGGGGGAAAGGAGTTGGCTTTCCCTTCCGAGAACGGAACAATGCCGTAAGAACCAAATTCTTCCCTTGTATAAGTCTGAGAGGTCTGTCAGCTTAAACAAGTTTGGCGTGCAAGTATCCACTTTGTTCCATTTTTGGCAAAACGGTCTTAGAGCCTTCATGTGGAAATCTGCTTTCCACCGAAGTGTGGAGCCTATTTCTGAAAAAATGTTAAGTAAATTGAAATTTAATAGAAACCTCACTTTGCCTTGCTCTATATAGTAGAGGAGGATGTATTAAGCCATGTGGGCAAGTGTGGAAAACTCAGAAGGTGAAAATACTAATGGAGTTGATGCACCCCAGGGTCCTCTAAAATTACCTAAGACACAAAAATATAATGGTTTTACAACCTGTTCTCTCAGAGTCTAGATTAATGAGGAGACCTTGCAATCATATTTTTCTCATTGAAATGATTTAAAAAATTCATTTATACACTGCATTTACCCTGAAGGAATGTGAAAATCAGACTTAAAACTGCTTTAGGTAGAATTTTGAATATAGTTCTGCATGAGATTTAAAATAATGTAATTTAAGAAGCTAAATGACAAAAAGAAATGATTAACAGGAACACTTTTCTGACAAGTTGGTGTGATTTTTAGATTATATCACACAGGAGTTGGTCAGAGAGCTGAACATCTGAGACAATCCTCTGGGACACAGAAGTGTGAGCAGACCAAGCATCTGCTATATGCACTCCTACCTGTGATCATGCAGCCTTAACCTAGAGTATTATCATTGCATTTATAACACATCTAACATATATATCTATTCATGAAAGGAATGGAAGACAAATCACTGTACAGATAAGTGTGCCTTAATCTACTAAAGATTTTTTAATCTTATTTCAGATAAATTTTATTAAAAAGATTAAAATAAAAATACATACATCAGGTATTTTTAAGATATTGGATTCATAACTAATAGTCTAAATACAAAATCAATAAGCCAGACTAATGTGCTCTTACTACAGGGGCAGAGAGGAACAGTGCTGTGCATGCGTGTTTGTGCAAGTGCTGCTTCTTTTTGGCAGAGGCAGCAATACAGATCTTACTGTTAAAAGATATTGAAATGTAAAAATTTCTCTTTTGGCATGAACAGAGTGATTCCAATACTGGACACGCTTGTGATTTGGAGAGTCTTTCCCCCATCTGTTTGTTTCACTCAATAATCTTGCAGAGAAAATTTCCTCTCACTCAAAAGCAATCAGCTAATTTCTTACCAGAAAATCAAATCTAATATACAATAAAACAATAATAAAATATAGAGAATGGTTGTTATCAACTCTTCTAAAGATAAACTAGTGCAAGGGTGGGAGAACTTTTTCTTTTAGCAAAGGGGAGAATGATCCATCTGGAAAAAATAGGCAGCTCATCCTAATTATGTTTGTAGATGGTAAATGTGTGTTCATTTTACAGTACAGCTTTTCAAAGACCACTTGCTTTGCGTCTTTTCATTTTATGCAGAACAGAGATAGAAAGCACAGTGCTACATTTAGACCGATCCCCGTTCAAGAATGTTGCTCACTGCCGTCGATACACATGGTGTGGCTGGACCACCAAGGTGGTGCTTAAGCAAAGTCTCACAGCCTTGATGTTCTTGGTACTATTTGAGTTGTTTTTCTGTACGTAATTTTTAATCATTTTAATCTGCATATTCCTTTTCTCTGTTTGCCTATAGTAGCATAAACTAATGATTTAGGCCTCTGAATAAGGAATGGAAACATTTCCACTCTGTCTCTCTTTGGATACCTTCCTGACATTCTGGTAGGAGATCTTTACATCTAGTATGCTCAAGAAAGCCTAATTCTTTAGTCCTTAGTATTTTTTTTCAAGTTCTTCTCACAAGCTTCTGAGAATAGAAAATGCTGTCTAGATATTAAGAATTTTGAACAAATTGGCCCAAATCCCTGCCCTTTTCTTTTAAGTTCTACATCTAGAATTTCAGCTTGAAAAACAACATTATCATGAATGTGAGTGAAGACAGACAGAACAACAAAAAAATGATATAAAAATCCTTTGTGTTTCCTCGCCTGCCGCTACAAGAGGAACTAAAACTGATAATTTAAAACTCAAACGGGATTTTAAATATTTACATCAATGAAATCCGACAAGATACTCAATTAAACACCATAAGAAGGTTCCTTTAGGGGCTGGTTAGCATGGGCCAGACACGACGGTAAGATGAGACAATACTTTGCAAATACATCTGCATTTTCTAATGATGCTTTGTTTTGTCAAAGACGTGCATATAAAATCAAAGCCAGATAGAGGAAAGCAGATCTACAGATTATGCCAATGTGCCACCAGTGCCTAAGACAGGCACACAAATGGCAGTGCAGTCGCATCTTCCTGTACCTGGCCTGACTGTAGGCCACCACCGCCCTGGCAGTTGGGCAGGCCTTCCTGCTTGCCTTTCTCATTAGCCCTCCTGTCTTAGTGTCCCTGCAAGATGTGCCCTTCCACCACCCCCAAAATTCAACCGAACTGTGTGAAGGCTTTCTGTGACCAGGCTTGGCTCACATTTGGAAACCACCTACCCTGAAGCTTCTCAGTCTCATTACAAGATCATACATCTCAGTACAACTTCAGTCTCCTCCCTCTCAACGGCTGAACTACAGTTTGAGTGATCAGCAGCTCCAGCAGATCAGCCCAACAGAGCCTGGTGCTGCTGCAGAGCATTGCTAAACCACCATGCTTCTTTTTGCTGTTCTTCTCAACACCCTGCACGGTCTCTGTGATGATGTAAGCCTCAGGAGGCTGCAGAGAGAGCTCTGAGACTAACGGCATAGCTCCCTTGTCAAACCTCATGGAAACAAAAGACAATGCCTAAAAATAAAATTGCATTTATACTCCTGGAGCAGTTTTAAGGGGTAACAGGAATTGCTCAGTCCTTGTCAGAGAAATCTGAATGCTTATGAAACAGCAAAGCAACATGTTCCTCATGAGCGGTTCAGCAACACCAAGGGGCTACAGCTGCGCCCGACACCGAAGGCCACAACCTTTCACTCCGCAGAGAAAACAGCATGTCACAAACAGGTGTTCTGGGCATTTGGCAGCAATGGGACATTGACGGCTTGGTTCGTGCTTGAAATGTCTCTGAACTTCATCTCTGAAGCCTCAATCACATGAGCAGTAATGTAGCACAGGCCTTGGGGATTGGGGAGTTACAGGAGGCCAGAAAATACACAAGCCCATTAATATTCATCATAATTATTGAAATCTGTAAAATAGGTATTAGAGTAAGTCTTTGCAGTGAGATGTGGATTGAAGTATTTGTTTCTCTCCTCCAGAATCAGGTTGTTTTTGTTAAATGCCTGGGGAAAAATAAGAAAGAAAATAAGAAAATGGGAGGAATAGAATGAAAGGAGACCCTACATGCTATTGCACTCAGACAATTTTTGTGGCAAACATTCATGAAATGTCAGTCAGTCAAAAATGCACTTAGAAGTATCTACTGGCATTCCCATATGTCTGCTTACATAATCATATCTGTAGAGAAAACAGTTCTACTATTAAAAAAAAAAAGTTGTAGACTTTTTCCCCTGATATTATAACATCAGTTTTTTGAGGTAAAAAATATTTCCTAATAATACGTATTCAGTTTTCATTGGAATTATTCACTCATCTTACTGAATAAGAATTATTTCCTTTTAACTGCATTAATTGCTTGATTTTCCAAGGAAATACAGAGGAAAAATTTCTGGGGGTTTTAGATGTGCATAACTCATTTTTTTTAAAAGTGAATCTTCAAGATGTTTTCAAGACCTTATTTGTCTAGTAACAATCCAGGGAGTTGTTCAGGGGGATTTGAAAAAGCCTAAAGTTAGGTACATATAAGCTGATTTCACTGATTACAACATCTAGACCTTTTTTTTTAATTTTTAATACAACTTTTTAAAGTATCTTTAATTAGAAATAAAAACACAGGAATAAAAAATAGATTTTCTGGGTAGGATTTAAGAAATATCATCATTTACAAAAAAAAAAAAAAAAAAAAAAAAGCTTCACAGCTGCATTAATAAACTGCATAATCTGAAGATACTGTGCTAAGCACTTCCAGAATGCTCACTCTTCCTTAATTCAGAGGATCTAAACAGCAGAGCTTTTCTATCAGGTCATAAAGAAAAGATGTTTGGGAGCAATGGTCATATGATATAGATACTATGCCAGATTCTCATCTAATATAAATCAATACTGCTCATTTATCAAATATGTGGGCTATGCGTAGTCTGACCTACTATGTATTAACTGGATACAACTCCTGTATAAAGACATAGTGCAGGAAGATCAATAGTGCTGCTGATGCCATACCATTGGCATCAAAGGATTATTTTCAATATATACTATGTTGATTGTCAACAGATTTTTTTACTTCTACAACAAGCAACTATGGTACACAAAGAGGAAAAAAACAAACAAACATTAACCTTGAGTAATGGTCTGGTTTCTTACAGGATAAGTTGCTGCTGTATAAATTCTGCCTACACACAAATCTTGCATGCTATGTAATAGGGATTAACAAAGGAAAGGATCTGTAATTACAATACTTAAAAGTGAAATCTATCTTAGTCATTAACAATCAGCACAATGTGAGTGCAAATGCCAATGCAGAAAACTAGCAGGTAAAATTCTTCCAACACAGAAGAACTGTTGTTCAGGACCATATGTTGTGCAATAGAGAGCTCCCAGCCCACTTCTCACCTTGATGGCTTCTACAGAATCATATTTGTCCAGTTTGTTGATATGGTTGGTGATGCTGGTATTTAGAGGAGCTGGTGACACTGGATGGATGACAGTTGCATCATGGGACTGTTGCTGATATCGTTGGCAATAAGTGTAAATAAGCAGAGTAAGAAGGCAACCAAGTATTGAGCTACTTAATCCCACGGCGATCATGTGAAACATATTGAACTCTGCATAGCAGACAGAAGAAAACAATCTTACTGCTAATGAAATAGCAATACAAGCTTACGTTTGAGGAAAAACATAGAAAAGTACTTGATTCAAATAATGATGAGGGAAATTTCACGTGTTTCCCAGAAACGTCTCATTTGCAGTGCTTTATCCCTACAACAGCAAATTCATTGTACTTCCCTGAAGGGATCATTAAGAGAATCTTATATATCCATAAAGTATTAGGACTGGGATTTCTGAAAGATGCTTAGTCAAGATGAGAATCCAAAGAATAGAAGAATGAATTGCTTTTTTTAAAGTGTTCGAAAAATCCAGCTAAATTTCATTCTGCATATTCTATGGCAAAACATTTCTATATATAAATTATGTATACAATGGACATGGCTTATTTCCAGATAACAACATTATCATTTCCTCTGTTGCTCTTCTGTTTCTTTGTCTTATATATTGTGAATTGAGGCAGGACAAATAATATCTTGTTATCTTAAGATCACAGACCTGCTTCCCTTAAAGTGTTTTCAGTACACCCCTTATTTGGTGTCTGTCCCAGGCATGCTCCTTTCAAATCCCCTGCCTTCACTGTTTCAGGTTTTCACTGTTTCTACATCTTTGAGATACAGCCAACTTGCTCCCTTCTTTAGCCTTCAGAACTTTTTCTCTATGTAAGGGGGAAATGAAGGAAAAACAGTAGTGTTTCAGGAGTGAATGTCCTGGAGGAGAAAAAGAAACTCTTTAAAGCTCAGTGTGCATTTTAAACATAGCAGCCAGAGAGCGCTGCCAGAATAAAGTCTTGTTCACCCAGTCCTTCTTTGTCAGCTCTACCCTTTGAAGGTACTGTAGGATGACACTATGGGAAACCCTCCCTACCTTCAACATAGAAATTAAAACATAGAGAAGGCTTATCACTGGATGAACCTTTAGAAGAAAAATTTAAAACACAAGTGCCCCATAATGTTACTGTGCAGAGCTATTGAGTTAAATGTGGCATACATAAGACTAGCTGGAAATAAACAAATTACACTGCTTTTCACTGTCATTTCTAACTAGAGATGTGTTTTTTGATGAAGAAAGAGACTTGGAAATTTCATCTTAACATTACTAATAAATTGTTTGTGGTTGTGCACATGAAACTGACTTTAAATTGAAATACTGGCACTAGTCTGAAAAGTGTTAGATCTTCTTCATTGTAAAACAGATAAGTGGGCCAACACATGGGTCCCAATTTTGACAGATCCCTAAGGTAGGACCTTTACATCCCTACAGGGAACAAAGGTACACAATCTAATATTCAGGTGATTAGACTGACTACCCCAATACATAAATTACTATTGAAATATCCTTTTGAACTTGTGTGATTCTTTCCCATTGTCTTAGAATTCGGCAGAATGTTTCTAGAACTCAGTGGCCCCTTTTCAGTGTCCCTTACTAGGTTAATAGCACAACTTATCTATGCAGGGAAGAATACTAAAACCAGCCACAACTACTACCCTGACAACACAGACAAGGTGTGATAGCTCAGCACAAAAGAAAAAAAGATGATTTTTCCTTTTTCTTCTTCTCACTGTTAGATTTTTTTTTCAGCAATTTAGTTTTCTTTCAAGATTTGTTTCACTAGCATCAGGATTTTTTTTTTTTTTTTACTCTTTAGTTATGTCTTTGGCAGCAAAGCTGAATATGAGTCTCTGTCTGAGTGATTAAAGGGGTAAGCAAGTTGGCTCTCTGCTATTTGTCTGGAGTCCCAAAGAGACTTTATTACGTGAAAATATTGTTTTGCAAAAGATGCAGTGAATTTATAAATTATGACCTAATGAAAACTAGCTTACAATGGGAACTTCTTTTTTGAAAAAAAAAAAAAAAAGGCTGACTGACACAAAGGAACAGGAGAAAAGTTAAAAAAAAAAGTCCAATAAATACTCTCATCTCAAAGGTCAGAAATGGCATCTGGATATTCAATGAGCAATCCTGCAGTAACCATGTCCCTATCACCTCTACTTCTGGACCAAGCGTAAACAATGAGAATGCAGCATTTAGATGTTGGAATAAAACGAATGCAATATGTGAAACAAATAGAAAAAAGAGTTAAAATTTCAGCATTTAATATACACATATAACTGAAAAGCTTACCGCCACATCGTTTTTCTTCTATGCTGCTGGATCGTGCCACTGATATTTCTAGAAAAAAAAATACACTGCATATTAGATGGAGAAAAAAATTAACAGAGATCTATTAGTTTTAATTAACCTAATTAGTCTGTTAATTTAACTGATACAGTAAGGATTTAAAAAACAACTTCTACTACATTCATTCCAAATCCAAAGAAAGATTTTGACTATGAGGCTGAGGAATTAATAAAAAAGTTCCCTGACATCTTAAGATTCTTTAGTTTATCGAGTAAAAGAAAAAGCTACAACATATTTTTAATTCCCGATTCATAACATCCCTTGAATTAAAAATATGAAGTGTAGATGAAAACATTCTTTGTGGAGTTAAGCTATCTTGAGAAAATGTTGAATTTCTGACTGGTACATTTAATGAGGGTTTCTTTATCTTGTGCTCAAATAGGCTCATTACTTCTAGAAGTCACATCTAGCACTAATGTGAAAAGAGGGAATTTGCGAATCTTCAAAAATTTTACTGCCAATTTCATGAGTCTCAATTGTAAACTAAGAAAATGTGATTCCATCCAATGTCCTTACCACTTTGTCTTTGGAAGCATTCTGAATAAATGATAAATAAAAATGGGTTGGCAATCAAGTTTTCCCACTTTTTACTTCAAGGACCATGGATTTGGTGAAAGAAAGTTGTCCTGCCTTACAAACCTCTTGTCATGTGATCATGTGGATATGGGTGAGACAGGAAACCCAACTGGATTTAAGATATGATTTTAAATCCCTTGTCAAAGACTATCTAAGAAACAAAGAAGCTATGGGAGATGAGGGAAAAGATAGAAAATAGAGTTCCTACGGTGGAGGAAAATTACCACTTCTGCAGCAATATAACAAATGAATTAGAATGTAGACCAGTGTAAAGTGGAAAACTATTCTAGCTTTGCACATAAAATGATAGATGTGAGCTGACCATTACTCCACACGAGTGAGATCAGATTCTTTCATGAAATATCAGCTTAGTGTTCAGAAGCAATCAAAAAGGCAAACAAAATACTGGGTACAACCAAGAAAGCCACAATGAGTAAAATAGGAAATCAGAATTACGGGTCTCCACAAATCCATGTGTTGTCCACAATTCAAGCACAGCCTGCAACTCTGTTTTTTCTATCCCCAAATGCCTTTAGCAGCAGAAGAAACAGTTGAGAGAAAAGTGGTGATGATGGCCACTGCAATGCAATATCTTCCACTTGAGGAATAACAGAGTGCGCTGACCACCTCACCAGCACAATATGATCCAGCATGCAGGGAAGATGTAAGAAACCCAGTTAACTTTATGGGGAATCGTTTCATCAAACAGACTAATCATATCAGATTTAAAAACTCTCCTGAAATGAACATAGTTGAAGAGTAGAAAACCAGAGGGAGGCAGGAGGGGAATAATATAACTCTTGTCCTGTTTAGTTTCTTTCCTAGACATCATAGGTACTGATACTGAGATGGACTTCTGCTCTGAATCTTTGTGGCCACTTTGATATTCTCCTGTGAATATTAAAAAAGCTTGATAATGGAAAGAGCTGATAAATGACACAGACATAATGGCAGCTTCAGGAATGCATGGAAAGTGAGTTTCTCTATTTGGTTCTGTTAAAGCAGGTTTAAAATCTGACTCTGTTGAGCCAGAACAGTGAAAGAAGTCCCTGTCATATGACTCTGGGGAAAAAGGATTAGAAATGCTAAGGCAGGCCTGATGGAAAAAGAGGAGAGAAGCAAATAGTATATTAATGGTTCTGGTTTTAAAATTAATCTCTTCTCCAGCTGGAGGTTTCTGCCAAGAGATACTTCAGCATATTATACGTTATGAAACAAAGTGTTAACAACTTCTACATACCTAACATATCACAGGCTTTTACTAAAGTGGAGCACAATTTTATTTTTTACCTTTCTTCACCTGTTATATCAACATTATTTTCAAAAGTAATAGAACTAACATAACAACATTCTCACAGCTAGTTAAAGGCTGGTAATATGCTCTGTCTGGTCAAGGCTATTAACTCATAATCCAACCAAGAAGCAGAAAAAAATGCCAGAAATCCATAAGGCTCTGTAAAGTAACATTGATAAGGATTAACTCTGGAAACACAATTACAAGGAGTCATTTTTGCACTATGCCAGAATCACTACACATTAAGTTCTGTAGAAGAACAGTTTAAGATAAGCAGTATGAGGAGGAGACAAAATGAGGGTAGACATGCTAGTTTAATAGCTGGGTAGAGGATTGAGGAGAATTAGAAAAGGAAATAGATGTTAGGAGAGCGAGGACCCTCTGAGAAGGGAAAGTGAGATGACAAGTCCCAAATAAGCAAGCAAGCTTGAATAAGGTGACTGTAAAGGCCATGACTACATTTCCTGTGATCTGGGTAATTTGAGGAAGAAAAAAACCAGAGTGCTAGAAAAGAGGTGGCTGCTACTTATTCATTTAACGTCCTTCATGTCATACTCTGAAAATGCATATTTTTCAAAACAATATGTAGATTTTATGTGGGATTAAGTCGGGGATTCACAGAATATGAAAATTAACTGAGCTATTTCAAGACCATGAGAAAAAGGTGAAAAGAAAATGTGGGAGTTTTTGCTTTCACACTGACATTTTTCACATTGGTTTTGGAGGGAAAAAATAGTATTTGTGAGTTAAAGAATGTATTCCTCAAGCTAATGCATCAGCCATTAATAATGTTTACACTTTTGTATTTCTTTATATTATACTATATTACATACTCAAAGAAAAAAGATTGTTGCACTGAACAAATAAAATTACATCGCAAATGACACGTGAAAACATAAATTTCTGTCTGTGAATAGACTGCTGACTTCGTTATGTACTTAGAAAGATGACTGTTAATGTGACAACTCATAGTGCTGTGTGGATTTAAATGACTGCTATGATCAATTCCTTTTTTAAGAGTACACTTGTAAGCTTTGGCAAATGCAATAGAATAAAAAAACTGACATGATTGCCCATGGTTACAGATGGGTTAAGTACCTGAGACACAGCAAGCAGTATGCAGTTTTCTAAGTAATTACTAACAGAAGGGACTTCATGAAATGACCTCCAGATTAACTACCCCAGCACCCACTCTTGTGTAAGCAAATCACAGAACCTAGAGAAACATTTCACTACCAATCCCCAGAGCTAATTTAAACCTTAAAAAATGAAAAGCGAACCAGTTCTCCCAGATATCTGTACTCATCACTGTACTTTGTTAACAAATGGGATGGAAAGGCCTGCAGAATGCTGAGACACAGAAAAACTGCAATCCTGGGTAGTGACAATAAGGACAGCTCAACAGCACTCAGTGCCACGAGGCAGATTTTCATGAGGACACCAGGTCCAGCAACATAAGCTCTGCATAATAGACCAACGCTCTTTGGATGAAAAAAGACAAATTCTTTTCCAGGTCCCTATTCTACAAAGTTCTGTGCAGGGACAGTGTTATCCTTTGTTCTTGAAATGCTGAGAGATTTCATTAATCCTTCCAGAAGAACAGTGATCTCACCTGGAATAAAGTTGGAGTCAAAAGCACAGGCTCGGCTCTCTGTGCTGTTGCCTGTGCACTGGCTGCCCACAGGAAACAAAAGAATGCACTGACGAACACGGTGCTGTATGCCAGATGAATCGCACTCGGACCATTCAGACCACTCTGACCAGCTGTCTGCAACGGGCAGAAAGAGATAAACACACAGTTGTTGCAATTAAATGCTTTGAGTGCACTAAAACATCTCATCTTCTTAAATAACGACACTTCTTAAGTAATGAGATGTTCAAGACCTGCCCGGACGCCTACCTGTGCAACCTGGGCTAGGGAGCTGCTTTGACAGGGGGTTGGACTCAATGTTCTCTGGAGGTCCCTTCCAACCCCTACAGTTCTGTGACTCTGAGTCTGTGATACTGTAACCCAAGTTATTGTTTGAGCTTATGTCACTGCCTTTGTGTGTGGAAGGGACAAGCCTTAGGGATTCTGCGTTGACCCCAGGGGAGGGCCTGAAAGAGTTATTCTTGTGGAGTCAATTTCAGTCTTCAGGGTGGATGATGACTCTGCGTACCTCACAAGTAGCAATGACAAATATAGAGGTATACATTCCGGGTCTGAAACAGATTATTTAAACAGCAAAACAACAACATCTGGTAGGTTTGTGCACATTTTTGTTGTTGTAGTTGTTTTGTTGTAGTTGTTTTTCTGTGCTGTAGATAGAAGAGATCTCATAAATTATTTGCAGCCTCAGTAAAAGTCGTGAGAATGGAAAAGAGAAGGAGGACTGGAGAGGTGTGTAATCTGGAGCTGATTTTTACCTCTAACACGGCAAGGTTTGTTAAGTTGTCTTGTCTTCTTCCTGCAGAGATTTGACTAGCATTTGAGACTAGGTTAACTCCAAGTAGTTCCTAAAAGAGCCCTGGATGAAGAAGGCAGCCACCAGTCTGTAAAATCATAAATTTCTTCTATGCTTAAGTACACCAGTACTTCTAAGTGCTGAATTCTTTATCCATTATTTGCATGTGTGAGTTAGAGGTTCAAGAACAGAATATATTTTCCACGCTTACAGCAGCTGTGAATACTTTACATATAAAATACTGACTTATTCAATGCATTACAGACATCCTTGCAACTGATTACACTTAGAAATAAGGTGTCTATAAAGCACTATGGATCAATAGTACAGCACTTCCACTCATATTTATGTGATTGCAGTTAGATAAATTAAAAGAAAACAAAACCAAACAAACAAAAAAAAAACAACAAAAAAAACCATGGTGATACAGCTTTCGGAATGAAGCATGAGAAAACAGAGCATTTTGCAGACACAAGACTGCTATGTTTTTACTGCACATTTGCATATTTTCAGTTGGATTTGCCATTAACCTTCCATATCCTTAAAAAATCTCTGGTAACAAGATTCAGAAAATCTTAATTTTCTGTTAGTTTTCTTTTGACAAAAAAAGCACTACTTAAAATGTCAATAAATCTTTTCTTTTTTTCATAACCTAAGAAACATTACAAATAATTTCCATATGCATTTCTGTGTTGATTGGTGGATCCTAGATTCCAAGTAGCACTACATGAAACATATCACTCAAGCAGCAAAAGCTATCAAGGGCATTTCCAGATCTGCTCTAGCAGCAATAACTGGCCATGTGATCTTCCCCACAGAAAAATAGCTGCACAGGGATGCAAGAGCCTGCCCAAACTTGACAAGGGTAGCACTGGAGTCATTTTTGTACCAGACCAATATGAAATAAGAGCAGTAAAAAAGTTGTGAAATCTACAGTGTACACATGAGGCAAGGGCCATTCTCACATCTAATTGTTTCACAATCTGTGACAAACTTTCAGTGAGACTGAAATAAAATAATACGAATCATAGTCATTTGAGATACATATTTTGAACCCTGAAATCTTATTGCTTTATAAAAATTTTCACTTTCTTGAGTCAAACTGAAACCAACCTCCTTCACACGCTATCTGTTCCAAATCTTGAGTAACAAGCAGTCAAAAACAAGATGAAGAGATTACCGCTAAACATTTGAAAACTGTCATTTCTAGAAAAATGTCACTAGAAAATAAATGCAAGAGAAATAGCTACAATAATAGCACAATGAACACTCTAGTTCTGACCTTTAAAAGATGCCTTAAGGATCCCAAGGCAGCTATATACAAGTATATGACATTTGTCTTCAAAAATAAAATAATCAACCGATTTCTGTGTATTTTTTTTTTAATCCAGTAGAGTGTTGCATCTTCTTTACTTTTGACAAATTATGCATTTCTATTCTGCTTCAGGATATGTAGTGCCTGGAAAAAGAAATCAACTGAAAATGTGGTTCAGAACAGGTAATAGGATCTATAAATTCAAATTCATGGGGCTTATGCCTTCACTTATACAACCTCATCATATGAGTCAAAAATGTTGCCATGAAATCTAGGAGTCACCAGTAAACCAATGATAGAACCTGTCATTGGAGTTCCTTGAAGATATTTATTGCCTTTTACTATTGCCTATAATCTACTAATCAGCTATAAATGAAAACAAACTCTCCTCCTGCGCTTTCACTCTTTATTTTATCTGTTTTTCTGTAATTCTACTCTCTACTTCTGACTTGTTTCACTAAAAATTCAGGTTCCTTTAATATAGTTCAAAAAGCAGAGTTAAGGAAAAGGTCATGATACATAACATTATACAGCTACCAGGAGTGCTAAGACATTTCATTTACCAGGTACTTTGCAACAACTTAAAAATATGAAGTCTCTGCCCCTTAACATCCTAAGATGAAGAATTTATTTTACAAAGAGCATTAAAGCTTGCTTTCCATTTTATACATAAACAGGGCATAAACTAAAGTTAATATAAAACATTATCTAGTTGAAAGACGTTGCAATATGCATGTTATCTGATTGCTGTGAATGTTTAGTATAATAACAAAGGCACTTCTTTGGGATATTGCTATTAAAAGTCTCCCAGTCTGTTACAAGAACCACTTAAAATATTATACTGTTTTAGTTCATTCAGAACAAGAACATGGTAATTTAAATTGTAAATTTAGTGTAATTTTTAAATAAGGAAGGAAGAGGTGTTCTCCTGTAGGCCATATTCTGCTATTACACTATTTAGAAACAGAACCCTTAGAGTTAGAATGGACCTCTAGTCCAACTCCTCTGCGATGAGCAGGGACACCACAGCTAGATCAGGTTGCCCAGCACCTGACACAGCCTCACCTTGAAAGTCTCAGGGATGGAGAGTCAAACACAACTAGGTAACCTGTTCCAGTGCCTTACCACTTTCAGTACAAAGTTTTTTTTCCTTATATCTAAACTAAATCTACCCTCCCTGAGCTAGAAGCCATTTCCCCTTGTTCTATCACCACAGATCCTGCTAAATAATCTTTTCCTTCATTTCCAGTACCTCTCCTTTAGATACTAAAAGGCTGCTACCAGGGTACCTTAGAGCCTTCTTTTCTCCAGGATCAGAGCTCTCTCAGCCTGTCCTTGTAGGAGAGGTGTTCAATACTATGGCCCTTCTCTGCACATTCACCAACAGCTCTCTGTCTCTCCTGCACTGAGGACTTCCCATCTGAACGCAGTACTGCAAATGAGGCCTCAGCAGTGCAGAGCAGAGGGGTAGGATCACCTCCCTAGCCCCTGCTGGCATTCTCCTTTTGATGCAGACCAGGATATGGTTGGCTTTCTGGGGTATGAGGGCATATTTCTGGCTCATGTCTAGCTTGCCATCCACCAGTATCTCCTTGTCTTTTTCAGCAGAGCTATGCTCAATCTTTTCATCTCCCAGCTTGTATTAATAGTGAGGATTGCCTCAGCCCAGGTGCAAGACCTTGTACTTGAATTTGTTGAACCTCATAAGGTTCACCTGGGCCCACTGCTCATGCCTGTCTAGGTCCCTCTGGATGGCATCCCATCCCTCAGGTGTGTCAACTGCACCCCACAGCTTGGTGTCATCAGTAAACTTGCCAAGGGTGCACTCAACCCCACTGTCAATGTCACTGATAAAGATATCAAAGAGTATCAGCCCCAGCACTGACCCCTGATGTATACCACTCATCACCAATCTTCATCCAAACACTGAGCTAATTGATCACCACTCTCTGAACTCAATCTCACAGCATGTTCTTCATTCTTTGAACAGTCTACCTATCAAATCCATATCTTTCCAATTTGGAGAGAAGGATGTTATGGGGTACCATGTCAAAGACGTTACTGAATTTGAGATAGATGATGTCAGTGGCTCTTCCCTTGTCCATTGATGTAATGACTCCATTATAAAAAGGCCACTAGGTTGGTCAAACAGCATTTGCCCTTGGTGAAGCTATGCTGGTTCTCCTGTTTCACCTCCCTGCCTTCCATGTGCCTTAGCATAGCTTGCAGGAGGATCCACTCCATGATGTCCCTCTGCACAAAGGAACTGACAAGCTGGTAGTTCCCAAGGTCATATTTTTACTGTTTTTAAAAACAGGTATAATGTTTCCTTTTTTTCCAGTCACCAGGGATTTCACTTGATTGGCACGACTTCTGAAATACCACGGAGAGTGGCTTGGCAACCACATCAGACAATTCTCTTAGGACTCTGGGGTACATCTCATTGGGACACACAGACTTGCGGATGTTCATGTTCCTCAGGAGGTCACAATGAGCCTGATCTTCCCTTAAAGTGGGTGGGATGTTGCTTTCCCAATCCCCTCCTACCAAACCAAATGTCTGAGGGCTGTGCAGAGAGCAGTTATCAGGGAAGACAGAAACGAAAAAAGTTAAGTACCTCAGCCTTTTCCTTGTCTCTTGTTACCAGCCTGCCTGTGTCACTCACAAGGGGGGGGCTATGCCTGACTCCTTTTTTGGTTGAGGTACTGGCCTTTCTTGTTCTTATTGACATCCCTAATTTTAATTTACTGTGATCATAATATGTAAGAGCTGACTGTGCACTTAATAAAGGAGAGAAACAATTTACTCCTAAATAATAGATCAAGGAACATTACGTTGCTCAACTGTAAATGATGTATTCTGTGGCACACAAGGAAGAAGGCTGCATGTGCTGATTTGCTATACCTGGACACGGCTGTGTGTTGCAGAGGGCCTCTTCAGTATGCAGGCCAAGGCAAATATCTCCTCCGTATGCTGGTGCAGGATTGGTGCAGGAGCGAGTTCTCATGTAATGCCCTCCTCCACAAGTTGCTGAGCACTTTGACCAAGATGACCAACAAGACCAGCCTCCATCCACTGGAAAGACACAAAATATGAAATTATTCCAAATTATTGTGTGATATGACATAATCCAGTCTGTCCTTTTCATATTTTGTGGATCTAATTTATAGCCTACTGAAATTAGTGGACATTTTTAGTTTCTCCTGAATATAAGCCAATGAACTGAATTCATACCGTATCATGATGCCATATCACAAAACGACTGAATTTACATCTTTAAAGAGCCAGTGCTATATTGGGAAGTCTAACAATGTTACTCATTCACATAATACATCTTCAGAGAGTAGCATAGTAGTATTAAGGTAAAACTAATTTCAATTTTTTCTTCTTTTTTTCATTTGTGAAGAAATAATAAAATAACAAAGCTTGTTTAGCAGAATTGCTACAAGCGCAAAGTAAATTTTCAATAGCAAAGTAAAACATAGCCCAAAAGTAGACAAAAAAAGAAGACTGCATAATCCAGATCTTCTTTCATAACACAAGTGGGACTGCTTTAGCTGTACAATCCATTTCAGCTGATCAAACTCAGTTTTAGGGTTTGATGGGTCACTACAGCCTTTCTATAGCTCTAGCATAGACACCATTGGCGGAACAATGCCAGTAGTTTCACAAAGCAACAAAAGAATGGCAAAAAGCAGCTGCTTTAAGTTTCAAACACACATCTTTGGAAAAGATCTAAAAATAATAAAATTCATTGGTATTTATTGATTCAGGTATGTCAAATTGTCATTGTTTTATGATTTTTGTTACTGGTAATCCACATTATAATATCAATTAATTCATTGGGAGTTGAGGAGTTAATGCTCCAGCTCTATGGATCATCAATAGTTCTGCATATACCTGTTTCAGGAGAGAAGAACTAAATACCCCAGAGGACTTTGTGTTGCTTTGCATTTTTTCGTTTTCCAGACAGATGGAAAGATAAAACTGTCCATGTGTGCTCCCTAGCCATCTTACCTTCTGTGTTAGCAGAAGGCCTTTGGTTTTTCAGACACTCTCTCATTGTAATAGATTTATTAGCTTCAATTCCAATTATATTGTATTATATTGTGTTACTTTGTGTTCCGATATGGTATTTAGTAAATCAGCTTTCCTCCTCAGATCACTGCTACTGTTTTATTTTTAGGCCCACCGTCCTTTTCCCATTCCCTTCCCCCCTTTCCCTTTCCTGGGGCATGGGTCTGTGGGTCCCCTGCCCCATTCTTCATGGAACTGTTCTGAACCAAGCCTGTAAACCGCTGACACAAATTCTTCATTTACAGATGGAGTTTTCAAAAGGTTATTCTGGATATCACAGGAGACCCATTTTTCAGACAACTTTCAAAATGTGTCCGTTGGACACGCCTTAATGAAAGTTCACGTAATTGCCTTTACCAAACTGGGTCCTGTGCAGCTGCTGTCCTTCAAGTTGTTGTTCCAGGATGTTTTTCTGCTATTTATAGCCATATTTGGCCCATTTGCCAAAGTCTTTCTATCTGAAGCCACATAACAAAGTCAGGAATAAATTCTCCTTTTCAAATAGTCTCAGTATTTTCTTGTCTTTTAATTTTTGGAAAAAAAAAGAAAAAAGAAAACAACAACAAAAAACCAAACCAAAACAAAAACAAAGAAACCTTTCCAAATATTCACATTTTTCTAAAATAAATTTCTTTTCAAACCACTGTTTAGAGTGTTTACATTTGCCTTCATATTACTTAAACTGATTTGCCATGTCTCCACCCTATCAAAAGAAATCTAGGGTGTGTAATTTAATTGACATTAATAGAAGAGACCTTATGTGTACTAATGGTAATTTACCAGTAAAGTTTTTTTACTACAGGATCCTGAAGAGCATTTGCATTTGTTCCCTTCCATCACTCAGAGTAGCAGTTGGCATTTTACCACAGGAGAGAAAAAATTAATACTGACTGCTTTTAAGAATACAAAGTACATATTTGCTGTTCACAATTTTTGCAGTGCACTCATTTAGGACATTCCCTGTACGAACTGACTTTGTTTTCAATTGAAAGATTGTCACTAGAGTCTCCAAAACAAAGCATTTTTCAGTGACTAGTTTTGACTCTTTCCATCAAGTTAATCAAAGAGCTTTTCAAGGACTAAAATAATTTCTACTGGTTTATTGAAAAGCTATTTCATAATTCTCTCGTACAAGCACAGAGGAAGTTCCAAATCCAATCTTAAGATGGAGACACTGTAAAATGATAAAAAAAAAACAAGACTCAATTTGATTGCATTTTAAACCACAAATGCACCGGGTGAGTCAAATAGAATGATTTCCCTGCAAAGACTTCAATAGTGACAAAATGAGATAGGAGGATGTGGTTATTTTGGTACTGAAAACATATGTGCATTTATGTTCAGATACAGCAAACCCTCAGGTTCTCATGTGCTAATCAAACTATTTCACTAGTGCACATCTAAGGCTGTTAGCATCCTAACCCTGTAAGCAAAGTTGTTGAATATACATCATTTTTTTCTCTGTATTTTTATATTATATCAATCAAGAGAGCAAAGAGATGGCACTCTGTAACTAAAAGTAAAAACTCTTGGAAGTGACGTATCTAGCTTCTGACTGATCAGACTGGATTTGGGCAATCTGAGGCTATATGCAGAGTACATTATTTTGATTAATAAGGAATTCAGTGGCTGCTACATTTTTTTTTTTTTGTCCAGGATATTTTTATCAGCCAAATAATCCAGCTGTACAGATGTATGAGAGAGTTTTACAGTACCTATTGTAAAAAAAAGCACGTCGATATAGTGCCTGACTCATTTTCTCACTCATACAGCCAATGGAAAACAAACATCGTTTTTGCCTGCGATAACTCTGGCAGTGTGGTATTATGAAAGCTCATACCTAACAAGGCCACAGGTTATTAGTCTCCAGTGCTGGTGAAATATGCTGTGCAATTTTGTAACAATTTCAAGACAATACATGATATCTTGTAATCAGAACTTGCCATTTACTTATTTATTTATAATAATGTCAAATAAAAAAGCTGTTAATTAGCAACTCATTTCATGAGATATCAAAGTTTATCTTTCCAGATATTCCTTATTTTCTTTCTTTTTTTTTTTTTAATTTTAAAATTTAAAACAATTCTCTACTAGCTCAAATCAATAATCAGATGAATTCCCACTGCGGTATATAGACCTTTTTGAAATAAAATGTCAGCCACAAATTGCCTAGATAGAAGATAAACTGTCTGCAAACATTCCCTGTGCCTTGTTCAGTATAATAGAGGCAGTGATCCCCAACATTTTCCACATAATTTTCAGTGGACAAGAATGAACATTATAAAATGTGCACACATTTGAAACTGCTGCCTGCTGTCTAACCATAGGTGATTGATAATAAGGAGACTGATGTGACACCTGAGAATGTCACCACGCTCTACAGCTATGGTGGTCCATCTACAACATAGCCTCAGGATGTAATGGGAGAAGTGAGGTTGAGGGAGATGGAAAAGAACAGACACAATATAGCATAGAACGTTAATCACGTTTAAGCTGGACAGTGTAATTATAAGTGCTTTTCTTAGCAACTACTTACTGACAGTCTGCCATCCTAAATTTCTAGGGCTTTCAAGGACTGTCATAACTACCTCTTCTGTTTGTCCTCAGGACTTTTCTTTTTCAGCAACAGAGGATGATAAAGCATCATCATGGCTAAACAAGATCAAAGGAATGGGCATTTAGTTCTTGAGTTTTTACAAGACTTAAATAGAGTTCTGTGGTTTCTTTCATCTTTCTTTAAAGTTGCTTAGCAACACAGCTCCATCTGGGTTTTTTTGTGTGTTTTCTCTTTTTTTTTCCCTTTTGTCATGGAGTCCTGAATGTTATTTCTGCTTCTTATAGAAAGAAAAATACACAGCTGCAAGGAAAGTTCCAGCCACTACAGTCACTACACATACTTACATAGCAGTTTTGTGGAGCTGTTGGACAAAAGAAAGTGGTTAAAGCAGTTCCACAATGAATGATACAAACTGTCTGCATTTCCTGACAATTACTGAGGTTGGTCCCTCTGGAAAAAAAGAAGCCTCTTCAGCTAGCAGGGAGCTCTCAAGCAATGTTTTTTTCCTTTACATAAAGTAAGAAATTGTTTGCCTACTGACTGTGTCATGGTTAATACATATTTCTTCACTATAATGAAAAGAAGTCAGGGGGAAGAGGTTGTTCTAGGGAGAAACAGTGTACAGAAACATGACCTCCTGGGGACGTGATAAAAAATACTCACTGCTGGAGAACTTCCAAGAGACTTTTAAGTAAACTGGATATCCTGATATGCCCTTGGGTTTTATAAGAATGACAAAGGAAGTGTGGATGACACAATGGCCACACCTTCTTTCAAGAGAGCACAAATAAGATTGCAGGCTTGTTTATATACTGTTTAGTCTCATTTCAAACTTAAATAGCCAATAACATTATTCTTCGGGGTTTTGGGTTAAGGTTTATAACTTTTCATATTCATTTTTTTGAAACCGTAGCAAAACAGAGTAAATAAAGTTGAGAAAGGTCAATCTTTTCCATGAAGGAATATAAATAGAAGGGCAGTAGTCTCTTTCCACTGAATTGCAAGTGGTGTGCTTTACAACAGCTGAGTAAAAATTAAATCTAGGGGCACTGGCATGGACCTAACAGAATACTGATCACATCCAGACACCCAAGGATCATCCCTTTCCAAATCACATAGTCTTTTTCCTAATGCTGTGAGATATAGCTGCATGTGTTTTACTGTGGAAAAAGGAACTTTTGATAGCAAAGTCTGCAAAGACGAAGTCTTGTTTCTGTGATGCTAGTTACCTTTTATTCATAAAAGCAGAGCTGGATGAAACAAGTAGTCTATTTAGTGCAGTGCAGAAATACAGAAGGCAAACTAATGCTTTTAGGAAAGGCACAACAAAACCTAAGGATCAAATTGGGTTTAACTCTGCAGCTGAGACCTGTAGGTTAGAAGAGTAATAGTTGTTTCCAAACAGCAGTTCAGTTCTCTCCACACTGGCAACAGAAGAAGCATAGAGAGATCAGCGCATATGGAGAGATGAGCTTCAGAAGCCTCAGAGACAAGCTTTATTGCCACTGGAGTAATTTTTTTTTCCTCTGGCTTAGGAATTTACTGCATGATACTTTTGCCTATTTCTTTAAATACATCTTTGATTCCTCGTGGCCAAGTATGATTGTAGGTTAAAAAAAAATAAAGGAAAAAAAAGATAAAAATAATAATGAAGAAAAAAGCAGTGATCAATAATTGACTAGGGGATGTTTACATATATACATGTTTCAGGGAGCCATATACTCGTACATGAATGCTTGCAGTTAATTTATTCAGTTATTCAGTTCTTTTCAAACAAAACATAATCTCTAAAACAAACTAAAACCACTATGATAACAAAGGTAAACTGATGAAATCCCAAAATATTGGCAAGGAGAGTCATAGTTTCAAATCACAGGCAGAAAACGTCCTTATCCACTGATCCACCAATATGATCTCAGTAGTAGAGGGAATAAAACTCCCTCAAAAAGCTAAAATGGCATGTCTTTAGAGTGTCTATTAATGGCATTTTGGTGAAGGGACTCTGCCAAAGAAGAAAAGAGAAGGCAACAAAAAACAAAGTAAAACAAAGATGAAGAAAAACTTGTCTTTTCCTACAGTAATAACTGGACCGATGTGTAATGCCATAAGCTAGAACAAAACATCTTATATTGGTTATAATAATAATAAAAATTGTTGTTATTTCCAGGAAAATAGGTCATTTAGTGAGTTAATTCCTGTAATGTTTGTAAATCTGCTGAATTTACCACTCAAAAACTGTTCTTCATCACCTATTTCTCTTCATGTTGTAAATATCTTACAAACACTCAAGATTAACAAAATCCTAATATGCATGAATATAGTTTCCTTTTTTTATACTGACCACATATCAGTAACAAAAAGAAAACAGAAACATATTCATGGTTTCTTTCTGTAGTTATTAAGGCTGTTCAGTGCTTGCCAGCTCAACTCTATTTATCACATCTCTGAGCCATAAAAAAGGAGACGAGGTGCAGGGCCAAAACATAATTTGACAGTGCAGATTCTCCCACCTCACAAAACAGTTTGGCTGCTTGGAAACTAAGTAGTGCAAATAGATCTTACTGTACACTAACTTACAGATTATTTCCACAGATTATGTCAGAGCCATCTAGTTAGTTGAAGCCAAAATATAATCTTGTACAATGTAGACAAATTGCACTCCTGGGCTTGGGTGCAATTAATTTCTGGTAAATTTCTTGCACTATTCAATTTACCACTATATATTAAGCCTTTGAGTACTATAAACAAAAATTGATCTGCCCAGTAACTCCTAACAATCCACACTTCACAGTGTATTATTTCTCTTTCTGTGGAAGAAACTTAACAGTATTTTCTTTCTCCCCTCAAGAACAACTTAGGAGTAGCTGCTGAAGGCAGATTCAAGTTGCCATCAGTATTTTTCTGTTAAGTTATAGGATCCCGCTCTACATTTAAAAACAACTCACTGGCTATTACTATGTATATTTAAAATTATTCTGTAAGACACTTAACTAGACAAGAGAGACCCATGCACTTACTTTGTGATTGCTTTTTCATTGTGTCAGTCCTCCAGAATGACACTGAGTCCAACTCTATTGATTTAGATACATTTAAGTCCTACTGACTTCCAGTGGGACTTAAGCATTACTCAGTATATTTCTCCATCACTCACCTTTTTTATCAATTCATCCTGCCTTCATTAAGCAAAATAGGCAGAAAAACAGAACCTAAGCCAGAATCAACAGGAATGCTTCTTTATGACTGCCAATTCACTCCTTCCTACTAATGTTTCAGAAACTCACTTAGATAGCTTGGGTAAGAATGACTTTATATACTAGTCCTGAATACAGGCACCTGGGAGATAAAAACTAGTCACCTAGGACAATGGTTAATAAGAAGGTTAAAAAGCTATCTATCCTCAAGTTTTTTTTGCTGCCTGATCTCTGTGCCCCTGCTGTGGAGTCTGCCAGGTTTGAATGCTTTGTATGGTCCAGGATAGGCTGGACCAAAGGCTCTTCACCTATGTATTGTCATGTCTTCTTGAGGTTTCATGATGTCAACCTAGCAGATATTCAAGTTTGCCAGAATTCATTTTCATCAATACACTTTTCCAATTAAAAAAAATCACCTTCCACAGATTTCTGAGCAGGCATCAGTTATGAATAAGCCTTATTCAGCAAGTGTTTTTTTTTCTTCCATGTCATCATGATAAATTAAGTCTGCCACTTACAATGTTTTGCCTTCAAATTTATCTGAGATCTGACTGAGGCTTATATTTCTTTTTAATTTTAAACAACAATTCTGATGCTGAGGACCTTCATAATTCCTTGTGGGCTATCATGTATCTAAATATGCCATTTAAGCCACATATCTTTGTTCAAATCTACTTTGCACTAAAAACACAAATGAAATTTGTCTCTGAAGAAATACCACTTCGATGAAAGAGAAGCTCAAAATTCCATGAATAATCTAAGGCCTGGCTGAGATACCACCAATTATGGTGCCCAGTCCTGAACTCTATTTGCTAGATGTTCTACACTCAAAAGCTAGCAGATTTAATTCTAGCAATCACTGTAATTAGGACAATATTTTGAATTTAAGTAAAAACTGTTCCAGCTTTCTCGTAATTTATTTCTTCTTTTACTAGCTTACTTATTAAAGATGTGTTTTTACAATCAAAGTCTTAAAAGCGAAAGATGACATAGCTGTTAATATTGTTAATGGTAAACTGATTGACATTAGTGGGGAATCTCACTCAAATCCACTTTAATGTAACTATTTGTTGGGATTCTATTAGGTATGAAACACATTACTGAGCAAACTTGTGAAAATCTTTTGCCAGAGGCAAAGAAAATTGATTTCCTGAAAAACAACAGGAAAAAAAAAGACTTTTCCACATGGTATTCACCCATCAATCATATCTTATATATATATTCACCTTATTTAAAGTTATTCCTGAATCATGAAATACAATGGGTTTAACTTTTATAGGCAGTTATCATGAATATGCATCCTAAAATAGAATGTAATCACAGACATTTCTGTGTAAACTGGACTGTGCTAATTCGCTTCCTCGGAAATAAGAGGTTTACAGATCAATTATTTATTCTCTAATTTACTTACACAAGACAAAACAAAACCCAGTGTAACTGTCTGAAACAAACCACCAAAACCATGCTGAGAAGAAGAGTTACAATATTTCCACATTCTTCTCTTGTTCTGGTTGACTCTTACCTGGACAAGGTAAAATGTTGCATTCCTGGTACTCTAGAGATGGACCAAGGCAAGGAAGACCACCATATTTGGGCTCAGGATTGCTGCAGACTCGTTTGCGGTTCCGTATACCTCTACTACAGTCACGACTGCACTGTGACCATGGAGACCACGGAGACCAGGCACCATTAATGGTGTGAGCAGAGTATCGTCCAGAACGCAAGAAATCCCCTGATAATCCTAATAAAATAAAGGTAGAAGAAGGATACAAAATTAAAACAGTATCTCACCTTAAATCATCTTATCTTTTGTGTATTTACTAATATAACTAGGAGTGTCTCATCCTTTAATCTCACAAACCAAACTCTAGGTTCATCTCAAGAATTTCTTCCACTGTAGAAATTTTATAATCACTTACTTGCACAGAACAGAGGGAAGATCTGAATCCAGCTCTTAACTATTATTACCTCTGTTTAGAGCAACAAGCTGGCACAGAAGACAGAACTGATCTGCCCATGGCCACTCACTGAGCTACTTCTGGTCTCACTGATGAGCTTTGCCCACTTCCTCCATCTAGCCTAGTACCAAGAGGTTCATGGGTTTTCTAGAAAGCAGTGCACCATTTCTGTGAGAAACATAGTCAGATTTTAGACACACCATCTCTGTGAGAAACATGGTCAGATTTTAGACAGTGTACATCTATAATTGAACAAAGACTAGTGATACTGCCATTTTGTGAAGAACAATGCTCTGTCAGTTCACAAAACCTTTTTATTTTTTATTTTTTTTCCCATGGGTCGAAGTGGTTTAAACCACATACAGACTATAGAGGTTAATCTTTTGGAGATAGACAAGATAAAATACTTCCTAGTGAACATAACTATCTGGGAAGTTGAAAACAACTTTTCTAAGAAGATAGTTTAATAGCAATAAAAGGCATTTGATTATACAGGGAAGGAAACTGAAGTCTATTATTTATCAATAAAAGGGAAATACACAGCATTATGTTCACAGGATATGACCAATATGCTTGGATATAGCCCCAGATGGAGCTGTTTTAATAAGGTGCAGTTAAATGCAGTGTTTTTGTCAATTGCAGGCTTGATCCTGCATGGAAAGAGACTCCCTCAGCCACACTCAGATCAGCACTGGATTCACTCGAGCTGTAGCATTGTTGCTAAGCATCACTAATAAACATTTCTGGGATTTCCTACTGTGCCAAAGCACTTCACTTTCACCATTGCTGGCAGCAGTGGAGATTCTATGATCGGTGGACTACTAACTAATGCTTTCATTATATGCACTCATTTCACAGAAGTGAAACAACTATGCCCCATTTCTACCAGTGCATAAGGCATTAATAAGTTCTGCCCCGAAAAATGCGCTCAAAATCAGCTCACAACAGATGAGTCTTGCACAGTTTCATTCAACACTTGATAACAACTGGCAGTATTGGAATTATGATGCAGTAACACAGAAATACATGTAATAAGAAACTGTTGAGATTAGTAAAAACAAAACAAAAGATGAGAATATAAAATGACTAAAAATGGATAAAACCTTTCAGTTATCATAGAGGAAAACAATTTCTCTCCTGCTGAGTCAGATTCTATTACACAAAGATATTAAAAGCAGCATTTCAAGAAACGTGACACAGATTCAAATCCAAAATGAGAGCAAGTACAGAGAAATAGTGCAGGAATAATTAATTCTATCTCCGTAAAAGACAAACAACCCCTCCTCCATTAAAAAAAAAAGAAAAAAGAAAAAAAATAAAATTAACAAAAACCCACATATTTGTATCACTGAAACGACCAGATTAAATACACAGTGAGCTGTGAGATCAAAACAATAGTATTTTTTCAATACTAGGACTTCAAATGAGGGTTGTTGGGGAATTTTCAGCTGTCACATTAGCAGAAGTGCAAACAATGGCAGAAGTGTTCTTATTAAGACTAGACTGCCTGCTTTTTTCTTCATAAAACACTGCAGCATGTATCACTTAATACCATTACTAGTATAAGCTGAAGACATTTTCAGAATAGATGTATATCTTTCAGACCTACAGAAAACGTACAAACT
The DNA here is from genome assembly GCA_023055505.1 of Callipepla californica brunnescens. Taxonomy (NCBI): domain Eukaryota; kingdom Metazoa; phylum Chordata; class Aves; order Galliformes; family Odontophoridae; genus Callipepla; species Callipepla californica. The sequence continues at coordinate 64,821,656 of JALIRH010000002.1, forward strand.
TACATGGTATTATTTTACCAAATTTCTTGCAATTTAAATTGGAAGGTGAAAGAGAGGTATCATCTATTGTGATGTAGTTTTGCTCTGAAACAGAGGAATATTCTATCAAATCTTTTCAGTATGAGTTTTGGTCTGCAGCAAGTGTTAACATGTGTTTTCCTCTTTACAAGGCATCTTTCTACAGATTTACAGATGTATATAAAGTATTCATACAGTGGCTTTTAGAACTTTTCCTTTTGACAGAAAATGCATACTAAAAATTACCATTATGACAGTAATAACATTTAAAATAGCAAGAACAATTTACCTTCTGGAAATACTCAACTATACATTACTTGAATGACCTTATAACCTTCCACAGTTGGGTGCCTGGGTTTGTGGATAAAGGAAGAACACAGGATGCTACTTATCTCAACTTAAGTAAGAGATCTGACACTTTTCTCCATAACATCCTCACAGACAAGTCTACTGAATATGGTCTGGATAAGTGGACAGTGATGTAGACTGAAAACAATCTGAACAGCCATGCTCAGAAGTTTGTGATCACTTGCTCAAATACCAGGTGGAGGCAAATAAATTGTGTCATGTGCCACAGGTCAATACCAGATCCAACTGTTTAACTTTGTCAGTGACCTGCACAATGAGGCAGAGGGCACTCTCAGCAACTTTGCTAATGATACAAAACTGAGTGGAATGACTGATGTGTCAGATGGTTGTACTGTACCTCCACTGGGCAGCAAGGAACCGCAATACTATTCGTAGTGTTTTTACATAAAACAATTCCACAGAGTGTAAGTTACTATGTTTAACAGATATTTGATATGCATCATGAGTATATACACTGAAGCCTAAAGTGAGGTAATTTTTAGACAGTTTTAATGTTGGATTGTATAGACATTTTCCTTAAACCATGAAAATATGTGCAAAGTTTCTAGTGGGTTATTTGTAATACCTGTCTGCCCTCTATGTGACCATATGAAACCCGAAAGGCAGAGAACAAACAGTGTTACTTTAATCTAAATCGAACTTGTCAGAAAAGCATGAATACAGAATGCAAATGCCATGCTTGGTTATCTAGACAGAAGTCTTACAACATTCTTGAAGAATGTACTGTTTCCTTGTTAAGAAGTTCTACCTCTAAGTTCACACTCCAAAGGAAATTGCTTTGCTGGCATCTGATGATGAAACAATCCTATTTAATGTGGTATTACTATAGTCATGCAGCAGGAGATTATAGGATATGAGAAAAATTCTAATGAATGGCTCTCTTCTGCACAGAACAAAGAATTCATCTTTGTAGAACAAAACTTTGGTAATAATACATTGGAGGGAAAGGAAGCCATCCAGAGGGACCTGGACAGGCTGGAGAAATGGGCCCTGTGAACCTAATGAGGTTCATCAAGGCCAAGAGCAAGGTGATGCACTTGGAGCAGGGCAATCCCAGGTATTTATACAGACTGGGGGAAGAACTCCTGGAGAGCAGTCCTGTGGGGAAGGACTTGGGGGCCTTGGTAGAAGAGAAGCTGGACATAAGTCATCAGTGAGCACCTGCAACCCAGAAGGCCGACTATATCCTGGGCTGCATTAAAAAAAGGGGTGGCCAGCAGGGAGAGAGAGGTGATTGTTCCCCTCTACTCAGCTCTTGAGTGGCCCCTTCTAGAGTACTGCATCCAGGCCTGGAGACCCCAGCACAAGAAAATCACAGATATCTTGGAATGGGTCCAGAGGAGGGCCGCTAAAATGATCAGAGGGTTGGAGCACCTCTCCTATGAGGAAAGGTAGAAGGAACTAGGCTTGTTTAGCTTGGAGAAGAGAAGGCTCTGGGGAGACCTCATTGTGGCCTTCCAGTACTTGAAGGGAGCATATAAACAGGAGGGGGAATGATTGTTCACACAGGTAGATAGTGTGTATAGTGGTGATAGTGCTAGTGATGATAGTGTGATTCCTGTGACAAGCAGGAATGGTTTTGAACTAAGACAGGAGAGATTTAGGTTAGATGTTAGGAGGAAGTTTTTCACTCAGAAAGTGGTGATGCACTGGGACAGGTTGCCCGGAGAGGTGCCGAAAGCCCCATCCCTGGAGGCATTCAAGGCAAGGCTGGATGTGGCTCTGGGCAGCCGACTCTAGTGGTTGGTGATCCTGCCCATGGCAGGGGGGTTGAAACTAGATGATCTTTGAGGTCCTTTCCAACGCAGGCCATTCTATGATTCTATTATAAGATATGGAAGCATGCTGTGCTGGTATTAATCTTCCTACAGAAGCGAGCAAACTGGGACAGTTCAACATAGAGATAACAAAACCAGTGTTTAACAGCATCTGGAATATGGTCATATCTGATGTTTCCTTGTTATCTTGCCAGACATTAATGAAAGCATCTGCCAAAATTAATGGACTCCCACTCCCATGAGATCCTTCTGTTCCAAAAGCCATAGCTATACTACAGAACTCTTATTCATATGCCTTCTTCCCAGGAAATCAAGGAGCAGTAGAGGGATGTTGTGCTGCCTCAGACCCAAACCTGGGAGCAGGGAAGTGTCCCTGGATCATGTGCTTTAGAGGCAGTCAGTAAATTTTATTTCAGCAAATCTTAATACTGTCCTGTTCCCCTGCAAATATTGCACTTCATACTGTTCTGACATTTGTAAGCAGAAAGTGTCTAAGTAAACACACTCAAAATAAAATGTGGCTAATGGAGACATAATGCTGTCTCTTTTCTCCAGAAGCATACTAGTTAATGTGACCACTTTGAAAGTCAGATGGTTGGATTTGATCTTTCATTACAGAACAATTAAGGATTTGCTGACAAAAAAAAAAAAAAAAAGTCACAGAATGAGCATGAATTAATGATGAAGTTATGAGGGCACTCATTACGAAGAACAGACAGATGTATTCTAGCTCCCGCCATGATGACAACTCAATATTAAGTATTTAAATATTCAAAAGCATTAACATTAATCAGCATCCCTGATGATGTTACTATGCAACAGGATCACTCCCTGCCATAGTTTTGGCTGGGATAGAGTCTTTTTGTTTTTTTGCAGAAGCTTGTAGGATGCTGTGTTTTGGATTTTTGATGAAAAAATACATTGATCCAAGGATTACTAAATTTACAAATGAACTGAAGCAGGAGTTGCAGCAAAATGCAACAAATAAGTGACAATATCAGTACATTGAAGTGTCTGACGTTCAGAAGTGAAAAAAATCTTCAAGCTAGTCAGGCAAAGAAGGTATTTGACCCCACACTCTTGTTCTTTTGCTCTCTGCCTGAGGGCTGTATTTAACAAAATGAAGACTGTCTGAAAAAAAAATAAATTGAGAATTAGAAAGCTGAAGGACTCAGCAACTATTTTCTTTGTGGCCTCAGATAAAACAAATGCTTCCAGTTGCAATTACTTTTTTTTCCACTGAACCACATGTTGCAAAAATAGAAAAAGGACATATATGTGGGAAGAAAGGGTATTAACTATAATTATTAAATATCAATATTTCCTTCTGAAACTACTATTTAAAGATAAATGCTGATATATAAACACATTAAAAATGAAATAAAATAATTGTCATTTAATGAAATAGATTAATAAACTTAGAGTGACTGTTCGAAGTTTTATTTATATATATATGTAATTATATATGTAAGTATACACACACACAATATTTATTCTAAACTATGTGTTGGTGGCAGGGAAAGAACAAAATTCAGACACAAAACAGTTCCAACTTAAGGGTAACTAGATTTGAGAAGAGTTTTGTAGGAGTTCAGTTTTCCATCTCAGATATAAATGAACTTTAAACTGCTGGCAACAGCATAACATAAACTTTTATAACAGAAATTATCCACTTCATAAATTCCTTGTTATTTCTTATTTAGTTAAACACCTGTGTGAATCTGAAACATTACTTTAGCATTAGTGAGTAAAAAGGTCTTCTCAGCATTGATACTATTCATTCTAGCGAAACATTTATCAAATTCATTTGCATTGCACAAAAAATGCTAAGACAGTATAAGGAGCAAGAGAACACTCTAAGCATTAAGGTGCCCTGTGGATTGCTGCAAAACATTAAAATAAACTAGCAAATCTCATAGATAGTGGTAAAATAAACCTGATTAGTATGAAAAATGAAGCTGTATCTGGAAAAATGCAAGCTATATTCCCTGCTGTTATTACTGTGTCCTCCTTTTCATTATCAATTCTGTTACACAAAACACCAGCCAGTATAAACTCCTGCTCAGTGCTGAAAATGGAACTGCAGACACCTCACTAACATGAAGCACTGTGCAGCCACTCTATCTTTGCTTACCATCTGTTGAGCACCCGCTGGTGCCGTCGCTGGAACAATAACGCATTTCAATCCTTTGCCTTCCCACCTCCAGTAAATTTGGGTCAGGCAAGCGTGCTTTACAGGTGTATCGGAATCGCTGTTCATAATGACCACCGTTGTCTGAAATATTAACTGGAGTCCAAGGTGTCCAAGGAGTTGTCTTTTTTAACTCTGGACAGGCATTGGTGTTACAAGGTTGATATTCCTGAAAGGAAATGGTCATAATGAGTATAATAATTAGACAAGACTTAAAAAAAGAAAAATAACCTTGTAACAGACAATCAAAAGCCAACTAACAGAAAAAGCCTCTGAAGTTTTTCTACTGTATTTAATGTCAGTGCTCATCAATGGGATTTTAATTTAAATCTCAAACTGAAGTATTTTATTCTGTTTCCTGGCAATCACATTATTACACTGACAGAAAGCTATAATATAGCTGTACAAATTAGATCTATCAGATCTCTATAAGATCTATTTGATCTGTAAAAACAGCCAGCTGAAAATGGAGAGTATCCTTTATAAACCAAGTATACAAATAAGATGTAGTGGATGTGTAAAAACATTTAGTTAAGAAGAATTCTCATCCACTGCAAGTAAAAAAATACAAACTAGTGTGTAATTCCTCGGTAAAATCTAGTGGTATGCAAATAAGCAAACCACTGTCCACATTGTGTATTACTTTCGTATTACACATGAAAAATGGACAAAATCTGTTTTCTGTTACAGAATGTGTCCCTCTTTGGTGCATATTTTACCCACAACTCCTAGCACTGCTAAACTGATGAGTAGAAGGAAATTCTCTGTAGAATGATGCACAACAAAGGCAGCACACCTTACATAAGAAACACAGTTTCTAAAATTTTTGAGCCTCATAACATATAAACTTTTGAGGAGGATCATCCATTCCTTGAAAAGTAGTGGCTCCTATATATTTCCATGGAAGCTATGATGTGTATACAAGGCACAACTACAATATTCAGTAGAACAAATTCTCAGTTACAAAACACTCTATTTTTTTCAACATAGTCACCACCATTAGCTATGCCCTTTTGCTGGCAATGAAGAAGAGCTTGCATGCCACACTCATAAATATCTGCACCAGCAAAAGTGACCTACTGTTTCACAGCTGCTACGATAGTGTTGTTACTAGGAAAATGTTGCCCATGCAGTACATCTTTCATCGGACTAAACTGATGAAAGTCAGAAGGTGCCAAATCCAGACTATATGGTGGGTGTGGTAGGACAGACCAGCCAAGATCTACAGTCCTCAAACTGGTATGGAACCTGAAGTTCTTATAGTGCAAGAGAAAGGTTGTCATCTTCTCTGGGCTGGCTCTGGAAGTTTGAGCCTTCAGCTTAGTCAGTGATGTGATATAGTTGTAGTTTTAGCGTCATCAGAGTTGACATTTTGTCGAGGTTGCAGGAAAAGCAGAAGGATTACCCATTTCCTATCCCAAGAGACTTCACTTGCTGAAGGCTGCATCTTGAACTTTTTCTTCTATGGGGTATTCTTATGTCTTCACTCTATGGACTGTTGTTTTCATTCTATATTGTAGTGGTGACACCACGTCTCAGCACCGGTAATCACAGAATCACAAAACTTCTCAGGTTGGAAAAGACCTTCAAAATCAAGTCCAACCTTAGTGATGAGATCCAGGAAACTGCTACCTTCAGTCTCTTATGCCTTCAATAGATCCTGATAAAGTTGTATATGGTGTTTATTCTGTTCCTGTCTGAGCATGTGTGAGATCCACTTGGTGCAAACTTCACAATATTCCAGGGTTATCACCACAATCAAGTGAATTGAACCTAACATCCAGCTGCATACACAGTCCCCTCGCTGTAATCTGCCAATTTGTGCAGATAAGCAGATTGCAACACTCTTCATTTTGTGGTGTGACAGCTGTGCATGGCCATCCAGAACATGGTTTGTCTTTCATGTCACTGTCACCACTGCTGAAGTGCACCACTCACCACCTTACTGTGCTCAAATCCACTGTTCGGTGTCCATAAACGTTCAGCAAGTGTTGATGAATGTCAGTGGGTGCAATTTTTTCCTCATGGAGAAATTCAATGACAGGCCTTTGCTTCATCCGCACTTCCATGTCATATGCCAGCCTGTCAGACTCCCATTCTGCTGTCATTTGTCACACAGCAATCAAATGTAATGGGATACAGGTGAGAAGGGTCAGCCTCTACTGCCATACCACCAACATCCACCTCTGATGTTGTGAGCCAACATCATAGAATAGGAGGCATTACTTTCAGAGTAGCCTTCTTATGTTGATCTAAAATAGAATTGTTTGTCCATAAATTATTAAGTTTTCCATTTATTATGGTCTGAATGAAAGTTATTTCCCAGAAATTCCTACCCCATAAAGAGGGCAAGGCCTTGGAGAACTAAACACAGCATTCAAGACTAGCGTGTTATGAGGCAAGAAGGACTTTATTTTGTGACAACTTCCTGGTTTCATAGTTTTGTAGTACTTCAGGCAAGAAAGCATTTTTAGATCTTCACAGACCGTTAAAAATCAGTTAGATAGTCCAGTTTATGTCCAAAATCTTCTTCAGAGTGTTTCCTTTCAATCCTTGAGGCTGCACAAAGCCTCTTCCCAGCTTAAAGCCTAATGAATCATGTGCATTTTAACATATCACATATGTTTTTGCCTTAATGTAAAGGCTGAGAACAGAATGTGTATGCCTGGTCTCCTTGCAGCACATGAACTGCAAAAAAACAACTAATAAAACAAACAGATCCCAGAACAGCCAGAAGCACCCAGCTTGGCATCCCAGCTGCCTATTCACCTCCATTAGACATGTTACCGTGCAGATTTAGCAAGGGCAACTTGCTCACTCGCTTTCTCTCTCTAATTTTTAAAGCTGTCTAGCATTGATGAGTCTATCACCTCCCCACATCAGCTGTTCCACTATTCAGTAATCCTCAGAGATAACTTGCAAGTTAATTCAAGGCTGCATTTTCCCCTTAATTTAAGGAGGAAAGGGACAGTAAAGCACAACATTAATTTTACTGTGCCTTTATCAACAATACTGAAAGTTTTCCTTGTCTTGTACCTACAAACATACTTTTCATGCCAAAGTACCTGTACATAATGAAAAAATGAAGTGAAATTTTTAAAGCTTCATAGGGTTAAAACCCTGATCTGCACGTTCTGTGCAACCTTATGTCTCAGTTTGAGCTCTTTCCTTATATTTCTTAAGACTAGACACCAAAACCTGAACTGTCAGTCCAGAAGCAGTCTTACAGAACAGCATGTAGAGGCAGTAATGAAACTGTTCCACTGGAGAGACTAACTTTAATGTATACATTATTATACTAGATCTTTGTTCTTTCACAGAGATGTACAAAGAGCTTAAGTAGACCCAATTATCTTTGATATCCTGTCCTTTACTAAATCACAGCTTTACAATTTCATGTAGTTGCCTATCCTGCACAAAAAGATGGTGTTTGGCAATATTAAAATGTGTTTTATTACCTTCTGCAATTATCTAGCATGTTATTTACTACCTCAAGAATCTTTGTCATGGTCAAGCTTTACTGGATATGTCTTATATCACTGTCTAGACTGTTGATAAAAATGTTAAGTACTATTGACCCAAGAGATGATTCCAGACAGATCCTGCTAGGAACATCCCCAGTCATTTATATCTGTCCATTAACACTAAATTTTTCAATTTGTCAAGGAGCCAGTTTTTACTTCATTTAATGCTTGCCATATATTTCAGTTTTCCTAATCAAAGTAATCTCCCGTTGTGAAGACAAATACCTTGGAAAAGTTCACTGACAACCTAGAAATGCTGTATTATATTCAAACATCTTGAAATTCAAGCTTTTGATCTAGTATCATGTAAGCAAGAACAATTCTATCAGTACAGTAGTTTCTGCGAAGTTAGTTTCAATATAGTTATTTCATAGTGCTCTAAAAGTTTCAGTTCCTTGTTTGCTGTTGATTTTTGTATTGATAACTTTCAATCAAAAATAAAGTTTATAGAAATGATTAAGTCTTTATGAAATTGATACAGTGTAGACAGGTTACTCATGAAAAACAATGTGAAATAGGCAAGGAAACACTTCTCAGTTAAAACTAATCAGTAGAGGAAGCAGTTCATTTAGTGCCAACGTTCTGAATGTTACCAATACACTTCTAGATGCCCCCTCTACAGACACTTTTCTCAGAATTTTCAGTAATTTTCTACTTTAACTTCTACCTACACCACAAGTTTGATTTCATTCATTTCCTTATGAAACCAAGCTAAATTCTTACCTATATTTGAACTTAAATAAAAAACTGAATTCAGAGAAAGCTTTCTATTTCTATCTATTTTACACATACTATGGGAGAGATTTTTCTTACAGTCTCTTATTCCTCTGATGTATATAGTATGTCTATGTTGAATGCACTTCTTCTGTTCACATCTATGTTTTTCCTTCTCATCTGTTCATGTGAGAGACATGGCAAGTAAAATCAACATTAACATCCCATTCAAATACACTCAGCCCAACAGTTAATTTTTATGATACGTTTTAATACATGGTATTCATTCTTAAATATTCTTTTGGGACCACTGAACAGTCTATTAGTTAAAAATGCTTATAAATCTTTTGCTCTTTGTTCCATCTTGCCAAACTTCAGTTTCCCTGTTCCAAAATATTCATTTAGTTTTTCAGAAGATAAAACACCGATAGAAAAGAATGTTTCTGATTTATGTGTTGAATGTTCTAGTGTGTCATCTGGGACAAGATAGGGCTGTAAGATAAAAGAACCCAAGTGTGTCAGCCTCCTCCCCAAGCTTTGAGCATGTAACAGCATTGTTTAGTTAAAGGAAAGGATAGCTTTTTCGTGCAGTCAAAATAAAGGTTGGAATGAATGTAGCAGCATTATAGAACTCAAGAGAAAACCAGTTTCTGTTTACAGGGGGCCTTGTTTACATATCAAAATGTATGTTTCTTGAAGGACCAATATACCCTCTTTATTTATAAATTATTTAATTTATTTATAAATATTTTTAAATATATAAATTTATTTAATTTATTTATAAATAAATAGCACTTATTTTGCAGTGGCTGAAAAATATGTTCAGGAAAGTAATAACTGAATTAAAAAAAAAAAAGAGAATGTTTCATTTATTTACGTTACATAAAGTTCTTATTCCTTTAGAAAGCATTTTCAAATGATATGAAAAAAAAAATAAGACAAGTAAGCCCTTGATCGTTTCTACTTATTTCTACAGTTTTTAAAACCTTGGATCTTAAAGCAAATACCGTTAGCTATACCTTCCTTTATTGTCATTTTTCCATTAGAATACTGTTTCGAAAACATGACCTAAAAGAACACCCAAACCCCATTAAATTCTCATCATTAGGCAAAACATTTTATACACTGCACATTTCACAGCAAAAACTTAAAAATAAAAATGTAGAAAACAGCTAAGATTCCCATTGTGTTTTCATCACACAAATGCTAATCTATTTCCTAGTTTATATGCAACACTTTAGCTTCAGTTTACATCTGTGGGAAAAGCTCTATTGATTGCAGTGGAGCCAGGTCTTCAGTGACGATAACTGCATGCAGAAAGAATCCTGTACTGCTGTTAAGCAGAGAGTAGGCAAATTGTTTTCATAATGAATTTTTAAAAATATTTTGATAGGGGGATGAAAAACATTTTACCCTATGCAGAAGAAATATGCGCCTTCTGAAGGGGACATATTTCTTTTTTTGTCTGCAAACAGTGACGAAATACAATCTTTTGTTTCTATTTCATATATTTTAAACAACAGATTGGAAGGTTTTCCACAGACCGAAAGGGAAATTTAAAATGAATTAAAAGCTGGATTTGTAACCTGTAAGGTCATCATAATGGAACAATTCAGTACTCAAATCGTTCCTGTACTCAACATTGACTTCATTTAGCTAAGGAAAGTACCAGCATGTCATAATTTCTTCATAAAACAACTCAACTCTGTACAAGGAACTGAAATACTTATGTTCTATGTATCAGATAGTGGTGAAGAAAGTCATCACTTTCCCGTTTTTTTTCCCCATTTCTTAAATTCTGTATTTAAAAGCTACATCTTATGTCAAGCTGTCAAGTTTTTACAAAGAAAAAATCTACAAACATGAAAGTGAAAATCAATTATGAGTAGCTCAACTGAGTATCTCAAAGGAACCAAAGCTGGTAGGAGCACCTTCAGCTCCATATCAGCCGTAACACTGCACAGTTACACTGAGGAATTGTCATTTCCACTTTTAACTATTGCTACTTGGATGCCCATGTTTACAATGGCAGCGGGGAACCATTAAGAGCAATAGAAGTTCATTTCATCTGCGCGAGGATTTCTAATAATGCAGCAGTCCATTCTAAAGCATGATATTTTGATTTAAATTATACTGAAAATGAAACTAGAATGGCTGAAGAAGAAATGTTTCTTTACCCTGATAGATACCTCGAGACAATTTTGAAAGAGAGATGGTTGTTAATTTGGATTCTTCCAAACCTAACACATTTACGGGCCTTCACTACAACTAACAATCAAATTTTTGCACACTGCTAGTGGAGAAATGAAAAGTAGTAAAACCATGGTAAATCCAGAGCAGTGAGCCTGCCTGTCAACAGCTTAATTTGTACCAATCCTTCAAGTGTCCCTGATGCAATCCCAGTGCACTTACACGGGTCATGCCACTAAGAGTCAAAGATACTGAATACCAGTCCTAAACACTGATAATTGTCCAGGCACTCAAACTAATTTTATCACCTTAAACAAACCCAAGGTAGGAAGAATCAGGAAGCTGATTTAAGTTAAGACATTACTGAAACCAAGAGCATGACCCATCCTTCCTCTGAAAACTATTTTCACACTATAGTTACTATATATATATATATATATATATGCTATAGTTTCATTATAGTTACAGTTAGGGGATCAGCATCCATGCTTCATTCACTCCATTTCAGAGTCAGGAGTCTTACTGCAAATTCCCCCTTATCTGGGTTTCAGCATGCTGCATCATGATCAGGCACAGCCTCCTACTGTGTCTCCTGTTTTAGCACTGCTGCAGAATGGGAATCTCTAGAAGAGGGGACGAGAACCTGGGGACAAAATCATGTAAACTCCTAACTTCAGTAAGCCCAGAGGTGTCTGTAAAGGAAGGAAGGATTCAGTTAGTTTTATCCTGTATATTGTGTGGTGTCATTTGGACTTCTGCAAAGCCCATACAAAGAAAATATAACAGAGGTTAAAACAGAATGGCTGGGACAATAAATAATGACAGTTATAAGGCTGAAGGGCTTGACCATTTCTAAATGATTGTATGGATTACTGAAACTGATTCAAAACATATTTCAGTTAAGTAGGTACTGTATTGCTATGTACTGAAGGTCTCCACTGCACTAAGAAAGAAATGACCTTCAAATCTGAGTGACAACATGACAAGTAGATAGTGAAATGTAAATACTATAAAAGGTAAATGATGTGTAACTTGCACTTGAATCAAAATGAGTCTTTTCAGCATTTAAATCAGCACTTAAAAGTAGTAAGTAAACATCAGCTTTGGAAGGCGCATTCATACATCTAAGACAGAAAATTCAATGTTATCTGTACAATTAAGAAAGCACAATTTGCAATTTGAAAATATCAGGAAAGGAAGGTAGCCTCCTGCTAGCTGTGGTGTTGTTTACCTGACAATCAGTACTTAACAACTGGAGAGAAGGGAATTGTTCAAAATTCCATTTGAGGGAGCTTGCTCAGCTTATTGAGTGCAATAGAGAAGCTGCAGCTTAGTGCAGTACTTCTCTGCTGGGCCACGCAAACGATCTGTGCCTATGGCTTTGGCCATTACAAATGCAAATGTGAAAGAAGGTGGATTAAGTTAGACAGATAAGGGGCGACTTACTCTGCTGTAATAACTCAATTGTTTGCAATTAGCTTCTTACTGAGAAGCTTAACGTTTTCACATGGGTGCTGCAATTCCTGAACAAATCTCTCAAGTTGCTGAAATAGTTATTATTAACATTAAATGCATTTTTTTTAATTGTTGGAAAGCATGGCTATCCAAATATTTATATATATTATAGACTGATGTTTTGTAAAAACTGCAAATCTGTTATCTTACATAAATGACCTTGATTTCTATTCTGCAGAGTAGATTCTCCTTCCTGTAGCCTTCTCTAAAGACAACGTGAGCTATATTCCTGTGTTGAAATGTAAACCTAAACAAGAATTTAGATTATCTAAAGTGGAAGTAAATTAGGAAATTTAATTAAGTTTTCACAGACAACACAAGAGTTGCTTTATTCCTTTGTGACCTTCAAAGAATTGGACCCTTAGATCCCAGATTCTTGGATTCACCTGTTCCTATCCAGTCATTGTGCCTTTTCCTGAATTTAGCAACAGGAAATATCAGCAAACAAATTTTAGTTTGTTTGTTTCCCATGGAACAAGTACTCCACAGGTTGCTAAATGTGTAATTGTGAAATAAGAAGAGGAGAAAAAAGTAGAAGCTGCAGAACCTGTAATCATGAGATTGAGGATGAAGCAGTGGGGTGGCACTCCTATGGATAGAAATGGTTCCTGTCCTTCATAGGGCAATTTCAAATTGAACACAGTGGTAGAGTAGCTCTGGAAATAAGCATGCTGAAGACACATTTACTTCCACAACATTAAAAATATTATAGAGCCACATCATTTAGAGCACATTTTTTAAGATTCTTATTTGTTTATTCTTAGACACTTATTAAACAGTGAGTGCAGCAGAAGTTAGTGCTTATATCATCCATTTGGTGATCATTATTCTTTTTTCCTGCAACTATACGATCTTCGGGTTCAGTTGAACTTTCCCATTTTTAGCTAGGGGCAAAAATGCACCTACCAGTAATTGATACATCAAAACAGACTTGAGAACATGAAATTACTAACTTCCTCTTAATTCAACCAGCACTCAAACTGCAGCCTGTCTTAGTTTTCTGTTTTTTGGTTTTTTTTTCCTCTTCTAAAGATTTACAAAATGTGTTTCACACAAAAAATGGAACCAGAATTTGAGAGTTTCTTTCATTAGGAAGTGTTGAAGTCTGGCTTTGCTCCGCTTACTTTAATATTTTTACTTTATCTTTCATCCAAAATTATTATTTAAATGATATATAAATCGCTAGAAAAAGAAAATCCTATAATGTCACTCCTCCTGAGGTAATGCTATAAATGTTAGAGCAGCTGCTAAATGACAAATGCTGTGAACTTTGGCTCAGAGTTACACATCAAAACCCAGGAGCCACAGTAAAAAACAGAACTGCTTGTTGAAATGAATTAAACTGTGCAAATATTTAAATCCACCAGAATTTGATTTTGTCACACAAATGAAACACTGGAAGATTTTGATCATCTATACCTTCTCACAAAGGAAGCAGAAAACATGTTTGCAGCACTTCTGAAAATGAAGCTACTTAGTAGGTGATCCAAGTATGCACTTGGAAGGTTGAAGAAAGTATTATTTTAGCAAAGTATGGCTACCAGATCTCTCTCCAGCACTAGATGGATCGTTGTTATCTCAAGAAACTCCAGATATTAAGAATATCCAATTAGGAGTTAAGACAAGAAATGTACATTAATGTGTATATATTAACATTCACATCTCTGAAGCTCAAAGGCTCTTCTATAAATAAGTAAAAGGGAAAACACAAACTGCTCATTCTCCTTTTAAGCAAAATTTTTCTTTTTCTAGATGGTGATGGAGTAGACAGGACCTGTGGAAAATGTTTATAGCAAGTAAGTTAAAAAAAATAAATTATGCTATAAATCTCATTTTCAGGCCTTGACCCAGACACACTGCAGCAAACAGTAGTGTAACTGAACTTAAATTGCACTTAAGTGCAATTTAATACTTCATCACACTGCAGACATCTGCCTTTCCCCAGGGCAGAAGCTGCAGCAGAGCTGCCAGAAGTGATGTCTGCTCACACTTCAATCATTGCCACTACAGTCAGAAGTATGAACACAAACCCATCTTCAGTCATAGCTTGTAATCACTTGGACAGGAAAACACAGCAACTGCAGTGAAAACAAGTTTGCTTCTGTCAGCTCCACTGTGGAAAATCGTGACCTCTAGCAAAGTGGGGGAGCTGAACTGTGAGCTGCTTCAATTGCCCCAGCAAGCAGCAGTCTAGCAGTGTCTGCCAGAGCCCCTGGCTACTTGGGCAAAACGTAAGAAATTAGAAGGCAATCCAGATGATAGTACAACATTTTTCAGGTTGCTTGGTGGGCAAACAGAAACATAGATATGCACATATGAAAAATATATCAAGAGTTGTGATGATAAACATAAGCTTGGATTACCTGCAAACATCCCCAGGTTTGTGCTTCTCTGTTCAGTAACTGCAACGTATCACACAGGCAAACATACATATGCAATTGTCCATCCCTTTTTTCAGTTTACCAGTTTCCCAGAACCTATGTCTTTAATGTCAGATACATATCTTCTACTTTCATGCAGATGTTTCAGATCCCCTGTGTTTCCTCAAAAAGCAACACGTGTCCCTGATTAGTCAAATATGAATCCAGCCCTTGATTTCCCCAGTGCAACTTGCAATAAAACCCTGTGCCATCAGGCACACGCAGACAGCAGCAATCTGTCCTGGGCAAAACACGAGACACCACTCCCAGGGATGCATGCAAAGCAGCATCTCCCCCTTCTGTGGGACTTACATACTATGATGGATGTACACACTGGAAGCAAACCAAGACTCTCAAAAGATAAGGATGAACAGAAACTGAGCGGGCAGGCATTTTCTGCAGGCATTTCAGAACTGAATCTCCTGTTGATTTATATAACCACCTCACATTTTCCATTTCATTTGCAGAAATCTAAAAATCTCCCTGTAAGTCAACCCCTTTCACGTAACAGATTATTTTTAGCTTTTTTTTTTTTTTTTAATATTCTCGGTTTTATATAAAGTTTGTTTACAAAGGGCTTAATTTGTCCATGCTGTATTTTTGGAACTCTGTGGTTGCAAATAAAATACTCTTTTTGATCTGCAGCCAATTCCTGGTGAGACAGATGTTTCTGAAAAAAAAAAAAAAAAAAAAAAAAAAGAAAAAAAAACCAAACCAAAATAAAATAAAATAAAAAAAACAACAAAACTCACCCCAAGAACCCAGTAGTAATTGGTTGTTGACTTCATATTATTCTGTTTCCAGTATAAAGAAGTAAATGGCAAGAACAGTTGTGTGCTTCCTTTGCATTTCCTCACATATGAGCTGTTCTATAGCTGGCATGACCCTACCATAAGCCAGATGAGGTTTTAATTGACACAGTCTGTGTGTTTCTGGTCAGAATATTGCACAGCCTGTGCTCTGCTGCTCTGGGGAAATTCCTTCTGAGAGGACTAACACCATTTTATTTTACACCTTGTTTGAAGTCTCAGCAAAAAGACTGAGTTCTCTGCAGAGGAAAGGTGGCATTGCAATCAAGCTAGAAGGTTAATCAAGAAAACAAAAGGAGGAAGTGATTATAGATTATACAAACATAGGAATGAAAACACTGTTGCAACGAAAATAAACTGACTCAAAACAGAGTATGGCTCCCCAGTAAAATCAAATCAAACTGTGCTTCAAATAGAGCAGTGTACGAGTTTCAGCATACTGATTGTGCAACAGCAACATTCTCTCTTAACAAAAAACTCATGAGAAATCTTAAAGAAAAACATAACCTCTTAATGCACACACAGGACTCTTTGCTTCTCCTTGTACTCAGCAATGCTCATCTCCTGCCTGGTCCAGAAGCAAATTCCCAATTCCTCTCACAAAATTCATGTAACTTCATTTATGAGAGGCAGAAAAAAAAAAAAAAAAAAGAGATGAGAAAGGATTGATTTACACTGTAGTGATCAAATGGGGGAAAAAACTCAACGAATGTCATCTACTAAAATTCTTCAGCAAACCAAAAAGGAGGCACAAATAGCTACAAGTTATGAGAGCTGGCTTAAATGCCAAAGGATGAACAATTTAACAGTGATCAATAGTTTCACGATAATGAAGCTGCAGACTGCCACTGAGTAGTAGTGTTGTGTTTGTTTACCAAAGCAATATGCAGACCCACATTAAATTACTGGAAAAGCAAGGACGCCTTTTTCTGTAATTCCTAGCCATACTGAGAGGAACTCACTGCCAGTAACAGTGTAAACATGGCTGGAATACACAAATCAAACTCTCTAGACTGAATTTTAGGTCAGAATATAAACTGTAGACTTTATAACACAGGTTTTGTTTTGACATCTCAGTAAGCATACCATCAACTCTTTGGCATTTTCAGGCCAATGACATTAGTAACCGGAAAGAAAAAATGTTAGCTGTGGACTGCAAATTGCTTTTTATAGGAAAATAATAAGTATTTTATATTCACATTGTGCTTCTAAATTAGAAATGTCAGGCCATTCACAAAGAGTTCTGGCTTATCGTACAGAGCTCTGAAGGAAGTTTGCTGAGCACAGCACTGGAACCGGTCTATGTAAGTCCCTCGTGCTGCAGAATGAATGGGAAGAGATTGAAACTCACCTATGGAATCCATATGGAAAAGGCAAGGGATGGATGCAAAAAGCAGCTCAATGTTGTACTTTTGGAAAATTATAGCAAAAGACTGTGTGTGGTTGTTTGTTTGTTTGTTTTCCTTGGAAAAGCTAGTTAGAGAAGCTTTGTCATTCCACAGATCTAAGATCCACAGTAAAACTTTTCATCAAAATGCAAAGTTTGGAGAAAGCAAAGTCTTTTTTGCAGGTACCCAGCAACAAGGTAATGCCAATAAAAAGCAGTAATGGTAAAAAGCAGGACATCAAGGCAATGGTCCAGAATGGGTAGGATGGTTAATCTGCTTTGTTTTTAATTTTTCCATAAGGATCTCAATAGAAAAATCCCAAAGGCAAAAACAGATTAACCTGAAGATTCAGGTGTTTGGCAAGAATTTGAGGATAAAACTATGAAGACAGAAGTAGCCTGCAGGATCTCAAGGCAGAAGGAAGAATGGAGATGACAGAATGTCATTTTCATTAAATTCTTTGCATCACAGAAGAAAATTATCACCAGACTTAAAGGGAAGACTCAAATGTTGTTTTTTTTTTTGTTAGTTTGTTTTGTTTTGTTTTGTTTTTAATGCCAACTAATTCACCTATTTTCAATGTTGCAGTTTTAAAATGCATACAAAGCTTTTATTTTTCCAGTTCAGTAAATGAAAAATATGTGTAATGTGGGACTTGGTTTTGGTCATAGTGTAGAAACTCTTAAAATATCTTTCTTCTCAGCAAGAATTAAGTGTTTTAGTAAAAAATGATGAGATATAGAAGGTGAGACTTGCATACTGTACAGATAATTCTTAGTTTATAAAAGCAAACACTGTAGACACTGAATGATCCACAAGCTACCTGTGTTAATGGGCCTAAATATAAGATGAAACTGAACAGTTTCTACCAGTATTAGTGTGCCAGTGAAGTGGAATAAGAAAGATTCCTAAAGGATTTCAGCAAGAATGAACAATACATGTAAGTTTACTACATTTAGGATGTAAAAAAAACCCAAACACACATCAACTTGCTACTTTCTTATTCTTAAGATCAAGTATTAGAAGTACTATTTCAATACAAGCTGTATGGACACAGAATACCCTTTAGTTGAGTTTACTGTTGTTTTTGTTTCTTTTGTTTTTCCTTTAACTTTTCACACAAACAAAATAATTTTGTAATTGTCTTGCCACTTAAGATTGCACTGGTGTCTCCCCACATTTGGTTAAGTCTGTGGGAAGTCACAGCTTTGAAGCTGCTCCTCCTTGAACTGCAGTTGATGCAGACAAGACATTTCTAAAGTTATGAATGTGCTTTTTTAAGCCACATGACAAAGCAAAACAGCTAATGTTATCACCTTATGGGATGACAAAAGAGAGTCTCCATTTTAAAATTTGGAAAGCCCATTACTTTTTTGCTTTGGAAGAATCTGTGGTGGGTGAATAATTGTAATTCTTTCGGTTTTTAAACAAGGACTTTAGAAATAATCTGAGGCAGCACGGCTTTATCATACTCAGAAGGGAATAGACATTTCATTTTGTACATGGAAATGTTTCAAAGAGCTTTTAGCTAACACTTGGCCCCAGGAGCTATAATCATATTTCTGTTCACATCTCAAAGACAAACAATGTAAAATATGGAAAATGCAACTTATTTTTTATATGATTCAATTACATTAAACCTCAAAGAAATGAAATGATCCAGTATTTCAAGTCAAATGAGAACAACATCAAATACTTCATATGCTCATCATTCCTTCCAGTGGTTTAACCTTAGAGAACACTTCATGACACGAGAGGAAGCTGAGATACAGACCAAATCTTGAGTTATGATAGTAACAGATTTGATAATCACCCACATCTTAATGTTGTGCATTTAATATATAGCCTTCTGTGAAAAAGTCCTCTAATTTCTTTTTTTTCCTACCAAGATTAGGAAGGACAACTTTGTACATAGACTGCATTTCTAAGAAAGCGAAGCAACTCTTTGCCAGGGGGTCACATAGATTTACATGAAGGCCATGTTACAAATTCTTTGAGACTCTTTTAATGAGGTCCCGTGTGTCCCTTTTATACATTGGAGATTATCAATAATAAAAAAAAATAATTTTAGGCACAGGAGTTTAAGAACACCAACAAGAAGAAAGGTGTACTTTAATAGAGTGATAAACATAAGGATCTAGCTTAGAGGGTTTTTTGATTAGAACGTAATAATGTTAAGATCACGTAGTCTTATCAATACAGTGCGTTTTATCTCTGGTAAAGGAAGAGCAAATGTGCGCCTCAGTCTGGAGTCAGAAACAATGAGATAGGAATCTATGACAAGTGCATTCGATCAGGGAAGTAATCTACTCAATGGTTAAATAAGAACCACAGAATAGCCTGGGTAGGAAGAGATCTTAAAGACCATCTGGTTCCAACCCCCTGCTGCAGGGAGGGTTGCCACCCACTAGACCAGTTGGCTTGGATACCTCTGGGAATGTGGCACCCACAGCTTCCCTGGGCGACCTGCTCTAGTACAGTCCAGTTCCTCTCAGTGAAGAATTTCTTCTTATACACAATCTAAATCTCTCTAACTCTCTCTTAGCTTAAAATCATTTCCCCTTGTCTTTTAACTACTCTCCCTGATAAAGAGTCTCTCCAGTGACCACCCTTCCTCTACAAAAAGAGCACATGTATTTTTATTTACCCGTGGGACAGGCATCAAGAATGAGAAGCTCATAACATAAGTAAGTGTTTAATTTATTCCAGTGGAAATGAAGTTTACTTCATAAATTCCAGAAACAGATAACTATTTCAAATCAAGGTCTCTATCAGTCACTAGTTAAAGTGGGATTTCTGAAATAGTGTTATACATACTGAGGAAATCATAATATTTAACTGAAATTATAACATTACATTGAAAATCCCGTGTGTTTTGTTTTCTATTCCTCTGTATGGCAAGTACAATCCAGCATTCCAGCACAACCATTTGAAATCTAATTATAACTTAACCACTAGCTTGTTTCCTAGCTTTCTAACTCAGTAAACATAAAGTCACCATTAACTGTGACAGGCCACAGGTTTTGCATTTAGCTAATAACTCTGGCTTGTTGGAGTTTGCCTGTGCTTTTCTTGGTCTGCACCTGGAGATTTGTTTTTTGCAAGCAATAACAATTATCTAATGACAAGATCTCCATTACCTACTTTGCATTAAATGTTCATTACTTTTGTGTAATTGCGTGATGTAATGGCTATAGTGATATATGTTTTGTAACTAATAGGTATTTGTAACAGGTAGTTTAAATGTGGGCAGGATGAACGAGACTCCGTAATGAAACCCAGCACAGAGGATCATCAGAAGCTTGGAAAGAACAGGCCCAGGACAAGACTTGTGGCCCAGATGCAATCCACGACTCACCAATAGATAATTAAAGGAAAGCAACCTTAGGAGCAAGGCAAGCCAACTCTTGCCAACTTTTAGGAATAGCATAGATAACAAGGAGTAAGATAACAAGTAACAAGCATCCAACATAAGTTAAATACAACACATACAGTAAATGCAGATGCAATATGGGCTTGCAGGGAAATGAGTAATAAGCAAAGAGCCTGTTAGCAAGTATCAAAATGCTCCCACCTAGATCCTAAAGTGAATCAATATTGCACTTTTCTGTTAAAGGACTTGGGATACTTACCGGCTGCCATTCACAAATCAACAGACTGAAAATGTATCTTATTTGCACACAATTTAATTTGATTTGCCTGTTTTGATTTATGAATATTAAGAATGTAATTAGATTAACAATAAATTATTGGCTTTCCATGAATGGTACAATCCTTTTTTCCTGTCATTATTATGATTATGAATGCAACAAACTGACTCGTTCAAATTACCTATTCTCTTCTGCTCAATTACTATATTATGATACTCTAAAAATAATAATAAAGCAAGCTAATAAGAACAATAAAGCAAGCAAACCTCACACTATGTGTACTGCTGAGATTTCATGGTAAGGAATGTTAGTAAAAATGTTCTTTCAGTACTATTTTATAATGTAGAGGCTTTTCTATTTTCCTGTTAATAAATTTTTCATTTTCCTC
Organism: Callipepla californica brunnescens; assembly: GCA_023055505.1. Classification (NCBI taxonomy): domain Eukaryota; kingdom Metazoa; phylum Chordata; class Aves; order Galliformes; family Odontophoridae; genus Callipepla; species Callipepla californica. The sequence continues at coordinate 64,842,610 of JALIRH010000002.1, forward strand.
CCTCAGCACGTAGTATAACAGATGTCTTGCTGTGAAAATAACATTTTCCTCTTGTAACTGCTTCTGAATTTTTATTTATTTATTTTGTGCTTTACATTGATACTATTGAATGGTTTTGAATTGTTGAGGGTATGAATACTTCATAATCAATTGTGAGTAACTTTAAATCCCGTCACCTAAAGCTATAATCTACTATGATGTCGCTCTGCTATATTTACCAGCTTTCTGACTAGATTTTATTTTTTTATTCCTACAGGGCTTTTTGTAACATTCAGTCCAGGGATAGAAGTGTTTAACAAAGGTGAAACATCAGATATCGATCTCGCTTGAAAAAAGACTTGAAGAATATCCCTGAGCAAAAACTAAGTTCAAAGCACCTTTTAATGAGTATATTATCCTCCTTGTTATCCAATTTTGATATTATCATCAGGAATGCAAGTGCAGGAGGGCACTTCTATCAAGGCGTCATTTTTACTGTAGGTCGAGAATTAACTCTATCCTTAAGCCATAAAACTTTTTCACACTTGTCTGCTCTACACATGCAAAAACACTTCCAGAGCAAAAAAGTATGAGACTATAAAAACTAAGAAGATTAAACTACAAGAAACTCAGGAGTAAGTAAGAAAGACCCAGTGATAAGTCTTGTATTTGCAAAGCATTCATTTGTGCCCTTTCACAAAGTTTCTTCATGAGGGTGATGATACAAATGATTTTAAAGTGGGAAAGTTCAGCGACCAAGCTGGAAGCTCTGGACTTCAGCATTTCCATTCCTAAGTTGTATGATGGGAACTAATCTACTTTTCAACTTCAAAGGGCATATATTTATTTTAAAAATTTCAGCTTTTCACCTGAAACAGTGCTTCAGCTTTCTGATTAAAATTTGGATCCTGTATGCCTGAAATAAACATACAGACATAAAAATTCTCTCATATAAAAAGTGTTCTTATAACCTAGAAAGTCTTAAATGGTTTGGTAAAGTAAATAAAGATACAAAATATTAAATGTTTCTTAAAAATATTAATTGATGTATTGATGCTAAAATTTTCCCATACAGTTTGCTTTCTTATCAGAAAATTAATTATTAGCACTAGCTAATATTGGGTTTAAAAAGTAATGTTTTTATAAAGAAGCAACTTTCACTAACATTTTGTGAAGCACTGCTACCACTGTTTTGTTTCTTTTTCTTTCATTTTTACAAAGAAGAATTCACTCTTTCTGAATGTCAGCACAGTGAAATACTTTCCAAACATGATGACAGATACATTACCATTACCCAAATATTAACTGTGATGAACAACTCAAAAGCAAAAAATAAAAATAAAAAAGAAAGGTAAAATATGGCCACGCATTAGATCTCTCATAAAATACAGAATGGCTAATTTTTAAATTTGGATGGTTCACATTTATTCTATTATTGCCATTAGAGCAATTATTGGAATGCTTGAGTTTGAAACTTCAGAGAACAGAGCTACTCAAGAGGATCAGATTTTATTTCTCACTAATTGGATACTTCTACAAAAGTCTGAGATTGTAAATCAGAGGCTGATGTTTTACACTTTAATTTGTTAATTTTAATTTTTCCACAAAGCTTCCAATCTCCAATTTATACACTTTTGAGAAGAGAATCAGAGCTAGACTTCTTATTCATAGTGTGTCATTTCAGTGCTTTGGGGCAAAAAAAAAAAAAGTGACAGAAAGGAACCCTCATCACCACCAAGTCAACAATAATATTGTAAATCATTAGGTAATAAAATCATAATGTAAGGAATAAACATTATGGTTTGAAACTGGTAGCGCTACTTGCTCATCTGCAGGCTACACCCATAACCTCTCAAAAAAGCAGAGGTTCTAGTGCCTCACCACCCTCAATTTTAAAGAGTTTCTCCTTGTATTCAATCTGAATCTACCCTCTTTAAACCTGAAGTCAATTCCTCTTATTCTATCAGTACAGACTCCCCATCTGACCACAGTACTCCAGGTGAGGCCTCAACAGTGCAGCGCAGAGGGGCACCTCCCTAGCCCTGGTTGGCCATGCTTCTTTTGATGCGACCCATGATATGGCTGGCTTTCTGGACTGTGAGGGCACATTGTTGGCTCACATTCAGCTTGCCATTCACCAGAACCCCCAGGTCTTTTTCAGCAGGGCTATGCTCAATCTTTTAATCTCCCAGCTTGCATTAGTAGTGATGGTTACCTTGACCCAGGTGCAAGACCTTGCACTTGAATTTGTTGAATCTCATGAGGTTCACGTGGGCCCACTGCTCAAGCCTGTCTAGATCCCTATGGATGGCATCCCATCCCTCTGATGTGTCGACCACACCACACAGTGGTGTCATCAGCAAATTTGTTGAGGGTACACTCAAACCCACTGTCAATATTACTGATGAAGATATTGAAGAGTATCAGCCCCAGCACTAATCTCCCTGTGGGACACCACTCATCAGTGATCTCCATCCAGACACTGAGCCATTGACCACCACTCTCCGGACTCAAGGACTCAATCTTACAACCTAGTACAACTTAAACTACCTTTATCAAATGCTATCAGTTGTTTAATCTGCTTCTTCCTTACAAGTACACACACTCCAGACTTATTTTTAATTTCTAAGTCATTACAAAAATGTAATTTAAAAATGAATGGAGAATTCGTTCCCTTAAATCTAATTTTTTCAACAATAATAAAATCTTTGAATGTGCACTTACTTTTCTCAGACACAGTTAAAGGGCAAGAAAACAGAGATTTCATAATTTGCAGAGCCAGGAAAGTGCTCTTTTAGTAAAATAGGAGTTACAGTTAACGTTACTTGGTTGGTGATTTGAAAATAATAGCATTGTTATTGAACAAATATTTTAAAATAAACCTTTATTTTTCCTGATGCTGCGTTGTTTTTTTTTGTTTTGTTTTGTTTGTTTGTTTGTTTGTTTGATTCTTTGTTTTGGTCTAATCTACACATGCAACTCAGAATGTTTCCAATATAATTCAAAATCCTATTATGCAGGGCTTCTGATTATAGTTGGGCTGTACAGGACTTTCAGTGACTTAGATGCAAGTTTTACTTGCAGTAATTCATAGCAGTCTTTCTTACTTTGCTACTTTTGACTAATTAAATGATCCCAAGCTCATGTAATGATTAACACTATACAAAAATAACAAAAGAACAATACCATGAACTAAGCCACTAACTGATGCAGGTAAAGTCATTCTTTCCATAAATCATCTCTCTACTACAAAATGGCTTTCAAGAACAGCAGATGAATGTGCATTCTCCAAGGAAGAGCCTGACTCCAGCATGAGTTATAGAGATACGCTATTCAGTCAAGTTAAAGATTAAAAATCATTTTAAACATTTGACAATCAGTTTTGTGGCCTTCTCCTTCAGCCTCCTTTACCTCAGGCAGCCATTCAGGCAAACTGGATTAAGCTAATCCTTAGCACACAGGTCTCTCCATATGGCTCTTCTCTCAGTTATCACTAAAAGCTCAAAACACGCTCAATTATCAGGTACTTCCTGAGAATATACACATTTAAGAAATATGCATTTTCAAATGTGCATTTAAAACCAAGAATATGTCACAGATTTATCTGCATATATGGATATATAACTTGCCTGTCTAGCTTCAATAGTAACAGAAAGTTGGACTTCACCATTAGATTTTAATCGTAACGTTTTAGAGGTCATCTTTAAAAGGCCTGTCTGCTTTTATGAGGTTAAAAAAAAGCCTTCTGACATAGTATAAACTCTATAGAGTTAAACTTCTAAGGGTTTTCTACCACAGCATAACCGTATCACTTCTTCATCTGCATTTCAAAATTCACATCCAGAAAACCCTGAAAACTAAGCTTAACTACACTTAAAAATACATGGACATATGGTTTGTTAACTTTAATTAATGGAATCAAATAAGCATGCATTCATTTACGAAAAAAAAAGCCTTTCTTTATGAACTTGTATAATCCCTTCACCACTTAAAAAAAAAAAACAAAAAAAACAACAACAAACAAACCACAGAGCACTTAAATTCTTTCCAAGGAAAATGTAGGGAAGGAATCAATTGAAACAGCTTTGTATTCAAAATCATCTGTGAAGCATCAAAGTTATGTTTGTTGGCATCTGTGCTCCAGCTGTGGGGTTTGGAGCTTTTTATTTTTTTAATCACGTTCCTTATTCCAGTGAGTAAGTACTTGATTTTGTGCATTTACAGAGTTGGAAAGTGAATTCATCAGGGATTTTTCGTACTCCCACAGCCTTTAATGGTGTTTAACTAAAAGAATATGGCAACTTGAAAACTTCATGGGATATCTATTTAACTGGATCTTTGTAAGTGAAAATTCTACAATATGAAGTTGGATTAAAAAAGAAATGTCTTGGTTATACCCATTAAACTGTGCAGAGACAAAAGATGCCAGCCAACAAACAAAAGCTCCTAACATCCAAATAATAAAAAAGTTATCCGATGATGATGTTAACTACTTATTTGACAGCTAGGATTCCATTTATGAGTAAGTTCTTATCTTTGTTAGGGAGCAGTCAGAAATACAAAGTCAGAGACCAGACATCCCTGAAATCAAAGGAAAACTAAGTTGCCTTTTGGATTAGGTCCTGTTTTAGAAGAGACAAACCATTTAATTTCTGTTGTTCTTCAGAATGATATTTTACTCCATACAGAGTCACAAAGTGTTTTAGTGCTTGTTTATTTGTTTCATTGCTTTCAAAGACTATGGGCTCTGAGTCCTTGGTGTTTGACCTCTTTTAGCCAGCTTATCATGCCAGACCTGTGGGGGCAGTTTTTTTCATTTTGTTGTTTTCTTTTGAAGATTAATAAAATTATTGCCCAGTTCAGAGGTTCCAAAGTATCCCCTCACAGGAACACGCTTTCTTTAACTACACTGATTAGGTTCCTGCTTTAGGTACCCAAGGTTAAAAAATACAGATTCTGTGAAAAAAAAAACCTGTTTTGGACAAATTGTTCCTTCCAGAGAAACAAGAGAAAATAAAGATTTTATCTTTTCTGCTTTGTGCTCTCTTGAGAAGTGATTCTACTCAAGAGAAAAGTACTAGTCAGGGACTGCTCCCTGACTTTTACTCTCGAGTATGGAAGATAGCTGTGAGTTCAGTACACCTACTGATGAGGAACCTGAACCAAGGGCATGAACTAGTGCTACAGGGGCATCACAGGCACTGCATTAAAGCAGAGAGCAAACATTTGCTGCCTATCAAGAAATCTGAGAAAGCACATAAAGAAACCAGCAGAGCTAAATAGCAGGGGGAGAAAGGTCATTAGAAGTATGAAGTCACTCTTCAAAAAGCTTCATTTGTGGACAAATGAAAAATGAACACAAAGAATATTGAAATCTGCATATCGTATGTAAAAACACAGTGAGAGAGGCCAGAAAAGAATTTAAGGAGGAACTTGAAAAATCATAAAAAGTAAAATTCAATCCTATTTAAAACATATTATGGACAGAAAGATTGCTCAAGAATCTATAGGCCCTATATATTATGAAAGCATACAATGGGCACTTAGAAATGTCAAGATCACAGCAAAGAGTATTCATAACTTTTCTGTGCTGAAGATGTTATGGAATCAACACACACACAACAAAAAAAGAACCAAAAACATCACATATAATTAAGGAAAGAGTAACAACTAAACTAGTCGCACGAAGTCTTTTGCTTAAAAGTCCCCTCTCAGCTGAGGCCTGGAAAGTGGCAAATGTGACATTTACAATCTGCAGAAATGTCAGAACTGTAAAAGAACAGGTACAACATCTTAATTTGGCAAATTATGGGGAATTATAATAAACCATGAAATTAGTGTGCACAAGATAAATACAGAAAAGAATTGTTTGAGTTGGAAGGGACCCTTAAAGGTCATCTAGTCCAACTACCCTGCAATGAACAGGGACTAGAGCTAGATCAGGTTGCTCAGAACCCTACCCAGGTTGACATGCCTCTATCACATCTCTAGGCAACCTGTTCCAGTGCATCACCACCCTTACTGTAAAATACTGCTTCCTTAAACCCAATCTAAATCTCCCCTCTTTCAATTAGAAGCCATTTCTCCTTGTCCTGTCACAACAGACCCTGCTAAAGAGTCTGTCCCCTTCTTTCTTACAGCTCCCTCTTAGGTACTGGAAAGCCGCTCTCAGGTCTCCCCTTTTAACCTTTTTATTCTCCCTAACCTTTTATTCTTCAGGTTGAACAGACCCAGCTCTCAGCCTGTCTTTGTAAGGGAGGTGCTCCATCCCTTTGATCACCTACTAGAGAACAAAACTATACATCCTGCTTTTTCTAGGAGGAAGTCATGAACCTATTTGTCTCCAAAGGATTCAGCTAACATAGGTACAGGAGTGAGCATGATACAGTGTACTGAGATTTCCTGAAAAAATTCACAGCAATCCTCAAATGCTCTCAAGGAAACTTAGCAGTCACAAGCTAAGAGAAATGTTGTTATCCTTTCATGGATAAGAAACACGTTAAAAGATAGGAAATGGAAGAGAGGAATACATGGTCAGTTTTCCCCAGGGAAGGTGTCCAACATGGTCTGTACTGGGATCTCTGTGGTTAAACATATTCAACTGGAAACGCTGTAAGCACTTTAGTACCTGAAATGCCATCTACTTTCAGGGCATATGGCAGGGGAATATGCTGTATCAAGTTGGTTCTGTAGGCAGAATACAGCTCTAAAAACTGAACATGTCAAAAAATTTCATGCAAACAGTGAAAGGTGCCTATGTCATCAAATACAAAAGACTGACAGTTCATTTTTATCTCTATTCATCTGACTACTATTTTTTTTGCAAAGCCCTTCTATGACTTTGGCAAAGATATACTTTTTTAAGTCTTGAACTTTCGTGATTTCAATTTTCCTTTCTTCTCCACATTTTGCCCCACTTGCTTCTCACAGCACAGGAAATTCTCCTTGTACCAACTATTCTTCCTATAGAACTTAAAGTAACATAATTTATTCTTTTCTTGACATCTTGGGACTATCATGGAAGACAGATGTGATTTTATGTTCAAGGCATCTAATATCATTATATTACTTCAGCTATATTGAATTTTATTAAAACAAAGTGGCAAATACAATGCCAATCTTTCTGGAAAATGAAAGAGGTGCAGCATTTCCCTGACTAATGATTATTAAAAGACTCAATTTTTCACCTTTTCTCAAAATTATGTTTATTTGACCTACAGCCAGGTTTTTGATGGATCAATTCCTATAATCCATCACTTGTTTTTTTTTCCTTGCAATCTCTGTCTTCCATCATTCTCATACTCTACTGCAAATTGCTAATGCTAGATTTCACCGTATGTCTAATGTTCCTCTCAGCTGTAGATTGTATGCATTGATATTAATTCTTTTCCTAAGTACTTTAAAGCCTTTTTAACAAAATATTTATTCTGCCAACCCATCTCACATAAGTGCTTCAATATATGAATAGGGATTTTGGATCAGATTTTCAAGAAGGGACAGGACACATTAACAGTTTTTAATACAGAGCTTAGTGAATTTGTGCAGTGTTATGTGCTCCTACATGAATGAATATGCTATATTTCTACTTTTGTAAGCAATATTATGAAAACTATAAATTTCACACTGAGTGTCTTTCATACTTCAAACAGAGTGAACATATTTCATTTCAGATTAAAGAAGGATTATATGTTTTCTACATAGAGTAACAATAACCAGATACACTCTCTGGATTTCAGCTGGCCTGTCAGTCAAGGCAGTGAAAAGACATTGCTGAGTCAGGCAAGGCTGAGAGCTATTGTGGGTCTATTGACCAACTCAGATGATTTTTATATAGTTCATATTGCTTCCTATGGGATCTGAATAAGGTCAGCTATGGGAAACGAAAGATTTCCTATCAAGAGTTATATGCATGCTACTATTACATTACAAGAGCAACATAAGAGCAGAGCTACACATCAGATCTCCCATGTTGCAGATCTGAGCATTATACAAAGTTCTCACATGCGCTAACATACAAATTGCCTTGAAAAAAGAATGTAAGAATCTGCCACTGCTTTCATAAAACGATCTTCATGTAAAAAAAAAAAGATCGGGTTATTTGTAAGTAAAAGAGCAATCACACAGAAGAGTCTTGTGATGAGTATGGCAAGGGAGGGTTGTACTACGTGATCTTTAAAGATTCCTGCCAAAACAAACCACAGAGATGAAAGTGAATCAGTCCTTGCTTTGATAGTTGAAAAATAAAGTTCTAGTCTGAAAAATAAAATTATATTCTTTAAAAAAAAAAAAAAAGGCAAACAAGAATTGCATTTTGGGGCTGACTTTCTTCTGGACCACTACCGAGTTGCACAGGGATTTCAGCAGTTTCAAAGGAAAGACAAATCAACTTGTCTTCACAGTGTAATTAACACTACTCTGTTCTCTCACGTTAGAAATCACTGTGAGTAACAAAGATTTTTGTACTGTCAACTGAAAGAGCTGTTTTCATGTCTTCAAAGTCATCCACCTTTCAGATGTTTCAAATGAAGTAATAAGTATTGCCTTTTGAAAAAAAATGCTACCCTTGAATCTGCAGGATTAATCAATTTACTTTCTGCTGCATTACATATATATAAAAATATATGCTATGTGATACTGTCTGCAGTACCATTATGGGTACTACTCATATCACAATCTCCTTCTGAGATTGTGAAACTATATCCTGCTGAATAAGCTGTATTGACAAATCACTATGTATACTTGTAGAAGCAGAACTTAGATTTTCAGACATAAAGGATACAATCCCATCTACTGGGGTATTTGGGCCTTAATATATTGTTTCAGTATGCTACAATAGACTCAGAGTCCCAACATTCTGAAGATACAAAGAAAGTTATGAACAAGCACAATGGATATTTGTGCATTTTTCTATGTGAGTACGTTTGTTCAGGATGAATATCAGAGGCTCTGAATAACTCAATACCTTGCATTTGCTTTCTATAGTATTAGCTCAGAAACCTTTTAAGCCAACAACTGAACATGGAAGGGACAGGGAATAAGCCCAGGAAAACAAATACAGGTACTTTTGTTAACTCCATCAGTAAATATTCCCAACATTACAAAATAAGATGCCTCAATCTGATGTGATCTGGGATAGAATAGATCTGCCTGGAACTATTACCATTGAAAAGTAAAATTCTACCATATCCTAATAACTAAAAAATTAAAAATTATTATGATGTTCTGATAGTAAATGAAAACAAAAGCTGGCATAGAAATGTGATTAATTTGGTTAGAGATCCAATTAATTACACTCTGATGGATAAGGACCGCTGTCAATTATCTCAGCTAACAAATCAATCTTGCACCTTTAACAGTTGTTGCAGCATAGTAACTAGAATGGTATCAGCACATCTTACTTATTCAGGCTTCACCCATCCCTTAATTTATTAAGGTCAAAGTGAAGAACTCTGAAATAAAACACTTCATTGCATTAACCAACCACTGGGTCAATACCTGAATGCACTTTTTGTTATATTAACTAAGTTCACATTGTAGCATTTTAACTGCAGGAGGCTGAGGTTAAAAGGAGCAAAATAAATCAGAGGAACGTTTTTTTATAAGCTGTCTCAATACTCACTTAAAAAGACGAACATTGGAAATGCCATTCTTGATCAGACATGTTGTTTCTATTGTCAAAGGACAGCACAGAAGTGGAATGCTCAAAGCGAATCTCAGTTGCACACTTCACATGCAGAAAAAGATTTTCAATTTTAAACTGTGATTTAATATGTTACCTATTTTTGTTAATCTATTATAAGTGTAATTCATCCTGATATTACACTCTTTGTATAGGGTTGTTCAGAGTTTTTCAGTTCTGAATATTTAAGCCTCAAAAATTTCTTCCAACAAGTTGCAGCATGTGGGAATGCCCTGAGTGGAAATTAATGCCCATAACTGGCTTCATATTTCCTTAAAATTCATCATATTACAGTATAGAAATCCCAGAATTTCCTCTGCAGACTTGCCTTTACTTTACATATTAGTACCTCATACATTAGAACCCTGTACATTCTGATTTATCAGAATTCCAGCCTTTGGCTTTCTCTGTGAACATTTGCAAGCTCACTTCAACCACTTTCCTTTAAGAAAAGTTGTGTCTATAGAACAGATTTATATAACAGCCCTATTGAACCTTCAATATCATTTTAAATTGACATGTCATGCACTTTTCTTCCCTTGTTTTGATTGCAACTGTGCAATGACCTGAGGTTGTTGCTGAGCTACCTAGAGCAAAATGAAGGTTTTTGCAAGCTTACAAAGACATAGCTTTGTGATAGAGGAGACTTCTAAAATCTGTAGATGAAATCATAACATGATCCAGTCACTTCAGTCTTTGATCCAAAGGAGTCAGATGCATTCAGCTTCAAAATAAGCTTCACTTTGAAGACAAGTTGACAGCAGCGATGGAGAAAACAGCATGACTTGCAATCTGATCTCGACTAGCTTCAGTCTGGACGGTTACAGTCTTCCAGTCCAGGACTAGTTTATGGGAATCTCTAGACTACCTTTTTTTTTTTTTTTTTGTCCATTGGAAATACTTTGCTAAAGCTTCCTAAATGCTGAAATCAAAACTGTAATTTTCATAGCCACATAACCTTTCAGACTTTATTATAACCTCTTGTGCACCAGGGTTATTCACCTGTCTTGTTCTTCACTATCTTCCAAAATGAGAGCAAGTGTCTTTTGAGACTCCATGAATTCAGAATGCTGATACAACTCATCTCACTACTCTTACTTCAGCCTTCAGATATTTCTAGTGATTCCTGTGTAACATGCAAATCAACCTTTGTGCTGATGATGCCTTCCAACTTCAGGACACCAGCAAATGTAATCTACTTTTGTCTGCCAATATTACTTAGAAAAAAAAATCATTAAAATCTGTCCCAAGTTTGTTCCTTTAGGAGATTTACTGTAATCTCACATTAATCTGACACTTCTGCCATGACAACCCCTTACTATGTCCAGCTGGATACACCTTTTAGCTTCTACACATTCTTGCTAGAAGTATATCACTTCAGTGATCATCTTTATCATACAGAAGTCTAAAACTACATACACTGTATCTGCTGCATACTGATTGTAAAAACAAAACAAACAAAAAAACAACCCAGTAGCTATCTTCTTTGGGGGAAAATATTAGGAAAATATGAAGTGCTCTACTTTAGTAATGTCTTCAGGAACTTATATCCACTTTACATTCTATATCTTAATACTTTTATACTCAGAAGTTATTTGGCAATTTAAAAATCATAGATCAAGTGAAACAGCCTCTCTCCACCTGTATTAGCATCTTCTTTTTCCTGAATTTAAATACATTTTTCCCTGGGGATTGATATCTTTTTCCTTCTTAAACAAGCAAACAAATAACAATTTAAAAACAAACAAACATACTAAATACAGCTCTAGTCTTTCCAGCATTCCAGAATGGGGATTATTGTGTCCCTCCTTTTTCACCAAAGACAAATAACACAACATAGAAATCTATACTAGATTACATTTACTACATATAAATTGCTGCATTTTTATAGCACGGTAATTACTATGACTGATGGCAATATTTTGAATTTTATCCAGGTGCTTCCAGGGGTCAAGAAGGGTTATTCTGCATGACCACACTGTCTGCGTAGATTTTATCACACCATTTACTGTCTTTTTTGGCACTTGACACTGGTTGCAAGTGAAGAAATGACCCTTAGTGGGGAATAAGACCCCGACATAGCACAGAAAATATCAAATGTGTTACTAGATTGCTACCTGGTGTGTACTGCTCCCGTGACTGCTAGATGGCGGATAGGAAGAAACCTTCTCTTTGCAGACATTGGTAGAAATACAGTCATACCTATTCTTTCTTGGTCTTAAATTTCCTCAAAATTCTTTTCAGTTGCCACATACCTTCTCCTTTCCCCAAGTCTGTTGAAATCTCTTTATTTATTTATTTTTACAATTCTCTGTGCTGTGTCAATTTTAAATTAATGGAAATACTTTTTATGTATCAAAGAAAACTACAGTACACACGTTTAGTAAGTAGTTCCATCTACAGTGAAAGTAATTACACTTGATTTCCTGCAGGTTTACTTTTCAAGACTTGGATTTTTTTCCTTGAGCATCTCGTTTCTCCTCCCCGTATCTCCTCCCAGAAAGACTTAGTGGTCCTATGTCTAAAATTAAGATGCATGCAGTGGCTAGGGAATGGCTAACATGTACACTCACTATTACATGATGCAACCTGGAACAGGTATGGGACTCAGTGGTAGCCCTGCATCTGAAGTTGGGAACGAATATAAGTTTTTGTCCTATGATTAATATTTTTCATGCAATTTGTTGCAATTTCATAATGTAACATATGACTGCCCTCCAAATCAAACAATTCCTTACTCATGGATAGATCAATTCTCACTGAACAATATGATCTTGTAAGCGCTTTTACCTGATGAAACTAAGCTAAAACCACGTTATCTACTTCTTGTTTTGCATTTTAGCCTGTAAAGACAGAGTTATGGGACACTTCCCAGAGATAACTGAATGTCTGTAGCTGCATAGTAATGAAAAAATCTCAGGCTGGATGAAGCATGAGTCACCAGAAATTATCCTCCAGCTTCAGAATTACTCATTAATTCATTCTGTCATTAATGCAGCACAAAAAATCAGCATTCCATGTCCCTTTTTCCTTAATAACTGCATTTTTCTTTCCCATTCATATTCACAAATGAGCCTTGTTAAAGGGAAACAGAAGTTTACATCTTGAAATGCTGAGCATTTGGAGAGTTGGGCAGAGATTGAAGGAATTTTCAAACACTTTTTCCTTGTGTGGTTATCAGACGCAGTAATGATCACAATTCAAACGAAGCCTCTAATGGACAGGTGCAATGTATTCATCTGAGTTCTAATAACAAAGACTATATCTTCAGCATGGGAGCTGCTGAAAACCATAAAAGATAGCAAAAATTATCACAGGACACAGGCTTTTAGGAAACATCATAGGAAATTCTGGACAATCTAAATGAAGTCTCCTTTCCCTGATCAATTAGAGTATCCATGTGGATGAAAACATTTGGCTATTACCCGACTTGAGGAATGTGCAGACCATTGCATACATCCAAAGACTTGGGAAAGCTTATGCACAGTTACAGTATAATTTGTTTCTTATGCTACTTTAAATGAGACTTGGCCTTCTGGATCCAACACGTATCATCTATATCACAGACACTCATCTCTCCAAGGGCAAAGCTGTTCGGTGTGAGAACACTCATAGAGGACAACACACCTCACTAGGTTTGAAAAACAAATTTGAAATCAATTAGAATTGTTCCATAAAAGAAAACATCATATGTGAGTGATAATTCTCTGAAGATTCTGTTATTGATACAGGAGAGAACTGCAGTCACTGCCAATCATCATAGATTGTACCAAATTGGATGCACAGACTTCATACTGAATTAAGTGGAGTTTTGACAGTTTTAAAGAGATTTATTTTTCAGCTTTAAATAACTTTTAAAGTTACAAGCTTCACAAAAAAAGAGATGCTTTGTGCTGCTTTACTTTAAGCAAGAAAGTAACCAATGTGCATTTTAGCCTCATCAAAGTTAAATAAAGCAAATAGACAGCAAAGTGATCGTTGGAAATGTAGTTAACTGCCTTGAATACCCCACATTTACATACACATAGGTTGCTCTGAAACTAATGAAACCTATTTATTTCCATGGAAACTATAACAGATAAAGGAAAAACACAACGATACAATTTGATAGAGAGAATTCTACCTGTAAGACAATAGTTTTTCAATAGTCACCACCATTACCTATACATTTTTGCCAGCCATGAGCAAGAGCCTGTGTGCCGTGCTCATAAAAATTGGCACCAAAAGAAGTGACCAGCAGTCTCTGTCACCACTGCTGAAACACACCATACACTGTCTCACTGTGCTCACACTGATCTCCAGAAATATTCAACAAGCATTGTTGAATATCAGTGGGTGCACTTTTTTCCACATGGAGGAATTCAATGTCACACCTTTGCCTCATCCACGCTTTCATGCAAAAACGCCATTTTGTCAGACAGTCCCTCTGACGCCATCTGTCACACAGCAACAGAATGTAATGGAATATTTGTGATATTCCATTCTGATAAGTCTTAACTGATAACTCTTAGCTGACAAAGCTGGGCTCCACAACAACTACCACTACTCAATGTGTCAGTATTTTCTGAACCTATTTTTTGTTATTTTGGTGGTTTGTTTTTCCTCCTTTTAATTACACGACATTGCCTATAATTGCAACACTTATCATAATCAGAAGGTAAGTTGTACTTTACTGAAACGTTTAAAACACATAAGAAGCAGCTAATACTCACTGACGTTTACATGATAGAAAATAAATTAGCATGATATAGTCAAATGCCATAGAAAAAGGACAACTTTTATGCTTCATGCTTGTGAGTGTGAATTTTCTGTTTTTCCAATAGATTATAGATTATTTGTCTTAAATCTGAGAGGTCAAAGAGAAACTCAAAAAAGAACCACTAAAAAGCATAATAAAAATATTTTTTGTTTTTGCAAGACTGGGTATTTGAAGTCCATTTTGGGATATAGAAAATATTTTAAAGGCAGTTTGGGCCTTTTCTGATGGACAAAGTACTTCTGAAAACCATACATCTTCAAAATCCCTTTAAATCTTAATGAAAGTAAATTTTTCTAAATTTCTAAAATGTGTTTTCCAAGACATTTTTTTCGTCTTCTGCAATTACTGGAACTTTGGAATACAGAGAGCTTTTCTTCCCCAAGTTTTGTTGTCAGCACACTTTTGGAACATTAAAATAATAATAAAAAAGATATGAATACAACACTAGCAACTATGTATAAGAAATAAACAAAATTCTGTCATTCTTTTATTTCACAGAAAAATCTAACCTTTTGTTTTGCTATATGGAAAGTGTATGTTCTTTACCAGACTTCCATTACAACAATAAAATTAATCCATACGTTAGCATAACTGAAATGACAAATACAACTGAAGTATGTCACCCAATTTGAGCCTTAGATTAGATTTTTTATTCTAATAATTCTCAAAGCAAGTTATTTTTTAGTACTGACCTGGGGCAAATTGAACTCAGATTATGCTTCTCAGGGGAAAAGAAGTTCTTTCTGAAACAAATGTACAATTTACCCAAGTGTGCTGTAAAATCTAAAGAGATTTGTCCTCTGAGTCACATTAACTCAGTCCACAGAATTCCACAGTGCTTTCTCTAGCGCATATATCACCTGAATACATTAGAGTAATACTTGTTTTGTCATCTACCTTATTTTTCTATTACCTGATTCTATCTGCTCTTAAATTTGGCCATGACAGCCCTTTCTCTTATTAGACAATTTCCATTTTGTACCAACTTTGATTTACATAAAAATCTTGATGGGATCTTTATGGCTCCAGATTTTGATTTCAAGCTTCATTTTTCCGACCTTTAGGATTCTCTGTGGTCTTGTTCTCCGATACTATAAAAATTTATGGTCTTCTATATTCAGTGTAAATGCTTTTGATCCTGGTCAGCTATTTTCATGTACTAAGTAAACCACTGTGAGAGATGCATCTTTAAAATACCATCATGTTTTTCTATCTCTGAATTATTTGTATGCATCAAAGGATCCGTGATTATTTTATAAGACACGAAGTTTGCAATAGCTGCAAGGAACTCTATCAAGTTCTTACAAAAGATTCCCAATTATCTTAGTTCATTTCTGCTATAAGAGATAAAGCTAAGGAACCAGCTGATGAGAAACATGCATAAAACAAAACACAAGCAGTAGCCACCTGCTGTGCTATTACAACAAAGCTAAAAAGGAGGGGAAATGCTAAGTTAAAATTATGTAGTAGAAATCTGTGGACACAGACAGTAGCCATGGATATGGTAAAAGCAGCAAAATGAGAACAGCTAAATAGATTAGGGCTGTCTGTACTGCAGATGCACAGACTGGTCTCACATTGGGAAACAAGATGTATATACTACCACAGCATAAAATCTCGTCTCCTGATACTGCTGGCAAACAAGCTGTAGGCTTTCTTTCTTAAGGAAACAGTATTTCTTTTTAACTTCCACCCTGTCATCAAAAAAATATTCTATAAACAAAGGATCATAGTAGTTGAGTCCCAAGACAGCATTTAGTCCTCCCTATACCACTGATGCATCATCAATTTCTTTTCATTTCAAGATGAAATGAAGTCTAATGTTTTTCTTATCATCTTAAATGATATGCCCTCACCTGTCTCTACATGCTTCTTTCCTGCTTTTTATGAATATGGGTCTTGACTATAAGACAGCAGGCTCTAAGCAATACAGCTGCAGAAGATCGATGACAACTCGTGCTATTTGAGAATTTATCCTTACTTAGAGTAAACAAGAAACCTGGAGCTCTTTCTTCTATATTAAAGCTATCATCTCATCATTGAAAATGAAGAGAACTAGGTATTTTAAGGCCTTGGATCTATTTTCAGATATGCCTTTAATTCACTTGGAGAAATCCTGGCTCAGAGCATCTTTTACTTCAGATCTGATATCCAGTAAGCAATGTACAATACTATCACCACTTTCACTGTAAGTCTTACTGAGATTATTTAGGTATCCATGTTCTCTGAGATACAAAAAAAAAAAAAGGTCTTACAAACGAAACTTAGAAAATATATTCTACCACAGAAGTTTGTACCCTTATAACATCTATTAAAGATGGGAAATTGGTAGTAACAGGGAAAAATAATTTCTTCTTTATGAACTATGGTAAATATCCATAATTTTATTTCTCTTAGAGGACACATTCTAATACCAAAACAAAAAGGTTGAAGTAGAAGAAACTGGTGAATAAATAGGTTTTAATTTTACTGCTCTTATTTCATTAGAATTCTATTAATATGAATATTTGATTCATCCAACAATTACAAGAAGTCATAAAAGTATTTCAGATTGCTTTTTCTTACAGTAATGAAAAAAATCAATCTATTAGTAATAAAACAGAAGTAATAAAGTAGTTCTCAGGATACAAGTATCCACAAAGTCCCACAATGGCTACAAAACCTTTGACTCAAGAAAGGTTTACTTCCAGGTTCAAGTTCACTGAACCTTAAACAAAAGACAGATCAAGTAGCATACCTTTTCTCACAAGAACACCAGGGCTTATAATAGGTTTCTACCTTAGGTTGTTTTCCATTGATACCTAAGTAGAAGCAAATGCTTTTCTGAACAACCAAACATCAACAGACACACTGGTAACTGTTTTGTTACACCAGAGACATACATTATAAATCCTAGTGACATCAATCTCAAATCAGTAGTAATTACAAAATTTTTACAAGAAGATTTTCTATTTTCTTCATGCAGCTTCCGAAGAAAATCAGTGACATATTTTTCATTACAGTCCATGAGAAAATTGTGTGCAGAACAAAATAATTCTTTCCTGCATGAGGACTAAGATGGGATAAACAGGAATGATTGAGACAGAAAACTTTAAAACTGTGATCTTTTCTTTGTTTTCCATGAAGGTTTAGCAATAGATCTAATCCATATGTTTGACTTTTTTTTGTGTAACATCAGGGGGAAAACTAATATTTTTTGAAAAATGTGTACAAATTATTAGGTTAATTCCTATAGCTCAGCTGAAACACAAGAACAAACCTGCTGAATGTTTTCAATTTTCTGAAAATTCAATTTTAACACCAGAAGGAATATTAAAGAGAGAACAAACTCTGGGAAAATACACACAAAAAAATCTTAAATTAAGAAAGCTAATAAATGATCCTTTAGTACTGAATTACTGCCAGACTAACAAGTAGTCCATGACAAACCACAGAATTAATTGACTCTTTGAAATTAAAGCATGCAAAAATTGGTTTAACATATGGAAAAAAAGAATTCTTCTTTTGCATATTTAGCTTTCTGGAACAAAGCTCATTATGTATTTCTCAGCATGCAACACTAGGTCTGACCACTAAACACTACATGGCTAAAACAGAACTGCCAGCTTTCCTCTGGGTAGTGCTTATTTTCAGTCACTGGGGAGATAAACAATACCCTCTGTCATTCAGCAGTAGTATCTATCTCCTACAGTTTCACCCACTTCAAATTTTTACCCCGGTTATGCTTTCTACATGATATTCCCTTCAGTGACAATCCATCACTGGAATTCAACTTAGATGCAACATGAAAAAGCACTGCAATGTTCATCTTCTGATATTCACCTACACGTGCTAAGATTTTCCTTTAGTTTCTAATGGTCCAGCAACAAAATCCTTTCCCTTAGCTTTGACAGTAATATCCATTCAGCAACATCCACACCAAGGTTATCTTCCAACTATACTGCAGTGAACATGCCACCCTGCTCACCATGTACTGCTGCTGGGTTTCCCTCATCGATGCTCTGCTACATAGCACCTCATCACCTTTAAGAAAGTAACGTCCCATTTTGATGTATTCATTTCATAAATGAAATATCTATGCTCGTTCAGACATAAGAAGAAAACCCTATACACTTTTCCATATGTTTGTCTTCATAAACAAGTCATCCACAATGTATTTCTATTCATTTACAATTGTCCTACAGTCGCTTTGAAACTTGACAGCTGTTAAGCTACTGTCATGGTAAGATCACTGTCAGTACTCAGGTTTACTTCAGCACTTGCTGGTGGTTTCATTTAATCTGTATTCACTTCCTGTCTTAGTACTTCTTTAGATTTTGAACTTATCCTTCTTTACTGCACAGGACCTGAGAAACCAGAGCCTTGGGTTCATTGCAAGAGTTCCTATGTACTCTGGCAATAAAAATAAAAAATGCTATAAACGTGCCAAGGACACATCCCTTATCCGCACCAATCTTGCCTCAGGAAGCCCATATTCTAGACGATATTGTATAAAAACTGAATGATATATATTTCTCTTATAAATCTTAAGAATTTCAACACATTTGAGCAACACAGAGACAAATACATTCTAGTAACTCACATGAGAGCTACAGCATATGGATGCACATGTATCTACTGAAGAGCAAGCTGAGAATTACTTACCACGCTGCAGCCAGGACAGTCGGGACCATTTTCACATGTCCTCCGCCGAGCCTGAATTCCTCCTCCGCACTGAGCAGTACAACGTTCCCATGGACCCCAGCCTGTCCAAAACACATGAGGTGGGCACAACAAGTGCTCATTGCAGTACCTGTGAGAAGAAGCAATCAAGGAGAAAAAAATCTGTTCATTATCAAGACAACACCTTCCCCAGGTTGCTCATTTGATGATTTGGAGAGAGGTTTTTACAAGCAAATAGTTTATATAATGATTCCCTCTCTATTCATGAAACATTGAGCTAACAATAGTCACACTGCACAGAGTCTAAACATTTGTTAAAGCATTTGTTTACTTTATTCAGAGCCTTTATACAATCTGTGTGAAACAACCATGCCATTGAACATAAGCAGTGCTGGCAACTGAGTCAGACAAACAAAAGGCAAGTATTTATGCACGCAGTATTTTATCTTACTAGATAAACACTGATCAGGACTCATCTCTCTCCTCTTCAAAAAGCTAACCCTCCGTTTCTTTTCTACAGTGTCTCTGCTTTTATGGGTAAAATAAAATCTGAAACATTGATTCCAGGCACAAAGAACTGTGCTGTTTTGATAGTGTTCCTACTTCAGCTTTTAAATGGTATTTTTAGCTATAATAACCCTTGAAGGATTTTCCAGCAGACTACAAACTGATTCAGGGGGATACCAGATCCTCAAGAGAAACAGGAATATTTAACTATGGAGTAATTATTGTTACTATAACTAGACATTTATATAATAGCAAATATATAATAAGGTGCAGGAGGTAAAGGGACAAAGCCGGAATCCTCTCAGCAGTGTGTGGCAATAGGACAAGGGGAAATGGCCACAAACTGAAGCATAGGATGTTCCACACAAATGTGCATGGGAACTTCCTCACCGTGCAGTGACGGAGCACTGGCACAGGCTGCACAGAGAGGTGGTGGAGTCTCCTTCTCTGGAGACATTCAAGACCCACCTGGACACCTACCTGTGCAACCTGGGCTAGGGAGCTGCTTTGGCATGGGGTTGGACTCGGTGATCTCTGGAGGTCACTTCCAGCCCCTACGATTCTATGATACTGTGAATAGGGTTCTAAGAGGTGCCAAGGTCATAGAATCACCAATGTTGGAAAAGACCTCCAAGATCGTTGAGTCCAAATTTTAGGTTTTGCATGTTCAGAATTCTGTAGGGAAAAACAAAACAAAACAAACAAACAAAAAAACCCAACAACCAAAAAACCAAAACACCCTGTTATTTGTGTATTTTATGTATGTATACTTACATACACACACACACACACCAGTAGGTTTACCACAAATGCTGGAGTCTATCACACAAAATTTGTCAGTAGGTCTTGAGAAACTCCACTAAAATTTAAAAGGTTGGTAGTGAGGTAAATGGAGTAGTGACGTTTAGTTTTGTCTTTCTGTATCATTAAATAAACTCTTCTCCAGTACACTGAGGAAAAACAAAAAAACCCTCAATGTTTATGAATCTGCTACTTCAGAATTCTTCTGTGTACGATTATGGTAAATGTTTCTTCAATCTTGCTCGCACATCTTTTCTCTTATTCTCCCTGTATGTTCATTATTTGAAATTTACAGTTCACATTGTGCTATGTATTTCTAAAGATGCAGATGAATTTTCTGTGACTGGGTATTCCTCCCACAAAACTCAAATAGCTGCATGTATATCATCACATATACTTGTTTATGGGAATATTTGTGATAGTTCATCTCTGTGATCATTTGTTGAGAATGTGTACCCAATGAAATATACATGCAACATCACCATTTATTTATTCAAATGAGTACATATTTTGCATAATTTAATTAGTTTTTAATGGAGATGTGTTAAATTAATTTGGGATACACAAACGGGATTAAGCAAGTCTGCCATGAAATGTACAATTACTGATATTCAGCCACCCAAAAATTGAAACTAAGGGTGGAATTCATCTCACCATAAAATAGACACATGCTATGTAGCTCTCTAGAAATGAAGTAGTAATTATTTTAAAAGTAGTAATCGTTTTAAAAACATGATTTATGGCACTGTAATGCAAAGGTCACAGAAATACAGTACCCAGTATATTGATTTCTCTCCATTAACTAGAAAGGCTGCGCAGGAGATGAATATCTGTGCTTTTATACAGTCAATGGAAAACATGTTGATGCAAAGTACAGAGCTAGAATGATTCATTTGATCAAATTTAGGGATATAAACTAGAGTGAGACATATTACTCTGTTCTCCACTTCTTGTACTGATTAGATTTCCACAGAACATAGTGAAAGTTCAGCATAAACACACTGAGGGCACTTGAAGTCAGGTGTGACAGATCTCACTTAGATGAAATTTCTGACACTACACAGTGGCTTCTGTAATGCCATTGTGCTGTATCACCTGCTGTCAAGTGGAAGACTGAAACTAAGTCTAAAAACTGACTCAGGAAGATCCTCAAATGCTGGCAATTCTGCTAACCAACACTACTAAAGCATGTAGTTGAAACTAAAAATGAAACTGAAAAAAGCACTAATATGCCCATGTAAATACTTAACTTCAGGGGAAAGAAAGAAAATTATCTGAACTGACTGTTAATTTTACTTTTTTTTTCAGAAAAGGAAAAAACAAACAAATAAACAATGAAACCACAGTGTACAAGTTGATTTTTACTTTTATTTTTCTTTAAGCCAGCCAAATTCTAAAAACATCAGGTATGTTTTCAGAATTAGAGATGTCTCTGCAATTGATCTTTGAGTGCTGTCCCATACCAAGGAGCTTTGAGCCAAGCTTCATTATATTTCTTTTTGGCTGCGTTTCAAGTCACTAAGTAACCTTTTTTTTTTCCCTTTTGCTCTTTCTTCCCCTCTTAATTTTGTTCTCAGGACCCACAGGGCTAACATTTTATAGTAATTCAACAAAAGATCTGTGAAAACACTGCCCTCTCCCCTAATCCCATCTCTAACTGCAATGAGGCCAGAAGGAAGAACAGCCTAGAGAAATGAGAGTTTTATACAGTGACCTTCCCATTGTCTCTTAGAGTGAATCCAAGTTTAAATTTCCTAATAAAGGAATTGTCAAACTGGGGGAAAGAAGAGCATCCCCTGTCTAGATACATCCAGAACCACTAGGGTCCTAGAATAACTCATGATTTTTACTCCAGACAATTCTAGTACAACTGGAATTTATTTCAATTATTTATTTCAATGCTACAAAAAGTCAAATTATTTCTGTGTTGTCATGCATCACTGACTAAAACAGGTTAACTATAGGATAATTACAAATGTTTTTTTATTCAACAAAGAGATTCTATATAGACATATAATTCTTAATTTTGAACAGTATCACACTAACATGTATTTAAGGAAAACAAACTAATCATAACCATTGTTCACCCATTCATATGCAATACTGTTATATGGTAAGTACTCCCAGTTCACAGCTGCTGACTTAACAGGAAGCACAGACTGTGCTGAAATTGATGGGAATACTTTAATTGAAGGCAGACATATGACACATGCACATGCCTTTCTGGAAGGAAATTGCTGAATCAACAAAAATCCCCTCCCAGGAGGCCACTGAAGGTGGTGGGGGCTGAGGCATATGCTCTCAGGGAATTCTGTGGAGGAGGAGGAGGGAACAGAGAAGCTGAGAAGCATGGGAGCACACACTTCCCAGAAGGAAGGGCAACCATGGGGTCAATGGAAAGCCCAAGGCCTCTTGTGTTTGATGTGCTCTGCTAAAGGAGATCGAGCTTGTTTATACTGCTATACAGAAGTAAGCAGACCTGCAATCAAGAAACACTTGACCCTCAGTCATTCCTCCTTCTGGAAACAAGTTGAGAGATTTGACTACCTGCTGGCAATATCTACTGCTTCTAATCTTGCATAAGAAGATATCCAGAATTTTCAGTTTACTCCTTAACTACAAACAATCCATTTTTCTAATCCTGATTTGCTTTGCTTTTTTCTTTTTTCCTTTCTAATGGAAGAAGACTACAGTCACTAGAAGCAACGGGTTCTCTTTCTAATATCACTCATTTCTGCACAGAAAAGAGGGAGACCAAAGGACCAAAGGAAAAAGAAAAATATTTTCTCTTAATGTCGAAGTCAAGAAAGGACACTACAGAGTTTATAATCTGAAATCTTGAGTTTTCCAGCAGCTTAATGAATATTCTACACAGAGGAAAAAAAAATAGCAGAAATTTTTAAGGCCCTAGTGAATCAATCTGGACATCTTCAATCTCAACACTTAAATACAGCTTTATCTGTTAAAATTCTATTTTTGCTCCCTCTCCATATTCTGTCCAAGCACAAACCAGCTGAACTTCTGACCTATTTCTGCAAGGCAAATTGGCTTTGTAATCCAAGTATTTGCTGCTATCTTTTGAGTGTTTTCCACTCCTCCACCCTTAAGCAACACAGATTACACAAACTTAACCTATTTGCAAAATGTAAAAATGGTAAATATTTCCACTGATTTCAAGGGAAAGATCAGCAAGCGCAGGTCTTTCTGATATATTAGGTACTGTAGGATCTCAACTTTCATGAGGTTAAACAAGCATAGCCTAGTCAGACATTTACTCCTTAAAGCATGAACAAATATTATCAAACTGAATATTCATTCACATCTGTAGAAGAATTAACAATGCACTGCCTTTTTTGTGTTTAGTTTTTATGGAATTCTGTTTCTGCTGGGACCTATGTTTGTTGAAAAGCGGATGCAAAACTTTGCACAATGTTAACTGTGGAAAGTGAATCTCATATTTAAGCTTCTTAAATGTGTGAAGGAGACACGAATATGTGCTTTAATAAAGACAAAAGCACGATTTGTTAATCATCTAATACTAGTTTTTACTAAGTCTATACATTTTTTCACTTTACTCATGGGCTGGGGCCATTAAGAAAGTAAAATGTTAGGCTATTTATATATTTTCCATGAGAAAATCTGAGATGCTGCTGATTGTTACACCCTAGATGCAAAAATCAATCTAAACATTTCTTATGAACAACTGAATATGGACTATTTACTCAGTCTGCCTAAATGTTTTGGGTCCAGTTCTCAAGTGCTCAATGTCCATGCAATGCAGAGGCACTAGAGGGAGGCAGTGAATTATGACTATTATAAATTCTGGCGCTCCATAGCCTTCAGCTCAAAACTCTCCACAAACTGTTAGAACCTCAAAGACATCAAAAAGCCATAATGGCCCCAGTCAACCTCATCTGGGGCCTCTTTCTACACCTAACAGGCCCAGGAGTTGTATTGTTCCAACAGTACCTTGAGCACTGTTGGAGGAGTACTTTGCTTGGTGCCTGGCCCACCATGGAGCTCCCTTCTTCAGACCTCAACATGTGGACTGGTTTCTGACCTTGGTGCTACAGACCTGCCTGGTAACCACCAGATGCGGCCTGTAGTTTGGATTCCCAGCCAGATTTCAGACCTGCCTCAGCACGATGATACCACCCATCATCTAGAAACTGGTCTCCATCTCCAGGCTTGCTGTGGATGGTAGGATGGGTCCTGGCTGAGAAGTTTCCCAGGACTCTGCTTTTTACATCTTTGAAAAGATTGATCCAAGTTCTTGGCTTGACACTGTCATAATCACGAGAAATGATCACTATGGCACTTTCTTCCTCCAGAAAATATGCTTTAGAAATGATATGTCAAAACACCCTAACAAAACAAATCTTCTTGAAATAAAATACAAATAGAAGTATCAGCATACTGAAGCATCATATATAGCCTAAAGAAAATCAGAGTCAAGACAGAAAAATTAGCTGTGGGTGAGGTAGTAAATGAGAGGAGGGTAGATACGGCAATGCAGGGCTGGTGGGAGCGGGGGTTGTTTCAAGGAGAAAAGAAACAGTGACAAAGGAACTGTGAGAGAAAAAGCCACCCTGTAGTACATTCCAGATTACTGCTGAACTAGATGACAGGGAAAGGACAAGTAAATTGCAGGCTACAAAAGCAGAGCAATGTAAGATCTCTGTTTCTTTAGAACAATGACACACCAAATTTCAGTCTTTCTGAGTTATTATTTAATTCATTTTAAGTATCACTTCCCATTTTGTAACTGCTTTTTCAATGTATCCATTGTACTAACACTGGACATTTATTTTATAACCAGATAAGTATTTATCATGTCTTTCTGTATTTCTCTGAAACGCCATATTGGACTTTATTCAATGCTAAAATTAAGACAAACAATGTCTATTAACATTCATGCCCATCACCAAAAAGTCTATTCAAACTAAACTCATTTCTTCTACACTCAGTCTTATTGTGTCCTGCCCTGGACTGAACTCTCAGTTCAAGAAAATCTGTTATTCATGCTGGAACAAATCTATATAACAGCAGACATAATTTTACATTTGGTGGACAGTTTTTAGGTTCAGCAACCTTTTTTCAGAAAACAATTTCCAAAATAACAAAATGCACTCCTCCGTGATGAAATGGTAAATATTCATGGCTTTGAAAAAGCAGGTGCTCACACATTCTACAATACTGGCCCTTTACATTTAGGAAGACTCTGATCTTCTGTTAATACATACATTTGTGATGCAGCTTCCCTTCACTAGAATCTTTTCATCCGAGGAAATGCCAGAATGAGTGTTTAATTAAACCTCCCCTCACCATAAAGGTTACTGAATCTTATTTTGGTCTGACAGCAGTACAGGATACAGAACCATTCCTTCTACTTTGGTTATCTGAAGGTATTTTACAGAAACACTGAAGTAAGTTGCAAGTGCATACTGAGGGGAAATGTATCTGTGTACATATCTTGGAATGGATGACTGCAGTACTCCAAGTTCTAACTGATACCTATTGCTTTTTGGCATGCCTCAGGAAACATGATAATAAACACATCTAAGAGTTGTAGCTTATCTGAATTTTAGTTTGATTTAAATAAATATTTAATTTCTGTTAAAATTACCAGCATATAGATTACAAATTAGAGACTTTAGAGGAGGGCATGTATAATGGAACTAGAGGCCTGAACTTCACATTCTGAGCTATTACAAAATGCTCAGTCTGGTGAAAAAGCAGTAGATAGGGAAATCAATATTTAAGCTGACTTGATCTGCTCAGGGGTTAATATACATGCAAACAAGTAAAAAAAAAAGAAAAAGGCAACATCTGAATCCTCACTAAAAGATATTTGAGTCTAGGTGTATTGTATTTATTGAACATGAGACAAAGCCCTTGAAACTTCCCTTCATGTTATATAGAAGCTTAATTCATTTAAGACAGAAAACATGAACTCGTGGCATCAGTAACATAGTGCTGTGACCTTACTATATTTTGCTCTGAATTCCAGGTCTTGAGACCAGGCAAATTACAATTTAAACATACTGCAATCAATTTTCCAGCAGAATCAATTTTCAGGGTCTCAAGGGACAGCAATACATTGCTTCAGCACAACTCTCTGGCACTAGGAGCTCAGATGAGATGCAGCTAAGTGAAAGATGAAAGAACTGCTGCATCCCCACATCCCTTCTAATGGGAATATTGCTACTGTGTGGCACATGGAATTCAAGAGAATGAAAGAAGAGGAAAAGAAACACCAGGCAGGTAAAGGAGAAAATGTCCTATGGATTACAGCTGAGCAGAAGAAATAAAAGCAGATGGTAGAAAAAAGTTGACTCACCTCTCCTCACGGTTCTGTCCCACACAGACACGTCCTCCATGCCGAGGGGTTGGATTGCTGCAGGAACGCTGACGAACTTGGAAGCCTATTCCACAAGTGGTACTACAAGGTGACCAAGAAGTCCACGGTGTCCAGCCTCCATTTCTGGTAGAATAAAAAGCTCAGGCTCTGTCATCTGTTATACATAGCGAATGGCTGATTAGGTGTGACTGACAGCAGAATCTGACCCATTAATATTTCCGTAGTTTATCACTGACATCACATCGTGTTCCATTTCTTAAAGAATACTAAACTAAAATAAAGTGCTCTGATTCTTCCATATTCCTTGCTTTGTGTTCAGCAGCTGTTGCAAGGACCACATTACACAAGAAGTAAACAAAATCCAAAGACATAATAGAGCTGCAGACTATCCTGGCTTGAAGGGACACACGGGGACCATCAAATCCAACTCCTGACTCTACACAGCATCAACCAAAATTCTGCTTAGTTGTTTTCAGTCACTTAATTCAGGGTAAACCTGATCTGCAAACTTCTGTACAAAAGTTCTGAAAAGAAACTTTAATAGCATATTTTTCCAATCTAACTAAATCCAATAATAAATATGACGCAAACTTTCTCCAGCAATTTATCACAATTACCATTAATTTAAACTGACCTTGATCTATTATTATAAGGGATAAAAAGTTTATAATAAATTAAAAAAAAAACAAAACATTTGAGAAAAGTCAGACACCATTTCTAAAATGGACAAGAAGTAAGATCTCAGTCAGTAGAAAGTCTTGCTCAAGTGGTAAAATGACAGAATCTCTGAGTTTCTATGAACTATGAATAATACATTAGTATGTTAACAGTAGTAAGATATCCAAATACTAGTGTAATACTGCCAATGTCAGTATGTGAAACAAATTCCAAATTGTGTCCTCCATTCCTTTCTAAGCCCAACAAACTTTGATTGTTCAGAATCCCACAGCACATTTTTCTAACATTCTCCCAATGTTAAATATTATATTTTTACTTCTAATAACTTCTCTAAAATTTACTATTTCCACTAACAGAGCTTGCATTTATCTTTTGTGGAAGGGTAATCAGTTTTATTCACTACCATGATGTGCAAAACAAAAAAGCAGAGACAAGAAACTGAAAGAATCACTGAAAATAAGCAGAAGAGACCAGCTTATTTTTCATCTTGCAACTAAAGTATGCAAAATGTTTTAAAGATGAACCCTAAATGCAATTCAGAGTATGCAGTGTTCCGAGTCTCTTTGAAATTATCTATCACTGTGACAAAAGATTGGCTAAGAAGTGGCATACAGGCTGGCAACAGATCCAGATGTCATGATACTACCAAGAGATATAATGGAAACATCTTTTCCAAGTCAGACAGAGGAACACAATGGTGACATGAAGCCAAAAAAAAGTGAAAAAAGTAAACAGTTCTGTCTTCCAAAAAAAAAGTTTTATGACTTACAGAACTGAACACAACTGAGAAAAATATCATACTTCGGCTATTACCTAATATTGATCTGTTTTTCTCTTAGCTTTTGTTAAAATTAACTGAGGACAATATAATTCGGTACACTGCATTTGAAATCACTGCTTGCCATTTTGCTCATTCTCTCTGCCACAGCGTTTGAGAGAGACTTTTCTAATCTTTCATTTGCTGAGGCCTTTGCTATGAGCTGCTTCAAGCACAGGTCAGGTCAGTGGATTGCAGATGAGATTTGAAAGGGTACATATAATTCTGTTTAAATTAAAAACTTTTAAAAATATAAATGATGGAACCTGAAATTGCTTTGTTTACCTGGAACAGTTGGCAATTTCCATGGTTGGTCCTTCACACAGCCACCCTCCGCATTGAGGAGCTGGACTGTCACACACACGGGTCCTGCAAAGACAGGAGCCAACGCTGGCACCGTCTGTGTGGCTGCATGGTTTCCACTGCGACCATGTTCCAAAATGTCCATCCACTGTCAGATTTCTTGTCTAGGAACAAACACAACAGAAAAGCCAACCTGAGGCCTGACAGCTGCTTTGTACAGACCCTCAATTCAGAAGTACATGGAGGTAAAGCTTTCAGCCATCAACAATAAGAGTCTCTACTGGAGATGTATAGCTTCCAGACAGTACACTTTCCCTTATAATTTCTACAGCTGTAGGATTCCTACCACCTCCTACTGATCTTGGCCACTGGATGCCAACATTATAGCAAAAACAATAATTACAACTAAGTGTTCCCTTTCACAACTCTGCTTGCCTACTGTTATTCACTGTATTTTACATTCTCAACTATCCTCTGCTGACAGATATTGCTCCCCAATATTAGGAACCAGGGTACTGATTGTAAAACAGCATGTGCAAGAATTCTTATGGAAATCTGAGTCTGGATTAAAAGAAAGAAGCAGCAGAGGATAATAGCCTAGGGTAAGAAAAACAGCTGAATCAACCAGAAATTCTCAAGATGAGTATCTCTATTTGACAAAGTTTTTGTGATACACATATTTCATAGCACCATAAAAAAAAAAAAAAAAAGTGAAACGTACTTTTAAATATGATTTTCTCTAAACATTAGAAGTAATTATATTAATCTATCATAAAAACATTTTTTAAAAGCATACATGGCACCTAGCTCTTCATGACGAGCCAGTTTGCTCCCACAGAAGACACTTCTAAACACCTCTGACTGGGAGGGTCAAAATGTTTCTAACTCAAAGGGAATATTTCCATCATGCAGTCATAACATCTGACTAAGAAATGGTTATTACCCAGTTGAAAGAAAATGTGCTAGCTCAAATTGAATAAGGTAACTTTTAAACACAATTAGGCCAGGGAATGGAGAATTCATCTCCATTTACAAATCTAGATTTTATACCATTAATTCTTTTAGCAAAGTGCTAACCTTTACTAATTTGTGATCATAAGTAGAAATGATGGCAATATTATCACTTAAATGCTAATGGACTTACCATGTTTAATTGCTACATTTTAGCTTTCAGTCAAAAAAAGTAACCATTATTCATTACTTCAAAATTCTGCTGACACCAGTTTAACAAAAATAACTCACTGACCTTTGCTCAGACCAAGTATACAATATATAATAATAATTGATAAGTGGTAAGTATGCTCATTCTCTCTTATATTACTGCTCTAATAAATACAGTTTGTAAACCAGCAATGATATGCCCCCAACACAATCTCAGAAATACGAAAATGTATTTCCTGCTTTCTGTTCCTCAACTTTACAAAAGTATGCTTACTGTTTCACTTACAGTTATAAACTAAACCTGCAGTTGTCTACAGTTATTATTAACACCAAAAGTTATGGAAAGTATTCACAAAACCTGGATGAAAGCTTGAGCTCTGAAGCAAATACTGATAGCAGGTTTTCTTCTCTCAGTTTTTCTTTTGTCCTGCAAAGGTCATCAAACTGCAGTCTCTGCTGATACCTACAATTGCTGATACCTACCTGTTCTCCCAACCTGTACCTCATTTTTGAAAGAAATATCAAACAATTCATAAGTAGGCCTTTCCAAAAGTAATGTTTTCTACTTATTTTCCATGGAAATCAGAACAGGTACAAAGAACACAATAATGCTACTTGGTAGATCAAATTCTGAGCTACCTAATACTATTTTTCAACTAAGTCACCACCATTAGCTATGCATTTTCACCAGTGATGCAGGAGAGCCTGCATGTTGAACTTGCACAAATCTGAATCAGCAAAGGTGACCCAATGTTTCGTAGCTGTTATAACAGTGTCGTTACTAGGAAAATGTTGCCCCCACAATCCATCTTGCATTGACCCAAACAGATGGAGGTCAGAAGGTACCAAATCCAGGCCATACAGTGGGTGTGATAGGACAGTCCAGCCAAGACTGGTTACATGCTTCAGGGTCTTCAAATTGGTATGGGTCCTGGAGTCATCGCATTGTAAAAATAAAGGTTGTCTTCTTCTCTGGCCTGACTCCTCAAGTTTAAACCTTTAGCTTAGTCAGTGTCATGATGTAATGGTTAGAGCTGATGTTTTATGTGGGTTCCAGTTAGTCCAGAAGGATCGCTTTACCTGCTGAGAGCTGTATCTGAAACTTTTTCTTCAGTAGGAGAATTCATGTGTTGCCACTCCATGGATTGCTGTTCTGACTCCAGCTCACAGTGGTGACACCACGTCTTGTCACCAGTAAAGACGTGCTCTAGAAAACTGTCACCTTCAGCCTTGTATTGAATAAACAGGTCCTGACAAGCTTCCGTACAGAGTTCTTTCTGCGCCTGTGTGAGCATTTGTGGGACTCACTTGGCACAAACAGCAACATACAGAGTTCCCTGTTGCAATCTGATGATCTGTGTGGATGAGCTGGATGAGCTGATTGAGTCGCTCTTGTTTTCACAGTATAACAGCTATGCATGGCCATCCAGAACGTGGTTTGTCTTTCATGTCACTATCATCACATCTAAAATGCATCACCCACCGCCTCACTTTGCTCACATCCACTGTTTGGTCTCCAGAAACATTCACCAAATGTTGAAGAATATTATTTTCTTACCACATGGAAGAATTCAGTGACAAATTTTTGTTTCATATGCACTTCTATGTCAGACAGCATTTTGTCAGACTGTCCTTCTGCTGGCAGCTGTCACATGGCAACAAACTGTTATGGAATATTGGCTGGAAGGTTCAGTTCTTACTGCCATACCACTAGCAGCTCCCTCTGATGTCGCAAGTCAGAAAAAGAAAATGAGGCATTACTTTCAGAGCAGTCCTCGTGATAGGAAAGCAAAATACACTGATCATGGACCATCTTAACTCTTAATCCATGTAAGACCATCAGTCTTTAAACTTTCACAATCTTGCACAAAGTCATGACCAAACAGAATTATGGCTGTATTTTCCTGTCATGGGTGCATTCTGCTTTCCCTCAACATCATACTGTATTTGTCACCCTTTACTTTCTACGACTACTTCTAAATCATTCTTTCTTTCTAATTCCCCTCAAATATCCATCTTGGTCTAGAGTCTCTCTGTACCCACCTTGTCTCCACATTTTGTTCCTCTGCACTCTGAGGCAAGGTCACATATTCAGTGACCTCATGATTAAATTTTTCACATACTCTATGGTTTGAGGTAAAATTATGTACAATTTGGTGACTCTAGAGTATTTTCTGAAGCTGCTAATGCAGCCAAGTATGTTACCCTATATGTTCTCTTTTCCCACATGTACTGTTTGTCAGAGCTGTGAAAATGAAGCCAGTTCACGTTGCATGCATGAATAAAATCAAACAGAAGAAAACAAAATCAAAATTATTATTTGTTTTTATTTTGTTTGTAAAAGCTCTCTGATGATGTCAGCCTATTTTTAGTGATGGATTGCAAGAGTTACCATTGGAAAATATTTTGGCAAAACAATTAACAAGATCCTTCATTACTACAAAGGTTTGATGAATATTATATGAACTATTAGATGAATAACAACAATATCTGACCAACTTGAAAAAGCTCAAAGCTGATATGTGATGCCATAGCATTAATTACTATCTATATGCACTCACAATTGGGGTACTCATGCCAAAAATACCCTCTTGAGAATTATAAATCAAAGCTAGACAACTAAAAGAACTATACTTCTTGCAAATGGTCTTTGAAGTCCAGAGACACAATACCACAGATGCTCAACTACCTCTCTTAGATCTCTCCCTGCTCTATGAAATGCCAATAAATGTTAATTACAGCTTGGCTTGCACATCCTGTGAATTAAAACACATAAAAATTCTCTGAAAATAAGTATTTGAAAGCCTTGATGGACAAAACTGTAGTAAGTTTAGTTTGCCAGAATATAGTGTTATTTCAAAGGCAAGTTTCTATGCAGTTCTCAGACTTGCTCAACACAGTGTTATTTGCAGTTCAAGAATTTAAGACAGTAATGTGGTAAAAGAACAATTATGAATTAGCTCTAAAAGTTTCATTTTTATATGCAATCTCAGTCTGGTCATCTCCAAAATTCCTTTTCAACCTTGGTAAACCTTTTCGTCCCTGGGACTTAGAGTATATCTCAGAGTTGTGGATGGATTTCTGAGCAATTCTTTGGTGCTCCCATGCTTTGACTAGATTGGCAGATACTATGCAAGTGTAACAGATACTAAATAATTTTTTTTCTGATGGAATGGGACAGAATTATGTTCCTTTTTATAAATTACTCATCTCACCTCTTCCACCTCCTCAGGACCTCATGTTTTATATCCTTTGAAGAATACAAGGGCCAGTGTCGGAATTCAAAGATTAAACAGCAGATTGCTCCTGCATAAGCCAACCAACTAACCCATTACAGCAATCCTTCCTAATTTAGCAACACTACAGTATCACCAACTAACCCTCCATATAACCGCATTTACTCTGCAGGATTACTGCAGGGATACAAAATACTCCACGTACCTTGAACTGAATATACTCTGTAGCACAACTAGTTACTTGCCAAACAAGGAGGCAAGAGCTGGACTCATGACTAAAGTCAAAGTTTCTGTGAAACAATGGCTAAGTGTAAATTACCAAGTGAAAATCGCATAAACTCAAATCTCGAAAATAAAACAGTTGATATCGAAGACTTGACTCATACACTATCCACATTTTATGGGGCTTACTTTGGACTGACTCTAGCCATGGATCAAATGGCCAGTAGTAGCTTGAGTTTTCTTTCTGCCTTAATTTAATCCTTAGATAATGTAATTTGTGCGCTTCAAGAGTGCTTTGCAATGGAGCCAAAGAACAATTCCTAATGTGAACTAAAATGCCAATGCGGATGAATTCAACATAATTCTCTTTTTATTAGGCCACTGTGTCAGAGCGTAGATACATAGATTAAACCAAAATGTTTGAAAAATTACTATTTAGTGTTAAACTCGGTAATTAGAATATGAGTTAGTTCTCAAGGATCTCAAAATCAGTGTTGTAACTTGTTTCTATAAGACGGCTGCAAAAATGTAGAGATCACAAGTAGAAGGTGGAGAACTTAATACTTCACAGAGGAATGTAGATGCACAAGGAGAGTAGGACACAGATGCCATATAATCACAAATTCATAGATACACATGCTACAGTAGTAAGTGGGCACAAGTTCAGGAAGCCCTTATTTCTGTTGAAATCTGGATTGAGTTCTGAAGACTCCCTCTTCATGGGCAATACAAGGGAGATCCATCTTAACCCTCTTTTTTTTTTTTTTTTTTTTTTTTGCGTAGTGAGGTAAAAGAATCAATATTTAAACAACACTAAAACCACACTAAAAAAGAGGGATCTAAAAGGTACTTTGTTGGTATTTATTTTATATTAAATTTAATCAAAAGATTTTTAAGAGAAGTGTTAAGCCCTTTTAAATATTAACACAATGTTTATAACAGTTATCACTCCTGTCATTTATGTTCATTAGACTTAACTTTCACAGTCCACCTCCCAATTCATTGTTACTGAAACAAGTTATATGGCTTTTTATAGCAATTATGGCATTCATGATAAAAGAAAAGACTGTGACACTAGCTGTTAATACTGGAAAAGTAGAAAAGAAGAAAAATCCTGTACGCGTCTACCACTAACCTTAATGATTACAAAACCTTGCAGAATTAGTGTCTATCTCTAACACTGGCTTTCAAAATGAGAATACAGAAGCCACAGTAAAAAAAAAAAAAAGTTCTCTGAAAAAAATATATATATAAATAATTCGATCTTATTAGTATAAATAGTTTGATAAGAATTTGAAAAGAAATTAAATATCTTGTTCAAGTCTAATGGGAAGGACTGTGGAAAATGCTATTAAATACAGCATTGTAAGCTTGAGAAATCTTATGGCAGCTCACTTTCATGAGATTCACATGTAATCAAAAGTCATAAGAGATAAAAGAATGTGTCTGAACTTACTGGACACACAGTAATGCTTTGCTCCCACTGACTCATGCTCAGACTTTCTTCCAGAGTTGTGCATTTCTTCATCACCATGTCCCAGCCACAGTAAGGGTCCTGGGATCCAATGCATGCACTGTGAATGAAAACCAAAAAGAAAACATGAATATTCTCTTCATACTTCATAGACCCAAAACAGGCAGTGAAATGATTCCTATTATGGCACGGTATAGACAAAATGATTAAATAATGGGAAAATAGCTAGAATTTCTTTCAAGATGAAACTGAATTTCTGACAGTAGGCACAGTACGTAGGCAAGAATTATTATTTTGTACTTAATCGCTACAGTTACAGAAACTCATAAAAATTACATGTTGTTTGCTCCAAGTAAGGAAGATTTCAGAAGCTGCAGTTCATAAGCGTCTCTATCAGTTTTAGAATTATAGTCATCATTCATTGAGAGAAGTCAAATGACAAGATCTACTCCTTGAAAATGATCAGAAAACACTCTGTTTTATATATATACATACATATTTATGTAACTCCCTGTTATACATATAACTCATGCAGATGACAGAGCACTGGCACAAGCTGCCTAGAGCAGCTGTGGAGTCTTCTCCTTGGACAATTCCAAAAGCCACCTGGACATGTCCCTGCTGGAGAGCAGGCTGGAACAGATAGACATATAGTTCCCTGAGAGCCTCAGTCATCCTGAGATTCTGCCCTCACAAATCCTACCCTTTCCTCCCATAAAATACCGATGCAATACTCATTTATTAAAGCCCTCGCATGCTATCCTACAATGGTATCATAAAGAATTCTTAGTGAATATAAATTTTATTGAATTACTTCCTACAGTATGTGTGTCAACATGGATAGTACTATGTGGCTAGGTAGTTCCTATCTACAAAATGGGCCTAGAGTAAGAGACACGATAGGAAAAACTCCCTATGTGCCTCAGGCTGCCCATTTCCAATCAACTACTTAGAAAGGAGGGGAACAACTGATGCAAATTACGAAGAGTTTTAAGTGCAATGACCATCCAATATTGGCAAGACCAAATGTTCAAATGATCTCCTTTACTGGAGATCATTCTCCCTCTCTGTCACTCAGCAGCACATCACCTTCCCCATCAAATTTAGTTTAAAGCCCCAGTGATGAGTCCTGCTAGCTTTACTTGCCCCTCCTGGTTGGTTGTGTCCTACCTCATTAGCAGGTTATTTTCTTCAGCTCTTCCAAAATTATGACCAATCAGGCTAGCAAAACCACTCTACTTGAATCATACTTGATTTATTCAGACACAAAATGAGGCAAAAATGAAAGCTTTCTGAGGAAGAATTTGTTATGCATTCTCTAAAAATTAAAGAAACAAACAATAATAAAAACAAGATTTATATCTTGATGCTACTGATTTCAATGAGATTTTAAAATCTCTTCATTGGAAAATGTATTCCCATATGAATATACATTTTAACTGGTAATCCAATATTCTCTTTAACTGTTATGTTCTACTCAGGAAATTTATTAAAAAAAGAGATGTATCTTCTGAAACTGTTCAATGAAACACATTTCCGTTTTTACTGTACACACCATTTTGAAGATTAGAGGACATGTCTATCTCTTAACCCTTTCAAAATTTTCTACTGAGATAGCCACGCTTACCTAGTTCCAATTACTGTCAACTATGATATATATACCAGGAACTGAACTGAGGTTACGGTCTCATTTCAGCGAAGCCAGATTCCTCTCTGCAAATTTGAACAGACAACTGAAGCTAAAAGTCTGTCTCATGTTCCAAAGGCACGGCGCTGTCCATTGCATGACTTAATACATGCTAGACTTCTATCTACATGTATGTAACAGGATTTTTTATTATTTCTGGTTTTAGAGAGATACATAAAAAAATGCAAAATAAGGAAGCAGGATCTGAAGATAGAGATGACTGGTGCAGAACATAAATGGTAGGCCGTTATTTATTATGTCTTATGAGAACAATCTAAGATGTGTATCAAATATTTAGAACCCTGTATTTAAACTTTACCTGAATTATTAAGAAAAATAAAATCCTTTAATCAACTCAGCCTCTCTGTATAAACTGCTGTTGCTTCCTCTTACTTAAGTTTATGAACAATCAAAATAAATCAAAGAGCACACACTGACAATACTTCTTTTGAATTTAAATGTTGATGTTTACTTTATCCTAGAATATAAATGAATTATTAAGGTAACAGATGCAGATTGAGGATAGCTTGGATCCTTAAAAGTACTAACGAGACTGCAGGTACCTTAGCATTTCAAGGGTATCATCACTTCTAATTCCATCAGTACTTGTAAATAAGACCACTGAGGGGCAGATTGACTTCAAAGTCACTCAGTTTGAGGTCTCAGAACTGGAGCACCCAGACTCCTGTCCTGGAATCCTGCCCAGACTTCACATCATTGCATCAAGAATATTCTGTTCCTCATACATACTGAGGACAGTAATGGACTCTAAACTGCAAAGTTTATTTTCTGTAAAACTTCAAATAAATGAAACTGTCCACAAAAAGATTTTAGAGTATTAAGAAAGTTGCAAACAACTCTCATGAGGAAACAACTAAGTGTGCAACAGAGACTGCTGTAAGCTGAGATACACAGTAAGCTGGCCTGACTACCCAGCAGTCCTGTGTGTGGTATGTTCACAGAATCACAGAATTGCAAGGATTGGAAGGGACATCAAGAGATCATTGAGTCCAATCCCTCTGCTAAAGCAGGTTTCCTACAATAGGTCACACAGGTAAATGTCCAGGTGTGTCTTGAGTATTGTTCAAGTGCTCTGTCATCCTTACTGTAAAGAAGTTCTTATGCATGTTTGTATGGAACTTCCTATGTTCAAGTTTTAGGCCACTGCTCTTTGCCCCATCACTACACACCGTCAAGAAGAGCCTGGCCTCATACACTTGCCTCTCAACTTCCTTTAGATACTTCTAAACATTTGTCAGCTTCCTCTTAATTTTCTTTTCCCCAGGCTGAACAGAGCCAGGTTACTCAGTCTTTCTTCATAAAGGAAATGTCCCAGGCCATTTATCATCTTTGTCCATTTTCACTGGACTCCCTCTAGAAGATCCCTGCCTTTTCTTAACTGGGGAGCCCAAAGACAGACACAGCATTCTAAATGTGGTCTCACCAGGGCACAATGGAGAAGGAGACTCAATTCCTTCAACCTGCCGGCCATGCACCTCAGGATACCAGCAGCCTTCTTGGCCACAGGGGCACACTGTTGGCTCATGACCAACCTGTAGTCCACCAGGATCCCCAGGTCCTTCTCTGCAGAGCTCATCTCCAGCAAGTCATTCCCTAACCTGCACCGATTCATGTGGTTATTCCTCCCCAGGTGTAGGACTCTACACTTGCTCTTCTTAAACCTCATCAGGTTCCCCTCTGCCCAGCTCTCCAGTCTATCCGAGTCTTGTAGAATGGTAGCACAACCTTCTGTTATGTCAGCCTCTTCTCCCATCCTTGTATCATCAGCAAACTTGCTGAGGACGGACTCTATCCCTTCATCCAGGTCTGAATAAGACCAGACCCTGGGGAACATCACTATTTACAGTCCTCAATGTTAAATCATTTTAAAATAAAAAACTTTCCAGGCTTGCTCTTTTTTAAGAACTAAACAAAAGAAAACATGCACATACACACACAAACAAACCCAGTCTATTCAAATTCTGTTTTCAGAGATTACACTTGCCGAGTATCAAGAGGTCAGTGGAATGATCTCATGGAATATGGGTTGCTTTAAACACGTCACATGATTTTGAAGAAAAAAATAACTAACAATACTGAACTGAAAATTCCTCAAACTTTTAAAGCAAAGAAAAAGCATGAATTACATCATGACATAGAAAAACCACATACCTGTTTTACATTTTTATTTCTAATATTTATGCTTTGTTTAAAATAATATCCTTCTAATAAAATGTAAATTGCAAATGTGTAGTTTTGTCCATATGTTTTTTTTTGTTTGTTTTTGTTTTTTGTTTTTTTCATTTTTGCATACTAGAAGGAAAATACATTTTCCTTTTTCCTCATCTGGCTGCTGCTATTAATATACTGTGAGCAGCCTGCAAATTCTACCTGTTAATCAAAATTTCTTCCTGGTTGCCAAAAATGTATACTTACACTATAACAAATACATGCATCGATCTCACACTTCAAAGCATTGTGACAAAAAACTCAGCCGCAGCAAAATGTAAATGTCCATTTTGTCTCTAATGCATTTTGTGGGCCAGACAGATAAAGGCACTTTCTACGACAACTTTGTTCTTCAGAAAAACTAAAATATAGGTCAGCCTCACATCAAATTGTTTCCCTCTCCTTTGGAAGACTAACATTCTACTTTGGGTGAGGAAAATTTTCAGCCGCTCCTTGTCTCATTGTTCTTCTGACCCTACCACACCAATTGAAGATAACACCAATTGAAGGTAACTTTGTAGTGTATCAGATACCTGAAAAAAGACTTTGAGCTAAAAAACAAACAAACAACTACATGCCTATCATTGAGTCTCACAGCCAGGATTATGGAATATGGCTGAGAAATGCACAAGCATTTTTATTCTCAGTATTATTTCAGATTCACCAATTCAAATTGGAATATCAGAATTAAATGGAGGCCTAAGGCAGCAGCCTGTTTCTCTGACTTAAACTGGAATAAGGCTTATATATTTTGAAATAGGGAAATCTACCTGGATAACCAAAGATAGCCTTTCTGGATTTAGTATTTCAAAATAGCAGTTTCAATTCCACGTGGAGGCCTCTACTCTTCTGGATGTGTTAGTATCTAGTAACAGTTTAGAATGCTTTATAGGTTCTATCTTGTAAAACATTAATATATAGGAATAATTATTCTACTGCATAATTATAGTGACAATGTTTTGTTACAGTGAAAACAGATTCTCAGTGAGAATACTTCCAGGGAAGCAACACTTATAGCCAAGATAAATCAGGAATATAGAAGTGTTCAAAAAACTTAATCCAATAATCTTGTTGGAGTTTTAGGAACAAACTAAATCACAAGAAAATTTGCAATAACTCTTATACTTTGCCAGTTAATCCAGTGCCTCTTTTAGTACTTAGCTGCTGCAGTTACTGTTTGCATATGTACAAACAGCTTAAATAGTTAACAAAGAGGGCAAAATATATGTGATGGACCACAATGCAGAAAGAAATGTCAAGGCCACAGTGGAATAGCCATGATAATATAAATTAGCATAGCAATATTTTAAGCATCTAATGCAAAAGTGAATACTTAAGAGTGCTTTTTTATACCAGAGAAGTCACTATCTGCAAAGATTTCACAGGTTGGTATTATTTATTTATTTACACATAACTTTAAAGTGAGTTTGGATTTCAAGCCTTTTATGTGCACAAAACCTATCTTCCATCAAGAAAAACAGCCTTGATCATTGCTCAGCAAGATTCTGCAGAACATTGGGCTGATGTAACCTTTCATGGCCCCCACTTTTGAAACTGATGCACTGAAAACTCCAGTACAGATTGTAACGTCGACGGATGCACTGAAAACTCCAGTACAGATTGTAACGTCGATGGGTTTGCCTCAGAGAAATTACTGTCATCTGAGGCTGCTTTTGAAGGCTGCAGCTGCCAATAAAAGAAAGTTGACTGGCTCTTGGTTTCAGGGTATGAAGTCTTATTACACATCTTATTCCTTATTACGGATTCAATGGGCTTTCAAAGTAAATAGCAAACACCGCAATTTCAGTGATTTTAACAGTTATCTGTTCATGATAATCATTCTATTTAACTCATATTATAGTTAATTAGTGGTAGTTACGCATAATTAGCAGGAATGCAAAAGTCACTTGGATTTTACGCTTGACCTACTCAGCTTGAAAGAATT
This sequence comes from Callipepla californica brunnescens, assembly GCA_023055505.1. NCBI lineage: Eukaryota > Metazoa > Chordata > Aves > Galliformes > Odontophoridae > Callipepla > Callipepla californica. The sequence goes on from JALIRH010000002.1 coordinate 64,883,110, forward strand.
ACAGGGAGCTGCAAAATTCTTAGAGACAATATTATTTTCAGCAAATAACACTGCTGGTTTTCATGAAAGTTGTTAAGTGTTTGAATTGCAGTTGCCAGGTGACAATAAAGTGGTCACATCTGAAGGAGTTACTCCATGTGCCACTAAACTAGGATAACTGCTCTGCCTTTTTTTTTTTTTGTCTGGAGCATAAGAACAGGGATTTTTGGAGAACTGGAGAATTATCACACATCAAACTATTTCCCAAGTTGATCCCTGGAAATAGCAGGACCATGGCAGGATGATAAAAATTATTCAGCCATCAGCAGAACTCAGAAGGAGACACTCCACACAAAAACTGCTGATCTAAATACCTCACATGGGTATTTCATAAGCAACAAAAGCATCATGGCACTATGAAAAGGCCTGAGCAACCCAAACTGCAGGTGCAGAGACAGGCTTTGCCTGAGATATGTTCTGTTGTCACAGCAGCAGCAAAGGCTGCACAAAAATGTATTCTGAAGACCAGAAAAATCAGATTTAGTCACCAAATGCAAAACAGCATTTTAAAGGGTCATCACTAGCAGTGTCTGTGGGAAGAGAAACCTATTAGAAGCAGGGAGCAGAGCAGTGAGCTTGTGGAATAGGTCTGTCCTGGACCAGAGGGGATGTCAGGGCAGCACCATGTAGCTCAACAGTGTGGAAGCATCAACTAGAACATCCATCACAATTAAGTGCTGGAAGAATAAATTTACATGGATATATGAATTAGCTAAATATGTACAGCATATCAGAGCAGTAACTAAGGAGAAATAACAAACTATGAATGAAAGAATAACAATATGCTTTAGAAGCATGAAGATAAAGCAAGAAATAATGAGATAAAAAGCAAAGAAACAATCACAAGAAAATTATCTCAACATTGAGATAACAGCTAGTGGAATATTCTCCTCAACAGCGGGACTGAGCAGCATTGTCTGAAACCTTTGCAACAAACCTAAACAAAAACATTAGAAAAGATTAGACCTTAAGCACTCTACTATTGATGTAAAAAAGACAGCAAAGATAAGTAAGCACATCTTCAGTCTTTTGGCTTTTTTAAGGGTTTTATTTATACAAAAGTGTGGTCTACTTCTCAAAAATTATGTGAGATAGGTATTAAAGACTACACATGCCCTTGATCTGTGGAAGAAACTCTAAGCTATTATTGATGGATGTTCAGAATATAGCCTTGGTGCAGACACACAACTCCAAGTATGATAAATGTGAACATAAAAAATTAAAAGTATATATAAAAAAAAGAGCCATACTGTCTCAATGCATTTTTCCGAGGTAAGGTTTTTCACTATTTACCCACTGCTACAGCATAATAGTTTGGCAACATATAACAAGGATGTGAGTATTAAAACATCCACCAATGAAGTGACTATGTTTGAGACATTTTATTAGCTAGTGAAATTTATGGCCCCAGGTACAGTACCTTCACTCTCTCTACATGCACAAAAACAAGTAGCCTTGAAATGCTCTAGCATGACAAGCCAGGAAAAGCCTAGTGAAGTCATAAGTAAATGATAGGTGAAAGAAAGATTAAGTCTGCACTATCCTAATGATCTGACTCCCCTGTGATAGATGATAAGAAGATGTCTTATTTCATCTAGATCACAGCTTTCTCCTTTTTCACCAAACGGAATTGGTGGTGAGCTTTTACCATGAAGAAAGTGCAGATGATAATCCACTTGGTGCAACGAATATTTAATTATTCCAAGCAGAGTGATTTAACTACAAAAGAGATAATTGAAAAACCCCACAAGGAATAATTTTATCTCCTCTGAGTAAGTCATTCCAGTGGAAGATCAGGATTCACATTCCTCAGGGCAGAGTAATAAACTTTCATTTGAGCAGGATTTGAGACATTTAACTACTGTTCTACTCAGTAAAATGGGAACAGTACCACACTTCTTTTTTTTTTTTTTTTTAAAGCTCTTAAAATCTAGTCAATTAATCTCCACTGCTCAAACATGAAGAGGAATGCCTTACTTATCACCGTGAATGGGGTTTATGACTTGAGGCAGCAGCTCTCCCCAGTGAGGGTAGAAGCATATTTTTGCCCTCTAGCTAGGGTAGCCTGGAGCACATCAGGAACTGTGCTTATAGAAGCACAGTACTAGGGATCCTGTGAGGCTTTCACAGAAGCAATCAGTACTCACAACCCTGAATTTCAGAGTTGACACCTCACTAATAATGCATGTATAAAAATGGCTCCAGCCTTTAAGCATTCCACGAGGCATTGCGAGTTTGATGTGAATATGAAGATTTTTTGAGCTGTTTGTGTTTACGATTAACATATACAGTATACAGTCTCTAAGAAAACACGCTTATGAAAACATATGTAGTATCTTATACAAGACAAATAGCATAAACTTGTTATATTAAGGAAGACAGAGAAACATAAGAAGGTAGTATTAGATCTTTTTCTTTCTCCAGGCAGACATACACCTATGCACACAGGTCCCTCTCTTTTCCAATCCACAACAGATGCTCTGAAAGTAATGCCTCCTATTTTGGCCCACAATGTCAGAGAGAATGTTGGCAGTATAGTAGTAGAGGTTTAACCTTCCCACCAACGCTTTGTTACGCTTTGCTGCTGTGCAACAGATGGTAGCAGAGGAGCAGTCTGATAAAATGGTGCCTGACACAGAAGTGTGGATGATGCAGAACTAGATTCCTCCATGAAAATAAAAAATGACACCTATTAACATTCACTGATGCTCGCTGAACGTTTATGGAGATCAAACAGTGGATGTGAGCACACTGAAGTGGTGGGTGGTGTGTTTTAACAAGCAACAGTGGGTCATCACCACTGCTGCAAACCACAGATGAAAATGCATAGCTAATGGTGACTATGTTGAAAAATAGAGTTTTGCAGCTGAGAATTTGCTCTACCAGTTAGTATTGCTGTGCTCTTCATATCTGTTGTAGTTCCCATGGAAATAAATTGAAGGCATTACTTTCAGGCCAACATGTATAAGCCCTTCACTTAAGAAGGAAACAAAAACATATACTATTTAAACTGGTTTAACCAAAGGTAAAACTTGGTCCTATGCTTAATGCTAAAACTTGAGGTACAAGCTTCCTAAAAATTTTCCCTAAAGTGAGCATTGCAGGACTTCCAATGGAGTTTTCAGCGTAATTTTACTGGAAACCACCTAAAATATTTTATATAGGACAGCACTGATAGAAAGAGCTCATAAAGAACTGTAATAAGGAGAATACTCCTCTAGTCTGCTCCAGCTTTTCCTTGTCTTAGTATCAAACCAGCAGTCTTCCAGAAGCCTCCTGCATAACATCAGTTCACACATTGTGTTGGGAAAATTCTTTCCGCTGCCACAGAGCCACAGCTTTACACATACGTCCCGTGGCTACCTCCTCACTGTGACCAGTGCATATTCCCTCTGAAACCTAGAAACTTCTCCGCCTGTAGTCACTATCTTTCATGGAAGTTATAGTCTCTGTCTGGTACGCAAATAGCATCCCCATGATCCTGAGCTAAGGAAGGCAACTAGTAGACTTTTTATCTGCTTTAATAAACAAGCTTTTCAAAGGAGCGTGTATTAAACAAGCTGAAAGCAACACAAGCTATAAAACAACCAAATAAATCTGTCACAGTTCACAAGAGATCATCACAGTGGTTCGGAGTCTCTCTGATATAAGACAGAACAATTGTTCTGACTTACTGGAACCACATTTACATCAAAGAGAAGACACAACTAATCAGATGAAATTAACAGTCACTAATGTGTTGCAGCCCAGGAGTACTTTTAGGTAATACAGGGAAAATGTTGCATGCTGAGCTTCAGATTTCTTAACTGCTATAATATAAAGTCTAAAATCAAGTGGTAATTTCGAGAAGTTAATTTCCTTGTTTGATCAAAGAGAAGTCATCCCCAGAGACAGTTCTGATAAATGCTGCACATAAAATGTCATAGCTCTGAGAGGTAATTAATTTGGATTCCTACTTAGAGTCACTTTTCCTTCCCATTTTTCTTGCAACCCACAAGCATTTTTCTCTGATCAACACAAACTAGTTGTTACCTGAATGTTTTGTAGAACAGACATCTCTTCAGAGGGACTTTAATCACATGTTCCTGAAGGCCCACAAACAGGACACTCTGGCTGTGCAGGATCTGAAGACTCCTGATGGGCTCCCGCTGACTCTTTGGCAGGAGTTCAATTTCCTCAAGCAGGCAGCTGCTTGAAGTCTGGTTCATTGGGGCAAGTACTTTCTTAATAGTGCCATAGTCTGCAAAAGAAAGAGGAAAATGAGTTACTAAAAGTCATACTAGCAATTCTACTTGGTGTCATTCAACGAATGAATCTTTGCCATGTGCAGGATGCTATCTATGGAGGCTCAAAATGCGGGGTTTTCACTGGAGTTTCCTAAATTGCTTTTGGTACAATGGAAAGAACATGAAATCAGCTACTACATTCTCTGTGTATTGTAAGACAGTAACAAATAATTTCATTAGTGCAGGACGGACTTTACACCAGAAATTCCTGGAAAAACAAGCACTTAAAGTTTGGCTATTATACATGCACATTCACGAAACACATTCATAGCAAGAGTTTCTGATTTCTGTTTACAAGATTGCAGCACACTATCATGTTGAAATCAGTTTACAAAGCAATAAACTCTTATCATTGCCCCCAAACTGTTTTAAGACTGAATATTTTAAAAACTATTGTTTTTTTTAACTTTTGCTCTTCACTCTTTCCTTGTTGTGATTTCTCATCAAAAACAGTTAAGTACCACAGACCACTGTCAGATCACTGATGAGATCTCAGTTTCATTCACATGAAGTTTTTAAAGAATTTAAAAATACCAAAGAACGTTTGTTCTGAACACAAAGGACCATGTTCTCACATTGATGAATATTTTAGCTAGTGCTCTGATTAAAACAACATCATGCAATCTTCTACATGCCAGCAATGGTAAATATAAAAGATCCAGCAGAGAACAACTCTTATTCACTTAAGGTCTCTAAAGAACAATATGGTTTATGTTAGTAGGTAACACCTCCAAGACAAATGTTCAAGATGCTATGTTCTCCAGCCCATAAATAAGGGTTCTGCCAAAACCAGCAGAAGGCCAGAGGCAAGGCAGGCAGATGGCAGCAGAAGGCCTCGGGATGGACCTGGCCTTGACATGGTGGCAATAGGACATGGCAGTGACAGCCAAAGCCCACTGTCTTCTGGACAAACAGCCCTGCTAGGAACATAGTGGGGAAGGAAGCCTGAAGATCCCAGGCTGGGCCTGGCACACTGGGAGGAACCGCTAGCATGCAAACTTAAGAGACTGCAAAAAGGTAGCCTCAAGCAGACTCCCAAACTAAAAAGGAGTTGGAGAAACCGAGGTGGCATCTACTGATAAAATCTTCCATTAGTGAGGACATCTGAAGTCAGTCCTAAGAGCTGTGGGAGTACTGGAAAGGGGAGCATAACACAAAATGGCAGAGGCGGTTAGGATAAAGATTATACATAAATTTTTAACCATATCATTAATGAATCGTTAATAATTGGATAATATGGACTAATTTTATTAGAAAGTCAAGACTAATTACATTCAAAGCTAATGTTTAGTTCAGTACATAAAGTGCATTCCCTTCTATAATGAGATTTGAGTGTAAAATCATAATCGCACATTTAAATCTTCTGATTAACTTCTCAATTTTGACTAAAAATCACTTTATAAAAACATTTAAATTTCTCTCCTGCATTGGTATAAATAAGCTTGTAGGGATTCACTGCATGTAAGAATATTCGGTTAAAAAAAACAAAAATACCTCCCATTAAATCACAGAACAGTTTCTGTTGGAAGGGACCTTAAAGATAATCTCATTCCAACCCCCTTGTTGTGGCCAGAGTCCCATCCAACCCGGCCTCAAACACCTCAAGGGATAGCATGCGCACAGCTTCTCTGGGCAGCCTGTGCCAGTGCCTCACTGCCCTCCGAGTAAATAATTTTCTCTTATAATCTAAAATAAATCTCTCCTCTTCTGTGTATAATAAAAATAAAAGGAAAATTACAGTTTTGATTATCACAGAGTCATACAATGGGTTGGGTTGGAAGGGAACTCAAGGATCTTCAAGTTCCACCCTTCTGCCACAGGCAGGACTGATAACTGCTAGATGAAATAATAAATCAGATTGCCCAGGGTCTCATCCAATCTGGCCTTAAACACCTCCAGTGTCAGCGCATTCACAACCTCACCAGGCAACCTGTTCCAGCACTTCACCATTCTCTCAGTAAAAAAATTCCCCTGACATCTAATCTAGATCTCCCTTCCTTTAGTTTATAACCTTTCTTCCTTGTCTTATCACCATCTACTAATGTAAAAAGTTGATTTCCCTTATGTTTATAAACTCCCTTTAAATACTGGAAGGCTGCAATGAGGTCTTCCCACAGCCTTCTCCTTTCCAGGCTGAACTAGCTCAGTTACTTCAGCCTATCACTTTTTTTTCCAAATAACCTAAAGCAAAGACATATTAAAAAAAATAAAAAATAAAACCTTTGCTAAGAATCAGTTTTGCCTCACAACTGAGTGACTACCAGTTCAATCAATCAGTATAACAAGCTTTGCTTCTGTTGATGCTTGTTGGAAGAAAACTCAAGCACAGTTCCAAGTTTCAAGGTCAAAATGCAGAACTATCCATAAATAATAAAATAAAATCAGTCAGTGAGTGAAATGCGTAAGAGTTTTTGTAGCACAAAAACTGGAAAAAAAATTAAGAGGAAGAAAAGAAATGGCAATGTGATCTTTTTACACATGTGAATGAGTTGGTATCACTTTATAGATCGGTTAGTACAACTCTGTGTCACTTGTCTAACTGGCAGTTAACAGGTTCAGTGTGACGTGTAACACATTGCACTTGGCCTGCCATCTTTTTTCCTGAGTTGAAACAAAATCAACTAAGCATTCAGTACATGCTTCTTATACAGTTTGACGCTCCCTCTTGCCGCTGGGCCAGGTCTGGCATCTTAAGGCCACGTCAATTAGTGACACCTTCCTAGAGACAAAGGCAGGGAAAAACAAAGCAACCAGAAAAAAAAACACCTTCTCCCATTCACATTTAATTTAGCAGTGCAGAGCTTTGGACAAGAGAATATGATCAAAATCAAATGTTTTGTGTTTTTCTTCTCAGCAAATTTGTTCATGATAGAGGGCAGAAAGGCAAATTATTTTTAAGTTTGGATCTATGGCTTGGAGAACATGATTACAGCAGCACACTACCCTAAAACCAAATGAAATAGTCTTGCTTTTGAGAACCACAGCACCAACGACTTCCCCACACAGTTGTAATTGCTCTTTTTTTTTTTTTTTTTTTTAATCTTGTCATAGTGTCTCCATTCCTGCTATTTGCTTCTGCTTTCTTTCAGCAACTGCAAAATCACTCATTTCCCATGTGTCTTCTAGTAGGGTCAACACTCTTACAGAAACATTGAAAGTCATAACTGTCTAAACGTCAAGGGAATGAGCAGAGTCATAGATACCACAGATGATTTAGAAAAAAAACAATCCACTTCAGAAGTAAAACAATCCACTTCAGAAGTAATGTAGGTCATACACCTATTTAGAAAAAAATAATAAAATCTTATCCATCTCTGCCTCAGAAGACCTTCCTACTTCTGATCTTCTAAAACTTATCTCCTAGATTTCTCCTACCTGTGCACCTGATTTTGCACAGACCATCTAGAAGCCCAAAACAGGGTGATATGTTTCTATTCTGCAACTTTGAGAGAGATACAGACTTCCTGGATTGGCAGCTGTGTTGATTAGATTATGGTTCCTAGCAAGGCAATATAGCTATCCTTACACATAAACACCTGCTATCACACCTAATAAAGCCTGCTAACGCAGGCTTTTTTATCCTGGCATTAAGTATCCACTGCACCAGTACTTTCAAAAGCACTTTCAAAAGCCAGTTACCTTGTTTCAGTGTTTCCAATTCTACCACAGAGTGTGAGATTTTGTGTCTATTCTATACCACAGTTAGCAGGTTTCCTGAAGAAGTTGCGACAGCTCCATCCTCAAAAGTATTGTCTGTTCAGCCACTTTCACACCACATTTGAAATTAAAAAAAAAATAAAAAAATAAAAACAAATGAAGATAGAAGTAGGGACAGAAATGGTTGTTGAACATAGCTTTGGGGCTTGGAGATTTTCAGAGCTGTCAAAATCTCTCAAGTGAATCCTTCTTTATAATCACACTGTCCATGTCTACCCCAAAATAACTAAGAAGAATAGGAAACACAGACCTCCCTAATGGAGGAAATTCTTTTTTTGCCACACACACAGTGAAAGTATCACTTTCATCACAAATGTCAATGCTGACTCCAACTCCAATTTAAGAATCCTAACGAATGGCATCTTCAGGCCCTGAAAATAAGCAAAACATGCTGGAATAAATCCAGACACCTGTCAGCCTTGGTTTATGGATGTCTAAGTATACAGAGGAGTAGTGAAAGATAATCATATTTGCCACAAAGTGTAAATAACGCACTATGTTATTTTGTACTGTAATACTTCAAAAGAGATCTGCAAAACCATGGGCTACAGTTTAGAAATCTAATCAGTGTGAGAAAAGATGAAGAAAAAAGAAATATTATTATGTAATGCATAGCAGACTAGGGAGAACTGGATGAAAAACCTGAGATAAGATTGTAGAGAACAAGTCTGGAAGCTACAATGTCACACAGAATCAGAGAATTGTAGGAGTTGGAAGGGACATCTGAGTCCAACCTAGTCCAACCTGTCTGCCAAAGGAAGTATCCTACAGTGGGTCACACAGAACAGTGTCCAGCTGGGCCTTGAGTATCTCCAGAAGAGCATTCACAGCTTCTCTGAGCACCCTGCCCCAGTGCTCCATCTGTCTAATAGTAAAAGAAGCTCTTCCTCAAGTTTGTATGGAACTTCCAGTGTTCTAGTTTTTTGCGCATTGCCACTTACTGTCACTGCACAATACTGCAAAGAGCCTGACCCCAAAATTCATGAAGAGCAAAATGATAATGGAAAAAATCAAAGAAGTGTGATCTCTAAAACAGTATATCAAAGTTTAAATTGTAAAAGGGATGAAACACAGCTAGCAATGGAGAACATCACAAGAGCGTACTTGAAATTATATCAGCGGTGACACTTTCAAAAGGACAATATAAAATGAGAACATAAAACAAATGGCAAATGAAACAAACTAATAAACTTGACTTGTGATTTCTGGACAAACAAACAAACAGAATTAAGGTTGTCTTCAAGGCAGAGGTCTGCCAGTAGAACAAGCTGAGATAACAAATAAAAAATTGATAAAAACAACATATAAGAGTACAAAACTAAACACAAGGTGAATGATAAATATCCTGCTTTTGCAAACAGCAACAACAAAAAAAGACAGAAATACATATTTATATATAAAAGAGGTATTTGCTTTCTTTCACCATTGGAATTCAATGAAAGCAAAATAGAACATGCATTTGTTTTATTGCAGAAATTTATTCCAACGACAGGAAGTATTAGATTACATAATGCTCAGCACAGAAAAAAGACACAGGAACAGCTAATGCCTTTAACAGCTGGTTTTGATAGAAGGGAAAAGCCCAGGTCTTAGGATTAATCACTCTGTGTGAAATCAAAAAAAGATGCATATGGTTACATAGAGAATGAGAGCATTCAAAACCAGCTCTTTTTCGCTCTTCCTAAAAATAATTTCAAAATTAGTTAAATCATCAGTAGAATACAGATAATTAAAACCCTCATTATAATCTGTTTTCCCATATGGGGATGAAATACAATTTCATTTAAAGTATGAATATATTTGAAGATAAGAGCACATAATCATTCTCTGTTATTGAAAATATCTTTTACCTCCAAGTTTCTGATGTATGAACATATACTTGAATTACAGAAACAGGTTTTATCACTCTATAGCCTAAAGGACATATGAAAGACTGAGCTTAAATACTTATGTTTAAAAAATTTTTTTTTAATTGGAAAATGTATTGCCTCTATGTTGATATGGAATGCAAGACAAATACAGTTTGATTCAAAAACTGCTCATATAATTTGCTGAATAGTACTTAAAACATTGTCATATTTTTAAAAGATTATTACTTATTTTCCATTCTAACTTCAGAAAAAAAATGTAAACCTCAAATAATGAATACGGAACTCCTATGCCTTAACAAGATACAAATTTCAATTAAAAAAAAAAAAAAAGGTTCAGAACCATTTTTAACATTCACAGTTAGCATCTCCACATGCAATTCACCCATGTTTTAACAATCTGGTCAATGTGATTTTTTTTTTTTTCTCTATTTTTTAAATATTGATTTTTAAAATATTGCATGGCACATATTGCATGGCAATATTTTTATGCAAGCCTCAGTGAATCTAAAATGGAGGTTAAAAAAGTGAAAATTGGAGTCTTAGTAGAAAATAAAAGCTGTGATGGGTGAAAGAAATTCAACAACAAACTACTGCGATTGCCTTGCTATTAGAACTCATTATCAAGATGATAATAACAAGATGCCAAAAGACATGAACAGAAATATGTGTATTAAAACATTTAATTGATTACAGAATCAGTTTGCTAACTATATAACAAAAGCGAAGGAATATAGTATCTGAAAAGACACAAAGCAAAAGAATTTTTCTGCAATTCCCTAAGAAACACTGTTAGCTGTTCTGTCCTCTTAATACAGAAATTTAAGTGTAAGCACTAGTTTGGCTAAATGTAATGTTGGTTATTGTCTGTACCATAATTTACTTGCAGAAAAGCTTAACTCAGGTTCCCTTACTCCATCACAGGATACTCACTTCTGTTGGAAAAAAACATTATGCAACCAACTTGGAAAACACATAAATCACTGTGCATGGACAACTAAATACATTTCAGTAAACTTAATTAACTTCAGTGACAGTAATCCATGTGATAGGTTTGGGTCTATAAAATCTAGTATGAACACCACTAAAAATCTGAAACAAAAATAAATACTAAGTAGTTTGTGTTACTAGTAGAAAACACACACAAAGCAGCAAGAATCAGAGAATCCCAGAATTATAGGGGTTGGAGATCATCAAGTCAAATCCTCCTGCTAAAGCGTGTTCCCTACAGTAAGTTCCACAGGAAGCATATAGAAAACAGAACAATAAATAAGTTTGAACTTGGAGTTTCTGGCCCCAAAGGAAGTACATAGAAAGCCAGGTCCTTTTATGTTCTAGGCCTAGTCCAGAAATAAATGCAAAGGCTGTATGTATGTACATATGCATATATACACACACAAACAATTTCAGAATTTAAATCTGGTTATTCTCTTCATCATACTGCATTTCATAGGGCTTTGGATTTCAGAGCTTATTTATACATATCTGCTATTTGTAGAGAGTAATAATAATATGTATATACTTGGTTGCATTAGAGCACAACATTTTAGGTTGTAAAAGCTTTCAGGAAAATACAGGCACTAACATTGTTTTTCTGTTGATTTGTTAAGAACAAAGGGAAGAGTTAACAAAAATGAGCAGGGAAGCAAAGATTCTCAAATTTAAGGAAATGCACTTTCCATAAATAATCAATCAAAACTGACAACTTCCTCATACACACAACTCATAACATCCTTACAATCATTCATTCAATTTTCCATTGTCATGACAATTAGAAAGAAAAAAAAGTGTAAAAATGATACATGTATCATTTTAAAATGATAAAATTTAAATAATTAAAATTTAAATCATTTAAAATGATTTCAAAAGATGCATGTATCATTTTAATATATTTTAGAAAAAGCATCATATGTTTCAAGGAACAAATGATTCCACATAGTAGAAGAGTTAGGAAATAAGAAAAGTTTGTCTCTTTCTTTGAAGAGAATTTTGGGAGCAAAAGTAAAATGAAGAAAAAGCCTACTCTAAAATGTTCTTCTCTGGACAAAAACTCTTTTTTTTCTACAATCAGATTTTTGGATCTATGTTTTTATTTGTTTTTATTTTGTTTTAGTTCTTAGATGTAACAGCAGCAGTTATTGAAGATAATCTATAAAAAAAATGGGCAGACTATTTCAGATTTATCGTCTTTATGCCTCCTTCTTATTCCCTTTTTCCTATTATGTTTCAAATAAATATTGATGTGCTTCCTTACACTACTGGAAATTAATTTGATTTAAAGCTGAAATGAGATACATAGTTAATAATGTCTGACAATGAAGAACTTCAATGGTCCACTACATGTCCCAGTCTTTATGTGGGAGAGGCAATTTAATTCATTTCTCAGCTATTTAGAAATGGAAAGGTACAACTTAAATCAGAACTTATTTGAATATCTTGTGAAATGATTAGCAAGAGAAGCTTCTTAATGCCCTACTGGCTATTTCAAGATAAATTCACTTGTACTTCTGCAACTACTGAAGTTCCTGATGACTCTATGTAAAAATTTAAAATGAATTTATTTTATGAAGGGAATATATATGTACTATCCTTTCTACATATGATATAGAATTACTGCCTTAATGACTCTTACGATTAAAAAGCCCTGATTTAGATTCAAGTTATTACAAAGTCAGAAACTTTCCCCAAACAAAGCCATGTAGGACACAAAGAAAGTTCAATTAATTACAAGCACTGCCCCAAAATTAAATGAAGTAAAAATAATGTACATCTAAACCATATTATAGAAAACAGCAAGGTTATGTGATTATTGAAGCTCAATCCCCCACCTAAACACACTACAGAAATTTAGTTTCAATTTTAAAATAGAACACATTGGGAAGGCAACTACCAAAGGAAATCAGGACATACTTTCTTTACTACTTTCCAGAGAAAGCTTATTAAACATAATGCAATCTTTAGAACACCTCTATTCCTGGTAGATTTAATTTCTATGTATTATAATGTATCGAAAACATCATTCAATTTGCAGTTGAATCAGCAAAATCTTCTTCCATTAATCATCGTGCAAAGTGTTAAATATTTGCTTTGATGCAGGAATCATGAACCGTTCCTCAAAGTACAACAGAATATAAGTTGGTGCTATTAAGGCCTCTGCTAGAAGTGTTGCCTGTGATTCAAAAAGATATTACATTTTAGAAAATAGTATAATTTATGTAACACATTCCAGTGGCCTTTTCATGTCTACCGTGAAACTGGAATTTAAATACAGCTCCTGTAAAACTCATTCAAAATCTTTTCAGATAAATAGACAATTTATGTTCTAAAGGGAATTTCAGATCTATTTTAGACTAAAATGCAAAGCAACTAGCAGCTAAACCAAAGCAGCATGCATTTTTGAATGACTACATCTACATGCTTGAAGTCATTAACCACTAACACACACACAATTCTTTTTCTGCTTCCCTTTGTCTTTTCTAGAAGCTTAAGCAGGAACACATATCAAGCAAGAAAACACCTGTCTCAGCCTTCACATCATTTAGGTCTGTTTCCTGCATATAGAAAAAAAAAAATATCAAACCAAATCACCTCTTTTCTCATCTTGCTAGAGCTCATATACACTTGTGACAAATTTTTATCCTCCCTAAATCTAAAACAGATGTTTCACCTTGCGTGAAAAAATAAATGTAAGTACTTCCAATAATCTGAAAATGTACGCATTTTTCATGAATCAACTTCAGTGTCACACCTTAATTTACTATTGCTCTCCCATTTTCAATCTTTCAAGAAATGTTCAGTTTGCCAAAGATGTGATAGAGATAAGACACAAGCTCTTAAAATTTTGTCTGATTTAAAGGAGTAGAAACCGTCTATAACAGATCATGTACTCAGCTTACTTAGAATTAAAACATGACTTTTGAATACTTATAAGAAAAACTCTTGCAGGTACAGATTCTTTGCAGGCTACAGTTGATGCAAATTCACTTACTGCCTAAAATTTCAATCTATCTGCACTGCATTACTTTTATTTTTACAACATAAAGCATTAGCTACTCTAAAACTTTACGAAGCAGTAACTTTTCATGATCTTTTATTTGCAAGATCATTTTATTAGTTTTCAATGATAAAAGTGTTAATAAAGAAAATGTTCTTATGGATTAAATTGGAGACTCATGAATTCTGGGGTGAATTTATAACTTTCTCTTAAGTCATCATGTGTGAAACTGGTATTCAGAACAGTAATACAATCTAAAATGGAAAAAAACAAACACTTGAAATTTCACTTTTCCTGTAAAACTGTTTTTTTTTTTTTTTTCAACTATAACAAAAGCTCACTACAAATACGTTAACAAGTACCTTTTCCCAAGGTATGCTTTTGTTACATTGTCTTCTTCCACACTGACCTGATTTGCTGACAAAATCAAAAACAGTGACACACATTTACCTCATTCTCCTTTGAGGTACAGAAGATAGCTGAACTAAAACCAGAGAAGTTTCAGCTGCAGCTAAGAAAAATCATGAAGTCTCTGAGAGTTGTGTTACCATGCATCTGTGAGAAAGAATATTGAAGTGCTAGGAACAGGGAGGGACAGAGATAAGCAATATATACTGAGCCTGTGAAAAGCACTTCTCCTTTACTGTCAAGCAGCTTCTGATGTGATTTTACTCTCTGGAAGAAAAAGGTGCCTTTCATATCCTTAGGGAATTTCAGGGAGCCCTGTCTGCTTATTTAAAAAGGCATTGGAAAAACATTTTAATAGTCCTCACAGTGGAGAATGAAAGCAATGTATCGCTTCTCCAGATGAATGCTCGACCTACTTGGCTTGTGGGCTGTAGCGCTCCTGCTCTCAGTCCAGATGAACCACACAACTGTGCCTGTCGATGAAACCATCACAGGCAGGCCTCACCACCACCCACAGCAGCCTCTTCCCTCCTAGATTAAGAATTCAGCGAGGAGGTAGAACAGATTGCTTTGAACTCCAAGAGGAATTAAACCTGAGCTCTTCATGCCTCATACAAGTGTTGCTGCCATCAGATCACTGGCCTTTCTCTGTCATGTTGCCATGTTCACTGAACAGGATAATCTTATGGACATGCATCAGATTAGCTCAAGGCATGGCTACTCAATCATGTACCTAAACCATTTATCACTACTTGTATCTCCTTAAGAAAGTTACATTCAAATGTGAGCACTCAAACACATAGCAGTACTTTAGATCTAACACTGGTTTAAGAAATATTGTTCCTGTAGTGAGGATATGATTCAAACAACACCATAACATTTTTTCCAGCTCAGAAAACGAAAGCCAGATATCAAAAATATGCTGGTGCATTAAGCCTGCCTGCAGCCAAAATAAAATTGATATTGTTATTGCCTTTGATCCTAATTACTGTATTTGAATCAAACAGATCCTGCCCATATGCACATTAACATGTGCAACCATACTAATTTAACTTTTTAGAATTACCAAATATTTTAGTTTCTTGAATAAGAATTCTTTTAAATCAGCACATTATCATAAGAAACCAGCATATAAGGATTCCTTAGGGATGTACTTTTGTTTTTACTTAAAGTGTGCTATCTTGTTTGTACATGCAGACAAAATCAAGTTAGCACCAACTAGGTTAAAATTGAAGTACAGGATTTCTCTTTGGTTGTTGAAGCAAGATTGGCAACAATTTTTTTGCTCCCAGACATGAAAACATTTTAGTCCTTGAGGCCAGTTAGATGACAGCCAAATAGATCCAATATCAGTGGTTAAAAAGTGAATAACATACTCTAGAGAACATCCATTTGGCAATATGTTGTGTTGACAGCCATTCTTATTTTCACCATCCAACTTTTATTTCACTAAAAATGACACACACACAAGACATGAAGCCTGAGAAAAAAGACAGCAGAAGTCATACACAGTCTATTGGTTCTGAACAGGAAACATTACACTTGACTAGAGATGTCTAACTTTAATATGCTGGATTCTGAAAGGAAAAAGAAATACAGGGCTGCTATTGAATAAAGTAATTTGAAATGAAAATACTACTACTACTACTAATAATAATAAATAAATATATAGTAAAGTCTACATTAAATTCCCAGAAGCTTCTTCTCAGAAAGAGAAAGCATTCTATCTTAGGAGGGACCTGCTAAAATATTTAGTCAGTAGGTAGGACTGGACTTCTCAGATAGTAGAGATAAGTACCACTAAAGAAATGTGTAACATCTTGCTAAAATAGTAGAAGAGATGATAAACATAGATATTAGTTGCAAGATGAAATGGTGGTTATGATTTAAGGCTTGCTATCTGACACAGAGCCGCAATGAAGAATTCCACGCTACACACAAAACGTAAAATTACCCTGGATCACTGCCAGTCTTCCAAAGTTGAGATGTATTAACTTTGATTGGATCTGACTGGACAGGGAGTGCTTACTGCTCCTATTACTTTTTATTGCTTTCCCATCGTGCCACCACAATAATAAATATCTTGTACTACCCAAAACATGCTACGAATATTATCCACTGAATAAATTTTCCAGTGCCCAGATTAAAGAAGCATTTACTTGCTAAGTGGAGAAAACTGTTTCTCAGATAATAGCTTACTATAAACCTTACCTAATTTCTTAACTGAGTCGTATATGGCTATTTTCACTGGAAGTATCAGAAAGACAACTAACTGCTGTACCAATCCAGAAGCAATATAAACTTGGCTGACTAGAATGAGTCAAGGATTCTCCTCCACTCCAACACATTTACAGTTTGCAAAGCACCTGTATGACTCTGACCATAGCAGAGCAAACTCCAGTGCAAATCCTATATGATACACACAGAAAGTAAGCAGCATTTTCAGCATAAAGCACAGCTTTTTTTTTTTTTCAGAAACAGAGAAGGAAAGACTGATGTAGCCACTCATTTGTTTCCAACAGAATGTAAATTATGAAGTAAATGGAGAAGAGAGAGCAACAAACTTGGAATTAGAGGCATGAAATTTGGATTTATTGAGTTTTACTGTGAAAAGTGCTGCAGAATGAAGAAGCTCACAAATGTGAGAACAAAGAATGTTCAGTAGAATATCCTGTCTAATGGTTACTTTACTCAAAGTGCACACTGAATACAATACATAGAACATGATCATACTCGTAATCCCTCATTCCCTTCTTTTAAGGGTAAAAGAGGAGTCTTATGTATGGTTTGAACTTTTTTTGATTAAAAATTCTGATTTCTTCTTTGATTGGCAAGGGTTCACTGAGTCACTCTTAGTCGTGTCCACCTTGAATGTACAGGTTTTTCAAAATAAAAGGCCTTGCAGAATGCTCTACAGATGTTTCCAATGCTCATTAATGTGCCAAGTTGCCCAATTCTTTCTGAAACATTGTACGTAGCCAAGCCCCTTCCACTCCACAGCTCTCAGGAAGGATCTTAAACACTAAATGCATACTCATGCAACAGATGGATAAAGGCTGAATCTCCCTGAGATAAGGACCAAACCTGTCCCTGTTGCAGTCTAGTCTAGCAGCAGTGGAGGCACACAGGTGCTGATATCATGTGTTTTTTGGACCTTTATTTACACTCTGCATCTAATGGAGCAATCATAAAAACACAATGATAATCTGTTAGTAGAAGAAAAGGCTGCTCCTATTTGCATTTGTCCCATGGGAACAGAATATAAATGTCATCTATTTGCAGCAAGTAATTCATGAATGTGCTGTCTAAAGTACAAACTGAATAAACATAAGCAACAAACTAATCAAAATCATGACCTATTTATGAGTTGATTATAGTAAGAAAAACTGACTACAAATAAGAGGTGGGTAATTTGTTCTCACACACACGTTGCTGACAATGAATAAATTAACTAGTTCTAGTTATAGTCATCTACTTATTAAGGATCCTCCTTAGGTCTTACTAGAGCTGGCAGAATGATAGAGCTCTATAAAGAGTGAAAAAGCCAAGGGAAATTAGTACTCCTGAACATCTATAACATGAGGATTGATTCTATAGAGCTCGATAGTATCATTTGTAGCCTGGACTTCTGGTATGGACATTCCAACAAGATAACATTTTAAAGCCACTTTGACCAGTGCAGGTGACACAATACACAAGGCAGTGGTTAATCAATTTTTCTGTGCTTAAATTATCAAGTAAAACAGCTATGGTTAACACTATGCTTCTTTCTTTTTATTCTATGTGGAAAAAAATATAAATATTCTGGCAAGATTATATTGTAAGTGTTCTTGGTAATAACATCTGCATAAATCCCAGACTGAACATTAGAAAACTCTCAAAGACAAAACTATGTGGCATTTTTTCAATCTTTGCAGTAGGATGTTTCCAGGAAAGACTAATAACACAAATAAGGAATTAATTCAGGTAGGGTTTTCATGTGTCAGTAGTAACAGTCACCGGAAAAGGAGCATAGAATAAGGTTATTCATTTGATGGTTTACTGCTCAATTTCTTAAACAGTGTTCAAGATTATCATGTTACTGTTATGACTGGTGTCTTCCAAGGTGCACCATTTCTAAACAGAAGAGAAATTGATGACTGTCTTTGCTTCAAAACTCTTAAAATAATGTTGCAAAAGGCCAGATTGATAAGTTACAGACTACTAGTTTTAGAAACATTGCAGAGTTATACAACTGGGTAAAAGCACTCCATGTCTTTGTCTAGTAAAGTCGGAAGTAACACAGCAACTGTGGTTTTTATTATAACAGATGAGAAAGAGTTTTAACACTCTCTGATTATTCTCTGCTGCAGTGCATATGACCCATTATCCATCTGCACTCTGATTTCTCCTGCTGCTCTGCTTTCAAACTGGAAAGTACTAATATATACAAATAGCCTTCTACACTTTCACACTTGAACAGTGACTCAAATTACAACTACTTAATCATCATTATTATTGCATTTATATTGTAGTTTCTGAACTAAAAATTTGTTTCTCAAACTGAGAGAAAACGTCTATAGCTTCTTTCAACAAAGAACTATCTGCAGATTACTTCTAATAATCTCAACACACCTGAAATAAAACTCAGAAACACACACACACCACAAAGTGGAAAGAAATTAAGCTTTGATGCTCTCTTCACCATAAATGAAATGTATGCAAGCATATATCTTTGCTTATAATTTTAAGGTCCACAGCTTAACACTTACCATGTACACTATGACAACATGCACATTAAATATGAAAGCATTCTTTGATCAGAAGCTGTAGTCTGCCAGGAAAATTACAATACCTCATGCAAAAATTTTAAGCAAAAGTACACATGTACAGGATGTTGGGATGGGATAGTCCCTAACAAATTACATGGGGCATTGCAAAATAAATAAATAAATAATAAAATAAAATAAAATAAAATAAAATAAAATAAAATAAAATAAAATAAAATAAAATAAAATAAAATAAAATAAAATGAAACAAAAGGTAAAAGACAGAATCAAATCCTGCACCAGTCATCTAATAAGACACACTTTTTGAAATTTCTTTGTGAAATGTCTCCACACTTTCATAATTATTGCTGTACGTGGTTCACCAGAGTTGCTTTTTATCATTACTCCCTGCAATGCTACCTAAAATTTGAGGTCTAAAGGGGGGAAAAAATACCACCTTCCAGAACTTCTCATACAACTTCCATTGTAAAATATTCCAGGCATCCTTAAACTTTAACGAAACCTGTCTTTATGGCAAAAAAATTCAGGCTTAGTTCATTGAACATCCCATTCTTTAGAGTTATGCAGAACAGGCAACAGTAATTATTTCTTCAGGTTTAATTAGTTCTTTGTAATCTAGCCACGTCCTAATTTTATCAGTGCTAAACTATAAACTACCATAATCAAGATCCACTGATGGGTATGTGTGACTTCTGTACAGGATACAGAGGGCACAACTTCGGCCCACTGAGGAAAGTTCAGAAAAAAAATGGAAATTTTCTATTGTTTTTAAAATATGGCCTTGAATTTGTTTTTTCCAATAGTGCCACATATGGCACCTTTTTTGAATTTCCAAAACCCAGGAACCAGCAACTGTTTTCAGAATGCTCCCAGACAGCCCATTTATGATATATATATATATATTTATTATTATTATTTTTAATAAAACAAAGTTTTTGTACAAAGTTTTTGTACAAAGTTTTGTAACCATTTTCAAAATAAGGGCTACTTGAAGTATACTTTCTAAAGAATTTGCTCTCATTGCAGTACCCAGTTATCTGAAAAATGCTTTGGAGATGTTTGTATTTTGGCAAAATTTGAAACACAGAAAACATAGGGATGCAAATTGAAAGGAAAAAATAAAAGGGAGAAAGAAAAAGGAGGGAAAAAACCAACACACAAAACTGTGTTATACAGAATACCACTTTGCTCTAAGCTTTCTCTACTGAAGAAAGAAGTTTTTTAAACATAAAAAGTTGTGAGAATACTGATCATTCACTAGCCTACTTTACTTTTTGTCTGGTATTAGAGACGAGTCTTAGCTCAGAACTTCTGTTAGCACTTTCCTTGACTTTCCTTTCTGAACTGAAAAATGTTTCAGGGATTTCTGCCTGACTAAAGCTAGCAGCGCTGTGCTTGTTCTAAGCAAAAGAAAATGAATGTGCAGGAATTGATATATCCCTTCTTTTTCTGTTATAAGTCAGTGCAGCAGAAGATTAAGATGTGTTTCCGAAGCAGTAAAATATATTTTTGATACCAGCAGTAGATGTTAAATCCCAGCACATCAGAATCTCCAATAGAATGATGACTTGGCAGAGGTTTAAGATACGAAGACTGTTGACACAGCAGATTAATGCACTTGTATGCTTATTCCCAGTTTCTTCTTTAGTAATATTATCCCTATTTAAGGCTAAATGAAACTAGATTACACTGTTAATACTGTCAGGGTTATTATCCCTTGTGATATTTGTATTCTGATAACAAGGTGGATAGGCAGGTGAATGTGAGACAGAAGAAAAAAAGAATTTTCTCTTAACTGGTGCCCATCTGATTCAAAGAATGAGATTTTTGCACCTTTGGCAGCTGTGGCCTGTGCCCTGACAAAAAGAACTTGAGGGTACTGTGTCTGGCAAACAAGACGTGAGCCAGCAGTGTGCCCTCACAGGCTAGAAAGCTAACCTTTATCCTGGGTCTGCATCAAAAGAAGCATGGCCAGCAGGGCAAGGGAGGTGATCTGCCCTCTGCTCCTCACTGGTGTGGCCTCACCAGGAGTACTGCATCCAGATATGGAGTCCTCAGTACAGGAGAGATGTGGACCACTAAAGCGTGTCCAGAGGAGGGCCACAAAAATTATCTAAGGGATGGAACCCTATGAGGACAGGCTGAGAGAGCTGGGGCTGTTCAGCCTGGAGAAGTGAAGGCTCCAAGATGACCTGAGAGCGGTTTTTCAGTATCTAAAGGGTGGCTGTAAGAAAGAAGGGGACAGGGTCTTGAACACGGTCTATTGTGACAGAAGAAGGGGAAATAGTTTCAGACTAAAAGAAGAAAGATTTAGATAAAGAATTTTTTACAGTGAGAGTGGTGAAGTACTGGAACTGCTTCTCAAAGATGTAGAAGTGCCCCATCCCTGGAGACACTCAAGGTCAGGAGCTCAATCCTTTAGTGCATTGATAAATATAAAACTAATTAAGTACTTGTTTCTGTAATTTTTCTGTAACTCAGTTTCTGTGGAGGAGTCTGTTACAATACAAACATAATTTAGAAGAAGCATGATTTCACTTCAAATGTTATGCTTTATCAACCAGGGTGTTGTTTTTACTTCAACTGGACAAATCCAAATAAAGTCTTAACCTATTAAAAGCTTTCATATTGCTGCTCAACTTTCAAGGAGTAAAAACTTTACTTATTAGGGTAATTAGACAAGAAACACTGTCTCACTAAAATTAACCAAATTATTCTAAAATTTCTTCAGACTAAAAAGATGCAATCATCTCTGAAAAGCATGTTATCCTGTTTCCAGGGGAAAATTAAACCATATATTGAACCACAATGCAAATTTTTCTTAGGATCTTAATAAGTTGTAAGTTGTAGATACACAATTTTCATCAATAAGTCATAAGTGATTCAAATGATTGATTCAGTTTCTATTGAACTGATGACAAATTTGAAATTGACTTCATTGATTGCAAGATCAAATAACTTGCCGTTTACATTTTTTATTCTCCTGTTGATTAACCAAGCCCTTCTCAAGATTTTTTGTATTTAGTGCCTACTCACTAAAAAACTGAAAATGAACACTAGCAAGCCTTTCCTTAGATGAGCCTTTCCTTACCCTACTAAGCATGTGAGAACTAAGTTTTTGTCATAAGGCTGTAAAATGGTGCTTGAATCTAATATTTCCATCTCAGGGACATCCTTGTTCTGCAAAAACAGTTTAATGACGCCTTTGGTGTTTTTCACAAGCTTGAATGAATTTTTGAATCTAAAAAGTAATGCTTCTAACCAAGACGATTTTAGATATAAGACTATTTTTCTTTCATTGCTAGAGTTCAGATGAGTTATCTATAAACTGAAAAACAATAATGCAGAGTGCAGAAATGCTTAAGAGTGGATGACTTAAATGTGCAACAAAAAGGAAAGATAATAAAATATTTTTGGGCAGAAGAGTCAGAAATAGCGATGGCAGTAATTGCATTTGTTATATGAGTTCCTTTTACCTCAGAGGATTCTAAAACAACCTATGAACCTTGCGTGAGAATGTACCCTGAACTACATACAAAGAATGAAAGTTGTGAATTCACTTTTGCGGGATTTCCAGCCATTCATTTTCTTGATAGAACACAGACCTTATGGCTTCAAAGAAGAATAGGAAGCACAGATGAACATCTGAGTCCACAATATAGTATAAAGAAAGATGCTGAAAACTGCTGGATTCTTCTGCTCAGAAAATATAGAAGTCAGAGTTAATGCTGCCAAAAAGAATAAAAAGAAAAAAGTAAAAACAAACAAATAACACAAAACCACCAACCTATTCAAGGTGCTATACATACTCCAAAACTGATTCACAGATCATTAAAACTTCAGAGACCTCAAACTTTTGCAGTTCTTACAGCAACACAAAGTTCTTACCTGTGGCAAGATAGATGATATGGAAGAGCATGTCCTTGCCCTGCACAACATCCACAACCACATGAGAAAATCGGCTGTTGTCTTCCATGAAGTATGGAATTGGAATAACTGGTTGAACGACCTCATGCATTAAAAAGAATTTTTGAGCATCCTGAAGATTTCTCTCCGTCAGGTTTACATACAAACCCTGGTCCATGGTGCCACACTGAAAACACAAAATAACGTTACCATATGCCACAACAGTAAGTTTTACCCTCTGAATTACAGCACAAGAACATAAATATGATTACTTTGTATCATAGAGATACTTTTTAATTCCACATTAAGTGGAATAAGCATGGGTGGGCTATAGTAACATTTGGCTCTATCTTATGTTCACAGAGTAGGAAAAAGAAAAGTTGCCATCAACAACAGACTATTTTTCTTCAGAATTTACACAGACACAAAGCTACAGGCATTAAATATTTTCACAGGAAATCCCATGACCAACCACAGGCAGATTCTGACAGAAATCCCAAGTCATAGCCCTATGTACAATTCTATAAACTTCTTCAGACTCTGTGTGCACTTATCCAAGAATGGACGACACAGAGATCTCACTGTAAATCAAACTAAAAATGTTATCCATCGCCAAGATACTTTTGCTTTGTAATTGATCGTATATATCTGGAAACTAATTTTTGAGCACATACAGAAAGTCCAAGCATAAATAAACAAAGCAAAATAAGCAGAAACTGTTTTCAACATCTTTTTGTTTAGGTCTTCAGCTAACTGAGGAGAGGAGATAGATGCTCAGCCCATGTGAGTATGTAAACATTTCCATGTTTATTTAAATATTATTACATCAGAGAAGCAAAACATTACTACATTTATCAAACACTGATGTGAAAGAGATACCCAAGACGTATTTTTATTCTACTCTGACATAAATGATACTAAGAAGTGCAGCATGAACTAAATAAAACTGCAAAATTCTGCCAGTTATTATTTCATCATTGACATGATGGACATGTTGTCAATCTGAAATTAAGCAATCACTCCAAAAACACAGCCTTAAAAAAATATTAAACTACTTCAGTTAATAATCTCTTAATGAGAGAACCTATGAGGAAAGACAATTAATCCATGGGAAATAAAAACTTTTTTTTTTTTTTTTTTTTTTTTTTTGCTTTGTGAGTACCCTACATGTCAGGTCAGTGAAAAAATTAAGCAAGTGTGACAAAGAAGAATTTATCTGAATATACCAAGCCAGAACGATTCCAGCTAGACTGCTCATAGTACACCGTCCTTAGTCTTACAAAGGAAAACATTCTGCGTGAAGAGAAAGCGAGTTCTGGAGAAAAGCAGTATTTTTAAGGACTGGGACTTCAGTGATATTCTAATCTTGAAAATATTTGAATTAATATAACCCAGCATTGGAAATACAACGTCTGACATAACTATCACCACCCAGAAGTAGTCTTCCTTCACAATCACATGCTTCTGTATCTTAATACTGAGCAGCTACATGCTCTGTGGATAAACCAAATTCGGAGACTACACAGGCAGAACTTCAATTATTTTGCCATAATCATGCTACAAAAGAAAAGAATTCCTTTGGGAAAAGGAAATCAGTGGTTCAGCCAATGTACACATCCACTCTTCATGCAATGTGTATTCTAGAGTACCATGAAGTCACACAAGTGGTTATATCTAGCTCTGTGCATTAGACTACCTTCTGGTATATGTCAGCACTACACTTATGGAGCCAGAAATCTGACAGAAAGTTCAATTGAATAAAAGATAGCACCTGTGAAAAAACAGAAGTTTGGCATCCCTAATGATACCTCGAGATCAGTTAACACTAATTGGCTTCAATACAGTGTTGTAAAAGCCACGTTACAGCTCTTAAAACTAGTGCTGGCCTGCAAAACTGTTCCATGAGATCTGATACAACCATTGCTGCTCTTCTTGTATATTTGATAAAGAAATTATCAGCCATATTAAAATCAGCCAGACTACCTAAGCAAGGAGTTTCAACACCTCTATGCCTGTCTTGGAGCTAGAGATGAACACTGGCAGTACAGTACAGATTCAAACTGCTTCTACATTGCCATAAATCTGTCAGCTTCATTTGTGTGCATCATTCTGCATGGGATGCACCCACAATAATTACTAGTGCATTAGTAAAGGTTTTGAAGGCAGACCCTCAACAAGAAGGTGGGGAAAGTTGTTAAAGAAGCAGCACTGGACTCCTGCAATCATAGACTGAGATTATGGGGAGAGGCCTATGGAGGAGCAGGCCGTGCCCTGCAGCCCATGTAAACTGCACAGAGCAGATCTGTATGTGCAGCCATAGGAAGGGTGGCATTTTGCGTGGCAGCCATGTGGAGCAGGGGCAGAGAGTGACCATGGAGGAGCAGTATAAATGAAGTGTTATGGACTGACCACAGCCCCATTGCCTGTTCCTCTGCCCTGCTCAGGAGGAGGAGGGTGAAGAGGGTAAAAGGTGGTTTTCGTTTGCTTTTGGTTTCTCATGCTGGCATTAAATTAAACTTCTCTCCCTATTCTGATTGTTTAGCTCATGATGGTAATTGTGGAGTGATTTCCCTGTCCTTGTCTCAACCCATGAACTTTTTATCATCACACATTCCTCCCTGTCTCATTGAAGAAAGGGAGTAAGAGAGTGGCTGTGTGGTGCTACCTACCAGGGCTAAATCACAACAAATGGCTAAGTGCTTACCATAAATATTCTTTTCTTTTTGTTAAAAATTTCCACTGACTGACTCTCCTTGAACTAATTAGTTGTATACTGTCGACCAGCTACAGATTATTACAAGACCTGAGGCTGACAAGTTCTAATAAGGAGGACAGCATTTCACAGATTATTTTACTCAGACTCACAGGGAAATATATACAACATTAACCATTACCTCTCTTTTTTTTCCTTTTTTTTCTTTCTTCTGTCAAATAATGTTTTCTTCCCTGACTGTTATAGTACACACACAGTGTAAAAGAAAAAAGCAATCTGATTATACTTGAGCCAGGAATTAATGTTACCTTGAAAGATAACCGTGCTCCATTATGACTGGAGATTGTAGTTAAGCCTTTTTTTTCCTCCTACTCTTCAAAGCACATCACTTCTCAACCCAAATTATTTTGTGGAAAGGCAAAATTAACAATGTTGAAATTCAGGGAAACTTCATTTCTTTATGTTTAGTCTTAAGGACTCAAGTTTTAACATACTAAAAAACTGGTCTTAATATCTATGAACTGTACAACGTTCTGAAAAAGCAGCACCACACATATAGCCCTTTTTATATGCATCTGTACCTGAAAATTAGGGTTAGGATTGGGATATGGAAGCCAAGCAGAGCGAGAGTTTTCCTGGTATTTGAAGGGTCCATTAAAAGCCTGAGTTATGGCACTCAAGTTGAAAACACAAACTGCTGAGGCTGCTATGCTGTTCCTACAAAAGAAATATAAACAATAAGCTGGATAACAATGTTACAAACTCAATTTTCTGAAAAATAAGTAATATTTCCCTTTATTTATGCCCCAGTCCTTCAAGTAATTAACAAAATGGATATGATCAGAAAGGAGATGACATCTCTAGATAAAGATACATGACATGCTAGAAATTGACTTAAATTTTTAGTCACCTTTGCCAATTAGCTCATGTAGGAGAAACTTAGAACTTCCTACACTATGTCTAGTACAGGAAGGCCATATTTTTTCCCATATATAATCACACGAATCAAGTAGATCATTCTTCTAGTTTCTTTTTTCAGGACAGAATTATTCTTAGTGCTCATTAGTGTTTCTTCTATGCAATCAGTGGCAGTACAAAGAGCTGAGGATTTTCAGATCATGTTATGTTTCTGGACCCTGTGGAACTCCTGGGTAAAATGCCTGAACAAAATTCCACCTTCCAAATGATGCTTTATTGAAAAATAAATAAATAAATAGAAGAAATACAAATTCCAGAAACACACAATGGGAAAATAACTTGGTCTGCATGCTTTCTAAGATCTTCTGTTACAAGAATACACAGCAACTAGGCCATACACACAGTTTCCTGTTCTTGTCTCAGAAATGTGGTAGATTTGACAATAAAGTAATTCTGCCTGGTGTAAAAAGTATAACTCAGTGACTAAGAGAGCTCTTAATATGGAAAACTGTATTGTTCTTTTCCTCAGTTTGAGATAAAGGCATAGTTCACAAAGATGGCAATAGTATATATTTGCACTGCAGGTAAAACTGCTGACCATTGATCTGCATCATATTTTTTCTATTTATTCATTTGTTTAAACTACTCCTG
Source organism: Callipepla californica brunnescens (assembly GCA_023055505.1). Lineage (NCBI taxonomy): Eukaryota > Metazoa > Chordata > Aves > Galliformes > Odontophoridae > Callipepla > Callipepla californica. The sequence continues at coordinate 64,910,379 of JALIRH010000002.1, forward strand.
TATTTACACAAGCCTACTACGAAATCTCCAGAATGAAGGGGAGAAAAAATAACCCCAGGGGATCAAATCTTAAAAAATCTTTTCAAAACTGAAAAAAAAAAAGAGCAAGATGCATTGATTTAACAGCAGGAGGAAAGAGCAATATTCTTATTTACGCTTGTCACACTTATTTCAAAGAATCTCCAAATCATAAAGTTTCAGGCTAATAATTTCTGCAGAATCAGTTATCAGTGGAGTTGATAATTCTCCAGATATATATAAATTATCATTAATAGCAGCTAACAAATACTATAACAATACAAAAAACTTCTTGAATTTTCTAAGTCGTTAAAAGATAACAGACTGATGACTGTAATTTTCAGATGGACTGAAAGAAACAAAATCACTTTCATTACGAAGCAAGAGTTGCAATGTACTTGTCAGCCACACATAAATTGTTTAGTTTTTGCTAAGATTCACAATCCTTATTGATGGAAATGCTTCAGGTTATCCCCCACAGAATGATGCATATACTATATAAAAAAAAAAAAAAAAAGCACTAGTGTACAATAAAATCTTTGCAACTCTGAAGTTATTGAGGTTGAAGAATGCTTAATGTTGTTTGGTAGTATCTGATTCTGCTACACTTATGGAAAGGAATATGATGGTCTCCCTCATGGGAAACTCCAGTGCTTTTCCATCATCAGGTTTCAGGGCCCAAATCATAAGGGTTGTCCAGATATCTGCGACCGTGCAACTTGAGGAAGCAATCTGAACTCTAAAAAAATTTCCACAACGTTCAAGATTTTATGTATAGCATTTGATGACAGGGACAAATATATTTGAAATGGGAAAATAGCAACAAAAAAAAATCACTTGTAATTAATTCCTCTTTGAATAGTATGCCCCCATTGGACAATGTAGAGTGCTAAACTATTGGGGAAGAAGGAAGCAGCATCAAGGTTTCAAATGCTGCCTGCTTTTATGTGGCAAAGGTAGTCTAATATCAACAGATTCCTCCTCAAGGATGATGGCAGCCCTGTCCTTCTTATATAACCTCAGTGAAAGTGGAATCTGTAGTACAGGAAATAGTCAATCTTTGTTCTGAGATGAGCCTCCATGCCCAAAGCCTCATGGGTCTTCTGGAACAGAGTTCCTCTGAACCAGTTTTTTGTGCTAGGAGAGTGTAATAATGAATTAAATAACTTTAAAACATACAAAAAGGATGACAGAATATTCTTAAAACACAACTGTCTCCTTGATATAAGGAAATATTAAGAATTGCACTTTCTTTCAAACACCTTCAGCAATTCCTATGGGAAGCATTTGGTGCTGAGATCTGTTCATAAGACTAGGCAAACACTAATTTGAAATTATTGTGTTCACTTGGCAAATACACAACAGAGAACAGCACAGAAGCTTTAGCTTTCATTTTTATAAGTAGTAAAAAATATATATCATGGAATTTACTTACACATTAGTGGTAAAAATCCCATAGATCAAGTCCAATTCTGGAAGGAAGAAAGTGCTCTGCAGTTCATTATAGTAAAATGGAATTTCTCCAGGACGAGAGCAGTTCAGTCGAGCTTTCATGAAGGTAGTCCAGGTATCCTCCAGCACAAACTTGCCACCAATATCATTTTTGCACACTCGAGCAGCACGAGAGAAGACTGTTTTGCCACAGTCATGTTCCACTGCATTCTCTCGGAAGAAGAAGTAGGTGAAATTCCCAATGTCATAAGATGACACAAAATTGGGTTCTGAAAATAACAGAATAAAAGATTATTTACTGTCTACCAGTAATATATGCAGTCATAAGGACAGGAAAGTTTATCTTCTGACATTACTTTTTGAAAAACATACCTTTTATCATCCTTGTGAGGAGCTATCTGTTTCATGGCCCCTTTATATGGGCAAGATGGGCTCTCTGATCTTGGTGTCTGTGGCAGCTCATTGTTCTCTACCTTCATAAGCATTATTGAATTTTCCCTCTCCACCATGCTGGCTTAGTGTATTCTTATTATGTAACTAAACTTTTATGTTAAACTCTGTTTTGCTTTGCCACTCTCGATTACCAGAATAATGGATGGTTACTGAGTGTGATTAAGAATATTTTCAGTGACTTTAACAAGAAGAAAGAGAATTCCATGTGACAGCATTTGATGGTAAGGTAACGACATTTCAGTTCTATATCATTTAAATTCTTTTTCTAAGTAAAAGGAATACATAAAATATAATAGCAATACAAGAAAAACAAAAATAAATAAAAAATAAATAAAATGGGAAAAAAAAAACAACAACAAGGAAACAATATATGATAATACTTCTTGAAAGGAAAGAAAGAGTAGATTCCAAAGCCAATAAGCTTACAGTCCATTTCCCATAAGGTTTACTAAGACAGAAGACTGCAAGAGCTTAGGAGAGATTGACAACTTGATGAGTTCTTATAAGAAAGGTATGTTTGATACATGGATTTGTGGAGAAGAGCTCTCCTTGCATAGGGAATCATTATCCAAAACTGGTGCCTCTAAGAAACAACTAAAATTTTTTGTTTCGTTACAAATTTTATTCTAAGGTGGAAAACAAAACAAAACAAACTTTCCTTAAAAACATCCAGTGTGATGCAAAATTCCAAAAAAGTTTAATGGGTGAACATTTGACAGCCTTACTGTATTGAAAAAAGCCATTGTGATTGAATCTTAGCATTTTACAGGAACACTTCTAATTTGCCAAAGCTTTAAGTGTAAGGAAAGGAAGGAAGAAGGGCAGGAAAGCTGGTATTTTGAACTCAACTCCCAGGGTGCACAGCCTTTTGTCCTACTGGCTGTGTTGATAGTCTCCAAGGTAGGATTTTGACAGTAATGGTCATCAGCTTCCTAGATATCTCTGAAGCTGAGTAGGCGTTTGAAATTCCCACTCATCCTAACTTTTACTTATGATCATATTAAGCACTTCCTTGAGAGCTGTCTGTAATACTATGGATTTTCCCAAGACTCACCTCTGCATATTGAGCACAAACACTTCTGGGGAGAATTTGTCATCCACCTGAACTCTTGTAACTCACAAAGTATCAGTGCATTTGTATCTTAAAACACAAAGGCAAAATAGGTTGGCAGAACTTGTGATGGAAATTACTGTAAACTCAGATCGACAATATTTGAAGAGCTACAATATTAGCGATCCTTTTCAGGGATTATCAGCTAATAAAATAGATAATCAGCTAATAAAAATCAGCAGAAGATCTCACCATAGAGCCAAAACATTATAGGAAACACTCCCAGTTTGAATAATTACTGGTAAAATGTTTATAACTTGAAGAAATAAAATTAATATGAAATGCATTCAGACTGTTCTGAAGATTCTTGAAAAATCCATGTCAATCTTGTATGAGAATACTCTAAACATGCACTGAAAATCATAGATCTTGTGTACAAAAACTACTATTTGTATCCCAAAGAAAAAAAATTGAGAAATTGCCTATAATCTGAAAACACCTGTGCATACACTGTACTGATTATGAAGTGATGAAAATATGATCTGCACTTGAAACTTGTGAAAACTCTATTATCTCAGAGCTACCTCAGGGAGTTCTGTGGATCTGGAGGGTTTATCATGTCAGGCTTTTTTAAAATTATTATTATTATTTCATTTTCTCTTTGGGAAAAGTGAATTGAATCACCTCAAAGCTTCAAAGGAAAAATGACATTCTTTTCTAGGAAAATTTAATTCATAGATTTCCCAATATTTTGCTGTGAACTGCTATTTGTTGACATGGAGGACTTGTTACAAAGGTTCTTAATACAGGAGAGGAAATTACTTTTATTTCCTGCTGAATTTGCAGGAACAAATTTCCATTTGTTCTGGAAGAGTTAATGCATTTCTTCAGTGAATGATAACAAGTGTGCAGCATTCTGGTATGTCACAGGATACGGATAATTTGGATCAACATGAGACTGTCAATCTGCAATAAAGTCATGACTGCTGTAAATGATCCTTACATTGTATATATATATATAAAATCAATGGATGTGTCAGGCTTAGTAGACATTCCCAAACTAAAAAGAACCAGCAGAATTGGAACAGAAAGAAAATGAGTTTATCAGTATGGCACGACAAAGTCTGTCAACATACGACATGGAATAATGCTATACATATAAATGAGCCCAGGTACTGTAACACTGCAGTGCCAGTTAGTGCTGGTTCTGGGTAAAAATGGCTGCAGTGTGCTGTTTATTAAGCTTGCTTACACAGTGCAAAGTCCAGGAATTTCTGTAGCTTCCCTCTTAAAGTAGCACAACTCCGTCCAGCAAGAACTTTCCTACAGACTCTTGTAAGTTTTCACAAAAAGATGACAGGTTGAATCATACAAAGTCATCATAGTGCTTCAGTCAGAAATAATCTAATTGTTTTTCCAAAGGTTGAGGACAAACCTACAGTCTCTGTTCTGCACAAAAAAAGCACTTACTAAGAAGCAATGTTCCCATTAGATTATTTTCCCTATCAACTCACCCATGGAAATCAGAGACCAAAGAGACCAAGCCTATACTCACTGTCTTTATGCTGATGCTTCCTGACAGTGCAGACTGCTGGTGTATGGCCTGGTTATGGCCCTGTCGTGGAGCACATCCTGATGCTGCACCATGGAGAACAGCATCCTAGCAGCACAAAAACAGGGGTGTACTGCAAAACTGGGAAGACAGCAAGAGGCCACACTGAAGAGTTTGGGGCTCTGGAGGGAAACCCTACATGAAGTGCCTCTTCACAAGAGTATCTAAAGCAAACTTCTCCCTGAGATGACTACATTTTCAATAGGAGAGGAGCAGCTGGAGCAGTCCAGAACAAGTCTGGGAAGTGAGTCAACAACAGAGCAATATGGATGATTAAGGGCATAAGTATTATTTCCTGGTCTTGGCAAGAAAGAGTAATGATTTCCACTGAAAGTCCTGCAAGGAATGACCACTAACATTCAAGTGAGTTCCGTTCAGAGACCCAGTCAAAAAAGAATTGAGATCCAGAAATTTGAAAAGAAAGCTTAAATTAGAAGTTTGATCCATCCATATGCAGATCATATGCATATATATGTTTGTAACTTCAAACACATATGTATACATGCATATGTACACATACGTATATAATATATTCAAAATCTTATGAATATAAATGCTGGTCTACTGCTGAATGACATCCATCCTCACTAGATCAATGAACCACTCTCTCATGCTGTTGCTCTCCAGATATTCAGTAGGTCTCTAAGTAGTCATTTGATTCCAATATTTGTATTCAGCAGTATAATTAACGGCATTAAATTTTAGAAACGTGCATTTGATGTGTTGCTTTTTTTTTTTTTTTCAGGTGGGTATGGCAGTTTTGTTTTGTTTGTTTTGTTTGTTTTGATTTCGATATTTGTTGTTTTTGCAATTTAGAATTACAATTAATTACTATTACATTAAATTACAATTTACAGCAAAAATTGCACTCCAAAATAGAGACCAACTGCAAGAATTTAAGCTCCAATTGTGCTAATATTTTTTTTCTTTCACCTTACTAACAGAATTAATGAAGTACATTTCTTATTTGCATTTTGCCACCTCAGTACTTCTTTTGTAATTATATTAATTTAGAATAACTCTCTACAGCTGTTGGAAAATATTAGAGATCTTGCAACGGGCACTGCTTTTCAAGAATGCCTAAGGACAAATCTTAATCCAAGAGTAAATTTCTCCTACAGTGTTAAACTCCTTCAAAGTAATGCATAACTTGTAGCCATCATAATTATAAGCTCCTGAGGTGAAATGGAAAACATTAAGTACCTGAATAAAACTGGTGAAAATCACTGCTTATTAGCAGCTCTGTGTACCACAATCATCTAGCAGACATCCTTAAAATGCTAGCCTGTCATACCCTGGCTGATTGCTAGTCTATTTTGACTAATTTTTTCTCCCTAAGGCCTCAATTCTCCATTTAGTTGTTGTTTGTTTTTTTTCAGTACTCTTTTCCTTTTGCTCAGGTTTTATGGCATAGAAGAACAAGGACTGCAAAAAACGATGAAAACATGTCAGACATTTTTTCCCCAGTCCTCTTAAATTGCTAATAGTCTTTATAATACAGTCCAGTGTAATCACAAAAGTGGATGCACACATTAGACACGATATTCTCTAATAATTTCTGAAATGTAATTATCTATTCTCTCAAAAACAGTTTTCAAATATTATACTTCAAAATTCCTTATATTATCTATTGTTTATTTCAAATAAATCTCCTTCATTTTCAAGGTAAAGCGTTCCTATACAGCATAGTATTTTGTAATTTATTATATCATTTTCTTGATACAAATCTGTCAGTTGCAAGATTAGTGATAGAAATCGTTCTCTACTCCGTTTTAGTATGCTCTTAAGTTCTTAAGAGTCTTATCTGAATTTCAGTGATTATTGGTCACCTGCATTCACTAGATAGGTATCTTGCATAGAAGGATATTGGGAAGTGGGGCAAGGATGGAAAATACAGATCCCTGCCTAAATTCTTTCAGAACCTCTAGAGGTTCGGGCTATATGGATCTATCAATAAAATGCAGATGTCTGGATGATTGCTTAAAACATTTTGATTGCCATTCCTCCACTTCTTTTACAGTTTTTCATTTTTTTTACCTCTAATTTGGTTTTGCAGGAAAGGAGTGATCAAAAGTTCTTCCCTGTTGACTTGGGCTTCCTGAAAGTTTTCATTTTTTTCTATTTCTTTTTCCTTAATACAAAAGAGTTCACTTTCATAACCATATGCTCTTCTTTCCACTGTAAGGTTTGATATGACTGCTACTGAAATTCTACTTCTGCCCTCAATATTTGTCCTCCTTTCTTTGAAGAATGCTTTTTTTTTGAGTGTTCCTGTTTTCCCAAGTTCATCTTTTTCTCTCTTTTCCTGAGTGAGATGTATTTCAGTCCCACTTTCTTTCATTCTCCCTTGCTTACTGTATACTAGTTTTCTGCAGCATTAATGAGTTCAGATGATCTGTCTGCCTTTCTTTCTTCCTAGTTTAACCACTGTAAGTAGATATGAACAGCCTAGGTAAGATATAAAAGAACGACTCTGCCTTCAGTAGCTTCCTAGAATTTTCATGCATGTAAGAGGACTGTTGCTGCTTATCCTAGGTTGGATAAGAAGTACAAAATGCACAATTGTGGGAAGTGTTGCCTGAGTAAGGAAGTGTTATGAAAGTGCCTTGTAGTAACTTAGTCTGGCCTAGGACAAAGGGGGTCAGAGGACGTGTCGCCATCCTGTATTAGCTTCCCACTTTCCTACTTGATCATTACCATCTGGGGGAAGATATTCAGCTTTGAAAGGAAAAACACAGCACAACTACTCAAATTTTGCCTCTGGAAGCTGCTTCAGTGGAGAATCCTAAGGATGTGTAGACATTTCCATCCTATTTTAGGATACTGGTAAAAAGAAAGATAGACACAAAGGATCAGAACCAAGTGCATATGTGGCAGAACCAAGGAAAAGTCATTATTTATCTTCTTCCAAAATAAGCATCAAATGCTAGCATATGTCTTCACTATTGTCAATCTGGTCTACTGTCTGAAAGCTGAAGACCAAGCAGCATGTATCAACTGGATTTGAGTTGCATAAAATATTGCACAATAAGAAAACCTGTTTCAGGTAATTACAAGGCTTTTCATTAAAAAATAAAAATAAAAATAAAAATAAATAAATCTTGAATTATCATACCAATTTCCATTAATTGTTTGAAGCAAAAGCGAAAGGATTATTTTTATTCTTAGCTCATAATATCTTTCCAAATATCCTTCTAGTACCAAGAGTTATAATAATAGTGTACAAACAATAATGAGAATAGAGTCAAAGCTGAATTGAACCCTTCTAACCAGCAATCTGTGAGAATTTTGCATTTGCTGTTACTTGTGAGGACTAAATTAAAACTAAATTAAGACTACATTAAGAAGCTTTCTATTAAGAAAAACATTTAAAAAAAATTATCTTAGAGAACTATTTTCAGAGCATCTAATAACCAAGCAGCAAGAGGGGAAAGTGATAATATTATGTCTACCAGCAGAGCAGAACAACCCAAACATTCCTATGTGCTTCTCAGCTAGAATGTCTCACAGTCTATGCAAGATTTTATTTTTTTCTGCTTTGGGGCCACGTATGATATTAGATCACATTTTAATCATCTATAGTCTGACCACTGATTAAGTGCCTAGGCATTTAGCATAAGTTTTTATTTACTTAATATGTTCCAAGAGCATATGTTATTATATGTCTAAGGAAAAAACAACTACAGTGTATTTCAAGATAGAAACCCAAACAGTCTAAATAAGCAACTTTAAGCCAAGGCATCTAGGAAAGAATGAAACCAAATGTCCCAATGTTCTGCCCTGTGATTTAAGAATGGAAGGGCCTGTTTTGCCCTTTCATGAGATAAGGGAAGGAAGGAGACACTGTAGACTAAAGTCTCATAATGAGGCTTCAAATCAGCCTACACTGATTTGAGGAGGTGAACTGAAAGTAGAAATACCTTTTCTAATTATAAGTGTTGTGCTACAGGAATGGCTGTAGAGGTTTTTCATTGTTAATCTGAATCCATTGAAGTTTGTGAATTTCAAGTATAACTCTTTTATTTTCCTCTACAATCCAGATCAAATGATGACGAATTCAGGCCCTGCTGCACTTTGTAGATCAACCCTAAGGCTGATCTCAATTAGAAGCACTCTGTAACAGTAAATTCAGGATATTATTTAAAATCCATGTTATTCTGTGATTTTAAACAGACTCAAGTAAACAACATGTCAGCAGTAAATTAAGCTGTCCCTTTTTTCTTAATGAAAGATTTAATGTATTTGCTATCATTTAATAATGTCCAATGCAGACTACTAAGGTAGCCTATTCATTTTTATGAAATACTACTAAGGTGATTTTAAAATGGTCTAGAAACACACTGTTCTTTACTGACCTGAATCAAGGCCTCTCTGATTGCTTTGGTTAGAGGAAGAAATCAACAGAGGAACTGTCTGCTTCAGATGTAATGCTCAATGTGCTCTGTTTCACTTCAAATCATTCCTCTCAAGCACAGAAGTACTTGAATACAGACTTAGAAAGAGAAACAAAAGTAGGTAGCAGAACATGTCTTGAATGTTGGTAAGCAGTCTTTCTACCTTCTTCAATTGTTTGTCCCTCTCTACACATACTCACATGAGTAGCTCCAAGAACGTTTTTTTGTCTACATGGGAAAAGACAAAGTCATGAGAGGAAGGGTGGTCTCTTCATTCAGAAGTTCCCTATTTACTGCCTGCAGCCATCTGGGGATCAAGTGGAGATAGTACTGGTTTGTTGCATTTGTCACATGCGTTTAATTTCTTTAGAAACACTAGGAAGACTAACAGATTCTATGAGCAGAGCATTAGTTTTTTGTGGAAAAGCAGGGAATTCTTGAGGTAACTAATGTTAACCAGTGAACTTATTCAGGCATAATCAAGAGCTGAATATGTTAGCACTCACAATTTTAGAAGACAACAAATTCAATAACTGCCTTTCAGATATTTCTTCCCTCTTTCACTGAAAAAGACAAGACTATTTACACACTGTAATTTTCCAGAAAATAAAAAACACTTAGGAATTGAGCAGATATCTAACATTTGGTCAAGTGCACTGTCTGCTATTTGAAATTGTCAGTACAGAAAAAAAATCAGCCAATTCAAAAACTTCTAGTAGAAGCGACTGTCATATTGCTCTCTATCATTTTTGAAAGTTCTTGGAGAATGGGAGAGGTCCCTGAAAACTGGAGGAAAATCAGTGTCACACCAGTCTTCAAAAAGGTCATGAAGGATGATCTGAGAGTTACAGGCCATTTAGCTTCATCTAATAAAACTGGTTCTGGATGCCACCTCCAAGCAATTGGAAGAGAAGAAGGTTATCAGGGACAGTTAATGCGAAACAGCGATTGTTGCGCACCTTGACTTCAGCAAAGCTTCTGACACTGTCTCTCACAGTATCCTTGTAATGAAGCTTAGAAACTGAGACAGATGAATGGACAGTGAGATAAACTGAGAGCTGGCTGTCTGACAGAGCCATTAGTGAGTGCCTGCAGCCTGGTAGGCCCCCGATAAATGAATGATGTGGAGCTTTTGGAGTAGGTCCAGAGGAGGGCCACAAAGATGATCAGAGAACTGGAGCACCTCTCCTGTGAAGACAGGATGAATGAACTGGGCTTGTTCAGACTGAAAAAGAGAAGGCTGTGGGAAGACCTCATTGAAGCCTTCCAATATTTAAAGAGAGTTTATAAACATGAGGGAAATCAACTTTTTACATGAGTAGATAGTGATAGGACAAGGGGGAATGGTTTTAAATAAAAGAAAGGGAGATTCAGATGAGATGTCAGGGGTAAGTTTTTTACTGAGACAGTGGAGAGGTGCTGGAACATGTTGCCTACTGAGGTTGTGGATGCCCCATCCCTGAAGGTATTTTATGGCCAGGTTGGATCTGGTCCTGGACAATCTGATTTAGTATTTCATCTGCAGTTTGCAGCCCTACCTGTGTCAGGGTGGTTGGAACTTGATGACCCTTGAGAACCCTTCTCATTCTATGATTTTCTGATTCTATGATTCTTTAGAGTACTGCTATCACCCCCAGAGATAGTTTGAAATGCTCCAGTGTAATACTTACAGTAGCAAGTCTAAGTGAGAAAAAACATCACACCTCTGAGAGAAGCACGGATGTAACAGAAAAATATACTTTGACTTCGAAATTTAAAGCCATATGTGCACACAGGCACACCCTAAAATAAAGCTGAATTTTACTAAGTGTCAGCTAATATTGCTGAGCAAGTTTTCACCATGAAGTTTCCATTCCAGCTGATAAAACTGCCTAACTTTTTTTACAGGATTATTTGTGTTACTCTGTTAATAAAAGCAGCAAATCCTCCATTTCAATCCATGTGCTGAAAACCCAGTGAAGTTTTTTGACACTGCATTACATGTGCGTGGGCAAATTGACATAAGAGCAGCCAACTCTTAGCTACCCCAGAAGACATTTTCCTTCCACTCCTCTTCATGTAGGAGACAAAAATACTTCCAGCCTTTTATTGGATTTGCTTGAATTGGCTCCAATTACAAAACTAATCTTGTTCTTTTTCCCCAAAGATAAAGTCACACTTTCCTGACAACTTAATTCCAAACAGTTTTGAGGCAGAAGAATTATAAAAGAGAATCTATAGGTATGGCTAAAGATTTTAATAGACAAAATGTAAATAGAGAGAATCTGATTAATTGGAGCAGTTTTCATGGGAAGCGTTGAGAATTTTATTGTGTCCTCTGGCATAAAACATCCAGTTAAACTGAAAACTGTGTATGAAGAATGGTTGCCTTTCACAGAAGCATCCAGGTGTGGCACAGCAATTAGTTTCAATATCATGGCCGTGTGGGCACATGCTGCCTGAACAGAGATACCTATACTGTGAGTTCATCTTTTGTCTCATATTTCTTTTGCACTGCTAAAGTTATGTTTTGTGCAGGATGCTATTTATTTATTTATTTAGGTTTATTTTGTTAATTAATACTCTAACATTGCCTGACCTTCAGAAAATATCACATATTTCTTCAAGCTACCTCTGATGCCTTCTTTGTATAGGGAAAACAGACCAAGCAAACAAGTACAATTCAGCATTCAGATTATATGAGGACTGAAATACCTACAACAGTCTGATACTTGCAGCTGCATAACATTCTGAAGTTGAAAGGGTTTATACATGTACTTAATTTTGAACATGATAATAATTTGTGCATAACAAGAAAAACACTGTGGGTTACTGCTCATTATTGTTGTGTCATTTATGTGACTGATGGTAACTTAAGCATCAAGAGTTATGAAAATATGTGTTGTTTTTTTTTTGTGGGAAAAACATGGATAAATCATAAAGTACATAATTTTATATTTTTAGTTAAGCAATGCTTTTCACATTATAAGAATCTGCATCTAGTTTTGTAATACATACATTAATTGGCAAGACACTTTAGGAATAGCAGGTTGTATTTTCTTCCAGCTGGAAATCCTCATTTGGTGATGAACATCTTTCATATGGGAGTAATTGCTACAGTATTATTTTCATGATTTGTGTTGCATGCACAACAAGAAATTTCAGCGATAATAAGCCTCAAAAACTTCAGTTTACACCACCTAAGCAGTTTGAAAACCCAACTATTTCTGTTTGTTAAGGCTGAGAATTACAGGGAAAGCTGGGGAAATTCAGTCCAATTTAAACTATTTTCTGCCTTCAGTTTTTGAAGGACTCACCAGAACAATGTCCAAGGCAAGCTACTGCCCTTGGCCATTGCAGCTTTGCCATGTAAGCTCACCTGAGAAATAAGGTACGGTTCATCCCTATACCTGCAAATACAACTTAGCATTTAAGTGCACGTGTACAAACAGCTATATTAATTACATGCTATAATAAATATACCAGTAAATTCAAAAATGTATTATACAAAATAGTATTAAAATAAATCAAAAGAACATGGGTTAAAAAGCAGACAAGTCTCATGGTTTGTCAGTACTCACCGTTCAGCCACTTGGAGTTGTACTGTGCAGTGCGGAGAGGAGGAAGCGCTCCCAGACTGCGATAAATGGCAGGATCCCTTCCTGGAAAATCCATGGCTGTAGCAGCATATAATTCCCCACTGGAAGTGAGAAGTGCAGTGGAATTGTGCTGAGGACTATAAGGACAACGAGCCATGCCACTGATTTGATCATGTATCTCTGTCAAGTTATTTAACTGTAAAACGGTAAGAAAAAGGGATTAAAATTACCTGGAAAATCATCATTTCACCCAAGCTTTATCAATCTGACCAAACTTTAATCTTAAACATCAATTATCTGCTTTGGTATTGCACAACAGTAATGAGTTGGTCTGTATATCCATCTGAAATTGTCTCATATAGATTTCACTGTAAAATTGTTTGATCTTGCTTCTGCACCTTTGGTGCGCAAAACATGCAAATTAATAATTAGTCATCATGCCTAAAATGTTTTACACTGGGAAGAACTGAAAAAAGAAAATAAGGATTGTTATTATGAAAAACAGATCTAATTGTCAGATTCATCTGAAGTATTCAGCATAACAATTGATCACAGAGTAAAGAAATCTACTGCTCCATTGGCGTGTCCTAGGAAAAAATCTCACATGAAAATTAGTTTTTAAAAATGAGCTTCCTAGGTTTAGTAGTCATCTTTCTGACTTAGTAGCCCTAATACTTCCAGCCACAAATCAAAGTGTGATTCTAATATGTTATTTGAAAATAAAGGTACAATAAGATTAAAAATAATAAGTGTTACAAAGATTTTATGGTGACTGTTTGTCTTTGCATTTAAATGCCTCTTCACTCCTGAAATAAACAGCCCACTTAGCCCCTTAGTTTTTATTATAATGAGTGTTACCAATTCTTTATGGACTCTTTCTTTGACACACAAATTACAAAGTTTTGGTTTCATTGCTGTTGTTTTTGTCCCAGAAACAGGATGTTTTCTCAAGAAAGATTTCTCACTCTCAACAGTCATAAATCACTTGTGCAGGTACTTGTCTTCTTCAAAAATACACGTGCATAGCATGAAGCTATTCAATCATACTTTGTAACTAAACCTGTTGACATCAACCAAACTTGACAAAACAGCAGAAGTCTTAGAAATACTTAAGACTCATGAAATTTGGCATGTGGGAAGAATTGAGCTGGTCAGGAATAGACTCCCAAAAGAGATTACAGGTTAACTTCCCTCAGCTCACTAACAACTACACAAAGAGATCGAAATCAACAACAGCTTTCTCTCCTTACTAACCAGCAGTCTCAGAGCATGGACTTGAATTTATGAGACAAAATATTTAACTCATACCGTCCGATTCGTGCAAATAGGAGTGAAAGCATTGGTTCCACAGGTAAAGAGATGGTTGCCTCCAACAAGAAGCACTCGAATGTAGTTCTGGCATTCTTCCTGCCATATTGAAAAGAAAGAATAAATTCAGTGTTTATATACACTCAATGTGTTAGCAATCATGATGTGCATACATTTTTTTACTGACAATAGAGACATCCATCAATCACTGTGAAAGGATCTTAGCAGTATCACAATAAAGCTCTTGAGTATCAAAGGATTCTGAGTGTCAGGATTAAAAACAGGTTGCCAATAAAAGGAGTATGTTTTAAATATATAAATAAAATTGAGATGTCCAGACACAGATTTGCCACTCCTAGATAGGTAATTTACACTGTATGTTGTATTAGAATCATTAGCATTTTGGTTAATTTGAAGTTGCTAATGAAAACCTCCAAAAATCATTATCACAATATTACAATACACATACACTGATCCCAAAGAAGAACTTTATCTTTTTTTTTTTAAACCACATTAGAATGCATGAAGGTTTTAAGAAGCTAAAAATTAACAGCAATCTCTGTGTTTATTCAGACAGAGAGCAATACTAAACATCTCCTGAAACTGAATGTAAGAAGGATTCAAACATTATTTCTGCAGAAATGAATGCTCCTATCTATTAAAATGAAAAAAAATCAACAACAACAAAATGTTTATAGAATACTTCTGTCTGAGCACCTGGCTAAAATGCTTTCTAGCATCCATTCATGAGAAACAGATAAAACAGATACCAAGGGAAATCATGCCAGTACACCCATGTAATGGCAATGGGGCAGAAGTCTCATTATCTGGCCCATGGTTATATTAAACATATTGCTTGTTTATCTTGCAAATAGATTTTTACCCAGAAACAAAAGAAATATAAACCTGAGTCGTCTGAGAGTGCACAAAATAGACTGTAAAGCAAGATGGACAAAAATACTTTTAAGTTCTCTGAAAAGAATACTTAGATTTTATTATCTATACTTTTCCTCGTGCAAAATAGAAATGAAACAAAACAGAAAACCCCAAAAATGCACATCCAAAAGAAACTGCATCCATCCCTCATGAAACTGTAGCTTTCAGAACCTGTAGCCTTCAGAGCCTTAAATGTAATTGTCAAAAATTTTAAAACTAAGATCAAATTCCCAGTGGACAGAAAATCAATTTATCTTAAATTTACCAAGATCATCTTCTAAATATCTTTTCAAACAAACAGAAGCTAATACGCTATAATCATATAACAGAGTCTAGAATTGCAGTAAGTCTTTTTAAAAAGCAATTATTTCACTTCTGGGCAGTTTCTTTGATGTTCAGGGAGTTTCATATAAACAAACACAATATTTTATTGTTTGGACTGTTTCCATCCTGCCCTTTGCTCCAAGCCCTGGAATGTAAGTGTAGGAAAAATAAGTGGGTTCTGACATTACAACCGATCCAAACTCTCCTCTTCATATTATACAGCTCCCTGAAATAGTGCCATTGCCAAATTACTTGCATGCTCATCACCCACTCCTTCTGCTCAAAAATAATGTAATTTTTTTAAACTCTGACATTCCTGAGATTCACAACATTCTTCTCTTTAATGTTCCCAAGTCTTGTACCAATGTTATAACAATCCACAGTGCAACAGAGCAAATAAATTATATCGAATTTTTATTGGCTACATAGTACAACAACAAAATCAAAGCTTAGAAAGTGACTTCTTTAATTGGCTGTTAATCACCAATCATGCAGCAAATTGAAAATATTTTTAAATAGTTATTAATAAAGCAATCATCACACAAAAACACATAGCAAAGGGACTCTTATTTTAATTGCTCAGAGTCACATTTATAGTTTTGGAGTCAAGCTTTCATTTTCAGGTCTGCAAAGAAGAGGTATCACAGAATCACAGAATTGTAGGGGTTAGAAGGGACCTTTAGGGATCACCTAGTTCAACCCCCCTGCCAAAGAAGCTCCTTAGCCCAGGTTGCACAGGTAGGCGTCCAGGCAGGTCTGGAACGTCTTCAGAGAAGGAGATTCCACCACCTCTCTGTGCAGCATTTGCCAGTGCTCCTTCAGTGCACTGTAAAGAAGTTCCCACACACTTTTGTGCAGAACTTCCTATGCTTCAGTTCGTGGCCATTTCCCCTTGTCCTATCACCACACAGTGCTGAGACGAGTCCTGCCTCATCCCTTTGCCTCCCACTCCTTAGATATTTATAGATGTGAATTAGATCTCCACTGAGCCTTCTTTTTTCAATGCTGAACAGATCCAGGTCTCTTATCCTTTCCTCATAAGGGAGGTGTTCGACGCCCTTTATCATCTTTGTAGCCCTCCATTCTATGTGTTGCAGAATGCAAAGGATTTTAAAACCAAAAGTGTATGCAAGAGTATCCAGCATTTATTGTTTTCTTTGCCTCTTACTATCCCATAAGATTATCTTTCAAAGAAAGAAAACAATTTAGCAAGTACTGTCTACTTTTTTATCAGCACACCGGAAGTAAACCACAGCTATTCGAAAGAATTCAGTGGCCAAGCAGGCCAAGTTACTATTTAACTTTAGAACTAGCTTGACAGTTCAAGGATGACCTGGCTACAGTCGCTTATCCATTTTCAGCAATGTTTGTTGTGTGGGCTAACATTTTAAATACTAGTTTTTATAGTTTTAATATTTCTATAGTAAGTTCAGAAGCTAATACTCACAGCTGTTGTAATATTAAATAAGCAATGAGTATATAGTTTAAATATGAATTCCTCTTTAATTTATTTCATTGTTTTACATTTTGCTTTTTTTTCTTCTTTATTGTTCTTATCACAAGTGCCATTCTAAATTGATGAATTTATTCTCTTCACTATGGCATTCTAGACTTCAACATGCTAATGCATGATGGTTTCAAGGACATTGGTTTGTCTGGCTCACTCCAGGAGTTATTTTAAGCAACTGTATAAATTGGTGGATAAATGTATAAAGTTTCAGAAACAAACATTAGACTTCAAAAGTCAAGTGTGCATTACACTGTCAGACATGATGGATGTCTCTATATATTTTCTTCCCCATCTCTTTCCCGTCATTGGCTCCTAAAGCATAAACCTCAGAACAACTACTGCTAACAGCTAGGGGCAAAAATTCCATGCAACTTCTTTCTCAACAACATGAACAAAGTTGCATTTAACTAACTATTATCTCAGAACTGCTAGAGTGGCTTTAGGGTTCAAAGCTGGCTTCTGATTTCAGAGCACAGCATCAGCAAAACGACTTCTATCTTTGCTGCCTGAACTGACTGCCTCCATAGTGGTCTGTGGTCATCAGAGCTTCAAGAGAAACCGGGATTTGAATGAAAAATTACTCACAGCCATCCTTGTAATCCTCATCTCTCCCTTACCGCAGTTTACGCTGGAGATATGTATTTTGTCTCTAGTCTTTCCTGTACTTTTCTGCAGTCACACATGTATCTGCCCTGAAATCTGAAGTTGCTCTCACAAGTTTCATGGAAATGAAACAACCAGTAGCTCCCCAGCTGGGGCCGGATCTATTTATAAAAGAAGCAGCAGCTGGAATTGTGCCTCCCAGGGGATTTCCACTGAAGAACTGCAATTCATGGCAGTATTGGAATGAATTCCTCCTGGTCTGATAGTTCCCTTTTTATTTTTTTCCAAGTGAAGGCTTGAAAGCTGCTGTGGTTTGATCAGGAAGAGGAGCGTGCCACAGATCAGATGTTTTGCTTATTTGCATGTATATGTTCTCCTAACACAAAGAGTATGGCTCTTACGCATATCCTCAGTCACGAACTTCTTGGACATAAAGCAGTAAAAGACAAACATCGTCAGGTTATTCTTACTCTGGTCTGGAGTTTATTCTTTGATTTTAACCTCAAACCTCAGGTGAAGGTAAGAGACTTGAAAAGTTCAAAGAAAGAGACCACAATAAATAAATAAATAGATACATAGATAGATAAATGAATATATTTTTTAAAAGCCCAGTCATAACTATGAGTAAAGAACTATTTCCTCCCAGGACTACCTCTGGCTGTAATGAAATATAAGAACTGTATTTATCTTCTAGATGGTGAAACAGGAAAGAGGTTACAGATCCAAATCAAACAGTATATCTTTACCCAGACAGTAATAATACTAAAAAATAATCATAGAACTAAAGAATGGTTTGAGATGGAAGAGACCTTAAAGATTAGCTAGTTCCAGCCCCACTGCTGGGGGTAGGAACTCCTTATACTAGATCAGGTTGCTCAAACACTTTACACTTGAACACTTAGAGTGTTCACTGTACAACAGTAGGTATGCTATTCTAATAGATTTGTAGAGTGTTCAAGTGGCTTTGAATGCCTTTAGAGATGGGACATTTCTCTGGGCAACCTGTTCCAATGTGTCATCGCCCTCTAGAGCCTCTGAGTGAACAACTTCTTCCCTAGGTTTAATCTTTTCTGTAAGTCCACTTATTGAAATTTCAGAGGCCTTTATTAGAATAGCATATATACTACTATGCAGTGAAAGCATAACTTCAAATCACCTTTACAACCAAGTGTGAGGAGCATGAATGAAAATCTGAATGAATGCACTACTCTTAAGTGCATTTCACAAGTACAGAGTGCTTCTCTGAGCAAACATTATTTAATAGCGTGCTTGAGCAAAGTTGAACTGTGTGTGCATATCAAACCACAAACAGTCCTGTCAATGTGAAATTCAAAGTACGCTACTACATCCTTAAATTTACTCTTTCTTTCATTCATCATGTTAGATTACAATCACTGCAGACACTATGACTTTTAGAGCTGAATGCTATTTTCATTGTTTTAAATTCCAAAAATCACTGAAAAACGGAGGTATAAACTTTCAGTTATACATTGCATTCCTACCAAGATAGTTGCTGCTCTGCACACTTTGATCAATATCATCTGTCATATTATATTGTCACTTGGGCAGGATCACTACCTTCAGTATTGTCACCTGAAAGCTAAGGCTGAAGGCTTGAGGGATACATTACAAGAGAAAACACAAACATCCTACATAGAAATAATTTACAAAATGAAACATTTGTCTAAAATATGAGGTCTCCAAAGTTCTTTTCTTTTCACAAGTTGACAAGTAAGCAGCATACTCATCTATCATCTTGTTCTGCCATAAAAGCCTTCATATAAGTTAGAAATTTTTAATTAAAATCTTGCATGTTCCTTTCTTCTAGCTATTAATAACTGCCACACAGACCTAGTAAATCTCACACATTAATGGCTAGTTATCAGCAACTCCTAAATACATTTCCAAGACTGGGATGAGAAAAAAGGGAAAGGAAAATAATAAAAAAGGCAATACCATCTCTAATGCCTTTTGTTAATGTTATAAACTCATATCTACAGTTAAAGCTGAACCTCTGTAAAGACAATAATCTTTCACGCATGAAGATTTACACTGCATATTCCCTATACCTGCTTTCTCACCTGCCCTTTATTTTTATTTTCTGTAGATTCTTTTTCTATCCTCATGGTATAACTTGGCCACGCTCTGGTAGTGAGACCATTTTTCTTCTTCAAACTCAGGTGGAAATGGATGTGCAAAGGCTACAATGCAACATTATTTTCCAAAAGTTACTAAGAGAAGCTGGAAATGAAATATTCTGCCTGATGGGAGAAGTTAAAGGTCACACACATACACTACCACACAGACAATGCAGAAGAAGAGACCCATTCTTTACTAGAAAGCTAGAAGACATGAATCTTTGGAATATGTTCTTCGAGCTTGTGGGATTAGAATTTTTTTGTTTTGTTGGGATTTTTTGTTTTGTTTTGTTTTGCTTCTTTATGACTTTTGCCAGTGAATCACATAGGCTGATACATTCTATCGAATGTTGGTCCTGAAAACAAGCATGTTTTTCTGTAGTTATTGCTCTTGATGTACTTCAGTGTTTCTCCTTTATGTTTTCACTCGTCACCATCATTTCCAATGCATTGAAGCCAATATTCAAGTCTGTACATTCCCTGGTTGTAATCTGCCAATTCGGTGGGTAAATTCACTGAGACACTCTTCATTTTGTGGTGTGACAGCTGTGCAGGGAGCATGGCTTGTCTTTGACATCACTTTGCCACTGCTGAAACACACCACTTACTGCCTCACTGTGATTACATCCACATTTTGTTCTCCATAAACATTCACCAAGCATTGATCTATGTCAGTAGGTACCATTTTTTTTCCACATGGAGAAATTCAATGACACACTTTGCTTCATCTCCATGTCCATGTCAGACACCATTTTGTCAGACCGCCTCTCTGCTGCCATCTGTCACATGGCAACAACATGGAATGGAATACTGTCGAGAAAATTCAACCACTGCTGACATACCACCAACATTTGCCTATGATGTCAAAGGCGAAATTAATAAAATAGGAGGCATTACTTTCAGAGCAGCCCTCATAAACTGAGGACTTTATGAAGAACACAGAGAGTTATTTGAGATTTACAGCACTGAGTATGATGTGAAACTACAGCTCATTACATATGACATATTGTAGAGTCAATACAGTGAATTGTTAGAAACTGTTAGATTGTTTTTGTTGTTTCATCACAGTATCACATGATTTTACCTCTCACTTCACACCTCCCTATATTGTTCTTTATTCCTCTGCTCATACATCAGTGTCATATTGTTTTTCTATAGCTCTCTTCAGAAAGAAATGGGACACTGCATAAGGTAGAGATTTATGCACTGAATTACACCTGCTATTAAAATACAAATTTTGTCAAAGCAAAACTGTCTCATGCTTACCTTTGATTTTCCTTTACTATAACAGGCTTTTTTAGTAGCTTCATCACATTGCCATTCCACTGCCTGTAACCAACAGAAAACAGTCAGAAATGCAGGAAGTACATAACCCAACTATCTAAGCCCATGGTTAAAATACATGCTTCAGTTACATTGACAATTAAGAATGGGTGGTTCTAGCCATAACTGCCTTATAAGTTTTTCTCTTTAGAAATGTAGTTCTGCTCTTGGTAGTTTTTCTTTTTTTTGAATGCAGGGTGAAACTGGCTGTCCCCATGATTCACCAAACCTACAGCTACAGCAGAAATAACCACAATCACATTTGATGCAGTGTAGTCCCTTCTGTATCAGTCTTACTTAGCTAAGTGCAGAGAAGGGGTGACTCTTCCTTCTCAGCAGAGGTGGGCAGCATCACACTGAGGTCAGCTCTGCTGAGAGACCTTTTGTGTCAGAAAGCGTGCACTGCTGCTGGTTTTGCAGATTTTCTATCAAGCATGAAATGGATATTTTATTTGCTCAAGGTGTGACTGCAGCAGTAATTGAAGAAGCTAAAACGTGAATTGAAGGAAAAGAGCAACAAGCAGGCATTCACAGGACAACAGTGAAATGAAGCACTGCAAAGCAGAAGCGATTTATCCTCATTTTCGTACCTTCTGCTTCAACAGACTTATGCCAGGAATGTAAGTCTAGGCTGCATTATGGCACTTTCACTGCCTAAGTTAATTCCAATTATTTCCATATTTAACATTCAACAGCTATGACTTACAAACTCTATCGTTCAGTGGAGCAGATACTGGGCTTGGTGTGCATCTGCTAATACAGGCACACATTTCAATGCCTGTGTATGCTGTGCAGTCAGAGTGCATTTTAAATCTCCCCGCTTGCTTTCACATCAGCAGTGCACATCCACCTGTTCTCTTGATATAAATGTCACAAAGCATTTTACATTTTACCAGGAAGAAATGGGATTACTAAACAAAACACTGCTGCTTAATTGTTGAAACCACAGTTTTTTCAGTTTTGTTTGCCAGAAAATAATGGAAGATAATTTATTCAGATTTAATATAAGTAATCTTTTGTACCTGTTTTCCAAGGGAGACTATACTGACAGAAAATACACTCTATAATTAATAAAAATTAATAGGGCAAAAGCTTATTTAAACAAAGGAGAAATATGCCTTCAGAATATACTATGCTGTACTTTTTGATTTACCTGTCAATGAGCCCAAGAATGAGCTTCTTTTTTTTTTTTTTTTTTTTTGTTTGTTTGTTTCCGAAAAGGAAAAGACTTATAAAACTAATACCATTACTTCTCTTCCTTAGCTTCAAGCCTTCCCATTTAAAGCATTTACTTTTGCAGATGAATGACCAAAGCATATTGGAGAATATACTGAAAACTTCTGGAAAAGCATACTTGTGAATGATGACCCTAACATTTATAATGAATTGTATCTTACACTATAAGATTAAAAAAAAAAAAGAAAGCATCAATGACTTTTTTGATTCCATAATGCAAAAAGCAGTTAATCTCTATAACGGCAACCACACAATAAAAGATTGCTCTTGGATGAGCAGTATTAAGTCCCATTAAATTAGTATGTCACATGGCATTAAATACAAGTATCTGGTAATTAATTAATTATCTCTAAACAACACAAAGTTGAAATGCCTGGAGATATGAAAGCATTACCAGTAGGAGGTCAAGACAGAAAGACAGTGGAATGCAACTGATTAAAAAAAAACTTTTTTAAGGAAAGCTCTTGCCAAAACTAAACTGAGAAGATTATTTTGAAGATGAACGTCAGGAGGAAAGAAGACAGAAAAATTGGATTCAAGATAAAACGTTTGTCAATAAATCAATTTTCAGTGGCAAAACTAAGGTAAAAGACTATTTTGCAGACAAAAATGTCAAATGTGAAAATTATACTATGTCATAAATCAGGCAAATTAAGTACATATCTCAGGTGCTGAAATATTTTGGAAAAGACGCTCAACAGCCAAAAGGGACAGTTCTTCAAGCTTTCCATAAAATCCGAGAAAAGCATACAAGGCATTTCCAAGAGCAGGTCACAAAAACACTAATGTCATTATTGGCATAACTGAAAGAAAAATTTCTTCTCTGATACCCATGAATGCATAGATTCAAATAAGGTGACTAAATATTACAACAGAAAATTATATATATATATCAGTAAAATAGTTAACATCAAATATAGGAATACAAACAGAATAAACTATATATATATATAAATTTCCTGAGTGGGTAACTTTATGGGAAAATTCTCTTCAAGGCAATAAATGTCAAAAGACTAATACTGTCTGAACAATAGAATAATAGAATTGTAGAATCTCACAATCTTTTCACACTTGGAAGGGACCATTAAAAGGTCATCTAGCTCAACTCCCCTGCGATGAACAGGAACACTACAGCTAGATCAGAGGCCTCAGAGCCCCATCCAGGCTGAGCCTGAATGTCTCTAAGGATGGGGCAACCACCACTTCTCTGGGCAGACCGTTCCAGTGCCTCACAACCCTTACTGAGTGTTCCTTATATTCAATCTAAATTTCCCTTCTTTTAGTTTGAAACCTACCTTCTAGTTTGTCCTATCACAACAGACCGTGCTAAATAGTCTGTCCCCTTCTTTCTTACTCCCTTTAGAGACTGAAAGGCCACCATCAGGACTCCCCAGAGCCTTCTCTTCTCCAGGCTGAACAGCCCTAGCTCACTCAGCCTGTCCTTGTAGGGGAGGTATTCCATTCTTTGGGTCATTTTTATGGCCTTCTTCTGGATGCGTTCCAACAGGTCTATGTCTCTCCTGTACTGAGGACACCACATCTGGACACAGTACTCCAGATGAGTTCCCATCAGCAGAGAGGAGAAGGGTAGGATCACTTTCCTCACCCTGCTGGTCATGCTGCTTTTGATGCAGCCCAGGATACGGTTGGATTCATTGCTGGCACATGTCCAGCTTGCCATCCACCAGTAGCCCCACATCCTTTTCAGCAGGTATGTGCTCTATCCTTATATCCCCCAGCTTGTACTGATAGTGGGGGTTGCCTCGACCCAGGTGCAAGACCTTGCACTTAGCTTTCTTGAACCTCAGCAGTTTCTCCTGGGCCTACTGCTCAAGCCTGTCTAGGACTCTCAGAACGGCTTCCTATCCCTTTGGGCATGTTGACTGCACCACACAGCTTGGTGTCATCTGCAAACTTCCAAGAGTGCACTCGATCCTACTTTTGATGTTACTGATGAAGACATAAGAGAGCACCAACTCCAGCAACGACTCCTGGTGGACACCACTCACCATCATCTCTATCCACGTTACAACATTGACCTCTTTAAGTACAATCTTGCATACAGTTCCTCCTCCATCAAACAGTCCACCCATCAAATCCTTATCTTTCACATTTGGAGAGAATGATGTTAAGAGTGACTGCACCAAAGGCTTTATTTAATTCCATCAGTAGCTCTTCTCTTGCCCACTGATGCAGTTGTGCCATCATAAAAATCAACAAGTTTGGACAGGCAGGACCAGCCCTTGGTGAAGCCACACTGGTTACCCCATATCTCCTCTCTCCCTTAACATAGCTTCCAGAAGGATTTGCCCCATGGTATTCCCCAGCACCGAGATGAAGAAGTATTTAAGTAAGTAAGTAGAGACACACAAGAACAAAGACATGAGCCATCACTAACACCAAGTATACTTCATAGTTCTGTAAGTCTGAGTTTCACTGCTGGAGGAGACAATAAGAGGGCAGGCTGCAAATTAAGTGTATTACAAAGGCACTCAAAGAAGGCTTGTTAGTTCAGAGTCTTATAGGTTGGTTCCCAATGTTCTTGCATATTTTCAATAATACATATATATGCCCTATTATATATTAAATGAAAAGATCATGTTTAGGTCAACATTTATACATACAGTATTTCTTTTAAATCTAAAGGAAATTTGGGGAAGTTTCTCACTAAATGAAATTCAGTTATTCAACAAAGCCTACTAGTAATACACAGGGGAAAGAGTGGTGGAAATTTGTCAAGTTAAATGTCATTTCAATGTGGGAGAAAAACAACAGGAGAAAAATGTGCCCCGAATCTTTAAAATGTAAAGATGAAACAAAATGTCCCAACAGAATAATAACAATGTGAGTTTTGTCAGTTGGAGATAAAGACTTAACATTCTGAAAGAGTAGACTGACACATACAGATTGCTGTATTTTAGAGAACAAGTGCAAAACCAGGTTTACTTAGAAATGTTACTGTTATCCATTGCTCATATCAAACTGACATCTTCTGCTTGGCATCATTTGCTAATATTTTAACAACATTCAGATATGTGGTGCAGAGAATAAGATATGCATGCCATGATTATTATTTGATCCCCTATCGAGACTTAAATACCTACATTTTATCCTGTTGGGAGCTATTCTTTCTTACATGTCTTAAGAAATAGTTCCAATTTTCATATAACAAAATGCAACCTCCTCTGTTCTGTGCATTGTTTTTAATTAATATTTGTAATTCTACTTAGCTGGTAACAAAAGACACTGAACAAAATTATGGACATTCAAACTTTTCTTTGCTCTGCGGAAGGACAGAGCAAGAATTTGAGTATTAGTACTGAAGAAACTAAAGATGGCAGCACATTAGCCATTGGTGAGCATTTCCATGAGAAACATATGTACACAGATGAAAGGGAAGTATAAAAGGCAACATTCAAGTGCATTCAAACTTAGAGAGGGTAGATTAATGTTGGATATAAGGAAAAAGTCTTTTACAGTGAGGGTGGTGAGGCACTGGCACAATTTGCCCAGAGAGATGGTGGATGTCTGTCCTTGGAGACATTCAAGGTCTGCCTGGAAGGGTTTCTGAGCACCTTGATCTAGCTGTAGGTGTCCCTGTTCACTGCAGGGGAGTTGGATGGACTAGATGACCCATAAAGGTCCCTTCCAACTAAGAATTTTATGATTCTATGACTCTAAGACACTGTTCTGTCCATGATGGGAAGGTGATACAATTGCAGAAGGATGGCTTTCATAAACTCTGTTATCAATACATGTTTTCAAGTGCCTCTACAAATTTAATGTCTTCTGCAATCTAGTAGATACAAATAAGCCTTAATTATCTGACAGTCAGCAGTAAAGCTATTCAAAGAGCTTGCTGACAGATTTTTAGCCCTGCCAAACTCAGATTGTGTGACCAGTCCTAAAGACTGAACTTCACACAGTGTCATCAGATTTTCATATGGATTGTTTTCTTCATTTAAAAAATACACAAAGTTCCAAGTAGATTTGGCATAAAATCAGACTGAGCTAAAACATGGCTTTGGTGCACACTTCAAGTTTAAATTTGAACACAATTGTAAAACTAGCGGCAGTTACATTTTTGTAAAAGCTCACTTGAATCAGAATTTTGGACATAACTCCATCAATGTAAGGAAAACACTTCAAAATCTTTGGAAGAGTTCCCTCCTAGCATTGTCAAGAAGAGTGGGAGGGGAGAAATTCCAGCTAGAGATCAAACAAATTCCAATTCAAGTTATCTATGTAACTATTACCTTCAAAAATAAAGAAAAATATACATGCATTACCCCTCAATCTTAGGTTAAAAGTTAGAGTATTAAAAATAATCATATTCTTCAGAACAACAAATGTATTTCAATAACTTCCCCACTTGGGTGAATGACAATCTTTTTTAAAAGTCAAGCAAACACATTTTCAATGGACAAACCAAATAAATGTAAAGAAATTAGCTCCAAGAGAAATCAAATGAAAATCCCCAATAAATCCCTAAATCACTTTAGTGATTTATTTGAACACCTTAGAAGAACACTAAAACAGATTTAAAGAGAATGAGGAAACATTGAATAATAAGTTTTCTTCCCAGTTAATAACTGATTTTCAATTTGTTTTCCTTGTATCCAACACGCGCTAAGTTCTCTGGCAAGACATTAAGTCATAGAATATCCAAAGTTGGAAGGGACCTATAGGGATAATCACATCCAACTCCTTTCCAACCTAAATTATTTAATTTTCCAGAGAAAAAAAAAAAAAAAGAAGAAAAAAGACATCTAAAGGATAAATAATTAACTCTAATTCATCCATTTTCTACAATTATACTAAATGTAAAAAAGATATTTGAATAGTATGAACATAATCAAAACAAGGACTGGTCACTTTGAATGCATGAGGTGAAGTATCTATTAGTTATATTTACAAGTCATAAAGAACATATGGCTTTCATCTACATTATTGGAAGATGCATACACAGATGAATAACTATATTCACATATCTTCATAGATACACATAACATATACAGGTATACAGGTCCACACATAGTTAGATGTCTGAACTTTTTAAAAGCGTAGAAACAAAATGTACTGTTATATTTCATAGTGAAAGAAGTTAATTAGTCAAGAACCAAAAAATGAACAGAACAGTATTCCAGACAGATGGTCAAGCACTTCTTAGACAGATGGCTCTGCTAATTAGATACTGGCAAAAATAACATTAAAGAAGATGGTTTAATTATGTGATGCCAAACAATAACAACTACATGAGATTTCCCTTTTTTCTTTTTCACTATCTGTTTGCTTTCATCTCTTACATCATGTATTTAAACAATACTTTGGGGAGTTGAGTTATAATGGCAATAATCATAACAATATATGTCAACAAACATGAGTAATATCACCTTATTGTTTGCATCAGTTCAAGAATGGACTGGCTTCAAAAAGTTGTGATTTGTTTGGCAAGGGTGTCTTGCAGCCTGCATAATTATATCTCAATGAACATGGATTCTGGAGTCCAAAAGCTGAGTTTAAAGAGGCCATAAAGAACGTGTCAGAATAGTAAATGCTAAGAGAGAATGCAGCCACAGAGGAGCATACCAACAATACATTTAGCAGCAAATTGGCAACCGCAGTGTTAGAAGTGGTTTTGATGGTCACCAGAAATTTTAAGGCACGCTTTGGTATAATGACATCCCTGCTTCCAGCAAATACATAAAGCCACTTACAAAAGATTTATACCTCTCCAAACTTCAGTCAAACCATTTTCCTTGCTATCCACAGAGCCATGACCTCGTCCTTGCAGCCATTACTGCTGGAGCTGTCTGTCTTGTCAATATGATTAACAATCAGCTTTCAAGAGTGATTGTCCACTGTGGAAATGCTAGGGGAATGTATAAAAAAAGGGACTTCCCTTTAACACAGATCTTCCTTTTGGAGAATCATAAAAGAAAAAATGTTTCATATGGACTAAAGGCAGTGTGGTTTGGCTCTCCTATCAAGAAATAGGCCAGCAGCTCAAACAAGAACAGCACCGTATGGACAAATTTACTAATTGATTACATTTGTCTCACTATCATACCACCAGTTACCAAATGCAACAGCCAATTCTCCTGGAAACAATATTATAGATGTTTTCATTTGTTCAGCTTTTACTGTTCATCCACAGTTAGGAAATTATGGTTTCTTAAAGAGTGAGCAATGTGAAAGAGATGAAAATAAATATCCAATTATGCTAGAATTTTCAAGGGTTTGATTTTAAATACAAACTAAGCTCCCATGATATATACATAATTTCATATTTTATCCAAATAATAAATGAAACTTTATATGGCTGCAAAGACAAAGCTGATGTTGACAGAATTTTCTTTCAAATATAATGGCCCTAAGTATATAAAAATTGAGGAGAAACATACATATTTCAGCCAAAGTTTTAATTAGCTTATTTTGTTGACTGTGCAAATAAATAGTTGCTGAAATGTTCATCAGAATTGGTATAATAAAATTTAGAGTTACTAAGACTTCCAGAAACTCTTAGTGGATGGCTACTGCATTACCCTTTATGAAACTAGTCTCTGCACAAGGTTGGACTTCTACTAAATGTCATCCAGCCACCCGCCTGCGCATTCCCTGTTTGTGTTCTGCAAAGACTTCTAAATGTCACAAAATGTTCATCTGGTTTACACTTAACAGAAAAAGGTTTGTAGAGGAAATTGAAGTTCCAAACCTGAAGTCAGCAACTCAGAACTTGAGTATACTCAGAACCAATAGCTTTAGTCCTGCTTCCAGAGAGTTACTAATAAAAAGGTATTGCTCTGTGACTTTCAAAGTTTTGAATGTTTCAGTTTGGCATTTTAAGGCTTTTATGTTTTTTTATGGACATTTAAAAACTGAATGCTGGATTGTGCTGAAGGGGTAAAACAACAAGATGTTCTTGCATTTCCAGACTTGGCAGCCACTCAGCAGGTAGAAATGAAATTTTGTACCATATTTTTAATGTACATTCTGAAATTATACTAAATATAGTAAATTTAGTATAGTGAATAAATTAAGTGAGCCTTTTAAGATTAACACCTGTGTTAGCACACAGTTTTAAAGCTCTCCCTGCTTTTTGGCAAATAAGATTCATTTCAGTAGGCTTCACGACCTTTTGAAAGCAATGTTTCATTTTTTTTTTTACAAATTGTGTTGTAAACTTTTAAGTGCTGATCAGAAATGTCAGGATTCTCTTTATTTCAGAAAAGGGAAGATATTTCAATCCAATTTCATACTCTCTAACCCCCTAGGTTAAATAACATAATAAATGTGAACCAAGTCTCCTGGCACAGGAGTTTCAGAAAATTAAGACTTCTGCGCAGACCTTGAATATAGAAAAACATAATTTTCTCATGCATCTGCTCATTACTGCAGATGGCAAAGGAGAAGGGGGTGCTGCTAAGTGTGCCCTCTTGCCCCATACTAAACTGCTGATCATGTCATACTGGCATGGGATGAGTGATAAAGAAGTATGACAGTGAGCAACCTCAGACAGTCAAGTAAGGATACTTCAGAAGGCTCTGTGCAAACCAAAATTCTTCCTGAAATAATTTCTCAGAGGCACAGCCAACACAATACATCTTGTCCCCAGGATGTCAAAGACAGCTGGATTATAGCTTCTAGATATGAGTTTACAACAGCAAGCAGATGAACCTAAGAGATATGGCAGAGGATGAAATTTATAACACCTTTTAAGTGACATTTTTTTGAATAGCTGAACATTATACCGCATAATTGAGACTACAAAAAAGAAATCTTTGTGTTTTAATGGATGTATATGGTTTTGTTCATCATGTTTCATTACAAAGAAAATGAAAATTCTATCATGATTTTTATTTGTCTCATTTATTTATTCAGATAGTTTTGCCACTGGGCTTTACTAATGGAAGGCTTGATTCTGTTAGTATCAATAACCATCTAGATTTCTACTATTCAAAATTCAAAGTAACTCTTATTTACAATAATAAAAATATATTGAACAATTATCCTAAAAATAGTATCTTAGTAAAAGATGAATTTGAAGAATGAATATGTCCATACAGTATGCAATCAAATTTGAGTAAGAAGATTTTAGACAGATGAAAGCAGAGAGAAAGCTTAATGCAAAGAAATACTAAAAGAAATGTAAAAAGAACCAGATCACACAGCTTGTGCAATGAAAGGAGGAAAAGAACTGGTTTAACAGCTAAGTGTTGCATACATGAGACTCTACTTCCTTCTATTTAAATCAATTGGCTAGAAAGTTGACTTTGGGAAACCAAGATGGATTTTTTTTTTCCATTTAAGAATGGTACAGATATATAAGATATTTAGAAAATGGATGGGACAAAATGGAACACAAAAATAAAAACATAACCAAATTTCCAAGGAGTTGGCAATAACGCTGATGGCAGCACAACTGACCACTCACTTGAGGAAAGAAGAAACTAACTTATATTTTGGTTATGCTTAAAGCGATTAGATTTAGTTTGATAAAAAACTAAGATAATTTGAGACACACAAAATTGCAAGAATATGGGGAAGAATAAAAAAATAAAACAGGCATACAACTAAGTCTTTAATACATATTTTAAACTGTGGAGAAAGGCAAAAAAAAATTTTAAAAATAGCAGAATGAGAAAAATTCTCATTAAACACAAAGAACAAAAGATGCTTATTACAACAGAAAAGCTTGAATCTACAACTACTAGGAAATCACTGGAGTGTAGCTGCATAGTTAAACTATACAGAAAGCAAGGCTAAGGAAGACAAGCTAAGGAGTACCAAGACCAGGAAGTATCTGCTCAGAATATGAAAAGGTCTTCAAGAGAGCATCATGTATTTCAACTGCAGTAAAAGGAGCAGAAGGAAAAGGGGGACAGCAATGCAACTTCAAATCACAACTTTATCATGATGATTTGGGATAACGAGGACACTAAGAAAAGGCTGAATTTTTCTCCTTTTTTGACATAAGTGAACGGTGTGGAGGAACATCAATGATGCATGGGACTTTCCACCTTCAGTTTATATGTTAAACCTCATTCAAGACATTAATCAGTGAAAGACTGTGACACTGGGTGATTTGATATTAGCTGTGGGAAATGAGTGGGTCATTTCTATCCAAATTCTAGAAGACCAGCCTTCGTATCAAATTGAGCAGTATCTGGTTGTTTATGCAGAAGGAACTGAACAGCACTTAACAAGAGGAGAGAGTCCTGCTGCAGGTAAATGTGTTTGCCTAATTCCATATTCACAAGAAATCACAGAAAAGCAGGTAGTTGCTGAAACATCTTAACAATTTGTCACTATTTTTTTTCCTCAAGCTGTCCTCAGATATTTCAGTATTGGACAGTAGGAAACTGCACTTAACTCTTAGACAGTAGGATACTGAACTTAAACCTTAGTCTAAAGATCCCAACCACCAACCTCCAAACGTAAAGGGAGATAAGTTTTGTGTCACTCTTGTACTTGCACCTAGAGAGTGTATTACAGGAGTGTTGAATAATTTCATTTGACTTAGTTTATTGCCAACCATCACAAAACTCAGTCCATCCAAATACCTCTGGTGTGGAAGGTAGGACATTTAGCATGCTATAAGCGTTCCCAGTGGATAATCTCCACAGTCAATTCAATAGTCAAGAACAATTAAAAAAAATCATTACTTCCTAGTCAGATTTTAAAAATTAAATTGATAATTCATATCTCATAGTGAAATTAAATTTTCAGAGATTTAATAATGTCAAAAAGTTATTTCAAAATCTGGTAAGTTTGTTATAAATGTTCATGAGCACATCTTTAGAAAACACTACTGACACATACAACCTAGTCTCTGGCAGACCAAGATATCACCTATTATAATAGATTAACCATGTAATGGTCAATTAATCATTAAGTAGATTACTACAAAATATTTACATAGAGAAACTTAGTAAACAAATGATAAATATTCAGTGAATGCTCTAGTTCTTTGGTTATTATTTCCTGTGCACTGAAACCCACGCTACAACAGGTGAAAACCTGAAGGGTTTTGCAAGAGTTTTCATTCTTTCATCACAATGGAGCAAGGAAAAATAACCAAAATCTGTGTGATGCAATGCCTGGTGCTCAGACAGAGTTCTTCATTTGTTATTACTTCCAGGATCTATTAGCATCAGAGGACCACAAAAAAGGAACGAGAAAACAGTTCATTAAAAACGGATGCCTAGCGAAATGTATCAGATTCTGGGAAAAGCTTTATTGAAGAGTTCATAGATTATTCAGTGGTGACAGCAATTTGGAGGAGTTTCTAACTGCATTCTTCCTTTGCAGTTTTTCAAGTGGAAAACAAACAAACATTTGTTAAAAAAGAAACTATTTCACATCCCCAGAGAGATCCATGTCTGCACTTTTGAACAACATAACTGTCTTTGCTGGCACTTCTCTACAAGTAGTATAGGAGAAAGTCACCACATAAGATCTCAGTGTGCAAAAAAAACCCACTGGTTTCACAAATGGCAGAATGTGGATGAGCAACCCTTGAAGTAAATTGGAAGGGTTTTAGATTTTCAAAACTAATAACAGAAAGCTCAAATTTCAGTTTACTTCAAGAAAGTCAAAGTGAAGGAAACTCTTAAGTATCAAGAAAAGTATCTCCTCAGCTTCACTGACACACAAATTTTAGTAACCATTACACACAGGGAACCTAACTGAAGAAATTTATTTAATAACTGTGTGACAGCTCATCCTCCTGCAGACTCTTTTCCATTTTTATTGGTTTAGAAACCCATTGATTGCTACACTGGCAGAATACTGTACTTTTGCATTTTTCACCAACGTGTTGAAAGCTCAGAGGATATAACTATAAAAGTGTGATCAATAAAGCTTATTCAACAGGATACCCAGTGCAACCATTAATAAGGCACTTCTCTTCTTGCAGAAGCCATCAACCTTCCTCCATCAAGTTACAGCTTATTAGCAATTCATCTGCTGATGGGTACGTTAAAACTCTTGGCTTTCTAACACTGGTGTATACTGGATACCAGCTAAGCATTTTAAGAAGAAAGTAACAAAACCTCATTCTTATTACTGGGAATTATTTCTTAAAAATTTTCCTGTGCTTATCCTGCTGAAGCGAGTCCTTTGAAACCAGTGCTCCAAATTCCAAAGCTTTTACTACAGCAAAACACTTTCAAATCAAAGGGAGTTCTGTACAAGAACAAAAGAATGGCCAGAAATTGCAAACATTCTCTAAATTCACTAAAGAAAAGGAACAGCTACTGTACTGAAGCAATCCACTTTAGTATATGCCTGGAGTACTGAAGGACTTTAGCATTAGATCAGAATCCAATTCGTTCATATAACTTTCCCATGAACAGAAAAAAAGAATTTAAAACACAGATTGCTGTACACTAAGTGCACCTCTACAAAGCTGCAGAGTGACAAAGCTCCAACATCTCCAGATTAATTTGCTATTTTAAGTCTGTCATTTTGTATATCAAAATAAAATTTCAGCGTAATTTTTATATCTGATTTAAAAAAAAAAAATTAACAGAAGAAAGCCTCTGGATTTGTATCTACTTTAAAGTGCATGGAAGATACATATTATTTTAAAGCAATTTAGTGACATAAATGTCATCTGCCTGTCTCCTAGCTACTCGAACCTCTCCAGAGTTTTTTTGGGGTTGTTGTTTTTTGTTTTTTTTTCAGTGAAGCCTACTGAATATTACCCAATTTTATTTACAATAAAAAACATCTACAGACATAATTCTTTCACTATGAAAAATGAATGCTTCTGAATCCATGAGTTGGGGGAAAGGCAGAAGGGCTTAAAGATATTAAAGATTTAAAGAAGAAAGGAAATTGATATACTTAAAGTGACTGCAACGCAACCAAGGCTGTCATCTCCTGGGGCTGCATCATTTGTGGCCTAAACTCAGACAGAACCAAACAAAAAATTTCCTGTAATAAATTTTTTTGGAAGTACACTCCAGCTCAGAGCTTGCAACTACTTCCCAACATATAGACTCTTCTACTGCCTGGGATCTTCAAGGACAGGATGAGGCTCTACCTAAAATTGCATATGGGACTGGGGTCTGCATCTATGTAAAAAGAAAGTGATGAATGCCCACACTTACTCTTTACAATATATCAAAGGTACAAAATGTCCTACAATAAAAGGAGCAGGCACATCAATTAATCTTGCTTGATCAGTGTGACAAAAGGAAACTAAGCGATTCTCATTTATAAACAAGGCTAGATGCATCCTTTCAGACTACATATTAAATGTGATTGAGGACCAACGTGACCAACTGCTCAAGCAGAAGAATTTACATCAGTAGTATAGGTCCTGTCTCACCGACTTTTTAAGGACAATGCCCACTGAACTTCTCCAACAAATTAAAATATTTAATCATTCCATAGCCACATTCTTAGAAACAACAAAAAACTAGGTGAACCAGATATTGCACTAAATAATTCAACTGATAAAAAAAAATCTGAGTTTCCTAACAGCTGTTCTTCAAGGCTGTTCTCACTGCTTCTGAAAAAAGTCAAAAGTGCACATTCACCTCCTAGTCCAAAGGCCACTCCTCTCCACCACTCTTGAGAAGATTACAAATGTTTGACATCACATTGCTGTTGTAGTGGTTGAGTGGTGCCTGGAAGAACTGGCTCAAACACTGCAAATCAGGAGCTGGTCAGTGTGGTGAAGCTATACTGGCTTCTGAAAATGCCTGTGATCTGCACCACACGCACATCGGTGTTTTTGTGCAAACATGTGAATTAGAAATTGTATGAAGTAGTAGAAACAGATTCAATGGCATTCTTCTGTGAAGTATTTAAATAATACCAAATTTAAGTTGTGCATTTCCATATCTTGAAAAAGGTGCAGAAGATATTCATGTTCTAACAGACCCTGTACCACAGAGAGGCCTTGAAAAATAAGTCTCTTCCCTGATAGCCTTCATGCAGACATCCAGTCTTCTCTTAATCATGGTGCTTTGAATTCAGATAATTTTGACATTAATTTTAATCTGTGAGTTACTGGTGGGAAAGGAGGGAGAGAAAGACAAATCTGTATATATTAAAGCCATGCTCACTTATCATGATGGCTTGATCTTGGCTGGCTGCCAATTCCCATTCAGTGTCTCTTTTATAAATTTAATTTATTGCCAATTAAAAATAGAGTTAAAAAGTGAGAAATAAAACAGTGGGGCCACTGGAGCTTGCTAGACCTGGATGCATACAGAACGGGGCTGCCCTGGCCCTGCCTCATGCAGCAGCCCACGACACCTCATCATCACATGTGCCCCATTCAGATGTCCTCGTAACTACGGCACACCTATTTACTCCCAGTTCCTTCACATCTTTTTTCAGTCCTCCAAAATGCCACTGAAATTTGCTTTGGTTCACTTACTTCTCAAACCTGAAGTTGTTTTGAACTCTAAAAATGTTCAGATTTCTGATAATGTCAGAATGGTCATTAAATGGGACCTACATTAACACATCTGTTGCACATATGGGATTTTAAATATAAATTTTAAAAAAGCATGTGGTCACAGCAGGTTTTTGAAAAGAAGCTGCCTTGCTCATGCTATATGCAGCTGTTCTGTACATGTGCTGTGATATGAGTAAAGGAGTAACTTAAAAATGTAGAAAATCCTTAAAATCTGCCTGGGACAACATTATTTTTTCATAAGAATCTATCCCAAGAAGCTCAGGGAGATGGTGACTTCACTTACCAGCAATATTGGGAGTGCTTGTCACCAATTCTTGACTCAACATGTTACACATGCGGTGCTGAAATAAACCCTGAGGCCCCTGAGATCAGATTGCTGCAGCCCCCACTCTATAAAATAAAGAGGAGGTAGAAGCACACAGCAGTGCTGAGGACTGCACAAAGCCAATGCTGGTAGAAGAAGCCTTGGATTACATGGAATTACACATGGAATTATGCTACTACCTTCACTCATGGTACTATCCATTTGCTCAGAGAAAAAACAGTGTCCCTCTCAGAGCTGCTTTAATTCTAAAAAGCAGTGACTGAATACCTTCATACTTTCTTTGGTTTTTAATCAGTTCCAAAATACATGCATCATCCTATTCTTATAGAATATAAAGGATTATACTGAAAGGGATATAGATCCAAAAGATCCATCAATGTTGTACTTCTTATGACTAAATGACAAGGCTAACCAAGTAATTTATTAAAATAATCTTCTATTAGTGCTTCTTTCTTCATATTTTTCTGAAATCTTCACCGTTCAGACTGAAATTTTCGAGGTAGAAACTCTGATTGAGAGCAAAATTTATTCCAAATAAATTATTTATTAGAATGAGAGTAATGAAGAAAGAAACTCTTTCAATCTGCCTTTTAGTAAACTGTTCTGTCTCTTTCTTCCTTCATGTAAAGCATTACAAAAAATTAAGACAAACAGACCAACACCACTCAGGTTAAAGCAAGGTAAAACAGACGGCTACATTTTGAGAAGTCTGATTATCTGTTTCACTAGAATAAAGATTCTGATTTTACAGCATTACAAGGGTAACAAAATTCAGCTCACATGCATTCATAACACTAATTCTGTTTTGAATTTTTAACTCTTGCACAATTTCCTATTAAATAACATACCGGTAACTTCATAGAAATTGGTGATGTCCTCAGGGAGGAAAATTCAATTGTTTTGGATGAATTCTCTTTTATCAAAAATAAAGCCCTTAGCAAGAATATTATGCATTCTTAAAAGATTAAGCGCTACTACTAGCACTACTAATAAAAATAACAATACCAGCAATAGCAATATTAAAGCAAACAAGTAGACAACAGTAGGAGAAAAGAGTACCTCAAGATGAGATGGCCATATGCTTTGTTTTAGAGCCCTGACTTGCCCCCCTTTCACTGGGAACTAACTGCTAAAACAGAAAACTTCAAGCACAGCTGTATTAACAGAATATGAAAGTAACTAAACTAAAGGTAATGCAAAATAAAAGCTATCATATCAGTAAAGAAAAATAGAATTAAGAAGGGGAAGACAAGTCTTCTGTCTTTGCTAGCTTTCATCTTTTTGTACTTCATTTTCCCAAACCCACAGCCCACAGATGACTGCACTAGATTAATATATGTGAGCTCCTCTGTGGGGGAGCTGACTCACAAAGTGTGCTATCTAAATCAGCACACTAACTAACTAGTCCAGTAACCCACTGAATGTACCTAGTACCCCCATGAGCCACTTATAGTATACAGCAGTCAGAGCTTCAATAAATATAAATTTCTCACAGAGAATGGACAGAGTAATGAGTATGCAATAAGCACTTTAAATCTCAATGTAAATTACATGCAAAATTGTGTTTGATACTGTGTTAGATGAAAGTTATTTTCTAACGTATTTTATTTTTTGGCTATAGATGTTGCTCGTCATGTCTCACTGTTGAAAAAATGCTAGCTTTCCAAATGCGATAAGCCAAGCCGGAATCTCAGTCACTTGGCTGTTGTTCTCGTTTTAATGAAAAGAGATTGGTATCTAAAGAATCCTGTGGGGATAATGCAGATATGATGCAAAGCAGAGCACAGATAACAACTCTGACTTACTCTGAACATACACAATGCAAGCTTGCAAATCTCTCCCAGTGTCACCACAATAACTCCTCTTATAAGATGTTCAACTGTTTGGGGAGTTAGGTTCTCCACAAATATAAGTCTGTTCATATTCAATTCCAAAGTAAAACATGCACTTGTATAAATTAAAACAATTGAACATGCCAAAACTTTTAATGGTTTGGCTGCTTTCTGTTTAAAAAAAGGCAGATGTATTGTGCTGCTCATGGAGTACAGAGGAAATCTCTTTCATATCTTAGCACAAACAGTCAACAGAACTTTAATTTCTGTCCCCAAGTTATGTGTTTCATACACACTCCTACACTGAAACCCTCTGAGTGGAAGCAGGACTGGCTGCATCCCACACAGCCTCAAGCTAATAGCTCTGGCAGTCACACAGTGTAAATATGCTACATCTCTCAAAGGGAAGGCTATCTGAACACAATACATGATTACATGCCCCAGTGAACACAGAGGGCAAGTGTTCTATGGCCTCTTCTGAGAAAGTTACATACTGTAGTTGTGTGGGAGTCTCAACTAGAATGAGACAGAAAAGTTCACTACAAATGCCTACATAGGGATAACAAGAGCGCTGAACTGCTGAAGAACTAGATAAGAGAGATGCAGGCATCTGTTGAGATAGCCTTAAGTGACACTGCAGGACAGTGCAGGCAGAGAAATCCAAGTGATATATGAACAGGTGTCTGAGTAGAAGAGGAAAAAATTATCAACTAGCAGAAGCAGAGGAAAATGGTCCAGTGTCAGATTCTTGCCCCTTGTTCTAGTGTATGGGATTAGGGAAGCAAATAACAACAAGAAAGGAAGAAGTGAGTTATGGTGGTGATTTGTTTACTCAGTGTTGCACAAAGAAAGCTGAGACAATTTTAGAGGGTTGCACAGAACATGCTAAACACCACCCTCAAAGTTTTTTATGAAAACAAAACAAAGTTACTTATTGGAAAGAAAAAAAAAAAAAAAAGATAGAAAAGGAAGAAGTGAAAACTTCTCCCCAGAGGTTAGATAAGAAGTAACCAGGGTACATGGATGACCATTCTCTCCAGTGCAGCAGGTTGTGTCCACAGACAAACTAAGGGATGCTACGAAATCCAAAATTGCATGAGCAATGGTAGGCTGCAGC
This sequence comes from Callipepla californica brunnescens, assembly GCA_023055505.1. NCBI lineage: Eukaryota > Metazoa > Chordata > Aves > Galliformes > Odontophoridae > Callipepla > Callipepla californica. The sequence continues at coordinate 64,949,027 of JALIRH010000002.1, forward strand.
TACTTCAGACAGTTAAAGTATTCATTAATATGAAGAGTGTCAGCAAGATGAAATTTTTAGACAAAAATCAAGATTTTCATGAAGGAACGCAAAACTTTTCACCCATGAGCGAAAAAGCAACTTAATTTAGTCCAGAGTAGCATGCAGAAATAGTAACCATAATGTACTTGGATTCAACTTCACTGCAGAAGCGAGTAAAGACTCAAATCCACTACTGCACGTTCCATTTCATAATAGAGAACTTAAGTAAGAGCAAGTTTGATAGAATGGAGCTAACTGGGGCAGCAAAAAGTTAGTTTTGCATGAAGTATTCAAGGGTACCCAGCCAGTGACACAGGAAGAATGAACACTACCTTCCAGACAAGACACAAGAAAAAGAGCAAAAGTGAAGTTGCAACAGATCAACAGTAGGGCATTAGCTAATAGAAGAAAAAATTGCCTGTCAGAAAACCAAAGCAGTGCCAGCATGAGGAAAACAATAGCACAGTATCTTGCAAGCTGAATCTAAAAACCTGAAGACTATAAAGAGCTTGAAGAACAATTTGCAAAAGCCATAAATATTACTAATAATAAATCCTCCTTAAATACATTAGGAGAAAGCTTGACAGTTTCCAGAACTAGTAAATAATCAAAGAAGTGATTACAAAGATAAAGCAATAGTAGATTCCCCCTTCCCACTACAAGCTCATCACAGAAGAGCCAAGGAAGTTTTCCTCCAATAATGGTGAGGGGCATAGGAGGAGGTGAACTGCTCATCATACACTTTATGTGCAACCGCAGCGCTATGAAAAGTATTATGAGACAGACAGATGAGATGAAAAGCAACAGATTTTCAGGAACATTACTTATGAAATAAATGTAAAGAAACTCAGGAATGTATTAACTGGAACAAGGTCTTGTTAGTACTTTGGTATCTGAGGACTGAAAGACTGCAAGTGTGATACCCATTTTAATATGGGCTTCAGAGAGACCTAGGAAACTGTCAAGGCCAATGCCTGCATCAAGTAAATTATCAGATACTCTATAGTAAATACTTAAGCTAGTGAAAAAAGGTCCAGTGCTGTTTAATGTCTTTAATATTAACAAACAGATAACAGGATAAAGCACACTCTCAGTGAGTTTGTAAATGATACTAAACAAAGAAAAGGGTGAATGATATGCTAGAGAAAAAAGTCATTTATCCACATAGATCACAACCTATGGGATAATAAGGCTTCTGACAGCTTATTTAAGTTCAACAAAAGCAAACCATGGAATGGAGTAACCTCCTGCAGCAGTACAGGATGGGTACTAACTGGCTAGAATACAAGAACATGTATGAAGACAAAGTAAGGATTAAGGATATCCAGATGTCATATTCTGCATGGATTTCTAACAGGTACTGTACAAGTTCCCTCATAGAAGGGAGTTTCCCTCACTGAAGGGAGAAAGTGTTTAAGAACTTCTTCAAGAAACTATGCAGAGTATAAGAAAGAAGGTTCTTTCACAAATAAAGAATCTAAAAAGTAGGTGAGGGAAACACATAGTCTGTTTTCAGAGGGGAGGAGGCCAGCATGTGAGTTCCACAGAAATATATGGTAGAATTCATCATGTTCAACATATCCTCAAATGACGCAGAACAATGAATGAACGGTGAAGTGACAACACTTGCTAATGATGCCAAGTTATTCAGTTTAGTGGAGATATGACTGTATAGAATTCCAGGCAAAACTTACAAATCCAAATGGCCAGTTATCTGTACAGAGTCTCATTTGCAGTTTTAATAAATAGAGTGTTGCACACAAGGAAGAAGAACCTTAAATAATGAAATTACTTCATGTATTCAGCAACGGGCTGTTCAGGAATGAGATCTTGAGTTACAATAAAAACAACAACAAAAAAAGGAAGTTACAATAAAGTATGAGAAATATGGAACATAAGAAAACATCATTGTACCACGAAAAAATCTATTTATTCCTCTTGATTTGAACAGTGTGTTCAGCTCTAATACAGTCCTCAATTTCAAATTTGAAAGCAGAGCTAGGAAGTGTGCAGTGAAAGGTGACAAAAGACCTCCATCTTTTTGTGGAAAGATTAAATAGCCTGATCTCTCAGCATAGAAAAAGGACATATGAGGAGAGAGATAATAGACAGTTATAAAATCATGAAAAAGTTGCTCAGGGAATGTTGTTCACAATGTTTAAATAGTGATAGCATATTCACTGCATTTTGAATATTAAAGAATATTTAAAGGGATTTTTAGAAGTTCTTCATTCTCACATTGAGCTGCAGAATTCTTTCAAAAAGGACAACTGAAGATACAGAAAATGGGAATGAGTTAAACGTCACAGGGTGAAGCCAACATCACTCAGTTAAGAGAGCTCTTGACAAAATCTTCCCTAAATCCATCATATGAATCAATTTAGGTCACTCAGAAAGGTAATGCCAGGGAAACTGAAACAGATTCAAACACAATATTATACAATAGAGCAAATTTTCAGCTAGAAAACACTATTTCTCAACACACTCACCACCATTAGCTATGTATTTTGTTGCTACCCATGAACAAGAGCCTGCATGCCACACCAGTAAAAATCTGTACCAGTGGAGGTGACCCACTGTCACCACTGATAAACACACCATCCATCACCTCACTGTGCTCACATCCACTGTTCGGTCTCCATAAACAATCAGCAAACATCAATGAATGTCAATGGGTGCCATTTTTTTCCTCATGAAAAAAACCAGTGGCACATCTTTGTTTCATCTGCACTTCTAGTTCAGGCATCATTTTTCAGACTGTCCCTCAGCTGCCATTTGTCACACAGCAACAATAAGTAATGGAATGTTGGCAGGAAGGTTCAGCCTCTACTGCCAATAGTGCCAACATCCACCTCTAACACTATAGGCCAGCATCATGAAATAAGAAGCTTTAGTTTCAGAGCAAGCAACCTTCTAGTTACACGCTACAAAAACAAATCAAACACAGATAATTACTGTTTAATTATTAGTAAAATTTATACCGCTGAGTGGTGTAATTCTGTTTCCATGTTTACCTCACTTTTCAGCTTCCCTGTGTCAGCTGAAAAACTGACTGGATTAAAAAAAATAAAAACAAATAAGTACTTGAGAAAGTTTTCTGAGAAGGTATCATTACTTGATGAGGATTTACTTGGGCATCTGCTGTGGGTGCAAGGCAAGACTGTAGCAGAGCTTTGATCTGACCTGATCACAGGTGTCCATATAAACTTCTAATTACAACTCCAGGAAGAGTTACATCACTCATTATCTGCCTTACTGAATTTACTGCAATAAACTTTCATTGATATTATTGATTCTGATACCTTTTAAAAATAAGTTCAGCAAACACAATAAAGTTGAATAGCATTTTAGCAAGGGAAATAGTATGATTATCCAATGGAGATCAATCCTTTTTCTACGAAGAAGATAAATGAAAAAAATTTTCTCTTAAGCCTTGACTACACCCATAAAGAGCCCAGTTCTTATAAAATCCTGGTCCAAGAAGCTCACACTGGCTCTTCTCCTCTCACACTTGGCTCATTTCATAAGCAGTTGCATGTATAAATGAATAAATGTTTTCCCTTTAATTACAAGTTTTGTATGAGCATAAGTGAATTCATGCTAATAACTATATATCTAAATAAATCTCTACATGCACACTTTCATTCCAGGCCATTTATACCAATGAAACTAAAAAAATGAATAGAGAAACCATATCCCAACTAAATATTTGTCAGCATGAAATCCTTGTGCAAAGCAGACCTAAACTGATGAGTAGCGTTGTTAAAATGTCAGCTAAAACTGACACAAATTAACTGAATTTAACATCTGCATTAAATGGTTGCTGTTTGAAAACTGTACCTAACTTCTAAATAGCTAACACCATTTTATTTAAGAAGCACTTTTCCAGTGACTGAAAATCTGTTCTACTCTAGGCAGGTTACAAGTCAGAGCTCATAATGACAGTACCGAGGTCTGAATTTGTCTTCCTACCCATGTAGCCCCCATTTCTGATTTGTTCTTGATTTCCCTTGTGTGAAGTTTTGCATATTCTGCACGTTCCCTTTTGCAAACCGCCTTCTGCACTTCAAAGCAGAGGGAAAAGTGTCCAGCAATCTTTCTGTGCCCTGACTTATAAATACAGTCCCCATATCTTGTTGCCTGGTTACAGTCTGTGTCTGTGCATGCCTCGTGCAGTAAACACATTTTTCCTACCTGCACTGGTCTTTTTTTTTTCAGTTTGCCAGCGATGGTAGAAGTCAGGGAAATGAGACACACATCCACCACTGTGTAGATGTGTAAGCAGGTTACTGTTTGCAGCAGGGGGAGGCTGAGAATGGGATATCTTGGATACTACCACACAAAAAGAATAAGAGATATAACACCACAAGAAGAGATAGGCCTTTTCTATGAGTCTCAGAGACCAGGGACTCCTGAAGGCTGGTTTCAACAGGAAATATATAGGAAAGATTAAGTAGTTTGGCCTTTTCTGTGTCATTTGTGACCAGTTCCCTCATCCCATTCAGTATCAAGACCACTCTCCTCGTCGTCTGCTCCTTCATTTCCCTTTTATGACTGAGTTCAGGTAGGAGCTGCTTGCTAATCCATGCACCTCCATGCACACCCATTTCTACCCACTATATATTTTTTTGCTGACTGTAGTCAAAATCCAGACATATTACTTTCAAATAAGTAAATAAATGAAATGCTATGTTTAAATCAGTAACAGAGGCTTTGAGTTTTGGTATTCATTTCCTGGTTCTCGAATGTCTTGGCCCTGCACTGAAGCACTAGCCATGCCACTGAAATGGCACCGGTCCAGGAACTGCATCACTGTTGTCTCTGTTCAAGTCTTGCCCTCATTCCACCTTGCAAACAGATTCACGAACTCATGGAGCTAGCTGTGGGCTGACGAGCAGAATCACCGTTCTGCCTGTAGCAGGGATGTTCCAGTTGGTGAGGTGGATGCCAAAGTCAGAGCTTCAAATACCTTGTAAGGACTAACAAAAACAGTTACCCTTTAAAGTACCCACTGAATGAAAAGTAAAGGATTTGGGACTAAAGTGCATTTTGAAAATCAAAACACGATCAAAGCTTCTAGTAAATCCTAATTCAGAAAGTAGAGGAAATTAAAGCCAGAAGAAATTGCACAGAGAAATACGAGAGAGCACTTGGAAGTCCAAACGGAATTATAAACCCAATTCTTTGACAGCTTCAGATTTTGCCCTATATGGCTACCATCAATGGGTTAGTCTAACCACAGTTCTATATATCAATTTTGACATGAAAATCTGCTTATTGAGTCTACTACTGACATCCCTGCTTCTATCCCTGTTCTGAACAAACAATTCCTACTTCCTAGCACAATGCTGCAATCGCCAGCAGGACAAGGACACAGAGCTGTACAAACAATGGATATTTCAGTTTGCCTGCCAAAGTAAATACTCTCACTGATTCCTCTAAATAACTCAGTATCAAATTAGTGTTTAATTTAATTCAAAATGTTTAGATTATTCCAGGTCAGGGTTTTTGAAACTGCTTTCATTCTTATTATAAGACAAAGTCTAAACAAAACCTAACAATTGGGGAAGAAAATCTGAAAATTTCTCATTCAATATATATTAAAATACTCTGAAGTTTTGTAAAATTATCCCAGATTCCCCTATGGTGGCCACAGTCCCTCACTAAGATTGAACAGAATTCACATTTTCAGCGTCAATATTCTTATCTGTCTTCAAAAACTACCTGGTGATAGTCTTCATTCTATTCTGAACCCATCACTTTCTTCTGATAATTTGTCTTCAGTTTTCAATAGCATCATCCCTACCCTGAAGGCCCTAAGGTCATATCATTTGAGTAATTTTAAACTGAGCTCCACAGTTTTCTTTTACAAACGCAGCCCCTCTTTATGAACACAACACTTAGGGCCAGAGACCTCAGATTAAAAATAAAGGGAATGTTTATGGAAAATATCCCCTATCAGTCCTCCAGTGGGACTGAAGGCAATTTATCATTTTCCAAGGCTAAGCTCCGGATTCAGGAACACTGCTGAAAATTTTTAAGATACTCTACTCTAAAAACAAGCAGACAAACAAGAAGGAGAGTACAGGCTGCTCAGGCAACTGGAATAGGAAAGAAAGGAGAGATAAAGATTAGGAGACAAAAAAGGAATCCAGATTAATCTGCAACTGGAAACTAACTGTGGAAAAGGGTACAAACAGTTATAGAGAAAAGCTGAGGTTATGATTAGAATCACTGCATAAATAAATGCCTTTTATTCTTTTTAGCCTTAATGCTACTTTCATATGTTTGGGCTTAGGGTTAAAGAAAAATTTTACTTTAGAGATTGCTTTTATATATAGTCTCCATCATCTTATCAGTCTCCAGCTCTGATTACAGGTGGGACTTTCTTTAGCCCAGAGGGCAAACATGAGCATGAAAGACACTGCACCTGACACCAAGGGACAGTCTCAGGGATGCTGAAAGAGATATAGAGAACAATTTTGGTTTGCGGTGATAACAGTGGTTGGGAAGCGCTTACTGGTTTTACAATATCATTAGGTCTCCATTTTCTTTCTATAACAATATTACCCCAAACCACAATATTAAAAATGTCATCATAAAGTGATATAATAAAATGACAAGAAAATGGACCATTACTTGCCCAAATAAGTATCAAACTAAACAGTACATGGCCTTGGCTTTCAATTCTAAAGTTTTACAGTTGGAAGAACTAAATTTGATGAGTTTTTCCCATGTGAATAGTCATAACAACAAATAATAATAAAAAGAAAGCCTATCTCTCTTACTCCGCTCATCCGTAGCTTTTCACATCTGACACAGTGATCCATTATCCAAGCCATGCGTGAATACTCATTTTGACTACAATAGTTCCAGACTTCCAGCTAGAAGCAGCAATCCCAAACTTGAAATATAGAGAAGTTATTCAGATTTAGTTTAGTATATACTATATACAGTGGTATTTTGAATTACTTACTTACTTTCTGACTTTTGGCATTGGAATCATCAACAGAGTACAGGTTTTACTTTATTTAGAATTGGTTTTGCTTTCCAATTACTGTTATTTCCTTATCCCCTTTCCTTGAGAAAGCAAAATACTTCAAAGTATTCTGCCTGACCAACTCATAGGCTTCTATGATGGCATTTACTGTGCCAGTGGATGAGGGAAGAGACACTGATGTCATCTATCTGGACTTCAGTAAGGTCTTTAACATGGACCCCCAAAACAACCTTCTCTACAAACTGGAAAAATATGGATTTGATGGTGGACTCGTTCAATGAACGAGTGATTGGTTGCAAGATCGTTCCCAGAAAGTGGTGTTCAGTGTCTGGTTGGATATCAGTGACAAGTGGTGTCTCTCAGGTCAGTACTGGAATAGTAATATCAACAATAGGATCAAGTGCACCCTCAGCAAGTTTGCAAGTGACACAATGTGGTGTCTATGTGGTGCACTCAACATGCATGAGGGACAGAATGCTATTCAGAGAGACCTAGACAGGTTCAGGCAACGGGCCTTCTCACAGTGCTAAATGTATTAATTAAAAGAAGGAAGATTTAAATTGGGTTTAATTTTTTTTTTTTTTTTTACAGTAACAGTAATGAAGAACTGAACAGTTTGCCCAGAAAAGTGGTAGAAGCCCCACTCTGGAAACATTCCAGGTCAGGCTGGATGGGGCTCTGAACAGTTTTTAAGTGTTTCTGTATATCGCAAGAAAGTTGGGCCAGATGACCTTTAAAGGTCCCTTCCAACTCAAAAGATTCTATGATTCTCTGAATTAAATTCTGAAACTTCAAAGGCAAGTTTCCCACCTTCAATTTAAAGGAAGAAAAGAAGAAAACAGATCTACAGAGTAGTAAAATAGACTTACACCAGAAATAAGTGTTTAAAAAAGAACTAGCCATTTTAATATGATTTTTCAGCCCAGTTGCATTCAGAGACTTGTATTATAAGAACACACACAGAGAAAAAAGTGCCTTGAAGGAGACAACAGTTTAAGAGGAAAAGTGATAGCAGGGGGTTGGAATCTTCCCAGTAAAGAAAAATCACTGCTACATATTCTCCTTTAGGCTCCAAACCATCCACGCCTTTGGGCCTTTCAGGCTCTGCTGTAATCTCTAGCAGCTGTACTTGAAAAGAGCAGCTGAATAGCAGGGGAGTTCTGCCATACTTTCCCAGCTGATGCATCCATCCCCATGAGTTACACACTTACATCTCACAAGCGCAGACTATCATAAAGTTCAAGTTTAAAATACTCAGTGTTCTTAAAAGGTTTTGGATTCTTCTGTTTTTTTTTTTTGTTTGTTTGTTTGTTTGTTTGTTTTTTACATATTTATTCTTCTTTAACAGAACAAACATGAATTAACAACCTATTTTTTAACTACTACTCTTAATATATGACAAATTACAGTGGTCTCCCCTTCCTCTCCTTAGTAAATAGAAATAAACATTTGAAAAAGATAAGTTAAAACAAGTTAACAGCCATTATTTCATAGCTTGGCACAGGTTCTTTGTTTGTTTTTTTCTTTTTGTTCTTATTGTTGTTTGTTTTTACATCTTTTTAATCGTTTTTATTTTGGGGGTGAGTGATGGTTAGAAGGGTGAGTTAATGTCTAACAATAACCTGCTCATTCAATAACGGCAGTCTCTCTATTCCCATTTCTGCACTGGGATGAGAGATATGACTCCAGAAACCCTTTGAAGCATCTAGCACTCTAAGCGCTCCCCTTCACTTCAAACTGGTGTCACACCCTGCCATGAATTCCTGCCTTCTCCTCTGTAACATAAGCTTCACATGGTCCTACAGTGACCTGGTTATCAACTAAAATGGCTTAAAACCTTTTTTTTTTTTTCCCACATGCACATATAGAGCATTGGGGAAGGTAGGAACGCTGACATCCCCAATTAAGTCTGACTACATTGTCAGGGAGCTATAGGCTCCATGGCTTGTTCATTTGAGAGTCTGTCAGCCTAATACTATGACCATTCCTGTTGATTAATATGAGTTTTATTATCTTATTCTTTTGAAGTCATTTGGTGGCCCTTAAAAGGAAATTTCCAGACCTGAGGAAACTATGAGGTTCAGAGGGATGGAGGTGAAGTAAAGCTGCATCAGCACATCCTTCTTTCACTTCCTCTTCAGTGAACAGACTCCTCTATATTTAAGTATTTAAACAGACTTAAACTGACAAACAAACACATCATCCCTAGCAGTTCCTCCTACATGTAACAGAGAAGTACGAAGCATTCAGGATGTCAACTGCTACTTCATCAGCATCTATCATTTTAAAATTCTGTTTATGAATCTGGAAATAGTAAATAGTAAGACAAAGCCTTCCAAAACATGGCTGCTCTTTATTTATTCTGCTCTGGCAGCAGAATAGCCAGATTTCTTGATGCAGCAGATCTAAAGTCACCTTTGAAATAAAAGTGTATTTTTCACAAAGTCTTATTTTGGGTCAAAATCTTATTTTTGGGGGGTCTCTTCAGGATCCAAACCTTATGTATATCATGAAAGACTAATAAGAAATGAAGAAGATCAGTACACTTCTATGTCCTCACATCAACCTTTCACATGATGCAAATTATTTTAATGAACAGTGGAAAGAAGAGAAGGCAGTGATGTGTGGTGAGCTCCTACAAGGTTATCCAGCTGCTGAATAAAAAGTTTAACATTTGAGTACTATCATCACCGTTCCTCTGATCTTTACCATCCACACTGTAAGGGTATTGAAATTTTCAAAGAAGGGAACAGAGAATTTGTCTCTAGACTTTAACTAACATTCAGGGAGCCATAAATTCCCCATTTTATTGAACTTAAAAAGCTATTTGGGACATAACATTTTGTGATTGAAGCCTTCAGAATTTAAGCTTCAAACCAAGCTGTTGTTCCTCTCTATTGTAAAGAGCTTGTTATAAAATGTGCAGTTGATAAGGGAACATGTTGCACTTGAGACATCATTCTATAAAATAAATGGTCTAGAACCTGAGCAAAGGTATTTCACAAGCAACCTTGAAACAAAAAAAAAACAAACAAAAAAAAAAAAAAAAGAATGATCCTCTGCAACTGTCCAGTACACATAGAAAGTTGAGCTAATGAAAAGGACAGGCATAATAAACACAGTATTATACAAATCGATGAAACTTTAAATATACGGACATCAATAGAAAGTTTCCTATGTTAGCACATGCTGGAAAACATGTATTATACACAAGTTCTGATCTTTCCCCTTCTAATTCTCTCTTCCCCCTGTAAGTGGAAAGCAGGCAAAGGTTCACAGCTTTATTATAGTTTTTCTAATACCTACTGGTTCACTCTCTAATTGTGATCCCCAGCTCTTATGCACACTCTTGTTTCCAAATGCATTTTACTGGAGGTGCACTTATTATGTAGCTTATAGTAAGACACATTTTTACTTAGTGTATGGACTTTCCATGAAATTTGGCATAGTGACATTATCATCTCATCAGTCCATTCATTACATCAATTAGCTCTCTTCTCCACGATGATCTCATAATATTGATCCTCAAGACAGGTAAAATAATACTTAAAAATCCCTTGATAGAAGAGAAAGTGCTGAAAATTTTCTCTACTCATTGACTAGATCCTAAAGCACATCAAGAAAGAACTATTTGTTTCTCTTAAAAGCTCCAGCCCAGATCCCCATTCAGACCCCTACCTGTTCTAGAGAACTACTATGTTTTCATTCTTTCTACTCCAGACATTCCAGTAGATTGTACACCACTAGGAAAGAGCAACCTCAGCTCTGCTTTTTCTCTGTATATCACTAGGAGAAATCATCAAATTCCCAATCAGACAGCCTATTTTTATGAGTTACTTGCAAGCTTCTCCATGAAAGTATGAGATCTATCTCATAGGTGCTGATGCTAACATGAAGGCACAGGAAGACAAAGAAGGGGAGGACGTTGTCCTTAAATGGAGCCTGCTCAGATTACATTTTTGTTTGCTTTTCTGTACAAGAACTGTGCAGAATGGTCATGCTGAAAAAAGAATAGATGGGTGAAAAAACAGGCTCAAAATGCTAGCCTTCCAGTCATTTCAGCAGGAAGTTTACTTTTGCAGTCCAGTTGTCCTTGTGATTGCAGTAGCAGCAGAGATAAGAAAAAACACACATTCCCCCCCTGTGAGGGCCTCACTTTCCGCTGTCCCAAGAACTTTAATGTTCTCTGACCTGAGGCATGTCACAGTGGTCTCTACTATCAAGCTGAGGACACACTACCAAGTTAATTCAGTTCTCTAAAATGACACAGAATCTATAGCTGTTTACTTCCCAGACAAGGAAAGTAGATTGAGGAGCCCCTCCTTTTGATGTGACTTACATTAAACAAGATGTGACTGCTATGGAGTCTATGTTACAGAATTTGTCTTTCCCTTATGAAAACAAAGCATTACAGGAAACACAAATTTCAGAAGGAAAAGGAGCTCACAGCCCATATTCCCGTGGCAGTGCGTTAACATCACTCAGTAATTAGAGCATTTATGAACATTCATACAGTGATTACAGTATTCAACAGGCATTTTAAAGCAATGTCTATGCCACAGACAGGTGAGATGAAGGATACTCAACATACTTTAATTAACACAAACATCTGCTTCTCCAGTCCCATGGTATCAGGAAGCCTGGTGCTCAGACTGTGTAGATCACACTTCTACAGCAACACTGCCATCAGCACACCCACCAGTCACACTAAGGTGCCTCTGATACACTGCAACTCTGCACGACCAGTCTTCTAGTACTTAACCACTGCAGCAGGAAGGTAGCAGAGCGGCATTATCTAAAACCCTTTGCCATTCAGCTATCAATTATTCCAAACAAAGAGAAACCACATGAGAGACCTGAGGAGTTACAAACCTTCAGCTACGTCACATGAATATCAGCATAACAAACACTGGCCAGTATTAGGAACCTGGGGAACTTCTGTCCCCAGATGCACACACACATACATATCTCCATTTCCCCAAAACCTTTTCAAAGTTTTCCTACAACTTTATGAGAAAACAGCTTCTTGGAGCTAGAATTACATATCTCCTAAAATAAAAGGGAAAAAAAAAAAAAAAAAGAATGACTTCTGAATCCCATTGTTTAGGAAACACAGTTAAGCTACAGAAGAACCAGGTCCAAATCCATGCTGTGAATCAGATGACAAAAGCAGATACAAGCCAGTCTCTTACCCTCAAAGGCAGTATGCTAACTGTTAGACTATTAACTCACTTTTACCTTCCAGCTTTCACTTGGCCTATTTGAGATCTTCCACCTCACACAGACAATTAAAAATGTTTCTCAGGGATATGACAAGCTACCTCTGAATGAAATAGAAAAGTAGTTAAGCTCTTGTAGTATTCTAATCCATTATATATTTTCTTCAGTTGTATATGATTTTATCTCAGAACAGTGGGAATTTATAGGAATGAAATTGTCTTCCAATTAAGTTCTCTTCATTTTGCTTTTTTCTTAAATGTTTTTTTGTTTGTTTGTTTGTTTTTAAGTAACATTTTGCTTTTGGGTTGTGGCCCCAAATAAATTTCTCTTTATAAAGCTTTAACACTTGAGAGTGGAGTTTGTTATGTCTCTTATATCCCAATTTGCAGAAGAGTAGGTAATCTTACCAGCTGTTCTAAGAAAATATACTATGCAAGAAAAGCTGTGGTTTTCCTACAGGAGGAGCAGCCTGGGAATCACTTTGTTCAGATGCTCTTTGTTTCAGTTTTCCCCCTCCTACCTTCAGTAGCGAAGGTGTTTTTATTTCAAGCACTCCATTTTACTGCCTGCCACAGCCTTCTATCATCTGAGTGGGCAGCTAGGGGTAACTGACTGTATTGTGCTGCCTGTTGCCAGGTAAAAGGTACAACATGCTGCTCTAGCCATGGGCTTAGAAATGGTAAACAACTTCCAGGCTTTGCCCAGCTCTCTGTAGAGATGTTTCAGCCAGGAAACCTGAATGACTGCGCTCAGCCCTTTGCAGATCTTTGTAGAGATGTGCATCTGGAGAATCTCAACCACCTGTGCTTTAAGAATTTTGGCTGAAAATTATGCACGTCAGCCCAGTAAACACAGCAATAGCTTTTCTCCTGCACATGGTCTCCAACCTGCTCTAGCACTCCATAAGAGCCTTCTCTGCCATGATGATGGGTAGGTTTTGTCTCTCACATTATGTTGGCTGGCTTCCAGATGCCCTCACTTTGTGGCCATTTTGTGACCATGTTTAAACGGCCTCATTTAGTGTGATGTATTCAGCCAGACCACAAGTTTTTCTTGAAGAAACTACCAGTTTTAATCCTCTTTCCTTCTCAGATTTTATTGTCCAGAGCTCCATTTTCTAGGCTAGGCTGACTAGAGCTCTTTCATCTATTTTACACTGATTTGCTACATAAACCAGACTCAATCTAAGCTATTTGGGTTTTTTTTTCTTCTTTTTTTCAGAAAAGAAGTTACCTTCAGCTTTCTGGTGCCTTTCCCTCAGCTGGATATTTATCAGCAGCAGGGAGCTTATGTGTGGCTGATTCTCTCAGCAAGGATGCCAAGATCCTTTCTCTTATTTTCTGCATTGCACATATACCTGCTGTTCTGGAAAAGTCTGGTAAAAATTGCATCTTCTTCACGGATTAAAACAAATATTATATTTTTTTTTACGTATCTCTTGTGCTAAATCAGGAATCTTCCCTTCAGTGATCTCCCTTATTTTACCCATAAAATGCATTTGCCATAGCATGACTGTGATCTTATGTTAAAAGATGCTTTTCTTTCCCAATATGCAAAGGTGATTAACGGACTTTCTACAGCACCACACTCTCCATGAGCTTTGTACATCACATCAATACATTTACAATGACTCAGTCCGATTGCTTTCACTCACAGTAATTCAATTTTTTGCTCTATTCCATCCTGATCATTCTTCTCCAAAGCTTGCAAGTTAAAAGGAAGAATTCACCTCTTAGAAAGCAGCCTCTCATCGTGTTACACTTTATTTTATCAGAAATGTTAATAAATATTTCTGAAAAACTGAAAAAACATGGAAGTAATTGTTCAGTTTTTCCTTATTCCTTCATGTTAATGTGCACATTCATTAACTGCAATAATAAAATCACTAGAAATATTTTGCATGTACCTTTATAGAAATAAGAATAATTTTTCTTCTTCTTCTTCTCCCCATTCCCCACTTCTTTGTGTGTGTCTAGGCTGCAGATGGAGCAGGAAAAAACTCAATAAAACTATGAATTTTAGTGAAACAATGTACTTTACACAGCATGCTTCCTTTTTTTCTGAATAATTTGGTTATGATTTTTCATGCATCAGCTCTCAAGTTTCAGCTTCCCTGCTTAGCCTTCTTAATGGATAGCTGGAGCATTACAAGAGTGTATCAGCTGAATCTAACTTAAAAAGAGACATGACAGCAGTAGGTTCTTATATTATGAATTTCTTTTAAAATGCTTACCGAAGTACATTAGAAACATCTGAGAAGGTGTTTCTAACTGATGTGTATAAGCGTAATCACATGTGTGTAAATATATGGAAAAACCATCATGACAGTGGCAGGAAGAAACAAAATGCATTTGAATCTATCAGACAACAGCCTTACTTCAAGAAAGAAGGAATATATTTGTCTGATTTCAGAAGAGGTATATTAGAAATATCATTTCAGTTGTAAAATACCCATACACATTAGCACATGGAATTCTCCATTTTTGCCAATGAATATGGAAGATTTTGTAAGCATAAATCATTTTACATCACTTTCTTGTGCTGCATAGCACAATATTCTGTTTTACAAGTAAAACTGCTGACAGTCAGGCAAGAAAAGTTTGTAGAAATATGCTTAGAGCAGTTCTTACCAATATACAATGAGCTATTTTTGATCTTCTCTGAACTTACAGTGTCATTGTCTCTTCAGACCTGTCCTGGCATATTATAAAAACTTCAGTAAGAAAACCTAGCCTAATTAAAGTAAGAAAAAATGCAGCTGCAAAACATTTCCCACACACTTGACAGTATAAACCAATGCCGATACTTCTGTTTCTCTGCTTCTTGCTTTGTTCTAATTTTGTTCAGTGGTCACGTACTTAGAGAAAAGCAGTAAGCAGAATTCTGCTGGAGTAATTAAAGCAGCCATGCATTTAGGAGTCAGAACAGCACTGAAGAAAACTTCCATTTCATCAATGGAAATTATGGTGCATGCAGGAATCTGAGCATTTGTGCAGAGAAGTTACTACAGTTCTGATCTGCACAGTCTCTCCTCTCACAAGCTCCTGTCTTCAACTTACAGCAACAGGGTGGGAAGAAGAAAGGAACAATTTGACCCTTCAGCTGCTCATTACTTTGTGATGAGTGTCAGGAGGCACAGAACTATGCCCAGAACTCTCAAAACATCCAGGCTAAGGTGTGGAGCTTCTGAGTCTAGGCTATGATCCTTTCAAATGGGATTTCCAATGACATATATCCTGAAAGCAATGGCACATACAGATACTGCACAGCTACTAGATTTTCCACTCATGCTATCTTCAAGATGAATGCATTCTCTAATTCATATTTAAGAATAATTAACAGAAACTGATGTAAAGTGCAATTACCAAACCAAGCATTTCATTCATAACATTCATTTTTAAAGCTCTGATAGTAAATAAATAAATAAATACAAAACAAAACAAAACAAAACAAAAAAAAACTTACATGTTTCAGAGTGATTCATTCAGGTTTCATTAGAGGCTAAGATTAAGAAACTGAATCACATACCATAAAAAAATGGTCAAGCCACAAAGATGTTATTATTTATCTAATTAACATAAATTTGTTTTTCCTATGCCCCGGTTACTGATCAGTCCTAGAATATCCCCTATTTTCATAACATTACTTTACCAAGATATCCACCTAAATACATTATTCTGATATTTTTTGCAGGACTCTTATTTGCCTTTTAACAAATGTAAGTGAATCAGTCAATTTGAAAACAACAACAACCAACCAAACAAAAAAAACATAAGCAAGTTTGGAGTTGCCTATTTTCTGGTTATTACAAGGATAGTTGTCCCCCAGGAAAAGTACTAATGGGTTTCCATCAAGAAAGTCATTTTCATAATTGAAAGTATAGACAACAGCAGGTATAAATATTATCCTCAAATCAAATTCCTTCATGATTAACTCATTTACCTTTGAATCATATTCATTTCATTACTAATTTCAAGCTAAATTCCCATAAACATCAAGATACGTGAACAAGCCCAAGCACAGATCCTACATTTTTCTACAACTTTACAATAATCTGTTTGATATTTTGTTCACTTGACTGACAAATCAATACACCAACAACCATCACATCACTGAATTATTATACAGATATGAAGAAGAAAATAAATCATTTTCTAGGCACTAGAACAAACACGAAAAACAGAAGTACTGGCTAGAGAGGCCGGTATTAAAATCACATGGGGGGAATAAAAGCAAAAAAGGAGAAAAAAAAAAAAAAAGAAAGAAAAAAAGCAGATGGACATCAAATGAGCCTACTGAAAATACCAGCCTATGTTCTGTCAGCAATGAAGCCTTACTTAAGAAAGCTCATTAGTAGTCACGCAATCTTTAATCTTTACTTTCATATTGATATTTCAGTTTAGAATCCACAATACAGTTTATTTTACATTTTCGATGCAGTTTACTTACTTTGAAATCTTGCTGCACATGGCCAAGATGTAAAAGATCCCTACTGTCGTATTCCATACAGATGTCTAACCCAAAAAATTGAGTGCCATTTTTTTCCCTGTACTATCAGCATTCTTTCCCAGCAGGATTAGACAGCTGGGGATGCAGATGTTGGTGGATCCTGTTCTTCAGTATCCAGCTGCCCCCATGCACTGGGGGCACAGCCTGAGTACCTGACCAAAGTGTTTTGAGTTCCACTCCGGGTCAGATTATCAGAAATAGGGCAGACCCCACTGAGCAAATGTAACTCCTAAAATCTCATTCTATTGAATTGCCCTCAAAAGGCAATGACCTTACAAAAAATAAAATACCAGATTCCAACTAAGAGAAATAATGCAGTTGTGTATGATGTCAGTACATCATTTAAAGAAAGAATGTTTTCAGTTTGGCTGACTTCAAACGAATTCAAAATAAGACCTGAACCAGTGATTTAATATAGAAACTTCATTTATATGTCTAACACTAGATATTTCAAAGCACATCTAACTTCACTACATAATTATTAACATATTTTGACATGATTTATAGCTTCCAGACTTGACAACAGAAGTATCATATTGTGGTACCATCTGGAATGGGTAAAACAATATATGCCAAAAGAGATAAGAATACCTACTAAAATCAGGGAAGGGAAAAGGTAGCAGAAGAACCAGGACAGGCGAAATAAAGGCAATTTATTTCCCAAAAGATTGGATAAACTTTTCAGAATAAAACTTGAAGCTACTTTAACTGTTATTCTTAGTTCAGAACAGGAGTAGCTCCTTATGCTACAACTAAGTACCATCCCTCATCTCACATCTGGGAGCAACAATCCTCATTTTAAATTGGGCTCAACAGTGCTGACTGGGCAAGCAATGCACTGCCCCTCTGTGTCCTCAGGCATTTATGTAAGCAGGACCCTGTCCTTTTACACTTGTGCAGACTCCTCTCCCACCACTGTTCTTCTTATAAGATGCTCAGACCTTTCCCTTTCATTAGCTTCAAGCAACAAGTGTCTCTGTTTCTTATTTTCAATATGACAGCTTTGATTCTTCAAATATTTCAGAATCCTAGCAAAGAACCTGCTCCTAAACCTAAAGAAATATCCATCAATATCCTAAAGATCAGGAAGCAGAAATTTTTGCCAGTTCTCTCCACAATTCAGCAGCTGGGTACATTCTTTAACAGCATTTTGGCAAAAGTTCCTTAGAGTTCGATGGTGACATGTGCATCTTGAAGTTTTATTTCCCTTTAGAGTTCGATGGTGACATGTGCATCTTGAAGTTTTATTTCCCTTTTCATGGGGACACGAGGCTACTGAGCCATTTTCTCTTAATCTCAGTTTGAGATGAATTCTCTTAATTTCATAGGTCAACAAGCAGTATCAGGGTACAATATGGACCACACAGTGTCCTCAGAACCTAGATGGTAAAGAACTGAAACCTTTGACCAGGAACTGCTTGCAGCCAGGCAAGACTATATCAGATTGAAGAAAGTCTGCTTTCATTCTCCTTATTTATATTTTCCACTTTCATTTTCTGTACAGACTGCATTTACTTTAATACAGACAATACATGGAAAAAGGCTACTTCTCAAGGAGAGCACATGTTTCTCACCCACAAGCATTGCCCACTTGTCACAGAATACTATTTTATTCTGGAATCAGCCACAGCATGCTATGGCCTTATATACAGACTTGATACTTGGAAAACAAAAGCTTAATTTCCCTTCAAACAGGATACTTTGTGATTACTCTTCTGCAACTGTATTAGTATGCTCATGCTCAAGAAAAAGACAACACAGGTGCCACCTTCTTAAAAAGGTTTCCACAATTAATTCTGAGGTGTGTAACGAAGTCTGGTTGAACACCACACATACCAGGAAAATTCAGCAGTCAATCACTCAAAAAGAGATTAATTATATCACTAGAAAATCCTCTTCAGCTGCTTATTGAATATCTGCAGCGAAACAAATGCGCATACCTTTTGAAATCATCTCTATTTCTCATGAGAACAAATGCACTTATGCTTTATATCCAGGTGATTCAGACTTCCCCTTTATCTCAGAAGCAAAACACAAGTGTTTCTTATCTAAAAAAATGAGGGGGTTTGCTCCAGTGGTAGTGAAAAATTTCAGTGCCTATTTGTCTTTGCTGTGAAATCAGAAGAGAAAATTACAGTAAGCACACAAGAAATGGTGCCGAACAAGCAAAGGTAGGAAAATAAAATCCTAAGCTTCTGTAGCTAAATGGATGTGTTCAGACTCATTTGCCTGGAAATACACTTGTGCTTATATTTTAACACTGGTCCAAAACAATGACAGCTACAGCAAACAAATGACAAATGACAAAACCTTTGCCTGGCTTTCCTCTTCATACTCACACGCACAGAAAAGCCGTGGCAGTTGCAAAGACCTGCCAAATCTGCCAGTATCTTGCTTCACTTAGACTCAGTCTGAACTCACATGACACATTTCAGCTGTAGTGAAGGGCATATGAAATTGTAAATTCTGGAGACAAAAAACTCCACGCTAATTAGAAGCCAAGTATAAATGATTAACGGGGACTGTCATCAACTGTCTTCCTCACATGCACCCTGTATAGTTTTGTAGTGGCATCTGCACATGAACTCAGAATATCACAAAGGAAAAAAAAAAACAACAACCAAATAAATAACATATGTAACTAGTCTAACGTGTGTGAAAAATCCCATGTATAGAAAGAATAGTCACAATGAATATTGAAAGAGAATGTGACCAAATAAAACCAAAGACAGCCTTTAGAAAAGTTGCCATCTTCTGCATTAACATGTATCTGTGAACACTATTGTAGTAGCTTCTTCCCCCCCCCCCTCCCCCAAGGGAAATGAAATACTGACTGCTTGCTGGTAGCTTATTTCCCCACAGATACACTATGGAGAGAAGATAAGAATACATGCAATCTAACATATTTCATCCAGTTTGAGGAAGCCCTTTCAACTACATGTAGAAGAGATCGTTGGGTTACAGATTAGACACAAAAAGTTACACAATGCTGACTGAATTTGTCCCTAGCTTCCAATAGGTTCTAAGTTCAGTCTGAAAACTACTGTTCTGTCAGCAGACAACACAAAATGAAAATACTAAGGATACCATAAAGAAACTGAATGGGCAGAAAAGCAGTCACCAAGTTCATCTATCTGCTACAAAGAACCAGCTGGAGATTCAAAAAGTTTTTTCAACTCTTCTTTAGATTCCAAATTGATTAACTTCATTAACTGCAAACTCGTTTTATGATAAAATCCAACAGATTACCCTGAGAAAGATATAAAAAAGAGTAAGAGGTATTGTATAGAAGTTGTGGTATTCAGATATACAGCCTTTACTTTATTTATTTATTTCTCCTCTCAGCAAGCTGGTGTACAGAAGGTAAGAGCTGAAACACCTGCTTGTTTTGTTCATCCCTAGCACCTTAGCTGAGGTTGCACCTTGCTCACCTATCTCCTACTGAAAAGTTTTATGAACACTAGGTTCTTCCTATTGCTTCCAAGACATGCAGGAATAATTCATAGGCATCTTAACAGCACCAAAAATAATGCCACCTTATCTACTGTGGCTATCCATTTTTCATTCACACACTGATGACATGCATATGAAGAGCCCATGCATAAATGTTTTAGTAGATGATGGCAATCAATAGTTTTTTTCCAAATGAGACTACAACTGGCGTAAATATTTTACCTTTTTATAAAAATAGCATATATTGTGTAAAACATTCAGTATTAAAATATTCCATTTATATTTTCAACATACATTACAATTCAACTTGATATTCAGCCTACCATTTGGCCATTAATGACTCATAAAACTGAATTATCATTGACAGGAAGTACTTCAAACATGCCTGAAACATGCAAACACCAGTAGGAAGTCCTTCTTCAAAGGAAATCTTAATCCTGGCAATTCTTAAATCTCATCTTGCCTTTACTTCCCAAAATGTCTCATTAGCAGTTAATAAACAAATAAATAAATAAAATCAGCTTTGTACTCCTGTATTTAAAGTTAAATGAAACTCAAAAAAAGAATCTCCAGATGTCTTAGCTTCTAGGAAGAATTTGGCTCTTTTGCAACAAACTGGGAACCAAAATTGCCTTAAAAACGGGCTTAGAGATATCTGTGTTTTCAACAGAAAGATGTACAGACTCAACTTGAGGATAAAATCTCAGAAGAGTTATGTAACTACAGGAGCAAATGGAATAGACTGATTTTCAAACTGAGAATAGGCTCCACAGCTAGAAGACTTAAATGAAAGGTGAGCTCAAATACTTCAGGCATTTACAGGACAAACTGTTACAAAAGATGCTAGAAGCCAGCTTGTATTAGCACACATCTTTTCTTCATCCATAAAACAAACTTTACAGATGTATAAGCTGACTATGCAAGGATTAGGAAAGGAGGCATAAAAATCTTTGAACTTAGAATCATTCTTTTCCATGGTTAAAAAAAAACAACCTTGGAAAAACATATTTGTTACAACCATCTTCTACATACTGTCAAAGTCCCACTACTAATCCTGATACTGTCTAGATATCATAATTTTAAACACTTTCTTTTTCCTGAGCTATTTAATGTATGACTACTATTTTGATTTCTGATTTTGTATTTTAAGAAATATACAAGACTTTCTCAAAAATTCAGCTTTCATCTCAGGCAATGTTTATAGGTAATTTTCTACTACTATTTTAGGTGAATGATAAAAAAAAACAGAACTGAAATGAAAATCACCTAGATTCAGGCTTTCAACAATAAAAGGAAGTCTACGTGTCTACAATGCTGAACTGAGATGTATGAAATATTTGTTATTCTACAACCATAGCTCAATGAGGGCTTCTTTCCTAATCCATAATCACCATCCACACATTGTTCTGACAGTCAGCTTTGAACAAATTGACTTTTAGGCTTCTCCAACAAGAGCATTAAAGGGCTTTTACACTCTTTATTCTTCTTTATTCTCCCACACACATAAAATTGCTGAGACACATCAAATACCAGTTTGCTATAGACACTATCGTATTGAACTTGCTTAGTCAAACAGGCTTTTCCTATAAAATACAGAACACAGAACCATGACATGTTGGATGACATCTTTGATGCATCCACAATGGGCAACAATGGCTCACTATCTCATGTTAAATACACATCCTGTCTGAGGCAATTTATTAACATTCTAACTCTCACTTTCACAAGGGATTAACTTTCACTAAAGAAATGGAAACAGAAACCTTTCAATGAATGAACTCTGTTCTGCATTTCTATTGTGAGAATTTTAAAAAAGAAAAAATAGATCTTTGAATTTCAAAAGTTTATCTTGCATTCCAAAACTATTTTCCAGGTACCCAATTAAAAAAAAAAAAAGGGAAAAAGCATCTATATATGTTAGGTATATACTGGCCTTTCTTTTTTCTTTCCCACACGCATATAAACAAGGAGTTGTAATTCCACTCCAGTCACTCTTAGAGAAATTTCCTATTTTGTAGCTGTATCTGATAACAATGCAATATCTGATAAAATTAAGAAATACCTTATCGGAAAAATATATTTCCTTTCAAAGATACGTATAATGAAAATTGTAAAGAAGGCATGCATAGATGTACTTGAGGGGACTGTCTGATGTGCAAAGAACTGGTTGCAGGTTCATATTCAGAGAGTGGTGGTGAATGGCTCAATATCTGGATGGAGACTGATGACAAGTTGTGTCCCTGTGTACTGGGACTGGTGCTCTTTAACATCTTCATCACTGACATAGACGGTGGGTTAGAGTACACCCTCAGCAAGTTGGTGGATAACACCAAGCTGTGTGGTGCAGTGGACATGCGCAAGGGATGAGATGACATTCAGAGAGACCTAGACATGCTCAAGCAGTAGGCCTATGAGAACCTCATGAGGTTCAAGAAAGCTAAGTGCAAGGTCTTGCACCTGGGTCAAGGCAACCCCCACTATCAGTACAAGCCGGGGGATGTAAGGATAGAGCACAGACCTGCTGAAAAGAATGTGGGGCTACTGGTGGATGGCAAGCTGGACATGTGCCACCAATGAATCCAACCATATCCTGGGCTGCATCAAAAGAAGCACGACCAGCAGGGCGAGGAAAGTGATCCTGCCCTTCTGCTCACTGCTGGTGGGAACTCACCTGGAGTACTGTGTCCAGGTGTGGTGTCCTCAGTACAGGAGAGACACAGACCTTTTGGAGTGCATCCAGAAGAAGGCCATGAAAATGACCCAAAGGATGGAACGTTTCTCCTACAAGGACAGGCTGAGTGAGCTGGGGCTATTCAGCCAGGAGAAGAGACGGTTCTAGGGAGACCTGATAGTGGTCTTTCAGTATAAAGTGGGGGTTTTAAGAAGGAAGGGGAATGACTTTATCAGGGTCTGTTGTGATAGGACAAGGGAAAATAGCATCAGATTAAAAGAGGAAAGATTTAGACTGGCTACAACAACCATAATGAGGCACTATAACATGTTTCCCAGAGAGGTGGTGTATGCTCCATCCGTGGAGATGCACAAGGTCAGGCTGAATGAGGCTCTGAGCAGCCTGATCTAGCCATAGGTGACCCTGTTTATTGCAAGGGAGTTGGACTAGATGAACTTCAAATGACCTTTCCAACCTAAAAGATACTATAGTTTTATGATTCTGATTCTTGCTGTTCAAGTTTGTTACTTGCAACATGAAACATGAAAACCTTCACAAGAGCAGCACGTGGACAACTGACAATATCTTACAGCTAACACTTCACAATGCACCTTTTCTTCCAGATCTGCAAATAATAATTAGCCCGTGAAACATCTGCATGTTTTCACAGAGGCAGCTTTATGCAACATAATCAAATACACAACAAACAGAGAAATTAAACTCAGTTTTTATGAATTATGCCAACTTTGTGACAAAAAAAATTGCTGCAAGAACAACTCCGTCAGTTCATAAAGTGTCAAAGCGTTCAATCATTCAGCAAACAAATGCTTACTAGCCATAACGTATTAATGAACAAAACCACATCATACCTAATTTCTCCTGCAAAATTTCATCATTGTTATTCAATGATTTCATATCATTTTAACTGTTTCCCATTTTTTCCCGACCTCTTTCAACCACAGCAGAGTTTAAGGTTTAAAAGATTTGGAGCTTCAAAATACTGCACATTTTAGCCATTAATCTGGTAACATCCTCTGATCCTAAAGACATTCTCTAGAGATATAAAAGATTCAGGTTTGGCTTTATAACATTTATTCAGCATAAGTGACTGAGAAATCATATATGCCCTAAGGTTTCAGAAATTGAGGTTTACTTCTATTCTTCTTTAGGCAATCCAATGGCACCTGAGGATTATGGGGTTTACAAACTAGGATTCTGTACTGTTCTGGAATATATGGAATGTTTGAAAACCTTTGTGAATCACTTGGTAAATACAGTTTTGGATTATAGGTGGGTTTCAAGTTCATAGTTGGTAAATTCTGGTGAATTCTAAACTTCCGAGAGAAAGATCATAGTAATTATAATTAACAGAACTTTCACACTTTCTAGTGTGAGACTTTGTGAGATCCCTCTATATCTTAACTTTCTCCAGAAATACTGAAAATAGTTGTGGAATCATATTAATCATATTTGGAATTTATGAGTTCATACAATTAATCCCTACTGATGGTAGAAGAAAAAAAAAAGCAGGAAGAAAACTCAGAAATGTGGAATAGGGGTAGACAACATGCTAGTAAGAAAAGATACTGGCATATAATAAGAAATACAGTTTCAAAGTGTTGTAGGAAAAGGCAAATCAATGTTGTTACAGCACTGAGAACTGAAACGTTACTGAAAGTTAACTTGAGAGAACTGTTCAACAGCTTCTGCACATTCATAAGACTAAAACCTGGTAGACTAGCAGAAAATCAACAGCAGAATTTCTGTCCTAGTTTTGAAATTTTTGCTGATCCAAGGGGGTGATGTTTTGAGCCAGCACAATTATGCACTTCTGTAAATCACAGATTTCTCTCTCTTCAGTGACCTGAGTCTATTGATACTTATCCTAACAAAGGAAATCTAGGTTAAAATTACTGAAAGAGAAAACCAACAAAACCAAAACAAGGAACACCACTCAGAATAATGAGGGAAGAAGAGATAGAAGATACATGATAAATTCAGCGTGGAAGTTATATAACGAAATAAGCTGATCAGGAATCCTCACTTAGCTGTGACCCTTAAGTGTCTCTTAAAAGCTTTTAGTTTCAAGTTCCAAGCTCCCACAAGTTTTAAACAGCAGATATCTACCTTTAAAAAAAACAAAAACAAAAAAAAAAAAAAAAAAAAAAAAACAACAAAAAAAACTTGGATACTGACCCCTTTGTTCACATCATATTACATTCAATGAAAATTTGCTGCTTGATTTGCCCAACTTAGCTTCAGTAAGTAATAAAAGCATGTTTTCTCTTTAGTAACAATACATTCTGAAGACAGAAGTTTTAACAAATTGTACAAAGTTATAACGTTTTCCTTTTTTCCATCCTCCATTTTATTTTATAGATCCATGCTAACAAAAATCCAAGCAGAGAGTAAAGTAACATCAGGCTGTAAGGCCTGGGACAAATACTAATCTGGAATTAAAATGGATTATATGACTTACATAATACAGCAAAGAGGACAAAACCAGCTGAATGTTTATCTGCGGCTATAAAGCTTACAAATATATCTTGATTATCTGCTTTAAAACACCCACCTAACCTATATGAAGCAAAGAAAACAAATATTTGACATACCTGTATTAGAGACAGATCCTCGAGTTGCAACCTGAAGAGGTAGTTTCTAGAGTTCAAAAAGAAAAGAAAAAAAAGTAGATAATTAAATTGTTACTAGCATTTAAATAAAGATATAATTAATGAATATAAAAGAAAGAAAAAATGAGAATGTGACTGCGACTCAGTACTCTTAATTCTTTAATGGACTGTCACCAAAACACTGCCCTTGGGCTAAAGACTAGAGGCAATTTCCATAACTGATTTTCAGAAAATATTTCTCACTCCACTTCTGCTCTTTGGCAGCATCACTACACTCCCAAGGAACAAAGGAGTTGACATGAATCATGAACATGATGTGACACGAAGGGACTGAAATGAAACCTTTTGGAATTATGGGCTCAGTTATTCAGAAAGATGAGTGAGTCCCTCTGAGCATCCACTTTCTTCAGCATGTATTGCTACATCCCTTCTGATAAACCAGTTCTGTTGGTAGTACCCATAATATCAGGCCACAATTCTCATAAAACAAAATAGCACACCATCTTCAAAATTATTTCCGAAAGCCCTTATCTCTACTGCAAATTCTCTTTTGTGTTGTCTGCAACAGAGCTCTTCTTCCATCCTCTGCATTCACATTCCTTCTGCCCATCCTTCCCACTTCCCACCCCTCATTTATTTTGTACTCACTTCTCACACACATTTTTCTTCTTTTCATTGTGCTTATTTTTCCCCATATCTTTGATCCTATTTAGAGACATTCTGCCTTTTTCAAAGCGACTACAGAGTGATCATTTTACAGGAAAAAAGTGAAAAAAAGATTGAAAAAAGAAAACATAAACGACTGATTTTCATTTATTCACAACAAGTGCATAAGATTATTTTAACCTGTTTCAAAGAAAAACAAAAACATTTGAACAAAGTAAACAAAAGTAGATAGTAAAGAGATGGTTAAATTTAAACTTTGAATTTAAATATTTGCAATAATTGCAAATGATCAGCAATATTACTCTCTGAAATCAGTAGAAGTATAATTCAAATTGAAATCTGGACACATTTTTAGACATAACAATTTTAATTCTTTCCCAAAAGGCATGAGGTATTTCTAATGGGCACAGATGGTGTGGACCTGTATTTTAAATGAAGTCTTAGAAAAAGCAGCCTGTGTCTAAACAATGAAAAATGTTATTTATCAAATCTTGCATCTCAGAAACTATCATACTACAGCTTTGTTTGTGAACTGCAGTGTGCATGCATCTATATTTATGTATTGACTCATATATGGCCTCATATACATATATGGTCTTCTCAAATCGTGTACGTACAGCAAACAAGGGAAATCACATCTCCCTATAATACATATATATATATGTGTGCGTATATAAATATTACTACAGTATACATATTTTAGTCATAAAGAATCTTGAAATGAGCAAAGACAAGGGTACAGTGCTTACATAGAGCTTCATCCTCAAGTAAAGTGCAAATTAACTTTAAAGTCTTTTAAGTCTTATGAGACTCAAAGTCAGCAGATGATGCTTATGCTTTTTCTAACCCATCTGTACTATCTCTTTAAAGACAAAAATTACCCTCACATTTTTATCTTGATCAGATATAGTCCACAAGGAACATACATATACGAAGATGGGTTCATATCTCATTGTATGTATGGAATTGCTTCCATCAGCCATCATTGATCGTGCCTCATTCACTCCAGATATCAAAGCTAAGAAACCTGCTGCTTCACCACTGTTGCAAATCTTTCTTTCATTTACAGAAGAACAACTGTTTGTCTTACAGAGAAGTTGAACTGCATCCACAGCAGGCATAAATTGTTTTCTTAACTCAGTGGTATCACAGCCACATCTCACTCTACAAATAAATGGATTCACTGTTCTAGGATATATGAGCAGAGTCTCATCTCACACTTCTGTTTTTCAGGTCAGTACTTCACACAGTGTCATGTCAGTCCCTGTGGGTATTTCATCTTGAGATAGCTACTGGATCTTTACCACTGACATGGCATCACAGAGCAATGATTAAGGAATACTATATTATTAATGATGAATTTCTATGGAGTTTCAATATGACATAATTTCAACTTATTACAAAGTAAACCACTGACCCGAATTTAATAAATAAATAAATTAAAAAAAAAAAAAAGCAAAAAAAGATTGTAGTCCTAGTGAAAAGAAGGGATGAAAGTTGTTCTTGTGTTTCTAAGAAAATGACGTTTATATCCTATTCAGTAGAGCACCATACTCCTCCCAGGAACATACAGTGAAATTAGAAATATTGATCTAGTAAGCGTCTGGAAGAATAAAATATCTATTGGTTTACAATCAGAACTACTCCTACAAAAACATCCCACTTCAGTAAAATTAATAAGTCCATATTTATCACTTATGGTAGTTTAGCATATGAGAACTAATTAGAAAGGGGTATATCTGAGAAAAATCTAAATAAATAAACATAAGAGTAAAAAAATCAGTGAAAATCTGGTACTAATAACTTCCCAAAGGAAAAATCAGCCCTAAGTTTCATGCTATATGCAGTCATTAAGCCCCTCATGAGATAAGTCACAATGCTTATTTAGATATGTTGTTGAGATTATGCCTGGGATAGCTATTTTCTAATCTCTGTTTGGATTTATTATACTGTACATATACTTCAAAGGCAACAATGGATAAGAAATAAAAATGTCCAAGTACATTTCTGAAACATAGTTATAGACCTCTTAGCACGCAGGTCTGTCTCTTGTCTAAACATGGTGGTAATAAAAGCAAGACCAATACAGCTTTATATGCTGAAATTAAACTGATTTGACATTGTCTGTAATAAGTAGATTAGTTTCCACTCTGTGTCTAATGAATGAAAAAAGCAAATACGATACATAAATAGGCAAGGAGAAGGAAACTTTAATGAGAAAAAAAACATACAACTGCAACATAATGCAGGATTCTATATTACTTTAGATCCCCAACAGGAAAACTGCTTCATACTCTCAGTACTGAACAGCTTTCCTGGCTGTGCCGTACTACGTAGATCTGGTTAATCACGAGAGTGCTTAACTCAGTCACAAAGACTTCCACTGGCATCAATGGGAAGTGAATGAAGACCACATAAAGCAATCACCTCAGTCAGTCCCCAGTGTACTGCAATGTATTGCAGTGAATACATGACTACAAACAAGTCTATGTCAAAATCAACTGAAAACCCATCCAGTATGGAGCATAGAGTGTTAATATGGTTGTGAAACATAGCACTTCCCTCATCAGTGAAACAGCGAGGCATAAAATTTGAACATAATAGTAAATACTGTTGCATTAAACATAGTTGTGAATGAAAAGAACATTAAGGAGCCACACACCACTTAGGAGAATGTACTGTAGGCTCAGTTTTTAAAAAAAGTATAAGATACCAAAATAAAGCAAAACAAAACAACACAACAAGCACCCATATTTCTCTGCAATAGAAACTCCAAAATCAAAACTCGAGGCACAACCAAACAGATATGGCCAAATTTCCTGGAAATAAAACAGTGAAAAATCCCCGTGGACATTTGAAGAAATCATTTCACATGAAGGAATAAAATGTACCATAATTTACCATTAGAAAAAAAAAATATTACGACTAAAGTGTAAGCTCCCTCAAAATTAAATATTAAGCAAAAGTCATGATTTCATTATAGAAAAAAGAAAGCTTTGGGTAAAAGCCAATTCCAGTTCTTCAGTGTAATAAAAGTAGCATTTGGAAATAAAGCAAACAGTGGAAAGTAGACACTCTATACCATAATAAACCAAGTCAATTTTCTATATGGTGAGTTTAAATCAATATATGAAAAAAAAAAAAAAAACAAAAAAAAAAACCATGAAAGAGTTAATGATATATCAGAAATAAAAAGAAATCTGTGTTAAACGAATTATAATAATGAAAAGTAAAATCATCAGTAAGAAATTTTAGTCATGATTTTCAGAAAATAGATGTCTTGCTTTGCATGAGAATTCTGAACAATCTTATTGATAAATGACAAAGATTTGGAAAAAAAATACAGTGATTTTTGGTCATTTTATTGCTGTTTTAATAATTTCTAAAATTTTAGGAGATATGTGGAATGAAGACTACTCAAGTTTTATCAATATTCAGAAGGAAAATGAGGCTCAGATTATCACAGACTGACCAGTGGGCACTGAGCTTTGCAAATAGAGTTGGTGTGACTTAGGGAAAAAAATGGTATTATAAATTAAATTAACCCAGACATTGCTTCTAGATATCTCATGCCAACTGCTTCTCCAGGAAAAGCAGAGAGGTACCAAGTGGCCTGTTTCTGCACCTCTGGAGCTCACTTTCCTTCTGAAGTCCCCTCAGGCCATCTCAAAAACTTTCCTGTTTTCTCCTGTCACTTCAAACTTCCTTCACACAGCAACTGGGCTCCCAAATCCAGAGATGATCACAGTGCATCTGTCACCGTGCATCTCTTGTGCCTTTGGATCACAGCTTTTCTGGTTATTATTTAAGTACATACGACTTCAATTATAAACAGGCATCTTCAGAACATCTTTCTTTTGATGTTATTTCCAAAGATGGTTTACACTGAAATAACCATGGTCTCTGACAAAAAAAATCTTTATTTACCCCTGCCATATATAGCTTTGTCTTGTCCTGGGTCACCCTCCAGAGCTCTTCTAACAATGCATCATGTTAGAGTACATAAAATGGCAAGACATTAAACAGCAAATGAAAATGAATAATTATTGTGGGATTAGAGAAACGTCTAGTTTTACTGGTCTTACTTTGCAATCAATTTATCACCAGATCTGGTGCACAGGATGAGAAAATTGCATAGTGGAGGAAGGCACGAGCAAAGAAGGACAAAAAGTTAGCTTTTAAAAATACTTAGAAATCCATTAACAAGGTTGAAAAGGGAGACCAGCAAGGGCAAAAAATCTCTCCTTTTTCGGTAGGACGAAAATTTATCTTAGATTTAACATTAACCCATACCTTATATTACATCAAATCAATCAGTGGAAAGACAGACATTGATTACTCTGAACAAAGTGTTAAATGAGCAATAAAACCCAGATGGATGTTCAAAGCATACAGCAGCTAATTCCTGGTGCCTATATTCCCCCAGTACGCTCAGAGCATTTCATTAACAAGACTCAGATTCTCCTGCTGGGAGCAGACGACAGCAAGAAGTGAACCTGTACAGTTATTTATTCCTTTATTAGAGATCCGTAAACCACTGTTAATGAATCCCTTAATTTGCCTTTCTGTTACTGTGGTAAGTAGTAGTAATGGTTCAAATTAACGTTCCCAAATATACATCTAATTAAGTGAAAAGGCATACTGTTATAGTCCTTCATCAGCAGGATAAGGAGTGACTGAGGCAATAAGCCACCTCCAAGCAAGTCATAAACCTCAAAGCAAGTTTAATTAACTTGCAAGAGAACATATAGGAGAAAGCCACTGCTGTTAAAACGCTCTGTATAAAAAAAAAAAAAAAAAAAAAAGTAAGAAATCTACATATATATTATCCAATTAAAAAAAAAGCTGAACAACAGTTTTGAAACCCATTTTTGATAAGCAAACAAAATATTTTTACAATGTAGTAAAATCTAGCCAAATTTGAATTTTGAAAACTAAATTACAACCTTTCATGAATGGCTTCCATTCAGGCTCCTGCCAGTTCACAATATAAGCAGAAGATATGTGAGAATAAGAAAGTTGCATAGCTCTTGCTTTAAACAAATAAGCTTCTTTCAGTATAACATGGTACAGATCGAATAAAGCGATTGTGGAAACAAACAAGGACAGATGCAAAAGAAGATGCGACTGATTATTTAAAACCCCAACATTTCTGCTTTGACCTATTGGGTTTTAGACCAGTTTCTAGATGTCTGTTGGTTTACCAAAATGTCTGGAAGACTTTTTATACTTTTGGATTTTTAAAAACTAGAGTTGGTAAGCATTTACTGTGTTGTTAGGGAATGAGGAGAAAGAAAGCAATGCACGATTTGTCAGGGCAATTCCAACTGTTGCATCCTCCCCCTGAGTAGGTTTTCCTTCTCTTATTTGACTTTTCCAGAAGGGAAACAAAGAAAACACCACTGGTGATAGGGGAAAATGTGTACAAGAAAAGAAAGCAAGGTTGTTCTTGGGGAAATCCATGAATGTCCATGCTTTACTGTTTTCAAAATATAGGATTAATTATCATATTTGATTAGATGCTATGTTGGTCCACTAAATAGCACACAGAGAAATGTGGTCATCTGAATACTTTATAAGGATTTATCAGAATAAGGCAAACAAATGGCCTTTCATTTCCTCGAGATTAGTGAAGACCTAACACCCTAAAAGTAATCCTTTGCTGACGCCACTTAATTGTAAAGTGTTTTGCCGTGTTTTCTTTCTTTGTTTATTTTAAGAAAACATGAGTTTCCATTAATGTTTCAGATTTTCGGAGAACTCATTCATTGTGTCTGCCAGGTCATACATGATGTAATGAACAATATCTGGGGTAAAAGTTCAAAGATAGGGCAATTTAGTTTTATTCCCATGAAACTCAATATCAAAAGCCAACCGCCCTCCTGTAATGCACAAAAAGTTGTTTTGCATCCATATGAGATTCCCTCTCCATAGAGTCTTTCATGAAACCAATATATTTTCTAATTTCATCACTTAGATGTATAATCCCATCCAATTTAATACTTAACTGTTAAGAGAAATAGTCCATTTTACATTAAATCTAGACCCAATTGACATAATATTGAAAAATCTTTCATTTTCTTCACATGCTAATTTTAAAACCTAGCAACCAAAATACAAATAATTCTTCTTCCCCTAATTTAACTTCAGAAATTGAAATTTAATCTTTGGTTGTCTTCACTATGTGCTTTGGGCTGTTTCATCTATGTCAGGTAATACAGTTCCTCAGTTCCTCCCTTTATCGATACACTTGTCTGTCTCCACCTCCTCTAACCCCATTCCTCCTTCCCAAAGCTAACTAAATTAA
This sequence comes from Callipepla californica brunnescens, assembly GCA_023055505.1. Classification (NCBI taxonomy): domain Eukaryota; kingdom Metazoa; phylum Chordata; class Aves; order Galliformes; family Odontophoridae; genus Callipepla; species Callipepla californica. The sequence goes on from JALIRH010000002.1 coordinate 64,981,504, forward strand.
ATTTTCTACACTGGCAAGTTGTGGGAAAAGGTCCCAGGCAATCAGAGCAATGGAAGGTTGTTACTGAGACCCAGGTTAATTCATCCATCATTTTAGAAGACACTTCTCTCCCTCTGAAACCCTCACCAACAGCACACATATATCTCAGTTTGTGCAGCAAGTTGACAGAAGACACAGTACCAGAGATTCAAAAGAAAAGTACTACATTTGTGCTTCAAATTCAATACATTGTTAAGCAGACTTGTTACACTGGAAGGAGGTTAATGATTGTCAGCTCTTTGATGCAAAAACAAGTGCAAGCTCACACTAAATACTAGTCCTGCTAGCGTTCTTTTAACATTAAAATAGAAGATATAATTGAGCATCTACCATACAGAAATATTCAGAAACTAAAGCAGTCACTACTAAAACAGGTTGGACTTCACAAAAGGGAAAGCATATACGTGTGACCTAGGAGGTCAAGACATATCCCACAGTTGAGGTACAAGGTTTGTGATAAATTTGAGGGGTGAATAACAAAAATTGACTATGGGTACTTCTTTCTATTGCATTCAGAGAAGCATATCTGCACATTCTAGAAATAAGCCATAGTGAGCCAAAAAGAACTTTTACTCAGACTGGTAATTTCTCTCTTGATCGGGGGTGGAGGAATGGGGGAAAATGGGTCAGTTGTTCCAAGTCATAGGCAACACGGCAGCACAAGGAAAATACAAGGGCTGGGGTGATAAAAATGAAAGCATAAGCTAGCAGTGGACCACTTAAGATATGAATGGTGCAAGCAAATTGAAATGAGTCTAGGATACTCCTAACTAATCAATTCAAAATCTGTAGGAGAAATGGACATTTTGCAAAATGAAATGTTAGCCAGAGACTTCTCATGAGGATAAAAAGACAGCTGTTTTGAAGAGGAAAAAAAATAAACTGTTTTTGCAGAACAGCTACAGAATGTCCACAGACAACCAGAGAACTATCTTTATTTCCCAAAAATGAATAGGCAAGACTAATTTCAACAATACAGAATTGCAATTAGCTTTCCTGCTAAATGTGTGCCATGGAAATTACTCTTCCTTTCATATATTTAGAGATCTCTATCTCAAGAACAGCTCTGTTTCCTTTGTTCACACTGGTAAAATGTGACAAAATTCATTGTTTCTTGACTAAATTACCCATGGCCAACTTAAAATTATTTGGTTTTCTGCCAACACTACATTTCAGTGGATACAGCTATTTCCTCCACTAGATGTACCCAGTGATGGATTTACAGGCACTCACTGCACACAGGCTGTCTTCTTTGCCAACCCTATGGATTCCAGCTCTCCTCTTCTAGCAACTCTTCCTTACAACTCTTTCAAGCATATATGCACTACTACAGTTTAATTCTCTCAAATATCTGTGCAATGGTGTCAGTCCTCTTTCACTAGTGGAGACAGCTTTTAATGACTCATAGGATCATATCTGCCTTTTTACCTAGATGCATGACACTGGCAACCCCCAATGGGAATCCTGTATGTATCCCAGCTGGGATCCTCTCCACCTTGCTCATTACGTTAAAGAAGCCATGAATCTGTTTACAGGCTGTAGAATATGGAAGATGGAAGAGCTGTGGGCTGTGAAAATCATTCTTCCAGTTTAGCAGAATACCAGTTTAACTACAGCAGAAGCCTAAAGGGATAAGCATCACTCCCATTTTGTTTGCACTCTTGAGAGGTAATTCATAATGGGAGTGCTTCTCTTGACAGTGTAAATAAACTAACGTATTAATGCAAGTTTATTTGTAGCTTTGCCACATGCAACACTGCTACTGAATGACTGGGTAAAAAAAGGAGAATAAACATATTAGAAGATTACAGACCATCATTTTCACCACAAAACAGGAAATTTGAATTAGCCTAATCTTAGTGAAATTTCATTTGACATATGTATTAGTTTTTCAGTACTGAAGCACTAATACAAGAACACAAGGTAATAAACTTCTAATTTGTTGGAATAATCCAAGAGAAATGACTGTGCAGAAAATGATATTCCACAGGAAATGAGAAATTAACAGTGCATTTTCCTCACTTTTATAAGAGCACATTTTCAGACAGAAAATTTATTTCTCACTGCTCTTAGAACATGTGAAGCCTATAAAGTACTTGAGCAAGAAACTTTAACTAAGACTTATCCACAGTCTGAAGCACAAATAGAGTAATGTTAATGCTCTGTTCAGCTGACCTGAAGTGAAGCATAAATACAAATATTGCTTTAAGGAAAAAACAGGGAACTCAAGGTCCTTGGAGTCACTTGTGACGACAAGTGTGCAAACTTCACTCCTGAAAATGAGCCAGAAGCTCCACATCACATTCTCATGGAATGGATTCATTCTCCACACTCAGGAGGACTTCATGTAAAAGGTACATAATCAGTAATGCCAACTTGTGCACTTATGGAACTGTAGCATTCCAGCAACGGCTTGCTCATCAAGTGAATCTATGACTCCATGACACACAAAGTATGTCATCATACAGTCTAGCACAGTGCTTCAAGAATAATAGAATATGTAGTGATAGTATTAATAGTATGTGCAGTCAGGACAACTCACAGCAAGGACAGTTGTCATAGCGTGAGGTCTCTGGGGAAGAAAAAACAGCACTGTGGGAAAGCTCAAATTTAAGAATGGAAATATAGAATCAGGAATAGAAAAAATCAAATTATATGAACACATAACAGGCAGCTATGATGGACTGTAAAAAACAAGGACTTCTGTTGCGATTTTAATGATACTGATTATTTTCAATTATGCACTTTCTGACAGAGCTTCACATCTCTTGTTCTGAAGTAGTAATAACTTGCATGGAAGCCAAATTGATCCTATTGCCTTTACCGCATTTGGTCTTTTGCAAAAGGCAGAATAAGCAACTGGCATTTTTTTCCATAATCACTGACAATTCAAAAAAAGTCATCTGAAGCTCATCTCATAGCAATTCATTACAAGCACAATCTTCCCTGAGATTTGGAGCCTATGAGCATAGTATGGAGAAAAAATAGAGGGAAATTCATTTTTTCATAAGGTATTGAGATGCATAAAGTATGCATTCATCCAAAATGTAGCTTCACAGGACTGCAGAGGGGCTCAGACTCTGACTTATGCTGGTTCTCCCTATAAAATGTTACTAGCTCACAGCCTTATGCCTCATTGCACTTGGCTTCTCAGATAATAGCAAACCAATATGAGTAAATCCTGTTTCAGGTGTGCTAGAGAGGCTCACCTCTCACAGGGACAAAAATTTCTTGCAGTGCGTTATACTACTCTGTATATTCAAACTCATCTTCAACTACGAAGCAAACTGGGAAACAGAAATATACTCCAATGCTAAATCTAAAGAAAAATATAACAACTAGAACTTCAAAAATTTTGTTCAGTAAAATATATTCAAAAGGAAGACTTAAATAATAAGTCCGTTGGTTAAGATCTTTTGCCAAGCAAAACGTTTTACTAGTTTGGATGCTAAGAGACTGTATAAGGACTGAGAGTGCTTCAGTGTTAACAGCTAAGACAGTATCACTATTTATCAAAGCTTGCAAAGTACCATCTTACTGTGTAGAAATTATGATTATCACTGACTTCAACACTAATTCTGCAGCCTTTAGAACACTGTAACTGGCACTGCACTGAGTAATTATTAGAATCGTCCATGCAAGAAGAGCAGTATTGTGTGGCCAAATCATTACAAGCTTTACGCTATACTAATTTCTGTCACAGTGTCATACAGTACCTGCCTTCTTTCACTGTATGCATACAACGTTTGCAAGTAGCCCAGGATATCACTCTTAAACAGGAGAAAAGAGTAAGATATAGTGCAATCTTAGATAGCAGGCACTCCAACTTTCAACTCTGGTTAGGAATAAGTAAAATAAACAAACAGTGTTTAGCTGAGTGTGTGCAGAAAGCAGGAGTCATACAAGAGAAACCTGATGTCAGAATTTGGCTCAGTATTACTCATCAAAGAATAAAATCTAATCTGACGCAACATGAAAAGAAAATACATTTCTCACCTTGCTCCAGCAATAAGCTCTTTTTGTCCTGGATCAAATGTTAGTTGTGAGAAGTCTACAGCATCTTCTGCTTTGAACACATGTAACCAAGGGGCAATTTCTAAAACACAGAAGAAATACACCTGTTACTAAAAATATCATAGTTACAGTACATCAGGTACATTTGTAGATAGTGTGGGGCTGTGAGTTCTCAGCACAGCCCCCTAAAAAAATACAGAATATTTTTACCACCTTGCCACATAATCTTCACTAAAGACCTATAAAATGTATCAGGCAGTCACGCAATAACTGCTCAAATTAAGTATTCAAATATTTTGTCTGACTCATAAGCCAGATGTGTTTTTCTCCTCAGCTGAACCAGATAAAAACATAGCACAACTCCAGTACACAGGTTGATGAAACAAATGAAGTCAGACTAATTTTCCGTGCATCCAAAGCAGACCAGGACTCGTGGTTGTTTTTGTTTTATTCTTTACAGAAGAACTGACCAAGTGGGAAACTGTGAGAAAAAGGAGCAAATTTGACTTTTCATCATTTTCACAATAACAAGGTAAAAGTGTGGAAAATAAAAGTGAACAAGCGTGGCATTCAATTTAACATTTTTTATTCTTATTTTTGTAACTTGTCTTTCTCAGACCAATACATTACTACATAATACACGGAGCAGACGAGGGTAAGCTGCTGAAAATCAGCAACAAAATTGATCTGTATTTCCTATTTTCAAAGTTAAGTGCACATAAATAACTGCATACCAGCTCATTATATATTTGTATTGCTATTATTTTTACATCCATATCACTAGTTGGATACAACGTTTGTGGTGATATTAACACACTATGACAAAATCTGTTCTGGAAACACAGCAAGATCCACTTACTTATTTTTACACAGACACTGAGAATATAAATGGTTCTTTAAAGAAAGTGCAGTTGCAGAAAAGTACAACCCACAAAAATCTCTTATAATTCTCAGGATAACAAAACACTATTTTTAAACGTTTGCTGCAAATCAGTCCCACGGGTTGATGGTTGAAAAGATCTACATATGTATGACACAGTGAGCTGTTGGCCCAACTATTTAAGGACTATAGTTATGCAAAAGTCAGTAAAAAGACCAAAGGTGAGCACGTGGTCATGGCCATTTGGAATAGTCAACACCAGCCCCTGAGAATACTATGGCATTGTCATTTTTAGAACTGGGATCCCCAGCTGCTGTTCAGGTTATCAACACCCATTATAAACCTTCTTCTTCACTCACAGGCATATTTTCACTTTTGCAAAAGTCTGGATTGAAACAATCCATGTTTGGTGCCTGTTTCTGGATGATTTGTTCTTAATTTAAATATTAAAGTTTTAGCACAAGTAGGTCATCCGTGTCTACAGAGAGGACCCAGGAGAAAAATGTTGTTCTGTGCCTAAATGTATTCAGCCATTGCAGAGAACCATTAAACATACTGTGCAGAAGCTGTAGCATCACATATTTGGAAAAAACAGATGGAACCATGCAGTAGAATCACTTGGGTGTCAGAAAACAAACTTCTGCATTTTTAATGACAGTCTTTATGCATCTGGGAAATTACAGGCCTGAAATGTCAGTTTGCACGCGTTCTGCAGAATTTGTCACTATATTCACTGTTGTTTCCATCTGTGCTGGAAAGGTTATCAAATCAGGTCATCGGAGGGGATAGGGCCACATATTAAATAACTATGGTTACAGCTACCACCAGCTACCACTACAGACACAGTGTACAGAACCTAGCAAGATTCAACAAGGGAAAAAATATACATATGTTAACACACTGTAGGTCTGTATAGCTATATATGCATTTCTCTATTTACACTTACACTTCAGAAAGCTTCATAGGCAAGACCAAAAGAAGCATTTCCTAACTTTTGTATACTTGATTTTGCAGACTCAACTATTCCGTGATGCCTTCTGAATGAAATAATCAGTAGTAAAGTTCTAAAAAGTTGAGAAACCAGGTATGCCACAGATAAGGAAATGGAGATGCAAGTCTTTAAGTATCTCAGTTATTCAGAGTTTTAAAACCAGGCTAGAGAGCAGAGGATGCACCAGGGCTGAAAGAACAGCCCTAGGACACAACTTAATGGCAGAAATCCACCAAGGAGACTGGGAAGCAATTCTCTTCCACTTGTCCTGCTGCCTTACACGGTAAAATAAAACTTCAAGATACAGCAAGGAGGTGATCAACATCATTTCCAGGTTTGAAGCAGGGAGGCCAGAAGTCAGGAAAGGCAAGGCAAGCCAAGGTGAGAAAGCAAGAAGAGAACTTAGAAAATCTCACTGAAATCTGATTCCCCTCTGCTCCTACAAATAATAAATTATTTTATCCTTTCTTTGTTGCATTTGACATCATTCTTGCTTGAGGGTGTAGGGTCAGGAAGATCAAATGGCAGCAAGAATTGTTTTCTTTTCAGAAAAAACTCTGAAACCATATCTTTTCTTGTCACAGTGGCAACATGTGTCACACGGGAACAAATCTTTATGGGATAAAACTACAACTTTATGATATTTTTGCACAGGAAAACAAGCAAATAACAGTGAATGCAATCAATGCTCTTCTAACTGTGGAAATAAAAGCTTATTGGTAAAATACTGCTTCAAGTTACACTATGAAAAAATTGATGCAAAACTATATAGCAGAAAAAAAAATATCACCCATACGTCAAAATCTAATTGAAAAGCCATAGGTGAAAGGTCTTTCCATTCTGTCACAGTCTCTTTAAAGTCAGAATTGCATAAGAATCCATTAAAGGTCCATAAAATAATTTTCTTGGAATTGAAAACCCATGATTAATTAATAATAATAATTACACTTATTAATGGTTTTCATATAGATGAAACATGACTTGTTTTTACAACATAACACATTTTGTGTACTACAGTATAATTTAAAAAACACTAGTTAATTACAAGCTGCCTGCTGACATGTGACCAAGCTGCACTGCACACTGATCACAGGTGACAAGTTGCAGCAATCCCACATCTACCCAGTTCTCTCTAAACCCTGGCTTCCCCCTCTTCTTCCACCCATATTTCATGGGCAACAGTTAAATATCCAGTCCTTCAGTGGATCCACTCCTCTCACTTCTGATATTAAAAAAATTATTCTTACACACCTGCAACCTGTCTTCTCCCCCCAGCACCAATGCCCCTTTTCAATCTGAGTATGTGCATTTACCTTTCCACAGACATAGTTCTCAAGCTTAAATCTGTCCATGGAAAAGTGTATGCATTGCTTACATGCAATCATGACACCACCACGTGATGGGCCCCTTTCAATGCTAACATAACAGATATTTATCATTAGCTAAGTGAAATATCTCATTTATCAGAACTATATTACTAATTAACTTAAGTTGCTCCAAAGGTGATGTTTCCTATTTATTTCCACTGAAACTACAACAGATACAAAGAGCACAGTGACACAGTTTGATAGAGCAAATTCCCAGCTACAAAACACTGTTTTTCAACATAATCATCACCATTACCTGTACATTTTCACTGGCCATGAACAAAAGCCTGCACGTCACACTCATACAAATCTGCACCAGCAGAGATGACCCACTGTTACTGTCACCACTCACCACCTAATTGTGCTCATCCACTGCTGGGTCTCCATCAATGCTCAGTAAGTATTGATGAATGTCAATGGGTGTCTTTATTTCCACATGGAGGAAGCATTCACTGACACACCTTTACTTCATCTGCACTTTCGTGTCATTCTGTCAGATTGCCTCTCTGGTGCAATCTATCACATGGCAACAAATTGAATGAAATATTGGTGGGAAGGTTCAGTCTCTACTGCCATACCACCAATATCCACCTCTGTCTTTGTGGGGTGACACGAGATAGGAGGCACTGCTTTAGGAGTAGTCCTTGTAGCACTAAAATTTGCAAGCCCTATAATTCAAAAATGTTCCAGAAAGAACATGGATCTTCTCCCATGAAATTAAAAGATGAGTACTGAAAGCGTCAAGAGATTCTGAGGAAGATACAACTCTCGCACATGCTGTGAGCCACAGTGGGTTTTCCTGGTTCTTTCAGGGTTTGATTCTTTCTTTAGTCGCTTAGATTTAACAGGAAGCAAAGTTTGCTATGGCTCATAAACCCATGAAACAAAAAATGCACAGAAGTCCCACCAGTTTGTAGAAAGCTTAAGGGAGTCTCCTAAAGAACTTTATGGACAAAGCTAGTCAGGAGGGTGTTAGATAATCATACAAATAATGGAAGTACAGAAATCTGCCTTGTTTTTACTTAATGTTAGTATCTGTGCAAGAGGCCCTGGCTGGTCTGGTGTACATTGTCGGAGACTAGCCACAGGCTGCTGAGTTCTGCAGTTCTTAGTAAATGAAACAGTCAGGTTCTCCCTAAGTTTCATTGTTCAGCCCATCAAAGTTGAGTTAGAGTAACTAAAAAAATCATTTGAAAAATGACTAATAAGGAAGGAAGATGTATTTTTAGAATTGAAATCAGAAGTGACCTTTAATGGTAAATAATGAAATTAAAAGATGAGACTAAGAATCTCCCAATCTCATTAGAAAATTAACATAGACATTAAGAAAAATCAATAGTGTTCCTGATGTATACATATGCCACCTCAAGCCATGGTGTCCTTTTGTGCAAATAAGCATGAAGTTGAACACTTGTGCAGAACCATCTTCTTGAAGATAACCTATTAGCAAAATAATGATTATACTACTATGAAAATGAGCAGATTTGCAATATTAACAGAAGTCTCTGGGTGGCATCAGTACTACAAGATCACTTGTCATAAGGAAATTAAAATCTGCTACTGAATGCTGAAGTCATTTTCTAATTAAACATATCTAATCCAAGTATGGTACACTAATCCTCATCTTCTTGAAGTTGTGTATTGATTTAGCCTTAGATCTCACCTCCCCATGATATCTGTATTATATCTCTATCCTCCTTAAAGGCAGTGAAACACATCAAAAACTCTGCTGTAATATTCCATACTGTCCTGCTGCCAGCCTCCCTCACCCCAGGGGGATCCATCAACAGAGTTACCATGGATGGCAAGAGGCCATCCACCTGCTTGCTCCACAACATGCTCCGGTTTAGGGTTTATTTGTGGCACTGCACTCTCTAGGGATAAACAAAGCACACTGGGAAACTCTCTGCTATGACATTTCCAGAATCCATCAACACTAACTATTTTAGGGCAAAAGCTGAGAAGAAAAAAAACAAGACATTCTTCAGTAATTTCTGTGCAGCATCGGTATCAATTTCAGCGTTATTGTTATGCCCAGATTTTAAGCTTCCCATTATTATCTATTTCAATGAATAACGAATTCATTCAAAACAGCTTCAAGAAAATAAGCATCTCTCTGTGCTAGTGCGAAAAAAAAAAAAAAAGAGAGAAGAAAAATGGCATGCTGAAACCTGTTGCATCTTTTGTAGTTCACTGCTGTTTATGCATTTTTTTCTTACATTTCCAATCATTGCTGTTTTAAAGCTCTTCCATCATATTGTCCTCACAGAAATGAATTAAACACACCCTTATCTTGCTAGTAAGTCATCAACTCGCTGCACATGAAAGGAAAGTACCACAGCTCAAGTGAAGAATGAAAATACCTGCAAATACTATTCCACAGGTGCCAAGAGAACAAGACAATTCAGGCAAAGAACAGCTGCACTCCATCCAAAACCACTCATGCTTCATCAGTACTTACCCAAAAGGGGCTGAGGCTTAGTGTGTCAACAACATGACTTACTTCTCTAGGGTTTATTCCAGGTATGTGTTATTCAGAACTCACAACAATGACTTCCAGATTTAAATAACCTTTCAACTCTATAGTTTTATATATATATATATATATCTGCATTTAGCTGGAAGAAAGTAACTATATTTACAGACATATATCATATGCAAGTATTTGCTTCCTCAGATGAGCTTTTGAAAACACAGCTGTGAACAGACTCCTCCATCAGGCATCAAGGCTCCTGCATGTCACTGAAGTGGAGAGGAATGCAGGCAAGAGAAAATGGCTTTGTGTTCTTCTCAAACTACAGAGACCCAAAGCTCCACAACAGCTAATTCATTCTACTTGTGTTGCACATTGTTCCAGCTACACATGGTGAACACTTATATTGTCTTTAAACCACAAGGTTTTTACATGTTTGTACATTGTATACATTACTTGTTAACTTTTAGTCACTCTTTACATATTTTTACTTATTTTAGAGCAAATTCATCCCCCATCTATACTAGTCTAGCACTGTTGCAAAACAGGCCAGTATTAACTTTTTCTGATGAGTTTCTTTCTGACATATTCACAATGAAAACATCATAAGTGCCAAATGAGTAAGGGAAAACAATTAAAATTAAAAACAAAAAACCTCACACCAAAAAGAAACCCAACCTCACCTTACCTATATATTAAGCATAGTAAATATTCTTCTATTTCTGTTACAAAACTCATTCTAAGAGTTAGAAGCAATAAGCAATTTGCTAGTTATACAGATCTCCAATTCTGAGCACAAACATCTGTCCTATTACTTACCATTCTTCCATAAACTGGAAGAATGAATGGTAAAAGCTGAACCCTTTGAAGACAGCAGTCTACTGCAAAGCAGAGAACACCCTCCTCTTATAGGCTGCTTTTCCAAAACCTTTAATTCTGGACATACATTTTCCATATGCAATGGTATGCTGGCACCCTTAGGTTTAGATCCTGACTGCTATGGCAGGATGTCTTGCAGAACTGTATCAGTGAAACAACTACATCTGGCCCGTGCTTCTACAGGAGATGGAGCCATGGTTTGGAACATTTGTTAGCCCTTGCTATGTGATTCACAATGCTGTCCTTTAAACACGCATTTCATAGTCAGAGGAATTAATTATTAATGCTTCTCACAATAGCAAAGTTTAAAGGCAGTAATTAAAAACATTGTACTGTATTACCAGAGTTTGAAGTTGTGCACTTACATACAAGTAGCATGGAATCTGACCTTCACACAGCAAGAACAGATATTCCACTCACAGTGATGAACTAAACACTAGGAAGGCACCTCCTGTTCCTTTTCTGTGATTTTTAGTATGCTAGTAGGAGAAACTACTGCATTACAAATATTAACCAAATACAAAACAAACAAACAAAAAGACCCCTCATTATTTAGCATTTGAACTTAAAAAATAACACAAAAGCCAAGCCCAGTGAAATTCCTGATTCACCAGTTACTTTAATTTGAACACTTGCCATATCCTCTTCCTTGAATACATGGCCCAAATATCCAGATGTCAAATTTAAGGAGGATGATGGATGTAACAGATCATACAGTCTCTGCTACCAGTCAGCTCTACTAGTTCAAATGGAATACACCAAAAGCAGACTGAATGCAACATATGCAGAGAAAAGCAAAGAAATCAGACATAAGTAGGTAGTTTCTCCAGGCACTATTTCATGTTCCTCTGTAAAGTGAAAGGCTTAGGACAGATGGGCCTACTATAAAAACCTAGAACTGTTTTTAATGAAAAAAGTCATTGCATGTAGACCCTCATCATAAAGAGCACATTTACGCTAGCTCTGTATTGACTTCAATAATACAGATTTAAGAGTATTCAGACACCATTACTGGGAAACAAAAGAGTATGTATTCATTGTAGCTAATCTAGAATTGCTAATAACATGTAAGATTGAAAGAAATTACTATAAAAACTAAGAACACTTTTTATGTTGATAATAAATTGGGGTGCGAAGTCCTGGCACAGGCTATACAGAGAAACTGCAGATGCCCCATCCCCAGAGGTGCTCAAGGCAGGGCTGGATGGGGCCCTGGGCAGCCTGAAATGGCGTGGGGCAACACTTCCACGTCAGGGGATTGGGACTAGATGGGCTTTAAGGTCTCTTCCAATGCAAGAATTCTGTGATAAATATCAAAGAACAGTGCAGTTTCTAGAATAGGGATGTAGGAAAAAAAAATATTATTTATGCACACCACTGGATGAAATAAAAACAACTGCATAAGCAAGGTTAATAACGCAATCCAAGTCTTTACAAAAGAAAAGACGGAGTTACTATTTCACCCACTAAGATCAAATCAGCAACCACAAACTACAAATATTTCTCTTTTAAGTCTTAATATAATACATTTTGTTCCCCTTTGGAAAAATGAAAACATGTCAGACATTCATCTATAGTTCAGAGCTCAACTTTGCTTATTGGGGAAAAGCAAGAAAAAAATGAAAGCCAACCTTAAAACTATGCCTTTCCTTCACAACCCGCTATTCCAGAGGTCTCTTTAGGTCATGGACAAAATAGCCATCTTTCTTCCACCATCCCACAAACAGAACCTCACATGGTCCTGAGTCCTCACCTAGAAGTCCTGCCAGTTTCTCCACACTTCAAAACATCTGTAATAAGACAGATCCCAAGGCTAAAAAAGCTTTTGACATTATCCAGTAAGTTCCTTAGCTACTCACTGGGCCTCTAGTTTTTAAACAACTACTACCAGCTTCACAGCAATTTCGGAGACAAGGCAGGGCCATAAGTAGTTTATTTATTATTAAATGGGGAAGAAAAAAAGAAAGTATTAAAGAATGCGTTTCTTGAATTAAAATAAGCTATACGTCACAGAACAGTGAACTTGAACTTCTTTCTTAAACTTACGTTCTACCCAGCTCCCCACTTTTTCCACTACTGCTCATCTTATTCCCTAAGTTACAGCCTTAGCAGCAAGCTCACAGCTTTCAGGGCAATGGAGACACAGTCTCCACAGTCTCAAGATGCTTGAGTTCAAGAAACACTTACACGTTGCACTAAGGGACGTTGCCTGCACATAGTGGGAAAATACTGGTGGTAGGTGGATGGTTGGACTGAATGACTTTGGAGGTTTTTTCCAGCCTTGATGATACTATGATTCTAAGGTCTACAATCTACCCTGCATTCCTGTTTTCTTTGCCTGGTCTAAACTTTGCCAGCTAGAAGTACATACTTCTGCATTCTCATGTGCATACAGATGTCTATTACTGGGATAATTAAAGGGAATTTGGGTTCTGACTGTCTGTGCCCTGAGGGAAGAGGCAGTAACATCTGCTGCAATGACTACTTATTTCTTATTTTTTCTGAACAAGGATTTTGAATTGTTTATGTTTCATTGTTCAAACACACACACATTGCATACAAACACAAGTTATAAGGGAAAAAAGACTCAACTCCCACCAAGATGAAAGTAGTTTCTGTGCCACAAGCAGTTTTTATACGCACTTCAGATCATTTTAGAGTTCTGTAGAAATTAAACAGTGACAAGGCATCAGCTATGATATCCAACTGAAGGTTTTTCTGTTTTGTTTTTGTTTTTAAATCTTTTGTCTGTTTGTTTTCCTGTTTTCTTTTCTTTTTTTTTTTTTTTTTTTTCCACCTCTCTTATACATAGAAACAGTATGAAACCAGAAAACCAGAGGGGAAAAAAGCAACAATAAAACCTACTTCAGGAAGTTTCACCAGCTAGCTGTAAGAGATCTCATGAGCCATTCTCCTCACTTCTAAAGAAAAAAAATCTTGACATACACAGAGTATATAATGTTTTTAAATTACACAGTATTAGTCATCTTAGGATGGCGTTGTAGTTAAAAATAATAACCAGGTAAGCTTCGCAATTTTTTGAAGTGCTAAGTATTGTGTTTAAGAACTTTCAGTTGCCCAATGTTCAGCACTGTATTTTGAACAAATGTTAAGTGACTTACAGACTGCTAAACTCCTGCTTAAACCAGGAGTTGAAATATGGATTTCTGAATCCTACTCTACTTTAAAATACAAAGCCTACTGATCTTCACTGACTGTCCAAACTAGGAACCAAAAAATTATCACAGTGCAGACTACCATAAAGAAATTATGAAGAAAGGATATGGGAAAAGCCCAAACTGAAGGGCCTGGGGGCTGTGTTTTTCTCAGTGACGCACTGGAATACAATGCCTGCTCATGTTTGCCTACTTGAACATTCTGCTGTCATTTTTACTCCATTTTGTCACTGCACACCTGCTATGATTTTGAAATACTCATAAATATTACTCCGAATGACATCACCTCGGTGTAAGCTCTAGCACACTGACATAAAAACACAGCAAGGATAGCAGTTCACTCTCTCACTGCCTAGATTCTCTGCTATCTCAGCTCCTAGGACACTGTTGTACACAGTAATAACTACAAAATTTTGGTTTTATGAAGTTGTCAGCAGGAGATTTAGCAACCACCTCATTCTTGAATAGCATATATATCTACGATTCTGTGATTTCTGAATACACCACAGATAGGATCCTGCTCAGGAGCACTGTTAGAGAAAACAAGTGCAGTGAAAAGAAATCCCAGGGAGAGGCACCCGTAGAACCACAAGATCAGTGTTAGTTCCCATGTTTGTAAGGGCAACTGAGGAGTCGCCTCCACAGCAGTTCACAGCTAGGATGATTGTTGTGTATAACAGTAAATCGTTTGACATGTTATTTGAGAAAGGAATTCAAACATGTAGCAAAGAGATCTGAGGGATCACTGGAGGCTACCAAAGCCAGTTTACTATAGCAAACTACAGGTGTTCATATGGTTTATGGGTTGTATCATTTCAACCCAAGAATCTTATGCGCAAACACACACATCCAGGACAGTAAAATAAATCATCTATAAACTATACTTAAAAAAAATTGGTGGTTGTTAAGACTAAAATGACCAGCAACCTGTCATCAAATTAGAGATGTATTTGAGTAGAAGTGGAACAATGCTCAGGTGAAGAGTCCCAAGAAGGTATGCAGCACAGAAACATGAAGGTGCTGGCACAAAGACAGAGTTTCAGAAAGTTTTCAGGAAATTTCTAGACCAACACTATCATAGCTAGAATACAGCAAGACATGTACAAGAAGAGAGAGAGAGAAAGAGAGGGAAGACTGGGGGACAGCATGGAAACTAATTTAAAGAAGATACAGAGAAGACAAGAAGACTGACAAGAACGCACTGGGGGAAAAGAGAACAAATGCAGGAGAAGACAAATAATGAGCAAGAGACAATCTCAGCAAAACATGAGCATTATTGTCCTGCACCAGATGCATACTCTTTCTACTTTCATATCCTGTTCGTGTCAGCTGTTAGATCAAAAAAGCCCGAAGGAAAAAAAAAAAAAAAAAAAAAAAGGGGGCGTAAGGAATTTGCTGTTGACAGCAAGGGTATTTTCAAGTCTTAACATTATGTCTCAATCTAAAGCATGAAAATGAGAAATGGCCTAAGCCTGAAACATAATTTATGAGCAGAAAACTGTGAGGAGAAGCTTCAGATCAAAAGGTACAAAAATAAACTAAACGAATAAATAAAAAAGAGAAAGTCATGGAGAAACCTCTGTAGAACTCTCAGGAAGAAGAAAAAACAATCAGTGTGTGAAAAAAGATGAACCAAAAGGAAACTTTTTCACACTCTGCACTGTAAACCACCTTGCAGGTAGGCTAACCCATGCTTCATAGTAGGGACTCATTCAGCAGCACAGATGCAGATGAGTACATTTTCATAGCACGGACTTTTTTGGAACTGTGAAAACAATGCCACCTATCTCAGCTGTATTTTCACATGTGCAAATAATAGTATTTGTATTATACCTTCCCTGTACTAGTGAGAAATTTGTTCCTCACTGAGGCAGTTCTGCTAGTCAGACTCCAAGCAGACAGTAGCTTCCACACTTCAGCCTGAACAGACCCCACACTCTCCCCAGTCAGCACAGCTCCCAGTTACCAGCTCCAGCACCCACTACTGCCACTGCCCGCCTTCTCCTCCCTGCGGAAGGGCTCAACGTTTCACATTTAACAATTAAAAGATGGCTTTGGCATTCAGTCATAGAATTTAGATTGAATGAAACCACGCTGTAAGATTATGGGAAGCAAGTATCTGGTCTTAATAGGGAGTTTCACAAAGAAAACTGCACTAGTTTTATTTACATGCTGTAAGGAAGAACAGCATAAGCCAGCTGCTTGTAGATACTTAAGATACTGCCTGTGCATAGCTAAAATAGCACCATGTTACTTTTCTGGGCAACACCTGTTTCAATTAGCAAGACTACTACTTCTCAAAATGAATGTACTGCAATGACACTTAAATAAGGTAGCATACTACAATACTGAGCTTCTTTATTTACATCACTTTAGCATAACAAAACTTAAAGGAACACTATTAGTAGAATGATAGGCTCATGACAGGTCAGAGAACTGTCTCACCTGAATATGACAAATTGCTGTGTTACAAAAGGATATCTACTATGCTTATCCAGGCAAATAAAATCAGCTGCTGTTCAGCATCCTCCAGTCAATAGCAACTGAACAGTGCCACAGAAATGAGGCAGGAATGAAAGCATGTGGAAAAAAAGTAAAAAAAAGCCCTAAAGCTGAATGTTTAAGAAACTTTGTGTTTCTTTTCTTTTTTTCCTCCCCTTTCTCCTTCAAAGAAGAAAAATTAAAACAAAAACACATATAGAGTAAGAAAAGGTGGACATGAACAGACCACACAAAGACCAGCCAAAAAGAGCTGACTCTCAGCTCCTCACCTGTGTGATGCTAACCAGCCACATACATGCCCTCCTTCAGTAAACCCTAGGTAGCTCTCTGGTCACAAAGCAATGAAGACCCTGAAGAGGAAGAGGAACCAAATTCACCTGAATCCAACTGGACATTATGCACTGAGGACTTTATTCTTTGACAGTTTACTCTGTGCTATATGATACAGAAAGAATGGGTATGCTAAGGCCTTTTACAAGGGGATGAGATAAGTAGAATATTCACACTGACAGTATCAACTAAAGAGTTAGAATATACCTTTAACATTTAATGAAAAAAAGGAAAATATTGTGTAGTGGGGAAAAAAAAATAATCGGAACATTGTTTTCCAATTTCTCTTTAAACACAGTAAGACTTGTGAAAGATTATAGAACTTAAACAAATCTGAATCTTTATTTCACAGAATTCTAGAGAAATTTATTCCCCTACAAATTTAATTTAGTAATTAGTAACACTAAATTTACTTGTTACCACGTAGTTCTGAAATACGCTACAGTTTGGAACCTATCTTTTACAATCTTCCTGTAGAAATGCTCATGTGCACTAAAAATATGCTGTGTGTTTTGTGTCATGTGAAGAAAAAATAAAAGTAGAAAACAGATTAATTACATCTGCAAGCTCTGTATCAGTAGAGAAATGTGCAGGGACTTCTAATTCTGCTGCTTTGCTTATGCCCACGAAATTTCACATGATCTAAACAACCACACTTAGAGAAAATCAGCCTTGGAAAAGCTGTGCAAAGGCTAGAAGGACATGTTTGTGCAGCTGATGAGCCATTTCCTTCATTGCTAAAATTATTAACATCCTAAGATAGCCTAGCACTTGACTTGAATGCTTACGAGGACCAAAGGAATTGTAATTTGATACTTGCTTTAAAGAATGATCACTTCCGTAAAGAAAAATAAGTTATCTAGTATCTAATTACTCTTCGCTTCAAGAGTTACCCTGTCATACTCTGTTTCCTTATGGAATTGGATAACAAAGATACAGGGTGATTGAGACAAAGAGTAAAGGGATAGTACTGCTCCATCTTCGATGCTATCATTTTTTTGAATTAACTGTAATCAGTTGAAAGCTGCCATTCCCTAGTGGGTGCTTAGTCTTCTGTACAAAAATAAAGGCAGACTTGATCTTATTAAGGAAAAAAAAACTGAATGAGGTATTCTTTTCCTCCTTGAGAGTGGCTGGTTATTGAAAGGATGGTGCAAGCAATCTCATAGCCCTGTCATCTGGACAAATCAAAGTAGTAATATTAGCTAGTCATTAACTTCTTTTCACTGATGAGTCATCTTTAATTAAAGAAAAACCTAAAAGAAGACAGAGGATGGAAAGCAATACACCTCAATCCCACTGCTGAATCTGGCAGGAGGCCTGTAAAGAGTTTTTTTGAATAGCAGTGGAAGGAGAATAAAAGAGCAATAAAAACTGAGCAACTTAGCAGACTATTATTAGTTTAAACAGTAGCTTGCAAAAAGATTAGGGGAAAGAGATGAGAGTACAAACAAAAACAAGTTCATACAGTCATACAGCTTGTATTTTTTTTTTTTTATTCAGCCCACAAGTTATTTCCTCTTGGCACATGTTAAGCATATGTGCTCCGTACAGAAACCACATGATAAAACAAGCAAAGATGTACTGAATCTATAGTACTTATACAAATGCTAAGTGAGGGAATTCTGTGGTGGTTAGACAATAAGGTTAAGAAAATATATTTCTTAGGATTCCCGAACCAAGAAATCAGAAAATAACTATGCTCGTTTTCTTTTCTGGTTAACCTCAAGTAGAAATGAAGGGTTTACTTTCATTTCCTTTAAGGACTGAGACATGTTATTTTTAAATATGTTTATTTAACAGATAAGTTCTTCACAGCACACCATGTATTCAAAATATCACTAAACACAGCTTCTAAAATTGTGATGTGTTTTTTTGCTTTTGTCTTTTGCTGAGACAGAACAAACTTAAGGTTTGATTACTTTATAGGAGCATAAAAAAAAATGAGACTTGCCCTAGAGGATGATCTTGTTTACACTTTGAGCATCAATTAAGTTCAAGTTCACAACAGTACTTGATGTCTATAAAAAAAAAAAAAAACTAGAAAATTAGACATTAAGCAAGTGAATGGCAGGACAGTTGATGACTATTACCTCAAACCTGAACCAGTATTGGGTCAGTTTTTTCCAGTTTATACTTCTCCTAATAAATATAAATGAGATCTATATTCCAAAATTGCTAAAATGTCACAAATCCATCAGCTAGCCATCATCTCATGCCACTGCTACTCTCTCTGTATATATGTATGAGGAAGTATTAAAAAAGAGATGGCAACGTGAAGCTGTAAGCCTATGTATTTCTACAAATCCAGCCACAATGGAACAGGTTGTTGCATCCCTTGATCTAACAGTGGAAGAGTCTTCAGTCAAGAGTTGTTGTCTGCTTTGTGCAAAATAAACGCCAAATCATGCTACTCATTTAAATTGCATGAGGTAACACAGCTAAGTTTGTCTGAAACAAAACAAAAGGATGGCTACCTGAGAGGAGACACAGGCAAGCAATTCGGGCAGTCCCTTTAGCCCTTTAGATCTGTCTAGAAGAGTTTATCAACAGCATGACTCCCTAGTGAAGTGTGCAAGTTTGGGCAGGTCAGACTGTTTTCAAGTTCTGCAAACATACTGGTGAGGAGAAAACACAAGTTGCCACTCCAACTACTTTTATTCTTAAAAAAAAAAAAAAAAAAAAAAAAAAAAAAAAAAAAAAAAAAACCTGTAGTAAATCACCTTCATCTACCACAGCTTCTCTAGAGTGGGTGGTTAAGTGCTTTGAAAATTATAAAAATATTTAGACAAGCTTTAGACTTCTCAACTGATTTGCTTTGTTTTTGTTTAAGGACAGCTCAACTTCTACAAAGTCACTGATCTTCACAGGCATTTTATATTCCTAAACATTATTTGCCTATGGTTTACTCCTCACTGTCCCTACCCACAGGAAATTTGGTTTCCACAGCTTTCTCTAACTATTCAGGTTAAACACATTTATTTACTTTATACTGAGAAGGAATGTTTTTCAAAAAGAAAAGAAAAAGTTGGCCATCAATAAAATCTAATATACTATAATAAGTTAGTATTTCATAACTGTGTGCACATAAAAGCATATCCAGATAAAAATTGCTAAAAGCTACAATTGTAAAGCTGATCTTTAAAGATAGAGCTGATTTTATGCCTTTTCATGTCACAACTCTTCAAGTCATTCTAACTATAAACATACATATTTAGATATTACAAACATATATAAACATACGCACAGACAAATAATCTTGAACACTGAGTCCCTATGTCCATTGTACCACCTGCATTTTGTTTCCTTGCCATCAAACATAAAAGGTGCAGCACAGGATTTACAGCTTCTGACATCTAATGTGTATCTGAGGTTTATGCTAACATAGATGATGAATCTTCAGCACATTTATGTAACGTGCAAGCAGAATCAAAGAAGAAAACGAACTGCAATAGACTAGTGCACATTTGCACATCTATAGGTAGACACCTTGGAGCAAAAGGGATTTAAAAGAGGGACTATGCATCGTTACAGGTACTCTCAATATTTCATAACAGACTGAACTGCACACAACCAACTGACATTGCCCTTTTTATTTACAGAGCTGCTTTTATCTGACCCCTGTAAAAGCCCAACTAACTTTAAAAAATGTGAACAGGAATTTCCATCTTCCAAGTGAAACACAGATTGTTTTATTCAACTGTAGGAAAGCCCTAGGACAAAAGATCTTAGAGTCAGAACATCTTTCATTCTAGAAAGACTTATTTGTTCCAGGTTCTGAGAAGAAGAAAAGATGCATCATGCATTCATAACATCAATTACGCAGATAAATAAATCACACTATAATTACTACTACTATTTATGAGAGACAAATAAAATGGAAGAGGGTTTGGGGTCATGTCAAAAATCATTTGCGTGTAACAAATGCAAGTCGCCTTTCCTTTCCTCTGCCTGGCAAATTACCTACGTAGAGGTTCTCAACTAGTGTACGTAATTTTTGTCAGTTGACAGAAGATGATACATCACAGGCTTTCAGCTAAAACTATTTAGCAGAGAAAATCAGTGATAGAAATAGTACGTGGCTTTTCAGAAAAGGCAGCTTGGCAGGATCTTCACCCAAGTGTCTTTTGATGCACAGTAGAAAAAGAAATCAGGCTCTTGCAAGAGGTAGAGTCTCTACCTATATTTTACCATGACTACTCTCTGGGACTACTTTTTATCACTTTTTTGCAGATGTCCATCCATACACAAGACAAACAAACAAAATGACCATATCATTTAAGTAGTTGAGTGTTGGAATTTCAACTGCCCTTCTTTAATTTACAACTTTGTGTATGTTATGATAAAATATAAAATGATAATTTAATTTTTAAATCTAAATTACACACACTACACAAATACCAAGAAAGCGAGATATTTCAGACTAAATCAGACTACTCAGTCCATCAGTGAGAGATAAAGGTCCACTCTTCACATTAGACTGATTGTCTACAACTATTTAAAAAATGACCAATTTAGTTCACTATCCAAATGTACAGGAGAAAAGGACAGCTGACACCATTACTCTTAAACCATTAAAACATCAGAACAACAAAAACACTTTCTGTACAGAATACATTATTTTCTCTAACCTATACAAAAAATGAAACCAAATCGTTTTGTCAATTAAATTTCAGTAAATCCTAACTCATTAAAATGAACAACAAAAAAAGTGTTTTATTAGTGAAACAGGAAGAATGCAATGCATAATCAAAACCTGTCAATCCATACACCCTCACAGCTACAAACTATTTGGAGTATGTTTTAAATTGTAATACTAACAAAATAATTTAAATTTAGAAATATAAAGACAATTATTTAAGTAATTAAATGCCTAAGGTTTTATGACAGCATCCTCTATGTGTTCTTCACTTTGTTTAAATTGTTTCTCAGCAGCTCATTCCAACACCCCAGAAGATAACTACTGGTTTGGCTATGCAGGGAGTTCACAGTAGAGGTACAATGCAAAAATACAATATGTAAGAGGCAGAAGCAGGGACAAAGTGATCAAGGAGGAATTTAGAAACACTGCATGGGCATGTAAGAATTATGTTAACCAAAGTTCAAGGGCAGTTAAAACTTGCAAAGAATGTCAAGGCAACAACATAAAGAGCTTCTACTGCTTACAACAATAACCAAAGAACAAATAGAGAAAATGTAAGTCCTTTGCTGAACTGGGTAGGTGACCTAGTGACAGCAGACACAGATTAGGCTGAAATACTTGATATCTCTCCTGCTTCAGTCTTCACCAACAAGATCTCACAGGCCTCTGTAATTAGCAGAAGAGTTGAAAAACAACCAGAGGCAGATGCAGCCTGACCCAGGGATATCTTGCAAGACCTAAACCCATAAAAATCCAGGGAACAAGACAAGCTGCAAAAACCCAAAAAAATCCAGGGAACAAGACAAGCTGCAATCATGAACAATGAGATATCTGTCCACTCTTCAATCTCTGAAAAGTAACAGAGAGGAAGAAACATTCCCAGTAACTTCAGGGAACAAAGCATGAGAATCACAGGACAGTCAGTCTTCCTTCAATTTCTGAGAAAGACACTCCGTCTCCTTAGAATACAGTTTGATAGACTCATGGAGGAGGAGGTGGTGACAATGAATAGACAGCATGGATTTACCCAAGCTATGTCAACTCCTGGCTAACCTGATTGCTTTCTATAATAAAATGACTAGTTTTGATGATGAGGTGAAAGCAGTGGATGTCATTTATTTCAACCCTTCCAGCACTGTCTAAGTGCAAGTTAGGATGTTATGGGCAATGATGTGGATAAAAAAATGATGATAGGATGATCAGGCCTGATGAGTAAACATTTAATGGCACTTACTCCACCATGATGCTGGTAGCAAGTACAGTATCATAAAGACTGATCTAGGACATGTCCTGTTTAACAAACATTTTAAACAGTGACCAAGGGGATGAAAGAAGCCACACACTGTTAAGTTTGCAGATATCTCCAAATTCGTTGATAAGCACAGTCATCCAAAGGGACTGAGGGGGCTGAAGGAAAGTGCCAAGGGCAATGTCAGGAAATTAAGCAAGCACACAGGCAGAAGCCTGCACTTCGGAAGGAGAAATGCCACAGCATAGACTGGGGATCAACTGCCTGTCTGAAGGACAGATGAAAAGACCAGAATGTCTTTACAGACACAAAAGGGCCAGAAGTATGCCTTTGTAGAAAAGAAGGCCAACAGCATCCTAAGCTTTATTAACAGGAGCATAACCTGTTTAAGGAAATAGAGTCAAGGAAAAAGATCACAGAATCAATAAAAGCATCTAAAACATTGAATCCAGTCTAGGACCTCCCAAGACATTAAGAGTGCTGATAAATTGAAACAATTTGCATGCCTTGTTGGAGAGCCAACCAGATGGCCAAGGATCTGGACAAGACAATCACCAGATCATTCAGCATGAACTGGGCTTCGTTTAGCCTAGAGAAGAGAAGGCTTTGAGGGTGACCTTATAGCAGCTTCTTGTACCTACAAAGTAGGTAACAAGAAAATGGAACCAGAATCTTCACAGTGGTGCACGGTGAAGAATATCCTGGTCTTGGCTGGTATAGAGTTAATTTTCTTCATAGTGGCTACTATGATGCCATGGCTTGGATTCAGGAGACAAACAGTGTTCATAACACACTGACCAGTGTTTTAGCTCTTACTGAGTAGAGCTTACACTACGTTAAGGACTTCTCAGCTTCTCATACATGACCTCCTCCAACCTGAACTACATACACTACGATCTTAGCCTTTGTTTTAATCACAGAAAAATATGATTCACCCACTGTCAACTGACACATTCAATAGCAAATCGCAAACAAATTTGCAAACTTAGTTGTATTCAACCTGTACTGTATACAGTCCAAGTAATCTAGCTGTATTTGTGTTGTGTTTTTTTTTTAACAGCACTGAATGCACTTCTCTTTCATAACATGATACACTACAAACAAAAGTTTCCAGGAATTAAGATATTACTCATTCCTTAACCAACCCGTAAATTTATTTATGAAAGAAGAAAGGGCATATTTGCTCTTACTCCTTACCTTTATATGCAATAACTGGGTGCACAGCTCTGTGACAGTGGATATCTTCTGTATCTGGCTCCAGTATTCCTAATACCCCAAATCCTGCCAACAGCAGTGCAAGAAGGCAGCTTCCTTTCATGGTGGTCATGCTGTCCTCTACAACAGTCACTTCTTTTAACTAGACACTCTTCTTGCGCTCATGTGGGAAAAGCACCTGGAGAATTCAAAGAAATTTACTCAAGCACACCAGCAAATGCAACAGAATTTAAACATTTCTTTATGTTAAAAAAAGAAAAAGATAGCAAAAATCACAAATGAAATAATTTTCTCTCTATTTAGGATTTGACTCTTAATAGTATGCCATAAACTACTACCATAAACACTATGTGAAGTCACCATCACTAAACAGTTTAGAAATATTAATTTCCTTTATCAACTGAAAGCATTCAAAACCTGTTACCTTATTCCCTCCCTACCCTGCCAGAAAGGTTTCATTTAGAATTTGAGGGGTGGGAAAATAATGAGCTTTTTTGTTTGTTTTATTTAGATATAACAAATGAAATTGTACTTCATAAAGTAAAATCTAGCCCATATCTGAGACTATTTTACAAGACATAAAGAAAGCTCTTGGTAAAAATAACTTATTCAGAGCACTTGTTGAACCCACTTTGCCTCAGCTACCTCCTCATAGATAATGAAAACTGAACACACGCTTGGAAAAAAAGAAAAAAAAATGAGGAAAAAAAACACCAAGATATGCACTGGTAACATTTACAACACCTTTCAGAAATCAGAGTAGTAGACGTGCCATTTTTGTCCAACCACAACAGCATGAAGACATGTGATCTTGTAGAAGAATCCTCTCAAACATGCAGCTTGCCTGACACCTGAGGCATCCCCATGGGCTTCTCTCCAAGAAGGAAACCAAATCCAATGCTGCTCTGTGCAGCCACCACTGTTCCCAATTGCATGGAAATACTTAAGAATAAAGTCAACATCACATCGTGATTGTTACTCAAGCATGCTTGAGTTATTTGTTACATGCTTAAAAAAAACTTGTTGCAGGGCATTTTGTTTTAATGTACTTGTTTGTATTTTTTTAAAAGACGACAGCAAGAGATGAAAGGTAATATGAGGTTGAATCTGTCTGCATTTATAAGAGGCATTTTCTGGGGCTTCATGGAAAGAACAGCATAACATTTCAGCTTCCCTATCACCATTCTAACAGCATGTAATAGAAAAGGTACAGAGAGCATCAAAAAACTACTGGCCTACATTTATTTCATGAGCCTACCCCCAACCCCCCACCCGAAGAAAATAAGTTGTTCTTTCACATTACCAACTGGTCTGCAGAAACAGCTGCCCTGAAAGCATGTATTTTTTGTCTATCCACACAACATGTACAGCATAGGACAATACAGTGGGATTTGACCTCAATGCTCTGACAAGGTAGTTTTGCTTCAGAGAGAAGAATTTTCTGGTTCTGACATTGGCTTAATCCCTACCCACTTGCTGAGACTGATGACAAGACTACTTATTGCATACTCAAATGCTGAAGACTCCTTTCAAATAACCAAAATAATGGCTTTTAATCACAACATCAGCAATGTTAAGTCTAATTTCCACTCTAAATGGCCAACACATTTTTATAACAACAGAATATTTGTGGCGCCAGTATTATCTGAAATCCAGCTCAGTTCCTTGAGCTTTACCATAACAAACATTCCAAGCAATAACAACCTAATGGTGTGACTCAAAACACTTTTTACCACCAGTAGCTTTACCAAGTCCTGAAGGTTTGGCTGTTGACAGCACACTTTAAGGCATTGTTGCCTTTTAGAAAGGGAAGACTTCGAGACAAATCCGTAATGGAAGAAATGTCATTCTTCAACTTAATGGAGCCAATCAGGAAAAGAATAATCAGTAATATTGAATCCTAATACATTTGATCTCGCTGTGTGTTATTAAAAACACACTAAATAATACTCCAGTAAGATGGAAATTTTCTGTTTGTCTAAATATCCTAAATGTTGAAATAAAGGATTTCAAACAAATAGATACTTTATTATAAGCCCAGTGTTTTAAAAGCTGTGCTCAGAAAGCAGAATAGTCAGTAAACGTTGCTCTCTAATGCACTGGAGCAGCCATCATAAGATGAACTGTGTTTCCCTCTCACTTCATTTTACTGCTTTAAAAAGCCTTCCAGCCAAGACCGGGACACATCCAATCTTCATGAATTTAAAGCAAAATAATTAGATCACAGACATAATACATCTAAGCAGTATGTGAACTTAATGGTAGATTTTAGCTTTTAAGCTAAATTTGCTTACCTTTCACAAAAAAAAAAAAAAAAGTGAGGGATGTTTCTAGCCTTTTAAATTCATATTCCTACCTTCTGCAGTCATATCTTATAATGCCACATTCTAGTATGAATCTGTTCCTATAAATTGCTTGTGGCTCACAGCAGGCAATGCCTGCTTACAGAAATTCTGTGCACTCACATATAAAGGGGCATAAAACTCCTGTTCCAGTGTTTTGGTAGTTCATTTTCTGCAAGGATGACATTTCAAGCATTATACACCATTCGGATCCAAATTCAACCAGTTTATGCGAGTTATATCATAGCTAATGGATATTATTAACTTACAGATAGCACCAGTATATTACTACCAGGTGGTTCTAATTCAAGTTTCTGTAAGATTATGTATATGTATTTAGGAAGCAAAACGAGGGACAGATACCACATCACAGGTTTTCATAAGTTATTTTTCTTGTTCATAGTATAGCAGCAGCTATTCCAACACCTAGCAATGCAGTACTTTAATATTAAAGAAACAAATTTTATTTCCTTTAATTCACAAAGTCCCAGAAATACCCATAAATATGTGAATACAAAACAGAAATAAATTAAACAAGAGAAAAATGAAGCATCATTTTTGATGATGGAAGCTCAGCCTGCTCTGGCTCCCTGGCTGTAAATGTTGTATACTTGTACAATCATGCTACAGAAGAATTCTAGGGCAAAATCTTCTTTTCCTAGCCTGGCTGTACTCCTTCTCTCACTATATGCTTCACATATTGTGAAAATGAAGGCAGGAAACACTCCCTTCTCTCAAGCAGAATATCCAAAGACAAGGTTAGACTTTGCAGGAGACTCAAGGAAGAAAGCGAATGCATTTCTGATAATGTATCTCTGAGACATACAGTAAAGTTTAAGTTTCTTTCTAGCTCAACTACTACCTTTTTAAATTTATTAAAAGTATTAATCTATTAATTCAATTTAATTTAATTAAATGCATTCATTAATACATTTAAGGTAATAAACTCAAATCAAATATATTGTGGGTGACTGCAAGTAGAAGCCAGTAGAAGAAGAGTTTCAGCAACCCTAGCCAGACAAGAGAACAGTAAAGCAAGCTGGAACCAGATGGAAATTTTATCACAAGTTCTCTCAAGAAAAGGATGAGCTTTATGCCAGCTAAGCAGCTGAGAGAAACAAACTCACTAACCATTTCATTACCCTGTGGTATGGGCAAAGGGAGAAAATAAAAGGACTCTGGAAACCACAAGCTCCAATAATACACTGCAGGAGTAAACAAATTTTAAAAAGTACACACACACCTCAGCATGTACTAACAGCATCAACAGACACCATAGAAAAGCCTTCAAATACAAGTTCTTTTTCACAAATTTTCTTTTTTGCAGGGATTGGATTGCTCCCTTTTGCTCATCCTGCAGTAATGGCCCTCCAGACAAACTCCATCTCTTCTTGAGATCCTGCTTGCAAGAACAAGCTGGTGTAGGCAACACCTGAATTCAGTGCCTGTGCAGCACTAAAACAATCCAGCAGACACAAATCTTGAAGCAGACAGAGTCACAGGCGTGTGACTATTACACCAAGAACTGGCACTAGACCCGGGGCATCGGACCAACACCAACAGAATACTAAACATAAAACTTGCAGGTTAGTTTCCTCCATTTCTGTATAAACTCTATAGGCAAATATCTCTCAGAAATGAATGGAACAGTCAACATTCTTCAGAACTGATCAGGAACAGCAACCCTGACCATCTTTTAAACTGCTGCTATACATTTGCGAATTAGTAAATTAGACATTTATACAGTTTTTCTTGCATGGCTTTTTACATTAGACTTCTGACAAGTTACATTTTTATTTTTATTTTAGAGACTTGCAAACAAATGAAGAATTAGAGAATTTAGTATATTATTCTATTCCTATATGTCAGGGGTTTTGTACACTTTCTCTCCCTCATTTACTTTTCTTTGCAAGAAGAAATATGAGGTTCATTTGGTAAGTGTATTATTATTTACACAAGTAGTATTTAGTTTATTCCTCATTTGAGGAGGAAAAAATAGTTCAAAACCTTCTTTATTCGTTGAGCCAACATAAGACATCTGTTGATAAAGGGAAAAGCTAAGCATGAAAGGCTTGTACTAGTTACGTTAGTTCCATGCAAATTCATTAGAGACCTCCCCCTCGAAGCACTAAATTCATCTATTCAGGATGCCAATATTTCTCAGTTTTTTTAGATTTTTAAAAATAAAGTAATAAAATAAAACAAGAAAAACCCACAATGTTTGAATTTCAGTTTACCTCTGAACTATAAACCAAGTTTTCTTCTATTTGGCTACAACAAGCTGTTGTATAAGAAACAGAGTTGCCATGCAAACAGCAGCTGTCCAGTAGCAACAATGCTTTCAAACAATTATCTATATTGATTCTACATCAGCTTAACAGTAATTTCAGTGCATGACAAAGTGAACTTACATCAGAATAAGTATACAAACAGAATATGGTTAAAAGATGCTAGTTTCAGTTTAAATGCAGTGCCCGCTATTGCAGACACTGCTCATATAACTTGCTTTGAGATCTATTTCATTTTCCCTGTCTGCTTTGCTACACTTCTGGTACTGCAAAACAGATGAAGTTTGATAGAATTATACTAACTGCTCTGGACAATATGCACCTTGTGCATAAGTGTGAACCAGAAATAAAAGTATTTGGCTAATGACAGACTACATATACATCACACTACTGCACTAGAATAGCATTATGAATTCAAATAAATATGCTGTTCTGTATTATTAACTACACATATAGCAATAATTATTTCATCTTCAGTCATGTCAGTACTACTAAAAACATCAAGTTTGTCTACTGTACTGTTAGTGGGACACTTTGATAACTTATCTGAAGAACAGAACATTTACTTACTGCAAGTGATGCAGCTAAAAGGGGGAACTGCTGCCTTCTCTTTAAAAAGAAAAAGCTCCCATTAGTTGTGCATTGTCAGTAAACATTCAGAAGAATCCTGAAATCATATCAGCAGCTGCATGATCATAAAACTGGAATTTGTGAACACCCCTAGGATGCCTTTTTTTTTTTTTTTTTTTTTGTCTGTAATGGCTTGATTTCATAAGCCAAGCTCCTCAAACTCATATAAGCCATTTGAAAGGAGGATTGCTAGAAAAAGAAACACATAAAAATGCTACATCATCTAACAAATACACTTTAGAAGGGGAAGGATAGAGAGGGAAAATGGCTCTCTAAAAACAGAACTTAGCAGTCAGACAATATTAATTATGTTCAGGTTAGATATTAGGAAAAAAAACATTTTCAGAAAGAATAGTAAGGCAGCGGCACGAGCTGCTAAGGGAGGTGGTGGGTGCACAATCCCTGAGGATATTCAAGAAGTGTGTATATGTGGCACTGAGGGACATGGCCAGCGTGGGGGTTGGTGGCTGGACTGGGTGATCTTACAGATCTTTTCTAATCTTAAAGATTCTGTGTTTCTACATGGGGTGGCTCCAAAAAAAAAAAAAAAAAAAAAAAAAAATCTAGCCTAATTTTCAGAAGATGTCTGTGCTCTCGATTGCCAGTGCTGGCAGCACCACAGGTGAAACCCAGAAGTGAGAAGAGCCAGAGGCAGTTAGAGGCATCAAGATGCCACATCAGCCTGGAACAACAGTGCTCCACACTCTTCCAGTAAAAAATGCCTGTATCTTTGGTATTTACTAGTTACATTTAATTTGTTTCATAAATTGTGTTGTTTTGTTTTTTTTTTTTTTCTAATCACCCCCCTCCTAGCATTACACAGATCCAATTTCAAAACTCATTTAAATCTTGTTTATAAAAAACAGTTATTACTGCTGTAATTAATTCTGTGTTCCTGTCAAATCCACAAATAAAAGCTACACCTCCTTATAATGTAATCGCTTGAAGATAAACCCCCGATTTTAAATAGCTATAGAAATACATGTGAATCACTCAGATACTCAATTAGATTAGAGCAATAGCTCAAAGATCACCTCATTAAACACCAAGATGAAACTGGAGGCTACAGACCTTCTTCAATGAAGAAATCCAAGCATTTGCCATTTTGTCTCATCACCGGACCGAGTAATGCAGACTGTTTGCTATGCAACAGACCAGGTCCTTCTAATTTGTATTCTCATAAAGTGAGACTCAGTTTCAATTAACAAACTGATTACCAAGTTACTTCAACTTCTTTTTTTTTTAATGTCACCATTCATTTTTCTGCATTAGCATGAATTTTAAGATCTGCAAGAAGCAATCACCGATCAGATGCCATTGACTAACACAGTAAAAAAAAAAAACAATCCTTGAATTCATAGAGACATTCTGCCAAAAGCCTGCTAACATCTGTTGCTTATGGTGACAGCAAAAGAATATTCTGTCATAAAAGCTAGTTCTCTAGGGCTGCTCAAAGAGCCGCAATATTTGTGATGCCATGATGGTGGCTTTCAGAAAATGAATAAAGCAAGTTTTTAATGATGCTTCAGATTTCATTTATCATCCTGTGGGCATAACAGTAGACACTGCTAGTGGATGGCGGCATCTCCTTATCCAAGCACCAGCCAACCCAGCAGGTCCACACAGAACAGGATCACAAAGACAGGAATACATTTACATTACAGCACAGGACGAAATTAGATTCAAACCCCAACTTTTTTTTTTCCTACCCAGCACCTACACTGTTGACTAATCCTTAGTTCCCCAGAATTTCAGGGATCCTCTCGAGACCCAGATCCCCACCTCCAGGTTCCTTCCCCTTACAGCCAGTCTCCCTGCGTCATCACCCAGTCCAGGCTCCCCAGCACATTGCTTGGCATGTTCACTGAGCTGGGAACTAGAAGTCAGCCAAAGGAGATGAATGGAAAGATGCTAAGGGATAACATAGACCTTCCTTTAAAAAATAAAATAAATAGTAATCACTGTTTGCAAATAACAGTCCGAGTAGTGGAGAAAGTTGGGAGGAGAACCAGAGGAAGGTTTAACAACCAAAGGGAAGAAATGAAGTGAGAGGAATGAACCAGAAGAGAGCAGAAGCAACAGACAGTGCAGGAAAAGGAAATGGAGATGAACTGTAGAGATTCCACTTACACACCCCTGTTTTTTATTTTCCTTTCTTATACCAAGTTCACCTCCTCCTGTTTCAGCTCATACTTTTATTAGAAAACTACATGCCTTCTCTTAGGCCCCAAGAGATAACCGACACAATGAATACGGCATATAACATAAGTTGATCTACAGAAAGAAAGAGGAAAACATTTCTCTTACCAGTTCACTTAGACGTGCAGTACTCATAGGTACCGTGAATAACAGCAGTTCAGTAGACACTCCTTGCCCAGAATTCTGATGAATTTAAAAATGACAGAGCTTTGCAAAAGGACTGAGCACTGACAAGGCCCACACATGGGGCAGGATCCATGCAGCCCAACCTCATGTCCATGCACTCTGCAAAGGTCTGAGCCTGCACTGTATGACATTCATAGGCTTCTATTGCCATATGGTACATAGAAGTCAGTTGTTACGCGTTACCCATAAAAACTAGTGTGAAGTAAACACATCTGATGGCAAAGCAAGGAAAAATTGCATAGCCTTCTTCAAATCACACACTGCAGTTCCTGAGCTCTGAGTTCAAGAAATCACACCCAGATACCCGGTCCATTGCATTATTTCCTTTAATATTCCCTCACTAATCTATTAGGTTTGGAAAGATATCAGTGTCCTGGTTACAACTGAGTCAACAGAGGCCTCAATATCAGCAGACTCCTCTAAGCATAAAATGGAGCTTTTCACAACTGTCATCCTTCACAAAACACAATATAAAATTAAGCTTCAGACGTTTTTATCATTTCAGCCTGCAAGGCTGTTAGTGGTCCTTGTAAAAATGCTTTCTAAATATCTGACATCCTCCTAAGAGATAAAATATGGACAAAAGAATTTAAAGAAACATGTACTTTCAGGGACCTAGTAATGCTGCCCCAGAATGAAGATGCTCTACACTACATCTTTACACACCTCATTAAATGAAAATTAATTTTGAAGAAATCTTATTTAGCCATTAAACTTGAATGTAATGAAAAGATGCCAGTCCACTACACTGAACAGTGATTACTAAGAAAAACAAATGACCAGATGATTAGAGTATTTTTAACATTTATTTTGACCATATTTACTAGCAAAAGCAGCCTCAACTCAAGCCATTGCTTCTTTCTTCATTTTAGGTTACATATAATCATGTTTATTTCACAAAACTACTTTGGAGAAGGGCAAACAAATGCTTTGATTTAAAAGAAAACACTACAATGATGACATTTCTTACACAGATTTCAATCTCCTATTCTTTGCTGATTTTACTGTTAACTTACTTATTGTATTACAGTGGTGAAAAGACATCCACACTCCTTGTAAGGGAAATGCAGAAAATGTTAATTTTCAAGTTCCTCCACCAAGAACCAGTAATATATACTGAACCACAGTCATAACCGCAAGTAAAGCTGTGATTATTCTTCTGCATTACCAATGCATTGATACTTCATTTTACTATAAAGTTATCAAATTAAAAAATAAAAAAGCTCTTGCTTGTAATCTGGCCATGTGTCTTGCCTTCTACTGTAAACTGTACCTAGATGCAAGTTTGATGCAAGACATAGGATTAGAATGCATTGTCATCCCTCACATTATTATAGACCAACTTGTGCTGGGAACTATAAAAATGCAGGTTTAAAACCATGACTTGAATGAACAAAAGTTGATGACTCAGCAGAAATCCATGCAACAGAACACAGAGGACAATGCACTCATAACCATGGGAAAACATTTGGCTGGAACAAGAATATACTTTAAGTTGATAGAAGAATTAAGAAGGTAAAGGCTGGAGTTGGGTGAAAATTCACATGCAATCTTGGAGGTGTATAGAAAGTGGCTTTGAGTGAAGACAGCAAAAAATATGGTAATATGAAAGAAATGCAAGTTTGACTGTTGAATTTTAGATAAACTGGGAAGACAAAGCAGATCTGAGTTGTGCTTCTTAAATAATTAAGGCAGAAGATCTTGTATCTACAAACTGAGAAGGAAAAATGTCAAAATTTGTACATGGATGTAAGAAAAAAAACAGAATCAAGACAGTAATAAAGCAACTTCAAATAGCTGTGGTTTTGTTTTGTTGTTATTTTTTTTAATTTAACCGTTGACTGAAAACTGTAGAATGTTAAGTCTAAAAATGAATAAATATGTACTGTTTTGTAAGTCACCATACAGAAGTGCTTGAGAGTACTTGGAATTATCTTTCCTAAGGACTATCATTTCAAAAAGCATTATGTTAAATCACTAATATAAAGGACAAAATTATGCTGTTAAAACAGAACTATCAGAGGATATTCTGCACATTAATACTAGGCAAACTTCCAAAATAAAGATTGTATTTAAGTAGTTACTACTTAGAGGAACTGCTGGATGAGCTCCAGAATGTCATGAAATGACTGCTTCAGTCAAATAATTCAGGCAAAATTATTCTTCTGTTGGGTTTGATCCCGCATTTATTTGTACTGTTTCATAGAGCAATGACTTTTAAACAAATTTCAGCAAATTCACAGTGGCCGCAACTTTGACAACTGAGTTGGAAGGAATGGAAGGAATATACCTGTTGAATCCACTCACTGCTGCGCACAGGCATTTAAAAATGCATTTCAGATTCCCACCTCCTCTTAAGTCCTGCCTAGCCAACTATTTCTTACCATCTGTAACCAACAGTGTTTCTCTTCACATCAACATCTTAAGCAACAGCAAGGTTTATCAAACAGATATGAAGAAAAGGGGAAACTCAGACCTCTGCTTCCACATCACTACTACATAACACTTCTGTTCCCCATCTCCTTATTTATTATACAGTTTTTCTATCAAGACAAGCTGTCATAACACCTATTCATTTCACCAAGCTTCTGGTTACAACTTCAGTTCTTGGACAAATAAATAATAGAGATAGTACCCTGAGAAGAATATTTGAGTGAGCTGAACTATGCAGTATCTCTGCAACAATTACAGAGAAAGCCTAGGGTAAGCAGGCAACTATCCCGCTTTCCTTGATCTTTAACCATTACAACTGCAAAGATTATGATTTAAATTCTATTTTTCTGCTTCAGCAGGAGTTTTCTCATGCATTTATGTTGATGTCATATGTAAATTAAAGAAGTTGAACTTTTATTTCAATCCTAACGTTAACCTAAAGGCAATATTGCTCAAAGAAAACCATTTATTTTTCTATACTAGTTTTCTTCACTCAGAGGGCAGTGAGTCACTGGCACAGACTTCCAGGAGAAGGTGTGGATGCCACTTCCCTAGAGGCGCTCAAAGCCAGGTTGGATAAGCAGCCTAAGCTGGTGGGTGGCTGCCCTACCCATAGCACGGGGTTGGGGCTGGGTGGACTTTAAGGTCCTTTCCAACACAAGCCATTCCATGATTCACTAATTTCCATGATACTCTTCCATACTAGATCTTGCATTTAGATATCTGGTTCAAACATGAACTGCAGCAAGAAAAACATGAATACTCTGAATATCAACACAACTGAACATGATATAGAAGATTTTTTTTTAATGACATCATGCAAACCTATATTTTTAATTAGGAACATTAAATAAGTGACTAACAATTCTGCCTTTTGAAGATATCTATCAGAAGCATATAAAAACCTCACGAAACTACTAGAAACCAAGAGCAAGAAATTCAAAACGGAAATATTGGCTCCAGTTGTATTCTCTTGAACCATCATCTACCTTTCGTTAATTTTTCACAATGTCCCTCACTACCAGAGACATATCTTCTACCTTCTGTGAATGAAGTTTAATTTTTTTTATAAAATAAATGAGATAAAATTAAAAGTGATGAAATCCTGTAAGATTTTAGCCATAGAACAGTCTTTTAAGAAGTTCAAGTGCAACAAAGGTAAGAGACAAAAGGTAAAGTTCAAAATTGAAACAATGCAGACACAAAATCCCATGTATTCACATAAAACAGTCTCAATGATGCTAGGAACATCCCAAAGGCTGCTTGAGCTCCCTAGCAATACAGTCTTGTTTACTTTTGCTAGATAGGGCAAGATAGAAAAAGAAATCCTTATAAAGAGAAAAAAAAAAAAAAAAAAACCAGTAGTTTATTTTCTTCCTTCAACATCATCTTTTTAAATTTACATTACATTTTATTTAAAAGTAGTAAAAATTGACACAACAGAAATCACACCAAGCTAGTGGAAGCTGTCAAACAACAAATAAGGAAATGTCAAATAACCTTGGGTTACCTGAGGAATGTATCCTGACATATTTGTACGAATACACAGAAGCCACTTGGGGGTTTCCTTCAGAACACATACTACGCTGCTCTGCACATTCATACATCAAAAAAATATACATACACATATACACAGACAATATTTTTTCTAATCTTTTTTTTTTTTTTAACTTTATTCATATTTCCAAAGTTTTACCTAATTGTAAATAGTGTCTTTTTAACCATTTGTGTCTTTTTAACCATTTGTATTTGAGCATTCAGAAAAAAAAAAAAAGTTCCATAGTTATTTCACAAAGTAACAACATTATGAAAATCCAATTTGTTTGGTGACATCTTTCCCAATGGTTTCTCAGTAGCTGACAGTTTCCATCAGTCAAAGACTAAATTACGTAAAGCATCACTGATGTCTTCATCATATCCAAAATCACTTTAGACTTCTGTAGCTTTGGATACATCATTTTTCATTTATCACTTCGGAATCTTATGAGCATACAGTAAGTACAAACAGATTGCATACCTTGAAAAAAAATAACTTAGCCTCTTCCCTTTGAGGAACCTAAGATTCAGAGAGTTAACTTATCACAAGTCACCTTGAAGTCACAAATAGAAATACATAGGATGATTACATATTCTCACTGATTTTCTAAACCTAAAAGCTTTTTCCAGCTTTCTTAGACTGTTTTATTACATCCATGTTTTTCCTAGAACTGTCACAGGTGCCAATATCAAAGTTTCCCACCTATCTCTACGTTTTATGGCACAGAGTACACCCACAGGTATGAAAATCTAGTTAGAAAACCTCTGAGAGCTCTCTACCCACTGCAACAGCTCTCCAGCACGCTATCAGGCAAGGCTGGATGACCTGCAATCAGGAACATCCTTAACTACTGTTGCTTAAGACCACCATGATCTGCTTCCGTAAGTATACCATAAGGTATAACCAGGACTCTTTGTGCTTTGCTGTGTTCATTAAAACACAACACACCTCCTACAAAACAGACCTTCCACTTTTCACTCTCCCTCCCACCCTCTACTGCAGTCCAGCCTCCTTCTCACCTCCATACACCACAGAGGCAATGCAATATCCTGCTTCCACTGAGCCATGCAGAGCCAAATTGTTCCTGAGCTGGCTACTGGCTAACCCAGGCTGAAATACAGACAATCAACATAATCTCATACAAGCTGTGCCAGAATCCCACAAGCTGTGCCAGAATCCCTCTCACTCCTCAGCAGCAAGGAGGATAGCAAATATGAGTTCACTTCCATATCTTACCCTGAGCTGCACAACCAATGCACAAGCAACAAGCCAGACTGACCATTTTCCCCCATTTTCTTCGTTATTCAAAGATTTGGCATGCTATATTGGATGCAGAGTGAGCTAAAGCAGAAAAAATAAAGTCTGTGTCACTGTAACAATGAGTCCTCCAGCAAAAAAGGAAGGCATTTACTCCCTCAGAAATAAAGGTGTATTAATACTTCTATCCCTCAGCTTTATAAGCCACTGCAGACCTCCATGCCTCTCCTTCCTAAGCCAGCCAAAACCTAAGCATGCTTTCTTATTTCCTACCACTTCCACTCCTTCTGCTCTTCTATAATACTGTTTCAGTTACATTTCTTCTCACTCCTTTACCAGCTCTCTGCTTTGATGACGTTTGCATATTACTTTACAAAGATGTAATGTTGAAGTTACATCCAGAACAAGAGTTTGCCCATAAAGCTGTAGAAGGAATAGCAAGTCAAGGAAAATGACTGTGAAAACAAGCAAACAACTTGAAAATAGCCTCTGTCAACAACACTAAGAAAAACAGAAGTACAATAAAATATGTCACAAAGTCAAGCTAAAACCTGCCCTCTGACTGTAGGTGGTGTTAAAGAATGATTGAGACAGAGCAGAAAAGTTCCACTTTACATAGTAAACTGATACAAAAATCACAGGCATTCCCCCCCCTCTTTGCTAATGAGAATACTCTATGGAATGGAATTGTTGGAACTCAAAATAAAGAGCCTAGAAAGAAAATGTCAAAGATGCAATGTCTTTCCACCAAGAGCCATGTGTAATAATGAAATGCACAGTTTGACCTAGAAAGAGACTGAGAAGAAAACAGACTGGACACAACAGAGAAAATGAAGAAACTTGCTGATATTGTGTATATTTGGACAGGGAAAAAATTAGAAATTTAAATCAGTGTTACAAGATGCATAACTCAAAGACAGACATGATTTGAATGACATTCAACTTCTCAAGGAGCAATAACAGAAGCTTTCTAGTATCACAGAATCACAGAATCATAGGGGTTGGAAGGGACCCCTAGAGATTGAGTCCAACCCCTCTGCCAAAGCAGGCTCCCTACACCAGGTAGTATGGTATACTTGACATGCTCTACCTGAGCAGACTTCAGCATTGAGAGAGGATGGGATTTGCATACTACTAGAAATCCCCAAAAGCACCCCCTGAAAGCAAAAATTTCCCTCTATCCTTCCTCTTAGCAGGCCAGCTCTCTCCTCAGTTACATACCATGTTCTCTCAATGAGATAGTCACAGAATGACCTCATAAAAAGCCTGTACTGCTGAAGTAACCTTGACACATTCTGTTTCTTAAATTGTTAGCATTTTAATATAGAAGATGTCATCTTTTCATTTACCTCTCCAGTCACTACAGCCATATCGACCTCTGCAACTAATCAATACAATTTTAGATAAACACATCCCTTCTTCATGGAAAATCCAGTACGACATTCACAGTCCTTTTCTCTTTAAAGATATAAACCTATATTTACACTGTAACAAATATATCATACAATAAGATATGAAAGCAAATTGAAACACGGTTCTCACTGCACAAAAATCTTTGCATACCTTCAATGCTCCATAAATAACTCAAGCAGAGGTCATCTCAGCAAGTTAATCATGAGTCATATTGCCACGATATAGAGTTTGTACAAGCTATGCTGTGTTATCTAGTCCACTGATAAACATGGTTTTCAATTTCCAGGGCTGTCAATCTTGCAGAGGATTCCACCATATTTAATAAATAAATAAATAAATAAATAAATAAAACCCCACAACCTGAAGGTGAGTGAAAAGTAATTCCAGCCACTTTCAGTGTCGTCATGCAGGAGGGCTTCCAGAGCTAATGGATTCTAAACAGTGTTAACTTGCACATTGCAAGTATAAAAAAACCCAAACAAACATTGTCATGTGCAGTAAAATAATGTAACAGCAACCGCAAAGAAAAAAACTACCAAATCTGTATTAACAGAGATGGCTCAAAGAAAGGGTCTCAAAACAGTACCCTTTGCTACAAATTCTGATTATATTTTCAACAACCAAGACAAGGAATAGCAACCCATGAGGTTTCAGGCAATTGAGAGGTATCTGACATAGTTAAAACTAGCATCTCAGCTGTAGAAAGACATGAGTAGTGGAGGTGCAGTTATACCAGTACAGAAAAGTTGTCCCTTATTGTTAATTAGATTTTTTTAAGAGTGAAAACTGAGATTAAAATTATAAATCCAAGGCCATTTTATTTCACATCAGATATTAAAAACAACTTCTAGCTACCATTAATTCTGGAGACCTAACAACAGAATTTAGCGGGAAGAGTCTCTATAGCAAGAAGTAAAGGGTCTTTCCATTAGGCACAATGACCTCATCCATCCCTGTCTGATCCTCCTTCACCTTCTACGCAGAGAGTATGGCACAATTCATCAGTTCAGCACAGAGCTGTTTGCAGCTGAGTGGTCTGTAATTACATTACATACCAGGCACAGAGCTTCTGAAAGAGAAGGAAGCTCCTTCATTCCACCCAGGAATTTCTGTTGCTGTTTTTGAAGCAATGCACATTACTCGTAACATAAGAAACACTCAACAACTACAACCACAAACCAGCCTTTCATTTTTACGCCTCATTTGTTGAAATCCCCCAAGCACTGTCACAAAGGAAAACCTCCCATTGCCACACATGCAGTGCCACAAGGAAGATTAAAGAAGAGGCAGAAAAAACATGAAGAAAGTCTTTCCCTTACCTGGATAAGCTCAGAGAATTAGATGACTTGGGAAACACCTGAGTTAAGTAATACTTTTAATTAGTAATGGCCTACATTATATTCCTCCTCCTTTTTTCTCTTGTAACTGTTCTTATTCTCCAATTCCTATCCATTTGACCAAAATCACACCCTTGTATCCCCTTTTCCTGCACAGAAAAACATTCTTTCCTCCAGACTCAGTATGTCACTATTTTAAATATTGATATTATCTTTGTTTTTCAAAAATTTGGCTAAATTTCCTAGAATTCCTGGGAGCCTCCATTTCATCATCTATGCTCTTTTATCTGCTAGTATTTTAGTCAAATTATTATTTACCGGGATCCTCTAGGCTCCCTAGCATAACCAATAAATGTTTTCCCCTCCCATGTGTTTTTATTCCATTTTCATTTCAGGTGGAGGAAGTACAGATACTGATACAGCAAACTTCTCTTCAGAACTGGCATGGATCCATCCAACTCAAGTCCATAAACCACTGACTGAAAAGGACAGACACTGTTTCTTTCATTCCCAGCTGCTTCCCTTTTAAGATTCTAAAACCCAGTTTTGCTAATTTTTAATAACTTTCCTCAGTACATTCTCATACTTCCCTCATTTAATTCCTTCAACTAAATCTAACCTTTTTCCAGTAATCATCTCCCTTGACTTTCTCTCTTTAGCAGCTGCATCAGTTTTGGGCATTTCAACTGCTACCATTATGCAGCACTACCACTTTAACCCTTGCACCATTCACTGTTGTAATAGAACTCCAACATTTTATCTCTCACATTAATTCATAAACAGAAAGTACCTCTGAATTTAGCACTCTCTTCTCATTCTTTATGCTCTCTCTAGTCTTTCCCATATCACTGTACACATCTCTTCCCTCAAAGTCTACCATCTATATACAGAAACAATTGCTGCTAGTGCTTACATAGCAAGAATTTTTTCCTTATTTATTTATTTATTTATTTTACTAATTCTCTCTTTGACAGGCAGTACTGGCTATACAGGAATGCAGTTAGAAAATGAGATTTTGGACTAGGTGCTGAACCCTCAATGAAATGTCTTGAGCATGTTATGACTAATTGGATGATAATTTATCAGTGCCAAAATAAGCATTCATTTTACAATGAGGGAAAGTCTCCAAGTTCAGCATAAGACCTCAGATTACAAAACAGCTTAGTATTTTTAAAAGCAGTTCTACCGAGAGAGTTGTATTCTAGGACTGCACCCTGCAACCTTACTATTTATGAAAGTGAGCATCAGAATTGTCACAGTAGACCAGACTGGATGTTTAGCCCACAAGGAATGACCATACTCATTCAGCCTAAATAACCAGTCTGACCCACTAGCTTGCCTCCAGAAGCAGCCAAGTGCAACAGTGAAAAACAAAGCAATTACGCAGAAGTATGCTTCTCTGCCTCCAAAACATAGCTTTCTACAATTTGCAGATGATTAACTACCTGACCTAGAGCTAGCACCTTTGCATGCTTTTTTTCCCCTCCCTCTTCCAACTTTGTTCAGCATCTCCTTATACCCCAGCAACACATACAACATCCTGTGGCAAGGAAATACATGATGTGTGTGCAAAGAAAGACTTTTCCCCTTGCTTTGAAAGCATTCCTTGCCTTTTTTCAGCTGCTAATTCTTCTGATACAAAAATAAGGCAGCAAGGAGTCTTCATTTCCCACCCACACACCTTGCAGCTCTTAGAATTTTATAGATGTGTACCTTTATTACCATCTGGCCAATATCTCTCTTCACACTGAGTGTCTCTCACCTAGTCTCCCAGCTGTTCTTGCACAGAAGTTGCCCCATGCCTCTGTCATCTTGTTACCACTCTTCACTCATGATTTCCTTTCTTTCTGAATCCTTTCCCATTTACTTCCCTTTTTCTGACATGTGAGACTAAAATGA
The DNA here is from genome assembly GCA_023055505.1 of Callipepla californica brunnescens. Taxonomy (NCBI): domain Eukaryota; kingdom Metazoa; phylum Chordata; class Aves; order Galliformes; family Odontophoridae; genus Callipepla; species Callipepla californica. Next base: position 65,022,782 of record JALIRH010000002.1, read on the forward strand.
TGTACTGTATTTTAGAGCTAAACACGCCACATCTTTAGAATGGCCTGATGATAGCTTGATTGCTAGCCTTTTCGAGCTACTCCTGGCATCAGGTTTTTTTTTGTTTGTTTGTTTGTTTTTTTGTGACTGCTGATTTTTTCATTAAAATACTGTTTCTAATCACAAGATCTCATTATTGATGTGCAAAGGCCAGCTCGAAACATTTAACATTACTTGTTCTGAATTAAATCTGCCATTCTAATGACCACTCACTCCTACAAGTTTCTTCTGTAGTTTTATATTTCATTCCCTTTTTACCTTCTTCGGTCTTGAATAAGGTAATATCTGAAACAATTTCATAATCACCCTCCAACTTCTGTTGAAGCCACTTCAGAATGTAACAAACCCCTGGGCACCCACAGATTTCTGAGGAAATTTACTGGTGATTTCCAACTCCTATGAAATTTAACCACATTTTGTCCTGGTGTTTTGATCACAGTCATTTAACCAATTATTTACAAAGTTGCCAGTGCCACCCTCTAATCTGTACTTGTCTAACGCCTTCAAAGATTTATAATAAGGACTTTGAATGACTTTTCAAAATGTAAGTAAAACAATATATCTTATAATCTCTTTCATCCGCATTCTTGTTAAGTCCTCCAAAAGACCACAGCAGTTTAGCAAGACTTGACTTCAGAACACAAAAACAATGGTTGGAAAGAATCTCTGAGAGTCATCCAGTTCAATATGCTACTAAAAGTCACAGCAGACCAGGTAAGTTACAGCTTTGACCAGATGACACTTGAAAACATCCATGAGGGAAGACAATACCCACATTTTCCCAAAATGTTCCATCAGAATATTCCAGTTTGTAACCTAAGCATACTAACTCTTCCCCACCCCTGCTACATAGTTTGTGACTACTAAGAACATTAGTTCCATCATCTTTGCAAGCACTCTTTCAAGTAGCTGAAGGCTAAATATTAGACTCAGCTACTTAAGACTCTTCATCACACTCCTGTGTGCAAAAACCAATGCTTTTCATGTACCTTTATCATATTTATCCAATGTCCTTTTTAACACATCTGCTAATGTATTATCTGAATTAATCCACTCAACTTAAACAAAAGACTTACTGGTTAAGAGGTTCCTAGATTCCAAATGAATGCTTTCTAAAATGTGACATCAAATTAGGCATCTTCACATCCTCAGCTACTGCAGTGCTTTAAAGCTAGAGGTTGCACATCACACTCTGTAGTTGGCCTTTCACTTTCCAGTTCCGTAAAAACTTGGGAAAATTACACGGGAACGTGCAATTTTTTCCACCTCTTCTACAAATGCTTTCAGTTGAGAACAACAGCCTCACCTTGAAAGGGTAGGGTTTTTTTTGTTAGCATCCGTTTCTTTTGGTGTGATTTGTTTTTCCTCTTTTTTCCCCTCCTATTTTGCTCCTTTGAACACAGCCTTAGGTTTATTAAAAGATGTCCTCTTGCTTTGAATAGTCTCCTCTACCTTGTCATTTAGCCATATAAGCTCCTTTTTCCTAAGTTTCTTTTAGACCAACAGTAAACATTTGCGTGTAGCCTCCAAAACAGCACCACTGTCTCTGCCACCTACGAATGTTTTAGTCCTACAGCTACTCTTTCATTTTTTCTTTAAATAAACATTCTCATTTTTAGTTTCTCTCAAAAGATGAGCATAATTGAATGGAGGAGGAGAACAAAGGAGAACTGCAGGTTCTGTTGTCTTGAACTCCTCCCGCTTCTATTTTTTCTACTTCCTTAGTTTAGAAGGAAAGAAGGGTAGAATACCTGTAATGGTCTACAAAGATGTCTCTCAGCTTTTTTCCAGATAGCATCTTGCAATCTAATGATGCTAATATCATGGAGACTTAATAACTATCTATTGAAGCAAATGCAATCTCTCACCTACCTTTCAGTCACCATCCCTCTGCAGTCATCTACCGTCTTTATTTTGTGTTTATGCAGAGCCTAGCAGAGGGGTCCAGGGTCTACTTCACAGGCTCCTAGAAAATGATAAAAAGTAATATATATAAGTATTGAAGAGACAGCTCATTAGCAACTCTCAGACATTTATAGCAGTAATAAAACATCTGTCTTTCAAGACAAAAAAAATAAGAAATGTGAGGCATTGAACTGCACAGTGGTGAACCAAACACAATGAGTCAGAAAAAAAAATTAAACTAACCGGCAGCTTGGGTGATGATAACAGTCAGAAAAGAAGAATACTTGTCAAAGAATTAACAAAATCCATGAGACTTGAATTTGACAATTTTTTTTCATTGTAAAAATCTTCCTTGGTGCTTTAACCACTGATAAAATTAAGTATGCCTCAAATATGGACAGAAATCTGGGCCTAAGAGACAAAGCCTAAGTGGACAGAGCTTCAGTGTTATTTCGTTTTTCCATAAACCAGGAGGTTCAAGAGAAAAACACTGTTACTGTCTCAGATCTCAACACAAAAGGCACACCAACGAAGTGTTCACAGTGCATCTCTAAGATGTTGCTCCACTGTAAAAATAAAGACAGTACCCTTAAAAAAAAAAATAAATAAAAAAAAAGATCTTAACAGAAAGAAAAAAAATGGTACTGATAAAGTAACCACTATCCTTACTTAGATGAGTGAGACAGGAATCACAGAGCAGTTTCCCACGCTCAACACCTCAACAAAAAGGTACTTCAGAATTAAGAAACAGTAACATGCCACCTAATTTTAGCATTTGTTTCTTTGCTTGAATGTCTACAGAACAAATATACCAGCAATCAAAAGTTTACCCTTTTACCTACTACTCAGAATTGAAGCAAGTAATTGTTCCAGTCTGTTTATTCACTTATATAAAGTGACTGGTGCTCACAATTCTTTTTCCCCCTACACTTCCAGTCTATGTAAGTCTCAAGGAGTCTGATGAATGCATATGCAATACAGCTTAAGAAACACTGTGTACCAATGAAATAATACATGTGCAGGACAATCCAGATTCATGGTTACAGTGCCCAAATATCTCACCAGCACTCTGCTCCTGATCACCAAGAACTTAAAGTTGTCATTTAGATATTTTCTTCTAAATTAAGAGTGTGTATCATGTGCACACAGACACCACTCCATGAGATTCTGTGAACTTAATCTCTGCTACAGAAGCTACCAACAGGAGATCTGCATGCTGTGTCCTCGTATAGAGATCAACTGATACTCAAGACGGAAGGCCATTTTGAATTTCAAGTCCAAGGTGGTACAGGAAGCTTACAAATTTGAGAAGACACTGCATCACCATTTCTTTGCCTCCCACTTTTCTGAAAGGTAAGGACAAATTTAAATCTTGGAAGGAGACCAAGTTCTGTTTTCTATATTGCTATGTACCAGAGAATACTTGAACACTCCAACCCAGCTACCTGCCATCCATGCCCTGATGACAAAGTGCTCAAAGACATCCAGCCTGTCAAGTAATTAATTAAAACAGTTACCATACAGTAAGCTGTACAGACAATTACAAGCATCACATCTCTAAGAAGCAGCATGCTCGTGATTTATGTATGCACTGGCTACACCAGAATGAGAAGCTGAATTATTATGCTTTGAAACGTTACAAAGAAGGCTGTATAACTCAATTTTTTCTAAACAAAAATGTCAGTACTAGTGCTTTCTATATACACTTTAACCCACCACCGTCTTCCCACAACTCATTTCATGATTTATATTTCTACATGAAGATCTCAGATTTTATTTTAGCAAAATAAAAGCTTTAGCAATGGTATTTTTATTCTTATCTTAAGAATTACTTAGACAAAAAAAGGAAAGTAGAGTCTGAATTCATCTCAGTGATTTAGGGAAAACACTGACATGGAGAACAAAACCAGTAAAGTTTGGATTTCTCCAGCTTCATGTCCTGTTTCCTTTATATATCTCAGTATGGTAACCATGTTGGTATTTCTGCGGCAGCTCTCACACTGGGCAAGGTACAATATATGGGTAGGGTAACACCAGCAATTAACTAAAACTAGCATTCAAGGTAAGTTCTAAGTTAGCTCATATAGCAGCCTATACTAAACCAACTTGATAGGAATAATAAATGAAAGCAAAACCAGAAGACCGATCAGAAAAGAAAAAAAAAAACCACCATAATTCATTTCTTTGGAGGTATATAAGAATGTCTTGCACTACTTTAACATCATTTGCTAAAGATAGACCAAGGTGACAATGCTCTCTGCCTCCCACCTTTTCCTTTCAAAAGGACTTTTGAAACCTCTAGGGAGAGGGTTTATTTCCTCCCACTTCAGTACTCTTATCATCATGCAGATGAAAAGTAAACTTTGTGTTCTGCATAAAATACCACTAAACAAATCAAACCTTTTGCTTTTTTTGCTAACAGGTAGCAAGAGAAAAATAATATCAAAACAGAATACCAAACTGGGGAGGGGTAGGGAAGAAGGTACACAAATACATTCCCTCCTCTACCTCTCCTCCAAAATGTGCCTGCATTACGCAGGTAGATTCCACTTCCAGGTTAGAATGGTTAGAACATCTGCTAAATTCAACCTTATGCTCCTTCTACAACATCTAACAATTCTCCTTATTACGTGGGCTAGATAATACCACTTATCTCTCCCTTTTCATGCTGAAAAGGTCCTCGGATAAAGATTGATCTCATTTTTTGCTGGACTGAATAACTGGCCTGGAAAGAGAGCAACTTTAAGCTAAAGTCTAGGCAAAAGGAACACACAAAAAAACAAAACAAAAAAAAAAACCTTTTTCTGGTGCAGCATTTTGTTTGTAAATCTTCCAGTCTACAATACTCTTTTGAACAACATACGAACAAAAAGAAAAAAAAATGCAGGGAAAAATACCAAATGAATGAAAACCGGTAGTTTTCTGTAGATGCAGGTGTTTGAAACTTCACAAATGCAGCCCACACAAACACACCCAAGGAGGTAGATATCCATGGACACATTCCAGAGCAGAGAATGAATGCACAGAGTACTGTAACTGCTCCTCTTTAATGCACAGGACTGTGAAACGCGCAGGTCTGTACAGAAATGATTCTGGTTAAAAAGAAATCACATCTGAACAGAGCAGGAGCACCACCAGTACTTATTCAAGCTTTACAGAGCTTTTGACTTGCTGGAACAAAAGCTCCAAGCCATTAGGTAACTTGAATGCCCACACACGTGCATATACTCTCACGCACAAATCACATAAGCAACAGATCTGACTCATACATAATTTGTTAGGCTTAACTTGCACACATAGTAAATCCAACATCATCAGAACATGAGACACTCACAGCCCACATGGAGATCATCTCCGGAGAAAACAAGAAGAAAAGGGATCCTATAAAACAGAATTACTGCATGCTGTATCTCATGTCAAGACTCAGAAGTAAAAGCCTTGGTCATATTCTGCACAATGATGTGCATGATCACCCTACCTCTTCTCCATTTATTTTATTTTTTTTTCAAAAGGAAAGGTCTTGACAAAGATAATTAGTTCCATGAGTTACCCACAGCTTTAATTCCAGTTAAAGTAGCTCCTTATTTCTCTACCAGTCCAAAACAAGAACCATTGAAGAGACTAGAGAGCCAGGACAGGAAAAGTACTGTTGACAGGGAAAACATCATTCAGAATAGATGAAGTCACCAGTCAGCCACAATTCTCTGGCTGAAAATTACAAAATGGAATGACATTTGGCTTTTCAGGGATTTGACTAATAACAGTCCTTCAAAAACTGCAGAATGTGTCCCACTTTCACTCTTTAACTCCACCTAGGTCAAAGTGACAAGACATTTTAGCACAAATTTAACCTTTTAACAAACCACTACAGACAGATTTATGGCCCAGTAACCAGTACTCAGATTTTTTGCCAAAAACCACCACGATTGCCAAAATAGTAATTTTTTAAGTATAACAAGTTATTGAGAATGTTGACAGAATTACTCACTTTAGAATAGTGGAGATGGATAAAAACAATAATAAAGAAGAAATTACTGCTGCCACTGAAGTCATATTTTTCATGAAGACATCGAAGAGGGGGAAAAAAGGTGGCCTTTATCCAACTTTGTGCAAATGACACAGCTGAGTATTTTTATTTCAAATAAACGGGATTTGAAACCCAGGGAGGAGGTCAGCACTGTATAAGAGCAAAACAACCTATGCAAATGTTTACTCTTGGAGAGTGAAACTACCTTTTCTCAAGCCTTTGACTGAAACATATAAGACATGTCAAATGTTCTTTTGACATTGACATTTGCTGTCTAGATGCCTATAAAACCCTCAGAAGGATTCCTGAATCTGGAACTCATTGAAACGATAACCCAGACAGCATTTTCTAGTTCTGGGATACTGACAACAGTAACATCTTTTCAGTCAGAGTTAGCCGTAGCAGCAGAAGAAATTGAGAGCTACTTGACCAGAAATACTCACTAAGTAATGAAAGTCAGTGACCAAAATTGTTAAACCCTCAAGGACACTGTGATCAAGATTTGAGGAGGACGTAGGGGTGTTTTATGAGACATATATATTGTGTCTATACATAAAATATTTTAAGAAGAAACCTGTGCAACTGTCTTCTTCAGAAAACTCCTTCCTTCCTCAAAATGCATCACTGTAGTGCTTTTATTTCTTCAACAGTTTATACCTGCAAGAAAATAGCCTCAACTTTACTGCACCCACTCTCATAAAAGAGAAACAGCCCATGGAATGGGCCACTTGTAGAAGTCTGCCAAGAAATTTCATATCCCATCTAACTGATTATTCAACATAAGTCTCACACTCAAAGCCAATATTAGCATATGTACCTTATATGGTATCCAGTGAGTTTCAAGTTCCTCGTTATCCATGACAGTTTAGGGAAAAAAAATTAGACATATCCTGTATTTATGCATTCAGTATGCATAGAACCAAATGGCTGTTCCCCATTTTTTAGTACTTTCCCAACACTTACCCATACCACAGAGGGCAAGGAAGCTAAGTTATAAACAACAGGAAGAATCTTACTTTATGCTTGAATGCAAACATCTTCAGATATGAAAACATTAAATAACATTTCATTCTACCTGACAATTTACAAAAGCCAGTACATTTTGCCCAGCAGAGCAGTGGGTGCCCCACTTCTGGAGGCACTCAAGGCCAGGTTGGATGGGGCCCTGGGCAGCCTGAGCTGGTGGGTTGCGGCCAAGCCCACAGCATGGGGTTGGGGCTGGGTGGACTTTGAGGTCCTTCCAACCCAGTCATGTTATGGTTCTCTGAAACTGGTTTAAAATAAATAAAAATCCAAGTGAAGCTTCTATTGCAGACACTTTTTAGAGTTAAAAAAAAAAATGTTCACAACCCTCAGGAAAAGGTATACTGGCTTTTGATTTGATATTTTGAAAGACATTTTCTGTACTGCTGGATACCAGCTGATATATTTCCTATAGTATACTTAATTCAGAGACATCTACTTGCCAGTGGACCAAGGATAAAGCTTGGTCTTATGAAACCCAGATTTTATTCCTGGCAAAGCAACTAAATTGTGCTTCAGCCTTGAGAGCCTTACACTGTCCCTGCTTTATCATTTCAAAGCACAAAGATGACTTCTAGCACATTCTAGTTTTCAAATAAAATGTAAGCTTCCATACATTTCAGTGAACTGTACTGTGAAAACTGTAGCTGCCATTACAACTGAACTCCTGAGTACTGTGACAAATGCAGAAAATCTCTGTAGCTTTGTTCCCCTGGTCAGAGCCCAGCTGCCTTCTGGAGACTCAGAACTGAACAGATTCATGTAGGTAATGCAGATGCCAAATAATAATGAGAACGCTAATCCCTGAACATTGAAGATGCTGATAATGCTGATTGCCTAACAACACAGAAAGTATCACACTCACTATTGCCTTCAGCACGCACTGCTGCAGATTAAAATATATATATGTATGTGGTCTAGGAGAAACCAAGATGAAAGTCTGAAGAAGAAAATAACTCAGTGCATATAGCTGGAGGTTATGAAGAAAGCATCTGCTAATATGCAGCAGGCTCCCATAATTGTGCAGCTGAAGTAATATTACCCCAACAAAATAGCATTAAAATGTGCAGTGTTTAACAACTCTGGCAATTTTCATGCATGTCAGTTTATTCCACAAGCTGGCTTAGCCACTTTTAAGTGCTCCAAAATGATTTAAAGAAATTATATCCAATATATTTTAAACGTAGAAGACCATACTAAATCCTGGTTAAGTCGATTAATTTTAATAGTGACATATCAGGGGAAAAAACAGTTCCATAGTCTGTTTTTTTTCCCAGCAAGGGGTGAGTTTTTGAAATACTACCGTGAATTTGTTCTTTTGTAAACAAGTCAACAAGCTTCAGATAATTTCAGTGCCAGCCCTAAATGTGGGGTCATTTATGATATAAAAATAAGCAATAGAAGTCACATATTTTTAATCTACAATGCTTTTGTATTCTGCCTTATTTTTTTTGGCTTAGGTTGTTCTTCTTCAGAGATAGATGCTCTCTCTCTTCTATCATCTCAGCATGCACGAGACAAAGACTAAACTTAACATCTATCATCAGAGCCAGAACACACAGCACAGTCCATCTGCTACCATAAATCTCAAACAGAGATGCTCTCCCCTCTCCTCAGCAAGCTTCCTCACTCATCTATTCTCTCTGCAGCACAAAGTTGGTACTCAATGGTTTTCTTTTCTTTATATTTTTCCTCCTCTAGGTGGCTATAGCAAGAATATGGTGGCTGTGATCTGGAGGTATTCCAAGACATCTCTGAAATATTCTTCCCCAGGGCCAAATGTTTTCTCCATCATCCGTGAAGGCATTCAGTGCTTTAGCATTCTTCTCTCAGCCTGTCCCTCCCTCTGCCACCCAACATGCATGCACATTCCCATCTCTCTGGCTGCCTGCAGTGCTGAAGCAATTACAAATGCCTCAGGCAAAGCTAAGACAGAGGTAAACACTTCAGTCCTGGGCATCATCCCAGAGAAGACACAATAATTTTCAAGGTCCTCTTCAAGAGATTATTTTTTGTTGTGTTTAGTACCAACAAAATTAAGGAAGGAGGGATGTTTAATGTACAAGTAGAATCACTATCAAGAATTTCATTATATTTTTTTTTTTAAACAATGTTATTAAAAGCAAACATATACTATAGTCTGTGGTGTGTTAAGCTTCAAACAGCAGCAGACCCAAGATTTACTCTGATTTATGCCCCCAGCATCCATCCTTTCAGAGTCCTTTATTGCCCTCTGCCCAGTACCTTCACTCTTTGCAGAACTTGCGGCTACCTTCAAGTGATACATTACCTTCAATTTTGAGTTTGTTTTTTTTTGTTGTTTTGTTTATTTATTTATGAAAGTTAAGCCACCCAACCAGAGCAGTGTGGCAAATGCAGAATCTATTATGCCCTTACACAACATGATCACCTAAGGCAGCAGAAAAAGAATACCTGGATCTGACTGTACTTACTTCAAATCTCCTTCAGATACCTGTTGACAGTAAGAACTGAACAGAGAGTGAGAGGCTTTGACAGCTAGAAATGGGGATGATCTAGAGTTTTCACACTCAAGAAGCTGTGACAATTTACACGGGAACGTGAAGAATTCTTAAGAGCAGTTATCCTGTAGGTATTTAAACGCAAAGTTGAAATGAAGCACAAACATGGAGGAAAACAAAAAAGAACCAAGAGGCACACACATTTGATATGAAATTTCTAATGTTAGGGCTGATGCTCCCTTTAGAATTACAAATAAGACTACTGGAAATGTTAGCATGTTCCAAAACCCCCATTCTCCTTCAGAGGTGGGAGAACTTGAAACAACGCAATAAAGAGAAAAGAAACATGCACCACAGATAAATCTGTGAGATAATTATGCTTCATCTAAGAATGACATTCAAAACTTACCACTGACTGAATACATACATTGAGAATACAAAAGCAGGTGCCCACACTGCATTTGTCAGTGCTTTTACCTATTCCTCATCTCAATTTATTCTCTAACTTTCTACATCAAGGTTTGACTTTTTTCCAAAACAAATGAATTTGGCTCTCTAACGAATTGTGCTGCAGGCAGTACTGATACATAGTGACTACAAATGAAAATTAGACCACACAGAAGGGTATATTAAATTATTCCAGAAGAAAAACAGTGTTAAAGTGGAACTCATACGGAATATCATTAAAGCAGTAGGGTAAAAAAAAAAAAAATGCATACTGTTTTATAAAATTGTGGTATTTTACATTGATCTCAGATGAGATGAAACTTAATGAAAATACAAAAATGTCAGGAAGTGGGAAAGCACATTTAAACTCTCAGTCCATTTGAAATTTCTGCTTTACTTGTGCTGTGCACTAAATGTGCACATAAACATTGCTTGTAGCACCAAAGTAAATGCAGCTGCATTTTAAGAACATGTTGAGGTTTACTTTCCCCCTCTCCCACATTTTTCTTTGATCCTCTCAAGAAAAAGGTCTCATAGCAAAGACCTAGTCTTCACAAAAACAAGGAATACCTGAATAATAACATTCACTTGGAGGGAGTGGTTTATATGTCAAGTATCTGAACTATCTTATAATTTAGACAACAAGGGATACATTTCATAGCTCCCTTAAGATCATCCCCTAAGTTTGCATTTTTATTCTCTCATACAAAAATCTGATTAGCTACACGACATTAAGTTGAGCAATCCCTTTTAAATTACCTGTTAACAAATCCTTCTTGCCACAACGCAGAGCTGCATCTGTCCCTTTTTGTTGATGGCACCTCCACTTCCTTGGAACGAGGACCTATGCACTTTATTTGCCATCATGGCACCACACAGTCTGTCATGGTCCAGACATGTGCATCACTTTGCTCATCCTGCAGGTCCCACAGTTTCTTTTGCCAGGAATTTATGTCGAACACACCAACTAAATGGAATTCTAACTCACCCTTGCCCTTGCTAAAAAAAGGCTGAAGAGTTTAACCAAAGGGAAAAAGTTACTTGTCAGTATGCAACAGTGTCTTACTGAGAGCTTCAGCATCCCATCAAGGCACTCAGTAACATGCACTTGCACTTGTGTGAACTAGTCTCTGAATTATACTGTGCTGTTAGTAGAAAAATCTTCCCTTCTCCGAAAGAAAACATCACCATTTATGTTTGCATGTGTTCTCTTTTACCCCTCCTTCATGTTCTCTTCTTTTCCCTCCCCCATTCCTTTCTCAGAGATGGAAAGAAAACCAATACCAGTTTATCTGTTACTGTTAGCCGCTGTTGACGAACAAAATAAAGCCAAAACTAAACTAAACCCAACCAAAGATGCTTTCCACCTTTGTCTGTATTTAGTATCTACACATTTCTAGGCACAGGAATCTTTAGATGGTTCCTTTAGTCAAGATTCAAGACAAAGTTCTCAGGTGAGAAGACCTGAGACCCAGGTGAATGTGTCTCTCAGAGACCATACACACCCTTAAGTCACTCAAAATCATGCTGTGAATACATAAGAGTGTTGTTCTTTATACAGCTTCAACCTGTGCCACAGTGCCTCCTCACTCCCTGCAATACCCTTATAAGGACGCAGTTTTGCACTACTGGGAAATACCGGGAAAATGTGGAAAATTTCTCAGTTCACTTGCTGGAACCTCTTTTCCCCTAGAAGTGCTATAGATCTCACGCATTCTGCTTAAGGTCTCAAAGTAGCTAGAGCAAAGAGATGACCAGGCAGCTCATGTGCCTTGGGAAATACGGCTGGAAAGTTCTGCAGGCAGAGAACAAACAGAGCAGACAAAAGAAATGAGCTCTATTTTTACTTTATTGTGCAATAATATTTACTTGCTATGATTGGTTGGCAATATATTACAGAACAGTTAGAATTGAGTTTATAGGCACAAAACACAAAGCAGAAGCTACATTCCAGTGACTTAGAAATCACTTCTCTTCCAATCCACTAAACGGCAGAGCCTTTCATCTCAGAAAAATATCAACTGTGCAAGACAGAAGTAAATACTTCTTGATACAGTGGCATTAGTTCTACAGGTTACCTTACACTTTCACAGAGTGCAAGGAGTCAACTCTTTCCAAACTGGGTAGTTAAGAAAATACCTCATTGTCATATAAAAGCATTGCAAAGCCTTTCAAGGCAGAAGTACATCCCATCTAAGAAGCAGGCATTAGGGCAGAGGAGAAAATCCTGAGTCATTAACTAAAGATGATTTAGTTAATTAATTCCAATTCATTAACTAAAGAAAATAAAAACTAATGCTGAAACGAAAAGAGTAAAACAGGTCAAGTGGGAGGTTAGCAAACTCAGTACAAAATATTTTGCTCTTGTTTACGCATCTGTACATGCACAGAACTGCACAGTAGCACTACTTGCTGTTTTCTGCTCTTCCAATCCATGCCTCATTCTGCATCTTGGGAAGCATCGCTATATCACAGGAGTCATTAACAGACAACTGGTTAGTTAAATATTTGGTGGGTAAGGCATGTTCATTATGGGCTATTATTTTTCCTTTGCCTAGAATAGTATAAGATTTCTACCAAAAAGTATCAATTGAACATTTTTTTATTATTTTTTTTTCAAGGACAGAGATTTACTCAGTTTGTAAACTCAACCAGCTGCCTCAATAAGAGCTAACATTATTGTAATAAATGAAAGCTAAAAAAGGATAGCTACAGTCACTGCATTTTTTTCTCCATAGACCAGAATCCTATTGAGTGACAATATTAGAAATGCCAAAATGCAGACTTGACAGCAGTATGGCAAAATGAACAGTAACATGCAAAGTCTATAAAGGCAATTAATAGTGCTCAACAGAAGCTCTGATACCACAAAGCACGTAGGTGAAATCTAGTGGACAAATTCATAATAAAAACCTAAATTAGTTGTCCACCTAGCATGACTTTGCCTATTGCTTCAGGAATCTTTTTCATTCTACATTAACTTGTTTTCTGCCGAACAGATTATATCAGAGCTTTATTAATACTCTTTTGACTGACTTTGTCTGCTAAAGTTTTAAATAAAAGATCAAAGAAGTCAGAATAACTGCATAAATATTTTTCCAATTTTAGAATGTACATTACAGATACTGCCTCAGAAGGATGACCATCTTCATTTGCACCAGAAAAACCAAGGGGAGCCGTTTGTTTTCTTCTTTTTTTTTTTTTAACAGTCATTATTTATGATGTGCAGCCCACTTCTTTAGAGAGAGAGAAAAAAAAAAAAAAAAAAAAAAAAAAAACAACTGTTCAAGGATGCCAGAACTGCTCCCTGAATGGCAAAGACACAAGAGCTGGAGAATTGCAACCATGGTAAAAATTTCATTCAAGTCACTATAAGCATTCCTCCTGGTCTCCGCAAGAAAAAAAAAAAAAAGAAAAACAAACAAGCCTGGAATTCATTCAACTCCAGCTAATCCTTTCAATACTTATTATTATTGCCAAAGGACTAATGAGGAAACCAGTTTTCTATCTTGTAAGAACCACTGACAACCAGGAAGCAAGACACTTGGTGCTACGCTGCAGGTGAAGTTAGCCTCTAAAAGACTAGGAGAGGCAATGAGAAAAGTGGATTCAATGAACAACACTTCCAATAATTTTCTCCAACAATAGAAAAACATTCATCTGCTCTATCCCTTTTTCTCAGACAGTCCTATTTTTAAACCATCTGTTTCATGAAAAAGCTCTATTTATATCACAATACTGCAGTAACACCCTCTGAAATAAATAGAACAGGAGACAAGGAATGAGGGAGAACTATCTGTTGCATAAGAACTGCTCTGGAGTGATTTTCAGATCCTGCTCTGTTCAGACAAATTGCATTATTTCCATTCCATACATACCCATTGAAATGACGTTTCCATACTTAGCCAAGATTGACTTACCTGAAGATATGGATAAACTCTTGTTTACAAGGCAATCATTCATTATATCTGGTCTTCAAAAATACTGCCCAAAGTGCAGAACCCTTGATCTTTATTGAAATACTGGATATTCTCCTTCAACAGACGATCAGACAATCTATAAACACCTATGCTCAAGGATTCACTGCAAGAATGATTCTACTGTGAAATGCATTATAAGCACTGGAATTTTTGAACTGCAGGCGTATGACAAAAGACAGCAAATCAGCATCTCTGAAGTTTAATTCATAATTGTTCAGAGTAAATCGCCTTCTAAACAAAATTATTCTAGTAAAAACTTGATTTGTGGCCCAATTTTAAAAGGCTTTTCAACATCTTATTGCACTCTTTTAATGATCTGATTTTAATAATGCAATAATTTGCTCCTTATCTTTGAGCATCATTTTAAGATCTAATTTCAAAGAATAACAAAAACAAACATAAGCTGTCCCCTGGAGTACTCAAGCACTCCTCTGAATAGCAAGGTAGGTCGAATTAAACTTCAAATATCTCAGCAACTCTGAAATTCCACTTAAATACATCCTCTCACATACTTTGGAAGGCAAAGCGAAGTTTATTCTAATGAAGGCTGCAATGTGCATTAAGATAATAAACAAAGGCAAAATGTTAGAGAACCATAGCTTTCTGAAATACAGGGACCTACACTGCACTGACACCCAGGTTTCTGCCACAGATGTTTCCAGAGGCATGTGACATCCTTGCCTAGGATACAGTTGGGGTGCTGCCCTTCAGAAACTCAAAAGCCTGACATGGCAAGATACAAAGTCATCTTGCAGGACAGCTGCCTTTGCTGGAGCTTGTGTTCCTCAACTGAGCAAATCACAGTCAGTTATTTATGCAGGACTAAATGCCACACAACCCTCTATTAACTCTGCCATCGATAAACAGCACATCTTCATAGAAGAGTAGAAAAACATAAAAGCAGCAGCTGTGACTCACAGCAATCTGCAAATTGAAGATAAGAGCGGAAGGACAACAGAAAGAGCAGCGACAAAAAAGAACAGCATTCAAGGTGTTAATCAGAACAGATAACACTTTCTATTAATTGCAAGAAGCAAGTACTGTACAGAGAGAACTACAATCTCTGTACAAAGCACAAAAAAATCCTTCTAAAAAAAATTAAACCTGCAAGAATGATAAGGCATTAGGAATTATCTCATGGGATTAATCACATCACCATCAAGATATTTAAACTAATCCATTCTCACTGTGCTGGTCACAAATTACAGTTTACTAAGATCCGATTACAGAAAGCAGCTGTTGCTTCAAAAATGTGATAAACAACAGTGTAACGATGAGGACCAGCAAGAGCTCTATATTCAGTGTACACAGTGTCCCCAGCTTGTAGTTCTCAGACTGTCCAGGCAGTAGGAACAATGCCAGCAATGACACTCATGAATTCTTTTAGAGAGGGATTTAGCCCAGGTTACACCACTCAACTGCATGATGATGAGGAAGCTTCTTGAGCTCAATGCACTTGAAATACGTCACTTATTCTCAGCCCTTGTTTGAAGTAAAATCAAGATGCACCTTATGAACCCACATTTTAAATCAGTTGCAGCCTTCAGTATATTATTATAGCAGCTGCAAAAGAAGCTGTTCTTTTCCCAGTATAAACATAAGCTTTTCAATTTGGGTTTTGAAAAAGCTAAGCTTCCCAGCAAAGTGGCAGAAAATAGCAACTGCTTGATGGTTAAAAGCCTTCCCTGAGCACTGGCCACAGTTTGAAACAGTCCAGCTCTTTACCAGATGGAGAAGGACCAACAGAAGGGTTCCGGAACCAAACCAAAAACTTATCTTAAAGTAAGACAGAACAACCAGTTTAAAGTGGTTTACTTTTTTCTTCATGAAGATTATAACAGAATTTTTCACTTTTTTTTTTTTGGCACGCAGCAAAAGTTCTTAAAAGAAATGTGAAAAGGTGCATAAATGTTATTACTACTACTAAATCATAACACCTCATAGTTAAATCCATGGTTAAGTGTTGAAAATTTTACCCCAAGACCCTTTGTAAAATGAGTAGCATTTCACGTCTTGGAAAAATTCCCTGAGAATTGAAACCAATTTCCTAGAGGTCTGTAATTCCTGCAATAATAATTGTCTAATAGTCCTAGAATTATTTACATTTCACATTTTTTGGTGCACTATTGATTGCTTTTAACTTAAAAGGATTTTCCTCATTCAGAATTCAGTTGTAGCTTCTTACCTCAGCAGTCAGTTTTCTAAGTATCCTTCCCCCTTCCTTCTCCACTACCTCACCACAACAGGTGAGAATAATAAACAACTTGCTTTCCTCATTCAGGGCAGCTGTCAAGGTCGTTCACTGGTTTAACTTGCTGTAGGCTCTTGCAGATTAAAGCCCTGGACGGCCATCAGTGCAAGGAACACTACCTGTGGGCGTCCTCTCAACCCCAAGTAGTGGGAAAGCAGCCAAAACTCAAGACCTTTTATCCAGTGCATCCTTTCATCCACGCTTTTTTTTTTTTTTTTCAGCCTGTTCCTTCATATCCATCCACGCAAAAATAAGCTTAAAAAGGGAAACTTCAAGTGAAATTACTGCAACACCCTTCACTGACCTTAAAACATGTAGAGATTATCTGCTCTTATAAATTCACACACAGCTATGAGCAAGCCTAGTACATTTTTTTTCAGTTGACACCATTGCTACACTTATCCTGAAAGTTTCAGCTGTGCTTAAGCAAATAAATAAATAATATCCCCTGATGTTTTGACACCTATGTGACTATTTTCTTCCCAAAACAATTGCTAGCTTTACCTCCCAGCTTCATTTGCAGCAAGCTAACATATCATCAGGCCTTCCTCCCACTCAGTCACTGTTCAGAGATGCTACGTGTCAGCACCTACAAACCCCTTCACTGTTCTCTTCTCCCTCCCACAGTGCTTCACTGAAGCCTTAAAAAAAATAAATAAATAAAGCAGCACCATCACCACTATTTACAACGAAAGACAAAGGTGCTCCACTATTCTTTGGTATTACAATTGAGTATCCACTGGTTAAGATGGAAAAACACTTTGCCCAATTTCAAGTCTCCTTGATAGTTAGCAGAACAGTTATTTTCTGTTACTGTTCCTCTTTAATATTTTGTCCTATACTTTGACGGCACAAAAATGAAATTCAGGGACCAGTTCAAGTGATAGTTAAATTTTCAGAGTAAAATATTCAATAATAAAATACTCTTCATAAAAATCTCCATACAATATTTATAGTGAGCCTATTCAAACAGAAAATGAACAGTTTACATGAGTAAATTTCAAGCAATGAAATGTAGAGTAAGCAGCCCGTATATGTAAGCGATCAGAGGTAAGCGGTGAGCCACTAGAAAATGGCAGGCTGACCTCAGCTATCAGCACATAACCCAGGAAATGCTGGATAAAAAGCTCAATCTGATGTTTTTGTTTATATTAAGGAATATGGTATCTGAAGAAATGAAGTTGTAAAAGATAAAAAGAGAAGCTTTTAAAAAAAAAACAACACATCATAAAACCATTGTTGGATTGGAGATTAAAAGCTGTACTAACTGCTTAAAACTTAATTTACATATGGCAAGAAAATACAACAGAATAGGATAAAAAGAAATATCACGGCTTTGCACACTTGCCAGAGCACGTCCTCCTACGTTAAAATCCACAGTAGGTTAGCCTAAACCTTTAAAAAGGAAAAATATCAACAAGCAATAGGAGATGAAAAGATTTAAGAAAGTTCTTCATTAAAGAACATATTTTTCTTTTCAATATAAACCAAAAATCCCTTTAAGCAAGAAATGAGATTTACCTTATTATTTCCTATTCATGCCACTGTTATTACCTCACAGTGATTAAAGACAATCTCGACCATAACAAAAATGATGTGATTCCATATTAAGTACTCACTGACGAGACAACTTCATCCATGTCCCTAATGCTTTCTAAAATCTCACAAAAATGTTTACATCTATATTCAGCTCTTGGTACTTCACTCATCTTATCGATTTCAATAGCCTCAGTATGATATTCTATCTAATGTTATATTAAGTAATAGCAGATTTCAATGAGAAGCTGGAGGCAAAACGATCAATACAGTAGCCTTGTAGAATCAGTTAGAAACAAGCATTACTTTAGATAGGATGAGTTTTGACAAATCATTGATTTCTAGGTATTACAGTTCAATAAACTACATATATATATAATATGGTTAAAAGCGTTGCTCAGGAAGACCATCAACATAATCACATCATTAAGGTTGGAAAAGACTGCTAAGATTATCTAGTCCAACCATCAACCCATCACCCATGCACGCTAACCCATGTCCAACTTGGAAGTGGCAGTGAGGACAAGGCCCAGCCACTGCAGAAAGGCCATCCCCAGGCAGGAGCAGCCATTGGGGATAGACGTGCTTCACAGGCAGACCCCAAAGCTAGCATGCAGCCTGCACAAGGCCTAACACATGTGCCTGACTCCCCAAACAGGCCTGTCAGGAAGTCATCTCAGCACAATCCCCTTAAGTACCTTGATACAAAGAATCAAAGCAACACAGCAAGGCTTCAAAGTTTGCATGACTGTTTTCGAGAAATCATGTTTTTTTTCCCCATAAAAATATAGTCTGGTGTCTCTATTCAACTGCATGCACATTTTTGCTAAGGCAGTAAGAGAGGAGTTAGGAGACTTCCTTCCCCTAAATCATTCTCCTGAAGAACCAAGTGATGTAAAAACCTTGGCTCACTGCTTCTCTTTATTAGCTTCCCCAATAACGCTGCCCACACAGTGAAACAGATTTTATATCAATATCCATATACTTGTTACATATTCAAATCATAAAGTACACCTAGCACTACGGAGACAACAAAGAAAAATAAACAAATAAAACACTCGAGATACCATATAAACTATGTTAACATATTAAAAAAAAAAAAAGTCTCTGCCTTCAAGTGCCTTAAAAAACGTGTATAAATGCTAGATATCTATTAGATTAATACTTAGAGAATATATCCCATGACATTTCCAGTTCCAATTTACTTTTTCTTTCTAAGATGGCATCTTCATAACTTATTATAACTACTATATTTTCACTTTTAAGCTAAGAGATATCTGCACAAACTCTGTACTTTTTAAGGTGGTGTGTTATCATCTAACACAGGAAGTCACAGACAGTTTGCTTCTCTGTGTAGCAGACAGAAAGAAACATCACATAGGATTGCTTTACGATATGCTACCACAGCAAAGTTTCCAGTACGATGGCTACTTGAAAGGTTACAAAGGAGAAAATATTACACAGAAACAACTTGCATTTCCTATGCATTAAACTTACACAAGCTTATAAAAATAAAGAGAGAGAAAAAGAGAAAAGCATCCTGCTCATCCCTTATGCATGCGAAACATTTTTCCCTATGAAGCTTGCATTCTGCCATCTTGGAGATTTCCTACTGAACTGTCCCATCTTGGCTTGCATTACAGAGAACAGGAACAACAGGCATGCTTTTGTAAGGCACAGAGCCAAAGCGAGTAATACCTTGCAATTTGTGTAATTACAGAAAATAGAAACTTGCTGAGCTGAATAACTATTTCTATTTCCACTTTTAAAAAATCTGTCTCACCAGAAGTAACTGCATACTCAGACTTTGGTTTCATGAAAAAGGACAGCTATCTTCACTTGACTTGACTAACTCAGTACAAGTATACTGTACCTTTAATTCTTCACATGTACAGTTGTTCGGTTTGTTGTTGATTTTTTTATCTACTTTAGTGCACTGAAATAAACTGATTCTGGGGCCAGATTGAAGTCAAGTAAGAATCTGTGGCTTCAGCATTCATTACTGGATGACAATGCTCTCAGTTTGTATTTTGGATGGTCCAGTGTGGAGTTGGACTCAGTGATCCTTATGAGTTCTTTCTAACCCAGGATATCCTTTGATTCTGTGATTATCATCATTTAATCAGAAGAGTACCCTTAGAAATCTTCTTCTAATCCACAATTATTTTAAAAAACAAAGCTTCACATTTTTCATTTAACACAAACTATGAATTGCTATTAATGCTTGTAAAATGCAAAGCCTTAACTTTAGTATTTTAAATTGCTATTAAATCCATTGTTAAACATCTATGACAGCAGCATGATGCTTTTACTATTACTACTTGAGAGTCAAAAATATTAGTTACCCCAGTTCTTCTAATAATGTAATAGTGGACTTGAGTACAGAAGTAGAGAAAACAAATAGCCAAGAAAGAATACAAGCATCTTCAGAATTCAACTACATCAGCAAAGGAAATCCCACTTTATAGAAACCTGTAGTCCTGTACTATGAATAGTACTGCGGAAATAACTAGCCCTCCAATGAAACAACATCTAGAACCCACATATAGGTTATAAAGAAAATAAGATTAGTTATTTCTCATAGGGCCAACTTCACATATCACTTGCAGTTCCAGAGACACCAATACACAGCACCTTGATGACATTTGTACCCCGACTTACCGTAACAAAACAAAGTTCATTTCCTTTTTTTAAGGGTCAAAGGCTTTTTTTCTTCTGATTCCATAATCCACCAAAACACTTTAGGATTTGAAAACTACTACAATGCCAGACAACCTAAGGTTGACTTCAGATCATATCGTCCTCAAAAGCAAATTAAGCACTAACAGTTATAATTGAAATCAATCTGTAATGTACATGAAATTAACAGGTTTTGCATGAGTATTTTCTAGAGTTAGTCTTACAGGCTCACTGATAGACTGACTATTCCAAAATTATCATCTTGGTATTTCACAGTACCTACTTCTTACCAGTAAGTTATTTCTCCTCTTGCCCCAACTCCTCTCCACCCCTCCCCCCCAACGAATCTAGAGCTCATAAAACTTCCCTGCCTTTTATTTTGATCCTGTTTCCTGTGTTGAACAGACATCAAACACTTTAGAAATCCAACAGGCTTCATTTTAGCATTGATTAGGTTGTAACTTTTCACAGCCATACATCTACATCATCCTACATCTTCTGCTCCTACAACATCTTTAATTTCCAAAGCATCAAAGCAGACTTAAAACAAATGTGGTTCACCCTTCTGTTCTCATTCACTAATATCAGTGGTTCAATCATCACATATGTGCCTGCACACAATAGACAATTTAACACTCCTGAGTTCCCACACAAGCACCCCGTTTACTCTAGAAAAGGAACAAGCTCTAGTATTTACCTGAAAGCATGACTCAGTTAGTTCAAGCTGCTCATAAATTCATTCTAAACATAAAATGTATTATTTGACTTTTTATTGAATAGCGAGGATAAAAAAAAAAAACAACAATGGATTACACTGGTTTCCTTAATTCTTACCTTCCATAATTCTTCATTAAGCTTTTAAGTTTTTATCATAATCAGCTTCACAGTATTATTTCCCCTTTGAGCTCTTACTGTCATGAAGACATCGTGTAATTAGCCTAAAAAATACCAGTTACAAAACCCTTTAATTGGGCTCTATTTTCTTAATCCTCTATCGGGACAAACGCTTCCTCCAAACTGAAATTTCAGAAAAAAAAAAAAAGAAAACTCAGAAAACAATGCATGTCACTGATGACCATGTAACTTAAGAGATGTATATACAGAATTAATCACATGCTGTTAAAGCTAGAAAGAAAAAAAGGATGTAAGAAACAATTATCACCAGATAGTGATAAACTACTTTCGTCTGTCTCATGATTTCCAGCTGACAACTCTAGGAAACTAACAAAGTGTTAGTGATGTACTAACAATACTCTGTAATAAGCCCAAGTGTAGTAGTGTAGTTAGCTGAGTACTTGCCCCTGACTGAAGTCAGTGTCAGAAAATAAGCCCAAAACTGGCCTACAGCAATGGGATGGGCTGATTGTTTCCCACTATCAAAATCACCATTTCCAAGTCACATTTTTGAAAGTATAGAAAGGTTTTTATTGTTGCCAAATAATAGATATATGATAAGAATTATAAAAATAACGTTAATCAGACAACTAACATAAAAATTCACCTTTTCAAAGCAGAAACTTGTTGCACTTTTCATCTCACAAAGTAGCCAAATGTCACTAAAGGAAAACTGAAAAAATACCACTGAATGTAATAATTCGAAACAGCTGTTTCACAAATAAAAAGATACAGAAAAGTTACAAGTTCATTTTTATATTCAGAAACCAATATTGCCAAAACATAACATAAAAATTTAAAGTAATCCATGCTGGCAGTCAGTGCCTTAGTAGGTTAACACTTCAGGCAGGGACAACATGCATATGCCAACAAATGAACTTCTACCAGTATTGAAATAGTAGTTAGGAGAACCAATCTCATCCAGTTTTGGACAGAGTCAAACCTAACAGTAGAATTGGATTTAAAAGTTGAAGTAAAATAATTTAGCTTGTTTTTAAAAGCACTGTTTCAAAATCATTTAATCTGCATTAGTATTAGAAGTTTAAATCCGATTTTAACTCTAATAAGTATCCACTGTCTTCTGATTCCTTTGTCATGTTCCCCTGTACTCACAAATACTCAGGTCCTTGGAGGTCTTGAGAGTTCCAGCAAAGATGAAAACAAGTCTCAAAACAAAAATAAACAAACAAGCAAAAAAGTCAACACTAGCCTGGCAGCCAACATCTTTCTCCAGAATTCCAGAGAACAGTGCAACCAAAAGGTTAGACTTGCAGGCAGTTTGAGTCCAGCTTTGTTGCCCTTCTCTGGACACATTTCAGAGACTCAATGCCTTTCTTTCAGTGAGGGGCCCAAAACTGAACACAGTACTCAAGGTGCAGCCTCACCAGTTCTGAGTACAGGGGGATGATCTCTTCCCTGCTCCTGCTGGCAACACTATTTCTGATATAAGCCAGGATGCCATCAGCCTTTTTGGCCACCTGGGCACACTGCTGGCTCATGATCAGTTGAGATCTAACACCACCAAGTCCATTTAATCCACACAGTCTTCCAGCCACTCTGCCCTAAGCTTGTAGAATTGCCTGGGGTTGTTTTGGCCATAGTGCAGAACCCAGCACTTGGTCTTGTTGAACCTCATCCCACTGGCTTCAGCTCAGCTATCCAGCCTGCCCAGATTCCTCCATAGGAACTTCCTATCCCCAGGCAGGTTGACACTTCCTGAGAACTTGGTGTCACCTGCAAACTTACTGAAGGTGCACTTAATGCCCTCATCCAGGTCATCAGTAAAGATAATGAAGAGGGCAAGCCCCAGCACCTACCTCTGGGGAACACCACTCATGACTGGTCACCATCTGGATTTCCCTCCATTCACCACCACTCTCTGGGCCTGGGCATCCAGCCAGGTCTTTACCCAGCAAAGAACATATCTGTCCAAGCTGTGGGATGACAGCTTCTCCAGGATAATGAGGA
The DNA here is from genome assembly GCA_023055505.1 of Callipepla californica brunnescens. Classification (NCBI taxonomy): domain Eukaryota; kingdom Metazoa; phylum Chordata; class Aves; order Galliformes; family Odontophoridae; genus Callipepla; species Callipepla californica. The sequence goes on from JALIRH010000002.1 coordinate 65,046,011, forward strand.
AGACAGTGTCAAAGGCTTTGCTTAAGCATAGGCAGACTACTATAACAGCCTTAAGCATAGGCAGACTACTATAACAGCCTTTCCCTCACCTGCTATGCAGGTCACTTGATCACAGAAGGAGATCAGGTTGGTCAAGCAGGACTTGCTTTCATGAACCCATTCTGGCTAGGCCTGATACTTTAGTTCTCTCACACATGCCATGTGTTCTCATTCAAGACAACCTGCTCCATAACCTGGAACCAAGGTCAGGTTGGTGGGACTGTAGTTCCCTTATAACCCTTCCTGTAGATGGAGCACAAAACAAACAGTCCAGTACTAAAAAGAAGCACTCAGAAAGATTTGAAGTAAGATACAGCTCATTCATTAATATCAGACAACAATCCAGAATCAGCTAATTGGTACCAATAACGTACAGCTGCCACATATGACACCTTGTGTCATCTTCAATAGGGCAAGATGCAAGGACACTTGGGGAAAAATAATAAAAAAAAAAAAAATAACACTTTCTAGAAAGTCTGGCAGGAAGGGCTTTGACTCCTAGATGGGAACTACATCCAACCTCAAGCCATGGCTCTGACACAAACTTTGTCATTTCCACCACACTGAGAATGAAACATCAAACTTCTGTGGCACAGTAGAGTGCCTAAGACATTGAGTGGAGAAATGTTGTGACTGCCTGCACATAAACTCATACAAACAATGAGCACAAGGCAGATTTTCCCATTGTTGCCATTTTACACAGGTGGAAACAGCTGTGGCTGCCAAGCACTGAAGAACTGCTATTTAAAGGATTGGTTCATGGCATAAATGTGATATGTCAGGTACCAGGAAAAAGAAAAGTGGCAGAGAAAATTTCCCAGAAAACCCTCGAAATCCACACCACATTCTCCTCCTTGGATTGTCTCACCACAGCAGCCAGCAGGGCATGGCCAAGTGTCAGCTGATCAACTATGGTGGAAAACCAACAGCAAGATGGACCCAATAGGGCTGGCAAGTCAATGGCCACAGTAAGGAAATCCTGACTTTCTATTTAACTTCTGAATCTGACTTTTGGAAGTGCTGCACATGGTTAGGCAATGTCTCCAGAGCAGAAAATACTAGACTTCAGGGTATACTTATAAAAACCTCATTACAAAGTTCTGACAAGTTTCAGTGTAGAGTAATTTACTGGATTTATTTACAAATCCTGGTTTATTGCAGGAAGAAGGCTGGATTTCTGCAGCACTGATCGTAATATTGAAACTTTCCTGTTGTAACATTATTTGTCAAAATAAATAAATAAATACAGAATGTTATGCATTTAATGGTAAGCAATAAACCCAAAGAAGTACACATAATACAATAAAATCTATACAGCTACCTTTCACACTCACTGTAAATATGATCTTAGGATAGAAATTCTTCCAAAAATGTAAGCCCAGATATTAGACAAAATGGATATTAAAATTATTATCAACTGCATATCCACATTAAAAGACCACAAATTGCAAAGAATTTGACCAGGTTAATCTGGACAGGCAGCGTGCCATTACTACTTGTTTGAATTTGAAGCTTTAGATTCAGAAGTCTCAATGGTACTGCTGCAATGACTAATTCATCATGCCAATCATTTAACTCATTATTTCTTTAAAAAATGCCCACTACTTTATTTCAAAGGATCAAGTTGCAACAAAGTTTTGTTTGTTTTTCTCTCCTATGCTTGGTGCCAGCTGGCCAGAACTTAGTACTGATGCTGAATATCCTGTTCTTCAGGAAGGACACATTTTCTCAGCATTAGCCTTGACTTACAGGCACTGCAACATGTACATCAAGCTGGGGATACAAAATTTCAGCAGCTAGCAGCTTTCCCTTCACAGTGATGGGTAAAGACAGAGGAATTTAGTGAAAGTCTTAAATCATTAATAGCTAAAAACATTCCACACATCAGTTTCAATATCTGTTGGGACTTAGGAGCCCCCAGGTGTCAGGTCAATGGTGCATCCAGCCCAGTGCTGCACCTCCCACAGAGCGCTACAAAACGCATCCCAGGAATACTGAAGGCTCAGTCAATTTCTATAAGCCTGCTCTCTCCTACTCCTCTAGCACCAAAAGCTCTTAAATGAGAAATGTTGGAGGGAGTCATCATCAAGTGATCATCAGGCCTACTCACAGCAGGAGGGTTGGAACTAGCTGATCTTCCACTCCAAGCTATTCTTCAATTTCATTCTGGGTGTTCTTAGCATCTATTCCTGGATCTGCTGTCCATAAGTCCGACAACCTCATTTTGTCTCATCCATCGCCATCACCCATCCCTCCAAAAAACCTCCCACAGCAGCAAGTGCCAGGAGCTCACTGTCCTCTGCTGCCTCACCAAGTTTCAAGTTTCTCTCAGTTCTCGTATTGTGGGAACTAGCAAACAACTGGGGAGGTCTCACAGCAGCTTATCAGTGGTTACAGGTAGCTTAGAGGCAGGAGAGAAATCAACTTCTTACATGGTTAGGCAGTGATAGAACAAGGGGAGATGGTTTAAAACTAAAAGAGGGAAGATTTAGATTAGATGTCAAGGGAAATTTTTTTCACTGACAGGTTGGTGAGGCACTGGTACAGGCTGACCAGAAAGGTTGTGAATGCCCCATAGTTGGAGGCACTTAAAGCCAAGTTGGATGCAGCCCCAAGCCACAACTTCTTTCAGATGTCAAATTAGTCATCACCATGAAATCATATCACAGAATGACAGACTCGTTTGGGTTGGAAGGGACCTATGGAGACCATCTAGTCCGGGTCCTTACTAAAGTAAGTTCCCTACAAGGGCTTGCACAGGAAAGGATCCAGGCAAATTTTGAATATCCCCAGAGAACAGTAATCCACAAGCTCTCTGGGCAGCCTGTTCCACTGCTCTGTCACCCTTATATAATGCTCTATTCACAGAAAAGGTTTTAAATACTGTCAGTATGCTTACCCACTTCTTAATCCCACCTATGCCAAACAGTTCTCAAAAAGTATTTCCTTTTTATTTACCCCATTCAGAAATGTTCTTCATAATCACTCTTACAAAAAGAATAAAATATTCCCTTGCTTCAGGAGAAAAGCAAAAATTAAATCCAGCTCAAGTTCAACTGCACTGAGGATCTACACTTCAGTGCTGTCTTGATGAACACCAGTTTACCAAGTGAACAGATAATGTGAGATACAAGTTCGCAAAAGAAGTCACTGCAGCAATTTACTACTGATTGGAAAATATTAATAGCTGCAGGCAAATCAATCATTAACTGCTACTGATTTGGAGGGTGATATAACATCAATAATTCAGTAAAAAACACTTTGAGCAATAAAAGCTTAGGGATATTTATTTAGCCAATTAGATTTTTTTTGGCAGCATCCCTGCTTCTGAATAAACCATGTATGTGCTTCAATTAATCATGAGGACTGAAAACTACAAATCTGCAGTCTCTGTTTCCCAGTCAAAGAGATGCTCAGCACAAGAAGCCCAAAAGATTGAGGGAGAAAATAAGCATAATTTACATTCTCCCTCAGTGGACAAAAGAGAGTTGGCACTTGAAGATGTGCTAATTAGCAGAGCTTGCTACTGGTGTTTAATGATGTATTCCTCACATACACTTTCTGAATCCACTGAGAGAGACAGGTACAAATTGCACCTATAAAAAGTTATAATCCATTAATATGCATATGAGGTGCATCTTGTTATCACTGGTGTTTAAAAGTCCCCTCTAATGTATGGGAAAGGCTGCAAAATATGAATGCATAACCAGATCACTACACTGAATTACCATGCTCAGCATTTATTAACAGCTTTCTTTTATTCAGAAACCTCAGCGTGACAAGCCATTACCACACCAGCAACCTGAAGCCCTCTTGTTGCTTCCCTGCTTTGGAAATGCTTCAGCTTTGGTCCTTCCCCCTGCTGGGAGCTGATATGCATCTCACAATCCATATAAAGCAATTAAGTCTCCGTGTTAAATTCTAAGTTCCCGATTCAAATTTCCTGTTTTGGGTCTCTTCATCAGCAAATACTCAACTTTCTCTTGCTCATTTCACAAAACCTGCTTATTCGGATTTGTTTATTCATTTGGGCAAAAGACAAAATTTGGCATTATAAATCAAACACATTGCCTCTATCTGATAACTGAAGTGGCCTTAGCAGATGGGTGGAAGGAGGAAAAAAAACAGAGGGAACCTGGTCCAGTCACAGTCTTTACTTCCAAAGCTAACAATGAAGCTATGTCCTTAAATATCAAAAGACCCAGTTCTAAACAGATCTTAAAGAATTGAAGGTGATTTTTTCCATTATTATTATTGTTACTCATTCCAGCAGTAACATTTAGCATTTAGAAGTACAATCTTTGTCATTATCATTTATAAAATGAAGATTTTTACACTCATTATACAGATATGGATCGGTAAAACTCATTTTTGAGAGAAATCAATGAACGCAAAAGTAACCTTGACCATATCTGAACCTGAAATTATAGCATTTTACTACCAAAACAAATTTTGCTCCCCCTCAAAACCTTCCAGCAGCCTGATGTGGTCATTGGCAACCCTGCCCAGGGTAGTGGGATTGGAAATGGATGGCCTTTAAGGTCTCTTCCAACCCAAACCATTCAGTGATTCTATGAACCCATACTAGAGATGCAACATAGCTCATCAAACTTAAAATGTCAAAATATCTAAAGAAGGATTAAATGAAGCTGATAAATTAAACAACTTATTTCCAGTATTTCACAAAATAGGGTCTTTTGTATATTTTTCTTTCTTATCACCTGCCTCAGGTTCAATTCAAACAGTGAATTCATAGTAACAATTAGGTGAGGATTTTCCAATTTATACAGAACATTTATTGACTTGACTAAGGGTTCAATAGGTTAAATAGCTTCAGAAACATGTCAAAATAATTGCCGACACTTACCCAGTAACATTTCCTTGCAACAAATATCCCATATTAAGGAGCACAACAATAGCATGTATGTATATAAATTTAAAATACTACTTCTGTTTTAAATAATTCAGTCTAGTCTGTTGTGCAAGAATCACTGAGAACACAAATACACACCCTGGGTAACCAAACTGCTGGAAGGAGGCAAAACATCATTCTGCTAAGGAATGGCTCTAGCCCTCTATACCCACTGATAACAGTGGTGCACTGCAGTGATGCTGCTTCTAGAATTGAGCTTCAGCAGCTGTTCTGCTAAATGATGACCATTCTGTCTCACTGTTTCTTAACAACGCCCAAACTAAGAGTGCATAACTCCTGTGAGCAAGTAAATGAAACTTTGAAGACACCAATTTCAGATGCCAGGCAGCCGTCAGTTTCTTCCTTTACAGTTCAGAAAAACTACCTTTTCACTCCAAGTTTTTCCCTCCGTATCATTCTCTTTCCTTCACAGTTACTCCCATCACCCATTCCCTCCAGTTCTGCAGGAATCAGAACATTAAGTAAATAGAAAGGGAGCAGAGAAATAAAAGTATAGTATTAATTAATCTCTCCATGCCCCTAGATTCTGAGGTATTTCTTTTTATCATTATTACTACATAAAAAATAATTACTTTGAACAAGGACTTAACAAACAAAATACAACTGATGTGACAGTACAGACCTAGAAACACAACTGCTCACAGAGGAAGCAGATCTTTAGGAGAGAAATTAGCTTTAACTGAAGAAACACAATAGCTTTTAGCCCAGAATTCTGAAAGATTTGGGGCACAAAGCCACTGCTGTGACAGTCAAATGTTTTAACAACCAACTTGTCAAGACAAATACAAATACCACTTGAGTGGAAAGCAAAAAAGAAAACATCCGTTTTAAGTAAAGAGGGATGGAAGAAAGTGATGCAGACTCTATTGACACTTAGGGCTAAATACATAAAGGTACAGAACAAATTTGAAGTAAATAATAATACATGAAAAGACACAGCTTGTTGGAAAACACGTTAAGCATGGATACGGATCTCTTTAAATACAGCAGGAACTATCAGGAAAACTCCACCACACCATGTCACACAGACATATGAATAAATCTGTCTCAGTATCCAGACAACATCTGTCAGAACACCAGACCCTAAGCAGTCTGCCCATAGGGGCAGTCAGGCAGATGGAGAACTACTTTCTTTTGAGATGCCACTTGGCTGATTAACAGAAACACAAACTTAGGAAGGACACTAATAAAAATAAATCAAAATAATTCAAGTGTGCGTACCTATGACATTCAAAGGTAAATGCATTTCTTGCCTCAGAGAGCATGAGACAGAACAATTGAGGATGGAATGGAATTTGTAGGAAGTTTCTATAAAACCTCACAGTAACCAGGTAATTCTATTCTGTAAATAGCTGTATTTCAGATGCAAACTATGTTCTGTATTCAGAGCATCTCCTTCAGATATTTCAATCAACACATGTTCTAACAATTAACTTGCTTTAATGACTTCACATAGCTCTTCACCAAATTCTTCTCAGCAGTTCTCAGTCCTTGCAAAATAGCTATACCATGTCCTGCACTGCATTCATCACTCAGAGCATTTCATACTACCACAGTGTCCTTCAGGTTGCAAGGGACCTCAGAGAGGTCCTTGTTAAATGCTCCGTTCAAAGCAAAGATAACAGAGAATTCATGCCAGGATACTCAGGCTTTATCCAGCATGCTCTTGACAGTTTCCAAGAAGGGGGACTCCACAGCCCCTCCAGACAACATGCTTAACTAATAAAAAAAAATCCCTATTTTATTTTTTCCCCCCTTTGAGAACTGGAAAGTTCATGTTTCAATTTATGACTGTTCTCTCCCACTATTCCACCACGCATCTGCTGTTAGGTCTCACTGAAGCTGCCTGTTCTGTAGGATGAGTGGGTCCAGTAACCATTTTGTCTTCTTCCTCATGTGCTCCAGTATCCTGAACTCACTGGCTCTCCACTAGATTCCCTCAAGTTTGTCAACACTATCCTTTTGCTTAGAGTGTAAAAAACAGACACTGATGGTCTAGCAAGTACCAAAAAAAAAGGGAAACAATCACTTCTCTCAACCCACTGGCTATACCCCTGCGGACATAACCCAGGATGCTGTTAGACTTCAGCACCGTCAGGGCAGACATCTGGTTCATACGGAGACTACTGGCAACACATCCCCAGATCAATTAAGTCCAAATGAAGTCATCTTAGTTGTATTGTAATTTTTTCACCCTGATAGATATTTATGTAGATTTTCACAGCCACACAAATGCAGCTCTGAGCTACAGTGTAAACTTTTTGATGAAAAGCATTTTTTAAAAAAAAGAAAAATGATAATGACTGGCTAGGAAAGCAATGGTAACATTCAGGTACTGTAACTAGAAAGGAGAAAAAAATATATATTTGGAAAGAGTTACATCAGTACAAAAGCAAAACAAAGGACAGCTATGGTAAAGCAAAGAAAACAAAAGATTTGCACAGATCATTAGACCCTTCAAAATTGATCTTTCCACTTTCAGAAAACAAGGATTTGTTGAGGAACTGAGCTCAGAATTGATGAAACAAAAGCAAGTTATCATAACAGCACATACAGTCAGTTTGAATGACTGTTAGCACCTTGCAGTTCCAGTCAGAGACTAACCTCTACAGTTCCAGAAAGACTAGAGGAGTTTAAACAATCAGCCAGAAGTGTCACAGTCTACTTTTTTTTTTAAATGTTTGACAATACTTTCTGACAAAACTGCATACAGAAATCATTAATCAGCTCCATTTTCTAACTTTGCACTTGCATTTGACAAGCTTTGGAGGATCTTTGTTTTCCCACTTCAATTTGCAACAGTTTCACTATTCCACATCAATGCACACAGACATCTGAACAAGTCATTAACAATTTAACAAACATCCTAACATATTCTCAAGAGTAACAAATCAAAACAGCAAGATCAACTAAATTATAATGCTCACAGGATTTCCAAGTAATTTCTTACTTCAATTAATCTAGTGTATTTAAATAATCTACTTTAATTAATAAACAAAATATTTTGGCTAGGTTTTAGCATCATACAGTTCACTGGATCATAACGTGTGCTAATTAATCACATAAATAGAATAAGAATTACCCATATGAATCCTGGAATAATTCACTGTGCTTATAATTTGGGCTACAACATCCTTCATAGAAAGTGCATTAATTTCCATCCTCAACAATAAATATTTGAACTTTTGAAGTTCAAACTTCAGACCTCTAAAAAAAAAAAAAAAAAAAAAAAAAAAAAAAAAAAAAAAAAGAGTATTCACCCATCTCCAAAGATCTAAGCTAGCAGGGAAAGAACTCCAAAAGGGAGGGAACTCCAACAAGAAACCCTTCCTCAGTGGCAGTCAGTCCTTAAACGAGGTCTAAGAGAAGTGGAGCCTGACTCCTTGGGTGCCTCTCACCCTTCCAGTCACACAGGTGAATCACCTTCACCTTCACCTGTGCTCCCAGGGCTGACCAGATCTTTCCTCCAGGTGCTCATTCAGTGGTTCAGGCCATCACTCAACAGTTCCCGTACAATCACTTTGGTGCCCACTGAGCTGCCATTACAGTGGGTTAAAGTGACTAAGAAACAGTGCACAGTTATTGCCTGAGCAAGCAAAAGTGAAGACAGGGATCATATGGTTGGAAGTAGAAACTGCAGGACATAAATGAAGTCCTCCTCCCTGCAGGGGCAGAAGTCCCCTACGTTTTGTATCTTCATGTTATATCAGCTGCTGGGACAGAGGAAAATGCAGGGTAGCCTCTCCACGGTGTAACTGCACCAAGCCTCACACATTTCTTATTCAAAATAATATGGATATAGAAGTAAATAAATATGCTAAGAGTTTCAAGGTCACAGATATCATTTGCACATATAACGTTTCAAACTTCTTAGATCTCAAAAAAATAGGTCTTTGGTGGGAGTCAACTTACTATATTTTAAAAAGAGTATCATTTGTTTAAAAAACATATCACACAACACTATCTTTCCCCCCTCCCGCTTCCTTCCAATAGCTCATACCCAACAATATCAATATCCTGCAACATAACTGCAAACATTTTATAATGACAAGAATCTTTCATTTCAGTAAAAGTCTGCCTCCATTTCTGTTGCAAGCCCAAGTGCTCTCTGACAAGTCAGCTGTCCCAGGAGGATTCCCAACCAAATTGGTAAGAAATTCATGAGAAGCTCAGAAGATATCTCGAGTGACCCAATATGAAATGATAGTACTTGGCTGCCCAAAAATCTGAGGAATTGTAAACATGCTCTTGAGTCTCTTCAGTGCAGAAACACCTGCTGCCCAGTGCAGAACTACAGAGAGGAAATGCTGAGACTCACCAATCATTTCTGGCACAAGGGAATAAGCAAAAATTGGCCCAGAACAAACAATAGTTGAGTTTACTGCTATCTGTATCTCAGGCTAAATATTTCAGTAGAGCTATGCTCCCAAGTGAACTGATTTTAATGCCCTAAATCATCATCTTCTGAGTTAGTAATAGATTTCTTCTGTTTCTCCATTACTAAGAAAAGTATTTCCATTTGTGAAGGAGGCTTCATGGAGAAAGGTATTGAGTAACTGGCCATGTAGTTTGAAAAATGTTACACTATCATTTACATGTCCATTCTAGCTAAATTAACTCCTTAAAGAAGCAGTTAATCCACAGTAAGAGTAAAATTGAGTTCAGCTAACTCCTCTCCAATACTACAATATCCCAAAGGGATAAAAATACATATAAAAAGCTGGAATCATTCACAGTGGAAAAAAAAAAAAAAAAAAAAAAATCAGATCAGATCTTAAAATCAGATCTTAAAATATGGGTCAAGGGGAATAAACAAACAAACAAACAAACAAAACAACATCAAAAAACCAGTATAGAACCTACAAACTAGAAAAGATTGAGCTAGGCATCTCATACTAGGTTGTCATTAAATTTAACATTTAAATGTGTAATCTATATGCTGTCACAGAAGTTTATAGTAAAATCACTACCTTAAGTGAGGTGAAAAAATAATGGCAGAGTTAAAAAGGAGGCCAGAAACAACCAACCAATCTAACCAACCACAAAAAGAAAAAGAAAAAAAAAATCAGTTATGTTTTCCCCTCCACTTAATGATTCAACAGGCGATGTGATTCTTTTCTAGCCCAAGGGCTACTCTAAAATGCACAATCAGCTGCTGTTAACTGCTACTGTTGGTCATATTAGTACACTGGGATTTCCAGAAAAAAAAATTTCAGCTATTCATTCCCAAAGTTATCCACAAGACAGAGAATGTAGTGGGCAACTGCGCCAATAAACTCGTGAGCTATTTTTGGGGTGCATGTTACACAGTAGCATGGATAAGGCAAGGTAAGTGAGACCAAATTTACAAAGCCAGCTGAGATAGACAAGGTGGCTCCAAAGTAAAAAGGAGTACAGTCAGCAGCAAGAGCACAGCCAATTCAAGATGACCTTGGGAATCCACACTCTGACCAAATAACTTCCCCTATAACAATGTGCTTACACTACCATGCTGAAATACAGTGACTTAAGCTCATTTGAACATATTCGGCCATCCACTGGCATTGGTAGAATAATGCAGAGTTGAAACAACAGCACTCTGAAGATGTTTGCAAATTTTTACTATTACAGTGTATGAGAGACATTTTTAAAGGCACTAATTCATTTCATTTTTATTTCATATATTATTTCCCTTCAAAGAAGGGAGAATAGAGATAGAGAATCACGAGAGCATTTCATTGCATATTACTTCCAAGATTATGAAATCTTGCTACCACCACAGGAGATAAACATCCTTATGCATTGAACACCTTTCAACTGATCCAATTAAATTCATTAGGTTAGTAGGAAGGTGTCTAAAAAAATCATTCTTCTATTAAGGTTTTAGTTAAACGTGGTTTGGTTGGAAGCTGGTGAGGGAGAAAAAGTTGATGAGCAAACTGAGGAAAAGAAACTGATTTCTACCCCCTATTCCTCACCCCATAGAGCTTATGTTCAAATAAATGTATTCAGATTTAATTTTATTTGATTAAAATGTGTTTGCCACAGCCATACATTATCATAATAGAATAATTGTATAAAAATTGAATGTTCTAATATTTATTCATTGGAAAATTAGTTTCGTATCAGTTTCAGTATTCTGGACTATGAAAAAGTGTTCCACTATTTCTAAAAAGAGATGCAGGAGAGGAATGGGAATGCATGGTTTCGAAACATTTGAAACATTTTCATTTTGGTTATTTGTTCCTCAATGTTCTTTGGGATAGCAGGATACAAATAAGCAAACAAACAACCTCACTGTATAAGCATACAAATTTATAAAAAATATGTTCCCACTATTTTCTAAAATCAAAACCTCTTGTTGTTATACAAAGTCTCATTGGATACTCTTCCTTCCAAGTACTAATAAAACAATTCAGGAACTACCAAGTCTTTCATCAGGAATGATAATTAACTAACCCTATTTGTATTAACAGAATTTATGCATAGAAACCAAGCAGATCTTCCCATAGAAGAGATACTGATCCTTGAAAATATTATACTAGCAACTCATTTTTACAAACAGTAAACGTGTTTACTCTATGCAAACTGAAAAAAGCCAAAGTTTCAGGATAGTTCTCAGATGTTAACATGGTTAACACGTAAACCGTTCCAAAACACAACCAAAAGACCTATGGAAAAAAATATTATCAATCTGACTTTTTAAGTGACCTCTTCAGAGATTTCTCCAACTCTAACCCTTTTACAGAGAAACTCGGTCAAGGCTCTACTTTTCTTTGGGGCAACATGAGACAACATAACTGAAGTTTGTGAAATTTTCTTAAGAAGGAATAAACCGGCTTTATCTTCCACTAGAATTGTCTATAGAAAAGAAGAATATACAATTCAAGAAGAATTATGAGTTTATCTCACAAGTACACTAACTGAGATGATTAGATAAAAACCATTAAACCACGAATAAACTTCTAAGTGAAGACTACATATTCTCTACCATCTTAATACATGTTCCTGCAGAACACTGTCATGTTTCATAACGAAACTTGCAAATTTCAGACTGGTTCAGTTGTTCAAAGTTATGCATTTGTGACAGTCATCTAGCTGGGCTTTAATGTAAACCAACAGCTTAATATCACCCCTGAAGGTAAAAAAAAATACTTTCAGTATATGTTAGTTTTACAGTCCCAAAAAGATTTCAGAAACTCTGAAACAATAAATTCAAGCAAACTATCATAATAACAACAGCTGGGATTATATTTAAGTGTAATTTTTTAAAAACACATTTCTGTTGCTGTCAGCTATATTTAGGATAAATAAATATGTCCCCGCATTTCAGGCTATGAGGTTACGATGCCTGCTGTGCAGCTGTTTTGCATGGGATCGTTCACTGGCTAAGGCCAGGCATTCTGGCACTTAAGTATTACCATTCAGCTTGGCAGACTAGCATAGCCAGAGGCTGTCAGAAAGAACGAGTGGGAGGATGGGAGTATAAAGTACATAGAAGACGACATCTATGTTTAGGAGGTGGTTAGTTTAATTATCTATGAAATTATTGATCCGGAGCTAGGAAGCAGCTGAGCAAGTGTTTTAGGGAATGCCATGAGCAGCCAGCTCACAATTAAAAGAATGCTCGCGCCTTGAAAGGAAACTGGAAAGCTGACAGTTGAAAAATACACATTAAACACAAGCAAAACAGAAATTTAAACTATTTGTGCCTGTGTATGTCAGATATATTTGGGATTTTTTTTCCATATAGAAGATTTCATGTAACTTCAAATACACATTTTTTTAGAAATAATGTACCACTTTTTTTTTTTTTTTTTTATGTTAAACTTCCTCGAGATGAGTAATGTGGAAAGATGCTCCTATTTCCACAGGAAAGCAAAGGGCACACCACAAGTTTCTGGTAAATGCTTACGAGCCACTCAGAGTACATATAAATATTCCATGCACCAGGAAAAGAAAAAATGCTTATGGTCATAGAAACAGAATACCAATCTAGATCCAAAACACCACCAGCAGTAAACTAGCAAGTTTAACTCCATTCTATAATCATAGAACGGCTTGATTGGGAAGAGGCCTCAAAGATCATCTAGTTCCAACCCCCTATAAAACAAGCTCTTTTAATATATGTATTTATTAAATTAATAATTTACTTCTAAGGTAAAGTATTTTAATCATGGCCTCAGCTGTAATCTCATTTGAAGCATCACCACCTCTGACACTGGGTATAAGTGACGCTGTCCCAAGCTCCTGTCAACTTCACCCTTCTGATCTCTTTATGTAAATGAGCTCAACTAACAAACAGTAGAGAAAGCACTTCAGTTTAAGTCATAAAACAAATGTTGCCATTCCTCAGTACATAAATACTCAGAATTTAAGCTGTAAATGACTCAAAATTTACAAGGTAGATGCAAGACGTGTGATATCTATGACATTCTATGCTCAAAGTCTCCGGAACACAGCCCAAGGCCACACAGCCACACTCTACAAACAGAGGGCAGGGCCTCTTTACACAAGAAAATGCTCAGACTATTCAGTGACTGCAGCTATTGTGGGACTTTCTCAAAAACAGAGTGGCGAAACTGTTCCTTTCTCCTTTTTTGTTTGTCACTGCAAAGCCTTAGCCATTGGAAACCTCCTACACAACCTCATTAAGGCAGCATTTAACTAAATTCTCTTCTCAGAGCTTATATGTGTGACACTAATACCAGTACAGCTCTATTTTGAGTAGCACAGGTATCAACAGCAGCACAGGCACGAACTTGATCACGTGCCAATCTAAACTAGGGGTTAAGCTCAACTTACCAGTGTTTCCAACCTACCAGCCCCTGAAATAGATATGTAAAAACCAGCCTGTATATATAAAAACTGATATATAAAAACTGCACTTCAGTGCAGCCCTGCACAGGGATGTTGTACCTGCAGAACTAGTATCTGTCACCTCAGGACGGCTGGGACTTTAAAATGAAACACAGCAAAAGCTGTTACAGAGAATCATCTTTATAGCTTATTTTTCTTCTTTTTTTAAAGTATGCTTATCCACTGGCACTCAAGTATTATGATTAGAAAAGACGAACTACAATTAAACAGATTAGATGGAATAATTTTTACATAAACAAGGTTTAACATGGATCCTGAGACAGCAGTTACACAACTGAAGCCCAATTTTATTAGTCAGCTCTTCTGACATTTCAATATGTTTTTTCAACTATTTTTACCAAAATGCTTAATGACAAACATGAGATCTACCTCTTCTACTTTTTAGCCCTATAAAGCCAAGAAGAACATTCAAGGTACATATAAATGCAATGTGACAGAATTCTCTGTTAGAAGTATTTTGTATATTTGGGTGTTACATTGCCTTCTCTATAAAGAGCATATGAAAAAGAAAGGAGTTAAACCTCAAAATCTTCCTTCCAGCATCAAGGACGTGCTTCTAGATACACCACATTTGTTTTGTTCATCGGCCATATTCAATCAAGTATTTCTTTTTTCATCTCATCACCAGCATATCACATGAATAGATTATTATATTTTTATATATATACACATATATGATAATATAATATTTATATGTGTATGTATGTCACATTCCCATTCCAAATCCCCATGCTTCTCATTTCTGAGAAAATTTTACTATTACAAACACTTATCTTCTAAAAATCTACAGAATGAGACTAACGTTATAGTAAAGGGTAATTTTTGAAATTGATTTATATAAGAACCACTAAGAGACACATGTAGAAGGACTTGTGAATGTGATTAATTCTTTCTTCTCCTTCTCTGTTTAAGAATTACTTTCTTTACCACAGATTTTTTCGCTTTTATTAAGAAAGACAAGATTAGAAAATGCATATTCTTACTAGAAAACATCTGAAAAAAAAGACAAAAAAAAACCAACATTCTGATTGCCCAGTTCAACAGCTAAGACTTAAGATTTTGCTTTTATCTTTGTATGATAAGAATAAGTAAATATTTAAGTAAGTATGAAGAAAAGCTCTCAGATCACTTGTATTCTGGGAAAAGAAGAATGGTATTGGTTCTTGATTTGTAAAGGGAGTGAAATGACTGGGTAGGCATGGCAATCGGCAGCCAAGATTTCTCCCAGATTAGGTTTTAGCAGTTAATTTATTATACCTTATTTTGGAAATACACGAAAACAAGTACCATATACATTATCACTGAAGTTCATGACGCAGTAGAGAATTCAGTTTCAACCAGCTGCATTGAAAAATAACTTATCTATGAAACTGAGATTACACTGAGCAGACCAGCCCATAAAACAGAAGACATGAATGTTTTATGCAGCACAAAAGAGAGACCAATTTAAAAAACAAAGTGATAATCATCTCAGTCAAGGAAAAAGCAATTAGGAAGTAATTGCAATCAGATTTTTTCCTTGCACCTCCATTCCCTCTACCCCTGAAGTCATTTATCAGTCTATGGACATGGACAGCCCCCACGCTGACAGGCTAAGGGTGGGGTGGGAGATGGAAGAAAGCATTGTGGCATCCCTAGTTACTCTTCCAGTCAGCATCATGCTCAGCCAAACAGCAAGGCCACAAACATGAAACCTACACAACTCCATCTCCCACACTCAGAGAGCTCTGCAGAAGGTTTTATGGACTGTCAAGGACAGTTTGCTTCTACCATGAACTCTATTTTCTACCATAAACTCTATTTTAAAGGTCATATATACTATTTTAAGTTCCTAATTACTACCTATGTATTTTTATTTTCATTGTTCATTTCAGGAAGGAAAAAAAAATCTGGTAAGTTTAAGGCCAGTTTTATTTAGGATCTCAAGGGCACTACTGAGGGCAATAATTAGCAGTTTTGATGGGGCTAAACCACTGAGGCTTATTCTACGCCTCTGTAAGATGGGGCTGAAAAGCACTGTTTCAAGTCCAAAAACTTCTTCTCAAACTAAGAACATTTTGTTTCAATTAGTTGTTTTGTCAAAATAAAAACTACTAAGCACATATCTCTGTTGTGTTTTGTTGTTTGTTTTTTTTTTTTCATTTAATTTAAAAGGCTTGATTATAGAATAACATTATCAACAATAAACAAAAGCTATTGGCTTTCATCTTAATGGACTACACTTGTCATACAGCTGCCAATTAAATAAAAAATAACTTTCTGAAAGACTTTTTTCCATCATCAGAAGTAAAACAAATTCATATGGAGCAAGAATTCCTCAATACTTCTCACCTCTATATACTTAAGCTCCTCAGATCTCAGTGATCACAGAAATTCTAGATGTGTGAAATCTCAGCTCAGTGAACATACAGACAACTGCTATATCCTTGCTCTGCACCTAAATTCTTGCTATGAGAAATCAGTTAGTGCAATGCAATAAAGACAGCGAAGCATATATACAGTTACAGTACAGCATACCACAAGCGAAGTTATTACAGGTCATCTCTACATTAACTGTGCTTTATCAGTATAGCAACTTCACCCTCTCTACTCAAGAGGTAGCTGCACTATTAAAGTTATGACAAGAATACAGAAGGACTGAGGCTGGCCAGTACTGCTGCTTCAGCAGGGACACCCAGAGTAGGGTGTCCAGGATAATGTCCAGCTTCTGAAGATCTCAAAGGAAGAAGACTCCACAGTCTCTCTGTGAGTTTACACTCTGTTAAACTGTTAAACTCTATCAATACTGCAAAATTACAAGCAGCACCGGAGAAATACAAACAGGTAAGGTTCCATTTAAATGGTCTAAGGGCTCCTCTTAAAAGAAGAAGAAGAAGAATTAAAAAAAAAAAAAAAAAAAAAAAAGATCTATTGGTAACAGATCTCACCTTACCATCTTCCAGCACAACTGCATAAATCATAGTGTCTATAGCATAAGAGAGGTCACGCAGGTACGCAAAGTTGATATAACATCTGCAGCTGCCCTCTCACATGTGACATATCCAATCAACAATAAAGACAGTGTGATCCAAGAGAACACTGCACCTTCCAGAACAGAATCTTAGAATGCTTTGAGTTGGAAGTATTTAGAGATCATCTAGTTCCAACCCGGAACTAGGGCCGGAGCTGCTCCAGTGCTTGCAAAGACAAGGAGCGGAAGCAACTGATATCATCCTATGCATCTGCTAAAAGCTGGCAGCTATTATGTTAATTTGGTCTGCAAGGACTGGAAAGAGTGATCAATAATTCATCTGTGACTAGAGAATCACAGCATCATTGGTCTATCCCGAATTAGCCTATTAGCCTCAGCTCAGTATGCCCATTTTGAGTACTCAGATCTGTATTCAGAGGATGATGCAGATAACCTGACAACCCAACCAATTATGTAGGTGTTATCTGACATATAATGGTCCTACCCACCCCACATAGGGTGACGCAGGAGATCACTGCAATGAAAAAGTAACACCTGGCTATTTTTCATTTGCAGAGGTAGCAAGTTTCCTTTTGGTGGAAGTCACCCAGACAGTAATTGTATAGCACTATTTTCATAGATTGCAAAATTATTAAAGTTGGAAAAGACTTCTAATTCATCTAGTCCAACCATCAACGCATCACCACCAATACTGCCCACTAAATCAAGTCCCTCCATGCCACATCTACACATTTCTTGAACACCTCCATGGGTGGTGCCTCCACCACCTCCCTGGGCAGCCTATTCCAACTCTCTGCCAATCCTTCTGAGAAGAAATTGTTCCTAATAGCCAACCCAAATCTCCCCCAGTGCAACTTGAGGCTCCTGTCCTAACACTACTTATGCGGGAGAAGAGTCTAACACCCACTTGTCCACAACCCCCCTTCAGTCAGTTGCAGGGAGTTAAAGGTCACCCCTGAGACTTTTCCAGACTAAACAATCCCAGATTCCTCAGGCTTCTCATAAGACTTGTGCTCCAGACCCTTCACCAGGAGTGCAGTGCCAATTCCATCACCATCAGATTTCAATAAAAAACATCATATATTCAGTCCACTCTTATTTCATGAAACATATTTTACACTGTGTGGAGTCATAAGATCACATAAAGGTTTGGTGAATAAATCGGTACAATAAATATAACAGGAAAGGTTGAAAGGAAACAAATCAGGAAAAAAAAAAAGACCAATAGGAAAACAATGATTAAAAGGAACTGAACAGAATGATTACCACATGAAAGCACAACACTACAGCAGTTCTCTGGAAAAAAAAGAAAAATGCTATTCAACTTGTTAAATTTTACCTCTCTGGAAACACAGAGGAATGGCTAAATTAAGCCAGTAAAAATATGTGCTATAGCTGAAGAGTTTCATGCACTATGATGTTGTTTCAGATTGAGAGTACTTCTCAAACTAAGAACATTAACTTCCCATGATGGATATATTGGGCTGCAGTTCTAAGCACCAGTGGAAGTGGTAAAGAAGGTTGCTATATTAAAATAAGGATTCTAAAGGATATTGTCACATCACAAGGATTAGACATATGGCTTAGATGACATTTTTATTCTCAGGAAACTTATGTAGAATACTAAGAGGAAATGGAAAACAAAGGGGCTTAATTTTCATTTCATCAAAGCTTTTTTCTTATAGCAAAGTTTTACTAAAGACAGTGGGTTTCTGGTTTTTTACTTTGAAAGTTGTTTCTTTTTAAAAAATTTTCTGATAGGTGAGCAAGGAATTAAATGGATGTGCAGGAAACAGTTCTTAGTAAAAATAGATATATACATTTAAAGTTTATCGTTTGGTTGTTGGTTTATTTTGAGACGAAAACACTTTCAAGTTTTTCATTCAAATAAAGACATTGTTTGTTTTAAAAGAAACATAAATCAAGTTTATGTAGTAACAAATTAAAAAAAAAAAAAAAAGGACTAATTTTTTTAATAGCTTTTAACCAAGACACCACTCTTCTTCAGGGATGGGATAAGAGGCTGCAAGCAAAGCAGCTGGGAAACATAGTAACTATGTATGCCCCCATCATAGCATCTCCAAAATGCTCTTAGAGAAACCTGAAGAATTCTGGCTTCCTGCAAGTGCACTGCTATCCCATGGAACAGAGATACAACATCTGAACAGAGTAGTTCAGAGGAAGCAGGGTGAAGGTGCCAGCAGCAACACGAGCAGTCAAGTTACAGAACATACAGGTGTGGGTACTGTTGGTCTTGGTAGACTCAAAGAGAACCATGACAGGGAACAGGATTTCTCTACAGTTAGTCACAGACAAGAGCAACTTCGGCCACACTTGGATTCTCCACAGAGCCCACAGGCACAGACAGCAGTTCTTAGCTCAGCCCATAAATGTGACTTCGCACTTCTAAAGTTCTGAAGGCCAAACTGCAACTTACTAACCCTATAGTAACAATAATGCTACAGTACAAAACCATTTTAATGCAATATACTTCACTTTGATTTATGAGGCAAAAATGACCTGTTCAGCCCCATGGAGAAAAAAAAAAAAAAATCATAGGAAGGAGTGGGTTTTATCTTTTTAAAAGGCAAAGCTTCCTCTGCAGATAAATAAATAACAGGATGTGGAAAATATATGAGATGTGATGTTCCATTAGCAGACATCACATCTGTTACTTATATTTTAATATCTCTACTGTCACCCTGAAGCACACCACATGCAATTAAGAGGAAATTGTGATACTATTTTTTAAGTAACTCATTGTCAACAGTCATAGAGCACTAAGCCAAATTCAAATCACTAAATCAATTCTGCACCACTTTAAAAAGTTTTGATTAATCCTCAATTCATTGCTTGGCTATTACGATGTGCTATTAAACGCGCCCACCGCTTTAAAACTCCCTCATTTCATTTGTAATTATAGTAAATATTAATGGCACAGGAGGCCTAGAGACAGCTCCAAAACATGTGAGCATGGTCCCTGGAGGTAGAGCTCAGTGACAAGACACTGCTCTTAGGACTGCCCTTCAGACAGACTCGGCAAAGACATAAAGATATATTCATGTGCTGGTCAAAATGCATACCTGCTTGGATTTACTCAATTAAGCAAACCAATTTGTTACAACACACGTTTTTCAAAAAGTCTTAATCAATTTTATCTTTCAATGTTGTTGCAGAAACTTTTCTAATTAGTTTGGAGACAGGGCCTCAAAGCACACCAACAGCACTGGCCTCCATTAACTTTTTTCCTCCCCAGGTGTTGAACAAAACCAACACAGATAACAGAGGGCATACACAAAAAGCTTTGCACCTCTCAATGGAGCGGCTGGCTGCACCTGTGTTCCAGCACCAGCACCTGCTGATGCAGGGAGGCACATCTAGCAGTCCCCCTTCCTCCCAGCTTCCATTTCAGTAACACAGCCCTCTGGAGCAGAGATCTCCAGCCTCTCCCTCTACCCTGTACCTTGTTCCTAAAAGGCACAGACAATTTGAAGCTTCCTCAATCTCTGTTCACTGGATTAAAGGAAGCCCAGCAAAAGCCTCTTCATTCACAAGACTGCGTCTCCAGTTCCTGCCGGGACAGCAGCTACAAAATCATTCTATCCCACAAGTTCCCCTCCTCCATAACCAAGCAGATACACCACAGGTTCAATCACAGTTTTTCATGTACTTTAATAAGGAATTTAAGAAGTTGAATATTAATTTTCATACAAACAGGTAGCACAATGCTGCGAAGCATAACCAGCTTTGTTCTAAAATTATCTTGTGTAAACATACTATGTACACCTCCCAGCCAGTTATTTAGAGAGATTTTGGTGTAACAATGGGATACAGTCTTTTAAATGGATTCATTTAAAGTCACAACCAATACTCGGTAGAAAACTCAGCCACACCTCAAACCCAGCTCTGTGAGAATATTTCACAGTGCAGAAATGCCACATGTGCATGTACCAATCCAATATATAAAAAGTGGACATAAAACCAGACAGCAAAAAGGCCAACATGGAGTACAAATGAATTTATCCATAAGTAGAGCTCACTATAGGAGAGTGCCATCAGTAGAACTTGAGGTTTTATTGCCATCAGAGTCTAACGATCATTTTCCCCTAAAACTCTTACCTAACTGTATGTGTTCCAATAGGAGCCACTAAGGCAACATTAACAAGTTGATTAAATAGGACCGATAAATATGCCCAGGCACTGGAAATTTCATTATCCATAATGTTTGTTAGAATGACCCCTGGCACAGCTTTCATGGGAGCTAGCTGTCATTCATCCCAGTGCATCCCACACATACTCCAAGCGCAGCAGCAACCAGTGACTACAGCTCACAGACACCTCACATGCTGCCCACCCCTTTCTGTAAAGGCGGGGAAGTTTCATGACACCAACGCAGGATGTCCTGTGTTGCTTGACTTCAGTGCCAGGCAGTTATACTGAACATATTAACTGAAACAAAGATTCAAACTCAAAAGATTGATATTTTGTACAAATCCCCATTAAAAAAAAAAAAAAAAAAGTAGGTGCCTACACTCCTACACTTCCCATAAAGACATAACACTGCCCAGCTTGTTTCAAGGTTTTGATATGATGTACTGAAGCTCTATTTGCAGCACCATGACTTGCCCTCCCTCTGGCAATCAGCCATGATATAATGAAGTGACCAGAATCTTTCAGACTATGTCTTCAACAAGGAGGTTGGACAGTAATCTAATTAAATGTTTGCTGCCCATCTATCTTCACACTTCAAAGACTGAACACTTTTCTCCCATGAAAAAGTGTTCGTTCTTCCTCAATGTTCACCAGATTCAGAATGAAACAGAGATAAAAAGTGTGTACAAGTGTATGTGTGTGCCTATATTTTATGTTAATGAACCTATGGCCAGTTGGTGTGTGTACGTGTGCATGCAGAGCAGCTGACGAGTTCCTAAACTACAGATCAGACTTGGCTGCATTGCAGGATCATATGATACAGCATATGCAGATAGAAAAGTCTAATTAGATTTTTAGAAACTTTATTCTCCTTTAAGTACCTGAATAAAGGAGCCAAAGCTCCAGAAGTGCTCGGTAATAAGTGGGTTACATTTTTTGTAGGCACTGCTGGATGCTGAGAACTTTTAGAGGAGGCAAAGCAGAGCCAGTATGTGATCACTTTCACCATCTGGTGCAACAGCAATTGGCTCAACAGTGAATAATAATTATTACAACAGAATTCAAAACCATAATGCATATATAAACACTGGCTAACATATCTTCCTCTGAGGACACTGTCAGTGTCTAGCACAGGTTCCAACCACCTCAGCATGCAGTTCAGGCTGCAGAAAGCTGCCAGTGTCTGTAGATCCCCTCAGAATTGGCATTTCACACAAAAATGGTCTTCCTCTATCATTAGCCTTTCCACAGACTGCTCCGCAGCCCAAGGCTGACCTGTGCTTATCTGTAAGTATAGACATGTACCCTTGGAAATAAGAATGGCATTGAGTCACTGAAAAAATAATGACCCAACCAGAAATATCCAGTGGTTATCTTTTCTGGATAAAATTTTTCTTCAACTGCTGAGAGCAGAGAAAAAGAGAGAGGGAAGACAGGTGTCTCTACAGCCCTACCAAAGAGAAGGCAGAAGCAAGAAGATGTGCTCAGGTACAAACACCTGCTCCTCACATTCCCCTTACATCTTGAGAACCATAACTCCAAATGAATGCAGCAGGTCACCTCCTTGCACTCAGATTGCTCCCAGAAAAACTGAAAAGCATTGCCTCCTGACATAAAAAAGACTAGGCAGATCAGATGCCTACAGCCAAGAAGGTCAACAGAAGCACACAGAGATTTGATTATGCTCTCTTGAATTTACCATTTCTATAAATAAATAAATAAATCACTTTATTCACTTCGAGCTCACCTTTGGACCAAAATACTATGCTTACCTTAGATCGAACACAGACCTGTAGAAGAAATCAGCTGGATTAATTAAGAATATAAAGCTCATACTACACACATTGTATGTTAAGTGTTTCACTAAACCCTATTTCTAATCTAGTCTGAAAAGCTCTTAATAGATAATGACACCTTGTTTTGTTTGTTTTATTCTTATTAGAAGTAAAATCAGTTCATGTGATTCAAAGCTTCTTCAAATTGCAAGGTAATATGTTAATAATCCAAAGACTTGCCTCAGCTCAGAAGCCCTGGTCTACAACAAGATGCAATGAGTGATGCTGCTTTTCATGGAATAAATTCAAAGATTTGACCTACAGCTATTGTTGAAAACAGAAAAGTAAATTGCAAATCCCTTCACCTCACACCCTTCTTTTAATGTGTTTGAAAATACACTTGTTTCCCCTCAGTTCCACGGCCTTCACAATCTGCATGTTCTGATGCTCCTCAGCAGAGCTAGCAGAATGCACATTAGGACATGGAACCTTACAATTACTTTTTCATTCATTTCACAGTCTAAGCTAGCAACATCTCAGTAACAGGGTGGCACAATGTGGTCCTACAACATTTGCAAGAGGTCACGTTTCAGCCTCAAAATTCATTTGCTGCATAAACACTGGCAAAGTTGACTGAGTTTTAACAGTGCATAGAATAAAAAGCAGCTACATCTGTTCGGGACAAGAGTACTTGGAAATCCTCTCTGCCATTTCTCCTAGCATCTTCAGGGGCCTCCCAAACCCCTGCAGAAAATAAAAGTACCTAGGAGAGAAAGACTGTAGATCTGTAAGGAAGCCAAATTTCTTTTTTAATTTCTTAAAGAGCTTATTTTCACCTACTTCGCATTGCAGTCCTCCAACTTTCAAAGCAGTTTTTATTTCAAGTCCTAAAATTAGTCACTGGAAATTGAGGTCATAAACTGAAGCTATACTCTTCCTTCAGTATAACTAGAAGTACACAGGTTGCTCCCTAGGAGGGCCAGCAGATATGCAAACAGTCCCAAGAAGGAGAATGGAAAGTGACCCAAACCCTAGCCCTGTGTTTCCATCCTGGCCCACAAAAGCAGAAAGTGGTGATGCCAGATGGGCTGGTGCCGCTCGCATTCCATTGTACCCAGGGCAGGGGTCTCTTGTTGACTTTCCCATGGCCAGTGAAGCTCTCACCCACGCCTCACACCAAGATGTCCCCACAGCTAAATCACGAAAGTGATTCTGGCCCAATAAGGAGAATCTTTCAGGCAGTGCAGTTTAAGCAGACAAAAAATTGCTGGGAGTCCGAATAATATTATTTCCTTATTATTTGTTACTTATCACCTCATCCTTATAAATTATTAAAAGTAATATAAAAAGCATGCCACAGTTTATTTTTTATTTCTACTCCACTTCTATCTCTTTTCACTGTTTTATTCCCCCCACTCCTCCCCAAACACGTCACCACCATTACCCTTCACTCCTTGCCCCCCTGACTCCTTTTCCCCATGCTCAGACATCCACACCTGTAGGAGCCAGTGAGATGGCAATGCCCACTTCCAAGGCTGCCTGATACCTCGCATGATAAGAACCCTTTTTCAACCCACTTGGACTGAAGTCTTTTGTGGCAACTGCAGATTGAACAGCGTGGGAAAGTTTCATCGGAAGAGTCCAGTTACTGCATGGACCAAGGCTAGGGAAAACACAATGTCTTTCTCACACTAAACTACATTGAAGACTAATGTCTGAGATACTCTATGGCTCTTGTTGACGGGGCAAGGAGTAGCTACCTTTTCCTGAATTCCACCTAAGTTTGTGTATGGTCAACCAGAATGGCTGAGCTTTCTGTTGGTGGAATTGATAGACCCACTCCCTCCTGACCCATCCTTTTCCAGACTTCAGAGTCAACTCTGGTGCTTCAGAAGCCAGTTATGAGTGACAGACAAATGGTCTCCTGTGGGCAAGTCATTTAACCAGCCAGGCTCAGAGGATGACCAAAAACACAGCTAGACCAAGGACTAACTTTCCAATGGCAGAAAGCATGCAGATAATCCAAGGGTTTGAATTAGGATGAATTATTTTGACTGGGCTGCAGAAGGAAAAGTAATATCCATTTCCACACAATTACAGGGGACCACCTGGAGCCTAACATCTACAACACTGTCTGACTTCGGTATGTTTTGTACTGACAAAAATAGTCAGAGTTCTGCTATTTTTGTTTCCTTCAGTTCTGGGGCACAGGCCTGGGATTTTTTTCTCCCTTATTAAAGTGTTGAAGGGTTAAACCTCAGCAGTTAAGACTGAATGTTGACTGAGACTTATTAAACTACGCTGCTTTCCTCTTTAGTAAACACAGAAAAAAATGCTGCCACTTAAAGTGCTTGCTGCTTGGAGTGTTATGAATAACTTAAATGGAAGCTAGAAAACAGAAAAATCTATTGACATTCTTCAAAGAGACTTTCCATTATTTGTTAGTCACATATTTTGACACCTTGCATTGAACAAGTAGCATTTTTTCTCCTGTCCTTTAAGATGCTTATCTTCTTTATGTACAACTGTTGCAATATTAATAGGAAGTGTATCATCTTAGCTCTTCAGTACTTGATGGGGGGGAAAAACTAACAGGCTCAGGCCAAGCATTTCAGTCACACAAGTAACTTGTGTAGGAATCTCCACAGCTCTGGACACGTCCCAGCTTTTGGGCTGATCCTTCATCATCTGCTTGTGAACACAAAAATGGCCAGAGTGATCCTGAGTGGTTTCTACTATGTTGGTACTTTTTCCTTGTGTCAGCACAACATTTTCACTTTGCAGGGTGCAGTGAAATCTTTCCCATGCCACAAAATACCACACTTTGGAAGAACTGTCATTTGCCAGGCACAGGGCCCAGCCCTTGGAACAAATGAGGCTTGTCCAAACTCAGTGATTATTCTGTCTTCCCAACTCCCTGAACCCCAGCTGCTCCATCTATCAAAAGATGAAAGGGTGTGAGCTTACTGCTGCTACAGGAAATAAGTAGTATAACCATTAAATGCCACATTTTATCTCAGAAAGTTTCCAGATTTCTTTCTTTAGCTGAGTTATCTCAAATCATACACACAGTATATTTGGAAAAGAACAGCATAGTCAAGTTCAGCTATGATCTACACTTTCTCCATTTACATCTCCTCTTTGGGTTTAATTTAAATGCTGTTAGAAAAATAGATACATTATAAGCCACACTCTTCAAAAGCAAGAATTAGCCAGACAGGTTACACATACACATTGCAGATAAGTAACTGAAGGAAGTGAGTTTCTGAATCCAGCTGTGCTGGGGAGTACGCTAAGAGAGGACAGAGAGAAGAGACTCAGATAAGACAAAAAAAAAAAAGAATAAAAATCAGATGATCCTGTCAACGAGTCTGGGATTAGCAAGGGAAGAGAGAAGGAAAGACCATGAGGAGACAGGTCAGCAAGGCTTCGGGAGGGGAGGTCATGACTGAACAGTGGACAGAACAACTTCACACCAAAAGGCTGCAAAAAGAGCAAGCAGTGGCCTGGCTTGGCGAGCAAACGTGAGGGACTGGAGGGGGATGAATAAGAGTGGGAGAAGTAGAGCATGCTTACTGGTATTTACTGGTAACAAACAAAAATCAGCCTGTGATCAGTATAGCAAAACACATATAAATGCTTCATTGGAAATTACTTCATCCTTCTTCTCTCTAGCAAAGACCCCTGAAACTCACTGCCATGTTCTGATCCATCCCAAAGCTGACTCACACAGTAACAAATAGCTCCCTACCACATAAATCCACATTATAGGTCACCTTTCAGACAAAGACGACCCTTTTAATGTAGTGGATATTGGAAGCTTGATATGACAAAAATAAATAAATATATAAAATTCTGTGATAAAAGAGGCAGAGAACTGGGGAAATAGAACAGAGTTTAACAAGTACAGGAGTCAGCTGTGACCCTGAAAATACAAACCTTTATTGTAAACTTCTCCTTTGATCCTAAATCTTCTAAGTCTAAATGCGTTACGGTGAGCAATCACATGACTAGAAAATAACAGGGTTTCAAAACCAAGATAAACAGGTTTGTCAAATGAGCAAACAGAGTCAGAAAACATAGATTTAAAACAATGTTGTCAAGAGATATCATTTTTTTTTAACCATTATCTAGATTAAGATTAAAAAAAAAAATCATGGCAATGAAGAAAATGAACTGGCATTGGGAAAACATTCCTCTGGCGTGGAAAATGTTTTCACAATCATTCTGCAGATACTTCAAAAATTCTTCTCCAAATGATCTCTAGAGTTATGTAAGATCTTCCATTCCATTAAGTTAGTTTCCTGACAGTGTTCTTTAAAATAATCCTTAATTACCTATTCTTTCTTTTCACATCATCTTTTCCTTTCATTTGGTCGCTGCAGAATCATCAACCACATACAGTTTCTATGATTGCAACACATAATTTTTCTGTCTTATCTGCGCTGCTTTTTGTTCATTGGGGTGCTTAAAAATGCTGCATAAATTACCAAACATAATAAAATTATAAATAGTGTGACCTAAAGACATTTGTAGTGTGCAAAGGTTCTTAAAAAGTTTGAAGAGGGTGCAGAAAAGGAACTTACATGTCTTGAGGAGAAATTCATACCAGTTTTGACTGAAATCTGATGCTGATTGGAAAAGCCAGTTCAAATTTGAAGTGCCACAGATCAAACAAATCCAGGTCCGTGATGACATGTCCCATTTCCCCTCAGTATCAACCATAGCAAGCTGTGACAGAACGGCCTACGTGGACATGCCCACATGGGAAGGAGCATTCCAAGTCCTTCAGTACAGGTCTGCAAGGAAGCAGCCATTACATTTAAGAGACCTAAACAGCTAAATAAATTCTTAAAGATAACTTTGTCTCTACAACCAGAATTGCTGATGTTTGTATCCAAAACATAAAATTTTGGAGAAAAAATAAATAAATCAGGGTTAGCAACAATTTGGTCTTGGTGCTGTTACAGACCAACAAGCTTGAAAAAAAATTAATTCCAGAGATGAATAAGAAGAAAATAATAGCGCATGAAAAGGCAAT
Organism: Callipepla californica brunnescens; assembly: GCA_023055505.1. Lineage (NCBI taxonomy): Eukaryota > Metazoa > Chordata > Aves > Galliformes > Odontophoridae > Callipepla > Callipepla californica. The sequence continues at coordinate 65,073,781 of JALIRH010000002.1, forward strand.
CTTTAGATTCCTGGCCCCAGTCATCCAGCCCCAATTAAAGCTGAACTATCAAAATCCGTAGTTCATATCCTTTGTTGAGCTGAGGAATGGGAGAAAATTTTAATGATTCCTGCCAAAACCTGAACTTTCAACTAAGAACAACCTCCTAAAACTGAAACTCCCCCAGGTTTTTACTCATTTTGAAAGCAAAGATAAGCAAGGAGAAGAGTCTGATCCTGTATGCATATCTGCTCTATTCCTCCTCCTACAACAAAGCAACAAAGAAATTAAAAATGTCTTAAAATGTAAAAATAAAGACAATTTTTAAAAAAATTAAAAAACTATGTTCAAATAATTGAACTATTAATTAACAGCCCCATCCAGGGCAAGGGAGCAGGGCTATAGCACACAGCCTGGCACATCTGAGAGAAGAAACTGTCACCAAGTTTTTGAAGCCAGTATTAAGAAAGCAGATTTTAGTGTCTGAACTAGCCAAGCACTTGACTAAATTTCTACAAACATTGAAATGAAGGTCTGGTGCTTGAAGGGATTGGGTCACAGTTTAATCTTGTAACTGGGATCAGATTTCTTTGCTAAGGAGAATGCTGCCCATTAATCTGTGGTTTTCAGCCGAAGCTACCAAACGTTTTAGAAGCTACCAAAGTTATCTAGAGGCACCTTAGAAAAAAATAGCTTCTCTACAGCTGTGAAAATGTGTTAACTTCTCTAAATGACAGAGCAGCAGCAAGGTATCTGATTATTCAGAGAACACAGAACCTGCTTGACACCAAGCAGGTCTGATTAATGTCTGCATCCTCATGACTTCATCACCCCTTCTTTCAAAGGGATTGACCTTTAATTTCTGATAAAGATTGCTTCCAAGCTTCTGAAATCAGCACAGAGAATAGTGTTGCTGATAAGAATGAGTTTCATTTGTATTCTCAAGAATATTATGACTACCCTGGAGAGGGCAACAAAGTACAAAAAACGTCACTCTGGCTCTTCTGCAATCCCATCCATCTGAAGGGCCAAAGGAATTTGGTAGCCTGCCACTAATTAAATTACAACAACAAGTGGTCCCTTGCAATAAATATGCTGAGTGCAGCCAAACAACAGTCCTGAAGTGTCCTTCCAGGGCAAAAAATACATCTGAGCAGGGAGCAGTGACCCCTGCAGAGCTCAAGCTGACCATAAGTATTTCACATTCCTGCTTTCACTCCTGGTCTGTCACACCTGATGCTGGGACTCAGCATCAGCATGTGCTGCGTGCTCCAGCCCAACAGCCAGTGCTCAAAGCTCCTTCAGTTTCATTTAGTAGCCTTATGCTGCTGCTGTGTCCTTGCCACCATCACTTGTGTGCAGCTCTGCCCCCATCCCACATTCCTCTAAAGCTGGAGGGGCTGTGGAAGAGGCATGTCATCCATAGGTGGGTGCTGACTTGGGTAGCACTGGGGCTTACAGAGAAGAAAATTATGCAGTTGCCTGGGGTCAATCCTCCACCCCTTCATCTAGCCACAGCTAAAAAGTCACATATGCTAACTTCGGGCAGAACCTGTTGTCACGCTCCAATATAGAGGAGGGAGACGAGGTTCTTTAAGATTATGTGTATACCCAGCATGAGATTAAGAAGCAACGGTTCAAATGTTGGTCCGACCAGTTTATTACCAATATTGGCCAGGGATAATAGGGAAGGGAGAGGCGGACATTTTTTAAGGGTGATGGGGAAGGGAAGGTGAGCGATAGGAAAGATAGGAAAGAAGCAAGGGTTTGTACAACGCAGGGAAAGTCACCATCCAGGATCCTAGGGGCAGTCCGGTTGCAAGCGGCTCCGACGGTCCGAGGCAGAAGAGCAGGGAATGGCAGAAGCGGGGAGAGCAGCAGCAGCAGCGGAGCAGCCTTGAGCAGCAAGCAGTTGTCCGGAGAAGCGGCACCGGGTCAGCCCAGGAACAGCAGCAGCCAGCGCTGGAGAAGCAGCAAGGGGTCAACCCCGAGAGGGGCAGCAGCGAACAGTGATCAGCTCGTGAGGACTCTCCAAAGAGAAGGCCTCTTCCAGGCAGCAGCAGTGAGATCAGCTCGGGTAGTCCCTCCGAAGAGAAACTCCAGCTTCGAGAAAATCCCTCGCAGAGAAAATCGCACATCTTCGTGGCTACAGGACCCCTATTTTATCTTCCAGATTCCTCCAGTCTACGTGACAAATCCCATGCTGCAAGCGTCTCCTGAGATGGTTATCTCCCCAGAGATGAGTACCAAACAAAAGAGTGTTCGTTGGCCATCGCTGCCCCCATGCTAGTGTGCCAGGCAAGCATCTCCTGAGATGGCTATCTCCCCACGGAGATGAGTACCAAACAAAAGAGTGTTCAGCGGCCATTGAGCTGCCGCTTATCTCTCTTTCGTTGCCCCAGGACGTGTTCATCAGCAAACTTTGAGTCAATGGCATTCCAATAGTCTCTTACACCACCCCGTGACTCAAAGATTGCTTAAAAATTGGACACTGGTGATCCATGATGGTGAGAAAAAAGATAGAAAGCAGAAGGGTAAAGGAGGGAGGGGTGCAGGGAATCAAAAGTTTTCGTATAATTGTTAGTCTTGGTTACAATTGTCCCCCTGATATGTTTCACTTCATCATCAGCAGAGGAGGTTGTAAAGTACATAGAGGATACCACACGTTGTATTAGTTGAATAAAACATGGTATCATACAAGGAACAAACAAAAGAGTTGCAATAACACACAATGAACAGAATAAAATACATTTTACCCATGGGCCACCTGGGAGCCAGAAGAAGAGGCCAAGGTCTGGGCTTTTCCAAGTTTGGACAGGATGTACTACTTTTGATACACCTAAAGCAATTTGTTTGCATCAATCCCATTATCATCAATCTTTAGAATAGTGAAATCATTTAATTTGCCACAGACACCCCCTTCTTCAGCTAGCAGGTAGTCCAGAACAATGTGATGCTGAAGTATTGCCACCCACATCTGTGAGGCTTGATCTGCAAGGAGATCTATGTCATAACATTCAGTGTATTAAACCAAAATAACATAACCCCAGTTCAGTTTACAGGTAGTTGTTTATATGCATAATAAAAACCAAATCAAATAATGACCCTTGAGTGATAAACGTGAGCTTCCAAACATTCCCCCTTCACCCCCCCGCTCACTTGAGGGGTGAAGGAATTAAGTTTTCTGATGCCTCTGGTAGCTCTTCTGGTGCTGTGGGAGAGGCACTAGGACCTGGGGTTTTGCTTTCCTCAGATCTAGTCGGCCATCCAGTCACCAGCATCTCGAGCCTATCAGTTGTCAGTCCATCCATCAAATTTCGTGGAATGCCCTTTTTCCAGCCCAAAGTCCAAAGGCCATTACGTTTATGCTCAATGCTTCGCCTACCAGTTCTTAGTGGGCATGAAACCTTTTGAGTTTTATTAAGCTTTGGGCTAGGTGGCCTGAGGGCAAGTCTGGCTGCTGCAAGCCTTACTCCTCTTGGCTCAGATTTACTGGGTGAAGGCACCACCGGCCCATATTTTCTTCCATAGTTAATTAACTCTTGGGCAACCTCCCCCCATGTCCATACTTTGCATCCTGTCTGCAGATGATTGGAAGTTGCAGTTCCTTCTAACATTGCCCGGGTTCTTTCTCCCTGAGACATAGCCTGTATGTTTATGCCTATGGGTTTCAGTGATTCTGGAAGCCCCCTGATTAGAGGGGTCATTCTCTCAGGATCAACGGGCAACATCATGGGCGATTCATGGTGTAACTGCAACTTCCTGTCATACATCATTTGGAGACAGGCAGCCTTCTGAACATTCTCTACTAGTTGATCAATGGTTCCAGTAATGGCAAGGGGGTCTCCCCTTTCTAGGGGATTGAGACCGCCTGCCCAATAGGCAGCTCTCTGTGTGAGGGACCAAGGAGCACAATTGTTTCCAATAGTTAAAAATACTCCTGGTCCCCAATAACCTTCAGCCTCTTTTTCAGTTAAAAGTATCTGATCTCCACCTGTGAGGCTGACCCTCCATACGTACTCTGTTTCTGATTCCTTAGGAGAGCGGTCAAAATCTCTTTTCAGTTTTGCTATCTCTGTAGCAGAGAAAGGGGTTTCTTTAATGCTCATTTGAGGATCTAAATCCTCACCATTATCGTATGAATACTCAGTTTTAATTGAAGGACGCAACTGAGCTGGGGAGGCTTCTAATTTGTCTACACCTGCCTTTATACCTTGCAATTCCTCCCTTGGATAAGTTATATCTTGAGGTGCGCTAGTACAACTGGCATCCTTACCCATTAACACTTCCCTTAAAGCAATTTGCAACAGATCAGAATTATGTTTTTCTCTTTCTAATTGCTCTTCTAGGTTTGCAATTTGATTTTGCAGAGCTTTTATCAATTCCTGACTAACTTTAACTGATTCATGCAATGCTTGTAAAGCTTGGCTCTCTGTTTTAAGCTGCTGGTCGCGGAATTCTACAGCTGCAACCAAAGCAGAACCCAAAACTGCACAAATAAATGACTTCCCTTTTCCAGCTCGAGTACGAGCATTCTTTTGCAGAACACAAATACGGTCAGAGATGCTCTGCAAGTTATACCAGTTCTGCCGTGCCCAGTCTACCCCTGTTAGTGAGGGTCTAGCACCGTGCTTTTCCAAAAGATCAAATAATACATCTTCACTACTCATTCTGACACTGTCACTCATTTTCTCAATACAAAGGGAGAGAGGAGGTATTCAAAAGTTTAACACCTCACCCCACCCAGGGAGGCACAAAACACCTAATTAAGCAAAGATAAACACTGTCCCAATCACTCCTCCCTTTTGCAGAGAGGAGCACACAAAAAGACAAAAGCTAAAAACAACATTTTCTAAGGTAAATAAACTTCCTGGAAAAGTACACAGTTCCTCACTTCCCCAAGAGGTGCACTCAAAGAAGGTTTAGTTTTCAAACACCAAATAAACAGTATCAAAAACACAGTTAAGGTTCAATATGCGGAGTGATTCTTCCTGGAGAGGTTCTCACATATAAGTTACCAAAATTATCACTCCTTGCAACTCCAGGAGGTATACACAAGAAAAGGTTAAAGTTTAAAACTTAAGTTAACAGATTCAGCATTTGGAGTGATCTTCTTGGAGAGGTACACACATTTAAATCAAGAAATATCACTCCTCACAACTCCAAGAGGCAAACACAGAAAAAGGGTTCAAATTATATCTGGAAGGACAACACTCTCACGAAGGGTATCCTGCCGACTACGCCAATAAAATGTCACGCTCCAATATAGAGGAGGGAGACGAGGTTCTTTAAGATTATGTGTATACCCAGCGTGAGATTAAGAAGCAACGGTTCAAATGTTGGTCCGACCAGTTTATTACCAATATTGGCCAGGGATAATAGGGAAGGGAGAGGCGGACATTTTTTAAGGGTGATGGGGAAGGGAAGGTGAGCGATAGGAAAGATAGGAAAGAAGCAAGGGTTTGTACAACGCAGGGAAAGTCACCATCCAGGATCCTAGGGGCAGTCCGGTTGCAAGCGGCTCCGACGGTCCGAGGCAGAAGAGCAGGGAATGGCAGAAGCGGGGAGAGCAGCAGCAGCAGCGGAGCAGCCTTGAGCAGCAAGCAGTTGTCCGGAGAAGCGGCACCGGGTCAGCCCAGGAACAGCAGCAGCCAGCGCTGGAGAAGCAGCAAGGGGTCAACCCCGAGAGGGGCAGCAGCGAACAGTGATCAGCTCGTGAGGACTCTCCAAAGAGAAGGCCTCTTCCAGGCAGCAGCAGTGAGATCAGCTCGGGTAGTCCCTCCGAAGAGAAACTCCAGCTTCGAGAAAATCCCTCGCAGAGAAAATCGCACATCTTCGTGGCTACAGGACCCCTATTTTATCTTCCAGATTCCTCCAGTCTACGTGACAAATCCCATGCTGCAAGCGTCTCCTGAGATGGTTATCTCCCCAGAGATGAGTACCAAACAAAAGAGTGTTCGTTGGCCATCGCTGCCCCCATGCTAGTGTGCCAGGCAAGCATCTCCTGAGATGGCTATCTCCCCACGGAGATGAGTACCAAACAAAAGAGTGTTCAGCGGCCATTGAGCTGCCGCTTATCTCTCTTTCGTTGCCCCAGGACGTGTTCATCAGCAAACTTTGAGTCAATGGCATTCCAATAGTCTCTTACACCTGTTTCCTGAGCATCCAGTTTAAAGGTTGGATGTGAGTTAAACTATCATGATGAAGATATAAGAACTGCAGATTAGATTTTCCACTTTCTGAGTTAGTTACAACTTTTCTAACTTACAAACTCTTGATTTTGATTTTCTTCTATCCCCTATTTTTAAGTGCTGGAGTAACAGAAACAGTAATTGAGCACACACACAAAAAAAAAATTAAATGACGTTAAAAGCTCTAAACAACATATGGTTTTAGGCATGTAGGTAGAGCAGAAGAAGTGAACAGCCTAAGTTCCCAACCAAGAATCCCAATTCACCATCTGCCAAAGAAACAAAAGACATATGTGACAAAGAACACATCTATGTCATCATTCCAGAATGGCTTATGCTTCATGGCCTCCTGGCTGGAGAACAGATACAAAGGGGAAAAAAGGAAAAAAAGGAAAAAAAAATCCCAAGACTTGTAGGCACAGTAGAGTGGTGCTAACTCAAATCTAGTATCTAGCACTGTACTGAACTGAAAAGCCGCATTGCTTTCATAGAACCATTGAATTGTTTGAATTGGAAGAGACTTTTAAAGGCCATCTGCAATGAGCAGGGACACTCTGGAGCCAACTCCCAGACAGCCAGCTTCAACCAAACACAACAAGCTTAATTCTGCCTTTAAGAGAGTTATCAGAGCACATTCAGAAGCATGACAGAAGACCAGGGAAGGAAGCAGCAGTGTCTCTGTGCTTCTGGTCATACAAAAAAAAAATAATATATATATACATATGTATGTACATGCATATATACCAGACTGAGTTTGATGAAGTCGAACAGAACAATATAAGAGTATTAGTGTGTCAGCAGGGAAGTTCTGGGAGCATCTTTCTAAATTGCCTTCAGCCTCAGAATTATAGTAGTGCAAGTGAACAGTTCGGATACTTTGCAGCAGTTATCTTCCTCTGCTTTTGTAATGACTTCATATAAATTTCTAAGAGAGCTGAATGATGCTGATACACTTAAATACAAGTGAATTTATAGTCAAGTAAGAGCAGAACAGCCACTCTCTCTGATCGATATTGCTTCTTTCTTGGTCAGATGAGGCCGCTGGTGGGTAACCCTCCTATTCAAAGAGCACTCTGAGATTAATCCAGTGAGCAAAGGACTTCAACTTCAGAATGAATTAATTAGCTAGAATGGTTGCTCACGTGAGGACTGCAGCATGAACCCACAGAAATTACTCAAAGAGAAGTATCCAAAGAGATGCTCCATAAATGTATTCCACCTATGAACAAGTTGCAAGATCAAGTTCCCAAGAAATGAACACACATGGAGATAGCAGGTGTAAAATACTCTGAAGTTACACATAGTATCAAATCGACCTGAAACATGTTTCTTTGGCTGAGAAACTTAAGGGTAACAGAGCACCAAATTTCAGCACAGCAGGAACAAGAGATGAGTGCCAACTAACGAAGAAATTATTAACATATGTGGTACAGCTCAAGCAATGTAGCATAAACTGCTAAAACTGCAGTATTACAATTAAGAACACAGATGGTATTTGATGACAAAAAATAATGAAAGCAACTTATACGCCTTGTTAAAAAAAAAGTCTAAATTAGCTTATAATTTGTTTAGCGACAAATTGTATTCTGTCCTTTGCAAACAAAGAACTTATGATCAAAATATAAGTTAATAAGTGCACAAATCAATGCTGAGACTGTGTTTGTTAAAAGCAGCCTTCATCTCAAACATTTCACATGCATGTTCCTAGGGAATAGTTCCATACACACTCGAAACGACACCAGCTGAGGCTTGAAGATGAGCAGAGTACATCTCTCTACATCTTTGTTCACATACAGTGGAATATGAAGAACTGATAACACTGTTGGGTGTAGAGTTGAGGGAGTTATAGGACTTCAGAATAAGTCAGGTATAGAGGTATAGACCTGAGTTGAAAAGGTAGGAAATTATTGTATATTCATGGGAAAAAAAAAAAAAAAAAAATTGAACACATTATTTCTATCCTAAAAGACTATTTTCCACAAGGTTGAAAATCTGTTTTCTATAGAAATGCTATTTAATCTGTAATTAAGCTTGTAAGCATCAAAAAAGGTCAGTGTTCTTTTCATTTCTGCATTAAAATACGGGTAAGTAGTTAGCTTTGATGCAAATTTCTCCTACTCACATCTTTTACCAGTATCAGTCATAGCTCCTAAAGCAAAGCAGATGATAACAGCGCAATTGTGAATAACACAAAATAGTTAGGCATGTCATTTTCACTTTCCATTCTTTAAAAAAGAAGTCAGCTCAAATCCAGGACTCAGGCTCCCATCAGAAAAGACCTCCTGCCACCAGCTCTTTTGCTGCTCAACAGACAGTGTTTGCAACATTGAGCTGATCCATGCAGGATCTGGAATTATGAGAGTAGGCCACTCTGCTGCCATGGCTCCTGCTCCAGCTGGGTCAGGGTACCTCCAACAGCCTTGCATGCTGTGATACAGACCTCTGCACACATAAAATAACTCTGAAAGTTCAGCATAAAATTTAAGATACCAGAGAACTTAGGCTCAAGAATAGTTTTACCGGTCGCCTGCTGAATTTTCTTTGTGTCAATTGTACCACCAAGAAAACAGAGAAGAAGGATACTCTTACTATAGTTTTTAGACGAGGTACAGGGCCAAAGCAAGGCTGCTGCAGGGCAAAAGAAAGTGGAAACAAAGGCCAACAAAAGGCTGCAGAAGGGCCAAAGCAAGGAGAAACATAGCACAAAACAAGGCCTCAATAGGGCCAGAGCAAGGAGAAATGAAAGCCAAAGAAAGGTCTTAGAAAGGCAAAGCAAATGTAAACATATGGCAAAGCAACTTCTCAACAGGGTCGAAGCCAGGGCCAAAGCAGGAGTAAAAGAAGGCAGTAAGGGTGAGATGTACGTTGGTGACATTCTTAAGACAAATTCCTACCAATACAACTAGAGAAGTTATACTTTTATTTGAGATGATCACTGCAAAATAACTTTGACTATTTTATTTAATTGTAGATTCGATTAGAAGCTATTCTTTTTCATCTAACAGTCAGGATTATCCACATATTTTTCATGTAGTTACATTAACTTTATAAAACGTGAACTTAGGTCATTCAAAACTTATCTCATAATCCCATATTAACCATTGTATTGACCAGCACACATGCAGCTTCAAGTACAAATACTGGTATTCATTATTCACAACTGAAAATTCACAACTGAAGGTAAGGAGCATCATAGGATTGTGTAATAACTTAGGAACATCGATGCACTTCCAGCGACACGTGGGACACATGATAACCCCAACAGAACCTCTGAAAATAACTGCACATACAAGAACCCCAGAATTAAGCCAGAGAAACTCAAAACAAATATAAACATGGTGGAAAAATGCAAAAAAAAACAACACTTCTCTATCATTTTTTAATAGACCAAGAACTGACCTCACCATCTATTCCACACAGTTGAATATATTCTATTGCGAGGCATCTTTTATCAACTCATTATTCTTAAAAATCACACTCTGGTGCTTTAGTCCTCAATTAGTCCCTCAGAAGAACCATTTCCAGAATAAAATATCCATCCCAGCACTCTGCCTTATCAGAAGCTGTTTCATGTAGGAAAATGACACAACCATTTTAAAATTATCACCGCACCATGGAACATACAGCAACAATACATAATTCCTGCTGGAAGTCAGGCCACTTCCACCCTACAGGCTACGGTGTACATTTGCAAATGTTAACACATCTAAACCAGAAGAGAAGCAAAGAAAGAGTGTTGGGAATGCCATAAAAAAAAAACACCGCCACAAAATATAACACAATATATTATGGTATCTAAAGACACAAGCTCCAAAATAGACTCTCATTGCCACAGCAGTGCAGCAGGCCTCAGGCCACCAAAACAGCAAGCCCCTCATTGCCATGGTGATGCCTCAGGAGCTGCAGATGAGCACTGCACCACATGCAGGGACAGCACGGGCTGACCCCCAGATGCCCACTGAGCATGAGACTGTTCCAAGGCTAACATGGAAAACTTCACTAAATGTGCTCAGAGCCGACATAAAACATCAATTATATATCCATGAGCACAGAGCAAATATATCCAAACAGTATCCAAAGCCTCCTGCCAACCAGTGTCTGCTTGAATTCGGCCTGTTATTTATGCTTAGTAGGTACTGTCATGTGCTGATTGCTCACAGAACATATCAATGCCTGAAGCCCAGCTTTACATCACTAAATCCATCAGCAGGATTGGGCACCAGCATTGACAGCTCCAGCAGAGAAGAAGAAGAAGAGATAACTTCACAACAAACACTTTGCCTCTGAGTAAACTGGTAATACCTATAAGCACTGGAGAAAAAAATAAAATAAGAATCACACAGGCCAAATAAGGTTTCATCACTTCCTTTATTTTACATGGAAAAGCATTATATCTCAAATTTGGTTTATGTTGTGTCCTCATGATGATCTAGCAGATGCTAAAGCTAAATCAAGTTCTAATCTACAGCTGCACTCTTTTAATAGCTTCTGCAGGTTATGTTCTAGGACATGAGCCAGTGGCTAATAATCTTCCCATTATTGATTCTTCCTAGATGGAATGGAAACTCACTCTCCCAGCTTTGACACACAAGGACCCTGTCTTGCTTATTATTAATGCTTAAGCATATGTGTAGTTTTGAGCGTAGGTAGTAGAAAGCATTTAAGAGGATGTCTTAGCTGGTGTGGATTTGTTTTTTACCACAGTAAATCTCTCTATCTAATGAGAAGGAAATAGGTAATAAAATACAGCTTCAAGGATGACACATATGGAATTGGAAGGCAAAAAAAGAGAACACATCATGACCCATCTGTCAGCCACTAATTTTCCGCTGTTTCTGTAGGACTGACCAGCTCAGATCACAAGCCAGAATACATTTAAACATCCCACTGGACTCCCAGGCCAAGACACTGGGGACTAACACATTTTATTGCATTGAGAACCATGGGCCACAGAAGTTTAATGGATTAGAAACTCACAAAGAACTGATGAGGAGGATTTTCGGGGATACAAGATCTTTTAGGTGACAGATTGAAGACAAAGAGTGTATCACTTCAGTAGCTAGACAATTTATTTTAGACAGTATGCCCTCTCCCTGTATAACAATAAAGTGGAAATTACAGAGCCATGTGTCATTTCCCACCCCTGGTATCAATGCTAAAATGATATAATGAAAGAAATACAGGTTTTTAAGATCGCAGTTAGTTTCATCAAAGAGGTGTTTAACAGAAGTGCTTTGTGTTTTCTTCTGCTATTTGCCAACATTTTAGAAATATGTTCTAGAGGAACAGACATTTACCTAGACATACCATTTTGCATATCTGTTAGAGAACAAACGCGATTCATCTTACTCTCCTTTTTATTATTAATTGGTAAGACTTCAAGGATATCTTTATTTTACCCCAGTACCAATCTGATTAATGAATGCAAACCTTTCACCTTTCAATCGCACAATAAATTCTGACTGCTTCATGAAACTGATTAAGCCTGTCATACCTTTGTCCATAGATAACATAAAACGCATGTTTGGTACAGAACCAATTATCTTTTACTGATGAAGGAGACATTCCTTCTTCCTTTACTTCCCCTCTCCCCCTCCCTTTTTTTTTATACCTGCCAAGTCCTCTTGCTGACATCTCTCTACCACAGAACAGTGAAAACTGAATAATGAAACATGAATATTCCCATGTTTTCCAGACTCAAACAAGACTATTGCCTTGGGTTAACTCTCTACAGGAAATTTCTGTCAAGTACTGGAAATCCTCAAGAATACAGTTTCAAAAGTTCAGTTACTCCATAAAACTTGCTAGAAGATGCCAAATAAAACAAACATGGTTGGAGCAGATGGGTTTGACCTCAGGGTGTTCTACTCAGGCCTCATAAAAACACAGCATTGAGAAGGACACGCAGCTCACATAAAGAAGGCATTTTACAAGATCTCCACTAGAACTGACCAACCTACATTTCACTGATCCCATTATAGTGATAAGAAACAAGTAGCACTCATCAGAGCTCAGTGAGCAATCAAAGGGGCACTGGAAAATACTGGCAATACAGAGGGGAAAGGTGGATGCAATATAATGCTCTTTCCCTGCATAATTAAATGCTTGTCCTAAAGAAGAACTTAGAAATCATAAGACAGCCTGAAGAAACAATTTTTGTTCTCTGCTCTATTAAGTATGTTTGTAAAAGAGCTGGAACCATCAGCTTCTAACGAGTAATGAACACCACACTGCATCTATGGGAGAGTGACTATGTTTGCATTCAACACAGTTAAAACACAAACAGCCACGAGTTATTTGGCAAATAGAATGCTTTTTTTTTTATTTTTTTTTCCACTACTGGGTATCGAACGTCAAAGAGATCCCACAGAGCCAAAACAATGAGAACTAATAATAAAACAAAATCTACTTATGCCATCAAGAGCATACGGATCTAAAGATAAACTCAGATGACAAGATCACATGCAAAAGCTAAAGCAGAAACATTTCCAGTTAGTTCTTATTCCAAAAAGTCACTCATGCAAAAAATATGAGAGGTTTTTCATGTTGTTTTTTTTTTGTTTTTTTTTTTTTGGTCTTTGTTCTGTTGGGGTTCATTTTTTTCTTATAAAATATGTTTGGGGAAGTGGAAGTTTTCAAATGTGCAGATGTTTGTGATTGCACACTAGCAGCCTGCTGAGAGCCATTACTGGTATCGAGAATTAAGTCATTCAGTCATCTGCAAGTCACTGCTCAAAACTGTTGCTCTCAGTCAAGGAGGTGATTAATGGAGTCCAGTAATGACACAGACTACCCCCTGCCCATGCAAGCTCTTTGATTTTAATGCAGTTAAGCTATTGAAGTAAACAAACCAATCTGGGTGCTCAGTTAGCTCTTTGTCTCATTAAAAATTATTTGACTAGACAAGTGGTAAAAGAATACTGCACATGTCCCCAGATTCAATTTGGCATTCTGTAATCACGGCAGCAATTACACTTGTAAGAAGTTAAGAAATTAACAGTGGCAGAAAATGCTCAACCTTTCATTAGGGCCTTTCCTGTGCAATGAAGTTAATATTTCCTAATCACCAGAGTACAGCAGAAATGCTCCTGCATGTTTCAAAGAGGCCAGCAGTAACTACAGGCAATAGACAGAAGTCTCAGTGTCAGCAAATTTGATGTTCAAAACAACATATTACCTCTACCAGCTAGGAGACCTGCAGACTTCAATCCCAAATCCAACATCCCTCAATAACACCCTGGAGCCTGGCGTTAGACTGCACTTGGCATTTCATGCAGGGACAAGTCTTTCTTGCCTCTTTCTACAACAGAGATGGCAAGTCTGGATGTAGCAAATCACAGTATCAGGGCTAAGGTCTTAATTTAAATGCCCAGTGCCCTGCAATGACTTTAGTATAGCTTAAATAGAAAACATGAAATCACAACCCTTGCAAATGAGCACGCTGTCACCTTAGCATTCCGTGTATGTTTGGAAGCTGAGGTGACCACCACAAGAGGCATGGAGAGAAGTCCCATTGTCCACACCCAGAGATGGTCTTCGACAAGCTGGCAACAAACTGCTGTACAAGAACAGCAGGGAGCATCAACCAGGGCATGAATCAATGACCACTTTAATTCCTTTTAAAGGGTACTGCGTCTCACAGCTATTTACTATGCTGGACACAGCAACCTGGGCTGGCTGCAGCCCACACTGCAACCCTGAATGACCCTGGTAGCACAGCCATACCACCACACCAGGGCATCCCAAAGCATTATTACTGATTGCCGTTATCACTGTCACAGAGTGCAGAAAGGAAAAAAAATTAAGTGTCATCATGTAAAGTGAAGCCGACAGCGTGCCATCTTTGGTTTTAGAAAATGTCACTGTCCACATATTTCACAATACATCAAAGGCTGCTTTCAGACCTTCATGGTAGTTACCCGACTCTCATCTTTCATCACATTCCTCCTGACAAATTAATACCAGCCTTCCGTATCTTACAAATGAGAGCAACGTATGTTTCCCACACATCCTGATCAGCCTCTTTGCTCTTAACTGACTCCAAACCCATCTCTTAACACCCTTCTGCTTCCTGACCACTCATCACAACCGTTACTTTCATTCTCTTTCAGACACGATTTTTAGTAAGTATTCTACATGTATCCACAGCACCATAACCTGACATAAATTTCTTAAAGCTTGTTTAAATTCAACACAACACAAGATAGTAGAAAAGAGTACTTTCCTTTGGCTGCACTACACAGTTATCACCCAAGAAATGTAAAACAGTACCATTTCCATACTGACATAGAAATAATACACTCCAAATGCAGAGCTCTGCTGCCACAGGACATCTCAGTAGAAGATGTTACCATCTGGTAAATTCTCAGCAGATGGATGATCTGTGAGACCGAAAGCACGCAAAAGTGATGGGAGGAAAATAGCTGAGCAAATAAGGAAAATACTTACTCTGTGTATCAATTCCAAAATTGAAGGGGTGAGAAAACAAAACAAGCAAATAGTAATAACAATAATGAAAGCTGTAGTCAACTCATCTTCAGAACCAATTTCACTCATTACAAAAAGGCCAAAGGTTAGCTCCAGCTGTTATGTGGTATTAGAAAAGATTTTTGCCACCACTTTCAGTTCACACACTGTGTACCCTGGAACTCAGGAGAACCTATCACCTCTGAGCTGCAAAATTCAGTACATGGTAACTGTTACCATCTAAATCTCCCCTACACTTACTCCTAGCACCAACCAACCAACATACCAACTTCCTTGTTGTATTTATAATGCAAAGAGACATGCAAGTTTTTAAGGAGAAATAACCACACATTTCCAGCAAGAAGTATCTGCACACTGCATTGGTTCCAAAAGCAAAGTGAAATATAAGAAAATTATATTGACTTGCTAATATATTACAAAAAGCATTTACATTTTTTAGTAGGCTCCTTTTCAGCTTTTATGTCCTACTTTCTGGTCTATTAAAAGAATTCTTTCCTTTTTAATTTTAATTATCTTCTCTTTACCCTTTCTTCGTTTTTCAGCACGACAGGATATTATTACTCCTTATGGGAAATGCTCTGTGATAAAATAGAGGGGATCACCACTTTAAAGCTGTATTTAATTCCTCTTACTTCCTCACTCAGAAGCAGCTTGCCATTGAGCACTTACTCTTTTTGAAGGAGCTTCATACATAAATCAAATTTCAAGAATCAAAACCAAGAGTATTAACCATTGCCATAAAAACCAAACTTTGCAACGCAGTGAAGCAGTAGATACTCAAATCTGAAAAAGCCCTATGGGTTTGCATGCCACTTCCTGTACAGTTTTCTCATTCGACCTCTACAAAACATCACTTTGTTTAACTCAAAGGACAAAGTAAAGCAGGCACACAGCCTTTTAGCAAAGGCTTATTTGTTAAAGCTGTTTGTACTACTAGCAGATGCAGCTTCTTATAATGTCACTCAAGCTGAAGCTCTGTCAGATAAAAATCTTCCCCAGTCTGTTACCTGTCCAGAGTTGAGCAATTTCATTGTTTTCAATTATGTTTTGTGAAAAGTGGATAAGGGTGATCTGACAGTGTCAAGATAACAGAAAAATGTTTAAAAGTCAATAAATGCTGTTAATGATTTCTATGTCTGATAGCTAAAATTGGCATTTCAGCTTCCTATAACAAAGTCAGGGAACTGCAGTGAACTCAGTAAGGCATCAGATAAAGAATAAAAGCTCCCTACTGCTCAGTCAATAGCCACCCTGAAATTAAAAAAGCAGAAGGACAGGCAGTTTTCTGAAGACAATCCAGGTGTTAATCATACAAGAAAATAGCTAAACAT
The DNA here is from genome assembly GCA_023055505.1 of Callipepla californica brunnescens. NCBI lineage: Eukaryota > Metazoa > Chordata > Aves > Galliformes > Odontophoridae > Callipepla > Callipepla californica. The sequence continues at coordinate 65,089,769 of JALIRH010000002.1, forward strand.
CATAGCTTGCTCTTCTCTCTCCAGTGTTTGCTTTTTCTTTTTGTTTTAAACAAAAACTAACCTCTCACATTTAGCTAGGGCTGCAAGTTCTTACATCATCCCATGTTTCCAAATGTCTCTCAAGCTGTTTGTCAATCTGTCCTAAAATGCCACATTGTAAAGAACTAGTCACGTTTTCCACTTCACAGGCAAGGCTGTTGTCAACTAAACAAGCCTAAGCCATTCTGAACTTTCAGATTTAAAATATTTAGGTTCCCACTCAGAAGACCTCTAATATATCATCAGGATTTTTTTCCCTGTGTCAGAATATTATTAGCAGCTTTAAAGTGTTTATTCATTGCTATTATTATGTTTAAGTTCATGCAATTTGGATACCATTGGCCTATTTCTCTGTAGAGCACCTTCCACTGAAGCAGTGGAAGCTTCATCAACTGAATGTAGAAATTGATTTCTCTCTCTTTAGAAGAGACAAATTCAATACAGACCTTTATTTATTGGATTATATATATATATATATATTTTTTATAATTGCATGCCTTCATTACAGGTATTATGTTAAGATACCAAAAATAACTTCACTAGATCCCACAACACAGTATTCAACTTTCCCCAAAATAATTCTATACTACATGCTGTCTTAGAAGGCTCCTCTTGGTGCTTGTAGATGTAAGACTAGAAACACATACACACTTCACTTGGACAGTAAATCAGAATGCACTTCTATTTTAACCTAATGTTCTGGTGGACGCTCTTCTAATTCAATTCCACAGCAGTACAGCTCTCACATACATTCTTCTGAGATGCAAAAATGAAGCCCCTGCTAAAGGCATGCTGAGGTCAGACTTATTTTGGTGCGAAAAGTCTTGCTCTTCATTATGAAATCCCTTATTTTATTTCCTTCAATAGCAAAGGTACGTAACTTAAAAAGTAAAAATTAAAAAACAAAAACAAAAACCCTTCAACTGTCACATTTATTGAGCTGTAGGACTTCCACAAAGACTAAAAGCATTCAAAACTTCATAGTCCATAGAAGAGAAACCAGTGAATTTAGTTGTCCTTGCCAGCTCATCCCTTTATTGCGCAGTAGCAAGGTCGGTTGCAGGTGCTGTCTTGCATTTCACTTCCAAATCACTTTCCCTTTCCTAAGGGATTCTTTATGAAGACAGAAAAAAAAGAAGAAAGAGAACACTACCCTGAAGACCCACACTCTGAAAAGCTGTATGACAATGTCAGGAGAGAGAAAAATGAGATCACTTCAACACACTCACTTTTACCAAACACATTTTTTTTCTTCTGCTATCAAAACACAAGTGTCTCTCAGATCCCATTACTATTTCAAACCCTGTCAGTGACCTACTTTGGGGAATAAACAGACAGAACCCCTGCCACTAATCTTTGGACAAATTACACTTCTGCCTTACCCTCTATACTTGTTTTACCACTGTGTCTGTACCCATAAACTAGCTTCTGTAGCAGTGAATATTGCACCTAAAAATCCAGTCTCTTCATGCTATGATTATCTAAACTCTTAGCAGTGAAACTAAGCAAAAATATTAAATACCATTTCAATTAAAGACAGAGATGAATATTTTATTCCTCAAAAAGTCATTACAATTCCTGCAACTGTTCATGGTGAAGAATTATAATAAACTATACTTAAAAAAGTATGAGCAAAGCAACTAAGATCTGCAGATGAATTTGAAAAACTAGAATAGAAATCTCTCATCTTACTTGAAAGTAATGAATTTAAAAGTCAAGAAAATCTCAAATATTTCAAATCAATCTCAAAGCCCATCTCAAAAAATTATAGGACTTATAATAAGATAATCTGAATTCCAAAAGTGATGGCAACGTATAGTTAAAAAATTACCAAATGAAAACCACTAATTTCGTCTGTAGATATTCTAAAGAGGATATTTACTTCATACACATATACAGTTCTGTTGTCTTTCATGCAGCCCCCTCCAGACACATGTATGTGTGCATATATATATATTGAGAGGGAGTGAAATGTGTGTCTGGGTTTTTTTCTGTTGCTGTTTTCTTCTGGTTTTCTTTTTCTTTTTTTTTCTTTTTTTAATAAAAGAGCAGACATCTACTCAAGCAAACGAAAAGAAAATCTCACCTTACTTGTTCCAGACATTCCAGTAGATTTTAAAGAAACCTTCTGCCCCAGAGTCCTTGAAAGTCCTTAAGAAGTCTTACTCCATCAGTCTTTCCAGAAAGATGCAGGAGAACACAGGACAACAGTGAGAAAAAGCCAGTACAGACTTTCCCCACAAAACTAATCTGAACCTAATGCAACTTGCATAAACATTCATGCAATTAATCAAAGCATAATAATAGAGTTCTGCTTTCCCTCAAGCCTTACCTTCCCCTAATACCAGGAACAGCAGTTTTCCCCAGGTTTATTTGGCCAAAGCCTATCATAATGCTGCAAGTAAAATAGCATGATGTGAAACAAATCAGTCACAATCCTGATGATTGAGTGTGTGTTTGTACGTTATCAGAAATACATCGTGATCTACTTCTACTCCCAGCTGCACTTCACTGGCATTCTGCCCTGGCTTCCATTCAGGACTGGGGCTCCCTACATGAAACCTTGTTGACCAGCACCTTGCCTTAATATCCATGAAACATACTGTATCTTTTGATGCCACATAAAAAACAACGGTAATCAAAGTCAGCCAGCTTTGCTTAAAACCATAAAATAAGTTCAGACCTCTTTGAGCAACAAAGGGTGTTGAATACTGTTAGTGCTTCTGACCACCTGCAGTATCATATCCAGGATACAGTGCTAATTTTAGAGTGTTGGATGATTGCCACCATAGGATATGTTATTTTTATTGAGTCCTGACATGTCCATCCCACTGCACATCCCCACTTCTAACATGCTACTGTAGGGTTATTAGAGTTTCCAGTTACCACTTGGCTCAAAACTGCAATCTGTGATGAAGTTCTTTGGCTAAACTCTTCCTCACATTCTGAAGATCTTTACACAATATAACTAAAATAAATATCTGGAAACAGTATAACTAGGAGAAGCCAGCTGTGGTATATATTCTTTCCTCCTCCCCAAAAGTCTTTCTCACCAAAAGCACAAATAACAGAATTTAACATGTATTATGGCAATTTTCAGTTCAGTGAACAACAACAACAAAAATCACACAGAAATAGCCTTCACTTTATAGGTTGACTCTTTTAGTAGCCTATTCTATACCAACCACAACTATGTCTCTCTTACTGAGTGAGAATCAAAAAAAGCAATAAACACATTGACAATTGCATCACTGTATTCCACATAAAAACATGAATGTTGGGAACCTCCATTCATCAAGTTCCAATTTAGAGCCAAAAGTATCTGAGTAAAATGAACAATATGGTTTTCCGTAACCATTCATACTACAGAGCTGCTGTCTTGCTTCCCCTAGGAAATAAAACTAACGAAGCTATCGGGGCAGCAAATTTGGGATGAGCATTAGGAACTGGGATTTCTACACTTTCTCTCACATTACTTCTTCGTTACTTACCACTTTTCAACGAGTAGGCTGGGACTGAACAGAGAGTTCTCTTCTGTTATGATCGATTTCTGCACAGTTTTAATCACAGAGATTTAAATGAGAGCACGGTACTTGGCACACATCCGTATGCAAACAATAAGACATCCTCTGCCAAAATCTCCAGTGAAGACAGTCCCAATAGTTAGGAGGAAATGTCAGCCAGAAACAGTTGCGTGAAGCATAAAAACCCATGAGAAGAAAAAAGTATTTATTTATTAAATTAAAGACCAACTTCTCCATTCTAATACTTCTGATCTGTTTTTACGGGTTTTCTCAGGTATGCTTAATTAAAACTAGTCATCAACACCAACTTTGTTCAGAAGAGCAATTAATGAATATGGCATAGAGCAGTGTAGCCCTGGAGGAGTCTCTGACATTTGTTCACAGTGAAGACTGTTCATTAATTGCTCCCTTTTGTTCTCAGCCTCTTAATGATATTTTTGACACAACACTACAACTCAATGTGACTTATTCTTCACAGCTAGAAACATCTGCACTATGTTACGTTAATAAATCTACCTTTGAAAGATTTTCAAAAGGATATTTAAAGACACAGGGAACAAAAATAGGTCTGGATGAGCTAATAGCAGAATAAAAAAGCTGTATTGCCATTCTCATTATTATCTCCAAGTATGCTTTATATTATGGATAATTTAAGCAAATATTTTGTGTTCTATATTTACTGTAATTAATGGAACTTGGGAAGAAATTCACAGTGCTGTCCCAGCCTATTTAAACTGTACCACCATATGAAAATGAATCATAAGGCTTCATAGGTCTTCAGATCATAAGTCCTCATATAATTTTCGATTGCTTTTAGTAAAAACAATTGTTTCACTTTCTAGAATAAAATGCAGAGTGTAGCTCTGGGTTACAAAGGAACTACAAAGAACCAAAGATCTCTTTCCAAGTTAAAACAAGGTTATTGCCATTTCACGTTGACTTCTGGAACCCAAAATGGGTATTCAAAGCCATCCCATAAAACAAAAAATGTACTAAGAGTGCACTGAATAGGTTTTAAAAATTAATTTTTATCTTTGTAATACATCTGTAACCTCAGCTGATCCTGGTAGCTGTTGGAGCCCTACTGCAACACAGGGAATCATTCAGGAAAGAAACATGAAGCAAGTAACAAACAAGCTGCATGGAAAGTTCACGCCTGGAGAGCAGCTGAAAGCCCTGTAGATGCAAAGACCTTCCACATGGAATGAAAACAGCGTCCACCCTCAAAGCTGGCAACCCTACTCCAATTAGTCTGACCTGGTTATTCAAGATAGTTTCTGTAATTCAGATTATACAGCAACTCCTACTGCCTGACAATTATTTTCATCGATGCTTCCATTGAGTTTCATGTAGATATATGGGTAAGAAACTCCATATTAAGCCTTTCATTAGCTAATTGTATGCCTCTAAGTACTTATGAGGTTCAGTAGAAGCAGACGCAGTTAGATGAACCTAGTTTCATGATCTACCTGAAAATGAGTTGGAGCTTGTGAGGAGCCAGGGCGAACTGAAAGAAGCCAGAACAACACCGTGAGATGGCAGGTGCAGGGTAGATGTGTATAGCAAAAAAGGAAAGAGGAAAGTTTTTCACGATTCTGCAATTGCCTCTACCTGTCTACTAGCTTTCCACATCTCTCTTCTACAACAGAAGGATCTGGTTTCCTCTGAAACTTTTCATTCACACCCAACACATCCTCTCTCCTACTTTCTCTCCCACCTCTTATTTCTACCAGCTGTTCCCCTCCTCTTGTCCCATTCCTATCTCCTTATCTTTACTCCTTGAAGGAGTCATAAAAAATGAAAACAATACACATAACACCCACCCCTTAGCAGCTGCTATTCTCTCCACTGAGCTTCAGGACACAAAAGTAGACAGCTTCACAGGTGCAAGCAGGCTCCTGTCAGCCCAAGCACTCCTGCCTGTCTGGAGCCCAGAAGCCACAAAGCAGTCAGAATGAGCTATGGGAATGCCAGAAAGAAGACCTAACATAGCTTGGATGTGACAGAGGTAACGCACTGCTCGGCACACCTCCTGATTGCTGAGTGTGCAGAGGGCTTGCTCTCAGAGGCAGTTTTACCTGCTGACACCATCTTTGCTGACTTACTATAGAGAGCAGAAAAAAAGTAATTCCACCTTGATGTAAACCTCACAGCAGGCTCTCATCCTTGATGGATTAGTTAGAGGGATAAGTAAACGACACTAGCACTGTCATTCACTCCTTTTTATTTCTATGCACAAAAGAATCACCTGAGCATCTAGACAATCATTTGTTTATTAATAAATTTGCGCACAAATTCCCTATTAGCAGAATGGAGGAGTGCACTAGCCTCCATTTCCTTCGGCACCATCCTGTACACACAGACCTAGAAGAATAAGCCAAATTATTAAGTGATGTAAGAGATATTCAGACTTTTTGTTTTGAGCCATACAAAAAGCAAAAGGAAACTCTACAGAGTATAGAAGCACATTTTATTAATATTACTAAATATATGAAATAAAGTTGGATAAGAAACACTGAAGAGCACATATTTCCAATTCTATTTGGACCATGAACCACTGTCCTTGTCAACTTTAAATATTCTACTCCCTTCATTAGCATCATGCAACCTCGTCACCTCTAATTGAGAACCTAATATAAGCAATGCATTGCTGTAGATTATCTCAAATAACACACTGCAATCTATTGATCACAATTTAGAACTACATCTGAGAGAATAGGAAGGGGAATAACCTGAAGAATTTAGGAGGTAAAACAACTGTATTTCAATCTCATACAACTGGTTTTCCCCAGAGGTCGGTACTGGGGCCTGCCCTCTTCAATATCTTTATTGATGACTTGGATGAGGGCATTGAGTTCATTAAGTTCCCTCTGGCAAGGGGTCTGGAGTGCAAGTCTTACAAGAAGTAGCTGAGGGAGCTGGGATCATTCAGTCCAGAGAAGAGGAGGCTCAGGGGAGTCATTATAACTACCTGAAGGGAGGTTGTAGTGAGCCAGAGGTCAGCCTCTTCTCTCTTGTAACTAGTGATAGGACTAGAGGGAATGGCCTCAAGTTGTGCCATGGGAAATTCAGCCTGGATGTTAGGAAATACTACTTTTCTGAAAGAGTGGTCAAGTGCTGGAACAGGCTACCCAGGAAGTGGTGGAGTCAGCAACCCTGGAGATGTTCAAGAAACATTTAGACGTTGTGTTGAGGGACATGGTTTAGATAGAGATATTGGCGATATGTGGGCAGCTGGTCTAGATGATCTTGTAGGTCTTTTCCAGCCTTGCTGATTTTCTGATTTATAACCTGCAGCAAGAATGATGCAGGTTATAAGAAGATGCAACATACACCATCAAATCAGAGGCAAACTGCAGAGAATTGCTCGCACTTTAAGAAGTGTTCATCAGCTTTCAGGGAAAAAAAAAAAAAAGTATATTACAATCCTAAACTTTTACGCATATTCCTATTCCTGTAGTCCAATTAGTTTGACCATGTTTGACGTCTGCCTACATTAATACAGCTTAATAATTTAGCAGAATCCCACTGTTTCAATTATCTCTTCTGAACCCAACAAAATCACATCATGGTCTCTGTCTTTAAAAGATCTCACTATAGCCATTGTGAAGTATTAATTTAAATTACATTTCTTTTATTCATTTCTCCCCTATTGTCAAGCTAAGGGTACTCCATTCCTCCCTGCAGCCCAGCCTGCCAGATAAAAGAAATTTCTGAATTTTAGATAGTACACATAATCAATATTTGATACCAGCATTTCTTTCCTCTTCAAAGACATGAACTCTTCAGAGCTCAGATTAAAACTATCAACCAGCAGAGCAGTGTTCTGATCTCTATTTTAATTCATTTTGTCTTTTAGCACAGCCACTGGACTGAAGCTGACCAGTTCTTCCCTGAAGAAAAGCTCGTTCAATCTTCCACCTTGGTTTTTATCTGGGATAGTACAGCAGACTTTTGACTCAAGAGAAAATGGGAGTGCAGGATCTATCCAAGACACTGTGTGACAAACTGGAATAGATAATAAAAATTTGGGAGGGGAAAGTATGGATGCACGAGAATGTGGAGAGACATGTACCCATATACACATAACTGCACACCACATACATAGGAACTGGAAGGTAAGGTTAGTTTTGATCATGTATACAATAAGCTAGGAATTACCTACAAATGTTGCTTGCAAACATTTAAGAAACTACAAACATCATAGATTTATCATTAACGTAATATTTATAAACTATACATGGGCTTTACTGCCAGGAGGCAGTTCCTCCACAGAAGTTATTACTCAGATGAGCTTTGCCTATGACTTATTAAAATAGATTTTCACACATATCTAAAGTACCAACAACACTTTAAGTTTGCTATATGGATGCACTATACCTAATCATCCTCAGATGTGTCAGAATCTTGACAAAACCAAACACACCACCTGAAGGACATGGGTGGCTTCTAGTCAACAGCAATGAGAGAGTAAGGTGATGAGCTATCATCTCCATCCTACCTCACAGCACACTGCATAAGACACCAGAAACCTTGAGCTTAGAAGGTTCTGCACATTACCGACGCCTCACTCTCTTGGTGTCCTGAAGTACACATGAGCTGACTGGAAGTGGGTACTCCACACAAGTACAGATTATCTTGCACAAAGGGAGACTCTGTAGTCACACTGGGGTAGGAATGATACATCTCCATTCATCTTTGAACAGCCAGGCCTAGCTCCAGAAAGACTATTAAAGAGAAGTTGATGCAACAGCTTTTTTCTGGTGAAGTGATCCTGGGGCCAAGAGAAAAGAAATACAGTAGTCTACTTAAATAAAGTACAAAAGATGTGTCTTGGGAACTACCATAGAAGAAAGAAGCTACTGGAAACAGCATTTCACAAGATGCTACTAGTTTATTCACACACCAGTTACCACTCCAAGGCTGAAGAGATTATCAGGGTCTGCTCATCACTTCTTCACCATTATACAAGAGTACTCCCAAATCCTTTTCAGACACAGTACGACAAGCAAACTTGAACACTATAATACTAAGTCTTGTTAACTCAAATCCTTTTGACTCAGTCATAAAAGTAAGGCTATCACAAGCATTTCAGTACACACACAAATAAAAGACTTGTAAGATTAGTAAAACAAAGATAGAGATCAACCTAGATGCTATAGTGAACTCAAAGGCTTTTTCCCCTCTTAATATTTTGGGACACAGAGTGGAATTAAAAGTACCTAACAGACAACACAAACAATGTTCAGGAACAGACAGATGATTTTCTCAAAGATTGCTCATCTCACTTACCAGCTATCTATAGAAATGAAACTCACAGAAACACTGTTTTTCATATGAGGACTGATTTAAGGAAAAAACTTTTTTCTTATGTGTAAGCAAGAAGATTCAACACATTATCCAGAATTTCTTATAAGGCTTAGAAAGTTTTAGTCACCATGAAGCAAGACAGAAACAAGGAACTGAAACGTGACACAGAGCAACACCTCCCACAGTGCAAGAAAGCAAGAGGAACACTTCAAAAAGGAAACAATTCCATTGGTAAAAACAGGAATCTCTATGTAGAGTAATAGAATGGTTTGGGTTGGAAGGGACCTTTACAATCATATCATTCCAATCCCTCTGCTATAGGCAGAGATGCCTCTCTCCAGACCAAGTTGCTTAAAGTCCTGTCCAGCCCCAGGGAGGGGCCATCCACAGCCTCACTTCCCAACCTGTTCCAGTGTCCAACCACCCTCAGAGTAAATAATTTCTTCCTAGTATCTGGTCTAAATCTACCCTCTTCCAGTACATACTCAGGTTTCAGAAGTAATAGAGTTTTCTTGACCTGATCTATGACTACAAATGCATATTTGAAGGTGACAACATGAACAGAGAGCAGGGAACAACTGTGGTGCCAACTGGTTTCAAATGTCAATTTCTAAATTATCAGTGTTGGTATTGTTAGCAATTCAGAGTTTACAAAAACATCAGGGTTATTGAGAGCAGCAGGAAAAAACATTGATACTTCTTTAAATGGGCTTATGCATGGGGAATGCTGAAACTACAAAATCAGTAAATATATGCAAACATGAACTAAGTCTGATTTCTACAAATAAAGCAGAATACATCAGAACATTAAGTTAACCTCGTGAACTGTTCTTTGCAAAGAGAGTTCTCTACATCTGAAGTTATGGAATTGTTGTATTTCCTTGTATTAAAGTATAGGTAACAAATCCCTGCAACAATCAAGCACTTTAAAAAAAATAAAAAAATAAAAAATAAAGACTAAAAATAAAAATAAAAATAAAAAAAAAAAACACCTTCTGGGGAGAGAGAAAAGAGTACAACACTACTTCTCTAAAATAAGAGTCAAAAAAGAAGCCTTGTCAATAGACATCCTATAAGAAGACTGCTATTTTCCTGGGAGGCAGGCAATCCACTGTGGACAACATGTTCATATGGGTTCTCAAAGGAAAATAATGCATTTGCTTATGTTATTTTAAGAGCACTTTATGGTTTCAGGTTTGAGAGATAAAAACCAAGACTCAAGACAAATATCAGAATTTAGTGTTTACCTGTAGTTCAAGATTATTTTTCTTCAAGCCCTGATACTGATCTCTTAGGACTTCAGTTTAAATACATTTCCAAAACAATTTTCACTTCCAGTTATAGATAAGAGAGCAGAAATGAAACTTTATTATAAAAGCTGGTAGCAAACACACTTGAAGAAAAGATACTGAAGGAGGAAAATAAGTTCATCTGCCAGACCATTAATTTAACTTAAAACAATAGACACACACACTGCAAAAAGAACAGTGACTTGGATGTAAAGCCCAGATCTCTCTTTTTGCTATTGTTGCTAGATGTCTTTTTTTTTTTTTTTTCCTTCACTAACACAGATAAAGGATGATGCCCAGGCTGCACTGCTTTGTGTTCATCAAAGCCATACCTAACTCTTCAGGTAAGGAGTCAGAGTCCATGCCATCAGGAAAGCAGACAAAGGAAATTTGGGAAATCTTGCAGTTAACTTAGAAAATTCAGGTGAGTCTGCAGATCCTGACCAATCTTTATGGTTAAATCTCGAGGGCTCACATTAACACCATTTTGAGTCTCATACTCACATCCATCAAAAGAAGCCTTTCTGCTCATAAACACCAACTTACTCGCTAGTCACACATACCTCTATCTGTATGCATGACCTCATGCCTTTGGAAAATCAAAGCAGGTTTTCAGAACAGTTATGTCGTTTTATGCTACCAATTCCAGCAGCCTGTACCAGAATCCATTATCATTTTTCAACAGAGTAAGGTCTGACAGACAAGCTGTGGAAGAGTGAGCTCCAGTTTTTAACAGATTATTACCCTAAATCTCCCCTCTTCCTGACACGCTCAAGGGCACTGTAATGAGGCATTGCCTCTCAGGTACCTCAGTCCTCAGAAGATGACTAGCATACATCTAGGTCTCAGTCCATTTGCAGTCCCCACAAGAGAGCCAGAAAACTAACAGAAGGCAAAACTTTATAAACAGACTTAAAACCACTGTAGAAAAATCCCCCAGAATTCTTCTTACGAGTCCTAAATGTCATTGTTATTTAAAGAACTAACCAGAATTTTTATCCGCACACATAGTCCTCCTCTCCTTTCCCTCCTTCTATAGCAATACTCGTACCACACCCTCAGTCATGCTCAAAGAGAAAGAAACATAAGAAGATAAGTTCCCAAGTATTGACCACAGTACAGCTTCACATAAAGAGTTACATCAGCGCAACCAAAAGGACCCAGAAGCCAACTGAGAGCCATAAAAACCCAGAAGGGCAAAGGATGACAACAAACTACAACTCTATCTTACACAGAGTATTTCCTAAGTATAACTGTCTCCCTTGGGGAACACAGTAGCCAATGTTCCAGAAGTCACAAGGAGAAGCTTTTATTAGAAGATGAAAGTTAAAAATTACTAAGATTTTAGCAAGCAAGAATCAGGAGATGGATTTTCAATGTCAGAAACAGGTAGAAGAAATACCAAGAGATACCACATCATCCTTTGCTACTTCAGCACCACAGTTAGTTCATAAGGTTGGCTGTTCAGATTCAAGCCCCACCTTAAGATTATACGCTTTGAAGAATGCGGTCAGAAAAGAGTCTTCTCTTTTCCTTTACAAAGTTGAAGTCCCATTTTTTGGCTACATTATAAGTCCCATGGTAAAGCAATGGTCAATATAACATCAGATGCCAATTGTAATTAGGTACACTTATTCTCCTCTATTAGGTATTTCAATATCATTGCTTAGGTTGAAAAAGTGAGCAAGAAAAAGTACAACCTGAAACAAGAGAAGCTAGATAAAAATTAGAATCCCACTATAATTTTTGATAACATACAGCTATAATAACCACACACCCCTACTGTGAGTTCAGAGTAAGAAATAGAACAAGACATAATAGAAGAGGATATGGACAGCAGAACTCAGATGAAGCAACACACTGGCCCTGATGGACATAGAGAACATAGAGAAGGCTGTGGATAACATCAGATCTCTTTTCAGACTTCAATTTTGACCCTAATACAGTGAAAAAAGACTTGTGGTTTAACCCAGCAGGTAGCTGAACACCACACAGCTATCCCAAGGGGGATGATGAAAGAAACCTGGAAACAAAATAGAACTGGTGTGTTGAAATAAAAACTATTTACTACCACAGAAGAGGAAAATTGAAACAAAAATGCAATTATAAGAATAAATATATAGCTGAAATGCAATTTACTTGCCACCTGCCAACTGACACTCTGTAACTCCAAGCAGCAGCTGCCCCAGGGCAGCTCCCCGCAGTGTTATGCTTCCGTGTGGTCTAACACTGTACTGAACAACCCTTGGCATAATTCAGTCACCGTCCAAGCTCTGCCTGCCCCATGCCATCAGGGCAGCAGCTCTGCCCCACAGAGCAACCTGAACTGGCCCCCAGTGTCCTCCCAGTGCTCAGCAACAACCAGGCATCGGTGTTCAATCAGCACTGCTTCAGCTGAATCCAGGACAAAGACACACAAGGCAATACACACAATCTATCCTGCACTTGTCAAGTCCAGGAGTTTCCCTTCAAGTACTCAATATTGTCCCAGTTTCACTTCTACTGGACAGGATCGACAGAAAGGCCTTAATCCCACACATTGAGCCATTTCAGTAGCATTCATGCAGTGCACTTCAGAATTAGGGTGCTGAGTCAAAGCAAGGGTTAGTGGGCTTCCTCTGAAAACAGCTCACTGAAACGGTTCAGGTTGTGAAGAAAAAAAAAAATAAAGATAAAAGAAAAAAAAAGGAAGCAAACAAACAAAATAAAAAAAAAACATAAAAAAAAGAAATAAAGAGGCAGACACTTCTGAACTTATGCTATAGAAACAAAGCACAAACCAACCACCCGAACATTCTGAAAACTACAAGAGAAATATTTATTCAGAGTTCACTAGCAATATAAAGAAACTCAGCAAAAAAACCTTACTGGGGGCAGGAAGAACAGAGGCCAGAAGTATTAAAACACTTGTTACATAGGCCTTACTGTTTAATCTACTAAGCATTCTTGATTTGCAGTTAAAGCTAATTCTAATCTAAAAGTATATTTCAATGGTGCTCTGATCTTCTACCTGGAGGAGTAATTCAGAGTAGGAACGCAGCAGAGAAAGAGCTCAATTTTCACATTCAGAGAAGAGGTAGGATAAGGAAAGTGTGAAAACTCCACAAGTTGCAGTATGTAGAGCAATCCTGCAGGCATCACACACACTCCAACTTACTCACTGCATGTATTTTGTAAAGCCTAAGACAACATCTCAGCAGCATTTCAGCATTTCCTAAGTTATCTTCTCCTAAACCAAACAAACACTGCTTGTTGGCTACACACCACTGTTTATCAAGCAAGGCACTCGAAATCAGCAAACTGTACATCAGAGATCTACAGCTCCTCAGTCAACATCTTCCAAATGGAGCAGTAATTTCGATGACCTAATTGGGGTTGGTAGAAATCTCAGTCACGAAAACACTAACTAGTTCTTTCAGCAATGGAAAATCCAACAATTCTAAGGTACAGTGGAGCTCAGAGAGACATCCTGATCTCAAAAACAGGGAAAGAAATAAAAATGTGTCAATAGGAGTTTAACATCGATGAGCTAAACAGAGTTCAGGGTGACAATGCAGCTGACGTTAGGAAAAGTTCAAGTTCTGACTAAAAGAAATAACTCAAATTGTTTATTAAGACAACTTTTGAAAATACAATTTTAAGAGGAGAGCTAAACTCAATTCCACCAGCAAAGACCTCCATACAGATTCCAGCATTCTACTGCTACCTCTGATGAGCATCAGCTCTGTTCTGAAGGTACCTGACTTCATGATACAGACTGATACATATTTTCCTTTCCAAATGACTCCCAACTAGAGAATCATTTTGTTCACATATTTATACAAAAGCAGTGAGTATGGTGATAAAGAATTTATTTATGCAGCAAACAAGAGGACTGCGTCAAAGTACTTCAGAGAACGCACAAATTCCAGAATAAATACATTAATAAATCCACTAAACAATAACAGATTTAAATGTGTTGCATTTTGGAACATAGGTTTCTATCAAAACCAGAGAAAGACATTGATTAGGCTGCTGGTTTAGATCACATTATAACCATGTCTAGTTATTGGTTAAACATCTTTGCTGCGCTGCACAGAAGTATAGCATGCTTAAACCAATAACTGGACATGGTTATAATGTGATCTAAACCAGAATCCAAACCTCTCATGGAAACAGTTTGCTGCACCTACCCTAACCTGCCGGTCTGGCATGCTGTGGGGATCGCTGCAGAGAGCAGGCTGCCACCTGTCAGCAGCACGTCACAGCTGCAGCCCCGTGCCAACACAAGCCCACCTCCCACAGGGGACGAAGGCTCCTCCATGTCACCAAAGGTTCAGCCTGAAAACGGTTTGATTCAAAAAAGCTGGTTCTTTTGATACAGCGACAAAAGCTCTACCAACTTCAGAACATCTCTCACCAAACATGGAGGTAAAGTTTCACAAACCAGATGACAAACTGCTAGTCAGAATTCCGTCATCACTGCGTAGTAATGCAGGACGGAATACCACTCTGTGCTAAGTGATGTGGGATCGGATCACAGGCACTCCCCTATCAGTGACTGATAGCACACCTCTGAGCAATGGCAGCACCATTGTCTGGCCTTGGTGCCACTGCGCCATCGCATCCAGCACTGTGGCCCTGAGGAAAGCCTTCTGTTCCCACTTTTCCGAGGGACTTGGAGCCCTTCACACAGCTCTGCCACTGAAGCTGAGGTTGGCAGGAGGCTCGTAATCCGTATCTGCAATTTACGGTGTGTAATATGGGGTTTACTCACTGGAAAGTAATGAACTTGAGCCAGCAGTAACTCTGTATGTGTATGAAAGGACACCAACACGAGTTCAAAACAACGTGTTTTCCCTAAGATGCTGGGGAGAGGGGACAGAAATAAATCAATAAAAGTCCTGCAAGCAGCAGCAATGCATGGGTACTCCCTGTTGCGTGTCTGCCCAGGAGGAAATCAGCACAACAACCTCTCATAACCAAGGTTTATGGATCATTACGAAGTACACAAGCACTCCTACTACCCGGAGGTATTTTAAGAACACAGCACTGGTTAAAGATTAAAAGCAATAAGACGCTGCTGGTAACAGCACCTTCAACATTCTCCGTCAAAACAAAGCCCCGTTACAACACCTCAAGGAAGGAGCAGCGCAACTTAATGTAACATCGCTTAGCCGAGAGCAGCGTTTTGTTTTGTAGGAACTGCCGCCCTCTGGAGCCTCAGCTCGCAGCAGGACCTCCCGCAGCTCTCCGGCATCAACACGGGAAAAAGAAGAGCAGCCCGGCGTCGTGAAGTCAGGTCGGCATTACCTGCTGGAGAGGAAGGCGGGAGCACAGCACACCTACCCACGAGTCTCACAGATCCCCCAGCAGACCGCGTTTGAGAGGCTGTATCCAAGCAATGCACTTGGACCAAGTGCCCACTCCACGAAAGAGACGCGGCGTCACCACTTTCGACACTTCTCCGTTTGACAAACTTTGCCAACCCGAGCCCGAGCCTTCGCTCCAGCACCAGCCCAAGGATGCTGAAAAGGCTGCAGCTAAAACCGCGTCCGATTTCCGCGGTGAAAATCCCAACCTGACTGAACCCCACGGCCGAACCAGCGCTGATTCACAACGCGCTTATGGACCTCCAATTAAGAGCGCTTTGCTAGCTTTCCGAAAACACAGCTTTCCAAGTTACCTTAAGGCTGCAGGAGGGCACCGCGGCTGTGCTAAGTTTTCAGTTGGAGGCGATTCCCTTCAGCTGTAACCGTGCACACCCACACGAGCCCCTCCTGCCAACAGCAGCGGGGTTCGCGTTAGGGCCTGGGCACATTACCTCCGCTCCGTGTTGTACGGCACGGTACAGCCCAGCAGCTGTCATTCCTCCGGCAGAGCGCAAAAGAAAATAATAATAATAATAATAATAATAATAACAACCTCCCTATTACCCGGGGTATCACCTCCTGCGCGATCGCGGAACGATAACGTCAACTCCGCACTTCAGAAAGTGCCAAAATCAGGGGGTTACGCCGCAAGATCCGCGCCGGTCCGCTTAAACGCGGAGACGAAAGTCAGAGTCAGTTTAGAGAGGGATGCGGGCAAACGTCCCATAGTGCCCGCTCCCCCGGCCGCGCTATCGGGATGCCCGCTCGGTTCGCTATCCCCGCGGACACTTCGGGAGGAGAGCGCGGGCAGCGCCTGAGGAAGAACCGTCCCGGCTCCCCCTGCCGGCCCACGGCGCCCACCGCCCCTCAGCCGGGGGCACTCGAGCTCCCGGGGACGGACGCGAGGAGGGACGGAGGCTCCGGGAACGCGTGGAGCGGCGTTACCTGGAGGCTCCGCTCCGCAGGTCAGCCCCGAGCCGCCGCCGCCGCCGCCTCGCCGTGCCCCGCTCCCGGCGCGGCACCGCCGCCTCGCTCCGCCATGGCCGCGGCGCTCCGAGCCGCCCGCAGCGCCCGCCGCCACCAAGTTCGAGGCGCGGCAGCGCGCCCCAACGCGGGGGAGGAGCGGCGGAGCCGGGGCGGCCGCCCGTCCCTCCCCCTCGGGGCCGGCGGGGAAGTTGCGACTGGTCGAGCGGCTCCGAACGCGCGTGCTTGGGCTTTGGATGCTTGGTTGTTTTTTATTATTATTATTGGATGTCTTTTATGGATTCGTATTTACTTACCGCGACCCCCCCCCCCCCCAAAAAAAAAAGCGTGCCCTGAGGCTTCTCCTCCCCAAGCCAATCCCGGCGGGCTGCGAGGAGGAGGGAGGAGGGCGAGGGGCAGCGGGCTCGGCAGGTGGGGGATGGCCCGAGGGGCGGAGGACGGCCGACACCGCCCAGAAGCCGCGCAGGCAGCGGAGCTCCGGCCCCGGGCCGGAGAGTGGCTTCAGCATCGCAGTAGGAGCCCGCGGCCGCCCCCTCCCGAGCTCGGAGCCGTCCCCTCAAGTTTATTTTTAGCCCCCGGAAAGAGCTATAAAGGTCCCGCGGAGCGAGCGGGCCGGGAGACGTGGCACCGCGCTGCATGCAGGTACGTACCGGCGTCCCGCTCCGCTGCATGCCCGCCCGTGCCGGCACATCTGCCTTAGAGCTGTAGGTTGCTTCAGTTCGTCCATAGATCGTGATGAATTCCATCAAAGCCTTTCATTTCTTTTTTTTTCCCCATCTTTTACAACAGCATTTCCACGCCTCTGCTACAAACGGCAGCGCTGCCTTGTTTGCGGCACGACCTCCCTCTAGAAGGAGCAAAGCTCTGAGAGTTTATTAAAACAAACAGAACCGTGGAGCCGATCCACGCCGGAGTAATCCTATGGAAATACGCTTTAATTAAAGCAGCCAGAATCAAAACTTAGCTGCACGCCAGCGTGCTGAGGAGCCAAATGGCCCCGAGCAGCCAGCTCCGGGGAGAGCGTCACTTTGGCTGCGTGCAAAAGAAACTTCTTCAAGGAGAAATGTTAAGGAAAGTTTGTGATTGCCATTAGAAACGAAGCTCAGGAATTTGCTGCGTTCTTACTGTTTGTTTGTTGGGAATAATAATTTAAAAAAAAGGTTCTAAAGGGGGAATTTCTTTACTCAGAAGGCAGTGAGGCCCTGACACAGCTGCCCAGAGAAGCTGTGTGCATCCCATCTCTGAGGTGCTCAGGGTCAGGTTGGATGGGGCAACTGTAGGCATAGGATGATTCATTTACATTGCCCATTAACTTGTTTGGTACGGTGCTGTGCTAAGATGTGTCTGTGCCCATCAGAAAGTCTCCTGTTCTGTGTCCCCATCCATTACAATAACAGCTTTAGACTTTTTATGTAGGAGATCTACTTGGTTTTCAATTGCTGAAAAAGAAATCAATGTTTTAAGAATGAGAGATGAGCACTCTGTTTTCAAAACCCACTGCCAGTGGAAAAAAAATGTATATATCTGAATATTAGCGTCTGGAGTGATAGATATTTTAGCCTCTAACAATTTGACAATGAAAAAAAAGGGTACATATGTAAAAAAAACTTCTTTTGAAGACTTTTATAGCTGTTATAGGATACATAGCTCATGTTGTACAATATGTTCTAAGAAAAAATTCAATTGAAATCATACTCGATATCTTCAGAGGATTTAAGCCATGTGCTTTATAACAATTTTCAGGGGAGAACAGTGATGATGTCAATGATTCATTTGATTTTGCTTTGAGGAAACTCATGGGCAAGGAAGTAAAAAGACGTATGAAACTGGTCACGCAATTACTCGTATTTGAAATAAAGCCAGCAAATGTATCAGTAATTAAACTCTGAGTCAAAGTGCAGAGTTAAATCAGATGAGCTGAGCAAGCAAGACGAGCAATTTCAAGCAAAGCAATCGCTGAACATGCCACAGTTATAACAAACTCATGATCAGGGCTAGTTTTGGGGGGAGGCTGTGGGGGCACCTTGCACAGGGGCATCCCAATACCAGGCTCAGCCTGCTACTGCAGCTCAAATAAATAAGGAGATCCTCATGTAATCCCAAAGCATCACGCTGAGGACAGAGGATAAAGAAGCAGTTGCTGTCTGATCTAAAGGAGAAAAAAATCTTCCCAGGAGCAAGCCCCAGTTCCATCCCACTTCCCTTCCACCGTGGATCCTCCTCTTTTGCTTCATGTATTGCTGCCATTCTGTTCCTTGCTGCCACTAACTCTCAATCCCTCCTCACAGCAAGAACAGACCTGGGCTGTAGGGCTGGCAGCCCTCACAAGCAGTCAGGCACCACAGTTGGAAGAGGAAGAGCTGCACAGCACCTCCGGCCTTTGGCCAGCTTGGTGGGAAGCCAGGATTCAGCTGCTCCCTGGGGGGGGCAGGATGTGAAGAGTGCTGGAAAGCAGCGGGATGGGGGGAATTCCATCTGTTTAGGTAGAAAAGCCACATCGTGAAGTAAGGTCTGTCTTCACGCTGCCCATCAGGAGTGCCTTGGATAGCATGGCTGTCCTTCATTGTTCAGAAAAACACTGTCAGATACTGTGAGCCTGAAAGGAAGAAAAAAAAAAGGGAGAAGTTAGCTTCAAATGAACCTTGAGCCATGCTCTTTGTTCAAGTCACAATGAAAAAACATAGCTTGCTTCACGATTACAGAGTTCAAAGGTTTTATTTTATTGCCATTGCATTGTGCTTTTTTCACTCCATTGTAAACACTGGTTGTTCATTTTCCTATCACATCACCTACTGCTCAGGAGAAACTCTCCTGATGGCCAGAAACTTTCTAGAGCACACCAGCAGGAGCACAGTGTGTGCCAGAAAGTTTTCTTTCCTGAACCAGTTCTAAAGATCCCCAATCTGGTGTCTTGACTACATCTTACGTATGTGGCCTCACTGAGAGTCCCATCACTGTTTCTTCCTTCTTTCCTACTGAAACTCAATAAAGCACTGGAGTGGTGCAAGTCCTCACCATTCCCACCTGCATTCAGCAATGTCTGGACCCTCATGAGTCACCTGTGATGGTGTTTAGGCAAAACAATGAATAATCTCTCCATCCCAGAAGAGCAGGTGACCAGAGGATTGAAATTTGCCATCCTCAGGTGGCTCCAGCAGAGCAAGGCTGTAACAAAGCAGGACAAGCAGGGCTGCAGCTGTGTATGCTGAGCAGTGCATTCTGTGGTAGGAGGCATTGCACAAGTTCAGACTGAACAAAATTTTATTTGTCTTAGCAAAAGACACCACGGCGATACTTACTTTAAATCACAGGGAAATAAATGTCAGAGTTGCAAACTCTCTTCTGTTTTTTGTCAGATGATTGTCTCCCATTATGTGCTGCATCTAAAGGTTACGCTGTCTGGTATCTGCAATATTTGTGAGTTAGGAACAGCGAGATTCTAAATTACTTTACTTTTGAGAGCTAGACATGTTTCTGATGAGTTTTTATTTACTGTTTGTGAACAGAAGAAAGAGCAAAGCAGTATTTCTTGTGATATTTGTGTGAGATGGCTCCTTATAACCAAAATGGTTTAATTTTTAAATACTTAAGGAGGCACTTTCAATTCAACTATATTACATAAGTAAAGCACTTGCATTTATAAACATGTTCCATTAACTCATTTTGGTCATTGCCTCTTTATTTTCATGAAAGGCTCAGACAAGTGGGATAGTTAAGGAGTCGTATGAGCATCAAATTAGGGCTGCCTAATTTGAAGTCCCTCAAAGCAGTCAGATATTTGGTGAAAATGATGAGTTCTGGGGTGCTGACTCATGTGATCTGAAAATGCCATCCATTTCCTGATTCACCTTCATATCTTCTCCAGGAAAAGGGAAATGCTTTACAGTGAATACCTGCTGTCAAACAATGTTTTGTGTGTTTGTTTTTCTATCTTTCAGACACATCTCTGAACTGTTACCTCCAAAATGAAGAGCAAGGCAGAGATGAGAACAAAGAACACCTTGGGAAAATCCAGTTGTAACATCACAGAAATAATAGGAAATACTCATAAGGTCAGAATTTAGATGGGGTAGTAGTATAACAGCAACAGAGCCAGCACAATGAGAAGATATTACAAAAGAATATGGAAGGCTCACCCATCTCCAAGGATTGAGGCTCACAGGGAAAAACCCCACAGAGGATAGATCTCCAGCAAGCAATCCTCCCTCAGAGGCAGACCACCCTTAAATGGGGTCTAAGAGGGGTTGAACCAGGTTCCACCCCTTCCAGTTGCACAAGTGAATTGCCTTCACCTGTGCTCCCAGGGCTGACCAGGTCTTTTCTCCAGGTGCTCAATCAGTGGTTCAGGCTGTGATTCAGCAGTTGCCATACGGATGGAATTTATGAAAAGTTACAAAGGGCCCTATTACACTTGAATCTAGATTTGGAAAATTTCCTCTACTTTGGATGATAATGCATTCCGCTGTCTTTAGCCTTGCACAGCTTTCATATACAGATTAATGTACATTCAGCTTAATTCTTCAGTTGTTAGACCAAGACAACTCCTCACATCAAGCTGGAGTATGAATTTATTCAGCCATTCATTGTTCCTCTCTGTTTGCTCATCCATGCATCAGATCCCTGCATTTCTACATCCTCAGCAGAACAAATGGGATTTGAAAAAAAAGGTATACATATATACAGCCTTATCACTACTGAATCCCAAAAGTGCATAAGAGCTTATCTGGACTTCAGGCTTTTGGTGCTGTGTAGGTATAGGTAATGTCTGGCACAACTCTTACCTTTGTAGAATTAAAAAATCACAATTTTTAAAAGAGTTCTTAACTAATTGTGTAGACATCATACTTGGGCGTTATTTCTGTGATACTGATGGAGCATTAAGAGCCCTAAATCAAATTCTGTCCACGAAAACACACAAAACAGTGAGTGCCAAGCAATGAGGAGTACTGTGTGAGAAGGGACAGCAGTGATGGAAGTCTAATCCTAGTGATATTTTCCTTTGTTGCCCATACACTCTGTTCAGTTGCCTGCTGAGAAAAACAAATGTGGATGGCATTATTTACAACTGATCTTTTTAGGCTATAACTGTTAAAACAAAGCGCCAAACAAGTTGAAAGTTTCTATAGAAATACTGTTAAGCAGACAAAAGAGAAAATAAATTAAAGCTAATGATTATTTATCACTGAGAAACACACACACAAAAAAGCCTTTTGAATTTACCTTGCTGATTTAAAATACTAAAACATTCACCTCCAGGTCTATTCTTTTGTCCTCTCATTAGTCTTAATTCATGGCAGAACAGAGCAATTGTGAGGAGGTGAGGTGCTCATTTCATTCTAGATGTGAAAGGAAGCCCAACAAGCAGCTCTACAAAAAATTTTTGTGCATCCTGGCACTTCTGTATTTAGCAGCTGCTCTGCCTGTCTGTGATCGAGGTCAGACATTCAAGTGTCAACTAAATGTGAGGGAGGTTTCCCTACCAAGTTTCATTTACAAGAGCAGATGCTGCAGGCTGTGAATTAGGGACAGTTTCACATAATCTACTGATTGCTAATAATAACCCTGTTTACATCCTATCTCTGCCCCAAATCCCTCCCATATTGTACTCAAATACCAATTTCTCATGTTTTCCAACAGTCACCTATCATCAGCACCAAAATGGACCACAGATCCCATGACACAAAGCCACCAGTGTGCAAAATCCATGTTGAGCTAAACTCTGCAGACGTACCTTTAGCTTTTATGCCATGCTCTGTCCAAAAGTGGTACTCAGAGGCATCCCACCATTTCCTAAGCAGCTGAAAAGTGCTAGCGAATTAAAGTGCACTTGTTCACTGCGGATAGTCCACTTAAAAATGTACAGCTATCTTCTATGTTGCTCTTCCATTCAAATCTGCATAAACGAACCTGCATCGTAACTGCTGGCTGGCTGATATTCAACAGTGAGAGAAAGTAGAAAGCAGTAGAATTAATATCCACTGGGTGATCTTAGTTCTAGTACTACCTAACATTAGAGTGTTTGACTAATTGATTGCCCTTAGCATTCTGCTAACATCAAATATATGGTATGAGTTAAATTATTACATTTGTATTCCTCTTATTGCTTTCCATAGCCTGAAACAGTTGTAATTATTGAAATTATTTAAATCAGAAACATCATATTCAAAATGCTTTAATTGATTTTCTTTGTATTTTTATTAATAAAAACTACTCTCTTGAAAGTACTGTGGGTTAATGATCTGTAGTTTGGGCTGGACACTTGAAAACATGAAGGGGATTGCACTGAAGAACAGAACTCCTATCAGAGTCAGCTCTGAGAACTCAGAATCTGATTCTCCACACTCAAAGTTTCAGAATATAAGCCTCCTTCCAGATGACTTGGCAGGAGGAGGGATGTTCAGACATAATGTCGAAGCGCAAGAGCTATTGAGCTATTGTTTCTTTGCAGTTGTGCCAGCTCCACTGAGATAGTAGGTTTTTTTGTTGTTTTTTTTTTCTATGTAATGAAACTTAGAGTTCATAAAAGATCAGGTTAGGGGAGGGAAACTGAAATTAATGTCAGCTGTGTCTATCATCATGCTTTAAATCCTACCTGAAGATATCAAAAGGAGACCAAAACTATAATGTCTGCACCCTTAAGTACCTCTTGTCTCTAATGGACATCCTTATTCAGAGCAAATAGTGTGTGCACCAACTTATTTAAAACAAAAATGACTGGCCACTGTTATGTCTTTTATCAGACATACACTCAAAAATAACTTAGACTGAAATTTTTGAAGTAGTACAATTACTATGCATGACAAAACCATAAATGAAATATTTTGCACAGAAATTTCAGCTGTGGTCAGACACCTCTAAGTAAAAAGACAATATGAAGCAGAGTAAAATAAATAGGAGCTATATTGCTAGTGCTAACATTGTTATTCTGATAATCAATTCCTTCTGATACCAAAAGAGTGTCATTATTAGGACTCTGTGAACAAGCAGGGAAAAAATCTTGTATTATCTCAACAAAAACAGGATTCAAAACATAGCAATTCGATCCAAAGCCTCCGTGCTTGCCAACATACTGAACTTTTCTCAAAAATGGACTTTTCTCAAAAAACGGGCCATGTATTATGCTCAAATGACACAGGAACTTTGACCACAAGAACTAATTCTGAAGTTAAGGACTATTTCTGAAGAAAAGTTTTCCCAAAGGCATTCGTTTTGGTCACTTAGTAAATGCGGATATCCAGCACAAAGAGACAACATGATGGTTCTGAAGTATGTATGCGTAGGAGAAAAACAAACTGTCACTGAGCATTGTAGGTGACTTGCAGCTTCTGGCTGGAGCGTCATCAATCATCTAGTAAAAAACCTTTGCATCAAGTTCTGTGTGTTTTCTCCGTGACACTGAAGCAAATGCAATGTCATAACCACTGCATGTGGAAACAAGCAGCTCCATGTGAAGATCTGTTGAAGCCTGCATTTCCAAAGCTGTCTTATCCAAATGGTGAAAGACCCTCCTGCTTTACGTACACAGGGAAATATGTGCCCTACACTACTCCATCCAGCATGTTCTTGCTGACCTCCTGCCCTTCCAACCAAAGACATCAGTTTGGCCAAGCACCTGGGCAGCGAACAAGTACAATGACCAAATCAGAACTCATTACTGCTTGATTGGTTAATGGACCACTAACATTCAGATACCATGCACACTGCCTCTAAGAGTCTGGTCTGGAGCAAAAATGTGGTCTGTAGTCTAAGGAACAGCAGGTTCAAGAATTTCATAGCTCGCTGGTGATTGACTGAAAGCTTAACGATCATTTATTGCAGCCAGGATAAAAGCTGTGGTTTTTAAAATCCAAACAGTATTTTTGTGAAGCAATTTCTTCATTGTTTTTATTTGTTTCTGTTGTTGTTATTAATTTAATATAATATTTTTCTGAAGTTAGAACAACGGAGCAAATATCTGCATTTATACCCAAAGTATAAAACAGCAAAAAGTTAATGTTCTGTCATCATCTTGACTCTCCATGATTCTTCTTCTGATTTGTAGTCCATCAATGTAAAATGGTGAGGTCAACAAAGCCAAGATTTGTGTATAGGATACCCACATTTAGATAAATGTTTTAAAGGCAAGTGGTGTCAGTAAGTGATCTCTCCTGAAAAACCAAAGTAGTGAATAGCTCCAAAACACAGATGGTCTATTTTGCTGCCTTTTTGCTGGTTCAGGGAGTTCAGAGTAGGAACACAAGTTGGGTCAGTATTAACTAATGGTTTTCTCAACTATTCAGAATATTAGGGTTTTTCATTTTTTTCTTGGAGAGGGAATAGATGTGCAACTACTAGAGGCGAAAAGCACATGAACTGGAACAGTTCTTTGTGACCATTTGCTTTCAGTCTGCTTCTGTGACCAAAAGAAATGTGAACTGACAGAGTACTGCTGTTGATATAATTCTACATTGCAACAGTTGAGAAAATGACTAGATTAAAATAGCTTCCACATACTTGTATTGAATGTTTAACGGATGACGTTCCCAGGGTCAGAAGGAGATGAGATGGGGAATGTCTGGGAACTCTTTATGGCAGATTACCAGGAAGAGCACTTCAACTGGTTAACTCAACAGGAATTTTCATCGTCGCTAGATGTAGTAAAAGCAACTAGAAACATTTTGAAGGTTTGGTCAAGGGCAAGTACTTGTCAGAGATTTTTCTGACTTCTCTGGGACTGAGAACAGGTTGTATTGTTTCTTAGCTGATGCAAACAAAAGTATTTTAAGGAAATGAAGTGCCTACATTTTCTTAAACACCAATAGGACTTGCTATTAGGGGGAAATTATAGGTACTGTAAATAAATAGAGCTCAAAGCTCCCACTGTATTCAGTGACATCTTGAAGTACATTGCAAGTCTTAAAAGTGACATAGTGTGAAAAAGTACTCTAAGACTGAAGCAATTACATTCGGCTTGGAATTCTTTGTGAAGAAACTGACAAAACAAAGTTCAAATGTATTTTGCATATAGCAGATATGACAGAAGAAAACAGCATGGAAAGACTTCAAGAGTGGAAAAATACTCTTTGGATTTGTTAGCTAAGATGCTAAAAGCAAACCAGAATTTTCTCATCTCATTTTAAATGATATCTTTCCTTTCAGTTTTGGCATTCATATCACTTATTCAAAAATACAGATAAATAACATATATTCTATGTTCAATAATTATGCTACATCAAAAGTGCCATTGTTTGCTTTTTATTTTTTTTATTTTTTTCTCTATTTAAGAGGACCACAATACTGGTTACCACTGAGACTTCATTGTCATCCATAAATATCATGCCCTAGGAAACCACAAAATAGTTGATATCTCTATGCATTTACTCAGTGGTTAGCACAACAGGACTCTGGTTAGGCTTGGATCTATCAGCAGGTGTTACTGTTACATATATATAACAAAAAAAAAATGATAACAGTCCTTCTGTTTGATAGAAAGTTACACATTGTGATTATCTGGGAACACTGTTAAAGATAAACTCTTCAAATGTGATGAGAAAAAGCCATAGGTGTTCTGATAGTAAGGATAATAAGGAGATCTGAGAGTCCTACACTATCTATAGGATCTAGGAATGGAATATCTAAGTGTAGCAAGCTAAAATGTCCTTTAGGGTTTTTTTGACTCCTCAGAAATTAACTACCTGACAAACATGTCTTGTCTTGGTATTTATTTTCTCCTCTGTCTTACAGCTCCCTTATGCATAACTGAAAATAAAGTACTGAAGGAATGAACAAGTCCTACTCATTGGTTTGGGTTTTTCTTAGTAAGATTATAAATGAAAACACATTTGACTAAATCCTGTGAAAAACCTAATCTGTTATGTCACAGAAATCACTCAGCATGTGTGCAGCTGGGTTTGATGATACCAGACCCTGCTTATTATAAGATCAATAGCAATGGCCTCAAGGAAAGAAGAATAGATGAAGAAAGAATAATGGCCTGCGGACTCAAACTAGTTTGGGTCATCAGGAGCTGGAAGGGAAATGTTTTAACTTGCCAGTAAATTACTCTTCCAATGCAAAGAGCAAGAAGCAGAGGCCAAATAAACGTCTTCTGCCTCATTTCAAAAATTTCCTGTGTCTTTTATCAGTCTTTTTGATTACTACGGAAAGAGAAGGGAGAAATATTGTGTTGTGTGTGTATATGTGTGTGTGTACATATATATATATATATCACTTAAAACACTTCTAAAAAGAATGAGAGTATGAGTAGTATTAAATACAGTATTTGCAATGAAGCTTGCCATAGGCCAGCTTTAATTCCACCACTTAAATGGAAGCAGTGCACCACATCTGAAAAGCTATCAATGTCCCATTTGTTTATGTTCAATTTGAGATCATCGAATTAGAAATACTCCACCTTAGAAAAATCTGAGACCCTTGCACAAGCACCTGGGCCAAAGCAGGAAAATTTTTATCCCTCCAAACACTCATTATTGCCAGCTTAATGCTGGAAGTGTAGCAGAGGTACTACAGTTTCAGTGCAAACAAGGCTGATTTACCTGGGATCCAATCAAGGTGTCAGCTGCTAATGCTGGACCAAGAGCTCTGACCATGCCATTGCTTCAAAGTCACTTTTCTCCAAATAGGGAACAAGCATGCAACAAACTGAGAGCACTAATTGCAGAGGTCAACATTAAAGAAGAATCATAACTCTTTGCAAATCTTCCCCACTGGCTTCTCCTGATTCTGCCTATAGCTGGAAAACGGAGCCGTAGGCTAAGCTCAGCTCAGTTCTACAGTAGAAAGACAAGAAAGAAGAAAAATAAAAAATTCTTTGCAGTGTATATTCACTGGTGTGGGTATTCTCTTTTACTTTGTGTTTAGGACTGAAGGAATACTTGCTAGGGAGGAAAAAAGAAAGAGGAGCAGAGATTAAAAGCAAGCAGATAAAGAAAATCTTCAAGATACAAAAATAGCAAAAGGAGAATGTGAGAAGACAAAAATGTCATTTTTCACTGCAGAAACACAATAACAAAATGTTTTATCAGTGCCATGAAATCCACCCATCCTTTCCTCAAAAATGTTCAGTTAGCCTGTCACTCAAAGCTCTCAGATTCTCTAGTGCAAGAGACAAAATTTTAGGGCAATAAACCTTCTAGCTTCAGTGTCCTGCCTCTGGTGCTCAACAGAATCAAACGCTTGAGGAAGGGTTTAACAAGTCAAACATACAGCTAGACTCCAGTGATTTATGATTTATAGATATCCAGTAATAAAGGATCTTATCGTATTTATACAGCTTGTGATACACCTCTGTTTCCCTAATTTATTCATTCACTGATTTTTAGCAATTCACAGCATCTTAGGGTAAATAATGTCCCAGCTGAGGTTGGTTTTGAAAAAGCACATTTTGATTTGAACACATTCCCATTTACTCCCCACAGTAATGGAGAGAGATGTGGAAAAGAACAGGTAAGCCCAGTCCATCAGTGCATGTCTCCAAGACTGGTGCCTCCACCAGAATTTTGGGTTTTATAATCATGGAAGAGCCTTTGAGACACAAGATCTGCTGGGGGTTGCTGTAAACCACCTTTCTCAATGGGAGAGATATTTCTTGTCCTGTAACTTGGTGAGACTGACTGAGTAGGTTTTAAACTATGATTGACCGGGGCGGGGGTGGGATACCATTAGGAACACTGAGGATGTGCCAAGGGATGGTGTAGAACTGTCTGAGAGTAACGAGACTAATGGGATCTTTTGTGACACTTCAGGAAGATCTGCAGGTTCAGGAGTGCACATATAAATGTTTGTATAACGACAGACACAGTATGAGGAACAAATGGGATAAATAGAAAGCTTTGGTCCTTTCCCAAAGCTCTGATATCATTGGTATCAGGTGCTGTTGACTCCCTGGAGAGTGGAGAGTCCTTACAGAGTGACACTGGAGCATCAAGAATCACCAATAGGCTGAAGAACCTTTCCTTCAACAAAGGAAAATGAACTCTGCAGTTGAGATGGAGCAATGCTGAAACACAGGCACAGAGGGAGACGAGTGACTGGAGAGCTTCTCAGCAGGAAGGGACCTTGATCTTGAGCCATCAGTGTGCCCTGCTAGCTAAGAGGGTAAACTGCATTTTGGGATGTATTAAACACAGCACAAACAGACAGTCAAAAGAAGTAATCCTTCCTCTTCATTTACTGCAGCCTTGCCTTGAATATTGCATACAGTTCCAGACTCCACAATATAAAAAAGGATATCAACATGATAACTTCAAAGAATCCAGAGAAGGGAAAGAAGACTTGTAAAAGAGCTGAAAGACATGTCCTATGAGGAGAGGCTGAGGATTCTTGGGCTGTCCAACCTGAAGAAGTGGTGGCTGAGAGGCAACCTCACAGCTCTTTGCATCTCCCTGAGGAGGGGAAGCAGAGGGATGTGCCCACCTCTTCTCCCTCGGAACTGCCAGTGGGATGCATGTGAATGGCAAAAAGCTGCAGCAAGGGACATTCAGACTGGACATTAGGAAAAAAATATTTTTCATGGGGAAGATGATACACTGCAGCAGGCTTCTTAGAGTAGTGATTGAAGTTGCATGCCTGTCAGTGTTCAAGAGATGTTTGGACAATGTCTTCAATAATGTTTTAACTTTTGGTTAGCCGTGAAGTGGTCAGACAGATGGACTAGATTATCTTTGAAGGTCTCTTTCAACTGAATCTCTTCTTTTCCTTGTCCTTGTCCTTGTCCTTGTCCTTGTCCTTCTCCTTGTCCTTCTCCTTGTCCTTGTCCTTCTCCTTCTCCTTCTTCTCCTCCTTCTCCTCCTTCTTTCTCCTCCTTTCCTCTCCTCTTTGTTCACTTGTCATTGTATCATAAGACATAGGAAATTCTTTATTTGCCTTCTCCAGAGCTCACATGATACTTCAAAACTCAATTTTTTCCTCTTTGTTCATGCCAAGAACTTCAAACAGCATTCTAGATTCAGGTATACAGTGGATTTCTACTCCACTAATTACTAACATTAAGTTCTATTTTTGATTATCACTAAGAATCAAGCTGATGTTTTCACAGAGCTACCACTTGCAACTCCAATAACTTCTTGCTGAATAACAACAAGAAGTTTAGAATTCACTACTACTTGTGTGAAGTTGGGCTTGTTTCATTCTATGAGCATCCCATTACACTTATATAAGCAGAATTTCATTCCCACTCTTACCATCCATTCATGCTATATTCTGAGATCTTTCTGCAGAATTTGTAGACATTCTTTATTTTTGCCACCCACAGTAACTCAGTATTATCAGCATTTAAACAAATGTCTCTTTTTATATGTGAAGAATGATGGATTGGTTTTCACCAGAATGTATAACACAGTTTAAATAAATAAATAAATAAACAAACAAACAAATAGAAAGCACTGAGGCAAAATGCAACAAAATGTTGTGCCTATTCCATATCAATATCTAACCTTTGCCTGAATTTGGAAAAAAAGAAGAAGAAAAAAAAAAGAAAGATAAAAATTGTCAGAGTTACCACTTCAACTCAGAGGGTTTTGATTTCCAAACAATTTTCTACTGCTGGGGTTATTTCCTTGATGAACAACAAGACAGTTAAAGAGATTATCACCAATTAATTCAAAATTATCATTTTGAGGTGGAACCTTTAAGATTCAATAAATACAATATTTTTTTAATCTCAATCTTGCAACCATAAATACAAGCCAAAATTACAACTGGCGTTCAGGCGTTTTAAACAATGGTTAGATAGTGAGCCTGGTTATTTCTTGAGCTCTGCTGTGTGAAATCATTGACAACTATTCTCATTCTATGAATCAATTTTCATTTATTATCCAGGGATGAGTTTCAAGCTTTAATTAGTTCGCATTCGTGTGAGGAAGTGAAGTACAATATCAGAGTTGTGCCAATGAAAATCATCAGCTGGTTCACAACTTGTATCAGTGCAACTCATTTCAGCTTCCAGTTAAGGTGATAACTGGCCACATTTTTAAAACATACAAGAAATAGATGATTTAAGGTTTTTTTTGGTCAACATATATGAAGAAGATTCAAATTTCAGATACAAATTTTCTAAGTAACGGTTGGCCAGCATTTCCCTGTTCTTTTCATCCATCATTTCAACCAATAAAGTAATGTTACATTTATGTAAGTGTTCCATTTCCAAAAAAAAACCTTCTGTACTATCTCAGATAAAATGGGGAAAGCTAACAATAGGAGTTCTGATGAAGAAAAAGTGAATAAAAAAATAACTAATTTGTGTGAAACCTAACTCAATTCTTTGTGTGAAAGGTCTCTTTGACTTCTGAATACACTGAAAAAAAATTGAAGAAACCTTTACAATCAGAACCAGAAGCATAAGTTTTAAAAATGAGAAGGAAAGAGAATGTAGTTGAAAACAAAACTAAACAAAGGAACAGTTCTGATGTCATTTCACCTCATTCTCTTCTGATAATTTCTGTTTTCGGAGATTCAATTACCACTGAGCATTAAGGAGTGACAGGGTCATTGCTTCCAGCACATTATGGGCTCATAGCCATCTGCATTTCCTTCCCCTTCATTCATAGATTCTAAAAA
The DNA here is from genome assembly GCA_023055505.1 of Callipepla californica brunnescens. Taxonomy (NCBI): domain Eukaryota; kingdom Metazoa; phylum Chordata; class Aves; order Galliformes; family Odontophoridae; genus Callipepla; species Callipepla californica. The sequence continues at coordinate 65,120,822 of JALIRH010000002.1, forward strand.
AAAACTGAGCAGGTAGCTACTCAAGAGGCAGAACGAAAGGAATACTGTACTCCAAGAATATATTTAACAAGCAGTCATGGGACAGGGTTAGACTTTAAAGAGAAGTTGTTTCCTTATGTGTTTAATTCCACCTGACCTCTGTGGGAAAGCTGTGGATGACCAAGGTTATCTTTCTACTGTAAAAGTTCCATCAATTTATGCATTGCTCTTCCTGTGCAAGGCCACTGACACTGCAATTTTAGGATAAAGAGATTTTTCTGCATGATTGTTACTAGCATAGACAATCAGGTCATAAATTCTGTAATACTCAAAGAATTTATATTATTTTCTCTTTGAAAAAGTATTAAAACTGTGTATCTTACCCATCAGATATGCTACGAGTGTTAATGCAATAAAACATTGAATGAGTTAAATAGTCCTGTTTAAGATGAAGGCAGCAAACTTTCATGTGAAAACTATTACTCACATCCCGAAACAAAAGTAATATACATGTTACACTCAAAATGATCTTACAGACAAGATAGAATACACACCATGTACATGGAGCTAAGCATTTATGGTGAGTCTAACTGGTATCTTAATCACCTAATCAAAGTTATTAGTAGTCTAATTATAATAACAACAAAATTTACAGCACAAAATATGCCGGGGAAAACAAAACAAAACATACAGATGCATACATTAATAAGGAGTTTTGTTCACATGGTTTTCACTGCAGATGCATATCTGCTCCTACAAATTTCAGCGGAGGGGGCACCACAGCCTTCATGCTCTACTACTTTTATCATTGCAATTTTTCTCCACTTTTAACTAAATAGCCCTTGTAGCAATGCAAGTTGACATCTTCTTGTCCTGATCGCTGTGGAGAGCAGTTCATTTTCTCCATTTCTGCAGTCATCTGTAATGCTTAAGTAGACTATAACTGTACTTTTCCTTACCCTTTTTCAGATGAAAAAAATCCTAATTTTATCATTTCTTCTGAAGTCACATTTTCTACACTTCCAGTAGTGACAGAATCACAGAATGTTCATGTAACTGTTCATGTTACTCCCTTCCAAAGTCCCTCTTGATCTCTTTTCACCTACAAATTCCACTAACAGAAGGATCATGGACTCTGTTTTACTACAGACCTAACCTCCTACCCTTCCCATCCTGCCAGTCACAGACACCCATAACTTGGGCACCAGCCTTAATTTAGCTTTCTGCCTATGCCTGCAGAACCCTCCCTAAAACAAGTCATTTTTCATCCATTCATGCTGTTAAAATTCTCGTTAAGGTCGGAGTTATTTTACAGATCACTTACTGTAGCATCTGGGCCCTGACAAAGGCATTTCTGTTGCAGACATATCTGTTTATATGCTGCTGCCAAGACTGCCTTCAAAACTCAACACTTCTATTAGCTCATGTATATCTTTGCATTTTTGACAGTTCCCCTCACAATAAACAAACAAACGAAAAAAAAACACTTTTCAATAGCTGTCAAATCATTGACAACTGTTCTCACTCTATGAATCATTTTTCATTTATTATCCAGGGACAAGTTTCAAGATTTAATTAGTCCACATATTGCCCACCTGTTTATTTGACAAAAAACGCCATTCTTCAAACTTACATGGAGCTCCATATAAATGTGAATAACTTCTCCACACCCACTCTAAACTCACCTCTTTCCTATAGTGTCTAAACATCCTCCCCAAAAACACTGATGATGATTCATCTGCTAGTGTGCAGGAGACAAGCCCATTTAAGTGACACTGTCCCATAATCTCCTTGTACGCACTGGTTTGTCTTCGTTTTATTTCCTGTTGTTTTGATCGACAATGTCCTCTGTTACACACTGTGAGCTTTATGCCTGGGGGTCCTACCAGTAACAGTGATAAGGAAGTTAATAGTCATGTTGTATCCCATGGAAGCTGAAGTGATCCAACCCAGCAATGGTTTAGAAAGTTTAGAAAAGCATAAGCGTCTGCCAACACTGCAACATATTTGTATTCATTAAAGTTCCAGAGGCAGTAGCCCTGCTAAAACCAGTATAATTATATGTAAGTGATGTTGGCAGACCACATAAAATGTCAGAAGGACAGAACCAGATGTTTCCTGGACTGCATGTACTCAGTAATCTTTACACCATTACTTTGCAAATAAAAGCAAAGTCCTTTTTAATGAAGTCAGTTTCTCCATTTTTCCTGGAAAGACCACCTGTTTTCTGGTATTGCTCAGAAACCAGTGTATAAGTTACCGATGAAGTTTTCAATCACTCAGTCCTCCTAGGCAATTCTGTCATTCTGACATTGCCTGTTTTCTGTTAAAAATACCAGGCTTTGTTTGTACTGCATTCTACATGCTTCCTCACTACTACAATTTAGAGTTAATATTTTAATTCATTTGTGGCATCAGATCTGCCTTGTAATCTGGAGCCCAAGTCTGCTTATATAACTTTTCTTCTATCTTTTGCCTCCCTACAACTCCCTGAAAGGAGGTTGTGGCAAGGTGCGGCTTGGAGTCTTCTGCTACGTAACTAGTGATAGGACTAGACGGAATGGCTTCAAGTTGTGCCAAGGGAGATTCAGGTTGGGTGTTAGGAAGTATTTCTTCTCCGAAACAGTGGTAGGTGGTGGAATGGGCTGCTGAAGGAAGTGGTAGAGTCACCGACCCTGGAGGTGTTCAAGAAATATTTAGATGTTCTCCTAAGGGACATGGTTTAGTGAGAAAATGTTGACAGCAGATGAACAGTTGGACTGGATGATCTTGCAGATTTTTTCCAACCTTGGTGATTCTACAATTCTACTTTTTATTTTGAACAAAGAGTGATTAAGCTACTCTGTGCTATAGAAATGCACTGTCACACACACTCAAGTTTTTTCTCTCAATACTTTAAGTTCACTATGCTCCCTGTAAGCTTTTTTTCTGCAGGAACTGTAGTAGCTTGATCTTAGTGTGCAAGTATTGCAACTTCAAGCCTTTGTTTAAAATGCATCCTGTCCCTGTATCTTATTCATAATCTCTGCCATGAATTTCAGTCATCACAATCTCATGCAACTTTCATTATCTACACAGTTTTATTATTCCTCAGACTGTAATATTTATTTCTAAATATGCTTAGTTACTCCAAAAGTAGTGTCTCCTATTTATTTCCATAGAAACCATAATTGATACAAAGAAGACAAGAACACTACTTGATAGAACAAATTCTCAGCTACAAAGTGCTCTTTTTCCACATAGTCATCATCATTAGCTGTGCATTCTTGCCAGCAATAAACAAGAGCCTGCATTCTGTGCTCCTAAAAATCTGTTCCAGTGGAGGTGACCCACTGTTGCTGACACCACTACTGAAACACACCACCTACCACCTCACTGTGCTCACATCCACTGTTTGGTCTCCAAAAACCTTTCAGTAGTGTCAGTAAACAGTAGTGAGTGTCATTATTTCCACATGGAGGAATTCAATGACACATCTTTGCACCACGCGCACTTCCATGTCAGATACGATTTTGACAAACTGCCCCTCTGCTGCCATTTGTTGCAAAGCAAGAAAATGTAATGGAATACTGGTGGGAAGGTTCAGCTTCTACTGTCATACCACCAACATCACGGGATCGTGATAATAAAATAGGAGGCGTTACTTTCAGAGCAGCCCTCATATATCGATTTCTCTACAGTTATTCATACAGTGAAAAAACTCTGAAATTCATTTCTCCAAGTTTAGGAATTCTTAGAAGCATACATATACCCTTTACTAATAGCAAATGTACACTGGGCATGACAAATCCCAGAGAGGAATAATAACAATTAGGAAAAACAAACAAATAAACAAACAGTAAAAATAAGCTATTGAGGATCTAGGAAGCATGGCTTCTCTAGTAAATATTTAAACATACACATTTCTAGGACCTTTACTGTCTCTGCTTTAAGGAAGAACCTAGTCTTTCTGAATACAGTGGGATATATAATATATTACAAATCTTGGGAAAGTCAGCTGGAAGATGGCAAATGTTGTCCCAGTTTTCAAGAAGGGAAAGAAAGAAGACTAGGTGATTACGGAGTTGTTCATCTCACTTCACTACCTCATAAAATTATGCTCCACTGAAAGGGACCTGGGGTTCTGGTTGATGATGTGTTGAATATGAGGCAGCAGTGCAGCCAGGCATCCGAAAGGGCCAAGGACATAAAACTATGAGAGGGCATCCAAAGGAGGGCTATGAAGATGGTGAAGGTTTGGAGCACAAGACACATGAGGAGTGGCTGAGGTCACTTTGTTTATTTAGCCTGGAGAAAAAGAGACAGGGGAATTGCCATTGTAGCCCACAGCTTCCCCATGAATGGAGGGTCAGTGCAGAATTCTCTGTTGATGGTAACAGGACATGAGGGAATGGTATGAAGCAGTATCAGGGGAGGCTCAGGCTGGGGGTTAGGGAAAGGATCTTCACCAGAGAGTGTAGGGCATGGAACAGTCTCCCCAGGGCAGTGGGTATGGACCTAAGCTGATGGAGTTCAAGAACAGTTTGGACAATGCACTTAGAAATACTATCTGAATGTTTTGGTAGTCCCGTGTGGAAGCAGGAGCTAGATTTGATCATCCTTCTGAGTTCCTTCCAGATCAGAATACTCTATGATTCTATCATTCTATGCCAGTTGCTTCTTGATAGGCAAGTCCCGATTAAGTGGTCATTGGCACAGCTTGATTCACCCTGGATTCCTTGGCAGAAACAGCAACACTAAGATCACGGGTAATAAATGTATTCAGAACATAAGCATATCTTGGCAAATTGTTCTTACCTGTTATTGTTTTTCGCTATTATATTTTTATTTTGTGGAAGATTTTTTACTATACTGATCACTTACGCAAGTACCATCCAGCAAAGCACTAGTATGGCTTTGAGCCATCAGGAATGTTCTTTCCATAGGGAAAAATTCAAATAGAACACAGAATCTTTTCTGTTGTTTTCTATGTATTTCTATTCTGATCTAGTACTTGACCTAGCAGCTGGCACTTCTGCCTGTAGCAGGAGTGTTGGTGAACCCTGAGGTCCCTTCCAACCCAAGACATTCTATGATTCTATGCATTTCTCTTGGAGAAAGGAAGGCCAAGGAAAATATCAGGCCCTTGGAAGATAAGTTGTTGCTTATATTTTCATATTTAGTTCTCAAGGAATCTCTTTCAAAATCATAGACTAGTCCCAAAGTACAGTTGCATGAGACTGGCTCTCTCTATATTGTGGACAGTTCCACTGTGGCAGAGAATGGAATCCATCACTTACAGTCTTAATTTCAGAGCTTTAGACAGCTTTCATGACATAATGTCTTGATGAGTACGCTAAAGTGGGAAGAAAATTTGCTTCTAAACTGATAAACTTACTATGGATAGTACTGAAGACAGTTTTCACTGGCATTTAATCAACTACAGTCAATTTTAGAATCATGGTTTCTTTTTCCTGTTTTAGTGTTGCCACTGTTGTGTACTGAGATAAATATATTACGCGTAGAGACTAAGATAACCTTAAAAATAAGCTTACTGGTTAACTAGCATCACTCATGTCCCTTCCAAAATGGAATTTTGTGCTCTATTCTCAGTCAGAAAGCATAGGCAAACTGCAAAATCAAAAGAGAGGCAGTCAGAAGATAAGGGCAAAAATGTTTAAATCCTTTATGCTTTCTTTGCCTTACCAATGGATATTCAGCACTGAGAACAAAGCTGATCCAATTCCTTACTATTACTGTCCTGAGACCTACATATTTTTGACAGCAAGAGACAGATCAGAGAAGGCAGAGATAGAAGAGACACAAGTTCTTACTTTTTGCTTTCAAAGGGCAATCTCATTTTGTTGTGAGTTCTGATATTTCCTTTTCCTTGGAAGAAGTTTACTGACAGATGGAGCAACTGGACATTTTTTCTTAAAACAAAGCAGACAAAAATTCTGTCCTAGGAGGAGCATAAGTCTCATGTTTTGAATGCAACTTCTCAAATCACTGGGAAATAAAATCTGCTAAGATCTTGTTATGGAATTAAAAAAAAAAAAAAAGAAATCAGAATAAAACATGGCAGGTTTTATAAGGAATTAATGCATACTGGCTCTTAAAGCAGAAGTTAGAGCATGAGCTACAGGCTAGCAGACTGTCAGAGGGAGTTAGATATCTGTTGGCATTCTTTCTTTTATGTTCTTGCTGAACGAAAGGTTTAAAGAACTTATTTTTTGATCATACACTTGGGCCAAACAATAGTACAAAGATATACTCAGGCGTGTGCGTAGCTAGAGTGGTTTTCACACAAAACAAGCACTTAAAGAAGAACCACATATTCTGGGTCATGAAAACAAAGGTCAAAAAACGTCCTTCTGCAAAGTTAATAGCATCTCATCAAAGAGCAGGAGTTTAAAACTTGGATACTTTTTCTATATTACTGAGTTCAGCACTAACAGCTCTGTTACTGAGCCAATTTTTCTTTTGATATTGACTTGGACAGGACAGATAGCTGGGTTGTTGGGTTTTGTTGTTTTTTGTTTGTTTTGTTTGTTTGGAGATTTTTGTTGTTATTGTGGGGTTTTGTTTTGTTTGCTTGTTGTTGTTTTTTTGTCTGTTCAAGTAAAGAATTTTAAATAGTTTAAGTGTCCGCACTGAATGGATTTAAGAATTAGAACTGCCTGTCATTTTTATTGAATTATATATAAAGACTAGCTAATTTCTGGAATGTATATCATGCAGGACATTCAGGAGAAAAGGTAGAAGAGAGCTGAATTATCTTTCTGGTGAGCTTATATTTCACTAGCTGCTTAGAAAGGCAAGCATGATGTACAAATGACTGTGTACAGCATTGTCTCTTGATTACACATATCCACATTTCCACACATTCAAAAATACTTAGAAAAAATGAATAAACACCCCTGCAAGCTAGGTGGTGTAAGAGCAGGATATGGGAATGAAATAGAGTATAGGAAAAGATGATTCTATAACACACGAATGACTTAGTCCTAGTGTAAGCACAGTTTTAAGGGAGAGGACAAGGGTGATCTTCTGTGATCCAATAAGTGGTGCCTATGGAAGAGGATCTTCTCACCCATTTACGTCAGCTCCTCTGCTGGTGGTGCAGCTTCTGCATGTTGTGTAAATCTACCAGGTTGCTTCATACAATTTTTACTATTTACATCAGCTCAAATGACTTTCTATTGAAGCAGATGATACATTACACAGGTCCCACTGCAGTAGTAACAGGAATAAGGTGATGGAATCATTTAGTAAATCGGCAGACACCTTCCTCCAGCTTAAATTTGAATCTTTAAACTTATTATAATTGTTACTGTCCTACATGAAGATTAGGAAAAAGAAGGAGGTGTGATTATTATAAGACCCTGGTATATCTGAGATATAAAGTCCTCATCCGTCCTCCAGCTCAGATCTGATGTTTGGCATTGCCAGGGCACAGACTCCACTGATTTTTTGTCCTACTCCACAGTTTCCCATTTGCCTGTCTATGAACAAGCATTCAGTATCAGATGCATCTGTGTTATCTTGTTTCACGTCCAAGTCATAAGTCTAAAATGCCTGACAAAGCTACATACGAGTGAGTGCAGGGGGTTGCTCCCAGGGAAACAACATTTTTACTTTTTTATCTAAATAAGAAAATCAAGTATACTAGTCAGTTTTGGCTAAGCTTCTTTGAAATGTATTCAATGACCCAGAACAGATCTCCAAGTGCTTGGATCACCTCCATCTTTCTTACTTGCCCAAACAAGCAATAGAAACAATCTGTGCAGCCAATGAAGGAATTTCAAACCTCAGTTCATATTCTATGAATGCCATATAAAAGAGGGGTGATTTTTCATAAACTTGAAAAATTTGTGGTTTACTTTCTACAGTCTGTTTTGTTTCTGTAAATACCACACAATGGACTTACAAATGAGGACATTTAATTGTTAAGTTATGCTTCACTGATTCAAAATCATAGGACTTTTATTTTGCTGTGAATTTATTGCATATTTTATTCCTACTCAGGTAATGGAACAGGCTACTTGTCTTGCTTTACAGAAAGAAAAAACATTTATTCCTTCATATAAATGTTTGTGTCTTTTTACCTGTTTGTTTATGACTGAATCAGTTTGGAAAAAATCTTCTAGTGTCTCTTAACCAAGCTTACACAAACACAATGCATTGCTAGCAAGTGACTCCAACAACTGGGTCTTCTCCATTTGTATGGGATGAAGGTCAGCAACAGGAACTGAAATGCTCAAACTGAGGTCAACATCTGGTCTGTGGTTTTCATTACCTGGTCTCAAGTGTCATTTCTGAAGCAGTACTGATGGCAGTTTGCTTGTGTCTGCAGCTGCAGCCAGACAGCATGCAGGGTAGCTTGCCAGCATGTTGCTGACCCTCTATGAGCTACAGATTTTTTTCTGTTGTGTAAATGAGGCCTTACACAAAGGCAAGATCCCAGAGAGCTTCAGTGCATTTCATTGGCATCTCACTCCAGGGGGGTAAGTTCCTCTGAGGTAAGTTCTTCATTTTACAGGAGTTCATGCAGTCCAGATGAGTATTATTAGCCAAATTCCAGATGGGTCATCACTTCCCCTTCCCTTTTTGTGCTGCCTGAGCAAGGCTGGAGAAGGGATTTGCTGCTATGCTGGGATAATGAGCTGTCTCAATCCTGTTGTGGCTCTTCTTCACTGATCTTGACACAGCTGCTGCATGACTCTCATACTTTTTAAGAGGACAGACTACATATTAATCTAGAGTTCAAACAGAAGGACTCCTTCACAACTTTGTTCAAAAGAAGCATTTAATCTCCCTTCAGGACAAAACACAATAACATGATTCAAGTTGGAAAAGGTGGCAGAAGAGAATGCTTGATGTACTTCATTTACTTCAAATGCAGGCTGGATTTTTTAAAGGCCAGATCCCACTTTATGCAAGAGCTATTGATTAAGAATTAGCCAACAGAGATCTTTAACAGAGGCACTGGTACAGTATTGTCCTTCACAGAAGGGATTTTCTGTAAAGGTTCATATCTACCTTCAAATTATTCAGTTTTGCTTGTTTAAAAAAGTAGACAAGGTAGTATGCCATGTACTTATCCAGTTTTCCATGCACTATCCAAAGGTGACATAGACCACCTCACAAAAATGTCTGCAGCAGAAACTATGGAGGATCCTGGTAAAGACCAACACATAACCCTTTGTGAATAGAGAATTCTGCTTTTAGTACTTCTGGTAGCTGTGAATTGTGAAGCCAGTTCCTGCCAGCATATCTGGATGAACAACCTAATCATCTGCTTCAAGTAGGCTTTCCTTTGCTCTGATATATTTCTCTATATATGAAAATGGACACTTACCTTAACATAAGTAATCTCTGTCTCAAACATACAAGAGATATTATGCAGCCCATAATTGTTATGGGAATGCTCTCTCTAAATAGCACTGAATTCACATCATACATTCCACAGCAGGATATGACAAATGAGGCCTCAATAACTTCTGCCCTGATTCCACCATGAGCTACCTGTTGTACATCAAACAGCCAGAAATGCACACAGGATATTTCTGAATAATGACTGTGCATGCTACAGTACTTGACACAGCAATTAGCTACACCAGCTCTGGTGCACCACGTACGACAGGATTTCAACCTTGGTGTCAGTAAACTACAATTCATATCCTGCCTTCTATCACTTCATCACTTCTATTCAGTTTCCAGCAAAATAAAAAGGATCAGAACTTATCAATTCAAAGGGCAACAAATCCAACCAAAGCACAGTATGTACAGCAAAAATAAGCTTCCTATCTGCACTGTTAAAAAAGACAGTAATCTGTAGTATGAAGGACTACGGAATATAGAATCATAGAATATTCTAAGTTGATAGGGACCCATATGCATCACAGATTAAACTTCTGTTTTCACACAGCAACACCCAAAAATCAGATCATATAACGGAAAGTATTGTCAAGATGCTTCTTGAACTCGCGCAGCTTAGGAATGTGACCATTACTCCCAGTGCCCAACCACTCTCTGGTGAAGAATCTGTTTCTGACACACAGCCTGATCCTCCCCTGATCCAGCTTCATGCCATTCCCTTGGGTCCTGTCACTGTCACCAGAGAGAGAAAATCAGCTATGTGGATACAACATATCCAATATGACATGGATGCCAGTGCAAGTAAGGACAGGGCACTGTTAAAGTCTTGAAGAATAGAAAATCTAGGCTTGTTTTTGTGGGATATATGCGTACCCAAGTCTCATCTCATACATAAAGGAGATAGCAAATCGAGGAATAGAGATAACTGACAAGCAGTTTATCATAGACTTAACGTTCTAACACATTTTAATTTATGCCATGTGATATACCAACCAAGGGACCAATGCTATACAGTATACTTTTCTACATACTTTACTGGTCAGAAAAACTTGACTGAGAAACATCTGTGAAGAAACAGACTGGTAGTAGTGTCTAGAAACCATAGGGTGCTTTCCTTCTCTAAAGTGATTTCCAGGAAGAACTACAATACTAACTTGCCTGAACTGCTGTAACAATCTCAAGTGAAACAACAGTCAGCAATAAGACAAACAAAATATAAGTTTATGTGGGATAGCTTGGATTGATGCACGTGTGCTTTTCCATGACTGCCAGCTCCTTTGGCCCATGCTTCAACTGATCAGATCTCATACAAACAAGCAGCAAGTTTGGGCTGGAAAACAATGTTTGCTGGGAAAGATCCTACAAATCATACAAGCAGAGAGCATGCAAAATGAAGAATTGGTAGACCATAAAGAGCAAACTTGACTGCATGCTAAAATGTTTGAACAGCCTGTTCAAGCAAAACACAGTAGCCATCATGCTAAGGAGAGACATCAAACCACTCTCCTGAGAAAGAGGACAAAAAGCTCAACGGTAGGGTCAGTGGTCATACGATGTCTTGAAGGCAGGTAAAGGAAAAAGCAATTATCAGTAGCAGCAAGGAGAAATTAGTTTCAGCTGTGACATTAGTCACACTAATATTCAGATAACTAAACAACTGTTACTACTTGTATTTGAAGAAGAGCTTTGAGAATTGAATATGATCAAGAAAAGAGCCACAACAACCTGTAGAAAGAGGTGAGAAATGTTCATAGATAATACAGGCTGTCACTATACAATAAGATAAAAATAAAATATAGCTTGCTTACAGTAAAACTATATTGTGGGGAAAAAAAAAAGTGAATATTAATAGACCTCTGAAACCAAAAGGAAACAATGTGCATTAGTAAGCTGAATCCAACATCAGAAGAATTGGAAGCAAAACACGCAGGAGGGGAGCCGAATGAAGTGGACTTATTGTGCATGAAAAAGCACCCATTTTGAGTAAAGCGGTCAGAAATCAAAAAAGGCTCAAGGAAAACCTGAGCCTCCATAAGAGAACCTTTTAAGTTTAGGGTTACCATTGATTTGATGAGTCTGTCCAGAGACGTACCACCATAAAATTTGCTTGTTTGCTAGCTTTAGCTACTTAGTCTTGTAGTATATATTCTTTGTTCCAGTACTTTTGGACATGCTATATTAAACAGCTAACTTTTCCCATTCCAGATCCTCTTCATTGATTTGGGTTATGTATCACTGATTTACATTTTCTTCCCTGAAGATATATGATCCTCCCACAGACGATGGATGGGTATCAAGGGATGCTAACTGTGTTTCCTATGCCAATTGAGCAACTCAGATATCAATACTGTTGTTTTATTCTTCTACACACCTCTTGGTGTCACATGGGAAAGATTTTTACCATGTATGATACACAGAAAATATCTCTTTTCCTTAGCAATTTGCGAGTATTTCATGTACCTCTTGAATATAATGATTAGTGTCACTTACACCCAGGCTCTTGTGCAGAAAATCAGTATAATCTCTGCCTGGTTTTAAGGACACCTCACATTAAATCCATATAGTTAGAAATAATTTATCCTTTGGTTACATAATCCTACGTTCAGATTTATATGATGTTCTAGGAAAGAAAGATAATCCTGATTTCCAAATACACAGAGCTATGAACCTTTGATCCCACAATTGCAGTCATTCATGCAGTACTAATGAAAGAGGTAATAAAACTTAGAAGTACTGCATTTTAATGAATATGCGTTCCTAACATCAAAGCTTTGCTGCTTTTCATTCTCATCATCGAGCAGATTCAGAGTTAGAAGAAACCAAGAAAGCTGTGTACAGCTTTAGAAAAACACCTGAAAACCTCCACACTGACTAAAATTACTGAAAGGCATGTGAGGTGCTGCTAGGTCTTACATATCCAATCATTCAGCACTGCTAACACACATAAGGGTTTTTGAGTACTCAATAAATTCTTTGAGTAGAAATACCCTTATGTTACAAAAATTTTAAATATATTCAATCAAAATACATCCTTACTTATATTTCCAGATTCCGCAAACTCTCCAAGTTTCTGATTTGTTTGGTTGATGGTTTTTTGTTTGTTTGTTTTGCTTTTGTTTTGTTTTGTTTTGTTTCATTTATCTTGTTTACCCTAAAAGATAGGGAATAGGAAAAGGAAGAATCTGAATGAAGTAGTTTATAACTATGTTCGCGACTTTTACCTGTGTTCATTTTCTAATTTGTCTCATCAAATCAAATCATGATCTATTTCACTGCCAGAAGCACATAATGACAGCAAGTTTAGATTCCTGAGTCCATTTCACTCGATTTATTTCATAGCATTCATGCATGTGAGTGACCAATTTTCTGAAGAACAATTTTTCTCATGAAAGGATGAAATAGATAATTATATTACTCTGGTGATAACAGTGAGAAGCACAATATAGCCTGCTGAAGGGGAAAATCTTTAAATCAAAGCTTTCAAGAAACCATCCCAAACAACATCAGAATGAATTTAAGAGACAAGAATCTGTAAGCTAATCAATCAGGATTCATTCAGTTTTCCTCCCACTATGGTAAGTGAGATCTTTGTTAGTACTCTTAATAAAGGAAAAGTAGCAGGTTAGGAAGAAAACACTTCATAGTAATCATTTTTGAATCACTCAGAAGAACACACAGAGCTCTCCTGAGAAGTAGTCAGGAAGATGTCAGAAGAACTAACCTAGCAGCAGCCTCCAGGATCCTTTTCAGATTCTTGTTCTCCATTCTCATTTCTTCAGCTGCCAGAAAAGTAGTTAAAAAGCTTCTTTAAATTTAGGCTACTAACCACAGTCAAAGAAACAAAATTGAAAGATCACATTTTTTTACTTTACAATCCAACTAGCTAGAGTAAACTGTCAAAATTAATCATGGGGAAAACACTGAACCAGTTTTCTTCAAACAGTTTCTGTATTTTTCACTGGAATTTAAAAACCAAACCACATCTGCCAATGGCATGAATGTACCATGACCATGCACCAGCATTTGCAAGCAATTCCTGTCAGTAAATCATGATTAAATAATTTACACAACTTTTTAATAGAACAAGCAGAATTGAATTGAAAACATTAGCCTCATTTACAAGTTCAGAGACTTGGAAAGGCTGGATTTGTCAATCTATTGTCAACTTGCTTGCTTAGGTTAAGTGAAGCAAACATGAAGGACATCATCACTATGCTGGAGGAAGAAATCCAGGGTGGTAGCAAGCACTGGATGAGTTCAATTATGTGGAGGACTGAAAAGTCTATAAGAAAATGACTTTCCCTATCCTGGTCAGTCTTTCAGTATGAACTTCCTAAAGACAAAATGTATCAAGAAATTGTATGAGGAAGCATTTCATTCTGATTAGCAACGGGGAGAAATGACAGGATATTTTAGGAGCAAACAAAAGATCACTGGGAATTTAGGATTACTCTCTCAGACCACTTTGTTCTTTCAAAGAGAATAGGCTAGTGTCTGTGAAAGCAAAATGTTAAGGTAGTAAAACATAGTGACTCCACATCTTAGCATGTGCCATTTTCCAACCAGTGTATAGAAGGAACCAATGTAGAAAGGAAAGGGGGAGGAGATCAAAGACTGGGCATATGGGAAGTAACAACACAGAGTCAAAAAGAAATGTAAAGAATAGAGGGCAATCAGCACTGACCAGTGACTAGCAGAGCAATCATGAGCGATCACATGAAATGGCAGAAACCTAAAGGAAAATCAAGCAGATGACATCTGTTTTGGATGAATGAGAAGAATCTCCATAGAGATGGTGAGAAACTCAAGCGGTCTGTAAACAGAAGAATGGCTGATCCCCAAAACTCAAGGCTGTAATGTTCCCTACACATATGAAGGTTGCTTTGGTGCTGCCTCAGACAGATCTTCTCATGGTAATACATTGGTGTGCATCAATATTAACTCAGCAGAGAACAGAGAGTCAGATGAGGTATGCAGGTAAGGAAATGCACCCTTATCATGACAGAGAAATCTCTATGATAGAATTACAACTACTTGAGTTACAAGCCCTTAATAGTTTTTTTCATGTCACGTCTATTTTCATTCAGGTATGGCTCCTCATTCTGTATTATTGACAAGCTGCATTTTAAAGTTGTATTCAAAACTTGGCACTTAAAATCTTGAATAATGAATCCCATATTTCTGTAGCAGAACCTTTTTGTTTGTTTGTTTTTGTCATTTTCTCTGTCATTTCACCCTTGTCCTTTGCCTGGAATTGATAATATTGTCTTCTCCCCCTCCTGTGGACTGTTGGTGCCTCATTTCTTAGCCACTGGCTTCAGGAGCAAGCAGGTGGATATTACTGTCTTTAGACTACATTCTGGTCTCTGTTCAGCTTTTCTGCCAGTAGAAGTCACTGATGTGCTCCTCACTAATTCTGAAAGCAGAAATCTGGGTTTTAAATGTGCCCAAATCTACCAGCACAGAGGGACTGGCTGAGGCAAAAATAAATAAATAAATAAATTTGTTTGCATGGTGTCATGATGCACTAGCTTTGTGCAAAACTGCCTCTTCTTCATCATTTTTCAGCTACTGCTTGGTTCTTGTGTATCTTGGTGTATCCTGGTGTATGTAAGAAGCTACTTTTCTCCTTTGTCTCCTACTTCTGCTGCCAAAATAAAGTTGTGCAAAAAGGAATCCATGAAAACCTTTTAAGCAGAGATGATGTGAGCATTATTTCAATTTTCATTCCTGTTGAGCTTTTCCTTAAGACAGATTTTTGGAGCTATGCAGTCTCTGCATTAATTATATACGTAGACACAAAGACTCTCCTGATGTCCATCTTCTGACCCAACGCACACAGCTCAGCCTGAACTACCTCAGTCTTAGAATCAGAAAAGGGGCAGCTGGAGTCCTTTGACTGCAGAAGATTTTTCAGGGGAATAGCCTTCAGTTGGCTAAGGGAAAGATCTATACAGAACTGTAACAAAAGATGTTTCTTTACCATGCATAGAGTGAAGCTGCTCAATGACTCTTTTGCTAAGTCTTGAAATATTGGAGGACACAAAAAAGCCAGCAGAAAGGCACTGAAATTTTAGGGAGCTAGAGCTGAAATATCTGGAATGAAAACAATGGTAGGAAAATAACAGTAGACCATGTTAGAAAATTGTTAGCAATACAGCACCTGTAGGAACTAAATAAGCCATAGCAGATGTCACCAGAGAACAGGGAAGACAAAGACCAATGTAAACAGAATAAGCACAAGAATCTGCTGCCACAAGCCACCTCATACATACTGCAGCCAATCATTTCGGTGCTGCTATGGAAATATTAGGTATGTTTGTGTATCTAAAGCATTTTGTTACTCCAGGGTTCCAGTAAATCCCATGTAAAGTTCACAGAAATATAGTTAACACTGTCTGTAAGGAGCTAGAAAAAGAACATGAAAGAAGATGTAGGGAAGAGAATCACAGAGAGTTCGTGCTCTGGGAATATGTGAAATGTAGAGAAACACTATCATCAGAACTACTGAAGTCTTACAAAAGACAGTGTTGGGCAACATTGAATCTGTCGTATTATTCAGGTGACACAGTGAATAATGTATTTTTAAAAGGTAGTGTGTATTCAAAGTCTAAATCACAATAGTGAGACAGTTGCACACAGACATACTTATGTGTGTGTGTGCATGCGTGCCTCACAGTGAGATACAGGAATCAATTTAAAAAAACACTATCTGGCAGAGCATAAACGAGCACAACCTGCATATCAGACTTCATCAGTCAAGAATAACATAAATATAATAATTCAGATCACCCTGGTTTTCATCCATAAAGTAAGGTGTGGGATAAATAGTGATAAAAAAGGTCTTTTACTCTGCACTCTTAGCAATCTATATGTTGAAAGGCAAAAAGAAAAAATAAACTAACAAGTCTAAAGACAATAAAGGTTTTTAAAGAACAGAAATAGGTAATATGATCAATGACATTTGAAAAATATGTTTCGGTGAGCCCATAGCCACCCACAGCAAGTAAAGTTTAGCAATAAAACACAAACACCTCAATATTCCCTGGATTTTTTTATGATAACAGGTACTGAGCAAAGACCTAAGTGAAAAAAGTTAGAAGAAAAGAATATTTTAGAGAAATGTAAATGTAAACGTAATTTACAGAAAGAAGTAAAATTCATTTGCTTGAATGAGGGAATTGTTGTTCATACGCATTCCATTGATCTTGATTATCATTATGTGCATGATTCGTACACATTCTATTGATCTTGTGGTTCATGTTAAGGCAAGATAAGTGGGATAATTGCTTAAAAAAGAAATCTGATCTAAATGACATAAAGAATACTTTTAGAAAAAAAAAAAAAAAAAAAAGAAGTGAGAAAGATAAGGAAAAACTTTTAAGAATTTGTATTTTGGTGTTCCAGTTTTGCCTTCTTCCTATGTCAAACTTCCTACCATACCAAGCCTCAGGCATCAAACAAATAACGCAGGTCTCCTGAGCTGTGTGCACATATAAACTGTAGATATGGCACAAAGCTTTTGACTGACTATTCAGAAAGTGTGACAGCAGCTACTGCTATCATTTTGATTAAATGATATACCCAAGTGACACTCAATATTTGAAGGAAACTCATAGGCAAAAGAGTGTCACATTGGTATTCAGTTCATTTTTCGCTTACAGGGGAAATAAAGGTTTCTTGAAATATACTTCCATAGCATTTGTTTGATAGTTATTGCCCATTATTTTCACTAGTTAGAAAAACAAAGTGATTATCTTTCAATATTATGTATCAAAGAAAACAAGTAGCTGTGTTGAGGCAGGAATCTAACTGGAAATGGACTACACTTTGATAGGTTTTACCTCATATCCTTCATAATACTTAATTGCCACCGGGGTGGTTTTTGTTTTATAGCATTTTTGTTCAAATTCTAATATGTTTCAAGTGAAAGAGAACTCAGGTTACAAAATAAAGTGCCTTAACATACACTGACAAAATTAAGAACCTCCAGGAGAAATGACTGCCTAGTTCTTATAAACTGCTAACCCACATTTTTATCGAGCTTATGATCCCAAGACAAACTCACAATGTTTCTGAGTATATGTTATACTTTACTACGTATAATATCTTTTGATATAAGTTAAATATAGCATGCTACTCTAAAACACATCTGTGCACACTTTCCATAGCTGATTGTGAAGGACAGAGAAAGAATCAAATGAAGTTATTCTGCAGAGAGCAGGAGGTGAGGATAAGCAGTGGATAAGCAGAGGTTAGGATATGAAAAAACAGCAATTTAAACTTACTACCATCTCCGAGTCCCAACCTACTTCCGTAGTATCTGCACACGCCCTATTTAGATACGTATAACTACTTTCTAGCATAAGAAACTAAACAGAAATGTTGCATAAAATTTTCTTCTGTGCATGTGAAAAAAAGTAAGTTGAAACTGGCTGTTAGCTTAACTGGCATTAACAACTAGGTTCTTGGAAGCAGCAAGGGAAAAATACAAATCATTCACAGAACATAAAAGAAAAAGAAGAGCAAGGGTCACAAATAAAACGGTGACACACAGAATTTGAAATAGTCAAGAAAACAGTTTAACTGTTTCTTAGTGTTCCTCCTTGCAATTTTATTTCCTACTGAAATGATTGCCTGGAAACACATTCACACAAACACTTTTAGAGAAAGTAGATTCTCTGTAAAATAATTGCTGCACAGGATGACAAGGCTTACTATTGACTAACACAGAGTACACAGATGTCTATGGGCTATGGGCTGCAGTAGACTTCGTAGGGCAAATTGGGACAAAATGGCATTTCCCTGAATAGGTAAAGGACTAAAAGTACATTAACACTTCCAGGTTTCACCTACAATGTTCAGCTGGGAATGCACCAATCGAGCAACAGCATGGCCCAGTTTTACAGAGTAGATAGGACCAGTCAACCATGTCAGCGACAGCATATTCACAGACATATATATGACCAACAAACCAAAAAGCCCCACAAACACAGTGAAACCCCCAGTTCCTTGCTGGGTTGTATAGAGCATGAAAATAAGTAACACTTTTTTTGGTCTAGATTTGTGGAAGACTGCTCATGCAAAAGCCAAGGAGCAGCTTGGGAATAGACATGTCTCTCACTAACAGTGGACCTAGGAGTATTAGTTTGCATTTAGACAAACCCAGAGAATTCTCTGGAAACTTCAGTTTTTTCTTTAGAACTATTGATTTGGCTAACAATTTCATTTTTCAGTGCAATGTGTTGCAGTAGCCAGACTTGGCAATCACAAGCATGAATTAGCACAGCCAAATAGAGTAGGAAGACAGGGTGCAGTTTCCTGTCCAGCCTCAGGCAGAAGGGGACATTTTACACAGCTGGCATTGTGCATGTTTGCAAAAGCAACATAACTTGCAGAAGGCCCCACAGGCTTTTCGTTTTGACACATCCCAAAGTTCAGTCTAGTTAAAGTGCTTCCTTTTGCCAAAAAAAAAACAAAACAAAACAAAAAAACCCTTATATAATCTGGAAAAACTATTTTTAGAAGCTCAAAAATCAGTCTACCTGCAAACTAGAAGTCAACAGCTATCATTGCAACTATATTTTCTAGGAAACAACAGGAAAAAAAAAGTACAAAGAAATGCTGAATTGTTTGAAGATTTCCTTTTGGATCATTATCCTCCCACACTCTATGCAACCTCACCCTTATCAGAACAGAAAGCATCACTGGCAAAGAGTCTTCCATACTCTGGACATAGTTTTGTATGTGTGGTACCTGGATTTACAAGCAATATTTCAGTGAGTAAAGAAAGGAGAAATAAGTGTAGTTCTAGCAAGACTGAAGACAAGGTACCCTCTCCCTTGATAAAAATTCTACTGTTTGAGCCTGCTCTTCTTGCTTTCTGCCTTTGATTCATAATCAATCTTTCATTTTGTTTCCAAAAGGGAGCTGCAAAAGTTTGATCTGAAATTTGACTGATGTTGAACATCTTTTCTACTATGAGGGAGCATAGGTTTTGCCTACAGATGTTCCTCTACAGAACCTATCATGATGCACATACCAGAGTCAATCAATACAGGATGCTTTAAAGAAAGACATAAAAACTGAAGGTAAACAATTTTTTTTCATCTAAATATTTTACAGGTGAAAAATGAGATTTTGGTAAAATGCCTTCATGCTTTGCTTGCAGTACAATTTATGAAACCTCTACACTTAAACTTTTTCCTCAGCCCAGATGTTCTTACATGTTAACTTGCCACAAAGAACAGAGACTTTTCACGCATTGAGAAGTAATTCCAGAGTATGTGCATGTGTATGAGAAAGTGCTTAAGTAAATTACTTAACTCTTTCAAAAATCTGATTTCGGGATTTCCCATGAGACACAACAATATCTGTTCACATGTGACAGACTCAGAGCCCTAATCCTGCCTAGAGTCTCACACATGACAAGGAACAGACATCTCATTTTCCATCAATTCCTTTTCTAAGGGTTTAGGTGTTAGTTTTTGTTGTTGTCATTTCAGGAGAATTTAGTGTGATTTTCTGTTCTTTGCGGACATGCCATCAGCATGGTTACGAAGGATATGTGCTGCCAAAGTATCCTCTTAAATCAAGGTCACAACATCCGCTACATTCTACATAATCAGATAGCTATGACAAGAAAATCTACTCAATTATCATTCTTAACAGCTTCTGAACTGCGTCTATTTCTGTCTGGTTCTGTACTGAGGCACAGCAACATTCATGTCTCACTGACAGAGAAGAATCACTGGAGAGAGATGAGACTGCTAGACAGATGTGCAGCCAGCACTGACACGAAGCTGCTGTTAGTTTCCAATAATTGATTTTGGTAGGCTTCTGTAGCAGACATTTCACAGAGAAGCAATAAAAAAAAAATAATTTCTACGGACCACAGTGAACTTAAGATCTGGCTAAAAACAAACCTAAGTAGTAGAATTCTGCATCTATTTTATAAATGAGAACCAACAAGAATAAGAACCACTGGTAAAAGGAACATAGCTATTTTTTCCCTTGATTTTTTCTTTGTTTTTGGTAGCTTTTAAAATTCCATCGACTATGTTCAGTGTGGACACAACAAAGCCCCACATCCTATTATCATTCTAGCTGATAAAGAGAACGCAGAAGGTAGAATCACAAAATAAAACCACTAAGATGATGACGTTCAACCATCAACCTTTAACCCATGTCCATATGTTGTCCCCTCATCAATTGCTTGGGTGCTGTTGAATTTATGTGATCCAAAACCTTTTCATTTAAACAGTTGGACCACTGCATGCCAGCCTTCATGCCTTTTGTTTGCTAGTCTAGACACAGCTCTGTTGTCTGAGCAGCTTAGAGCCCTGATTGAGTGGACTGGAAGCCTCTGTCCCACTGCTGTCTGCCCTCAACTGATGCAGGCAGAGATAGGGGGTGGGTTCAGTGCTCCAACAGATCAAAGGAGTTTGAGTTATCCAAGGTGGTGGCTGAGCCTCTTTTGGATTGAGCTAATCCACCCAAAGACACTGCAGAATGATGAGCCCTTACAAATTAAGGCAAGAAAACGATGGCTTCCCAACATTATTTCTCAGTGTCTTCCCCATACCAGAGCAGGGCTCTGCCAGAATCATGCTGGGATGTGAGTTTAGATATCTCTGATTTTACAGGGGATATATCAGTGGGTAAGAATACGTGCCATCAAAAGGTCATTTTGTTATGTTTATCCCTTTGTGAGGCAAAAGTGAATTGCAGGGTGTGGATACAGCAGACACAGGTTGGAAGGGACCTCAGGAGGTAATTTCACCCAGTCTCTTCCACAAAGCAGGGTTAATACTGAATTCAGATCAGGTTTCTCAGGATTTTGAAGGAAGGAAAAAAAAAAAAAAGTCAATTTTTCATTCCAGTGAAAAACACAGGGCTCATATTCAGTAAGAAACTCTCAGGAAGATGTCAGTCTATTTTCCCTGGTCACTACTGACAGAACACTCAGGAATGGCTCAAAGTTCAGAGTGGACATCAGGAAAAATGTCTTTACAGTGGTCAAAAAGGGAACAGTTTCTGATGAAGACGGTTAGTGCCCTATGGCCATCAGTGCTCAAGAGGCATTTAGGTAACACCCTCAAAAATGTCTTATCTTTTGGATAGACCTGCAGCTATCAGCAACTTGGGCTAGAAGACCTAAACTGAGGAATGCTATCAGAGACCATTCCCCACCAAGAGGCACCCTCATTCCATCCTTCATGCTCTACTGCTGAGCCAGTTCATCACACCAGCATAGCATGAACCTGTTTAACTCACAGCTGGACAATTTGTCAGAAATTTCTCAGAGATACCCAGTCGCTCCCTGAGGCCTTGCAAGCCTGGTGATCTGCTCAACACACAGTGACTACTTCTGCCAGCACCACTGCTGTTAACAGGAACTCCCTGGCATCAATGATCTGAACCTATAACCATTTTTTGTCCTCATTTTATATGCAAGTTATCGTCTGAAGGCCACTTGCATATTCCCATGTAGAGATTTATAGTGTTTTCAAGAAGCGAGCCAATAGACAGGATTACTGGTAATGTCCTCTCAAAAATTATTGTGGCTAAGAACTGCTCTCACTGTTAGTAACATAACCAATTTAAATACTAAACATTATTCTGGAATATCAAAGAAAAGAAAACAAAAATTTGTTTTTCAGAAACCAATGTATGAAGCCTTTCACAATGGCTTTTACCAATGTACAAGGCTTTAGTCTCAGAACTCCTTTTACTGCCCTACATAACATGGGGTGGGGAACACCATTCAATGCTTTCTTTGCTGCCTTTTAGCACACTTTTCTCCTCAACTTATTATAATATTTTAACTACATCATATTTCATAGCATTACGTTTTTCTTTCACTCAGAGGTGGCTGATCTTTCTGAATGTAATATCATTTACTCTTCAGCAGTACCCTCTATTGCTTACAGGGGTGTCTTTGGTGTCTCAGATTTTTTCTGCATAGGTTCATCTTTCATTCTGCTTTTATTTAGAACTGTTCAATCAACAGAAGTCCAGACTCCTGTTATTAAATACTTAAAACTTTAATAGCTTCATTTTGAGTGTCTGAATGTCTCATTCTCTCTGGAAAAGACAAGAAAATTTATCAGATAAGCACATGTTGCCTAGACTAAGTCTAATGGACCTTAATACATGCACAGCATGTCTTTATACAAATATCTGAGCATGCTTGATGTCAGGCATAGTAGTATTAGTTTATATCCAGGTGGCTAACAGCTGAAAAGTCCAAGACCATAGCGAGGATAAGCTCCAGATTTGTCTAAAAACATAAACAAAGACACGTATATACGCACATTTCACGGTGCCCTGCCACAGTCTTACTGCCATAGACACCAGCAGAAGCATATACACTGAAACAGAGGGCTTTCTGTGCATTTCTGCCATCATCCTTTCCAACTAGTGTGTCCTCTGTATCCAGTTCTGAATGCGAATACATTCTGCAGCTAAATGAGCACTGTCCATTGTCACATTGTAAAAGATATAACTCCTTTTTTATTATGTGCAATACTCTACAACTTAATGGTAATTAGTAAAGCAAAAAATCAGATACAAACATTTTTATGCAGCAAACTTGGGTTTTGATAGTGAGAGGAAATTGTTTTTTGTGTTGTTTTTTTTTTTTAGTTTGCAAGTGCTAAACACTTCAAAGAATAACCCTGATTAGTTTTGCAAATATTTCTGAATTTCCTTTCAATGCTTAAATTAAATGCCTACAAAAATTAGAGGGCTTTATTCAATGCTTTTTTGAGGAAAATGTATAAAAGCTGAAGGAAATGAAAACAGAAAGAATCCTGTCTGCAAGAACTGGAGTCCCCTGTTTTATGGTTGTTATATCATAATTTTCTGGTAACCTTCTCTTACCTGTAAGACGCCCAGTAAGTGGACAAACACACACACACAGACACATCCTCCTGCTTTCTGGACAGAACATGTGAGAGGTTAGGTACTGTCTATGCAGTTGGCAAACTCAGAAGTCACAGCAGAATAGACATCACTCTGCTCAGCATCCCAGTCCCAGCAGGGTAGGGGAAGTGGGGATCTTGCTGCTTGAAGAGAAGCAGGTCTCAGAACTCATAACATCTTCAGAAACAGATTCTTTGAGATATTCCTGTGATTCTCACCCCAACAGGCTGAGCCTTTCAAATCACAGCTTTAGACTCCAATCCCCCTAGTTCACCTAAATCTCACCTATTAATCTAAAAATAAGCTCTAAGGGCTAATATTGATTGTGTGTTTCATAACATAGACAAGACACTGATATATATCAATATCTTGATAATATCTAAGATATTGATATTTGATAACACAATCCCAGAAATGACGTGCAGAAAAGACAATAAACTTCCATATAGAAATCTTCATTCATCCAGTCTTTCCACCATATCTACAAATGAAAATGTCTAATCAAGATTTTAAAAGCACCAGAGCATGCTTTGAATTCAAGGGGATCTATATACGCGAATGTACTTATGATAAATAAATATACACTTTGAACACACAGATGATAGTTAATACCAAAATGTCACCTAGTAGTGCCAGTTTTTACCCATTCCCTACTAGGAATAGGGAGAGCTGAGTAGTGGCAGATCAAGTCTTTTTCTCATTAGATTTTTATGTTTATGATCACAGTTCACTTAGAGTTCCCTTCCCCATCAACCTTAAAAGGTACAATTCTGAGTCCAAGTGGTCTCTCAATATGGCTAGACACCTTGTTATCACTGTTTATCTCCTCTTTCTCCAGGCAGATGTGGCTCTACAGCTTATTTTCTGCTGTGGGACCACACTGGCAGCAGCTAGAAGTTTAAACAAGGACTGTGCCATGCAGGGGACCAGAGCAGCAGAAAGATACAGAGAGCACAAGAAATCAATGTTGCACAGGTCTGCTGAGTGTCTCCTGAAGTCATCAACTGAAGATCTGGGGCAACTGCTTAACTAAAAAGATGTCCAGATTTATCCTTCCAGTAGTCAGGCCTTGGCCTTCTGAATCTACATTCAAACCAGAAGAGTTTTATGTCTCCCGGTGTCCTATTCTTTATAAACGTACATGATCACATTCAAAGCCCATGTGCACTTCTACCCATCATAAAGCTGCACAGGGAGTGAACTCACAGCATAATTGTACACTGTGTAAAAAAGTAGTTAATTCAGTTTTAAACCCAATAATTCCACTGGCTGACTCAAGTTCCCATATTTTGAGAAACAGTGATTTAATTATTTCTTGCTCACATTCCTCATGTCTGTCTTGATTGTATAAGAACTCTGTGACACTGCCCTTTTTTACAAGCTTCCAAGCCAGAAGGTGTGAAGTTTCACCTTGTTCAGAACACGTGCTCTGCTTCTGACCAAACTCCTAGCAGCAAATTGACTTGAGTTATGGAAAAAGCAATGTTAACATGATTAAAAGCTAAACCAGAATAGTTGTCACACCCTAAATTTTGTGTTGTCCTACCCCGAAGGGTAGGGTCTTGAAATATTGAAATAAATTTAACACTGAGGCCTTGCATACCATCTGACAAAGAGCTAGGGTGCCTGTTGGCCTTTCAGGCAAACTTTCCCAGGTGGACAGAAGCAGCTTCAATTCAAACATTCTGTGCTCTCTGAAGGGCTTATTATATAAACCTCAGCACAGCACCTCCAGAACAGAGCTGGCTTAGGGCAAAGCAGAACACAAATTGATGAAAAAGTTGGGTATGTAGGTTGCACAGCATATTACGCAGATGACAGCAGGGACATCCTTCATGTGAAGAGTGAAATGGTGTGCAGGGAAAAGTCTGTCCTGTTTAGACAATATTCATGCTGAAAAAAAGCCTGCAGAATTTCATGCAATACTGAAAAGGTGATTTCCCAGATAAGGACTTTCTACCAGAAGTTGTAATGGTATTTGTATTCCTAAATAAAAATTCTGAACAAGAAAAAGGTTTTATTTGATATTACATATCTTTTCTGTATTTTTTTTTCCAAGGTATGATAAGAATTTAGTGTTTTCTGTGAGGAAAAATGGGCTTCAGTGAAAACAAACAAACCAAAAAAAGTGTTACTACGAGATTTGGATAAGGAGAGATAAAACTTTGGAATTTAGAATCATAGGATCACTAAGGTTGGGAATGTCCACTGAAATGATTTAGCCCAACCACCAGCTCATCTTCACCATGCAAATTAACCATGTCCCCAGGTCCCACATCTACGTGTTTCTTGAAAACCACCAGGTACAGTGAGTCCACCACCTCCCTGGGCAGCCTGTTCCATTGCCTGACCACTCTTTATGAGAAGAGCTTCTCCATAATATGCAACCTGAACCTCCCCTTGCATCACTTGAGGCCATTTCCTCTCATCCTATCACTGTTACCAAGCAGAAGAGGCTGACCCTCACCTCCCCACAACCTTCTCTCAGGGAATTGCAAGATCTCCCCTGTGTCTCCTATTTCTGGAAAGGAGTCTGTGATGTACTTTCAGTTAGTCAGATAACCCAAGAAACTCAGAAAGTATTCCTCCATTGTTTGCAGAACTGTTGAAGTATCTGTAAGTGACTATAGCACTGTATGCCTAGGCACTAATAAACAATTACACACGTTCTTCTATATTAAAGATAATATATAGGTTACATTGTGGATGTAGTAATAACATACTGGCAGTTATGTTTCAGTGGTAAAGAACATCATTTCTGCATACTTCTTGATTTCAGGTTTGGTCACACTCTGAGGCTGTATGAGCTTCTGCTATGATAACCACTGTAAGCTGGCTGTCCTAGTGAAATGGAATGCAATGGATAAAGAATAAGGAACAATACATTCTAAATCAGAATTTTAGAAAGGAATGTTTAGAATTCAGCTGTTATAATTTACAGAAATGTAAGAATTCTTTAAAGAATTATTATTTTCTTAATACAGTAAAATCTATGTTTTCTTGCAATTTTGCAGGAATCTGTTGTAACATTCATGTAGCATTAGTTGTGCCATTTAAGCTGTTGTTAACTATTTATTCTATTATAAACAACTATTTCTAGGATATTCTACTTTGCTGTAAAGTAGCCAAGTTTATTTTGTTGTTGTTGTTGTTTGTTTTGTTGTTCTTGTTTTTCCTTTGAACACAAGACTGTATGCATGTTATCAATATAAATTAGATCTTTCTGGAAACAGAATTTAGTTTACTGCTCGTATATACTTAAACTGACTTATATTATTGCTATGTTAAAAATGAGTGCCTTGCAAAACAGATAATTTCAGTAAGAAAAAATATTTTGATATAATTTTTGAATCTGTGGCATCACTGCAGCTATTAATATTTAACACATAACTATTTCATCTGCCTGTACAAATTGTTACTTCTAAATTCCTTAATAAAAATTATGATTGTATTACCAATTACAACTCTCTATATATTTTAATTATAATTTATTTAAAATGTATCTTCCATAAAAATATCATTTATTTTTTATAAACTCAAACACATGGTCATTATTTATCAGCACTATGGTTACGATAACTGATTTTCATTGTTTCTTTCACAAAGACACTCCTCACTCCCCCCCAAAAAAAATTAAAATAAAAATAAATGTAATGCAATGTAATGTTATGTTATATTATATTATATTTTATTACATTATATTATATAAAAAATAAAAATAATAAATCAACCACCATGAAACACAGAAGAATATTTAGATTCAGAGCAATCACTGAAAAACATGTAAACTATATTGAACTGGACAGGTAGGATTTATGCATGTTTACTTTATCTCCTAAGTGCTCAAGAGGGAACTTCATAATACAGTCTGAAATACAGTATCTTCAGAAAAAAATTGACAAAATGATTCTTTTTTTTTTTTGTAGTTGCACTACCAGCTTCTGAGAAAATCCACAGGGCCATGTGGAAACAGAATGGTAAAATATATATCAAGAATTGTCTCAGCCTACAGTAGAGCAGTTCAAAGACCTCATTGTGACACAAAACCCATTCCCCCTCTCTGTCCTGAACCCTGGCACTACTGATAGTATTCGCACTTCTTATCTCTGAAGAAAGTCATCAGGTCATTCAGTTCAGGCCTGGTGTCAGACTAAACACTTTTCTTTCCTGATAACAGGAAAAAGTGCTTATAATCTCCTTTCTCCTGAGGAAAGTAAAGACTAGTTCCATGGCACTGTCAAGTCAGATCTATAACTCCTGTCAAAGAGCACTGCATAGGAGAGGTGGCTTGGGGGCTGCAAGGACTATTTCAAACTCTTTCCAGGTTCAATTTTTTCTGAAGTTACAGCCTACCATATTTGGTGGAAGATAGGAAGAGTAATGGTGTGCAGCATTATCAAAAGCTTTGTCATGATGCTGACATACAGTACAAACAGATGCTTGGTCCCATTTCTTACTGCCAGCAAGAAGCCTAGTAGTTCTTCCTTCAAGGAGAATCACACATAAGTCTCTGCTTTGAAGCTGACTGCCACACCCCACCTACCACAGCTATTAAGTTGTTGGCAAGAAAGCAGCATCTCAAAAGTGCAAAATGAAAGCAAAAATATCAAAGTTAAGGGAAGTAACTTCTACAAGTTTTCAAAGATGAAATGTATCGTGGTACATTGCCATCAGTGCCGTGGCACTCAGAAAAGATTATACAAAGCGCACTATATTTCACAATTATGATTTGAAGAACCCGACCTGTCAAAGTTATTGCATCTTGAAGTAATGTAAAAATCATTCTCCTAGTGAGTAAGCTGTTAATGATCTACCTCTAGATATCTGTAAGGCTTCGAAGCAGGGCACAGTTTAGAATCAAAAAGCTCCATCCAGGCATCAGGTCAGAGGCTTGTGAAGGGAAGATACCAGCTCTTAGATATCACTTTCCACCCAGACAGTTTCATCCAATTCTGAACACTGCCCTCTCACTCTGTTTAAGAGGCTGAATACTTGACAGATGTATTATGTTGGGGCAGAACTCTGAGAAAAGTCCTCAGATTAAGTATAGGCAAATATATCTATTTTCAAATAATTTAAGCTTTTAAAACACAGTTTGCACTTGATACTTATTTTTAAACTCTACAGGTGAAAGACCAAATAAAATATTGTTTTTTGACCTACCAAATGGCTCAAAAGGCATTCATTTTTCTAGGGTTTATTCCTCAGTATGTAAACAGATTTTATAATTTCTGCTGTTAGCAACCAAAATACCATTCAGAGAATCCACATATCAAGAAACAATCAAAAACAAAATGGTTTGCATTTGTGTCTGTTTCTTCTACTCTTTTAATGTAGGCAGGTTAATTTTGGAATTGGAAAAAAGAAAAGAATATCCTTATTGATGTATTCTGGATTTAATTTAATTAGCTTAATTTTATTTGTATCTTGCAAAAAAACCTGCACCATTACATTCCTTTCTTTTTCTCCCATAGTCCCTTGAATAGTTTTACATCTGATTTTAATTTCGTATTTCATATCCTTTGTTCATTTCTACAGTTTCTGTTGTTCTATTTTTTCTGTATTGATATTTTCAGAATATATAGCATAGATCATGATCTCGATGAGCTTTTTCTGCTTAAGAAGTTAATTAATCATTTACAGGAATGCTCTTAAAAATATCTTCAGCAAACATGTTAGGCATTCTTGAAGGACATTAGGTAAGATCCCATTATAAATGTTTTCCCTGTGGTATTTTGTTGTTAGTTTTAAAAGCATTCTTACAGAAAACTGTACTTTGAAAAGAAAACATACAGATCATTTTCATTGTTGACAAAGTTCTGATAGCTGCCACTCTTATTTCAGAATACCTCTTGACTTCAGATGTACTTGTAGTAATAAGTTACTGATACAAAAAAGGACACCTGTCAGAATTGGCTTCCTGAGGCAGTAGCAGGAAAAAAACAAACAGAAACAAAACAGTGAACAAAGACACTGGAGTAACTGCTATTCACTCCTGTTATTAACAGCAAACACAAGACTTGTCATAAATTGCACAAATGTACAAATTTGGAGTGACAGATATCTGGACTCTAATTTAAAACTGATGTCAGATTTGCTGGGAACTTGAATCTCTCAGCATTCCAGCTTTCTCTTCAGTAAAATGGATCTATAGTTCATGCCTATTTCTGAAGACTACCTGAAATCCTAAGGGGAAAAAAATCTTATTTTGAACTTAACTTGCAACACCTACATTCAAAAATACTATTCGTTTTCTGAAATTCTCAATTTCTGAACTGTGAAGGCTCTATAATAACAAAAACTTATGCTGTATTCAGGAGTTCTTCATAAACACTTGGAAAAAAAGAAAATTTAAACGGAGCCCTGCTACCAACTCAACAACAAATATTACAATACCGTAGTACAGCAGCCTTCTTTTTGTAAGCCCTCTTACATCACTCTTTGCAGAATGAATCACCTCTAGAGTCTATAGTGGGCATAACCCAGGTTCTTTCTGTTGCTTTATATTATACAAACCAGTGAGTGGCTTGAGCTGTGCAGAGGTAGATACAAAAAAAAAGGCTGCTTTGTGTCAGCCTTTGAGTTTCTGAAACGTAAGTGTCTAAAGGTGGGCTGTAAGAACAAGGGGGACAGACTCTTGAGCAGGGTCTGTTGTGACTGGACAAGGGGAAGTGGTTTCAAACTAAAAGAGAGAAGACTTAGACTGGATATAAGGAACGAGGGTGGTGAGGCACTGGCACAGGTTGCCCAGAGAAGTGGTGGAAGCCCCATCCCTGGAGACAAGGTCAGGTTAGATGGGGATCTTAGCTCTGATCTAGCTGTAGGTGTTCCTTGTCGAGGGGTTGGACTATATGGCCATTAGGGGTCCCTTCCAACTCATATGATTCTACGATTCCATGATCTTTCATGGCTGAAGTTCGTGAGGACAGAGAATTAAGGTAACTTCAGTATCAACAGTTTGTGGGCTGGTTCAGCCCGGTCCGTGACAATTGAGGCAGGGGACTCACAGGCCCACACCCCAGACAAGGGGAAGGGGGAAAGGGAAAAGGGAGATGGGCCCTGAAACAAAACAGCGGCAACAATCTGAGGAAAAAAGCTAATTTACTAAGTGAGATATCAGAAAGCAAAATAACACAATATAATACAATATAATTGGAACTGAGGCTAATGAATCACATAAAATGAGCAAGAGAGAGTGTCCAATAAACCGAAGGCCTTACGCTAACACTGAAGGTGAGACGGCAGTGAGCACCCACTGCTGAGTGATCCCAAAGGAAAGAGAGTGTCCCGTGACCGCAGACAGTTTTTATCTTTTCCCTCTGAGTGGAAATCCATGAAAATGCAAAACATCGTAAAGTCCTCTGGGGAATGTAGTTCTTCTTCTCTTCTGAGACAGGTATACCCATAAGTATCAATGATCCACGGAGCTGGAGCATTAACTCTTTAACTCTTAATGCACTACATGATGTTATGATGTGGAATACCAATGCCAAAAATCATAAAACCATGACATTCAGTCACATTAATTTTTCTAATGATACCTTCTTTGCCCAGTAACAGTAACTGATGGAACGCAGAGAATCCAATAAACTGCTATACAGAATTCCTGTTTTGTTCAGTTTAGTTAAAAAGTTTAGCAGTAAGACCATCTGATCACCTTCCAAAACATATTAGTCAAAAAGTTATTACCTTGCAAAAAAGCTGGTAAAAAAAAAACCAACAGCCCACAAGCCAAGACTCTGATATATAATGTGTGATAGGCCCTTAGTGAATAGAAGTTATTTTCAACTGTTAGAAAGTGTTTCTGTTTTTAAGCTGTTCTGAACAGTAGTCTTTAAAGCTGTGCATTTATATACTTATGCAAAGATATAAATAAATCTGAAGGGACTTCTTTGTTAGGGCAGCTGTGGGAAAACGTTGCGTCATGCTCAGAAGAGAAAGGTCACAATGAAAATTCGAAGAACTACGCATGAACTTCCAGTCAAGTGCATGTTAATTCATGCTCATTAGTACTACTTCTTACTTCTTATTAAGAAAGAAAAACTACTCATTAGATCTGAAGATTTTTGTTTAATTTTGAGATTAAAAACAACTAGAAAAGGAAATTTGTCAGAGTACAATGACAGTCTTTTGGAGAAGATAGGGAAATGATGATAGTATACCAAATCACTCTTGCCACATATATGCTGCTTCATATAAATGGAATACTTTAATACAGAAATCATTCCCTGTTTTAAAAACATTCCTAGAATTATGATTCACTTTTACTGTGGAGTGATCATAAAGCTTTGATCTTTACAAGTCCTCCCTGCAGCTGAACAAATTTTCAAACAATTTCTATTAAGTGTTCAGTTCCCACAGCCACTCAGACTGGAAGGAGTGCTGACTTGCACATCTGCCACCTCGAGGTGGCTGAGGCAAATGTTAACACGAGATCTATGGGAGACCACATAGAAGCTGGAGACTATGTGTCACAAGAAGAATTGCTCAGTTTGGAAAAGACTTTCAAGATCATCAAGTCCAACCACCATCTAACCATACTATCCTAACTCTAACAGTATACCACTAAATTATGTCCCTGAGCACCACACCCAGACAGTTTTTGAACAGATTCTGGGATGGTGACAAAATGACCTCCCTGAGGAGCCTATTCCAATGCTTAACAACCCTTCACATAACGAAGCTTTTCCTTACATCCAAGCTAAAGCTCCCTTGACACAACTTGAGGCCATTTCCCCTTGTCCAGTCACCTGTCACCAGTGAGAAGAGACCAAACCCCACTCTCACTGCAATTACCTTTCAGCTGTTTGAAGAGAGCAATAAGGTCTCCCCTCAGCTTCCTCTTCCTCAGACTAAATAGCACCAGTTCCTTCAGTGGCTCCTTACAGGGCACATTCTGCAGGCCCTTCACCAGCCTTGTTGCCTTTCTTTGGATCTGCTCCAGCACCTCAATGTCCTTTCTGTATTGAGGTGCCCAAAACTGAACACAGCACTCGTGGTGGGGCCTCACAAGTGCCAAGTATGGGGGAGGATCTCAGATTGCAGAAGACACCTTTTCCTAGGTACACCACACTAGCCACAGGTAAGCTGAACAGACACGGTCACCATGAACTGAGATAAAGGACAATCTTGAAAATATCTCCTATTTCATCAAATGCGATATTGGTATATTCAGTGGCAATATCTTGATGCTTGACACTGCCATTACAATTTTCCAAAGCAATGGGGATACACTGACCACACTTATGTTTACTGAAATTTATATTGCATTTCCACTGTTTTGTATCTTTGCTTTCTTCTTTTGTCACTATGATGCATTTCACCTTCTGTTCCAGAGCTGACATGTTATCAGTTCCCTTGGTACTAAGGTAAGCTGGGAGATGGCTAGGTCCATGACCTTGATAACACCAACATGTACACAGGTCTAATACTCCCAAAAAAATCCTCAGAGGTGGCAAAATAGCCTGTTTAGAGGTTAAAACATAAGTCACACCAGTCAATGGTCTCCTACCAGATACTCAAACCTCACAATGATGACCAGTAGAGAGGTAGAGAAAAAGCTGACTTATAGAGGAGAGAAATAAAAATCAATACCTTGCACAGTAGTCATAGGAGCTAACAGAAGACCTGTACCCATGTCCAGAAAAATCTGTAGGAATACAAACATGAAGAGAGTCATACAACTGACTGTATGTGCAGTAAAGTTAATCTTTGATTAGTTTTTACTCACATCTACTATTTCCTTTGATCTCTAAACATTAATGAGTTTGCAAACAGTTGAAGAAGGAACTCATGTTTGGAATTATGCAATAAAATAGCTGACAGAAATCAGTAAACACCTGGAATGAGCAATCCTGACTGCAGTTAGCTCATTTGTTACCATGTGTGAGAATCATAATACTCTCTATGACTCTAAAAAAGGGATCTTATCCTCACTGCAAATAGTTCTGTGGAAACAAACAGCAAAGTGCTCATTTTGGGCCAGAAGGACAATAGAACATTAGCCAATAAGTAGAAAGCAAAACAGGGATCATTATTTCACAGCACATATCAGAAATATGTTCAAATTCAGAATTATCTTCTCTGCATTTCAAAAACATACTATTACTAGGAAGAAAAGAAAAAACAAACAATGATAACAAAAGTACCTTTGTATAGATACTGCAGACAGGAAAAGGAATGATGGGAGGGGTACAACAGAAACCTGCAAAAGGAAAAAGCAGCATTGAGTGGGTGAACAGCAAGTGACTCCTCGCTGCTCCTGATAACAGAAGTGCTAAGGGTCAGCAGATAAAAAAGATCAGGCTTAATGCAAACAGCACTAACTATTCTTTTAATGCAGAGCATAATCAGGCAGCTTGGTTACTTCAGAACTTTCTAGAATACTGCAAATGAGTTCAGGAAGGGATTAGGGAAACTAATGGTACAAAAGTCCATTACAAACAGTGAAAAATGCAGATGTGAACACTGGCACAGGAGGAAAGCCCTTATGGCACAGTTTGCTGGAAACTGCATGCTGGATTTATTGTAAAGGAGTAGTCAAAATTACCACAAACAAATACTCTGTTTAAACTTACAGCAATCCGCCAGGATAATGTCTGGAAGTATGTGATATTCTCCATTTAAATTCTAAAGTGCACAACTGGTCTTATAATTAAAATCACATTGCTTTTGCTCTGCAACTGAAATAAACAGCAGGGGATTTTAAAACGTCATCAGGACTGTGATTCCTGCGGAGTGAAGGTGAGACAATTTGGAGAGGAGTTAGGAAGAAATGCTGGCTTATAACAGAAACCTTTCCTTTTATGGTTCATGTAAGTTCTGCACAGGACACAGTTTCTGAGACAATTCAGATTCCAGTAGCCAGCATGCTGTTTTGAGAATCAAGAGAAATCTGTCTTCCCCTTCTTGCCACTGCTGCTGATTTACTAATCCTTCACATGGTTTTGCTTTAGTTATCTCACCTACAAAACTGAGATGGTAAAACATTTCTCAAAAACAGACACTTAATGGAGATATGTGAATTAAATGCTCATTTACTGATCATCAGCCTACAAAATTAACCTGATGGAGCAGCTCTATTTAGAGATAAAGGTGGACAAATCTGAGTAATCTGTCAGAGATTAACTCAGAAAGAATACTTCCTCATTAGAATGATTCCAAGAAGTGTCTTTTATGGGCATTTCTCTCCATTGTCAATACCTTCATTCATTTTGCTGATGTAGCCCTTTGTTAAGAATTTCACAAGATTTTTTTCTGAGCTTTTACTGAAGTTTTGCTCAACACTGATACACTCCTTCCCCAGAAAATGAGAAGATGGTAAAGGGAGGAGATTGTCAGGACTGTCCCAGGTAGGAGACTGGTCATATTCATCCGTCATTTCCAACAAGTATCTGATTGCCTCTACTTTCTTTAAATTATGTTAACACTCTTTTCAATATTGGGTACTTGAGTACTACAGAAGCACTTATGTGTTTGTTCAAGTAAAACCTTGATAATACATCAGTGTCAAGGCCTGAGTTTCTATCAATACTTTTTTTTTTTTTTGTCTTTCACATAGAAACTAGCCAATTCAAGGATAGCTTTGTTAAATACTAGATATAATACCTTAAGTCTATTATGTATGCAACAATACATCCTGGAAAGTTTTTATTTTTCCCAGTAAAGTTTGCACCTTTATCAAGCTAGATTATAATAATATTCAGTAGTTCCAAATTTGATTCAATATTGTGAGATATTAATTAAACATTGGGAGAATAGTGGTACAGGAGGTGGCTTCCTGATAAAGGCCTGTAATTACAACAGGTCTCTCTAGATTTTTCTATATCTTTGCTTCTTGTATATGTAAATCGGAAGGTTAATATTGCCTTTACATATTCCTGTATAGAATGACTTAGCTTTTTAAGAGATAGTTTTACTTGCTCTCCCAGCTATCATAATTATCTAGGTCATGGAACTGAAATGTGTTAGGGCTTGTTGCAGGGTGTTTTCAGTTCAAAATATTCACTTCTTGATCATCTGTTTATCCGCATATCCCATGTGATGTGTGTACTTTTAGCCCGCAGGAACCTGGGAGAATCATGTTACAGCAAAACAAATGTATTACAAAACTGAATCAGTTTATGGTCACATATCACGTAGAGGCACTTTTCTTGAACTTTCATGAAGATAGAAAAACAGTAAGAGATTTGTAGTTTGAAAAAATGCAGCATACTTAATATTGTTTTATGCATTCTTAGTTATAACAGTAAGAAAAAAATGTACATCAACATCCTGGTATACAGAACTGTCTTTCTACTTTTTAGATAAAGAAATATATCAGGATAAAGCAGTCAATCTGACATCATTCAAATATGATTAAAATGTGTGCTTATATTTCTCAAGATGTATCATTCTTCAGTTGTCCCACAAGTAGAAAACATAAACAGTTATTACGGTACGTCAGAATAATACATGTGTGCAGCCAACAACACTAGCAAATTAAGTGTTTGGATGTAGCATACTGACAGATGAAAATATGCATCAGAGTCGATATGAATAGTAGATTCAAATTGATGATGCACCTCAGAATCTATATAGGTGGAATAAACATCCCAGATTATCCTCAACATAAAATACATTTACTTTACTTTAAGTTGAAGGCCAAAGATGAATTCAGCTTTCTTTATGTTTAGACTTCTGTAAGATATTCTCATAAGAGTTCGTTCCAACATAACAACAGCTCTTTTGGAATTGGTGGTGCTATTATGGAAAGCAATAGAAAGGGTAAAAAAGGTGAAGGAAAAGAAGCTCAGCTATAACAGAGAGCACACAACCACCATAAAGCTTCTGAACAGAGCCACTGTTGCCCAAATCTGAACAGAACCATCAAATCAAACTTAATGTCATAGAGATTTTAGTGATACTGAAGATTCAGTAGTTGTTTTTTTAAAAAATACTGCTTGCTATGTCTACTTTGGATTTCAGTGTGGAGCCTTCTTAAATCATGACAAAAGCACACACTGCTGTGACTCAGTTTTGTATGGCTTTATTAAGCTGGCCTAAACAGAAGAATGATGGAAGATAAGCACCGTCTTTCTAATCTGCTTTGCTACTTCTTGTTAGGTTATATATGTACACCTTGGTAAACAGAGTCCTTCCCTCTTTAAGCTCAGATTAAAAGAAAAAATATAAGAAAGAAATCATAAACACTTATGGCTAACTTGAGGGTCTACTTTTAGATTTCTAATGTTTCAAAACTGAGTTAATTTAAACATGATTTATTTCTTAACCCCAGCTGCCCACAGTTTTTTTTGGTTTTTTTTTGACTTTGAGAGTGATATTTGAGAATTCATCCTGAGATTTATGATTGAAACATATATTAGTCTAAAAGTATAACTTCATTATTAACAAGCATAAACAATTGACTTATCCCAGATTGAAATCATACTTGCTTAGAAGAAACTAATTTTAGGATTCTCATTATCACACTTTTTGTCTCTCCTAATGATCTTCCAAATTTCTGTAAGAAATATGCTGTTTAGGAAAAAAATATAAAAAAGTAAACACTGAAAAAAATGGCACTACCTAAAGGTGTACAAGTTCACATAGGATGTGTAAGTAACATTGCATGATAAGTGACAATGCTGGCAAAATATGCATCCCACTTGAAAGTCCGTAGATTGAAACACTTTGAACATGTATAAACAGTAATAATTCACAGAGATAAATAAGCAGAATACATAAGGAAAAGCAGAAGATAATGAAGGAAAGTCCACTTGATTTCCCGGACTGACACTGTTTTCAGTGAAAAAGTGACACTTTCCAGGACAAAGATGACCTAAATTCGCTAGATTTGTATCAACTAAGAAACAGTATCTATAATATAGAGAAACATACAATTTTTGGTGCAATAAGGAGTAACACACACCTAGAAAATATAATCCATTTCTATTGGAACAACACTTCTGAAAGACTGGCTCTATAATATGTAAACTTATTTCCCTGGCAATCAGTATGAAAAGAAACATGAGTCATCTTGACTGGCTGGCTATTGAGATCTGTCAGTGCAACTCAGAGCCAAAACACAGGTGCTTAAGAAAAATGCACAAATCTCACCGACCTAAATTCACTGAAGTATACTCAGATTTGAAAATTTAGTGGTATTTATGGAATGCTAAATATTACAGCTATTTTTTCTCTGTTAGTCCAAAATGCAACTGCTTAAATCCCACAGATGCTATGTTTTAAGGTTAGACCTATATGTTCAACAAGGGAACACCAGAATTACACCGGCGTACTGCATTAAAACGGTCTCAAATTCTGATTACTTCAGTGTGGTGGACACCAATTTTTAGTTGTTCAGTTGTTCAACTGTTTAATTGTTTACTTTCGGACAGCATATATACTATTATAAAAAAAATGAGTGGTCTCAGGGGAACCTAGAAGCAAAAGGGAAAGTAGCTCATTTTTTTGGATGCAACTGACTGTTCAGTGGCAGGGGTCCCCAGGCTTCAAAGGGCAGAAAAAAGAAAGCAGGTACAGCACACTGGTAGCAGCTGGGAACTTTGAGAGAGGAGTTGTGAAGTATAAGTGGCTTTTGAATGTTGACCAAAAAATCTGTTTTTAGACACTATGGAGACTCAAGACTCCAGAGAATGCTCAGTATTCCATCTCACCATCAAGCCAACAGCAGAGATTGAAAGTGAGGAATCCTCCACTTAGCAGGAATGGAGAGAGTTAATTATGAATTTTTCTGATTCTAATCTATCTAAGTCATTTTTCCCCCTCTATTTAAAAAATAGATTTTTCCTAAGCTATGTTCAAGTAAAAGTCAGCTCTTTGGTGTCTTAAAGCCATTTCGGTCACTGTCTTTAAAAAGAAGTGACCAAAGGGAACATCTAAGCAGACACACTTCAAAGCTTCGGCCAGTTCAGTTACATTGCACTTAGAGTAACATTTTCTGATGTATGATTGTGATTTGGCTTGGATTCTTTCTAAAAACAGAACTCCAACAAGCTAGAACAGGCAAGGACATCCTTTGATTCTGAAGATTCATACCATATAATTTCTAGTACCTTATCAATGTTTTTCATACAGACAGCCCTTTTCTCTATGAAGCCATATAGAGTAAAGCAGTCACAAATCAAGCAAAATACATTTTAACACAAGAAACAGAGAAGAACTAAATGTATAAGGAGCGATTTTAGGGTGGAGAAATGATAGTTCTGTTTTGGTATAAATTCTGTGAAGAACAAGATTTTAAAGTATTTTTTCCAGTTAATACTGTATTTGTTAAATTAATGATTATTATAACAATAGTAGTAACAATAAAAATAAATTTCTGTACTGAGACCTCAAGGTTTGAAATAGGCACAGTAAAGATACTCTGCCTAATGTGATCAATGGGAATCCAAGGCATAACTAACCTGAAAAGATAGTATCAGATTATAAATTATGGCTAGATTCAAATGTGAGAAATTACTTTTTAACTTTCTGGGCCCTTTAAGCTAGAAAGAAAAATTGACCAAGGCATCAATATCTCAAATCTATCTGGGGAGAAGGCAAATGAAATCATCTTTCCCTGTATCTCGACTCCCTGCTAACTGAAATCCTCACATCCGTCTTACTGGGACAAGACACAGACATCTATCCACTCAACTCCCCCTTGACTCAGGTATTACTATGTTTACCAGGTGCAGAGGCAATAGATATATTTTATGTTATACGCATTTATGCGTTTTACTCCTAACCATAACCCTTACAAAGACAACAATATAACATGCAGGCATCATTAGTTCCCCAGCAAGACCTGTCAATGCAAACAGAAGCGTAACTGAGCAAGTGGAGGTAAGTCCTAGAGTGACACATTATTGGCTACATACTTAATAGATTTACTCACACTCCTCATCAGCTCATGTACTTCGAAACAACTCAGTCCTTTCTTAGCTATACTTCAGAGTGGCTGAGGAAAAAATCGCAACCTTAAATCTCACTCACCTCCAGGTTAATATAAATCAGATTTCCTGGAACAGGATTACTCAAGTACTAATGCTTCAGCACTGGCTTCTTCATGCATGCTGATTACCATGTCAAGTCCTGTGTACCACCTACACAATGTTCTATGCAACGCAGATTTCTACATGTCCTGTTAGAGCATTATTCTAGTGAACAAAGACAAGGCTGGCTGAAAATTTACCTCTTCCAATTTAGCTGGGAAAAAGAATGAACATTTGCAAATCAAGTTGTTTTGGGTCCAGTTCAGAAATAATATGTGCACAGCGGTGCAGACACCTCACTGATTCATTTGAAGGCAGTTTTTTAAATAAAGACAAAACCCTTTCCACAGAGATTTATTCTGATATGGCTATGCATCTAATTCCTGTTAGTACAGATCTATGGCAGATTAATGGTGCCTTTTCAGAAGTAGATGACCTTTCTTCAAAACCGTTATCTCTAAATTAAAAGGATATGTATATGAAGGGCAGACTACCCAGTGAATAAGGAATTGGTTGGATGGTAGTGGTGAAAGGGTTGTAGTTAACCACAGGTATCCGTCCCAGAACTGGTGCTCTTCAACATCTTTATCAGTGATGTAGACAGTGGGATTGAGAGTACTCTCAAAAAATTTGCTGATGCCACCAAGCCGAGTAGTACGGTTGAAACAATAGAAGGAAGGAAAGCTAGCCAGAGGGAAGACTTGAAAATGGGATCCATGTGAATCTAATAAGGTTCAACAAGTCTTAGTGCAAGGTTTTGCCCCTGGGTTGAGGCAGTCCCAGACTGGGAGAAGTACTCATTGAGAGTAGCCCCAGTGAGAACAGGAGAACACCTTTGTGATTCTGATGGACAAAAAGCTGGGCATGAGCCCATAGT
The DNA here is from genome assembly GCA_023055505.1 of Callipepla californica brunnescens. Lineage (NCBI taxonomy): Eukaryota > Metazoa > Chordata > Aves > Galliformes > Odontophoridae > Callipepla > Callipepla californica. The sequence goes on from JALIRH010000002.1 coordinate 65,160,941, forward strand.
ATGCGCTTGCAGCCCAAAAATCCACCAGTATAGTATCCTGGACTGCATCAAAAGAGGAGTGACAGCAGGGCAAGGGAGGTGATTGTCCCCCACTACTCTGCCCTTGTTATATTCCACGTGGATTACTGCATCCAGGCCTGGACATGCCAGTATAGGAGGGATGTGGAGCTGTTATCGTGGTTTTATAGGAAGGCCACGAAGATGATGATAAGGCTGAAGCAGTGCTCCTTTGAAGAAAGGTTGAGGGACTTGTACTTGCTTAATCTGGAGAAGAGATGGCTGTGGGGAGACCTTTCAGTACTTGAAGGGAACTTAGGAAGGAAGTCAACTTTTATGTGGTCTGATAGTGACAGGGCAAGAGGGAATAGTATTACTGAAAAAATGGGAGATTTAGATTAGCCATTAGGAGGAAATTTTTTACTCAGAAAGCGGTGAGGTGCTGTCACAGGCTGCCCAGAGAAGCTGTGGGTGCCCCATCCCTGGAGGCAATCAATGCCAGGTTGGATGGGGCCCTGGGCAGCCTGAGCTGGTGGGTGGCAGCCCTGCCCACAGAAGGAGTTTGGAACTACAAGATCTTTGAGTCCTTTCCAACTCAAGCCATTTTGTGCATCTATGAAATGTGAAGTAAGACACTTTTATGAAAAAGAGGAATGCAACAGCAGAAACTAGTCAAAGGTGCCTACTCTAATGTAAGTCACCCACTTAAAATTTGTAATTACTCTGTGCAGGCAACGCCAAAATTTGGTGCTGTTCTGGTTCCTGTACCAGCTACAGAATAACCTGTTGGTAATTGATGTTACTAGGTATGCTTGCATTTACAGTGTGTCTAGGTTTACACCACAAAGCTGTAGAAAATAAACTATGAGATGAGTAATACATATAAATTGTTGCATATAAACTCCCTGTGTGGATATTGTATTCCACCTGGAAGGAATATCTGTACTTCAGTGGGAAATGTGACTGCAGCATACGCTGCTACACTTAATTGAATTTTAGTAGCTTGCATACTAATATCTACACCAAGAGAGGCAGAATTATTTACCTCAGAAGCAGTGCAACAACACTGCAGTCATGGACCTAAAAGAGAAGTGAGCACCTGCAGGCGGCCGGACAGCAGAGACACATTTTGTTCACAACAAAAAGGCCTGTCTCATCCATACCATGCCACTGTCAGTAGCACAGGTCCTGTGGACCTCCTCTAAGCAGCTGCAGGAAGTCAGGCAGATTATCATGAGCAGTTTGAAAAAGAGGAGGGAGGTAACCCAGTTTAGTTTGCTTGAAGCAAACAGTTGTCAGAACAGAGAAGAAAAAGCAGCATCGGATTACTAAAATCTCTGAATTTCTCTGAAAAAAAAAATAAATAAATAAATAAAAAGATCTTGTTCCTTATGATCTAAATGACCTAAAGAGCCTGTCAGAGGCCAGTACAGCCCAATGAAAGTCCCCAAAAGGCATAAGCCCACCAAAGCAAACAAGACTTCTGAACAAGAATCCAACCAGGTGGGGTACAGATAATTCTTCATGCCTGGAGTTATCTTTCACAAGTTATTTTGCAAGTGTGGCTCATGGGCAAAAATTCACACTGTAGGGAGTGCTCAGAATATCCATTAGCTTCTTTCTCTAGTATGACTCCTAAGCTTAGATGTTGTGAAAAGGTGAATTCCAGAGTGAAAAGCTTCTGGATTTTTGCTTCCTTTCAACTTAAAATCCTGCGCAGCCTTAGTACATTTGCCTTGTAATCCTTTTCACAACAGTTAGTTACCTAAATAACAACCACCATTGCTTCTAGGTCCAACATCTCTACTTCGATCAGCAGCTATGGTCAAGCAAGAAAAAAAGATACTTGTAGGAAAGCACAGTAGATTTTCAATGATGAAGCTTAATAAAAAATGCTAAAAACACTCAAAAAAAAAAATTAGTTACTTTGAGCTCATCACCCTGAGCAGAACATTGATGTATTCCTAATGCATAAGGCTCACAAAGTTCTAAACCAGGAAAAGTAACTGGACACCCAGGTAAGCACAAGGAATCATCGGTATTTACCAGTGGGTTTACTCATCAATCATACTAACCTCAGGCGAATGAACAATAGCCTGGAGGTCAGGGCTGCTGTTTAGGCAGACCTTGAGGCTAGGGAAAATGCCTAGCAGGAACTTATAGAAGTTTAGGATCAACAAACAAGCAGCAAAAATAAATAAATAAAAATCCTGCACATGGGAAAAAATAACCTCGGCTTGACATCTGCCACCTAGGAAAAGCTCTGCAGAAAAGGTCAGGAGTTGAACACAAGGTAGCAGTTCACCCTTGTGGCAAACACAAGCAAGTGGACAGAGCTTCACTGATAGCAGTGCTGCCAATATGTCAAGGGAAGGAATCAGTCCCCTCTGCTCAACAATTTGGGACAACACCTGGAGTACCCTGTCCAGTTTTGCTTCCCCAACAAAGGAAAAGACACTGAAATATTGAAGCAACAGATGGTCACCAAAATAAGTGAGAACATGTCATCTGAGGGAAACCTTAAAGGATCAGTGAGATATTAGGAAATCTGACTAACCTCAAGATGGAGACACAAGAGAAAAGTTGTACAGAAGCTTGGAATCTCCATCCCTGGAGATACTCAAACCTTGACTAGGCAAGGCTGCTGTGAGCAATCTCACCTTGGATTCCCCTTCTTTAAGTGAGGTAAGGACCAAGTGATCAATCTATGATTCTACAAAATGATATCAACTTTTTGCTATCTTCTTTTCTAAGAAATGCCTTGTTCTTCTTTCCTACTTTTCTTTTTCCTTTGAAAGCTAAGCAAAATAAAACCTTCCCATATTCTTGTTTTCTCTTTTCCTTCTTTCAAGAAACCTAAAAACACACTTCTATATCAATAAAGATTTTTTTCTTCAAAATGCATGGCTAGAAAAATTCTGTTCTCTGGTATACTACTTAACAACACCTCTCTGCAGCAGCTCCCTAGGACTTAGATTGTTGCTTGAAAGATAATATCAAACGCTAAAGGTGCTTTAGCTTCTCAGAAAGAGAGTTTCTTATTTAAGTAACTTTATTGATGACCATGAGATTTGTCATTATCAATATTTCTCTCTCTAGCTGAGGAAATAATTCTTCAACAGAGCTGAAAGTGGGATTTCTCTTTCAAAATTCATCCTCTTTGTTATCAGCTGTGTATATTGTAACATAGAACTAGAAGTTTAATTACCTTAGCACCTGGTCAATACATACACTTCAAAATACATCACTCCAAAATACATCACTCCAAACCGAATAACTCCTGTTTGCTTCCACGGAAACTACAACTGACACAAAGAGCAAAAGGATGCTATTTGATAGAGCAAATTCCCAGCTACAAAACAGCATTTTTCAACACAGTCACCACCATTAGCTATGCATTTTCACCAGCCATGAACAGGAGCCTGCATGCTGCACTCGCAATCTGCACCAGTGGAGATGATCCACTGTTGCTGTCACTGCTCATGCTATGCATCACCTACCTCCTCACCGTGCTCACATCCACAGTTTGGTCTCCACAAACATTCAGCAAGTATCAGTGAGTGTCAGTGAGTGCCATTTTTTTTTTTTTACATGGAGGGATACAATTCCACGTCGTTCCTTCATACACAATTCCATGTCAGATGTCATTCTATCACATTGCCCTTCTGTTGCCATTTGTTGCACAGCAACTAAATGTAACAGAATATTGTCAGGAAGCTTCAACCTCTACTGCCATACCACCAGCATCCACCTCTGACATCATGGGCCAACATCATAAAATAGGAGGCATTACTTTCGGAGCAGTCCTCATATAACTGTCTAGATTGCCATCTAGGGATATTTGAAAGATAGCTTGTATTATGAAGTATACATTTTCAGCTCTAGCACTGCTGCCATCTACCCAGTACCAATTCTTCTTACATTAATACTGTTAGAATTCTAGTGTTTTTTTCCTGGCTTGTTTTGGGGGTTGTATGTTTTTCACACATCTCATGTTGTTCAGTGCCAGCACTGAGCTCATCACATTGAGGTCAGGATTTATTTCCCAAAAAATAATCAAGCGAAGCAAGTATGAGAAAAACATAAGACCGGCAGTTCCAATTGCTAGCATAACTTTATTTCCTGAAACTTCTTTTAATTTCTTTTCATTCTGTCCTTCCAGTGACTTAATATCTGAGATATGAGAGTTCATGACAGTTAGGAATGCGTTAGGTGTTCAGAGAAGAAAAAAATATGCAGTGTAATCAGACAAAGGAAAGCTACTAACACAACAGCAAAAGCGCTGCTCCTGGCCCAGGAGTTGTGCCTAAACAATAACCACTGCATGATGTTTGCAGGTTTTGTTATCGTTGTGCACTGCCCTTATAGTACAGTTCACATACCTCATGACCTCATAAGAACTTAAGTTATATACATTAAAATGCTTCTGGATTATTCATCTATATTTTTTTTTCTAAAGAAAATCAAGTCTATTCCACTCCAGAAAAACTGCTCATCTGACAATTATTAATTAATACAGTTTGTATCAACTTTCTCAGGTCACAGGAGAAATTGACACTAATCACCAACTTGCTGCTCCAGCTATTTCACTAGCAATAATAACAAGCTAGCATAACTTTAAACAGAATAAAAGTCTGACGTAAACAAACTGTTCTTCGGTATTTAATTAAAATATAATGAGGAACATGGAATGCAGTTCTGGGAACTGCTTAAGGTTGCATGGCACCATTTCGATGTCACATTCTGTGTCACATCCATTTATTGACAAAGAAGTGTAAATAACCCTTGAGCACAGACTTATGAAAATAATGCCATTCATTTTAAAATTCAATTCTCATTGTTTGTATATACAGGAAAGAATAATCTTATCCTTTGCATTTTTAGATACCTCAGCTATCAACAAGGGCTTCACCGAAGGCCCATTGATATCTATCGAAGCCTTTCCTTCAACTGCAATGAGCTTTTGATCATGTTACATATTATTTTTGGTGGGTTTTTTCAGTGTTTTTTTTTTAATCCTTTCTCAAATAAGGATGCTTATAGTCCACTTTACAAACAAATTAGTAGTTCTCTGGTTTCACTTAAAAAACATGGCAAGAAAGCAGAGTACAAACACTTCATTTTTAATTCACACAGCTGCTTAATGACAAAAAGCCACTAACATCACATGGAAACCCATTCAATGGATTTCAGGATTTATAACTTGGGTTAGTTATTAAGGAGTTTTAATGGGAAGTTATCAATTGGAGGCCAAAATTCATCGCAGAGCAAAAAATGTGTCTATTTTCATACCCCGCAGGCACCTAAATGAAGATATTCATGGCACTGCCAATTTTTGTAGGATTTCTCTTACTCACACCCAAACAGACGAGTCATGAGGGTAAGGCAGGGCTTTGTTTACATTCTTTCTGAAATACAGTGAGAAGAAATTAACCTGCCTACAAGTCACGAAGCAATGCTAACCCTTTTTTATTCTAACTATTCACAGAGAAGTGATTTTGTAAAGTATCAATAAGCCAAAGGAATAACTGGGTCTAAAAGTCCTTTGTTTATCATTTGTTTTGTAGTACAACCTTTTTTAGGACTTAGACCTATGGCATGTCTTATTTTAAGGGGATAAAAAAAGGCAAAACTAACCAAACAAAATCTTACACACCTTAAAGATACTTCTGCATTAAAAGAATTTACCTCAAAAGGGAGTGTGGCTACACTCAAGTCAGCCCTGCATGAGCCAGCTCATTTCCCAGAGGTAAGGGAAAACATACTGTAAAGTCAAGGAAAAATACAGCTCAGAGCTAAGCCTGGCAACAGAGGGCTGCGGCAGGTGAATCATCACCATCAGCAAGCACCAGCTTGGAGAAAGCAGCACAACACTCATCTGTGAGATTAGATAGGAGGCTAAAGTTGATCTGATTAGACTGATGCAACGTGTCAACAAGCACTAACCTGCAAAGAAGTCTTATGAACCGCAGTTCAGTTAATTTCAAATTGAAAATCTGGATTACTTCCTTGACAAATCAAGAAACAATGCAGAACAGTTTTGCTTCACACACACTAAGACACAAACAGTTTGTCAAGACTGTTTAACCTTGAAAATATGTGGATAAAATCCTGCTATGCTCTAAATTCACTGGAGCCACCAGGTTGGTACCATTGCTTTCAACCAAAGACTCCACACCAAGGGACATAGTTGCTGGCTCCTGGTCTCCACTAAACATCAGTTTTAGAGCACCCTGATGCATTTTATAACCTGAGTAACTAGGACTCCAGAAATCTGCAGAGTTCCAAACCCCGTTCGTACTTCCTTGACAAACTCTCTTAAAACACAGATACTAGTTTGTTTAACCAAGATAGACTGCTGAAAACACTAACTGCCACACTCAGCATAACTGGAGATCACCTCAGGCAGCCCTTTCACCCCTCAGGTGAATAACTTCACCACTGAATGAAAGGAGCATAGAGAAGTACACTATTACCTTTCAGGTTTCATTGTCTAGAAAGCTTCCAGAAAAGTTTCCACTTCAATCATCTTTTAATTCTGATTGGATTTGAAATGCTTTTTGTTGAACAAAGCTATATTTCTAGAAAATAAGGAGTTATTAGAGTAATAAATGTATTTCAAAGACACATAAAATATCATAGAATCATAGTGGTTGGAAGGGACCTCAAGAAATCATCGAGTCCAACCCCTCTGCCAAAGCAGGTTCCCTACACCAGGTCGCACATGTCCTGCTTCTGGCCTAGAGGACCGAGATGAGTAATTCAGAAGCAGTCATGCAATCATACTGTAACAATTTTTTTTTTTCTTGCTGGAAATCAGCTGGGCCAAGACAAACTAACAAAACCGATTCTTCTTAAGGTGTACCCTCTGCTCTCTCTCAAGCAAAAATTGCTGAAAATACAGTCATTGAAGTAACTTTAAGAAAAATAAAGTCCTACGTGAATCTTGAAGACACTTAAAGAAATTGCATTCAACAATGCAAACTCAGTTCTGAAAGTTTACTTGAGTACATTTCTAATTAAATGTGTTCATAGATATAACCATCTTAAGCTTACCACAGAGATTTCAAAAGTAATGAATGTTATTGTGGAGCACCTCACTCCTTTACAGTGGGTATTTTCTCTTGTTTTTATGATCACATAGAGAAAGCTAATATAACGTTACAATGCTATTGTCTCAATAATTCTACAAAATTTCCTTTAGTTTTATGTGCTTCATTAGTCAGCCCCTAAAACAGCACCTATTAAACGCGTCTCATAGTTTAAGAAATGTAATATTTTCTTTATAGCAAACTCTAGAAATATGTTACCACAATCCTCCCTGGATTTTTTTCTTGTACTCTTCATGTTGATTACTTCTGCTGTCAGCTGTGAGGAACAGAATTTCTTTATGGTAATAGTGACCAGACACTGGAACAGGTTGCCCAGAGGAGTTGGGGAGTCTCCTTCTATGGAGATATTCAAGACCTGTCTGAACGCCTATTTGTGCAACCTATTGTAGAGAACCTGCTTCAGCAGAGGTTGGACTAGGTGATCTCTTGAGGTCCCTTCCAATACCTGCAGTTCTGTCATTCTATCTAGAAACATTTCTTTGCAAAAAATTTAGTGATCTGCTTGGGCATTCAGTTCTAAGTGACTTGAAAGAGTGGTTTTCACCAGAGAAAGAAGCATTTTGAGTAGTTCTTGCTTTGGCCACATGGACCAGACTCCTGCTCTTTATGCCTTTTACAATGTCTGCAGCTGAAATTACATAGTCTCTCTTTACCTTACCACTGTGAAAAGAAATAAGTCTATTTGGCTGCTTGATATTTAGGTAAATGGAGAAGGAACATGCAACACAGTAGGTTACAGTTACTGCCTGTCTGTACTATCCTCCATCTTGTTATCTCCTTAGGGGTTTCTTCCACAGAAAAAGGCACACAATTCATGCCCTCCCTTCTGTTCTTTACCTTTCACAATCTGCAAATATTAAGACTAAAACACGTGCTGATTATACTTTGAAACTTAAAGTTCAAGACCCAAAAGAAAAGAATACCAAAGGTAAAGAGCATTTCAACAGTTAGTATTAATTCTAACATTCACATCATGTTTGACTTCTGCAGCTTTTCCAGCTTTTTCTTTCTTTCCCCACTCCAATCCTAAGCTGGTTTTGTGAGCAGAGAGAATAACACAGGTACAATTTATGTTATCTCAAACCTCTAATAAGCTAAACATCAGGCTCTGAAAGAATCAGGATAATAGCTATGATTTCATCATTTTAACATCCTGGTTTTGAATTTCATCCAAAAAATGGAAGTAGAAATTATGATTGTTTCAGATGCATCTTCGACAAATACCAGCAATGTGCTCATGCCACACAGGACACAATGATAAATGTTGTCTGTATCAGCACCACAGATCCACAAAGACTCACAGGATAGGTTCCTGTAGCAGTTATGGTTCACTGTTCTGCCTGAGAACTGTCACTGATCTTTAGATCTTTCATATTTGTGAAACTTTCATCTTATGATTATACTCAGACAAATGCATACACGATAAGCTACATGTCAGATGCACCAGGCTCTTTAAAACTGCAGATAATTAATATATGAAAACATCAGCATTTGGGGCTAGTTTCAAAGTCTTGAAAATTGATACCAAAAGTCTGAATAATTTGGAAAAGTCTTGGTTGTAGCCACATGACCAATCCAAAGTGTTTAAATTCTTCATGTCTGCTCCACCAGGTGCACAATGTAAATGTAGTCCCTGAACAAAGCAAGACAATGATCAGTATTCAGTTGAAAACTGATTGTGGTTAGGGGTGATTTTAGTCTCATTCTTTCCAGATAAGTCTTCAATTTAAAGCTGACTAAATTCAATAGGATTGAGGAGCCTGCAGATTAAGTAGAGTTTGGATTAGACCTTAAGTTCTTCTAGTTGTCCACATGTACTGATTCACAGATAAATTGTTTCATAATTCAATCTGCAAAGGGGGCAGAGGAAGAAATCACTGTGATTTTTTACTTGACTTGTTCAAATGAAAACAAACATTTCAACAACAAAAAAATGTTTATACTGTAAAACTACCCTCTGTCATAATCCCTATTATTTCTGTGATAAAAATCTTGCTGAATTACCAAGGCTCTGATGAGAAACAATGAAGTCATACTTAACATGTCTGAGACTCCCAGTTTGGCAGGAACCTGAGAACATATACAGACAGAAGTCTGTTCTCCACAGCAGAAACACATATGGCAGTTTGCAGAACTTCATAGACCAAAGGTACCTCAGAATAGAAGTCCCATTGTTCTAAGAGTGTTAAAACCAGAGAGAGAAAATGAACAGTAATCAAAGGAGAAACACACAAATGGAAAGGAACTCTACCTTTTGTACAGATGCTCTTTTCATTTCTTCTTCCACTTGCCATACATTAATGGAGCAGCAATTGCAAACTGAATACTTCAGAATACCAGGAATAGGTGAGGAACATATTAATTAATCCATTCATCCTTTCTTATCCTGTCCTCTGCATAGCAGTGGTTTCCTAGTGTGGCAAAACCAGAACGCGTTTGGGAATGCTCAGTCAGAGCACTAAGGGGAGGCAAACCTTGGGACAAAGCACTCACCTCAGCACTCTGTCCCAGGCCCTCACAAACAGCTTGACTGCCCTACTTAACGCTGCCAGAAACTGGCCCAGAAGACTCACTCTTCTCTCACAAACCAGCATCTCATGACTTGCTGCAGCTTCTCCCACCTTTCAGTGCATAGACTCCTCAAAACCTTATGGTATGTTTAGGAGAGACCCTTCAGGACCTCTGCTTTCCACACCCACCTACACCGCTACACCAAAAAACAGGAAAGGGACAGTCATTGTACTGGTCACACAAGACTCAATAGAGACTATTTATTAACAATGCCAGGGTGCATGCAGAGAGCAAAAAAAGCTGCTTAGATGGTAAACATGTTTCTCTTGGCAGAAATAATTCAGTATTTAATGGATATTTTTGTCCTGATGTGCCACACTGGTGCATCACTTCGATCTCCCATCACCCACTGATGCACAAAGGTCAGTTCCTGCCACACTGGCCATGCTGACCATCTCTGCTCACTTTGGACAAGATCCATACGTTTTCCTGACAGAAAAACAAGGACTGCAGGGAAATCAGTAAGGAAATAATGAGCATGCCAGAATCTGCAATGGCTATGGTATCCAAAGGAAACTATGGGCCTACCTGCACCTTGCAGGCTTTCGGGCTGAGCTAGTAGCAGCAATTAGTGCTTGATGCCCTTCCTGCTGTAGCTGAAGTCTCCTCAGCCATATTCATTAACGTTTTTGGTCCTCTCCTCATTAGTAATCTCTAAATGTTCCACAGTTATATACCATCTCCAAGGCAAGAATGTCTTCCTTTTTACCCACCAAGATGCTTTGAAGTTTTCAGGTTCTTTTACAGGCAAAACTCAAAAATCCCTTTTCATTATTAGTTATTTCCCTAAGCATCCTTTATACAAGTTTCTCTCTTATTTCCATATCTGCAACTCCCTATTCACATACTGTGCCTTACTTCTTCCAGAAATTAATTAAAGCAACTACCTATGCTTCCCTTCTGACCTGTGTCCTTATTTGCATTGGTAACAATCCCATTATAATGAACAATTTGAGACATTAAGAACCAGAGTGTGAAGCTAGCTTACTTAAAATCGATATTGCAGAATGACTGGAGGTCTAACATTTTCAGAAAGCGCAGTTAGTCTTGAAAAGAATATGTTTCTCTGAGGCTTTATTTACTCCATGAAATGGTTAACTTACTAGGACAAAATAAAAAGCTCTACATGAGTAAGATGTTTGGTCCCTGACAAAAAAAAAAAACTAAGGATTTTCTTATGTCCAAGTTGCTTTGGAAATATTACACAATTAATATTTTCAGATTTGAACTTACTGAATTTCCCCAAACCACTTAGGTTTTTATGCTGTTTTAAATGCAGTTTATCATGGTCATTGAAGCTAATGGGGGGAAGGGGGGGGGGAGGGGAAAAGGGGACTGTTTTGTACAAAGAAAGGCAGAGAAACATCCTGTAATGTACAATATTAAATAAATAAATAAATAAAAGTTTATTTTTCTGTTCTTATTCCTGTTACCTCCTAAAAAAGATCACCTTGGGAGCCACTATATTGTGACAGATCTTTTCCATGGCTTGGAAGTAAATCCTCTTAATTTCTTGCTTCCTCATAGAAAATAATTTAGAAAATAGTTCAATAATTGCTTCAGAAAGAGATTAACACTTCCCAATTATCAGTTATCTGAATTTTGAAGTTTGAGTGTTACCATCACACACACAAAATGTATTGTGCTACTTTGGGCTACCAGCATATGAATACAATTCTCTCTTTTTCTTTTTTTTTTTCCCCTTAAATAGGCACTTTATTCTACATTTCATCAATTAACTGAATACACGTACAGCACAGTGCTGAAATAGGGGGTGCTTTATTGTCACAGAAGAAAACCTAGCTAACAGTTTACATTTAAGCCAATTCACAGGGTTCTCTGTAAAATAAAATAGTCACCTTTTTACTTAGTTCCACTATTAGCTATGGTTAGAGATGCAGCTCAAAACTCTATGCAAGGGCAAGTTAAAAAATAATCTATATTCCCTTCTTCAAGCAGTGATCTTAACATTGTTTCATCCATTACCTCTTAGTTCGTATTGTTCCTGACCAGTGTTTGGGAGCAACTGTTCATTGCCTTTGAGACAGAAGAGGTATAACTAGAGAAGCTGGTGTTTTTATTCATCACTACTTCCAGTACACACTCCAGTTTTTGCCTAGTATGTGGGCTCAGGACATTGTAAGACACAAAAACTTAAGGAATATCCTGTGTGTTCAGCTCAATGGCCCATCAAGCCCAGCAAGAAAGGTTTCCCAGGAATACCACAAGCTTAGTCACTTTCTACACTACATTCCCTTCTCCAGCAACCAGATTTCATGAATTAGGGATGCTGGTCAGTAGTAACCTCTCCTGTGCTTTAGGGATCCATTTATGCAGCCGCAGTTCATAAATTCATCTAACTTTTGAACCTGCTGATGCTATCAGTCTCCACAGCTTCCTGCAGGAGCAAATGCTAGAAGTTCACAACCTGCAATGTAAAATACTCTCTTTTGACTGATTTAAATTTATCTACTATCATTTTCACCTAATGCCCTTCAATTCCTGTATTTGGAATTGAAGATCAGCAGTTTCAACAACCCTTGCCTTTTCCCAACTCGATTTGGAAACCCCAGTCATCTCACCTTTCAGCCTTTTTTCCAGACTGAATTAACTCTTTTAAGACTCTCCTTGAACACTGCTTCACCCACTTTACCATTTTAGCTGCCATTCTGTTCGTTCCTTCCTCAGTGGTACTATATCCTTCTTCAGGTCCGAAGGCCAAAACTATACACAGTGCTCAAGATGGAACAGAACAGAAAAGTAATGCATTCTGTTTTGTCTTTAAGATCCTTTCTGGTGACAACAAAGATTATTTATTGTTCTTGTTTTCTCTTTTGACTTTTTCCAGCTGCTTCTGCAAACTGAGATAATGGATTTCAGAGAACCATCAAGACAACACTTATGACATAACTCCAAAATCTCTTTTCTGACTTGTGACTACCAATTACAAGTACATTAGATAATACATTCAGAGCACCCCTAGGTAGCAAAAAAAGCTTTAGGAATAAGCCCCTGCCTTCCCAAACCTACTCCGCAAAAAAAGATCTAGAGCTATGCAGAGTTAGAGCGTATTTGCTTATTTAAGCTTAGCTTTCATTTACAAATAGAATAGATTGCAGCCTTGTTCTCCACCCTTCTAGTTGCTCATTACAGAGCACTTTTCCTGTCTCTTTTTAGCTTTCCTTCTTGAAGAAGCACATCTCATGCAATTACACTTTGTCTGTGCATGATAATTTGCCATTCCATTTCCTCAGTTACCTTTGAACCTGTCAGCCAATTTCAAACACTTTCAGCATAAGGATAAAAATCTCCAAGATCATTACATCCTAGAATTTAACTGAAACTGGAAACTGGAAAGAAAGAAGACCCCAGTCAGTGCCTCCATTGAAGAAGTTGTTATAACACGCAGTCATCGTTAACAGAAAATCTGCACTGAGATTTTCAATGTCTCATTTGTACAAAAAGTTTCATTTGGAGTTTGTGCTCTAATAAACATCAGAGGATGTAATCACAAGATACTAATCCATCAGAAACCAGTCTTCATTAATTCTAACACTCATAGAGCTACATATCGATTTACCTCCGGTAATGACTCACAGGAAACGATTTAAACTGTTTCATAGCAGGAGGGGAACCTGAACCAGATGTAGCCTCAGCTGGAGTTGCCAACAGACCCTCTGTTCTGACTTGAAAATACTATTATTGAAAATAATATTTTGTAGTTAGTAGTGTGACTAGTGCCCCACTAACCATTACAGAGAAAGAAAACAAAAGAAAATTATAAAACAATAGCTTATTCTTACTGCACAGAAATCCACGCTTGTAGAACATAATTGCAGCTAAGCGCAGAACAGAGGCTGATGGACAGGATTAAGAGAAGGGAGAAAAGAGGAGATTGCCCCATGCTTTCCATTGCTGGGAACTTTGTCAACAAGGAGGTGAGAGCTCATCTTCTGTAGCAGCAAAACCTTGCCAGCAATCAAGGCAGCAGTCCCCATGAGGAGTGATTGGCTTTGCTGTTGAACCCTCAAGTAGGGCAAGGACTGCTGTGCCTTGTAGAAGCCAGCACCTCCTCCCCACATCATATCATTCCCACAGGGCTTCTAATTTAACTGAGATGACAATACTGGAAGTCACTATTTGTCTAAATACATTTTATCAACTTCCGTCTCAGCTCTGAGGGCTGTTAGAACCCTCAACAGGCCTAAATGGCCTTGATCAGCCTCAGTGGGGCCTGCCTTGCACTCTGCCCAAGGTCACTGGGCTCCTTTTCAGCTGAAGCCTGGCCTTCAGGTGTGCTAGTCCCTGGATATGTCTCCCAGTTGGATTTTCTCCTGCATGGTCTCCACAGACATGCTGTAGCTCATCTCCTGACTTGTCTCTCCACCCATCTCTTTTTGCACCCACAATGGGTGCCCTACTCATCACTGGCCATGAATGGGTATTTGCTGTATTTGCTTCATGCTTACACAAAAACCCAGCAACGTCAGCCAAAAAAAAAAAAAAAAAAGTTACTTATCTAGACAAGAATTCCCGCTGATGTTTTCCAAGGAGCTCTAAAACTTGTGGTTATAGAGAAGGAAGTGGCAAATTCTTGTCTTCTGCCCACTTTATATTCCTGTTGAAAGCTGACACTGGCTTCTCAATAGATTAAAATTCTCCGGTGTCACTTACAACTTCAGCAAGCATTCAACAGTGCTTCTAGTTTGCTCGGCTGAATGTAAATAATAAGCTACTCCCCCTTCCCTTTCAATCAACTATGAAGAAATCATTACGCTAAAATAAGCCCTTGGAAAAACCACACTGGGAGCTGAATTGCAAGACTTTGTTTAATAAAGAAATAAATAAATGCACCAGTGAAACTCAGCCAAAACACCACCAAACATCATTTAAGAACAGATGATAACTGGTGATGTGATAAATGATAGTGAGAAGCAAGATCGTGAACAATCCTGAGTTAGAAGAAGCACAGTAAGAAGTACGGTAAAAGTTAATTTTTGAGCAAGGATTCTGTTTTGCATCTTTCTGGTATTGATTTCCCATTCAAAATATTTTTTCCTAGTATAGACTGAAAGCAAAATTGAAAAAAAATGAACAAAAATACAGTTGTTGTTTTTCTGCACTTGCACAGCTAGTATTAATTTACAGAAGCTTCTAATTGATTTGTTAAATCTAATATTTGTTATTACTGAAAGGATGTGGACAACAGCTACCAACTTAATCAAAGAGCCTGACTTTTGCACAGAAAATAAAACAAACTTGCCTTTATCACTAAAATTAAATAAAGTTCTATTAAAAAAGGCTTCTCATTCTTTCAGATTTGATATGCTGAGGCAATATGAATGAGTACCACAGTTCTTCCTTTGGAAGGGCCCCTTTTCTGCAAATTTAAACAGTCATCAACAGATATCTCTATAAAAATGTATTATGCGTATTATATACAGATAGAATATAATACTATGTACTATATATAAATAAATCCAATGAATAGATTTTACCGTAATAACTTGTGATAAAAATGTAAATTTACATTGCCTTAACATGATATACATACGTGTAGATGACTCCAAAAGTAATGCCTCCTATTTATTTCCATGGAAAGTACAACCAGTAAAGAGTGAAGTAACAATATTTAATGGAAGAAATTCTTAGCTACAAAACACCATTTTTCAACACAGTCACCACCTTCAGCTATACTTTTTCATCAGCAATGAAGAAAGGCCTGCATGCTGTGTTAGATACAGTCTGACCCAGTTGAAATGACAAACAGTTTCACAGCTGCTACGATGGCATTGTTGCTGAAATGCTCTGCTCACCTTGCACCTCACTGCACCCACATCCACTGTTTGGTCTCTGTAAATATTCAGCAGTTGTCAACGAATGGGAGTGGGTGTAATTTCTTCCACTTGGAGGCACACAGTAGCACACCATCGCTTCATCTGCACTTCCATGTCAAGTTTTGTCCAAGTGTGCTTTTGCTGCCATCTGTTACATGGCTACAAAATGTAACATGATGTTGGTAGGAAAGTTCTACATCTACTGCCATACCACCAACAATCACCTCTGGCACTGTGGGTCAACATGATAAAATAAGAGGCATTACTTTTGGAGCAGTCCTTGTATAGTACACATATATGTCTAATATATATTGCACATTCTGAGACTCCTGCACTGGTGCTATGACGTACATCAGCAGTTCTAAATGTAATTATTCCTTATTTTTATTTTTTGTCTGGCTAAAAGAAAATAAAAGAAAATTTCTCACAATTTGATGTACGATAATGTTTAGTAACCTACATTTTTTACCAAAATAAAAGGAAGTACTTTCTTTTCTGTAGGCCTACCATCAAAATTTTAGTTCACATAGGACTATATTTTCAAAGTCCTCTCCTGAAAACTTTGACAGGGCTACTGAAATAGAGCTTTAGGAATGTAGGCAGCAGCCTCTTTTAAGGGAAATAACTTGCACTGGATAATGCAACACAGAGAAATTAACAAAACACAAAGCTTTCCTCTTCCATTTGGCAAACCAATACCTGGGATGATCTGCATTACCGCCGCTGTACTAAAACTATGCCAACCTTCTGAGTGGAAAGACTGAATAGAAATCTTAGAAGCTGCCAATGTCTTCAATTACCCTTCACTGAGCTTTTCTGTTCTCTTGTTTTTTCCACCTCTTCATTGTACAGTTGATTATTTCAAAATATAATGAAAGCACCATGAAAAAATAAAAGAAAATTCTCCAGAAAATATGCAGGTTATTTTTCTGTTTAGCGTGATAAAATGAACACACAAAGCTGCTGTAGAAATCTATCAATGCTGAAGGGCCCAAAGATTTTTTTTCCAAGCACACACAGGGCCCTCAGCAGAGAGGAATTAACCAAAACTGCAAATAATGTGACCTGTGGTGACCTGCATGGTTCATAAACCACTAATCATAAAGGATGCACGGCAGGACATTGTGAATCAATGAAGCAGTTGAATTTTATAGACATACTTTGTTACTTTTCCACTAAAACAACAAGATAGTTATACTGTATCCAGAATTTCAAATTAGGCTTTACCAGCAACAATATTTTACTAGTAATTAGAGCCAGTGGCAATGTGGTTTTGTTTTTTTTTCCTTCTGCTCTGGACATCTTTCCTGCTAACAATCTGCAAAGTTTTGCAGCTCTTAGCTTTACAAATGACTAATATTGTGCTGGGAGAGGAAGGCTAAGGTACATCTACATGGATATAAACAGCATGCATTTTAAGTCCTGAAAATGTATTCCTTACTGTTGGATGCTTTTTAAAAGCAACAATCCCATTAAAATTTATCAGGTTCCCTGGGTGAGTTCACTAAATACAGAAGAGCAGCTCAGGGGCACAGAGGGCACATTCTACAGCAAACAGATTGCAAAGTACTATCAGCGTACTTCAGAATAACTCCACTACTGGAAAAAAACTTTCTCTGCAGTCACATCAACTCCAGCCTCCCTTGGAAATATCTGAGAATAAGAAGCACACAAAGAATAGCATAGGAACAGTACTGCGATCCCCCAGCTCCATATGGTGCTTGCTACAATCTCACATGCGGTATAATAGCAGAACATAAGTTACTTTAAAGTACAAAATATAAATAATTAAAAAAAAAGAGGAGGAGACCAGAAAAATAATCTGGTGTTGTCATCCTGATGCCTGCATAATTGCGCAGCTGGATCTCAATTCAAGAGCTTACTGAAAGACCCCATTCCAGAATTAAATATCTAAGTTCCCTCATGTTAAGCTAAGAATTGAGTCGCTTCTTCCACCTTAGAAAAAACAAGTAAAGCAATAAAAGTGTAAGTTACAAGATAAGATAAAATAACGTCCAGGTAAGACACAACTGCTGTAAGAACAGCAACTGCATTTAAGTTAAAAACAAGAGCATGATTGGTTATGAGTCACCAACCACAGCAGACACCCAGGCAATTCATTGTGAATGATCTTATGCTTTCAGCCAGCATCCCTCAGGCATCGTCCTTCCTCTGATGTCCTACATGGCAGTACATTTCTGGTCTTTGTCTTCAGGGGCTTGATTCTATGTTTTATTAACAATAATCCAGTGGACCTTTTTTCACTCTCCAATTTAAATAGAAGTCATTAATTAAGAAATCTCACATAATAAGGGAAGATGATCGATGCTGATCCTTAACATTCTCCCACATTGATTCTAGATAAATCTCTCCCTTAGTCAATGAAGTTAGGAGTGATATTTTCCCTGCCTTCTATACACTGTTACAAATATACACAGTCCATACTTGTTTAAATTGCTCACCACATAATCTATTTCCCTATCACTGTGCATTGATTACGTCCACAGCAACACAACTTGGAAAACTCTCATGTTAGGAGTACAGTCAAAACCTTTCATTTGTATAAACACTTCTCTGCAGTGCCTTGAGAAACAAATAACCTTTCCCAATTATTATTATTTTTTTTTACACATGCATACTTGCTTCAGCTCTCAGTCTATCTCCTTGTTTGTAGCCCTTACAACTAAGTTGCATAATGCATTCCTTTCTTCCAGTAATAAATAAAAACTCAGCAAGCTATCCTTAGTCTACAAGCCTGCCACAAAGAATACACATAAATCTTTAGTTAATGGGTCTTAATTTTTATTTTTCATTGTCACTGGAATTTACATGCCATGAAATGAAAACTGCACTTCTAGAAAATACAACTCACTTTTTAATTACACAGATGAGTTAAACAGCCACAAGGCCATAATGATCACAGAATGGCTTGGGTTGGAGGGACCTCAAAGTGCACCCAGCTCCAACCTGTGCCATGGGCAGGGCTGCCACCCACCAGCTCAGGCTGCCCAGGGCCCCATCTAACCTGGCCTTAAGCACCTTCAGGGATGGAGAACCACAGCATCTCTGGGAAGCTGTGCCAGGGCTTCACCACCCTCCAAGAGATGCATTTCTTCCTAACACTAGATTTCCCCTTTTGTTTTAAATCCATTCCCCCTTGTCCTATCACTATCAGACCATGTAAAAAGTCAGACCCCTTCCTGCTTTTAAGTTCCGCTAAAGTACTGGAATGTTGCCGTGAGGTCTCCCCAGAGCCTTCTCTTCTCATAAATCTCAAATAGGGATTCAACCATTTTCACAGAGATTGACAACAGTACCATGTGTTTTTTTTTCTCCTTTGAACAGAACAGCTGAAAAGCACAGAGCAGCCTATGAAGCTACAGCAGGACTGTACAAGAGCCGTGCATTTAGGCATCTGTTTTACATAATTCTGCACTTCACAATACAGGGCAGGTTATGAAGTATTTGGAGAGGCTAAATATCCAGAGTTGCAGAGAGGGAAAAGGAAAATAACAAAGGGAGACAAGAAGCATCCACAACCAACCAGCAGATAAAGACATATTTTCTTCTGACAAAGAGACGTGAAGAAATGCAGAGGAGTGACTTCTGTTTCTAAGAAGAAAAGCTAGTGTAAAGACAAATGAAACAAAAATATTCCTGATTATGTCTAAAAAACGTTAGGCAGTACTACTGGCATGCTTCTAATAACGTACTTTCAGTTTTACTAGCAGGTCAAATTACACTGAAGTAAAACACAGCCAGCCAATATTATTTTAACTCTGCCTAAACATAGCCATAAAAGTTTGACAGCCAATGCGCTTTGATATCAACAATGAATTTAATTCATGCAGACTTCCAGAGTATCATGCAATAAAAATATAGTTTCCAATCTTCTTAACTCATAGCACCTGTGCTACAAACAATCCACTGCTTTCTATGAATTAATCGTTAACTTACACAAAGGAGCAGTTGTAGTCCCTAACTTAAGAAATGGGAAAGTCAGTGGTTTAGCTTTTGTTGGCAGATTTTTTAAAAGAAAAGTAGAACTACTTAGCAAAAATAAAATCACGGAATCTGCAAGGTTGGAAAAGACTTCCAAGATCATCCAGTCCAACTGTCCACCTACCACCAATAATGCCCTCTAATTATATCCCTTAGTACAACAGCTAAAGGTTTCTCAAACAACTCCAGGAACAATGATTCCATCACCTCCCTGGACATGCTCCAGAGCCTCAACAACTTCCATATAGTTCGGGGCCCAAAACTGAACACAGTACTTGAGGTACAGCCTCACCAGAATGAGTACAGGAGGATGATCACCACCCTGTTGTTCCTGCTGGCAACACTATTTCTGATATAAGCCAGGATGCCATTGGCCTGATTGGACACCTGGGCACACTGCTTACTCATGTTCAGCTGGGCATCAACCAACACCCAAGGTCCATTTCTTCCACACAATCTTCCACAGCCCAGTGATCCATCCTGTCCAGATCCCTCTGCAGGGCCTTGCTACCCCCAAGCACGTTGACACCTCTTGCCAACTTGGTGTTATCTGCAAACTTACTCAATTCTCTCATCCAGGTCATCAAGATATTGAAGAGGACAGGCCCTAGTACTGACCGCTGGGGAACGCTGCTGGCAATAGGTCACTGGCTGGATTTAACTCCATTCACCTCCACCACTCTCTGGGCCTGGCCATCCAGGCGGCTCTTTACCCAGCAGGGAGTGTACTTGTCCTCATTTGACATAGAAGCAGGGTGAGCAGAAATCTTAAACATGATAAGGGATTACTGTTAAAAATAAATCAATGTAAAAATCTTACTACAGAGAGAATACAAAAATGATCTCTGGAAAATCTTGATTAGACTTGATTCAAGTGAGCCACAGTGAATAAGCTGATCAGATTGAGCTCAGTTCTTATCTCAAAGTAAGCTACAGAACTCTGTCTCTACAAATGCTGACAGAGCAGCAAACAAATATCAGAATTACCAGTGCCTCAAAAGAACTTCTTGAAACATTGCTTAAATAATTTTTATCCTGCCTCCCTGTTGTCTTTGCTTTACATGTTCTCTCCATGCACAGATTTCTAATTCAGCTGATCTTCCCATTTCTAATGAAAAAGCTCAGTAGCATTAGGCAGATCCTGCTTGAGTGTTTCAGCAGAATGTGAAGATCAGCAGCTGCTCAGGCCTCACTGAGGGCAGAGGAAAGAGGAATAAGGGTCTCCTCTGCTGCCACAGACTCTCCCAGATGCTTTTTCCAATTCAACTGAGCGTTTGGCTTACATTTCACATGAAACATCCAAGCTGCTGCTCAGTTCCTAAAGCATAGTGGGAGAGCAGAATCTTAGAGAAATATAAAGCCAATAGCTGATGCAGCTGCATCCAGGCTGAGAGAAATAGGGAGCCCTGGCCACTGACACAGCTGGGTTTTAAAACATCTCTCTCTGTCCCTCTCTCTGAAGCAGCACTGTGAATATGAATTTCTTCATTCACTCTTTCTAGAGCTACTACAGCTATGAGGTTCACATTTCTGCTTAAAAAAAAAAAAAAAAAAGAAAAGAAAAAAAATGCATGTGGGAACCATCTAACTTTTCTGGCTACATTTTTCATAGAAAAGTGAAATGGAGCTGCTGAAGAGTTTCGAGATGTTTAAGTGAGAAGTTCTGAGGAAGCTCAGGAATACTAAAAAGCATTTGGAAAACATTTTGTAAAAATAGTGACAACAGTTTACAGCGTTAATTCTTAATAGCTTCACACCTGAAAAACAAATAAACAAATAAAAAACAAAAACAAAAAAACAAAAAAACAGCAAACAGCATAAAAAGTAACAACTAACTCCCCCTCCTGAAAGGTATGTTAAGGCACACAGAAGAGAGGAAGGTGATATGTGATAACCAACATGGCTCCACCACGGGCAGGTCCTGCTTGATGAACCTTGCTTTTTATGGTGGTATAACTACATCAGTGGACATAAAAAGAGCCACCAATGTCATCTATCTGGACTTCAGAAAGGCCTTTGACATTGTCACCCTTATCATTCTTCTCTACAGATTGGAAAGATTTGATGCGTGGACAGTTTGATGTCTGGGAGACTGTACCCAGAGAGTGGTGATCTATGGCTCAGTGTCAGGATGGAGAGAGGTGGTAAGTGGCATCCCTCAGAGGTCAGTGCTGGGACTGATACTCTTTAACTTCAATCAGTGACACTGACAGCAGGATCGAGCATACCCTCAGCAGGTTTGTGAATGACACCAAGCAGTGTGCTGTGGTCAACACACCCAAGGACTGGGATGCCATCCAGAGGGACCTAGACTTAGGTTATAAACACCTATGACAGTACAGTGTGACAGTCCTATAAATACCTTTGTATCATACCCAGGTCCCTCCAAAGCACTTTTTTATTAATACAGATTTTTTCTTGCCCAACTTGTATATAGAAGAACTTACTATGATCCAAATATGTCCTATGTTACATGTATGAGCAGACAACTGCACAAAGAAATGCACAGCAAAATGTAAAATAAGGAGAGACTTGTTTTTCTTTTACATGAGGGAATCTTCTCTGATGGTAAAAGCAGCTACTTCCTGTTCTACACCAAATGATGCTACAGTCTTGGTTCTACCCTCAGTTACATCAAGCCAGCTCAGATTTAAGACCATGATCTACAGTGCAGATACTTCAGAACAACACTGATAAACAGGATGCAGATCACATCCTTTAAACCCATGGACCTGACCTCTGACAGAAGAAACTTGACAAATCTAGAAGGAATGGTTTAATCTGTTAACTCTCCTAATTCCATAGCACTCCTCAACACAGGTTATGGCATCATAACAGACAGGAATGCATGACTTGGTTGTTCCAGATCTCAGAGCAGTACATCCGCTCACAGCATTACTGAAGGTGTGGTTTGTATGAATACACCAAAATATCAACTGAACCTATACAGGCCAGGAAAACATTTTACCAAACCTACAGAGAAGACAAGATTTGGGATATCAAACCTAAAACAGAAGTACCTTCATATGTGCAGTTACACTGGTTTACACAGTGAACATGAGCAAGATCTCCCAGCCCAGTGAGTACATCTCTTGGAAGAGCTGGCAATACTCACACAGTCCAGTTGCATAACTGACCAGATCTTCTGGTCATCTCTTTATTTTAATTGGCTCTCCTGATAGGTTTGTAATCCTTGCAAGTGGCTAAGCACAAGTCAGATATCCCAAGGCCTTCGCTATCTCATATTAGATTATTTAATAGGCAGTATGTAATTTATATTGAGAAAAATAAAACTAGTTCAGAATTAATTCCTTTTTTTTCTCAGAGACCAGAAACAGAAGACTTACTGCTTAAATTTCTGTACCCAGGCTTTTCTTGTCACAGAGTAAAAAAATCTCATCGTATATAATTTCTAAGTGCAGGTCATCTCTGAAAAAAAAAAAATGCTATATCTGCCTAAACTAATCTCCTGTTAATTTCTCCCTAGTTTTCTCTAAAAGTTACTCAAAAAAGATAAGGAACATCAGTGGCTAATCTAATAGAGATGGCTTTCCTTCCCTTCACCTCAAATCGGTGGTCAAATACGGAATTTTGTGAGAGGAGAATTGAGAGAAGCAAGAAGAAAATTATAATCGAAATTTGTTTTATTTGCATTTTCATGCCTACATTCATAATCCAGCACATGTTCAGAAACCACTAATTAAATGTGATGAATACAGCAGAAATCAAAACTTAATTTCATTTTTACATATTCAATGAGCTAAAAAAAATCAGGTGGAAAATTCAAAATTTACGGTTCAAGAGTTGATGATAACTAGCTCCATGACTTTTCATTTTCCCTTGGCACAAATTATCTGATGTACATACTGCCTTTGTTGTTGTTATTACTAATTTTGTTTAAAAGCCAGAAAATAAGAGAAAGATAAGAGAACATGATCGAGAATTTGTTTATTGTGCTCAAACTCTCAGTATGTTTCTCCTGTCCATCATGCTCTGTCCTAGCTAACCATTATTTATAACGTCTGATTTCATCAGTTCACCTGTGATGATAAGTTGTCAGAATCTCTATGTAGTACACTAAATGACTGTTACTAGTAAGTTTGATATAATAACTGTTTGCTTATTACACATAAAATAGCTCAGCAGCAGCCAAACAACAGTGTGCTATTAACTCTGTCTGAGCTGAAATCAGGATAACAGGAGGACACAGTGCAGTGCTCACTCCACTTCTGTTAGCAAACAATTTTATGCAGTTTGATTCATTGGCTAAACACAGTCCCATGAGCAGCAAAAGATTTGCAGCTGTGCTTTTCATTCTGATAGAGGAATTTGAGAACAAGTTTCAGGACTGCTAAAAAAATCATTATCATTTTGGGGAAATATCTTGCAACTCCATTTTCAGTCTACATAAAAATATTACTTGGGAATTTTCAAATGGAATGTATAGAGTTACAATTAGACATTCAGCTCAAAAGTCTAATCAGGTCTCTTTACTTTTATAAGCCCTACATTACCAGAGAAAAACATTCCTCACTTCATAATCACGCCTCATTCACAACATCACTTTTTGGCAATATCTACATTTGTGTACATACAAAGGATATAGAACAGGAGTAAAATTTCATCAAAAATCTCTGAGGAACACTTAGAGAACTCACTGAGGATTCCAACCACTGCCATCGAACCAGCCTGTCGTGTTAGTTGCACAAAAACAAGGCCGCATCTTCCACTAGTTCTGTGTTTTTATCACTCTCTTCTTTTGTTTTAATAAAAAAATATTAAAGATTAAAATAAGTTTTGTTGTTGATATTCATGAACTATCTTATGTATTCTACAAGGACTGCTTTGAAAGTAATGCAAGCTATTCTATGATGTTGATCCATATCAGAGGCAGATGCTGGCAGCATGACAATAAAGGTCAAACCTTCCCACCAATATCCCATTACATTTTGTTGTCAATTGACAGATGGCAGCAGAGGGGAAGTTTCACAAAATGGTGTCTGACACGAAAGCATGGATGGTGCAAATTTGTGTCACTGATTTCCTCTATGTGGGAAAAATGGCACCCACTGAGATTCGTTGGCACTTGGTGAATATTTCTGGAGACTAAACAGTGGATGTGAGCGCAGTGAGGTGGTAGGCAGTGCATTTCAGCAGTGGCAACAGCAGGTCACCTCTGCTGGTGTCGGGTTTTATAAGTGTGGTTGTTCCTGGAAAGAACGCATAGCTACCAGTGGTGACTATATTGAAAAACAGTGTTCTGTAGCTGAGATTTTGCTATGTCAAATAGTGTTACTGTACCCTTTATATCTATTCTACTTTCCAAGGAAATAATTAGGAGGCATTACTTTTGGAGTGACTTTTGTGTATGTGGCCCAAGATAATTCCAGTTCACTTAACACAGCCCAGGCAAGCCAAAAGGTTGGACATTCGTGACATAGTGGACAGGAGCAACTCAAGGTTTCAGAAGGTGTACTGCTTTGTGTGTAGGGAGGGAAGAAAGAAACAGATGCTATGGAACACACACAAAAAAAAAATGAAAGTGCATCCATAAGGAAATCTTAAAAGTAAATAAATAAATAGTAGTAAATAAATGGCTAGAGTAATTCTGTGCATATTTCCTGTGTTCCCCAGTAGCTTCTGTAGCATAAGCACTCAGAAAAGACAGCACTGGAAATGGTGACATCTTCAGTGCTTGTTTGGTCATATCAACGAATCAGCTGCAGTGTCTTTCTAGCCCCACTCTCTGCTTCACTTTATTCTCTTTCCCCTGCTTTTACCCACACAATTCTGCAGTGCCATTGTAATCTAGAACTTTTGCATCTGCTGCTTGGGTAAAACATAGTTGTAATTAAATTAAAACTTACTAATAATAACAACAACTAAAATAAAAATAAAAATAAAAAAAAAAGGAAATGTCTAATCTTTCCTTAGTTTAGCTGTCCCCAAGAGCACAAGTAAATAATTGCTTCTTCAAAATTCATGTAAAAAAGCACGGCTGTGATATTCAAGGAGACATTTAGAAATAAGATAAATTAATACATTTTAAGAGGAATGTTGTGTAGTGCATAGAATAAAAGTACAGCTACCATGTAGGACAGTGCAATAAACTTAGGTGTTTTTGCACAAAATAGTCCTCCTTTATCACCCCAAGCTTCCAAGCACCTATCCCTTTCCTGTTCTGCTCATTGGTAGATACTGGAAGCCCTCTAGATTGAAGGTCTACCTCATTTTCTTTGATTCCCTCCTTATGTATCACTCAGAGAAGTTTTAACCCACAGCCATTATTCAAACTAGATTTGCTTTTCTACTCCAGCGTTCCTGTATTTGTGTATGTGTCATCTAATGTAAGGGTTGCAGTGGTAATTGCTACTCTTCTGTGGAAATGCTCAGTAATCACTGCAGCAAACCTAGCATAACATCTATAAAGCAGCTTAGACATGGCTCCAGACAGCCTTCATTTACATATTCAGATGTATTTCTGTGAAGTTGAACAAAATGCTTGTTTGTCAGACAAGTCATGTGTTCCAAACTACCAACTACCATGTCCTCACCCTCTTATCCATAAAGGAACTTCTTAGAAGGGAGCTAGAATTTATTAGTAGTCTGTCATTTATCAGTGAACTGAAACACTTCTGCCTGGGGAGCACATGCTAATTCCATTCCCAGACTAAATCTAGAATTGTCCTAAAGCAAAATACTTATCCCCATTGCGTAATCAGTTATACCCACTAGGGAAAAGAAAGTACACAAACAGAATACCCACAAACACACACAAACAGAAAACCAGGGTAACAATATCCGCTTCCCCTAAAGATATCCTAACGTCTTGTGCCCATCTACAAATCTCACTAGGTGTTCTGGTGCTTACAAAAACACTGCTGATCTACAAAAATGAGGCTGAACAGCAAAGTAGCAAAATTTTCTGATGGCATAACATCATAAATGATTTGATTTAATTAATCAGGTAAAAATAAGATGGAAGTCTTCTGAACAGAGCAAGCAGCATCAAGGATCAAAGTGTGCATCACAATTAGAGAGTCCTTCAACTGGCTGAATATATCTTGAGGAACTACTTACAAAGATTATTTACTGAATAGCTGAGAGATAATGCCCAAGAGACTAAATAATGCAAATGGCAATATATGCAAACACATACATTTCTTTTTCTTAAGAGGGTTTACCTCCTGGAATGGAAAAAAATCTGTAAGGGATTGACAATAAATAAGTAACAATTTCACACAGCCAAAAACAGGCTATGAAAGCAGTAAAAAAAGTGGAATCTTAATTAAAGGAAAGATTCAAAAGCAAGCAATAACCAAACAATAAAAACGTATTAAAAAATGGAATAGAGAATTTGGAGTGTGAAAAAAACCACAGTGAAAGCGAGATACAATGGAAAAAAGGATGAAAACAGGGTAATTGAAAGAGATCAAATTGAGATGAAAGAAGACTAAATATTACTTGTAGTTTACTATTGTCTTAGCACAATCAAAAGGAATATTTCCTTAAGTTGCTGTTTAATGGATTCTTTGCTGGAAAAAAAAAGAATCAAAGCTATTCACAGAAGAAAAAAACTGCAAAAGAATGTGTTTCAGAAGGGTGTTGGAAGCTATATGTTAAAAACAAATCTGCTCACTGACAAAAACAAATCTGCCTTCAGATTGCATTTCTGAAGGTCACATTAAAAAAAAAAGAATTAGGTGCATAAAACAGAACAAAACTGAAAGTAACCAGACCTCAGGCTGCAATCTGCCTCTCCCTTTCTCTGTTTTCCACTCCCAGTTGCCACCTAACCTTCAAGGCATTTAAACACTACACACGTCAGTCTCCGATCTGGAGTCACCGAACAGTAACTGCGTACTCAGAAGAGTCTTGGGTACAGCATCATCACCAGTAGGTCACTGATTCCAGACCTTGAATGGGATACAGAAATAGGGAGTTCTATCTAAATCTGCTGAAGCACCGGTGTAGTAGCTATCCCTACACTGCAAATGCAGCTGTAGTTCTTTCCCTAGCTGTGGGATTTTTATATTAAATTTGCATTAAGCAGGCCTTGGATCAAATGCACAAGCTGATCTGAAAGAAAGGACGAGATCCAGGAAGACCATACATTCCTGGCTGAACACCAAGCAGGGAATTCATTCCCTACTGCAGGTGGCTAAGGTGGCTACATTGAAGACAAAGATAACCAACACAAGAGGAGCCCAGAGAGCAGCTACCACCCCACAGTAGATGCATTCATAAGGTGGATCACTGCTGATCAGCTGATACCATCACAGACTATGACAGAGTTTTCACACCAGCATGAAATTAACATCTAGTTGCTAACACCTACAATTAGGTAAGATAAATCGTATTATAAATTACTTGCTCCTGCATTGTTTCACCTAGCCCCTGAAAACTCCATCTTCCTTGTTGTGCAATAGTACAGATAAAATTGGAGAGCACATATATCCAAGTCCAGTGTGGCATCAAGTGGAAAAGACTGCTAAGATCAAGAGCAAACACCAACCCACCACCACCACACGCCCACTGTATCTCTCAGTGCCATATCTACACGTTTCTTGGAACACTCCCAGGGATGGTGCCTCCACCACCTCCCTGGGCAGCCTGTTCCAATGTGTCACCACTCTTTCTAAGGAGAAATTCTTTCTAATATCCAATCTGAGCCTGCCGTGGTACAACTTAACATCATTATAAAAATTTGAGCCCTTCCAGCTGAGAAAGGCAGCCGGCACCAAAGTTTTCCAAGTCCTGAAAAAGTATTCTCACTGTGTTTTGAAAAATGCACAAGATGCATTCAAACCTTCTAATGGAGGAAGTCTGGTTCACTCACAGATAGGTATTAGATAGGGCCCCACACTTCTCACAAGCCTGCAGAGCTGCACATCTCAGGCATATCCCCAAAAGGAGAGACCATGCCTGAGTGAGAACCAGATTTCTACACATCAGACCTCTTCCCATGATTTTGTATTGCCTGGATCCAGGTAGGATTTAAAAATATTTAATGCTGCACTCTCATTACGTGCCTAAATATGTACCTAGCCCACTCAAATATCTGCTTTGCAGAACTCAGTTATATAAATCTTTCCCAATGTCTATTTCTTTACTTCCTGAATTTCAAATGCACCCAGATAATAACACTAACTTTTCATATTTTCAATTGGAGAATATTCAACGCTTTCTTGCAATACTTACAGAAAGATTTAAGCAAAAAAATAAAAGAACTCATGCATCCCAAGAGCAGAAAGTTCACTTCATGGCAGACAGTTACCTCAATAGTTCATCATTTCCTCCCACCTAACATTTATATGCTTGAGTATGCTTCCTCATTACTGAGCTGTTTCTGCTTTGAAACTTACTGAAATGTACAATATTTTACTGAATAGTGAAGAAAATCATATGCCCAGGTTACAATATGTCACACACTAATAAAAGCCAAGGTCACTTCAAGAATGAAGGCAAAACAGAACTTCTTTACAACCTGTTCTTGAATTCATAAACAGAGCAGTCACAAAGTGAAACTTTTTTGTCCAACAAGAATGAATCTAGAGTTATGCAGTATGTTCTCAGCTCTCACTTTGACATGCAAAATTATATCAAAAGAAATTGCAAAAGAAGAGGTATGCCTAACTTTTGTTCTGGATAAGAATTAGCAAGGAGTACAGAGAATAGCAATCACCATAAACGTGCTCTGACTTTAGAATGAAATATTTTAGTCTGCTTTTGGAATGAGTTTCACGCCTTCTGAGCAATGTGCCCTTGCTGCTAAGAAGGCTAACGGTACTCTTGGCTGCATTGGGCACTATGATCCTTCCTCTCTACTCAGCACTGGAAGAGTAAATATGTGTCTAGTTCTGGGCTGCTCAGAACTAGATAAATGCAGGTCCATCAGAGGGCCACCAAGATGATCAAAGGACCAGAGCATAATTCCTATGAGGAAAGACTGAGAAAGCTGGCATTGTTCATCCTGGAGAATACTTGAGGGGTTAAAGCTAGCTATTTTCAAACCTGAAAAATATAAGGCTTTGCCTGCCACACCAGGCCAGACTCTAGTCCTACATCCTACAAAAACAACTTTTTCAGTACTTTCAGATGCATCATTTTTTTTCACTGACTGGTGAAATATAGCTACTTACATGGAACTTTGATGTGCATCCAGACAGTTTTTTCCTCAGCACTGCAGGTGGCCAGCCAGTGCCGTGGACCTGACACAATAAATGACTTCCAGCACTGGGAGAAAAAAGCACAGAGAAATAAGAGTCTTACAGAAGAAAAAAAATAGAAGGAATTAATTATTAGGAAAAAAAAAAATCGAGAATACACAGCTTTGCATTTGTATAGTCTCTGACTGGACTACAATATGGAAAGGAAGCCAAAAACTAGACACAGAGACTATTAATAAGTATATCACAGGTTTTTAGGTATCATTACTTCTGTATACCAAATTTTTAATACCTAAGAAAATGCCCTACAAAAGTTTTGTACATTATGAAGAATTCAACATACACATTCACTGAGACAAGCTGAACTTTGATTATTTAACTTTGATTTTCATAAGAATGAACCCACACTCCAAGTGTAGCTTTCTGAGCATTAATAAACTTAACTACACAAAAGTGCAATATAAAAAAATGATGAGCTAGTATCTTTTTAGGTTTGAAGCATTTCATTTTGAGCCATAATTTCTCATCCACTTTACAAGGAATATATAGCATCACACCCAGTGGCAAGCTGTAGAATGTCTCTGAAAACTCGGTTGGGTATGTAATAGATCTTCATGTATTCATATTGGATTAAAATAAACACAACAGGAGATGTGACAAGGCAACAGAAGTTGATTATAGTTTACCATCTTGAGATATTCATTTCTTAGAAATCCCAATGAAGACTGCCCAGGACATAAAAATAAATAAATAAAATCTTGTAAAACACTACCATGTGCTCCCACAGCAAATAAATTCAAGTTCGGTTACTTCTTTCTAAATCTTCCATGGTACTAGACAGAATACCTCTTTTTGTTAAATCTGTTCATGAAAAGTTCAAGGGAATGTGGAAAGCATTAGCAAAATGGATCTATAGATCATAAAAACATGAATTATAAAGATATATTTTTTTGACAGTAGAAAGATGTTTAACACCCTTGTGAATTAACGAATAGTCCTAAAAATAAAGCTATCCCTCTCAGATCACACATTAGCAGCTCTCACAACTTTGCTTGCTGTGCTTAAAGCTAGCTATATTTAGGCAGACTGAATGGCTGTACAGCTTCATCTGAAATATCCAGTCTCAAAGACAACCAGAGAGCTTGACATTATGCTGGAAAAGACCACGTTAAGAACAGAAGTCACAAAGGCTTATGAATAAAATCAACCAGGAGCAAAGAGATACAAAGACAATTATCCTTCTGCTTCACAGCTCAAAATTTAAATAAAATGCAACATCTTTGAGAAATGAACAGACTGCTTTAGGGAAACAGTAGGTGACCTTTATATGCACAATGATATTATCAGCCTTTGCAAAGATGTGATCCCTTCACTATGAAGATGTCTGCGCCAAAGCAGAGAATATATATTTATGGCATAACTGAGTTGCTTCCAACAACTGCAGAGATTCAGTTTCCACACCCAGCTTCATTAAAGGACCCCCATAGTTAGCACCCAGTTTCTTCCCTCCCTAAAACTTTAGGGAGACAGCCTTAGACACAGTTGCATGAATATCTTCCCCCAAATACTGATCTAAAGTGCTGAATACAACATCAAGATTTTGGTGCAGAGGTCATTGAGCAGTGCACACAGAGGCTAGGCTCAGTCCAAGGACATTAAGAGCAAGAAAATCATTTCTATTGAGAAACTAATATATCTTAGATTGGACACCCCAGTGTCCAACAGCTATCAGTCACACACAACTGGAAAATCTCCACATTTTCACCCTATCTCAGCTAAGGAACAGGGGTCAGTCTGGGTGCAGAGGATGTTAAAGAGATCTGAAGGGACTGCAAACTGCCTCTGCATGCTTGCCATAGCTCCCTGCAAGATGAGGAGGTCATGTAGGACCTGTGCAACTGATCCTTGTGGGAGTACCAACCAAGAACACAGCACAGTCTGTCTGTGGGCAAATGATTCTGGGTTGATGAGGGCACAAAGCAGTCCTCAGTTCTCAGATGGTAGCAGGCAGCAAAAACCAATCAGGTCCAAGATCAATCTGAGAAATCCAAATGACATTTTAAGAACACAGAAGACACAACAGGACACAGACTTACCTACAAGAAAGCCTGAAACATAGCTTCTGGCCCAGAATGCTGGTAAAGAGCCAGGTGAGCCTAATTAGAGCCAGTAGGGCCCAGTAGTGACACCTGTAAAGTAACCAAATTAAATCTGAAAGCTCAACATTAATGTCTTTGAACTTTGGTTCAGCCCTTTGTTTCTTTGTTGAGACAGGAACCACATTACTTTAAGGATCTCTTCCCTCAGCTTATAAACTCTCTTCTAATTTATGAATTCTACTATTATGCAAATTCTTGCATAACTTCCTTTCCACAATTCCATCTGGCACAGATGAACTGGTCGGGGCTTAGTTTATGGAATCTGAGCTAGTTCTAAAAATGAACCGACTATCAGACCTGAGATTCTTCACAGACACATCTAGGCTGCAAACTGCATAATACTTAGGTATTTTGTTGATTGATATGCATATTTACACTGTAGAAAAGAATTACAGTGTATCTGCAGGATGCAGAGATAGGAAGTGCCATCGTGATGATAACTGGTGGTCAAAAGTAAACAAAATCTTTGAAGTTATGAGCAAAACAGCTACTGCCTGCATTGAAAAGTTTAAAAAAGACTGGCACTTCTCACTGCTAAACCACTGATTAAATAGCTTCTTGAAAAAACTCATGAGCACTAGGTTTTATTTACATGCCAAAGATGGAGCTGACTTCCACACAATCTAAATCTTAATTCATTGTTCCCTGTGTCCTTCTTCCCTCTTCCCTTAATATTACACAAATATGCGCATCTGCTCAAAGGCAAGAAGATCGCATGCCCTCTCTGAAGGCCTAAGGAATAAACAATCACATCACACTTAAGACTACAAAACGTTGAGCAATTATGATGTCCAGGGATACCTAAGAAACAGGTGAGACTTTCATTGCAAGAACATATTTTAAACTGTGAAATTCATGGGTAGAAAATTTTCAGGGAGGTGGGGTGGGGGAGAGGGAGGTCAGCCTTCTCCCCTTTTGTTCAGCCAGTCCGTATTTCCTTCTCCCAGTTCTCAGATCACACCTTAGCTAACCAGATGCTAATCACAGCAACAAAACAATGAGCGCCATGTGGAATGTAGATAAACACAACTGAACTGATTATTGCACAGTATTGCCTGAAGAGTATATGAAAGTAAAGGCAACTCATTCATAGTTTCTAATCACAGTATCTATGACCTAATTTTGCTGTAGAAATATTATACTAGCTATGCTAGAATAACGGAAAATTAGAGCCAAAACACACTTCAGTAAGTTGCCTTATTCCTCTGTGATAAGACAAAAATAAAGGAAAATCTGACCAGCTGTTTTTAAAAATACTCAGAGGCAGATAATCCACAACCTCTCTCCCAAGGCTTTATTATCCTAATCATTAAGAAAAAATGACTAGAATCTGATCTGAATTATCTTTACTGCTATTCTGGCTACTTGCTTCTCTCCTCTGACACAGTAAGCAATTTATTCATTTCTGTGCAGCATCTTTCCCGTGCTTGAAGGCAATAAGCAACAGTATCCTGGGGTATACCAAAAGAGGGGTGGCCAAGAGTGGGAAGGAGGTGATTGTTCCCCTCTGCTCTGCCTTTGTGAGCACCCAGATGGTGTACTGCATCCACGTCTGGAACCACCAGCACAAGAAAGACATTGAGACATCGGGGTAGGTCCAGAGGAGGCCATGAAGAGGGTCAGAGGACTGGAATGGTGCCACTATGAAGAAAGGCTGAGAGAGCTGCACTTGTTCAATCTGTAGAAAAGTCTGGGAGCATCTTATAAATGTCTACAGATACCTGAAAGGAAGGTGTAAAGAGTACAGTGCAATGCTCATTTTGGTAGTTTCTAGTGACAGGACAAGAGGCAACGGAGACAAATTGGGACACAATGTTCACTCAGCCATTCTGTGAAGACAAAAAAAAAAAAACAACTAGGAAAGGAATCTTAGTGAGATGAAATACAAAACAGCATTCATAATGTTCAGGGAAAAGAAAGGAGGAGGGGCAAAATAAAACAGTGGAAATAAAGAAGGCAGATTTCAAGTAAATCTAACAATATAAATCCAAGCTATTCCATTGCAGAGGAAAGAGGTGAGATATGAGACCTCCTGGCTTTACTGATACCAAACATGAAAAAAATATATAGAAAATTAATAAAAGAAAAACTAATATCACTATGTATATGTACAAGAGAACAGCACAAATATAAGAAAAAAAAAAACAACAACAAAAAAACACAAACCAAAGAACACTGGCCACGAAACAGCACAGAAAAGCCAACAAAAAAAGATTTTGTTAGTAGTAGGGAAACAAGAATTATAATATAGATCAGCTACTGAATTCAGAGAGAAAAATATTGACATGGGGCCACAGAAAGTTTAACAGAGTAGAGAAAAAAAAAAAAGGAAGATGGTAACTATGGTAATCAACCAACTTTGAGTTTATAATAACAGCACAGAAATTCAGCCTAGAGGAGGAGGAATTAAATATTCTATGCTAAAATAAACATTCTCAAACTGCCCAGTATAAATGAATTCATGCAAATGTAATTAAAGACCTGGCTGAAGTGGCCTCACTACAATTAAATGACTATTTGTAGGATCTCAAACGAAAGCAAGATAGTAAACATCTGAAAAAAGAAACAAAAACTGTATGTTTATAAAGAGTAGGGAAAATAATCAGGGGAATTTTCAATTAACACACATTCATAGATCATTACTAGTGTAATGAAAAATTTAAGTACAAAGATAATACAAAGACTATAATAGCTAAGACCTGTTCTTTATGAATAATTTGTATCAACCAAGGTAACGTGCCTTTTTGGCAGAATTACGTGGCCTACAAGTAATGGAAGAGCACCAAAATCTATAAATTATAAAGATTTTTGCATGATCTGATGCAACATTTCTTTAAGGAAGGTAGGAAACCAAGGTCAAAAGCTACAAAAGTTGCAAAATCAATAATTACATTACTGCTGTGTAGTTAGGGCTCCACACTGGCCTGCACAGCACTGGTAGATATTTTCATTAATCATCCAAATAATGCACCAGAACATCTATTGTTACTAAATTAAAATACATCAGCAAGTTGGGTTGTAGGGAAGAATGAACTCGGAAGGATCTCAGGATATCACTGAGTGACAATGATTAATACCCAGTCATACAGGGCAATTCCTAGGGCAGCAATCTTCAGTACAAGAATCCATACCTTGCTCATCTTAGAATTATTTAGAGTATTATAACAGACTGTTTATGAACTGAAAAAAAAAAATTATATTCATTTGTTTCATTAAAATGAAAATGTAAAGGTTTTTGTTATATTTAAGATTCATGTTTTGTTTCAGCATTTTGCCAAGGTTACTGTAGAAGAACTCATGCTATGCTGTAACTTACAGGTAAAGTCTGCAAAAATAAGGATAAAACAAAACTAAAATGTAACTGTAAGCATTTAGAAATAGATGCAAGTCGGTCTTAACAATATAGCTAGTTTTCATTAATATCTGCATGGATTACTGAAAAGTATTGCTCTACTGAGCAAACATTTGCACCCAAGGTAGCTGAGTAGGGCTCTTTTGTAGTCAATAAGCAGAAGCATGCATATCAAGGTACAGTTATCTCATCCTAGGTTACAGCCATGAGCTGCACACTTGTCAGTGGTTTACGGGCTGGTTCGGCCCAGTAGTGTGCTGCATTTTTCTCTTCATTGGCCATAAGGGAAGCTGTAAAACCAGCTCATGGATGTATCTATGGCAGATATTCCAAGCCATGTGTACTAGCAGCAGAAACATCAGAGTCATGCCACAGTACTGTCTTTTCTAAATGGATTACTGCAAAATCAGTGAGAACCTCAGATTGTCCACTTATGCTCTCACATCTGTTGCCAATTCAGCTGAAGTTTATGTAAGTAGGTTATGAAGTGTCATAAACAAGGCTACATACCCCATAGCTCGTGTTTTTCCAAGGCATGCAGCTGACCTCTTGCCTCATGAGCTTTCTGAGATTCCTCCTACTACAGAGGAACTGACTTCCGTGCCACTTTTGTATAGATTTCATTATCTGCTCTCTTTCTACCATGATTCATAATTTCTGTTAGATGGTTCAGAAAAGGGAACATTCCTGTGGCTCTTCGCAACTTGGTTAGGACTCCTCAGGCTCTGGCCCAACAACATCAGCAGGAGTTTTGTCTTTGATTTCAGTAGCACTAAAATTTCACTCATTTTTGGACAAAGGTGAGCACAGGGTGTGATGTATAGCACTGTACAGAGAAATCAAATACGTCTTTCTTCATTACTGGCTCATATTTTCAGTGAAGACATACTGCTGGAGGATTTTTATCACTAACATGTAAGAATTTATACTTTATTGTTCAAATGGATAAAAACATTGTTCAACAGCATCCGAGGGTGACCAGAATAAAGTAACTGCTGCCACCCATTCTCCAGAAAGATCTATTCTCATGTTGTATCCTTTGACTACTGACAATGCTTAGCAAACACTTTTGGGTGCATCTTGACACTATAAAAGCCACAAGAAGCCTTCCGCAGTGGCAAGCAAGACAAGATAATCCTTAGAATTTTGTGGATAAGTACATATATAAGGTTCCCATTTTACGTAACAGCAACTTCTATTTCTCACTGAATTCCAGATCTCAAAAATACACAACAGTGATTTTAGAAAGAAAGTTTAACACACCATACCATATATTCAAGTGCTGAAGAGCTGATATCAACCGTAGTTGTATAACACACAAAACATTACCCTTAATATTACTGAGAAGTCAAGAATTAATAGCAGCCAAATGAAACATCAGACCTCTTGTCTGGATTTGAAGAACTGAACAATGGCTTAGAGGATCATGAACCTTATCTTGCAGAACATGCATACAACATCGTATGATGTTATATGCATATAACACCCTACGATGGTATATGATTGCAAGAAGTAGAATTAGGCTTCAAATGAGGGAAAAAAAGAAGCTCACACTGTTTTTCTGATATAGGATATTTCACTGAAGTGTTCACAACCACTGCATAGTTAAATTTTAGACTGTTAACGAACTTTCTTTCCCTAAATTCAGCATAGGGCATGGCAAAGATGCAAACATATACTCGCATCAAGTCACTCTGAAGTAAACTGTGGATATACTAGAGTGGCCCTTGAGAGAGATGGGAGTGGGTTTCTGAGAACGACAAGCAGGAGCTGTGCAATACTGGAACTGGCATAGTGGCAGCTCTGAATGCTACATATTTCTTCTCTGACAGTAGAGATTTTGACCTTTCTGGAAGGCCACTTTCAGACCACTTCTGTTTGACATAGATTTTTTTCCCTCATTTATTTTTCTAACTAAATATTTTATTTATGAACATTTAAGCCTTAGATTTTTCTTTCCTACAATAATTCACATGGTCCATTCTTCTCAGAGGCACAAATTCCTGAAAAGCAGACAAAAACTCAAGGTCAAAACTTGCTATGCTCAGGGAAAGAAAGATCTAGATACCTCATCCCATAATGCCAACATGTTGCCTGTGTTAACAGAATACAAGAGGAAGGGGATAATTTTGAGTGTTTGAGGAGAAAACAATTCAAGAAAGAAGAATTAGTTTATTGTCTTTTCTGGTGATAAATACAAAGAAATACACTTCCAGCACATGTTCAAGCATATTGCTAATTGGTCAAGATTGAGCACTGATGTACAGTGGCTGAAATAAAGAGCTCTGCTGGGGATTAGATATTAGATACCGTAACAATGTTACACTGATATTACTGTGCAAAAAAAACCTCTCATGCACAACATCAATATTTGCATGAAGTCCCGGTCTAGTTTTAGAACTAAGCTAGTTTTTAAATTCCTCACCATTTTTTATGCTGCTTTTTTATCCAGAGTTAGTTATCATAAGTAGTTTCCAAACAGAAGACTAGAGGAGCTCAAAGTAGTACTAAAATTGCTTCACATACAGAATTCAGGCTTCCCAAAGACCAACAGAAATAACAAGATTTCCAGGAAGAGGGAGGACACACAATAGTTGTCCAGAGACAAAAATCACAGAAGAAAAAACTGCATATTTACCCAAGCAAGAGGCTCATACCTGCACACTCTTTCAAGAAATGAAAGATGAAAAAAACATTTCTGTACCTAGTTGCTGATGCTCAGGAGAAGATGCTTCAGAGAATATTTCCTCTCCTATGAGGAAAGATTGAGGGAACTGGGCTTGTTTAGCTTGGAGAACAGAAGGCTCCAGGGAGACCTCATTGTGGCCTTCCAGCACTTGAAGGGAGAGTATAAACAGGAGGGAAAATGACTGTTTACATGGCTTGACAGTGATAGGACAAGGGGGAATGGTTTTAAACTAAGACAGGGGAGATTCAGGTTAGATATTAGGAGGGTTTTTCACTCAATGGTGACAAAGTGGAACAGGTTTCCCAAAGATGTTGTGGATGTCCCATCCCCGGAGGCATTAAAGGCAAGGCTGGATGTAGCTCTGTGCAGCCTGGTCCAGTGGTTGGCAACCCTGCCCATGGTAGCAGGGTTGAAACTAGATGATCTTTGAGGTCCTTTTCAACCCAGGCTATTCCATGAATCTATGTTACTCCATATTTGCCTAATTTTGATATCTCTCATTTAGCATCCTGTAGTGGTTTTAATAAAAAATAGCTGGACTAACAAGACCTTTTCCTACCTAGTAAGTTATATTTTTTCTAAATGTCCTTTGCTTTAAGACTGTATATGTGAAACAAAAGTAGAAAAAACGAATGTATCTAAACTACTGGAATGATTGTATCATAGCTGTACAACCTAATCAGTGTACATCCTTTCTATTAGAATGATTCAGCATCAATTTGGTATGACACATACAAGCAATTTTTGTCAATTCAGTACATCTCATAAAGCAGGCAGAACTCCCTACATTTGCTGCAGTATCTGCATGGATCAAACCCTGAGTAATTTAATGTTTGCCTATGATACTTAAGTCCCTTACAGCCCCAACTCCCAAGTAAATCTTTTCATCATGAAATGAAGCATTCTGTGGATACAGGAAGAGCAAAAAATCAAAGGTATATCATATATAGATTCAATTTCTTGAATACTTTTCCTATTTCCATTTGTAATACAAGCGTTTCCATCTCTACAGCAATGTAGGTGCATTGCAGGATGGGGAGAGAGCATTTTTCCATTACTTCAAAAGTCCAGGTGGACTTTCAAAACCTATGTTGCTTAATGAAATTTCTAAACTGACAACTTTTTTCTACTTTATTCACTGCCTTGTTAGAGACAAATTAA
The DNA here is from genome assembly GCA_023055505.1 of Callipepla californica brunnescens. Classification (NCBI taxonomy): domain Eukaryota; kingdom Metazoa; phylum Chordata; class Aves; order Galliformes; family Odontophoridae; genus Callipepla; species Callipepla californica. Next base: position 65,199,990 of record JALIRH010000002.1, read on the forward strand.
ACCTATTCATTCCTTCTTAAGTGTCCTGGAGCAGTTCTTCAGGAAAGAAGAACACTGAGTTCAACAATGAGTAGGTGGCTTAATCTAAGCGCCGCTGAAGATTTGAAGAGCCTGGCAGATGATTAATCTCAAATTTGTTTTCACTTGAAGTGCTTAGAAACTCTTGTGAAAGTATTTCAGCCCTTTTGTCAAAAAAAGAAAAAATGTGAATGTTTCATTATAGTCCACCCAAGCATTTTTTGCAAGGTGTCACGGAACCTGTGACCTCTAAATACCTCTAACACAAGGTATCTCAATAATTAAGTTCATACAATAAAGTTTGTTTCGGCAGGTCTGGATGCAGCCACAGTTTCTGACAGTTCAGCATATAGTTAACCACATCTCAGAGCCAGGTTAAGTTACGTGTGTCAGGAGTTGAGCTGTGATTAGACAATGTCTTCAGTCCAAAGAATGCAAAAACAAGTCTTTGACTTTGTACTCAAAATAAGGCACAATCCTAATTCCTAATTCACTTATATTATTCATCTTTCAGGGGAAAATAAATAAATAAAATCTCACTTATTTAGAAGAAAATAAACAATAAGAACAAAAGAAAAAAAGAAACTAGGAAAACACAAATTAAGTATATTTTCATTCAATAGATCAGTTGAACTATTGCTAAGAAAGGCTGACATTTTCTTCTGCCTACTCAAGAAAATCAAATATTTTTCCTCTGACTAGGTGAGAAGAGCTGTACACATTCGGTTTCACTTCTGTTTCAGAAGCATTTCTCTGAAGACGTTTTGCACAGGAAAAGGAAAGTAGAAATTTCCAGGACTTTGTTACATGTCAGGAGAATCACTGCCATTTTCCTTGACTCAAAAGCTCTAACTGCCTTGTGTCTCTATCTCCACATCTCATACTAGTAGTTTCCACCCACTGTTGGTAAAATATTGACACAGATCTAAGCACAAAGAAAACTGAATGTCTTTTTCAAGTATGTGGGAATAAATCTAACCATTTAAGAATAATTAAATTCTACCCATTGTTTTATTACCTTGTAATACCACAACAAAGAAAACAAAGAGAATGAAAAGTACCCTCTGATGCCTGTTTAAGTGTCTCTTTTTCACTGCTCAAACCTCAGGTACAGAAAGAAGTTCATGGTAAGAATTCAAAAGTGATCTTTCAAACTCCCTGCTGCCAAAAGCAACAATTTTTCCTGATCACACATCAGAATTTATTGTTAGATTACTCACCTAAGCAATGCAATTAACATGACCTATGTGAAACGACACTGATTGCAAGGCAGAGGCTGTCTGCCCTGTGCACCACTTCAGGGTCATACAAAATGTTTGTGCTGTAAAGCATTAATGTTCCCTCTCCCTTTCTGGAAGGAGGCATGGTGAAAAACACCAGTATGCTCTTGGAGGTTAAATGAGTCACACAGTGCCTGCTGCCTACTACCTTTATTAAAATCACATAAATGTCAGCAATACTATGAAGGTTTAATTTATGCCACAAACTAACTCAAACATTTTCCATTAACGCCAATTAGTTTTTGCTTTTTTTTTGCTTTTTTTTTGATTGTGATATAATTCTTCCTATTAGAGCCATAATGCTTACCTCTATCTTTGTGTGAAAAAGAAGAGGAAACTGATTCCCAGAAAAGCCTGGAACAATGAAATGCATCATAGTTCATTTTTAATTAAATGCCATTTTACCTCAAGTAAAGTTGGTCCTGGCATTCTGAAAGGAGGCAGAAAATAGACACGTATATAAAATATATTGTCAAAGCCAAACATACTGATCTATTACATTAAATTCCAGTATTTCCCAAACTTTTTCCTGTTATTATAATGTACCCCATACCTATTGCTAAAAATTAGCCTTTGCATCTTACCACAAGAAAAGTGAACAGTGAATGAACATGTAACATACATCTGTGTACAGTTCAAATAAGAAAATGCTTTCTCATGTTTACCTCAGAAAACTAAGTCATAACCTGCCAAGAAGTAAGGATCTACTTTCTGGTCCATGATTAGTGTTACCCTCCTTGATGTACCGGGAGTTCCAGGTAATGAATAAATGCTGCACCTGAGTGGTTGTTTGCTTCTGCTAAAATAAGACTGAGGGATCCTCTGTGTGGCCCCCTCTGAAATGAAATCTCAGAACAAGTGTTAGTGATGACTAACACTTGTTCAACAATAGAATATAAACTGGTAATTCCTATGTAACCTTGAAAAAAGGCTAAGTCCAAATCTCAAGGAACCTTAAGACAGGATGAGGGCAAGACCAGGATTGAGAGCCCAGCTCTATTCTGTTTTCCATAGAAATCACATGTGCTGTATTAATATTAAATTGGGAAACTCCATAATTTTTTCCTCCAATTTCCTCAATTGGAGCCCTGCCCCAAACCTCTGTTACTTGTTATCAGTATGGGAAGGTTCCTACAGTCATAGTTACTAAATCAAGAACACTTCTTGGGTACAATATTCTAGTGGGGAGAAAGCCCTCTGAGTTTCTGTTCTTGCAAACTAACTTGCAGGCACCTTGTGGTTTTCCCCAAGCTTGATAAACCAAGGGAAAGACCTTGAGTGAGAACTCCATCTATGTATAAATTACAACCATGACCATGATAATACGGTTGTAAGATAACTTTTTGAAGCCAATACATTATTTGGTTTCCAAGTAGCACTTTTTCATAGACACAAAGTAATATAGGCTTGAGGTATCTAGTCCAAATTCTTACGTAAAACAGGTCTCCTTAGGTGAGGTTGTGAAGACCATGCCCAGTCAATCTTTGAATAGCAGATTTCACAGTTTTCCTGAACAACCATTTACTGAATTTGATCGTACATGAAAAAAAAAAATTATTTCCTTCCTCAATCAGTTTTCTTCAGGTTTCAACTTCTGTCCTTTTCCTGTACCACTGTACACCATCAATCAGAACACTCCACTAAAACAGCATAGAGAGCAATAAGGTCCCTTTTTCAGGCTGAACAAACTCAATTCTGTCCTTTTATGTCAAGTTCTCTGCTCTCCTGACCGTCTTGATGGCCCTTTAATAGAGTCATTTCCATACATCAGTGCCTTACATTAAATACCCAGGACTGCAGGGGAAGGATTACTTCCCTGGAGCTCATGGCTTTATTCTTGCTAATACAACCCAGGAAGTTGCTGGCCTTTGCTGTTATAAAGTTGCTGGACTTTTTGTTTTAATTAAATCTCATATCTATACTTGATAGAAAAATAAAATAAGCCATACAAAACTGAAATAAGACTATGCACAGGGATTGTCAGTGTTTTAAACAGAGCCAGAAGCAACTGGTTCACTTTCTATGCACACTGACACCTGGAGCCTTGTTCATACCCAAGAACTGTGCAAATTTTACTAGAACAGAGTTAACAAGAGATCTCCTCCTACTCTCTGGACACAAAGCAGCTTGAGAGCACTTCAGCAATTAAACCGAAAACATTTATTGTCAGAAGAGTTACTCCTTCCTTACATTATAATAAATGAGAGATCGGTTTTAAGAGTTGTCAAGTAGAAATTAAATTAGTGTTAAATGCATCTCATACCAGTACTTATCTCTCACCATCCTTACCACATGCCCAGTCATGAAAGAGGTAAGAATTTTGAAACTAGTATTAGTTCTCTAACTGTTAAGGCATTGTCATATAATGACTTAAATAATCACATTTTCATCAGAAAAAGAAAAAAATCACAACTTTTGCATCATATTCAATTACTTGTTTGACAGGTTAGTACATATGGAGATATCTCAAACTGCAGGACCACAGTTTTGCAGAAACGACTTTAATAAAAACAAAGGCATTAAAGTTTTACACAGAACATTCTAAAATGCCAAAGTATTAATGCAGGGTAATAACTCCTACCAGCATTACTGAATTATACATTTTAAATTACAATGTTCAAAATTGGGAACAAGATTATTAAAACCTGAAAATAAATTTCAAACCTATTTTAAGTATTTTCTATGCAATTATTCCTGTGAATTATTTAATGTTTTCATTAACATAGTCTGGAAATGTACAATTTTATCTGATTTATGTCTTCAGATTCTTGTAATGCTAAAGGACCTACTTCTGTTAAGTTTTTAGGCACAGGCACATCACTAAGTGCACACCCAAATACCCTCATAGAATTCAGGAAACTGAGTACAGAAACTACAAACTAATGCTGGTTGGATTCGTGTCATATGTATGTTGCTTCTTTCCACACATTATAAATTTATTCTTCTATATTAGAAACAAAAAAGTCATAAATCATATTTTAGAGTTATAGAATGGCCTGGGTTGAAAAGAACCTTAAAGATCATCTAGTTTCAACCCCCCCACCATGGGAAGGGCTGCCAACCACTAGACCACGCTGTCCAGAGCCACATCCAACCTTGCCTTGAATGCCTGCAGGGACAGGGCATCCACAACCTCTTTGGGAAACCTGTTTCACTGTGTCACCACTCTCTGACTGAAAAATCCTCCTAATAGCTAACCTGAATCTGCCCTGTTCATCTTTTTAATCCATTCCTCTCCAGTTTAGAGAGAAGAACATGGTGAGCGATCATGTCAAAGACTTTAGAAGTCCAGGTAGATGACATCCATAAGCCATAAAAAGACCAGTTTCCTTGTGTTATTAGAAATACAGAAAATTTAGGCTTGTACTGAGACAGAATTCCATTAAGTAAAGGTTTTCTTTCAAAAATTCAAGTATCCTGCACCCAAGTAAGCAACAGGAAAAAAGAAACCTTCCTTATTTTAGCACATTTTGAAAAAGAAATAACTCAATCACAAGTTTTCAAACAGCAATTAATATTTGTATTGAGGTTCAAGTAAATATTTTAACTAGCTCTTATGTTACCAGAACTACCCCAGCTATCTCTACTACATAAAGGAGAGAGACAGATGATATATGTTAGTGAGATTCATAACTGCTTAATTGTTTACATCAAGTAGAAGGCAGTCAAGCAAGATATTGCTGTCTGGGTTTCATTCCTCCTCTCCACTGCGTTAGCAAAGGTCCCTTTAGTGTGTAAAGTCTCACCAAATCGAATGCTGAAAATTTCCACAGGAAATTTCAACCTAAACATGTGGAGGAGAACTAGGTCCCTCAGTGTTCTCCTAGATGCCAAAAAATATTTTGTCTGCTTTGCAGACATCTGAACTTCTGCATACTGGACACCTACTTTAACTAAAGTTCAGATCAGTTATCAATTAGTCAGTAATCATTACTGCTGAGTATGCTTACAGATGGCATCAGTTTGCTATTCTTTAAAATCTACATACAAGTAGGAGAGAAAAAACTCAGCTTTTCCTGTCCCACGTTGTCTTAGTATCTAATCATAGATTCACAGTATCCATTCCTGTTTTTCCAAAATTAAACTTGCTAGTTGCTGTAATGCCCCTTTGTCAGCAGCTCACAAATTAATTCACTGAAGTGGACCTTTCTTATTAACAAATGTGAATAAAACTCAGTCAGGATGTCATTGCATTAGCTCGATATTTGTGTAATATATTTTCTTCATAGTATTATTGAAGATTTCCACCTGCCAAAGGTGGAAAAGCACTTTCCACTTTGGAAAGGGGAGAGAGAGAAAGAAGTGTGCACCTTCACTGGAATTGGGTAGGCATAAACAGGGCTGATTATTTTGAACAGATTTCCCAAAGAACCTATAAGGATTACCTTCAGCATAGTAAAGATTATAAGATTTAATTTGGTGGTATTAGTAGCTATCTTGACAATTTCATCTCTGCAAATGTTTTTAGTATTACAGCAAAATATTCCATATCCATTTTGCTGAGGCCATTAGTCTGGAAGTTCTGGAAGAGAGGTAGAATATGAATTCCTTTGCAAAGTGTGCATTTTTCAAAATGAGAGAGTACATTGGTTTCTAGCCTTTATAATGAGTGATAAAAAGAACTACAGTTTTTTAAAAAAGGAAAGCTTTGCCTGTTTTTTGGCACTTGTATACTGCAGGTGCCTACAATTACATGGAGGCATGCACAATATTATCACTTAGAAACTTAACTTCATAATATGCCTATCTAGACAGATGCCTAAATGAGCAATTTTGTACTCAGATTATATCATTACACAAAATCACACTCAAAGTCATTTTCCCATGAGACTAGTAATAAAAATGGAGAATATGACCATTTTCCAAATAAAACTCTTAATGTCAAAATTGACAATTTTATAATCATGAGTAAGTGCTTATTACATTATCTCCTACCTTAGAAGTCAGAATCTCAAACCACAATTGCTGGATTTTTCAAGGATATGGGATAAAAATATAAATCTTTAGGGATGTGTTTGAAAACATAACATGAATTACATGTTTTCCACAGAAAATCCCTGTGATTCACTAGTTTTACAAAGCATGCAAAGGTGTGAAGAACCTACCAGCAATATGTGAGAGGCTACAACTTATTCACTCAACAAATACAGGCTTATACCATGAAAAACAGTTGGTAAGAAGCTCACACTCTTTAAATGAGGCAAACTAATACACCTGAAAGGATAAAGAAAGTTTCAAGAATGGTACAGAGGAGATTCTTAATGAGACTGTATCAATAAAATTAACGTTTATGATCTTTTTAAAAGATGACTACTACAGTGCATTCCTTTAATAGTTGTATAAGTAGGTGCTAAAAAGCCTTAAGCATATTTAAATAAAATAAAAATTAGGCCACTGTAGTCCTCTCACAGTAATCCTACATAGCTAGTAACTCAAATTATATATATATGAAATATAATATAAATAAAGTTAGATCCTATCATTCACGTTTTGCACTCAAAAGACACAATTATCTTCAGTTAAAACTCACTAAAGTGAAATTATGGCAAGTTATATCTCTATGAGAATTGTTCATGCTAACAATAGCAGCAGGAATAGTTTTAGTACCAGAAGTATAATAAGAAACAGGACTAAAAGATGTACAGCCTAAACAGGTATATGTCTTGCCTATTATTCACTCATATTTGATTCAAACAAAACATTTTTCCTATGGAAGAATTTATGCTGAACTAACCTTCTTGCTAATAATTTGAGACAGGCAGATTCACAAATCTGTTGCTGCTCAGTAGCTATGCAAATTTGTCTTTTATAATAACACCACATAAAGCCAGAAAATTGTGGAGAAATAATTGATGCCAACAACACAGCATATATCAGAGCAAACGAAAGAAATTCATTCTGTCTCTTTTTAGGATGGCAGCATCATGATTGACATTCTTTCGTTGGTTGCTTAGCATTTGGGTCAGCAGACTGAAATTGCTTTGAGAAGACTAAGACTTTCACAGCAATATTATTACAGTGTTTCTGCTTTAGGTTCATATCTTCATTGAAGAGAAATATGCAGTTTCAGGTTTAGATTTTCTATATTCTAATATCAGTAAATTTACAAGTTTACTGATCCAAATCTCCAGAATTATAAAACTGCTTCCAGAATTCGTGGAAACCAAGTCATCCAAAATGTTGTAAGTTATTTCTTGTATAAGAAATAATGAATGAGAGTGTAATTCAAGCTTACAGGTTTTGGGGACTTATTTTCTTAGTGGTTAACAAAAACACAAATAGATAAGAAACTAAATCAGTGGAAAACAACCAAATTCAGAGTAAGGAATTTATAAAGAACTAGAATCTAGGTTAACTGAAGACAACTAAGAACCACTTGCCACTCTACCTTCTGGATGGAGTCACAAGAGCCAAGTAGTTTGACATGGGCTAAGATCCAAAACATATCCTGAGGAGGGGCTATTGCAGGGGAAAAAAAAAAAAAAACCACAAAGAATAAAAAAGATTTGAGGAAAAGATGGTTCCATAACTTTAACAGAAACAGATTATTCATCTCAGATGATGGAAGAGGATATTGGTTTGGGACTTAAGACACTTGAGGTAAATGCTAATCATTTCCAAGAAAGAGGTAGTCAAGAGAAAGAAGCTGTTTTATGTTCAGCTGGACAGAACATACAGAAAAATAATATTTTGGACTCCAATAACAGAAACAGTAATTAGACAAACTTTCAGTGTCTTCAAAGGAGGTCAGAACTGTTCACAGTATCTTCGTCTAATTATGAAATCTATCTCAAGCTCAGAGAAAAAACAAAAAGGACACATCAAAAAGGAAGTGTCTTTGGCACAGTCATATACCACTGACAGATGCAATTCATTGTGTCATTGTCAATACTGGGTTCTATTTTCATATTGAAATTTCTTCAATATGAAGAAAGAATGTTGTTTGTGTTTCGCAGATTCCTCTGAAGTCAGTCTTTGGCTAGCAAATACATCTGTCTGAATTGCATGTTGAAGTCACACCTTTGAAAAGTCCTCAGATCAGCCAAACAGATGTACATAATCATAACAAGTGTCTGCTTCAAAATTTGTATAGCTGGGATTTTCATCTAGTCTTTCTATAAGCAAAAGTGCATGGTGACTATATCAGCACACAGAGAGCAGCAGATAAAACTAAGCAACACCTAAATGCCAAAGTCTATAAAACAAACTATACCACAAATCAAGACCACCATAGGAAGTTCACTCAGTTTCATGTAAATGGCATGTCCTATAAATTGTCAGTCATGTTAAAGTCTCAAAACATCATAGTTTAACTTTACTTAATTACTCTGTTCAGTGCTGTCTTAAGGAGTATCTTAACAGCAAACAGTCCGTGGTATGTTGGCAATAAGACACAACAGATTTAGCACGCATAGAAAACAAAAACACCTGCAAATGCAAATATGAAGTGTGCAAGGCCTTTTATTCTTAAATACTATTGTATACCTGCCAATATTTTCTGAAGTACAAAAGATCCGTGCTAAGGACAGTTTTTAAAATTCTAATTGTCATTTCCTTTAATTGTTTCCAGTTTTCTGGGGACTTGTTATAGCCCTACGAAAAACCAACCAGGTAAAAGAATTCGGCATAGTCCCAAAGGCACAATTTCCCCACATAGTCATAGTTTCAAAAGATGAAACTTTCATGTGCCTCTAACTCAGGTGGACTCACAAGTCACCATAAAGATTTGATTCAATTGAAACACTGAAATTCTCAAACTTTCTTTGAGACTTTTTTGAAACTTATCAGGCTCTAGTAGAACTTTCAACTCCTGAATCATATTGCCTCATCAGATCAGGCCTCTTTCTGGGGAGACCAAAGAAATCTGAGATTTCTTCTGCTGAGGGAACAACCATTCAGATAACCATTCACGTTAGTCAAGATCCTCGTCGGGAACCATACTTGATATAAAATGTTACTTATCGTTTACTGGAGTTCTTAAAAACATTTATACATGTGCATTCAATTTATGTGCAAGCTGTAGTTACCAGAATGCAACTTTCTTCCATTGATGGCCAACATCCATTTCCACGGAAAGGATGCTTCAACATACCCCAGGCTCAGTTACCAGGCTCTTGGTGCCCTTCACTCAGGCAGTAGATGAAGGATTATCCTACCAAGGCATGCCTACAGTGAATTTATCTGCAATAATGCAAAAGTTGAAAATGAAATTCAGTCTACTAAGAAAATGCTGGGGAGTAAAACACTTTTCAGTGAGGTCTCAACATAGCTTGAGCTCTAATAGAGTGTATTGTTCAGGCAGAAAAAGCAATGACTACGTGAAAATGGATTTTTCTTTAGACCTGTAGCTATTAATTTAAATACTCCTTCCAATACCTGAAGGAATCTGTAAACATAAGAAAGAATTTTCTTAAAAGCCAAATACATGAGGCACAACTTCAGCAGGAATTGAATTTAGTTAAGAAAAATTTCTTGAGATGTAAATTAGCAACAACCTTGGCAAGAAATTTGCAAGGGTACACAGGAGTGCATTAAATCTGAAAATAGCTGTTTAGGGATAGCAGAATCCCAAAATAACAGATTATTTTCCCTCCCTTTTGCAAGCCAAAATAGCAGCTCTCAGAGGATAGCAATGGAGTAGAGAACAAACCATCAAAGATACAAAAAAATTTGGCCCACAAGAGTCCTCAACTTCTCCCAAGGTGCTTTCAGAACAGAAAGCTATTACAAAACATTAACTGGAGCACAGGAGTGCCTGCTGTATGTGTAACTGAGGTTGCACATTTCCTTTTAACTTGTCATCTTCCAGGGAAGACTGAGAAATTCCAGCTGAGCAGAAAGTTGACTCCTTCATTGAGTATTCTCCTCCAGTGGGTACTTATGGTCGAATCAAGAAAATAAATTAAGAGGAACACAAGTCTGAAAAATTGGATTATTTTGTGAGTAAATTCCCCTTCTCAAGGAAGAGCAGTACTATCCTAGTAATGAGGACTCAGCATTTATGATATGAAGGTGCTTACTCAAACTATTTGAGTAAATGGACCCACACCAGGGAGGAGGCTCTGAAGTCACTCCTGGACAGACAGATGAGGGAAAAGGAATGTCAGAATACATCTAATATGTGTTTTTCATACCACCTGATTTAAGACCTGAAAATTTAACTCTTTCTTGTGGTGAGGGGGGTCCAGTCCTCATTTTAATGTTCTCCTGCACTAGAAGAAAGACAGGAATCCTGTGGCATTCGGTTAGCACATTATATAGCAGTATTTTTACTGTACTGGTGACACTGTTATGTACTAAGTAAACCAGCTGCTCAGAAGCAGATCCAAAAAGTTTTACATGTTAGGTGGTCAAGTGGTATTGCACACAAGCAGATGGCATGGGGTCTCTCACATCAAAGGTGAGAGAAGGTGGAAAGGGCACCTGCTTACAGAACCTGACTTGAACTAACAGAAACATCAAGAAGAGCTTTGCTGGGAGAACTATTGTGCTGAGCAGAGATGACGTTTGCCTAAAGAGTACATGGTCCTCAGCCAGACTCAAGAGTAAAATCTGAAGGCATAGTAACATTCAGAAATCTTGAAAGAGCAAGTCATCTTGAAATGAAGTGGGGACAGAGATAACTAAAATATAAAACAGTATGTAATGCGTATGTAAGTTATCTAGTTTAAGGCAGAAAGCTTTCTGTAACACAAAACCTAGTACCCTCTCAGAGAAGTTTAAAGTACATAGGATGCAGTATCAGAACTCAGACACCTTGTTTTGAAGTGCTGGGTATTGAGGTATATGAGCTCAGTGTGTTCTGCAGTAAACAATGAATCTATTCTTTGAACAAATATTAAGCGTTGTAACAATAGCTAACCTCGGATGAAACAAAATGCTGCTATGACAGGATATTGAAAAAATTAGTTAAATGAATTACTCAGTTAATTTAGTTAACTGAGTTAACTAGATTATGAACATAAGACTTTTGAATGGACTGGTCCTAATTCACTGGAGTTCTTAACTTTTCCATGTATCTCTTCTACCTGGAGGTAGAGAAACAGATATTACATTGAACAGGTCTAAGATGAGATCACCACAAGCAGTTATCAGATAATTAAACAGTGGCATTCTTAAATTTAGAGAAATGACATTTTTACTTAATCCAAGGATAGGTTGTCATCTCATTGAATATTAGATCATTTAGCAAATGTTTATTTAAATAATATATTAAAAAATCTCATAATCATTGGACCTCAAAGAATAACTTCCTGACACAGACGGAAAAATATTTTCATTAAGTTTCCACTTCTATTTAGTCGTCACATCTATTCCGTGGGAATGATAAAGTACTCACTCTGTCACTTGAAGGCATTCAAAATGAAATACTGGGAAATGACCAACTGACTGGGCTATTATCTATCTGCAGTAATGGTGGACCACTGTAGTGAGAGTTCACAGGCTTCAAAAATACCTTTTCACTCAAAGCAGTGGTATTACTGAAAACAAAGTTTATCTAAGTACATGGAAAGGAGAAGAATGTTGCCTTAGGTCTTAAGGTCAGTAGAGCTATAAACTATGTTATATCTGCATGAGCTCTAGAATGGAAATAATGCACTAACAAACACTTTCACAATGATAACCAACCACCAAAATGCCAAAGAAAAGGCTGAAAACATCTACTGCTTGTCACTCTTCTGACAAATATATCGGCTTCGCGTATTTTAGTCAGCAATTTCTTTAACAACCCAGTGACCTTTTGTACACAGAACATGAAGACAGCCTTCAATTGGCACAGAAAATAAATCTCAGGCTTTTGAACCTCTTTAATTCTTGCTTTCTTGAGGGACATGTTGAAGGAGATAAATTGAAGATTTGCTGATCTCCTAGATCATATTGATCCGGAAAGTAATTTTATTCAGAAATTTTATAAATTGCATGCCTTACTTGAAAATCTGGAATTAAATGTTGCCTTCTAATGCAGGTCATCAACACAATTCTCAAAATAACTTCAGGGCTACAGGCCTTTATGCATAGCATAACAATGCTTATATATAAAAACCCAACTGGCAAAGGAGGGTATGCTGCACTGAAACTCAGATTCAGACACTGACTAGAAGCATTAAGACTGAGCATTTCAAAGCACTCAGCTTCAGAAATTTACTGTTTTTTGGCAAGGCACGCATACCAGCTTTATCTCTGTGGGTAAAACACTGGTGATTATAGTCTGCTTAATTTTTTATTTTAAGTCACTTTTCCTCTCCAAAGACTCACAAGGGATGGAAGCAGATGAGAGACAAATTTAAACTACACTAATAGATTGTTCACCTTGAGTAGCTCTGCCAATTTGGTGAAATTACTCTAAGTTTGCACCATAATCACAACCTAGCTCTGTTCAAAATCTAACAAATTTGGCTGAGGAAAAATGCTAAAAGAGAATCATTACTTTTGCACTGATTGCCCTGATATTAATATCTGAGATTCTAGGTAACCAGAGAACTGGAGGCAAAGTAGATAAATTGACTTTTTCAGACACTTGGGACAATTACGCTTAGTAAGGAAAAGCACCTTCTTACCAACAAGTCAAATGGCTGCTGTTCTCATTATGTGATTCCTCATCTACAACTTCATATTATGAATGTTTTAGAGGGATGGTAAACAGATTTCCAGTGCTCTGAGGAGACTAGCACGAGGCTGGCTGTTCTAAGTGAAAATCAATCACAACCAAAAGTTTAAAATAAATAAATAAATACTGATGACAGCTGCAGGATAAGAATGAAGTTTTGTCTCCGTGCCTAATTAACAGTTGTCTGGCAACAGATATGTACCAGACGTCTCAAGGCCCAGACAATATCATAGCTCACAAAGGTGATGTATTGCTTATGTTGGTTCTTTCTAGGCCATCTGGAATCAAACTTGTATGTCCAAAATGGACTTGGTTCAGGAAGTTCTGTTATCTGCATTGTCAATCAGTACCTCTGTGAAAAATTTCCTGAAGAACTTGGTTGAGACATCTAAACTTCTGTTTCTCTCACTGCCTCCAAGAAGCCCATTATATCAGCTTTCTACTTAATCTCTCAGAAATGCTGAAAATACGCACAAGACAATTAAGTACATCTCAAGAAAGAGAACTTGGGAAAATGAAAAATATACTAGATTTTCTTTAATTGCATATCTGAAAAATCAGTAATTAACATAAAATATGGTTACTGACAATTTTGAGTACTGCACACCAATTCATTATTGTAATACAGCATGCTACAATAATACTACTTTAACAGCACGGTATCTGCCCATACACACAGAAATAAGTGTATGATAAATATACGGTTCCTGAAATTGCCCTTTTTCTTCCTTTACAAAACAAGTTTTATAGATTGTGGATGGCAAACTGATAGCCATTATAAACTCTTAGTAGTGCAGAAAAGTATTGATTTCCTTTCAGGACACTGAAGCTCAGACAAAAGTGCACACGTCTGCTGGAAATCCTTCTATCAGAATGAACCCCCTCCAGAATTTTCACCTATTAAGAATAAATAGCTTGTATGAAGCTTATATGGAATTCAATGCCATTACAAAAAATTACAAATAAAGTTTGCCTTTCTCTTAAGATAGATAGGCTAAAAACAAACAAACAAACAAACAAAAGCCCACACAAGTAAATAAACCTTGAGTACTAGGAAAGAAAATGTGTTTGGGGAAAAAAAAAAAAAAACCAAAAACCTACATAATATTTCAAATGTCGCTCATATCCCCCCTTTCCCTACTTATTTGACATTTCTGGAACCATAAAGGAAGCTCTAAGATCCCAGAAAAAAAAATGAAACTACCTAATTTTTCAAAGCATATATTCACATTTTATTTGATCTCAGCAAATTTCCAGTACAAGTTCAGAGACCCTTCTTTATTCCTTTACAGATACGAAGACCTTACAGAAGCTTATTCACACATGAAATGATAAATTTTCAAGTAAGAAAAGGTGCCTAAGATTAAGAAGTCCAAATTATAGTTGAGAGTTTTTATTCTTTAAACATTATAAAAGAGGTTAACTAAACATCAGAGAGTAAAACCTCAGAGAATTTATTCAGGCTGCTCATCAATCTACAAACACTAATTAATGACAAAATTGCTCTGAAAGTCATCACACTTCAGTTCATACTCCTGAAAGGCCGTTTTCTTGTATAATTACTCACGAACTTCATCAGAGCCTTACTTCGCATGCAGTGCTAAACACTGTAATTCAAATGCAAAAACAGAAATGTGAGCAGAGGCACAAAAATGATCCTGGTTTACATGAATTCACCACAGCCACGATAATTTCCAACAAATCTACACATTCACGTGGATCAGTTCAACTTAACCCTGTAGGATAATTGAACGTAAAAGCCCATTAAAAAAAAATGAGCTGCCTAAGGACTTCAATTTTTGGCCAACTTCTTTATAAAAAGACTGTCGCTGCACCTGAAAAGAAACACTAACTCAAAATAATCAAGGACTTCATATAAAAATTCAAGACACTCAGAGAATGAAGAGGCGATACTACCCTTTTTTTGCCAACGACTGTGATAATTGTGTTGCATTAATAAACAGAGGAAAAAAATACACCAGAAATGAAAGAAAGGGAATCTATTGCAGCCCTGGAAATACAATCCTAATACTGGGAAATGACAAACTAGTTACAACTAGTTACAGACAGCTCTGACAGATGCAGTCCTCACAAAGTTACCTGAATTGTCATGTCAATCTATGAGTCAGTACAAACATGAAATATCTGATCTTTTCCCTGCACTGAAACCTGCCACATCTATCACTTCAATGAGAATATAATGTACATAGTACATATGTATCTTTCTTTGAATAGCTTTACGATTGTCATTTCCTTTTTGATGGCTATGATACTGACTAGACATCATAAATTTCAATTATTCTTTCTTCAAAACTAGGTGTTCAATCAGTTTTTACTCTTTGTATTGCAAAAGCATGAGTGATTCTCCAGGGCAGAAACACTTTTTCATCTCTGCTCTGCAGTCAGGTGTGGTGGAGTGTCAGAATATGGTTTATGTCAGATATCAGCAGGTCAGGAGGCCACTGCTCTGAAATGGAGTCCGCATATCCATACCACCCAGAGCTGCTGTCTGACCTTTTCCTACCCCTTCCCCCAAATCAGTGAGGAAATTCCCCCAAACCAGAGAAATTTTCTGACATGCTGCAAACCTTAATGTCTTTTCTGTGAATAAAATTCAATTTAAACACAAAGCATCTTTCTTTTCCCTCATTCATCGTCGATTTTGACAATACCATACTTACCTGGGATATAAAACACACTCTTCATACTAATGCCTTCAGAAGTACTTTCTGTGATAAATGGTGTTATCAGAGATGTTCAACGTGTCTGACATGTTGCTGCAGGACTATCTGTTTTGTGCCAAGGAATTAGCTGATAGCATCCGTTCAGCTAGAAGCTATCAGTACAGCTGCTCAGCAGGCCTCCTTTTACCATTTTTTTTTTAGCTACTTCATTTTGACAATTTCTGCCTGGGAAAAGCCTAACATAGTTGAACTACCTAAGATTGCCAATAAATAGAAATCCAAACTGATAAAATTGCTTTATATTTAATAGTTGAAAAGCATTAAAAGATGATTTGATGTTCTAACAGGAGGTAACATCAAAATAAATAAGACAAACTTCAGCAAATAGGTCAGGAAACTGGCCCAAATGGGTGTGTTGCCATTTTGGCAAGCACCGAAGATAAATAGCAGCAGCAACCTCAAAATTTTAAGATTTTCATGCCATCAGGTCAAATAAGGGTCTTGATGAAGGGAGATTAAAAAAAAAATAAAAAATGAAGGCTTGTAGTTTTGCTAAGGTGTATTAGAGAACACGAAAAGAGTAATTTGCAGACTACGTTTAATACTAGAGTTGTAAGGAAACACTGAATATACCCTGCTTATTTGTAGAGTTGACTTGGGAATAACCTTAGGTGGAAGAGTAAAATTCAGTCAGGGATTTACCTGAAATTTCTGTAGACAGAGGTATTCCTTGAAGTAATTTATTAGAATGAGAAGGATAACAGAATCAGATTAAAGTTACTTAATTTCCAAAATGTCCAACAGTAAAATACAAAAATGTGAAAAAATGTTTTCTAATTTCTCTATACCCTATATTGTTTAAACGAGTTTTCTTTCCTATTTATTCTTAGCATTGCTCTCATTGTTACGAAAGCATAGACAGAATATCTTCTTTACCTCATACATAACAAATTTTCAATGATAACTCAACTACTGTAAGACTGGTCAGAAAGCCTCTGATAAAAATTCTTTAAAAAAAAAAAAAAAAGACAAAAAAGAAAAGAGAAGCAGTAAGACTGCTGATATTAGCCTTTCCAAATGAAGAAATAAAAGATTAAATACAGCAAAGTAGGCAGTCTGGTAGAAGGAAAATGAAGAATTTTTACTGATAGTTGCTTCCCAACGTCTAATTTAAAATGCAACTTTAACCTTTATTTACAGAATACTGAAAAGTAGGATCTCAAAAAGAATACAGCGTAGCTTAACACCTTAAAGGCTTTAAAGACAGCCAAGCAATGCTGCATTGGTAACAGAAGGAGGGAGATGGCTTTAAAGCACAGGCAAATTTTAAAAATATTGGCAGCAACTGGAGAGTGTCCTAAAGAAGAAAGCATTCAGATGGAAGATAAGCACATAATGTTGAAAAGGGCTATTTGTAAACATATCTGAAATCAGTTTTGATGAAAAGAATTACACCAGCAAATCAATAGTACAGTCAGACACTAAAGATTTTCTCATACTATGACAATGATGCAAAAGCAGCACACTCTAAATTTCATCCACATCATTACTAACTTAATTGCAACTAATCACATTTTTTTAAGGGTAGAACACAAGAGAAACCATGGAAGAAGTTTTTTAATTGTTTAGGGAATATTTTTAACATCATATACTCGCCACACAATCAGTATCACCACTGGGAAAACTGTTTGTAGGCAAAAGTGAAGCATTTTGTTTGAAACAGAAAGCATCCACATTCTCATGTGAAATATTTGAATTATTCAATTTCTATGTATACGTTCAACTTCAAATGCAGTCAAGCATAAACACAAGATTTTCAGCAAAACTCACTTGTGATATAGATGAGAATGATTGTAGTAAATCATTGAATCTTCCAAGTTTGAACAGAGCCACAAAGACCATCAAGTTCAAGTCCTTTAACTCCTTTCTACACCTAGGACGACACAAAATGTAAATCCTATGGCTGAAAGCGATGTGCAACGCTTCTGGAACTCCAGCAGCTTTATGCTGCCCTGGGAAGCCTGCACCAGTGCCCAGTGACCCTCCGGTGAAGAACCTTTTACAGACACCCAACTTGATCCTTCCCAGACAGCTCCATACTGAAAAGACAACTTATTTCCAATTGAGTTGATGAAATGGGACACCATTTACTTCCACAAACAAGAAATTAGTGTTCAAATGATTCAGCTGAGAACCAAGGGAATAAAAAAAAATAGAAAAAGAAAGGAGATGTGAAGACCCATCTTTAGCAAATGATGTATTTTTAACATGCATTTAAATGTGAAGGTCTCTCACTTAGGCAAGAATATGTTTTTCTGGACAGCCAAGATACTGACTGTTCTGTCTGTTCATAGCAAAAATGTTACCCTTTAACCTTCTCATCAGGAATTATCTTCTGTTATTTTTGATGCTACCTTTCAAATATAAGGCTACCTTTGATAATGGCTAAACAAGTAAATGATTTCCTGTCCATATTCTAACATGAACTTCACTCACACCAGTCATGCATGCATATTTATCCTAAAACTACAGCAAGCACTGGTTCCTGGTGAGTGTTAGCGAACTTGTAGAATGAAGCTCCCAGGAAACTGAAGATCTATTGACTTTTTTCCCCATCCAATTTGAAAGGAGGCATAAAAAATACAAGCAGAGATTTGAAATTATCTTAAAATTTCAGACAGGAAACAAATGAAGATCATCTGCATCTGTCAGTAAACATGTGCTTTTTCAACAAATAAAATACTAGTCCTATCAGATTTTATGATTATTAAATATAATATCTACCTAGTGGGCCTGAGAACATTCACTGCATTTAAATTAAATGATAAAAAAAAAAAAAAACCTTTGTATTTGAACAAACTCTTCTCCACTTAAATGAAAATACAGAGAAAAGAAATCAGAAAGCTCAAAAAAATATATTTTTGATCGTCAAAATAAAAATTCTAAGATCTTCATCTAAAATTAACAGGCAGCACAAAAAATTTGAGGGCTGCTTTGAAAGTAATGCCTCCTATTTTATTATGATGTTGATCTATGAAATTAGAGATGGATGTTGATGGTATGACAGTAGAGACTGAAGTTTCCCACCAATATTCCATTACATTTTCTTGCCATTTGACAGATGGCAGCAGAAGGGCAGACTGACAGAATGGTGCCTGACATGGGAGAGAGGATGGAGTGAAGGTGTGTCACTGAATTCTTTCATGTGGGAAAAATGGAAATCACTGGCATTCATTGATGCATGCTGAATGCTTATGGAGACCAAACAGTGGATGTGAGCACACTGAGGCAATGGGTGGTTTGTTTCAGCAGTGGCAATACTGACAGTGGGTCAATCCCACTGGTAAAGACTGTTACAAACATGGCATGCAGGCCCTTCTTCTTGCTTGGTGAAAATGCTTGGCTAGTGGTGGTGGCTAGGTTGAAAAATAATGCTCTGTAGCTGAGAAGTTGTGCTATCAAACGTCATTCTTGTGCTTTTTGTACCTGTTGTAGTTTCCATGGAAACAAATAGTAGGCATCACTTCCTCAGCCAACTACTTTCAGATCCAACTAATGTATATGGTAGTGTTTGGAGACTGAACAGATAAATACCTCTGCGTATATATACACATATATAAACACACTTAAATATATATATTCACGCATCCACAAACAAGTCCATCTATTTAGAATAAAGTTAATTGTGTAAACTTATAACTACTCACTCTTCATCTTTCAACAGTCCACCATTACAGATTTCAAGCAATGAAGGACAACAAACTAATTAAACAAAAGGTGAAAAAACTGCTAGTAGACATTCCATTCAAAAACCTGATATTGCATCAGAATTTCCAGAAACACCCTATACTGTATGTATTTCTACAGTTTTTCTATCTCCTTTCTTCAGGCATGGTGCACAACTTGGAAAAGAAGAGCTATGTTTTGTTCACAAAAATCCAGATGAATCTGTTCACATTTCTCTTAATTGACAATATTAGGTAATAAATTGTTGTAGTTATCCTTGTAAATACCTATACTGTGGTAAAGAGAATACTTACAGCGGGAGGTTCTCCCCTGGGGATACTTCTTAAAAACTCAAATTGCACAACAAAGCTTATTTTTCATTTGAATGACAGCAGGGCTCCTCATCTCCTCTGAATGTAACTCCAACATTAGAAATTTGAGTTTAGCTTTCCTTGTGGTGAAGAAAAGGGAATTAATATACTCCAAGAAAACAACCTGCCTACAGAGCCACAGGGGAAAAGATTACTGTCCCTTTTGCGTAGTTTGCATATAGAAATAAATGATTTGCTGAGGCAAGAGTCAGGGGAAAGAGGGTGAGCAACACTGTCCAGCCAAGTCATTAGGATACGTATGGGAGTATGGAAGACCTGAATTTTGATCTCTTACCAGTGTTTTGTTGTTGTTGCTGTTTTGTTTCATTTTTAATTAGAAAAAGAGAAAGAATATTAATGTACCAGAATCTGCCATAGAATCTCCTGTACTGGAAACATCCAAGAGCAGATTAGATAGTTTCTTAGCATAAAGCAATACAGCTGAAGTCTACTCACAGAGGAATAAAATATAGAAAAGGGAGAACTAGTCAGTTTGCCTCCAGAGGTCTGTTCTTGTCCTATGTTTTTCCCAGTGACTGAGGAAATTGTTCCTAAAAAAGCCTTGCTACCACAACTCGTAGAAATGCTTTATTTCTCTGACTAATTCCTAGCTCAGAAACGTATATTTTCTAGGGGTGGTGGATTTCAGAATTGAGGCTCTTTGAACAAGAAAAGCTGGTTTACCTCCCTTGAGACCTCTTCTTGGGACAATTTGTGTTTGTCAAAGATACACAGAACTTGCAGCAGGAACTGGAAAAATCTAGTCTTGTGATAAGATAGACTTTAATAATTAATGCACCTTTGGACAGTGACCAAGGCTTTGTTTATCTTCTGGGAATTTTTGAGTATCAGGAAATATAAGTTCTTACTCTCCATGTCTCAAATCAAAATAAAAAAATCTAACTATCACTGTTTCTCAAACAACAAAATCCTAATGCAACCACCACGCATGATTTACCAAAATAATCATTCATCCTCATGAACAATTACACAACATTACAACAGAGAACATCAAAATCATACTTTAGAGAAAATAAAGCACCCTGACCACATTACTATTAACAAATCTAACTCACATTCATTATAATTTGTTTTGTAAACCTAACACAAATAGTTTTTACATAAAATCACCATCAGGTTTCTGGGTATTTTATGTTACTACAGTGAGGCACAAATGCCCTAAGATTAATAGACATTTCATAAAGCAATGTTAATATTATTTACACTGCTGAGCATAAAGGGTAATCCATCTTCACATTTCTTTTAGTTGGAGATATGATTGCCCAGAGCAAACTGAGTCTAACACTACTGTGGGCATCCACATCTCTGGTCAACCTGTTCTTGTGGTGACATAGGTTGCCCAGAGAGGTGGTAGAAGTCCTGACATTCAGGATCAGGCTGGACCAGGCTCTGAGCAACATGATTTGGTGGTAGGTGCCCCTGTTTGTTGCAGAGAAATGGGACAATACAGCCTTTCAGGGTCCCTTCCAATTAAAATGATCTACGATTCTATTATTTTGTCTCTGCTAATTCATCCTCCTATTCATCAACTCCTTTTGCCAAATACAGTTCCCATGGGCACACAGTTGCAAGAAACAACAGGATCCTATGCTAGACCTAAAGCTCTAGAAGACTGATCTCAACTGATAGGCAGCTTTGGGTTCTCAAAACAACTTTTAAACTCAAATATATTAATTTATTATCAATAATTACTGCAAACTTCATTTTGAAACAGAGAAGATGACTGCTTTGGTCTCTGAAGAAGATGATAAAGTACAGCGGAGAATTAATTCAGAACCTTGTACACGTTTCAGAGAAATTTCTGGAAGAGTTATGGAAACAACAGAAGATTTTTGGCATCAAATATGATAGCACCAAAGTCATGACCCTGCCATTCTTGCAGCCAGATGTGCACTCAAGCTTTAACAGCACCAAGACACCTCTGGCACTCGTATATACTTACAGAACATTTAGACTCAGCACTGTCCCTTAGTTCTTATTCTTTGAAATCCAATCCAGTACATGTACCCAGATCGGGTCTACCAGATCAATATCATACAGAGATGCACAGAAGAGATCTGGATAAAGATCTCATTATGATATAAAGATCATATATATATCCGTGTGTATATATAATGTTATCATTATACTGATATCACGCACAGTTTTCAACTGTAGAAGCAGGAACACAAACTCCAGCCTCCTAAGATCAACCAGAAGTCTACAGAACATCCCTGGAGGATAGTCTTCTTTTGACACATTGCAGAAAGAGATAGTTTCCCTCACCTACTCAAAGGAAGTTATTTCACACAACTCAACTGCACAGAAAGAAAAGACAGTGTCTTAGTCTACACCATATCCTGCGTCATTCTCTGCAACTTGTATTCTGACAGTTCTGCTGAATCCCAGCTTTAGGCATAAGCTACTTTGCCTAAGGAGAGAGATAAGTCAGGGATGACAAAGAGAAAGAGTGCAGTGTCCAACCTATTTATTCTTCCCCCATCTCAATAGAGAAGAATGATCATAGAACGGTTTGTGTTGGAAGGGACCTTTAAGATTATCTAGTTCCAACTATAGGCAGGGATACCCCTCGCTAGATCAGGTTGCTTAAAAATCCCACCCACAGTAGTGTTGATTAGTTTTCCTGCTGCAAATCTGATAGAACAACAAAAAAGAAGCAAAAACTCACTGTTAGTGTTTGCAACTTGCTAATTTAAGAGCTTTTTCTATGGCCATAGTCCTAGCAGTTGCCCTTAATCACTAATGTGTAAATCATACTAATAAAATAAAATGAGTGTACTACTTAAGATTCCCCTAACTAGTATGTACAGTTTCAGTTAATATGTCCAGTAAGGTGTGAAAAACAAATGAAATTGAGAAGTAGATCAACATTTGATATGAAAATATAGAATATCTAGTAAAATGTGTGGAAAAATAAATGAAGAAAAATCACAGAGAAACTCAAAATTAAGATTGAAATCTTAAGGTTAGTCTACCCAATGAAGATCAGGTGATCCATCATTTTTATATAGGTTTGAGGTTTTTCACTTGTTTAAATATTTTAAAAGTTCACATATTGCCACCAGTATAGGATTCAAAGTGGAATAATACAGCTTTCACAGCAAACTCTTCTTCATTAAATGGGAAACAGAACACAAATAATGCAAGAATAAACTAGACAATTTCTAAGTTTCAAACATTAGTGTATTTTAAAAGCAGTCAAAATATGAAAAGCAGTTACATAAGAATTCATCATTTATACTGTTCTTTGCTTTCTACTTTTTATATTCTAGATCAGTATTAATAGGGGGATTCTAAAAATTCTATTCCCTGGGGCAAAGGGATTCAAATTAAGTACATAAGTGACTGTTTCATGTTTTAAGGTTAATTGCCTCAAATTACAAATGAATTAATGCATTTCTATTTTATTTTTCAGAAAAAAGTCTTGTTCTTGAAAAGTAGTATCTAATTTTCTTATCTCATCAATGTTATATAAACCCTTCTTATGCTGATGTGTAAAAGACATTCTGTCCATTTTTCTTATTAATCATTTACATAAAGAATCATAGAGCATCTAAAAAATAAAAAAAAAAATAGAAACACTGTAAAAGAGAAAAATACATTATAAACGATGCACCATGCCTACTCAGGCAGTAGTATCACAAGTTTTCACAGTAGTTACTCCAAGTGCTCATAACACTCCTATTTATTTCCATGGAAACTACAACTGATACAAAGAGCAAAAGAACACTACTTGATAGAACTTATTTCTCAGCTACAAAGCACTCTTTTGCAAAGTCACCACAATTAGCCATACATTTTCACCAGCCATAAATAAGAGCCTGCATGCCATGTTTGTAACAATCTTCACCAGCAGAAATAACACACCGTCAGTATTGCCACTGCTGAAATGCACCACCCACCGCCTCACTGTGCTCACATCCACTGTCTGATCTCCATAAACATTCAGCAGAGAATTGATGAATGTCAGTGGGTGCTATTATTCCTGCAGAGAGGAATTCGACAGCACACCTCTGCACCATCTGCACATCCTTGTCAGACGCCATTCTGTCAAACTGCCCTCTGCTGCCATCTCTCATCCAGCAACAAAATGTACTGGAGTACTGGCGGGAAGGTTCAACCTCTACCTCCAACATCTGCCTCTGATGTTGTGGGCCAAACTAGTAAAATAGGAGGCATTACTTTTGGAATAGTCACCATAATACAGTCTTATCTTACTTGGAATTTTATCCAACCTGTTATCAGTGGTTTTGAAATCACTGGGGTGGAAAAAATCCAAATAGATTTAGAAATTTCAAGCCAAGAAGAAATGCATACTTACAGGAATAATTGTTATGAAATTGAAGACTAGATTATAATAAAGCTGAAATTTTAGTGTTACTTAAACCAGAATAGGTAAACAATCAGTAAAAAATATTTATTGGATGTAGTTATCTTAGAATGTGAAAAATGTGTTCAATATAACAGCGCTTAAAACAGTAACCTCACTCATATCTAACAACCAGTAACAATTATCAGCAACTCTCAAGCACTGCCCCCAAAAAATCAATACACAATAAGACATTTTTCGGAGCAGATGTACCGAAGTCTGGAATTTCTAATTTCTTCCAGCTATACCGCAGATCAAGAGGAGGGGTGCTGAAAGTAAAGCAATATGAGTGGCTTCTGACTTCCCAGAGCTGAGCAGACAGCCCAGCTCCCTTTGTGCTACCTGCAGAACAGTGCTTCCAGCAGCAGCCAAAGCCAGAGCACAGCTACCATCTATGTGTGCACAGATGCTGTCTCTCTGCTTAGGCATGGCAAAGTGGAAGTACACTGAAATATTCTTGTATGTTACAGCCATATCTCTATTCTTTGAGAACATCTGCCCCTCCGTGTGGCCAAAGGAGAAGACATTTTCTATTTGTTTGGCCCACAACATCCCCTAATTCCAATGAGCAAATAGAAATGCTAGATGAAGAATTTACAATTTGACAGAAAAATAACGTTAAATCACCTCTTAGCACCTTCAGGAGCATCATTGTCTCTACTAGCTCCTAATCTCAAAGTACTTAAGATTTTCAGTGTGTTTTGGGGTCGTTTGGGGGAGTGTTTTTTTTTCCCCCCTCACAACAAGCATGTGTATCAACAGTTGCATTTCTACCTTATAGAAATAAAATGGAAAGTTTCTTGGCTTTTGTGTGTCAATGTCAGAGCCTGGCACCACAGAATTCATGGTTGGTAGATTCATGGATTCACTTCTGCTCTTGACCCTGACACCACAGAGACATATTATATCCTTAGCATAATTCACAACCATTCCTGTCCTTGTTTTTCGTACTCCATGATGCACCTCAGGCAAGCACCATAACATTTTCTGATGTCTATTGCTGCCTTATGAAAATAAAAGACAACAACATACTATATCTAAGGACTGTGAATTTTTTTTCCCAAAATACATTTACCCTTCTCTACAATATGTTCCTACAGCTTGGAATGGAAGAATCAGCATGAAACAGAGACCTTAAAGTGGCATGTATGAGATACTGAAAATTTCAGATCTTTTACTAAACTGGTACACATGTGAAAAACAACACTTTATTTAAAAGGCTTGGCAGAGCTAATTAAACTTAACTTCTGCACCAACTCTTCCCAGCCACTCTGTTTCTGTTACCCTCTGTGATACCAGATATTGTAGAAAACCAGAGGACTGAAAAGCCAGCACACAAATCTAAAAGCATGCAACTGTGTTGTTCCTAAAGCAGATCACACTATTTTTTTGGAAGACAAAGCCCTTGCAATCCAATTTTCCCTCTACAAGTGAAACACTCTTTTCATAGTTCTTATCCCAGCCATGTCAGACACAGAAGCTATTGTCTTTACAGCACAGTTCATATCTCACAGAGGTTTAATTAAAGTCTGAATCTTCAAAGAATAGAAGACTGTCTCATGCAGATAGATGCCTATGACAAATATTTTCTTTTTGGATTGTCCGCTGCAGAAGAGCACATGGCTGCTGCATCTTCTTTAAGCTCATGAAAAGCTGGATTTTCACTGATGATTCAATCAAATCAATAGCCTCTAGCCCCACTGCTCTGTTGCAGATACATAGAATGGATACACATCTGCTTCCATCATGTCCATTTAACAGCATAGCACATGCCCATGCAAAGCAATCATCAGATTTCTCTGATGCAACATTCCTTCTATGCTGGGAAAAAAAATACTGAAAAATTATATTTAAAAGAAAAGAAAAAAAAAAAAAAAAAAAAGAGGTTGTATATCAGACAAGAATTAAAAATATACCAGAATCAGGATGGGCTGTGGAAAAGATGTCACAGCTTGTTTTATTGCTTTCTATATCACATAGACCATAGGGTCTGGCTGTGCCACATTACCTCTTTCAGAACAGTAAGTCTTGCCTGAAAGCCTTTACAATGGTTATAAAATTCTTCAGTCTGGACTGTTAATTGTTCCAACAGTCACGCACATAAATAAACAGTTGTCCTGGACTAAAGAGCTGAGCTGCATGAGAAGGTTTCTGCCACAGCTCTGCAGCTCCATAGCTCGCATCTCCCCAGGAATGTCTGGTTCCTCGAACTGAAGCAGTTGCTCACTGCAGTGATAGAGCTCAGCGTCTCTGTACCAATCAACATGCATGGCTGTGGAAACCCTCAGCATCCGCTGCCTCAAAAGCTGTCTGTGGTCAGGTGTCTGCAGAGAGTGTACCTGTGGGTACAGCAAGATGCCATATCAGACAACAGCTGCCTCAGTTCAAAGAACAAGAGGACAGTGCTGTCATAGCAGTTATGACACCACTTATTTGATCAACTAGAACTGACCTAGGCACTGACAGAGGACAGCTGCTACAGAATAAATTTTTCAACAAATGAGTTTTGCTATCATAGTTTACTTGCTCCAGAAAGCTGTTTTAAAGGACACAGGATTCCCTCCCAGCCAGACAGGTGATGCTTTTTGCTTACACAGAACACTGACCCCCATGTCTTCAACCGATCACAAGCACCTTGTGCTTACAGAAGACATGTAGAAAAGCAGTAATTAGAATGAAGACAGAAGTCCTGGAAGCAAGAGGTTACCATTAATGCATATCAGAAAAGTGTTCCTGGATGCGTTACCCTTGTGAAGAACCTTGAATCATTAATCCCAAAGTAGCTCCTCCAGAGTCTCTCCTGCATGAGTTATAGTTCCCCTGATCCTAGGAGCCAGGGTACAGAGATATAAACCAGTACTGGGTTTGATGATGAAATTTATTCAGTGTCTCTGTGACAGAACTACATCTGTGCTATTCCAAGGTTCAATATTGACATGCGTCTTCCCAGAGTATCACTTTTGTTTTCTGTAATTTTATCGAGCATTGTTCACAAGGAAGAGAAGACTCTGGGAAGACCTGATAGTGGCCTTTTGGTATCTAAAGGGGGGCTGTAAGAAAGAAGGGGGCAGACTCTTTAGCAGGGTCTGCAGTGATAGGACAAGGGAAAATATTTTCAAACTAAAAGAATGGAGATCTAGATTGAATATAAGGAAAAAAGTTTTTACAATAAGGGCAGTGAAGCAGTGGAACAGGTTGCTCAGAGAGCTGATGGATACCCCATCCCTTGAGACATTGAAGGTTGAGCTGGACAGAGAACTGAGCAACCTGACATATCTGTAGGTGTCCTTGTTCATCGCAGGGGAATTGGACTAGATGACCTCTAGAGGGCGCCTCCCAATTCAAATAATTCTATTATACAATTTTTCTGGCACCTTGCAGTAGCCATGAGATTAGCAATTGCCTGGCAGATCCACTGCATCAATCTGCCTCATGAAAAACTGTCCGCCTTCAGAACACAAAGCAGTAACCAGCAGCATCTCCTCAGGAACCCAAGTGGCACCTCACAAGAACCTGAGTAAGTACAATTTGTCACAGCAGAACAGAAGAATAGGGGAAACAAAGAACTTAAATAGTGAAGAAGATACTAAAAAAAATGGAGGAGGACGGGCGGAGTGAGAAAGTTCTGCTAAAAACTATGGCAACAGAAGGTAAAGTAGATGAAAAAAAAAAAAAAAAAAGGCTTCAGTGTCTGAGAAATTATGAGTTAGATTTCTTCCAGTAGGAATGAATCCACATGCTTCGTGACCACCCCGAAAATTGAGTCCATGAAGAGAAATTCATGAGGGTTGCTTCAGAAAAGCATTACTGCTCCAAACCAAACTGCTAATGTACACACTGCCCCAGAGACTGAGATCAATATTCAGCTACTGCCTACTTAAAGTGTTGATACCTAGACATGAAGGAAATACAAGATAAATGTTTCAGAGATGTACAAGACAATGATGTATTCCCTAAACAATTAACCCCAATTTGATAATTTTATGGCAAAAAATTCTCTAATTGAAAAAGGAAAAGCTATGGTCTTCTAATCAAGACCAAACACACAAAGATCTCTCCATCATGCATTATTTAATAACAATAACCTTAAATTACGTAAATACAGATCTCATCTCTGGAAACAGAGCTTACTTGCAAAGTTAAAATTACTCCAGTAAGTGAGACTGAAAATCATTTGTGTATCCAAAACAGAAAAGCTAACTTGCATTGAACTGAGATCATGTTATTGTTAAAGCAGAATTATAGATATCATTTAGGAGCTGGCACAATGCCACTCAAAATTTTAAGCTAAAAATCCTTGAATGGAAATATGAAGAATGCAATAAACTTTTCTCCTGGTGGAAGAGTTTAAGGCAGTATGAACAAGTATAGGCACTGATATATTAATTACCCAACAATTTCTAGATCTGGCTGCCTTACCCTTAAAATATCTTTAGGTGTTTACAAACTACCTGCAAAACCTATAGCAGTAAAGACCAATCATAAAAATTTAAACACTGTCATAACAAGAGCCCAGGATGAACTAAAATATAGCAAAAATCCGATGCTAATGACCTGTTTGAGAACATCAGATTGCTAGTCTAATTAATTTGTTTACCTGGGTTCAAGACACTAGCAAAGAGAATGAGTTCACATTTTAAGAACAATTCTTATAATTCAGTTTACACTGTGTTTGCAAGAAAATAATGAAGGTTTGTAGTCAAGTCATGGTGTCTGAGAACAACAATTACAGTGAGCTCTCCATAGCACACATAGCAATTAAGAACGTATCTAAATGAGTATCACTCTGCTTTTCAGGATTACCTATCATAGACGCTGACTGCCAGGAAAACTGACACCTGGGATGTGTCTTTCCTGATGTCTCCTGCACAAACTTACCAGACACTGCAAGACACAATGCACTGGAAATAAGCCTTCTATGTCCTTGCAGAGACAAGGAAAAACTATCCTGGGATTTTTCACAATACTGTAAAAGCATTTAAGTACTTCTGTTTCATGAAGTGCATAAAATACAAACTATTTCCCTCTTGATCTAGCCAACTAGCTTCATAACAGTACGTTCTGTCTAAAAGCCATTTCTAAATTTCTAAACTTCAAAACCTTCAGCAGGTGACAGCAAGACGATTATTTGCAATAGCCCTTGTTCCAGGACTACTCACATATCATGCAAAGTCTATACCAGACAGCAGATAGTAATGAAGAAACTCTAACAACAGCAACAAGGAACTGAAAGGGAAGCTGACAACCCATCTATTACCATGAGTTACCTAAAAGTCTAAGTAATATGGAGCTGGCTCCAAAAAGCTGGTCTCTGAGGAACCCACCCAGATATCCCACAATCAAAATCATTTATTTTCATTACGCAACCTACTGTAGGAACCTGCTTTAGTAGGAGGGTTGGACTTGGCAACCCCCAGAGGTCTCTTTCTTCCTCAGTGATCCTGTGCGACCATTCCTGCACACAGAAATCTCTCAT
The DNA here is from genome assembly GCA_023055505.1 of Callipepla californica brunnescens. Taxonomy (NCBI): domain Eukaryota; kingdom Metazoa; phylum Chordata; class Aves; order Galliformes; family Odontophoridae; genus Callipepla; species Callipepla californica. The sequence continues at coordinate 65,229,543 of JALIRH010000002.1, forward strand.
AACAACTGATCTTGCACTTATGCTATCACATCAAACCCCTAGATATGAATCCAGCACAGTAAAGGTACAAATTAAAACATAAAAACAAAAGCGAACCAAAAGAGAAATCAAGAATTATGGCAAACAGTAGGAGTGAAGACAGCTGCTGAAGATGTTACAGATGACCATAACAAAATTCCCTGATAAAATGTTATTTATATTCATATTGCTGTATCATTAAACAATTAAATCCACATCAATGAAACAGCATCTGCTCATATTAGAAGGAGCCTCGTGGATTTTGTTTCCTTTTTCTGAAGGCTGGGAGAAGAAAATGCCTCCTTGCAAGAGTCATTGAATAACAGGAGATTTATAGCATATATACAAATAGAAAATTATGTTTTGTAAAAGACAGCTACCATAGGAAGGTCAAATGCTTCTAACTAACTCATTTGCAAACACAGACAAACCCCCAACAATTTCTAACCTGCCCAGTGTGCTTTCTCAGCAGAGGCCTAAGAGCAATATTTTTTTCATGACTGATATAAAAGTCTGTCCCTCAGCCTCACTGGTTTGAGGTCTGGCAACATCAGTTCGCTGCTCATTCTCATTCTTCCTCTGTTCATTTATCCCACTGTGGTATGTAGCAGTGGCACGTTGCTTCTCATAGCTCTGCCAGGAGCTACAAGGTCTGATGTTATGATACTGAATTTTGGCACTGGGGGCTAGAAAGGAAAATAAAAATATATAAAAAAAATTGGAACTATGTTATTTCCCCACAGTTTGGAAGTGTATTTTATAAAAGAATAAAAAAGTGTTTCTCAGAAGAATAAACAAATGCAAATATCAGCCTTTATTATCAGCAAAATCAATATCATCCTGCAAAGCAGAAAGCTTTCTGGCCATACAATAGATACAATGTGTATCTATTCCTTAAACAAACGAATTGCACTATTCAGCCTGTAGCTGCTCTGAAAGACCACACAGATCTTACCAGCAGTTAGAGTCTATCAAAGGCAAAACAACATCTGGAAGTGTTTGCATGTTCCACAAGACAGGAAGTCAAGTTTCGGGGCCCCCAGTAAAAGAGAAACACATTCAAACCAGGAGACAAGCAGGGGCAGGACAAAAGGCCCAAAAGAGTGAGGTACATTCAGGCTGATCTGTCACTGTATGCATCCATAGTGGGGAGCAGGAGAGGGGACAGAGAAGACGATTCTTTTTAGAAGTACACTGCCAAAGGACAAAGTGTAAGGCCACAGGTTGCAGTAACGGAAATTCTGACTAGGTAAGTAAAATTTATGAGGAGAGTGAGCAACAGCTTGAACAGGCTGTCCAGAAAAGCCAGAGAACAGGCTGATTTAAAAACATACCTGTTTAAAACACAAGCTTTGAAATTACCCCACCTTCGAGCAGGATTAAACTAGATCACCTCCAGGTTTCCCTTCCCAGCCTAAACCAACTCCGTCATTCGAAGTGCAGAGTCACAACGATTTCAGGGTATGACTGTAAATTGCTTACTGGTGAATTCACCCTGCTTCCTACTTCCTATCTAAAATCATTACTGTAGACGTTAGATATAATTCATAATGCTTTCATGACAGCTTCTTGCAAGGAAGGATAACAGTGTAGCCTATGATGAATACATATTGCTGTGCAAAAACAAAGTTGTAAACACAGTTTTTCATTAAAAAATAAAAAAAGTTTCAAGCTTCGGGAAGCAGCAAGAGGAAAAAAAACACCAAAGTATTCTATCTTAGATCAGAAGTCCAGGCTACATGCCCGTTGCATACAAACCACCATAATGCACAGCAACTTGGATAAATCAGTGGACTTCAGGGTAGGGAACATGTAAAAAACCTAAAGGTCAAGGCATGAATGTAGTGTTTGCAGAACCAGTTAGGGAGTCTGTGAAAGAATCACAAAGACACAGCTCAGCAGTACAAATGGTGTGTGGTTCATTCCAGCCTGCACAGACCGCACCTTACTTAGGGAAAAGAAAAAGAAAAAAAGAAATAAAAGGAAAAAGCAGAAGCTGTGTATGTTTTATGTTATGACTTCCCAAAGAGTGCTTCAGTCACTGACTTGGAAGATTTCAGATGGCTGTCCATTAGCTTTTCCTAATGAAGTAGATCCGCTTTGTATAAATATTTAAGCAGTATCAGAAGGAGACAGTGAATAGGAACGACTTTCTAAAGCTAGCAGCCAAAACACTCCCTGGAAAAAGAGAAATTGGACTCCAGTTACATTCCGAGAAAATATTTATATGCATTAAAACAATGTCAATAGAATTTGAAAACGTGTTACAGCCTTGCCTCTCTGGAGACCAGTTAATTCATTTTTTCTTGGGCAAAGAAACAGAAGTTTTATAGCCCCTTCAGACAGAGGAAAACCTGAATCTGTGCTTTTCACATTCTGGATCAATAGTCTAAGACATGTGCTCTTGATTAGAAGAATGTTAGTGTTATCACCTCCCATTCCTAGTAGCAAGCATCTGTTCCTGCATTTTTTTTTCCTGAAGCATCTGCAAAGCAGTACCAAGCATAAATCCAGCTATCATATGCAAGCAACATGTGCACAAGCACAATTAAGATTTCTCCTATAAAAACTGTTTTTCCTTACCAGCGCATTATCAAAAGCACTGCATTTTTCCTTCAGCTGTTATCCACTTTCATTTTCTTGAACCCTGCCATATGTAAGGAGATAAATTATGTATTGATTTTTCTTTTGTTCTTTTTTCTTTTTTTTTAAATAGCTCTATGAACAAAGGCAGCAAAATGGAAGATGGGGCTTTGGGGAGAGAATGGACAACACCAGCAGAGTATATGGAATCACAGCTCTCTTCTGAGTGTTTTTTCTTCACGTTAACAGACTTAACACCACAGGAGCACACTTCCAGAATGTACATTCTCCTCACGCTGGAGCAAAGGAGAGCCATACGCATCTATCACTATAGCTTTTCCACCAACAGTCTAGCACAGCTAATGGTCCTTTTCTGCCTCCATCCCTCTCCCATTGCTCCTTCATGTGTTTTATGAGAGCATAGCAGCCTCAGTGTTGGTGCTTTGTGGCTACTTCTGAACACAGAAACATTAATGAGCCCGTAAAAGCAATTTCACTACTGGAACTGCCCCCAGGTTATGCAACACCATTTATGCAAGTCCTGCCTTAGGTGAGCAATCACTTTACCATAATTCAGTGTGCTGTCCACAATTATAACATCAATAGATTACTTCTTTTCAGAACACTGCAAATCCCTCAGCTATAAATGGCAGAATTTTCAGCATTCAGTAGTCACACAATATTTAGTCTCTCTTCTCTTTAAGCGTATTTTGTGACCATGAGTTAATTACGCTTGCTTAACTAATACCATGAAGATAGTTCCCTTAAGATTTTCTTATTTCTCATTTGTTTTGTAATATGTTCCGAATTCCTTAGCCAGATTAGAGACCAACAGTGCTGGAGGCTTTATAAACAAAGCCAAAATGTTTATCAAGCAATACTATCACAAAAGAACAACATTTTTAAGAACATACTAACACTCTCAATTGGTCCTTGATCTAAATCGTTGTGCCTATCGCAGTGGGAATAGTCCATTTCTTATCAACATTAAAATACTAAAAAATTCACTTCACCTTGAAAAGCAAACTAAAACTCCAAACATTTTTTGAAACACTTTCAATTACCTGGATTTCTCATGTAAAATAATCATCAAGCCAAAGGCACTAACAAAACAAAAAATAAATCTAAAATTAGTATGCCTCTTTAGGTTTTGAAAAAGTAGCATAGCCCATTTTAATTTTCACTGAAAATAATTCTGAATATGATGTTTGATCAATTTTTTATTTTAGTTCCTCTTGTGCCTATATAAAAAAATGCACTTTTGAGCAAAATTATAAATCTCCTATAAAAATATATATATATATTTTCTAGATGCAGAGGTACAATTAGATAACCACAAGGTAACCCCAAGTTTTATTTGTTTTGTTTCTAACCTCTATGTAAGTTCCGTTCAGTTTGTTGTTCATTGTTCAGTTTGTTGTTGTAATTCATTTTTTGTTTATTATTATTTTTTTTTAAGTACTAAATGTTTGAAAGACATAAATAAATTTTGGGGACAATTCCAATCAAGTTAACTTTAAAAAGATCCACAGCAACATTCCTATTTCTAGTGGAAAAACGCAAACATTCACTTATTGCTTATCTCCATTTTTCATGACGTCAGCCAGGCCTGGAGATAAGCAGATCCCTTTCTTTCCCCACTACGAAGAGAACTGCACCTACATATCTCCTTCCAGATGATGACTCCATGCAATGGGCTAGACAGCCATTCCCACTTATTGCAGTCCACAGTTGATGACTATTGCAACAGTCAGTAAAACAGGAACCTTCAATAGCATCTGCATCTGAAACACTGAACTTGTCTGGTTTTCTGTCCAGGCAGAGTGATCCATAACTCCACAGTGCTCCATAACTGCTGAGTTTGGACATTCTGGATGTGATGTACTCTGTGCCAGAGTACCCCAGGTGCAGCCCAGCCTAGAATAAAGTTACCTGCTGGTGCAAAACAGCAGAGCAAACATCCAGCCAAGTAAAGAGAGAATAAAGGATAAACCCAACCAACTCCCAATCAACTTCAAACATTAAGAAAATTTATAAGCAGCAGACAGAAAATAAGAGCTAAGTGCAGAGAACAGTGGAGACATCCAAGGAGGGAGTACTGAACGTTAACATATTAAAATGGAAAACGTTCAGAAGAAACAAATATCAGAATGAAAAATAAATAATTTCACATTCTCAAGAAAATGGAAGAATATCCCTTCACTTTTGGACTGACAGAAAGCTTTGTTAGAAAAAAAAAAAAAAAGATGATTGCGATTGCTAGAGGACTTCAGGACGAAGCTCAGTTCCATTTGCATTCTCAGCCACCAATTCTAAGTTTAATACTTCTGCAACCAAAATTATGCTGTCTGACAGAAGGACAGTCAGCAGTCTGGGGTGAGAATTTTCCTGTATAAATCAGACTGGAACTTCAGAACCCTCTTGCCCTTCATTAATCTTATTCTCACAAAAAATAATGCCAAATGCTAAGTAATCAACAATCTGTTCTTACACACAGCTTGAGGCATGCATACCACTGTATGTTGAAGTAGATCTTTACTCGGGCCCAAGCCACCAAAACATAGCACAGTGCTACGCAGAGAAGAACATTCATAACAGATCTTTCTGCCCTGGGAATAAGTTATCAGGTTTCTGGACTTCATAATTTCAATATCTAAATCAATAACGTGTGAGTAAGGAGCCCAAAAGGCATGTCATATACATGGGAAGAGGAAGACCTAAGAGTCATTAGAAATGTGCCACTGTTTGCTAGGGGTGGCAGTGCTAACAAACAAAAATAGAAGAGAGACTGAAGAGAATCTTGCAACCCTCATATCAAAGAGTGGCTCTCATCCACTGCACAGTATTCAGAGAAAAAATATATGCGCATAATTTCAAGTGTCTAGAGAAAAATTAATATTAGTGACCTAAAAGCTGTTCAGTCGTAACATTTTCCATGAGTTGTGCTACATCTAATTGCTCTAAAACAAGTTAATCAAGACATTCTCTTGAGTATTCCACAGCTTCTTCAGTAATTAATTCAGGCCTCTCATCACCTGTATTTGAAAGATGAGATGAAGATAAGAGTTCTGTATTTGTTTTCTAAAGTTTGTCTCATAATGCAGCTGAGTGTGAATGAGCCCTTGTAGGTACAGTCAGAAAAAAGAACAGAACTGCATGGCATCCACAACTGCTGCTGAAATCAATAGGAACTGCAGGAATATTATGAGTCTGAGAACACCTTATCCTTCTTCCAGAACCTAATAATAGTGAAGTTTATTTAACTTAGATTAATTTCTGGAGAACATCATTGGGCACATTTTGCCAGATAGGCATGGTCAAAAGTCAAAAAGAAAATTTTTTCCAGAAGATCCACAGAGTTCAGATGCACTCCTGAACCACTTTTGTACACATGGACAGCAAACACTGAACACTGCAAATGAGCAGGCCCAGGTGGGATTCCCAATGAGAAAAATCTTGATGTTTGAATGTTGCGCGCATCTACCTACCTAAAATAAGCGTGGAACACTTGACATTTGGGGATGAAGCAATGAATATGTTGTATCAAGAGCATTTTAAATCTTGTACTTTTTTTTCCTATATCCTGTTAAGCACTGCAATAGAAAGGGGTTGGTTCCAAGACGTCATAGTACAGGGGTCAAAAGGACAGGCTGTGCAGCTACAGGCAATTACTTAAGGAAAGGTCCTCATTTTAGAGCAGAACTTCAGTTAGTACTGAAAAACACGTGACATCAAAGAACACGAATAACTCAAGAGGGAGATCTAAAATGTGAAAACATTACGTTGACCTTTCTCAGCTAGTTCTCTTGGGTTTGGATTCCATCCCCTTCCTGGCACAGGGATTAACTGAGAAGCAGCAACAGAAAACTCATTGGATTCCCTGGACAACACAAGCAGCTAGTATGAAGCTCAGGAAGTAGAATGCAGTTGTCAAACAAAACCAAAAGGATACTCTGTAGAGATCAACGATGCAGAACCTGGCAATAAGTTCAAAAATTTCTGAAGCAGCAAGTCAGTCAATTGAGACCATCATCAGCAAATATTGCTTCCTGAAGAAATTAAGAAGAGTTAGGTGGAATATTGGCCATTTCATCTTATGTGCACCGTGCACAGTGGAAAAAAGGAAATAGATGTACTCTGTGTACTGCAACTTGTGTAAGAGTAAACCCACAATACAAATGAAGGTAAGGAGCACCATCTGAAATGTAAGTAAAATAAACAGCATACAAAAAAAAAATCCGGTTGTTTTAAATCTATAGACCCTGATGTGGGAAATCCTAAAATTACACATTCCAGTGTATTAGAATATATGCAGAGGACATTGCATTTGAAATTTTTGAATTTTAACAAAATAGAACCTGAACGTTATCTTCACTCATCTTTCGCTTCTTAACATCCAATTTCCCCTTATCCATACATTCCTGTTTTTTTCTAATTTCTCCGGAGCATTTCAGGGAAAAAACAAAAAGACATAAATGCATAAATGATTATTGTATCACTTCTTCATTAAAAATCCCACACAGTTAAACCCAGTGGCTTATTACCACTCTTCTGCCCTAGTGTCCTTGTTGTATCAGTCCTTCATCCCTGATTAACTATATTCATATTTTCCTGCATCAGATTTCAAATGTATGATTAATATGCTGAGCAGATGCATTTTGAAGTACACACCAGAGCATTCTGAAGCAATGTATTAATATTTCCTATGAAATATTTGATAAATTATTGTTTAATATTGAATATTTAAGTTTGCTCTCGTATCACGACTGAAGACAGCTTTTTCAGAAAAGTTGATGCTGACTGTTTTTACAAGGGTAGGTCTCCAGAAGGCTGTACTGGGAAGACAGCTTATGTCAGAGAGCAGCAAGAGCTAGTATCTGCTTATTGGATAGGAAGTAAGCAGGGCCAGGCAGCCAGGCTCTGTTCCACTGCCCTAGCCAGCTGCAGGACAACCCGGGGCCCTGGGACAGCCCCAGCCCTGGGGATCAGATACCTCCCTTGAATGGGACAAGGCTAGGCCCATGGCCGAGCAGAATAGGGCTGTAGGGAGCTGGGATCAGCCCTGCTATATCAAGTCTGGAGCACAGACTGGTGGTTCCAGAGCGTGGGCAGGCTCAGTCAAAGCTAACGGTGCCCCTAGGACCATGACAACTTGCAAAAAACCATCAGAAAGAGACGATCACAAAATCTTTTGTTTAGAAGATCCAAGTTTCACAGTCACCTAACAAAATTTTACCTGCTACTTATAAACCTCTATAACATCTTGTTAAGGGCCATCACATTTATTAGTTTTCCAATATAAGTAGTGCATCGATTTACAATGGTTTCACAAGAAGGCAATGCCTCATTGGAGACTAGAGGCAGAAAACCAGCTATAAAGTTGAGCAAGGAATATGTGGGCCCACTACTGAATGAGGCAGGTGATTTAGAAACAGCAGAGCTGGATAAAGCCAAGGCATGTACAGCCCTTTTTGCCTCCTACCTTGGCTGCATCCAACAGGGGGCAAGGCTGAGATATGAGAAAATAAGAAAGCAAAAAGATAAAGTACCATGGTATGGTGGCAGAGCTACAGAGCTTTCCCATATTTAGGAAAGTGACTTTTAAATACATTAAAGAAACAAATGATTTACAGTACTTCTATCTCAAAAGTAATTACACTTTTTCAAATGCACAATGATTTACTTACAGATTAACTTTTAATTTCACAATATCTAGTCAGTGTTGCATCCAAAATAGAGAAAATGTATATTTTTAAAGATCTGGAGGTTTTTTAGTTTATTTTCATAATGCAGAGGCAATAAAAATTAAGGCATCAGTGAATTCTACCATGTAATATAATGTTTCCTAAGTGAATTACAAAAATAGTCTTTTATTACACTCCTCAGATCCTCTTCCCTGGTAGCTAGATGTCCTGAGGTTTCCCCACATTCCTAGAAAAACCTTGCCTTGGCCAAACAACAATTTTTCTTAGTTTTGCAGTGAGAGTTCTCTCTCTTCCTCATTAGTATGGAAGTTATCTATACCAGTACAACAGGTTATCTCTGCTTTTCCCCTCCAGAAAAGAAATGTCTCTGCTACTGCCAGTAGAACATTGCCTTTGTCTCAAGAAAAAGCACCTTTTCTCTACCAACTCACATTAAGATAAAATTGAATCAATATTCAAGAACACAAAGGACAAGAAGTTAATCAGGATCAGTCAGCAGGGACTTACCAGAAGCAAGCCATGCGTGACCAAACTGATTGCTTTCTACAATGAAAGAACTAGCTGTACAGACAAGAGAATAGTGAATAACAGGTCAAGGGAGTTAGCACACTGAAGAGGCCATACCTGGATGTTCAGTTCGGGGCTTTGCAGTTCACGAAGGATACTAAGAAATTGAAGAGGGCCCAGTAGAAGACTGCCCAGTAGAGGGTCAGCACTTAACCCAGTAGAAGATGTTGATGGAGTTAGGTTTGTTTAATCCAGTAAAGATATAAATCCAAGAGTAGGTTTAACAGCCTATACAGTAGATCTAATAACAGCCTATACAGCTACTTGAAAGTTACTTCCAATGACAATGGAGCCAAAACTCTTTTCAGACACAGCTGATGGCAAACTGGGAGAAGTTGCACATTGAAAGACTGATGAACATCAGGAACAAAAATTTTCCACAAGATAGATTGTTTAGCACTAGAATACATTATTCATGTATGTGGAATTGGATTTTCAAGACTGATTAAACCACAGCTGATCTGATCTGAAGTTATAACAGTCCTGATTCCAGCAGAAGAATGGACTAGATGGCCTCCAGGGGTCACTTCCAAACTGCATTTTAACGATTCTATGAAAATCCATGAGGTAAACAACACTGGCCAGTGCAACTTGCTTTTTGCAGTACAGCTTAGAAGAGCTATGAAGTTTGTAAAGTGTCCTGGAAAAATGTAATTACATGTGGGAAAGAGCCAAAATAAAACAGCAAGATCTCCCCCTTCACATTACCTACATGAAGAAACAATATTAACCGCTTAGGACAATATTTCACCTACTTCAGAAACAGATGAGTGTACTGACTTAAGAAAACGATGTTGAAAGAAAGTTTTTAATAGAATGTAGTCTAGATTTCCATCAGAAAGCAGCTTAAAATACTATTCACTTCCCCATGTTCTTAAGCGTGTTAAGCACTATTTGTTTTTGTAAACACAGCACCGTCAATGCGAAAATGCCAGAAGTGTTTAGTATATGCTCAGAAAAAAAAAAAAAAACCATGAAAATTACACCTCCGCTATCTGGCAGCTCTCCCATGCCAGTATTTTTTACTTCTTTTAAATGAAACTACAAAATGGCTACCACAAATAAAATAATAATAAATAAAAAGAGAGAAGGGCAGAAAGATACTTACAATTAATATCCCAAAAATCTAAAAAGTGAATTTAAATTTGTAAGAAAGTAATGAGATAATGAATTTGACTTATGTTTTTCAGGATAAGTATGGCACAGGGGTGCATTCCCACTGAAAGATAATGAACATGTACCACCAAAACGCTTCTCTGTCTTTTTAAACTTTCCCTTCTACCGTGCATGTCATTTAACATATAGATATCTCTACCACGCATATTATTAAATATCTCAGTGTCATGCCACATGTATAAATGATTTCTGTTGATTATTGACAAGTGAATCCAAATAATAGAAACTAGACAATTATTTGTAAAGAGCATTAATTAGTGGCATCTACGTTATATCCTTAGGCAAAACAGTTTTGTTTTTTTTTAAGTGCAATTTAATTTTTTTTTTAAGATTTAAATTGAACCATTCATCTTCAACAAAGCCAACGAGCAACTTAGCATTGCTGCTGCAACCATCTGATCTTGCTGTGTTCAACAGTGTACCTAGCTACAAATTGAGAGGACACAGCAGTAAAGACAGCCAATTTGTAGTGGAATTATAACATACAGGACAAGCACGATATTCTAATGTACCACAAGATCAGAATGATCTAGGGCACAACCCTAGATAGCATCAAATAGTAGATCCTGACTCCAGAATCAGTTCACCACTATTCTGTATTCTTCGGCACCTACTCACAAGGAGCAACGGGTACATCCGACATTCTCTACTGTAACCACAACTCACATAAACATTCTTGACAAATCAAAAACACAGAGACCGGATATTGCTGGCAACACAGTCACAGCAAGAAAGAGCCAAGCTCAGGACATAGGGCAGAGTTTTTAACCAGCTTCCTGCTTGGCTTTTCAGCTGCAGCTGTAATGTCAACAGTATCCGTACTAAATATCTTCTAGCTAGCTTGAACTTGTTCACTCAAACTGCAGCTGCTGTAACACAGACATACCACAAGTTCAGTACTCAGAAACCACAGGCATCTCCAAAATATTCTCTCAACTGACCAGCCCTGGAGGCCAGGTTGGTTGGAGCTCATGGGCAGACATGCACAGAACAGCCCAAAAGAAGCTGGGATGGCGTGCAGGCCTTACAAGGTCTGCCAAGAGATCCCACCAGCACCACATACACTCAGAGGATCAGCACTGCAAGTGGACAGGCCAAGGCAGGATTTCCTCCTCTACCACACCACAGGATTTTGCACTGGTAAGGTGGAGCAGAGGCAAACTACTTATAAACATGTGCAGGCAAAGCTATGCAACCTCAGGAGGAAAGGCACTGACATCATCTCAAAGCACATCACTGGCTTCAGCCCTTCTTACCTGTTTGTATTTGTTTTCTGACTATGAATTCACAGGCAGGCAGATTTTTCTCTGCTCTTTTCCAGGCGCTAGCAGGTTGAGGAACCTAACTAATAATGCCAAGTGTTCAGCACTGCCTCAGCATTTCATACACTCTAGCTTAAGTGGCCACGTACTTGGCAACACTGAGAACACTTTTTTCTTTTTCCCCCGAAAAAAGTCAGCTTTTTTGTTTGCAGCACATGTTCAGTAGACATAAAAACATTACTTGTGAATTTTAAAATAGAACGTAAAGAGTTGTAACCCAACATTTGATTATGTCTCTTTACGACTCTCTTATAAGCCCTCTCTGTGTCAGAGAGAAACACCCCTCACTTCACAGCCAAGCCTTATTCACGTTGCCACTTTTGGTGGTACGTACAATTGTGAGCAGCAGTTTTCAAGGATGAAGCACTGGAAAAGTAAAATTTAATCAACAATCTGAGGAGTACTTTGAAAACTCACTAAGAATGGCAATCATTGCCATAGGGATTTGATTTAGTAGCTTGGTGGGTAGGGATGGTGGTGGGAGGATGGCTGGACTAGATGATCTTGCAGGTCCTTTCCAACCTAATGGATCTATGAATCGAACATTAAGTTTCACCAAAAAAAAAAGTCACATCACACTAGTTCCATGTTTTCATTACACTTTTTTGTTGTTGTTTTATAAAAAACATTGAAGACTAAAAGAAGTTGGACCATGAGATCGTAGCCACATATTGGTAAAGGTTGAACCTTTCCACCAATATCGGATTTTGTTGCCACATAACAGATGAGAGCAGAGAAGCAGTCTGACAGAATGATATCTGACCAACGGTATCTGGGGGAGGTCAGAAAGGGAAAGGTTACAGTGGGCATGGAACAGGCTCCCCAGAGCAGTGCATACAGCCCCAAGTCATTAGAAGGGACCCTTAAAAGTCATCTAAATCCAACTCCGCTTCACTGAACAGGGACACCTAAAGATCAATCAGGTGCTCAGATCCCCATCTAGCCTGACCTTGAGTGTCTCCAAGGACTGAATATCCAACACCTCTCTGGGCAACCTGTGCCAGTACCTCATCACCCTTACTGTAGAAAAAAAACCTTCCTGATATCCAGTCTAAATCTCCCCTCTTTTAGTTAGAAACCACTTCCCCCAGTCCTGTCCTGCTGAAGAGCCTGTCCCATTCTTTGTTACAGTCCCACCCTTTAGATACTGAAAGGCCACTTAAGACTTCAGATTACAGCATACCTATAAAAAGCTTTCTTTTTTCCTCCTCACTGAGTAAAACGAAAACTCCTGCTCGAGCAGAAACCAATTTGTTTAGACTTAAATTGTTTTCTTAGAAAAACATTAACTTCTCATCTGGATCAAACAATAATAAGCAGAAAGAACAGTTCAATTAGCACTACTGGAAATATTTTGCACCTTTTTTTTTTCGTTTTTTTTTTTTTTTTTTTTTTTTTTTACTCAGCATCAGGCAGAATGCATTGAAAAAAACAAAGAATTCAACCTTTTGCTAACAATTACCTTTGGAAAACCAACACTTGACACAGTTTTCTAACTGTAGAAGATTTGCACAATGCCACCATTCAAATGCACCTATTAATTTTCTTTTACTTTCTGCTCAGCTTTCCAAAACTAATTATCTAGCACTGAGGTTAGGAAATTGGAGAGCAAGCCTCAAGAGGAATGAGGCAGTATGTTTCCCAAAAAGATAGTTCTTGAGTCTTAAGGGGAAGGGGGATTCTAAAATATTGTAATTGTGAAATCATGTAAGAAAGAACACCCCTGCCCCCAGACAATCCCTGTAAAGGGCAAGCACTCCAGCACCGTTTTTATCTTCACACAAGTGTCTTACTAGATTAGACAGTTGTGTGTCAGATGAAATTCACAGCTGATAAATGTAAAGTGATGCATACAGAAAAAGCATAGATTTCCCACACAGAATGACAGTCTGAGGTGACTTATAATTAGCCAGAAAATACCACACAGATTTGCTATATGACAGTCAGTATTAGCCATGAAGGCAACCACTGAGATCAACTCTATTTTGTTCTCTTTATCAAAGAAGTGTAAAAGCAGGGGCATCCTGCTCTGCATTTATTACCTTGAAAGAATACTTTACCTTGTAGTACACACATAGCATTATGCATACAGGAAAACGTATGAAGCCGCAACTTTAAACGATAAAATAGATTTCATGACTGAGAGTAAACTACTTTCATATAGCATCATACATCATCACCTAAGTGTCTGTCATAATGTTCATACATCAACATTCCCACTGGACATCCTTAATCTGTATAGTATCTAGAAGAGAGGGCACTAGAGTTACTGCAGTACATGTGTCAGCCAAATGCTTTTTATTGCAGGGAGCAAACCTTATACCAAGTTTAAGACCTGTGTTTGTTTTGCTTAAAGGATAGCCAAAGACCAAATCATGCACTCTGAAGAGAGCAGAGAGAATGACATGTTGAGGATCTTCTGCTCTTCCAAGCTTCACCTCTAAGTTGCCTAGAGGAGATCTCAGTATTTTCTTGCCTACAAGAATGATATCCCACAGTCATCCAACTGCATGAATCTTAAATATCACTTACTGTTACAATAGCTAAAGTAGATATGGAAAGCTGCTATTAAATGCATAAGCACCTTCTAAAAGTGTACTCTGTTAATTTATTTCAGGAGCAATATGATCTATAAATTTATCAACCATTATTTTTTCAGTTTACAACCGCAAGTACTGGTTTCTTGACGATCGAAAGAAAAGTTAATACCCAACATTGTCTATTTGGAAGTGACACAGAATTCCACAAATCTTTCTAAGATTATTGCTCTTTTTAACAAACAACTAAGTGAATCTACATGTCTATATTAGGGCTTGGTACTGACAGCGGAATTCAATACATTTACTTGCTACAGCAATATTACTGTTCATTTTTCATCAACTACTTTCATGTAAACATCAGTAAAAAAATAAAATTGAGCAAAGATGGTTACAGATCCTGCAATATGGAGAACACTGAATAGTAGTAAGAAGCATTAAGAACAATGAACAAAGCAGCAAACTGCCTGGGTAATATCATCCCAGTTCTCAGGCACAGTAAAACCAGAACTGTGCGCAGCATCCTGTAGCTCAAGAAAACACTGTCCCAAATTGAATCTTGTATTTCAGTTGTACAAAATCACTACAAGTCAACAGTAATCTCTAACAGCATGCTACCTCAAATTCAGAAAGGAATCTTGTCTACCTTAGAGAAAGTGGATTTCTATTTTCCATTTCCATAATTAATTCTAGTTGTCCATAACTGCAACTTTTATACGAACACCAGGTAATCCATTCACAAAATATGAGTAATCAATACTGTCCCACGACAAGTCTCAGACATCTTGGGCAGGAAAGCTTACTGTGTCTTGACAGTATTTTCATATGTGCTGGCATACCTTCATTTTCATTTTGTGGCTGACTAGATGGAAAGACATCCTCATTTAGATCAATGTGACCAACACCAGAACCAGACTTTTTTTCCTCCCTGGAAACAGACTTGGGATCAGTTAAGGCAGACCCAGGCTTTTGTTATCCTTTTCAAAGAAGATCTTGATTTGAGAATTTACACCACAGAAAAGTGTGGGAATATTACTCAGCACTATAGAGAAGAGCAAGATTTGTTGTGAAAGAAATAAGGCAAAAATGCAGCTGAAGAAAATACTGACTATAAAAAGAATGGCAATGTGTTATGATGAAAGCACAGAAATTATATCTAGAATATTGTACTTTTCATAGATGTGATTAAATTATGAAATATTAAACTGAGGCTTGAATAAAAATGGAAACAAACAGGATTAGCATCTAAGTAAAAAAAAATACTAGAGAAGCACCATAAATATATATAACACAGAATTATACAGTTCACAAGAATAATTTATATAAATATTTGCTATGTGAATTTAACTGCAAAAACCTTATGATAGATTTCATATGAATGTCTCCACTTAAAATCCAAGATTATCTGTAGCATTCAAGTGATTAAAAATGAATATGATTCTGAACTATTTAAGTAAGAATTGAAAAGGATTAATAAACACATTTCAAATCCTTCATCAATGAGACATTGTTTTGCTATCCCTCAGAGTAGTATGCACATGGACAACATTCTGTACGAACCCAAATGTTATTAAATGGGTGTCACTATTATGGGGGGGGGAAACCCAAACCCATTTTTCTGAAAACATCTCCCTTACTTCTCTTTCCCAAGACCAAAAGAGAAAAAAAAAAAAAAAAAAAAAACAGAAGGAAAGACAAGTTTGTAGCAAGTTAAAGTGCCAGATGCAACTAAATGGTATTACCACATGAATCTTCCACCACTTAAAGGATTTGTTATCTGTAAGAAAGATCAGGAAAACTAAAATTGAGTATTATCTCCTCACAGGGTAAAGAACACAAAATGCCTGAGAGGTAACCAAGACTTATTTATTTGGGCACCACTTCCTAACAATTTCAAAGAATATCTTCATTATATGGTATAAGTTTTCATGTTTGAAGTAGAGTGTCTGATTTTTTTTTCCCTTCCCTTTCTGTCTCTTCCAGCTCTGCTAGGAGTTTTTCCCTTCACCACATGATAGAGGGCTTTTCCTCACTTCAGTGGGCTGTGGATCAGGCTCTTAATCATGTTACCTTCCGAAGGAAATTTCCACCATAGAAGTGGTACAAAAATACTTAGCCTGATTCTCTTCTTCCCAACTGCTTGCAAAGAGAATAAGCAGATTAGTCTTGCTTGTTCACAAAAAATAGTTCTTAGAAAATCTGAGAAATATACATAAATTCCTCATTTGGTCAATGTAGAAACAGCTACATCGATAAACAAAGCTGTCACATTTCCCTTCTGCTGTTCTTGCAAAGATTTGCTACTTCAGAACAGAAAAGCCCCATTCTTTACTTTTGAGAGCTACAACAGTTCAGAGGGAGAATCCAGCGAACAGCTGCAGGATGTTGTGAAAACCATGGTGGTAGTCATGAGATGGGAACTCAAAACCTGCTACAACATTTATATGACTTGCAGAAAGTTTTCTGCTATTTTGCTTTATTATTTGTTGAAGGCACTTTTGCTGTGTATTAAGACATATTTTAGAATTTCCATTAAAAAAAAAAAAAACAACAACTGTATTTACTGGAAATAAATGGAAACATATGCAAATATCAAGCACATTAAAAAGATTTTGTAAAACCTGATATTTTCATGATACCGGGTTCATACTTGTTCTTCTCATACGTTATTTATAAAAAAATAATTCTTATTCTGTCATTAAGATTTGGAAAGTAGATAGCAATAAATTAAGAATGCCAGATCTAGAATTTGAATCTTCATCTCATCAAGATTTTTGTTTTTTACTCATTAGATACATTCAATAAATAAGAAAAGACATTTCTGATCACTCTAAAGTTCACAAATCAGCTGCTAAATAGCAGCATCCTCGTTGCTAGGCTACAACATGCTTCACAAGTTACTTGAAATTCATAGCAGAAGATCTTAATGTGAGACTAATCTGTGGGCAGAACACTGTTTTCTGAAGGTGGCATATTTATTCTAAAAATATGCAACACAAAGACAAAATGCCATCAGGAACCACCATACCCCAACAGTCCTCTGGGTAATAGTGGAAGTGCTGACACCAAAACCCAGCCAGTGAGGATACAAAAACGGATAAGTAGTTTGTTGTAACTAGATTTATGTATTCCACTATGCCTTCACCTCAAAGAGAAATACAAACTTGTTAGTTGTTGGAGCATCTCACTGATGTTAAAGTACTAAGGTCAGCTACATAGAGCTGAAAACAAAGGCTCCAAGTGCTAAGGCTTTTCAATCCGTTCAGTCACCTTGCATCTGCAGTTCCTATTTTTATATATCACCTGCAACATCTAGGTAAATGGTTGGTGAAAACCATGCTGGGGAAACACTGAGGAGTTCTGGCCTTTACTTACCTCTATGAAAATGCCTTCTGAATACTGAGTTGGGACCAGAGAATGATACTGAACAGCACTAAACCACTGCAAGAGAGGAGAAACACAGACTTGTACTGAATTTCCCTTGGATAAAAAATTTCAGATGGATGTCAGTATAGGTGTTCTCTGACACATCCATGATATAAGCCCTTTCTAGACCCCAATTTGCACATCTGCCTGTTGCTTACCCCAACTATTTTTTTTTTGTTTTTTATCCCTACAAGCCTTCACTTCTGACTGAGCCACGGCCACAGCTTTTCTTCAAGTATTTATCACTGTGCCTCTGAAAGCAAGGTAGTACTTCACTGTTATATTAAAAACAAACAGCAACCAGGTTCCAAAAAAATGCGATATGTCTCAGTTCTAATCAACATTCAACATCTCAAACACTTACAGATTTAAAACACTGACAAGCTACCCATCTTATTGAGAAATTTGGAAGCAAGGGTTGAATTTAGGTCATCTCAAGAGTGAAATGTAAAACCATATCCAGCAGCAATACTTTATGAAGTACTTCTGACACAGACTATAACACGTTCTGTGCACTGACCTTAGGGAAATGTTCAAATATTTGAAGATATTCAAGATCTGTCCAGACACCTACCTGAGCAAACTACTGCAGGGTACTTGAATTAGGAGTGGTGTTGGATTCAATGATCTCAAGGTACTCATCAGCCTCAGCAATTCTGTGATTCCCCATGTTGGGTGTGTTTTGGAGGGACAAATGAAGAAGAATGGTAGAACGGCCGAGGTTGAACAGATCTTTTAGTTTCAACCCCCCTGCTGTGGTCGGGGTCACCAATCACTAGACCAGGCTGCCCAGAGCCACATTCAGGCACTTCCAAGAGCTCTGGGACTTTCTCATGCTGTGGGCCCCAGGCCTGGACACAGCACTCCAGATGGGGCCTTACAAGGGCTGAGCAGAGACAATCCCCTCTCGCTCCCTGCTGGCTGCCCCTTCTTTAATGCATCCCGGGATATAGTTGGCCATCCAGGGTGCAGGCACTCACTGCTGACCCACGTCCAGCTTCTCATCTACCAGGACCCCCAGGCCCTACAGAAAACTGTCTTATGTCAGTTACACCAACAATGAAGTCCAATAAATCAATCTAGCAGGACAACAGGTGCAAAATTTAAGGAAAGAGAACACAGTAAAATGCTCAGTAAAATGCACAGTAAAATACTTGTGCCTGCAGACTTCTCACTGCTTAGTAACCTCATTATGTGCAGATAATATGCCACTGAAACTTTCTAAGTCATCTTTGAACAAACATCCATATCCAGTAGCTTTTCACTTTATTGTGGAAATTGCAAAGTTCTTACTCTTCTAGCATTCTAATTGAACTTCAATCACATAACCAAGCTAATGTCACTTTTCTAAAGCATAACACTCATCAATATGCTCCATACATCATTCATTCCTGTCAGTCAGAAAGTTGGGCAGTTGAGATGTGAAGAAAACATTCATTTGAGATAAATCCAAATTTGTTAAATTTACATTTCAGGGACAATGCTGCATGTCTGTAGTGTGATCTTTTGCTAAAAAAAGAAAGAAAAAAAAAAAAGAAAAAACCACTACTGCTCTGCCCATTTTCAAAAGTACATGCTACATTTCACTTTTAAATTTACTGGTGTTTATTCCAGTAATTCTGGAATAAAGATATAGAATTAAATTGGAATGCTCAGAATAAATTCAAGATAACTTATTGGTTGAAACATGCAGAGAAATACAAATTACAACTCTGAGAATGGAAAGTACCTCCACATTTTAGTTCTAAATCATGAGTAGCAGAATATTATGAGAGCCTGAAGTCTCAGTCATAAATGCAGAACATTAATCTAGAATAAATTTTTATATCATTTGATTAAGAATTCAACTCTCGACACCATTCTGAATTAAGTACACCTTTCCCCTGAAATACAGGGATTGCTACAGAAACTCAAGTATTATGATGTTCAACATGCGCTGCAGTTCCTCTCTTGAAGACTTAATCAGTGTGCACACATGCACAAATTGTTTTGAGACTAAAAACACTGGAGCTAAGTACTGCATTGTTCCAATATTAATTGATAAGAAAATACAGACAGATAACAAAAGGAGTCTGATGTTAGGAACAAACACTTGAGTGGCCAGTAGAATTCATTCCTTTCCTAAGCTCACAATCAGAAGGATCACAATTGCTAACTGAAAGGTCTTTCATCTTTATACTCGTAATGTAGCAACTTATTCTGGAAAAAAAAAATAGGAAGGAGTGAAACAAATTAATAATGAAAATAGCTAAATAGTTTGATGCTACATGCCTGCGCCAGTCACACATTTCTATTTATCAGCCTAACTGGAGAACCAACTATGCAGTATCTGTTGCAAACAAGTTCTTTAAAAGAAGATGTGAATCTGAATGGTAAGAAAATCTCTCCCACAAATATAGAAGGCTTCCAAGAAGCTTCCTTAGAGTACAAAATAGAGTTTCATTTGTTCAACATAAAACAGTTCTCATATGACAGCTAATGAAAATTAAAGCAGAACTGTAACCATGGATGTTTACTTTGTCTCTATGCTTTAGACACAAACGGATTCTTAGGATATTCCATTCAGCTTTTGAAACTCTGACTTTACAATTGCTGTGCTCTTCACAAAAATTGAATAGAATGCAAAGTTTAATAGCACTCTTCTGATTGAGTTAAACTTCAATTAGAAATTCATGATGGTTCTAGTGATGCTATTTAGACACATTAATAAATGACAAAAGAATGGAATAAAATCTTTTTAAACTACAAATTGTTTCTGCATGTTTTGATTTCCTTTTAAACAGCCCTTCTTACTAATAAAAACAGTGACAGTTGACTAGACTGAAAACTGAACAATAGTACATACCAAACAATGACACAAGAAACTAAGGAAGAAATTAAAAGTAGACAGAACCAATGTGTTACACTATTCCACTAAGCCAGTATGTGAGCAGTGTTGCCGTAAAGATGACAGATCCAGACTAGAACAAATCAAACCAGAGTTAAAACTAATCTTCCATCAGCCTTGCAGATTTAGGAGTAATGTTAAGGGCTACAGAACATTAGAGATAAATATAAACCTTCACAAATAAAACAGAAGATCTTGCTGATGAAAGAGCAAATTGCTATCTGTAAAAAATGGTACATCCTTACAATTTCAATAATGCTTTTCTGCTGAAATAGCATCATGTCATACATTTGAGCCTTACATAGGAACAATGAAATTCTCCTTGTCACCAACACTACATGCAGTGTAGCAAACTCAAGAAGTTAATAGATTGAGTTTCAGCATACTTGGAATATAATACCTAGACTTGAAGACAAACCTGACAGCAACATCTCTGTTGCTTTGAGTAATCAAAGGATTTATCAAGAAAAAGGAGTAAAAAAAGAAATGCCAGATTTAACTGTCCATTCTCTGTATGTATAATACATGCTTCTGTATAAAATATAAAAATATTCTGAGAATATTTTTGTATGAAGAGAACCACTTTGCCCGGACACTGACAGAGCAGCAAGCCTTTCTGTGCTTCATGAGAGAGCATCCTTGGCATGAGCAGATCAGGTAGCAGCTCAGAAGCAGCATCAGCTACCCCAAGGGAGAGCAAAGGAGTCAAGCAGCCTCCTAGTAGAAAATGGATTGGAGCAAACCTGTGGAGACCACCACCACCTCAGCTACCCAGCCTGCCAGCCCTCACTGGCCATCACAG
This sequence comes from Callipepla californica brunnescens, assembly GCA_023055505.1. Classification (NCBI taxonomy): domain Eukaryota; kingdom Metazoa; phylum Chordata; class Aves; order Galliformes; family Odontophoridae; genus Callipepla; species Callipepla californica. Next base: position 65,250,566 of record JALIRH010000002.1, read on the forward strand.
ACATCAAGTCCCAGTGGTTTCTTCTCTTGAAAAGGGAAAAAGACTCCAGCGAGCACTGCTGATGTGAACTGTTTCAGACTGCTCTTTGAGAATACCACCTAGCAGGAAGGCTCGTGGCAATGCTCATACTGCACGCGGTTGCAGGAAGGCACACCAGACATTGCAGTCCCTTGGTTTGAATTTGATGCCAGGACAGCAGCAAAATTCTTGGTTGTATAACAATGGATAGCAATGAAATCTCCTGTATCTGCAAGGTGCTTGAACATGTATACAAGAGTGTAAAAAGAAACCACTGCAAGTAGGCAAATTCTTTCATTTTTCTTCACAGGAATTTTAGAAATATCAGTTGGCTGGAACTGCCTATAGTCTGTCAGAGGTGCATGCTGCAGCCAATGTCTCGTCATTTCAGTTAACACACTGCTAGAGAAGTCAAGGTTATGCACCCAATGACTCAAGGAGTGCTCAGTTAGAGAATCATCAAGATTGGAAAAGACTTTCAAGATCATCCAGACCAATCGTTTACCTAACACTAATAATGCCAACTAACCACGTCCCTTAGCACAATATCTAAATGCTTCTTGAACACCTCCAGAGACTGTGACTCCACCACCTCCCTGGGCAGCCCATTTCAGTGCCTAACCACTCTTTCAGAAATTTTTCCAGCACAATATGAGGCAATTCCCTCTAGATCTATTGCTAGTTACACAGGAAAAGAGGCCAACACCCACCTCACCACAGCCCCCTTTCAGGTAGTTGTAGAGACTCATTACTTTAAAAGATGTTTATATAGGTGCTGCACATGCAATTAAGTGGAAATGCAAAAAGGAAGTGGGATTTCTTCCAGACTGATGTATTGCTAACTCAAAGCACACCATGACACTCAGATACAGTAGGCTGCCAGGAATATTTCTGAATGTGCACTTGAATAAATTCACATATCAGAACAGATTGAAGACTTTTTCTTTAGAGGCACACTTCAGTAGAATATATTCTAACAGAAACACAATACCCCAATTACTGTGGAAACTCTCGCCAAAACACTTTAGCATTAATTTTGACAGGACTGGCAATAAGAAGAAACAATGAATTCATACAGATTTATAATGCTTGAATTATACTGCAGAATTACTTGGCTATCATCAATGCTGTGTGGCTGTATAAAGTTAGACACAGCAAGAAAATGACTACCATGCACTTTTCACTTTGCATCTCTCCACTTATTATATTTCAGTGTTGAAAGTCAAACAAATGACAGCACTAATCAAGCAAGTGACAGTGCTAATCTCTCTCTTCATCTGCACTTTGAGCAGAAAATGCCTCATTCATTTCAGGTTCTCTACTTGATTGTTACTCAAGAAGGAGATATAAGACAGTATTATTTGTGATCTAGAACTGTCTGTGTGCACCGAATCACTGTCTCTTCTATAATTTGCTCATAATTAGCTTACAGAGAAAACTGGAGTGTATTATGCAGTAAAAACTCTAACTTTCAAAAAGTTTACAGTCATTTACTATTTACTATAACATTATATCACACTGATAATTAAACCTGGAATAACAGCACAACATTCCTGCAAATTTGGGTTTTACAACAGAGCATCATAAGAAAGTTCAGCATCTGGCCCCAAAGTGTTTAGATGACAAACAGATGCCCCGCTGTATGATCCACCAGACAGAACTCTGGGCTAAGACCCAGGACACCTGAGTTCACTACATGACTTTTCAAAACTCATTTAAGATTTCTGTACAGCAAGAAATATCTGCTGTTTGTGAGAGCTAATATTAGAGGAAGATAATTAGCAAGAATTAGGATAAATAAAGCTGGCAGGACTGCTTCCACTTAAGGTTGCTACACTTCACTAGCTGAAATAGGCTCTTTCCTGGGAACATAAATTACTGCCATACTTCAAGCTATCTATTTCAATGTTACATTTCTGCTTCAACTTCTTGCAACTTCCACTTTCCTCAACTTTAACATAGTACAATTTGATGTTGCTGCACTCCCTGTCAGGCCAAACAAAGCCTGACTTTTTCTAAACAGAAGAGGGAAAGATGCCTCTCTTGGGAATCATCCCCTGAAGTAGCCCTCTGTCTGTGGGACAGCTGCACAGGACTGTCCATATCCATTCCTACTGGGACCAAGGACTGCAGGAAAAAGAAGAATGGTCATTGGAATATGGCACTTAAATGCCTTTCTGGGAGGCATCACTGCTCTGACCTTCACTTCCTCAATCCTGAAGCTCTCAGTATAATAAGCAAACTGAACTTTTCAATACCAATTCACCAAATGGGATGTCTCTCCATACTCTGAAACTTCAGATCTGAAGAAATTATGATGTGAAAAAAATACATCTGAAGTCACTGGGAAGCCTGGTCTCATAATAAATATATATATATGTGAAGTCATATACTCTGGGCATTTAAAAGAAAGTATAAAATTACAGAACATGTGACACTTTTAGACTTAAAACACTCTCTACGTCATTATTTTCTCTGTAAAACGAAGGTGATTTATTTCCTCTCTTGGGATATTTCTTTCGCAGCACCTCTGCAGTACGTGTGAAGAGGTCATGCTACAGTAGGATATTTATTAAAGTCTTCTCAGTTTCCAGGAGAAAAATTATATAATTCATTAAACAATAATAGTACAGGTATGGAGGCGATTTACTTAGAATTCTATCCATTCAAACCTAACTACTTGAAACTGTATTCCTTCTGTGTTTGCTGAACACTAAGATTTGTGCTTAATCATTCCAAGTTTCTGGGTACTCAACTAACACTGACTGCACTGACCCAAATGTCACTAACCTATATATCACAGGTTAAAAAAATAATATATTAAGGGGCATGGAAACGAGAAATATTTTTTCTAAAACTAAAAGTTGAGTTTGATTTCAAGATCAGAATGAATAAGTAGAATAAAAAAAAAAAAAAAACTTGTGTTTGCCAATAAAGATTAAAAGATCAGCAGTTCATTTATTATGTTTGCTTGAATTACTCATTCCTAAATCATATACTCTTCCCACCTATTTACCACGCAACAGTGCTAGAAGGATTGATTAAAAACTGGTTTCTGTAGCCAGTGACTACAATAAGAAAAGTGCTTTTGACTTGAGAGGAAGGACTGGATCCAATGCCATGGAAAATACTGTGCTGAAATATCCAATTTCTTAAATCTTAGAGTGATGGCATTCTCCAACAATGTGGATGCAGTAATTCTGATAACACAGAGGCTATGGAAAATCTGGCCTGCTAAACACAAATCCTGTGAGTTAAGAAAGAGATAACAGCCAATTAGCTGTTTCACCTGAAAAATCTGAAATACTTCAGTAGCCAAAAACCTGAGCCAAACCAAAAAAACTTCAGTTTGTTTCTAGTTTTCCAAAGAAACACTGCCTTCACATTAAAACTGAGTATGAAAACTCATCATCAAAAGCCATGGTTGTGAAACAAGGAATTTATGTGCAAAGGGAAACAGAAGGGGATGCTACAACGAAACAATCTTTGTTTTGGTTTTGCTTGAATCAGTCACATCTTAAGCAGCTACATAACATATCTGAAAAATCAGTCTTTCATGCACTGAGGCAAAAACTTGAACTGTAATAACTGGAACACTTAAGCAAAGAGGAGAAATCAAAGAGCTATATATGACTCCTCAGGAGAATCTCCAGAACAGAATGAAGTACTCGAAGATTAGAAACAGTTGTGTAACACCTCTTCAGGGAAACTCCTCTTTAGGCACTTAAAAATTAATGTCCTGAATAAGCAATATTTGTTGTGTTTTCTTTTTACTACTGAGGTACCAGGAGAGAATAAAAGCTACTCAAGAAAGTACACATTTCAGGCTTTTTTTTTAAATCTTATTATTCAAATAGACATTTCCTGACCTATACCCTCAGCTTACTTTCCGAGTAAAGCTGTTCGTGGCTTCACTAAAGATTCTGCTAGCATAAAGAAGCACATGGAAATAGCACACCAGTATAGTTAAGCGGCAGTAATAGCTACAGAGGGCAGTTCAAAGGCATCCACTTTAATTTCAGGATTTTTTCAGATGCACATGATATTCTAATAATTAGCTCACGTTAATAGATGGTATAAGAAGGTGCTGCTGAAGCCAGAATAAAGGTGCATCCATATAAAAGCTTTTCTGAGGCTTTTTTCCTCCAAAACCTAAATTTTTAATCCTGATTAGTTAAAAAAAAAAAAAAAAAAAAAAAAAAAAAAAAGCAGTTTGATATTTGCTCTTTTTCCCCCCTATCTTGTACAATACTGAGGTCACTGCAAGGCCCTGGCTCCACAAAGGACTGGGGAAAAAACAATAGCTCATTGATCATATTATTAAGGATTCATTTCTAGTATGAGAAGGTTTTAGCTGGATAAATAACATGGAATACTAGAGTATTTAGTAACAGGCTCAACTAGTTCAACAATAGATTCTCCAGTCTTTCACTTTCCTTATCTACTCATAAACCATTAGTTACTTGCCTTCATGCACAGAACACTCAAAACTGTTTTTAACATACTGGTGAATTATTTAATACAGCAAAAACACTACAATTTCACTAACTATATATACACACACCTGTCTAAAATGTAGATATATGTGTGTTTATGCTTATTCACACACACCCATTATAAACAGTTGAGTGTGTTTGTGTTGTATATCTCTCCTTTTAATCTATGTCAAGACCTGAGTACATATACCTGGCTCTTCCTTCCTCTCACCTAAAAGATATAGCAGAAGGAAACCAAGAACTTGGACCCAAAGAAGTTGGCAAGTGCCAAAGTTCCCCTGATTTTCAGTCCAACCAGCCACTTTTTTATGGTGCATTCAGATAATAAACTTACTCATTTGAGCAACAAGGAAAAAGTATATTTTGGCAAACATAAACTGGGTCTACAGCCAGTAGACTTCACAGCACGGAATAGATCTAAACATCTTGCACCATACCAGACCCCTCTAATCTTTAGCTTGCGGTATCCAGCTGATTCTCATACTTTATTCATATGCTTAACCAGCTCTTACAAGTTAGACTGAGACGCATGACAGAAGACGTAAGCTTTTCTTGGATTTCCTTTCTGCAAAGAGAAACATTTGGGAATTCCTGCAACCTCAGAGGAATTTAGGCAGCTTTTAAACACGGCATGTAAAAACAGCAGGGTGCAGAAGGAAAAATTCGGAACATTTCCCCTGTGCAGTTTGATCAATACTTCTCAAACCAAACTATTTCAGCTGAATTCACAAGTTAACAAAACCATAACATTTTTTCAGCAAAAGTGATAAATAAAGAGTCATAGAAAAAAGAGTAGTAACACTGCAGTTAGTTATTGTAGCTAGAGTTAAAACCCCAAGGTGGGACTGAGACATCCAAAGAAAAACCCTAGAGTGAATTTTTCCTTCCCTCAGTCTATTCATTTAGCAAACAAAAAGAAAAAGTAACACTTTAAATCCTTTTCCTGCTGAAGTTCCTTCAAGACTTACATTCTGCACCTGGAAAGAAGGCCACTTCTCACCTTGTTTTTCTTTCTTAAAAGTAACGACATTACTGCTAAGATGACAATAACTGGTAGCACACAACAAGCAAATTAACTAACTGAATAAAAACACATCCCTTCTCCCATTCACATGTATGTGGTTTGGTTAAAGTTTTTAAAACCAAGAAAGAAAAAGACTTGAAGCCTGGCGTAGTAGAAAATCAGTGGTTTTTTGAGAAATGAAGGTTTCCGCTGTGGAATAATAAATCCAACCCAAGAAATGACATTCTTTATATAAAGAGATCTACCAGTCCTTTGAATCAGTCAAACCTCTGAAAGAACATCTATTCTGTTTTCTCACCTGGAACAGCACATAAAAAAAGCACTTGCACAATCAGTAGCCTGTTAAGCACAGATAGATGGACAAATCACTTTCAATCCCTTCACTGCCAGCATTCTGTCTGAATATTCGAAAACATGTAATTACCGGTAAATATAGACATTCAAGAAGTGAATATGCATTACTTAGTGCTATCAAATCTGTGGTTGATAATTCTGCTCAAACAATTAACACATCCACTTGCTTTGTTAGCCAATAGTACGCAGAATAGGCAAGCAGGCACACTTGGAAATCTACAGAATATCAAACTGAGTTCTGTGTCTCTAGATCTCATAAAATACCTCTATGTTAATTGACAAGGAAAATAGAAAAGGGCATTTCTCACACCTAAATCCTTTATACACCTTCAGAATGCAAAAATCTCAAACTGGTCCTGGTGATTATGCTTACTATTCCCTACACAATTACAGATGCCTACAGCTTTTTCCCCAGACTTTCTCTTACAGCGTAGTTATGGGCTGTATGCACAATATCTGCATCAAGTTAAACACTGAGCTTTTTAGAGAAATAAGAAAAAACACTATAATATAAACTCATAATACAAATACTAAAAGGTTAAAGCTTTGGTAATTTTCATGTATTTGTTACAGAAAACACTTTCATAACCTTATTCTTAACACTGGCTTTCAATGGCTGAGCCAGCAGAGGTTTCTAAAGAGATTAAGGCGGAACATTGTAGGTTATGATCACAACATCACCACAGGGACAGTAACAAACTCAATATATGCCCATGGGGCTTAACCATGATTTAGAAATTGTCGATGGTTTTTGGTTGCATTTCTTCAGAAAATTCATTTTCTTCAGTCATCAGAACTTTCAGATTACTTAATGTAAGAAAGTTCTTACAAAGTTAACTACTGTTGTGAAGTACAAGTCAATCAGATCTACTATAAATAAGCCAAAATAATCAGTAGATGCCAGAAAATACATTCATCACAGCCAGGGGTTTGTATTCCGGTACCTGCATGGCAGCTGATTGTTATTCCTTCAATCCATCAGCTGACAGAACACACTGCACAATGCAAAGGCCATGTTCTACATCAAGATGGTTGTAGCAAGCTTAACTAATTATAAGTCTTTCACAAAACCATTTATTTGGTGTGACCTACCACACATGGAGTTCAAACCAGCACAAAGACATCCAACAGAAAGGTAGCACAGAACTCATAGAAGAATCATATTCAAGAAGGCAGAGTAATTTATCAACTTTGTATATTTACACGACCTAGCTTCAAGTTGTCTCCTCAGAAGTGGAAAAATTACAGGAAATCTGGAAGGTAGAACACTGTTCAAATAATACATTTTCAAAATAGTTTCATCCAATTGAAAAACTATGAATGTCTCTTTCCTATAATGCCACTATTACCTTTTGCATAAGAGCTATTAGCAATTACTGAAAGACGTTGTTTTCACAGTACGCAATGCGACAACCCAATGATTCAGTCTTTCTCTGCTCAAGTCATAAAATAATTTAAGAACAGATTTGCTTTTTATCTAAGCATTAAAACTTCAGGAGTGCCTTATCTTTTCTAGCTCTTCCCAGATCCCCACATTTACAAAGATACTTTGAGAAAAGAAGAATGAACAACTTTGCTGAAACTTTAAAAGAAACGCAGTACCATTCTGTGACCTCGTATGATAAATCCCAGACTAGATATAACCATTGGTGAATTTTAGAAGTTTTCAAGTTACATTCTCTGCATTTATCATTGCAGTTCATACCAGCAGTCTCAATATGCAAAGTTTCTCAGAATCTAGTTCATAGTGTCAGTGATAATGGCAGCTACTGATTTGGCTTGCAAGAATAGATGTCTCAGAGGCAGACAGTATATTTGATGTTGTGATTTTGAAACATACAGGGAGACTTCAGAATTATCTTCAAGGTCCCTTCTAACCTGAGCTGTCCTATGATTAGAAAACAAATTCCTATTCATTTCATAATTGTCCCTTGTAGGGACACAACCAAGAAACATGCACTCCACACAGATTTGAGGGAATCATTTAATGGTCTCTACAGACTCACAGTAGATGTGCAAAATATTCAAGAGACTTTTAGATGAAAATATAATTGGTGTGCAGAAACCAAGGCATTTTGAAAAGTCAAGATTTAAAACCAAAGTAAATAGCACTGAAAGCAGTAGTAAAAAAAAAAAAAAAGAAAAAGAAAAAAAAAAAAAAAAAGAAAGACAGATGTGTGCTGTAAAAAGAACAAGCACAAGCAGGTTTACAAGGATTCTACAAAAGGCAATGAATGAATAAAGGGATGGGCCCTACTCTTTCAAATAATGCTGGATGCAAGCAAAATGAGAATATAGGAAGTAAGAAAGGTAGATGAGCTTCCTCCTCAGGCAGAAATTTACCTTTTCGCACCAGCTCAGGAGCACCAAGTTTTCCTCAAAACCTTTCCAGTGATCAGAAATTCACAGTGATCAGAAAAGTCTAGGGAGAATGCTGTGGGCTCTAACTGCTTTTGATGCTGAGAAGCAAGCCAATGAAGCCTGAGGCAATGGAAACGCACTGAGAGGAAGCTAAATGGAAAGTGTGGTATTAATTACCACAAAACTGATAAACTCAGGGAGTCAATGATGCCAGCAAAATCCTGTTACTTACAACTCCTAAGCAGTTAACTGTGGTTCAACGAGCTGAGGACACCTGCTTTGTCTCATGGCAACAGTCACTAGTAAATCTTTCTCCAGACCTTCAGAAAGAGACTACACAAATAGAGCATTTCACATTCAAAATGAAAACCAAGCTTGATATTTCAACAGTGCAACTTTCAACTGCAAACCATTTCAAGAACCTTTCCCCTCTCCATGGGGATCATCAGAAGAAGGGAGCAGTAGTTGAGTCAGGCTAGAGTTCCTGCTAACATCTGAACCAGTTTTCTTAACACAAGACAATACATAAAAGAGCAGTGAAGCTAGGAAAAAATATATAAGGGTATTCTGTAATCTTCAGGGCTGACTCACTCAAATGCAGTACTGGACATAGCACAAAGCTTTATCAGTGACTTCAAGATCCACTAAACAGACGCTGCCCTCCACCTACACCTGGCCTGACAGTTACTGACTGGTAAAGTAAGTTTCTCCTTAATAAAAGGCCAAAATCTATGAAGTGAGAACAACAAGAAATAAAAGCAGTGAAGAAACAGAAAGTAAGAGCAGAAACTTCACAGTTAATTCCAAATACCTGGAATTTAATAAAACAAGTGAGACGGTGATTAGAATATTCATCATGACAAACAAAACTTTAAGAACTGCAAACGCGTGAACTATTGAAAGACTGTCACTGTCACAGTTTGCTCATAACCGATCAAAGTTCACCTTCTGTAAGTTTCATAGAACAGATTCAAGGAGGAGGTTTTGTCACAGATGAAAATGTTTTCAGATGCCAATGTTTTTTTACTGAGTGGGAAGGTTTGTTTGGTAAGGCAGCTGGTTTGGATAGTCAAAATAACCCTGACCCTGATTGCAATGAGTTTAAAATTTGTGAAGTCAGATTTAAGCCCCAACTGTTTTCACTGTCTCAATAGGAATCAGTGAGAACTGGAGTACTCTTATAACACCAAAGGTGCTCAAGTATAGCTCTCAATGGAAGGCAACAATTGATTCCATCTTTCATAAGTCCTTGATAAAGCGTAAGTAAGGCACACATGTTACATACAAAATTAAGTGAAGTACAACATATAGCAAAATGAGCATGGAAAGCTATGTTTAAATATAAGCAAGAGACATTTTAATGTTATAGTTAACCCCAAAGTGTTCCTGTTCCCAAATAACATGCAGTAGAAACTTTAAGCAGAATTAAAAACAAAGAGGTTTCCAAAGAGGAGACTGACAGGACTGGATCCACAAACACACTGCGTACCGATTTTGACCAAAAAAAGTTGTTAATGTATTAGATACGATACCTAGTTTTTTGGGATTGGATTCTTTGTTGTTTGTTTTTGGGTGGTGGTTTGGTTTTTTTTTTTTGTTTGTTTGTTTTTTACAATGGTTCAAAAGAACCTTGAACAATTTGTTGCTACTGTAAGATCTGTTAATGCCACATCTACAGAAGGACAACAGAACTCTCAAGCATTTCTCTGTTCAGCATACTTTTTTTTTTTTTTTTTTGCCAGTACTTTTAGGGATTAATCATGCCCAAAGAACTGTCAGTGCTCAAGGACAGGTAAAAACAACCTTGAAAGCATAAGAAATGCTTGGGATTATTACTGATCAATTTCTAAGAAAAAAAAAAAAAAGAAATTAAGTAGTTAAACAAAAGAAATTAAGTAGTTAAACACACTTGCACAATTACATTCAAGATAAATGAGAATGTTACTCTTTTTTTTTTTTTTTAAAGCAGAACTCATTATTCCTGTATTTGACTAAAATTTACCAAACAAAGCACTCTCAGTATTCAATTGAATACTTATAACGGTCTTTTTGAATTGCAATCGCCTGCCCCAAGTGCCACAAAGTAATCTTTTTTCTTAAACTTTAGAAATAAACTGAACATATTCAATATGCATACATACTACATGCAGATTACTGAGTTCAGATAACGACCTGTATTCAATCTGGAAATGAAGTTACACAGTTAAGTCATTGTTCACCTATATGCATTTTTCCATTCAAAGATTAGACATGCTTCCAGTTTTCTGATGATTGGATGAAAACATAGAATATTAATATAGATAAATTGTCTTCTGATATCCAGATTACCAGAAAAAAATACTCCACAGATCATATACCTCCCTAGCAAAAGTCATATCCCCAAAACAGTACTAAAAATATTTCTGGTTATGCCAAACTTTATGCTCGAAGATATAAAGAAAACAATAAACACATAATTTGCATTGTTTAGAAGATATTGTGAAAATGCTCTATTATATAAGATGAATAAACGAATAGGATTTTCCCCCTCTCCTCACAGTAATGCAATTCATATTTTGTACAAAGGCAATCCCCTCATTTTTTTCATGTCCAGATGTAGTTTCAGAAGAGTATGAAATTTAACTTTCATAGAAATCTAATGTGGGAGCTAACATTTGCACTTTAATAGGTTTAATGATAAATTCATTGATTTCTGCCCAGCAAGGAAGTCAACAATATTCTTTTAATTGGGCTTACATGATCACTTCACTCTAGCCAGAAAAATCACCTTGCTGAAATTATTTTCCAGTAAAAATTAAAAAAAACGAAATAAAAATGAAGTCATCAGTTTCACAGTACCAACAGCAAAACAGAGACTTATTGTTATACAACAGATTTGAACACAGCTGGTAAATCATGGTTTTGTTCGATGTCAACACAGTTTCACTTTTTCCATAGAAAATCAATCGCTAAAAGCATAGCTAAGTAGGCAAGGAACTGGGAAAGGCCTGAAATAGATTTTTGCAAGTATATGTATGAGTGACCTCAGGTCACTGTTGGTATGGCAAAGGTTTCCTAAGCAACTATTTTTTCAATAAGCTGTTTACTGTTCAGACTTAAGTAAAACATCAAAACCTCTAACTTTAGAAAAACCTTCACAATTACTGGTTTCATACTTGAAGAAAAATAATCCAAGAACATTAACTGCTTGAAGACCTTCCAACAACAGTCTTATCAATAATTCCAGCCAAACTTCAACACTATAAACAATCCATTTCTTTTTCATGTGAAACACTTAATGAGATAGATTTTTATCAAGATGAGTCAGTGACAAAAAATAGATGTGCCACAAATGAACTTATGATCCTCTCAGCAAAAAAAATGCACTACAGCACATAGGTACTGAGCTGCAGTATTCACTTTCAAATGGTCTTAGTATTACTCCATTTCTTTTTCCTCATCATTTAGCTTAATGTGACTCGCAAACTTACTACACTCTGAAATCCAGTTTGATTTACAGTTACTCCATCATTACTAAAATTCTAACCCCAAATCTTCACATATTAACCACAGACACTTTTCTTCTGGTTGTTACTTCAAAATCATTCTTCCCTTTACCATCTGCTTCTATACATTTCCAAATAACACCTTCACACAGCAACATTATCGTGTAGAGTGTCATTCTATCTTAGATCACCAACATGAGGCAGAATATCACTACTGTTGATCTTGACAGAGATACTTAGAACATATTCAGAAAATACAGCATCAACTTCCGCACAAATATATATATATATATATATATATATATATATATATATATATATATATATATATATATATATATCTCTGTTCTTACTGATAATGTTTTCTTCAGAAACTAACTTCCATTGCCATGTGTTTATTAAAATGAAAACCTATCACAGTAGTTCGGTGTTCTCATCCAAACGCACACATACTAGCTGTAAGTACATAACACTGCAGTGTCATTCAGCAAAGATAAACTACCAAAATTTAAGTTAAAACGAAAGAACAAAGTCAAAACAATTATACACAGAAAAACCCTTCCCTACTCACCAGCAATTTAGCATTCAAATCTGCCACATAGCTTGTGAAAATAAAATACATATTATTCTTGCTAAACTTGGAACTCGGTTTGTGAAAATGAGCTCTTGATGGGCTATTGAAACTTTTCAAGAAATCACATTAAGTATGAAATACATTAATAATGAGAAGGTAAATAAGTAAGATGCTAAATGGTGTAAACAAGAAAATAGGCACCCTCATTCCATCTACTGACCAAGTGCTCTCAAGAAAAATACATTCACCACTGTCCTGAAAGGACTGATTTAGAATTTGTTAGAAATTGAAATGTATTCTAGGGGTAGCTTAATGAAAGCATTTATGTTAATTATCACAAATTATTGTAATTCCTGTTGTAACACTGTAAAAAAAAAATTTACTCAGGTTTTAGGTTTCTAACTTCCCAAAGCAAACTAAAAAATTAAGTATTTCAAAAGGAAAGAGAAAAAAAATGACATACTAAAAAGTATAGTGGCCTTCAATAACCAATTTAACATGAGACTGTACATTTCTTCTTTTTCACTACACTACAAAATAATCATAGAATCATTAAAAGACCAGTAAGACAATCCAGTCCAACCATGAGCCTGTCCCAACCACGCACACCGATCATATCCCTCAGCAATGCACAATCACAGCTTCTGAGTATTTCCAGGGACAGTGACTCCACCACCTCCCTGGGCAGCTCATTCTAACATTACAATGACCTCTGGATTGCAATAGACTATAAAATAAAGCACATTCAGAAGGATTACACATTAAGTATGTGTTAATTGTTCTACATGTGCATGTTCTGACATCAATTAGTTTGTGCACATTAGCCAAAAGACTGGGAGATCATGACAGCCTTCCCAGTTGAAATTTGTCATGTTAATTGGTAGTAAGAGCTGAGGACTTGGGGCACAATCTAAAGTGGCACTTGACTGAACAGTAAGATGAGTATCTGTCTCTTGTCTGTCATTTAAGTCCAAAAAATATGACAAAGAAAGGACTGTAAGATAAAAAGTATCAGCATCACCTAAATATTTACAGATAGAAAACAAGTAGGTTTATCCTCCTAACCAGTGGCATCATGAAAACATGGCAGTGAAGGCCAAAATGACAGAACGTTTCTCCACACTTCAACTCTTCATCTGGGTGCAGGAGGAGACAGCAGAATCTGCAGCAGTTCCTTGGTGAAGAGATGCAGGGCAAAGCCTCCCTAGGAAAGGGCTGGGGGATTCCCTGTCACATCCACAGCACATTAATAACGCACAGACAGCACCAATTTGCTGAAAATAAGGAAAACACCATGAACATGAGAGGTTTAGAAGTCATGCTTGGTCTCTTCCTCTGGTGGCAGAGGAGTAACTCTGGCAACCCCTGTAGCAGGAATTGCTTTAATTATTCATAGAGAATGAAAGTGTTCCATGCCCTAGTACTATAGGGGCACATAAGTTAAATTCCCTCAGGCAGAGAAAGAATTACAACACATGCAGTTGGAGTATTTTCCACAAAATATACATGGGTGTCCACTTTCTCTATTTCAGCAATGAAAAAAATCCCAATTTAGTTTTATCTGAATAAATCTATATAAAAACAAATACCATTTAGGCCAAAAATTCAGAAAATATTGCAATAATAGAGATCTGACATTTATGTAAAGGAAACATTTTTATTCCAGTTATTAAATCAAATAGCACTTTATCCCAAACAATATATGGGAGATCACTGGGAAAAATGGCCATGCTAAAGTCCTCCTCAGTTTCTGATGTTAGAAGTGTCACTCATATACTTTGGAAATGAAAAGATCACAGCTAGAGCAAAATGATCTATGTACTGAGTGCTATGGTATGTTGCATAGAAACCTGTGCAATACTCACCAAGGTTCATTTGCTTTTAGAAAATACAGAATCAGAGTCAAAGCTATCTGTACATTAGGTCACAATTCACTGAATAAAAAAATAGAAAAAAAATACGCAAATAAGAATGTTTTTCTTCAATATTTTCCTTCAAGAAGTTAAAATTCAATAACATTTCATTTACAGACAAACTAAGTGTCCCAGGCTATTCTCTGAATATCTATGTTTTGTTCATTTTGCTTTATTATATATTCTTTTCTCAGAGTGCCATTTACATGGCCTTCAAAAGATTTAGTTCTCATTGCATCAGTGTATGTCCTCTTCATTACATGCCTTCTGAGAAAGGAAAATAAATACCTATGTCCTAAATTAACCTTCTAAAACGTCTGCATCAAATAAAACAAATTTCAAAGGCACATTGTTTTAATGGTATTAAAAGTCATAAAACAGGATTGCCAAATTGAAGCATTTATTCTGCCACTTCTTTCAGACCAGATCACCTGTGTTAGTCTCCATGCACTATAAACGAAACTAAATATATGCAAGATTAGCCAAGTTAAACACTTAACTTGAGAAGAACATGTATAACACAAACAACTCTGTTTTTCACAGACTTGCTACTGTTCCTACAATGAAGGTGACCAAAGATTATTAAAAAAAAATACAAAAAGAAGCAGTTGAAGTCTATGTAAAACAAGTACCAGCTCAAATAGTAGATCTAGCAGGAATGGGTAGGAGGAACAACAGTTGTGCAGATGCCAGGAAGTCAGTCACTGCATTTGGGTAGGAGCAGCGCTGCAGTAAGCTTTGACAACTCCATCGCTTAATCTTAATTGAGCTGATAAAGGTTTCAATGATGCTTTTTTATGTTATTACCCAGTGTATGGCAACTGCAGAGTCACAGCCTGAACCACTGATTAAACACCCGGGGAAAAGACCAGGTCAGCATAGGTAAAGGCAATTCACCTATGTGACCAGAAGCTGACTCCACCCCCTTAGACCCCATTTAAGGGCTGAATGCCACTGAGGAAGACTCTCTTGTTGGAGACCCCTCCTCTCTGGAGATATTCCCTGCAAGCCTCAATCCTTGGAGGCAGGTGAGCCTTCCATTTTTTTCCTTCTTAGTAACACCTTCTCATTGTGTTGGTCCTGTTGCCATTATACCACTACACCCAGCAAGTTCAGAGTAGGAAACATAAAAGAAAACACCAAGTGTAAACACACTGAATAAAAAAAAAGATTATCACACAAGCACAATGAATACAGCATCCCATCTGAAATATAAATAATTGAACAAGAGTTTGTTGAAATAATTGTATTGTAAAAATGGCTTCAGAGTTACATACGTTAACATACTGCTGTTATTTTGCAACATTAACCTGTCAAATTACTGTCTGGGTTTCAGGCACAAAAAAGAAAAAAAATCTCTGCTTGCTTATTTACTGTGAGGAAAAAGAGTAGAAAATGTACCCAAAAGTGTGAAAACATATTGACAAACAAACACACAGAAAAAAAATCTAAACAAAAGAGTTACAGAATTTAAATCTTCTGCAGAATACAGTAAATTTTCATCCTTTATTCTTCCTGAACAGAATAATGCCCTAAATGGCCCAAACTAAATCTTTTTCAGAGCAAGCAGGGCTGTGCTTTATCATTAAGGTTCTTTATACCAGAGAAATTGATGCCCTGTAAAAACAAGAAGTTGAAACACCAAGCACCAGAAAACAGAATAAACTTCTGACTGCTCATTAACCAACAGCACTGGCAGCGTAGTCTTGCCAGGAGTCCACAGAACAAACAGACATACAAGGCCCTAAAGAGAAGTACGCTCAGGTACCCTGATGGTAAGCAGATACTAGGGCTGAGATACTGGGGCCATACATTAGGCAACACCAGAAGCCAGGTCACAAGTCAACTTGGGAACACCAATGGAGTGCATCCACACCCAAGTTCAGGGGCCATCAGGAATCAGAAGCCTCTCACTTACAGAATGAATAAAATAGCTCCACTTCCTGCCGGTCACACTGGGGCCTTCATTTGCATGTCAGAATGGCAAACACTGATCACCTTCAGCTGCTCCCTGGATAGGGCTGGTTGGTTAACAAAGACTCTGGAGGTTCCTTTAAACATTTGAGACACATTTAGAAGCCTGCTATTTATTAGAAGGTGAAATATATCTTGTCCACACAGGAAAACGCACTGACCAAATCATGACTTTTCACTGAGGGTTAGTATACAAAGAGCACTGAGTTGCTACAGCTGGCAACAGATCCTCCCAACCTATACCAATAAAGTCTTTCCACATGTGGTCTGGGGCAAAGATTAAAGAGTACAATAGGATTCCATCACAATTCTAGTCACCAACTGCTCCTGAAATACAAATTATTGATAAAGTTGCTTAACAACAGGCATTCGTCTAGAGAAATCTGTGATAGAATAAAGGAGTTATACCTGCCTGGCATTTAATTTCTCTCAATATCTCAGATGTTTTTTAATATATATATATTTGTCTATTTAGTTAGCATCAGGAAGTAAGCGTTAAGTTTGCCTCTTTTAAATAAAACCTACCATACAATATTGCCCTCTGATCTCATCATAAAAGCTTTCTCTGAAAAATGAAAGGTTAGCTCATCAAGCATTAAATGCAAGCAATTTCCCCTCACTGCTGAGGTCATGAGGACTCACCACAGACAAGCATTTATTTTTAGCCATTTTCTCCATCGTACCCTTTATGCTATCATTATGGCAGTTTGGGGGTCAGACAGATTTAATATAATGACGGAAAGAAGCTAATAGTTGAGTAGCTCCTCTACTTAAATAGATGGAATCGTATACTAAAACATGATTGTTCAGCTGCCTTACTATTAACAATTCACCTAGAAACACAGATTCAGCTACACCTAGAAAGACTCAGAAGCATCAAACTGACCAAAATCCAGAAGGATTATGATATACTTCAAATATACAATGTGCTACACATATCATAACATGTAACATAAAACAGTAAAAGGTTAAGGACTGCTTTGCTGCAGTTTAATAGAGCATCAGTAAAAAAGTTTTCTAGATAGGTTTACTATTAATTTAAAAGTCAGCATGTCAGTTATTGTTTCAGTTCTCTTTCCAAGTGGTCCAAATGACTGCCACTAAGGTTCATGTACAAAACAAAAGCTGCATCCTCTTTGAAGGGTATTTATTCCTATATTTTTGTATTACTCATACTGACTAAACACTAACATAAGAGACTGCAAAGACACCGTCTCACTGAGAAACCAGATAAGCAGAAAAAACAAAATGAGGCTTTAAATTACGTAAATGCAGGTTAAAAAGTAGACAATTTTAAAAAGAGAAACAAAACAAAAAAAAAAAAAAAAAAAAGAAAAAAAAAAGAAGAACCACTAGTTTAGGCTCTGTTTTTGTCACAGTTTTATTAAACTGTGAAAGAGCAATTTGGGAAATCCAGATTAACACAGTAGAAATCAGCACAACTGCATACAGTCATATAAAAACCCACCTGCGGAAGCCATGCTCCACCTTAGCATTGAGATCAGCCTCATTTTCCATAGGCCAAAGGTTCAAAGAAGATCTAGCAAATATAGAAGTGTTGTAGATCCAGACCAATTACACTTCACAGAGATTTATCACTAGGAAAGGCTAATTAGTATCTTCACTCACTTTATCTAGACTCATTTTAGGAGTTAGAAAGTTAATTCTACTTTGTAACTCATGAGAGTCCTACCAGCTATTAACATCCTGTAACGCGATAGAAAGTGCACCAGTGACAGCAGAGTAACGAGGTCTTAGGCTGCAGCAAGGACCTGCTCAAACACAACAGCCACAAGTACAAAAACAGATAAAAGAATCTGCTTACTTTCAGAAGACATCAGGTACATAAGGATCTCCAGCAAGAGACCCTTTCCTCCACTGTCAACCCTTAAATGAGGTCTGTGAAGGGGTGGATCCTGGCTGCACCCCTTCCAGTCACTGAGGTACACTGCATGCACCTGAGCTCCACTGGGTTGGCTCTGCCTTCCTAACAGATGCTCAATCACTGCTTCAAGCCCTGACTTAGCATTTCTACTACACACCTTGCCAATGGCAAGAAAGAACCCTAAGTTTCTCACTTTTCTTTAACATGCCACCATAAGCAACCTCTGCAAACATTTACTTCAAAGGATATGCATTCTCTTCATGTCTAGCAGCATTCTGAACCTTGTAACTAGTTCTCAGGTTGGGATTCAGCCTGCTGGCTTGCCTTCAGCCAATTTGTTCCAGAAAATACCAAGAAACAGCAATTAAAAGAACCTGATCCTTCCAAAGAGGCAGAAACCCATGTGAAAACTCCCCATTGTGAGCCTCCAGGTTCCCCCCCTTGCCAGGAGCACACTGAACAAGGGTGTTTGGCTGCTCCAGCTGGAGCTCTGCCAAAGCACAGGTACCACTCAAACCTCTGGCAAAGGGATAAAACTTCACCTTGTCAAAGCTTCTGCAGATGGCCTCTATTCAGTCCACATACTCAGGATAGTAAGACTATTTAAGAAAACACACTGTTAACACGAATAGGATTAAGTGAAGTTTATATATCAAACATTCACTTTCCATATTTCCAATTGACATCTGGTTTAGCAATATTCAGAATAGCCATCCTCTGATTCTTCACTCTTTGCTTTGCCTCCTGCTCCTCAGTTGAGGCAACCAACAACTGTAGCCTGGACTGTATCTTCAGATTAATTCCAGAAGAGAGGTCTTTATAAACTTCATCCCTTGGAAGATACCATCTACTTTACTGAATTTCTGTTTATTTGTTTTCTTCAGTCTCACATCTTGAAAAAGACTCTCCATAAGGAGCTTTACTATCTAGGAATAAGGCTTCTTTTAAGTTAATCTATTTGACAAAGGCGACAAATTAATCCTCCTACTGCTATCTTCCAAACTATGACTTAAGCAAACGTATCCAATGAAGAAGTCAAGA
The DNA here is from genome assembly GCA_023055505.1 of Callipepla californica brunnescens. Lineage (NCBI taxonomy): Eukaryota > Metazoa > Chordata > Aves > Galliformes > Odontophoridae > Callipepla > Callipepla californica. The sequence continues at coordinate 65,269,691 of JALIRH010000002.1, forward strand.
CTGTCCTAATTTAACTAAAATTTCATAAACCTAGCAGATAGAAAGGGGGGGGGGGGAAATGTGTGGGTGGTGGAGGTTAGGGCAGGTTAAGTGGCAAATGGAGCACTGCTGGTACACAGACGAAAGTTACACCTCTATCTGGAAAACAAGTAATAGAATTTGATCGATAAAGTGGAAGGCATCTGAAAATAGGAAGAATAATTTGAAAGAAAAATGATAAAAGTCTTTGCAGATTGTGCAACTTACAGGTCCCGTATAAATACATCAACCAAACAGATCATTCACAGAACATACAGAGATTATGAAACATTTTATTTAAAATCAGATGGTATCAAGTCTTAAGAATATCAATACCATAGTTTCTTTTATCTTAGTACCTTTTGCATTATGAAACATACACACACAAGCTGAAACCTGTTACTGAAGTCTTTGGTGTCTAATGGAACCACGTACCAATAACACACCTGGCCTAAAACAGTGGAGAAAACATGGTTTTAATGAGATTGGAATGAATTGACAGTATTCTGTGGTATAAGCAGACCTAAAAGATGTGGACTGTAACCTAATCTAGCCAATTAACCATATGGATATATTTTGAAATGGTATTTGCAATGCAGAGATCCTTGAAAATTAAAGCTCTGTTGTACAAGCACTCAAAAACAAAGCATTCTTTAGAATAAAACTACACTACAGATATGTCATAGTGTTTTGGGGGGGTTGAAGAGGGAGACATAATTTTTCAGATTATTTTTATCAGCATAATCTGTTAATCTGTCTACAGAACAGATCCTCCCTAATGCATATGGAAATAATAGATGGTTTAACAACTCTATAATAAAGAAAACAATTTAAATTATGAGCTGCACATTTCTTCTCTATCTCTTTCCAATAAACACTTCGAAAGCAGGTGTCACAGGCTTCTTGCTTCTCAGAAGCAGATGTAATGCCCTTCAGTTCAGTTGGCTCTTTTCTGCTGTTCATCCTCTTCTCAGCCCTAGCTGAAGAGGTGTACTGACTTTTACCTGATCTTGTGCTTCCTGCTGTACCATCAATGTGGCACGACAGAAGCATGTGCTGAACATCCAAGCCTCACTGTGGCTGATCAACATTACCAAGCTGGTGAGATTGAGCAGCAACACCACCATTCTCCTCAGCAGCTTTTCAATTCTAGTGGTCTACATAACATTCATTAATGTCTTTCAGCAAAAGTAGCATTCTGCATAACATGATGCAGAGAAAAGTCTTTCATTTTGGGGGCTAAGGAAGGGCTGTCACTGATCTTTCAACAAACAATTTAGGCTTCCTTGTAGAACTGCCTCAAGCAGCCTTTTCTGTACACCCATTCTGAACTGCTTTTGGTCTTCTCAAGATTGGTCCGATTTCACAATTGTTTTCCATGACTTGGTGATAAGAGACAGAAAGCAGTACTGTTGTTTAACTGCTTTCTTGCTGGACCTTTCATCTACCAGTTAAGCAAATATAATTTGACTTCCACGGTGAAGGAAATGTATTTTATCACACATCATTCAACACGCATTTTCCCCACATACAATAGAGAAAGGGGTACTTTGTCTTGAAGTTTTGTCTTGAAGTTGTTCATATTTAGAGAAGATAGGTCAAGTTTTCGACTCTTGACTGAACTTGAAAAGTTACCCGAAGCAACTAACCTAGGAAGACTATGACTTTCAGCAGCTTGCTTCCCAGACAAACAACTCTCATTGCTGGTCTTGAGTTGGTTAAGCCAATGAAAGAGAAGATCAAGACAGTAGTTGTATTTCAAACTGATAGTAACGTCAAGGAGAAAGGTATTTGGGCTTGTAAAGATAGTGAGTTGTAACATGAAGAGCTGCTGCAGAGTCTCACGAACAGAAAACGTTTTCATTTTATTTTGCATGTCATTTTGATGAAAGATAAGCTTAAGAAAACAGTTCTTCCCTCAGTTTACCTCATTTGTACCTAAGAATAATTAAAAGAAATGAGAACATGTAGGCTTACATAGGCCATGACAGATCTACCTGAGGAATGTCTGAAGAGAGAAAAAATGTCACATTAATTTACACTGATTTAGTGACGCTTCCACGGGGTACTAACACACAAACTATGTAAGAAAAGAAAAATAAAGTAAAACAATAAGGTAAGAAGGTCATAATACCCGAGCTGGACTGTAGCCAATCTATATTTAACAGGGATGCTATGAACTTGTGTCCTACAAAAAAACCCAAATCAAATATAGAAAAGAACCAGACTAACTCTCATATAAAAAGCAGAATCCAAACACAGATAAAAAGTTACAACCAAGAGACATCAAACGGTAAGAGTTATTTGATGTAGAAACAGCTAAGAAAAACACGAGACTGAAGAAAGAAAAAAAGAAAAGGTCATGAAGCACCATAGGTGCTCTGTCTTCCAGTCATCAGTAAGAATGTGGCACTGAGCATCACGTGCACACCTGACCTGCCTCCAGCTCCACTCACTGTGTAATGGCACAGGTACTGCCACCCTCAGCAGCAGCCATCCAAAAATACGCTCTTCCAGCTGTAGATGCGGACATGCAGCTGCCAACTGGGTAGACTTCACCACATTATATTTTTACTACTACATGAATTACGTGGCTGTATGGAAGAAATCTTGCTAAGCTACATGATAAAAGCATCCACACAGTAGTATAGAAAGAAAACCAGTAGAGAGAGCTTAAAAAATCCCTGCCTGCTCCCAGGCCCACTCAGGAGCCAGCAGCCTCCATCCCCAGGCCCAGAGGAGTGCAGGGGCACAAAGACAGGTGGAAACCCAAACTAAGGGCACCTTGAGCCACGAGAGCTTCAATGGGAGTATCACTCTTTATGAGATGCAGAGGAAAAGGAGGCACAAGATTAGCTAAAGAGCATACAGAAGAGGAACCAAAATCAAATATGTCAGCATCCAAGCCTCCCTTTTCCTGGAAGAATGCTCAGTCTGCCTGATTTTCCACTCAGAAGACAAACAATCCTCAGAAGAGTTCTATTTGATCAGGATTTTTATTAGAATAAGCAAACAACCTAATTTAGATGGCATGTCCAGGAGGCTTACAAGAACAAGGTTACAGTTCTAGGAAACAAGCATTTGTTAAATCAGTGTGGATTTGACCTATATCGCACTTAACTCACTATGGTTAAAAAAAAATAAATCAGCCAGCTCCTGAAGACAGAGATTGTTTTCATAGCAGAAGCCATTTCTATACCTTCTCAGGTGATAAATGCAGTTCCATTTGAAATCAGTGATGCTGACACTCAGAAGGGGCTGGAGATTTTTTATGGTTGTTTTTTTTTTGCTGTTTTCAACATTAACAATGAAAAAGAACAACTAAGTATTACAGAATAAACCTGTCAAGATTTACTAGGATACAGATTTCCTTCAAAATACCACACAACAATGCTGTTTTGCTACCATCAGCTTTGCATTCCTTGGACTTCACTTGACACATCAGACTCAACTGATATTAAAGCACTGAAGCAGCGAGAGACTCTGACCATCCTCACCACTAAGTAACATTCGTATTCACACATCATGGCCATTACCCATTCTGTTCTTGCTCAGAATCTTTACAGAACTGATGCAGTGTGAAATCTGTGTTTGCAAATAAACTTAATTAAGGCTGATTATAACTCAAAAGACTTATATACGAATGAAGCATAGAAGTAGTCAGAGTACAAACTTGGCTTCCCCAGATGCTGAAGAAAAGGAAAAAGCAGTAAAACATACAGGGACACAAACGATGAGGACCCCTGTGGAGAATTTAAAGAATGGCACATTTGGACGAATAAATTATTTTTATCTGTGCATGCACTCAAAAGGGGGAAAAAGTGCATATTCCAGTAAGAACTACACAGTCCCAGGAAAAAAAAATACAGCATCAGCATTGAGGTGGCTAAAGTGATGGTGACAGGGAAGGCCACTTGGATTTTGGGCTATACACCACACCACTCATCTCTCCCCCAGAACTTCCAGTGATCCTCCCTTTTTTGTTATTCATCTGCATTGTCTCCTCACACTTTCTTTTTCAAAGCTAGAATTGCTTAGAAAGCAATGGGAATGTGCAAGAACAAACCCCTGCTGTCACACAGATATGAAGTTATGTGCTTACCAGAGGAGGCAGAGGTGCAAATGTTTGTACAGTGCAGATTTAAGGCTCAGCAGCCCAAAGCAGGAGACAACAGAAAGAAGGTGGCAATCCCTCACTTTAATAAACTCGTTTTCATTGGTCCATAATATCATATCTAAATCCACAATTTTAGTTCAGTGAACCTCAGATGTTCACTTGAAATACATCAAAATTTTCCAATGGAAAGACAAGACCACAGGTAGCAAACCTACTGACGGTGTATCAGGCCTTTAAATTACTTCTGGGTTCTTCAGAAGCAGCCCACAGACCTCAGGTAGAAAATTAACGGCTTTCTATTTCTGACATTGCAAAGACCTCCGATCACCTCGAAACTTTATCCCACAAGCTTTACAAGGGTCTGGCAAAACCTGCTTCATTTTCAAAGAGCACAGCATACACAGTAAACTGAGACATTTCCCTTCACATTTACTGGAAAAGCAATTTCCACATAATTTTTCTTTTTTAACCAATCATAGTTTACTCAGTTGTGATTTTTCAGGGACTACTCAGCAATTCACAGCAAAAACATCAGTGCCACATTTCAACCAAAGACTGTAATAGAAAACCCAACATTATACGAGGAAAAAGAAATCAGCAGAAATCCCACCTGAACAAATAATCCAAACAAAAAGAACTACTGAATGGAGAAAAGGCCTGTGTTCATTTCCCAAGTGATGAAACATAATAAAAATGCTAAATTAAGTACTTAAAACTACTAAACAGTCAGAATTGTTGTAGACCAAGGCTGTTTTTCAGTCTAAATACCACATGGGTGGATGTGTTTTTCTTTCATTTACGGGAAATAAAAAATCATGCTATGTCAGCATACAGACAGCTACATAGAACAAGGGGTTAGTTGAATACATGTTCAAAAAATCTACAGACAAAAACGATGTTCTTGCAACATATTCAGGCTTCCTACAAGGTCTACTGAAAAAAAAGAAAAGCTACCAGTTTACAGAAAAAGAAATGAGAAGCTCTGATGAATTTATGAAAGCACTGTAAAAAGACAGTATGAAATATAAAAGGAAATGCTGAAATAACAGGAAGAAATTATAATATAAAGAAGAAAGAACTGACAGCAAACAGTCTTCATAAGTAAAGGCTATAAGGATGAATAAAGATTAACCAACAAAAAAACATTGAGATGAATTTCTACAGCTTTCACACTTGGGAGAGATTTTTAACAATTAAATATAGAAGCCGCATTTTTAATCAAGAATTCCAGAACTCTTCTGGCAGAAATGAGTTATTTCTAAAAACAGGCTGTAGCTGTATTATAAAACTAGACATATGCAAACTTAGGAAAAGAAAAATAACTTAAATCAGAATTCATTGTCATTAAATCTGATGTTAGAGTGCCCTCTTCAATCACATATTTGAAAGAATCATGTTTCCTTGAAGAACGCTTCAGTATTTGCGAATGATCATAAAAATAAACTACAGAAGTCTGAGGTGATCTATGAGGAATTCCTGTTCATTCAATCATAATGGCATCAGACTCATTTCTGACTCTCATTTCCCCATGGCTCATTCTTAATATGAATGCACAAACCCAATGAGTAATACATACACATATAATGCAAGTCTGTCAGGCTGCTTTAGCAATGGCTCACAGCACCTTCCTCTGGCTACAGATACCCTTCCTCTTTTCTCCACACAGTACAGAGCACAGAAGATGAGCAAGATGGTACCTCTGCTTACTCCCTCTTCAGATCTCAGAATGGTATTGCGATGGTGGTAACATTGTTCACATAAGAAATGTCTTAAATATAATACTAATGCAGAACGTAGGAGATCTCTGGTGCCTCATCAGAGCCTCATCATATCCTTTATTAAAGGTAAAAAGTTCCCTAAGCTTGGGCCCTGGAAGTGTTTTCCCCACAAATAATACTCATTCACCTACCCTTGTGAAATGCAGTACTGTATTCTGAATTTGATCTGCATCTCCTTACCTGGCTGCAATTCATGAGTCACAGTGCATAGACAGAAGATGAGCTTCCTTGGAGCAGTATTAGATTAAGTGAGAGCATGTTATCACGCTCCAGAGGGTAAGTCAGGAACTTGAATACATCTACTAATACAGAAATGCCTAAAGCTCATAAAACAAATACACCAATGTGGACAAGCTTGGCTGAGAGCAGTGCAGCCATACTGACTGTGAAGCATACACCAAACAACTTGCACGTCAGATGGCTCTCTCATAATCAAACCATTGCCCAAAGGACTATGATTCATTCTCAAACAGATCGAGTTCTACTGAATTTCAATAAAGCATTACTCTTTCGGCAATGCAGTTTTTGGTTGCTTGTTTATTTTTTGCCAAGATACAACAGGACAAGTAGCTCCCAAAACTCGGGTGATCCTACCAGAAAACTACCAAAGATAAACTATTATGTTTTTTTCCTGTGTGCCTGAATTACTTTGATTTTGAACATCAGCATGCATGGCTCGGGGGTTTCCATCTTGTGGCTTCAGACTGGTGCTGTAATTTGATTAAGCCAGTTCTCTGAGTCTTTCTTTAGTTCTCAAAAGTAACAAATTGGTACTTTGAAGTAGCACATCAATGAAATCATAATTACTGAGCAATTGGAAACGTAGTAACATAATAATCCATGCAGTGAAAACTAAAGCCATGGTTATGCTTGTTTGATACTTACTAGATTAAATACTAACAAGTGGTTGGGAAGACTGAAGATGACATGAAAAGAAAATGCTTTCTCGGTTCTCCGTATAAATCAGAGCAATTTGCTTTCTGTTTTGCACTTCAGCCATGAAAATGGGAAATGCACTGCGTTTCTTTATGTAATAAGGAATAAAAACCCTGTAGACCACCGTGTACCTCGCTGCAGACCCTTAACAAAAAGTATATGTCCAGAGTAAGAAATAGGCCTCTGCTTTGCTTTAAAAGCAATCATAAATTCCTCCTTGCCTTGAGAACAGCACTTAATGCTCTTGAAGCTCAGGCCATTACACCATTAATTCTACCTTACTCTCTTCAACAAGTTTTCTGGAGCAATAGGCGATTACTAAGTTCACAGAGTCTTTAAAGAACTGAGAAAATCAGATTTATGTTCTAACAGGCAAGTAGCTGATAATACAATAGATAAATACATAGCCAAACACAAGGGAAAACATATCTGCTTCATTCTAGGCAAACTAACCTGAGTGAACACCAGTGGAAGCATCAGAAAGATGTGTCAAAGCAAAGAATGACAGACAAGTCACAACTTACTTCATCAAAACCTTTTGCTGATTCCTCTCAACAAATACTCAAGGAAGGACTTTAGGCTGAGTTAGCTAACATCCCTTCTGTACAGTCTTTTTTAGCAGAAATAGTTTCAGACATCCTCTGTCTGAGATTCCAGTTTTATGGCCATTAAAATAAATACAGACATTTTAGATAAGCCACTGAAGCCCAGTCCTATCACTGTAATATTTATAACTCTTAAATAATGTTGGAAAGAGTTTAGTGCAGTTTTACCAGATCTACCATGTGGCATTGCAGTGAAACGCTGTAAAAGATGGTTTACCAATAGCAAGTATTCTTCAAGAGACAGTCCCAATGTCCACAGCTGTGCTTCACCATATGCAAGACTGCAATCATTGCAGGCTCCAGCAAATACATTTGCTCCTTCCTTCTTTTTCTGTACATGAGCTCCTGCCATTTCTTTTCAAGTTAGATACTATGAGTCCAAGAAATAGACCTTTTCAACTGCTAATGAAACATCACAGGCTTGGTGTTGATCCCTTGGGCTCAGATAATTTTAGTTATGTTATCAATGGCCTAGCAGTCAGGTGACAACTTCCTAGCTTGCTCTAGCTTAGTTCTACAGACAGCACATATGCAGAGGTCTGACAACAATCTCACATGGTTACTACATGGCAAAGTCTCCTTCCTCAGATATATTCAGGAGCTGATTGACACAGTCCTGGGCAACTGACTTTAGGCAGTTACAGCAGTGACAGCTCCCACTGCAGACCACTTTCAAAGAGAGTGACAGGGAGAACTTGCTTCACTTCCAAGGATAAGCCAAGCAGCGATGCCACGATTTTGCAGGATCTCAGATGATCCTGCATCATTTCTCAGCTCAGAATGATAATAAGCCCAACTGGAAAACTCCTTGCCCATCTCAGTATAAATTAGACCAGGTCTACTCAGATGTAATGAAGCCAGACACATCAACTCACTCTAGAATCAGAGATTGTCTTCCTAACACACTCAAGCAAGCAAGTCTCATACACACCTTATCCAAGATTTGGGTACATCAAAGGGGTGACAATTCGTGGACAAGTAGGTCATTTTTGAACTCTCCCAAATCAGAGATCTAAGGACAAGATCAGGGTCATATGCAAAGACTTAGGCCAACGAGAGCTCATTTCTGTAGTTTTGTCTTTATGAAGACACAACATTACAATGAAGAGATGCCAATTTATTAATGAACATACTTGTTACATTTGCTTGTTGCATCGTATCCCATTTGAAAACAATGTATTTATGGCTGAAGTGCAAAATATCAGCATCTCCACACTCGGTTTGCATCAGTTTGATGTATGACATATACTGATAATGCTTGTTTAGCTTGCCTAATGAAGACATTTGGAAACTACAGCTCATTTGAGAAGTCACTGGCACACCACTTCCAAAAACAGTAGCAAATGCCACAAAGAATCAAAAAGAATACACGTTTTAGCTTAGCCAATTCGAGTATTTCAGCTCGCATATTTCCTTTAACATTACTGAACCTTGTTTTATTCCATTTTCCATATCACACTTATTGATTTCTGTAACGATTTCTCATTCTTTTTATCAACCACATTACATCCTTTAACAACACCTTTCTGTGTTTCCAAATAATCAGTGTACTTCCCATCGTTTTAGAGAATGTAGCCCTCCATAACCTGAGATATGCTGTATTCCACTTAATCATCTAACAAATGAACTCAAAGCTGAAAATTTCAGTACATGAACACTCTGGATGTTCAAGATTCTGGTGTAATTTCCAAGTTTCTTGCTTCAAACCCTCTAGAATGTTTCAAATCATAGGCCCACACGGTGTCTATTCCCTCTCCAGTTGTATGATCTGGGATCCAGCATGGGAATGGAAAACGACAAGCAATGACTCTGGCATTACACTCAAGTTCTTCTTTGAGCTTCTTCTCCAACTCTGGCATCTGTGGAGCAGCAATAAAAAGCTTTCAGAAGCAGCATAAACCGGAAGCATTTTCTAATTCAAGTGTCTTAGACAAGCCTAAGGTTTGAGGAACTTTTGGGGAAAAAAAAATAGGAAGGAAAAAAACTACAGAAGCACAAACAGTGAGCTCAGAAAAGACTTTGCAGATTCTAATTCATTATTTTCTTCACTGGGTTTCTTCTGCATAGAAAATGTGAGTTTAGTACCCTAAGTAATAGCAATAGTAACCTACTATTTAAACACCCAAGCCGCATGAACTGTTTGTTGTGCAACACTCAAAAGCCAAAGCACCTCATGATTTCCAGCCTAAACTCAAACCATGCCATGTTTGGCCAGCAATCCAAAGTGAGCATTCTGTTGGTACTATGCAGCAAAGTACTAATGTGTTAAACAGCACTGAAATTGAGCTTTGCTGCCCCGTGCCTATTAACACGTTGACATGAGTACCTTCAGCAGTACTGTATGAGACATTGTATACTTTGAAGACCTGCTCGGAACAGCTTTCCTCCACTGGCTTTTGTATAGCTCAATTTTTGCAAAGCAATATACCATTACTCCTCCAGAGCAGAGCATTACTCTGCTCAAATATTTTATCTTAAGTATGCCAGAAATTCACTACGGATTGTGAGAAATGAATTAGCACATTTAGAGTTCAAAGGAATTTCTTTCCAAACTCAGAGAGATATCTTAATCACAAAAAGAAGAAAAGAAACTAAGAAAAAACCACTTTATAGATCTATCCATTTCTCTCCTTTGGAAAAGTCTGATGCTATGCTTAAGTAGATCACTGCATATCAATTTGAAATTCCTTTCTACAAACACTATCTACCATAGCAAGTAATTATAGCAGCAAGCTCCAAAATTAAAATCCATTCATTTTGATGTACTTTGGTATGGCATAGCATTTAGCTACTAAAAAGGTTAAAGGGACAGTTTGATTGAAGTCAGGAAAGACACAAAATAAAACCAAAACATAGTCTGCCTTGTTTTCTAACAATTCCAAAATCTGAAGCTGACTTCCATTAGCACATGCATGTGAGCTGGACGTATTTGATGCAGCCTCCCTCTATAGCTAAGCTTAGATTGCAGCTAAATATTTAAGGAAAGTTATTCTGAGGTAACTCACCAGTATTTTTGATCTATGAATAATATTTAAGCATTGTGTGCTCCAATTTTGTCCATGTAACAAACACTTTTTGTTACTATACCTTAAATGAGAAAAGCAAGCCCAATTTAATCTCTCAAACTGAGCTAATATACCAGAAAAAGGAAAACTAAGTTGTTATAGCAATAAGAACAGTTTATGAACGTGGACCTTTAACAATTAACTATGAAGGACAGCAATATCTCATGTCTGTAATTAGAAAATTTCACTAATACTTCAGCCAAAAAGAACTGCATCCTTGAGCCAAAGTACTGTTAAGGTAAAACTTTCAGTAACTTCTGATGTTATAATCATTCTTTATTTGATATCAATATAATTCTATTACTTTTTTAAATGTTATGTAGATAGTTCAGTAAAACCTTTTGTATAGTATACATGCAGTTAAAATTCAACAGAAGTTACAAACATGTACAGCTGGCAAAAACTCTGTCATCCCATCCTATACAAATAAAAGTCTCTTTGCAATGACTCACTGAAAAACATCTTCCCCCAGATGCTTACAAGAAGTCTCACAGTCTTCCCTGAAGATCAATACATCCCAGCTTTGTTTAGCTAATCTTGGACGTGAAATAAAAGCACAGTGTGACAGCATCAAATCAGACCACTATTACTATAAAAACTAAAGACATCTACTGCCTTCAGTTAAAAAATTAAAAAATGCATTAGAGTTTCTGCTAAATCAATTTAGGCATTCAGAAAGCCAAGCATTCACAAGACAGAATAAGCAAATTAATTCTCAGGAAACACAGTTTGTGTGTTTGAGTGTTACATTTCTGACAGCACTCTTACTGGAAAAATTCAGTCTGATATTTACTGGATTTACTGAAGTTATTCTGTGTCTAATAGCTACTCTTCCCATCATGCCTGCTACCAACTTACCCCCACTTCATCTTACTTTGAAAACTCAGCTAGTATTTCCAGGGTATCTGTTTATTTCTAGTTTATGGAAAGAGTTTTCTTCGCCTGCACTTCTGCCCTTGGTGTTACGGCAGAATTTCTGTTTCCAGATTCCAATCTTCACACTGCCCCCTGCTGGAACTTGCTGGAAAGCACGCAGCGCTCAAAACCTGGGAACGTCTTTAGCACAAGCACTGCGCTAGTTCTCACTAAAATGTCACTAGAGAAATGGGAAATAGTAAAGAAGTAAAAAGCAGTGCTTTTTCACTTCAGTTTCCAACAGAAGTTTAAGTGTGAATCTGAAGTACGTATTTAATTCCAACGCTGTCAAAGAAAAAGTGAACGGCAGGGAAACATCCTTATGCTTCTTGGTACACACATCTTCCTATTGCTACCCTAAAAATCCTATTAATGTACGTTGCGTGGCATGACATCATTTAGAGCTCTGCAGCCATTTCATTCCACATCTGCCCTGGCAGAGAAAGGAGAAATACAGAAGCCCCTATAGAATATATCTTTTAATTTCTACATATGCATTCAACCTATTCAGAAAACACTAATAAAAATTTAAAATAACATCCTAAGATTTCTTCTTCTTCTCTAGTAGCAAGAGAAAAATAAGTAGAGAAAGCTGAAAGCTGAAGTGAAAGTAATACCTGACTGATCTAATATACCAAATAAGTAGCATCTATGCAACAACCCCTCAGCAATCCTGAATAACCCATTTGCACTAAAGACAGGATCAACATAAGCTTCAAAGCTCTCCTAAAGATGATGTGTGCCTTCACACATACTAGAAGTATCTGCCTCCCTTCCTAAACCCTCAGCCTAACATGAGCAAGGGATTATTTCAGTATATCAGCTGCTGGCCTGATTCGAGGTGATAGCATTTCTGGATAACACAATGGAAGTTCAACACTGCTCAGTAACAAGTTCACACAGAGCAGCTGCAAGCAGTTCCCTGCTTTATCTCCCTGCAAACATGCCATTCCTTTCCAGCATGAAAAACTGAAATTTTCAAGAATCAATCTATCACCTTCTCAAAGCAACTCAAGCACAGCAGTTTTCATTTTACTTCTAACCTTTACTATTGGATAGTAAATACACCAAAACCAGCTCCAGCCTGTACACTGCCACAGTTTTTATCAGGCTTTATAATGAACATAAACAACCAAAGAGGAATACCTAAATATTAGTGCTGCCTTTGACATTTCGTAAGTTAATTCACTTTGCAGATGAACTGGTCTTCAAGTATTTAAACAACACAAAAATAGTAAACTTACCATTTGAGGTACCCCAAAAACAACAACATTTGTATAACGTGAAAAAGAAACCTAGAAAAAAAAGCAAATCTTATATGAAAAACAAAAAAATCAGCATTTATTTCAGAATTATTATTTATTTTTTACTGTAAACCCTCTAAGTACAGTCCTTTTAACAGGAATTTAGGCAATAAAAGCAAGAAATGAGATCCTGTTTCAACTTATGTCACATGAGTTCCCACATATAGACAGCTTTCTAATGCTGTGTACTAGAAAACCACAGCCTGGCCAAGAATATGGCATCAGTTCCAGGAGGACAAGAAAACTCTTGTAGGATTTCACTCGCTGCTGAATTTTGTCAGAACTCATATATATTGAGGTCTGTTATGTTTATCCCATTTTGCTAAATGTTAAGAAATCGAAGTTTCCCATTCCAATCCCTGTGTTCCTCTCACCACAGCCCAGTTTTCCAACACTCCTCACTTGAACAGAGATAAAGAGTACATTCACACTTGTTCACACAGTGCATTGTATCCACATTACCAATTACAAAACACCACTTGAAGACTGATAAGAATAGCAGGAGAGAGACAGATAAACACACAAAAAAAAATAAGCAATTTTGACTCAAATGACTGAGCACTGCAAAATTTTCTAATGTACCTCAGCGTAAAGCAGCACTTGAAATCACACAGTGCACTGCACAGCTAGAGAAGAACACACACCTAATGAAGTATCACGTCAGGCTGTACTTGTGCATTACTGACTCAACAGAAAATGCTCTCAGGGAAGCCTGACATTAGAGCAGCCTACATCACTCAACACACAGAAGAACACCACAGCATGCTCCAGGAGCCTGTACAAGTACGGCAAGACACTGAAGCACTAAAGCAACAAAGCACTGTGTTGTGTGGTGACCTCTGCCTCTACAGGTTAAGCACTCTTCTCCAAGTCCAGTACAGCAACCCATGGTCAGACAGCACTCTAGTCCTCCCAAGAAAATAATCCCCAAATCAAGTAAATCTCTCAGACATTCTAGATTCATTCTTAGGTTCCTCGCCACGTACCTTCCACAGATCTGAAATATAAAATTTGGCGTTGTGATGCACCCCATCCCTCCAGGCACGGTATCTCGAGTACCAGACTAACCAGGGATTTAACTCATAACCAACAGCTTCAAATCCCCTTTTTGCAGCTGCTATCACCTACGAAGAAGGAAAGAAATCTTCACTTAGAAGCAGAGAAAGCACTAGAAAGTACATTCACCTCAACAGGAGAAAGGAGACAGTGTTATTTATAACATAGGTCAAAGGAATGCACTTCTGTAAGAAATCAGATTTTATTTCATAAGAGATTAGTAGTAAAGCAAACAAAAAAAAAAATCAAACTATTTTACTGTTGTGAGGAGTCCCACTGAAACTGATATTGATACAAACAAGATAAATCACTTAAACAGGCACAGGACACAACTGTGAGCTTGTACTACGCCAACAAGTTACACAAACATGAAACTTAATATTCATGATACCACCTTTGAACTAAAGCTGACCATGGAGACAGTGTAACACACAAGCAGATACACTAGGAGCACGGAGAAAGAGTGATAGGCAGGCACTCAATAGGTCATTTGGAATCTCCTGCTGCGACCTGCCAGTAGAAAGACTGCATAAGTACACTCCTTTAAATTAAACCTATTAATTAAAAATCAAAACTGGTAAGATGTATAGCAAATGCCTTCAAAAACATATCAAAACCTGCTGATTTTACAGGGAGTTCTTTTTGTTGTTGCTGTTGTTTTTGTTCTTTGTTCATTTGTTTTGATGTTTAAGGTAAATACAAACCAAAAAGGCACTGGTTTTCAGAAATGACAAAAGCCTACGATTGAGTCATGATTTAAAAGCTTACTGCCAAGTTCTAGTCAGGAAAAGCTTGATTAATTACAAAGTACAGAACAGGCAAGGTGGAACCAGGAAGAAATGCAAGATTTTTTGTTTCTTTCTTTTCCACAGAACATCAGATGTCTTATCTGCACAAGATGTTTCATGCTATTAAAATAATGCCTCTTCCATCAGGCACACCAATTTGCAAGTACTGAAACAACATAACATTCTTGCCATGCTTAAAATAAAAATGCGGTCATATTTATCCACAGATAACACATGAGTAAGTGCTAAATATGAACAGAAGCTCTCTTTTTTCAACACAGATGCACTAAGGCAACACCAAGCATCCAGTTTTAGGCACCTGGCACTTCGAGCAGTCTTCAGTTTCCATTTAGGCACCGACATGTGTACACACACAGTTTAATATATATACACACACACAAATCAGGTGCCCAGGTGCCCAGGATGCTCAGGTACTATACACACACACACACACACACACACACACACACACACACACACACACACATTCAGATGAGGTGCATCAGATAAGGGTCAAAAGCCAGAATGCTGAGTAGAAAGGACACCAGGAATTGCAGTTCTCTTGAACCAATGTGCTTTCCCCTGTTTCTCCCTCAGGTCCAATTCCTTCACAGATTCAGATTCCAAAAATCAAACGTTGCAGTATGGACAAACAGTTGAAACATTCACACGAAATACAGACAAAGGCAACGTTCAAGAACTCTTTTTTCACCATGTCCATTTTGAGAAGGGGGCAGCCAGCACTTCACAAAGATGTGAAATCTGTAGCTTTAATGACACCGTGACATTTATTTTTTTCAACCTGTCGTCCATTTCTCATTCTCTTTTGTTGTGTTATCACTTTTAGACGGTTACGCACAGAGATGCAGTTTCAAAAGGGGAGGGTTGTTTAAGCTCACGGCCTCTTGGATTACAGCTATAAACCTACACAGAATACAACTTCTGGGGAAACACAATGCCAATACCTTAATTATACCTTTTTATGTGAAGAGTGTAATTCTTTCCAAGGAAGAGGATGAGGTTATGATTCTAAATGCCACTTTCTCAGGCTGAGGGTAAGAAAGGAACAGAACTATTGATCGCTCACCCAACCTGAATGTAAACCATTCTTGGGTCTGTGGCTTTGCACAGGACTCAAAAACAGCGGATGACAGGGACAAAAGAGGTGGGGGTTGGAGCGTTCCCCACACACTTGAGAAGGAATAGAGAAGATGCTTGTGACTTACAATACGGCCATCCCCGCTACCGATGTCAACCACAGAGCCTCTTCTGCCTTGTAACATTTTCAGGACATTCTCAATCTGAGCCGAAGTTGCAGGAACAAAGGGCAGGCAGACTCTCCTCAGAGCTGGAGCCACAAAGGGGGTGACAACAGCATACAGTGCCACCAGGGTCCCACCAACTCCAGCAGTGACCCACAGCCCCCAGCTCCTTCTTCTCGAACCATGCCCAGAGCCTGCTGAGGAAGGCAAGGCGCTGTCTGCTGTTGGGGCACCAGGCATCGCACCTGAGGACAGACATGACACCATAACAGCTTTACTGTCTGCTCCCATAGCAATGTGTTGTTGTACCAGATGTAAGACACCAGGGGCAGGAGAACCCTTTTAACCCTTCAGTCGATTTTTGAGTAGTAAGTTAAAGTTACTGCCTTTATTAAGCTGAGGGGCTGGGGTATCCTTCTGTGGAGAGGTGGAAGCAGACGGTGTTTAAACCCATATAGGCGGTGGGGTCTCCTACTCCAGTGATAATGAAGCCCGGCCTGAATGCTTTCCCAGGCAACCCACTGAAGGAAGCCTGCTTTAGCAGCAGCATTAACGAGATGGCCTCCTGAGGGCCTCTCCAGACCTCAAAGCCAGAACAGCCAACGCCCAAACCCAGCCCACCCCAGCTACACTGAGCGAGAGGCGCCTGCAGCTGTACTTATAGAGGAGGGCAATACCATTTCCACATGGCGGGGGGGGAGGGGAGAGACGCCTTCCTGACTGCTATGGGGAGGGGTGGGGGGGGAAGGGAAGGCACCTTTCTCCATCCTCGGTGCGTCTGTTCTCAGTCCTTCGCTGCAGACCCCCCCGGTGCAGGCCGCGCTGCTCCTGTATGCTGCCCAAGGACGTTCCCTTTTCTCCCCACCCCCCGCGCTTGTGGATGGGGCCGCACCGCGCCGCGCAGCGACTGCAGCCTCAGACGCTTCCAGAACGCTCTATCAGGGGCGCCACATAGCTCCCACCCGCCAAATAGATCTCGGGGCGGCAATCTGCGCAGGCGCGGCCGAGCGTGCTGACGTCACGGCGCGGCGGGCGCGGCGAGATCCGGCCTGTGCTCTGCCGGGCGCTGCTGCAACCATGTCGGCCATGGGGACGCTGGCGTTTGATGAGTATGGGCGGCCCTTCCTCATCCTCAAGGACCAGGAGCGCAAGACGCGTCTCATGGGGCTCGAGGCTCTCAAGGTGAGCGAGCGGGCGGGCCCGGATCTGATGGCTCGGGGGGGACCTCGCTGGGCCGCGCCGCCATGCCGCGCGGGGCCGCATGCAATGCTAGGCGTGCTCGGCTGCTCGGCGTGCCTTCACATCGCTGAGGCTACAGCCCATTATGGCTGGCGGTGCGCGGCCATTTACCTTCTTTTCTCCCTGTTGTTTTACAGTCTCACATCATGGCAGCGAAGGCTGTGGCCAGCACTCTGCGCACGTCCCTCGGGCCCAACGGTAACAATGGAAAAGCTGTCGTCGTTCTTCTTTACTAGTCGTTTCCTGCGGGTCTCTGGCTTTTTCACTCACTTTTTTGAGGTGTTTGGGGGTTTCGTTACAGGTTTGGATAAGATGATGGTGGACAAAGACGGGGAGGTGACGGTGACGAACGATGGAGCCACCATCCTGAACCTGATGGACGTGGATCACCAGATAGCCAAGCTCATGGTGGAGCTGGCCAAGTCTCAGGATGATGAGATCGGGGATGGAACCACTGGAGTCGTGGGTAAGAGCAGGCTGTGCTTGGCGTGGGCTTTCCCATTCTAAAATCACGTTTCTAAATGTATTTTAAGAGGAAAAATACCTTTACCACAACGTATTTTAGAATATATACTTTTACAGTACTCTTCTTGGTTTTTGATTGGGAGCATTTTAATTGGAAAAATGTCTTTGTGTCTTTTTTTTAACTGTGGCTACATTTTTGCCAGTCCTCTTATTTGTCTAAACTTATTTAGGTGACTTTCTTCCATAACAATCACCACTGTTCCCCGTGTTTCTTCAGTCTAAATAATGCCGTTTTCTCGGTGTTAATGGGGTTGGTGCTACCGTTCCTATTACCTAATAAACCTCAAACAGTTGAAGTACAGCAGAAGAATTCTGAAGTCATGCTTTTTAAAGTTTTGACTTTTTATGAGATATCGTGCCTCCATCTGTGGGAGAGTAATCATTTGCTTTTGAATTCTGTGTTATAGTTCTGGCTGGAGCATTACTGGAGCAGGCTGAACAGTTACTAGATCGTGGTATTCACCCCATCAGAATAGCTGATGGTTATGAGCAGGCAGCCCGCATTGCTGTTGACCATCTAGACAAAATCAGTGACAGCTTTCCAGTTGATCCGCAGAACATCGAACCTCTGATCCAGACAGCAAAGACCACACTAGGCTCTAAAGTGTAAGTTAACAAAAGCTTGAGGAAAAGATGTATGTTTTCCATACGTACTCTTTGAGTTGGAAAAAAAGGTATTTTGATGGATGATTGCATTGTTTTTGTTACTGGAGTAACTGCTAAAGGCTATTTTATATTTGGCTGGGGCTAATTTCTCAATGAATTTGTATTTTGAGATAAGAAATTGTGAAGAATTCTCCATGGAGTTAAACAGCTGCAAAATGAATTTCATTCTACCCATTCTGTTCTACATTTCTACATCTTTGCATGTGCAAAGAGAAAATTAAAAACAAAAGTATAGAGAGGGCTGTCTGCCATGTGTAATTACTGTGGGACAGAAGTTTTTGTGAAGTGCAGCTTATGATTGTCATCTCATGACACCTTTTAAGACCTTCCTTTGGCAGATCTGTCTTAACAGTGGTTTGTGTGACTTGAGTGTTTTGAAAAGTAGTTAATTGTCCTCGCTTGTTTCCTATTGATGCCTTGAGACTATGTTCACCAAGAGTATGTAGGCAAACTAGATTGTGTGTTTGATTTCCCTCAGGCAGCAAACAGAAGATATTAGCTATAGTAATACATACATAACGACTGGATGTTGTGTTGAGGGACATGGTTTAGTGGGAGCTATGGGTGATAGGTGAATGGTTGGACTGGTTGATCTTGTAGGTCTTTTCCAACCTTGGTGATTCTATGATTCTATACTCTTTTTGTCTGTTCAGAATTGATGGAATCAGTTTCTCCAGAATGTGCAAATATAACACAACTTCATTGTGTTTTCTTTCATTGTAGAGTTAACCGTTGTCACAGGCAAATGGCTGAAATTGCTGTGAATGCTGTACTGACAGTAGCAGATATGGAACGTAAAGATGTTGATTTTGAGCTGATCAAAGTGCAAGGCAAAGTGGGAGGCAGACTGGAAGATACGCAGCTGGTAAAAGGAGTGATCGTGGATAAAGATTTCAGTCATCCGCAGATGCCTAAAGTGAGTGAATCCTGTGTCTGTATCTCATCTGTACAGTTTAAATAACATTTAACAGGTAGCATGTGGGTTGCACTGATGTTTATCCTGTGAAAAAGAAGGCTAGAGGAAAACGTCCCTTTTACAGACATTATAAAGTGTCTGTATAAAGTGTCTGTGAAAGCGAGTGAGTAGTACTTCAGTCCCCACTGTGGGTCAGAAGCTTTCCTCTGTTTTAAACATCTAATATTTAAAATAAATGGCTGGAGGCTGTGAGTGTTCCAACACTTGTGCCTTGAAGCTGTGGAATTTCTTTCAAGTGAAATTCTTGATAAAATCGTTTGAGTATAACTGGCTTCACTTCAGAATCAGTTACATGGTCATCAGCTTTGTGCATTTTTAAAGATAACATCTGTGCATTGTGCAGATAGAAGAGAGAGGTGTGGCTGTAGTCGAAGTGCAACTTTTTGTTACTGTACAGGAGCTTAAAGATGCTAAAATCGCAATCCTGACTTGCCCGTTCGAACCGCCGAAGCCTAAAACCAAGCACAAGCTCGATGTCACGTCTGTAGATGATTACAAGGCACTGCAGAAATACGAAAAGGAGAAGTTTGAAGAGATGGTGAAGCAGGTAGACTCTTCAGAATTATGTTTCTGTTTGTGATTTCTTATAGCCTTTACACAGAGCAGCATAGTGCGCTGATTTATTGCTACAGATGAGCTAATAAGAGGCAGCATGTAACAAAAGTGAAGTTTATCTAGCAGACAACACTCTAGTTTGAAATGTACTTTCATTTCTTTATATGCCTTCATGTGCGGATATACGTGCTTTCCTCAGACTTCTGATATGAAATATGTAGGACTAAAATAACAAATTCATGAATGAAATTGGTCTTTTTAGTGTTGGTGCTGATGCCTATCACTGTGTGCTGCTTTTAGATAAAAGACACTGGTGCAAACCTTGCTATTTGCCAGTGGGGCTTTGATGATGAGGCGAACCACTTGCTGCTTCAGAACGAGCTGCCTGCTGTTCGTTGGGTTGGTGGACCTGAAATAGAAGTAAGTGAAATCTTCCCAAATTGACTTCTCAAACTTTGGTTGAGTAATCTGCTGTACAAATTAGAAGTTAGGGCTTTCTGAGTAGAATGATGTAGTATTGGTACATACTGGAGCAAAATCACTGGAGATGTGTCTGTGGGAAGAAGCTAGAGTTAATGGGACTGTGGTGTGTGCTGGAGTCCCTGCGTATTGCTCAGTGTAGGTTTCATGTGGCTAGTTTTTTTTGCTTTCAGTCTCGTTTTAGAATCAAGGCATTGCCTAATGGGAAGGTAACTTCCTGGAGATGTTTGACAGGTTCACTTCTTCTAGCTTGACTTTATTAGAATCGTTATGGGAAAGGCTTCTCAAAATAATGGATCGTTTAATTTCAGTTAATCGCCATCGCTACTGGAGGGCGCATCGTGCCTCGGTTCTGTGAACTCACACCAGAGAAACTGGGTTTTGCTGGTATCGTCAGAGAGATCTCCTTTGGAACAACAAAGGACAGAATGCTTGTCATTGAACAGTGCCAGAATTCTAGAGCTGTGACCATTTTCATCAGAGGAGGAAATAAAATGGTAAGATCCTTTGTGTCCTGGTTTTGGCTGGGATAGTTAATTTTCCTCCTCGTAGCTGGTGCAGTGATGGTTTCTGGATGTAGGGGAATAACACTGATAACACAGAGATTTTTTTAGTTGTTGCTGTGTGGTGCTGGACAGAACCAAGGACTTTTCTGCTTTCCACGATGCCCTGCCAGTGAGGGGCTGGGGGTGCACCAGGAGTTGGGAAGTGACAGAACCAGAGGGGATGTCAGATACCAAGCGACTGAAAAGTGGGGAGGTGGGAGGGCTGCTGCTCAGGGACTGGCTGGGCCTTGGGCAGTGAGTGGTGGGCAGTCACTTGGTGCACCACTTTTGTTTTCTTATTAAACTGCCTTAATGTCGCCACGCAGCCGTTTGCACACTGAAGAACTTGTGGATTGTTGGTGCTCGTCCTGCTGGCTTAAAACACAGCAGCTGCTTAGTAATGTTATATACACAAGTTGCTGAATACGTAGTCCCTTTCACATTAAGAGCCTGTTAACTCTTCCATTAATTTTGTCTAAATTCTGCCTGCAGTGTGGAAAACTTCAGGAGGTGGCGGTTTGTAGGCAGCGGTGTTTGGGTTAAAGCCACTTGCTGGAATCACGTGCCTGTTCTTTTTCTGTATTAGGAAAATACAGAAAGTCTTCGTATTCTTCAGTTGTGTGTGTTCTCAGGTGTGGATCTGTATGATTTCAGATCATTGAAGAAGCAAAACGATCTCTTCACGACGCGCTGTGCGTGATCCGGAACCTCGTTCGCGATAACCGCATTGTGTACGGTGGTGGCGCGGCTGAGATTTCCTGTGCCTTGGCAGTCAGTGAGGCAGCAGATAAGGTAAGGAAGGAGCGTTGACAACTTCCCTTGATTTCCCTAGAGAAAATAGGAGTCTAAGTCCACTTGAAGAGCTTCTAAAGAACTTCAGAGTTCCCAGAAAATGCACATGATAGAACTTCCTCACGTTTCCTGATAAACCAGTATTAAAGTTCTACTTCGCCCCTTTGTAAGGCTGTTGCAAGTACTTTGTCTGATGTCTGATGAGAGCAATATAAAATGGTCTTTACTTGCAAGTAGTGATGCAGGATGCTCTGTCAGTTAAAACCACGTGTTGTATTTTATAGCTAGTGCGAAAGTGCACTTCTGCTCACTTAGGAAATAAAAGCTGTACCATTTTTATTTTTAATCTCTTAGTGCCCATCATTGGAGCAGTATGCGATGAGGGCGTTTGCAGATGCCCTGGAGGTAATCCCCATGGCCCTGTCAGAGAACAGTGGAATGAATCCAATTCAGACAATGACTGAAGTACGGGCCAGACAGGTGAAGGAGAACAATCCTGCTCTCGGCATTGATTGTTTGCAGAAAGGAACAAATGGTAAGAAGTGTCGTGTGGAGAAGGAGGAATATAAGAGGATTTCCTTCCTTAGAAATCTTTAAGCTTTCTGTTTTATCTCTCAGCACTCTTTACTTTTTTAATACATCAGAATTACAAAATCTTTTATCTTACTTCAGAAGTGGGAGTGGGGCTGGAGAGATAAATGATGCACAACAGGAAGAAAAGATATAACTGGCAGATTTAAGAAATCGGTGTGTGGACACTTATTTGCATCTGAAGTTACACTGTTCAAATTCTTCTTCTGATGTTTATTTATGGGGGGGAAAAAAGTAAATTTTGAAACACAAGGCTTTGTGGTTACATAAAGCACACCTTTTTCACAGCGCAGTGACGGAGCACTGGCACAGCTGCACAGAGAGCTGGTGGAGTCTCCTTCTCTGGAGACGTTCCAGACGCACCTGGACTCCTACCTGTGCAACCTGGGCTAGGGAGCTGCTTTGGCAGGGGGGTTGGACTCAGTGATCTCCAGAGGTCCCTTCCAACCCCTACAGTTCTGTGATACTGTGAAATGCCTAACAGTTCCTTGATGAGATATTTCTGTTTTGTGGCATTTCAGCTTTCACTGATTATAGACACTCCGGATGTTTCTGATCCCTGTATATTGAAATGCAGGAAGGTGCAGTAACATCTGAGCAAGACGTAGTTGTGAAAGGAGAGTTTGAAACCAGTGTTCTAAGATCTTTGGGAAGAATCCAGGCTTAAAACTGTAGTTCATACAGATTAATTATGGTTGCCAAGAGTAATAATTCTGTTAAGTTCTTCAAAATTACATAGAAAATAACTGTCTCAGGTAAATATTACACCTAGCCTTTAGGGGGCTATCTGGTTATCTCACATCTTTTTATTTTTTATTTTTATTTTACAGATATGAAACAGCAACACGTTATAGAAACCTTGATTGGTAAGAAACAGCAGATTTCCCTGGCAACTCAGGTCGTTAGGATGATTCTGAAGATTGATGATATCCGTAGGCCTGGAGAATCTGAAGAGTAAAGGTTGAAAATCAAGAAACGTTAAGGGGGCCACAGCAGTAGCGAAGGTGGTAGTACTCTCATGCTACATCTTCGGCTATTTATTTTGGACACTGTAATGGCTAATTGTTGGAAATAAAATGCAGTTCAGCACTGATGGTTTCAAAACTTCTTTCAGAGCTGTCATTGTATCTTTTCTTAGCCTTAGTGTACTTAAAATGGCGGAGTAAAATTTCACTGAAAGTTACCTTCCTTATAGAAGAGGGGTGGACCAGAACTGAACCAGCATTAACACGGGCTACGTTCCACATACAGAGTTTTAAAGTTTCAAAATATAATAGTACAGAGAAAGCTACTTCTCTTAGACTGCTAATAGTACTAAGAGCAGTCTTAGTTCCTGGATTGTATTAGGATTCTGCACCACTTAAGTGAAACAAAGTCCTTCAGCAAGTGTCAGTGGAGGAAAGGTAGAGAAAATTGAACTTTCACACCACAAAGATGCACCATAAAATGTGGATAAAAGTGTATTTCCCAAACTAGTTAAGAATCCTGTGAAGATTTACTGTTAGAAAGTGAGTAGCAGGACTTGTTTTGTGATCTTTTTTTTCATGCCTTGCTCAAAAATTTATTTACATGCAGTTCAATGGGCAAAAATAGTCACTTTTTCCAGCTGCTGAAGTCACATTCTGAATCAATTCATGATTATAATTGTGACTCTTAATATCCTATAAATCAGTTGGCTCATACAGGGCCATCTCTTCTGTTTTTCAGCATGGTTGAGAAGACAGGTTGTTTTAAATTTGGGGTGCTCGGGAGAAAGAGCAAAGCTGGGCACCCCTGCTGTTGTGTGCATCTGGGGATGTGAAAGGTTTTTGTTTTGGGTTTTTGTTTCAAGTTCCCAGGGCACATCTTGACTGCAGTCAGCTGCCTAGCTCAGACGCCTCTGGAACTGGGAGAAGGTGATCCCTGTTCTCATTAACCTGACTTAAGGAAACAAAAGTCTTCCTGCTCTCCGTGTATATGTAACCCAATCTTAATCAAGATGGGAAGTTTGAAGACCGATAGTGGAATGTTGACAAAATTCTCGAAATGAAGGCTTTCTCCTGAGGCCTTTCCTCATTATCAGCTGTGACATTTAACATGGAAACTTAGCTGGCATTTAAGACTCACATGGATAGTTAGAGGACTGCGATGTGCAACTGAAAGCGTTAAACCAAGTATATCCGTGAACCGGGCACAATGCAAGGCTCACCACTGGGGGGCAATGTATCGCTGCCATAAGGAGCTGCAGCTGCAGCTGCACTGAGCAGTAAGCTGAAGCCCAGCAGCTTTTTCCCAGCATCACCAGCACGTTTGTTGCCAGGTGGCTTTCTCCAGGAACAAAATTATGCAGAGCTATGAAACATTGCTGTTTCTCTACAAACTGACGCTTCCTACTACAGATGTGCTTCTCCTACAGTTAGGAAAAAAAAACTGCTGTCTTTCAGACTGTTTTCTGACTGAGTCCTGCGTGGGGAGGACACGTAGTGTGAGCAGTTCCAGTCTGAGCAATCCAAAGTGACCAATCAACCACAACCAGGGTCTCAAATGGAGCTGAGCAGCCTTGGTAATGTCCAGGCTTGCTAGTGCTCTCCGCATTACCAAGGTTCATGGCCTACACGTGCTAAGCTGACTGACTCCAGAGACAATCCAAGCACTATATGTCTGAGCTAAAGCTGTGCAGAGAAGAAGAGACTCCGGGATTTGTCATCTTCTGTTGTAGAAAGCACATTTGCTCCCTTTTTGCAGATGCCACATGTTGCATAGGCAGCAGCAAGTCCCTTGCACAATTCAGATGGACAGGGAGCAACCTACCTTGAGCCATTTTAACATAAAGAACAAGCTGGGAAAACTTTCCTCCTCCATCATAACCATGCCAAGCACTATTAAAAATTACTGTTATGTGGGACATGGCTGTTAGAGCCCCTGAACTTGTACCATCAACCCAGGAGGGATGATTCAGTTGGGAGGAGCTAGCCCTGTTTGTCCTCCCTGTGGAGAAGTACCTCTCCATTTCACATCTTGGAGGGCTTCCCAGGGGCTCTCTGCCAGGGAACATTTCTCACCATGTTAAAGAGCCAATTAAATGGACTGACAGCGTTTGCTTTGTAAACAAGTCCTCCCTGTGATACAGCAGAGACAGTTTGCTAACCTCAGATGATGAGAGTGTAATGCTTTAGCATGTTCTCTGCAAGACACTGAACCTGCTGTACATGTGCTAGACTCTACATCTTCGTGATATTTCTCCCTAGGCTATTCAGGACCAGTTTCTGTGCTACAGTGAGGCTTCTGGTGTTCAGTAGTGAATAGCAGCAGCACAGGCACTGAAAGGAACAGGACTCTGCCAGCTGCCTGACATCTACCTGCTCCTAAATATGGAACACCTCCGCCAGGACTCTGACAGCACTCTCCTTGCCTCCCCTCCCAGCGGTTTGGATATTTGTGCTGGAGGCACAGCTGTGTCAGCTTCAATTAGACTGCTATCAAAAGTATGAAATGGCAGATGCCTCTCCCTTTTCCTCAGGAGCTGCATTTAAGCCCAGGCCCACACCCTTACTCCTCACCTGAGCTACCTTTTAACTGTCTGTGCCTTGATCCCAGTGCTGCTTTGACTTAGTGACTTATTCTTGCCTCATTGTGATGGGCTTGCCAGGTGATCTGGGCTCTTGGTTGACCCTGGCCACCATCACTGGACCTGCCCTGCTTTTCCTGCTTGCCCCCATTGCCTATGAGCTGTCCCTGCCTGTCCTGCTGTCCCCTTCAGTGCTTGGCCCACCTGTTCCTGCAGAGCAGTCTGCTCCTGCTGCATCCTGACAATGGCCCAACATCACATCCACAGGCAGAACTCACTCTGCCTGTCGTCTCTTGGGAGAGAATGAAGTTTTAATGCCAAACCTGAGTTTTGAAGTGGTTGAAAGGGAACAAGGGCCTGTCTCAAAGGACTCAAGGAGACACTGTGGGGCAGGCAAGCATTTGTACACTCTCTTTTTCTGAGGTGGGCAGTTGAGAGGGCCAAAGAGAGAAACACAGGAGGAGACAAGAAATAGAGAAAACAAGCTGCTCAGGGAGGTGATGCAGACACCATCCCTGGAGGACAAACTGTGTGGATGCAGCATCGAGGGACATGGTTAGTAAGCATGGTGGGGATGGGCTGATGATTGATCTAGATGATCTTAGAGGTCTTTTCCAACTTTGATGGTCCTATGAAAACCAAAGCAGAAGGAGGTGAGTGAAAAAATATAACAAAACTCATTAGTTTGTGTTAATAGTATAATAAGCCAAAAAATAAATGCACATGAAATATTTCAATGTTTAGTTGGAATTTAGATTTCATGATATCTAATATGGCATAGCTCCTTTTTTACACCGCACGAAGAAAAATGTTGGTTTCTGTAAAATTCATACATAACCAAGTTGGATCCTCAAAAAACATACGTTTCTTCCCTCCAGAGCAGGAGGGTGGTCTCTGCTGGGACAAACAGGCCCCATGTACACAGGGAATATCTAGTGTCACCTCAGCTGCTCCAGCCCGAGGGCATCAGGGCCACAGATTATCTCAGTTTCAAGAAGCTGCCTTGATTTATGTGCCTTATGTCACCTAGTTCTCAGTGTCTCGTAAAAAACCCGTCCAACATGAAAATTGCTGAGTTCCCACTCTCTAACTGGACTGTCTGGTGCTGAGCCCCTCTGCCAGCTGCTCCTATTCATCACTCACTGGCCATTCCCATCACCCAGGCCGCAGGTGCAAAGCCCTCTGCAATCTCCTGACCTTTCTCCCACGCATACATTGCCGCCTTCTCTGCTGCTCACTGCCAGGTCTGTCTCACCAACCAGGGGCAGGAGCTGATGACCCTCACCCTCAGCTGGGTTTTCCAGTGAACATAATGCTCCTCTAAGGACCCTTCAAGCAGCAGTGTGAGCTGACGTTAGCTGGTTTCCTATTTTTCACATCCAGCTACTGTGCTGGCTGGCATTTTGCTAGTGCCTTGACTAGGTGATTAGTTATGAGGTCTTCTCATTAACACGTCTCTAGTGACTGGAAAAAGGCCAAAGGCCAGGAAAGGCAAGTCTCCAGCCCTGCTTTTCAATTAAGGGCAGTGCCAAAAATTAAGCTTAAGTGATTACAAGCGGTAGTGACTGTCAAGGTTACTCAGATGGAAGGCGATGCATGGAGAGGGCTGGGGAAGCTGACATGTATGAAAACCTGCTTAGAAAAGATCCTCTGCTGCATAGATTTGGCACAAGCTTGCAGTGGAACATCATCTTAATGCTGGTGTGCTGCCTTGCTCTTCAGCTATGGTGACTCAGTCTCTAAGAAAAGCTACTGCTACAAATCTCGTGGGAGCTCCATTTCTAACTCCTTGGGATCTCTGACAGGCTCTTTCTCTTGTTCCCTTCATTCTGGGACTAAGCAAGTGTGTGGGAGAGGGACAGATCAGGCTGCTTAGCCCCATCTTCCTTGACAGGGGGAAGTTGCAGTGACTATTTTGGTAATACAAAAAGCATGTAGCTATCCAGCTCTTGGCTGCTTAGGAAGAGCAGAAAACCAAAACAGAGGCACACACTTCTCAAAAATCTGCACTGAGCACTGTTTTTGAGTAGAAGTACGGAAGCTAACAGGACTAACAGTTCAGCAGATGCTTAGCAGTGCTAGCTTGATTTGAAGTGTTAGCTTCAATTTCCATCTGAAACAGCGTGGGAGGAGGTGGAACTCGGTTCTAGAGGGAGCAGATCATAGCAGTGGAAAGCAGGTCATGTTACTAAGCCAACCTGAATTGCTGAAGCAGGAGCAAGTAGGTATGGGTGTCCAGGTCCTTGGCTCACTCCCAGCACTGGAGGCTTAGGTGCTGAAACACAGCAATGTGAGCATTCAAAGGACAGAGAAGTGATTGTGAGAATTCCTGCAGTGAAATATCCTCTGGAGATATTTGTAAAAACAAACAAACAAACAAACAAACAAACAAAACAACAAAGGATACCACTTAGAAGTTAAGTGGGAATGAGGAACTACTCCACTGATGAAACAGAGGATGGGGATAAAACAGCCCCTGCAAGGGTTCAAAATGGGCTAGCACCTATGAAGGTTTAAGCAGGGTCACCAATGAGATGATAACAGATGTCTTTTCAAGCCCACACAGAAAGAAATTTAGCAGCTCTGATGTCTCAGTTGCACAGATCAGAACCCTAGTCCTGATAGCTCATGGTCTGTGTGTCAGAATTTCTGTGGAAGGCAGAAGGAAAGTGATAGGCAGCAGCACACACATAGGTTGCACTTCTCTTTTGTCTGAAGTAAATACATGTGATTTGTCCAAATCACAAAGGCAAAAGAGGCAATGAAGCTAACTAAGGCTAATGAGGGAGATCTGCAAGGCAAAGGTTCTGTGATCAGCATGAACATTTCTGCCAGTGTTCTGGGAGACCCTGGGATAAAGGGAAGAGCTGGAAAAGGGAGCTGAACACTATCCTTCCCAAAGTCAGCTTATCTTGGAAACAATGTCTGCCTTTCTTCTTGATAAACAAAGGTCCCTCACCTCTAGCAAAGAGCTTCCCATTACTCTTTCTTCTTTAGTATATTTGATTATCTATGTGAGAACAGCAACTTCCCTGTACAATTGCTCTCAGTCCTTAAGAACAAGCGGAGAGTTTAGAGGCAGGCTATGAATCCAACCTAGTCCATCCTGAGCATTCATCCTGACCTCCTGCCCTCCCTCATACAATCCTAACCTGTAAATGCTCCTGCTACAGCCATCCTCTGGACAGTGAGCTGAAAAGAGACCAAAGATCCAACAAAGAGAAACAAAAACTATATCAGAACTTAGCATGAGTACTCATGCCAGAAAGTTGGAACACGGGAAAGAGTGCCTGAGGCCATGCAGAAGTTATCACTCTTTCTTTCCCTAGCATTAGGAATTCACAGCCTGTACGGTTTGTGGATAGGCATGTGCTTACCACAGCCAATACAAGATCCAAACAGTGTGACTATAGACTGCTCTGTTTTAAACAAGGCAAATTAAATAAGTCATTAAGTGATCAAGAAAGGAACTACCAGTGCTGGCCAGAGTAAAGTTGTTTGGCTGCAGAGAGATACTGCTTTCAGAGCCTTTTGTCAGAACGCAGCTCCAGCAATAGAAGTGCCTGAAACATTTTACTTCTGTAGGAATTCTGCATGGGGCTATGTAGATAGACATACATCTGTGCCAGTCAGCTTCTCATTCCTCAGCTACAGCAAAATGATAACTGTCTTTGAATGAGACCATGTCAGACTTCCATATCATTATTTCTCAAGTTATTTGGTGTGTGGCAAGAGCTGTGTAATTTAAGTTAAAAGTGTCAAACTTAAGTTTGTCTCCTATCCATATTCACAATTGTTTAACTAATTGCTGTAGGGTATTCAAATGTGCATGTTGGACTTCCAATTCTTATGTTTTAGTATGTAAATTAAGTGAGTGGAGAATCTGGCCACCTCAGAGACTACTGTGGGAATGCAGCACTGATCAAGCTGTATGCAGATAATTATAAACTATCAGAAGAAACTGTTTTGGCACATGAAGAAATGGGTCCACAGAGCAGTCTTTTGTAGACAGTTGAGATAATCAGGAGATGTCTTATATATTTTTTTGAGATTAGTAATAGACTGTGCATGTACTGGTGAAGACACATAGGACTATGGTCCAGCTAGATACCATAATTTAGCAAAACAACAGTTCATGAAGTCTCACCTAATTCTTCTGAAGACTCTGTTGTATAGATCCTTGGAAGGACTCCAACCTCCATCATGACATCAATCAACTGTCCTATGTAATCAAGTTCAGATCCATGCTATTAAATAAAATTTATCCTCTTTTCATTTCCTTTGGCAAAACTTCAAGGCCCTGAATCATTCTCACAATTCTTTTCTAAATATACATCTCTGAGCACATCTGGTGACCTCCCTATTGGAGAACACATCCCTGCCACTGATCTGTTTAGTACCAATCCTAGGCATTTGTACTCAGCTCAGTCTTATGCTGTTAATGTATCAAGGTCTCTTTTCAAGGAATACAATCCCAAAATGAAGTCCAGTGTGTGGGGGTTAGCAGCAGGAAACAGTCATTGGAAAGGAAGTGGTGGAAAGGAAAATCGAGACTCAGGGTTAGGACTTCTGGTTCTTTGCCCAACTCTGGGAATGCAGTCATATGTCTGCCAGTTAAGGAGCTCTGGAGTCAGGATTACTGAATATTGTTCCCTGGTCCTGTCTTCTGGGTGACTTAATTTACAGCTCAGTGTCTCAGTCAGTGAGATTTCACCCACTGATGCAAACCATTTTTGGTGGTGGGTGGCCAGTTATGCAGGAGCTGTAAATGTGGACAATGACAGCCATTTACTCCATTGCAGCAACAATACTTTCCCTCTTGATGTCTCAACATTCTTATGAC
The DNA here is from genome assembly GCA_023055505.1 of Callipepla californica brunnescens. Classification (NCBI taxonomy): domain Eukaryota; kingdom Metazoa; phylum Chordata; class Aves; order Galliformes; family Odontophoridae; genus Callipepla; species Callipepla californica. The sequence goes on from JALIRH010000002.1 coordinate 65,300,294, forward strand.
CACCTGGCAGCCCCCACACACCACGTGCCATAAACCCAGTGATGGAAGGAAAGAAAAGGACAGGGGCATCCTGTTACAGCCCAGTCTCTGCCAGCCCTATCCAATTCCTGACATGCCGTTGTGCAGCCAAAGACTAGTGGGAGGATTGCAGGCTGCTCTGGGGCTGGTCAGAATTGCTGCCTATCATAGCTCGCTTTAATCCCAGATTTCCATTATGTAGCAGTCCAGAGGATGCCAACCAGTTCAGCAGTTCCTGGAGGTAGCCCAGCAACAGTAAACTCAAACAGAGGCTGGCAATGGCTACCTTTAAAGCCATGCAGAAAGTTGCCAGGAGGCCCAGCATCCCCTTGCCCTAAACTCTTCCAGCACTGGGAATAGAAGCTGCCCATCCTACCCAAACAGCAGCTGCGCCTCAGGCAAGTGTGCTCATATGTTTCCAGCTGAGTGATGAGCAGTCCTAGTGGGATAAAGGTGCTGCAGTCTTCTCTGATGTGCTATGAACAGTATGAGTAGGAAGGAGGGCAAGCCCAAGGACATAAGTTTCCAGAGTCCAGGAGCAGATGGTGAACTTCCATGCCTTCAGACTAGTCAGTATGGACTGAACACAGCAATTATGCACTGTACGGCTGATTTATGCAATAGATCCAACCACAGACAACACAAGACTCTCCTAGCCCAGGGCTCATAGCAGCAACGCTTACAACTACACACAGATCATGGTGGCATGGAAGCCACAGCTGTGCTATGATCAAGGGACCATCTGTGGTGAGAGAAGCTCCATACACGTGGTGCCTGGGTGTCTCTGCAGTGCTCATACTGCTATGGACTAACATTCCTTACACTGAAGAAAGACACTTACCAAGGATTTCTTCCTTTCTTCATGCTCTGAGGTGCTTTCAGAGGTCTTCCTTGTGTGATGCCGTTTCTCATCTTTCCCTTTCTCAGTCTTTGGTCCACCTTTCTCTCTCACCCCTCTCTTGTCCACAACCACGAGCCTTAGGGCACCGACCTGTAGCAGCACATCATAAAGTTGCAAGCCATTAAATATATTCCTACCGGAAAGGCTCAGTAACCATTAATTATTCAGTAGATTCTGAGAGGGGTGCAAGCAAAGAAGCTCTGCAGAAGGAATTGCCAGGAGTTAAGCCTGCCCAGCATGCTCCTGGGAATGCTGGTTATGTTAGCCCTGTGTTCAGCAATCTCTTCAAAATTTACCGCCCTTAATAAGATGAAACAATTTCTCAAGAGAGAGTGTCAATAGCAACAACTGTCAACAGAAGGACGAGGAGATGTGAAAGCTGTCACTGTTTCCTACTTGGCTTTGGAGAGAGCAGATTCAGCAGAACCAAGCTATGTCAGCACATGGCTGTCCTTGTTGTGCCTCCATCTTCCACTCCATCGGTGAAAAAGGAAGACAATAAGCTGAGGTAGGCAAAGAGCATGGCTGGGGACAAGGACAGGGGGCTGAGAGCTGCCTGTTCAAGTGACTGTTTGCAGCCTGTAACCAGTGACCCTTTGTTCCTGAACATCAGGGATAAACTGAAAAACAGACTGTATTAATCACTTACAGTAAACTACCAGCAGAGCTCTGTCTGATGTTGACCTTGGTCAGAGTTAACACCTGAAAGGTACTACCGGGGCCCCAAGTGAGAGTGGGAATACTGTGCTATTCCATCCTGGAGCACAGGGGTCAGCCAGAGAGACAAGTCCCCGGTGGGGGGCAGCTTGTAAACAGCAGAGAGGGGTTAGAAGTGCAATTAGTCTGTGTGACAACTGTGACCACCTTCTGTCACCACTCAAGGCTCAGCCAAATCCCCCTTCCTCTCTCTTGCACAAAGCTGAGCCAAGGGTTAGTTCTTACACACACGCCCAACTGCTTGTCAGGCCCAGGGAAAAACAGAAACACAGCCACAGCAACGGGCAGGCCTGTATATGGGCAGACCTGTATATGGGCAGGCCCAGACTATTGGTTGGCAGAGCTTAGCTGAGCTGTGAGCAAGGAAATCTAGGACTCTGAGAACGGTTATGGGATTTAGTAGTAATCAGTTCTCACCTTGTGGTCAGTAGTGACACTGACAGCCCATCAGAGCACAAGGAGACTTTCTGTCATACTATGGGCGGCAAGGTGCGGTGCAACCCGAGGTACGGGATGAGGAAAAGACGGAAACTGTTCCTTTGATCTCTCTGCCTAAGCCATTTTAATCTTGTTCACACATCTCCACCCAAGGATATAAGATTCAGTTAAAAAAAAAAAGTAATAAAGGACTTATGTCTGACAAAAACATGAGCCATCTGATATTTTTCAGTCAGGGAACTGCTCTAGAAGCTCTAGAAGAAAGCAGCTGGACTACAGTTGTGGCCAGCCTGCCCCCCATGTCAGTAAGGAGGAAGGGTGACAAATTCTCACCATCATTATCCTTCAGCTCTTGTCTCTTTCCATTCCTGTGCTCAGAGGGACGTTTGTTCAGAACAGAGTATTACCTTGTGTTTTGTTTGATTGTTTTTATCAGAACTCTGGCCCATTTTTGAGGTGAATGTCAAAACTCAAGAAAAAGCAATGAAGGAGGAGGCAACAATGGGCAATATATAGTCTCGTGTCTGCCCTGTTACATTCCCTGGCTTGCTATGCTTTCCTGCACTCATTTTTGGGCTCTGTTGCTCAGTTCTTTGACACCCTCAAGACCTAATATCACAAGAAGGTCAACTTGGAGCATTGTTCAGGAGACAATGCTACAAGAGAAGTTTGAGGAATACAGAGGATTACTCTTTCACTAATTTTACTAAGAAACTGAAGGCACAGTCTTTGCAATGGTATTTAGGGTTTAAGTGGGAAGAGGTGGAAGTAACACAGAGTCTGACTTGACATGGCAGATGGCAGAAGAAAGATAATAAGCTGCAAGCTTCTAGGAATGAGCCCAGGAGCTTAATAGGAGAGATCCTGAAAGCTGGAGCTGTGTTCTTCCTCTTGTCACACGGTCAGCCAGTCTTATAGAGTGGCTTTCCTCAGACTCCTTGTAGAAGGGAGAGGTGGCACTGACCACAACATCCAACCATACAGATCACACGTTCTTCCAAGGGCCATGGGATGCATGCACCAGGGCACTAAGAGCTGTGTTCACACCTCTTGTTCTGCAGCTGCTGTATCCAGAACTCACATAGTGCAGTGAGCTCTGTAACTGACCGATTTATCTCTTGATTCCATCTCAGAGAGGAGTGAAGTACCAGATCTTACCCTCTGCTTTGCAGTCACCTGATGCCTCTTTGGGGACGACACCAGATCCGCCCCATACCTTGTGCCTACATGAGCTGAAGTCTTGCCCTTTACTGCACCAGGCACCCAGCCAGCCTGCTTGCAGCAAGCAGAAGGAGCGTGCAAAGGGCCAGCGTGTTTGCACGCAGCTCCGTTCCATTCGGCCTCTCCCAGCAGCTGCTGCGGGGGTGATGGGGACAAGCAGATCTTTTTTCAGACCCCCTGTGGATAGGCTTCAACAGGTCTGCTTATTCATTGATTTAAGAAATCCAGATGCAGTTATGGGTGAGTCGCTGATAAAAGGAGCCCAGGCTGGGCGCTTGGATCCAGGTATGTCTTTGGCCACTGTGCTGGCTGCTGCTCTTGCTTCATTGTAACTCTGTCTGCACCACCACCAAGAGCTTGGTGCAGTCACAGTGCTGATCTCATCACTAAGTTGTACACTGCACAACTTTCTGGCAGCAGAAACACCTTCCACCAAAATTTCAGGACTGTAACAAAGGAGACAGGCAAACAATCCTGGCCATTGTCGCTGGTCACTGCCAACAGCATTTGTCAGATTATCCATCAGGCAGCACCAAGACTCTGATCCTCATCAACATAATGGACTCCTGCAGCACACAGATGGAACTGGGCACCTTGACCTGTTGCCCACAGATGTCAGTGTTTCACCAGTTTAAGTTTACTTTTATTTTGCAATAAGCTTTACAGCTTTGTGCAATAAGCTCACCCTTTTCGCTCATCCCTTTTCATAGAGCCAGATTTTCAACTTGTGCCCAGCTCTGCTGAGATCTCTGCCTGCAATGCCAAGCAGCTCGAAAACAGAGACACTGGAAGCCCCGCATATCTCCAGATGCAACACTGAATGTTCTTGGCATGAAAACTGTTGCAGAATCACAGAATGACTGACACTGAGCAGAACCTCTGCAGACTGCCTAGTCCATCCTCCTGTTCAAATAGGACCTGCTAGAGTAGGTTGACCAGGATCTTGTCCAGTCAGCTTTTGAATGTCTGCAAAGATGGAGACGTTCTCTGTTCCAGCTGGTTTACCCACACTATAAAGACATTTTTTCTTCTGTTTAAATGGACTTTCCCATATTTTAATTGATGCACATTTCCTCATGTCTTGTCTCCCATAACTTCCAAGAAGATTCTGGCAATGTCTTTTCTACACCCTCCTACTGGATACTTATACATATTCTGGATCTGGACCTTCTCTTCTCCAGGCTGAATAGTCACAGTTTTCTCTGCATGCCTTTACACAACAGTTTCTTCCAACAGGTAAGAATTCTCACCACTACAACGTTGTGTTTGAACATGCTCAGCTCCAGCTCTCATGGTTGCTCTTGGGCATTTTTCAAACAAAAGCAGCCCATTTATAGCAGACATTTTCTTTCCAATACTCTGTCATATCCAAATCACCCCACAGTCTTCCAATTTTTGGTAGATCAGTTCATTATTTTCTTTAAGAGTGCCTTCTTACAGCTTTAAACAATGGTTCCACTATGGTTCTTTGCTAAACTGTCTCCAGTTTCCACTTTGCATGTAAATGGTACCATCCCCAGAGTTGCCCTGCAATGTATCAAACCCTGATCACTTGTCTCTATTTCCCACACTCCTATTTAGGCCAGCTGGAATTTTATTCTCTGTCTTTACTGGAAATTTGACTGCTTTGTGTGTTTGCATTCTCTTCAGCCCTGCAAGGGATCCATCAGCCTTTTTGGCAGAATACCACAGTGAGAATTCACATGATCATGTATTTCCTCTAGGCATGGCAAAGATTTCTGTGTGCTTTTCAGGAACCCTTGTAAAAGAATTATTTTTATTCCTACGTGCTCCTACCTGAGCACATTTCTGCCATCTGCAAGACAGAATCTGCAAGATTCATTTTGTTGGAATACACTCATCTCACTAAGTTATCCACATCTCTTTGAGTGGCCTGTTACAGTCACTGTTTACCAATCTATTCAGTTCTGTGTCCTGACCCTTAATTCAATTTTGCATTGTTTGTTTTTTTTGTTTTGTTTTGTTTGTTTGTTTTTTTCCACTGGAGAGGCATCAGCTATCTGGCCTGTAAATCTCTTGGTCTTGCTACATCTTCATTTTAAATACAGGAAATCTATTGGTATTTTTATAATCTTCTGTTATTCCTAAGAGTAGTCAAAGCATTATTCAAAACAACTCTCAGTGGGTTAGATTCAAGAAGCATTTATTGTGTTCTGGAGTAAAGAAAGATGGATGGAAAAGGGCAGAGGAAAACTATCACAAACAGAGTGAGCATGATGTTGATCAATGAAGTAAGGCTGGGAGTTGTACATGAGAAATGTACAACAGGACAAAGACTAAATAGTATGGTGGTGATGTTGATGAGAGAGGGATGAGAGTTTATCAGGTGATGAGTGGGAGAAAGGGAATGTTAGTGGGGGAAGCTAAGTAACAGTAAAATGCCAGTGGGTGAGAAGAAGCTGGAAAAAGAGTCGGAGGTTGTGAAAAATTACATTCTTGCGTGCAGTAAGGGATCTGAAGTGAAAGGTGGAATGCTAGGTAACACAATGCTCAAATACTGCATCTTTAGAAGTTATGTAATCACTGAAAATGGAAACTGAGCTGAAGACATTTCTAGCAACAGCATTGTGACGTGAGCTGGAAAGGATTACCAAGAGCGGTTGCCTGAGGAAAGAGGTAGGAAGGTAAGAATAGCTTCTAACTCCTGATTCTCTCTTTGCTATCTTCTTCCAGAATTAAAATGCTACCTACAAGGACATTTGGAGACTAGGAGAGGGTTGTTGATGGGGTTGGTTAAAGAGATCATGAGAAATGGGAGAAGGAAGGTTTTCTAGAGGGAAAGGCAGGCATCAAAAGATCATAGACAATGTGGTCATGAGACCTGAAAGCAGAACAAAGGAGGTTTTCTTGGGCTAGCACTGGAAGTTGTTCCTTAGGTCTGAAGGATTCAGGACATGAAGAAGAATGAAGTGGTAGTAGATGCTGGTATGCATAGCTCTGGTTTCGTGAGGAGGGAATGGTCCAACTGAAGGAGGGTTAGGATTGAGAGCAAGATAGCAGTGTAAAACTGTTGGGTGGTATCTCCAGGATTGTTCTTATGGATAAATTAATGTGCCGTGTGGCTACAGCTCTTCTGTTCTCCTTTTCCAGTGAAATTCAGACCAACCATCCTCATAGCACTGCTGTTTTCTCAGCTGAATCACAAATCAAGATATTCACAGCAGTGAGCTTCCCTTTCTAATTGCACTTAGGCCACTCGTAGAGGGAGAGGGGTGAATCATGCTTCATCAGGGATGACAACGTTTGCTGTTTTCCTGAGCTAAAGGAGCTAGAGGAGGAGATTCATGTGAACTAAAACTGTGACTCAGCTGTTAACAGCCCACTGTCACCTGCTCCTCAATGGAAGGAAATGGAAAGAAATACATAAATACATGGCCTGTGGTTTCTTGTGGCTCTCTCCTGTTCATAACAGAGGCCTTTAGAGAAAGGCCTCCTTTCTACTGAGAAACCTATGTGTTTGGTATTAAGAAACCTTGCAAGAAGAATAGAAAGTAGGCAAAGAGAATTCCAAGTAGTTGCAATCACTGTAGAATTAACAGGACAAATGTCTTCAGAGGCAGTGAGAGGAGTAGGCAGCAAAGAAACACGTCAGAGCTAAACTGTATGTCCAACTCTGATGACAGGAAAATCTCCAAATAGTTAATGCAAGAACACATAATAGTTGTGTGGAGTTCCAAAGGCAAGGCACAGAACTGTAACGCCTCAGTCCTGACCCACACCTGGCTCCTATTCACCCTTTTCCCTCTGCTCATTTCCTTGCATTACCTTCTGAACATCTCCTATGTCTCCTTCTTGCTACCAGTCATTCAGCCAGCACTCCAACACCCCGCCATCTTCTCAGCATCATCATCTATCACCAGATATCACCCACAGTGATATGCTGTGGGCTCCCACCACCTACCTGAAGCCATCCCTCAAGGGCCCTGGTGGAGTCAGACTGCTCCTGCCTCCAGTAGGCTGTCCTTAGATGGCCACTGGCTCTGTCATACCTACGCTCTCCCACAGTAAACAGACCCCCTGCAGATATTTTATTACAAGAGAAGAGCCACATACAGAAACAAAGAAGTAGATATCTGCTCTATTTCAGGGGTAAGGGAGGTGCTGCATCCCTAGAAACCACCTCAGACCGGTCAGTGGCCAGGACACAAGTGGGTGCTTCATACATAAACCGTCATTTGTGACAGAAAGATTTTCAAGTCTCAAGGAAGCGCAATGGGCAGTGCTGAGCCTAAAGTGAGAATCATCATGGGGAAGGAGCTTGGTTTCATGATGGTGGAGACTGTGCTGTGGAGAAGTTGATCTCTAGGTTACCACGGTATCTCACAGCCACACTGCTGGAGGCCCACCATGATGCTCTCAGCCCCAAAGCTCTTAGAACAACGAGACCTTATTTCCCTCCCCTGTGGGGAGCAGGCTCTAGGGCTTCACAGCAGTCTCCTCACTGTGCCCCTCATCTTGACGCCAGGGGCAGTCGACATAGCGCAGGGCCCCACCAACAGGGCCACGCTTGGCAGGATCCAGCTCCAGCAGGCTCCGCAACATGAGAGCGGCCTCAGTTGTCAGGCGCTTCCAGTGGCGAGGCAGATTCTCTTCCAGTCCTGTTTCCTGCCACAGCATGAAATCCTCAAAGAAAGGGTCATTGGGCAGGCTTTGCTCCCAAGGGAAATAGCCAGTCAGCAAGCAGAACAGCAGCACACCAAAGGCCCAGGCGTCCATGCTGGCATCTATGGGCACCCCCTGCGCATCAGTGGTGTTGCTTAGTTCAGGGGCAGTGTAGGGGATTACACCAGCCACCAGTTTGAGTTTGGTACCCTTGGGCCGTGTAAGCCCGAAATCAGTCAGTTTGATGCGCCGGCACTCAGGGTCAAAAAGCAGCACATTTTCAGGCTTGACATCACGGTACACAAGCCCCCGGCTGTGGATGAACTCCAGAGCACTCACAAGCTGCTTGGCACAATGCTTGGCAGCCAGTTCAGGGATCCCATCCTGCAGAGGGAGAAAGATAAACAATATTGCACCAGCATGGCACCTAGTCAGTCCTACCAAGGTGATGGGCTTTCATTTTTGCTCTCCATTAAGGAATGCCTTTAAGTTTCCAGTCTTACAAGCAGGAATCCTGCTCAAAACTGTAAATCTCAGAAGTGGGAAACCCACATCCCACTGACTTTCTCTTCTCTGTCCCAGCCAGTCTGCAGAGGCCAAACACTGCAGTCCTAGTTCCCATGCATTTGTAACATAACTCACCCTGGGTTTGATGATAGATATGAGGTCTTTGTGCATTGCTGGTTCATAGAGGAAGCCATAGTATTGACTGGATTCAATTGCAATTCCAAACATGCTAATGATAGCAGGGTGAGTGGCAAGGGAGAGTGCCACACAATACTCATACAGGAAGGTGTGCAGCTTGGTACTGGCTTTGGGCAGCAGCTTGAGAGCCATAGGTGTCCCTGGGGATGGAAAGAATGAGTTAGATTCTCCCTGGAAGTCACTCACACCAAAATCAGACAGAGAGAGCACTGAGCACAAATGTGTCTGGGGCCACAGGTGTCTTTAGCCAAAAGTTTTATATGGAGGTATGTCACACCGGTACCAGATATGAAAACAGACACTGCTGCTCATGTGAGTTTTGAGCTACTTGATGCATGCCGCAGGAGCACTGGGTAAGGGAGGAGAAATTCAGGCTACATGAGTTCATCAGTTTCATGTGAGACTCCTAGAGAGAAGTGCTCTCAACTCTCTGAGGGCATTCGTAGGCCTTAATGGCCTTGGCCAGCCCCACCTTAGACCTCCACCCCACCCAGGCAGTCCATGCACCCAGAAGATCAATTTAAGCTCAAGCCCAGGTCTTCAATCCATGCCCACACTCTGTTGTCAGGGTGCTGGTTTTCACCTGTATGACATCCGTGACTATGCATGGCCACGAGCCCTGCTGATCCTGACCAGTGGACTGACTTCCCAGCTTGACCTTGGACCTACCTCATCACCACAATCTTGCCTGTTGTTTTGGGCTGTCCCCCCCCATCATTACCTACCCCCTGTCTGGGAAGGTCCCTGGCTGGTTCCCTCGGGAACCCCCTGACACTCCTGGCACCCAACACCCAAGCCCCCATCAGCCCACACATGTGGGCAAGTGGAGAGAAGACCAGGCACAACGGCTCACAGTGCAGAGCCAGTTCCTTACCTCTCTGCCTGTGGGTCACAAGCACCACATGGCCATACTTGCCCCTGCCCAGCTCCCGAATAACCTCATAGTGCTCAGCCACCTCAGTGTGTACCAGGCTCTGAGCCGTGATCTCCAGGAGCTCCTCGAGCATGGTTGGTGCTGCTGTCGTTGCCACTGCCACAGCTGATTTCTCAGTCATTGCTGAGCTCTGCAGAAATACCAAAACCTGAGTCTGAAACAGAACAATGTGCATATTGTAAAAATGACATCAGATGTACCACAAACCATACCAGGGAAAGGGATATTTCTGCTACATGGATTCTGAGTACTCTCCTGCCTGTGCTAGTGTTGAATTTGTGGTTTTTTAGGGTGCACTTTTAGGCAAAGGACCTCGTCGAATGGAAGGTCCATGTACTGAAGGAACCTCTAACCCCTTCCGGCCTCCAGCCAAATGCTCATCTCTCTCTAATTGTAGGCCCAAGGCCCATCATGTCAAATACTTGAGCTATCTTGCTATATCTGTTCTGGACACCGGTTTTCCAGGCCTCTTTTTATTCTACACTCCATAATGTTCATCAGCAAGACCACAAAGCAAGACTCAACTCTCCCACCCTCCTCAGTCTACTGCAAGCACCATGTCTCTCCACACAGAGCCTCACTCCTTGTGCTTACTGAAGAAAATCTTTAAGGTAGCAGCACAGATAGATTTGCCTTAGGCAGAGGCACAGCTACCCATGACAAAAAGGCAATGATCAGTCAGATGCAGTGTGCACTGAGCAGGAAAAGGGATAACAGTAACTCACATTCCTTCTGACATTCCTGACCAAAATTCACTAATCTGTGCAGTCAAGAAACTGAAGCAGGAAAGAAACTTGGTCATCGGTGGCATTTTGTGCCAGAATCAGATGCTCCAGACTCTTTTCAGAGAAAAAGTTCTTTTTTTCTGTGCCCCTAGCATACTACAAGGCAACATTTTAAAGCATTGATGGCAGCATTTCCGCCCCATCTATGCTCTGTGTTCTGAAAACAGGGACTCAACTACCCTGGTCCTGGGAAATCCTCTGGGCTTCAGGACAAGATCACAGAACCACAGGATATCTGAGGTCAGAAGGGACCTCTGGAGATCATTGACTGCAACCTTCTGCTCAGAGCACAGTCAATAAGAGCAGGTTTTCTTTGTATGAGCGGTGCTCCAGTCCCTTAATCATCCTTGTGGCACTTTGACAGACATTCATCAATACATCCATGTCCCTTTTTTTCTGGGGAGCCCAGAATTGGACCTAACATTGCTGATGTGGCCTCACCGGTGCTGTAGAGAGGGTAAGGATCACCCTTCCAGAGCTGGTGGTAACACTCTGCCTAATGCAGCCCAGAATGCAACACAGAGCCTGAAGGATGCAGCATTCTTGGACCTCTTAATGTGCAGTAGGACAGATGTGGTGTAAAACCACAAACTCAGAATCTCTTTCCATGTAACATTCCAACTGACATGAAACTTTTAAGAAAGGGAATAGGATCTTGAGCTGTTATAAAGGCTGATGGCATCCTGGGAATAGGAGCTGGAGTGAAAAGAATGTAGCATTTTCTCTTAGGTTTTACATCGTTCTACTACAAACAGAGATTATTGCAGTACCTTCAACTTCCAGCCCTCAGTGCCTCTAGAGCTGCTCATCTGTGGAGTTCAGTAACGTAGCAACAGAACTATTTAAATTTAGGAGAAAAGGACAGATTTCTACAGGAGCATAGGACTCCTTGTGCGACAGCTCCCCCTCCTTCCCCTTCTCACCTAGCTTGTATTGTTGAATGCAACTCTTAAGTACAAAGTAATTGGCCTTGCTTTTTTGAAAAGGCTTTGACTTGGTGAGAGAGCGAACAGAAACCAAAGTTAGCAGAGTCCAAAGGGAATCCAACATTGAACAAGTGTGTGCATGGGAGGGGATAAAAGAAGGGTGGGGAGACTCAGTGAAAGTCATTCTGGAAAATATTTTAGAGATTTTGCTTTGATGTCCTCCTGTTTGCTGTTCAGTCACCACCGCCTGCAAAACTGCAAACAGCAAAGTCACTGCAGAACCTGTCCATGTACCCGCCCCGATGCTGACACTTGCAAACTGCTGTTGTCATATTTAGGCATTAAAAGGAATAGCTGGGAAAGCCTTTTAAAGAGTCCTATTCAGAAATACAGAAAAATAAATGTAGTGGACCTTTAAAGCACATAGCCCTCCCTGTGATATTAGATAAGCTAATGTCACACTAACTAGGGAATGGAGCAAGAGGAATGGTATCAGCTTGCCTTGTTAGATTTATATTTCTGATAAAGCATAAGAAGTTTTCTTCTGATGACACTATTTCTCCTATATCAAATTCACGGTCTTATACAACTTCTTGTCAGCAAATGGTTCACAATCTTCTCAGATAACTTAATTTCTCAAACTTGACTTAGATAAAATTTCTTCCCCTGTAGGCTGGCCACCTGTTAGCACTATCTAATCCAAAGGCTGGAATCTTATCATTGCATCTACTTAATGAATCACTCAATAGTGATATAATTTTCAAGCACCTATGTATCAATTAATCAGTTTTTATTAGCATTGAATTATGATTCATCTACTCTATTAATTATATAATTTTCTCATATTCTCTGTATATTCTTGGTTCTCACTCCAGCTCTCAAAGTCAACATATTTCAGTCTGTAAACTCTTCAGATGCAAAGCAAAGAATCAGTGAACTAGCCAGCATAGAAAGGCAGGTCAGCCACAGAATATGGCTAGAATTGTCTATAGGGATAATGGCAATCCTATCTGTCTGATCAGGGTTCCTTACGAAGGAAGCACCAACTGTAGCCACTACAGAACAGCAGGACTTAGCCATTGCTATCCTTGAGGTACCACTGACATGAGTTTGACATTTCACTAGGAAGTTAAGTGAGGGCTACATTTGGGCCACCAATGAATACCGTGCGCCTGGGTGCTCTGCACATACTGCTGTTACCTTCTAGAATGCTGTTTGCCCTTTGCTGAGTGGTCAGATTTGGACTGGAGGCCTTCAGGCACTGGCCAAGATACACTCACCATTTGGCTGGGTTATACTGAAGGCAGCAGGCAGAGCCCTTTTCAAAACTGTTCTTTTCTTAGTATCCTTCCTACGCTTTAAATCTGTTTTACCAAGTTCAAATGGAATTCCTTGTTTTAATTTGTATACATTGTGTCTTGTCCTGTAAAGGGACTGATGAGAAAAGACTGAACTCATCTTCATCATTGCTACCCAATGGGTATTTATATATCTCTGAGACTTCTCTAATTGGAAGAGTCTCAGCTTTCTCAGTTTCTCTGCATATAAAAAATCTTCCATTAAAAATGTCCCTGGGTGTCTGGCATGTTGGGACCATTTTCTAGTCCAGCTTTCTATAGAGGATTAATCCAAACCAAATAACCAACAGCATCTGGGGCATCTCCTACTATAAATTGTGTATACTTGATTGAATATCTGTGTATCTATCTAATTTGAATTCATCTCCCTGATGCTGCTATCTAGAGTCCTTCCTTCTGACTGCTGCAGGGTTTGTAGACACTGTGCTCAGAGATATGGCTACAGCCTACGAGGACACAAATTTAATCTACTTAGATGAATAAAACTAGCAGGGCACAGCCTGAAACTCAGCCTGTGTATTTAACCAGTACCTCACATGGGCTCTAAAACCATCTGGCACAGTGTGCTTCTGCAATGTCTACAGCGGTTAGTTTAAAAACAGGGAGAATGTTTCCTGAAGTTGTAGTCGCACTGTACTTTGAGTAAGCAGATCAGATCAAGACACCTTTAAGTCTTTTTATTGGTTAACCATCTTCCAACAGCCTTCTGTACAGTTCTCAGAATAAGACTTTTTCTCCAGCTCCCAAATCCATTTTACAGCTTTTTTTCTGAAATGGCACCAGATTTTCTGCCCCATCTGCTTCTGTGGGAATGCTTACTGTGAAATATTGAGCCAAAGTTACCTTCTGCCTCTTTCTGTGACCCGCAGGCATCCTTCAGCAGGAACATCTCACTGAGAGTTGCACTACCTTATACACCCATTACAACCCCAGAGCTTCCCCACATAACTCTTGCAGGGAAAGAGTTCTGCTTCCTCTTTGCATCCCTTTCAGAATATTGCCTCTACCTGAGCACTTTTCCCTGTCCTTAACAAAGCACATTTTGCTTGACTGGACTCAGTTACCAAGTAATTCAGATCATTTGGTGTCCCTCTTATCAAACCATCACATTAATTTCTGTTTCAGGGCTGAGTGAGCAACTGACCTGCAGGGATTTCTCCATTAACCACCAAATCCTTGGTGGATATCCTGACCATTCTCAGCCTTGAATGTTTTTTATACAGCACCTGCTAGAAATATCCCACCGAGTGAATGTTCTCTAAAAAATATCAGCACAAATTCATTCTAACATTGATCAAAATCAACAAGCCACACAGTTTTCAATGGATTTAAGAACAAGAAAACTGGCAAGACTTGGAACAGCAAAAACTAGCATGTTTTATTGTTGTCCTGAGTCCATTATATTAATTTTACCTTTGACAATTGTCTTAAAAAAACACTGAAATTATCAGAAGATGTTTGCTAATGACACAGAAATGGGGCTAGATAAATAACATGGTGCTTGATAAAATAAGCACATGCACGCACATGTAAAAAGTGTTACAAATTACCAAAGAAGACAGAAGTTCAGTCTAGTATTGAGGGGGGGGTTGAGGTCATGATAATCAGAACAATCTAAGCACTTTGTGCTACTTTTTCAATAAAGTGAATGCTGCATAAGCTCAGAAATGTAGATCTGGCATGCCTGCAGTTCCTTTGTAGGCCTTAATGTGTTGGAAGATATAGAGCTGCATTAGAAATAGACTGCAGTGAAAGATATACACCTGAATGATACAGGGACAAGCAGAGGAGAATAGTGACTAGAAGTTACTGATGTTACAGATTCAATCTTTGCACTCAGTCTGCTGAAGAAGATGTCCAGAAAGCATGAGAAGCATGAAACATCAGCAATGAGAGATATAGTAGAATTTTCCAGAAGCTAATTTAAAAATTAAACTTCACTCTGAACAACAAAAAAGCAAAATCAGCCAACCAATTAAGCCACCAAACAAAAACTAACCAAAGCCAGATATGGCTATTCAACTTTACTTGCATTAATTGTAATATAAGAAGATATCTGTTCTGAGATAATATGCCTCTTAAACTGAACTCCATTTCTGCAAGGTTCCTACATGCATATGCCTTGAGACAGTTTGAAACTTAATCTCTGAAAATCAGCTGAGTTAAGAAAGCTGTATTTCTAACGAGCTGGCCACCTGCTAGTGACTTCTGCACTGAAATTGAGAATATTGTGCACCACCAGCCTTGTGTTTTCATTAGAAATGCATTCCTTCAGTTCGCTCTGCTTTGCATTATCCTTTATCTCCTTTTTTTTTTTTATGGTGTTTTTTGGAATGTCAAAACTCTACCAATGTGAAAGCCTGGTTTCCCTAGGATACATTTCCTGAACAATTTTTGGAGGCTGGCTGACGTCTGAAGGTCAACAGAATTAGTGGTTGGATGCTATCTTTTTAATGCTATGGATGAGACCACAACTCAGCAAACTATTACTGTTGACCACAACTTGAAGGAAAAAGGATCAGAGAAAAACCATGGGAAAAAACACGAGAATGTTGAAAGTAGTGACAACGGCAGGGGAAATTTCCAGGAGGGCAGTTTTTTTAGCTTATTAAATAGATAGTGAGACAGCGTCTTCTGTCTGTACCTTCATTGATACTAGAATTTCACTGGAGAGGCTCTCCCAATAATTCAAGGCATTACAACAAGAATCAATAGCTGAAGCTAAAATGAGGTGGTTTGAGACTTCGAGTGTGGTGAACCTTTTATGAAGAAGGCCGTTTACCACTAAAGACCTCATCAAACATTATGCAAGAATATCCCGATATGTTCGGGACTTCTAACCCAATAATGTTAGCTTTTTTGAGGGTAACCTAAAAGTTACCCTCAAGCACAAACTGTGGATACAAGCAAGATACCAGAACATATTATCGCAGTGCTTGTTTCTGGTCTTTTTATTGACTGATAGATTTACGAGTTGCTTTCTAAAACTGGTCAGCAAGCTAGTGATTAATCTCACTGAGGAGCACTGCTAGCTGCCTCCTTCTCAGCACTGTGCAATGCTCTCCTCAGGCACAGACCCCCACCAGCTTCCCCACACACAGCCCTAAACCACAGCCTCCAGTCAGCAGCCTTCTCGGTCAGAAATCGGCACTGATTTCATGGGGACCAAGACACATCATGCGCTCTTCCCGAGCAACACGCCGGTACCGCAGCACTGTCCCACCAAACGCAACCACTGAGCAATCTCCCCTACGCAGAGAAACATTGCGGGGCACAGCCGCCCAAAGGAGCTCACCACCAACCGGACCATGCTGAGCACCAAATGTCGGGAATGCGTGCGCTCCATGTTATGGCAGCACACGAAGCCACAGCCTGGACTGTGAGGGGTGCCCAGCTGTGCCCCTCTACCTGCCTGTCCAGCCTCCTTCATCATGCCATGACTGCAGCCTGTTTTCCCACACACCCTCTCCGTCTCCCCCAGGTCTCTCACCTTCCCCAGCAGTGCAGGGCAGACAGCCGTGGGCAGCCTCGCTTCCCGCTCCGCTGCCTCTGGACTGGGACCAGGCTGTGCCGAGCAGCCGGAGGGGCTGCCAGGCATTACAGGGCTGAGCGTGACGCTCCGCCCATTCCTCAGCCTCTGGTCCAGGGGCACACCACCCCGGGCTGAAGGTGACCTCACGGTGGGAGGAGAAGAGGGGTGCTGGGGAGGAAAGGGGTTATCTATCTGCCCTGCTCGTGGCCTGGGAGGTGTCACTGGAATCGAGGTGGAGCTGTTGTTTCTGCTCAAGTCCGACCATCACAAACCCCTGGGATCTTTCAGCGGATCCACCCTTTGCAGACCTTCCCGCCAGCCTGGGCTGTGTCTATAGCTGAGCAGTCAAAGCTGTTCTGGGGCCATGCTAGGTCACAGTACAGCCCTCACGGCAGGGCTGAGGACCATTGTGAACAACCAGCACTTCCCCTTTTCTCACTCCTGTGAGAGCTGCAGCCGCCATCAGGCCTCCCCTCAGCTCCTCTGCTCTGGGCTGAACAGAGTAAGGGACCTCAACTGCTCCTCATACACCTTGCCCCCTAGACAATTCACCATCATCATAGCCATCTTTTGGGTGCTCACTCATAGTTTTATGTCCTTCCTATACTGTGGCACCCAACATGCACGCAGTGCTGGAGGTGAGGCCACACAGCCCAGAGCAGAGGGGTCAGCCCCTCCCCTTGCCCAGCTGGCAGTGCTGGGCCTGGTGCACCCCAGGGTACTGTCGGCTCTTGGGGCTGCCAGGCACACTGCTGCCTCACACTCAGCATACTGCCAGCCAGAACCCACAGATCCCTGTCCGGGGGCTGATCATCAGCCTCAAAGTTCTCTTTCTTCCACTCAAACAAGGACAGGAAAGAAACTCCTGTGGACATGGACGCTTGTAGGTTCTAGATACTGGCTGCAGAGCACAGGGTTTTACTCTCTATTAGTTTGTGTATCTGCAGCAGTAATTAATGCAGCTGTGGCCGAGGCACTGGAGTATCACAGTGCTGGCCTCCATGTTCCCTGGAACTGAGGCCATGTAAAGGACCTGCAAGGCTTAAGCTGCTCCAATGAGCCTCCATACCCACTGTGGGGACACAGTTTAGTGAGGAAGGCAGGAAGAGGGCAGAGGTGAAAGATGGGAGTCTAACAGAGAAGAGCAGTGTGCCCTCTGTATCAACAGACCCTTTGGTCAGCAGCGCAGGGCTGAATCTTCTGTCTGCGTTCTGAAGGGAGGGAAGTCACACCAGGGGCTTGTCACTAATGGCTCTGGTTGGCCGATGGGCAGCAAGGTGAGATGCACTGGAATGTCATCACAGACTGGTGAAGAGCCAGGCTGCTGTGACCTAGCTTTGCTGGGTAAGAGGAGTAGCGTAGCCAAACTTCCAACCGTCAACATGTTTCTGGATAAGAAGTGGGAAATGATGCATAGCCTAAAGGTCTTGTGCCATTCAAGGCTGCCCCTTCACACTCAGGCTTGGAGGATATATAGTGACTGGGAAAGGCCTTCCATGTTCCTACAGCCAGGAACATTACTGTTGGGCTGGGGGGATTATATAGGAGAAAATTATCCAATATCCAAGGATTCAGCTCTGGAAGAAATATGATAGTGAAGCCACAGCTATTAGGGAACAAGGAATCTAGCCATGTGGGGAACGGAATAAGTGAGATCATTGCCTCCAATTAAGATACAAATCAGAAGTCAAACTGAAGAGTGTTTCTGAGGATTTGCTTGAAGTCAGAGTTACAAGGAAACATTGAAAACAGAAGTCATCTGCACATTCTTCAGGAAAAAAAACAGTGGAGGTGAATGGAAGAAGGAAGGATTTACAAATGGGTATAAATGGCTCTTCTGTTCAGATGATTTAGCATTTTTTACTGCAATAACTCCTTTATGATGTATGTTTGTGTTTTGTGACACGCACAAATATTGCAGTTGATCAGTGTTGTCTGACAACATTAAAAAAATGCCTCTTTCTTCACCTCTGAATTGTTGGGTTTACCATCATGGTAAATATTCTTTCCCTTGTATGCATAGCCCAGAAGGGGAGGCATGCAGAAAAACAATGGAATATGACCATTCCCAAAAGCCAGATGTTGCAGCTAGAGTCACAAAGACATAGCAGTGACTTCTTCCTTGTTCCTCTTTGCTGGCATATACACTGCAGCCCATTTCACCCTCATCAGAATAGCAGCAGAACTTCAAAGTACACACTGTACACAACTTCAAAGCCTCCAGGTTGAATTCCTATTGCGTGCTCAGACAGCATCACTGCCCCTTCATAGATAACTCCACCAGGCTTCAGCAAGTATCAGATGAGCCACTGAGGGAACTGGCTGTTTCAACACATCACCAGCAGGATACTCAGTTTCTGTGTTATTATCCCTAGTGTGAACCTTTTCATAAGGTGGTGGGGTTTGTACTCTCATTTCAGAGTAACCTGGCCCCACACAGCTCATCAGTTCTCTTTCTGTACTATCAGAGGCACCAAGAGCACATGGAGTGAAAGAAGATTTGGTGACCATTTGAGTCTAAGACACCACTCTTTGGCACCACACAAGTATAGAGGCTTATCAGGAGTGCCAGATGAGAGAGAAGACCGATAAATATGAATATCAAGCTCCTTTTACCATGACTGCTCTCTTTATTCAGTTTATGGCAATACCCAGATTGTCTATACATGCTTGAACTGACCATAAGCCTTTTCACAGAACATCAATGATGATAGCTTTCAGAGCAACCACGGATTCTTCATTAGCAGCATGCAGTTTTCTCGGATCTTTTCAGAACCAGCTTAGTGCCTGATGCTGGAGTGGGAATAGCTCTTTGATTTTCCCCATTGTCTTCCTACATTTTCTTCTATTAATAAATTTATGAACTTCTAACTCTTCCACCCCCCCAGACCCATTAGGCAGGCATGTGCTACAAGAAGGGGGCTGCCTCCTGGACACAGATCAGGGGCCCTGAGCTCTTCTCGGCACACGCAGGGTGCTCAGAGCTGTCCACCAGCTGCACAGACCATTTGTGCTATGAGGTCATTCAGCGCTACCCCATCGCTAAGGAATCTGCTGGCCACCTTCCTGACAGCATAGCACAATGTCCCACCTCGCCTGCCAGCTAACACAGCAGGCTCACACTGAGCCAAGGCCCCACTCCCCACAGGTGCTTCTCAGCCATGCTCCTCAGCATCAGCAAAGTCCCTCACATCTACAGCCTCTGGTCCCACAATGACCACTGTGTTTGCCTCACAGCACGCTGCCCTGTTCCATTTCAACCTCCTCTCTTTGTGCTGTTCTTTTCACCACTGCCAGCCTGATAAAGGTGCCAACAGAGAAGGATGAGTCAGGACACCATTGAGACACCAGTGTTGAGAGGGAACACACTGAGAGGGAAATATGGTGGGATTTCACAGAAGAAAAGACTGGGCTTGAAGAGGAGGAGTGGAACTTGAATGGTGGCACAGAGATTCCGTGTTTTGATAAGAAATCTCTCTGGGGATGGAGAGGGGGCCATCTACTCCCTAGATAATGGAGCCAGGAGATGACAGAGATAACAAGGCTGGTGGTACAGGGGCTTGGCAAACAGGGCCTGCCCAACAGCAGTGTCCCTGCAAGATGAGCAGGGCAGGCCCAATGATGGGAACCAGGTTCAGCTGCGAGACCAGGTCGTCAGGAAAGTTTGTGATGACAAGCAGGTTCAAGGTCCATCTAAGAAGTTGATCTGTAGTCCAGAGTCAATCTCCATGCTACTAACCAGTGTTAGACACAATCCAGCATCTTCCAGGCAGGCAGTTCATGTGACGGAAGGGAGGGAGACAGTCCCAGTAACACTTGTTTTCTGACTGGTTTGAATAGCTGTGGGGCTGGGATAGCCACACAGATGGGGCACACGGGCCAGCTAGGCTCTGGAGCTGGCTGAAAGCAAGCTGCCCAGGGAGGTGGTGAAGTCATCGTCCCTGGAAGTGATCAAGAAATGTGTAGATGTTGTACTTAGAGACATGGTTTGGAGGACAATATTGGTAGTAGGTGGACTAGATGATCTTAGAGGTCTTCTCCAACATTAATGACTCTATGTTTCTATTATCACAGTGTGGGGAGGTCTCTATTCAGGCCAACTGGTGCTTCCCATTGCCCACTCTAGGCCTGCTTCATTTTTGTCCAAATTCCCCTGAAAGACACCCAGTGACACAGGCTTCCAACTGTCTGTGACAGCGCCTCCTCTAGAGAAGAGATGACAGGGGAGGGAAGATGTAGTAGATATAGTAAATAGGTATTATAAACCATTGAATGGAATAAAAGATGAAAATAAATTACTGCTCACTATCTTTTCAAAAATATCAGAAAAGGAGGTAGGTGTAAAAAGAAGTACAAGGCTTCTTCATACAGCATGACTTCATCCTTGGATACCTTGCATCAGGGGAGTGTGAGTAATAAACATTTCTGTGGTTTCTTAAAATAAGTGGACAGAGAAACTGCACAGGAAGAGCACAATTAAATACAGAGATTCAACATCTGTCTCAGGCTGCTGGAAGCTAATAGAATATTTGGAGGGATTGACTACATACTTCCATGCTCTTGTATCTTCCACAGGAATTTGCCACTGGACAGTCTTACAGCCAGGATATGTAGCTAAATGGTCTTTTATTCTGATCTGGCTCAGCTGTCCTCATTCATTCTACTAATAAAATTCTGTGGTGATATTACCATTTCCCCCAGAACAGCCCCATACTTGCTATTTGAATGTCTGGTGAGTGATTCTCTGTCCTAGGCTGGGTTTCCATCTTTGCAATCTTTCCCTGCCAGGGTGACAGCTTTCAGAAGAGTTAAGGAGATAGGAGGGAGCTTGCCTGGTAGGTAGATCAGAGACCTTAGAGGACAGAATGTTTCCAAGGATGGAGAGAAGACCAACCCTAAACTGTAGTGTCTTGGATTATTTGTTCTTTCTATCAAAAAACCACCCATGAATGCTTTGTCTTCATGATGGTACCATAGCACTGGGCAGCAAGACAATTTTTAGAAATAATTATTATATATTATATACTTTTATATTTATATTATTATTATATAATAATTATCTGAGGGAAGCTTAGGAATTTCTCCAGTTTTTCTCAGCCTTTTGGAAGAAGGGATTTACTCCTCTGACAATGGCATTCTGGTCCACCTTGCTTAATCAGGAGGAAATTCTCAACAGCTGTACCCACACTGAATCAACCTTCAACATCCCAGGTCTGAAAGTTATCAAGAGCTTAAGAAATGTGCCATTAAACCAGTGGCCCATCTAACCCGATGTTTTCCTCCTACAAGCAGAAGCCTACCCACTTTCTGCAGTCTGTTTTCCTAGTACTCTTCCAGCATCTAAAAGTCTTGTGTTATGGAAGCTGGAGGCTGCAACTCTGCCCAGTTCTTTTAATATCATAAATCTATTTCATCCCTTTTTTGAACACACTGATAGCATGGGCCTTCACAATCTCCTGTGGCATCGAGTTCAATACTGTGTAAAGAAATACTTCCCATGTTTGTTTTAATTCCTCTTATGTTAAATTAACTGTGTATCCTCTAAGATGTCATGTTGCAGAATTTGATGAAAGACCTTGTTCATCATCTTCATGATTTTCATATCTTCTCTCAACTTTACCATCTCACCAAAAGAAGAGCTTTCCAGCAATCCCTCATAAAGCAACTACTCCATATCTGATCTCTGTTGCCCTTCTCTGTACCTTCTGTAATTTCATCATGTCTTTCTTGAAATATAGAGACCACAACAGCCCCCCAGAGTTCAAGATCAGAATGCATGGAGATTTTATCTAGGGCTAAAATGGCATCCTCTGTCTAATTTTAGTTACTATTATCAATATGCCCAACATTTATTTTGGTTGTTCCCAAAAGAGTAATAAATGCCATATAATATGCCATATGCCAATAAATTCCATGTTCGCCTTACTAATTTGAAACTGCAGACCTGAGTTCTAAAATCAGCATCATGTAGGTATGGGTTGGATTATTTCCTCTAAATGGGAAATATTTTCTCTAAATGAGAAAATAAACTTACTTAGATTTACTAGGTTTTTGATTGCAAAATTTTTGATTGCCATTTATACTGAAGTTCATTTGAGAGTTTTCTGCCCAGAGTCTTGGCTTTGTGTGACTCTCCTTAAGTTCCTTGCCATCAGAACAATATTTCTGCACCCAAAGTCAGTATCAGCCTTAGACCTGATTTCACTGATCAGTTGCATCTCCAGTTTGTTCATAAAAATGCTGAATAAAACTAGTTCCAGCAGAAACCCCTGGGATATCTTCACTCTTCATCCTTTGCTCATCTTTCATTCCACGAGGTGACCTTTCCTCTAACCCTGTAGTAATTTAGTTCCTTTAATTATTCTCAGTGAGGAACTTTGACAAGGGGGTTTTGGAAGTCTGAATGCGTTATTTTGCCTAGCTCATCTCTAGCCACACGTGTATTAACATCATTCCAGAACCCCATCCTTCCAAGACCCAACATGGACATAATGCCCCTTAACAGAAGCCATATTAACTCTTTCTCACCAGATGGTTTTTACATACTTTCCAGTCTTACTGTTTATTACAGACACCACTGTCTTGCCACAGAAGGAAGCCAGATTCCCCCCTTACTTTTCATAGCAGGAGTGACACTGGCAATCCACAAGGGTTCTTCTGGCACAGAGACATTATTGACAGGTTATACAGCTTGGCCAGCAGTTCACAGTTTCACATTTGAATTCCTTCACGACTTTCAGGAAAACGTCATCCAGTCATGGTGACTTATAAATATTCAAGGTATCTGTTTGGTCTTATTTCAAGAATAACCTGTCTTTTCTGATCAATCCACTGAAAACATGTCATCAGGAATTGAAATCTCCCCAACAAACAGGGTACTTCCTGCTCTCTGGTAGAAATAGGAACTGTATCCCAGGGCTTCTATCCCAAGCATAGATAAAAGAAACTAGCATGAAAGCTTTCTAAAGTCCCTGGGAGAAACATTTGAAGTCTGATGTCATGGCAAATCCACCTCTCATGGGCAGATTTGTCTTGTCTCTTTCCTGGAAGCATGACTAGTCGTGTGGCTACTGCTGCATCTGCAAGGCCATACCATTGAGGGGCAAAGGAAGAAACTGAGACTAGTCTGGAAAAATACAACACATGACACTAGAGGGAGATATTAAACTAAGCAGAAGTACATTTATTGTATAGTTTCACTTAGCTGCTTTAAAATTCAGCATCACAAAAACTGGTGTATTGCATCTAAATCTTTAAACCATTCGTTAATCTGCATTGGTAACTTCCCAGGACACACTTTTCAGTTTTGTTTGTCCCTGTGGTCCAGTGATATATCTCTGATATGAGAACAGACAAACACTTCTACACATGAATGCCTGAAGTTGTGTAACAAAAGTAAGGGAGAGACACACAGATAAGCAAGCAGAATCAAAACAAGAAGAAAAAAATTCATTATCCTGGTGAGACATTATTGGATGGACACATATGAGGGAGTAGGGAATTCATCTTCAACAACCTTGTTACCACATTCTTTTTTCTCCACAGAAAAGTAAGGCAAAACAGTCTTGGCTGCCTTAATCAGCCCCTGGTTCTTGCTAGCCTGGGTTTTCCTCCATGTAGGAGCTACTCTTTCAGTCCTTGGAGATACATCAGTTTGCACCATGCATCCAGGGAACTGCCCTCTGAGGGATGATCTGTAGGCTTGCCATGAGCTATAGGGCACACAGTGGTGCTCCATCCTTAGGGAAACTCAGATCCAATTTAGTTCATCCAGAGAGGAGATTTTGTCAATCTCTGTGATCACATGAAAACTGAGGCTTCACTCTTGTGCTCAGAGTCCTCCCTCATGAGCGAGTTGATTCATGAGGTTCCAGGTGCTTTTCTCCACAGCCACTAATCCATACTGTTCAAAATGACCAGCTGTCAGTGATAAAACCAGAACAGTAAGTAGATGTTTTCCTCTATTAGGAAAGATGCATATGAAAACTTCTTCCATACTAGACATACAAACTCTTTAAAAGCTATCCATCTCTGGAGATCTCTGGAGATCTTCCTTATCTCTGCAGCGGGTGAAATGACAACAGCATTTGTGATGATCTGGCTGGAGTACGAATCAGATGACTCTATGTAATGTTGCCCAGTGGCTTTCTGCCACAGCTTGGAAAGCTGAAAGCTCTCTAGCTAATGCATTATTTTATTTCAGTGATCTCATGTTTAAAGCATCATTTCCTTAGCTTGAGGCTTTCCCCTGGGGTCAGTAAATTCCACTTTCAAAGAAGGTTTTAATTCCTTGGTGAGTGACAAGCTGGAATGGTGATATGAGTCCTAATCCCTCTTTTGAGTAGTGAATGGAGCTTCTCATCATTAGTACATCAGACATGCTACCAAATATATCATGAGCTTCTCCTCATTAGTACGTCAGACATGCTACCAAAGATATCATGGGACTAGCAATCACCAGTTTGCAACAAACCAGCTGGACAACAAGACATGGAAAGGTCTCCTTCCAACCCCTCCAGCCTGTAGGGACTCTGCTGGAGCCTCCCTCCTCCCCTTCTACTGGTGTAGCATGAGACAGTGCATGCCGTTTTCTATTCCTTTCTCTCCCATGCCTTTTCTTTCCTTCAAACTGATCATTCCTCAATTTGCTTGGAAGAGGAAAATTAATACTTAAAGTATGTTCCATTTTATTAATTCCTTCTCTATTTCCTTCTCTTTGGAATTAATTTCTAGCTCCTTGTCCTGCTGAAACATCATAACATTCCTTTTCTACCAGCTGTGTCCCCACCACCTGGTATCAGCGCAGTGAAACAAATACATTGAGAGATAAGCAAGGAAGGAGAGTGGGGGAAAACACAGAAAATCAGAGACAACCATTTTCCCTCAGTGCTTTTGTTTCACTGAGAATTAATTTCCATTATCCTAAAAACCTTGCTGTCTACTTCCCTGCCATTATCCTGGGTTCAGCACTTCCTGGGAATCTAGCTTCTCAGTTTGGCAGAAGATATAAGAATGACCTGGCAATAGCCATGAAGTAACTTGACAAGGCCATTTTTCTCTAGAAGTGCCATTGCTCACAGTGCAATGAAGGAAGAATTGCTATAGTGAGCAGTGTTTGTCTCCTTATCCTTGCCCATTAAGTCAAGGATACCCATACCTTTTAGGAAGTATCAACACTGCCAATGACTTTTTTAACCTGACAACCTGATTCTCCTTGTCCTGTCCTACCACTGACCTCCTACGTCTTCCCCTTACCTTTTTGTTGTGTTTCCATCCCTTTGTGCTCACACAGACATTCAACAGATTCTTGGCAGGCAAAAAGCCTCTGCACAGGTAAGAGGCGCTTGGACTGCTGGAGGTGATCTTGAGTGTCTCCCCTGGGTCTGTTTGCCTCTTGTTCATAGTGGATCTTTTCCTTCTATCTGAGATGCATGAGCCCTCTACTTTTCCCATAACTCTGACTTCCATCAGCCATCACCACTTTCTGCTCTCTTCAGTACCTGACTCCCACTACCCTTCCCCTCCATAGACAGATAGTGATGGTCCTCAGCAGTATTTTGTAGAGACAAGAAAACAGTATTAAGTGAGCTCTAGCCATGTTGCCAGGCATGTATTACAAGCCTAGTCCTACCTGGAAGCCTTTTGACTATGAATAACAATTTTGAGATGACATAAACAGCAAAGACTGTATAAGCAAAGTGCCCTGCTAATGAGGCTGCAATGCTTGTAGCCTGGCTCAGACTACAAGGGAATAAGTTTGTGGCTTCTTGCAACAGCCTTCACAGAGCCAAACACAATAGTTTGCTTTCTGACACAGTATTACACAGCCAAGTAATAACAGCAAGCATGGGCTGGGAACAAGGAGCAATAAATAACATATCTGAAGGGCATAGTTACTTTTGGTCTTCTGGCTTTGATTTTAATGATGTACATTTATAGCTGCATTAGCTACTTATCATAACTGAAAATACATGGGATAGCAATTAAATTACCTCATTTTCCCATAGCTAACTTCAATTTAATCTTTAGCTCTTAAACAGGGGTCATGATGAGGCCTCCAGGTGCTTTACAATGGTAGGAAAAGCCAATAACAGGAACAGAGAACAAACCATTGCTTGAGCCAGACAGCAGAGTATTCACCCAAAAGTAAGACCAGAAGGTCCACCTTGCACTGGTCATTACGTTGGATCCTGTTGGTAGTCCCAGAAATAGTAACCTTCTCCTCATGCTCAAAAGAGTCAAAGGAAGCCATGATGTTTTGTCTCACTGCTTTGCTGTTGTTATTGTTTTATTTTTAACTGAGAGCAATTGTTTATTGGTTATCAGGCCACTCATCTGAGCTATTCTGGAAATTTTCTTAATTTTATAAAGAGTCTGGAAAAAGGAATGATTCTTCAAGAAATATTCAACAATTGGTAAGCTCAACACCTGGTAGAAAAACTGAAGAACAGTTTAATAGTGCAGATAATTTCTGATCCCCTTAGCAAATAACATTATCATAGCTTTGCCTATGTTCATGGAAAGCTACCAGCCCAGATACAAGATTTCCTCACCAGCTCTGTATATAGTTGAGGCTGGAAGGAAAGGAAATGTGTTGCCACAGGTGTCACCATCTGCTCCACTGTGTGAAAGAGGAACTTTGTTTTGGAGCTTTAGTAGCCCATTACACTCCCCACTTTCTGAAGATACGTTTTCTGGTATTTGCTGGACTTTGATATACTGCAGTGACAAAGACCAGAAACAGGCAAATAAGCAAAATGTGCTGAGGGAGATTTCTAAGGGCAGAAAGAGGACACAGGAAGCCAAGTCTCATCAGTCTTCTCAGAGAGTTCTGCAACAAAGTACTCTCTGTGGTGCTACCTTCATTTTTCCTTGTCTTCGGTGAAATTAAGCTAGGTTGCTTCGTGTCCCTGTGACAGGCGTACTTCCCTGAAAAACAGTCCCATCATTACAAATTTCTAAAGGCTAAGCTATTACTCATTGACTGCAACGAAACACAATGAAATGTCAGTAGTTAAAGGATCAAAGTCCAGTTTGCTAAAACCTCTGGTGTGTGGGCAATTACAGTCTGAAATAGCAAGTATAGAGTGCCTGTGGATGTGGCCAAAATAAATTACAACGAAGTTGTCGAATGGATTAAAACTGAATCTACTGGTGTAGTCACCTCTTCCCCTCATCCAACAATTTTCCCCATTGATTGACAAAAATCATAGAATCATAAAATCATGGAACTGTCTTGGTTGGGTAAGACCTTTGAAATCACCAAGTCCAACCATCAGCCTTACTTATGAAGTCCCATCACTAAACCATGTCCTTTAGTGCCATGACCATATATCTGAAATATCTCCCAGGATGGAGACTTTGGCACTGACCTGGACACATTCTGATGCATGAGACTTGCTGCCTTTGGGTCTTGCTAATGGCAAAAGTGTTGGGCTGCTACTTGGTTTCAGTGAGAGGACATCAGCAGCAGCTTCCATCCCTCAGGGTCCCAGGGCATAGTTCTGGGACATGCACATGAGTGCAGTGGGCAGACTGTGGTTACAGCACGCAGGAAGAAGAAGAAAACGTGGGTTTCATGCTCAGTGGTGGGACCTGGCTTCTTCTAACTTGCTCCCCTCTCCTTCCCCAGATGCTGCATTGGTTCAGCTGGTTGCTCCTCTTAGCCCAGAAGCCTCTCTTATCCAGCACAGTTATCACTCAGCTTCCTCCCTAGGACCTACTCTGAAGAAGACAAAGTCAACCCCCCCTCCACGAGAGCCAGCATCAGAGTTCCCTGGAGCCAGATGTTGCTGCTGAGTAATGCAAATTCAGCCTGGGAAGGAATGTTGCTAGTCATAATTGTGCAGCTGGAACTGTGCAGAGGGCATATTGTTAAAGCAAGTGCACAGTCTTCTGTAATCTACCATAAAGTGTAAATGCCATCCTGCCTACAGGCCAGAAGATATTGTATATAAATATTTATACTATTCCCACATTAATTTATGGGAGTTTTGGCACTGCTAGTTCGGAGAAAGAGAAGTACTTTTCCATGTCCTGTCTGACTACAAGGTGCTCACTGAAAAATCTGTCTGGAACCTGGAAGCCATAAAAGCTGAGAAAAGTGGTCAAAATAAAATAGTCACTGTCAATTTTAGACACCTTGGTAAAAAGAAACAGTCAAGTCTAACAGAGAGGAATGGAGAAAATAGAGCAGCCTTGGAGATTCTTTGAGCATCAATTGTTGCCATGAAGATTGCACTGAAAACCCATAGAAGATTTCCCACTCAGTAAGAAAAGGAGAAGCAAATGGAGAACTAACAGTGAAGTCTGTGTAATATGAAACTGATTATAAATATCAGATGTTATCAAAACATTTGTATCAGAGAACAGAAACGAGGACCCAGAATATAACTTCTTAGAAGGCAGAGGATCAAGTAATTTAGATATGAGTTATGTTTTCTTTAGCATGAAGGACTTAATCTTCTCGAGAACAGGAGGTTACCAGCAGTGGACAGGACATGACCTTTTGTTCTTCAGGACATTGTTCTTCACTATCTTCACCTAACTCATCCAGTCCCTGTTGTTTTCCTCAAGAAGTTCTCTTTCACTTTAGCCCATTCCGTTTCCTTCCTTGGTACGACACTTTCTCAGAGGACAAAATTCTACTCAGTCTGTGAAAAGTGGGAGTAGGATTCTTCTAGGTTCTCTCTTCCTGCAGCATTCTAAAATACAGCTATAGGTTCTCTGTGGAGAAGGGTTTTGCAAGATTTTCTACATAGTACTGCTTATTCAAGGCTGTTAACAAAGAACTTTGCTTATGGAACTACTTATGGAAAGCCAAAACTTCTGATGTTCCTGTGTCACTCTCATCCAAGGGAAGGGGGAGAAAGACAGCACCAGCTGACAGTGTTGCTATTCAAATTTCTCTCCATATGCTGCAGCCCTAGACAGTAGAAATGCATATGAGGGGGTTTACATAAAAAAAAACAAATTACAGAAGGTTAACATTTCATATTCCACGTGCACATTACCAACAGGGAATCTCCCCCAGCATGATTAAATTGGCAGGGCAGACTGTTGGAGTTGGATAGATCTGGAAAAACACTGTGCTGGCAGAAGGACTTCTGTAATTTCATAACCTATATGCCTATGTGTCTATATGTCAGTGCTTTCCAGATGCAAAGGACGTTTCTCAAATGCCAGTTTTGTGAACACGTGAATTTTTCAGTAGAGTAAATGTTAATGCTGTCAAAATTCTGAATTTTCCATCTCAAGCCCTGTATTTCTACAGCCTCCAGTGATGGCAAATATGAATACATGATGAAATGCAACACCTGTCCTAGAGCAAGCCACTCTGAATTCTCCAACGATGATTAATTTTGACAACATTCTACTAACAATGCTGCTCACAGTTTCACTATTGCCATGTCTCCAATGAAATTCAGCAAAGCTTAGCCCGGTTCTCAGAGACATCTGCCCGTTCACATAAAAAAAATACCAACCCTGCAATCTGGCATGCCCAGCTGAGAGATTACTGATCGCCTTCTGTGAAACATATTGGTATTGGCAATGAAGGGAATGGAGAGCTTTTTATTTAAAATCCGTGTCAGGCAGTGGTTGTGGGGTGTTTGATTTCATCAGCTCTATCTGTTCTCATAGCAACTTAAATCAATGATAGCTATCAATCAATGGATACTGTGGCTATTTAAACTTAGATAGACCATCTTTGTTGATGGAGCTTTCCCTCCATGATGCATTTAGAGGCTGAATTAGTGCATCTTTGTCAGCCTTCATTTTGCAAGACTAACCAAGCTCTTTTTCTTTGCTCTTGGAGACAAGCTTTTCCCAAGTTGTGCATAAGAGTTTCTGTGCTGCAAGGGCCTGCAGGAGCATTTCCCGTGATGTTCTGCAGATTCTTAGTGGAAGGGTCTGACAGCTGGGACACACAGAGCTGCCTTCTCCTTCTCCCATTATGTGGCATATACACTCCTTGATGAAGTGTATCAGAACTGTCCCTATTTATTAACCAGGAAGAAACAAAGAATTCAACCAGTTCAATTTTAATACCATATGTGCTCCTGGCCTGAACACCATGCTGTGGTAGTGAGCTCCAGGGGGAGGTATACCTGTTCCCATCTGAATTCATCTTTCTTGAAAATGGTAGACTGTAACTCTGCAAAGCAATTCAGATGAGATACCATTTGTAAAGTTATAGACAGCACTCATTTCCCTGAGGCCCGCACCATCTCAAGAGCAGCCAAGCACCACTGTACTTAGCTCAAAGCTGAAAATCTCACAACTTTAAACACAGCTTTTATGGGAGCATTATCAGCATCGACAAAGAGTTTCAACAGTTTTTTATTAAACTGATAAGAATACAAGAAATGGAATGTTTCAGATTCTAGAAAATACCCTACATCATATTCTAATCATTTTAAGGTACATGTAGTCGAATTTAAAAAAGAATTACAGTTACAGCTTTCAGCATTTATAAAAATGTATACATCACCTTAGAAAATAAGTGCATATAAGTAGTGCCATTCTAAGAGGCATTTACAAAATACTTTGATGATTTAAAGAACATTTTAATCAATATAATATTTATTTCTGATTTCATATGCCACTGGTTTGTTTTATGGCACATGATTTCTGCTACATATATTTATTCAGCCAGTTGATCATATCCCTTCGTCCTTCCTCAATATAAGGTTTATCCTGAGGATTGATGTTTTCTTTTTTGCGGTGCACAAAACCATGAGTCTGTCCAGGGTAAATTTTAACTTCATAATCAGCTTTATTGTTTTGTTTAAGCTTCTGCTCCAGCAGGGTGACCTGTAACAGAACATACCATCACGGTTGAACACTGAGTTAGCATTTAGTAGGTATTTACAAGCCTTTTTTTTTTTTTACTACATTTTCAAGTTTTTGTTTGTTTGTTTTTGTTTTTTCCTCCAGTAAAATGAAAGCATGCACTTGTACAAAGCTGAAAAATAAGTGTGTAAGTTACTCTAGTAATACCTGTAAAGACAGAAGCACATACCACTCACTGTCATGTGAAGGATAACGTGCAGTCATTGCTACAAGTACCTGTTGATAGGCTCCAAGAAATAAAATCTGGCAATATTTTGAATCCATTTGAAACTGAGGGAGGAGAGGAATAGATGCAGAACTGGCAGATCAAAGTTACTGGGATTTTTGCCAGGAAAACATCACTCAAAGAAAACACACCCTCCTGTTTGGTCCCCTTAGTAGATCATCTTTGTAGATCATTGTAGATCATTCTCCAGATATTCTCCACCCTTTCTCCCAAAGAAGACTTCTGACAAGTGTAGCAGAAAGCAGAAGCTCTGCAGGACTAGCAGTTCTCACATACAAAAAGTCCACATTTTGCAACTGAGGCAGAAAACATTTTTAGAGTCTCTGTAAAACTTTTTGGGTAGAAGATACGCAACATAAATCTGCATAGAAGGGGTAAAAAAGTGCAAATTCATCTTCTGGTTTCTCTTAATTAAATACTGAATTATAAAACAAGCACAAAAAGCATGGAAATGGATATCTGCAATGAGAAACTCACTTGCTCCAGAGGGATAATTTCATCTTTTTCAGCAAAAATGAAGAAGGTTGGGTGAAGCAAACTGCATTTTTCATCAAAGAATTTGATCACTCCTAGGGGAAAAAGAAAGGCATGTTAGTTAGAGGTTAAACTACTACTAAAGCTATCCAGTCAAAATAAAAGACATTACAAGAAGTTAGAGCTGATCAGATTATAAAGGAATTAAATGCATTTTGTTTGAAAGTTCCTTTTGTTTTGAGAACTTCCCATGTTTTGGGTTGCCATTAAAGATGAAAAGAACAGTTCTGTCTGAAAAGTTCAGGGAAGAATCATTACTGGTTTGCCCCATTCTCAATTTAAGTAGTCAAATTGCATAATGATATTTTGTAATCACATCACCTTCTTCTTCAGTAAGCTGCCACACTGAGTTTTGTTACAGGAGTGCTCCTACAGAACAGCTTCCCGCTCTGGCTGTGCCCTGTCACAACACAGCAGATGTCTGACACTTACCATAGAGAGACACTCCTGTCTTTAAATGAGGATTTTTCAGCATCAGGTGTTGCACTGCTGCTCCACCCCAGCAGAACCCAATTACACCAATCCTTTTTGCACCACAATGTTCCTTTAGATAGTTCAGGACAACGTCAACTTCTCTGAGAAACACACATGAAAGAGAATTAAGGCTTGAACTCTGCTCCCCTGGCTTCCATGGTGGCTACTCCAAGAGTATGCTGGGTAATCATTGCCTGTGGTAGAGGGTGGGTGACTGCCTTTCCCTCACTTGTGCTTTTTCTCCTTCCTTCACTTCTTAAACTAGCCCATGAACTTTCATATTTTTCCTCCTATTCTCTTCCTTGTCCTGCTTGGAAGCGAATCGTTGTGTGAGTGCTTGGTGCTGTCTGAAGTCCCACAGCGCTATAATTACTCATTTCTGAATTACAGGATGAACTGTAGGTGAGAAAACCAAGGAAAAAGTATACAAATTCATTCTTCCCAGGCCACTGTAATTAGAACCTGGAGGGATTTTACAAATAGTAAACCAATTAATTTCACAAGTGGTGACACTTGTTATATAGCCCAACATTAATAAAACAATATAACAGTGAAGAGATTTCAGATAAAAATGCAAAAAACATGACTAGGAAAATTGGTAAAGTAGTATGCTGTGAAGTAGCTGGGATCTGACAGAGAGCAGGACTAATGTTCCTTAGTTAAATTTTGTTAGGTGACTACAACTACACCTTGCCTGAAGCCTATGGAAGTTGCGCTTGCCTGTAGGAACTGAACCAAATGGAAGTGAAACAAGCCTGATTTTTCCCCCAGCTTTTGTTTATTCCTTTCTTTTGAGTCATTAATCTTCCTTCTACTCTCTGTACAAGTAAATAACGTTCACTTTCACTTTTGCTCTCCATAAAGCACTACTCATATAAGCATAAGCTTGACACTTGAACTGCATGAAATTTCTGTTTCCGGACATCCAGCTGTATTTGAAACAATAAGAATTTAGGACCTAATCCTGCATCTTTACTGAGGCAAAAATTCCTACTAAATGAGCACGTCCACAAGCTAAACAATGAACAGCCATTGTACTTGTCTATTTTGCCAGCATCTCGTGTTTTCACCCAATCGTCAAAGGAAGACCATTCATTTGAAGGTTTCCAAGCTTCTTGTCCCACAAAGAAATCTGGGCAGATGGCTCTGTAGGAAAAATGAAAACATTTTATGCTCATGACATAACACTAAGGAGGGATTAAAGGGAAGTCTGCGTGTACTACAACAAATTTGCTGTGTTGAATACACATAGAATTTAATCTCCTTCAAAACATTACACAAGCAACCTTAATTCTTTTTCTATGTCTAATAAACAGAAACAGCATAACTTGCAGGTACATTTTGCTCTGCTAAAACTCATTAATCAATTTGACACACTTTTAATTGCGATTGAAACTCTAGTGGTTTCCTACCATATTAGAAAAAAAGAAAAGAGAGAAAGCCAACTACAATTTGCATGGTTCATTTCATTAGGGCTAGAAGAAATGATAATGCAATAATACTGGGAGGAGGATACCCACCATGCTTTACACATATGAGACCTAGTTTCTTTGTCTGCTACAAGCTTGTACACCTCATTTCCATAGAATCACCTTCAACTTCCCTGAATTTTTTGCCAAAACAGCAAACTTGCAGTTAAAGATGCAGAATAAGGCTTTTCTTGGTTTTTCCTCCTCTTTCCAGTACTTGCATACTGTCTCACTATGGTAGGACTACTCAACAACATACTTTTCTCCTGCTTTACCAACCAGGAGACTATTTAAAAAAATCTTCAAGTGAAACCTATGAAATTGTTAATGTTTGTATGGCTTATAAACAAAAGGAAAGGGAAATGTAATTTGACTTTCTTATTAAAAAGGTACTTTGCAAAGTGCAGGATTTCTTACACATATCCATTGGCTGTCAGCATATCAGCTATGTATCTCGTGTTTGGGAGTTGCCATCCAAATATGTCATGAATCACAATCACGGCTTTGTCTGTGCTGGCGGAGGGTTTGGAGACGTATGCCTTGATGTGCCCAACTTGTACTTCCTGCCCACGGCCGCCATAATCAAACTGGTCTCCAATATCACATGGGCAGGGCTTTAACTCGTTTGCCATCTGGAGTGTTGCCCTGGAAAGAGCAGAGAGTACCCACTGGTGAGTATCACAGCACAGCACACTGAAAAAGACCAAATACAGCGGCATCACAGACTGCTGAATTTCTGAATCACTCTGCTAATATTGTGAACACATTCACTGCTGTCAGATCAAAAATGCAACGTGAGCCAATCAGCAAATTTATCCATTTATGGCATGTAGCAAGAACCTGTGCTCCACAGTAATCCAACAAAGAGCAACCAGGAAGGCAACGATCACAAATAATTAAAATAGGGATGAAGGCAAATCTTTTACCCTTTGTCATGTGTATGTCCCTGCCAGGAATGCCTAATGCATAAAAATGCATTAAAAAATGCATGATGCATATAAGAATTCATTAAAAAAAAAAAAAAGAGAGAGAGAAAATGAAACAAGTAATGTATTGAAAAACATAATTAGATTTACATTATATGCAGTATTTTCCTCTAGAAAACTCAGTGTTCCATAGCAAACCTTTTCAGTGTCAAGAAATCCTTTCTCTAAACCAGCTTCTCTAAACCAGCTTTATATATATATATATATATATATGTACTCAGTGGTAGCCAGAGTGTCAAATCATATTTAGTTTGTACTAAAAAAGGAATCAATTTCAACTTCAAGATAGGAGAAAAGAAAACTGAATGTAAGGAAAAAATCTTGAAATTGAGCCAAATATTTTACAAACAAAGGAACAGTAACAGTATGGTTAAATTTTACTATTAGATTTTTACAAGTTATTGCTTAGATGAAAATAAACAAGTAAGTCACAAAGGTCAAAAAACAGCAACAGAAATTAACAATGTTTGTGTAGCTTCTTTTTGCCAAAGTTAATGATTTTACGACGCTGACCTTAGCTTAACCAGCTGGGTGAACTGACTCCGTATTGCTGCAAAACGATTCAAATAAGTTGCCTAAGTATGCAAAGAGCATCTCTTAACTGTTCAAGAATTTGGAGAGAATGTAGGTTAAGCTTTGCCTGAACTCTCCCCAGACAAGCTGCAAAGCCTGTGAGCACTGTGTAAGAAAACTCTGCTTGGTGTAGAAACAATAATAGTTGATCCTGACTATACCAAATATGCTCACAGGGAGAAATGGGGAAAAGCAGGTTACCAACCTCTCCCCGAACTAGCGTGACTTCAATCACTGTGGCATGGGTGGGACAGCTGCCAGCAACCAGCCAACCTTACAGCCGGATCTGCACAGTGATCCAGAACTTTCAGAGATCCAGAAATCTCAGATGAGTTAGCACATCTCACGAGATTTCATTTTCACTGATGAATATGTCAAGACAAGTTACACCCTATTTGAAGACGCATTAGCCCTTGGCACACGTGAGTACAAGTATAAGCCACACCCACCCAGAGGTGTTTGTTGGTTGTTTTTTTTTTCACATGCTGTATTCTGATAGATATGAATCCTCATTTAAAATACATTTGCCAGGAAAAAAAATGAATTAATAGACAGGCTTATAAGCCAAAACACAGTATAAACATATAACAGAAAAGAGTTGATAAGTATTTTTCCTTCCACAAACTGTTTCCTTTGTATTAGACTAAAATCAGAAAACAAAACAAGATCAATTGAATTATTAAAGAAACACATTTTGGAACTACAGTTCAGTATATCCTGAAAGGCTTTAATTGCATATATTCTTAATGAAGTTGCCTGATGAAATTTAGTGCAAAATGTAAAATATTAAATATTTAAGGGTGCAAATGTGGGTAGAAGAGCTTCAAGAACAAGTCTGTGCAGTGCTGTGGGGTCTCCTAAGGTGTGTCAGCCACACAGGCCTGCAAGCCTTGCAGCATAATCCAAATGGATCAGTGTTTCTACACTTGCTCCAGTAAGTGCTGTTTACAAGTATTATCCTTCTGCATTTCTAAGATGCTATTGAAACTTTTCTTAAAAACAAATCCCCCTGCTTTATATCCAGCAGAGGCAGTTTGGGAGGAGCTGTGACTCCACTGCTGCCACTGTGCTCTTTCTGTTCCCGCACCTCTACTTCCAAGCACTTGAGCACCTGAAGGCCAAACAGCCACTTCAGTTCTCAGCAACCTGAACCTACAATTAGAAAAATATAAAGGTAGTGCTGTGAAGCTCTTCTGCTGTCCCGAGTCTGAGTAGTCTTCATCGCCTTGAGAAGGAAAGTAATGCCTTCCTGAACCACTGTCTGGAATAGTTAGGGAAGAAGTAGCACCCTGGTGGCATTTCAATGAGCGTGAACTCTGTTCAAAGGCACATGGACAACGTGCAGGTTCTCCAGATAAACTAAGTCTGCCCTCACTGTGCACTTGCTTTACTATTCTCACAAGAAAAAGCAGTGAAAGTTAAAGAAAAAAATAACCAGCCATGCCTACCTGTAGCACAACCAAGGTATGAGGTGTCAGAGCCACGCAGCAGAGCACAGCAGGGACAGCAGGCACTGGATGGGAGCACAGAGAAAGTGCTAACTCAGAGTGGAAGGAGTGAGAGCCAGGATCAGGTTTCTTCAGACGGGCCTTACGTCAGTCACTGCCTTTATCTGCATGCAACACAGAGCCATAAAGTCAAAAGTTCACTTTTTTAAGGCCTTTCATTTTATTGTAAGGACAAGAAGGAGGTGCTACTGCAGCAAGTTGTGCTATGTCTGAATATGAAACGTTCCTTGTAGCTTGTACAAAATAGCATTAAGAATGGGAGACCTTTCAAACTTAGAAAATATTTACTTATCTGAGCAATCCATTTAGACAATTTTTTTCTTTAAGGGCGTTCCCTTGTTTTTAAAGACTGGGCTATTATCACTTAGAAATACTATGCTAGCATTTATATTCCCTCAGATTATGTGTTCGTGATAGAGAAATGCTAAGTCATCAGCAGGGTGAGGCAGTGACACAGAAATCATTTCAAAGCTCTATACAGAACAGAGCACAACAGTGGAAAAGCGTGAGAACAAGTAAAGTGTGCAAAGGTTACTCCTTTGTAGATTGTTCTACCAATCGCTATAACAAACGTTTAAAATGCTGATTCACTCTGTTCATATCATTGGACATGTTATAGAATCATAGGATCACAGAATTGCTCAGGTTGGATGAGACCCTAAAGATCATCAACTGCAACCTAACCATACTATTCTAACAACCCACCCAACAATACCCACAATCATCACCGACAACCCACCTAACAATCATGTCCCTGAGCACCACGTCCAAACAGACTTTTCCATTTGAATTAAAGTGACCTCCTTCCCCATTCTTGAACACCTTTGTGAGAAGCTGGAATTTTCTGATCTTCTTTTATTGGATAACTTGGTTTATTCTCTAAAGAGCCTTTTCTTAGAATGTTCATGATCAGAAGTCTCTGTTTTCTCAGAGGCACATCTGAAAAAAGGCACTAAATTCACTTTAGCTTGGCAAAGTGACCTTTCAAACTTAGGAAATATTTATTTGTCTGAGTAATCCATTTTGACATTTTTTTTTACTTTAAGGGTGTTCCTTTGTTCTTAAAGATTGGGCTAGGATCACTCACAAATACTATACTGGCATTTTTATTCCCTCAGATTATTTATGTGTTCGTTTTAGAGAAACGCTAAATCATCAGCAGGGTGAGGCCATTTAGAACTCATGCACAAGCTGTTTTCCCATGCTCTAAGTAAGTTTATCACTATTATTTGTTTACAATTCTTAAAATTAAGGTAAATGAAGGAAAAAAAAAGAAAAGATAAAAAAAAAAAAAAAAAGCTACCAAAGAATTCTACAATGAAGTTGTGAGATTCAAAAGCCAGTTATTTGACAAGTCTTCTTTGGGGGGGAGTGTCCCCACATAGAGTTATACTGCACAGAGTGTTGGATTCTTCCCAGGTACTTCAAAGAACACTTTCCTCCAAATGTGAGGGAAACAGGCAGTCAAAATCACTCCTAGAAGAGCCATTGGAGCAATGTTTTACAGAACCTCCTCTACATTGGAGCTGCTTAGCCCCTGAACTGCAGCCCTGTGCCTGTGGAAACTCTATATTAAGACTATTCTCCACTACCTTAGTGTTAACACCAAACCTTAGAATTTTAATGGGTTTTATTTTGAGTTCTTGTTGCTTCTGAGTTCCTAGCTGGACAACCCATTCTGCTTCTTTTACTTACAGCTCATGATCTCTGCATGTGCAGTTGTTTGCACTTTGTATTATATTATATACATATCAATTCTGGATCTTGAAATTCCAGTGAGCTGCAGTTCTATCATGAAGATTTGGCTGTACTTGCAGCAACTTGCGTTTACACTCTCAACTTCCAGCAAATGCTGTGTCTTAGGGTTTGGTTTTTTTTCCCTACAGCTTAGTCACGGTGTTAGTTTTACTTCCCAAGTCAATATTCATGAATGACTGCAGTTCTCTAAATACGTGACCTGATCATCCTCTTTCACAATATATAATCTTGCAATGTTAATGGAAGTCCACTGAATTTGGAGTTACTCAATTTTCACTCTGGGGTGATTAAGATATGATAAACTGCTGTTCTACATTCTTGTTCTAGAAAAAAAAAAATGTTATTAATATATTACATACAGATATTATCTTATCAAAAGCAACACTAAAGCATCAGTTGCAGACCAAAATTAGTGTTCTTGAAGTCTCCAGGCCAATTCTACAGTATTCCCTTTGAGAAAGATGAAGGGCCACCAGCAGCAAGTAAAGGGGAAAAATCTTTGTGAAAACAAGAAAAAGAAACTGAAAACCCTTTGAGAGATGGTTAATCAATATTGCTGTTTGTTTTTAAGAGAGATACACTACGTATTTCTCTGATATCTGCTTAATGTGAGAGATTGGCATTATAAAAATTAAAGCTTTCCTAAATTACATTCTCTTCCCCTTAAATCATACAACAGCTTATGTCAATAGCACTGAGAAGGTGAAAAGGGACGATATCTGGCGAAGATCTTAGGCAACTGACTTCAGACTGATGAACACATGCCTCTCTCCCCATAGGGCATCATTAAACTGTGGAAGTCCCCATCACGGGATGCACTAGAATTCAACATTATAAGCAGATTTAAAACGGGACTGGCAAATTCACAGAGAGTAAGTCCATCGGTGGTTGTTCAGCACAATGACCCAATGGCAAAACTAAGCTCAGGAAGCCCCAGCATGGAGCAAGACAGAAAATTCCCTGAGCAGGCCCTGCTGGAGGCTGGGTACTGAGGTAGATGCAATTTTGAGCTGCTGCAATGCAGGGATTTTTGTTGCACTAAGGGAAAATTATGTAACAAGATGCATTCTGCAAAAACATTGAAAATTCCTTCTTTAAGTAGCAGTCAGTGTTTGTAAGACACAATGTAATGCGATGTTTGAACTCTGTGTTATACTTATTAATTTCTAAACATATCAGGAAATTGCCTCTTGGATTTCACAGGACCAAAGGTAACATGACTAAGCAGTACCCGAGCTGAATAACCCCAGTCCTCAGATTTTGAAACAAGATAAGATACACGCAGTTGTGTCACTTGTTAAATACATACCAGTCAAAGAAACCTAGTGTCTCAAAATGAACTCCACCAAATAATCAATTTGTGTCCCTATATTTTGTGCCTGTGATTTACATGGGACTTAGATGAACAGTGGCCATCATAAACAAACAAGTTATTCTACCATTACTAAAACTTATTTCAAGTATTAAGCTGAATTATGTTATGCTGATTTATAATCAGTCTAGAAACTAATAACCAGCTCCCCTATAGGCAGAACAAAACATAAAATTATATTAAGAAGAAACATTTGCACTGGTGGTCTAGAAAATCTGTTAGAATATAAAGGCAGATCCAACAACCTGCAAAGATGTAGATACAAGAGAAGTACACTTGAAACATATCACAATGCTAAATACACTAAAACTGAATTAAAAGCCTCAAATAGACAACAGTAAATACAAATTGGCCTATAATACACATTTTGTAAGTGTACGTTCCCAAAAAATTTGAACAAAATTTGTATGCACTGTTTAGAATGAAATCAATGATGGCAAGATTTTTTGGTTGTTTGCTTTTTGGTTTTTGGTTTTGGTTTTTGTTTTGTCCAACATTTTAGTAAGAATTGTTGAAAATAAGGTTTGTGCCACTTCTATATTTTATACAGCCATAGAATTATTGATGGGATTGTTTAGTCTAACTCTTAAAATTCTATTGCAGCGGGTTGCTCAAAGCCTTGTCCAAGTGGAGTATCTCCAACAACCGAAGCTTCAGCACCTCTCTAACATTCCAATATTAGGGCACCTTCACAGTAAAAAAGCTTTATCTCATGAGTAATTGGAATTTCTTGTTTTCTAGTTTGCCCCAGTTACCTCTTCTCCTTTCACTGAATACCACTGCAAAGTGCCTGTCTCTATCTGCTTTACCCATTTCTGCATCACCTCTAATTTTAAGTAGTCCTGTGAAAACCACGTGCAGTTTGACTTCACAGAGATTTCTGAAGTTCATTTTGGGGTACAGTTAATCAGTCATGAACATAAGTCAATTTACATGAAAAAATCTTTCTTTCTTTACTTCAGACTGTGCATGCAAACTGTGAGTAATTCAAGTTGCATTTCCTGTAGACCAAATCTCCATTTCTAAACCTGGACTTGTATGGGTGGCATAAGAAATTATGAACTCATAGATAAATCCACACATGAACAAGTACACCTCTCTAGAAATTCAGTCCATGTGATGATCTTAGCTCACAGGATATGCGAGCTTACAAGTAAGGCTTATTAATCATAATTGTATGGAGATTCATTAAGACTTCTCAGAAAATAGCTGCTGGTAATGTTGGAAGATGGAATGACTAAATACTCATAAATCCCAGGCTGAAAATTTCCTCAGCAACCCTAATTCTTTCCTTTGTGTTATATTTCATAATGCTACTCTTAGGATGGCTTCTTTCATCTGTAAGTCCATCACTCTCTTAAGCACTCAAATTTAACAAAAGAAAAAAAATTTGCAGCATGAACAGAATTTGTGAATACAGGACCAGGCAAAGACACTGAAAAAAAACAACAACTGAGTTTTTCATTCTGCAAGTATCGTGTCTCCAGCATATGGACTAGAGCAGAGTTAGCTGCAATGAAAAAAAAAACAAAACTGTTTCTCATCTCATTCTTGACTTTATTCACTCCACCACCGTCTCACTTTTACAAATTTTCTTCAGTGTGAAGTCTGAAAAAATAACCACGTCTAAACCAATAGAAAAAAAATCCCACACAGAATTGCTCCATGAGTACACAGCAACAGGATTTTTTTACAATTTTGCTACCTGAGTAGCTGGAAATACTTTGACAAAAGAAAGAGACTTAAAAAAATCATTTTTACCCCTAAGTTACGTTAGTCCGTCTATGTTTGGCTACATTTTTATGTGTTTTTTGTTGTTGTTGTCGTTGTTTGTTTTTAATGTGTATTCAAGTATTATGAAGCTAAGCATTAACTGATAATTCAAGAGGGAAATTTAAACATGCAAATGAAAGAAGACAGAAGTTGTCAGCATACTTCGTGAAGTCATCTTTTTCAGCAAAAATGAAAAACGTAGGGTTCAGCAGAGCAGATTCACTATCAGAACCCTTGATTAATCTTAGAAAATATTAAAAAAAATAAATCTTCAATTAACTTTTAAGGTAAAATTCAGATTCAAGTATATCACTCTGATTTTGCAATGAAAAGTTTGGATGTCTCATGCAGTACAAAGCCAAAAATATCAGCTTTTTGTCAAGCTACTGTAAACACGGCTTCTAGTAGGACACCTCCCAGGATTAAAACTTTATTTAAGTCAGTTTCTTAAGCTACTGACTGAATATCTGACTGTTGGGTTCTTTTGAATTGACGGGGAAAGTCAATCCTTTAAGGAGTAGTCCAAAGTTTACATTCCAAGTACAGTAGCAAAGAACAGCTGAACTATCTCAGCTTCTTGAGAAGTGCATAAAAGGAAAACTGATGTTAAGTAACTACAATCTAGCTGTACAGAGTAACTGGATCTAACCACTGTTTTGCATGAGGGTGACATCCTAGTTCTGCAGTAGGCAGTTGCAAAACGTTAGGAAACATGAAAAGGGAGCTGAGTTGGGAAGATGACCCAATTACAAGCATGTTTGTCCAAACCTGAAATAAAGACACAGCTCCTATGATTCATTCTGAAACTAGGAACAAATTTCCTTATCACCATCTTCTTTGCATCAGGGCTTTATTGCTTTACTGGAAATATCTCTCTGAGAATCTAACTAGAAGAAATAATGATAGATCAAGTACTTAAGCTACAAGAGATGTATATGTATGTGTGCCTGCTTGTATTATATCCTTGCATTTACCTACAATAGAAAGATGTGGGATAGTTCAGGGTATATCATCATTATGTAATGTACAGAAACACCACACCAGCAAAAAAAATCAATCCCTAATTTTTTTTCACCGCACTATTCCTTCAGATACCTCAGGTCAGCATCAGCTTGGGTCAGCATCTGGAACATGTAAACAAAGGCAAGTTAATCACCCACAGGAAAACAGTAAATCATTACTTAAGGTAAATATTAAGGGATGCTAACATGAAATCATCCAATAGAGAAAAAAAAATGAATGAAATTAAATAAAAACACAAAATGAATAACATATACTGAAGGAAACCTAAGTGGATGGAATGGATTATTGATTACTACTTGCCCAAGAGGTAAAAAAAACTTGAAATTCTCTAAGGAGTTGAATGAATTTTTGTTTTATACATGCAGACAGAAAAAGTAATAAAAGCCTCTCCAGTGAACATTACTTATTAGAAAGTCAAAATGTTGACAGTAAGTCTAAGTTAGCATCTGAGATATTGTTGCAGGAAAGTCAACAAACCAGATATGGAAGATGCTTTGAGAATTCACAGTGTCATTTGAAAAACATCTTGCCCAGTCACTGCACTCAGAAAGCATTTACCCCTCAAGTAGGTTTCAACATGCAGCCAGAGTAAAGAGAAAGTACTGGTGAGAGAGGAATACCAGAGAAGTGTTCTATATCACCTCAGGACTATTTGCAGCCCCTACAATACATTAGCCTTGCAAACACCGCCTTGCCTGCCAACACATACATACAAATTAAATGGCAAAAATTTTTGTTCACTGGAGTTGACATTTGAAACGTGAACTACCAGTAAGAAATGCCAGGCAAAGTCCAACCCTTCCTTCCCATTGCAGCAGAGTGGGTATAGATTACAAACTAAGAAGTTTCCATAACAACTGACCCCTCTGAGACAGAAATTTTCTGGTTATGATTCAATTACATCTCCCATAGCCTTCTCACTAAATACCTAAACCCAGCTACTTTCAGTATAGCTACTCCTAACAGATTAAGAAAGATATTTTCTCTCCCAGTAAGTCAGTTAGCCTGGTTTCTAATTAGTTTGGCCCCTTCACTATATTGTCTTGCTAATGTCTTGCCCTTCAGTGTTATTAAAGCAGCAGAATCTCTGCTAGAGACAGAAGGTCTTTGATAGCCAGTGTCATCCAGTCTTCAAAAAGGGCTAGAAGGAGGATCTGGTAAACTACAGGCCAGTCAGCCTCAACTCCATCCCTGAAAAGTTGATGGAACAGCTTGTTCTGGATAGCCTCTCCAAGCAAAGAAGGTTATCAGGACTGGTCAACATGGATTCACCAAGGATAAATCATGCCTTCCGTCACTGGTTGAGTAGATGGGAGGAGAGCAGTGGATGTTGCGTACCTTGATTCCAGCAAGGCATTTGACACCATTTCCCATAACATCCTTGTTTTGCAACTTAGAAAGTATGGGATAGATGAGTAGATGGTGAGGTGGACTGAGAACTGGCTGACTGGCAGAGCTTAGATAATTGTGATCAGTAGTGCAGAGTCTGGTTGGAGGCCTGTAACTAGCAGTGTTCCCCAGTGTTTGGTGCTGGGTCTGATCTTGTTCAACATCTTCATCAATGACTTGGATGAAGGGATAGAGCCCAGCCTCAGCAAGCTTGTTGATGATACAAAGCTGGGAGCAGTGGCTGACAGACCAGAAGCCCATGCTGCCATTCAACAAGGCATGGACAGACAGGAGAGTTGGACAGGGAGGAACCTGATGAAGTTTTGCAAGAGCAAGTGTAGAGTCTTGCACCTGAGGAGGAATAACCACATGCATCAGTGCAGGTGAGGGGCTGACCTGCTGGAGATGAGATCTGCAGAAAAGGACCTGGGGGTCCTGATGGACAACAGATTGGTAATGAGCCATCAGTGTGCCCTGGTAGCCAAGAA
Source organism: Callipepla californica brunnescens (assembly GCA_023055505.1). NCBI lineage: Eukaryota > Metazoa > Chordata > Aves > Galliformes > Odontophoridae > Callipepla > Callipepla californica. Next base: position 65,344,878 of record JALIRH010000002.1, read on the forward strand.
CACCAATAGTATGCTGGGGTGTGTTAAAAAGAGCGTGGCCAGCAGGTTGAGGGAGCTGATCCTCACCATGTACTCTGCCCTGGGGAGGCCACATTTAGATTACTGTGTCTGGTTCTGGACTTCTCAGTTCAAAAAAGACAGGGAATTACTAGGAGTCCAGCAGAGGGCTGGTTGTGATAAAGGGCCTGCAGCATCTCCTGTATGAGGAAAGACTGAGTAACCTGTCACCGTTCAGCCTATAGAAAAGAAGACTGAGAGGGGATTTCATAAATGTTTATAAATATCTAAAGGGAGGTGAGAGGCAAATGGATGAGGGTCTTCTCAGGGGTGTGGAGTGATAAGACAAGGAACAATGGCCTAAAACTTGTACATAGGAAGTCCTGTACTAACATGCAAAAGAACTTATTTACAGTAAGGCTGACGGAACACTGGAACAGGTTGGACAGACTGGTTGTGGAGTCTCCTTCTAAGGGGATATTCAAGACCTGCCTGGACACCCTGCAATTCTGTGATTTTGTGAAAAGTTTGGACAGTGCTGAAAATGTGAGAGGCCTGACCTCCTCAGGAGATCATGATAACAGGACACTTCACATGCTAAGTTAAAATCAAAGAGTGGGTTGAATTCCAAGCTAACAGAAGCCAGGGCAGGTAGGGTAAGACAACTGCTTCTGCTGTGTTCCTCAAGGACTCCTTCAAGTGTTATGCACCAGCTTCTGTTTTGCAGTGGTCCCAATGCGAACTGGTTCCCTGAGGACATGGCAGTCATCTACCATAGGAACAGCCAAATGACTGTGAGGCACCAGGGTTTAAAGGTTTGAAGATTCTTGTCTGAGTTGCAGAGACAGAAACACCTTTGCTTGGGAAAGACCTCAACGTCCTATAGCAGCCTGGGTTTGCTACACAATATCTGGCCTATAAACAGTGGCAAAACCTTTTCAATGAAGTTAGCAGCAGTTGCCTATTATTTTAACTGTTCCAGCTGGACAGAACTGGAACTAACAGAGTTTCTTCAGCAGCAGTACCAAGACAATATCTTTAGCAGCTAATGAAGATATCCTTGGTCCTACTAACTGCAAGGACAAACGGTCTGCATGTGTGTACAGCCTTGTACCTTTGCCTTGCCCAAGAGTTTGACTCTAAGGCACCAGCAGAGGACTCTTCGAATGTATTGTCTGAAGTTAGCATTTCTTCAATCAATTCACCATGGACTAAAATTACAGCAAATGTGGTCTTAAAAGCTCCTCACAGTGAAAAGAAGACTGCATGCCAAATCTGAAGTCAGGAACCTGAACGCATACGTTCTCTCCCCCGAGGGGCTTGCTGGAGTGCTGAGGGCTGACCTGGAAGCATCACAGCTGTGGGTTGCTCTGGTCCCTCAGTGACCAAGGGAACAGGCTCCTGGGCAGCACTATGTGGTGATCTCAGACCCTGTCTCCCATGGGACCTGCTTTTCAACTGAGATTCTGCCACTTGGCCTTGCTTGAGCTACAGCTCTCCTGGTGCTGCAGTCATGCCTGTGCCAGGCCATGGCTGCCCCTGGGTAACAAACCCACAGACTGTCCTCCCAGCTTAGCTCTGCCACATCACTATGGACCTGCTTGGTTGTCCCTGGAGTGGCTAACACCTCTGAAACTGCTCCTGCTTCCAAATTCGCATTCCCACCCTGACTTCAGACCTGCTCAAATCAGTTCTGAGAGGCCTGCCCTGTCCCTGTTGCAGGAGCAATGTGAGATTAAGAGATACTGAGAACAGATGACCCAGATGTCAGCTGCCCGGGGCCAGGCAGGGACACCATTCAGAGCTGGGATCAACTACTCTTATCTTCTTTCTACACAACAACTTAAGAGTATCAATTACACAGTTACAACTATACTTTCTCACTTGTTGTGTCACTGGCCATTTTAAACCATGGTTTTTGAGGCAGGGGAAGCAATTAGTAGTCTGTGATATCAACATAATATGATGTAAATTTTCACCAAGCCACTGTTGAGACAATTGTTCTTGAACTCACTTCAAAGTGAAATAAAAAGTCACAGATTCCATCCACTTCTGAGGAAACATTAAAAAGTCCACCTTCATCAGTAGTTTAAATGCATTCTTAAATCCATTCTTAAAGCAAAACAGAAAAAGAAAAAAGGAAAGAAAGAAAAAGCAGTATCAGACAGTAGCAGGCAATGAGATAATGTAAGGCAATATGATATCCACCTCCCTGACGTCTTACCTGTTAATTTTTCTGGCATCTCAAGTTTTCAGTCAATCATCAGCCTTGGATCAATCATCAGAAGGCTTCCAAGCATCTTTTCCTGCAAAGAAGTCTGGGCAGATGGCTCTGCACATACAAACATACACAAACAGAGTCTAAATTAAATAACTTTTTCAAACTCTACGACTTTTGGGCCTTTTATACAACGTGACACTTTTATTAAGTCATAATATCATTCGGATTTCTTTTTCCATGAGAAAATAACATTTAAATACCATGTTAATTATTCTACAGAAACACCTATATGCTTTAGAAAACACTTCTAAGCACCTATATATGATTTTTTTTCTGTGTTTCCATGTGAAATGATAAAACAAGGCCCTGATTACAATTTAATTTTTTGCATAAAACATTAGACTTTTGCATTATAGCATTTCATACAAATCCATCATTAATGGACTCTATGAAAAGAAAAGCATTCATGGAAAATAATTGTTTACTACAGAGCACACCATGAGCCTTACTTACAAGTTTTAAAAAAATAACGATGGTCTGAGTGTTTATCTGTGAACGTCATTTGGTGACTGGAAAAAGAGAAGCACAGGAAGAGTCCACTCAGTACTACATAGTTCCTGCACCATGAGGGAAGCCAAACTCTGACTCAGGGTGACCTCAGCTGAGATGTATTGCATGACCAGCAGCAGAATCAGAAAGGTGCAGTCACCAGGGGATTGCACAGTCTTGGAATGCAAAAGGAAACAAGCAGGGACTCTGCCATCACTGGATCACCCTCCGATACTTCTGTGTGTTCTGCCAAGCCCAGACCACAGGGTAGCCATGGGATCCTTGGGAAACCACAGTTATCTTACACTTACTGAGTGTCTTTGGCTCACTTCCCTGCTCAGAAACACAGTATGTACCTCAAGGATTGTGAAGAAATGATTGCATCAGCTTTGCCTATGGCAAACCAAAGTATGTTGAAAGCATGTTCTTTTGTTTTGTTTTTTCAGATCCTTTCAGCTCCACAAAGAGATCTTAATCACATGGAAACTGTCCACTGAGATCTTACTTCTGTTATGCTCCAAAGGTTGGAACCACTAAAGGCAACATCTTATGAAACTAATGGCTACACAATTAGGTAGAGCCTTGCCCTTTGGAGCTGGAGGCCAGTCCCAACTGTACATGAATGTATTGCACACTGCAAGCAGAGAAGCTTGTAGTATACTCAGTTATCACAAGATGCTGCTGTACTTTAGTATTTAACTCTTGTAGAGCACCAAAGATGAGCATGGAAGTTTTGAAAGGCTGAAAGGGACTTTAATAAGGCATGTGTGCACACATCTCGCTCATATGTACATTCAAAATCATATTCAAGATATACAGATTCATAGAATCACAAAATCATCAAATCCTTAGAGTTGGAAGGGACCTCTGAAGGCTATCTAGTCCTACTCCTCTGCAACGAACAGGGACACCACAGCAAGATCAGGTTGCCCAGGGCCTGATACACCCTAACCTTGAAAGTCTCCAGGGACAGGGCATCAACCACAACACTGGGCAATTTGTTCCAGTGTGTTAAAGACTTTTTCCTTATATCCTAAATATACCCTCTTTAGGCTTGATGTTATCCAAATATATCCTGAATTGCAATCACAACTTGGTCTGTGCTGGCAGGTGGTTTGCAGATGTATGGCCTGATGTGCTCATCTTGTACTTCTTGCCCACAACCCTATGGGAATCTGTTTCATAAAATCATAGAATTGTAGAATCATAGAATGGCTTGAGTTGGAAGGGACCTCAAAACCCAGCCAGCCCCAGCCCTGTGCCATGGGCAGGGCTGCTCCCCACCAGCTCAGGCTTCCCAGAGCCCCATCCAACCTGGCCTTGAGTGCCTCCAGGGATGAGGCACCACAGCTTCTCTGGGCACTTGTGCCAAGGCTTCACTGCCCTCTGTTTATCGTGATTCTGCTGCCAATCATAGCAAATCAAAATGGCACTGGTTGCTTATTAACAAGAGTTAATCTCTCTTCCTGTGTGAAGAGAGATTATTACAGCACGCACTGTAATAATATTCCTTGGTCTCTGCAGTTTGCAGGCAGAAACAAAACACACTCTTCAATGTCTAACTCTTTGCAAGGAAAATATCTTAATTGTGTATCCCATTTTAGATTCTTTTAATTAATTCCAACACGTGTCAGCTAAGACCTTTCATATGCTTCCAGTACACCCTCCCCTCAATTCCTTTGTGCTACAAATCTCTTCAACATAATAAAAACAGTATTAGACCAGATGAGGAAAGTACAGTGAACATCAAAACTAATTACCTCAAATCCGATTATTTACATCAGTTATGCTCTTTTCACAGGACAAAATTGTTTGTTTCTGCTACTGGAAGCATGCCACAATGCTTGACATCCCTTTGAGAAGAGTGAAGGTATGCTATGAACTGTTAATTATACTGACATAGATGTAGATTTTTAAAGCAGATAAGAACAGTTTACAAGGGATTTATAGATATATTGATTAGACCACAATATAAAGTTTCCTCCACACCACCATCAAGTGTAGAGTTTATCTGGCACTGATAAGAAAAAATGCCTTTAAATAAAAATTTAGGAACGCAGAATTACTGACACTGAATTATAACTGAATTATGATTTTCCATATGTATTTCTACCACCAGAAGTCTAACAAGAAGGAAGTTGTTGATCAGGGAAGCTAACTGTATCTGCAGTTTAGGTCAGCTCTTTCCATCTGTAGTTGAGATCTGTTCTTTCTGCATATAAAATAGTTAACAGGTGTCTATGGCTTGATGCATATAGAACAGGCTGCCCAGAGAGGCTGTGAAGTCTCCTTCCCTGGAGATATTCAAAATTCTCATGGGTGCTTTCCTGAGCAATCCACTGTAGGGAATCTGCTTTGTCAGTGGGGCTGGACTAGATGGCCTCCAGCAGTCCCTTCCAACCCCTACTGTTCCGTGGTTCTGTACTATCAAGTACTGACTTGATCTCCATCTAAGAAATCAGTTGCATTGCCATCTCTCTTTGACTTTTCTTTCAAAGCTTTGTAAGTTGTGAATTTTGTCATGACTTTACAATACCGTATGCCTCACCCTTATTTAAGCAATTACTCTCTGTACAAGACTGCAGTCTCACAGTTTTAGAAACTTCATCACGCTTTCATTGAGAGCACACATGACATATTTACAGCCCAGATCTGGCATTTCCATTGTCTTGATTCACCCTCCCCAGATACAGGAGTTAATATGTCACACTGGCCCTCTTAAAAGACAAAACAAAACAAGGTAACAGTTTTGGTGAGACTCAGTTTAGGCTGACCAACTAATCTGTTTACTGAGACCACTGCACAACACCTAGGCTGTTATCCTATGTGTTGGGGAGCCTGAGCTACAGTACCTACACAAGTATTGACACAGAAACAGACTCTTAACAGCTCCCATTCTATCTCCCAGCAGCCTGTTCATCCCTCTATTTATTTTTCCCATTGCTCAGAAACAGCTCACCAGCCCTCTTCCTGCTTCCTCCATGGCTCGGTGTCAAGGTGGCACCTCTCCATCTCCTCACCCAGTGAGCTCTTATCCCAAAAGCTAAGAACATCAGAGATGTAATTGGGAAGAGTGGTTTGCAGAAGATCTGGCTGTAACTGAGGTTCCTCTTACCTTTTGTTAGTGCAGGATGGAAGAGAATCACAGAATCACAGAATTGTACAATGGCCTGGGTTGAAAAAGGACCTCAGAGATCATCTAGTTCCAACCCCTCTGCAACGGGCAGGGTTGCTAGTCACTAGAACAGGCTGCCCAGAGCCCCGTCCAGCCTTGCCTTGAATGCCTCCGGGGATGGGGCATCCACAACCTCTCCAGGCAACCTGTTCCAGTGCATCACCACCCTCCGAGTGAAAAACCTCCTCCTAACATCTAACCTAAATCTCCCCTATCTTAGTTTAAAACCGTTTCCCCTTGTCCTATCTCTATCAACCCATGTAAACAATCATTCCCCCTCCTGCTTATACCCTCCCTTCAAGTACTGGAAGGCCACAATGAGGTCTACATGGAGCCTTCTGTTCTCCAAGCTAAACAAGCCCAGTTCCCTCAGCCTTTCCTCACAGGAGGTGCTCCAGCCCTCCTGTGATCCTTTTAGATCATTTTAGTCTTCCTTCTCTGCACCTGTTCCAGGAGCTCTGTGTCTTTCTTGTGCTGGTTTGGATTTGCTGGTTGCTCTTTCAAAGCTGCTTCATCAAAGAAATGTATCTGGGTTGCCTAAGGTCTATCCTCCCTCAATTGTGATTCAGTTTGCCAAGTCATTTTAATGTGATTTTGCATTACATGGCCAAACAAGTTTATATAACAGAGAATTATAAGACAAACTCAACTACTGCAAATCATTCCATTTAGCATGGTTACAGTTCCCTTCAGTAGCTCAGTATACTGCTACTTATACTTGTTCGTATGAGAAGAAAGCTCACACTCAGGATGAGCAATCACAAACAGAATGCCCTTGGGGCACAATCAAAAGCACGTTTCCTCCAACTCATTGGCTTATCAAATTTTAATGATGTCCCAAGACGATCTGATTTTGTTGTGTACTGAAGATAAGCTAATCTTTCAGATAACAAGCAGTCAGCAAGGCAAAACGAAATACAAGATGTAATGATGTTGTAACACTACCGGGGCTCCCTCTTACAGAGTCTTGAGGAGGTGAAAATCCACACTTTACACAAATCCAGCAGCCTGCAGCGCCTTGCTGCATTCAGAGGCAGTGCTCAGCAGCTCGGCTCCCTCTTACTGATAAGCCAGGTTGCCTGTGAGAGCAGCACGCTGTTACTGCAGTGTTTGAACAGCAGCTGTTCTCAGTGTCGGCTGTCACAGCCTGAGCCAAACCTCCCTAGGTCTCCACGATGACAACCACGGAGAGGGGCCCCATCTCGTGGACGTTTCCTGGAGTAAGCACGGCTGTTGCAGCCGCAGTGTTCGTAAAGCAGCGCTGGAAAGCCAGTAGCTATCAGCATCGGGTCTTTCTTGTGCGAGGGATTTGTGTCTGCCTGCATCTGAAAGCACCTCCTTTTTCTCGGGTCTGTTCCTCCCTGTCCTGCAGGTGTAAAGAGCCCAGCCTAAGTTTTTGAAGACCAGATGATCTTAGTGATCTTTTCCAGTGCTGACAAATCCATGATTCCATGATTCAATGTTTCCTTCTCTCCTGCAGCTCCTGAACGTCCTCCATTGCTTCCCATCTTTGTTTACCATCTCTGTGGCAATGCCTCCACTGATACAGCTGCCCAAAAGGCAAGATGGACATGCTGACAGCAGACAGAAAAGCAAGGGTTCTTTGCTCAACTCAGCCCAAGGGCTGAGCTACATGCCAAGTATATCATCTCTGACTTCACACCTTTTCACCTTGCAGCAACACGGTCTAGCACATTCGGCCTGTTGAGTTATGCAGACAGATGGCACACTCTATAGTTAGGTTGAAAGTGCACCAATCTGTGAAACTGACAGACCTTCTTGCTATCAAAGGTAAAGTAATATCCATGAAGATGGTGGCCTTGATTTATGGACACGTTGTTAGGGTAATCATGTGAGAAACTGGCAGATGTTGGAGAAAACAAGAAGAGATAGACACTGAGGATCTCTGAGTAAGCACAAACTACCCAGTTATTGCCAAGGCAATTAAATTCAGAGTACCAAAAAAAAAAAAAGGTCATCTAGTCAGTAAAACTGGAGCCAGTGTGGTGAAAGTAACAGGAATGTTTCTTATTGTTTATAGTTTTCTGTTTGTTTTACTTGCTTTACCTGTTGGTCAGTGCTGTGCCTGATCACTGCAGCGTGGAGCAGCTCAGTGAACTCATTGTTTTCACTATGCTCATGCCTGACTTACTTCCACAGTCAGGAGGGGCTGTCTATATTTTCCCTTGATGTTAATGAAGCAAGTTGTTTCCCTTGATGTTAATGAAGTGCTCTTCTTAACACTGCTATTTGAATACCCAGAGGTTGTCGAACAGCAACATTCCTTCCTAACTCCTTAACACAGACAATTGCTCAGTTCGTGAATAGGAATTCTGCTTAGTACAGCAGTATATCTGAGACAGATGCATTGTAGGTAATAAAAATATTCTTCATGCAAAATCAGGGTGGTTCAATACTATCACCTGCAACTAGCAATTCTCATACCCATTAGGTCATATGAATGGTAAAACAATTTCATTAGTGTTGATGTTATGATGTAGAATAATGAAACAAATACAAATCAAGATAAATTCAAACAGTGCTTTAATGCTTAATGGTCCTTCAGTCCAATTTTGAGTGCACAATCTTCTGCAAGCCTTGCAAAAAATAAATAAGTGTAAGTCAAACTGTTCCTATTCTTTGTTTCTATTCATCTTCCCCTTGACTGTTCTAAACTTTAATGAACTGAACTCTGATTTTGAAGCCTAGTGTTCCTTTATGTTTTTGTCAAATAAATGTCTTGATCCAATCAATCATATCCTTTCTAGCTTCTTCAATATAAGGTTTATCAACAGGTTTCATGTCTTCTGGCTTCAGCTGTGCAAACCCATGGACCTGTCCAGGATAAACTTTAATTTTATATGGAACTTTGCAGTGCTGTTTCAACTTCTCATCCAGTAAGGTAATCTGTAAAATAAAGCATTAGTTTTGTTAGGCTGTGGTTTTTTAACTTTGCCAAATTTGCCATTAATCATATTGCTACATCTTTGCCTCTTCTCCACTGTCACACTTGAAGTGGATTCTGTTGTTCAATACATGAGAAAACCCTTCTGGAATATAAGACTGAAATGGTTTTTGAAAATGTGGGTGCTCCTGAGTACCCCAAACAGCTACTGCCAAGATGATTTAGTAAATAATGATTTCAATGTCTCACATATGAGGGAAAAAATAAAATTTTATATATATATATATATATATATATATATATATATATATATATATATAAAATTGTAACCAGGAAAAAAATGCTTTAGCCAGAAAAGAAGAACAGTGAATGAAAAATTAGTTTTCCTGTACACAGACGTTTCATATTTGAGGTGTAGATCAACATAATGGAATACACATCGAAAAGCACATTTTTGTTGGCTTCTTCTTTCACAGAGCATGCTGCCTGGTCCCCAGTGAGAACCTATTAATGCAGCAACAAACTATGCCAGAGGTGATATGCTATCATTGCCACTAAAAATAAAAAGCTAATCCACAGAAGAGGGCCTCAGTTTACTACACATATACTTACCCAACTTTTCAGATGAGTTTATTATAGGGGTTATATAAGAGTATAATTGGCAGTCAGGAATCACAACAGAATCCACAAGTTATAATCAACTCATTAAAAATTCACAACCACTATTCTGTGGTTACTTTTTTAGCAATTGTCCTTGGTCTACATCATTAGAAAGTCTTGTTACTAAGCTGGCACTATTTTCCCATTCAAGGAAGGTCCAGATCCAGTTGTCGAACTACCTCTTTTCCCATCTATGACAGTAGTATCCAAGTTCTTGAGGTCTTTGGCTCATACAACTTGGATCTTCCTGCCCAGTTTCACACTCTGCTATTCAAGACACTGAGAGACCAATGATAGATCTTTACTGCATTTCTCAACTCAAAAAGAAGCTTTGATAACCTAAGCAAGATATGGGAAATGTTGAAATATAAGCAAAACAATGCAGCCTATATGATTTTACATAACTGAAAATGGTTTCAGATAAGCTAGGATTTCTCTGTAAGTCAGAATAATGATGGGAAAATTAAAAACCATTTCCAGTACAACTTACCTGGTCATAAGAAATAGTGTGGTCTTTCTCACCAAATATAAAAAATGTGGGATTTAGCAAATTGTATCTTTCTTCAGAGTCCCTAATTATTCCTATAATGTAATTGAGAAAAAGACTGTTAGTGAGGTTGTCATTCTTGCAAGATGAATGAAAAGTTCTGTGACAAAATTTCTATTTAGGTTTAATTGTTAAATATCTTTCTCTTACTAGAGGAAAGTTTCTGTTCTGATGGATGAAAAGAACATTCAGAAAATATTTTTTTCTATTACCCGTGCACTAAATAAATATTAGGAAAGCTATGTGCACAAGAAGATGATTTTTTGTTCAATTTACAGTATTCTTAAATGTGATGGTAATGTAGCACATTGCTGTAATAACTATAATTAAAAGCTTCAACCCACCTTCGAGTACTTACAGAAAACACTACCAAGCAGTAACTAGACTTACAAACTACACAGAGTAATGTGTGCCCGTGTAAATTTTCATGTGTTCTACACTACCATAGAGGGACACCCCAGCGGATAATTGAGGATTTTTCAGCATCAAGTGATGTACTGCCATTCCACCCCAGGAAAACCCAACGATACCAATCTTCTTTGCATCGCATTGTTCCTTTAGATACTTCAAGACAACATCAGCTTCCCTAAGACATATAAACAAAAGAGAACTAAGGGATCGATAGCAGAATCAATATCCAGTTGTCTAAGAAGTAAATTAAAAGAGATACATGAAATTTTCTGCAACTGCACCTTCAATCATTAAAAACAAAGAGTACATCAAAAAGTAATTGTTTCTGTTCTTGAATGGGAGTTAACATTTCTGGTCCTAGCTTCAGGAAGTAGCCATACACAGTTGTAGGTGCTTAAATACTTACCTGAACTGTGACCTGCTCCTTTGTTTTCAAAAGAAGCATTTTTTCACTGAATCACTTTGTTTAGGACAGGGCAACTAAAGACAAGACATATCTGCAAGCAGAACAACATCTTGTATTATGGAATGTGGGAGTAGATGCGCTTGAATGTGTTATCTCTACTGAGTCAACCTATCTAGATAAAGAATTATCCTGAGTGTGTCATTCTTGTTGCATGAGTTAATAACCAAGCCCACATAAAAAATCACTATGTTAAATAATAATGACTTAAAATTAACATGTCCCCAGCTACAATGTTTAAAAAAATGAGTATTGCATGAGGTACAATGAATTAAATACAAAAAATATTTTTAGTATAGATCAGAGCAGGTCACTTATTTAATTAAATTTTTATTGCTTACTTCATGAGTGTAATAATTTTATCTTTTTCATTACCTACAGAATTTTAAGTGAATTTTAACTGCAGACCGAGTGTACTAATAACTGTATTTTCAAGTATTAGGTATATTTGTATGGCTACCACAACTTTGGATAGCCTGACAAAAAAAAGTAGCAAGAAAGTGCCATGATCAGATCATGTTCAAGGGCTGTATGAGCAGCACATTATGAATGGATGGGCTATTTCAGATCTGGTTTATTTGGGATGGTACAACATAAGTCATGGGTATGTAGGATTCCTGGTGCTCTGGGAGATCCTAAGGGCAGCTACACGTCAACTCTCAGTAGACAGCGCAGGTATGTTTTTCAGGACTCAACTGGTTATGGTAGTGCATACCTACCTGCACACTGTTTGGAGTAGGAATTCTTACAGGTATTAGTCATTTGTCTTTTCCAGAATTTCAGTCACAGCTCTGCAACTGTACTGTCAAAAGCTTTGCTGAGAGATGTCGGTTGGGCTGTGAGCACTGCAGGGGCCAGATAAACACTTTGTGGCTTACAAAACGACAGCTGAGTAGTAGGGTGTCACTGTCTATCATTCTCTGACATTTCAGGTTGCGGTAACAGATTCTGAAGAAACAGTAACACCTGCCTTAATTTGAGGAAGTTTCTTTTTTTTATTGGCACTGGTAGGATCTACAGGTAGTGGCTGCTCTACTTCATATATTGAGAAAAATGGCATAGTTGATCAGACATCTCAAAGTTTTTGGGAAAATTCTGCAGATTTTGATCCAGTACCGCTCAGGAGATTATCAGCTGCATCTACTATCATTTACAGGGGATAAAGAAAGACGAGTAAGTGAGAACCGGTAAACAGTATGAGTACATGTGGAAGAGTTTTCCTCCTTATCCTAAGGACTTGGAGTCAGTATCCGCACTGGTGAGAGATCTGAGTGTTTCATAGCCTGTGAGATGCTGGTTATGGGTCTGTGCAGCCAGTGTGATGTAGTTAGAAAAGAGCCCATGAGGATGGGGACAATAAGCAGCATGATAGATGGAGCAGGCAACCATTTCCAAACCCCAAGATAGTGCTTGGGACCACAGAAGAATCACTCAGAATAAATAACTGTGTGTGTGCAGCCAGCTGGAAGGGCCACTTCAAACATTTCAGATACATACAAATTCCCCTTGTTTGCTAAATGCTTTTTAAAATTCAAGCACAGTTATGCATCCTACCTGTCTACTTTCATAGGGTCATGTTTTTTCATCCAGTCAGCAAAGTCATGCCAGTGATCAGTAGTTTTCCAGGGGTCCTTCCCCTTGAAGAAGTCTGGGCAGATGGTTCTGTGTGAGACATGGAAACAAATCAACTTTCATGCTCAGGTGGGGAGAATCTGCGGATGTCTAAATGTCTTCTAATGTCTCTTCTACTCCAGGGTGAACACCTACATGGTTATCATCTGAATCATATTCTACTTATCCTGTTCTGGCAATCAGCAAAGCTAAAATTATATGTCTTGCTGTGGAAAAATAAAAAAAAAAAAAACCACATATAAATAAACTCTCCTTCTTTCCTTAGACACACATAGTACTAAAGTAAGGGAATAAAGCAATCCTCCTAAATCCAAATAAATGGTTATTTGTCACTTTGCTAGGAAAACCCTTACTGCTGTATGAACTCCTAAGGGCTTGGTTTGAAAAGCTTATGCAATTAAAAAGTTCCTAATGATGTTTTTGGGTTTGTTTTTTTATTTTTTGATTACCCACATTGCCACATGAGCACAAATGCTGTCACTTCATCAGGTTTTTGTTCAGGTAGCTATTTTTTACTGGTCAGTTTCAGTAACTTTGGTGGCCATACTTTTGCATTTCTGTTATCTCAGAGTGAAGTGGTATGATGGCCCTGTGTGCATGGAAAACATACACAATGCTTAGGTTTGGGCCTGGTGATCTGTCAGCACACTTCTTAAGAGGAAAATAGGAAAGATGGGTTCTTACATGTATCCATGACCTGCAATTAAATCAACTATATATCTAATGTCTGGGAACATCCATCCAAATATATCATGAACCACGATCACAGCTTTGTCTGTGAAATAAGACGGTCTGCAAACGTAGGCCTTGATATGCTCAACTTGTACTTCATGTCCAAGGCACCCATATCCAGATCTTTCCCCAGTATTGTATAGGAAAGGATCAGCCATCTGGAAACCTGGAGAAAAAAAAAAGAAAGAAAAGAGAGTGAGAAAGTCAATTTGTTAGTACAAGATTAAGACAAACAAGGGAAAGTGCAATCAGCAGAAAGTAGTTCAATAACTTTGATAATTAACACTGACATCCTTGTCTGGAGGGAGAAAGTAGTAAAACACAAAAGCCATGTACCCATTCAGAATGGTTCTTAGTCTATTACATGTGATTAAGCTGAGAATGAAGAGACACAAAAAGTTGTAAGATGACAAACAACCTACACATATAGGTCTTGTATCACTTTTGTTTTGCTTCCATGGCAGCCCTGGCATGAAACTGGGCAGTGACAGCTCCAGATGTCACTGTCACCAGACACGTGGAAGAGTGACCAGTCGCAGCACTCACATTTGTCTTCACCTAGTTCACAGGCTCGTTTCTCTTAATTACGTGAGGGATAAGGACCACAGCACTCAGCTGCTACAGAAAGGTGAAGCTTTCAGAGCTTCTTGCAGTGCTGGCACCTGCCAGCTAACCTACGTTTTCAGTAGCAGCTATGGATTGTCACGGTGGCTTTGGCGTCCCATGTACTGGGTGCAGTTGGCAACAACCCGCAGTACTGATTTCTAAATTAGGTTGATAGGCACTGGGTTCATATGGCTTTCAAAGGGATTGCAATTAAGCAAGCAAACACCAGAGTTGTTCTGACTCTGTGTCTGGAGCACGGAGCAGAGTCTGCAAAAAGTAGAATGTTAATCTTGTAATTAAAAGTAGTATTATAATCCATCTATCAGGGAACCCAATTAGGTTTGCAGGGGCAGAGTCAATAGTAAAATTTCCTAACCACATGCTGACTTTAAAACTGCCCTTGGCAGCATACACACACCTACATACACATCATGACTGTCTCGGCTTCATCATTTCTACATCAGCCTATTATTTCCATTTGAGCTGTAACATACACTTCAAAAAAAACTGTCCAGTTATAGAAAAAACAGCAAATTATGTTAAAAATTCATACCTTCTTCAGCTCTCCATTAACCACAGCAGCAGAGTTTTGCTGAGTAAAAGGAAATTTTGAGTAGGTAAAAGACAAACACCGGGAGCTATGGTGCACCCAAACTGAAGGACAGAGCTGAGCTGCAGAGGCTCACAAGTTTCATGTACCTACACTGTGCATTGATTAACACAGACTCAAAAACAGCATTCAACTTTTTGTACACATTCAGTCTGCAGTGTACTCAGAATAATTAACCTTCTCAAAGTGTGAAGTAGAGACACTGTTCTTCTGCTGATCATCCTCTGAGGATGCCGTCATCCAGTCAGGCAGGGCCAGGGCTGAGTTTGACTAAATATGCTCCATTACAATAATGAGTACCGGCTGTTTGAGTGTGGTGTAGTGATATGGGAACTGGGTGGATGTTGCTTTACTTCTAGAGTCGAGATGCATCAGAAATAGCCATGAGATGGATCGTCTTACACGGTGAGGGAATTCATTGTGCTGATAACTGAGAGCTGATTACATACGTTCATTGTTCTCTCCATCCTTTTCAGCAGCATCTGGACCTCATGGTTTGTGCCAGAAAGTATGAATTAGACCAGTCCTCAGGGCTGAAACCTCCACCACTTTGGCACCAAACCTCCATGGCTTTGTACCATGCATGGGAGAGCATCTCCTAGATTTAATCTCCAATAATGAGCCTCAAAATGTATGAATGATGTTTGCTTATGCAAAAGTACTTCCTACCCATTTGTCTTTTAATCTAAGATGACTGAGGGTGCTGAAGTGCCAGAGATCGCTTGAAGAATCCACAGGCATTCCCAAAGACAGCTTACATCACTGGCTTCTGAGAAGGCTGCTCAGCCTTACACCCTTAGCCTCTTTTATTCAGAAGGACACAACATGGTGTCCCCTTCAAGGAAATGTTTAGGAAGCATTAAGCTTTGCAATAGCTGTGAAAGAGCCTACTGCCTATCTTTTGATTGCTACCCAGAAATTATTTCTTTGGCCTATCTTGATTAATTCCTAGCCAGCTGGCTCTTCTCCAATTACCTGTCTGCGGAGAACTCAGTAAATAGTCAGCCACGCCTGAACTGCTTAGAAGACTTTGATGGGATCCTGTTCAGTCAGAAGCTTTATTTGTTCCCGCCCGCTTTGTTCCACACAACGCTGTGCACTGAAGCAACGACCCAGGATATTTCCTACCTGTCCTGTCTCACCTCATTCTCTCTTCCCAGCAATTTCATCCAATACACTTTTCCCCTTCCTGCTTTCCCAGTGGCCCAGTTCCAAACAAGCCTTGCCTTTACAGCAGCTCTGCACCCTGCTTCTCACCACCAAGCTTCAGCACAGAGGAGACAGAGGGACCAGCACAATGCAAGGAGCAGAGCAAACTCTTGCTAATAAAGTGACATCCATGAGTCACAGGCCATCTTTCTGCTGCCTAAGAGAAAGCCTTCTCACAGCTTCTCTCTCTCACCAGTGGGTTTGCTCTTCCTCACTTCTCTGGGTTTTTCAACATCATTCAGCTTTTGTGCAAGTTAGAAAATAAATGAGAATTATTTAGTATTATCACAAGGAAAAAGTGCTATCCCTTGAATAGTAGGACAGACCCCCACTACTTCACTTGTAGGGAGCAACAAATAACATGAGTAAAACCTACCTAGTCTTAGCTTTCAGTGGAAAAAAAAAATCATATTCGAGAAGTGGGGCTAAAAATCTTTCAAAAACAATCAGGTAAAGATGGAGAAAAGTTAGTCCTAAGGATAGCCTCCACTTCTTAGAAAGCAAGTATGAGCATGTGATCTCAAGGTGCTTTGGTTTTTGCCAGGATGCACTGAGGGTGCTAAGATTTCCTGGATTCGCTGATAACAGTTTAAACTCCAGCAGTAACTTATTTCAATCCTAAATGGTCCAGTGTACCAAACAAAGAAAATAATAGAAATTATCTACCATGCAGGCAAAATAAATACTGAGGTCCTTCAACATGATATTGCTACTACTTGACATAAACTGGCAACCAGTAATCCCTACAGAAAGCCCCCAGACTATGGCTGCCTTAGGATATCTCCCACAAATGCAGTCTGGAGTAAAAAGTTCCAGGTGAGCATCTTGCCTCCCTTGCTTACTTATGCCAATGCATGATCACATTTAAAGGGAAAAATATGTTTGTTGTGTCCTCAGAAATACTGCTGTGCTGCAGCAGCAGGCACTCAAATCCCCTCTCTCAAAGTTGAAACCCGCTATCTTCACCTTGTCTGCTCCTTGATATTTATCTTTGCACAGTTCTTTTACTGAAGCCAAAATAAAAGTCCTTCTATGAATGAGTGTTTTTTGCTGAATATTTTCTGCATTTTTTGCCTAGCACCTTTATTTCTTATTGCTCAGCAATTTCAGATTTCTCCCATTCAACACAGTTAAAAATAGTTAGCTTTTCTCTGCTGCCAGCAGAGGACCAGTTTGCCATCACTTACTTGGAGTACAGGATCCTGAGTTAGCCCAGCTCGCTTCTTCTGTTCAGAGAGATATCAGCTAGATTTCACCAAACACAAAAAGAAGAAAACAAGTTCTGCTGATAGTTTTTCTCCTGCTGCTGTTGCTCATCTGTTTCCAGGTGCTCTTCAACTGTGCTGCATCGTTTGGGATTTGGAGTAGAGGAGGAGACACTTGGTACATCAAGTCACCCAGACCGGAAGGGGTGGAGACAGACCATGCAGAGAGGCAGGGTTTGTTGGATTCAGTAGACTTCAAATCAATTGCATTTTACTCCATCTTTTATTTATTTATTATTTCAGGAGTTTTGAAAGCAAGACACACAGTGACATTAAACAACACTTGTTTTTCCATTTCTCTACAAGTGTGTAATTCCTAACAAAACAGTACAGAGAAGTCGAATAAGAACCAGTGACTCTTCTTATCAGCAGACTTTATTTTTTCAGATAAAATATCCCTTCTAGCCCTGCATGGAAGGAATGACTTGTGTGATGCAGCCATTTCAGACTGCAGAACCTTTGGATCTCTGAAACTCTAGCTGGCACATCTGTCATCTAGCATGTAGAGGTGAATTTCCTGATACATCATTAAGTTCAGAAATGTGTTTTCTTACAGTATATTCGTGCACTTCTGATGTCTTTAATGGAATTTGTGAATTAAGATGAATCTGTTCCAGCAAACTTGCAGCATAAAAAAATTACGGAAGTATCCCCAGCACACAGAAGAAATGCATTACAGCCACACCCACATGTATTCTGAACAAGTCTAAAAGTGTTTCAAGTTATTTCTGATTAGACTTGCTTTCAACAAGTTAGAAACATCTGAGCCTGTGTTGGTTGTTATTGATGGTGACTTGTTGAAATTTTCCATTCCTATTTCCATAATGGATTCGTATGCATTAGCTCAGCCCCCAGGACGATGTCTACTACTCTTTGATTTTCTCAGTGTGTACATGACATTTGTGTACATACGTGCACTGGAAGGGGAAATTTAAGAGACAAAAGAGCTCTCTCCAGTACTGAGGACTCCATATCTGGATGCAGTACCCTATGTGAGGTCCCACCAGTGCAGAGGATTAGGATCACTTCCCTTGCCCTGCTGGCCATGCATCAAAAGGAATACAACCCAGGATAAGGTTGCCTTTTTGGGCTGTGAGGGCGTATTGCTGGCTCGTGCCTGGTTTGACTTCTGCCAGCACCTTCAAATTCTTTTCAGAAGGGCTAGATCCTGAGCTGTACTCTGCATAGTGACCACCACATCTGAGAACTATGTAAAACTGACTGGATTCAGTTCACCCAAACTTCAGACATTTACAATGAGGATGTCTTTTCGTCAGCAAGATATCTGCACCCCACACTTGCCATTGAGATGCATGATTCAAACTTTATGGGAACCTTCACAATGAAATGGGTAATCTCCTAGACGCCACCAACTGTGATGTTCTGATTATCTCTGAGTTTAATGGCAGCTTACCCACCCAGCTCTGGGGTAGATTGCTGTGCTCTGACCATCAGCAGGCAGGCAAGACGAGTCCCACCTCTGTGTGCTATATGCAACTCAAAATTAGGGTTTGTCATGCTCAGAGAGACAGTATTTTTATCTGTCCTGTCATGCCTGTCATTAGCTTAGTACATCAAGATTGTTTAAGAAACCATTAAAAAGATTGCTTGTGTTGCAAGGGAGGGAGTGGAACTTCACTGAAAAGATCTGATTTTACTTTGATCCTAATGGCATTTGGCTTGAGTACGTCTAACCCCCAGGATTTGAGTCCACGCAAGCTGCAGCCCCCTCTGGCAGAAGCAGGCCAGCAGAGCCAGAAATCTGAGCAAAGATGCATACTGACAATTGTGAATCCTCCTTCTGTGCCCAGCATCTCTTTGGATTTTGCTAAGGTGAAAGGAGAGCAAAAGACAAAATCTACTCTAACACAAGTCTTTACCTGCACACTGTCATTACATTTGACCTGCAAATCCTAAATCATTTAGATCTCCCGGACTTGAAGAGACCGGCTCTTTCCCCACAAGATAGAATCATCTCTGTAGTAGGCTCTGTAGAGTTCACTGTACACATGCGTTTCTTATAGTCTCACACAACTTATACTTTACTTTTTGTTTCTTTGTTGTTTTTTTAACCTAGACATAAACATTTTTAGGGTAAAAAAAAAAACAAACGTACAAAGAAACAAACAAAAAAAGGTATTTGAGGGTTGGAATGATCCCAAGGGATTCACGCATTCAGACACACAGTCAAATTTGTCCTTCACCTGAAACACACAGCTGCTTGTCTGTTTGTTTTTGTTTGGATTTATTTATTTTTCTTAATGCTTTGCACCAATATTCCTCTTGGTTTTACAGAAATGAGAGTGGAATAAAACCCCAAAATAAACTCTCACAGCTGTCAGTTGCTTTTTTAGCTGCATATTAACGTAAGAAACAAGACACTAGGCTAGGACATGCATGCCTGCTGTCTGGGGGTGAAATAGAAAGATACTTTCTCCCAGACAACCAGCGATACACAGGATCCCAGAAAGGCAAGTAACTCTGCTGTATCTAGTGCAGAACAGCACGACTGAGAGACTGATGTGCAGGCTTAAACATGTTCCTCTTACCTTCACCTGGTACAGTATTTGGAGCACTGCTGGTAGCAACAGACTTGTCAGAAACTTGAAATCATTACAGATGTTACATTTACATGTGAAAGCCCTGCTCAAAGTATCAAAGCCTCAGCCCCTAGCAGCTGAAAGTGAGGGAAGGGGGATGGCAGGCCTTGTGGGGGGCTGCTGCTACCCAGGGCACCATGGGGGTGCTCAAATGGAGGATCTGCTGGAAAGCCTGAAGGAAAAGTGAGGGGACAGACATAGTGGGGTCAACAGCTGCAGCATGGGTGAGGACACCGTGCCCTGCCCCAGACCTGAGTCCAGAAGGCACTGCCCTGTTTTGTGGGTGGCTACTGGAGGGGAGCACTACCAGGCCCTCTCACACAGTTTCATACAGCTAATTAGTGGGTTTGAAATTTGCAGTTGGGTTTGTGGGTTTTGTTTGTTAGTCTGAGTCTTTTCCAGACATCCCATATCTACAGAAAGCATCACTCGTGAGTGAAGAAATGTAGCACAAGGACAAAGAACCAGGGGGCTTGTGATGATTGACCTTGTCAAGAGTTACTTCTTGGTAGCTCAGCGTCAGGTCTCAGAGCACAAAACTCCTTTTCTCCTTAAAATCAAAACCATAGCATATGCCTCTGAGACAGAAAGATGATCTGGAAAGAAAAATGAAGAGAAGAGAAGAGAAGAGAAGAGAAGAGAAGAGAAGAGAAGAGAAGAGAAGAGAAGAGAAGAGAAGAGAAGAGAAGAGAAGAGAAGAGAAGAGAAGAGAAGAGAAGAGAAGAGAAGAGGAGAAGAAGAGGAGAAGATTAATTTTAGATAGACGTGTTCCTCGAATCCTTGTTAACGTGTGGAATCAGTGGACCCAACAGCTTCTGGGTTTCCCACAGCTGGCTTGGATTAATTTGGATTAATTTTTACCTAAATTAAATGGTGAATGTTTACTCTCAAATTTCATAAAGGTTAATTATAGATGGAAGGAACCCACAAGGATCATTGAGTCTCTGTGAGAGCTCTCTGTAACTTTGAGGGAGTCAACAACTCCTCCTTTAGCGTCATCCACTTCACTTGGTTTCCTTCTTTTGGAAGAGCTTGTGGGAGACTTGAAGAGTGAGGTTTGTGAACTTAATAGGAAAAACGTGGGGTGTAAGTTTAATGACACCGAAGCAATAAAGGGAAAATTATTTTAATGTTGTGTCTGACATTTACAGAGACATATTAAAATTACCTGACACTGTCCAGATGTTTGTAGGTAATTTAGTAGCTTGTCACTTAATTAAAAACCACTTCTAATGGAATCTCGGTATAAGGCATATGATTCCTAACACTGTTAATAATGAATAGTGGTAGGAAAACATAGAAAAACTAGTACATTTTGGATCAATTACTCCAAAATAGCTAAGACCAGAAGCAGCATTATTGCACTGAATGCTGTCAACAGATATGAGCAGGACGTCAGAATTAGGATTATGTGGATAATTCCCTGGATTAAGAGTCTATTTCCCTCTCTAAAAATCTGAACATCTTTTTCTTTTTTTGCATGACATACTGCGTTTTCTCACCAAACCTGTTTCTCCTCTAAAATTTCAAAAATTTGGCACTTAGAAATGGTTGAAAGGTTGTTTTTCATTCAGTTGTCCAGTTTTAGGACTATTACTTTCAAGGATGAATTCGTTTCATATATGTAGTTATTCAAAGCTTATTTTCATATGCAAAATCATTCCCATAAAATGATAATTTAAAAATACATGTATTTGTTACAGATTGGCCCAGGACACAAGTTCTTTTTCTTGTTCCTTTTTTTTTTTTTTTTTTAATAGGAGTTTTCATCTCAAACAAATCTCTAGATGAGATTTTTATATTGCTCATTTTATACAGAAGAAACTTTCTGGGATTAATCAACTCGAAGGGGGTCATCTTGTTTGGTCATATTTGAGGCTCTGTTTGCACTGAGATATAAACACAATTTTAGTTTTCATTATAAACAAATTACCCTGGGTAAGGAGCTGCATTTTGTGCCAGTAGATTTTATCCCATTTTTTGGAACTCTCATGAGTAGAAATCTGGCTCAAGTATAAACTCCCATTGTCCACTTGAACACCTTGATTGGGTTGAGAGAGGTCTTCCAGGAGACTGTTTTTTAAGCCAAGAGGTTTCCTGCATTTCTGCTTATGTACAATCTCCCACAGACTATACATCTTCTGGATGAACATTCAGGGTATTTTTTTTTTTCCTAATTTAGATAAGGGGAAAATGTTTCTACCATCCTTGATTATTGATAAATTCTCACAAAAAAAAAGAAAAAAAAGAAAAAAAAAAAGAGCATCCTAAATTAGAGTTTAAGCTCCAAAATTAAAACAGAGAAAAAGGGAAAAAAAATCTCTTCCGTGTCTGCTTGTCTTTAAGAGTCCTGTTTTGCAAATATGTCTACACATTAGTAATCTTGGCCAGAATCCAGATAGCTTTGGACTGTATCCCAGAGAACAATATAGGCGCCCAATTGCAACATCAAAAGCAGCAAGTTAAAGGAAAGCAAATATGAGACTTTCTAATTACATTACAAGGTGATTACCATACATACATCAGCTCGGAGTGATCAAGGTACTTTAATAACTACATTTCCAGAAAGCACACATTCTTACCCTTTTCTAAAACATAATAAGGAACTTTGGACAAGCATAAAAAAAAATATTCCAGTGTAATCCTGTAAACTGTGCCAGGGGTGGACTTATTCTACAGTCTCTATCAGTTCAACAGAATCCATTTCTAAAGGCCCTTTAGCATACACTGAAGCAAACAATTAAAGTTGCCAGGAGAAAGGTCCCAGGCAGTGGAGGTGCTAGCCCACTGCATTCCTCCTGCCCTCTCACCTCCCAGCACACCAACGCGTGACATGGATCCCAAGACCAGTGTTATGTGTGGAAGGGAAGTCTGGGACCATGGAGCCCAAAGAGACAAAGTCATTGCTCACCCTACCTACTTCAGAGAGGATATCTGCTGCACATACCATCAAGTATCACTGTGTAGAAGAAGTTATCTCCCTCTGCCTACCTGGACAGTTCAAACTTTTTTAAGGGTTATCTGTGTTAAAGTAGCTGTGACAAAGAAGGGTGAGGACCTAAGCTCGTTCTTCCACAGTTTGTTTGTGAACTAAGGAGTTTCAAACTGCATGTTCTGCAAAAGGGAAAGCATAAGATAAGCAGAAAACTTCATATCCTTATCAGATTTGCTCTTAAAGGGATGATATGACCACCTCCAGACCTGAGTATCTAGCATGCTGCTTCTTTCTAATCAGAAACAAAAGGACCTCAGGTGCCTGTCAGACTTGTGAAGAGATTTCAGAAAACTGAGATGTTAGTAATGGGCTGTGAATTAAAAAGCTTAGGGCCATCTTATTCACTGCTTTGCAAGGTTCCTGTCTCAGGTCCTTTAATTTTTCATTTTTTCCCGTAGGAATCTATGGCCCACACATACTTGACAGAGCAGGTACAAGACAGGCTCCTACCAGAGCCTTGTTTTGTGCTGCGGCTCAGACTTACTTCAGGTCAACCTTGTCCATTCATTACAGCCTGTTCTCCTGGTTCAGTAGGAAAACTCAGCCCCACAAAACCAGAATTAAATCTCTCGTCACCTGCCTCTCTTCAAAGAGACCAGCAGCATGCATCACAACATCATAACTTCACCACACATCTCAGCTTGCTTACAGGTTTGCTTTCCCCAAGCTTCTCAGTGAGATACACAGTTTTGAATAAAATTACAGCTTGCTTCTGTGAAACTAGACCACAGTGGGTTTCTTCTCCTGCAAATGCAGACACTCTCAACAGTTCAGATAACAATAATTAATGAGTTCTCCAGGGTGTGGACAATTTTCAGGTTAGTTAACTAGATAAAGAAGAGTAATAAATAAAGAGAAATTTGCCATTTTCTTCCCAGGAGGAATTCAGTGTGTCTCAGCCATCATGTATGCCCTTACATGAAAGAGCAATATAGATAGCATTTTCCTGAAAGTCTATATGAAAAAAAAATCTTTGATATAAAGACAACAGAAAAAAAACTATGTGGAAGGAAATTTTGGATGAGAGCATCCTGATAGAACCTAGGAGTTTGTATCAAAGACATACTGAGTCCAACCCTGCTACTCTCCCACTATATTCATTCACATGGGGCCGACCATATCCACATGGCTACTCCTTACCCTCTGTGTTCTCTAGAAGATCTTAGAATCACAGTCACAGAATGGTTTAAGTTGGAAGTGACCTGAAAGACCAACTGGTTTCAACCCCTCTGCTATGGGCAGGGACAGTTTTCACTACGCAATGTTGCCCAAAGCCCCATCCAACTTGGCTTTGAACACTTCAAAGGATGGGGTGTCCTTAACTTCTCTGGGCAACCCATTCCACAGCGTTATCGACCTCATAATGAACACTTTCTTCCTTAGACCTACTCTCCTTTAAAGCCAATACTCCTTTCCCTGTCACTACATGCTCTTGTAAAAAATCTCTTTCCTGCTTTCTTGTAGGCCCCATTTTTGTACAGAAAGGCTGCAATGAGGTGTACTCAGAGCATTCTTCAGATTGAACAACCCCAGCTTGGTGTCACTGGTAAACTTGCTGAAGGTGCACTCAATTCCTTTGTCCATGTCACCAATAAAGATGTTAAAAAGCACCAGTCCCAGTACTGATCCCTGAAGAGCACCACTCATCACTGGTCTCCACTTGGACTTAGAGCTGTTGACCACAACTCTTTGTTTGCAACATTCTATTCCATATCTTCCTGACGGTCCATCTGTCAAATCCATGTCTCTCTGATTTAGAAACAAGGATGTCATGTGAGACAGTGTGAATTGCTTTGCATAAATCTGGGTAGATGACATGAGTTGTTCTCCCCTTATCCATCAACACTGTAACACCATAGAAGGCCACCACATTTGTCAGGCCATATATTATGTCACCATATATTATGTCTATATATATGTTACATATGTATATTATTTCTAGTGAATGAGAACCAGAAGTCTGGTTCCTCTTGTTACGGTCAGAAGCAGGTATACTGTCAGCTGTTATTATGAACTATTCCAAAACAACTTCTCCGATTTTAAGCAGAAATCAATGCCTCCTGCTGGTCTGTTTCCTCGAAATTTTTTTCAAAAGTAGCATCAAAACTGAATTTTGATCATATATTTTTTTCTGTCTGTACATATTCATAAATGAAAATTTAAAAAATGACAGGCAGCTCATTTCCATTGCTCAGCATTAAAAAAACCCCAAAGTATAATTGATTATATTATTATATTATAAATTATTAATAATTACATAAATTATGCAAAAATCACTACAACTCTTTCCTCTAAGAAAAGACAAAAAAGACAAAAATATTTGTATTTGCAAACCTAGAGCTCTGAAACTTAAGCAAATCCCCAGGGACAACTACAGATTATGAGATCTGAGAGCAAACACTAAGCGTGGCATGACTCAGAAGAAAAGCGATGAAACTGCACATTCCTTAGTGAACTTGTGACTTATATGAATAGAAGAAAGTCAGTAATCAAACAGCAGCCTCCTGTCTTGGCATTTGTAATTAAGTGTCTTCATTAGCACATAAGATGCTTTTTTAATATATGTCTGTTAAAAGGCCTGTGCTAAGCTTCCTACTTTGATGGGGTAAAAAGGTTTTGCAAAGACTGGAAAACTGGATTCTGCACATTTCTCCTGGGCACGGTTCAGAGTAATTTTTGATGTATTTGTGTTCATCTTTTAGACAGCAGTCAAGCCGTTTATTCCTGGAAACCCCCCAGAGAACCTGCAACTTTCAATCGCTGCTAGAAATTTTTCATATTCTTTAGATAGGGTACCTTTTTGAGGAACTCCTCTTTCAGTGGTCTCACAACAGCAGATGAAAGCCAACAATTATACTTCCTTGTTACAATCATGACTTTCTTTTTTAAAAATTTTAAAAACATGACTTTTCCTGAATTTATTTGATTGATTTATTTATTTTATATTTCCAAGTTTGTTGTCTCCAGATTTGTAAAAGAACATGGCTGAGAGGCTGAAGAAGAAGCCAAGCTTTAAACACCAAGCCAGTTTTGGCCCAGCCTACTTTCCTGAGGCCTATCTCACTTTATTTCTTGGACTTCACAAAGGAATTTGATTTGTCCATGAAGAACAACATTAAATACATACAGCAGTATGTACACTGTGTTTAGGATGAACTTGAAGATGGATGAAAATTTGTATCTTTCAGCTTCCAGTTTTCATTAAAATATGGTCACATTAATTCAGAGAAAATGAGTAGGCAAAGAATCTTACTGAGTGTGAGTATATGTGATACTAAAGTGCAGAACATTAGTAGATATCTTTGATAAATTGACATAGATTAATATAACAACTGGAATATTATGCACTGGGGAAATGTGATGGAAAAATAGATGTAAAATCACTGATTTTTACTTACATTTTAGTAAATGGCTTGTTTTCCTGCATACTATGAGTTCTCAAAACCAGAAAGATTTAAGTCCTTCTTCTCATATTCAGTGACATCCTAAATTCAAGCCTGATCATATAAATACATGGTCATTATAAATTATATGGAACTGATCCTACATTCAAAATTTAGAAGCCAATATAAAGTGTACTACAGGTCCAAGAACGTTTCTGATCTCACTGTGGAAAATACATTAACATGAATACTTCAAATTAAATAACATAAACACACACTTTCAAAATCCAGTTTTAGACCACAAAATCTAAAGCTGCAAGCCAATTTCAAGCTCTCTTTTGCTGTACAGACTTCCAGTTCAGCTACATTTACAGATCCTCATTGCTTACACAAACAGGACAGCTTTCAGTCTCCTTTCCCTTGACCTACTTGGACTGCCTCCTGTAATTGCAAGGTAAAGGCTGCTCGTAAGGGCATATCAGTTCACATAAGCATGCTGCTAGGTAGGACTGTGCGGACATGCTTTCAGACAAGATCCCATCCTTCACGGCCAGATCTACACAACAGGCTGATGGCATGACAGCACTTGGAGTGACTGCTGGAGTGCTCACACACACCTGTCTCTGCCTCTGCCTCTTTCCCTATTGACAATGAATATTCCTCTCCTCCTGACTTTGGGCTCCTCGATATTGCTGACCCTTTACTAGGTAGCATACAGAACATCCTAGATTTGAACCAAGAATTGACTGAAAAGTTGACTGTCAGGCACTAGGGGAAAAGTGACCCCATACCTAGGCCCTCATCAAGGTCAAAAGCCTTAGGCTTCCTAGGCCCTGAGCACTCAGGTCTTTGTGGTGCACACCACCATGCCCTCTTGCTCCCTGCTTCGCTGGCCCACTGCAGTTCCCAGAGATGTTCAGTGTCCTCAGTCAGCTTCTTCTCAAGTCCCTAGGCAACCTCCTGGGGCTGGAACAGAGGGGCCCTCTTGTGGCACTCTTGCATTATTTTCACCTCGCTGGTCCTGCTCCCGGGCTGGAGGTCTCCGTTGCCTTGAGGCTTTCACCACTGTTTCTCCATGACAAGATCAAGAGCAGAGTGTACACCCAAAAAGTCTTCTCCAGAGCTGGCTGTGTTGCACTGGCTTTTCAGTGGGCTGGGACATACTCATTCCCAAACAACAGTTTGCATCCATCTTGATGCTTGTGCACGCAGAGCTGCTCAGACCATCCCTCTTAAGGGGCATAACCACTATATCTTGGGTTCTGGGAGCATGATGAAAGAAACAAATTTCAGTAACCTCCTAGTCCCCAGCTTACAGGAGTCAAGCACTGGCCAAAGATATCTGTGTACCTATACAAGTAGGCTGGTCAGAGTCCACATTTCCTCCTGGGCAAAGTATCACTCCATTTTGTGACATTTTTCTGATGTTTCCTGAAATGTTCCCCAAGGTTTCTTATTCATCTTACTCTCCTTGCAACTAGCTAAGCATACATCTCAGGGTAACTGATTGTTCTCTGTGCTCAAGAGATCTGTGCAGGGGGCTTGAAACAATGCAGAGTGTAGGACAGTCTCGCTCCCAGTGAAGGGAAGAGCCTTTCTCAGGAATTCTAGAGAGCAGATGGTTCCAAATCCCAGACTAGCCAACCCCTCTGAACAGCTCATCAAAATCACCCCTGGGACCCTCATATCATCTGTCTTTTTAACAAAGGTTTTAAGAAGTATTGAGCTCTGAACCAATCTCTGGGTGATACTACTAGCATCTGGTCGCCTGATGAACTCTGTGCCACTGTCACAACACTCACAACCCAGCAGCACAGCCTTTTTTTGCAAACACATTCTAGGCCACCCTCTAGTCTATAAATCTCTCTCTGATTTGGCTATGAAGATGTTATTGGAGACTATGTTGAAGCCCTTCCTAATGCCAAGGTAAACAACATCCACTGCTCTCATCTCATCCTCAGAGTCAGTTGTGCATTTGTCTCATCACAGAAGGAAATTCAAGTGGTTTATATCTATTTGCCAATCCTACAGTAAAGGCAAGGCATGCAGTAAGTGCATTGTTGCCTTAGGGAAACAAACCAAAGCTGGCTTTTATGTCCAAATTCTCAGTGTGCAAGGGAAAGTTTCTACAGAAATCAGAGACCTCGTAAAGCGGAGACAGGTTAATCAGAGACTGATTAACCTGTAATAACTCTGACCTTTGGACTGCAACTCACTTTTCCCTGGCCAAGACAACTCTCATCTTTTTTCCTGTTGTGGAATATATCTGAGAAAAAGCAATGACAAATCATTAGAGCCCTAAGCCCTTCCAAATTTTCTCCCTAATTAATTCAGGAGAGGCAGAGGCAATAACATAAATGTCTTTGTAAAAATATCTAAAGCATCTATATGGACAAAATGAAGATCATTCTCCACAATAGATATGTTCTCATTTACGCAATGCTAACAGTTAAAATGTGACTTTAAATGCAATTTAATTTGATTGCTATAATAATCTAATTTTTATGAGCTATAATCGTCAGCTACATCCACAAGAGATGTACAAAATATGATTGTCCCTGCTAAATACTGCGGGTAATCTCTAACTTCTGTAATCTGCGATGATAGCTTCACAGATTTTTAAAGACATAACAGCCAACAAGTCTTCAGAAGGACTTAGAAGAAGTCATTTGACACATGTAATACTTTTCACAATATGTCCTCCTCTAAGGAGAACAAGGAGAAGAATGCAAAAATTAATTATATATATATAAATAAATCATCCTATTTTAACAACTAACTATCTAAAAGGTTCACTGGAGGTTGATGGGAGGTATAGAACCACAAGCCTTAAATGATATTATAGTTGGTAGGAAAGGGATATTCTGGAAGACAAACAGCTTATTTTTCGAAGCCTTCACAGAACAACAGCGTCTGCAGAATTCTGAACCTCAGGTATGTTAATAACAGTCATGGGCTCCATGCAAAGCATGACATCAAGATCTCAATCAAGTTGATAGAGTCTGTGTTTTAAATGGAAAATCCACTGTAGCCAACACATGTGAAAAGATCTCTTCATTTTAGCAATGTAAGACACTCATCGTAGCCTAGGTTCAGTATGAAGCAAATGCCAACTGAAAGGAAGCAGACTGGCGTATACAGAGCCTTTAGAGTCATCATGGAGCATTAATTCAACAACTTGGGCCATCCTCCTTAGGAAGCAGTAAATGTTATTGGCTGTGCAGCACTTCTAAGACTACTTTCCTCCATTTCTGTGTCAGGAATCCCCTGACACAGCAGCTATCTACTGAATAGATGCAGATTGATGAGATACTGTGGCCAAATGGCCAATCATAAAGACATGCACTCTTCAGAAGACTCCACAGTGCCCTGGCAAGAGCTGTGGTGGCAATGACTTTCACCAGTTGTCTTTGTCGTTCATGGAACTTTGTACTCTGATCATGTCATGCTGGTTTCCTGTAGGGCATTCTTTATGCTGTTATCGGACTGCTTGCTCCACTTTTAACAGCTTCTCTTCTGCCATGGAGACTCTTTCTAGATCTCTCTTGCGATGGTAGATAAGTTGGAGGAAGTTACACCCAAAATTTATTTAGATAAACTGTGGTTTAGTTGGCTTTCCTACAGATAATCCATCATGTTTTCCATATGCCTGCAACTTGCTGTTTATAACCCACTGAGCAATTTTTGTTGTGAGAATCAGTGGACAGCTGAGGAAAAAAATAGGTCAGCACTAGAAGGTTAGCTGCTGCCAACTCAGAGTGACAGCCTTCACAGGCTGGAGCTGAGATTTACACCAGAAACAGTGGATGCTATTTCACATTTTGTTTTAAGTTGGAAATGTTTAGCTAAAGAAAAAACTGAAAAGCACTAACTTTTGCTGTTTGGATTTTCAATATCTCAATTTTCAAAATAGCCCTAAGGATGTAAGGGAGCCTTTTCTGAGAAGTTATTTTATAACTGGAGAGAAGACGGAAAGAAAAGTCATAGTGCAAATACTGGATGGCTTCAATTTTTCTATATTCATTTTGAATTTTCTTAAGATAAATGTATTAAGACAATGTATTTTCTAAGCATTGAAACATTAAAAAGCTTAGGTGCTTTACAAAAATAGGACCACATTCAAAATAATATTGTCTTCTTTCCACTCCTCCCACTCATTCTAAATATGTCTTTCCTTTTACCATGATCTTCAGCAATTTGGGATTGAGTCTATTCCTCTCTTGGGTTTCCACCTATAAAATTTCCCTATTTCCTCTGTTATTCACTTCATAACTTATTTGTAGCAATGCGGTTTTTTGGTTTTGGTTTTTTTTCGGTTTTTATTTGTTATTTTTTTTAGCATGTTTATTCAGAGCCTGTTGGCACTAATTTCTGGCCTTGATCACAGTCAGAAGCAAATAGCAATCTCCTAACACTGTCCTCTGTACTGAACCCATGCTGAAACATTGGAAAAGAACAAGTTTGGGGGAATAATTCTCTCTAATTGTTGAGTAGGTGGTATAAATGTAATGCTTGATAGGTGATTTAAATGGTTGGATAGATAGATGGGAATAAAATAATTCCCTGGCAGCATATAGCTACTCATTTCAAAGGTTTTAATCTGACTTTTAGAAGTCTGTTGTGAAAGACTGACCCTTGGACAACTGCATAAATTATGGGGAGTTACGTGCATTTATTTTGCCTTGGTCTTTTGAACGTGAAGGATATTTTAGGGACTTTGATATGA
This sequence comes from Callipepla californica brunnescens, assembly GCA_023055505.1. NCBI lineage: Eukaryota > Metazoa > Chordata > Aves > Galliformes > Odontophoridae > Callipepla > Callipepla californica. The sequence continues at coordinate 65,375,564 of JALIRH010000002.1, forward strand.
CATTTCTTTTATAGTTATTGCAGTCGAGCAACAACAGTGCTTGTAAACTTGGAAGATAAAGAGTGGGAGTTAGAGTGTACCTGGAAACGAGACCTTATGTTGTAGTGTTTGTTTGTATCGATGGTTCCTATTCTGACACATCGGACACACTGTACTTTCTGCAGTCCTGCACTGGCACTTTTTTATTATGCCAAGCTAATCTGTCACGATGAAAAATAAACGTAAACGTTTCAGTTTTAAGTGGGTGTCTTGTCACCCTGCCTTGTTCAGGAAGAGCTGCGCATGACGTGTAACCTATATGTGTTTCAGCACAGCGCTTTGCTGTAATTATACCACTAGTGGAGAGCCAAACAAAGCTTTCCCATTTTCCTCAACACTATCGCCTGCACCATCGATCCCATCAGCAACTCTGGAGCTTGAAAAAGGACATCGGGAGGCACAGCCGCTTTCCACCTCAGCACCGCCGCGTCACTGCCCGCGCCACGGCCGTCACACCGCCATCCCAGCGGGGGGCGCTGTGGCGGCGGGCGGCGCTCTATCCCTGACGCGCGGCTCCGCCCCGCCCCGCCGCCGTCACGCCACCCGCTCGGCCGGCGCTGCGTCAGCCAGCCAAGATGGAGTCCGCCGAGGAAGGTACGCTGCTCGCTGCGTGCTCTTCGCTTCCCCCCGGCTCTCCCGGCCCGGCGGGGCTCTGCCCGCGCTGCCTCCATAGGGCGTCGGGGCGGCGTGGGGAGCCGCGTTAGCGCGTCACCCGGCGGCGGCGGGGCGGGCCGGGGCGCGCTCCCTTACATAACCGCGGGCGCCGTGAGCCGGGCGCTGCCCGGTGGGGGAGGGGCGGGCGGTGCTGCGGTAACGGCGCGGCTTAGTTTGGTGCTGTACGAGGACAACGTTAGCCAGGTTCTCTGAGCTGACCGGGCCGGTTCTCGCCGTGCCGGTCGTTGGTAAATCCGTCGTGGTGGTTTTAATCCAAAACCCACAGCTGATGATTCGTGTCAGGCTGCTAGGAGCGGTGGCCTTTGATCCTGTGTGTTTTTAGAGGACCCGATCTGGTGATCGAGGAGAATGGGACGAGAGAAAGTGAGTTGTTAAACGTCCTCCAGGGCACCTGAGTGCTTTACTCGTGGACTTTACGCTTGTGGTGTTTTTATTTGTATTTTTCTTGTTCATTTACATTATATACTATGTGTAATACCTTCCATATTAATGTTACCCTCGAAAGCTAAAAAATAACAGCACTGGACTATCCACTTTCAGTCCATAAATGCTACTGGAGCGTGGCAGCTTTTCTGCAGCTTCAAACTTCGCTCCCCGCGCTGTTAAGAGTTTCACAGAACTTGCCAAAACACCACAGACGTCTCTGAAGGATAGGAAGCCTTAAATACCTGCAGTTGAAATGGCTGCATGGCTGCCTTCAGGAGGAGGAGGACCGTGCTCTCCCTTTTGTGGCACAGAGCAGCAAACTTGAGCAGTACGTTTCAGATGAGCCTTTGTAAGTGTTGGTAACCCGGTCGTGGTATTTGTGGCAGTTGTGCTTCTGGTAGAATTGATGATTGACAGAGTTAATAAGTGAAGCGGAAAGAAACCCTTGTGACTTTCCAGTTAAATCAGTTTCTTGCTAACTAATCTGAACTTCATTTTTAGGCATTGCATTGGTGAATGTTTTTGTTAGAGATGTGGCGGGCAGAGAAGCTTTCCACGGAGGGAACAAAGCTGTATTAGCCAGGACTGTTATTTCCAAAATGCACACGTGAACAGGATGCAAAGTGTGTATGCAAGTAGAAGAATAGCATCTACTACACGCTGGAATCCTCTCCGTATTTGATACTATACACAAGTTGCACGTTGACCCTCAGCAGGGTTTGTTGCTGCGGAGTTAGATGCTTCTAAACAGGACACGTTGTTGCTTCTCACGTGTTTATTTGATTTGTGTAAAACAAGGGGGATTATCTAGAATTCTCATGTCCTTTGGAAAACTAAAAGTAAGGTTTAACTTCTTTTAATAAGCAAACAGAAGAATGAAATAATTTTCTTAGTAAAGACTTCATTGGTTTTCAGTAAAGAGAATTCTGTTCTTCCCAACGATCTTGAGAATGCATGAACAGTCTGTTGTGAAAGCCCGTGTGCTGAGTGGGTTCAGAGAGCTACGTTGTCTTTGAGAAAACACTGTGCTTCCTTTGGTGCCTGAGTACTCTCAAAGCAGCAATTTCACATCAATTGAAGCCAGTGTAACCCCTGATTCCCATGTCCTGCTGTCTGCCCCGTCCTGTCTCCTGTCTGATCCCTTGCAAGGCTGCTCTGACATATCAGGTTGTCAGCCTGCTGTGGGTAAGGTGCGGCTGCAGCAGCTGCTGGGGTAGATCCTGCCTGGAAGTTGAAGAGATCTCTTCCCTATGGTTGTCTGGAAATTCTGTGATGAAAGGAATCCTTTGTTTCCTGAAGAGGTGACTGGTCTGTCCTCTAGGCAGAGGGACCAGGAGCTCTTGATGTTTGCAGCGATGCCACATCGCTTGATGTGACTGCCATGGAAGTGCTTATTGTGTTTTCTTGTAGCATCACTGATGCGGTGCTTAACAGAAGTTTCTGGAGTTAATTTTAGATTTTTGTCCCATGAGAACGAGTTCAGTCTCTTAGAAAATCTTCTTTTTTCTTTTTCCTCCAGAATCACTTAAATTCTTTTGTGCCGTGTGTAGAAATGATTCTAATACTGCGTAAATTATGGTTTTGGTCAAATTATGACTTCTTTGTGGAAAACCTTTCATAGTGTAAATTTTGGTTCCCTTTGGACCACTTCACAGAAAGACACTAACGTCTGGAGATTTGAGCCAAGGATGAAGATGTGTGGTTTTGACTTGAAATAGCGTGTTTTCTGTATTCTTACATCACTGATGGTTTTAAACTGAGATGGGGGGGGGGGGGGGGTCAGCTTAGATGTTAGGAGGAGGTTTTTCACTCAAGGTGGTGATGCACTGGAACAGGCTGCCCAGAGAGGCTGTGGATGCCCCATCCCTGGAGGCATTCAAGGCAAGGCTTGGATGGGGCTCTTTGCAGCCTGCTCTAGTGGTTGGCAACCACTAGATGATCTTTGAGGTCCTTTTCAACCCAGGCTATTCTATGATTCTCTTCTGTGATTTGTTGGTATAAGTAAGTATTTTCCTTTGGTATCAGTTACTCCTTTAGCTTTGCTGGGTGGTTATTGATGGAGAAATATCTACTGAAAGAGAAAATCCTAAATTTGAGTCGTCTTTAAAAGTGGACGTATTATGTTTGTTTCTGTAATGCAAGTGCAAATGCAAGGGTTGAAAGGAATAAAGAGAAGATACCACACATCTATAAACAAATAAAAGAAATAGTTGATTTGTGCTTAAATGCTCTGGACAATGAAAGGGTATTAGAAGAGACAGCTTGTCCCTTGTATGCCTGCAAAACATCTTGAGGTCTTTAGTTGTAAGAAAATGTCTAAAACAGGGAATAAATAAGCTTCAAGACTCCTATGAAATAAGAAATAGAAAATGTTTTTCATGTTGTGACTGGACTGCAGACTGTTAAAGGGTTGGCCTTGCTCAGCTTTGGCATGTTGGCATGAAGGAACATGCATGTTTGGTTCAAGAGTAGTGACCATCTTAAGGATGTGTTAGTAACTGTTAAATCTCTTCTTCTCAGCCTCTCTTTAACTTACTGAAAACTCAGTTATTCCATTTCAAAGTTTACATTTGCTTTCATGGAGATTGTCCATTACAAACTCTACGTTGCTTTAGAGATTGTTATTATGCTCTGCATACTGCTTTGGTCTGTAGTATGTAATAAAGAGAAAGGTGTTAGGTTTCTTTTTCTTTCTTTATTTCTTTTTCTGTCAAGACAATCAAGGAGATAATATTTTTGTTGTTTTTTTCTATTTTTATTTTTTCTGGTGGTCCCTAAAGTCTTTGTGTTTTCTACCACGTCTTAAAGCTTTTTCCAACTGAAGTTAATTTTGGCTTCGTTTTTGCTACGTGACAAAGTTTCTTTCGAGTATAATTAGTTTTGTAAATGTGACTTCTTCCAGCAGAAGTGTAATACACACTGTCTTGTTCAGCAGATATATGCAGAGTCTGTCGATCTGAAGGAACTCCTGAGAAACCCCTGTATCATCCGTGTGTGTGTACAGGCAGTATTAAATTTATTCATCAGGAATGGTAAGTTCTGAGAGCTCCTTTGTTCTTTTTTCTTTATGAACATATTTCTAAAAGCAGTACTTCAAATGTCTTCATGTTAACAAGTTGAAAATAAAGCAGATTTTGGGGGGAATTTTTTTTGTGTGATGGTTCATTACATAGAATAGTAAATTGTTACAACTAATTTAGCAATAACATGTGAAAAGAAAGTGCTGGTAGATACATTTGTTTGAGAGTACAGTTCTCCTCACGCATCTGCCTTATGAGATCTAGAAGCAGAAAAATCAGTATATGTTTTCTTTCTGCCTTCTTATAATTGTGAATGAAGAAGAGTACTTAACCTCATACTAAAACGAACAGAAAGTACTGAGATATTTTTTTAGGTGATGTTCAGTCTGGGAAATGCTAAAATGAAAACTGTAATTCTGGTCTGTGATACACTCTCCTTTTGTTTGTATTTTAATAGTCATTCTTTCACAGAACAGTGGCTTTAAATCTTGAAATGCTTTCAAGGATTGGTGCTCTCAGTCATTGTCTGTGTGATGGTGTAGGCTTTCAGCTGTTACCCTTCTCAGTGCCATATGTACTTCATGTACTTTCTCTGTGTCATTGAAGATACATCAGTGTTACTCAGCCAGCTTTTTGTATACACTTTTTGAAACTTTGTGACCTAAGTACACTTAAACATCTTAGTTTGTCCTCCTTGATAGTGAATATTCAGCTTTGTTTGAAACAGATAACAGATTTCTTCTTTGTAGTGGAGAGGAGCGGGGAAAGAAGTAATAGCATGTCTGAATGTGTTCACTTTTTGTTTCAGCTTAGTTCAGTGGCTTAAACACAGCAGAAAAGAATACTGTGAATTATGTAAGCACAGATTTGCTTTCACACCAAGTAAGTATGTTTCACTGCTCCTGTTTTTTCAGACTTTCTTTTTACCTTAGTATTCATGAAGTGATGTTCTATTAAATATTCAGCATGCTAGATCCAGACTTGTTTCTTTTAATTTCTGAATTCTTGTGTGAATTAGTTCTTTATCATTGCAGTTATGTGAATTGTTTAAATAATGGATAATATGGTGCTTTCATAACCTGATATGAGCTGTAACAAAAGTATCTTTTGTACCTGTTCTGGCTTCCTCAGTCCTGTGCTGTTACTGTTAACACTAGTGCACCTGTTTTTTTTTCTTAAGCTTTATTGACTGAGTGTTTGGATCTATGAATGTTAAGGTGAAATTTGAATTTGAAGCACAGCTTTCAGTGACCTTTGAACCATCCCGTGACACTGCTGTATGACTTCTGTCAGTTTCGGTTCAAACATTTGTGACAGCAATGCAAACAATTTTTCTAGTTGCATTTCAGTCAATAGAGAGTAACTACCAGGTATTACATTGCCTGCTGTGTTAGATTCAGCTAAATAAGTTGTCATAAAAATGGTTGTATCTTTATATAGTTAATGTGGCACATTAGGCAATAGTTGAAGCATCAGTATCAAAATGTATAATATTGTGTCTGACCTCTGTGAGGAGAATAGTGTATTTTGCATTCATCTCAGCTATGCTTTCAGGTTATTCTTTTTCAGTAATGCAGAGACCCTATATAAGAAATGTAAAAGAGATGAGAAAAGACATTCTGGTTTTGTATGGGGGGAAAAAATACAAAAGCCTGTTGTTTTTATTAAGATTTAGAAGAAAAATGATGAGAAGGTTCAAATGTTTGGTTAATATTGGTACTAGAAAACGTCTTTACTGCCATTATCAACAGAGGTGTTCCTGCAGAAGTTTTATCCTTGACTGGCAGAGCTGTTACCAGCACAGCTTGTAATGTAGCTGCAGATTATGGGCACGTGAGAAAACGAGGTTAAATTGCTGTGGTTTAGTAATGTTATAGAGCCTTGAAATGGGCAATTGGAGAACCTCTTTACTAAAGAATGATTTTTCCTTCTCTGTCATGAGCAGGCTGCTCCCCACACTTAGTACTATCAATTGGTAATATTTTCTTCCTGGCTTCCCACATTGTGCAGATTATCCTAAATAATGTATGTATGTTTTTCTGTTTTTCTACCAGTCTGCACACAGTGGTAGCACGTGTCAGCTAGCTAGCACAGATTTCTGCACTTCTGTCTACCCAGCGTGTCTTGTTTCATCACTTCAGTTTCCCTCACACCCAAAATTCATGCAATTACACTTTCCTTAGTTTCTCTTATTCCTCTGTATTTGAAAAGTAATTCATACATGCAGTGTGGAAACTGGATCTGCATGTGGGAACTGGGAAGGTCACACGTGCTAGGGAGAGAATGGCAACACAGAGATGGAATTGGTGGAATTGATGTATATGCCAGTCATCCAAAATGAAGTTGGTCCTGGCCTATAACTGTGCCAGGTGTACTTAGCAGTTGGTACACCATGTGTTGGAATAAATACATCTATGTGGTCTGTATCTGTGCTTCATCTGCCAGGCACTGAGTTGAGAAAACTTCATAGTGCTGTAATACCAACAATACCTCTTTCGGGTTAGCTTGATTTGCTTATTGAGGCTGTTGCTGCTGTTCTGGGAGAAGTGTTCCTCTGCTAGTATAATGGAGTGTGCAGTGTTCATAAAACATTCCTAGTGCTGTTCTTAGTGGCTTTTCAGAATCTAAAGGAAAGGAGACAGACTCTTGAGCAGCGTCTGTGATGATTGAGCCTGAAACCATTTCCTCTTGTTCTAAGAGGGTAGGCTTATGTTAGATATAGTAATAAAGAAATCTTTAGCAGTGGGGGTGATGAGGTGCTGGACTGTGGTGCCCAGTGATGTGGTTGATGTCCTGTCCCTGGAGACTTACAAGTTGAGGCTGGATCAGGCTCTGGGCAACCTGATCTAGCTGTGGTGTCCTTGTTTATCACAGGGGAGTTGGACTAGATGGCCTTCAGAGGTCTCTTCCAACTCTCTGATTGTAGTCCTTAAATTCTTAAGCCCTTCACTGTCTTTAAAGTCAGTAACATCTTGTACTTGTTTAGCACGTGAACTACGTCCTGGGTTATTTACTGGGTATAAGGAAGGAAGCAGAGAGTAGAGGGTTCATCCTGTATCTTGGAAGGGATCTGAAGGAACTGATTTTTCATTTGAAAAATAGGATCGTTCTCTCAAGTGTTTAACCATGTAGGCAAATTACCTGATTATATATTCATGCTCTTAAGTAGCTTATGCAAGAACATTGCTTAGTAATTGTGTGTTGTTTGTAGTTGTACTTTGTTAAGCTCCGAACTTCTGGGTCTTCAACTCTGTACAAACTGATCTGTAAGATGTCTTGTAATTATACTGAAGTGAGTGACCCATTTTCTTGGGCTCATTATTTACATTAAGATTTAATTGAAGGATAAAATGGGATAACTCTTTTTCCTGGTTTCTTGAATGAACTTTAACACAGTAGCCTGTGTCTTAAACCAATCCAGAATGTCTGGGTTGAAGAAACATGAACTTTGAAATGTGACATGGGTACAGAAATCAAGGTGTCTGCTGCCAGCTCCAGGGGACATAGTAAACATTCAGCTGAGATACATGGCAGTGTTAATTTCATATGGTTTTTTTGGAGCTGTGGCTTGCTTAAGGAGGGATGGCATTCTTCTCATGTTGCATTTGTAGTCGCTCAAAATTGTAGAACATAGCTGCTTTCCTCTGCACGTGATGTAGACTTTCAGGATCGGTGCATGAAGCAGATTAAAGAGGTATATAAATAACTAGCAAGTGTAATGGTAGCTAGGGAGTCTGAGAGCTGAGGAAATGTGGAGATTCTGTGAAACCAGCTGAGTGACAGTTTTGTGTATGCAAAGTAAGGTGCTTTGGTTTCTCCCATGCTGGGTGTGTGTCTGGTTGGGCTGTGGGCAAAAAATGGGCTGACTCGGATGGGAGAAGTGAGCTGTGAAATAAGATACAGTTACATCGTGACAGCTGTGGAGAAAAATAAGACTAATAAAACATTTGATCTGTGATAATAAATAGTATGGGGTTGTTTTGTTTGTGGTTTTGTTTGTTTTTTTTCTAAGGGGGGAGTGAGTGTATGCATGAACGATGTTGCTTTTCTGTATGCAGTTCTGGTTCCCACAGTGAAGTGAGATGATGCGTTGTAGGAAGGGACTCACAGCAGGAGCTGTGAAATCTGTAGGAATAATGTGAACTGGCAAAAAGAAAAGCACTTAGGATATTTAATTCCTTCTCCCTAGAAGGTTCCCTGGAAGGTTAGTATTTTCAGGATGCTGTTTTCAGCATAAAAAGCTCTGATAACTTTGGTGTATTTCATATTAGTTCTTAACAATCTGATATGTGACTTCCCTGAAACGGTTCACGTGCTTTCATCCACGTAGTGCCTCGTGGCAGAACTAGCCGTAAACAGGGGAGATGAGCGAGCTCATAACATGCTTAAACCTGCACAAGCTTTTTGCATTCATTGGGAATAAGCCTTTAGGACAAAAGGGAATTTCTGGACAGTCACTTTGGTATCAGCTTCAAATTGTGGGTGATTCTTGGTGGAGGTGGGTTGGTGCAGGGTTTGACACATGTGGGACGAGGAAGAGAAGCAAGAGAATTTCAGGGTTAGGAAAAGCCAAGTGTTCTCTCTGTATTGGTATTGTTTATTTTCTGTTGTGCACCTAGCATTTATAACATCCTGGAATAGAAGTGCTGCTGATGCTCCCTTCGCTTTTTTTTAATCACATGAGTAATAAAAGTGAAGTCTCAACTGACATGGTTTTGTTAATATTTTTAATTGTTGTTATATAATATATCAACACAAGAGGTTATGGGATTTTTTAATACCTCTGTAAACTTCATTGCTGAGGTCCTGCTCTTATTAGAGCTCCTTCCTGTCCATCCCATGTCACAGCTAATAAATAACTCCTATACTTCCTTGCAAGGAAAATAGTGCTTTCAGGATAGCTTTTGTTTGGGTTAACTTTGATATTTGGGGAGGAAAAAGTGGGATGGAAAGGTTAAGTTGAAAGTGTTTGTTGTACTCGTAGGTGAGTTTAGTGGTTATAGTGAGGATCAGCAGGTTGTTGTCATTGTGCTTCTCAAAGCATGGTTGTGTAGTGCTTGTACTGAATAACCTTGTGAGGAAATGGGAATGCCAAGAATGCTTCCTCTAATAAACCTGGAGGCATCACTTTGGTATTTTAGAGTGCTGGGAATTCTTTCCCACTTTTCTGTCAGCTGATTTTCTTTTGTCAGCTGAAACATACTGACAAACTCTTTCCCTGCCAGCTGCATAAGGGTGTGGGCCTTCTTCAACAAAGTACATAAACAAGGAATAAGTAACCGAGCACACTTCGTTAGGTTCACGGGCTGTGCATTGCAGCTTCCTGTTTGGGTGGCTCAAAGGGGCAGAGAAGTCAAAACGAGCTTCTTACAGACCCCCTCTGTGTTTCAATTTATTTCCCTTAACAACTAAATCATTAAGGGTTTCCTTGTAGCATCTTCTGGAGTTCTGAAGTGCTGATCAAACTACCTGCTGAATTGAGTTTTTTCTGAGTGATATAGTAAATTTGTAACAAATGCACTATAGGTAGATATTCTTCAGACATTTGTTAAAGGCCCTAACTTGTCTCCTTCAGATTATCCAGGGTATTCATTCAGGATGTGCTAAGACTGTCCTGAGAATTCTCTGTGGTACCACCAAAGTGCATACTAAATCTGATTCTGTAATAAGAAAATTGGAAATGTCAAAATGCATTTATTTGGTGCTCTACAGCTGCTTTTCTCACAGCTATCCTTTCCCTCTGTTATGCTTATACTTTTTTGTCCTTTTCTTAATGAGTTTCATTTACTTGCCAGATACCTTTGAAACCTAAAGCCAGCTAAGGTTTATCTCACAGTTACTGTTTTGCTGTTACTTTGTGTCACATACAATCCGCTTATTGTTGAAGTGCGCCAAACTCTCCTCCTTCCTTTGTGGATTGAAGCTGCTCTTCTGTGCTCCTGTGTTGCCGTTACAATACTGATGCTTAGGGGAGCGTCCCTGGAGAGAAAAGAAGTGGTCTGTTCTCGCGTAGATGCTTTCTCCCTGAGTAAAAGTATGAATGCACCTAAAAAGAGCAGGGTTGTTGTTTATAGAAAAGGGGGATGTGGGTGGGTGGTATTAAGCACAGTGTTTTTCAGACTTGTAGATGAAAGGTTTGTTTGAGAGGGAGGAAAATTTTTCTCCAACATTTCTTAAAAAATATATATATATACAAGTCACTTATTTGGCTAAAAGTACATCAGGTTTTCAAAAAATAGTCCAGGTTAAACGTGTTCATCTATTCCTAACATAACTGCTAACCATCCAGGCAGCAGGTAACTGTAGTTCATCTTCTTCATTCACATCTGCTATCGAAGCCGTATGTTATGACTTCTTGGCACCCATATAGTGTGCAGAAACTACTTTCATGTAATGACATTAATAGAAATAGATACCTTCTAATTGCTTCATGGCTTCAAGACTTCAGGTAATTGGCACCTGTAATCTGAAATATATGGTTCCTTATCTTATTAGTATTTGGGGAAAGGATAAATTAGAGATGACACTGGTAGTGTGGAAGTAGTGGAGACATGTTCAAGGGTCAACAAACTATTGTGCAGCTTTTTTGTGTACTTAGTCTGGTAATAAAAGTGAAAGTAAAGGGGAAAAAGAAAAATGACACTGTTTTTCTTGGCTCTTGAACATAGTGAGTTTTATGTAATATATGTGTGTTCAATTAAAAAGGTCAAGAAAATTTACCATTATGAGAACTGCTTCATGTTCCTTAGTAGGTGAGACTGTAGTAGAAGTGGATATCATTGAAAATGAAAGTTTTTCTGTGTAGATTTCAACATTTGTAGATACTCAACTAATCACTTTCAGTGCATGCTGTTTTGCTGTGCTTTCACTTTGCCAAGTTTTGTCCTATCTGAACTATTTAGTACAAACTGAGAGAATGCAGAACACCACTGTTCCATGTACTCTTTCCTTGAACTAGATTTGTAAGTAATAGGGATCTCTTTCAGGTGATGTTTGGTGGAAGGGCTGCTGAGTGTAAAATCTGCTTTTTTCTTGCAGGCTTCAGCTTATTTTGACTTTGCAGTGAATGTAGTAAAGCTGAGAAAACAACATCTCTCAATCAAAAACTAGATTGGAAAGATTTTCTAGTTAAACTCAGTGCATAATGTAACAAATCTGTCATGACATTTTTTGCTGTTTATTTGGAGTAATCTGTTGGATATCTAGAATATGCTGCCTCTTACTTTAAGGTTTTTCTCAAATATGTACATCAGGTCTTCTACATAAATGCTTATTTGAAGAGTGAACCGATGAGTAAGTCCCTTTTCTGCAGTTTATTCCCCAGATATGCCTTCCCGGCTTCCAATCCAAGACATCTTTGCAGGACTGGTTACAAGTATTGGCACAGCAATACGATACTGGTTTCATTATACACTTGTGGCCTTCGCGTGGTTGGGAGTAGTACCTCTTACTGCATGTAAGTATGAATTTATTGTACTGTAATGCTCATATGCACAGGAAAGTAATATTCAGTAGATGAATGAAAGCGCTTAATTTTCTTAGCTGTCTGAAGACCTGATGGTGACTCTTCAGTGATAATGAATTGTTACCAAAAGGCACCACCTACAAGTTAGGTTTATGCTACTTTTTTTTCACAAGTGTCCTTGTTAGTTTTAATACTCATTTGCCAAGTCAGTACATGTGAATTATAATTATTATTTCATTGCTAAGCTCTTTGTCTTAAATTTTTGTTTATGTTGCATTACGAATGTTGTAACCCTCTTCATGGATTCCTTTAGGTATTAGTGTGCTGTGAAGGGTATTTGCATAGTGATAGAGCCATTCAGTCTAACAAACCTTTAAAAATCCATTTGTTTCCTTCGTGTTGTTGAAACAAATTTTGATAATCTTCTGTAAATCTTGTCATCTCATATTAAGTGCTGCTTTGACTCCCCCCCAGTTGTGTCATATGGCTCACATGGTTGTGTGTTGCCAGCTTCAGAAGGAAGTGTTTTTCCTCATTATTTTATACCTGGAAGAAAAATGCCTGCCAAGTTATTTATGCTGCGTAATCCCACATGAGATACTTGCTTGAACAAAGAATTTAATCCTCAGTCTTTCAGACCGTCACGCTAATGATGCACTTATCTCCTCCATGAGCAAATATGTGGTGGGGAGTCAATTCTTCATTCTTTTTTAGTAATTTCACTTTTTTTTTTTGTGGCCTTCCTGTCTTACACGGTTGGGTAAAAGGAATTTCTCTCTGTATACATACTGTCAGCCTAATCCCAGTAGGCTGTGGCTGATCTCTCAGCATGCAGCGTATTTAGATGGAAAAAGCTAATTATATGACACGTTGTGATCTGTTCAGAGAAATGGCATTAATTGAGCCGATTTAATCCAAAGTGGCTTTATTCTCTGTGATAATTGTATTCAGCCTCTTAGTTCCTAAGGCAGAATTCCCAAGGTACTTCTACCGTACATGGGAAAGAGAGACGTGAACACTCTCAAGTAAAGCAGATGCGTGTGGTAAGGCAGTGAGAGGTGCCAAAGTGTGAGATGGGTTATGTGAAGTGCTTCCTTTGTCTCTAGTTTAAGAAGCCACGGTTCACAAATGTACATTGCACATGATTGTATTTTTCTGGAATGATTCAATCACCAGTTCAAAAATTATATAGATGAAAAGAGCAGTTCTGTATACGGTCCATGCTGTCACATGGTGGTTAAAATTGTAGGTATTTGCAATAGGACTACTTGAATCTATGCAAGTAAGGTATGAATGGAATTGAGTATGCGAGCACCAGGATAAAATAAAATGAGAAAGATCAAAAAATATTTGCTGGTTGTTGGGAGAGCACTCTATATGTGATTTTATTAAAAAGAAGAGGAAAAACAAACAGACCTAAAGATAGAGGGGCAAAAAAGTGAAGGAAGACAAGAGAACTCTGAAATACATGAATTTTACATAAGGCTGGAAAGGGATAAATGAAAAAAATCAATCTTAAATGGCACGTGTGCATAAAAAGCAAATCTAAAATCAGTTCCTTAGCACCAATCAAGAATAATCTAAGAGGTGTGATGAGGATTTAATGGCTGATGTTCTTCATCTAAAGTGCACACAAGTGCAGACCTCCTGACTACAAGACTTAGTGCTTATATGTGAAGAATGAAGGAAAAAGTAGTTTGGGGTCAGTTTGCTTATAGGTCTGTGTCAGAAAATCCACTTTGTATTCCTAAAAATCCCACAGTGAGTTCTGTTATGCTTGGTTCCTATCAGCGTAGTGTAATGTGGAGAGGTTAAAGGCTTGTGTTCTTGGACACAAGCTTAAGAGCTTTGTAGCTTAACAGACTACACAGCTGTTTGTTGCACCATTGCAGTTCTTCCACCCTGTGCTCATTCAGCTGGGTGGTAGGCAGAGGCAAGCCACAGAAACACACTGGGCAGCAGAGGTTCAGTATTACCTTGCTGAATTTGGTTCAGGGTCTATTAAATGCAAAATGTGTAGGTGCTGCTGACTACAGTAAAGCTGAACATTTTAATTTGATCAGCTCCAGCCGTCAGCTTTTGTGCTGACTTACACAAGACTTCTGAATGTAGTGCTTGTGTTTTCAGTAACAGAGGAGAGGACTGCACTGGGGTTGTTTTCTTCAGTGTGGTGTAGTATATTTTATATAAAAGCTGAAGATAAATACTAAACCTTCTGGATGTTCCGGGTAGATGGATACACAAGGGATGTAAATATATAAACTCTGAAAGTTCCGAACAGCTTTAACCAAAATGTAGTAACTGAGCTATATATTCTAGGTCACAGAAACCACAGTGTGCCATTATTACACTTGTGGCAATGTGATTAAATGATTTAGAAGGTCAGGTGAAAAAATAACTCTGAACAAGACAATAACCGAAACCAAAACTTTATACCAAGCTTGTGTTTGGTTGTTTTTTTCTGCAGGTCGTATCTACAAGTGCTTGTTTACTGGCTCTGTGAGCTCACTACTGACACTGCCACTAGATATTCTATCAACGTAAGTACTGAACCAGCTGGACTTTGTATTTCTTTGACAGAGTTGATTGCAGTAGCATCTTGTGTCACCTTTTCACTTCAGATTTCAGCTGCCTGCAGTCTTTGCTGTGCTGTGCAGGCACAAGTGTTTGTACTGCTGCACAGGGAGCCATCCTGATGCTTCAGAGGGCACAGCAAAGTACCCTGATAGCATATTTCTTATTTTAAAGGGCTTAGCATAGTTAGTTTCCTGAGCAAATTCAGTATGATCAAGGAAAGGTGAAAATAAGTGAGAGGGAACACCTGGAATAGGAATGAGGATTGCTTAAGTCAGTTTAATTATCTCTTACCTTATAAGAAACACTAGTTTCAGCTGTGTATTTGAACATTGTTTTACTTGTGCTTTACAGTTACATGTGAGTTCAGGCTTTCTAAAGTACCGAGTGGAAGCAAAGAAGTCTGGGGTTAAAAGACTCTACCTGACAAGTTGAGTCAAAGGCAGACACAGCAGTTCCATTTCTTTAGTCAGAGTAGCTCTGCAAATAAAACGTTTCAGTGGTTGAAATTATGCATGTAGCCATTTAAACAGATCTTCTGCTGTAGCAAATCCTAGTTTTCTCTTTAAGAAACAACTTGGATATATCGATTTCATTTACTTATTAACTAAGCTTTTATTGAATATTCTTTTTCCTGAACTGTTCTTGAAGCTTTTCTTCATCTTGAGTCAGCCCATGTTTCTGCTGGAGTATTTCTGCTTAAATAGTAGTAATTTCGAAAGTCAAAACAGAGGGACATACCAACTTTTCCAAATCAGAATTTATTGTGGCACTTTGAAATGCTTGTATGGAGGTACTTATGGAAATCTCCCTTCAGCAGAGTTTTAGAAGATGGTATAGTTTCTTCACCTAGATGCACGATTTAGCTTTTCACACAAATGTGCATTTTTGTTGATTTGTCATTTGAGATACTTGACAATTAAATTTAGTGCTAGTAAGCAAAATGCATTTTTAATTAATGCTTTTGTCTCTCTAACAGGGAGAACTTATTGGCAGACTGTTTGCAGGGCTGTTTTGTGGTGACATGCACCCTGTGTGCGTTCATCAGCCTTGTTTGGTTACGTGAACAGATTGTCCATGGAGGAGCACCGCAGTGGTTGGAACAAAATCAGCAGCAGCCACTCAATGGTGTTGGTCAACAAAACGAGGTAAAGCTTAACTGCTCAATAGTTCACAATAAATAGAGAAAAATGTGTTTATGTGAATAAATGCATTATCAGAACCCAGTGGTAATCTCAACTGACTGCAGTGTATATTTGTACCATTACTGAGGTTGAAGGTGTGATTTTTATCTAAACTCAGTAACGTCACTGTTCTTGAGGTTCTATAAAATGGAATGGTAATGGATTTGTTTCATTTTTGTTAGGTAGCTTTAAAATTGTTTACCTTCTTATGACAACTGTCACTTTAAAGACAGTTTTGTTCATATAGAGCTCAATTGTCAGTCGTAGTACACAGAGATGCCACTTTTGTCTCTTTCACAAGCATTTTGGTAGTTCAGAAGATATCAGTTCACTGTTCTGTTGGTAGCTGGAGGTTTTCTGAAACCTCTGAAGTTGGAGATTCTCTGCCCCTTCACCTGACCCAATTCATGTGCTTGCTTTGTTTTTAGAGGAGGCTCTTGAGTAGGAGAAGAGATGATACAAGCAGTACATGCATGGGGGGGAAATATTAAGATTTCACTTTTTTTTTTTTTTATTATGTCAAATTCTTAAAATGTGAGATACAAATACTTAGTTTGATATACTCAAGTTATCCTCGAATTGTCTTTTTAATGTACTGACAGCTTTCATAAGCTCAGGAGAGTTCTTCTCTGTTAAGTACTGGTGAGGCCATGTTTGGAGTGCAATGTACTGAGCTCTCCAGTACAACAGAGGCATGGACATACTGGAGGGAGTCCAACAAAAAGCCAACAGAAATGATTAAAGAACTGGAGAGGCTAAGAAAAGCTAACAGTTCCACCTGGGCAAGGTGTGCCTTATTAGTGTGTATAAATGCGTGATTGGTAGGTGTGAAAGACACGTGCAGTGTCTGCTCAGTAGTATTCAGTGACAGGACAAAAAGCAATAGCTGCAACCTGAAGTACAGAAAATTTCATTTAGACCCTTTTTTAAATAAGGAGAGAGATGGTGAGGTTACTGAAAGAGACACTGAGTAACCTGCTGCAGCTGACTGTGCTTTGAGTAGGTGAGATGACTAGGTTGATCTCTATTGCCCTCTTCCAACATCAGCTAGTTTCTTTAGAGCTCTGAATATTTCTCTTTGTCTTTTAAGAGGCTTACTGCTATTATTTAATGCTTATCTAAATAAAAAGCAAGTGAAACAAATGGTTTTATTTTTCCATGAATACTGGATGAAGTACAAAGACAATATAAGCAGTTTAACTGAGCATTATATCTTGTTTCTTCAGGCTCAGGCTGTTGCAAATGGAGGTGTTGAAAATGCAGTGCTTGATGAGCCTGCTAACCCAGATGCTGATGACAATGCAGTTGTAGGCGAGAACCCTGAAATTCAAGACGAACAAGTGGATGAAGAGGAAGAGGATAACGAAGATGAAGATGATGCCGTAGTAGAAGATGCAGCAGATGCAAACAATGGAGCACAAGGTAACAGGTGACTCAAAACAGTAATGTTCTAATTTTCTTAAATAAATGAAACTTTTGAAAGTAGACCTCCCATCATTCAAGGAAGCTATTTGTAGAAATTTCTACTTCAACTTATTTATCTTCTCACTTCTGCAAATTTCATGCATTTTTTTCTTGAGTGTTAAGGGATTGCTCACTGTCAAGCTGTTGGTGTTGAGCAGTTGAACGTTATGCACCTTAGCTCTTTTGTTTGTTGAAGACATGGAGTGTTTACATCTGTTTTTGGGTGAGTCTGACAGCTGTAAGAATGGCCTTTGTCTCCTCAGATGACATGAACTGGAATGCTTTGGAATGGGATCGAGCAGCAGAAGAGCTCACTTGGGAGCGTGTAAGTAATAAATAATTTTGAGTTGTTTGTGATTTGTACTTACGATGATGTGCAGGATTGCTGTGACAATCTGGGATATATTTGAGTACTGTTGTCTTGTGTGAAAACTGCAGTAAGAGGCTTTCCTAACCTAAAACGAAGTCACTGGGATAAAGGCAAGATACTGTTCTACTTGTGAAGCATCAAAAAAATGTCTTTGATTTGCAGTGCAATAACAGCTTAAAATCTTCCAAAATGTAGACCTTTCAGAATCTTCAACTAATTGATCAAGCTTAGAAATTAATTGTAACTTGCATCAAGGATGCTGTGCCATGGTTAACACCATATAGGTGTTGTGTGATATATAGTTGAGTACTACTAATTTTGTAATCCTGACAGTACCAAGCTAAAGAGGAAAACTGAAGTTTTTATTATGTACTTCACTCCCATAGTTCTAAAAGACAAATGCATTTAATAAAAAATTGAGCATGTAAAGGTAATATTGCTTTTGTTTTGCTTATGGTCACAGGTTCCATAATTAGATGTATGCTGTCATCATTTTGTTTACCATCACCACAAGTGTACAAAGAAGACATTCCATTTCTAGGTTATGAGACAGTCATTGCCCTGAACAAGGTCTAGAAATCTTCATTTTGTTGTAAGGGACTGTTGTAATTTAAACTCAGCAGGCGGTTCAGGACCACACAGCTGCTTCCTCGCTCTCTCCTGTTGAGAACTAAAACTGTAAAAGTACAAAAACTTGTAGTTTGAGATGAGGGCAGTTCACTAGATAATGTAAAAGGTGGAAGCACATAAGCAAGGCGTAACAAGAAATTAATTTGCCATTTCCCGTTGACAGGCACACATTCAACCACTTTGAGGAAGGCAGGGCACACTGCTTGTAATGGTTTAGTGGGAAGATAAATGCCATCGCTCCCCGTGTCCTCCCCCCTTCATCCTTTTTTGCTCCAGCTTTTAATTCTGGGCATGGTGCCATGTGATACGGGATATCCCTTTGGTCACTTGGGGTCAGCTGTCCTGGCTTGTCCTCTCCCAGCTTCTTGTGCACGTCCAGCTTCCTTGCTGGCATGGCAGCATGAGAAGAATAATCATCTCTGGCTCTGTGGAAGCACTGCTCTGCAACAACTCAAACTGTTGGCTTGTTATCGCAATTTTCATTATAAAAAAAATCAAGGCACTGCAAAAGATGAGCCTCTACAAAGAAAATTAACTGTTCCAGGCAAGGACAGATCATGATAATTGGAGATAATTCTATATATGTGTTGCTGCTTTTCATCAACTGAGTATACTGTGTTGAGTGAGAACTTAGTTATTGCCATTATAATCAAGAATTCTGTTGGCTGAGCAATGGAGAAACTTTTGACTATTGAGCATTTAAAAATTGGAGTGAAAAGGGCTTATATTAAATGCTTTAATATTTAAATATTTTATATTAATAAATATTAAATATTCAATATTTAAATATTTTTCTGAGTGAATAAAACCAACTTTTTTATATACGCAGATGCTTGGGCTGGACGGATCTCTGGTTTTTTTAGTAAGTAGAATCCTGCATTTCAAAAATTTGCATGACAGGCTTGTCTTTAAGAAAACTGTTCTTGTGTTCATTCTGTTTGAAGTCTCTAATTTCATTTGATGTAGATTCTTTAAAAAAAATTTTCATACAATGTAAAAAATAGAAAGTTTCACAGAGTAGGATGCTCTGTGTGGCACAGAAGTGGAATTTCTTACAAGATAGGGTAACTCTGGATCATGTACTCTGTGGTAAATATCAGACTTTTAAATGCACGCTGCTAATACCTGCTCTAGTCGTTAAGTTTTGCTGTTTATGTCATGGCTTAAGTAGTGCCCTCATTTTGTCTTCACTAGTTTTGCTCTAATACCAACAAACTTGCAGCAGAGAGCTTAAAATGTGTGGTCATCAGTTGTGTTTCATGGCTTTGAGATTTCTCAGTTGCCTGCTAAATTCTTTCCCTTCTTGTATGTTATTTTAATTGATATCAGTATGAAGTCATGTTTAATATCTTAACAGTAGTCAGTCTGCCTGTTGGAGGGTGTAGCTTTTAAATTAATTCCAACATTTCTCTGTTTTAAGAAAATTCAGCAAAGAACTCCTTAAAAATTGGCTTTTTAAGACTTGTCTGTGTGGAGGCCCATGGTGATTATCTCCCCTGAAAAATTGTTCTGCAATAATGCACATCATGCAGTGGGCTTTGATACTATTTATTGGGAAGATTCTGCCTGCTGCCCATCCTATCTGGTTGTTAGGGATACCTAACTTCAGCTTGAGGTTGAGAAGCAGGAGAGTAATGAGTCAGTGACAGCAAAACATTAACCCATCTCAGCTATGTTTATCAGCTTTATCATACTTTAAAAATGGGAACCTTCTATATTTTAAAGGGGAAACTCAGTTACACTGTTTTTGAGCAGTATCATTTTTGCCTTATCTCCTGTACGAAAGAAAAACAATTCTTAAATATGAATTCATAAGAATATATTCTTATATGTTAATGTTGTCTCATTTTTAGTGATATTTATGCACTGTTCTCTTCTTCTTCCTTCCCTCCCCCCATTCTCCTTGCAGGAACATGTCTTTTGGGTGGTATCTTTAAATACATTGTTCATACTTGTGTTTGGTAAGTGTCATTTCTCAGTTTAAAAAAGATAATAATTCTTTGTAAAGTGATAATGCAGCTTAATTTCAAGGCTGTTAGCTCAAAATATATATTGAGACTTTTAAAATAGAACCACAAATGAACTGGGAATATGAAGAATAAAACTTTATTTCTTCTAGCTTTATCATTTTCATTTCTTTAATAATTTTAAAATAGGAAATCTACCAAAAGCTCAATGGTGTCAGTCCAGTCATAGGAAATCATACTTTTGGAATACTGTGAAAGGAGGAACCTTCCTGAATTTTATTTCTGAGCAGTTGCAGTACTTGTAGGAATGAGTCTAGGTACTCTTTTAGAGTTTTCCTTATATATAGTCAAATTACTACTTCCATCGAGAATTCATTTTTGGAGATCAGAATATGGAAACAAGAACGTAGTTGAATATGTGAAGTTGTCAAGAGACTTCCATTTTGTGTACAAAAACAACTATGAACAATTTTCCTTCACAGTACTGAATTACTGACTTGTTTTTAGAAAGTAGTAAATTCCATTTTTTGGTGCATTTTACTTCATTTTCCATGCACCTTTTTAGGGATAATGAAGCTGAATTGCAACTTTAAAGGCTTGCAGTATTTTCAATTTTGAGCACAAGATAGGAATATTTCCATGTTCTCGTTGCCTTTGTAGTTAGTGCTGGGACAATCTCCTAAACGTAAACTTGTTGTGACTGAAAAAAAAAAAAAACCCAAAGGTAAATTGTCAGACTTCTGAGAAAAGCCTCAATTTAGAGCAGTTAGATGTTTTAACTATGAAATAAATAAATCTTTGGTTTAAATTTAAACCGATAACTGAGTAATAAGGGTAATTAATAACATTGATGTATAGATGCTTGGGTTTTTTTCAATAGCTCTTGAGTGAGTTTTCCAGGTGGGAATGTAACTGTAAAAAAGGAATGGCTTTCTAGATTAAGTGAGCAGGAGATAGGGGAATTTAATTTGTATCTCAGGCCTATTTTTAGTTTCTTTCCTGCTGAGTAATACCGCTTAACTTATAATTGCTGAATCTCTATTATACTATTATACTATACTAGCTATTAGTTATCACAGCCCTGGTGAGTTCAAATGTCCCAGGAAGTACTTCAGTGGTAGATAAAACAAAGGGAAAGAATTTGGAGCCTTAATTACTGGTACCAAAGTTCTTCCCTGATGTTCTTTTCAACAAGTTAGTTACGCTGGCTTAATTTGTATGTTCTGTAGCTTGGTATAGGGCTCAAAGAGTTTATAACCTTTATATTGAAAGAGATCTGTTAGAAATGATCTCAAAGTTATTAAGAAGAAAGGGTGGTCTGTCCATGGTATCTCATAAAACACTTCAGATTTAACAGTTATACTTTATCTTGAGTGAGCTGTCTATAGTAATTGTGTTTTTTTTTTTCATCTGCCTTTTTCTTGTTCTCACTGGGCAGGCAGAACTCAGTGCCTCTCATCCTTCATGGTAGCTGCTAAGCTCCTTGATAGGGATTTGGATTAAGACTTTCTGATCGTTGGTTCGTGTAGTACGTGTCTTGGTAAATCGTTCAGGTTTTCTTTTGTTTTGTTTTTTACATTCTGGTTGTATGAAAATGAGGAGGAGGAATAAAACTATCAGGCTCTTTAAGGGTATATTTAGTCCACAGTTGTCCCCAGAGCGGATTGTTATGATAAAGCAGAGGCAGTATAGGCCAAAAGGAGCGAGCAGTTACTGTTTCTCTTTTACTTTCTTAATGTCTTTCTCTAGTCTTGCAGGAAAGGCAGCTTGAACTCTTTAATCATTTGTATCTTAGAGAGACCACAGGACAAGCTGAAGTGACTGACTGATACAGCTGGAAATACACAGGCGTCCAGAAGTAGGGGAAGTGCTGAGTTTTTTAATACGTTCCTTCTGAGACCTCAGAACTGGGGAAAATTACCCAGAATTGAGACAGTTCTTAATACAGTAATTCGTGGTAGAAGTAAAAGCCTTCAGTTTCTTCCTATGCCTTTGTTGGAGTGTTGTCTCTTCTCCTCATCTTCCAGTCTTGCATTTTTCTTCATCTTATAAGTTAGTGCAAACTGAATTGTTAGTGAAGTAACAGGCTCCTACAGCAGTATGTGTATGAAATCAGTATCTGTCTTGTACATAAGACTGAAAATTGAATTAATTTACACACAGCAACATGAGCTAAAAAGGAAAAGACTGCAATCTGGTATGTGAAGTTCTATATTTATAGCCTTTCTGTGGGAGTTCTAATCCAACTTTCAGAGGTTTTTTAGATAGCAAAATTACAATACAAATATCTGTACAGAAAGGAGGATTTTTGAGTTGTTTTCTCAAAATTGATGAGAAATAGAATGATTATCATGCAAATAAGATTCTGATTAGTAGTTTTCATGGCCTTTATTTTTATTTCTTGCATTACGCAGCATTTTGTCCATACCACATTGGTCACTTCTCCATTGTTGGCCTGGGCTTTGAAGAATATGTAAGTACTGCTTTATACTTTCAAAATGTTAGAACTGCCACTTTTTATGTAATCCCAGTATTTTTGTAGTATTTTCCCACTTCTGCTTGTGATTAGAAAAATGACCTGGAACGTCATTTTCAATCGAAAAATGCATGTGTGTTGTTCTTAAAGCATCTTGTTCCTCACACATTCTTAGTTTGTGTATTGAGTAGTTTTCACTGAAGGCAAGGGGGTTGTGTAAGATAAGATTTCTTCTTTCATGTGTAGAGGTGAATCATGGAATACCCAGAGTTGGACAGGACCCATGAGGATCGTTGAGTCCAATTCCTGGCTCCACACAGGACCACACAAACCCATGTTTAAGAGGGTTGTCCAAACTCTTCTTGAACTTCAGCAGGTTTGATGCCACACCAAAAGCCCTGGGGAGCCTGTTCCAATGCCCAGCTACTCTCTGGTGTATATAAGAACCATAATGAAATAGTTGTTCTTCTTGAAGAGTTGAGATTTGGATCCTATCTTAATTACGTGGAAAGATGATGTAGTCTTCTTAGGGACTGATCAATCTTCCCATTTTTTTTTCTTCCCCTCTAGGTTCAAGCATCTCACTTTGAGGGACTGATCACAACTATAGTTGGATACGTTCTGCTGGCAGTGACTCTAATAGTTTGTCATGTATCCTTTTATTGTTGGTCAGATCTTACATGCGAGTCATCTTTCTGGAAATACTTTAGAGGTGCATAGAAGCGTTGCAAGTGTAACTGAATCACTATTTTGCTCTGCTCTTCTGATAAAATTAGAAGGAATTTTTTTTTTCTTAGTTTTCTCAGACCTTTTAAAATTGTCAGTGGGGACTGCATGCTTCAGATCTCTTTCACACATTAATGAGACAATTTTGTAGGATGTTAGGAGATTTTAAAGACACATTTGAGTGCCTGTAGGTAAGTTCTGAAAATCTGTCCAAGATAACTAGTGAAGAACCTCTGATTTTTATTTTTTTCTCCTGCCCGTTCTTAGATGTTGCAGTGCACTGCTCAGTTGCAGGGTTTTGAGAAATGCGATTAGGAAAAGATTTAGGACACAATAAGGAGTTTATTCAAATCATTTTGATCCTTCCAGGTGTTTAGTGTGCAGACTGAATTACTTGTTTACCTTTCTGAAACACAAAGACTTTGCAGCAAGCTTTCAGGTGATAACCATTTGTACAGAGAAAATCAAGTAACAGTGGATTTCTGAAAGGCAGATGATCACAAGCAAATATTTGACATCCTAGCAGCTTGTTTTTAAAGGAACTGCCTCGACTTCAGTGTAAAGAATTAATATTTGTGAGCAGTTTGCTCTTCAAGTGTATGTACACAAAGCTGATGTCAGCTCCAGGCCATATTATGCCAGTGTGCAATGCAAATGCTGCAGAATGTTTCAGATGTGGGGTAATGTTTCACAGTCAATTTTGAAATACAGAGCCTTGATACAGACTTGTTTTTTAATGTCTTTTATTAAACCTCCTGTAGGTAGGCCACATAACATTGTGTTATATACTAAACTACGAAATGCTGGGATGATTATAAAAAGTATTATTCAGTATTATTTTCTTGACAGAACTATCCAGGGTTTGGCAGCACTTGTTAAGTTCCAGCGATCACGTCGCTTGTTAGGAGTTTGCTATATCGTTGTCAAGGTAATCCCATCTTTTGTGTAGCAAAAAACCTCTCAATTTAAATTTGCATGTTACTTTTCTTAGCCATTTCTGTTAATCTGCTGAGATGTTCTGTTTTTTTTCTTTTCTCCGGAAGGTTTCCTTATTAGTTGTGGTAGAAATTGGTGTGTTTCCTCTCATCTGTGGCTGGTGGTTGGATATATGCTCTTTGGTAGGTATAAAAAATAAGGGATAAAAACTTTTCTAGTGGTGTTTATAGTTAAAGCAAAAAAGTTTTGATGAGAATTGTGATAGGAACTGGATAGCACCTTGCTGTTTTTATAAACACAGTGTTGCTGAAGTGAAGGGATTGGAGCCTTTTTAGGTACCACTTAAATCTAATTTTGTTTTCCTTTATATAACTTACTACAAGACCACTGTGATAATGAGTTTATAGGCAAACTGCTGTACTGAATAAATGTCTTTATGGAAGCCATCTTACATGAAATTCTGAAGACGATATTTTAGTAGCTCTTTGACTTCTTTGTTTGGAACATGATTTATGCTGTATTTGCTCAGAGTTAAGAAGGATAATTCTGCTAAATTTCAGAAGTTTTTTTTCTGTGAAAAGAAAAATTTTGAACGGAGAAAATTAATTTCTTACAGTTTTAGTGGAACTGCACATTTAACATGTTTGCTTCCATCACAGTGGTGCTCTGATTTATAATTTCTTCAATGTATGTGAAAGGTGGAGCTCCTTCTGTTTGTTGTTGATCAGAAATTGATCTCTAGTTGCTGTTCTTTAAAATTTACATTGTGTTGGGGTTTTTTTTAATTTGAATGCTGTAATTATGGATTAATGTGGGGCAAACTTTTAAATGTTAAGCAGCATACATGCACCAGGATAAACAAAATGAGTAGCTGTAAAATTTGCCAAATTTCAATATTTAATTTTTTTAAATTATTTTTAGGAAATGTTTGATGCCACTTTAAAAGACAGAGAATTAAGCTTTCAGTCTGCCCCAGGTACCACAATGTTCCTGCACTGGTTAGTTGGGATGGTTTACGTCTTTTATTTTGCATCCTTCATTCTTTTACTGAGAGAGGTAAGTTGATCAGGACAAGATTGGTATGCTACATAGTTGAAGAAGCTTGCATGTTGATCTGTTACATCTTTAGCAACTGGGTGTTGTTGCTACTGTGCTTTTGAATTTCAGTGCTACTTAGGGCTGCACTGTATGTACTGTAGTAGAAAATGATAACGTAGGGTAATATTTCACAGAAGTTGCTCTGAAAGGCCTCATTTATTTTCTTGGATACTAGAACAGCTGTAAAAGGCACAAGAAAACTATTTGATACAGCAAATTCTCAGCTGTAAAACACCATTTTTAACACAGTCACCATTCTTAGCAGTGCATTTTTGCTAGCCATGAGCAAGAGCCTACATGCCACACTTGGAAAAGTCTGCACCAGAGGAGATGACCTGGTGTTGCCACTGCTGAAACATACCACCCATCACCTCACTGTGCTCACATCCGCTGTTCTCCGTGAATGTTCACCAAGTGTCAGTGGGTGAACATTTTTTTTTTCCAAAATGGAGAAATTCAGTAACACACATTTGCTTCATCCTCACTCCCATGTGAGGCACCATTCTGTCAGACTGCTCCTCTGCTGACATCTGTTAACATGGCAACTAAATGTAATGGCATATTTGCAGGAAGGTTCAGCTTCTGCTGCCATATCCACAACACCAACTTCTGATATTTTAGGCCAGTATAATAAAATAGGAGGCATTACTTTTGGAGTAGCCCTCATACTATAATGTTTCAGTTTCCAAAGAATCATTTGTGAGTTCAAATTAATACTTGAAAGCTAAGTTTGTAATTGTTTATTGCTCCTTTGGTCTTCAATGAAAATATTTTCTTATCCAGTACCATTTTATGCCCCTACTGTGTATAATTTTTTTTATTTTTTTTTACTGCAGCAGTGTTATGCAAAATGTAAAACGTGGAATTCAGATCTACATTATTGTTTCCTGTCTTCCACTTTAGGTATTGAGACCTGGTGTGCTATGGTTTCTCAGGAATTTGAATGATCCAGACTTTAATCCTGTGCAGGAAATGATTCACTTGCCCATTTACAGACATCTCAGGAGGTTTATATTGTCAGTGGTAAGGACTGCTTTCATGTATTTCTTTACGTGGAAAGAAAACATATTTTAATTCCTATATATAGCACTGCATATTTAAGAAAACCATTTTCACGGTGAAGGTGATCAGATATTAAAACTAGTTGCCAACAAGTAATGAAAACACAAATGGAGAAGGGAATGGATAAGTGGTTGGGCAAATGGATGACTGTCACTTGGCCAAGGCTAATCATACACAAAACACGTGTTGGAGATGTGGATGGGAGAGTAGGGTCAGTTGATTCTGCTCTTCAGACTAATAAAGATAACTTCCTTTCTGCAGATTGTCTTTGGATCAATTGTACTGCTCATGCTCTGGCTTCCCATACGCATTATTAAGTATCTCCTGCCAAACTTTCTTCCATATAATGTTATGCTCTACAGGTAAGCATTTCATTTCAGTAAGATTTTTCTCAGTCTCCCAGTGACTAGAAAAAAGTTCTCTTTGAGCATTAATGTGACATTGGTTGGTATGTTATTTTGTTGGGATTTTTGTTGTTTTTGTTCCAATTAAACCAATCTCCATTGCCTGTTCTAGAAGAGTAAAATGATGAAGTGTGTAGGTACGTCATTCAGTTTGTCAAATGAGTAGCTGATAAGAAAAATAAAAGACATTTTGTAGAAGTTTCATAATGATAGCAGTTGACTATCTGTATTCCTTCAAAACAGTCTTCTCTTCATAACAGCCATATGATTGGAGAGCTACTGTGTTTATTTTTCACATTTATTCCTGGGTATCAATTAAATAAAAAGGCTCTGTAGATGCATTTTTTTAATTAACAAGTGTATTTTTCTTTGACTAAATAGCTGAAACAGTAATGATATAAGCATATGGAAGAGCAAATTGGATGGTGGGATATAATCTTTCTTAAGGTTTCTTCTTGTGCACCCAAATGCTGACATTTAATAAGTGCTTAGAGTAGCATATAAGGAAAAATGTCTGCAAAGTCCCAGTATTTTTTTTTCCTGTTGGTATCCAGTATAGTTTTTATTATTATTAGTGTGTTTCATTGTAATGCTCCTTATGTTTGACTTCCTGCTCTTCCCATTTCTAGTGATGCTCCAGTAAGTGAGCTTTCCCTAGAGCTCCTTTTGCTTCAGGTAGTGCTTCCAGCTTTGCTAGAACAAGGGCACACAAGACAGTGGTTGAAAGGTCTTGTACGAGCATGGACTGTTACTGCTGGATATTTGCTGTAAGTACAGAAAGATAAAGTCAGCTAAAAGCCTCGTGTCTGGCTTAGCCTCTTAATGAAGGCAGTATGCTTTCAGGGAAGTTATTTCAACAAGTAACTTTAACATATTTTTATTTTTTTTTATAGACAGTAATTTCTTTAAAAATCATTTATCTGTAGTGTTTTTGTATGGGAGTATCTCCAGTGAGGTCATTCTAGTCTTTGACAAGTATTTCCTTTTGCATGGTATTACAGAGTTTGCTTAGTAAAACTTTTACAAAAGTCTGATTAAGCAAGTGTTAACTTTCTATTAAATGTAAAACTGAGATGTGTCAGTACGATATTCCTGTCACTCATGTAAACCGTGTGCACAATACACTTCTTCCATATACTCTGGGGAATGAGTTGAAGTAAAGGAAAGATGATTCAGAATATCAAACTGAAGATGGCTGATACTTAATGATAGATTTTAGAGGTGAATGATAAGCCTCAAAATATGCTTTCAACTGTATCTTGGCAACCAAAGGTAAATGATCACAAAAACTGGAGTAGTTTTATTTTGGTGGCCAGGCCGAGTTCATACATCTGAAGCGATTTTTGAGTTCATATGCTGCTTGCTTCATTGGTGAAGAAATAAAACGAGGTTGATTTGTTTCTATTTCTTAATCTTCAGAGTAAATTGGCGTTATCCCACTCATCTTGGATCGTACAAATGGAGTGTTGTAAGGATGAATAGTTATTACTGGCTAGGCTTTGTCTGAGACACTGTGAATGAGAGACCTTTTCTTTTATTGCAGTCTGAAATGTTTTCAGCTTCCCTTGAGGACCTTACCACCTCATTCTCTTAGTTTGCATTTTGAAGAGCTATTTTTGGAATGCTTCTGTGCGTGTTTTAATAGCATTTGAACGTGATGGAAGAAGTTTAGAGATGATGACAGAAATTGCTTTGCTCTTCTTGCTGTTGCCGTTGCTAAGAACAACTGTAGAATGTTTCTGTAGCAGCTTTAGTTGAGCAGAGATTAAAATATTTTCCTAAGCTTTTCTTAAAATAGAAAGCAGTACTGTGAAAATTCTTTCATTCTCTGGCATTAGACTATCTACATGCACCCTTCTGCTGAGAATAATCAATGTTCAAGATTTATTTGATATTGAGGTATGCAAGGAATATGAAAGGAAAGCTTTTCAAGTAGATTTGAGTGATTTTGGGGATTAATGTTCTTAGAAAGTTGTGAGCAGGTTTTGAGCACCTTAGCATCTTCCTGAAAGATTCTACCTGACTCTGTGAACCTGTGTATAGTGAAGCAGTACTGTCCCTGTACAGTTTAGTTTTGAAGATAACTGTTTGCTGCAGAGCTTAGTAGCAGTAAAATTCTGCCAGTGTACCTGTTATGTTTTACACAATTTGTTCTTATTCAGAGTTTGTGTTTTAATATCTGTTTATCTGTAAGATTCTCATTCGTATCAAACAGAGCAAAAATGAAAATTTGACTGTTACAGAGACCTCCATTCTTACCTACTCGGTGACCAGGAAGAGAATGAGAACAATGCAAACCAGCAGCCTAACAACCATGCTCGCAACAACAATGCCATTCCAGTGGTGGGAGAAGGTCTTCATGCAGCCCATCAAGCCATACTTCAACAAGGAGGACCTGTGGGTTTCCAGCCTTATCGGAGGCCTTTAAAATTCCCACTCAGGGTAGGTGTATCTGATGCATTAAAAGAAAAGGGAAAGGCAT
The DNA here is from genome assembly GCA_023055505.1 of Callipepla californica brunnescens. Classification (NCBI taxonomy): domain Eukaryota; kingdom Metazoa; phylum Chordata; class Aves; order Galliformes; family Odontophoridae; genus Callipepla; species Callipepla californica. The sequence continues at coordinate 65,404,562 of JALIRH010000002.1, forward strand.
TTTAAAAATAACCGGGGAAGGGGCTTGTGCTTTGTTCTGCAAGAAAGATTCTGCCTGCACATCATCAGAATCCAAATGGTGGGTCAGGTTTTATATTCTATACAGTTCGCATATTTTATAAAGGAAATTTTCGTTTTATTTTCACAGTATTTAATTGTTTAAATTCATCAGTTCCTTCCTGTGTTATTTATTCCCACGTAGACTAAGTTTTCCCCAGCAGCCCTGTAGTTGCTATTTAGACAGTATTGGTCCCAGGCAAGTCTCACCATATTTTCCTCAAACTGAGAAAGTTTTCTGACTGGCAGCTGCTGTCATCTACTTTGGTTTTCTTTTTTGTATTATTTGGGATCCTTAACCCTAAAAGAAGATGTTCTGCGTGGCTGTCATTTGGTGTGCACATGAGTGTTCTTGAATCATCCACCTTCACACAGACTACAAAATCACAATGCTTGCCTTCCTTTAGGCAGTGTGAAGATCCCAACTTAGAGATGAGAGTGATCTTCACTGGCTAAAGTCTCATCAAGAAAAACGTGTTACAGATTTAACTTAGTCTGTTGTGATAAGGTGTTAGTTTTCCCACAGTAAATTTGTTCCTTGTGCCATCTTGATGAGTAGGGAGGCAGTTCTTTGTACCATGTGATGCTTAATAGCTGTAAACCTGATCAAGGAGCCACCAGATACGATGTTAGCTGCTGGTAACGTAAACCTGAGGGCACCTATAAGAACTTTCTGTCAGGGTTTCTGTGTGTCATAAAGTCACTGTCTTGTTTATATGGTGTATAGAGCTGAAACCTTTCAGTGTGAACTGGAAGTCATGGTGCTAGTCAGTGCAGGAATTGAGATTTTTTTTATATCACTTAACAAAGAACTTTGGTTTTGCTGGATTCAGATTTTAACTGTACATTCTTACCAACAAGATCTCTTAAAAGAAAATACACAAAACTTTACATGTGCTACATGTATGGTGTGGTAGGTTTTTTACCCCTGGAACTATCAGTTGATATTTGAGCAGCAAACAACAGAAATGTTTGGGCTTTGCTGCCTTTCTAAGATGCTGCATCTTTTTATATGCCAGTTGGCTTTTATTAAGTAACTCTTATAAGCAGTTTCTCTTTCCTCTTTCAGATATTTCTTCTGATTGTTTTCATGTGCATAACGTTACTGATTGCCAGTCTTATCTGCCTTACGTTACCAGGTAAGTCTGTTATTGTAACACTGTGACTAAATACAACCCAGACAGTAAAGCTCAGTTAGGCAGATGCTTTCAGATCACAGCTTAAAGTTTAAAAAAAAGAAAACATGGAGAAATCATGTCTCATTTTGGAAGGATACATCATGAAATTGTAATGGCCTAAAATTTGTATGATTGTGGTAACAGTTGAATCTCAACAAAAGCTCACTTGAGAAGTGATCAGTGTTTCCTTGGTTAGCTGAGGGATTATTTGTGTTTTGAGACACTCTGTAGTAGAATTAAGAGAAAAACAGAATCGATACTCTTGTTTCTCCATTTAGAGAAGGAAAATATATACGGGCTGTTAGCAGAACTCCTACACTATTTAAATATATTCATCATATCGGATCACTAGGATACTTGAAAGTGATATATGTCTCACTTTCAAATATGTATGAATAAGGTCTTTTAACCAAACGAAAACATTTTGTACTTGTAAATAATTTAGCACAAATGAGGACATGTGAATTTGTTTGAATTTCAAAATCTGGCTGCCATAGTGCTGTGTCATTTTATCTACCGTTGTTAGTGATCCTAACATCGTTAGTATATCGAGGTATGAGTTCTAAGTTTTGAAGTTGTATGAATAAATAAAAGTAATTAGTAAGATAATTCCACTGTAATTCACTAGTGAATTGAAACTGTTTAAAAAAAATGAAATGTAACAAATGATTCTTGCCATTTTGACGAAGGCTTGACAGTGAAGTCATTCATGCATCACTCATAAGATTTTAGTTCAAGCTTATGTACTGATACATCATTCATTTGAAGTTGTGAAGGTGGCTGCGTTCAATGTTTTGTTATGCAGTAGTTCAGATTACATTATTGGTGCAATTGAATTTTAGAAAAATAAAACAGATGTGTTTGATATCATCTGCACTGCTATTTATGTAGGGCTTGCATGTTCGTGCCTTATAGGTATAGTACCAAAGTACTGGTTGACACTTTGTAGCACTGATAATTAACAGTGAGTGTAAGTATTTTTTATAAGCATTCTTCCTTAATATATCAAAAAGTATTACTGTATTTAAATAAAGTGTTTGTGTTTTCAGTATTTGCTGGCCGGTGGCTTATGTCATTTTGGACGGGGACTGCCAAAATTCACGAACTGTATACAGCTGCTTGTGGTCTTTATGTGTGCTGGCTGACCATCCGAGCAGTGACTGTGCTAGTAGCCTGGATGCCACAGGGTCGTAGAGTGATTTTTCAGAAGGTCAAAGAGTGGTCTCTCATGGTGAGTCTCAAGGACTATTTGTATCGGAATATCAAGAAGAGTTAGCTAACAAAACTTTTTTCATTTTTTTTCTCGCCTGTTTTGCACTGTAATTTGTACTGTATTTTCCCTTTTCTGACTTAAAACTTGTGTGGCTTACGTTCCTATTGCATAGGCTATCTCTAATTTTGGAAAACAGTTTAAGGCAATGTTAAACAGTCAGTGGAGATGAGTTTGCATATGCATGTTACATAGGGAGACACATATAAACATGTACATATTCACGTTACAGGAACAAAGAAAACAGCACAGATGTTGCACTATATGTGATGTGTCCCCAAATATACATAGGTTGCTCTGAAAGTAATGCCTCCTATTTATTTGCATGGAAACTACAATAGATGCAAAGAGAGCAATACTACTATTTGATAGAGCAAATTCTCAGCTGCAGAACACCATTTTTCAGCAAAGTCACCACTGTTAGCTACGCATTTTTGCCAGCCATGAGCAAGAGCCTGCATGCCACACCCTTAAAAATCTGCACCAGTGGAAGAAACCTGCTGCTGTTGGCCACTGCTGAAACACACCACCCAGCACCTTGCTGTGCTCACATCCACTGTTTGGTCTCCACAAATGTTCACCAAGCATCAGTGAAAGTCAATGGGTGCCATTTTTTTCCACATGGAGGAGTTCTGTGATACACATTTGCTTCACCCGCACTCCCAGATCAGATGTCATTTGTCAGACTGCCTCTCTGCTGCCATCTGTCACAAGGCAACAAAATGAAATGGAATGTTTGCAGGAAGGTTCAACCTCTACTGCCACAGCACCAACATCCCATCTGCCTCTGACGTGTTGGGCCACATTATTAGGAGGCATTACTTTTGGAGCACCCCTCATAAACTATTGAAATACATAGGTGGGATATTTTAGCTGAGATTTTGGTTTAAGACAGGAAGATTCCATTGTGAGTGAACTTCCAAGGTTTGGTTTTAACTGGAGAAAAATCAGTGAAGACAAGGTTCTTGTGAATAAATGTTCTATGTTGCAAAATTTCTGTGCAATAAAATGCCATTGGATAGTGTTTCCTATTGAATGATAGGGTGTGAGTTTGTGGTTAAAAATTACATGAATACCAGTAAGTACAGTCATATCTTTTTCTGGATGGCCTGTAGAACAAGACTCAACCCTAAAAATTTGTATTACAAAACTGTTGATGTGGTTGTAATTATTTTTATGCATGCATATGTGTATGTGCGTTAGAAATTTATACGTTTTTTTCCTCCAATTTTATGTCTGTGTAGTTTAAGTTACATTTTGAAGCTTAAAAAAAAAAGATTCCTAACAACCATATGAATTGAATGTCTTAGTTTTTTTGTTTTTATTTTTATTTTTTTAGATAATGAAGACGCTGATAGTGGCAGTACTGCTTGCTGGTGTGGTTCCACTTCTGCTTGGCCTTCTGTTCGAGCTGGTCATTGTTGCACCTTTGAGAGTCCCTTTGGATCAAACACCTCTGTTCTATCCTTGGCAGGTCAGTTGCTCCCATTCTTCTTCTCCTGCTGATCCATTCCTTTGCTTAGGATTAAGGGCTGCCCGTGTTGGATTAAGGGTTTACATGAGTTTGTTCTATTTTGGAGTTGCCTTTGGCTTAGAAGTGGTAGTGGCTGATTTTCCCAGAACCAGGAAGTTGAGTATTTTACAGATGTCATTTAAGTGTGAGAGTATCCTATCTCTTAGGGGTTTGCAAAAGAAGCCAACTCTTCAAACAGTTTCCCTTGTAAGCAGAAAAGTTTGGTTATGGATTGTTTTTTTTTTTTCTTCATTTCGAAGCAATATACACAACTTACTCTAAAACCTTTCAGTCAACAAGCTGTTAAAAAAGTTGCTAATGCTAACTGTTTTTTTTTTTTTTTTTTTTTTTACAAAACTAGGATTGGGCGCTTGGAGTTCTGCATGCCAAAATAATTGCTGCCATAACTCTGATGGGTCCTCAGTGGTGGCTGAAAACAGTTATTGAACAGGTGAGAAAAAACTGTCCAGGTGAATTATCTGTAGAGTGCAGCGGGAGAGGAAAACAAACCAGGTGTGATGCAAAGGGGGAGTGAATGAATTGACACACATGTGACATGCTGCCCAGGGGGGCTGTGGAGTCTCCTTCTCTGGAGATATTCAAGACCCACCTGGACACCTACCTGTGTGACCTGGAGTAGGGAACCTGCTTTGGCAGGGGGTTGGACTCAATGATCTCTTGAGGTCCCTCCCAGCCCCTATGGTTCTGTGATTCTGTGAAATGGAATCAGAAGACTGATTTACTGTTGTAGTAATAAACTCAAAGTATGTGTTCAAATAAGAAACGTTCTTTCTTCAAATGAATTAATCTGTGTACAGACAGTGGACATATGTAGTGTCCCACCAAAAATATGTGGAAGAATTTCGTTATGGTAAGAGTGAAAGGAGTACTGGAGCAGTTTGCCCAGAGAGGTTGTGGGATCTCCCATGGAGATACTCAAGATCCATCTGGGTGCCAACCTGTGTGGACCTGTTGGAGGGTACCTACTTTAGCAGTGGGGTTGAGCTCGATCTCTCGAGGTCCCTTCCAACCCTTTCTAAGAGTTGTAGAGATTCCCTTTCACATGAACGTGTACATCAATTAATGTTAGTAAGGCTGAGTGAGCTGTTCTGAGTGACAGTTTTATGCACAAGTAGTTTTTCCTTGACTGTAACCTTACTTGTCATCTCAACAGTGTATCTCTTTCCTTTGTTAGAAATGAACTTTTCTGCCCTGCACTGAGTGTAGTAATGTCTGTTGGCGTGTGCAGTGATCTCAATATAAAAGGCTTTTTAGATCAGGCACATACTCCCACTTCTTAAACATGTACTGATTGTCGTCGGTGTCACCCAGGAGAAATGTGGTCTTAGTTCTGTCAGTACCTCAATGAGTACCACAGCTCCTTCCATTCTAAATGCTCTTCCTGGGCCTGCTTTATACATGTGTATTTCTGAACCTTCCTTAGAAATGGTCGTATGTGGGCCGTGGTACAGAAGCCTTTATCTAGCTATATGTGGTAGCTGATAGAAGTTGTTTTTCAGAAAAGTACTGAAATCATTTCCTGAAGTCCTTATGGTGCAGATTGGCAGGGAGTCTTTCACTTTACAGCCGTGGCCATCATGATTTCTTCAAGCTGGGGACACCGTTTGCCTCTCATAAAGAGAGTTCTGTAATTGTAATTACTACTATTAGCACAAAGCACAGTTCTCTGACTTATCCTACTTCTAACTTGTTCTTCATAGGTATATGCAAATGGGATTCGTAACATTGATTTACACTTCATAATCTGCAAACTGGCAGCACCAGTGATCTCTGTTTTGCTGCTTTCCCTGTGTGTGCCGTACATCATAGCTTCTGGTGTTGTACCTTTACTAGGTACGTATGCAACCACAATACCTGTCTGTCATCTGATGCTTTAGAGCAAGGTAAAATTAGCTGTGGAAATAAAACATGAAGCTCTAGGTAATTTTTTGAGTGAAATAAATGTAACTAGAAGCAGGATAGATGTACGTTTTTGCCAACAATTATCTTTTTTGCTGGTTAGTTCTGACATTAATTGGATATTCGAGGAGCCCCATTTTATTCCTCAGCCTTTTGTTTGAATGCACAGTGACAGTGTCAACTTGTTGCTGGTACTAGTTACACAGAAGTTGCTAAGCAAGAGGAGCTAATAAGCTCTCATTCACTGTGTTTAATGGGAAGCTTTCAGCTCTGCTGCTAAAGATGATCAGGACAGACAGCTGTCATGTTGGATATCTCGAGATAATTGGATGTTATTTCACTACTGTCCTACTGAAGTTACAGTATAACAAAAAGCAAAAGCACATACAGAAGCAGAATTGCACGTGTTACCTTCAGCAGTGTTAAATTATTTGAGGGCTCTATCATTATTTTGTAGGAGTTACTGCTGAAATGCAAAATCTAGTTCAGCGCCGGATTTATCCTTTTCTGCTCATGGTGGTGGTTTTGATGGGAATCCTCTCCTTCCAAGTCCGCCAGTTCAAGCGCCTTTATGAACATATTAAGAATGACAAGTGAGTGTATATTATGCTGTTGGTGCTTTGTTTTGTTTTTTGCATTTTTCCACTGTACATAATGATAAATGACAATGACAACCTCAGACTGAATGTAGAGACTTAGGGATAAAATGGATTTTAGGAAGCTTTTTAGACAAATGAACCTTCTGAGGCAGGCTTAAACCATTCTTATAACGTATTGTATATTTGGAAGTGAAATATTTTATCAGTCTACTGCTTATAAAAACACTTCTGCAACCTTTTCTGTGTAACTGTTTTTCTGATTCTTTCTACTTGTTAGTTCAGTTAACTTAGTACAAGTTCATTTGAATAGCTAATTTGCCCCATCAAACTTAGTGCCATTTCTGATGATTTGACTAATTAGTGGCTGTATTACTGATAATATCTGTTTTACTCAGATGCACTTTAAAACCTAATGGTTTTCTCAGTGCTTTTCTGGTTAGCCCAATTAGTTTGTAAGTTTTAATTGTTACCCAAGTTTAGAATAACTTGCTCTGTTTCTGTCCTTTAGCAACACCCTTTCTGCTTGAAATTGATCTGCAACACATCAGATATTAGGAAAGTGCTGTTCCTAAGTGTGTTGGAATATGTTTGATTTAGTTCTTTAGATTTGGGTGCAGCTAACGGATCGAAATACTCATTTAGATTCTGTAATTTTTTTTCCTTTTCTTTACAGTTCCTTTTTAAATTCTCAACTTACTCCACTCTGTATGTCTACATTACTTTCTTAATGCAACTTACTACCTCACTGTTCCACTGATGTTGAAAGCAACAATAAATCAGATGTCTCAGTTTATTCAGCAGACACATTGCCTGCTCGCTTCTGCCTGGAAGTACAGGGACTAATATTCCTGTCATGTTTTCATACTTAAAGAAAGATCCTAGGTATATTCTGTATAACGTTTTATATCCCTTCCAGAGTAGTGCACTGTGCAGTTCCACTGCTGTGGAGGCTATGTGGAAAAATAAGTTGTGAGCCCCAGCAACTGGCCTTCCTACTTTCTCTTTTGTATAGAAAAGGAAGAAATGAGTTGTATGAGAATGTGCTGAGCTAGCACAGAATAGTTTGTCTTTCCAGTGGCTACAAAAGGGGTCAGACCTCAAACATAAACTTCTTTGAAGCTTAAATGTTAGGAATGCACCGATACATTAAAAATGCTTGGTGTAAATGTAAAATTAATCAAATATTGAAACATTGCTTTCTTGCAGCATGCAAAGCTATGAAAATATCTGTAAATGTGAATTGCTTCAATCTTAAAGTATTTTAATTACCCTAACCAGTAGGAAATTGTAGTCTAGAAATATACTTGTTTCATGCAACACATTTCAAAAGTACATGTAAGTTCTGTGATATTCTGAAATAGTGCAAAACGTTTGGTTATGGTAAAGCAAGAAAAGGAGTAGTGACAAAAAAGGTTGAAAAGGAAAAAGGAAGTTTCAGGTGAAGACTTCATATATGGAGTTAAGATGTAGAACCAGCAGACAAATAGGATGCGTGGAAAGGAACTTAGATGGCAAAAGGTAGTGTGTAAAGCAGTGATACAGGAGGTAAGGAATTACTTGAAGGTAAGAAAAAAACTGCTAAGCTAATGGGATGGTGAGGTGTGGGAGCAGTTAAAATAAAGAAATCATACAGTCCTTAGGCCTGACATAATGTAACATTAGGATATTTTGCCAGCCCTTAAGAAGGGTTGAGCTGCAGTAAAAGCTCTTCCTTTACAGTATCTTTGTTATCAACAAGGTTGTTTTACTTTTGATATGTGAGCTGAGCCTGTCAGTACTCCTAAGTGATGCTTGTTCTGCACTGAAGCAGATTCTTCATTGAACTTAGAATCTCATTAACACTCTAATTTGGTTTTGTATCAGAGTTGTTGCTGTTGCAGATGCTTTGTTGGTTCAGGGGAACACTGCAAAAATGTTCACAGAAATATCATTCTGTGATGGGGCTGGGTATATAAATAATGAGAACACACTCTTTGCATTTCATACTCGGGCTACTTACATCTGAATTGTATGACTACCAGGGTTAAGTCTATAAACAAACACATAAAACCTGTATTCCATCATGAAATACTTGGAAGCTGAGGGGGGAAGAAAAGATGAATGTGGAGAGTGCTGAAGACTGTCGGACCTGGGGAGGGTCATGTGTAGAATAACTTTTATTGAAATAAGAAAGCTAATTCTGCAGCAAAGGAGATAAAATGGTAGTAACTTTTGTTGGTTTCTCACTGTTTTTATTATAATTCCAGGTACCTTGTGGGGCAACGTCTTGTGAATTACGAACGGAAGTCTGGTAAACAAGGCACATCAACAACTCCACATCAGTCTTCACAAGAATAAATGGTCATATTAAACATCTTGACCTTCCCTTTGCCTTGACATGTTCCTTGTTCATAGACTTTTCTTCAGTTTTTGGATATCTCTCCCAATAATACTCAGCAGTGTTTTGGCTTCTGTTTGTAGCATCCAGATAGCAGTTAAGGCACCGTTCCTTATCTGCGTTTTCTGTTATCAATACTGTCTGAGGTCTGTATATGTGTAAATAGAAGTATCCTGACACCCTAAAACCTTGGATTAAAAAGAATGTGCATAGTACATCTTTAAAAAAAAAAAAAAAGTATATTAATTTATTAAATCTAGTTGTCACTTTATTTTGGACTGTTGTTCTGTTGACAAACAATGTGCCACAAAGCAATAGTGCAAAGAGGCAAGATGTTTTTATAAAATCTGGAGCTTACTTTACGGTGTTCATAACAGTTCTTATTGTAGTAATATAGTATGATTTTTTCATGAGCGGAAGGGCCACACGGAGAGTATCAGAAGCAAGCAGCTGTCTTACAGGCAGCAATGAAGTGGCTGTGATGAGAACGTAATGAACTGTGTATCTTGCTGTCAAGTCTTTTTTTATTATTTTGTATAACACCAAAGCTGTTGTACATTTTCTATTGCCTGATTGTTTTTTTCACGTGTCTGAGTTTGTAATATTGTACAGTTACTGTTAAATCAAGAAAATGTCATTTTCTGAGAATTCAGATGTACTCGTTGAGGCTCAGCTGGGTTTTTCTGTTTGCTTTGGGGATTTCTGGGGCTTTGGGAATCAGGATTTCCTGCATTGAAGCAGTGAGTAAAAATTCACTGAAGGTAGGTGATGAGTTTAAAGGTACCGAGAAAAATGAGATAGGTTTACCACTTATCAACAGAAGTGTTTTTCAAGACCTCAAGCAAAGGGTTGAACCTTACCGATGCGTTTGCACAGAAACAAAGAGCATAGTGTAAGCAACATTCTGATCTGGTCCTTAATTAAAGAGCTTGAAATCTTTTTTCTTTCCTGTGAGTTACCTAAGCTGCGAATTACAGCATGAATTTTATTTACACAGTTACGTTTAAAAAAAGAATGGTCTGTTCTTTCAGAATCGGTCAGTGTGAATTTTTCATGGGAGCAATCCTGAGGAAGTCATTTATCGCATACCATCAGTTGCCTGTGGAGGGGGGAAATACACATGCTGTTATTTCTGCTATTAAGCAGGCAAGGAAAAGTTACCAGGTCTCTTTGCAAGGAGGGTCAAACAGGAGCTGCTAAATCGTGTATGTGTTGTTTCTGTATGGAGATAGTAAGGTTTTTTTAATGTATATCTTGTAAAGAAAGTACATAGCATCTCAAAGCTTTAAGTACCATCAGATCAACGTTAAAACTGCAGTGCTTTTCCTAAATTAGATGAGGGAATGCAAGTACCCATTGCAGTAATCAGAAAATTGATGAGACAATTAACTTTGCGACTTGGTTCTTTGTCCTTCAGTATTCTGCACTTAACCATACATGTGTCTAATGAATACTTGAGAATCTGGTGGGTTTTTAGAGCACGTCATCTCCTTTTACCGGTGCTGCATCTCTGATGGATGTGCTTTGAGCTAATTTGGTCCAGGCTGCGATGGTGGTAGTGCTTGGTGTCTGGACTCTCATGCGCAAGCCAAACACATCAGAATCCAGCATCGCAGTCAGGAGGTCAGAAACTACTGCCTTACAGAGTTACTGTTTTCCCGATAGGTTTGAACCATAAATATTAGCTTTTGGGGTGATGTAGTAGGATTTTTCCATTTAAATGAAGTCACGGAGAAACAGCCAAAATGTTTCGAATTCGCTCTTGCTGACTAAAGCTAAATGGAGCATTCACCTCACATTATTTCTGATGTGCGTGTACCTTGTGGGACAAACATTTTTTCACAAGGTTGAACTCATTGGTAACTTAACACAGTTTGCTCTGGGGTTCTGACCGTGACAAATCTTTTTGTAAAGAGTTCCAAAAATCTCCAACACAGGCAGCACTGCTGTGCACCGTGCAGAATTTGCAGTAGTGCCATTGGTGTCACTTCTGTGTTTTTATCAAAATTGGTCTTAACGTTAAAATTTATTAAGAAAAAACCATCATGCCGTTTCTTATTACTGTTAATTTTGTAAGTCATGATGTTTATTAAAGAAAGAGTTGATCCAGTCATGTAATGTGAACTGTGCAGCTATTTTAATGTAGCTTACATTATCTGTATCTGCTCTTTGTTAATGAGAACTGGTTTCAAACGAAACTCGAGCTTGCTTTTGCACTACTTTACAGATCACAGGTGGGGTGAAGTTTCTGAAACTGTATTGTAAGAGCCCAAAATATCTCATCTCTGTCTCCTTATTTTAAGCATGTTCTAGGAAAGAAAGTTGTATAAAAAAAATTAAATGATTTCTTTTAATTATTGTTTAAAATTTTAATAGTTTGCCTTGCTGTGCTGTGTGTACTCTTCTGAGTAGAAACTTGATAGGAAGCTTGTCAGCAAGCTGACTGTTGCTAGGATGACGAGCTGTGTGTTCCAGTGACTTCCATCTGTGCTAGAGCAGTAATATGGCATGCAGTGGTCTTGTATTACTCTTCAAGTGGGAGAAACTGTGTGTGATTTCATCTCAATTTCTGGTGACCTTAAGTCTTGAAGGGAGGGGTTGGAGTTGCCTGTCAGCTTAATTGCACTGACTCTGTGGTGTTGAGTGTCTGCTGGTGTTATTAGTTGTACAGGCCTTTATCCACGAGCTGTCAGATGGCTTTGTAGCTATCTTTTGCGTACCCAAGAAGTTACCTGCAGCATGGCTTTGACTGTTTTTACACAGAGAGTTTTATATTGATTAAAAATAGTTCAAACTCTGCACCTTTTCTCTGACTACCCCGTCTCTACTGGGTGAAGCTGAAGTTCCTTGTTTACATCCTGAGTGCCCTCTGGAGCCTGTGACTATTTTGTCAGCAGTAGAATGCAAGCTCCAGCAGCGATTGCAGCACTTTGCATCAGTTTTCAACAGCGTGCATTCCTCCCTTGCTCCTCTCCCTATGGATAAGCAAAGGTGTCCTCATAGAAGTGTTTGCAGCAGCCCCATCATTCTTTAAAAAAAAATTCTGTGAATAGCCCTCCAAAACACAGATGGCAGGGCTTTGTTGATGTTGCAGCCTAGCAAGCTGGTCAGCATTGCGTTGTTTCCTTCTGCTGTACTTTCTGTCCATGAATCGTATCTCGAGTGTAAATTCCTCGGGACAAGGCAAGTGATTCTTTTTAGGTTTGCCTCGTGTATAGGTGCTGTGTGGCCTGAGCAGTGACTGTGGTTCTCAGCAGAAGTAAATAATGAAGACATGAAGCGGAGCTGATTTTTTTATTATAAAGTTCAGATAGAGAGCAGAAGCTGCCTTCAGAAACAGATGAGCTAAGCTTTTACTACAAGGTGTCAAGGTAAGTTAGAGCTCTTTTTCTCTGATGCCTCAGTCGTTAATTGGATTAATGAACAGAACAGTGTAGCGACAATAATGTTATTAAGTCTGGGATTATTCCGGTGACAAGCTATGCTTATTCTTTTAAATCCTCTGTTCAGAAGTCACCATAAATTGAGTTACTTAACAGTGGACACATCGGTTTTACACTTTAAGCTCAGTTACAAACGTGCCGACTTTCACTGTGTGCCCCTTCCTCATCAAAAAGGCTTTTACCTAATGGCTGGATGCGTGACCCGAGTAATCCGGACTCGTCCTACCCCCAGCACCCTGCCGGCTCCCAAACTGCTCGTGCCGCTTTCACTCACTGCGGAGCGGCCCCGCGACGCTCAGCGAGACTACGCGCCTGAGGGCGGCCGCGACACGCCCCGCCCGCCCGCCCGCTCTGTGGCGGCGCGGCCGCGCTCGTTGCCCGGGCAGCGGCGGGGCAGAGCGGGGCCTCGGCGAGCTGCGGGCGGTGGAGCGCGGCGCGGGGGTGTCACCAGCGCCCGGCTGCGCTCTGATTTAGCTGTAGGTGGCCCTGTTCGTTGCAGCGAGTTGGGCTGGGTGACCTACTAGGGTTCCTTCCGATTCAAACGATTCTGTTGTGTTGTGAGAGGCCTGAGGAGGAAAATCGCTTAGCTGAAGAGAGCTGCCCTGGCCTAGAGCCACGGTTGGACTCCAAGCGCCAGGCTTTTGCTTGGTATCAAATTACAGTTTTAGAGACTGCCCGGTGCTCGTCTGCTTTCTCTCCTGAGCTGTACGAGTTCTCTAGTAGCCTCTGTAAGAAAGGAAGCAGTTTGGGTAGAAAAGCCGTTCCCCCTGTGTATGCAGGCAGCTTTTTGTTGTCCTTCTACATCTGTTTTATTGCTGCTTTCTTCAGGTCCGTGTAACTGAACTTGAGAAGACCATGCCTCTTCCAGACGCCCTGTTTTGTGCTCAGCAGATCAAAATCCCCCCTGAGCTACCCGACATTATGAAGCAATTCACCAAAGCTGCCATTAGGACTCAGCCTCGTGATGTTTTGCAGTGGTCAGCCGCGTAAGTACATCACCCTCCCAACGGTGTGGCACTGTCAGCACCGTGCCACAAAGACCTGATGCTTTTGTTGGTTGTACAGAGGGCCATTACATTCCTCAGTGTATTAACACGACCTGTTGGCCTTTTAAAAGTAGCGTAGTACTTGAAGCCCTATAATTTAAAACATTCGCATCTAATTCTCTTTCTGCTCCATTGTTGGATTGTATTTTGGAGTGGGCAGAACTGGCACAAATGGTTATGTGATCGCTGTGGTATTGCCAGTTGTGCTTTGCAGGTGGCATGAGGGAGGAATGCTAAATAAAACAGCTAAATAAATCGTTAAGGTGCTCATCAATCTAATGAGAAAGGTCTGTACTTTGGTTGTGCAAGCACACTCATGATGTTAATAATTTTCTTTATGCCTTTGCCAAGAAGGACTGAGTAAATAAGTTAAATTACTTACAAATCATGAGAGTATTATAAAAAGGAGTATGTAAAATCTAGGAACTGTCTTCCACAAAAAAGAGCGGTGGGATCTGGGCAGGAGGAGAATAGCAATGCTGCTACATATATACAGGAACATGGAGATTGATTTAGGGAACTCTGAAGTGTAGTTTTTAATCACCCTAGGTACTGGAGTTTCTCTCTGTTCCCATTCTCTTAGGTACTTTACAGCACTGTCAAAAGGTGAGCCCCTTCCAGTGAAGGAGAGGATGGAAACACCTTCAACAAAACAGAAAACAGACACTGGTTTGACCCCAGGACTTCTTAAAGTCTTGCACAACCAGGTATGGGCAGACTTTTAGCAAATGTGCAATGCTTATGTGTTTGACTTAGACACATGGTAGACAATTGGGCAGACTGATGGTCAAAAATCTGCTATATTTTTGGGAAGGTTCATTGTTCTTAGTTCCATTCTCTTTTTCGGTGTTCTTACAGTTGTACTCTGATTTTTGTTTACAGCTTTCTGCTAAAGGCACTGTAAGCATTGCAGAACTGAAGGAAAAGTGGAAAGACTTGTGCTTGCCGGAGGAGCAGCTGGAAGCTATCCTGCAGTTGGACGTCTTTGATGAAGAGGTGGAGTGGATGAAGATCCTGGCACTTGGGTGCAGTGTGCTTGGTGAGGTATGCTCACAGAATCTTAGAACTGTTTGAGTTGGAAGGGACCTTTAAAGGTCATTTACTCCAACTCCTCTGCAGTGAACAGGAGCACCGACAGCTACATCTGGTGCTCAGAGCCTCGTCCAGCCTAACGTTCACAGCAGGAACCTTCATGGCTGGCTGCTTGTGGTAATGTACGAGGTAGACCATAGAATAATTAATGCAAATGGACTTGAGTTAGACTGCATAAAGGCACTTCTCTATCACTTTGTGTGCATCTACAAACAGTGCCCCTAAGAATGACTTACAGGTCATTTTGGGAGGAGAGCTTAACCAGAAAGGGCAGGTGATGCCCTCATCTTACTGGGGTGGCAGTAGGACAGCTGGCATTTCCACTGGCAGCCCATGAGGAACAGGGTGACAGAGGAACAGTGCTTAGGGCATCAATGTAAAAGGCTACAGAGAAGAGCTGGAGGGAGAAATTAGAACATCCGTTTTTAATTGTGTAGCCAATTACATTTTCACAGAGAGTTAGTGTTACTTAATCTACATTTAATTCTTTTAATATCAGTAATAAAAGCTAGCAGAGCACTGTAAATGAATTATTATAAAATACTTACACTAAGCTGATTTTCTTGTATAAGATTGAAGACTGCTGAGGGGAAAATGGGGTATTAAGAAGAAAATAAATGCTCAGTAGTGTTTTGTGAATGTTGCGTTACTGAAAAGCAGTGAATGTTGACCCAGTCTGGCAGTTGTAGTTTTCCATTTGAACTGCATATTTCTTAATTCCAATCCCCCCAGAATTGGATTTTGTGATGTCTTTTTTCTTCATTAAAAAAGGTAATAATAATAACAGCAGCAATGTTACTTAAAAAAAATAAAAAAACAACAGGCAACAAAAGAGAACGACCAAAACAAAAAAGCAGTCCCAGAGGCATTGTTTTGATGCCTGAATTCATCTCCTTTTACCCATCCTTTCAGATTTCTTTAAGAAATGGTTTGATTTTAGCTCTGTGTGATGAAACCTGAACTTCCGTTTGCTAAACTAGAAACGCTCACAAATTGTCACGTGCTTTTCCTCCAGTTTTAGTTTGCATTCCAAGTGAAGCAGTGTCGCAGCTAAGATTGAAAAGTAGAGGTCTAACCTGGGATAATGTGGACTGTTCAGAGTACCTGAAGTATCTTTCTGTAAAACTGATGTAGATTTAGTCTCACCTGTTAAGAAATGATCACACGAGCGGGCTGTTAAACTGTCCTCGAAAGGCAGGAAATTCAGTGGGAACATATTTACTGCACTGTAGGGGAGAATGAGCAGCTTGGAGTGGCTGGAGGGGGTATGGCAGCGCAGTGTTAACAAAATGCTGAGACTAGAGGGCTGTGCTGAGACTTGTATTGTGTGAGAAGCTGCCTCTGTGCCCACAGAGGCCTCCTGAAGCTGCTACTATTTCAGCCATCATGGATTATAAAAGCAAGATTTATTTGGCATATATATTTGCAAAGGTGTTGCTTGCTTATTCATGAAGAGTAAAGACAAAAATTGAAGAAGTCATAACAAAAATATGACTTCTTGGGCTAACAAAGGCCTTTTTCTTTGTGTTTTTGCTGTTGTTTTGTTTCGTTTTGTTTCTGGTATGTTTTTAATAGCATCCAACCAGCTTTTGTTTCAGTCAAATTCTGTGCCAGCATTTCTCTGTATAGCTTAGGGTGGATAGGGCAGTGGATTATAGGCACTGAATGGAATAAAGAATTCTTTCAAAGCGTGCTTTGAGCTAACACTTAGAGGCATGGTTTTGTTCTGTAGAGAACTTTGACTCTTCTTGGATTCTTTTTGTTTCAGGATTTTTTTCTACTATTAAAATGGAACTTGTATACCAAGAAGGAAAATAGTAAATATTATAATTCCTAAAATTTAATATTATACTGCTATTATGTCATAGTACAAATCATCACAACATGAATTTTTTGGTGCTTGTTTTGCTTTGTGGATTTGTGTGCTTTGTCTGCCAGTGCAAATTCATTTAGACCCATGTGATCATATATACATGTAGATAGATATGGTGAGGTTGGAGTTGCCACAGTTGCAGAATGGAGCACTTTGGCTGTATTGGAGATGGATCAGATGACCCTGTGCAGTCTTTCAGCATGACAAAGTTGTGGTATTTTTTACTCCTGTTTATTACTAGAACTGTACTATCGTTTCCCCCTCACAACCTGCACTGTTTGGTAAATCATAGGATCACCAGGTAGGAAAAGACCTCTAAGATCATCCAGTCCAACTGCCCACCTGTCACCAATATTCCCACTGAACCATGTTCCTCGGTACAACACCCAAATGTTTCCTGAACATCTTTAGGGACAGTGACTCCACCACCTCCCTGGGCATTCTGTTCCAGCACTTAATCACTCTCTCGGAGAAAGTATCTCCTGATGTCCAACCTGAGACTCCTCTGGTGCAGTCTGAGGCCGTTTGCTCTCATCCGATCACTAGTTACATGGGAGAAGAGGCCGACCACACCACAGGCTCCCTTCAGGCAGTTGTAGAGAGCGATAAAATCACCCCTGTGCTTCGTCTTCTCCAAATGGAACAGTCCCAGCTCCTCGTAAAGGTGGTTCATAAAGCTGGAAATTTGATAGTGAGAGCTAGGTAATGATGATAAAGCCTTCATTTTGTTTATACTCATCTTCTTTGGCTTATTTTGTCATGGTATACAAAACATGTTCATGGCCCTGACGCTGTTCTTATTCCTTCCTTGAACCCCTTCCAGTCCTTGCTGAGTTCAATGAAACATGCCTGCGAGATTTTAACACAGGACCCAGAAGGTGGAGCAGCTCGCATCCCCTATGAAACGTTCTCATTCCTTTACTGCTATCTGGCAAGTATCGATGGAGACATTCCAGATGAGAAAATCAAAGCTTTCCTCCAAAAGATTAAAGAAGACACGTAAGTAAAAGTTCAGGCATCCATTTTAAGTTCACCTCTGGGTTCTCCATAGAGCTCTAATTTTAGATGAATCATCTGTCTTCACTTGGGGTGTATCCGTAATGATAGGTAGTAAAGGTTGACTCGGGTTATATCAAAAGCGTACATAGTTATTTCCTGTAAGTGGTAAACCTTGGGGCTGTGAACTGTGAAATGATAAACTGTTATTTAGCCAGCTTTGAAATGCTGAAGTCACTATCTGGTGATGTAGTTTTCCCCTTAGGAAGCAATTATATGCAGCTTTGTTTCATCCATACGCTACTGGTAGCAGAACTATCAGCACTGTCAGCATCTTATGGGCTGCTCTTGTGACAGGGATCATAAATCAGAGGAACTGGGAGCTCCCACTTGAAGCCTATGAACTTTCTATTGTGTTTCTCTCCAAATTACCTCTGCTTGGAAATTATGTCGAGGAATATATAGCGTATGCTTGGTCTTAAATAGTTCAGCTCAGTGGTTTTTGTAGCATGAGCTTTGGTAAATCGTTGTTCTTGGGATGGTCTTGGTGTTGGTTGCCTCCAGTGGATACAAAAGGCAAAGTCAGCTGCTCCCTGCACGTGAATTCATCATGTTTTGGTTTTCATATCACACTGGGAAGGCTGGGTATCTTTCTTGTCTGTTGTCTTTCTCTCTTTACTTCCTCTGAATTGGCCAATAAGCCATGAACTGATGCAGTTCATCACAACAGGAGATGCATAAATTGAAGGCTAAGCGAAAAACTCACAGTTTGACTATCCCATTGCTATCAGTGGCAGCTGTGCTCAAAACATGTGTGCTCTTAGTAACCTTTTGGCCTGCCTTGTAATAAGCAGGCAAACTGGTTCTCACTCTTGACTAAATTATTAATTGCAATCTGTTAACAAATGCTGAAGCTCTTGGAATGATTCACCTCTCATATCACAAGGTAATTGTACCACCTTATTAGTGTCACATCAAAGGTTTTATTGGTAGAGAATACAGTGCTCTATGGTGCAGGTGGGATCAGTGTAAAGTATTGTGGTGCATGTGTATGTATTTATCTATACACATACGTAGTGTGGAACACAGACTTAATCTCAGCATTTGTGGAGAGGAGATCTTGATGACTTGCAGAATGTCAGGTAACCGGCATATGTTTGATCAGCCTGCATGTCACATGTGTGCCTTTCACCAAGTTAAACCAAAAGGCAGAATGAGGGCTAAGTGGACACTGAACTGTGTAGTTTTACAAATGATAGCCTTGTCCCCTGAGCACTGCAAACTGAGCACGCTTCGATTCCCATCCTGCCTCTTCCCATCATCTGTCTGGAGTTGGTCTTTTTACTTTAGATTCCAATTCCATGCATATGGGTATCCAAAAATGCACAAGCATAGAAATGAACTTAATTTTGCTTGCCACTTATTACTGAAATGATTTTTAATTAGTGCTACTATTAAAAAATGGTTCTCTCAATTAATGTGACCCTCAAGTGTATCTTGCCTCGCATGCTATAGATTACCATATTGAAGTGTTGTTCTAAGACACTGGTTCCTCTTCCTTTGCAGTGACCAACAAAGTGGCATGGTACTGCTCAGAAACTTTCTAAGCCAGCCCTCAGCACAGTTTTGATCCAAGTCGACTCTACAACAGCAGATGAGGGTGGAAAAACTGAAGTAAATACAAAGAACCTCTTCTGCAGCACTCCCTTTTCTTTATTCCATTCTTGAAGTTGCCTTCTATCAGAGTGAATTGAACATGTAGTTAGATTGTTTTTTCACCTCTGAAATACTGATGCTGACAGCTTGGGAGTGGTACATTCACCAATTTGATTGATACTGAATGAAATGCATTTCGTGAGTCTTTCTGCCTGGACTTCATAAATAGAAAATTAGAGATGACCACAGAGGAGGCCAAAATGACAGTGCTAAGGGAGCGCCCTCTGCTGCCAGCTTGATTGAAAGTAACAAAGAGTAGAAGAGATTGATCTTTAAGATTTTAAAGCGTTCTTCATAGGCTTATTTCTTCTAACTGTAGTAGATTGTGTGAGAAATTAGCAGAAATAAAATAGAAATTGATAAAATCCCACTGAAGCTAAGTGGAATTCTCCTTTACACCCTTATGCTGTATGTGGATGGCTGAAGTCTGAGTGTTTTTAAACCTTCTGTCACTGACACTTTCATGTTAGTACACAAGATGGGTTTCTCTGCATAAATACAAAGGTCTGTCTACCTTCTGTTTGAAAATGCCAGTCAATAATATTACTGTTATAGAAACTAGTAGGGAGAGGAGGGACATCTCTAACGAGCTGTCTGTCACCACCACTGCCAGCCTGACATTGATCCTAAATTTCTTTAAGTACAAGCTTGGGAACAGCAACATGCCTGTTACCATCCTTTTACCACTTTTTCACTTACTGAAAGCTGCTAGCTGCAGCTGAAGCTAACAGCTTTTTGGAGAACTCTGAAATATACCCTCACCTTTGATGCATGCCATAATGTGACAGTAAGTGCTATCTTTCTGGAACACTGTTCTCAGAGGTGACAGTGTCAGGTGGCAGACAGGACAGGAGCTACCTTTATCCCTTTTCAGTGGTAATCGATCCTGCTGCTCCAGGGCTTGCCCTGTCCACCTTCAGATACTACCCGTGGGCCAGGACAGTAAATTAGTACAGCCTCTCTCACATTCCAATAGCCTTTGTTAAATTAAACACAAAGGGCTAAGAAATCACTATAATTTATTAATAGATACATTAGTCTTATACATTTGTACATCCTCTGCTTTCCGTCCTGCCTGCTCTTGAACACTACCTGATTTTCCCTCTGAACACAGCTGCAACACCAGCATTATGTTCTCAGCATTACTGGCATAACAGCAGCAACAATACATCCTGTGCAAGTAATTCCTTGAACAAACAAACTCATTATGTTCTTGTTTCTACTTTCTTCTTTTATGGCTGTGATACTTGTCTTCTTCTCTGAAACAAGAAAACAAACACCATGTGTGCTGTTAGACTTAATGGAATCTGAAGTAATAAAAGTACCTGAAAAAAGAAAGCTCACATTATATGTAATCATATCCTTTTCTGAAGAAAGTAAACCTCATCTTGGTGAGATAAACAGTGCAACTGATTAGATCCCAGTGCAAACTGGAGCAGCAGTCTGAAGTAGAGAAACTGGTTAAATGGACAATGTACCCCTGCCATGGGATTGTCAAGATAAGCAGCCTCAGACAGTGCTGTACTAATCCCACAGCACATTGTTGGAAGCACTGACCTTTCAGCTGTGGAAAGTTCTGAACTCTAGATCACAGCAGGCTTTGTTTAGGCACTGGCTTGTTGTACTGCATGTGAGATCATCCTCGATTTTTCATTAGGCTAGATGTTCTATTCCCTATACTAAGTTCATCTTCAGCACAGCAGCTACAGTTGCCCGATTCAGAAACAAGGATTCTCCTGGTGCTACTTCCCCTCACCTTTCTCTTTTCCTCCGAGAATCTCTGTCTTTCCCTCTGTCATGACTCCTTTTTCTTTTACTTGGACTCCTGCTGCTCTCTCGCCTATGTCTGGTGCGTTCAGTGTCCTTTGAGCTTCCTCCAGACTGCCTCGAGTCCACTGAAGCTGACCGCCTGTCTTCCTTTCTGGGAGAAAAAAAAACAAAACAAAACAAAAACCAAAAAGCATTACTGATTTTATTCAGTAAGAAACAGTTGCACAGCCACCATTTTTTCAGTATCAGTTGTATAAGATGACCTGTAACACTGCAAGAAAGAAGATATCTTTGTGAGCCACACTCTCTCTTAAAAAACCAACCAAACAAACAAAAAAACATTACAGGCTGCTGATGTCCACACAGAAAAATCAAATTCCTCATGAATGCTTACATGTAACTGTGACATACCTTCCTGAAGATTTTGACTTTCCCTCTTCACCTATCTCTGTGTTATCCAACTTATTCTCTTCCTGCCAGTGGCTGCTGAGCTCCTCCATATGTACACCAATCACATCCCGTATCACCTCAAGAGTAAAGAAAGATATTACAAAACAAGCAAAACCAAAGCTGTGTGTGTGTCGTGGTGTACTTCTTAAAGAAAAACGTTTCAGCATAAATTTAACTGTACAATTTTACAACAGAGTGCGGCATATCTTGCTGCCATTTTCACAGTCACTATTGCCAGAAATAGTTCTGTTACTTGTAATTTCCTGCAGCAAATGAAACCAAAGAGTGTCTCTTCTTTGTAAGCTTGCAACTCTAATCAGGAAGGGCATAATAAGCAGAAGAGGTGTTTTCCTTGTCAGAATGGTGTAAGGGTTGTAAAGGCAAAGAGACCAGCACAAACAAGGAGGTGTTACAAAAAAAGAAGGAATAAGAATGCTCACCCATCTCCAAAGAGCTGGGCTCACAGGGAGAGAAGTCCAAAGAAGGGATCTCCAATGAGAGATCCTTCCTTCATGGCAGTCAGCCCTTCAATGAGGTCTAAGAGGAATGAAGCCTGGCCTCACCCCTTCTGGTCACAGAGGTGAATCGCCTTCACCTGTGCTCCCAGGGCTGACCAGATCTTTCCTTCAGGTGCTCATTCAGTGGTACAGACCACAACTCAGCAGCTCCCATACAAATGGGTATTCGATTGTTTATGCTGATATGAACTAAGTGTATAAAAAACTCACAGCTTTCTCTCAAGATACTCACCTCAGTGTAAGACTTCTTTGTTATATGAACGTTCTTAGCCCTGTATGACTGTCGCCGCCTTTTGTAGTCTCGCATTTCAGCCAGAATTTCAAGATGGGACTTTGGACCTTTCTGACTGTCATCTAACAAAGAATTCAAAATAAAACAAATGGGCATTAGCACAATATTAGCACCTGCAGGTATACAGATCTGCTGCTTTAATAATAAAGTGTCTGGGAAAAATAAATACACTGGATAACCTTCAGGAAGAATACAGTGTAGAATATCTATTATGAATTTCACACAAGCTTCCTCTCCAGCCTTCTTACTCTCTATACAAGACTAAAAAGACAACATTCAAACATCATTATATTATCTTAGTCTCCAAACAGTAATCTAAATCAATGTACAGGCTTGCAGTTTGGTCAGACTAGTTCTACAGAACACAGGCTGCATCTTCAAAGCCACTACAGCAGCTGAGACAGACAAGTTCTGGGGAACATTTACTTGTGTAGATTACAAATACCATCTCTCCTATGCAAAGGGTCCACAGAATAACAGAGGGAAGTTTCACTTGGAAACACCAGCACATCTCAAAACCAATAGGAGGCTTTGCATGCTGTATCCATTGCTATATTGCTCAAGATTTCAACCCAATGACCACCAACCTCTCATCAGGCTTTTCACTTTAAATCTTTAATCTCATCATTTCTCATAAATATTGTTCCAGGCTTTGCAGTAACTTGTCAGCATTAAGTAACCCAAAGTCAGTTGCAAATGACAGCGGATCTATTCATTAAGATAAACACAATACCTATGCCAACAAAAGATCACCATGGCTTTCTCAGAACTGTCAGCACAAAGAATACCTGTCTACTGTTTCCTGATGCCAGAATATCACTGGATTTTTTTTTTAATTGAATGTTTTCCCACAATGGAAAAAACACAACACAGTTCAGGCTGGCTTTCACAAAAAAACCCTCACCTACTGATACAAAGTTAAAGCTCCAAGCAATAAACTCAACAGTAAATTATTTTTCAAACCTTGAGTGATCTTGGCTGCTAAATCCACAAAGAGGTCACTATCATTTTCAGTTATTTGCGACCTAGACCTCTGTTTCTTTGTTTCCTCAACAACATAATCATAAAGAGCCAGACGGTCAGCTTGAGTCAGGTCACAGGTGGAACGTTTGTGATTTTGAGGAACTTCTACAGGCAGAGACGAATACAACCCTGGAATTTGAACAGCACTGTTAGGAGTAAAATGGCAATATGCAGGAAAACACTGAATCTCACAGCTTATGATGTAGACCAGCCTTCCTGCCCTATTACACTGCTACAGTTACACTTCTTTTCCCTTCGTGTCTACTGCCAAAGACAAACAAGTTAAACAAGTAATTTCAAGTCAGTAAATCTTAGAAGAGGCCAAGACACCATAATAAAAACCATTCCAAACAGTTTTAGTGCTATCATCAAAGAAAAACAAAATTGCAGTGAGAACTGGATGCAAACACTGGCATCTAGTGGCTCGCTGACGTATCTCTGTGATGCTCAATTGATTCTTTTCTACTTGTATCAAATTAATTATCACTTGTCTCCAGAGCAAAATGCACCTGATGCTCTATAAAAGCCCAGTGCCAATCACACGAAAGCTTTGCTTTGTGAAAGAAGGAGGACATGAAAATTCATGCCTGAGCAAGAGCTGCTGTATCTGAACATCAGGTTAGGAAAATACAACAAAGTTCCTGTAGGTGGCCTCACTTTTCTACTATATCTCTCTACAAGAGAACTATAAATTGGTCTTGACCTCTTCTACAGGTAGTCACAGGACCTGCTGTAAAACGAGACAAAGAAATGAGCTGAGACCAGTAGAAAATAATTTTATCATATTTGCAGAGTGTATTTATTATGTAACTACTTGAAAGAGCCTAGAAACAATTCAACACAATGCTAACACAGACACTGTTCAGTTTTTGATCTAAGAAGGAATGGACAAGCGTGCACAAATCACGACTGACAATCCTTAAACTGAATTCAAAGCACTGTTCTCTTTTTTCCTTTTCTCCTCACTCATCCCATGAAGAACAAGGTAGGAGGCAGCTTGAGAAGAGCCTGGGCCACAAAAGGCAGAAGACAGTATCAGAAAATGCAGGCAGAAAGTAAGCTGTATGTGATGGGATGGGAAGAGACAGACTGGTGCTTCAGGGAGCTCCCAAGTTCTGCACTATTGATTTACGTGTCCTGAAAAGCACTAGAAGTAAAATCATCTCAAGTTCTTCACCTGGTTGCCCTTCACAAAGAAAGCAGTTTTACTCCCAAATATAGAAGGGAAGGAATTTTAAAAACAAATAAATGAAGATTTCTCACAACAATTCAACAGGGAAAATTAAGCAGCTCTACACAGGACAGCTGAACAGCTGTCTCCATACCTGGATGCCGCTTACCGTCAGTGTAGCCTATGCCTTCTTTGGCACTCTGAGCTCTAGCTTGCTGAACTATGCGAAACTGTAGATCTTTATCTGCAGATAGAGAAGACGATGTATCACAGGGAACTTTTAAGTCAAGCACTACGTAGACTTGGTGTTTATTTTCCAGCCTCTATGATGAGCCTTATGGTACTTTATAGACCATTGCAGTTTTATTTGTGTGTAAGAGACGGTCTAAAAACACTCTTCTTACCTATTCTGTATTTGAACTGAGGGAAGGGAAAAAGAAAAAACAGAAGGATTTTGGGGTTACAGGGATAAGGAAGGATACATACGTACACTGAAATCCTCACCAGAACTGTTAACCTCCAAACAGAAGGGAGAGTTTTTAGTGGCGATGATTACTGACGGAGGGCAGCACTGCATGCTACGGCGAGGACTCAGGTTCTGCCACACGAGCTGCACATCTCAGGGCCGAGGGCGGTGTGAGCAGGCTGCCCAGAGGCCTGAAGACGCCTGGACGCGAGCACGGGCAGCCTGCTCCAGCTGAGCCCCGAGTTCCCCACCGCCCTGAGCCGCGCTGCGGTTCCACCCCCACGCACTGCCGCGCTCCGCGCTTACCCATTGCAACGGCGGGCACCTTCAGGTTCTCGTAGAAGAAGCGGGAGTCATACATCTCCGCCTGCGGGACACGGCAGCCCAGGCATAAAACCGAGCTGGAAAGGACCCTTACAGTCCCCCCCAGCCCAACTCCCTGCAGCGTACAGGGACACCTACAGGCCCCCGCTCCCCGCCCACCTGCTCCTCGGCGGAGTAGCCCATCTTGCGGAGGCGGCAGGCCGCCGCGTGCCTCTCCAGCGACGCCCGCGGCACGCGGTGATGGACGTCGTAGGGGCACGGCACCCGCTCCACCTGCGGCGGGACAAGCGTCAGCGCGAAGCCGGGCAGCAGAGGGGCCGGGGATCGGCGGGCGGTGCCGTTACCTGCTCCCCCAGCCACACCGCGCACGGAGCCGCCATGGCTGCTGAGGGCGGGACGGCAGCGGGCGCTGCGGAAGCGGAAGAAGGCGCCGCCGCCATCTTTACTCAGGGCCCGGCCGAAGGCGCCATCTTGTGGGGTGCGGCGGGGGTCGGTAGGGTCAGAGTGGGAGCGGCCGTCCTAAAGAACAAATTTATACTGAGGAGGAGGACGAGTCGGTGTAACGAGGCGGGGCAGGGCGGAGGAAGCACGGCAGATGGAGCTGCCGGAATAGCCCCCGTACATCTGCTTTCCTTCGCACATTACAGCCGCTTCTCTCCTGCGTGGAGAATTCAAGTCTCAGCTGGGGTTTCAGCGCTCTTGAGAGATTCGCTGCCTCTCGCCGTGTTACTGTGTAAAATTACTGTTTTAACTTATCGAGCCGGCATTTCAAAATCAAAATGGCTTTCTGTTCTGCGCCACTAAATTAGAACGTTTTGAACTGATTCAGAATAATGCGGCCACAGCACTATGGCCACAAACTGAAGCATGGGAAGTTCTGCACAAATGTGAGTGGGAACTTCACAACGCAGTGACGGAGCACTGGCACAGCTGCACACAGAGCTGGTGGAGTCTCCTTCTCTGGAGACGTTCCAGACCCACCTGGATGCCTACCTGTGCAACCTGGGCGAGGGAGCTGCTCTGGCAGGAGATTGGACTCGATGATCCTTAGAGGTCCCTTCCAACCCTTACAGTTCTGTGATTAATATTTCTGTGTTTGTTTTCCTAAAAGTATCAGTTCCTGGGATCTTCTTTGTAGTGTTTCTTTGTTTCATTGCTCATTCATTTTCAATCCTTTATGGATTTAGGGAAATCCCTGAGAAAGAAACCGCTGGGGTGTTTCTTCTTTCTAGAGTTCTGGGAGGAAAAGT
The DNA here is from genome assembly GCA_023055505.1 of Callipepla californica brunnescens. Lineage (NCBI taxonomy): Eukaryota > Metazoa > Chordata > Aves > Galliformes > Odontophoridae > Callipepla > Callipepla californica. The sequence continues at coordinate 65,430,905 of JALIRH010000002.1, forward strand.
TCAGTCAAGCCTCATTTCCTGTGCTACAGTAAATCCAGTTATGTGGTGCACAGACACAGTGGGACCTGGAACAACACAGGGCTAAGATTAAGTCCCTGAAATAGATTTACAAGACAATTAAGGACAACAGGTGAACGGAGGTCTTTGTAATGGTACAGCAGGGTGCTCTGAGGCAGCTCCAGCACCCAGCAAGTCAGTGTGCAACCCAGCAGGGATCCTTGTGCTGCCCACCCCTCTGCCAGATGAAGTGACAGCAATACTCTGGGAGAGAACCAGAGGGCATAATCTTAGGCTCAGTGATGCCTCAGGAAGTGGCCACAATTGTAGTGCTTGCCAGGGATGCCCTCAGTGCAGCTATGAAAGCTTCTGTGGCTCTTGCTGTGTTTGTTATGGTTGGGTACAAGGAGGTAAGATCCTTGTCAAGGTAGGGTGTTTCCCAGCAAATATGGGGTGAGATCACCATACATGTCCAGCTGCGTCATCTCTCCTGGCTGATTCCAGCCTGTGGCACCTCTTTTCTCCTCAAAGCTAACACTGTACATGCTGCAGGCCAATGGCTTTGTGTCATTGAATGGCATAATGCACCACTGAGCTTAATACATTTCAACTCCCTTGGTCCTTTCTCAGGAGGAGAGAGGAAATAACGCAGCTGCATTTCCCAGTGTGGAACAGCCTCCCAGAAGGGGAGCATGAATAGTCTGCTCCCTTGCAGTGCAGAGTGCTGAGTGTGCTGGTAGTCTGGTGCTTCTCTAGGAGCTTCTTCTGAGTGAGATGGATCTCCTGAGGAAGTCTCTCTGGGAACCAGCCCCAAAAATCTCCACAGCACAGCAGAACAATCTGAAACTGGGGGATAAGCAGAAGGCACAAGAGAGAAATAGTGCATACATTATGGCAACATAAAGGCCATACAGCACTCCTGGGGAACTTTGTCATGCATCCTCCTCCAGAATGGATTTGTACTGCAGAAAACCCAGATGATTGCACATCAAATGCCTTCTAGCCTCGTGCTGTGAGGTAGGAACCTGAGTGCAGGTTCAAAAGCGTTGACCCAACAGAATCACTCCACCTCCCCTGAAGCAACAGGCTGAAATCACGGTGAGATCTCACAGCTCTAACAGCCCAAACCTTTCTGGTTGGTACACTCATTTTGAGAGACAAAACTCTTCCCACAACAGATCCCATGGGGAGAAGTATTCCTCACCCATGGCTCACACTTTTATTTCTTCACTGATAACTAAATCTTGCAGGCTTTCTGTATTTATAATAATAATGACTGCTTGAAGAAAATCATTTTTTCTCTAGCATAGCAGAGAAGACAGTTTTCGTATTTAGAATTTTTTCTTTTCCCTAGATACAAAGCATTACCTGGAGATACGTGATGTCAGTAATTCCTCCTGGAAATGAGGGACAAAAAGAAGAAAAAAACCCAGTTTACTATGAAACTTCATATTGTTCCTTTGCTTCAACATGCTTCAGATAAAGAGAAATTAAATAATCATTTTGACAGCATTCTTGGGCCTTCCTGTGGTGGACATACGTATTTCTGGTCCAACAAAGGGCCAGGAAGAAGGGAAAAGCAAGCTAAAAGGTGAAAATAAATTTTCTGGGACTGCCCAATGGCCAGAATTTCTACCGGGCTTCACCCTAAGATACCTGGCAAGCTGGAAGCTAGCACAGGTTGGGAGTAAGCAGCCTCTGCCTGGCAGACACCAGCCTGTCCTGAAGCAGAGGATGGCTCCAGTGAGCATTCACAGTACAGAACCCACCTCATCCCCAGGCTCAGTGCCCTGCTTCTTCCTAGCACTCAGCGCACTCACCTGCTCGCTGTGCTGGATTGGGCAGCAGGAGCTGCTGTGACTGACTGTACCCACTTCAGATCTTGCTAGCGTGTCTGCACAGTGATACTGTCTCTTCTGCCTTGCCCCTGCAGCCCACGTGTCAAACTCATCTTCCCTGGGGAAGAAGATGTGGTACTCAGGCTGATAGCACGGGCTTCACTCAGCAAATCCTCTGAACCAGGCAGAGATGTTGTAAATATAAAGCACACAGGGACTGGAAATTCCATTTTTTTGTTACTGCTGCTATTACTTCCCTCTATCCTAAACCTCAGCTAAGATGCTGCACTCAAAATCTGTGGCACAGGCATAGCTGAATCAGCCTTGTTATCTGCGGGGACACGAGGTGAACTTCTCTAGGCCGCATTAATCAAATCACGGAAATATTCTTCATAGCATGAGCAGACTTTTCAAAGTTCCCCTGGCCGGAGCCTTTACCGGAGTTTAACTTCCATCATTTGCTGTGTGAGTTCCAGTTTCGTCACCCTTCCAGGTCATCCCAAGCCTTGGTGCAGGGAGTGTAGGAGCTAATGGGAACCGAAGAAGTCAGAGAATAGATTTACAGGTGGCAACTCTTAGCATCTGTTAATGCCTCATCAGTTCCTCCTCCTGGAACTCCTCATGATCTCTTGTGGAGGCATCAGATATAGGTCAGCATATCAGACTGGGATGATCCTGGTCTTTAAAGATAAATTGAAAACTTGGTGTTGCCCTCATGTGTCAGACAGAAAGCATCCTTCTGTTACAAACCTGGAAATTCGCTGTTACACAGCTGGAAGCAAATCCAATGTCCTCTTGCGTGCTGAACTTTTAATATCCGTGGGTTTGAGCCCTCAGAGCTCTAGGGGAGACTCTGTGACATGGATGTGAGCTGAGGGCCCTGCACTGCCTCTGAGCAGCAGCCCAGGTGGGCAGGGGATGGCAGAGGTACCAGAACACGCAGCCACCTCTGACAGCGTGTGCCTTCCTGCCGCTCTGTTTCGTTTTCCGCAGTAACAGCAGCAAAGGCTAATGGGGCACGTGTCTGTTAATTTGTTGTTTGGCTGGAAGGTGTTACCCAGATGAAGAGTGCAGGCCGTTTCCCTCCCTCTGTGCACGTCCCTAAGCCTACAGCAGCAGATAGCTGCCGCTCCGTGTGTTGCTGTGGTGGCTTTGCGCCAGGCCTTAGTGCCTGGGTCACTGCTGGCCGTGCATTAACTCTGCCCTCCCTTTGCACCTGGTGTCACGGGGTGAGCCAGCTGGGTCCTGCGGCCAGCTGGAGCCCTGCCACCCTCCTGCAAGCTGCACAGGGCGGGCGGGCAGTGGCTGGGCACGGGCAGGTGGGGCTGCAGGCTTCTGCTGCAGCCGCCGGCTTGCGTGGCTTTAAGGGTTGCCTTGAATGTGCGGCCTCACTCATTCAGCGCGGTTGCTGCAGTGAATAATGGCAGCTGTCCCTAGGTGTTGGCGTTCCTTTTCATAGGGGTGTGGGGAATAAGCAATATTATTTGAAGCTGAAGCAACATTTCAAAAGGAAGTAGTCAGGAAGGAGAAACTTACTCACCCACAGCAGTTCATTGGGAAGAGGAGCCAGCAGGCACGGCGGTGGGGCAGTTTTATAATGAGCTTTGCGTTCGGGGTGTGGATTTGCAGGCACTGCCTACCAGTCCCCTTCTCCTTGCAAGGAGGATTAACTCGGTGGATTACAGATGCCCTCTGAAGAGTCTGGCATACACTCAGATGGTCGCACCATGGCAGGCTTGCTGAGCACGTGAGGGCTAAAGGAGGCAGCGAGCACAGGCAGACGCTTTGTGTCTCCCAAGTCACACATTTGCCAAGAGAACTGTGACCTGGCTGTAGCAAAAAGGGAGATCAGTCGTGCCCACCTGTTGCACTGACACAGCTTCTGCTCCTGCACCCGGCACGCTCTTCACTGCAAGCACGCATGAAGAATGAGGCTGTTAGCTTTCAGTGGTTGTTTATTCCTCTTCGCTGACATTCTGGCAGAACCCCACGTGCACTGCTCTTTGTGTCTGTCAATGCTCTGTGCAGCCAAGTGTCTCACTTCGGCTCTATCTGTCACCCACCAAAGCAGGCGCAATACAGAAGCACTAATAAGATCTATCCTAAAAGAACATCTCCATTCACATCAGCAAAAGCTATTAGCAAAACATGAGTGTGTCAGTAAGTAATCTAGGGTCCACAGTCATAAGCTGTCTCACAGCCATCTTATTTGAGCTAAAGACTTAACAGGAAAAGCTTCTGCCTGCTGCCCCTCATGTCTGCGGGACGCTGCTGTCCGGGAGGGCACAGCTCCTGCGGCAATGGCTGCGAGTTGCCAAACCTGCCCTGAGGCAGCCAGGCACTGCTATCACTCTGCTCTATTCTTGGCGCTGGGAACAGGGTGTTAATGGATCTTGCCACACTTACAGGATGAGCAGGGCCGGTGGCTGGAAAGCCTCTCTCTGAACATAACTGTGGCTGCCCCTGGGGGATGTGAAGCTACTCCTGCAGCCCAGCCTCTTTCCCCAGACCTGGCATGGACCCCCCCCGCAGCTCTGCGGCGGGCTGTGGCAGGAAGACGTGCTCGTTGTGCAGCCTGACACCAGGTGGAGCTGCACAAAACGAACGGCAAGCCCCAGCGCTTGCACCGAGACGCTCCCTTTCCTCAGACAAAATGTCCCCTGCCTCTTCTAGCACTTCTTCTGCACGTTCCTCTCTCTTGCAGGCAGTGGTAGAAGAGCTCACACCTGGCTCCCTGTGCGCAGCTGCACGCACGCAGTCACGAAGCACTTACACACTACCTATCCTCAGCTTACGGAGGACTGGTAGCTTTGCATCACCTGGGCAGCCCTGCATCTCCTCCCAAAGTAAGCGTGTGGTGTGGCCGGACTCAAGCCGCAGCAGGGTGCTGTGCTCTCCCTGATCCCTGCAGCCAGGGAGGGGCTTTTATTTTTTGCTTTGGAAATGAACAGCTCAAAGGAAGAGCACTTCTATGCTTGTCAGTCACGGAGTCATAGAATGGCTACAGTTGAAAGGGACCTTAATGGCCATCCATTTCCAGTCCTCTTGCCATGGGTAAGGTTGCCACCCACTACATCAGGATGCCCCGGTGTCATCTCTTTCTTCATCCTTATTATTTTCTTCAGTTTAATATGCCCGTGGCTTAAGCCCAGAGGATTTCAGAGGGCTCTCTTATGACAATAGCACAATGGAAATGAGGAAAGGTTCCTTCAGCCCCACACTGCTCATCTGTTTCTGCACCACCACTTCTGCATCATCCCCACAGTAGCAGTTTTTCACTCCAGCATCCTCCAGCTCTTGCTCAGAGTGCAAAATTAAAAACAACAAGAACAATTTCCAGAAACAAAACAGATTTGTCATCTGTCTGGAGGTGTTTCTCAAGAGGCTCCTAGAAATTCTCTGATATCACTTTGCTTCCCCCTGTACTTCTCAAGCCCACTCGTGACCTGTGTGAGTTGGAAGCCGGAGATTATTAAATAAAGGAGAAAATCCCCAAGGAAATGAAGCAGATGTTTTTCATATTATATACATGTATAAAATGCTTGTTTATTTATGTATATATTTTTATGTGCATATTTAAAAGGTCAGTGGTACGTGTGTCTATTTGTATATACGTACGTATGGACGCATACGCACTTATACATAAAAGGTCAATAGCGTGAGTAAAGAAAGCGAGTCTCGATATCTCTGGCTGCTCTGTTTAATTTAAAAACACTGTTGGTCACGTAGGATGGCCACAAAGGCAATGGGAGTCATCACCGTGTTCTGCAGGTTTTGTAGGCTTACCATCAGAGAAAATCCCCCAACGCAGCCTTTTCCCACTCAGCGTGGTGAATTCAGCAGCACTCTTTATCGTGGGTTGCTTTCTGTCTAATTACTGGAGGAATAAGGCAACTGGAGATTGCAGTGCTGTTTTCCCCAAACAATCCCAGTGTAAAATGAACCAGAGGGCCTGTGTGAAACCTTCAAGGGGAAGAGAAAACAAGGAGGTGCGTGACAGATGGTCCTAGAACTGAGGGAAGCTCTCTGAAATGAGCTCAACCAGACTAAGCCATGAGAGGCTCCCGGCAAATGGGCCAAAATAGCTCCTGCTAAATACCAGACTCATTATCACATACACAGATCTGTCTGTAGACAAGACAGTGTTTGTACTGAAAGGACGACTGTCAAAAGTACAGCCTCCTTATCCTGCATATCTACCATGAGTGCCTTTATTAAAGGTGTGCACTGCTCTTCCAGTGCCAGCAGTGCGCTTTCTTCAGATGCTTCTGGATAGCACTGGGGCAGTAGCAGGACTTGGCTCTGACTGGTGCACAAGGCTCAGCTTCCAGATCGGAAATGAAGTTCATAGCGACTGCTTTTCTCCCCACTGCAAATGCAGAACATAACACAACATACTGAAGTCTCGCATTCTTTCATTGCTTTTTTTTAACCAGTTTCCTACAAATGTAAGGTTAATGTGACCATATTCTGCACATCGCTGCTGCACCTTCCTCCTCTAAGAATGCCAGAGGCATTCTCCAAGTTGACAACTTGGAGAAACAGGCTGCGGAATATTAGGATACAAATCTGTAAAGACAAGTGCAAAGCACTAAACTTGTTTGGAGTAATCAATTTCATGAATACAAATTGGGGCCAAATAGCTAGGATGCAAAGGAGAATTGGTTCTGGAGATTGCAGCGGATCATAAACTGAACAAACCTATGGCAGACTGCTGTGAAGGAAATGAGCACTGTGCGGGACTGTATAAGGAGCAGGATGGCCAGCAGGGCCTACAAGCTGTCCTGCGGGTGCTTCTCCTGCGTGTTTGCCACTGGTGAGGCCTCTGCTGGAGTTATGTACGTTGTCATTCATAAATGCAACATTCGGAAGAACTGATGGCAGAGAAGCTGGAGAAAATCCAGTGTTGGAAGCTTGTAAGAGTACAGCAGCGGGATGCTAAACCGGCAGCGTCAGTAATGCAGCATCAGTAACGTTTGCTCCTATGCTTGGGCAGATGAGCTTTTAGGGTTCAGGTCACCAACCATAGAACACGTTGATGGAATAAAAAGGCTTCACACGCCTCATGGAAGCCCTTACTTTCAGCCAGCCACCAGAACATAGCGTCACAGTACCTGTGTGTTTGACCTTCAGAAGGCAGGGCTATCTGTGCAGCTAGCATCACCGGGCCTGTTGTGGAGGGGGCAGAGAATAACGCCTCACACTTCATCATCTGCGGATGGCAAAGAAGATAACTGTGCCTCTCCTCCACAAAGGCGCTGATGGCAGTGGTCTTTCACATTACAAAGGTTTCATAGTTCCTCCAAAAAATGCAAAGGTGCAGCAGCACAGATTATCTGATGAGATGTTGCTCTTGGCTCCCTGTCGGAGATCCTGGCTGGCTGTGCCCAGGGAGATTGGAGAAGTTTCTGCCCAACTGCGCAATGCTAAAGAGACGTCCAAAAAAAACAACTAACCGATTTCCTAACAACATGATGCCTGAGTCCCTCGCAGAAGTGCCTGGCTTTACCCTTCTAATCTTGCTGTCAGGAAGAAAAATCTAATTGCAATTAATCTTACTTGACAAACAGAGAAGTGAGCCAGAGAGGCAGAAGGGCTCGCTGAAGGCAGCGATGTGCCGGGGCAGCACAGCCAGGTCACGAGCTCAGCCCGACCCTGCCAGGCACTGCCCCAGGTGCACAGGCTGTACCTCCCATTGCAGCTGGCCATAGGACACCTCAACTGCCCTATAAGCCAGCGTGCTGGGTTTTTTTATGTTCTCAATTCTTCCTCTACTTTATCTTTACCAACACGGTCAATAAATATTCTTACCGCTGTCACAGATGAGTCAGATTCAGCGTTATTTATTGTGTTACACTGCTGTGAGAGCCACGCACTGAGCAGCTCTCCAGCTGTCTCCCACTGAAAAGGAAATATTTTGATGGAAAAATGAGACTTGGCAAGCCATGGTGCCATTGTGTTCACCCGGATGAGCTGGGGGAACAGGGAACAGTGGGCAGAGGGGGAAGTGTGATATTGCTCAGCATGAGCAGCGCTCTGAGATCTCCTGTACCCGCACAGTGTCAAGAGCTGCTAAGGGCTGCTGTGAGGAAACATTCTCTCCGTATATATATATATATATGTCTGCAAAACAGTTTGTCACTGTGTAAGACAAAGTAAATTGCTGTCGACACGTGCATTTTCAGAGGAAACTAAGAGATTAACTTTCTAATACCTACACTTGTACTGAAAGGACTGAGGAGGGCAAGCTACTCAGCTGCTCATCGTACGCCTCTTATTTATTTCTTGTCTTTTAAGGAGTGGTTTGAAAATGCAACACATTTATGCATATTTTGCTGCGTTAGAAGGCAGACCTGCCTTAGGATAATAAACGGCCTCACCTGTAAGCAGCACAGAGGCTGACACAAAGCCTCCTCCTGGTACGCCGTGACAGCTGAGATCATGACGTTTTCTAAAATGTAGTTTTAATAGTTTCCCTATTCCTAAATATATTTGACTGTTTTGCTGTCTTGTTTTGCAGCTGATTATTTCCCAGCTGGGAATAGAGCAGACCGTGGGCTGAGGCAGCTGGCAGATGGACAGGGAGGAAGAGCTGCCGTCCCCAGCAGGCCTCACCCACACTTGCTGGGGAATTGCTTTCCTCAGAGCACAGCCCCAATTTAGGTTAGCTGACAGCTATTCGCTCCTGAAGGACTCTTGTCATACTCGGTGTAGAAAGAAATGCAGTGAAGAGTTCTGAGGTGTACTACTACATCTCACCCTCTTTACAGCAGCAATCCCCCCCCCCCCCCCCCCACAATACATGATACATAAAAGAAAAATCTATCACAAATGAAGACTTGGACTCTATTCCCACCTCACGCTTCCATTGCATCTTATGTCGCACGCTGTGAACAGAACTAATCGGAAAACCCACACCACTAATTTTCCTCTTGCTTTTGGACTGATGAATTCGTCAGCTCCTAGACAGTGGAAATGCCATTTACTCCAGTCAAGCGTTTTGAGGGAGGAAAAAAGGAAGTCCATCCACACACACTCCTTTTGAGGTCTGAGAAAAGAAGTCAGGGAGAACTTTTTGAGTTGAGGACATAGGGATCCCCAGGGGCTATCTTCACTGTGGCAATGGCAATAAATAGCGTTGGTTCTGATCTCCCACAGTTTGACTTTGCAGCTGGGAAAGCGGAAGAGTTTCCTCAACATGTGCTCTGTATCCCAGAATACACAATAAAATGCTGGTGGTGCACGTGGGACTTGGCTGTGCAATCGTTTTGCAGGCAGCAAAGCCAGGGAATTTGGCTCCCTCACCAGGACTCCTGTAGTGAGCCCTCCATGTGAGCCCTCGTTCGACTGCTGTCAAACCACAGTGGCAGTCTGGGGAGTCACAGCAAAAGTGGCACTGCAAAATTGCCCTTGCAGTGCCATGTACCTGTTGGCATAAAAGAATGCAAATTCGTGTGCCCCTGTGTGCACAGTGTGCTGCGAATGAACAAAATACATGATTTTACTAGACCCACCTCCTGTGATAAGAGATGGCATGACCAGGGATGGTATTTATTTGCTAATGACGATGTCTGTACCAGCAGTGGGGTTGCTGACTTGGGGGCTTCTGGCCGTCCAGTTGGAGGGCAGCAACGACAGCACCTGAGCTGAGTTGTTCCTTTTTCTGTGGTTGGAGAGCTGCTGCTGGCTGCACCTAACTGCCTCCAACACATGAGGAGGGCACACAGTGCCCAGGAGACCCTGCCACCAGCTGCGATGGCATGGCTTATATGTCAGGAAGCACACTCGTACTGCAAATTGCAGGGCTGGAGCCTGGGACTTCAGATCCTTTAGGACAGAGACCCCTTTTAGCTGGGGTTATATACAGTGCATAATAATAGCCCAGTGCCTAGCGTAATGATGGCCTACCACGTCTGCTCATTAGCACTGATGATCGTGTCACAGTATTACCAACAGTTTGCTTCTCCAGAAAGCAGCTGGATGGCAGAAGGCATTAAAAAGTTTCCCCTCTGCTAACCTACCCGGTGGCATGAATAGGGAATGCTAAATCCCTGCAAAAAGACAAAACCCAGGCATCCTTCCTGCTCTCATTAAAAGCCACTTTCTTAGGAGGAGGTTAATTATTTAACGAGCTATGTGATTCACCTCCTCAGCCCACTTTGCTTGGCTGTCCTCGTGTCCCCTGTGCTGTGAGGATGCTGTGTGGTCCCCGCAGGTGGGATGCTCCAGCACCTGCCCAGGACTGCTGAAGTGAGCCCCTCTCTGCAGGACGGGGGGATGAAGGCTGGGGTGGATGCATGTTTTCCCCCTGCCCTGCCACAGCAGCCCCCGCTGCAATGGCCAAGACTTCCAGGAGCAATTAATTCCTAAGTTGGACACAAACATATTTTCTAAGCCTGAGCTCCTGTAACAATCACAGAAAGGAAAAAAAAAATGCTTTAAGTGGCAGTTATGCTCTGTTAAGCATACTTCAGCAGGACAGTGTTACGCCTAACCGACAACCAGAGTCCCATGAGAGAACCAGGGGACAAATGAGCAGCACCAGCAGAACGCTGTGTGCTGTGACAGTCGGTCATTAGCAGCATGGCACAGCCGCACCGATGGCCGTCCTGCCGCTGCTCACTGCTTCCAGTGATAACACACAGTACGTCCTGATCGCTCCAAACAACTGTTGCCCACAAAGAAATGTCATGCCTGAATAATAAGATAAGCTCCTCACAAGGGTTTGAAGGCGGACATTCACTTGAATTTACTCTTTCATTTGAAGCCTGGGTTAAGGTTTGCGTGTCTTTTGAAATAAAAGCACGCTAATGGTGAATGATCAGGGCGTTTGTTCCAGAGGAGTTAAAGACAAATGGCTTGATTAGTGCTGGAGTGCTCAATCAGAAGCTTCATATCAATTGTTTTAATATATCAAAGATCAGGAGAGATGGAGATTCGCTGATTGCTTATTAGCATCACAGTTTGTCCTCTTCTGCCCTGCTTCTGTACAATACAGAATTTCTGGGCTCCTAATCCAGGCTGTCAAGTTGGCTGTACGTTGGAAGCTGAGTGTCTGAATGTGGTCCATCACATCGGAGGCTGCACCTCTGTGTGAGCCTATCAGCCGCAGCCATAATCATCCAAAGCCTTTCAAGTGCTCTAAGGACTGCTTTTCAGGTGCTGTTCTCCCTGTACAACTAATGGGCTCAGACGCTTCCATCTGTAATGAGCGTATTTTGTTTCAAGATGAGGAGTGCTCAGCAAACTTATGTTTCTGATGCGGTCAAAAGTCTGAAATGAAATCAAAATGCAGAATACCACAGTACGATTTCATGCATTTCTATTCTTGCCTTCAGAGGCCCCGTGGCAGTAATGGGAAGAATATCTTACACAAATCCCCAGATACTCATTCCTAGAGACCTCAGAGTGCTCTGTGTGTCTTAAACCCCAGGTGTGCATTCAGCCTGTGTGAGTAAACTTCATGCATAAATGTAAGAGGGATTACACCTGTGTATCTGTAAAATATATGTATACGCACATCTTCAGGCCCCCTTTCCATCTGAGACATCAGCAGCCTCTGCTATTAATTGGCCTCCCCATTAGTAGGCCAACTGCTGATGGCTTGGGACAAAGAAGACTTCTTTGGCTGCAGAAGTATTGAAAAGATCAAGTTCATGGGAGATCCAACGAGGCAGAGTAAGACTGAGTGCACCGCGTCCGTCCGTGCTCCATCTGAAAGTGCCCAACACTGAAAGCCAACAGGGGAGCTTAGGGGTAGGACAAGAGGGTGTAGGTGTTTCAGACTCAGGCTGCGGTGAGTTAGGATTTATGCCCAGCCTCAGCTTCTTCGACCACATGAATCATTCAGAGCTTACTGACAACCATTAAAAGCAAGTGAGCTAAATGTTTTATCTTGCAGAGCTGTCCTTAGGGTATTTAATTAAAAATAGGCTCCTGACCAAAATAATTTCATCAGATTATTTCTCATGAAAGCATTACTGTGAAAGAAGGTAATTACTTGGGAAAGACTTATCCCATGGCATGTTCTTCTGTTATAAAAGTAATTTCCATTCACATTCCAGGTGTTCTGGCAAGAAAGAAAGGACTGTAGCTGGGTATGCGGCTATTTTTTTCCCCTGTGTTGAGTATTTCAAGATGATTTGACGAGTATTTGACAAAAGACACTTCTCTCTTCACCAATAAAGTTGATGTTAAGCTCTTGTCTATGGCAGAAGGCTGTGATGTCAGTGTTAATGCTGAATTCTCAATTTCTTTCTTGAAAACATAAGAACAACAACAACAGCTGTTTATCTGGAAAGAAGTGCCAGCACGGCCTCCCCATTCCTCCCGCCCCAGTGCCCCTCCGAGGTGTTATACATCTGGGAAGCACGGGCCCTGGTCACTGAAGCCTTTCTCACATGTGAGGCATTCTGTTCATTACATCTCTTAGTGCACTTTATGTGTTGAGCCCTCTTCTCAGTGTGTCCTGCTACCAGCGGGATATCAGTACTAACAGAGCCTTGCCCTAATGCAGTGAAGAAATGAGGTGGAAGGACTGTAGAGGCACACAGTGAGTGACCCTGGAACGCAGAGGTAGCCTCCTGCGTAACCTGGCATTGGTAGGTTCAGATAAGTTATGTTAATGTTGGCTTGGTCCATCACTGACACCTGAGTAACAGCAGCACAGCTATTAGCAAACATTTGCTGCGTTCTTCTTCCTCCTGCTAAGAGATTTTTGCAACCTTTCCTGGCCCCTCAGCTGATATAAATCTGTATGAGCCTGGAATAATATCTTCTTAAGTTTGTCATATAATAACCTCTACAGCGCTGCCTCAGATCAGTGTCCAGTTTCTCTGATTTATCCCCACAAAACAGTGCCTTTGGGTAAACCGTGCCTTACATTATTCGCCATTTGACAACAGGAACTTTATTCACTACACTGAGAATGAAGCGATTTATTTACACCACATGTAACAAATATCCCAGAGAATTATTCCTTGATTAAGCATTAGACAAGATGGTAATAAAAGATCTTGTTTTACTGGACAGCTAATTGCACTTCTTGGGCATGGCAGCTTAAGAGTAATGCAAGTGAACGCAGAGATGCAGTAATTCCCTTCAGGACACACCACGCACAGTTCTGCAGTGACAAAGTCAGCTGATGCCCTGTTGGCCAAAATGTCATTAGTGACATTAGGAAAATGCCACTGCTTGCTGATTTATGCAAAGTCCAGGCACTCTTCAGAACTAGAGAAAATGCTGCCTGTGAATTTTAAGTCCAACAAAGTGGCAGTTTCATATGGCTTTTGCAAGTAATTTTGTCATTCCCACTTTTTACCCTAAAAAAACAGTAAGAAAAGATCACGATTCGTTACTTTGTTCAGACACTGAACTAAAAATGTAATTACTTGCACTGGATTAATGGACTGTGCACTACACAGTTGCCAGAAGATCAACATTTTATTTATTTTACTAATACCTTGTACCTCTACGGAGGATATCTGGCTACACCAATCTCACTGCATTCACTCGCAGTTCATGTGCACACACTGTGCCCTGCCCATGGATAAATCCTGAACAGTGCAGGCCAACCGTGAGCTGCAAGCAGTTCGTACAAGCAGTCTGTAGTTCTCCCTCTTGTTGCACTGATGTCTGCGGCACCAGCTAACTCAAGCTAACTGCCTAACGTGAGGTACCATTTTTATTCCTTTAATCTGAGTGGAGATGGTCAGTAGCTGTATCTGAGTCAGAGGCAGGACCCACTTAATGCTGTCAGTGGAGGGTGTGTAGGTGTCCACCGTGCCACTGTGCATTGATCCTTGTGGAGCTCTGAGAAATGCGTGGCGGGGACACCTGGATCAGGGGACAGAACCTGCTCATGGCACAGATTAGCCATGCCGCTTTCATGCCTTAGCAGTAGCAAATAATGAATACTTGTTGAATTTTCCTGTGGCTTCATGACACAACTTACTCCCTTCTGTACATCAAATGATTCAGTTCTCCCCAGATTTCTTTACTTGCCTCTTAACTCCTGGATATTTGACCATGCTGCCCTTAATTCAGCTCCTGAAACTATCAGCAGGGGGATGTCTTTCCTTTTCCTATTTCCTTTGAATGTCATCTACCCATGATTCTGTTAGGAATAAAGCACAGCTAAATGAATTTCTTTTGTCTGCAGTTAATAAAAGCAGAATTAATATAATTGAGATGGGAGTTTCAAACCCAACCTGCCTTCCAATTACTTTCAATTATGTTTCATTAAAATTACCCCATGTCATCGGTAACAGTTAAGTCAGGTTTATGTGTCAAGGAGAGAACTCAGCTTCAAATGGCAATGTTCCACCAGACCAAAACCGTGATAGTTCTGTAACTACATTATTGAACACCTATACTGTCGTCCTCCAAATGCAAATTTCCGTGTGTAACTCCTGAGTGAGTTCTTCCCTCACACAGTTCTTGGGTGTGCCCCTTAGCTTACACACAACTGACTGACATTGCTTTCATAGTAAATATCCCTCTGCATCGTTCAGTTCAAGTGGGACACTGCTTGGGAATGGAGGAACTGCACAGCACTCCATTCTGCTCACACAGTATTTGGGCTGTCCAGGGGAGCAGGCATCCTAACAAAAAGACAAGCAAATGTGATAGAATGAGGAATTCTATCCTAGAGATATCAGACTCATCAGAAATTGTGCAATTAGCACCACTGATATTTTTTTTTGTCTTTTGGGGGGACTATACATGCTTTTATAAAACTCCTAGTAAGAGCTACCCTTAACTCATTAGCACAAGTAATAGACAGTGTGATTATATGCATGCAGAATCACAGCTTTCTCTGATTTTGTCAGCCGAGTCTTATTAGCTCTGAATCTGAATTTGCTTTACTGCTCTGGTAATTTTTTTTTTCTTTTAATTACTTTCTCTCCACACAGCACAATGACTTTTTAGAGAAGCCCAGTGTAAGGAAGCTTTGTGAGCTATTCTAAGGGAGAAAAATAAACAGAAGATGGTCTGAAATCCAGGGAGGGCTGCGAAAATTCTCCCTCCCCACACCCTCTGGAAGGGGTTCCAAAAGGCAGAGCGGGTTTCTCCCTCACACGGGACCTGGTTCCCGCTTCTGTTCCTTGCACAGAGCAGCAGAAATGAATGGCTAACACCTCGACTCCATAGCCACACAGACCCACTGCATTTATGTGGCAACGTAGGTAGGTGCTGATACACCAGCTCTGTTCTTGGAGACTCTTGCTGTAGGAAAATGAGAAAATAAACTACTTAACTGTGCAAGTAATTTCAGCTGGAGCCGATTATCCGTCTGCTAATACAGCGCAGCCTGGAAGCTCTGCCAGTGACAGATTAAGGTCAAACAAAATGCTCATTCCTAGGAGATATGCTCCTCTTCCTAAACGTGTTTTTCTCTCCACATGCTGCACTATGGGGAAATGCTGATCAAGGAGATGATAATAATGCCCCATTATATGTGTTTGGCAGTGAAGGTGCAGCAGTTCCTCAAATAACACTGGGGTCCAGTCAGTGCATATGTGATAGAAACCCTGGTCTCTGACAGGCAAAAAAGACAAAGCAGATGAAGACTTGTAAAAAGAAGGCGTTGTTTTATAAAAGCAGAGCCCTGGTGGGAAGTGGGCCCTAGGTGTGTAGACGTAGAGTGTGCCTTACAGCGTGTACCCAGCAACAGGGTGCAAGAGGCTGAAGCCCCTCCACTGAGATATGCAGAAGGATATTTTCCCCTGACAAGAATTTATGACTTTTCCTTTTTTTTTTGCAGGAACACATTTTCTAACAGGCTTTTAATGTTGCTGACCCTCCGGCCTGCACAGCTGTGTGCACCCACACAACCTGCAGGCATCTAAGGACAAAGTCATGCAATGGACAGCCGTTAACAAAGGAAGTTACAGGCACGGAGTCTCCACTGTCTGAAATAGAAGAGGTCAGGCAACCATGTATTTGATAGCATTCAATTTTATGATAGAAAGGTTGCCGAGGATGGTAACTCAGGTTTTTTTAAGGTTAGGACACAGGCCCTGAGTACTAAACAGGAAAGTCTCATTCACTCAGGCATACTAAACCATTGTGAACATTTGTGCTGGCAGCCTGCTGCAGCCCGAACAAGGAGAAAGGCCTTTCCCTCACAGCCAGGCACAGCACGGGCACACTGAGGATGTCTGTGCCAGCCTCCTTCTGTAGAGTGCTTGAGTACCCCCCAACGTGAGCTGCTGGGTGCTGTTACACAAACCCAGCACCCCTGCGAACTAATCCACAGGTGTCTGCCCCAGGATTGTGTAAGAGCAGCAGGGCGAGCCACAGCGGGGCCTGCTTGGAGGGATAAGGGCCTGGGAGCACATCTGGCTGGCCCCAAGGTCATGGCAGGGTAGGGGATCCTAGATCTCATCTCTTCTTAACTTTTATATTTCCTGGTTTAAAAAAAAAAAGAAAGAAAAAGGAATGGTAGAAGTGAAGCACAGGTGATTTCAGAAGAGAACTGTTCACCGTGAAATAAAATTTGTCACACACACAAAAAAAGCTTTTCCAAAGGAGTCTGAAAAAGAAAACAGCCGTCATAAGCATCCACTTATTTACAGCACACTGCTGGAGGTGCTAAGGACGTGGGTTTGGTCAGTGTATCTACAGTAAACAAACTTACTTAGCTACCCGACACACGTGCCTTTACATCTCCCTTTATATTCTCACAGCCTCTGTGTCTTTTTTTCTCTATGACATGGACACGTGTCAGTCGCAGCAGTGATGGAAAAAAACTTCTGAAAAATAAATCAAGGCCTTTGAAAAGAAAGAATCGAGGCCCTTGGGAAGCAAGGACCATCTGCTGGTGACCAGCAGCCAGCGAGGCTCAGAGGGCCGCAGGAAGGCACCGCTGGGGAAAAGAATTCATCACAATATTTCTGGAAAGTCACTATTCAAAGAAGACATCAGAGTGCTTTCTCTTTTGGTTTGGCTGGTTGCTCGCTTTTTTTTCATCATGCCAGAAAAACGCACTTAAACAACAAAAAAATTCTCTTGAAAGTAGCAAAGAAAATTAGGGTAAAAAAAATGAAGTTATGAAAACAACCCTCCTAAAAAAGCAAGGATTTCTGTTTGAGAGTTACTTCTGCTTTTGAAACTTGCTGAAGTTTTAAGTTGTTTTTTTTTTTTTTGCAATGGGAAAACACTAAGCTGCCTTAATCACAGAAGGACCAAGAGGCAAAATCTCTGTTATGGAAGCCTTGATATCAATCAGGAGCTCCAGTGACTTTCTCTTCAAAAGGTCCAGCGTGGAGCTTCAATTACTAAACCTTGTTCCCCACCAATGGAAGGTTGGTTACACACACTTTGTGATGTCCTTGGGCCACACATGAGAAGTCTGAAATGCAGAAACAGAGGCTGAGGGTAGACACAAAGAAGGAGCCAAGGACAAGGCTCAGCAAGGTGTGCGTCCAAATCACAGATTCCCAAAAACTGAACTTTAAGTTATGCAGTTTTTATTAATTAATAATTTACTCGTGGAGTCATGCCTCACATCGGCAAGTATTCAGAGGGTGGAATCTCCGTCCCAGACTGCAGCAGAATGAGGTCAGACAAACCACAAATTTGGGGCTACTCCTAATTTCTGCATTGTTTGGTAGTAAATGTATCAGAGAGAACAGATTCCAAGGGCTGCCATGTGCAAGCTTTCAAAGATCCTATACTTAGCAGCATAAATAACCACATTATCTTCAAAGAAGGTTACAAAAGTTCATTTTCTCTCAGATTTCTGCTGACAGGTCAGGTATTCCCCTGCTGAAACCATGGTGCTGGAGTGGGGGAGGTTCTCTTCACCCAGCCTATGCCACTCACTCTTCCTCCACAGCCATAAGATGGGATCCCACCTGTGACACAGAGGTGTGAAGGCAGATGACAGGGGTTGCACCACCTGTGCTGATCTGCCCCACCACCACACCAAGGGAGGAGGAACTCCACCGACTGCAGTGCTTGAGCTGCCGCCTTGGTATACACAGTGCAAAATGACTCACTCCGAAACATTACAGCAGGGAAATCACGAGTAAATTGAACCTGTCTCTCATAGCACTCAGGTCATCATCCCTCGCAATTCTGTAGTGTTTTAGAGTGTTACTAATGCATTTTTCTTAGCTGCCAAGGGATTTGTTACTCAGAGGTAAATAAAAGCTGAGTGAAGAGCGTGGTATATGCCTCAAGAATGAACCCTAAATCCCAGCAGCACAATTCCAGTTAAGTTTTATATGGATAAATAGAAGATGAACTTATAAAATAAAATGAAATGTTAGATTCCTGTTGTTTGGTGCTTTTTGTTTTTAATAATTGAAGAATATATTTTTAACTTAATCAAGAACAAAAGAGAGGTACAGCAGGAGGGAGGTGGTTTATTTTTTTTATTTTTATTTTTTTAACTAAAGGCCACTTTACTGTTTTCAACTGACCACCTGTCCTTCTCAGCTGATCAGATAAATGTCTCAAAATCCCACGGTAACCTGTTAAAAACTCATCTCTCGTGGTTTAACTTCAAAGCATACAGTGCAGCATGTCACAGTGCAAAATCTTGTGACGGTGCTGACAGGTTTGTTACACTGAGATTGTGCTTCCTTATCTCAGTAATATCATTAGATTTTTGCCTTTACAACAAAAGCATGTTTTTCTTTTCTTAATGTTGTAACCCATTGTCCCCCGAACAACATCTTCAGCAGTGTTTGCAATCAAACACAGCTCGATCTAGAAGTCCCTGTTGGTATACCACTGCAATATATATATATGTATATATTATCACTGCAATGTGATAAACAGGATACTGTTTTTGTAAACCAATCAACTACAGCAAAAAAATGAATCAGCATGCTAGCAAGTTCTAAATTCTCTCCTATTAGTTTGTTAATAAAATTCCTCCTGGAAATTTCTAGGAAATGTCAAGGTTTATATGTTTCCTGTCTGCATTCTGAAACGGCATTTTTTTGCAGATCAGTTAGTTCACACTGAGCCCCTGTACCAATTATGCTTCATTATGTTGCTTGTAATGCTAATAGTGTGTAATGAAACTCATGTGAGTAATACAACAAACTGTATGCACAGTTAAGACAAAACCTACACCTTTCCAGGAATGCCTAAATACTGTCTCCGGGATTCTGATGCAAGAATTACCATCCATCTCTGCAACAGCCCCTGGCTCATGTCCCCCTTATCACCTGGCCACCCGTAGGCCACCCCTGGGCGGGAGGGAGAAAGGAGAGAGCTGATGTGACCTCTACTCTAGGGAGATAGAAGAGCACAGCACAGAAATGACGGAGCGCATGCAAATGAAGAGCTAAGACTTCTCTGCTTCCAAGTGAGGCAGCAAAACTGCATGTCCTCTACTAAGACTTTTCTGTCGTGTCTGCTGAAAATGGGAAAATCTCTATTTCCTCCACACGCCTTAGTGTGAGAGAGGGGCCTAAAGGGGTCAATGAGTTCAAAACGTTTGCTTTTCTCAGTTACAAAATCAAAAACCCACATTTTTAAGAGCCCTTCAAAATCCATGCATGCTTGATATGCATTTTTAGAGCCACTTTATTAACAAATTACTTGTAAGCAATGTGAAACACACCAGCTCATACTGCTAAGTGAAACTTAAGTTCAAAAACAAATGAGATTTTTGAGGAAAATTTCCTCCCAAGATCTTAAATGGATGAGTTGGAAGGTTAAAATTGGGTAAGCAAGGTCCCTCTTGCTGTAAGCAAAGATCAAGTTTGTAACCATCTGTTGCAACATCTTTCTCTCCACATTGGAAAGATAATGAATTTGACAGGAAGGCTGTTTGATGGATGAGGAACTGATTGCAAGACTGCCCAGTGGTGGTCAATGGCTCAAATATCCAGATAGAGATTGGTGACAAGCAGTGTCCCTCAGGAGCTACGCTATTTAACATCTCCATCAATGACAGGGACAGACTCTTTAGCAGGGTCTGTCGTGAAACGACAAGGGGAAATGGTTTCAAACTGAAAGAGGGAAGATTTAGACTGGATATAGAAAAAAAGATTTTTACAATAAGGGCAGTGAAGCAGTGGAACCAGAGAGGCGGTGGAAGCCTCATCCTTGGGGGCATTAAAGACCAGGCTGGATGGGACTCTGAGCACCTTGATCTAGCTGTAGGTATCCCTGTTCATTGCAGGAGAGTTGGACCAGGTGACATTTAAAGGTCCTTCAAACTCAAACGATTCTATGATTCTATCTTTATATTACACAAGTAAAAAATGAATAAAGGAAGTAATTTAAATGGGTAATATCTACTGCTGAAATCCAAAAACTTGAGAGACTCAGAATGCCTTTGACCGTGACCTAACATTGCCCTAATCATTAAAACAAGAATGTTTAACTTGGTTACACCATGTCTGGCATATAAATAAGTGTTCAGTTTTCAGGATTCCCAAGAATGTGCAGTCCTTTCGACTACATAGGGTTTAAAAATTTGCAGTTCATTTCACTCATTTAGATGTTGAAGTACAACCATAGATTTTAAATTAGAAGACGTTGACCTTGGCCTCTTTATTTAAGTTGCACCAACTGAAAAGCAGAGATAACAATATTTACCTATGAGTGTCATCTGATTATTAATTGCTGTTCGTGAAGTAGTTTGACTGTGAAAATTTCATCCCTCCATGCTGCCTTCTTACAGAGAAAGCTAAAGAATTTCTCATTGCTGGATATTCAAGAAGCAAGAAAAAGGAAGTCACACTAGAATCAAAGAATGCATCAAGAGAAAATAGAACCACACGATTCATATACATCCATTACTGAATCACTAACAGACTTCTTTGGATCTGTAAAGAAAATACATTTTATAAGAACAATGCAGAAAGAAGATATTGTACTCTGTTTCATATTGTTTGTCAACTAGAGCAGTACAAAGGGCAAAAAGAGATCCCCAATATGTTCTGAACAGTGGCAGCTCCCCGTTTTCATAGACTAGACCCATACAGAAATCAGCTGTACGAAACAACAGAGATTAAACAAATAGAACCAGGTTGTTCACCACAAAAATACAGACAATGCTATTTCCTGGCCTACCCCTCTCACTTCTTCTGTAGAAAAATGAAAGGAAAGCTATTTTCTGGCCAAAGGGTTCTGATAAAGGAGGTACAACAGAGTAAGACTTTTCAAACTGCATAAACGATGATCAAATGGGAGGTATGGTTTCTAAGGAGGGATGCTACATGTATAACATTCAGGTTTTGCTAGAGCATCTCTTGGGACAAGATGCTTGCAATTTGTGGAAATTGCATTACGAAAGCACTAAGAAGCAAGGAAACCTTTGGATGAGATAAGAGTCTGTTTATTTTAACTTGGCAGCATGACAACTTGAGTGTTTCCAGGAAAAAGAAAACTTGAAGAACATTTCTGCAAATATGAGAAAGAGTATGATCCTGTTAGAGGCAAGGAAAGCTAGCAGGGCACCATATGAAAATAATAATCGCCCCACAGTCATTCCACAAGTTTCTAATACACTGTCAAAGCACACATATCTTTATCAAGGCTCTAATTCATTAATTTGCTGAAATACATGCAACAAGATTTTCCAGAATATTTAAGCGTATTTATCCTTCACTTGAAGCTCCTGGTTAATCACAATAGTGCATGCCCTGGTGAATCATCAGTTAATGCTAGAAAGACCAGTTATCTCTGGACCCTCTCCTGCATCTTCCTGGCTATATGGTTTTGGACAAGCCATTTAAACCGTGGGTTGTTTAAAGCACTTGAGCAGGGCCAAAATAAGACATCTGTATGCTTAAAGTCACATTGCTTTGCTGCACCTAAATACTCTCCAATTCAATTTCAGCACCTGTAAAATAATCACTTTTACAACACTGGCTCAGATTTTGTGCTGAAACATGCCATGGTGCAAGTTACATTCTCAAGAGCTCCAAATTCTCACAGGAGTGTTCGTGAGATGAACACATTTGAAGCGAATACATTTGGCAGCAAAACTTTTAGACATTGCCTTTAATTGCTTTACTTTGAAAAATTATTTCTGTTTCCGTTTTTATGACATTGTTTTTCCACTATCGGGTTGCATTAGATAGCAGAGGCCAGCTCCCACTTTGTATTAGACAAAACTGAAATAGAAAGAGGATTAAAAACATCAATTTCAGAAATAGAAAGTGGGTCACATATTAAGGCTTTCTCTGGGGTTTGCCAGAGAATACTGAATTGGAATGAATTCAGTACTGACTTCCTTACAGTTTACTGATGCAGGACTACATCAGGGGTAGACTGGCACATATCTGTGGCACTTGGCTAGCACTTGGTACCCACGGCTTGATTGTAAATCCAACCTGAACCTCTTCCAAACTGCAATGCTCTGTCCTGAACATCCCAGAAGTACAGAGCCAAAACTCAGGGTTGGAAAGGCTGAAAGCACCCACAGATATGTGGAAAATCTGTAGAAGAGGAGTGAATGGATCTTAAATTTCAGAAGTGCAAGAGTAGATGTGCCATACGTTTTGTCCATACGGAACAGCATCACCAGGCTTAATCATACCACTATCAGCACAACCTATTATTGATTGCCACATCTGACAATAAAGTCACAGAAACTATTCTAAGAAAATGTGAAGGAAATACATGGCTTACTTTTGCATGTAGAAAGAATTTGTGTGAGGGATAAATGAAGGACTTCAGTGTAAAGATTACATTGCTTTCTTTTACTTTAGATACCCACCTGAGTGACACCTTTCCATGTCTAAGTGGGGAGCCCTCTACTACACTAGAGTTTAAAAGCAAAACAGCAGTTTGTAACTACCTTCTCGTGCATGCTAACGTGGTCGAAAAATTTATAATTTAGAAAGTGAACACATCTAGGGAATATTACCCTACTCGTTTTTATAATTTTTTCACTTCTAGCGAAGTATTATACTAAAATGGAGGAAAAGAAAATTGAACTTCTAATTTGAGAAATATTTTGCTTTCCCACTCCCAACATTAGTTAGCCTTCATCCAACAAAAAAGACAGAAACTGACATTTCAACAAAGAATATTTCAACATCATCATGTGCTTACGTGTAAAATTTACGGAAGAATACGCAAACTGAAAAAATAAAAAACAAACGAAGTGGATATTTTTCAAGTCCACTCTTCAGATGAAGCAGAGTCCTGCTCAGAGATTTTATGCAAACTTCTGTTTCCCTCAGTGTTTTAATGAAACAACATATGAACGTTCAAAATAAATTTTCATCAGTTTTCTCCCAAGAAATTCCCTCAGACAGAAATCATGAGAAATACAAACACAGAAATTCCACAGTGGGGAATTACTGGAAGCCTCAAGGACCTTCATCATTAACATAGTCTACGGTAAATTTGAAAAGAGCAGCCATGGGGAACTCCATTTATCTCACTTCCCCTTCACTTGCTCCCTCACTGTCAGCCTTTTCTCCACCACCTCCAAAAATATCAAAACACCACATAACATATTCAGGGCCTTACCCAGAGCATACTGCAACAGTAGTTTCTCACAGTTCTGAGGAAATTGTCCAAAAAAACTTAAGTATGTGGCTTCCTGCAGTGGAGCTTCAGATTTCAATGCCTATATCCCTCCATTACATTAGCCGGACAGAGACATCAGATGACATTTAATGCAAATCATAGCATCAAGGAATATCCTGAGTTGGAAGATCTGAGTACTACTCATGGATTCACACAGGACCACCCAAAAATCTGACCATAGGACTGAGAGCATTGTCCAAACATACCTTGAACTCCAGCAGCCTGGTGCTGTGCCCGCTGCCCTGGCCATCACGTTCTATGCCCTTGGCTCTTGCTATCAGCAGGAAATAATTCCTCGGTGATCTCTTCAACTTAATTTTTCATCTTTACCTTGAATATATTCTCCACCTGTATCTCACCAGCCTCAGCTTCTCTTGTTTGGAGGATGTCTGCAAACAGCTCATCCGAGGAAGAGGGAAATGCCCTCAGAATTTCAGAATGGGCACATAGGCATTCTGCAGGCAAAAATAAAAGATAACCAGCATTCCTGTTAATCACAATTTTCAGATACCTGAACAATCCAAGCAACTACACGGATTTATTTACTTTTTCTTCTACAAATGTCTACTTTTGTCCTGACCAGATTTTCTTTTTAACAACACTGGCAATCTCTTTCAGTACGTGAATTTTTTCCTTAGGTTAAACCATTGAATGTGGGCGGGACGCTCAACACTCACTGAATCTTTATTCTAATTTTACTGTCAGACATGAACCTCATCAAATCTCAGCCTCAGAACTGTTTATAAAGGAAACGGCTTGCAAACCTTAATGAGACAAACTATGGGGCCCAAATGCTGTTGTCATTCCAAGAATTTCTTTCTTTTTCAAAGGAAGTTTTGTCTGCACGAGGACAGGTGGGATCTGCTCTGGATGTTTTAATTTCCTGCCTTGTTAATTTCCAGCAATAAATTTTGATGAGCTGTTGATGGTGATAAACAGTTATAATACTAGGCTATCTGCTTTAAGCTGGCAGTCTTTATTTCTTTGTTTTTTTATTGCAGTATTTCTAAATATCAACATTTAACTCCAGTGACATTAACCAGTATCTATTCTAGGAGAAAGGTTTGAGGCTGTCCTCTTGCAGAAGCCATGGAAACAGTTTCTTTCTGTTCAGCTGAAACCATTTTGCAGACTTATTCTATAGCCTTTCTTCACATTGTGTACTCTGAAGCACAAATGACGTGAAACTGTTTGCCGTGCCATTGAAGGCACTTAGAAACTGAGCATAATCTGGTTTACCTGTATGGCTGTATTCCATCAGGTCAGCATCATGCTGGCAGGACCGAGATCTGCAGCGTCTTCTTGGGTAGCTCTTATACTCTATAGCTCTTATGGTAAGTTCTGCCTGACTGTAGTGGGAATGCTCCCTGTCAGTATCAGGGTCTTAAGGAAAACTGACGTTCTTCCAAAGTACAAGAGGTGCTCTAAGAGATGGCATTGCTTGGCTGGATGCGTGGCCACACCGGCTGAGCAGGAAAGTTTCCTGAGTGGAGTCCTGAAACTTAATGGTGCTGTCATGTTGTAATTAACACCAAATCCAGAGCACGCGATTTGGAAGCAGACAGGTAGAAGTGACAGTGCCAGTGAGCCTTCCCTTACATGAAGACTTGACTGGAGATGGGCAGCATCAGTGTGAGCACTGCTTTGAACATGCAGCAGTGATCCGCAGGATGCCTGGAGGTGAGGGAGCAGTTTAATCCCGTTTCTTCCTGGGTTAGCCTCTTTGCAGAGGCAGCCAATCAAGGCGCTATCTGTTGCTAATTCTGATTACAGATATCCATCTGCTAGGTGCCACACTCAACCCTTCAGCTCAGCATTGGCACAGGCCCTTTGGCATGGTGGCAGTGCTGAGGTCTGGTTTGGATGGCACGCTCTTGCAAAGCTGTGAGCATCCACTCGCTACTCGGACCCTGTTACTCATGCTTCTGTATGTCTCTAAATCAACATTTTCTTTTAATTTAAAAAATGTCTCACACTCTGCCTCAGCTCATTGCAGAATGCTCATTTCCTTCTCTGCAGATTTGGAACCTCAAAATGCTGTTGAAACATGGAATCACAGGATGATAGAAGGTTGGAAAAGACCACTTAGACCATCCCACCACCACCACGCCCACTAACCCAAGTCCCTTGGTACAACATCCACTTGTTTCTTGAAAATCTCCAGGACGAGAGACTCTATCACCTCCCTGGGCAGCCCATTCCAGCATCTCACCACTCTTTCAGAGAAGAAATTTTTCCTAATATCCAACCTGAACCTCCCGTGCTTCAACTTAAAGCTGTTCCCTCTCATCCTATCACTGGCCACAACCTCCCTTCAGAGAGCTGCAGAGAGTGATGAGGTCACCCCTGAGCCTCCTCTTCTCTAGACTGAACAATCCCAGCTCCCTCAGTCTCTCCCCATAAGATCTGTGCTCCAGACCCCTCACCAGCTTCATAGCCCTTCTCTGGATGCACTCCAGAGCTTCAGTGTCTTTCTTTTAGTGAGGGGCACAGTGCTCTATGTGGCACCTCACCAGTGCTGAGCGAAGAAATGGAGCACCCCACTGTGTTGCCTGGTAGGTCTTCCCTCCTCGCACCCCCGTGCGAGCATTTCAAAGGAAAAAGAGTTACAGAACAACTGTATCACGGCAGAAACTCAGTTTGTGCGCGCGTCACTCCTCCCAGCCTAACCTCTGGATGCCTTCCATTAAACATACGCTGCTTGGCACCTCTCTGTGGAGCCGCAGTTGCCCCGCTCGAGGGCCCCGTGCCCGCTACATCACCCGCACCGGAGGTCCCGCTCCGCTCCGCTCCTCCGCCCTCATCCCGGCTCCGTGCCGCCCGAGCAAATCGCATTGTCAGATGTGCCCTGATGTCAGCGCGCTAAGCCCGAGCCCCAATCTGCTCCCTGGGATGCTGATCGGCTTACGGGCCAGGAGTTTGCCCGCCGCCCTGCCCGCACCCCAGAGCGGCCTCTCCGCGCCGGGCCACGGAGCGGGCTGCCGGCATGTCCCGGCCCGGGGGCGGCAGGGGGGCAGGCGGCGGGACGGCCCCGCTCGGCCGGCGGGACGCCTAGGGAGCGGCGGCGGGCGGCATGGTGCTGCTGTCGGGGGCCGGGGAGCAGCTGGCCGGGGAGCGGGTCTGCCCCGCGCCGGGAACCGGCAACGAGCTGCCCGAGGCGGAGAGCGGCTCCGAGCAAGGGGCGGAGGGGGCCGGCGCCGAGGGGCACGGCGATGAGGAGGAGGAAGAGGAGGACTTCGAGGAGTATGAGGACTTCTCCGAGCTGCCCGACACCTGCAGCATCGCCTCGGACGACTCTTTCTACCCTCCGGGGGGGCTGGAGGACGAGACGGAGGACAGCTGGTCCCTGGAGCAGGAGGACCGCGACAGCCCCGAGGCGCTGAGCCTCTTCCGAGCGTGCTGCACCAACAACGCCGTGGTGCTGCGGGCGCTCATCCGCCAGGGCCCCGAGGAGGAGGAGGTGCGGGAGACCGACCGCAACCGCAGGGTGAGCGGCACGGCGGGGACGGGCGGGGGGACGCCAGGGTTCGGCCGTCGAGGTCCGGACGGCGATGGGATGCGCTCCTTAGGGAGCAGGGGGATGCGGTCCCACTTCCCGGCCGTCAGCTGCGAGGTTCTGACAGCTTCGCTTTGGGCAGCGTGCTAGGGAGGAACGGCTTCTCTCGGCACGGCTGTGATGGCCGGGACCAAGCCCTCCTCTGTGCTACCGTCCCTCCCCCCTGCAGGACTTAGTGCCTGACGCCTTGGCAGTGTGAACAGCCTTCGTCCCACATCTTTCTGCCTTTTTGTCTTTCCACCTTTTGCTCTCTCTGAACTTGCAGCTTGCTCTCAGCCCCTGCGCTGCCAGGCAGAGCGTGCGGGATTCCTGTGCTGAGATCACACTGTGATGAGTTTTCGTCGTATTTCTTTTGTTGCTGGCAGCCTGCTTCTGGATTTTGTGTCAGTGCACTGTGATTCGGTTTTTGACTGTCACTTGGCCAATTGCAGGGCAAGGCGTGCATTTTACTAAAGCAGGAGAAAGCTCACGTTACTGGGGTGTTGGACTCCACTCACTTCTACATCTACAATTTATATCAAAACTTTTAAAGCAAGTCATTTTTACTTGGAGTTTTCAAAAAAATATCCCCAAGAAGTTTCTCTGACTGGTTTGTTCATAGAATGGTTTGAGTTGGAAGGGACCCTAAAACATCAGCTAGCCCAGCTCTCCTGCAGTGAACAGGGACACCTACCACTACATCAGGGTGCTCAGAGCCCCTCCAGCCTGACCCTGACTGTTTCCAGGGATGGAGATTCCACCACATATGACATATAGGACAGGAATGCATAGGCCTGAGCTCGGGCCCCAGCCTGTAGCAGCATTGTGTGGCAATGACCTCCATCAAGCGTTGCAGATTCAGGGCTCCCAAAGTGCTTGGCCATGGGGCAGCCTTGGGTCCTCAGTGCACAGAGGTGCCCTAGTGGCAGAGATTTTTCAAACAGATGTGAATGGGACAGGAGAAACCTTTCTGCTTGAAGCTCCGGTGCCCAGCATGGGAGCAATCCACAAAACAAGCAGCCTGGCTGAACCACAGCACATTTGCCATTGGCTTTAAGTGCCCAGGAAAACTGCTGATTCCTCTTCTGATGTTGTGCATCTATTCCCACTTGTTTATTTGTTGTTTTGTTTTTTTTTTTCCCCAGGCACTGTTGTTCAGAACATCAGGGCAAATTCACGTTATTTTGCAGTAGAATAGCCACGTTTCTCAGAATTTCACCTGACAAAAGGGAAGTTTCCCTCAGCTCTTTCTTTTTCCTGTGGAATTTTTGCAGCTCTTACATTTGCCCGCTATGTGAAATCGATGCAAATCGCACATAAGCAAAACTTATTTGTACTGCCTAAAAATAACTGAATGAGTTACATTTTCCACTTATACTAGTAAGGTTATTTTAAATTGCTCAAATTTGTACAATTAACTGTCAAAGTCCATGATACTATTTGTTTACAATGCTACCTTTGTTGGAAATCTGGATCCTTTTTTCTTTTTTTTTTTAACATTGAACAGATAAGACGAACTTTTCTTGCTCCTCAAATTTTGTTTCTTTTCTGTTAGGCAGGAGAGAGAAGGATCATTTGCTTTAGGAGAAGTGCAGTGGTGAAAGAAGGGCTGACCAATTGAGTAAACCGTGTTCACAGCTCCAGTCTGATAACTTCTGTATATACTGTGCGCCTGGATTTGCACAATTTCATTTGTTTTCCTAAACATTTCTTTTTAAGTGCAGTGTGTTATGGGAGGAAGACAAGATCACATTGTGATTAGCAAAGTAATTAAACTCAGATCTCCAAATATAACATGAGGAAGAGACTTCCTAATGGTCAAATCCTTAAAATTAATTTGGGAGTGAACAGTTGGAGTTCTGGCATCGTTTTGTTTTTAT
This sequence comes from Callipepla californica brunnescens, assembly GCA_023055505.1. Taxonomy (NCBI): domain Eukaryota; kingdom Metazoa; phylum Chordata; class Aves; order Galliformes; family Odontophoridae; genus Callipepla; species Callipepla californica. The sequence continues at coordinate 65,459,671 of JALIRH010000002.1, forward strand.
ATTTTGACCCCGGCCCTAAAGAGATCTATTCTGTGTGCAAATTTAGGATTTGGAAGAAATTATTTATAAAAATGCCAAGGTCTAGAGGAAACTTTACATATTTTTCTTGACGCTTTTTATAGAAAGACACCAATTCTCTCCCTTGAGACTATTTTCCAGGCCTCCACAGTGACTTTTCACAGGGTTTCTGCAGGAGCTGTCTTTTCCCTTGCTGTATTCATGAGCTGCAGGATCTCCCACGCAGGAACCACCTGTCAGGCACAGGCTTTCATTAAATCCACCTTCTCACAGTAAACATTAAATTCACCATCCTTCACAACATCTGAGTTATTAGTCACCACATGTAGCCTCAGGACCGATGCCTCCCGTGTCTCATTTTCATTTTCACAAAGGAAAACAGCGGTTTTTATGCCATGATCTGTACCTGTAGGTTCCCAAAAAGGTTTGTCCCTGCATCCTGTGCAGTCCTGCTGGCTGAGTATGGAGTCCTGAAAGGCCAGCTTGATGCTGCTTGTTTCCTTTCCTCAGCAGGTCTGATAACAAAATATTTGGAAACATCTATGACAACGCATAATAGAGTAACTGCAGATCAAGCAGGATTGCCTCTCCCAGCTTTAAGTATTTACCTGCCTCATGCTGGCAGTATTTACTGTATTTACCCACCTCACTCTGGCAGTAAAGAGGTTTCTGCAAACATATGGGAGAAGATAAAATCTTGGCTTCAGTGAAAGTTCCTGACCTGAATGGGAACAAAATGCCAGTCAGATAATGACGCTGCTTTTCACCATGTGATGGGGGACTGCTTTTCTTTCCTGCTTGCTAGCTACATTTCCAGATCTTTAGTATTTGCATTTCGTAAGTTTAACATAATATTAAATCCTGTCTGAAGATCCGGATTATGTATTCTCACAAAAACAGAGTTTCAAAATCTGGTGTTACCTAACCACAAAATGAAATTTGTCATGTCAAGCAACAAGGGATGAGAGAAAAAGATGACAAGAAGGCAGAGGACATCCCCACACCAGGTTTAAAGTAACCACTGTAACTTATCCTCAGGATGGTTTTGTGTTAACTACCTAAGTGGTGTAGTCTGTGTTACTCAGTGTGCTGAAGGTCTTTCTTTTAGGGTTGATATACGTACCAAAACATTCTGTTGTAGTCGTCCTTAGCTTTTCATTATTTAAGTCCCAGTTCAGTAGGTCTTTCATCCAGTTCCATGCATACTCAGGAACCACTGCTAGAAAAATGCTTGGAATTGAACAGAGCGTTGTGTCAGTATACCACTATATAGCCGCATTTGTGCATTTGTGTTTATAGTTGATTCCTCTTAAAAGGTGTGAAGACAAAATCATCTATGTGTCTCAGCTTGTGAACTCCTCCTTTCAGAAAATATTCCTAAATCCGCATATGGGCACAGTTTGATTTTTCACTTCAATTCTTCATATGGGATGCTGTTAATCAGTGCTGCTCTGTAGCTGGTTTTCCCCCGAGGGGTGGTAGTTCCACAGCTCTCTCATCAAACAGACCTGGATTTGTTTCTTTGTTCTTCTCTCCTTTTTCTGTTGAAGGAGGAAAACTGATCTGAGGCTATTCTTCATGATCGAAATTTCTTTTGATTTTCTCTCTCATTAGTGGCTGATGCTCAGCAGAAAAACAAATGTAGAAAAACCTGGGGAGGGACAAGGATGCTTCAAAACTCTGGAAGTTAGTAAATAAAAAGTAGGTAGCAATGTGCTGTCTAGGAATTTACTGGTGAGAATGTAGGAAGTCAGTCCAGAGAGTATGGAGCAGGAGAGATTTTCTGTGGAATGAAGTGGAAAAAGATTTCCATTTTCTCCTCCTTTGCTTGGTGTAGAGCAGTGGGTTTCTCCAGAGAACTCTGTTTCCCAGGTTAAGTGCTGTCACCATTCACATGTATGCACATCTCTGTGGAGATGGCACCTGAATTTGCCTTTGCTAAAGGGATTTACTCCTAAAATTGTGACCTACTGAGGAGAACACAGAGCCAGTGGATCACATTTCCTGGGCAAGGAAATATTGGGTTTGAAAAGACTTCTGCAGAAGTCACATATCACAAAAAGTATCAGAGCTTGTGTAGCGTGGTTGTTTTTGTTGCCTTTGTTTTATCTGCGCAACGTTAAACTGCAAAAAGGAAAAATAGAGTCTGTAGTATTTTGTGATGGGGGATAAAGATCTTGCCACATAGCACTTTTTGGTTGTAGTGACACATGGTGTAAGTCATCCCCCGTCAGAAAAAGGACTTGACAAATGTCATCAGCTACACTGGTGGGAAATTTTTTTCTTATATTCAGAGGTTGTTTCAGTTCCCTTGTGTTCTCATGTGAGCAATTGAATTAATGTGGTGACACTAAACCATAAAAGGGATTTTTTTAGGGTGGAATAAATTCTAAAAAGACCCTAAAGACAAAAGTAATCTAATTTAAATCCCTCAGAATAGTACAGAAAATCCCTAAATGCACACAAAAGAACATTTCCTGGGTATATTTACAAGTATATATTAAAAAAGGAAGCGAGTGAGGAAAATAAAAGGCAAAGAGTAATAATTGGCCAAGTACAGATGCTGCTTGAACCAAATTAGGAACTTTTCAAATACTGTAAGTTGTAATACAACTCAAGGAAAGCCATCAGAAAGGAGAGGATAAACCATGGAGAATACAAAGTTAATTGTCTAGGGAGGAATTTGGTGAAATAGTCAGAGGGTAGATAGTGATAAGATAAGGGAGAATAGTTTTAAGCTTGTGGAGGGAAGGTTTAGATTGGAAGTCAGGGGGAAGTTCTTCACAGAGAGTGGTGAGGTGCTGGAACAGGCTGCCCAGAGAGGCTGAGGATGCTTGGTCACTTGGAGGTGTTCAAGACCAGGTTGGATGGGGCCGTGGGCACTCTGGTCTAGTACCAGATCTGGAGGTTGGTTATACTGCCTGTGGCAGAGGGGTTGGAACTTGGTGATGCCTGGGGATCCTTCCAACCCAAGCCATTCTATGACTGTGATATGATTCTATGATACAGATAGGCACTTGGTGTCGTTGTCTGAAGAGTACATGCAAGGTAGGTGACTGCCTGTCCTTGTCTGCGTTCATCCAAAGAGACATGAGGAACGCCTTCTACGTCTGGCACAGAAACAAATCCTTTAAAATGACTGATCTGCAGAAGAAATATTTGCATGGAACACCATTTCTATGGAGTAAAGGCAATGGTTAATATGGATTACGAGGGTGCTTAGAAGTAAATGGGAATGCAAATCTTTATCAGACCACTGGAAATGCATAATGAGACCTGCTGCATCCTCCAGGCACTAGGCAGGCAGTAAGACATAATTTGTACTTAGTGTCAAAAGCTGCATTAGCTAACAGATGTAGCTCATTCTGAAATCGACAGATTCAGATTTGAAGACCTCATCAACTTGAGAAAGTTGTACAAGTTTAATCCAATTTCAAGTGATGCAGCTTTTGAAGAAACCAGATGAAGAGCAGTTTCTTTTAAGAACTTTGACAAATTGCTTCTTGCAAAGTGTATTGAACAGGAGAGAGGTTTTCAGCCTGACTTGCAGCCCAGAAGTAAAGGTCATAAAAATCTTTTATTCCAATTTAATCTGTGTTTCACATTAGCATCTTTAGTCACCTGTTTGGACTCACAGAGCTCCTCAGTGATGAGGTGATGGTCCTGGTTACCCACTTGAGTACGGGTTCACACCAGATGTAGTAAAATGCAACTGCTTCAAGCATCAAGTGGTATTCTAACCAGAGTGGTTCCTGAGACATTTGTCATCAATAATAATGACAGATGTGTAATGATGTTTTTAGTAGAACGTCTGTAACCCAGATAAGAAATGTAACCTCGGTATGCCTTACTGCATTTTTGCAGTGGTCTTTTGGGCTTGTTTTACAGTGCACAGCGTGGCACTGCTAATTCCTTCATCTCATTATGAAATGCAAATTCATATTCTTAGCAGAGGACTGTCAAGGAATTGCTCAAAAAGGAACACCAGCTCTAATTTTCTCACGTAAATGTTCCTGTGTTCCTTTTCTTGAAATCTTGTTGAGGTATAAAGTTCTCTCCAAAATCAGGATTTAGATGAATTTTGAGTTCTTGTAGTTTGATAAAAGAGTTATTTGGAAGTAATGCGTAGGCACTGTATCTATCTAGGCAACTTCAGACAGAAGTTCCTTTTGATGCTGAAGCTGCAAAAAGCTGTCTGAGAGAACAGGAGGAAAGAAAGAGACAAAGGAAGAAAGGAGCTCAGAAAAATCCATGAAGAACAATTGTCTTTAGAAATTCAGTTTTAAACTCTGAAGTAAAAGAGATGGAAAAAGACAGTGGTATTTCTCTCCTCTTTGCTTATGTTGAAAATAAAGACTCCCTTTCAGAAGAGTTAGGTTTTTAACTGAAACTTAGTACAGGCTTTGAAAACTCTGGGTCATGGAAAAGGTTATTTTTCCTTTTTGCTGTCAATCCCAGCAGTGATATATCTTCTTGTAACAGAAAACAAGCAGTTTTTCATAATTTCTTCCTGATTCTGCTTTGCCTCACTGCAATTTAAGCATTTCAGTTGTGGTTGTTCAACTTCACAGAAAGTTATCTTGTACAGAGCATCAGTAGTGTCAAAGGTGCCTTAAAGGGAGCCCAACTTTGGACTGGGAATCCTCAGAGGATTTGATGGCATATGTATTTTCATTAACAGATTTTGTCTTTTATTTTTAGAAGAGGATAAGATTGGTCCAAAATTGAATGAAGCTAGAGTTCTTTGCTGTTTTGTGGTGGCATGAAGGCATTCATTTTTGAGTTATTCAGTCATTTTCAGTGAGCACTCACAGATCCAAAGAACATGAGGCTGTTATGGGGAATCCCTGTATCGTTTCGATCCCAGTGTTTCTGCTGTTACTAACATGCATACTGGTGGAAGTGATTCATCTCCAAGCACTGTTGTTCTTCTGCTTTTCCCTCCTCAAGATCTAAGACATCTGATGCAGATTAGAAATTGTTGCCAGTAGCACTTCGTTGTGAATCAAAGATAACCCAAATGTCCGGTCCTAAGAGTGTTTCAAATCCCTGAGCAAGGAGTGTTCCTTGATTTAGGACAATATCCTGTGTAGACATCACTTTTCAGGCCTCATGCCTGACCTGAAACAAAGTACATGCCAGTGTAATTTTCTTGGAAAGAAAGTGGAAGCTGAACAAGATTGCACTAGCACCCGATCACTTTGTAGATGCAGATCCTGTTGAATTTCAGTAGGCTGTAGGAGCGACCATGCTAGGAAAGGACATGGGTCCAAAGATCCAAAACTTCCAAAACTCTTCAATTCCAAGATGAGTACCAGTGGATTGATGTCTGGATATTTTTCATATTAAGGCTTTTGGTCTCAAAGCAGGCTGTATGAAGAAGAAAAATAAATTTTCTCAGTCCAGCATCTGATACAGGAACATGGAAGCATCATGCATATGATGGTTTTGAGTACAGGCTGTATGACAGCAGTTCCTCATTTTACACCTCTCAGAGTCTTCGAGAGCTTAACTTTGAGTCCCTTCACATTTGTTGGCCCCAGTAGAGCTGGAAGCAGTGATTTGAGTTCTGCCTTCTGAAGGAGCACTGTCACCACTGGCAGTCTGAAGGGAGGGCTGGGTGTCCCTCCCAGCAGGAATCTTCTACTGCTTTTCCTTCTGCTATTGCAGTTTGCAGAGATGAGAGGTTTGTTGGCTTTCTGCTCAATGTGGCTTACCCCTTTCTTGGTTTCAGAGGACATTTTGAAAAGGCTTTTGTGGCACAAGAATCACTTGTTGTCATTATAATTTTAGTAATGTGGCCTTCTGTGCGTGCTTGAAAATAATATGAGCTATGAAAATAAATACTGATAAATGTTGAATGCAGGTAAGCAAAGTAGATTTTTGGCTCTTTTTCAGCAGGTACATTCAAAATCTGTTCTACTGCTCAATAAGTGGTATACTGAAATATAAAAGACACAAAGCCCTATTTACATCTGTATTTCTGCGGTACTACTGTATAGCAGAGACCACTGAAAACTGGGTGATTTATCACAATACTGTTATGTGAGAATAGTAATTCATTTTCATAGAGAAGAATAATAGTGAGACTCTTGCAATACTGTAGATGTGTTAGTTGCTTAGTGTCAGATGAACCTAATGCGTACCAGGTTTATTTTAAATTACATTTCATTAAAACACAATTTTCTTCCTCTATAGGAAAAGAGATACTTGATTACTAACTAAAATTCACTACTAACTCTGAAATACAGATCAATTTGGAAAGTGTCAGCAGACTTTTAATGTGGACTATGTGACAGCCACAAGGAGCTCCCAATGGCTTTATTGAAGACAGGATTTCCCCTTTAATGTTTTTATAAATAAAATTACCCTCAGAAGGTTATGCTGTTAAATAATTTAAGATGTCATGTCATGTAGATTTGGATTTATCCATCTCTAAGGGCTCTTCAATTAAAAACAAAACCAAAAACCCTCCAACCTTTGCTAAATACACATTTTTTAGCATGTCTGGTAAGATACACTAAGAAATAATTAAGTACCATATGAAGGGGATAGTTGTCACAGAATTTGTAGTTGCACATCTGAAAGAGGATTAGCAATTCAAATCATATCCACTGTGGGAAAAACCCACAATGTGGAAATAGTTCCCTTTTTTTCCCAGTTCTGTTATTTTCTATCATGTCTCCACAGGGAGTAATTTGAAAGCAAGCTGATTCAAAATGGGAATGACTCATGGTCGGGCTTTTGTTGCTTCACACATTTTGGATGTATAATGTTTCGAGCCCAACCCTGCCATATGATTGGGGAACATGTGAAGACTATCTGTGTATTCATAGAAATGTCTTTAGGTGTGGATGAAGGAAAAGCAAAGAACAAACTGTTTCAGCCCTCACCAAGACACAGTCCTCTGGCTGACTCTTCCTTACCCTCTGCCTGTCCTCTTTGGGAAGGATGCTGATGTTATTTTTGCTTCACTTCTTTTTGCTGCTTTGGGAACTGGTGTTTTCTCCTGCTGCTGTAAAGAGAGTGGACATTTTTCAGCTCGGAAATTCTTCCTCATGAGAGTGGAACAGGGCTGTCCATGTATTCCAGAGCATAATTGTGCAGTAGAAGAAGCCTTAACACAATACTAGTAGATCATCACCTTGCTAGTGCCTTACCTGAATTAAAATAGCTTGCATGCAGGTTGCTGAACACAGATGTCTTGTTTACAATAACTGTCTTCATACGAGTTCCCATGGAGTGCACTGAATGTGTGACACAAATGTGGAAAACTCACTGCAAAATCAAGAAAATTCAGTGCGACAGAACAGAGCTGCCTCACCAAGTCACACCTGTTACAAGAAGTACAGTTGCCTGGAGACTTTGACACGTTGCTTTTGAGTTTTAGAAATATAAGCAGATACCGTGGGGTAATCATTTCATGGATGATGTGCACACTACAAACAGATCTTCCACCAGGAATGTGAATTCAGATATGAAAGAAAAAAAATGCCTGAAGGTTTCTAGTAAGGTGATGCTGCTCCTCTGTACTTCCTGAACATCAGATCTGGCACTGTCTGCTGTCCCTAAAGCTATCGGATCCAATAACTATCTATCATGTGACAGCAAAAAGCTCTGCTTCTTTCTGAAGAGTGATGAAAATTGTACTACCCTTGATAGGGAAAGTAGAAATGACATGAAAATTTGGTTATAGATCTGAAAATATTTTAAATCTCCATAAGTCTACTGACAGTTTTTATCTTAGGCAAATGTTTAGACCAGGGACTTCTGGTGCAGAAAGCCACGTGCTGTTCCTCATGCCACAAACAATTTAATGAGAATTGAGGAATATATACAGAAGGAAAGATGCTACTAAATCAATAATTTTCAATTCTGGGTGTAAAATCTATTTTCCTTGTTCATGAGTCTAAAAAAGAGAAGGAAATTACAAATTGACAGGTGTCCGGCAGAAACAAGACCTTGATACTTCCTCACTGTGCTTTCTAACATCCATCTGATGTGATGAATTAGCACAGATAGTTTTTAACTCAAAAATAGAAGGGATCATTACCTGAAAACAGTATTTTCTTTGAAATCACTATGGTACCCATTTCCTTCTGTTTATGAATGAATCCTGTATGAATCACTGTCACTGTGTGGCTTGATACTGTTTCAGTGGACCTGCATGTCCTTCCTGAGGCGCAGAAGGAGACTTGTCGCTTAATCTGGTTTTGCTTCAGACTCCTGCAAAACAATTTGCTTTGTCCACAAGTGTTAGGGGTTGAGTAATTGCTAAAGGAACAAGGACTAACTTTGTAAAAACGACTCTGGTTCATTAATAGAGAGGAAGTGTCTTTTTTGTTTTGTTTTGTTTTCATTCAATGTAACATATATAATTAGGCTATATGGATGAAAAATTTGCATTTAAAATGTCATACATCACTAATAACTAAGTGCCAATTATAATATAGAATATTTAGTTACACCAGCACATTCTGCCTTCCTTTTAGATGCATAAATGCTCCTGTTGTTTTTATCTTCACGATATTTCTTCAAGGTAAATCTGTTCCTTTGTTTCCATTTCTTAGCAAAGTCCAGTGCTGTGGAGTTGGGAAACCACAAAAATGAAGAAAATTGTGTTGACAGGCCACCTCTGTGCTGGCTCAATGGGCTAGTCTCCAAGCAACCAAGTCAGTATCTTCCGAAGGTCCTCTTTAACCATTTAGGAATTCCTGTGGTTGTTAGTGAACCTTTGTTATATATTTAGCAGAAAAACATGTCCAGTTTCCTAAGCTTGCCAACCTTTTTGCTTGGATGCAACAGATCAGCCCTGGCATTGTCTGTGACCTAACACAGTGCTGAGCTGATGAGAAGTGTCCTCCTATAATAGGAAAACAAAACATTCTGGGAAGCAACACGCAGAGCTAAGGGATTTCCAGACCCATTTGCTAATCCCTTATTTTCTCAAGATGGCTGCAGCTAAATGTGGGATGGGACATAAATGAGATGAAATCCAGTATTGGTGAAATTAGATGCACATCCTAGATAAAGGAAGCTTTTTCATTGTTGAATACATAACGATAAGGGCATTCAAGGACCTCAGTGCTCAGACATCGGAAGAACCATTGTCACTTGCACTAACTGATGTTAATCTGAAGAGGCAAGCTAATAGGGCGAACATTATTTTCACAACAGTGGGTTCTTTGGTTGACAGTAGTGAAAAAACAAAACACCTGCTATATCTGGAAAGCCTGTTTCATCTCTACTGCTAATAATTCAACACACATTTCCTCCAGAACATCAGTAAGTAGCTTCTATTGTTGTGAATGGCTCCTACTGATTGTTGTTACCCTGTTATCCTCTTGATGAAAAGAGGATTCTGGTTGTTGCTATATGATAACTCATTTTTAGTCAAGTATGTGAAGTGAATCCAGAGTTTCAAGTACATACAGGATTAAATTCTAACCTTGTTCCGCCCGCTGTTATGTGGTATGAGGGCAGCTGACCTTCTCCCTTCTCTTTGTTTCCTCTGGGGGGGATATTTACCAGTTTCCTGCTCCATTCAGTCAGTTCCAAGATCAATACCACTTATTATTAGAAGATCTATGATCAATAAGGAGGGTTACAATTATAAGTGTCATAGAAGAAAAGAAGAAATGAGGTTCAGTGAACAGGAATGAAGATATGAGTGTGTTACTTATCCATTGATGTTATTAATGTCAAACAGTGGATTAAGAGATTTGGTTTACTGCTCTTACAGCTTCTTTAGATCACAAGAAGAACAAGAATTCTGTGTGAGGTGTGCAGGGCAGTCCTCCACCTCTAGTATCCCAAGCAGTTGCTCTTTTTGTTGAGTATAGGGCCTCTGCGAGGAAGAGTTTTCATCCAAATTAGTTTTTCTTCATCAAGACTATTTCCTTTGGAGTAGTGGAACCTTTGCATTTAGTGGCTGATTGACCACTGGTGGCCAGATCTCTTCTTCAACTCTTTCTTAACAAGGTTTGAGTCTGGTGTAATTCCATGATGAGAAGGTTCAGAGAAACACAGGCTAAGTGAATTCACTGAAGTTGACAAAAAGGAACTGGAACTTCTTGGGATGCCTTGTCTTTTGTAATATTGCTTAGAGGAGCTCACTGCCATGAGAGCGTGCTTGCAAACTCATCTCTGGTTGTGTTTCTTCAAAGAGCTCCACAGTGTTTGTATGGGAACTGTTGAATCACGGCCTGAACCACTGATTGATCACCTGAGGCGAGCACTGAGTCAGCCGCAGGGGCACAAGTGAGTGTGATTGGAAGGGATGGAGTTTGACTCCACCTCTCCCAAGACCCCATTTAAGGGCTGACCATCACCAGGGAAGTATCTCTTGTTGGAGATCCCTCCCTGGTGGAGCTATCAGTGAGCCTTGACCATCATCAAGGTGAGCCACTCTCTTTTTACTATTTGTTTGTATACCATCTACTTAAGCCTACCAAAATATACCACCTTTTGCACTATTTCTTTGAGTACTCTATTTGCCCTACAGTGTTGCACAGCAAGCCAGAGCTATGACATAAAATTTGACACCTAGATGAGCTCACCATTATTGGGGCAGGATCCTGGTGTCAGTGGGAGGCTGCTGCACTGCCTCCTGCAGCAGGTGGGTTGGGTTGCTAGTGATGATATGCCCTGAGCTGCTGACATGGAGTGTGTGGTAGGTTCAGAAGAACCTCTATCAGAATCCCCTCGTTAAGATGAAGTTTGCTATTTACACTGTTTTCTGAAGTCAGACCTCTTGCTTCTGTTTCATGGACATCTTCCCCCTTACTCTGAAGCCAGAGGAGAGTGACCCACATCTTGCGCAGCTATTGAATAGCAGGCATAGCGAGGAGGAATGTATAAATTTGGCTGCCGTGTATCATGTATTATTACTGTCAACACTATCAAAACTTAGTGCTAACATTTGACAGTATTAACACTGATTAATATGTGCTATACAAACAGTAAAGCTAGGATTAGTAAGGCTGCATTATTTGTCAGAGATCATAACCGCTTAGTAGTTGTACCTGACATGACAGTCTAAATAAATGGAAAATGTGAAATGTAACCTGATAAAAGTAGCATTACTTCCCCTGCCATCTTCCCACAGCATTTTCTGTCCTTTACAGCCAGGCCAGAATGCAGAATTCTTCCCCAGAAACAAAATCCTGCTCTGTTTTCCACGTTACTGAATCCAGAGATAACTTTCTCTTTGTGCATGGCAAATGGAAGTAAAGCAGCCTATGGCATCTCTACTGGATGAACTGTCAGTTCATTTAAAGTACGTGTTATTTCACAGTTTCCTTGCATGCTCTTTTCCTAAAGTTGTACCTTGTCTACTTCTGCTGTGACCTATGGTGTCACACACCCTGCAAGTTTAACTGTACTATCAGAACATCTCAAATGTAACTTCTGTTCTCAGAAATTCTTTCTGTGGAAGGATGATCTCAGTTTCCTCCGTTTCCATATGCATTTATTCATGCTTGTTATTGGTTTTGTTGCACAAGCCTGCTGTCACTAGCAATGGCATTCTCCCACCTGATGGAACTTAAGGCTGATCAGTGCATTCCTAATATAGTCTCACCAGCTGTCACTGTAAAATAATAGATTATTTTTACAAAATTGGTCTTTAGTGTGAATGCGTATACCTGCTAACATACTGAGCAAATAAAATAGTTGAATTTATATATTTGTAAGCATGTGTATATTTTAACAGAATTGCATTGAATTCCTAACTCAGGTGCCCCAGAGTTAAGGTATTCCTGTGTTAGCTGTACCCACAACTTGCTCTTGTCTGTGTTCTCAAGACTTCAGTTCTTTGTATCACACTGTGTTCAGAGATGAAAAAACAAAATAACATTTTTTTCATGTGACAACATGATTCTGTTTTTACTGTTTTAAGAAGCATCACCAAGTGACATCTGAATGCACACTGTGAGTTCAGCTAGCAATGCAGTCTTGTCCTCCTGCAACTCAACTCAGTGCCCATCAGCTCGTTTTATTTTTGCATGGCTGTTTCTGCTGCTAGATCTAATTAAAAAGAGAAAAAGAATTGGAAACCAAGAAATGTTTTCTGTATTGGAGCAGCCCCCACCTTTTGCAACTATAGTGATCTGGGAACAGTGCATGCAGAGGATGATGCAGACAAAGGAGTTTCCTTTAGGAGATAAGGTGTGGGAAGTGCTCTTGCACACTGGATTGCCTCATAGGGGGACTAGGAGAACTTCCGGCAGGATTGAGAAGGATAAAGGACTGTTACTTTCTATGTAACAGTCCCATTCTCCTCTCATCAAACTTCTCAGGGGAAGAGGCTGACGGCCACCTCACCACAGCCTCCCTTCAAGCAGCTGTAGAGCATTTTGAGGTTTCCCCTGAGCCTCCTCTTCTCCAGACTGAACAATCCCAGCTCCCTCAGTCTCCCCATTAAGACTGGTGTTCCAGACTACTCACCAGCTTCATAGCTCTTCTCTGAACACAGTCCAGGGCCTCAATGTCTTTCTTGTAGTTAGGGGCCCAAAACTGAACACAGTGCTTGAGGTGTGGTCTCACCAGTGCTGAGTACAGAGAGATCACCATATCTTCATATGCACCCTGCCCAGTGGAACGTCTCTGACCTCACTGTGTGATTATTTTCCCCTTTGTGTGTCCCTCACAGCCCTGAGCTGCAGCTTCTCAGGGCTTCTGTCAGCTGCTGGTACCACTGAAACCAATGCAGTCTGTGCATGGTAAAGAAGAGAAGTCACCCTGATGTTGGTTCTTGTTACATGGTGCATTACACAAGTGGCAGTGGTTTTATTTGTTGTGTAAGGCAAGCTTTTGCGAGCTCATTCAGAAATGAACTTTCTTGAGGCTATTTTTAGAGGTGATTACCAAGATTTAGATTAGACTAGATTAAGTAAGGGCTTTTGCAGAGATGATACATCTGCTAAGCTATACCTTTACTTAAAGACGTGCATCCTGACTGATAGAAGGGGGATTATGAAATACTTGAGTTGAGCATATCCCACAGAATGGAGGGGGAAAACTGTGTCTCTTCATTTGCATGTCTGAAGACTGGCCCATGTTTCTTCCTTCTAGAGTGGGATTCATCCTGTAACGTGAAGCATTTGTAATGCTGAGAAGCAAAGGTGGAATTTTTGTGCCTTGTGCATTCAGCTGCTGGAATGTGTAGTGTCATTCAGGCTTGCTTTTGTTGCCAGGTTCTGCTTTAGGTGCTGTGCTCCTCTGCAGATCATTGGGATTTGCATGCTGCTGCGTCCCTCTGTGCAGGAACACCTTTCTGCACCTGTCTCATTGCTTTCCCCTGCAAAATCAGCATCTTCCCAGGTCAGGTGCTGGCTTTTTTGTCCTAACAATGGTTGAACAATATTCACTTAAGCTCCTGACTTTTTTTTTCAGTTTCCTGGTATAAATTTGCGCATGGCTAAGCTGTTACAGCTCTTTCTCTCAAAGGTCAGCCTGAATTATTTTGTACAGATAATGTTAAAGCTTATGCGCCTGATGGATTTCTGTGGCACATAACCACCACTTCTCATGGGACTGATGACCCAAATAATTACCTCATCTCAGTCACCACTGATCTCATCAACTAAACCAATTACAATATAAGCTCAAGCCACTTACAAAAGTTTCTCAGATTGCTTTATATGGACTGGAAGATTTTATGCATTGTACACAAATTAGTACCTAGCCAGTAGGGATGTTCAGCACTAAATTTTACTCTCTTTTACCAGGATGCAAATGAGAATTTTCAGTGTTAACCCAAGTTCTACACAGTGGCAGAGTAACGGCAAAATGATTTTTCCTCAAATAATATAAGGGGATTTCTTTTGCATGCTTAGTCTTATATTATAGATTATTACAAATTCTATATTTTTAAATTAAATTATAATTACAATTATAGATTGTAATGAATCATTATTTAATTCAATTGCAAGTTGGTTTAATCTGTTAAGCCAACCTTGCAGAATTGTCACTAATTGTCACTAATACTATACAGACTGCTCACAAAACAAGCTGGACAGTTCTTATCCCAGTGTTTATAAAACAAAGCGGATAATGTCAGTTCAGTCTTCTGCCAGAAACTTTTTTTTTTTTTTTCTGGGATAGTAAGCAAAAAGCTGTAATAATCTCTTTTTATTTTCAGCATCTTGGTAGAAAATACGTTGCCTGAAGAAATTCTTTTAAAAGCTAAACTAATTGTGTGCTGTATGTGATTTGCTCTGCTGTTCAGCTTGAGTTCCTTATTGATCCTCTGGTATTTTTCTGATCTCCATTATCCGTAATGATCTAGGTTACAAATAGGATGACATCTGTATTTTTGTCATAAAATCTGATTTATAAAATTGTCTCCTGAGATATCCATTGTCTCACTTAATCAGACTTGTTGTTATGTCATTAGCCGACAGAGCCGAGCAAGTCAGAGTGTTTTTGTAGTGGCAGCATTATTCCAGTCTTAAATGGAATCAAAAGCAAATGAAGACATTCCAGTTTAAAGTGAATGACAAGTTATCTCTATTTTATTATATTACGTACAAGCACATTTCAAGTTTATGCCTCTGTGGGAAATTTTAATAAATACCATTCTTCCAGTTACAGAAGAGCAGTGTAAATCTCTTTGAATTCTTAAACACCACTTGAGGAAAATGCAGCTTCGTGTGGTTAACTTCAGGTAGTCCCATGCCTGAAATTGTCCATTTGACTATCAGACAAAGATGTTTTATTTGTAATACATGGAAAATTGAGACTGACTGCTTTGCCAGATAATCTATTTAACTTTCTGCTAATTTTGCCTCGTTACTTTGAAACAAAGGGGCTTCTTTCAAAAAAGTTAGTTACGTGAAAATAAGAAATGTCATACTGTATAGAAAAATGGTGGGACTGCTCTGTGAAATATTGAATATTCCCTCAAAACCTGGCAGTATCATGGCTTCTAGTTGGAAAGCAAAACAAAACCCTGTTACGAGCACAATTTCAACATCTCTCCTCTTCTGTGGCACAATCTACAGTAAATTTTAACATAGAAATGATGGATTACATGCTCTCTTTTCTGTCACATGGAAACTGTATGTGATATTGGAAAAATGAAAAGAATCTCTTGCGCAGCTCAGGGAAGCCAACAACCCAAGACTCCTATAGTGAAGAAATTACTTTTCTTGTAGTCCAGAAGCATCTGTGCCATTTTGTGTTTATGGTTTTCTCAGCTCTTCTGTGCAGAGGATTAAGGCATATTTTTTATCTGGTGTGTCTCATTGGTCCTGGTAGATGACCAGCAGCAACCAACAGCAGGAGAGAACAGGTCTCAGCCATCAAACCAGCCCTTGGGAATCAGGAACGTTGTGCTTGCATGGGGGAATGCATCAAGAGCTATTCCTTCTGGTCACTAATTCTTGTGATGTGCATTTGGGAACAGTTTGACTTGTTTCTCTATGATTTCAAATAAGTGGTTGTTGGTACAAAAGAGAGGATGAGGAAAATAATGCAGTACAGGGAGAATGGTTGAAGTCTTAGAGGGAAGAATATGTCTGCGAATTTATCTTACTGACAAAAAAACCCCCACAAGGTTCAGCTATAAAAAAAAAAAAAGTTATTTTCTACATACGCTGACCATTTCACAAATTCCCTAAAATCTTTTATGTGAGGAGCAGAATCACTAATGCCTTAGTAGAACAGTAATGAGATAAAGTGTTGTGTCTTGTGTGAGGACAATGAGCTTGTTCAGATTCAGAATTTCCTAGATAAAATTATCCACAATGCTTTATTTTTATCTTCTGAGAAACATAAGATGCACAGCTGTATCATACTCCAAACTGCTGTGAAACAGGCTTCTGCTGAACCAATTGCTTCAAAAAACACTTTATTGAAAGAAATGTCGTACTTTTTTTTTATAATTATTACTTGAGATTTTTGAAAGAGCTCAAAGCACTTTATGGCTGTGGATAGTTGCTACTAGAAATGAAAATTTCTTAACTACCAACTCATGTTGTGATGGATTGGGTGTGTGTGCTGCTCAGCCTTCGTGTAGAAACTGAGCAAGCAGAGGACAGGCAGGACCAGAAATGGATGCAGAGGGGAAAAAAGAAAAAAAAAAAAAAGAGCAACACGAAACTACAAATTATCATGGTGTTATTGAAACAGGTTTGGGTAAAATTTGAGTGCATCTGAAGAATCCATCAGAAGGGTACATACTTTCAATGATCGTTATCTGAAGTCATAACTATGTGTGTATGTATCTGTATATCTTTAAGCAGAATCCTATGTACAGTTTCAGTGAAATGCTTTGAAGTTTTACATGTTCTTCGGAGAGAAAATGAGATGCTCTTTATAAAGCAGTGTTGGGTTTTGTTTCATACTGAGGACAGGGTTGAGCTGAGAATAAAATAAATCAGAGTAATAATCTTGTCTAATGACGTAGTTGAAAAATACTGTAGATAGCCTTTGAACATCCTTGCCTCTCTGTCTTAATGAAGCTCATTCGCCACCTAAACTAACGGAGTTATCCAGAATAGATGAGCCAGGACACTGAAATATTTATACCTGGTTATTATGACAGTATATCAGAAGCCACAGCAGTGGTCATTTGGTGAATGACTCTGCCTCAGGTGTGTCCACAGGGAAAATAATAAAGAGTATAGAGGCAAGAGCAGCTTAGAAAAAGGACAGAGGAGTCAGGCTGGGCCCTGCAGTCTTTTACACTTAGAAAGGTTTTAGTCTTTTTTTCCTCTTATATTTATTTTCATAGCCAGGTTCTATTTCATGCTGCTATTTGTGGTGGTGAACAGGCAGTGCCTGTGAGCAGGCAGGGTCACCAGCGTGGCTGTGTGTCTCTCCCCATATCCTTTCAGTAGCCAGAAGCTGATGCTGATCTCAGGGCAGGGTCCTGGCCATGCAGGGCGGCTGCAGGAAGGTGTGTCTGCAGGTGCCTGGCTTGGCACCCATCAGCTCCACACACGTGGACACAGGACTGCTGAGACATCCTGATAACTAGGGATAATGGATTTAATCACTGTGGTCAAGCAAGTAGTCAGAGTTAAGCACTGTAGTTCCAGGTAATTAATGGCAAGTGTTTTTTGATGTATTTTAGAGAGGCTTCTGGTTTGTTGCCATTGAATGATACGCTATCTGGATGCCAAGCCAAGTTGTATGGTTCATTTCCTGACTTGGCTTCCTCCCGGAAATTGCACAGCTTCCAGCCATCATAAAGCATATCAAACAGGAACTCTTGACAGTGGTTATATTTACGCTTATCAAAATTATCAAAAATGTCAGGTTCTAATGGGAAAGTTGGAACTTTAAAAGACAGCAATAGGCATCAAGAACGCAACTCCTCCCCATTGCTATCCCTTCAGAGAACAGGCCTGTTTTTCAGAAAATTAATATTCAAGTTAGGTACGATTCACCTTACCTGCCTGGATCCTTTTATTGTACAATAAAATCTGATTTATTCTCATTTGGATACAGAGTATATAGCCATATAAGTGTAAGGTGGTTATAAGCAGTTACTTTCCAAGCACAATGTAAAGCCTGCTGCTGGAGGTATTTCTGAGGAATGACAAGCATTACTCGCCAAAGGGCAGAGACAGAAAGCTGTGTTTTGGATCTGAACATTGTGCCTGGAGCTAATCACTAGTTATGCTGATACCTGCTCAGTTCTTCAGTCTAAAAAAAAAAAAAAAATGAAAAGCATGCAAATGTGCTTCCTCAGTGGACTTTCCTGAGTCTGGTAAGCCTAACTCCTTCTATTTTGCTTACAGAATGGACTCATTGTCGCCTGTTACCAAGGGTTTGTGGATATCGTCATAGCCTTATCGCAATGCCCGCATCTTGATGTGAACTGGCAGGACAACGAAGGGAACACGGCCCTGATCACAGCTGCACAGGCAGGTGAGGGTCTTCTCTGCATCTTCTATGGGGTCTTAGGAGACATCCAGGCTGTGACTGCTATTTGTAGGATTTTTTTCAAGGCCTTACAAGAAATTACTATGCATAACGTTGTCCTGGCCAACCCTGCTCCCAAGTTTATCATTATTTTCTTGAATTATTGTAAAGCAATATTTATCCTATAGGCTAAGAGCGAATAAGCTAAACATCAGATGCCATTAAATATTTTAACTTAGAAATAAAGAAGTGTGTGCCCAGAATGCAGAGTCCTGTATAACTTTGTTCCTTAAAACTCCTACGTCCTAAATTTCCTACGTTTGCTCTGATGAACACTCAGTCACCACTGCTGTACCGTAATGTGCTGTATCAGTGCTCATAGCTCTCATGCTCATTGTGCCTTCCTCAGTGGGTTTGTAACAATTGCTGACTGTAGGAAAATGTATCATCATTCAGAAATTTCAGCATACATCTGAAAAGCCTTTCCAGTGTGTAACCAAACTTTGCACTGTGATGCACTTAAAAGCGAACTCTGCTAAAGAACCCTGAAAGAAGGAACTGCAACCAAAGTTATGCTCACAGCCAAGTTGCGAGTGTGACAGCTTTTTAAGGAGGTGGAGAAGTCTCATCTTTTATTTATCTGCCCTAACACAGATCTGGACAGTGGAAGGTTTAACACTAACACAAACTCCTTCCTGAGTGTTCTAACTCACGCTAATGAGCTCAGAATTAATCTGGACGGTTGACATTGACTTGACTCTGTCTGCCAGCACTTGTTATTGATCCCCAACGCCTCTGGAAATGACTGCAGTCAGCAGAAGTGTACACAAACCCCTAACAACTGGGAAGTTTTCCCTTGCCTACAATAATCCTGAGCTCTGACACTGACACCAGTTGTTTAATTCATCATCGTGAGACACTGCTGTAGTGTTAATACAGATTACCACGTGGTTAACACTGCAGCCAGAGCAGCTGCAGTGTGATAGATGCTGCTTAATTACTGCTGAACTTTAAGTAGCAACACTAAGCAGTGTGTTAGAAAGAACTAAAAGAAAAGCCTGTGCTATCTCACTGTTAGTGGTGGGTTGACTTGGTTTTACTGAATACTATTTATTTCTGCAAAATAAATCATTCAAGCAGCTCGCTGACATCTATGCCAAAATAACAGTATTTCTTGTGTAAAGTCTGGTAGCAGGCCCACATCATTTTAGCTAACTGCAAGATGGTATCCAGGTGGTTTCAGAGAGTATTTCCGTTCTTGTTATGGTCCCATAAACTTTCGTATGTGTTTAAGAAGTGCCGTGGCTGCTGAGACATGTTGTTCCAGCATAGTCAGCATCTAACATTAAATAGAATTATTTTACAGTCCAGCTGGGGTCTCAGAAGAGAATTCAGTTCCTTTTCCTCACCTGATATTGATCCTTTTAAATTCACATCTTTCAAAGGACCCATCTTAAACTGAAGCCTTTCTGATGGGCTGACCTGAAAAAAATAGTCTGAGGAGATCAGGTGGGTTCTTAATGAGAATAAATTAGTATAGAAAAAATAACTGCAGATGAAGCATTTGACGTCATGTGTAAATTTCGGATTTGAAAATGGGTCTGTTTTCTTGCTCTCAGCATTTCTTGCAGATGTAGCATCCTTCTCAAGAGGATTTTCCCTTCCAAAACTGAAAACTTAGTGTCAAGCAGGGTGTGAAGCCCAGAAGCAGGCAGTGATGCTGCTGAAGTGGAAGTCATCAATAGGCGGAACAGGGGAAGTGCAGGAAAAAAATGGGAGGTTGATGCAAATGGAAGAATGAAATCACAAGCAGCAAAAAGAAAGGAAGGAGAACGGTTACAAAGAAGGAAAGAAAGTGGAAAACTACATTAAATAAAAACCTGCTGATTCTCAGTTTGGCTGTTGATGAGGACATAGTTACATCAGAGGCAATGTATGGTGATTGGCACGTACTGGGCTTTAGGGAGGGCTGTATTTGTTCCCTTTTGAAGTGTAGGTGCTGCACATTTGAGAGACCAGTTTGGGGCAGGCTCTTGAAACACAAATCACGAAGCAGCAGATTTGTTTGCATTAATGGAGGCATGAGAACACAGCTACCTTAGACACACAGATCATAACGACTGTGCATCTTCAGTCTTACCTGCCTGCCAGAAAGCATCCACTGCCCACAGATCAAATGCAGGCTTTCTGCAGACACGAGCCACATCCAAGTGGTGACTCTATATGACAGAGCATCCTCCTTAATATGCAGAGTATCCTTCCGCCTGCATTAAATAGATTATTAGGCATTATTGTAACCGTTGTATACGTTCTCTCTGTGGCAGCAATAAAGTGAGCTAGGCTGTTACAGACATCTGTGCTGCTCACTAAATGTGTCTCAGAGGGCAAAGAACTGTGCCCTCAACATACCATTCCTCCAGCAAGTAGAGCTGGCTCATGGACAGCAGAGCAGGAGCCTGATTCCAATGCCGTGTTACTGCCCTGCCCGACGCTAGGCTCATTTATTGCAGAGCTGCCTGCAGCTTCCATAGGAGGCTTTAAATCATGAAAGGCTCACTCACCTGATTTATGACTTAGATATGCGCTACTAGTTCCTATAGATGCAGGAGAACTGAAGCAAACATTGTGGCCTTAAATCAAAAGCATATGACACGGTTTGAACACAAACGTGGCAGATCTGAGTTTCGCTTTGAATTTGATGTCTGTTTGAACTTGAAATTTGAAACAAGCCTCAGAGGACAGAACCTCGTGCAAACTGAAACTGAAGCGATTTTCAGGAATCCCTGTGACATGAAGGTGCTGGATTTTGTTTTTTATTTCCCCCACACATCTTTTGGGGCCATCTGTAGTACCCCAGAGAGTTTTGCCTGAGCGAAGTCCCTTGGGTTGTCTCTTAGGCTTCCCTCTGATTCACAAAAAAACATCTCTTACTGCAGCTAAAGTGCTGGCAAAGGAGGAACAACTTCTGTAAGGTATAAAAGTCCTGAAAAGTTGTCCATTTTATTATTTCTCCTTGTTTCAGTTCCCGTCTCTGATTTCTCTGTCAGAAGGCATTATTTCAGCTGTTACAAACCAATCAGGGAGCACACTGTACATTGATGAAACAGAGCATGTCCTGCAAAACAACTTGGGCATGAAGCTTCTCCTGGTAGTAACTGATACCCTGTCAGGGTTTGGTCTCACGCCATGAAGTCAGTGAAGCTGAAGCCTCTGTGCTGAGTAAGCGGGACTGGGTCACTCAATCCTGCCTTGAACACGGTTCACTTTTGCTGTGTTCAGCTTACTACAGTTTGCCATATCTTTACGTTTCATTTCCATTAGCCCGTCCAAGGTACTGCAAGCATCTTCCCCGGTTTTCCCTGACTCTGGCATTGTTGAGCTGATCTGTGCTCTCTCTCCACCTGCTCAGGTTTCAGCAGGGTATCCAGTTATGAAGCAAGGCAGCAGACTCCAGCAGATTCTAGGAGACAAAGAGTAACACCTGGAAAACATCTTAAATTCAGTGCTAAAGCTTTTCTTACCTTGCTTTCCAGAGTGAGTCTTGGACTGTGTTGGTGCAAAGCAGCATCTGATGAAATCCACACCAGATGTGACACGATAAGCTTTAAAAAGTGTCCTGTAGGAATTATAATCTGCTTCCGTAACATTTCTAGATGAATTTGAGTGATATGCATCACGGAATATTCAGCTGGACTGTGGAGAGAAGTGAGAATATTTTTGCAGCGCCTGGTAATTAAACTGTGATTGTCGCAGCTGCCTGGCAGACTGCATTATTTCATAGAGCATCAAAGCATCATAAAATGAGTGGCAAAAAAAGGGTAAAGTTTTTTGAATGAGTCATAATGGCACTGGATATTTGTCTTGTTCTGATGGTCCAATTATAAAGGCTTGATGTTTTAATTAGTCTTCCCACCAGCTAGCCAGAGATAGCTTCAGCTAATCAGCACCCCCCTGCTGACACCAGTTGCCCACACTCATGAGGCACATAATGGTAACAAGTTGCTTTTAGAAGCAGAACTCAATTCACCTATTTCGCTGCCTGAAGTGCAGTTCCATTTCCTGGTTACTGAAAAGTGGACAAGTGGCTTTGCATGATCAGATGGAAAGGTGAAAACGTGGGGGTCAGTGCAAAATATTTCTTTGCCTAGTATCGTGGCTGGCACGGTTTGCTGCTCGTAGTATTGGCTGGAACTACCACATATAATTACTTCTTAATGGAGCGCTGTGACTGTAAGGCTCAAATTTATCAGAGGGGTGAAAAAGTTGAATCTCTGCAGAGAGTTCTCCCAGGAGACAAGCAGTAGGACCCCCTGATTCAAGAAACTGAAGCCCCTTCAACCTTAGACTGACCACCTCTGATCTTTAATCATTCCCATACTTTAGATTCATTTTCAGGGAGGAGAAAACCTCTCTGAAGGCAACCTGAGAGGCGGTGGAAGTCAGCTTTCCAGGACTGTCCCACACTCTGCCACAGGACAGTGCCACCTAATGCTGAAGCTAATGACTGCAATGAGTGGAAAAGGAAGTGAGAGCAGATCTCATTCATCATCCGTACTTTCGCAGTGATCAAACCTGCAGGAGCAATTTTTGGTTTGACCTTGAGACTGTCTCTTAATTCTGTGACAGATTTTCACTGCTTCTTCTTCTTCTTCTTCTTCTTTTAAGGGCACATAACCATTACAAACTATTTGTTGAACTATTTCCCTGGGCTTGACATTGAGAAGAGGAATGTGTTTGGATTTACAGCACTGATGAAATCCGCGATGCAGGGGCGAACGGAGTGTGTGAAAGCCTTGATGATGGCAGGTATGCAGAGTGCTTTGCTGCTTCTTCATCTTCTAACTGCAAATACTGGGCTGTCACACAAAAATAGGAACAAGGGATGGTGAGAGACACTGGGACAGCATCCTCTACAGGAGCAAGGCTGACTCTTGGCAGGGCCATATAGCATCTTTTAGCCGCAGTGTTGTATGCTTCATTGTGTTGAGTAATTGATATACAAATTATTAGTTAAAAATTAAATAATTAGTATATGTGTGTATTAGCGTACTTTATTCCATTACAGTTGCAGGCATTGACACAATTAAATCTTTATGGAAATGATAATAGATAGCACATGAATATTGTTGTTCCTTAGACCCCAAATCCCACAGGTCCATTTAATTGTAGCCTGAGATGTCGAATAGATAGCTCATTTCTGCTGTCTTGGTGCCACGGAAGTCTAATCCTTCATAATATGACTGTTTTAAGTAGAAGTCATTTATCAAACATAGTGACACAACTTTCATCCATTTTTATAATATCCAGTTTCTCAATGTTGATGTGCCACAGAAATGCATGAATGATATGACAACTGGCATTAGTTTCTGCAAGGTTCTCCAACCTGTTACTCTGGAATCAAGGTTTAGGAGTCCGATCATTCATTTTAGAGTTAAAATTTTATGAAACAAAAGTTATAAAACAGTGGTTAAAGCTAGGGTATTGCTAGGCACAGGTGCACTTTCTGAACTAATGTCTATTTCGTGCAGATGCTAGTTCAGTATTTTCCAGTGGCTGTTATAAATTATCACTTACAATGAAACTTCAATCCCCATACCTTAAAACTTGTCAAATTGACCTGACAGTGTCACGGCTTTCTATTATTATCACTGGGGATCTGATGGAAACTTGCTCTGCCTGTCTTGATCGTGACAGGCTATTTCTGAACCTTTCCATCACTGTAGGTAACTCAGTACAGATATCAAGTTTAACATATGGATGCAGCCTCTGGCATCTGAACAGCCACCTTCTTTTCTTCATGTTCCATTAGCCAACAGATCAGTGGGAAGAACAAACATTGCGCCAACCAGAAAACGACTTTGTTAGCCCTTATAATGTTTACCTACGGAAAGTCATATTGGGTTGGTTGTGCATTAAAGATAGTGGGGGTAGCAGAGAACATCCATTGGCTAATGGGCTATAGTATTAGTCATAGAATATCCCAAGCTGGAAGGTACCCATAAGAACTGTTGAGTCCAAATATACCCCACGTTTCTAAACTGCAGTTTATTTACATGTTGTAGTGATCACTTTTTGCAGGTCCGCACATTTTCAGTTGAAAAACAGGGGGCATTTCAATATCCAACTATTGTTTAGCACTGCACAGCCCGGTGAAATGGAGGGAGGGAGCAGCTCGTTCAGAATGGATTTAGAAATAGTTTGGGGCTGAAAGGATACTGAGTGGCTGCTGACTGTAAAGTGCTTTGCTGAAGAACGTGTAGTACATCATTATCGAATGATCTGGGGAAAAATCAGTCTCGTAAATAAAACAATTCCTTGCGTTGCAGCTAAATTCTATGTTAAACAGTAAGAACACATGGAAATATAGGGGGAGAAAAACCCATGATCAGCCATGGATCTCTTTGCTTAACCTCTGAGTGCTGTACAGCAACAAAACAGGCATGTGTGTTGAGAAAAGAACTATAGCCTGGCAGTCTTTAGACTCAGTATCAGTTCAGTGGCTTGGGTGAGATCTCTGTTTTCTGGTAATTTCTTAGGGCAGTGCAGAAGGTCGGTAAAGGAAAACTCACCTTTCCGACTGCCTAAGTAGTATTTGGCTGCTGGATGGGAAAGGAGCTTCAGCAGAGTGTGACAGATGTTTGGAACTGGGTTTAAGTGACTGCTCTTCCTGAAAATTGAGAGTGGCCAAGGTCAATTAGTACAAGAGGAAGGTGCTTTGAGACACTTGGCCATAATGTTTCCTCCTTCAAAGAGAATCTTTGGAAGGTAGGAGTTTGTGATTTGAGAATGAAAAATGAAAAAGAGAGGAGCTGAGCCACTCATGGGCAGTTTATCACGGGTGGCTGCGCAGCGAGGACCAAACGGTGCCAGCAGCTTGTGAGCCTGGGCAGGAACACAGAAACGCATCATTGCTCACCACTCAAACCCTGTTGAAATCTCCTGTGTGAACTCAGTGTTCCTTCAGTAAAGTCACTGAGGTGGCAGTGGATGTAATGTCTGGATGTTAAATGCTGTGTGTGAAACAGCTGGGTAATAGATGCCTGCCTCACTGGGCTCTCCTGTTAAACTCAGAGTCCTCCAGAGCTAACGTGTTGGCCATGCACCTGCTGCCTGCACCTGCTCCTTCTGTTGCCCTCAGCCACCTTCATCAGCTCCCCAAGGGGGAAAATCTCCTATAACTTTGTTTTCTTCTTTTTGGTCTGATGCTTATTCCTGAACTAATTCCCATGTTGGGAGTTTATGAGTCTGAGCAATATTTCTGAGCTAAGAGCTCCCAGACCCAAAGTCCTGTCTCTTCCGGATCTTTTGCAGTAATACACACAAGCCTCTGCAACTCTGTGCCGACAAGGCCATGCCCCACTCTCTCCCTGTCAGATGGACTCAAACTCAGTCTGAATATTGTCTGAAGGAAATCACAGAGCTGATATTTGTGAATTCCTCTCTCTCTCTTGGGGCCCTTCATCAAGGCAGGGCCAAGGAAAAGGGGCATGGTTGCCTGTCAGGAAACCCTCTAGGATCTTTTGGACAGTCTGAGCTTCCACCTCAAAAAATGAAGAGCATGGCTAGCAGGTTGAGGGAGGTGAACCTTCCCCTCTGCTCTGCTCTGCTCTGGTGAGGCCACATTTAGACTACTGTGTCCAGTACTGGGCTCCTCAGTTCAAAAAAGACAGGGATCTATCAGAAGGAGTCCAGCAGAGGACCACAAACATGGGCCTGCAGCATCTCCCATATGAGGAAAGGCTGAATAACCTGGATCTGTTCAGCCTGGGGAAAAGAACGCTGAGAGGGGATCTGATCAAAGTTTCTAAATATATAAAGGGAGTTGGAAGGCAAATGGATGAGGCTCTTCTGGTGTGGAGCGACAGGACAAGGAATAATGGCCTAAAACTTGAACATAGGAAGTTCCATATAAACATCTGAAAGAACTTGTTTATGATAAGAATGACGGAGCCCAGAGAGACTGAGGAGTCCTCCTATGGAGATATTCAAGAGCCATCTGGATGCTTACCTGTCCTACCTGGCTTTAGTAGGGCGGTTGGACTTGATGATCTCTTGAGGTCCCTTTCAATCCCTGGGATTCTGTGATTCTGTAATTTTGTGTCTAGTTAATAGGTAAAAAAAGGACATGACTATTCATATCTCACGCAGATGTGACATTCTGTTAAAGTGAGAGGTTTTTTTTAGAAGTGCCCCTGGATTTGTACAGAAAATCAATACCACGATAGTAAATCATGCCTTACAAGAGATTTTGTGTTACAAGTTACAAAGTCAACATCAATTTCCATTGAAAGATCAGGATTTCTACACTACATAGTATTCTTTCCTGAGATAATGTTTCCCAAATACCTTGGTACACATCTTTCAGGAGCAGCAAGGGATAGCTTCACCTCAAAGGTGAGACAGCCAAGGGGTGCAGCAAAGCACACAGAGGCACTGGCCTCATCAGAAAAGGTATTTCTTGAAGGAGTGGAGCAGGTCAGGTAACGATAACCACAGTCAGCCAATGGCTGCCAGCGAAGCTCATGGTGATGAGGCAAGGCCATGGAGACAGGGGAGGTCTGAGGTGAAACCAGCAGTCAGGCCTGCAGGACAGGGTCAGCAAGGCACCTGGCCAGGCGCAGCTGCAGCACAGCTCAGGCAGTGACCAGAGCTGAGAGTCTGAGCTTGAATGCAGCCTCCAAGCAAAGGTAAATTTAGACACCATTCCCTTAGCTTCTACTCTTCCCTTAGTAAATCCTTGCCTGTTATGTGTACAACAGACAAACAACTTCCATGTAGTCTGCCATGTTTTCAGTCAGCTCTAGTTAGAAGGAGTTCACACACAGACAAGTATTCAAAAGGGGACAAGACAATTCTAGCCAAAAAGGGAGAGTCAGGGGTAGGAAGTTTGAGCAGGAGGAGTTCAAAAACAGGCTAGTGTAGCAGGAGAAAAATGCCTTTTAGTGCATTTCTTCCAGCCTCCTCTCACTGTTTGTAGCTTCTGTTGTCTTGAACATCTTCAAACCCTTTGCCTTTGAGCTCTCACAGGTCTTTCTTCAGCCCACAGCTAATGAACTCCTTGTTTTGATCAAATCTTCCTCTTCTTTGCCTTGTTCCAGTTTGGGCTCCATGCTTGACTCTTTGAAATGCTTCTGTGCTTTCTCTCTGAATGATTCTGCAAACTTCACGTAAACTCCTCTTAAACTGCGATCAACTTCTTTGCTTTGGGTTTTGTCCTGCCATTCACATTCACTCTTTTTCTATGTCTCCAACATTCTCTTTATAGAGATTTTCTCAGGGAATTTGGAATCAAGTGATACTTAGTAGGGTTAAAACTGAACTTCTGATCACTTTCCCTGTGCTCTCCTTTTTCCTGTTTTCTGTGACAGTGAAACAGCCTTTGAGTGGAAGCTTAAACTGGAGCCATTACAAACCAGTTTCTGGTTGCCTTTTTTTATGTAGTCCCTCTCATGCTGGTTTGAAATGCTGTCACTGAGATAAATCCAACTGGGAAAAAATAATTGTTCATGATTCTTCTCTGTCCTTTTCTCAGTCTCTGTGGATGTCCATCTTCCAAAGCAACATGACAGAGTGCCTTTTCTTTTTTGACAAGATATCCGTAGGTCAGTTATGCGTTGGCTGTTTGAAAGTGGCACTTCATCTGATAGAGAAGCACGTCAAGAAGTCAGAAGTTGTAACCTGTTCACATAAGAAGTTATCTACAGGAACAGCAATACTTGTACATCGAAAGTGAATACTGAAGTACTCAGAAATTTGGATGGTTTCACTGGCTAACGCTATTTGTTTTTCTTTTCTTTGAGGGGCAAATGTTCACACAACAGACCCAAGCCGTGGACTGACTTCATGGGAATGGGCTTGCTATACAGGAAGGTCAGAATCTGCTTTCATCATGCAAAGGCTAATGGATAGACCATGCCCAGAACAGTTTTGTGATCAGTATAAACCAGAATGGCCAAAGATGAAGGAACTCCTTGCCAAGGCTGCAGAACCAAAAACCTGTTTGCAGAGGATTTCTGAGTGTGTGAGGTCAGTTGTCTCATTCCGGGCTTTCCATGGCCCAGAAGAGGACGGGGTCCTTGATCACATGGTGAAGGTGACAACGAGCTTAGGCAGTCCTTTCATTGCCCTGTCATGTAGGACTGTGTGTCCAGGAAGCCCACCTTCTGTGGGAAAACGCAGACTGGCTGTGCAAGAAATCCTTAGGAAGCAGAGAGCTGAGGAGATTCGATCTCAGGACAAAGACCACGTTAGCAGCTATGAGAAATTATTTCAGAACTCCAAAATCACAGTAATCCCCAAAAAGAAGGACCGTCGAGCCAGTCTGCAGCCCGTCAGCCTTGCAGTGTCTCAAGTGAGCACCATAGCCACCAGGAAAACAAGCCTCTTGCCGCTCCACTTGCTCAGAAGAAGTAGTGTGAGGCCAGGTTTTGTCATCCCCAAAGTTCGTGTCAGCAAGGCTCCTCCACCCACCTTCCAGCCAGAAAAGGCGAGGAGGAGGAGCAGCGCTAAAGATGACCCCTACTTGCAGATTCCTAAGTGGAGATACAAGGAACTAAAAGAGGAGCGGAAGAAGGCAGAGGAACTGGAGAAGAAAAGATTAGCAGAGGCTCAAAGACAGAAGCAGGTGTCTCCTGCCAGAAGCAGAACCTGATTTACTGGCAGTTACTTGGAAGGTTTTAGAGCCATTAGTCTTGTTATCTGAGTGAGATAACAAACTGCATGCTGTCATGCGTGCCTGCTGTTGATGGAGCTGAAATACTGTATGGCAGCCTTTATGGTGCAGAGTCATGGCAAGGGCTATACCACAGTGTGTCTGATCATGGAAGGTGAAATTATTTCTAGGTGGAAGACAAAAAAGTTTACCTGTGTGCTGTTGACAGGAAGTTAAAGGGGTTTTTTTATTATTATTATTATTTCCAGTTCCAGGTGAATGACTGCAAAACTGCTTGAAAGACAATATGTGTGAAAAGATCATATTTTGTGTTTGTTCATTCTGTAAAGGGCACAATTAGAGAGATGCACTTTTGACACTAGATATTATTTCATCTCCTCATATAGATAGGCATATGACAAGGTTTCATAGTAATAACGAACAGTTTAAAATACATCACAGTCTCAACGGGCAGTGAAAATTAAGTCTACTTTTTGTTTTTCTCTTTTTTTTAAGGTATGAAGCACTTTATGGCATATTAGCTATAGTAACAAAAGATTAGGACAAGATAGATATTGAACTGTACAGCTCTATATGGTCTGTGTGGATGCGTTTCATAATGTTATTTTTCTGTTGAATATAAAGAGGGCTGCATACAAAATATTTCTGTAGCTGAGGTATCACATCCTCTGCAGATATAAATCAGGGACAGTGACTGGTTTCTGTGGAGCAACAAAAAAGTTGAACTAAATTTTGTATGACACAGTCACCTAACATTTGCCTCCCCCATCATGTTTCCCTGTATCCACTATCTGTTTTCTCCTCTTTAGTCTCAGGGATTATTTTTTTTTCATCTTCACATTTAACTGTGAAATAAGGGAGATGGTGAACCTCAGGTGGGTTTAGATATGTCTTTTTCCCTTAATATTTAATTTTCTGTTAATAAATAAATAAAAAAAATGAATAAATGAATACCAGTTTATTGTCAGTGTCTACAGCTTTTCTGGATTATAACCAGCACAGACTAATTTCGTGAATTCTAGAAATACAAGCAGTTTTCCCAAGTATCAAGTCCATCCACAAGCTGTGAAAATCCAGTCAGAGCTGCAGTATCAGCCACTGATGTTTGGAAACCGTGTTTGGATTCACTGCGTACCCACGTTTATCTGGGTACCTGGAGCTGCACTCTGTCTCAAAAGCAGAAAAAAAAAAAGCATTCCTTTCACAGAAAGAAACCTGGGCTGTCTGTTGGATGGTGACAGGTCAAGGCCTGTGTCCCACGTCACTGCTGAGGGACCAACAAGCACCAGCAGCCACAGAGCTGCTAGGAAAGGCCAGCAGGGCAAAAACGGTTTGTGGGGAATGGAAGTTATCCTCACATTTTTCTTCCTTTTAAATCATCACATGCATAATTACAAACCAGTGCAGCCGTTTGGGTCATTTAAAGAGGTTCTTCATTACTTAATTAATTGCTCACCAAGAGAGCATATTCAGTAGAGATATGGCTGATGAGCAGCCAGCGGTCTTCTCGAGGCAAGCAGGACTGGATTGACAGTTCTGCACTGCCTCTCAGTACAGTAAATCATGCAATTAAACCTCTGAATTCCCAGCCACTAATGGAAAGTGCTAAGCTGACATTATTAGAGCTAACAATGAGTGGAGATCGTCTCTGGGCAGTGAGGAGAGTGTATGTGAGCTAACGGAGGCAATGGGGGGAAGAAAACACATTGATGTCCATGTTGTGACTGGGATGTAAAACAAGATTGGCTTCTGACCCAACTTTTTCTGACTGTTGTGCAGACAAGACTTAGAAGCAGACATAAAGGTGTTCTCTGGTCCGACAAGAAGTGTTATTTAAAAAGAAATTGATTTGGTGTGAGCCTCCTTCAGTGCCTCCTCGGTTTCTCAGAAGTGGCTTTCCTGGTCATTCGGAGTCACTGTTTTCAAGGTCTTCCTGAGCCCCTGGTAATTAGTCTGTACATCACAATCACACACAAACACAGCCACTTGCTTTCTTAGAGGTGTGGGTACAGACTTTAGAATGTTTTAAGTTTCTTTTTTGTCGCTGTCTAGATAATGAATAGTCTGTCAAATGTCACAGTGAAATGTCACTGCAGTCATTAGGGGGTAGAAGTTGGTGTTTGTAAAGAAAGCAACACAGAATGACCAAGCCTCCAGACCCTCTCTTTGCTGTTGTCAGTGACTCTGATGTGACGCAACAGCAATGTATGTCCTGCAGAGCACGGTGTGCAGAAAAGAAAATAAATACATTCCAAGTAGCACGAAGAAAAGGTTTTACTGAATGGACAAAGAAACAACAACAAAAAAATCCATTGCTGCAGCAATCCTGGAGGCTCTTTTGAGGCTTTTTATTCAGCAATGTCTTTGGAAAGCAAAGTGCAAAAGGCTTGATTTGGAAAAAAAGAAGGTTCATTTTAATCGATGATTAAATCAATGTTTAGATGAAGCCATGCTTTATAATGCTACGTATTCTGAATAAGGACATCCCAAGCATGGCAAACTGAATGCCTCAAATCAGTGAACAACTTAATTCCCTGCCTGTGTAATGATATTAATTATGCATAGGATTAAAATAACCGTACCCATAAAACTAACTATAGGAAACACAGCCATACATCATTAACATATATAGTAGCAGATTATTTAGCACTTGCATATTCATATGCATTTACATGCCTATAAAACATACATATATGAAAGGCCTCTCACCTCACAGTGATGATGTAGAGTACTCAGATATGCTAACGATGACCGCTGTATGAAAGCCAGCAGTAAGTAATTGTTCTCTAATAGCTTTTCATTCAGGCTATAAAATGGAGGCTACAAAGAGAAACCAGACCAGCTGCCTTCTCACTGAACTCCACGGAGCTCTTGCATGGAAAAAGGCAGGGTGTTCTGTGAAAAATATAGTACTTCATTGGGTAGTTAAAGTTACTATGCATATTAATTTTGCTTAGTCAGGTTTAAATCTGGCATTCTCTCTGCACTTTTGAATTCACAATGTCCTTACCATTCTTTCATGGCTACAGAACTGTGGCTATTGAGCAGGCCAAATGCTTCTGTTTCGGTCCACTCTGAGGAAAGCAGAAGAGGCTTGGGAAATGGGTTTGGGTAGTTCCTTTTCCCATTGCAGCAGCTTCCAACACAAATGGCTGTTTACAAAGCCATTCTTCCCAAACCAACTGACAGAGCTGTTAAGAGGCAGATGAGCAAAGCCCATGTTAGGAGGGTCCATCCTCAATGCATTTACCTCATAGAATCATCAAATCATAGACTCATTAGTGTTAGAAAAGACCACTGAGGTCATCCAGTCGAACCATCAGCCTGTCCCCACCATGCCCACTAACCACGTCTCTCAGGGCCACATTCACACGTTCCTGGAACACCTCCAGGGTTGGCAGTGACTACCACCTCCCTGGGCAGCCTATTCCAGTGCCTCACCAATAACCAATACTCCAATATCTCACAGGGCTCCAGTCCAACTAGGCATACTTGTAAATGCTGATGTGATGAAGAGATGGGTGAAGGAACTCCCGCCAGCTTCTCTGTCTAGCGGGCACAAGTATGCATGCACATGGCATTTTTACAATTGGTGCCATAGTAACCAAGACCTGCTGAGGGCAATGTTAGCCATCAAATGTGTTTTCTGAGTATCCGTATTCAAGGTGATAAAATATTTACATTCCAACCACATCTGGCAGTGGGAGCTAAGGTTTCCTAGTGCTTGTTGCCATTGTGTTGCAGCCAGCTTCCTGCAGGAGCTGGTGGCACTGGGATGTTCCACATCATTGTGTGGCAATGTTAATGTGACACAAATCAATATATGATTCAGTTAATTAATCACCCCATTAAAAGCCCCGTTCCAGCATTTCTAAAGCATATACAAATGCAGTTGTGTTGAAAATAGACATGCTTTATTGCCAGCTTGGCTGCTTTCCCAGGAAAGGGCAGTGAAATAATTGTCGCTCAGGATTTGCCCAGTTTCCATGGTCTTACATGGAAAGATAAGATAGAATCTCAGCCTCCCCAGATGTGTCATTATCAGCGAAATAAAACAACTCACTTTTGCTGAGCAACAGAACCGAACCAACTGATTGTGCCAGATTAAGCGTACTTTGTTTTGCTCTTGAAAATCTGTTTTGAAAACTCAAGTTAGAAAGTACATTGTGGATGTGTCTGACACGTCATTTTTTCACTTGTGGTTTTTTCAAAACTATGGGATTTTATTCTGCATATGATGAGTGGCATTACCTTCTATTCTCAAGTCCGTGGGCACAATGAGCAGCGTTTGCCTGTGGTTTCTCAATCTCCATGAAGCGGCCTTCTGCAAAGAGCCTTCTTGGGACTATGTAAGGTTTTCTGCACCACAGAACAAACTGTGTCAGAGGTGCTGGAGCCACAGGGAGCAGCCCTTCAGGGTGCCAGCAACTGTGCTGCCTCCCCGTGGTTATGAGCTCATGCTGAGCTCTGTACAGTCTTGGGTAACCACGTCCTCAACCACCTGCCCATTAATGAACCTTCAGTTGGTTTCCATGACTGACCTGTCTACTGTGTTCTGAAAAAGCCAAGAGTAACGTGCTGGAGTTACACTGCACATCGGCTGTCTGC
Organism: Callipepla californica brunnescens; assembly: GCA_023055505.1. Lineage (NCBI taxonomy): Eukaryota > Metazoa > Chordata > Aves > Galliformes > Odontophoridae > Callipepla > Callipepla californica. Next base: position 65,492,843 of record JALIRH010000002.1, read on the forward strand.
CCATCCAGGTCTCTTGGCTAGGTCTGGTCTGAATTTAAATAAACAAACAGATTAACTAATAAATAAAAAAGGAGTTGTTGAACTTTTTAAAGTAAAGAGTTAAGACGAGCGAAGAGGTACAACAAGCAATGCAGACTTGGCTGGTCTGGCTCATATTCACTTGGCTTAATCAATCAGAACCATTTTGAGATTAAAGCAGTAGAAATAATTCATTCTGAACTCAGAGTTTCTGGCCAGAGAGCTGTAGCCATTTAACTAAACTGCTGGCATTTTTAGTGGGTTCTGCTGCCCTTCCATGGACAGAGGACCTTCCTCTTCCCTCCTGCTGGGGCTCTGGCTTGAGCCCTGCCCCATCCATTCTGTTCTCATCGCAGCTTGCACTTTTTCAGCTGGAGTGAGGTCCTTGCTCCTCATCCACAGCATGCTGTCAGTGAGTTTTTACCCACATCACAGAGTCGGTGGCAGCTCCAGCACCAACCTCTTACTTCTGGCTATTTACCAGTCTCCTTTTCGTTGCCATGGCTTGAAGTTGCCCCTTGCAGACTCTGGCACCATGTTACAGCATTGCATTATCATTTGGGTTTGGATAACTTTAAGCGCCTGCAGTGCTGGGTAAAGAGCCATATCCGAATAGTCCTCTTTTTCCATCAAGCGAGACATGGGTTTCATCTTTAATTCAAGGCTGTCTTTTGAGGATCACAGCCCCAGCTCAGGAACAAAGTGAGCCTGACAACAGTCAGAGACAGACGATGAAATATTAATCCACGCTTCTGTGACATCCAAGCTGGATTATAGTAATTCCCTGCTTGCAGGTCTTCCCGAGGCCTCCTCCTACAAAACACGGTGTGTGGAGAAGTCGGCTGTGGGATTTAAATGCATCCTGCAGACAAGCAGCCACCCTCACCAACTGAGCTTGGAGCTTACTTGGAGCCATCCATCAGCTCTCTGTGTAAAGGTAGAGCAGAGGGTATTTATAGCCACTAAAAACAAATCTCAGGTAGAGATTGAGAAAGAAATAGCCAAGAAAACCTGTAAACATGGTTCTTTTCTTCAAGACTCTTTTCTTCCAAAGCTTATCGTACCAGGACACAGAATGGATGCTATGTTAATCATCTATCTTCTAAAGGGTTGAGGGGCCTTTGCTTAGGGCAAGAACTGGTTGAACTGGAAATCTAACACAATAAGGCAGCAGCAAGGAGCAGAGGGCTGCGTAACAGGCAGCTAGGATGCGACTGTAGCAAGGAGAACACCAGGCTGGGTAAGAACAAAGGAAACCATCAGCACAGGAGCAAGGCTGAGAGAAGCACTAAGAAGCAAACAGATTGAAGCCAACATCGCTGTCCAAGTATATGCAAAAAACTTCCAAGCTTCTTATCACCTCTGTGCCTCAGTTTCCTCATCAATTACACAGAAGGTTATCTCATAAGGGCAGCTCCTGCTTACCAGGTAACGAGGGAAAAAGATGGATAGGAAAACCCACAGAAACAAAGCTACATAATTGAAGCTGTGTCAATCGAGCCATCAGAGCACGTAAATCTACTTGCTTCAGAAAAACATTCAAAGTCCTTTGCAGATGGTGGAGGCAGCTCAGACAGCAGTGGGGCCTGGGGCGATCCTACTGGTATTCTGCAGATGCCAAATGACAGTGAGGCCTGACACATTCTGAATGATGGCCATCTGCTGCTCGTGGCTGAGAGGTGACCAAACCTGGACAACTGCTGAAAACCAAAAAAGAGTGGAAATACAGAAACAGTGTACAGACACTGAAGTTATTGTTCTCTCAAACTAATAAGGAAAACAAAAAATACAGGTACTTTCCTCAGAACTGCAGTAAGCTGATGGTGTCTTTGTCCTGTTCTTCCCACCAATTCCTTTCCCAGAGAAATGACAGGCTGAAAACTTTGCTTAGGATCGCAAGGCTAAACATGTTGCGCCTCATATCCCACCATCACACCCTACCATTCTGAATGGCTCCAGCTTTTGGGGATTCTAGTGGGCCATTGGCCAGATTTATGAAGTAAAGAAAGCACAAAAGGCCGGTCACTGCAGCCCAAATGCCGTTAAATCCCTGTGTTGCCATTTCCCATTAGCTAGGCTCTTCTGAAAGCCTCGTGCCAGCCAAGAAGACACATCAGAGATGACACTTAGAAGGGATTTAAGTGAATCAGGGGAAGAATGACAGAATGCATGGAGACAAGAAGGGAAAGATGGATGCAGCGATCCAGCTGCAGCAGCACGTGAGATGAAGCCAAATCCTAATTTAACAGCGATCATTTCCCACCAGAGTTATTTGAAAAACACATTAGTGTGTGGACATTAACTTTGACTGTTCTTCTGCAATTGTGGATTTGCACCCAGCCTAACAGCCTTTATATTTCTAGGCCAAAGGCAGAAAGCAGAAGCAAGCAGCATCGCCTTTCCCCACAGCCCGAAGGGGCTGAGCAAACCTCTTGTGTAGTGTGGGAGAGTCATGGGTGAGGATGAGGCAGAAGGCAGCAAGCTCAGCCCCAGGGACAGCCTGTCCAGCTGGGCCCAGCCCTGTCATGAGCCAGAGGAAGTGCAGCATCTTCTCATATGGTTTATTTGAAGATATTTAATTAAATGAAAAAAAAAAAAAAGAAAAAAAAATCCCTTGCAGTTAGAATAGGAGCTGGAGATCTTATTTTGATATTTCTTACCCTCCCTTCAGCTTCAATTTTAACAATGCTTTGGCTTTCAGCAGTGCCACTGAGATGCCTGAAGAGTCTCTTTTCTCTCAGAGACGATGTTTCAGGCAGCCACCCCACCAACTCTTATCTCAAGGTGCTGGTGATGCTGTTCACAGTTGCAAGACAACATCATGAAGCACATCATGTTGGAAAAGAGGGGAAGCCACACTTCTTCCCCACCGAGCTGCACCCACACTTTTGGAGCAAGGTCTATACCGACACAGTCACTCAGCAGCTGCTTGCAAAATGTTTCTGCTAGCGTTAATTATATAGGCATTTTTTTCCCTTGAGAAAACACCTACTGAGTTAGGCAGCGAATGCTGGAATGCTGTCAGGACATGTAGCTATTTAAAGGCATTTCCACATCTGTTTTCAAAGGCGAATTCTATTAAATTGTAACAACAACTGAGTGCATTTTATTGGTAAGCAATCCGCTTTCATGAAAGACAGCCACAGCTTCCTCTGAAACAGGCTAGGAATTCAGATCCCTTAAAATCCAATGCCATACCCCAGTACCATGCCCTAGGCATTGCCACCAGCACTGCCTATTGAGGGACACGCGTGCTTTTACTTATGGTTGGTTACTCACAAGCATCACTAGAAGACAGAGCCACAAGAGGTGTGTAACCCACAGAACGGGGTCCGGAACCAAGCACTTGTGTCCCCCTCTCCTGTCAGCTGCTCACTCGAAGTCTGGACAGCCTGTGGGCTCAGGGCTGCTGCTGCTGGCTATCAGCAACACCCCACACGTGAAGGCACCATTTCAGCACCCTGCTAATGGCCCAGCCTCAAGAGGTGCCATGGATGGGACAGGCCCATGTGCTGCACACTGCAGCCTGCCCGACCCCCAGGGGCTGCGGCCCCAGCACGCTTGGCTCAGAAGTGAAGTCAGACTCTCAGGAAGGATCTGCTTAGATTCTGCTCCAATGTCTTCAGCTCTGGAGGCTGGCAGAGGACTGTGCCTTTCACCCCACACCCGCTGAACAAAGTCACACCTGTCACAAAGTGCTGACCACCACAGAACAACACGCGCGGTGCAGAATGGCAGCTGGGAAAAGGCTGCATTCCGTTAACAACTATGTGTATAAATCCAGGAGAGAGGAATATTATGAGTCACGATGAACAGTCAGATCACGCTCTATCCTTGCCATAAATATTTATCTTGGAAACAATTGGCTAATGGTGAACCAGCTATTAGTATGTGAAGTAGAGCTCCTGTACTACAGAGCGTAAGTTTCCAGTGTGTGCATTTTAGGAGCTGTTTGGCACAGCAAAAAGCAAGGCTGGGTGCTTAACAAATGTCCTCATAATAAGCAGAATTGAAAGGATTGTTTAAGGTCTCAGTCTTCCATACCCGACACCTCCAGCTGTCACAGTTGTCACACAAGAAGTGGGCTGATGTTAATTCTGTCCTGGGTGATAAATCAGGCCCTAGAAAAGAACTCTTGCATTCGATCTTCTTTATATTTTGTCCAGAGAATAGGAATTACGTGAGGAAACAGCTTCCAATGTAGGTTTTCTTTACTAGCAGCTCACATTTGAAGCGGTGAAAAGATATCTGCAAGAAGGATGCTAAAGGTGTTCATCCAAACTGTGTGTTCCAGGAAATCTGATCTCACAGTGCTTAATGCCCCTCGGATGAATAAAACATGAGTTCTTCAGTTCTAGATCTGACTACTGTCTTTCTTTGTAGGTACACACACATACTAGAATATTAACAAGAGCTCACTTCAACAGAAGCAAGTCTCAGTTCCACAGCCGATACACAGATGCACCCAGCGCTGGCTTTTGCAGCAAAGAGAGACTTTATTTGTTTTGCATTTGTAAATTTTCTGCATCCAAATTCTCCCATACAATAAAGAAATAAATAAACAAACAAATTCGAGGAAAATACGTTAAAAGATTAACACATCAAGGAATTGTACGCTCTGAGATTTAAACAGTGGAAACTGAGGTCACTGAGCACTACAGGCAATGGTCAGTACCTGCTTCTGAAAGGTGATAGCTCGGTTTCTTTTCTCTAACAATCTTCTAAGGGTGGTTTCATAGAACACCAAATTCACTGCTAGACCTGAAGCCAGGCTAGTTGCTGTGCTTTCCAAAGCGTTCGTTCCTGTGTGTGTAAGAAAGTGAGCTCGCTGTCCTTTTGAACACAGCAAAAGACATCCACTGACACCTGAGACAGCCTCCACCAAAAACTCCTCAGTGTTATTTTATCCACCTTCACAACACGCCACGTGTCAGACAGACTGAAGGACAAAACCCACTTTACCAAACCAGCTGGAGGCACAACAAGGTGAGAACGTAAACAGAGGTGATGCAGGAGCCCTTACTATTGGCTACAGAAAGCTCACAGCTCGTTAACGGCTGAACAATTTTACTTCCCTTAAAACCACCGTGGATTACAAATGCTTTTCTTTATTAAAGCTGAGAATGACCCACAGAATGCAGGTCACCAGAATTTTCTAAAAATAACTCCACTACAAGCTGGCCAGCAGAGATTACATTGTGATGAGTCCTTTCAAGGTCACTTGCAAGATTTATGCTTGCAATGGGCTTAGTGTCTGCGTTTGAGAGTTGTCCCAACCTGGCCAGGTTGAGAGCGCATTTTCAAAACAAATTGCCAGCATCCATGCATGCCTGCCAGCTCCAAGCACCGTGTTCTCAGAAATTTGTATTCCTGTTGACACCTGAGATCAGCAGCCTGAAAGAAAAGGGAACAGTCTTTGTAACAAAACTCAGTCCTCATTCACCGAGTGCTTTGTAAAATAGAACACATTCCATCTCTCCCTGGAGGTTTCCTGTGTAAATACGTGCACTAAGATGTTATGAAAAGACTCAAAGGAGGAGGCATTCTGTGAATACCATTTTTGCGATGCGGGATGAGGAAAACCAACAAACACATGTTCTTGAAGGAGACCCAGGAACACAGCAACAAGCAAAATACAACCTTCTATCTTCCTAAGTCAGAACTTGTGCACGCCAGAGGTGCGACAAAGAAATTTGGAGAGGAAAAAAAATGGAATTCATTAGAATATCAATTTAAGGAGCTTTAATAAATACATGTAATACATACACAGCACTTAGAGAGGCTGCAGTGATGATGTATATTATTTTACCTCCTCTGCTGAGGAAGTCTGATGATGGTTTAACACTGTGGACCTGACTCACTCTATTTCCTTCTAGACACCTCCAGTCAATGCAACATGGATTCCTCTTTTACTGAAACAGCAGACAATGTTAGCTGTGACCCCTTGTGCATAAACCACATTTCAGTGTCTTCCTCTTATGAGGGAAGAGTGCAAAGGAATTTGGCTCAAACTGAAATGAAACAGATTGTTGTGAATATTTTCTCTGAAGAGCCAGCAGCATGTGCTGATCCACAAATAAAAGCACAAGACTTCTGTCTCAGGTCATCCATTGAAAAACAGACTAATTATACCATCAAAAGGAGAAGTAACTAAACTATTTACTAATAACTGCATATGGTGGAAATGCTAAGACGTGGCCTGAAGCAGTGACTGAGCACCTGGTGGGAAGGCAGGACCTAGGGGAGCTCAGGTGCATGCAATGTACCTGAGTGATCGGAAGGGGTGGAGCCAGGATCCACCCCTTCCCAGACCTCATTTAAGGGTTGGCAAGGGAGTAGTAAGGATATCTCACTGGAGATCTCCTGCCTGCTCTTAGCTTCCCAAAAGTAAGTAGTTTTTCATTCTTTTTGTATCTGTGGCTGCTGCATTTGGGCTTGTTTGTATTTGCTGTAGCCTAGAATTGTGCTGCTCTACTCTTACTGCTATGCTTTCTGTTGCATTATAGTATTATGCTTGGTGAGCTAGTCAGATATTTATAATGTGCTACCTTAAAAGAAGTTGTGTTGGGAAGTGGCTGCTGCTACTAACTACTAATACTTCTTGTTTTCCTGAGGAAGGATTGAAAGATCAAAATAAGGCTCTTTAAAAGCCTGCATTAGGCAGCTGGAAAACCAAATTATATCTCTGATGGGGTGAACTACCTCACCTTCAAATTGAGCTTCTTCTCTGAAATTAAGACCTGTATCATTAGAAGGGTGAAAGGATTTAGATCAGCAGGATCCCAGTTGAATCTAGGAATAAAAAGAAAGCCAAGCAAGCTAAAATCCAACTAGAGGATCTGTTGAATTTTTTTTTTTTTTTTATCCTGGAAGAATATGTAGCAAGTCGTAGTGCTAACTGACACAGGCGTATAAATGATCGAAACAAATTCCAGGGTGATAGGGTGATGATTGGTGGATTTGAGGGACAGATGATTGCTGTAACCCAGACATGGCTGGGGTTGGGTGTCTCCCACCCCAGGAGTACGAGGTGTCTATTATTCCAGCTCTGGAGTATATATTGGGCATAGATACACTGTGGGATCTGAGTCAACTGAAAGGAGAGTTTAGAAAGAAAGAGAGATGTATTAGTATCTGGGCAATGCAGGTGATAGTAAGAGGCCATGTGAAAAATGAGCCTATTCACTTGCCAAATTTGTGCCAGATTAATAATACTAAACAGTATAGACTCCTGGGGGGAAGAATAATTTTCTAGAATGGTACAGGAACTAGAAAAAGTAGGGATCACAAGATGTACACACAGCCCATAAAAATGCCAGTATGGAAGTCAGACAGCACATGGCAAGTGACAGTGGATTATGGAGAACTGAATAAGGTCATACTGCCCATTTGTGCAGCTGTACCCAATATTGCCTCCACAATGAACACATTGAAGTAGGAAGACAGAAACCTGCCATTGTGCTCTAGACTTGGCAAATGCATCCTTCGGTATTCATGTTCATGATGATTTGCAGGACCAGTTTGCATTTTCATGGGGAGGCAGGCAGGGCCCTGCTGCTTGGGTATGTGCATTTGCCAATGTATTGCCCTAATTTATGGGTGCATGACATAGCAGATTGGAATAATCCTGACAATATCAAACTGTACCACTGTGTTGATGATCTCATGTTGATGTCTGACTCACCGAAGGCATTAGGAAAGGCTGCTGACTCATCAGCTACTTATTTGCAAGAGAAAGGGTGGGCTATAAACCCACTGAAGGTGCAAGGATCAGGCTTGTCAGTGAAATTACTGGGTGTAGTTTGGTCAAGAAGGACTAAAGTCCTACCCAGTGCAATAATGGTTAAGATTCAGGCGTTCCCAGTCTCTACTGCACCAAGTGTCCCTAGCGCTGTTCAAGAAGCATTTAGATGAGGTGCTAAGGGATTTGATTTAGTAGCTTGGTGGGTAGGGATGGTGGTGGGAGGATGGTTGGACTAGATGATCTTGTAGGTCCTTTCCAACCTTATGAATCTATGTATCTAAGGTGGCTGCAGGAGAGGGGTCTCGTTTGTGGAGGTGAGGTATGCCCTGACCTGTGTCAACACAGCAGTGGGTAATGCAGGCCTATCCAGTGCCAAGAGCAAGCCAGACATACGCTGTCAAGGGACTCACCAAGTTGACGGCCACCTACAGGACACTTGAAGTCATTGAGAGTGATCAAGGGACTTACTTCACTGGCACAGTGCTGGGCAGAAGAAAACAGCGCTGAGTGGTGATTCCACCTGCCATATAATCCAAACGGAGCAGGCCTTTTTTGAAAGCTATGATGGTACTCTTCAGGCTGCCCTGAAGGAATCCTTTCTGTTCCTGCAGGGGTGTAAAAAGTGACTCTGCAAAACCCTGTGGGACCTGAAGGAAATGCCTTGAGATAGCAGACTCGGTGCTTTCGAGATGCTACAGCATAGGCCTCTCCACTTAGGGTTCAGATTACAGGCACTTCTTATTGGGTTAAGACTCCAAATTGGCGATGAAAATCATCTTCTGCTTCCTGCCTTTGGAAACCTGGTACCTGTGGCCTGGGAAGGTGCAAGTAGGACCAAAGTGGTGTGGCTGACTTGCACCCTGGGAGTGATTATTAAGGGTTGGGGGGCTGGCAGTCCCCCTTGTAATAGGTACGTGGCTTGCAAACATGTGGTCAACACTCAGACTTTCACTGCCAAGGGGACCTTAATCATGTCCCTGTGGCAAACCAGGACCCCCTTGTGGTACCTGATAATAGTTAATACAGCCTCAGATGCTGGGCTGAAGGGGATGGTACGACTGCTGTGACATACCCCGGTGTTGACTCGTGACAGGAATGTGGCCTGTATCTTGCTATGGAGGGCAGACCTATCCCTTCTGGTACCTTTGGAACATCTATGCCACTCCCTGTGAGTCTGGAGTCCGTAGGATCACTGGAAGGAGCAACGTGACATTGAGATGCTCCAATGTCACTGTAAGATCAGTGTGGCAACTGACAGTGGGCTATGTAGGACTGATAGAATGCAAGCTGAGATTTCCCTGGTCCAAGCAGCTACGTGTCTCTAGGAGAACCATCAAGCACCAGCCCATGAGGGAGCATGAACCAATCATCTTATATTTTGACAGTCTACACTGCAAAGGGTGAACTGTACAAAGCCTTGTGGTATGCTGGATCACTGTGATAGTAAGCTGGATCACTCCCAAAGGTAAGCAGTTTTTCTTCTTTTGTTTCTGCATCCACAGCTGCAGCATTTGGGCTTGTTCTCCTTTGCTGTGGCCTAGGATTGTGCCACTCAGCTGTTATTGCTGTACTTTCCAGCACATTATGCTGTAACAGCATTACACTGCAGAAAACAGACACTGGAGTAGTCAGGAATAACTCTATCAACAACATGCCAGGCATCACACTCAACTGTTTTCCTGTCTTTTTAATGAAAGAGAATAATGTAGAGCCTCGTTATGTGACTGCTGAGGCTAAGGATAAAACACTGCAGTATTTGCAGGGCCGTAAATCTGTTACATTTGTACTGAGGCATCACATAAACTTACTACGTACACACGTTTGGCACTCTGCGCTTAGTGTTATCAGAGCTTCTGAAAACCTTGTGGTCATTTATTTCAAGTCTTTTGTGAAACACTTGTGTTGTGCGGTGCTACCTGTTGTGCTATGAGAGGCTCATCAACTCCTAGTTACAGAGTTTTCTTTTCTGAAAGAACTCAAAAATCAGTGGAAAATGTAAAGTCTCATCTCCCTTAGTGTACAGATTTATCACAGGATTTGGATTCTATAGCTTCACCTAAACTGTGTGGGGCTCTCTAATTTCATAGTGGAAAACAGCAACTCACCTTCCATTGACAGAACCCAACAAGTTTCCTCACTGTGTCGTGAAACTTCCTAGTAAGCATCATCAGCTATTAAATGTGACATTCTGATTTCTATTGTGCTCATAGAAAAATGAGCCCACTGCACAACCTCAAGGTTTTACTGTTGCATTATTGCCACAGTGAGAATTTCAGAGTGATTCTTTTGCAATCATTTAATGTAACACTTGAACTTAGGCCGTGCTTGTATGTTACTGTGACATATTTACTTAAGAAGTATTAATAATCAGCAGGCAATCCAGTTGACTGATGATGATTCTTTTATTTTCAGCAAGATAACACATAGGTAAAAGCAGCTATGCAAAAACATGGATATCTTCCAGCCACATGTAATATGCTTTCATACGGAGACATCTTCTAACCATATAGGAAATGCTGCACTCTAAAAGTGACTGAAGGTATCTTGAAAAATCATACTTTGTTGTACAAACTTATATACCCATCTAAGTAATTAAAGACAAGATTCTGATACTGCCTATATATGTTGTATGTATCGCGCTGACAGCCAAGAGCAGTTGTTTCTAACTCAAAGCTGGAAATGTGGAGCTGCTTGCGTAAGGTAGAAACACACAGCTGCACCAGAGCTGAGCGTGCAGCTATTCTGAAGTATTTTTAGTTGTCCACTACAGTCAATGAACGGAGACAAAAGCAATTCAGGTTGTCCTGAAATGCTGGTGGAAAGCATGGTGTCATGCCCATGCTCTACTCACTGTTTTGATTGCAGTTAGTCTATGCACTGCTTCAGGTGTAGACAGAAAACAGGAGAGCTGAATGCCACCATTCTTCAGCCAGTGGCTACCAGTATCACGTGGCTGTGACCATCTGCTGATGCAGCACTCTGACAACTGCTGGCTGCACTATCAATGAGATGACAGGCTCTCTGTCCTGAATCTGCTGCTTAATTACTCCTAAATATGTTCCATGAGGTTCAACAGTTCTACCTTTATGGCTAAATTACCCATGTGTGGATTGGTTGTATGCTCACGAGCAGCTAAGCACAAGGCCTCAGAAGTACCAACATCAGAAACAGAAAGCATAATTAAAAAAATACGCATATTCTAATGCAGATCCATTCTTATAAACACCACTCACTCCTTAAGGCAAGTACAGTCATCTAATAAAATTGAAAGTAAGGACTTCATACAAAGATCACAGGTCCCTTCCTTAGTGTACAATAAATGCACCCGTGCCGATCTTTTGTAGTACACCCTTTGCATTTCAAGCCTAGGAACAGATGGACATACGTGGGTCCTGTTCACCCACGTGAAGTGAGTTATTCCACTTGTGAAATGGGCTGTGTCTCACAGCTCTTTGCTCTTGTACTCACTTTTTTTTTGAGAATCTTAGAAGTTTAATAAACTCACAGGGACTAAAACCTGTACCGTACTCATTGTCAGTTAAAACAGAAGCACATTTTAAAAATGTAGGTGGAATGTTTCAAAAAATGACTTACTTCCCTTTGTTTTATAGAGATGAAGAAGGAATTGGATTGAGACTTCTTTTATTCCAAACTGTGTAATTGGAATATGTATCCACGTGGCCTAACCTAATCCAAATACTCTACCTAAAAAGTAACTTTTATTCCCTACAACAATAATAATTTGTTTTAAAAATAGATGTATAACAGAACTTGGCTCAATGTTAAACACGGTAACAGTGTAATTTAAAAAAGAAAACAGACTGTCCTCCAGTTTAAGTAAGTTAACTTCTAGAAGGTCCTGAACTCCTTCAACTCGTTACTGGAATTGAAAAATCATCACCTCAAAAAAACGGGGCTGTGAGAACATAGCAGCAGCATGATTATAACTCCTTACTACTTCTCGCTCATGCAGACCTTGCACAAAGGAACTTCATCAAGACGAGGTGTGCAAAGGGGTGTAAAAAAGATTGAGCTGGATTTCTGCCCACCTGAGATCTAACATCGCAGGATACTGAAGACTGCAACACTGTGTATTCAAGGCAATGGCTAATTTCTGTCTCAACACAACATATTCCCTCCAGGTAACAAAAGCACCAGTACAAAGGGGATGTTCTCTACCAGTTTAGCATAAAAGCTACATTAACTAACTATTTGCTACTGCAATGCCAGAACTAAAAGCACACGTTTTAAGCTCACTAATCATAACCATAATTTTCATCTTGTCAATCAGACAGTCTCATTAAAAAAACAAAAAACAAACAACACCCTTGATCAGCAAATGCTTAATAAAAAAGGGAAAATTTTCCATTTGGTATCAACTCAATAATGTCTTTGTTCTTATTAACCCCTGGGAACTGAAGTAAAAGAACAGGACAGGCTATGATTTCAGAGGTCAATATCACTGATTTGATAGCGTGAGCCATGAAGGGTCTATGTCTTCTCTAGAAAACATATTCACTGCTGGCAGTTAGGCTGAGATCGTGGTGGAGAGCTCACTTGCGAGGTTGGTGGATGTGCTGTTTGATGTGCTGAGGGTGAGGAAGCTTTTCCACAGAAGGATGTGGTTTCTGATGAGCCACCTGAGCAGCTGCTGGAGGGAAATCCTTATCACCCTGTTTGAAAAAACACATCAGGAAAAACTGAAGAAATAGTAAAAGTGTATATTCCAGTTCAAGTGGATATAAGTTTTTAAAGCGTTAAGAGAATATGAAGAACGGAGCTGCATGCTCTATCAAGGCCCCCCCCCCACACACACACTATCTTGCTATTCTTGCAGGCAACTTCAAAATTTCATTTGCACAAATCTAACTTCTTCCAATTACACACAGCACCTAAGAATGCAGTATCTTAAAGTGACTGGAGGGGAAAAAAATGAACGTTTTATCTTCAGCACTGAATAGCTCCTTGTTTTAAGTCACTCACTGCCACCGGCTCTGTTTGGTCAGATCTACTTGATGTATTTGTTTTCACAATGCAATAAAACAGAGGAACTATTTTACAAATACTCCAAGGCAGCTCGAAGAACTGCCTGCACAGGAAAGCCAACTGCACAAACACTAGTTCTGTAGGAAGAAAGGCAGTACCTACGACTACGCTTGACTCAAATCTTCAAGCTGCCTACCTTTTAACTTCCTCTTATAAGAAGGTCTGCTGCTCCCTTTCTGCTGTTCTACAGTATCAGCTCACATGTAACAAGCACTCCAACCTACTCCAAATTCTTCCATTCCATTCTGACATCTTTTTTTTTTTAAATCTTGATCTCTTCTCAGACTTGACATTTACTCCCTTCTTTCTCCTGGATGCTGAAGTTTGTCTTCTACATATTTCTCTGGCACCTTGCACCTGTTGTCCCAGACAGACGATGTAAAAGCAGCTCTTTCTACTACTTGGGAGTAGATGGGTGAACCATACAATGCACCCCAGTGAAAACCAGCATGACTAAAGCCCTGTCACAGTGCACAAGGAAGGAATTACTGATCAGACAATTAACAGTTAGTACTACTGATTTAGCTTGTAGATATCCAGGTCTTGCTTGCTCTTGTGGTTCTACATACCCCAAGGCACACATGGCAGCTCAGTGCCTTCAGACGTACAGCATTGCTGGCAGAAGCCCTGTTCACAGATCACACTACAGCAGCAGACTTAAATGCAACTGCTTTCAAAGAAAATCAATGCTGTAATATCTAGCTTAGATATGAAAAGAAGATCAAATAAGCTTTAAGTGCTGAAGTTCAAAGTAAAACGGTAGAAGCATTTTCAATAAATAATTTCAATGTCACACACCAAGAAGAAAACAACCAAGAAGAATGCTCAAAGAGATTTAAACACATAAAACATAGACTTTTGTCATGAAAGTGAAAGGGGAATGAAAAAGATTAATTTTGCTCTGATCAGTGATGATTCCAAAAAGCCAGCAATCACATTTCTATGGTTAAAAGAAATTTAATGGTAATCTTACCCTTGCTACGACACCAGAGATGAACACCGTTGGTTTAGGTGGGCTGAAAAAAATAAGAGGGGTTAATTGTACAGCATATCTAGGAGGTAAAAATGAAAAGCACATCACATGTACAAATGAAAAAGAAAGGCATTCTTAGCTATCAATGTTTCAAATAAATAAGATAAATTTCCTCTTCAAATGACTTCTGCTTTACTACCAGTTAGTGCAGCCGAGAACACTGACACAGACCTGCAGGTGTGGGCTGCCATTACTTCACCTAAATTGACAGAAGTAAATAACTAGTCCAACAGCTCTGTGTTCCTTTCTTAGTCTTGAGTCTTGGTTTGTTTGCATTGGCTTATTAATCCTCAGATTTTATATATAAGCTGCCAGCAGTATGCTTTAGACCTAGTATATTTGTACTGTAATAAACAATGAAAATTCCAGTCGGAGTAAATCTACTGCTGTCACAGAAAATAAAACAAGATTCCGAGTCTTAAAAAAAGCAAAACCCAGTACTTTAAATCACAGTCTTTCAAGCAGATATTTATCTATTCTATTACACAGAAGGAGAACAATGTCTGTAATAAAACAAATGTTAAAAAACAACAACCATCAACAAAACAAAGCCTGCCCCACTTTTTCACTTGCGGACTTCTGCTCACATCAACAGAGCCAGACTCAGCAGTAGAACTAGACTCTGAAACCACGAGATTAGATTCCCAGGCCCACAGATGATGTACTGATTAAGTCACAGCATCACCACAGTCTCTGAGCACCTTAGTTGCTTAACAAGATTCATCACTCCCCTCCAAATTTTTAACAAGTTAGTGAGACATGATTAGAAAAAGGGAAAACAGAAAGGAATTTCTGCTTTAAAATGCTTCCATTTAAGAGTATCAGTAGTATTTGCTGCAACGAGGAAAAGTATTCTGATAGCTGCATTAGCACTTCTTTGATCCAATTTTCTGCCAGTATAAACTAATAACAAGCAAAGATCAATAGCAAAATGCTTTCATTTTATCCTGATTTTGCTGAGCCAATTAGTACACTACAGTCCGGATGAGAAACGCTGAAAGATGAGTAACAAAGTGGAAGGAACAACTCTGAGAAAATACAGACATACTGCAGTGGCTGTTGGTCACATTCATAAACTAACACAATGATATTATATGGGAAATGAACAAGAAACGGAGAAAAAACACGTAGCAAGTTGTTCTTCAATTATACACAGAATCTGGCTTTAATCACACTCAGAGAAATAGTTATTTGTTTGGCATCACATTATTAACAATACTGGATAGTGAGAAATTCAAATCAGATGGATTTTTCCCTATATTTCTCCCATAACACTATGTTCTGTGTTTACTATGCCTGCACGATGAGTGGAATTCAAATCAACATTTTCCAAAAACAGCCTGCGTATGCTGAACGTGTTATGGCTTGTCTGTCTACCACCACACTGCATTATCTGCTCTAAGTTCCGTGCAAATTAAATGTTCCATGGTTCTGGCCAAAAATAAAACCCAAAAGCGTAACGGCTGTAGCATAATGGCTGCTTCAAGAAGCTTTTCCCACTGCAAATTTCAAGTCTTCTCAGGAATTCTGGTCTCCTATTTAGAAATGTCAAGCTGTTAACATTCAAAGGACAGAGCTTACGCGTGCTAAGTTCCCTGGGTACGCACTAAGTTGGATGGAGTTAGAATACTTGGTTAAGTTTCTGTACTTACTTTTCACTTACTTGCATATTCTTTTGTCTAAGGAGAAGTAGGCTGAAGGCCCTTTAGGGATCATTTTCATAATAAGCACTGCATGGGAACTGTTGAATCACGGCCTGAACCACTGATTGATCACCTGAGGCGAGCACTGAGTCAGCTGCAGGGGCACAAGTGAGTGTGATTGGAAGGGGTGGAGTTTGACTCCACCTCTCCCAAGACCCCATTTAAGGGCTGACCATCACCAGGGAAGGATCTCTGGTTGGAGATCCCTCCCTAGTGGAGTTATCGGTGAGCCTTGACCATCTTCAAAGGTGAGTCACTCTTTCCTCATTAACTATCTGTATACCATCTACTTAAGCCCATCTAAAATATACCATCTTTGGCACTATTTCTTTTGGGTGCTATTCTTGGGGGTTATTTGCCCTACAAGTACAAACAAAAGCCTGTCAGAGTTGTATGTTTCATGCGGTACAGCAGATGTAGTTGGCCTATCTCTATAAGGAAGACAAAAATCAGTAATACCATTTTCCTGGAAAAAGCTATTTCCCATAATGAATTTAACTAGAACTCTATAATCAAACAACATATTTAAACTTGTGCACATGCAGTTGATTCTTGGACTGTCTTTAATTGCACTGCATTCTGAGACAGTAATTAGATCCACCAAAATGCCTCACACTAAGCCTGCCCTGAAGTTAACACATAACATTTTAGGGCAGCACAGGGCAGTTCACTGACAAAAAGGGAACAACCAACCCACTTGGAAACCACAGTATCCACATCCAGACTTGGTTGGGACAGACTTGAACTTTACTTGCTAATAAGGTTCAACAAAGCAAACGATTTATATTAAAGGAAGGGAGATCTAGATTAGATGTTGACAAAGTTTTTTACTGAGTGGTGAGGTGCTGGAACAGGTTGCCAGAGAGGATGCCCCATCCCTGGAAATGCTGGATGAAACCCTGGACAACCTGGTCATGCACTTGACCTAATGTCTGGCAAACCTGTCTGTAGCAGGAGAGCTGGAACTTGATCCTTGAGATCCCTTCCAGCCTAAGCCATTCTATGACTCTATGATTTCCACCCTTGTTTGTCCTCTTCCTGGCTTTCTGATCAGATTCTTGCTGTACACTGGGTTTGCAACTTTCACACTGAAGCACTACTGGAAATGCTAATTTGACTTCAACCTCAAGCACTTCTGTTACTCCTTCCTGGCTGACCTGAGTAACCATGCTCAATAAAAACTGAAATGAGGCCTCATCTCTTGAGAGAGCTGATCACAAAGGCAAACGTGAACGTTTCACTCTTACTGATCAGATGATGTTTCTTCTGTAGGTTAGTTTTCATATGTTAATTATCCCTTAGCAGGTAAAAAGACAGCGGGCTGGCCAGAAATACCAGTGACTGAGAGTATATCTCTGTTTATGTTCTATGCTAAGGCCACTGCCATTTTCCTTATTTCGATCAAAATGTCTCAGAAAAATCTATAAAACTGTAATATTTTGATTATTTTGAATGATATACAAAGCAGCATCAGGCCACAGCATATCTAATCACACATCTATACTAATGAGGAATCCAACTGATCAAAGAGTGGCCTGGATAATCAGTCATTGATTCAAGCTTCAATTTCATTTTTAATGAGAGAAATCTTTTTACAGATGAACTTCTTCACAGTAAGTTCAATCTCTACTGCCAGACTCTCAAATCATTGGCTTTGCTGGACACAGTTTAGCTGCCAGGACCATAATTTCATAATCACACTCGAGGACATCTAGTGCAGTTGTGGCATTCCAACATCACTCACTATCATTCCAAACAGCCTACCAAAAATAGATGCAAGAACAGAGAACAGGCACAGGCTACTACTGCTACATTTGTAAAATATTATCAAGTACTTCAAATTCTGTTGGTGCTTTAAAGCACAACCTACATTTCTATTATTTCATAAGCTGCAGTGGTTGCTTTGAGGATCTACTTAATCTGATGAAAATCGGTTTGACAGATGTTGTTTTGAAGATACAGCATTCCTTTGTCTAGGCATCAGTAAGCAAGAAAGCGAGAAAACAGTACTTTGGGACAAAAAAAAAGGTGTTTGTTTACAAACATTAATGTTTTTTAAGGTTTACATGCACACATGTATAACATCAGCTGTGGATATTATTAAACTGTAAATACAAGGAATACAACAGCAGATTTGCCAAGACAGCATACTATGTGTCAACACTTTCAGAGTCAACACTTGTTTTATTGTAACACGGAGAGAAAGGGAACACATCTGTCAAGATTTCATCGTTTAAAGAACTTACCCTGATTTTACATGTGTGATGCTGTTAAGAACTGCACCTGTTTAACATCAGAATCTTGACTAGATTATTTATCCTGACTGTGTTCAAATAAAATAAAGATTTGTATTATTTCATGTTAAGCTTAAATAAGACCTTCATTTGACATTGCAAGTAATCACAAAGAAGATGGAATACTTGAAAAGATCATTAACTAGGTGAAATGAGGCATTAATAATACTAGAATCTTATGTCTTCTCCTTAGAGGGATTGGTTGAGCCTGAGTCTGACAGAAACATACTAAAAACAAACACAACAGCATTAGAATTACAGCAAAATCTCCTACAGCCCACAGAAAAAGCACAGATTATGATCATTTATCCAATTCCTTTTAAATATAGAAACTGAACAAAGCAGTTTTCCAAGTAATTACTTTTATTGCCCTTTACTTATGTATATATACATAATGTATTAGTTTATATATGTGTGTGTGTATGTATGTATGTATATATATATATATAACATGCTATTACAGATTACACAGATTCCTAGCTTTTTAAGAGTGGTCCAAAGCATAGGAAAGAGCACAGCACATTCACACATCCCCTCTCCTGTTTGCAGCACCTAGACTGCCCACCCCAGTGTTACCTGACGAGATGGATCTGAAGCTGAGGGCACCTTCCAGTGACTGAGGGGCAGTTCTGATCTGGATGAGGGAGCATCACTCAACTTGCAATTCAGAGCAGGAGCCTACATTTAGAGTCGACTAACTGGGAAGCAGAACCACGTGTATCCTCCACAAGAACTGTAAGAGCTTGTGGAGGGGACTTAGACACGTTCATGCCAGGATAGAAACGTGACAGACAAATGCTGATGCTCTGGTGCTCAAGTTAACCTCAAAGTGACAAGGTCTACAAAGAAACCTCTTCTGTGCAGAGGTTAAGCTTTTGTAATTCATTTTCCTTTCTGCCTTCAATTAAATTCCACAAGAGATTATTTTCCTGATACATCGGATCCATCCAAAAGTCATCTGAGTACTATAAATCAGGGTACAAGCAGACACAAGATTCCCAATACAGAAACACTTGAACAGGCTAATCTACTTTAAAAAGGATAGATTCACATGGGTACAAGTTTTTTGCTACACTAGAAGACTCTCCTGGGTCAAAATAGGTTAAAAAAATTCCAAGTAAACATACTGTACACTCTTAGGCAAGCAAAGTGAAAAGCATTGAATAGTACGATCCACCCCAACTGTTCCCTCATTAGAGCCAAATGTGTCTTTTTCATACCTTGTCCCACGCAAAGCAGTCACAAAATGAACAGAAATTTCTCCAAATATTCTGATCATCTTCAGTCAATAAAACTTCTGCCTTTAATCCCACCCTTCCTCTTTCTGGAGCTAAAAACATTTTGTCGAGCTGCTCAAACCATCCGGCTTAATCTTCAAGGTTACTTGGGAATTCATGTATTCTGATTACAAAACATTAAAGGTAACTTTCAGGTTGCTGCAGTTGCATTCCGTTTTAAAAATGTTCAGACACTTCTTCATGGCAGTGCTTATCTGAATTTACACGGTTGCCTTTAATTTTGGCTTTGTCTGCAAAAATGAAGTCTGAGATGATTAAAAACACACCGAGATGATTAAAAACACATTTCTCAGCAACAGAGAAAGACTAACAAGCACACTGCTCATCAGCTTGCCTCAGATACTTTCCAATTGGTTATTATGCATTTAGGTTATTAATTTTCTGGACAGAAAAGTAATAATTAGCCTGACTGACTACCACAGGGAAATAAGCTAGCTGATTGCACTGGGACATGCAGTATCTGATATTCTATGATAATTTATCCTGCTGAGGTCATTTATTTATCTGCCATAACTTTAAAACCTTTAGGATCACCCACAGGATGGCACTGTTGAACCTCTGCTTACTGTGTACGTAAGTGCAGAACCTCAAAAAGATCCAGGTGCTCTAGCAAATACTAAAAGAAGTAGAAGCAACGCTTCCTTCTTGATGAAATGAGGTATGTCCATTTATAATATGTATACATCCACATACAGACACTGCTTTGAGAAAACAGCTTTGTTTTCTCGTGTGTTAGTCTGTGATTCAATACATTCCATGAGAGAGAGCTTCCACTCTGCCAAGCAGTTGTTCTTCCTATACACGCAAATGAATGCAAGTTTTAAGGCAGCTCTTAATGCCCTATGAGGGCATCTTAATGACTACTTGTTTGGCTATTCATATACAAGCAAATTGGGTATCCTGGTCTTTTAATGAGATAGCAAATCACTATTCATTACACTTAATAGAGACTGATTGACTTTCATTGTTCTTACATCCACTGACAACTCACTGCAGCACATGGCCTGATTAATCTCAGCAGCATCTCATTCATCTTTGTTTTCAGTGCATGCATTAGCCACAAAAGAAAATTATTTAAGAAAGCTATCTCCCATCTCTTAGCCGCATTGTTGCACAGACTGCACAGAGAGTGTATTTCTCTTTCTTGCCGCCTTCTGACCACAGAATGAAGATTTACGTATTTCTGCTTTCCTATAGACTCAGAGGAATTAGAAATAGCCCATAATTTCAGCTGCTGGTTCATTTATTAGGGTTCAAAGCTGCCAACCCAATAACTCACAGCATTTAGTGAACGTCAGTGACAAACTTCACCGTTGTGTGAAGGTCTAGTCCACTTAGAACCCTTGCATTGGAAAAATGAGGGCTGTGGAAGTTGACACAAAGTGAGTTTCAATCATGACATAACTCTAAGGAAACTGTAAAACAAAGAATTAAGTGGAGTGGACTCCAGGCATCAACAAAATGGCCAAAGATGGAAGTGCAAAGGAGAGGATCAAGTCTTTCACACTAGTCAAATGCTGAAGTGCATTTCAGTGTATGTTCCCATGACAGCAACCTATTTCCACACTGAGAATGACTATGGGCCTGCACTGCATCACCTCATCTTCTGGGACATGCTATCCAGCTGTGGCACTGCTGTACCTTCCCCTCCTTCCCCAGCACATGAAAGATAGAGTGGAATTGTAGAAACACAGCAACACTGTTCTAAGAAGACACCATGACAGTACAATGAAGGAGATGCAGAGATCAGAAGCTAATGGGAAGGCTAAAATCTCTCTGGTGAATCTGTTTTTGTCTTAGACGCAGAGTGGTACTTTAGGATGTTCCAGACACTGCTACTGGAATCCATACCTAACTCTTGTCTTTATGTATCTCAGGCCACTAATCATGTCAGTAGACGTTCATGTTTCACTTTCCTATTGCTTTCACCAACAGCAATGCCATTTCTTATTAATCCAAACTACATAACAGATACACGTATGTGTCTCCACTTGTATATCCTCTTCCATATCCACAGCACTATTACAAGAAGCCTCCTTAGCTCTGCTTTACATTTCACATTCTGCAGTTTCCACTCTGCAGTAGTACCCCACTCTTGTGTGAAACTCTCCAAAGCAAATGCAGATGAAAATGAGCCATTTTGTTACTCCCCCTGCAGCGAAACAGATCGTGACAATTTTTTTGGCCCATTTCCCTATCTGGAAAAGCTCCCAGAACAACCAAGGGCATTTTGGAAGGTTCTGAATACACTCTCATGGTATCAGATCCCATGCTGAAGATTGCATGAACTGGATTTATTGGCCAGGGACTCAACTGTAGTTCAAATCCTTCTGAAGTTATTTACACAATTCTCTTTACCCTCCAGAGGCAAGTGGAATTCCTAGAGGAACACATCTCGTCATAGGAACGAAAAACCAACAAATCTTGGAATCTGAAATTCAACCACTGAAAGCACAGGAATCATTCTTGAAGTACCTGATCCTGCATTTACAGCTCATAAAGGAGCAACAGAAGTCCAAATTCAAACATGTTTTCATCATAGTAGCATATGTCTAAGAGTAAAATACAAACAAACACGAAAACAACCAAAAAGACCCCAACACTATTCACTTAGCCCAGTGAGGGTTTTAGTGTTACAAAAGACAAGGAACAAAGCTCTCTAGAAGGGATTCAGACAACAATATCTCAACGTTTAAGTGAACTTTGAGAAACTGAATCTCTCCGGATCAAGCGACCTTCACTGACCTGCCAGGAAGCAACTGCCTTGCTCCTCTCCTACCATTACTATGCCTGCTCTGAGCTGCAGCAGTTGGTAAGGCAGAATCTTCACTTTTCATCCAGAAGCAGCCAGTCACCTGAACACAGAACAGATTGTTTCTTTCTTCTGTGTTTATCTTAAGGATTTAATCCAGAAGGCCAACATTGGATATTACTAAAATAAACTGCAAATATTCTACTAATGTCAACAGGACTGGAACTTCATACTGAGGAAAGACATGGGAAATGACCCCGAAGAAATCAATAGCAGCGCGATTTAAAGTATTACAGTCCGAGGATTTCAAGAGAGTTCTTAGATAGTAAACTTTCACTCAGCGTGAAATAGATGTTTCAGCTTTTTAAGTGATAATAAAATCTGTGACAGTGCAAACAGATAACAGATCAACGTGCTGTTTAATCTGAATATAGTTCTGTAATAGCACTCATTCATTTAAGTGGGATGCACAAATCATAAAGCAACTAAAATCTCCTGCATGTCAATACCACTAGTGATTTTTTCTGTTAATCTAACAAAATCGAGCGCCAATTTTCTAGTTTAGTCTGTTAGATCTGTCACACCCTGGTGCTCTGCTTGTTTGGATGGCATTTAACTGCTTCAATTAAAATATCTAAAGCTGTTCATTTCCTCAAAAAAAGCATTATAGAACCTGCAGGATGGCAGATAACCACTTGGCTACATTACTTTCTACATACGTTATTAACAGCCATTATAACATAGTTAGATCACATCCTTTTCTGTTTGTGATGCGTACACAGCTCTGCTTTTTGGTCTGCTTTTTACAGGAGAAATAGATCAGTCTGAGGAGAGGAAACAAAACAAGCACCCACAGTCTCAGCTGAATTTACACTTATTAAACAACAGCAATAATGTTGGTACTTTATACTAGTAGCTTGCAATAGTATTTTATACTCGAACAAACAGTTTTTCACACAGAAGACAAGAGAAATAAAAACACCATAAAAATGACTCCTTCTACCTCATCCACTACCTGGCAGCACAGCTCTGGCCAGAGCACTGTCTGCAGTCATGCTTCTGCAACTGGGGCTGAAGGGTGTCCATAGCAAGAACACAGCTTATCCAAAACATCAGCCTAGTGGTAGTACCTCTGGTTACTGTCTGCTTAGTATAAAAAGTGAAGATATAATAACAGCAGTTGACTTAGTAAGTTGTTAGCTTTCTTTTCTTATCTTTGAAATCAGGGACATTTGTCCTAAGCAGAACATAACTGCTTATTTAAAAAACAAACTGCACCTAAGCATCAATGTAGATTAAATAACCAACCCCCCCCCCCCCAGTTGTTTTTTTTTCCCAGAAGATCCCTTGACATTTCCATACACTTCAAAGGGTCACTTCGATCATACTGCGTCTAATTGGACATACAGGCATTTTAGTTTTACTGGCTAATGAGACAGGATATAGCTTTTCTAGAAATCCATCAATAGCCAAAGGCAGAAATCTCTCGTGATTCAGAATGTCATTTTCACTCTGTACAGATGTCAACAGAGTAATGGAGTCCCAGGACACCACTGTGAAAATTAATGGGAATGTATGACACCACAATGAGATTTTCCAATAATTAAAAAGCAGAAGTAGTGATTATCAGAATAGGTGCACCTTCTACCAACCACACGTGCCCATTGTAAAAACTACAGTGCAGGACTTCTCATAAATATGTCATGACTGACAGCTTATTCTTTTCAATTTTCACATTTTGAAAAAATATTTTGTAAATATGAGACTTTTTTACTCCAAAAATATGCTTTTTATCTCTTGGTTTTGTTACCATTTTCTTGTGCCCTTCCCATCACTGAGGCTCTTCAGGCTATTGTGACTTACAGTTAAACTCAACCGTATAGTAAAGCTGCTGCTATTTTAAGAATTCCATATAAAACATCCCCATTTAGTTTTCATTACGATAGCAAGTGCTTAGAGGGAGCTCAACATCTGCAGAAGCAAGAACTAGAGGAAATTTTTATTGGCACATTTTGGTATTAGGTCCTCTCCATCCCCTTCACCTCTAGCCACCTCTGATAGTCCAGCTCAAAGGGGCTAGTTCCCAAACCAGTAGATTTTGCTCGTTTTTAGTGGTAAGACAGCAGCTGTGCAAAATAGAAAGTAAATTATCTTATTAATAAACTGTCAATAACTACTTATTTTCAGAAGAGTGACGACCTTAAATATTGCTTCAAACCTGGCACTTTCCTTGGGAAAAACAAACAAACAAACAAAAAACCATCTCTCACAGCATAATCACTTCACATGAAAATAGAAAAAATACAGGAATTTGGAACTTCTAGCAACCAAATTTTGCTGCAGGCTGGGGTGTAAGATGAGGCACTGCCTGACACAGCTGAACTCTTCTGAATTCAAATCATTATAGAAGCAGCTAAATACCTCAGAAAAGAGAAGTCTTAAAACACTTTAGAGGAACTGGAATATTTTGGATCTTACCTTTCTTCTTTTAAATCAAAAACTTAGGGACAAAAATTATAGATACGCTGGCTGCAGATGGCTAAGTCAAAGAACCCCAAGAAAGTATTCAGATGGTTAACTTCCTTGCACCAGAAAAGCAGACCATGAAAGAACATGAACAGTAAGAAGGATAGACAGCAGAAATCAAATGGAGGAAAATATATACATCTGAGGAAGGTCTCACATCCCATTATCACTCTAAATTCTGGCTTGGTAATTTATAATACATGTAAATCTTAATAAATAAATAAAGAGACACTAAAAATAATCTATATTTTCACATAATTGAAAATTAGAAATATTATTTGAATTTGTTATTCAGATTCAGAAACGTAAAATAGCAAAGGCTAGTGAAAAGGAACAAAGCTGGTCTAGTGTCCAATGAAAATTAAATCAATGTCAGGGATTGAAAAAACACCCTAACACATGTGGATTACCACCAGTTTTAGTCAAAACATGATAGCTGTGTTTATGGGCCCAATATAGGAACAAAGAAAACCACCAAAATAATACCTGACAGCTTTACGGCTTGTCTTTGTATTCACTTACAATCCCTTTGCATTCTTTCCTAGGATTATGTTTTATAAACTGTTTGCTTTCAACCTGCAAACAAGTTTGCACACTTCTCACGTCAAATACCCATACATTCACTGTGGCTTTAGCACCACACAAAAAAAAATACAAACAAAAATAACAGACGTAAAGAGAATATCCTTCATTTATCCGAAGACCACATCACTTCCTAATATTCAACCTCTGCATTTATGGCAAAATTCTGTATTAAGCAATGTGGCGTTCCTATTATTAACCTGCACATTCAAAAGAGATGGCAGACCTCTCTTGTGCATACTTGCTCTGAATTCTTGCTGCTATGACATTCAAATTGGCAGAAGGGTACTGGGCTCCTGTCGTATCTATTTAAAATCTTCATAGAGAAGGAGTCCATTGAGACATACCCTAGGCACCTAGATGACAGCCGTGCTATTGCTGCTATGTAATGGCCAGCTGCAAACTGAAGCCTAATTTTGTTTTTGTCTATCTGAGGGATCTTGTCTAGATACCTCCAGTTGCGAAGAAAGAAACATTCTCAAATTTTACAGCAATGATTCTCATTCACATTACTGTAACATATCAAGGGAAGTCAAAAACTGTAAAAGAGCTTTAAGCTAGAAAAGGAAGTTTGTTTTTTTTTTCTTTCCTGCTGAAGCTCAGCTGCAAAGCACAGAACAGTGCAACACGGAGGGGATACAAGCACAATCCACAGCTCAGAAAGCAATGTGCAAATATGCTACTGTCTGTGAGTGGAAATAAGAAGAGCCCATTCTTTCCAACAACCAGATAGCTCATATTATTTATTTATAAAGTAGTGGGCAGAAGTACAGAATAGGGAACTGTACAGGCAAGAAGAGAGACACAAAATGGGGAGAAAAGGGAAAGAAATAAAGGAAAAAGAAGAAGTGGGGGAGGGGTGGAGAAGTCCTCTCCTTTGGCAACACTCCTGAAAAAGTATCAAAAAGAATTTCTTAGAAGGTGGTGGAAGGATAAGCTCCTTTTACAACCATAAGTGACAAGGCAAGAAGAAACGTTCAGAGAAGCACTTCTTGTTAACACATGCGCCTCTGTTAGGAAACAACTGGGAGGACAGTTAACAGGCTGGCATTGTGGAGCACAGCTGATTGCAACAGGATCACTGAAGCAAAATAAGAGCAGTGGTGAGATCTGCAACAAGAGACTGGAAATCCTCAATGTCAGAAGTGAGGACTCACATCCCGCAGGTATTAATTAAACTGCCTTACCTCCAGATAGGTAGCAGAGATCTCTTACAAAGATAACGGAGGACTAAATCAAAAGGGAAATTCATTCAAACAACCCTGCCTGTCAGCACGTGAAAGGAAAAGGGAAGCCAACCACTCATAGCCAGGTACGTGCAGCCCATTAAAATCCAGCAAGGCATACACCAGTATACAAGAGGACAATTACATATTTGATGCTATTTCTGCCAGAACCATGGAAGTAGCAAGTTCAATCTACCTTTAGCCTCAGCCGTTTGGAAAATAAACCTGGGCACACGTTCAGATCCCTCTGCAAGGAGCTCTGATAACCTTCTCAGCAACCAATCAATGCTCAAAGACTCTCATATTGATTTCACTTAATGCTATCTCACTAACGCTTGGCATATGAACCAATTTGACCACCTGTTATTACCACTTCTTTTAGGTATGGTAATCTTGAGGAACAAATCAATTAAGAACTTTTACACCGGGCTGCAGATGTGACTGTATATATATATTTTAACTTTTAGCCAACGTGCACATTTAGAATTTCTGGAAGATTTTGCTTTGTGATGACAAGACTCAATTATTTCAGGTGGATCAGGGCATGTATCAGATCAATATACTAACGTAGTCAGGGGAGGCTGTAAATTAGCAGTATTTATGTATCCTGGAAAATCTAGGGAATACCTACCTATTCAGTATCTCAATCATTGCACACACAGCGCAGCAGTTTCAAAATCAGTTTCTAAACTTGGACTTGAAATCTGGGTTTTTGCATTAATATAACCTGCCACAGTTTCCAAACGGATTGGGTATTCACCATTTCACTTAATTTAAATAGAAACACTATCTCTGAAAAATGTGAAGAGTCTCAATTGAGCAGGGTACTTGCCCTCAAGAAACCACTTCTGAATTTTCAGTAGAATGTGCAACTTAGCCTGAATAGCCACTGTCAAAGAACTACAGCAAAACAGAGACATCCGATATAATCTTTAGGGATAATATGAAAAGAAGCTGAGCAAGAACGTACAGATTAAAGAGGGGAGAGCAGAAGAGCTGGTGGTTTAAAACCACGTATGATCTTGGTTTTGCTTCTAGTCCATGTAAGCTGTTTTTCTACAGCCAAACATTACTTTTCTATCAATAATTTGGTTGTGAGAAGGAACATGCAACACTGCAAAACATGAACTTGAAAGCCCAAGAGATCACAGTCCAAGGCACAGAATGGACAAAGAAAGCAGAGCTCAAACATCAGTGAACAGCTACCCTCGTCCCTTGTCCCATCTTCCCTAGTGGCTTGCCCCACTAGCCATGCCAACAGGTATCAAGCTACAGACAACAGACTCATCACTACAGAGTTGCACTGTTCAGTGCTCCGGGCAGAACATCACTGGAGTTTCGAATGCCCATGGCAATTTGCATTTTCACCTGGAACACTGCTAGGTTTTCCTTGCTTTTAGCAGCACGTCACAGCATACACATACACTGCACAAACACACTCATTTACACTGGCACTCAGTCTATTTGGACCAGTGTGGTTGTGACGATAATCAAGAAGTGGCTTCCAATGGTTCCAGCAGTCTAATTAGTAACAATCTGGGGATGAGTACATGAGGTTTCACTTTGAAAAGGCTTGGCAACTCCGCAGGGCCACCCTGTCTCCACAATTTGCTGCTTAAGTGTCTCCTCTCAGACAGTGACACAAAGTGTATCTTCTCAGACCACTTTTACTGAAGTTCACTACACTTTGGATTGCTTTAGCACTGCTGTCTTGGATTATACTGTCTCTTTAAAATGATACAAGTGTACAAACTATTTACACAGTTCATAAAGTAAAACTGTCTTCAATGATTCTGTCTAGTTCTCTAAAATAGAACTACCAAATCAGAGAGACAAACACTGAAAGAATAAAAACAAAATTACTGAGTTGTAATTCTGTAATTGACTGCTCTGTAATTACAGAAGGACTGATCTCTGGAGGCCATCTGGTCCAAACCCCTGCTCCAGCCCCAACACTCAGGGTCGCTGGTCCAGGATTATATCCCGTCATCTTTGAAGATCTACAAAGAGGAGACTCCACAGCTTCTCTTGGAAAACCTGTGCCAGTGCTATGTCACCTGAACAGCCAAGAAACACCTCCCAGTGTTTACAATTATGCAATCTTAAGTGACAGTAATGAAACCTGTAAATCACAGCCCAGTAATATTTTAACTGTGTAAATTACTTCCTACTGGAATGAAGAAGAGAAATTGGCAAGTATATTACACATACAGGTCAGCCTTGAGAGATCATTTATTTTCTTATTTCTCAGAACCAGGCTGTGTATCAATACTAAAAGATTAGTTACCAACTGTAAAGAATCAAAGTACTTTTTAGGGACCAGCCTCATCCCACTTCATTCAATCTTCATTTATAAAATCAGGATTCCCTGGCCACCTACTTTCACACTGTCGTTCAGCAGAATAAGGTTATGCATTACTCCTAACTTTATGAGAATGTCATCCAAGACAATGTCTGTGTCAGTGAGAATGAATCCCTTAACCACTGCAGGAAATGTTTTTTAAGCCACCACACTGTTTAGTTGCAAGAGAAAGACGATAATCTTACACACTCTGTGTTACCTATTCCCCAAATTTAATTAAAAGCAAAAAAACAACCCACACAAGATAAACTACCTCTGATTTTTTCCAAATACTTCAAGATCAGTACAGATTAGCTGAGGATTGTTTTCTGCAAACAGACGGTTCTTGGAATTCATCAAGTAATGGAAAGCCAAAGATAAAAAGGACCTTGAAGACGTGCACAACAGTCACAGAGTGGGATTCACATGAAATTATTCACAGGAACACCTCTAGCTGTACAGAAGTCAGAGCATATTACCTCTTAACTTTTTAAAAATTCATACTGATGCTTCTTGAAATATTCATGCATGACTGACAGCAGAATTGAGACAGTTCCCACCAGGACTTGACTTCCTACACAGCAAAAAGGCTACCTACACTCTTGAAGGTAGAATTCTTCTCACAGGAGAAGAAGATTAAAAAAAAAAAATAAAAGGATATAGTCCTGCTTAGACGAGAGCCTTAGCTGATGCTCCTTTGTCCAGACTCATCCTTTCGGTGTTTTGAGGGGCCAAAAACATGTAAGAGGTCCTTAAGGTGATAGCAGATAACTTGTGTCCCATGACGGACAAAGGACACAGACAAGGCAAGACTTGCAGGAATTTTCAGGTGTGTGACAGAAGTCTGAATATCTCAAGCCTAAAAAAAGGCCAGGAGCTCAAAACCTCATCTAAATTTCCAAGAGTGTTAAATGAGGGACTAATGAGATATTTCATCCACGCTTGTAAATTATGCTCCAAAAGCATTTGTGCTTGCACATATCTACTACACACACACTAAGGCACAGCAAATACAGTTCACCCTGTACAAGAGTCCTCAAAACTCCATGCGCTAAATGGGAATTCCTGCATTTCCAGGAGACTGCAATATCCTCCCAAAACAACATAATACACCAGCCATGCTTCATTGTCATTGCTTCTCTGTGATGTCTCTACTATATACCCTTACAGAGACAAATCCCATGAGATCTAAGGGCAGAAAATACTAACTTGACAGGTCAGGCAGGAACAGATGAAGACAAAAAAAAAAAAAAAAAAAAAAAAGACAGACTGGGATTTGTAAAAGAGGAAAAGACATCTGAAGCTAAACTGGAGAGGAATCTAAAAGAAGAATGCTAAGTGATGAAATGCAGGTTGTACATAACAAAGAAGAGATCAAAGTTTTCCAGCTAATATCCTTTTTTTTTCCCGGAGTCCTGGTGAACAGAAAACTGAACATGACACAGCAGAGTTCCCTAGCAGCACAGAAAGGATCACAGAATTGTAGGGGTTGGAAGGGACCTCCAGAGATCACCTAGTTCAACTTCCCTGCCAAAGCAGCTCCCCAGCACAGGTTGCACAGGTAGGCATCCAGGCGGGTCGTGAACGTCTCCAGGGAAGGAAACTCCACCATCTCTCTGTGCAGCCTGTACCAGTGCTCCATCACTGCACTGTGAAGAAGTTCCCATGCACATTTGTGCAGAACTTCCTATGCATCAGTTTGTGGCCATTTCCCCTCGTCCTATCACCACACACTGCTGAGAAGAGTCCAGCCTCATCCCTTTGCCTCTCTCTCCTTAGATAGGATGCAGAGATTAAGTGGGAGATTATCTCCCTCTTCTGGGGGGCCCTCTGGACCACATCATCTGGAATATGGCCTCTAATACAGGACACCAGTAAGGTGAAGTGAACTTAGTGGAACCAACTAGATGGTCAGGATGCCAGAGCACTCAATCTGTGCAGAAAGGCACAAGCTAACTGGCTTTGTTCAGGAAAGGAGGCTCTGGGCCAAGAGCCTGCCACTACCTACAAAGGAGGCTTGTCTTCTGACATCTTAGATGAAGTCAGGCTCTAAATAGTGGTACATGGAGGCAAGATAAGAGAAAATAAACATAAACTGAAACAAGAGTGGCTCACACTGGCTGTGATTTTCTGCGCTTGAGGACAGTCAATTCCATCTTTGGAGATTTTCAAGAGCAAGGTAGTTAAAGAACTGAGTATTCTGATCTTTACAGTTGACCCTGCTGCTCTGAGGCTGGTCTAGAGATGCTGAGGGCCTCCTGAACCTGAATTACTACATGATCAAGACCCCGGTCTGTCTTTGTAATAGGCCAGAGTTTATAAGAAACACAGACATATAGTACTCTAAACCAGACAATCTACACCAGACAGTTTGTTTCCAGCTATCAACAACAAATCTTCAACAATACTGCTAATAACTAATTGAAGTATAATATGATCACTTTCCTGCAATTCATCTCATCAACAGCTCTTTGTCTTCATCTGTTCCTATTCAGCTAGGCAATCCACAACTGAGAGCTTTCTGAAGTTTCACTGCTGCCCTTGCTTTCAGCATACACCTGGAATCATCACCAAAATGTAACACTTTCGTCTAACACTGATCTGAAGAAAAGACAGGTTTTCAACATCCCTTATGACTTTCAGAAGAAAACTGGTAAACCAAAGCTCAATGAAGTTCAAAGATTTTTTTTTTATTAAGCTTAGCTTCACCTACTAATATTTCTATTTGAAAATACCTCTGATAGCAGAATAAATAAAAAGTAGACAGCTTTTTTTGTTGTGCTTTTTCTGAAGATCACTTTCACACAGTTGAAAGGTTGCATACAGGTCATCAGATGGTATGTCTGCAAGGGATGAATTTTCTCCAAGTCTTCTCCAAGTAAAAAGAAAACTGGAAAAACAAATTTGACCGCACAACATCAACCCGACCATCACAACAATAAGCACTTGAAGATTCTTAAATTCACTAACAATATGTTATTTCAGCCAGAAAGGAAAGTGATAGCAATGAGCTGTCATCCTTTGGTCTAGTCAGCAATGCATGAGGTAAATACACTGCTAGTGTTTTGTATCTCATTCCTGGCCACAAAGCAACAGCACGATCAGAAGCAAATATGTCTTTCTCTGCTACTTTCTGTTCTTCAGGTTTAAATTCTTCTGCCACTCTGCTTTAAATCATCCTTCCTTTCCTTCTTGCTACCTAGCTCCATATAAATCTCAGCAGGCCTCTCACCCAGTTCTCTGTCATACCTAGTGCAGTTCAGGTCTCTTAGACTCGCACAGCTCCACCTTGCTGCATCTTTTCAGATTATTTCAATCTCTTCTTCCACGTGCCCCGAATCTCACTTTTGTCCTAGAAAGATACTCATCCCCTCAGGACCTTTAATTCTTCTCCTTATTAAGCAGTTCTGATAAATTACTGCTTGGAGACACTAGTCTCTATGTATATCTGCAGCCAGGATCCTCTGCTGATTTAATTCTTGCTGCAGAATCAAAATGCAACTTCAGGAAATGGAATGTTTCTCTGCTGCCAAAAACTAGTACCACTCCAAAGCTGCTGGCAGATTGTGAAGAGGAAAAAATAATTATTCAGGAAGAAACAAATGCCTACTTTAAATATGGCAACTTAACCTGAAAGTTTTACTAGAAATCTTTCTGGTACTGTTGTACAGTTTTGTGCACTACTACAAAGCAAGAGTTGATAAGAGTACAACACCGCTTCAGAAAATCTATACTGCTGGAACAAAGCAAAGATGAGAAAGCACTGGCAAAAGTAAAAAACAGTTGTCTATGAAGACAGTGCTTGGTTCAGATTGGTGTCTGAAGTCTTACCTTTCCAAGAAAGCACTGTATTTCTAATTTCAAAGCAAGTCTCATAGCAGTGTTTGGCAAGCTTCTTTTCTTTCTGGACAGAACTAAGTGCATTCTGTGACTGCCTGAAAGGTCCTGCCGAACTGGACTAGTGTGAAAGGACAACAACAGAACTTTGATCGTTCAGACAATTGGTTCCAATTTTAACTATGCCAGTTGCCAAACAGCTCTTTGCAGCCTTTGCTTTGATCAGAGAAAATGACCTTGCTGTCCTTTTAAATCCAACTGCAATTAGTTCTTCAAAGTTCAAGTGTTTCTAATGAAATCTCTTATGACCAAAAATGCAAATTAATGCTCTAGTTCTAAATATTGACAGTTTAGGGAATTCAGATTGTTCTCTGTCCCAGATACACCAGAGAAGGAAAGAAAATATCAACAGAAACAAAAACATAGGGATAAACACACTAACAAGTCACCAGAACTAGCAATAATTTTATATGCCTGTGTTTTTTACTAAAAATTATGAAACAGTTTTTGAAGTATTTCATTAAAAGAGCACAAAATCGTACATTATTTCTACTAAGCATAATTTACAGCAACTAGTTCCTAAAAACATGCATATTTTAGTCCTTTCCTCATTAAGTCCGACAATGGTTAGAGAATAGAGCTGAAAATAACTTGGTACCAATACATCTATTGCATTTCCCAGAACATCAAGCTGTCAGACTAACAATTAATTTCATTCCAAATTAAATCTGACAGGCAGTTTCTTGATGAAAGAACATGTGTTAACTAAAACACATCTGTTTCAAAACACCTCCTTCACAAAGCACATGGTTTTTGCAATAGCCTCTTCCTGCTAGATGATTCTGCTCTTCCTGTCATTCTTACTGTGAACACAGCAAACCTCTAACTTACCCCCCAGCAGTACGTAGAATAAAGATTTCCCTCCCACCTAAAGAAAACAAAATCTGGACTTAAGTATTTCTATCATTCACTAACGTAGCAGCTAATAACATGTAAGAACAGATGGACTACTGAATTTCTCTTACATTCATCTGCTAAATTAGGACTACAATATACTCTGAGGAACTGATGCTTAATAAGCACAGGATCCTCTATACTTCATTGCTTATCCTCAGATTCCTCATCTATCTACGCCCTTAACCCTTTTACAAGTGAGGTCTACAAAGCAGCTCCAACAGAAAGGAACAATAACCAAAGTAACACAGTGAGGACAGTGACTGTGTAGCTACCAGAAACAGAGGACACTGAAGGACAGCTGTCTTCCCATATCTAAAGAAAAAAAAAAGATGCACACAAAAAGAAATGGCAGCAAAATTAGCCTTGAAGACTTCCTCTTTTTAATTTGGTATCAGCCAGTGCTCCCTCACATTCAAAGACTCATCTTGCCTCAGGAAAAGGTGTCAGACATACAAGAGTAAGCAAATTACACAAGAATCTGATAAGGAAATTTCTTCTTCCTGCATCAGATGGAGGTGTTTTTATTTATTTATCTTTAAGAAGTCAGCTGATAAATGATATGCACATGCACTGCTATTGTAAGTCTTTTTAAACCCTGCAAAGTTCTTGCTTGCGATGGCACCAAGTTTCTAGGTCAAATGTGCTTATGTCAAACAGTTTTTTGCTTGGTCATTTAAAAATGTTTTAAGCTATCCAGCTGCCTGAAATTTTTCCACACCAATTAGAAAACAATGTAATTAAAGTACTCCCTGTAGATATAATCAACCTCAGCTCAGTCCTTATGCTCGTGGACAGGAAGTTTCAGAGCATCTTGCAAAGCTGATGGTTCTTTATTTAACAGACTTGCACGTGTCAGAGATTTTCACAACTTCCTCAAAGCACTCTTACAGGACATTTTACAGAGGAATCTCAAACTCAGCAGCTATGTTTTCTGCATGCCAGGTAACAAAGAATAAAACTATTTATGACTTGGAGATGAAAACCAAACCCTGCATCTGGTTCATGACCTTAAGGAAAAGCTAGCACAGATCCGCACAAAGCACTGGCACATTGAAGATGCTGAAGTTTACTTCCTAAGCAAGCTGTAACTTCTCCATGGTCCCTTATGGAGCACACAGCAGCAAAGGAAGGACATTTGTACCATCAATGATAACCCTGCACTAGGGAGCAATGGTTCTAAGTTTAAAGCTGGATACATTGGAGAAGAAAATAATTTGAAACTAGGACCTCTGCACCTCAGCCTACCCTAAAAACATAACAGCATTCTGACTGCCTTGTAGGGCTCCCATTTCACCAGGCCTAGCTGAAGATAGCTTACTGTGCTTAATGTGAGCCTTAGTCCTTGAAGAACATGTTAATAAATTACACAGATCAGGAGTCACTGCAGATACCTGTGACTAAAATGTAAAACGGCCCTTGAGGCAGAAGAACAATTGCAAGTAATATTTTTTTAATGACCACAGACAGGTGGGAACACAATCCAACAGTATCTCATGACAACTGTTTTTCTGAGGCTGCTCACAAAACTGAGCATGTATACAGCTTTTGTTTACTGCTATGAGATCATAAATTAACACGGCTGTTGCACTTTCTAACTCACAATCAGGCTTAGAGAAAAAGAATTATTCACATCAACAGAAACGCGAGAGAAGGAAAAAAGTCAGCTTTATCCCATCATGAGACTCAAAGCTTTTCTCTTCAAGAAAGTTATCATAAGGTGGAGCTGGAAGGTGAGTAGTATAATCTGTACTATCATCTAGTACTTGATCTAGTAGCTGGCATCCTTGCCTGTGGCAGAGGGTTAGAACTTGATGATCCTTGAGCTCCCTTCCAACTCAAGCCATCCCATAATCAGTGACTCCAAAAGACTTTGTAGAAACAGCTTCCCTGTTTGGCCTGGAGAGTAAACACAGAGCTCAAACTCTATTCCAGTAACAGGTTACAACTTAGATTAACTGACATTCTGGCTGTAGCCTACATCTGGGTCATTTTATCTGTTAGCTAGCACTAAATTGTGTTAGCTCATGACCAGGGCTCCAAAGTGAAGCTTCTAACAGATTCAGAGCTATTGCTATAGAACAGAGATTTAAACATTTTACCAGTTGTCCTACTCTGTTCACAGCACAGTCTCCAACTCCACCTTTACTTCTTTCTCCACTATCACGCCAGAGATAGGAATCTAGCAAAGATGGCCAAGAACCATATGAATATTTCAGGCAGCAGCCAGACTGCCAGCCTCTCAGAAGTGTTTCAGTGTGAGGAAATACAGACACTACAGTGCAATTAAAGGAATCTTTATCAGTTTTTCACACTGCTGTGATATATGATCATAAAAAATTCTCACACCACAAATCAGTTTGTTAAGAGATTTACCAGCTCATCTGAAAAATGACACATGTTCAATCTTTCCTTTTATTACCTTGTATTTTCACTGGATATTCCAGTCCTGCGTTATGAAAAAGAGTAAATAAAAGCAACCTACATCTCCCCTCTACCTGATTTACTGATAATCTCTATTATATCATTTTTATTTCGTAGTACTATAGAATAATTTAGATTGCAAGGAACTTGAAAGTGACCAGTCTGATCTTCTGCTCCAAGTGCCACCTTGATCTATCAATTTTTGAGCGCCTCCAAGTACCTCTCTCTTCCTCAGTCACTCACTGGTGAAGAATCTCTTCCTAACCTCCAACCTGACCCATCCCTGAAGCAGCTTCATGTCATTCCCTTCGGTCCTGACACTGTCACCAGAGAGCAGAGATCTCTGCCCCTCTGCTCCTCTCATGTGGAGCTCTATAATCACCACGAGGCCTCTAACCAGCCTCCTCTGCTCTGGGCTGAATAAGAACTGCTTCTCATTTGTCTTGCTCTCCAGATCCTCCACCATCCTTGTAGCCTTCCTCTGGACACAAATAGTTTTATAACCTTAGTAGACAAGAATGACTTGAATTTGCTTTCTTACACTACTCCTTCATGTCAATTTACCACTCATTTGGAGAGATTTCATTTTTACTTACCTTAATTACCCTCTTCAACTTAAAGCTAGCTACTACTTTTGACATCCACAGTAGTACAAAAAGTCACTACTGGGTATTTTCCTAAATAAGGATACATTTGCTTTATTGCAATGACAAATATGTAATACTTTATTAAAGGAAACTATCAGTTCAGGCTTTAAGGCCTAGAGAGCACAAACAGGCTCTAAGACAGCCTCACCCAAGTCTCCACCCTTGCCCATGGGCTCCATTTCAGATGTGGCTCAAGTCAAGCTGTGCCCAGTGCTGTCTCCCACTGCCACAGGAGTACTGGTGCCTGGGTCTAGATAACAGTGGGGTATTACCCTGCCTGTGCCATGGTACCAGCTTGAGAGCAGGTATGGTAACAGAACCACGTGATTTTGATCAGGTTTCCAACATACACTATCACCCACACAACAAGCTGATTCCCACTGCTTACTTTACTAGCACTCTCAGGGACAAGAGGCTAGATGTCTTCAGAAGGCACTTGTTCCAGGAAATGCTTGTATTACATTAGCTCAAACTTTTAACAATGTTGAAAGTGTGCCTGTTCCCAGCTACAGTGTGAATAAGTGATGAACATCAGTTCTGATAGTTACAGCAGTGTTTGTAATTACTAGTCCAGGAGAGCTACCACAGAAGTCAATGTTTACTCTGCCAAAACTACTTCTACCAAATTGGAACTCTTCCAGAACACTGACTAACATATCATTTCCAAATTATTTCAAGATGCCTAGCAGCAGATGGACCACAGACTTGTATCCTAAATGAGAATTATCACACCAGGAGTGCAGTAAGGGGGCAAGAGGAGCTCTCCACTGTGTAGTAAAAGTCATGAATGTCAAGTACTGAACACTGAATCACAGCTACTGTTTTCTGCATAAAGATTTATCAGGTTTCTTTGTATACACTGGTATTTCATCTACCCCAATAATTTACGTTAAGGAAGTCAAGGTACATGAAGGATGTACAGAAGCAAATAAAGCTTCCAAATCAAAAACATCAATTT
Organism: Callipepla californica brunnescens; assembly: GCA_023055505.1. NCBI lineage: Eukaryota > Metazoa > Chordata > Aves > Galliformes > Odontophoridae > Callipepla > Callipepla californica. Next base: position 65,530,226 of record JALIRH010000002.1, read on the forward strand.
ATTCACAATTATCTATAGAATGACGAGGTACACTGCAGCCTTTATTTGCAAAGACTATGCTTGCTAGACTAACACGTGACACCTAAGTTTTTACTGGGTTATTTTCCTCAGTCTTCAACTGTGAGAAAAAAAAGATGAAGCTCTGTATAAAATCTCTGCCAGACTTGAGGTATTTTTTTTTTCCTCCAGCCACTCTTGCATTTCCTTCCTTTTACATATTTTGAAAGCTGAAACATTGTTGGATTTTTTTTCTTCTTTTTAGCCAAGCTGAATTTGGCAGATCATGAATCATCAAGTAACAGTGCAACTTGTACCTCAAAAAAAAAAAAGAGGAAAGCAAAATGTGTAAATCAAGTCCTGTCTTCTCTTGGCTTCAATGACCATTTTCATTCTTTTATCTGCTATAAAAGCTCAGTTTGTACTTACACAGGTGACTGTAGCCTGAAGAAAACAGGAAAGAATTGTAAAATTTATGCTGCAGATTAAAGGTAATGGAAGCAAATCTGAACAAATTATGGGAGATGTAAGGTGCTAACCCAAGTACTGCTATGCCAAAACCAATCTTCAGGAAGCATTCCCTGGTAATTAAATCTAAGAAAGTCCAAAAAGAAAAAAAAAAAAAGTTGTATCCTGTTTCACATTAAAAAAAACTCCCAGCATGTAAACCTTGCAATTTCATCATACACTGCAGCAAGAAAAGCAGCTCCTACTTGAACGCATTCGCAGCACCAGGCTTACAGTATTATATATATTCTAAGGAATTAGTCCCAGAGAAACTCAAACTCATCAGAATTGAGGTTTGCGTGACTCTCGCTAAAGCAGTTTTTTGCTAATTGCAGTTTATTTAACAGGATGCCCCCATCCAAGCTGCAATCACTGAAATGCTACAATAAATCAGAAGGCAGCAAATCTACTGCAATGAACGCTTTCTAAGCAAGTAATCTGCTGCAATGGAACAGCTCTCCAAACTGCTACAGCAGACTAAATAAAACTCTGATAACCGTAACAAGTGCCTTAGTGTTGTCTTTAATTCTCTCATGCATCTCTGGCTTCTAGTACCAGCGGCCTGGGAGCAGCTGAGTGAAATCCCTTCCTATTTGTCCCAAAGACAGTTTAAAAAAAAAAAACAAAACCAAACAATAATTCTCAAGTTTATTTTAATACTAAACTGCTTCAATACCTAACACAGTTGAGGCTGAAAAAAAATAACAAGGGAGAGGAAGGTGCTGCTTGAAAAAACTAGATTCCCTCCTGGCACACATGGTGTCAATCTCACATACCTCCTACTCATATTTAGCTCATGGTGGCTTCGCTTCAAACATAGGTTTTTGATTCTAAATGAATGAGCAGCATCTGGTTCTTTGGCAGCTTTTTCTAATAGAGATTCAGACACTTTGCTTTAGAAAGGATCCCAGAGTTGCTGAATACTTAAGTACAGACAATTTGGGCTTAGTTGGCATAATGAAAATCATTTGATTATACTGTTTGGATTTGGAGATTTTTGTGCATTACTAACACCCATGTAATACCCTCTTTCAGCACTATTTTCCGCCCTCAAGCTACCACAGGGACCCTCATCTCATGCACGTTAGGATACAAAGTATGATGCAAAATAACTGCTAAAGCTACTACCTTAGATTTTACATTTTGTACAGACATGAGATGTCATGCTAAATAAACCATCACTCAAGGCACTACTTCCCTTCACATTCATTTTATTCTCACATATGACTAAGCTTTCTCACTCTCTTCGCCACGCAGAATACATATGAATACATCACACAGACTCATTCTTTTACAGTCGTCTTCTTCCAACAGCTTGGCTGACAAATCAACTCAGCATTCCAGTTAATTCCATAAGACAACGTATGTTTCTTTGAGACTGAACAAGGTTCTCACTGAGATGGATGGTATATCTACTATTCACTTTGAGGAGGGGGGAATATCACATCTTTTCTTAGTTCTTTTCACACATGCAGAGTACTTGGAATATGAACAGAGCTACCCATATGATAAAATAACTACCGCTCTGATGGATTTATTGACTTACTCTTTCAAGCATCAAGAAACATTGGAAGCATTTTCCTGTATGAGAATGCTTCATTTATAATCTTGTCTAGCTTCTCCTCCTTTCTTTCCATATATGTACAGATGTTTTCACTAAAACGGAGATATTGACAAAAACATTGCCTGCATTAAAGAATTTCTGTATTTAAAAATCAGTATTATGTATGTTATTTTTATGTACTTACAGTTACATCTGTAACAATAAATGCATTTGATAAGGTCCAACACAGGTCATAGTGTTGTCCTGTTACTTCTCTGGGTGACTGGTCATCAGGAAAAGCTATTCTGCTGAAACAGTTGCTTGAAAATTGCCAATACTATTTTTGTTTATTTAATTAAATTATGCATAGCTTAACTTTATTAGGCTCAAGCATCTGTTAATTATAAATGCTCTACACAGAAGATTAAGACACGAAGACGAAGAATGAGGTGGGAAAATGTGTTAAGGAAAATATCACTTACGTAAAGGAAAAGAATGTAATACTTCAGAAGCTGTTTTCCTAACTGTGAATTTAAGTCCAAAATAGTAAATACGAAGAGGGTCAGAGGAAAAAAAAAAAGATCTGCAAACAAATGGAATCTTTCAGAAAAATGAAGATGTTTTGGAGAATAGAAACCTACTTCCCTTACTGCACTAAAACGTTCTGTACTCTTTTTAAGAATACTACAAAAGTATAATTGCAGAATCTTTACAGCTCTTTTAAAAGCTTCCTTTGGAATATTTAACCAAGTAAAGAAAAAGTTTGAGCCACATCAAACTCTAATATGAAAAGAGGATAACTCCCAACATTAGCTGCGGTTTCTATTTCTTCCAGAAACTGCAAGCATGGTTTTCACAGTCAGGCTGCTTTTTCCATTTCATTTCCTCCAGACATTTTATCCTCTAAGGCCAACTGTCTCCAAAATTCCATATCTGAGTAATCAGAGCTCAAAGACATGAACATAAACCCTCAGGATTCACATCTACTATACCCATTCAGTTCATCAAGCCTCAGTTTTCACATGGTCAAAAAAATAAACTCTCTTTGGACATAATCTTTGCATCAAACCACCTCAGCTCACAGATGTAACAGAATAAGGCCCCAAGAACATCGTGAGGAAAAACCAATCAAACAAGGATGTTGATGACTGATGCTTGTACATATTTGCTCCTGCAAAGCTGCCCACACTGATACAATAGCCCAAGGGGCCTTTTAAGGCAACAAGGTGGCACTGCCCACAGAAAAGTCTAAGTCAATCCTTGACCATTCCAGAATTGAGCACTTCTCTCCAAACACTAAAGCAGATGATACAGTATCTTATCTGTCCCAATCCATTTTATTTTTCAAACTTTGAATGTTCACACTGAGTCAATGCTCGCTTTTCCACCATTTTAGCTTTACAGATACAGGAACAGAGATGAAGAGTTCTTTCAGATTTATATTGGTAAACTATACATGACAAACATTAATGTGCTGTTGATTCTGAGTATGCATGAAAGTACTGGTACCCATTCTCAGGGTTTGGTTTCTATGTTTGACAATCTGTAAATCATCTTTTTTTTTTTTTAATCTGTTTAGAACTTCCAAGATTTTCTTCCATCAAGTGAGTACTGTCTCTAAAACAAACAATATTAGGACAAACTAGACCGAAAGATCTTCATCCACAATATGCATTACCTCCTACAAGCCTTGTGTGCAAGTGAACTGAATATCAGATGTCATTGTTAGTTCTTGGTTATGATGAATGGCAGCTGATCTGAAGCTGAAGGTTGAAGACTTTAACTCTACAGTTTCTGCAGCAGCTGAATAACCAGAACAGGGTTAAATGCAAGAAATAATTTCAAGGGTTTCTATGCTTATAGTGTTAAGAAGCATATAAACTTCTGCCAATGGCTTAGATGTATATTTACTTTGCATTTTTTAACTCTATCGTAAGTTTGCATTAAGTGGACTATTACATAGCAAAAAAATTCAGTGAAAGAAAACACTTCAGTGACAAATGAAAACAGAAATGCTGCCTATAGCTTATTTATTTTTGGTTGTTAGAAAGCTAATTGAGGGAAAGAAAAACAAAATTATTTTTTCTTACAGACATCCAGATCCCAATATAACTTATTATCTTTTCTTCTTGATGTCCTAAAATGACAACTAATGAAGCTCTTGTGCAAAACTGAACACTTGAAGTTATCTGTCTTTCAGTATTACGGTTAGAGTCAAATTCTGGCAGAGAATTGAGCATGATGTTGCAAATCTCAGTTAAACATGAATTCTAATAAAATCCAGAATTGTGAGTAGCTTATTTATTCCAAATGAAAACGAAGACTCATTGCCCAGCAATGCAGTTTTTCCCTTCTTCACTGAACTCTTCTCCACAGAATCAGACCAGCCATTCCTCTTCAAGTAAAACTGCAGTAATACCATTACCATTCAAAGCTGAGAACTGTCTTACAGGAAAAGTTTAAAGTTAGTATGAGACCATCTTACCACGTGTTATTTTAAGAGATCACAAACTGCCACGATGAAAAGTCAACCACAAAATGGTAGGCTGTCACAAAAATGTTACTGCAGGAAGCAGGACTGAATAAAATATTTCGGAAAGTAAATTACAGTAACCGTTGAACAGTTGAACAACTAAGTAAAAGAAATGCCAAAGATACACCTGGTGAATGTCATTTTATAGGCAGCTCTGTCACTGTACTGTTGATTAATTCAGTTACCTGCATCAGTTTTACCTACACTAACTCCAGCAATAGTAACTCATTGCCTTATTCTTCAAGTGCACTACAAAAACATTAGCCTCTCCAAAGCCATGAGTACTTAAACAAACTGTAGCTCAATGCTTTCTTGTTAGACAACTATTTAGGTTCCCATACTGATGCACAATCTTGGAGAGGACACATATTCCCAGAAGTTCTCAGGGAATTCTAGGAGAACTTGAAATCCTTTGCCATGATTTAGTGCAAGTTCCACTAATCTGTCCTCAATTAAACCTACAATGAGATTAAAATAATAGCTAGATCACTGCAGCCTCCCTGTGAACATATGCACTATTATTGTTTCTTTTCTCTTAAATCATTGTGAGCTGCTGGTAACACCTGCTAAGAACTGCTTGAAGGTCTGTTTGCCTTTCTTTTTTTTTTTAAATTTGACTCTGCAACAGGGAGTATAGATTGCATCATATCAACAACACTGCCTTAAAATGGTTGTCTTAAAACGGCAAAGACTGAAAATGTAACAGCAGAAAGTTAAAAACATCTGTTCAGCAAAGAGACATAAAATACCAGTAAGCAATGACAAAAACTACACTGATGCCAGAGAAACCACAACAGAACCCTAGTGGCTTCTTTTACCACAGCTGATAAACCTCTCAGCATTGGCATTAAAAATCCAGATGTTTTGGAAGGTCACCATGGACTGCCAGATGCAGAGGCGCAGAATAAGATACTACACCTTCCAGAATGAAAGCAGCTATCATGCTGCAAGGCATGTTGATTTAATCCTGACAAACAGCTTTCTGTACTATGACCTGTGGAACTTGCTTATCCTGTCTACAGCTAAATAATCTCTTGCTGACATGTACAGCACGTACAGCCATCAGCTGCAGTATTCCCACAGAAACCTAAAAGAGGCACACTCAACTTTTTACCCTCATAGAGAAAGGTTTCTCAGTTCTGCTAGGAAACTGAACATTTTATAATCCACACTGGTTTCCACCTAGGTATGCTCCTTATATTCATCCTTATATTCAGTTCATGAACAAATAGCAGAAACTTCAGTTTTCCAATCTTTCATTTGAAAACATCAATTAAAATCATCCCCTCCTTCTCATAAGCACGCCATTTCTCTGCAATGCAAAGTGTGACTTGGAACAAATTAGTCAGTTTTTATTCAGACAGTTTCGCAATGCTTATTTTTTCTTACCATTGTTTTAGATGTTAAATAAACATTACGTAAGTCAGTCTCACCAAAGCACAAGAACAGTGCTCTGATTTTTTTTTTTTTGCTATGAGTAAATTGCAAGCACAAAGCAATGCATTTAGCTAGTATACAAGAATTCTAGGTAAACACAGTGCTGACTACAAAAAAAAGAAGAGAAAGACAAGGAAAGCAGCAAAAAAAAAAATAGGAAGAGTTTGTATGAGCACACAGAATGTACAGCTTAGTTCACTGAACTTCTCCTTTCATTTCTACACTGCAGTTACTTAGCATTTTTAAGCACATTTATCACATTAACAGCTGTCTGTCTTGGTATCCTCCACCACAAAAACAGAATTCTCCACCTGAAGTGGCTCATATTAATAATTTCATTCTTGTCTTAACACCACATTGCCAAATGCCTTACAAAGAAGGAAGTACAAACTGAACAGTAGAAGGATTCCACTAGCTCACAGCGAGACAATCTCATATGGAGACTGACAACGTAACACTTGTGTCTGAATGTGCCTGCCTCTGTTCCTCTGCAGCCTGCGATGAACTTCAGAGACTTTTAAGAAAGATGATATCTTACTTCAATTGCTGTGTTTTTTTTGTTTTGTTTTGTTTTTCCTCCAACCTTCTCTCACCTGATCATTTAATGGAGGCACAGTGTGGAAAAAATGCCAAAATTTCCAATTCTCCTCATAGAGCATGTAACTTGCTTGCTTAAAATCAGCTTTATAATACAAAAAACACTGCACCACTGCTTTGCTACCTACAAGTAATACAAACTGCTGATAACGTTCAAGGCAATGGAAATTAGCTGTAGCTTATTCACAAAACCAAAACACTCACCTGCTGGTTTCCCAGTCTTGATCATCCTTGTCTTTTTCTTCTTTGGTATCAGAACTGTGTGGGTGTTTCTGCACAATCCGCATCCCACCCGCTTTAACTGGAACAGAAATGAGAAAGACAAAACCTCACTCAAACCAGCACAAGTGAGTAACAAATGCTTTATTGAGGAGCACTCCACACATGGTATTTTGCAGAGTAACTTAACAATAATCGCTGCTTGAAAAAGCGGCTCAAACTGATTAACAGTGGTAACTCTGAGGAACATCTACTTCAAGACTGCATCTGCCATTCTCATTCACATCATGCCATCTCTGCCCATCCTGAGAAGCAGTGGCTCATTTTGCTTCCAACACTGTTTTAGAATATTCAAGCTGTTTTAACTCTCCCCCTACCTCTGTTAACTTGTAGTACTCAAGAAATCGAGGCAACAGCTTATGTAGTAGTATCCCTGCTTTACATCATATTGAAAAATCACAGCTGTCAGGTAAAATCCCTGGTGACTGGAAAAAGGGAAACATTACTCCCATTTTTAAGAAAGGAAGACCTGGGAAACTACAGCCTGCTCTAGTGGTTGGTGACCCTGCCCACGGCATGGAGGTTAAAACTAGATGATCTTTGAGGTCCTTTTCAACCCAGGCCATTCCATGATTCTATAATCCAAAAGGCCACAAACTTTAAATGCTCTCAAAAAACAAGTCAAAACTCCAGCTAAAATATTATAATAGTAGTATTTGTACAAAAAAAAAAAAACAAAAAACCCACAAATAGTGCAGTAAAAAGCATGTTTTAGGAGGTCTCAATTTGCATTAAGAACAGAGCTTTCTGCTTTGCACATTTCAAATCCTTGTCATGGTTCAGTTTTAGCATTAACATTATCACGAAAAGCATTTCTTTGAAACACAGATCGAGAAGTGAAAGCAAATCCACTTACATTCACATCTTCCCCTACCAATGTGAAATATGAAATAAGATCTAAATCTAGAATACAGCACTGCAGCGATTAAGTAGAGCATCAGGCTGGGTCCTACTGATGGACTTTCTGTTCTAATACTGTAGGTTTCTGCTTCAACAATTGCTCTGCAATACAATCAAACACGGGACATCATCATAGAATGGTGTGGGTTGGAAGGGACTTTTAAGATCACCCAGTTCCAACCCCCATGGCTATAAGCAGGGACACCTCCCTCTAGACCAGGTTACTCAAAGCCCCATCCAGCCTGGTCCTGAATGACTCCAGGGAGGAGGCACCCCCAGCCTTGCTGGGCAACCTGTTCCAGTGTCTCACCACCCTCACAGTAAATAATTACTTCCTAATATCTAATCTAAATCTACCCTCTTCCAGCTATAAGCCATTTCCCCTCAGCCTGTTGCTGCATGCCCTTATAAAAAGTCCCTCCCCAGCTTTCCTGCAGGCTCCCTTCAAGTACTGGAAGGCCACTGTAAGGTTCCCCAGAGTCTTCCCCAGGCTGAAGAGCTCCAGCTCCCTCAGCTTATCCCTGCAGGAGAGGTGCTCCAGCCCTCTTAATCATGTTAGCAGCCCTCCTCTGGACCTGCTCCATGTCCTTCTTGTGTTAAGGGCTCCAGAACTGGACACAGTAATCCAGGTGGGGTCTCACGTGAGCAGAGTAGAGGGGCAGAATCACCTCCCTTGACGTGCTTGTCACACTTACCTTGATGCAACCCGGGTTATGATTGGCCTTCTGGGCCCCAAGCACACACTGTCAGCTCATGTTGAATCTTTCATCAACCGACATCCCCAAATCATTCTCCTCAGGGCTGCTCTCAACCCATTTTCTGCCCAAGCTGTATCAGTGCTTGGATATAAGAGGATGCATCACAGAGAACCAGGAAAGTTCCATTCTAATCAGTAACCACATCAGAAAACCATTACAGCAGCCAACAAAAACACCGACAGACAGACTAGTTCGTGCTCTACGTTCACAAAAGTGGAATGCCCATGGACAGCTTCGGCAGAGATGGCACACAGAGTGAACACAGTGCCGGGGAACACAAGTGGGTGAATCAAAGGGAGCTGAAGCAGCTCGCTGCTGTGGTTAGGGGAGGCTGGCACTTCGGACAGCACCTTGCTACCCAGCTACAGAGAGATCAAGGCTCAGTGGTGCAGTGCTAATCTCTGAAGACCGTGGGGTAGGTTCTTAGTTCTTAACTTAGTTCTTCAGAGCAGCAATGAAACACACACCCCTGTGCGCTAAGTTTCACAGCCTACACCAGGGAAAACAGGGAGAGCAACCACCCCCAAGGAAAAGTGCTTCATAAACTCAAGTTTATTTTTAAGAGCCAACACTCTGAGCTCTTATCAAGCACTGTCTTGCTCTAACATCTTGACTTAGAGTCTACAAGCCAGAAAAAGAGCAAGACCCATCAGCTGAATTGCTGACACCAACGCATTTCTGAAAGCCTAAAATCCCCACCTGCAGCATTTTTTTTTTGCCTTAGCTTCATTGTTTTAGCATAACTTATAAACCTAATATCACTGCATAATCAGACACTCTTAATTCCATTTTGCATTATTTTTTGTATAAGAAGGCATCACCCACCTGCCAGGTCATAAAACATTTCTAGACAATGCCCACACATTGCGGCTTTTCACCATCTAACAGAGAACCAGAACAACACCCAAGGATTTAGCTGCTCTAAAACCCCTCTCCACTTCCATTACGTATCATCAGGTTAGCAGCCACTTGTTTTCTCTTCAACACTGGCAAGGGTACCAAGCTAACACGTTCAGATCCTTCTGCAGGTAGTAATCACCTGAATTTCTAAAAGCAAAAGTGAAATATTTACCCCAGACTCCCGTACATACAGCTGAGGCACACCTATGCCACCCACAGTACAACACAGTAAGACCTAATCTAGTTTCAAAAGACTTAAGAATGTCTTTGCACCATAATTCATCTTCCTTTTGAAAAGATTTCAACCCAGCAACACACAAGTGTTGGACAGAGAAGAAATGATTACGTGTACCAACTTGAAGGAATAATATTCCATTTGTGAGATTTTCTTGGATTAAGAGGATTCATCTATTTCCTGCTTGCCGATTTTAATACATGGCTTGACAAATGCTTACCACAGTGATTTTGTCGTGTAAGAGCTATTAGGAGAATATGAGCTCAGATCCTTCAAGGAGCAGAAAAAAAAAGACTTAACTGAGAAACCACCTCCCAAAACACTGCCAGGAATAAATGCCCCAAACAGGAAGGTGTCAGCAACTGCCCTGGGATTGGGAACAAAACAGTTCCTGTACTGAGATGGGTAACTCTGCAGACCTCAGGCTGCAGTGCTGCTGGCAAAGGGTCCCTGCCAGGGCAGGGGACCAGGGAACGGCTGCTGTGAAGCTGATGAGGGACCACCAAATGAAATGAAGAGGGGCTCATCTCCCAGCAAACTCTGGGAACAGCAGAAGAGAGGTCTCTTTGTCCAGTTACTGGATAAGAGTTAGCTTCAGTTCTTAGTTTGTCTGCTCTGAGCTGCAGACAGGACTGCCTTGTTTATCCTACAAATGAAGCCTGTGTTGTTCTTAAGGGTATGGCTACTCCAGGCACCTCCTGGAAACACACTGAGCAACCCGCTTCATATCCAAGGTGACCTGGAATCTGTAAGCATTCATATTTACCCTTTTCTCCCACTGCTGCGCTCTTAGACTTCCAAAATAAATCACACCAGGCCAGAAAGCACCAGCCACCTGCAGAAATGTTGCAACTGGGTGACTGCTCTGACCATGGCTCATTCAGACAGGCAACAGCCTTGTGGCCTGGGGCAGTCCTCTCTGGGCACACCTTCTGAAACAACCCCATTCAGAGCCTTGAGAAATCAACAGCTTAACCAAGATCCTCAGCACCTCCCTGTTCACCTAGAGCATAGTGCTAAATATTAATAGAACATTTATTTCTCATGAACCACATCAGTATAATGGAAGCTGTTATCGTAAGATGCATGAAAATCCAAGACCAAGAGAAACCTTAAACAAGCCCTTCTGCATGCTTAAGGTAACATACATTAGTGTCTGACAAAACAATGGAAGTAAGAGTTATTATATACCTTCATTTCATAGAAATCCTGGCTTAGAGCTATTTGTTCTAATGCAGAACTAAAGCACGCCACTATTTTCATGACTCCACTGTAAAGCTTCATAAATAAACTATTACCACAATCACCCTGCTTTACGCATCTGCAGTAGCTACTGGAAAGAAATGAACAGCTAAAAGCATAATTACACAGCCCTTTTCAGCTGCTGCAAGCCACACAAACCCACACAGCATTGTATTACAGACACATTGATCTTACTGACAGATATATATGAGGGCCTCAACTTAAGCTTTATTAAGTTCCAGAAAGGAGTTCAAAGCCACTTCATGTACCCTGTTACCAACCTAAGGTCTTAAGGTTTCTATTTCATTATCCTTTCTTTTTTCAAGTGTTTTTCTTGTCTTTTTTTGTTTTTCCTATGGGCAAAGATCAGTGCAGAGGAAGAGAGCAGGCTGCATGCAGTCAGTGAGGGCTCACAGTACACGTGAAATATAATCAGTTTGTCAACTCAGGAAAGGTTTGGATCATGAAATTGAAGCTAACTTTTATGCATGCGATTCATACTCAGTGGGGTAAGACATCCCTAATTACAGATAAAACCATAGGCAGCAAATCCACAGCTTTCAAGCTGTTAGTCAATGAAGTTCTCCTTCTTACAGCTTTGCTAAGAAATACCCTATTTATTCAGGAACACAATTCAAACTGCATACAAGTTATTCTTTCATTTATTTATTATTTTTTTTTTACAGAATTCCTGACTTATTAAAACTTCTATGCAGACAGCCATATGGCATTACATTGTTATTCAAGGACCTAAAACAGCTTGGGATAGAGGATTAAAACCTAACTTCAGCCGCTATAGTAAATATAAACTGCCATTAGTAAGCATGTTCACTGTGGATTTTCGAAGTGTTCCAAAGATGACAGATAAAGAGGCACCGTCCTCTGCCAACCAGTTCAGAATCATCCTCCTCCCAGAATGACTACAAGATTCTGTAAAACATCTGTTTCCCTCATCTCATAGGCATACTTGGCAATCCCCTTCCAAAGCTGAATTGGTGCACACTCACAGGGCGCCCTCAGGGTTGCTAAAGATCTTAAAAGGTAAAGAGCTGAGCAAGTTCTTTAGCTCATATGTGGATGCACATCTTACAAAGGGAGAAAATGCTGAAACACTGACAGCAAGGAAAACCTACTGTATTCCAATTACAGTTTTGCACTGTGCACTGTTATCTTTTACAATGGCCTATGGAGATTCTTAAATAACAAACCACTTGATTCAAAACACAGGCTTTGAAACAAAACCATCAAATAAACAACAATATCAAAAAACAGATCACAAGGCAGCTAGCTGGAAATGTCTACCACTCCTCCTTCCTCCTGTTTCTGCTGCTGTGTTAGCTGCATCCTCTTGTTGCACCAATGTAACATCTCAGTAATTCCCTCACCCTGATACTGACATTGCACCGTCTCAAGGTGAGTGAATTTCAGGAGCTGTGGCTCCTGTTCCCTGAACCAGCTCAAAACATGATCTAACTAGCCAGGGAGGTGGTCAAGGCCAGGTTGGATGGAACTCTGGGCAGCCTAATCTGGTGTGTGGAAATTGTGCCCACAGCAGAGAGGTGGGGTTGGATGGACTTTTCAGTTCCTTCCAACCCACCTCTATGATCCTGCAAATTCTGATGGATTTCAGCATTTTTGACTGAAACACTTCAAAGATTATTCCACTAGGAAATACTGGAAGTCATAAGCACTGGAACAGGCTGCCCAGTGGAGTTGAGGAATCTCCTTCTCTGGAGATATTCAAGACCTGCCTGGACACCTACCCATGTGACCTGGCGTAGGAAACCTGCTTTGGCAGGGGGGTTGGACTCGATGATCTCTTGAGGTCCCTTCCAGCCCCTATGATTCTATAAGAAAAGTCTATGGCACAGTGACTGAAATTCCTATTTTAAGAATACTGTAATCAAGATGAAGAAAAACGAGCAGTGTGTGAAAGGACAACAGTATGAGTAATGGGCCCCTGCCGCACAGAGGAGCTCCTGTCCATGGATCTATGTCACACCAAAGCTCAGCCCACACCCCACCACTGCTCTGCTCTCCTGTGAGCAAACAGCACTGGGTGAAAACTGCCAGAACAGCCTCAGCCAATGAGCACCTTGTCCTGCCTCCTTCCCTACTCATCTTGAAAACTAAAGCTCATCACTTTAGAGCTTCAGTCATCTCAACCTAACGTAGTACCAGAGCGACTGTGCACACACACAAAAAAAAAAAAGGATGTACGGAGCACTCTGAACTCTCAGCTTGTGTTTCTGTTTGGCATGCAGGGCCTAGCAGATGGCAGGGCATGCTGTGATTAGCTCAGGCTGCTTGTTCCCCACGCTGGGCAGCCAGGGCACCCCTGTCAGCCCAGAGGTTGCTCTCAGAGCTTCCCCATCTTTCAAGGACAACGTGCTCACACATGAGCACCCAGGTAAGAACCTAAAAGAGTCAAAAGCATCCCGAAATCACATTCAAGCAGATAGCTTTTTGTGAAAGACTAACTTGAGAGGAAGGTACAAGGGGCTGAGGAAGGAAGGCTGCCAGAAAGCCAGCAAGCGGCTCGGGGAGGGTTGACAAGCTGCTGGCCGAGACCCAGACGGGGCCCACGCCCGCTTCCACGCCCTGAGGCACAGCAGGGCACGGAGGCCGGCGAGCTGGTGAGCTTCTCAACGGGAAAACGCGGAGCGCAAACAGCAGCAGCCTTGAACCTCCTCCTGCCTGTGGACTTCGCCACGCAGCTACGTGGCACCGGATCCGAGCAGCCGCCTCCCTCCCTCCCATCCGCGCCGCCGGGGCCGCAGCCGAGAGGAGGCCGCCTGAGCCCAGCCCCGGCCGGGCGCTGCCCGCTGCTGGGCGCCGGGCGCCCCTCGGGCCTCCCCGCTCCTCCGCCGCCGCCGCCCCGGCCCTCCCCGAGGCCCGCCCCGAAGGCGATAAGAAAAAAGAGCGGAGAGACGGGACCCGGAGGCAGTACCAGCAGGAGGGTGTCCGGCCCGGGTCTCGGCTTTCTCTTTGGGAGGCGAAGACATGTTTACCCTGACAGCGCCCGCACGAGCACACCCACACCCCACTCCCGCCGCCAGCACCGCCTGCCGCCCGCCCTGTCAATGTGGCCGCCGCCAGGACGCGCCCAGAGAGGGTGGGGGCGGCAGCGGGCCCGCCCTGTCTCCTCTCGCCGCGGGGCGGGCACGGAGCCCGGGCCCTTCCACCCGCACCTGCGCTTTCTGTTCCGCTCCTCGGCGTTGAGCGAGTGCTGCCGAGGCCGTGTTGGCCTGTTGCTTTCTGTTTATTGCTTTATTTATTTTTATTCTCCCCCAAGCACTACGAAATCGTGCAACTGGTGCCAGTAACAGGCTGCCATTCACAATTGTAGTGATCAAGTACATAACCAGCCAAAGCGCAAGCACTATGTGCTGGTTTTTCTTCGCTTTTGTGAAATTTGATGTCAGGGGTAGAATCATAAATCGTTTAAGGTTGGAAAAGACCGCTGGTGGACAGTTGGCTGAATATGAGCCAGCAGTGTGCCCAGGTGGATGAGAAGGCCAATGGGATCGTGCCCTGTATTAGGAATGGTGTGGTGAGCAGGACTAGGGAGATCATCCTGCCCCTGTTCAGCACTGGTGAGGCCCCACCTCAAGTTTTGTGCACCTCAGCAGAAAGGACAGTGAGGTCCTGGAGCAGATCCAAAGAAGGGCATCATGGCTGGTTAAGGGCCCAGAAAATATGCCCCATGGGGAGCAACTCTTCGGTTGCTGGGGCTGTACAGTGTGGGGAAGAGGAGGCTGAGGGGAGACCTTACTGCTCCCTTCAAATACCTGAAAGGTGATTGAAGTGAGAGTGGGGTTGGTCTCTTCTCACTGGTGCCAGGACAAGGGGAAGTGGCCCCAAGTTGTGCCAGGGGGCATACTGGATATAAGGAATGACTTTGTTACAGAAAGGGTTGTTAAACACTCTAATAGGCTCCCCAGGCCAGTGGTTGAGTCACCATCTCTGAATGTGTTTAAAATCCGTTTGGGTGTGGTGCTCAGGGACATGATTTAGTGGTGGGTTGCTATGGTTAGGTTGTGGTTGGACTTGATGATCTTGAAGGCCTTTTCCAACCTGAGCAATTCTATGAACACCTGCAGGGGGAGTGACTCCACCACTTCCTTGGGCAGCCTGTTCCAGTGCCTCACCATTCTGAGAATTTTTTTCATAATATCCAACCTCAGTCTCCCCTTGTGAACTGAAGGACATTCCCCTCATGTCCTGTCACTGGTTGCCTCGGAGAGGAGACCGACCCCCACCTGCCCACAACCTCATTTAAAGGAGTTGCAGAGAGTGATCAGGTCTCCCCTGTTCGTCTTCCAGTCTAAACAATCCCAGTTCCCTCAGCTGCTCCCCATAAGAGTTGTGCTCCAGACAACCAGCTTCGTTGCCCTTCTCTAGACACTCTATAGGGTCTCAATGGCTTTCTTGTAGTGAGGACCCCAGAACTGAACACAGTACTCAAGGTACAGCCTCACCAGAGCCAAGTACAGATCACCTCCCTGGTCCTGCTGACTGCACCATTTCTGATATAAGCCAGGATGTTTCTGGTCTTCTTGGCCTCATGGGCACACTGTTGGCCCACATTCGGTTGGTTGTCAGCTAACACCCACAGATCCTTTTCCTCTGCGCATCTTGCCAGCCACTCTGACCCAAGCCTACACATAGAGCTGAAAGTGAGTCCCCAAAAACTGAGCTTTTGATGGTTTTAAATTAAAAGAAGGGAGATTTAGATATGATGTCAAGGGAAATTTTTCTCTGAGAGTGGTGAGGTGCTGGGACATGCTGCCCAGAGAGGTTGTGGGTGCCCTGTCCCTGGAGGTGTTCAGTGCTAGGTTGGATGGGGCCCTGGATGGAGGAATTGATTTCTGGTCAAATCTAAGACAACAGGCATTCCTTCTGCTAGAGACATTGCCCTAATTTAGCAACAGTATCTTCCTTGATTATGCCAACATGTATATACAGAGGTTAGTGGTAGACATTAAAAAGCTGGGAGTTGTCTGTCTCTGTCATTTCTAACAGCCTTGTTATTTCTTCCAGAATGCCTGGAGGATGACAACTATGGGCAACTGGAGAGGAAAACAAGCAAAGCATTTACAAAATGTGGGCAGCTTCCCTCACCAAGTCAGCTGCACCTGGTACTGACATCCATATCTCAGAAGCTGGAGCAAAGTCAAGTCTCAGCTGGAAAACCAGTAAATCAGAGTGCCGAAGCACCGTGAGGGAAGAGTGTATAGATCAGACTGTTTAGAATATAGAATAGTGGTTGTGAAGACCAGCATTTATTTTAGAATAAGAGCATTTTGTTGAAAGATTCCACAGAACACCTCTTCGGTTCATCAATAAGAGCTCATAAAAGAAATCTCAAGCATCTGCAGTGCTATCCAGAGCAGCCAAGAACGAGCATTTTCCAACTACTGCTAATTTTAGCTAAAATAACAAGCAGAAATAAGCCACTTTTGGTAATGGTAGAGGCAAAACCACAGCTTTCCATGTTCCTTTAAAAAAAAAAAAAAGTGGGAAAAAGCCCTTTACGGATTTTAAAGGCTAGTTTAAAAACAAAAACAACACGTGAAGAGATTGGATAGGAGAGCATGCTGAAGCATGCCTATAGAAGCTATTTCCAGTTGCACTTGGCCCTTCACAAGACTTGTGACAACAACAGTAGGTTCTTATTTTTGTGCTCTACAGCCCAACGTATGCTCAGCAGTCTATTTTAAAAATAGGCAGTCTGTTGAACTGTGATTAGAACACCATCAATGTCTGTTTTGAAACTAGCCCACAGTACTTAGCAGATGGCTACAAATTGTTGTGCTTTCGCTTGGTCCTGCAGCAAAGCATCACGTTCTTTCTGAAAATGTTAAAACATGTAGAAAAGTCTTTGCTAGCTTTGGATCAATGGGAAATTACATTAGTGCAATCTAGGGTCACTCAGTGCTTGAAACCCTCTGAACTTCTCCCATCGTCTCTGGCACACATGTGCACTTGAATGCTGTAAACCCTGAGGAGCATGATAAATTGCTTTCACTTACAGGATGGGCAAGTTTTTTTTTAGTGAATAGGCTTTTGCCCAACTCCTGGATAAGTATAAGGTCAGTGAAAATAACTAGCTGAATTTGATATACATCCACAATAGTTTCACCTGAAAACAGTTGTTTAGAAGGTGGAGCCATTTCGTTTCGCTGTTTTAAGATTTTGTGATTTTTTAAAGATTAAAAACCACTTGAGAAACTTAACTGGTTTTTCTCTTTTGTTCAGTCAGTTAATCAAAATAACAGTTCTCCATGTAGTTCTAATCCTCTGTGATATTTTCAGGATAGCATGATAGTTTCTGCTAAATGCTAAAAAAAACCAACACAAAAACAATTTTCTTTGGAATTTTTCCCTTTGAGCTTATAGATATTTATTTGTACATATCACTAGCTGTTTATTAAAACAAAAGGTTTGCAATCTGATACAGTCACAACATGGGAAAATTCCTCACTTTCCTACTTCTATAGGAATACATAAAACCTTTATGAAAAGCCCAGTAATGATCATATGAGGTCTGTCCACTGCTACTTTGCATTAAGAAAAGGATGAAGTTATTAAGATTATGGCTTCCCAGGAACTCTGCAGAGACTTTGTGAGGTACCATTCAAAAACATGTTTTCAATATAATGTATTGAGATATATATATGAGAAAACAGTTCATGTGAGAAAACAGGCAAGCAAAATTGAGGCAATGAGTAACACGTGTTTTTCTACTCTTCCCTTACTGACTTCTGCTGTACTGACTTAATGATCAAAATCACTTGGGATGCCACTGTTCATTGGTTTCTCCATACCTTGACGATATGATTGATTCCATGTTGCTACTCCAACTACACCGTTACTGTGACAAGAAACACAAATTTATTTGCTTTCTGGATTTACTAACTCAGTTTTCCAAAGAAACCTGTATATTTCTTTAGAGTTAGAATAGGTCCCCACTGGGGCAAACATGGAAATCTGTAAGTGGTATAAGTTACTAAACTGAATCATAATGTAATTGAAAAACTCAAACCCTCTTTTATCTAACGGTTTTATTAGATTTTCTTGGAAATGTTTTTGCTACAATGTGTACAACAGTCTGTCTCATCAGAAATGTGGAATAATGTTTTCATAAAGGAACACTGCAGCCTAATGTAGTCACTCTTTTGTTATATTGTCATAATGTTCAGACTTCTATGCTGCTATCAAAAATGAAATCAGCACAAAAAGCCATTTCTCTGTGTGATGGATTACTGCTGAGAAGCCAGTCAAATTTGGGTTTCTAGCAAATGAAGATCTTCTGTATGCATTTTTCACATAAGCATTCTATTTTTCTGTTGGTAATTATCATAGAATGATGCATGTCCAACCAGCAGCCCACAGGCTGCGTGCATCCTGGTACAGCTTGCACTGTGGCTGCCCCCTACCCTGCTCCATCATGATGGTGACTCTGGCCAGGGTAGAGCACCCTTAGCTCAGCAACAGCCAAACATCAGTGTGATATTAACACTATCTGTGTTGGAACCAGGGCACAGGATGCTGTGCAGTGTTAAGTTATGGCAAATAAGTTTATGGATTTTGATACATTGGCTAAACACAGACTTGAGAACTGCAAAAAATATGTAACTGTGCTTTCTGTTTTGGTAAAGGAATTTGAGAACTGGTCGTTTCTCTTCACCAGACTTCTGTAAGGCCTCTTACCAGAGAAAAACATCCCTTGCTTCAAAGTCATGCCTTATCTGTGTCATCGCTTTTGGCAGTACGCATGTTTCTGAGCAACTCTTTCCAAGGATGAAGCACAGGAAAGTGTCATCAAAAGTCTTTGACCAACACAATGAGAGCTCACTAAGAATTGCAACCACTGCCACTGAACCAGTCTGGTGCATTAATTTTAAAATATAAAGGTCCAATATTTCACTACTTTTATAGTTTTGTTGCTCTCCTTTTTTTTATGTTTTAATAAAAAAATATTAAAAATTAAAATGTTCTGTTACTTATATACATTAACTGTATTATTTATTTTATGAGGGCTGCTCCTAAAGTAATGTCTCCTATTTTATGATGTTGGCCCACAATATCAGAGGCGGCTGTTGGTGGTATGGCAGTAGAAGTGGAACCTTCCTGCCAGTATTCTATTACATTTTGTTGCTGTATGACAGATGGCACCAGAGGGGAAGTCTGACAGAATGGCCCAAAGACGATTCCTTTTCTGTCAGCGTGACCCAGGCAAGCTAAAGGTTTGGACAATCATGTCTTATATGTAATTGCTACTTTTTACATTTGCTTCTCCTCACTGTTTTTTATGGTACCATTCCATTGAGTTTTGATACAGTGCATGCTAAAGTGACATAAGGTGTATTATGGTTTTTTTCTTGCAAGACCAATTTCAGTTTTTTTTCTTACTGAAGTAGAGCCTTTAATTTAAACCCAAATGGAAACCACTATCACCACGTAGCCTCACATTAAGTAAAAAGATAGTGCTTTTCGTTGAAATCTTCATAAACCTGTCTACCAGTAACTTCTGAAGGGAAAATAAAGCAAAATAAAGTGAATAAACCTCTGCAAGTTTCCATAGATGTTACACTATAAAATAGCTTTGTTCATTCTTTCTCCAATTCTGTGCAATTCAATTCTGCCAAAGGACACTAACAGTGATAATGCTCCAAAAGAATTGTGATGTTTAAAATTGATACAGCAATTTACAAATTCAATGGAAGGAATGGTAGAAGGACGGAAAGGGACAAAAGGAAAAAGGGAGGAGAGAGGGGGGAAAATAAAGGAAGACGGAATGAAGGGAAGACTAGGGATAAGATAGGGGAAAGAGAAATGGAAAGGGAGAAAATGGAACGGGAGGAAAGAGGAAGGGGAGGGAAGAGAAGGCAAGTTAAGGAAAAAAAGTAGGGTAGGAAGAAGGAGAGTGAGAGGAAGAAAGATGTTCAATACAACAGAGAAAGTAAAAGCATTCCTCTGGAGTCTTTTAATCCAAAGATCTTCTGCAAAAAGACCATCATTTTCATTATCCCCCACCTTCCAATGGGTAAAAGCAGGTATAAGGAGGTAAAAATAAGTGGCCAAAGCCAAACTTCAGAGTAACAGCAGAGATGAAAATGGAATCCAGGTTTCTTGGGGCACAGTTCTCTCCCCATTAAGTCTCATTAGCCTCGGACCTATTAAAGAAATTGCAGTATGTTGTCATTATAGGTAATGGGTACATTAGTACTGCCCAGTTAGAGTCTTGCTGCTTGAGCTCTGTAGATGACAAGTGTGAGTGTGCACAGCCTCTTGGCTTTCTGAGTCACATGAAAGCACCTCTGCCAGTGGAAATGAGGGCTGTAAACTATTGGTATGGTTCCCAAATGTGACTCAAGAGAATTAGGCTTTTACTCAGTGCTGGGTCTTAACATTCATCTATTCTTCTGTTTTCATTTGATTTATCTCTCTGAGATTGCTATGGAGTTGGAATCTTCAACCTGTGGAAGCAATACTACTTCAACACCAGCTCATAGTTCAGCAGGTACTGACTTTTAGTGTCTGACCCAATTGGAGCTTAGGCGCAAGCAGCCACTCCTAAGGGGTGTTTGAGAGGTTGGTATTTGGCTTCCCACAATAAAAAGACCTGCTGTTGGCTTTATCTAGCTCTACTCTACTTCATTAATCCAAGAGATAGCCCTGTTCTAAAACATCCTTTATCTCCTGACAGACACTTAGTTTCAGATTTCTGGTAGTTGACCTAAGATTTCTGTTAACTCTGCAGCAAATTTATCAGTCGCAAAGTTTGTGTCTTTACTCCATGAAGTATTTATTTCCATTCCTTCCAGAGTACATTAACTAATAGACAACAACAAGTTATACATTGGAGTATATATTTAGTCCCAGTGTGTCTTTCTCTAGAAAAAATGTACTGTTTTTTTTAATCCTTGAATAGATCTTAACACATAACTTGGTTGTAAAACAAGCCAATAATTTTCCTTTAGAAACACTGGTTAACCTTATAGAGAGAACAAATTGATAAACAGCAAACTTTTGCTTTTCAGTTAAATCCTAGATGCTAGATTTCCAGCCATAATTGTACTTCATTCTTATTAGAAGGAGTCTGAGTACGTCAGCATCCTTATTGATGTTTTCTGCTGAATACTTTGTTATAAGCTGAACATAATTAAATGTAAGTAGACTGGTATTTCATCACAGCTCAAGGGTATAAGACTAACACATTCTTTCTCCTGTTATCTTTCTAGTTCTTTTTCTTCTTACATGAAAAGAATGCAGAGTTCTTCAGGGCTGCAAAGTCTGATGACCTCTCTACAGGAAACTGCAGCGTTTGAACAATGGTGGAAGGGAAGGATAAAATGTTTAATGTATGCTTTTGTATTTTGTTTTTCTTTGCATGAAGACTCATTTTGTTTATTAGTTTTCTTTTTTTTTTTTTTTCAATTGCTTTGACTGTAATACAAACTAATTTTTACATTACAAAATTATTACAATTCTTCTACTGACCACAGAAGTCTAGTTTGATGTGCAGCAGTTCTCTTGTGTGGAGAGATTTGATTTTGCATTAATCAAAATATAAGCAGGATTTTACTGTTTCAGGCTTGTCTCGGGTCCAGCAGGGATGGAGTTAATTATCTTCCTATGGTGCCGTGTTTTGAATTTGTGACCGAAACACTGTTGTAAACACACCAATATTTTGGCTGTTGCTGAGCAATGCTTTCAAAGCATGGAGGCTTTCTCCTTTTTTTCACTTTACTCCCTATAGCAGGTAGGGTAGGGGTGGGCAAGTGGTTGTGAGGGGATGCAGACAGGGCATTTGGCCTGAACAGAGTAAAGGGACATCCCCTGATATTCTGACCAGCAAGAACAGCTCAGGAAAAGAAGAAAGAGAGTTGTTTGGGATTATGTCTTCTCCATAAAGTCTCCTTTTAATCTAACAGTAAGTTGATAGAAAATTCTATAAGCTGCTAGATGCAGAGTCTGACACATAGCATGATGACATCTGTCATCAGACTGTGAGTAAACACATTTTTTTATGTAAAAAAAACTAGAATTTGCAGATATATGTTTGCTGCATTTGTAGCAGGTACTGATAGACTAGTGTAATGTCATATCAGGATCACTTCAGTTTCTTCTCAAAACACCAAAATAATACTAAGATACACTTCAGTGTGCATCACATACTGCATTACTAGTAGCCATTTGTGTAGGATAATCACTGACAGTCTGTTAACATCCATAACTAGGGATGTGTATTCTCCAATTGTTTCCAAGAAATGTAAGTTTGACCATCTCAGTCTCATCCCAAGGTGGGACTCCGACTCAGGTCCATGAAATCCATCAACTCTATTCAGAGCAGCAGCTACTAACTGATTTCTTTGAGTGAGTGTTTCCAGGCCCTACTCAGTGAGGAAACTCATAAGCATTGCAGAGAACATTTTTCTCCAGATTTACCTTTCCCAAGAACCTCAAAAACTCATCAGAAAGTGCTTTATAAAAGCCCTCAGTATCTCTGGTAGAAAATAGATCTGCCTTCTGTGGACTTAATATTTACTTGGGATCCATAGAAAAAAGGCATTGCCCTGAGCAATTCACTGTCTGAGGAGACAGTTTCCTAAACCAACCTGTTGTTCTGAAATTGAAATTAATTGTCTCAGATTCATTTACTCAGACCTGCGATGTCCTCATTTGGAATAAGATGTAATGCAATCAGCACTGCACAACAAAGCAAGTTAATGTGCTGTGGCGAATCATGTTGCTCATTAATAGATGCATCTCTTTCAACTATGGACATCAAATTTTGCAGTGTTGAGTGCACGATGCTGTTGTGCAATTGCCACCACTATGCATGCAAGATCTACATGTCTCCCAGGACACTTGATCCTTCTCGACTCTCTTATCTTTCTGATCTTCATCCTCTCGGGGATAGAGTTGCTCTTGTATAGGTTTCTGCCTTGTTCACCTTCTCGTGGCAGCTTCTACACAGAAATCCTCTTATCTTCTTATATAATCATAGGGACTCCTTGCCTCCCTGCTACCATATTGTTGTGGACTGTTGTTTGTCCTTTCCTCCCTTTCCCTCAGGACAGTAAGCTACCAGAGGCATTCCACTTCCCATTTCACTGCTTATACTGCTTTTTGATGAATTATGAGAAACTGCACTGACCACAGAGCAGCCTATTGACATTGCCTTCTTGAAGAAATACTGTCCCTGGCTCTTGAATCCCAGCAAATTGAAGCTGTGATGGTGAACTGGTAGTAGCTGAAATAACAATTTTGTGTCACAATTTGCAAGTCGTGTTACAAGGCTGTGGGAAAGAATGACTGATGCTGTTAGGTCAAAGAAAATGTATGTCAAAGAACTAATCGAGGGTCACTTCCATCATTTATGGACTCCACAAGGATAAGAAAAGAGGGTTGAATAGACCATTCTGAATTCATCACAAACTTTTGTCAATACCTGTCCTAGAGGAGTAAAGGGACTCATAATCCTCCTTGTAGCCACGTCATTTATTATTTCTTGATAGGCCATTTCTTCACTGATTTTAAATTCTTGGCTGTTGCAGTATTCCTGATTCCTCCTCAAGGACAACTCTGCTAGAAATATTGTCTCTTACGGTCATCCTTAAACTGAGCAGATTAACTGGAAAAGTTCTGGCTCCCTACACAGCCTTCTCTTTCTGTCCAAGGATTAGTGCTCCTTCCTTGCCCTTTTCATCTGCTCCGGATTGTTCTTCTTGAACTTTTCCCTGGCACGGACCCAGCCATTGCTTCCAAACACACATCTCACATGGAAGCACAAAAGTTTACAAGCTATCAAAGAAAAACAACATTCTGCATCAAAACAGTACAGCATAAAGAAACTTCCCTCTATACCTCTCCTCATTACATGTCAGTACAAACTCATTGTCTGCAACCTGCTGATCTGTCCCTTTTGCTGTCATCAACAGCAGCCACAAGTCACACATCACTTTTCTGTCCTCTCATCAACAGTTAATTCTTGTCTAAACTCAATCACAAGTTATAAGCCCATCCTTCAGAAGACGGTCTGGCCTGCCTCTTGTGTCTGTAATGCTTCCTGTTCGTTTTGGTTTATCCTTTCTCTGCTTTGTTTCTATCTTTTCCCAACGCAGCAATGAAAATAGCTCTGTATGTTCCTGTTCCAAATGTTGTCTTTCTAGAAGATTAGCCAGTCCTTCATATTGCTACTAGCTCTGAACATGTGATAGAAATCCCTCCACCAACAGATTGTTTGGGAAAAAATGTGCCATTGCTTTACTCTGCTCAGTTCCATACATCAGTTGAATACCTGCCATTTTGCCTGCCTTCTGCTCACATAATCCTCTGCTCATCCTTCAGAAAAAACCCTGAAAGACAGTCCTGCAGCATCAATCTTCCCTCAGCAAACAGAATTTATATGAAAACAATCTAGATGCTTTTTCGTTTCATGGGACCTTCTCATACCTCATGACTCCCAAGCCAGTAGTGAAAAACACAAAATGAAAAATCCCAAACAAAAAAATCTCCCATAGTCCTTGAGTGCTTCCACGCAAGCTTCCATCTATTGGAGTGTTCTCTTGTGGCCTACTGCCAACACCCCTTGTCCCATCTCGTCTTCTCTGCTGTCCTCTCAGCTAAATGGGGCCTTTTGCCAAACATCTTGTCAGGTGCTGGAACTGCTGCAGAGGGAGCCTGTACCTGGAGAGCATATCTGTACCAGTGCCCCTGGAGTGCTACTATGATGCCTGAGAAGTGCTGGGTGAGACTCTGTACCCCGCATTAAACCCAGTTAGCTGGCCAAAAATGGATCAAACCCCATGCTACAAATGTGTAGTCAACTGGGGCTGCTCTTTAGACATCCCATGTACAACTCAGTTGCGTGTCTGTAATTGCATCTGATAGCCAGATGTGGCATAGTGGATTGTTATGCTTATATAAATCATGGGTGAAACCTTATGGGAAATAAAAGCTTCTGATGAAAGAGATACTTAACAGTGATTTTCAGAAGTATTTTGGTTTTGATCAGGTAGGAAGAGAGTTATACCAGTTAGCTGATTAACGGTTTGCTAATACTCAAGCCAAAGGGTTGCCCATGTATTGCTAAATAAAAGCCAGAGTTTTCAAAGAGCAGGAGTGACTAATAGTCAAAGGAAGATCCAAAGCGAAGCATCACTTTTCACCCAAGAAGTTAAGGTTCAAAATTTTGTTGGAATAGGAATTTGATTTTGAATGCATTCTTAAGATGTATTTTACTGGAATTTAGTATAAAGGGTAACATTCTTCCATGAGCAGAAATCCTCTTCCATTTGAAGTCTGGATTCTCGGCCAAGAGAGTCTGAATTTTTAACGATCTCTCAGCTGCATTGTAATGTGTAAGAAGAAACTTTAAAGGCAACATAAATAATGACCAGAGATCTGCATGCGTCTTCCATTTCCTTTTTCCTTGACTTCAGAAAATTCTGCAACCACCTGTTTAAAAATTTCACAGACAAACAATTTTCATTCCTTTTACTGCTTGTTGGCTTGATTTAAGGATGCTTTTGTGGTAAATAGCTAATGATTTAATTCCATAGGTACAGCTATTTTTGGAACCAGTTTCCTGGAATATTCTTGCAAAGCCCATATCCCAGTGCATTTTTGCTTCCTGGAGCTTGTACAATAGAGGTATAAATGGAAGAAGAATTTTCTGATGCAAGTGAGGGAAGCAGAAGAATAGGGGTGAGGCTGCTTAATCTAAGAATTCTGCCAATTTGAGTGTGAGAATATTGCCTAACACTGAAAAAAAGGATTTTTTAAATGTCGGCTTTCATAAAATGAAAGGCATGCAGCACTGTGAGAAGCAGTAGGAAAATGATCTGTTATAAATATTTGAACTCTTGCAGAGGTATTTTTTTCTCCTTTGTCCTCCCTGAAATGGCTAAAACTAGCATCTCTATTGAGCTTAAAGAACCAGGCCACTCAACTATTGAACACAGAGCGTTTGTTGCCTAAAAGAATGAATAATTAATGTAGCCTCACTAATCTGATATCAAAGGGAAAGAGATGTAATAGTAAATATGTCTATGCATAAGGAAAAACAAACAAAAAACCCCAACAATGGTAACATCCAATCATGTGTGAATAAATGCTTCATACATATGAACCTGAACTGAGGGTGCAAACTGAAATACTTATTGAAAATAGGCTGACTGAGAAACCAGAATAATTTGTTTCTTTCTTTTCTTTCATTCTTTTTTTTTTTTTTTTTTTTCCTGAGAAGAGAAAGAGATGAAGGCAGAAAAGATTTCTGAGCCTGTTCAAAAGGAAGCAAAGGAAGTATTTCCAAGCTGAAGACTTTGGACTTAGATAAAATCACTGCTGCTATGCTTGGCTATTCTCTAAGCCTTTCATTACATACGTAATGAAAGATTCAGGCTAGCTGTATTTCTTTAACTTCTGCATTATATCCTGCCTCTGAGTATAACTCAGGCAAATCAAGAGTTGGAAATCTATTTCATTTTCTATTCACTGTTAATGTATTTCTTTTAATGGATCTTTCTCAACTAAAAGATAGGAATGTATATATATATTTAGAAGATATTCCTGTAGTTTTTACCAATTGGAAGCTTGCTTATGTTTTTTAAGATAGGTACTATAAATTAAATGCTCAAAAATACACTAGAGCAAGTGCAATCCACAGAGACAGCATAGGAAAAAACAAGGTAAAAAGGTAAACGGACACTAGTTTCAGCACAAGAACATTTCTGGAGTTTAGTAAAGTCCCCAGAGGCTGCAATGAATTTTATGCATGTTTCTGTTTTGGAGATGACTGAAAAAATGTACTAGCAGTTGTAGAAAGAAGTGTGGAAAAGATAGGGAACTGACAGCATAGAAGAAAAAAGGCTGTAGTTGACTGTATATACTTATCTTACTGTTTATATTTCAAAGACTTTTCTTTATAATAAAGTTACACCAGTCTATTTAGGTATGCAGTTGTAAATAAATAGCCCAGGCATTCAGGTGAGCTCTTTTTTTTTTTTTTTTTAAGGTTTTTTGTTTGTTTGTTTGTTTTTGTTTTGTTTTGTTTTCAAATTGGGGACAATGAAGAATAATACCAAGTAAGAAAGTCAACATAAGTGTTTGAATTAGTTGTGCGAAATTGGTTTAAAACTTGGTTCAAATCAAATCAGGATGTTTTTCTGTTGTAAGTAAGGCTATAAATACATGTGCAGTCCACAGTAGAGACAAATCTGATACAAGAACAACAAAGTACTTTACAGCCAAGAGGTTGCAACTGTGGAATCATCATTTTTCACAGAAGTACCTCAGAAAAGAATCAAGAATTAAGAAAAGTTGACTGCCTTGTGGAAAACAAGCAAATGGGAAATTTCACAGACAGAGCATGAAATCAGACAACAAATTGTGGATGCCCCCTCCTTGGAAGCATTCAAGGACAGGATAGATGAGGCTTTAGGCAACCTGGTCCAGAGGGAGGCATCCCTGCCTCTAGGAGGGAGGTTGTAACTAAATGATCCTAAAGGTTCCTTCCAACCCAAACCATTCTGATTCTAAGAAATAGAAGGCAGTTTGAAAGACAGAAGGGGCCGTGTAACAAGCAGCATTAAAGAAAGCCAAGATCATTGATACACAGAAATATATGACATTTAGCTTGGTGAAGAAACCAAATGACTAAATCAGAGAACATAAACTGTGCCATGTTTAACGCTGAAAGATGAAGTAAGATTCATATTGTCCTTTTTGAAGTGTTGAAGCAGTAAGAAAGGATACTAAGTCGCCATCTCATGGGCAAAGAAGAGCATACGTAGAGTTATACTTCCTTCTTTGCTCAGCAATTAATGGAAGGCAGTCTGGGTAGGTAGTCTAGAAAACAACAAAAAGTTCAGAGCTTGAGAAGAAACAAAGGGCAAATCTTGCAATAATTTCTTGAAGAATATTCTGATTTTTCAACAGTCTGTATGTACTAATGGTAGTAACCATGAGAGAAATATGAAAGGATGAAACATACACAATTCTTTCCATGACAGAGAATGGCAGTGAAGCAGCTCAGATAATAAATGTAAGCTAGGAGTGGAAAGAGGCATAACTGAGAAATAACGGAATCCATGGACTAAAAATACATAGTGGTAGTAGTAGGAGACCATTACATGGCTGACTGCAGACTAATTGCATTTGTTCAGTCATTGTGAAAATGGATACAGATGGAATGCACAAATTTGGAAATATCCTACTGTTAAAGAGAAAATAAAGTGAACGTTATGTGATGAGCCATTGCTTAAGATGCTGATGCTGGGGAGACCTCAGAGGATCATACGTTTAAAATATTATTTCCTGCTTTAACAGCTCTTTTAATTCTTTTTACTGATTTTTTTTTTCTCCTGTCAAAATATAAAGTAAAATGGTGAAAAAGGAAGACAGATTTTAGCCAGTCAGGTAGTTTTTCTTAGTCTACTGCTGAATGAAATATCGTAACACTTCCTTGCTTGAAGCAGAACTTAGTTTTGTGAAAACCTGCGACAATGACTTGCAGAGCTTCAGCGGCTCAACAAGTATTTTGTATTTTCTTCACTGCTGTGGAATTTCACATTCTTACTCAGATGCCTTAGAAGGTACAGTCCATATTTTACAAGCTTTTCCTAAGCACAAACAGCTGGGGAAACAGCTAATATCCAAGTTAACAATTCCTCAGAGGTCGGAATACATACCAGAATAAAAGAGAGAGAAAAAAAAAATAGAAAAATAAAAGCCCAGACCAGTCTTTTGCATCTGGCTTTCATATACTGAAAATACACCTAGTGGGAACTGGGAGTCAAATCTGTTACTTCAGATTGCTTTGATTTCATTGCATGATTCTTAGAAAATTGCTTAGGGTCTCAGCAAATCTTGTTCTGGTCAGAGGGGAAGCATAAAGCAAAGAAACTCTGTTCTAACTGCAAAAACATGACAAGTCCTACTTCATTCTTTGAGTAGCAGGAGGTAGCTGATGCATGCCAAGGAGATCTTTGAGATCTTCCTGTCCAGTTTGTGCCATGGTTCATATTTACCAGACTTTGGGACAGATGGTGGGCATGTCATCACCTGCAGCTAAAGAAGGATACATGTTCCACCTCATTAACGGGATGGTAAGATGTGTTTGGTGATGTGCTCTTCTGGTCAGTCTAACTGAGATAGTCGGTGTGAAACAGTTACAGTTACTTCACTTTCCCTCTCAGCATCCCAGGTAAACTGGCTTTACTGCAAGCATATCTGTGCTTACTCATCTCTCAGACATATATGGATGTAAAACTAGTAAATATTTGCAAAATGTTTCAGTGCTGCTAGATAAAAGCAGAAGGGAAATGCAAAAGAAATGTTATGGGTAGATTTAAGTGTGAAGATTGAAACAGTATTTTGTGGTCAGCAACACTGATGCATTTGATATTTCTTCAAACTATCAGTTTCTCTAATAAGGAGTCAGAAGATCCCTGAGCTCTAGCAATTTAAGACAAATTTTCATTCATTTTGTCTATATTGCTACAAACGTATGCAACTCAAATTAATTAGGTAAGCCCAGGGAACTCTCTCTATTACAGCAGGAGTAGCCTGCAAGAAAGGACCTTAGGACCTTTGAAGAAATTCTAGAAGACAAGAACCACAGGGAGGATTAAAATTATACAGCAGAAGCTTAGGAAATTGAAGTGTCAGGAAAAATAAAGAGCTTAGAAAGAAAGGAACAATAGAGAAGGGTAGGCAGAGCCAGTGATAATAGTTTCAATATCATTTAGGGGAAGGAAGGGGTCAGGTAGAGCAGTGTGCGCCAAAGAATTATGCTTGACATTCATAAGTCAGGAGGAAAAGCTCTGAAGCTTGCTACCAATAATCCACCTTTTTCAGGTTTAACTGACAGCACCAGGGGAGAGTCTAAAAGTACTCCTGCAGGTACACCACTAAGAAAGCTTGGGGAACATTATTATTCATTCTGTGAAAGACAGATGCTAAATATTTAAATAAATTTAAATGCAGCTTTTCCGTTGTAAGTCGGAGAAAATCCATAAGTGAATCAGAAGTGCACAAGGATTTTGCTAGGAAGCTTTCCAGGGAAAGGATCTGAAAAGCAATTACCTATCTGAGCTTCCAACAAGCTGATGAGAGATAGCTGAAGCAGGCTGACTGCCTCACGGCATCACTGAAGGGATGACTCATCTAGATGAGTGAGAGCAGAGCTTCCCTGTACTCTGGCTGGAAGAAGGAGGTTGCTTTGTCTAGGAGAGTAGAACAAAAACATGGGACAGAAATGTTGCAATAATTTCCAACATTTCTCATCATGCCGTAGACATTTCATTTATTTGAGACAGGCATCCAACCCACAGGCCACGTGTGGCCTAGTTCAACCTGTCCTGCTGCCACCCTCTGCCCCATGTCATCATGGCAGCGGCTCTGCTCTGCAGAATGGCCTGGCCTGGCCCCCAGCATGCACCCACTGCTCAGCAACAGCCATTGGTGTGATATTGACTCTGTCTGAGCTAAAATCAGGGCTGCAGTGCAATGCTGACTCAAGTGATAGCAAATACTTGTGTGCAGTTTGATGTATTGGCCTCATGCCCCCGCCAGTGCCATCGCCCTCAAGGCCTCGCAGTCTCCAGGCCTCCTGGCTGCAGCAGCTGATGATGGTGTGGATAAGCCAGTTGATGAGCAGCACAGTGATGGGTCCCATGCTGAGCTCTGAAGCGTGATGTCCCTGTCCAGCCCTGGCTGACACAGCCAGCACAGGAAGATTCCCTCTGCCAGTCAGACTTGCCATCAGTGGATTCCGTGGATGGCAGAGAGCTTCTGGTGGGGGAGCAACATGGGTTTGAGAATGCTGCATGACTCCCTTAACAGTGACACCCACTCCTGCAGCAGGAGGCTACCCAACCTCACCTTCATCTCCAGCCCCAAGGCCATCTGCTTGGGTTGCCATTGTGGAGGGGATGGAGCACATGCTGCAGTGCCATTGGGGTGGGTGGAAGTATCAGGATGGAAGTTGACGGGTCTTTTATAAGACCTCTCTTACGAGAGGAAGTTCTCTCTTACTTCACAATCTTGCCTTATTCATGTAATTGCTTTTGGCAGTACATACATTTGCGAACCACTGTTTTCAAAGATGAAGCACAAGAAGAGTAAAATCAGATCAGAAATATTTGATGAGCACCTTGAGAGCTCACTAGGAATTGCAACCACATTCGTGGAACCAGCCTGTTGCATTAGTTTCACAAAACAGTCAAATATGCGTCTAGTTTTATGTTTTTGTTGACAGCTGCTTTTTGTGTTTTAATATAAAAAATTAGTTTTGTTTCTTATATTTATTAACTGTATTATACATTTTAAATGTGGCTTAAGACAGTTCTTCTTCACTCTTTGTGGCTCAGGCAAGCCAAAAGGTTGGATACCCATGATTTAGGTTTTCTTTACCTAAGTATTTCCCTGTCTTGCTTAATCACCCATCAGTAACTTTTACTATACTTCAGGGACTTCTCTGTCTTCAGAGGAAGCATTGACCATCTGCATTTTTAACTTAGCTTGAGTCTTACAGTACTTAATTAAGTATCCAATTAACTTAAATTGTGAAAATGTAAATGGACCTATTGCTGTTGAATTGCTTTGCTAAGTAGTTATTATCTAGCAAAGTAGTTGGTTAGTTAATACATTTTATTTCAGAAAGTTCCTTATAGTAATTGTCTCACCTGATTCCAGCCTGCAATTAATACTCAGTCTTTGGTCTCACAACTTTCCAAACATTTTTTTTTTTTTTTTTTTTGCTGTCACGACATTTCCTGCTATATATATGTCCTGATACTTGGATCTTATATGTAGTAAAGAGAGCGGAAGGTTCAAGTGGCACTACTTATATTTTTATGATACTAATCCCTAGGTGATATAAATAATATGTCTTTCACTGATTAAAAAAAGAATTTCAAGGATGACAGGCTTTAGGAGGAGGTCATGAAAGCAATATTCACACAATTTTGGTGAGACATGCTCTTCATACGTTATTGGAAATTAATGAATAAGAAATAGAACAGAACAAAAGTTGAGTACAAGTCTGATAAGAAAGAATAGCAGCTAGGTAGATGCCATATGCACTTAGGTCTCTGTATCTGAGGTGGCTTTAAGCAAGCCACTTAAGAATAAGTTGCTGAACAGAATTAATCATAATGCCAGATGTCAGAGCTTTTTAGACTGAGGTACTCAGTCACAAGTGTGGAAGCTCTCACTAGGAAATGGAAATCAAACATACTTCTTCCTACTGTGCTTGAGGAAGATTCACATGCACAACAATGGTTCTCTAGGAGAATATTCTCAGCTTTTAACAGTTAGTTATCCCGGTGTAAGGGAACAGGAGAGACCTTTCCTTCTGGACCGCATCTCTTAGTTGTACTGACCAAAGTACGCTCACCTTAAGGATCCATATTATATTCAGAGAGAAATGTCTGACTATTCAAGCACAATGACTAAGTTTCTACCAATAGCCTAAACAAGGCTAAGGAGTATTCTGTACACTGAACTTTCTAGACCTGAATGCATGCACTACATAGCAACTTGCCTTTATGCTCCTCCATGGGGTGCTTCTGTGGCTCCAGGATGTGAATATGTTTCTGGGCCTGAAACAGCGAGGGTGCTTTTATACAACCTGTCATTGCTGTATGTATGCAGCAGTGAAATTAAGCAAAACAGAAGGTATGTGTTGCATACATTAGGGTATGGCATGACATTATATATAAAAATTTTTGAGACTGCATGGTTGCCTGCAGTATCACTGAAGGTCAATGATGGCCAAATGGGTTTGATAAAGTTGTGTCCATGCTGCCTCTGGATCACCTGTCTCAGAGATGGCTGGTAGGCATGGGGAAAACACGTGCTTGAAAGCATGATAACTATAAGGCAGTAGGAACATAAAAAGGCAGCCAATGAATGCTTGAATATGATTCTGGATCTCATTCGAGTGTGTGAGCATTCCTAAAAAAGAATGAGTCCTTGTCCAAGAGCAAAATTTCAGAGGCTTTTAAGAATTTAGAATTAGATGCTTAAATTGATTTCTGGCCTTTTTTATGCTTCAGTTCATCAGCGTGGAAAATAATCCTTTACTCTGTGGCAATGAATAATATAACAGTTTTTCTTTAAGACTTAAGTAAAAGAATAACGAAGGCCAAACAAGGACTTTGAGTAGTTTAACTATGAAAACAGTAATGCAGTTTGACTGCAGTATTATCCTTCATTTATAGACTATTTCAGCTCTGTCAACTATAGTTAACTGTAATCTTGTAAACTGACTACGATATTGTGTTGAAATTTTCCTGGTTCCTCTGATATGACTGTTGGTAAGGATGGAAAAATATATTACATGTAGCTATAGTTGCCCTGCTTCCTCTCATCTGAACCTCCTGTATTATTTAACAAAGTTTTCCAAGGATAACACTTAACCTCAGAGGTATGCTGAAGTCCCAGGTGGAATGACTCGCCGTGGCACTCTGTAAGTTATGTGACAACAGTGTGAAATGGAACCTCTATCAGACTCCCCAACAGGAGGCTTATTGCATATGGCAGTCTGTTCTTAGGCTGGGCCTAAACCCATCTTATTTTATACTGGGTAGCAGTCTGTCTGATGCCAGCAGATATTACCACAACTGTAACAGAGCATGTGGATCACAATAACAAATGTATGTTATATTCTCTCTGCCCATTTTAGATGTAGACTTTCAAGGTTTTTGAAGTCTATCAGAAAGGGCTGTGTGTTAAACATAGAATACTAAATTAAGTATGTTAAATGTTGTTACAGCATTGCTAAAAGCAAAATTGTGCTGCAGAGATGAGTTGTTTAATACTGTGCATGTTCTATATTTTGTAAACAGTGAGAAAAGTGAATATGATGATATTTGGTAAAGCCAGCAACAGTACGCAAATGAATATGAGACTGTGTTTTGTTTTCTACCATTCTGTGTAGTATCACACACGCACTTTAACTTTCTGTTTGGAGTCTGTCTGGCAATAAACCCAGTAATCCTCTGTTAACTATTGCATGAGCTGTCCCTTTCATGGTGATAAATCTGATTCCTGTGATGTATGGATATTATTTTCAGTGTTTTGAATGAAAAATGAGAAATGTTCCTCTAAGGATTCCAAGACTAGTAGTTCAGAGAAAAACCTGCTTAA
Organism: Callipepla californica brunnescens; assembly: GCA_023055505.1. NCBI lineage: Eukaryota > Metazoa > Chordata > Aves > Galliformes > Odontophoridae > Callipepla > Callipepla californica. The sequence continues at coordinate 65,564,323 of JALIRH010000002.1, forward strand.
ATAAACACTGTGGATTTTTAAGATTATAAGATTTTAAGATTATTTTAGTTCAGATGGTACAATATGACACCTATTAGATCATATGTCACAGATTGAAAGCAGTGTATTTATGGAATAGTTAAAAATGTTTTTAGAAGCTGTCAAACCTCCCAAATTCTTGTATTTTTTGTCTCTTCAGGTGCAGCTGAATCACGTATCTGCTTTTAGAAGAAATGGAATATGCTAAGTATGCCTAGCCTTTACTTTTTGGACTTTTTTTTTTTTTTTGCTAGATAGAGGAGAACAGCAAATTTGTTGAAGAATTTTAAAAGCCAATAAAGAATTGTTATTTTATTCCAAATCAATGTGTCCAAGTTTTGTATCAGAAGTTGTTGGAGTACTGACAGTACAGTACCTCAACTTTAATGTAAATCCCTTCCATGTCATGTACACACAGTGTAGTTTAATTTTACTTCTAATCCTTATTGTTTTAGAGAGCACACTGAAACAACATGTTGTCTTTTCTCCAGTATTTCACAGAATCACAGAACTGTAGGGATTGGAAGAGACCTCTAGAGATCATCGAGTCCAACCCCCTGCCAAAGCAGCTCCCTAGCCCAGGTTGCACAGATAGGTGCCCAGACGGGTCTTGAACATCTCCAGAGAAGGAGACTCCACCACCTCTCTGTGCAGCCTGTGCCAGTGCTCCGGCACTGCACTGTGAAGAAGTTCCCACTCACATTTGTGCAGAACTTCCCATGCTTCAGTTTGTGGCCATTTCCCCTCATCCTATTGCCACATACCACTGAAAAGAGTCTGGCTCTGTCCCTTTGCCTCCAGCACCTCAGATATTTATTAACATGGATCAGATCCCCTGAGTCTTCTTTTCTCAAGGCTGAACAGATCCAGGTCACTCAGCCTTTAGTTTCCTTGTTATTTAACAGGCAGTCTTGTCTTTTGCTACGGAACAGCTTGAGGTGAAAAGCAAGTCCAGTCAGCTGGGCAGAACACTATGTTACTATGGACTTTGTCTTATCTTACCTTGCCCATCTGTTTTTTATTCATGAAAACGTCTCAGTTCCTCACGCCTAGGAATTTATTACCAAGTTCTCATTGTGCTTGAGTTTCCGTAGCGGAGAACTCACACAGCTGCGCATATACAACCTGTTAATCTTCTGATGTGATGAACCAGTACTGACTCTTCAGAAAGAAAGAGCTGAGAAGAAAATGATGGAATTGCCATTTAAGTGGAAGAGCAACTGGAATACACAGAACTATGCTGATGGACGGTTGATGAGGCACTGGCGTCTTATGGGTTGGGATAAGTAGGCACACCAACACGGATGGGTATCTGGTGTGGAATGCCTATCTGTCAGGAAGAATAAGGCAATTAGCCCCTGTTCACACAGCTGGAAGAAGTCTCACATTCACAGGACTTGCTCTTCTTGAGGTCTTTAACTACTCTGATACCTGCTGGAAGGACAACCAACAGTTAGGTGACTAATTCTCTAAACCATTTCTGGACACAAGAAATATAAGAAATGTAAATAATCTGATAGTCTTCTACAATGAGATGGCCAGTTTGATTTATCTCAGATTTCATGAGACTTTTGTCAGTGTGTTCCACAACATCCTCATAAGCAAGATAATTAAGAATGTGTTAGATAATAAGATATTGAAAACTGAATTGAAAACTGTCTGAACTGCTTAGCTGAGAGCTTTGGGATCAGTGGCACAAAGCCCAGCAAGAGGCCAGTCACTGGTGGTATATTCTGTAGTTCAAAAATGAATCCAGTACTTTTTGACTGCTTTGTTAATGAGCTGGGTGATGGAACTGAGCAGACACTTGGCAAGTTAGCTGATGACATAAAATTGGGAGGAGTGTTTGATACACAAGGTGACAACACTGTCATTTTAAGGCACTTTGGTGGGCTGCAGAAATGGGAAGAGTGGAGATTCATAGAGCCCAGGAAAGGCAAATGCCACATCCTGCTTCTGAGGAGGAACAAATCCATGCACCAGTACAGGTTGGAGGCTGACCCAGACAGAAAGCAGCTTAGCAGACAAGGATATGGGGGTCCTGGTGAACAATAAGTTGAACACAAGCCAACAATATGACTTTAAAGAAGAAAAACCCAGCAGCACTCTGGGCTACATTAGGAGGAACATTGCCATGAAGTTGAGGAAAATGACCTTCTTCTCTACTCAGCACTGGTGAGACCACAACTGGAATATTGGTCTAATCCTAATTCTACACAACAAAATAGATACAGACTTAGTGAAGCAAGAACGAAACAAAAAGCCACTAGGTTTATTAAGAGACTGGAGCATCTCCCTTGTGATGAGAGACAGGGATAGCTCGAACTATTCAGCCTGAAGAAAAGAAGGCTCAAGGGAATCTTGTCAGCGGGCATAAATGGGAGAGTGTAAACGTACAGAGATAGCCTTTCATCTATAGTGTTCGGTGATAGAACAAGAGGAACACTGAAACACAGGAAATTCTGCTTAACCCTAAGAGAATGAGTTTTTTTTACCGGTTGTGTGAGCAGTTCAGCAGGTTGCCTGGAGTTGTTGCAGAGTCTTCATCTACAGGTGTATTTGGAACCAGACTTGAACACAACCCTCAGCAACCTTCTCTAGCTGACCCTGTTCTGAGCAAAGGATTTGGGCTGAACCTGAGAAGTCCTTTCCAACCTCAATGATGCTTTGATCCTGTTTTATCACAGGGACCAAGGTGTGTTTTTCTGTTTTCCAGACCCACTGCAAAGGATGATGAAAGCTGTGAAGTGATTAAACACTACAAGAGTAGCATGAGAAATTATCTCTAGAGCCTCGCTTAGAAAATGTAGTGTTTCCTGTATTATAGTGGAAAAATAAAAGGCTAGTGATGGCCTCCTTCATGCCTAAATATATTGCTCACTGAACTCTATATCTAAGCTGGTGCATTTTCAGGTGTTATAAGTACAGTCATTTGCTATTTGCTGAGTGCTGGAGACACAGTTCAAGCTATCTAGGCACATTTATGAACTGTATCAGGAACTTAAAATGACATGAAGTCAGTGCAGTGAATGCTATACTGAGAGTTTTTCATCTTTGTTTTCTGTCATGTTTTAGCAAACATTTCATAAACTGCACAGGCAAGATTCAATTTTAGTCTGCTTTCTTTTAAAGCAGAAGCTGACTTGGGTGTATAGAATAGAAATAGTCCACCAGTTAAAATAAATGCCTAACGTCACTTTACACCATGTTACTGTTTCCCTATCGTGGTATATTTATGCCATTTCCATGCAGGGTACACTGAAGAAAAGGAAGCTGAGGAGAGACCCCATTGCTCTCCACAACTACCTGAGAAGAGGTTGCAGTGAGGTGCATGTTGGTCACCTTTTCTCAGGTGACATGCAATAGGACTTGAGGTCATAGCCTCACATTGTGTCAGAGGAGGTTAGATCAGATACTGGGAAAAATTTTGTCACAGTAGGGATGGTTTAGGAGTGGGACAGGCTACTCAAGCAAGCAGTGGAGTCACCGCTCCTGGAGGTATTTAAGAAGTATGTGGACATGGTGTTTAGGGACATGGTTTAGTGGTGGGCTTGGTAGTGAGATGGATGTTCCGATTTGATGGTCTTAAAGGTATTTTCCAACCTAAACAGTTCCATGATTTTATGATTTCTGTAATGTCACAGCAGGTTCTCAGTGCAGTGAAGTTTTTATCTACCACATTAATGAATGGTTTAATAATACAGTAAGATAAACTACTCACATAAAGTACTTTAATGATGGATATCAGAACAGTTTCTAGAGTGGATTTGTTTTCACGTAGGCAAATGTGTTTCCTCAGGCATCTGTGGGATTACTACTAATAAAAAGAATGAATACTATTAAATTGGTGTCATCATTTGCCTACACTTTTATTGTCCTCACTTTATTATGTTTTACTAGATGTTTCTGAAACATGAATCATAAAACACTCTTTACCACATTTATCAGTAGAGTTAAACAACCTATGCTCATTGTAGTGTTGCCCAGTGCTTATCCCTTGTAGCATGTATTTAGATATATCTAATCCACACACACAGAGATTAGAAGGCTACCACTGTGTCTATTAGACTGATAAAGTAAATAAAAGATGATACAAAAAAAAATAAAAATGCAAGCACTGTTCTGTATTTAAGAGAGAACGTTATCAGCCCATTTTTCCTCTTAGACTGAATGAATTTTGAACTCAAGGTGGAATAAAGGTTCTACCAGGCCACTTAAATTATTATCTTAAAGTACTATGTGTCAAACCTTTCTTATTATTATTCTGTAAGGATACACATAGAAAAGTTGTGTATTTCTGTTAATGCCCACATAAGAAAGACAGGCAGGGAAAAGTTATAAAGAAAGTATCCATATTAAAGCAGCTGCAACAGAACAGATTCAAAGACAATACAGATTTCTTTACAGTACTGAAACTCCTCGAAGTTATGAAAGAGCAGCTCATGATGATAGTTTCCCACTGTAATGTTATACTAGACTCTAAAATGATATAAAAAAATAGTTTTAATTAGCAATCAATGCCTGCAAAATACCTACCCTCTAATTTGCTTGCTGAAATAGAAAAAAAAATTGTAAATCGTATTTGTAGACATGTATTTACATTATACATGCATTGTGTAAAACCTGAGTGGTGTACTTGACAGCCAATCTTTCCTCCAGGCATGGAGCTCTCATTGATGGGAGCTTAGTAAACCTTAGTTTAAGCTATTTATTCACTCTCTCATTACCGTGTTTTGCTGCACAGGAACAAAAAAACAAAAAAATTATATGAAATACATGAGTATTTCAGTTCAAGTCTGAAATTCTGCCTCAGGCAGTGGCCAGTGCTTAGAGCTTTAAAAGTGAGCAGAAAAAAAATAAAAATAAAAATCTATAGTACATCTATCCCAACGTGTAGTACAAAACACCTAGGGGACAATTTTCATCTTGCCCCTTAAAAAATAGTAATTATTAGATCTGGAGAAAGACATGAATGCCCATGTTTCTAACGTTTATGTCCTAATTTAATCCAAAATGACTTTCTTAAAACCCACTGCTGGTGAAAGAATTAGCCAGTATAATATGAGTATGTGATGTATGTCTGTAAATATGTATCTATTTAGATATATATTGTAAAATACAAGCAGAATACTATATAATTTTATTCTAAGAAACCTTCCACGCTGCTAGTTTACTGATGAAAATAACATTTAAAGGCCAATTGCAAATTGTTTTTAAAGTTAAGTATTCCTTTCCTGGTGTCTTTTTTGTTTGTTTGCCTTGATAGCTGCGCTCTAAAGCTTTGCAAGTTTCTAAGGGAACTAATGGCCACAAATGTGACCGAAAATTGAATGAAACAATTTTATTTCCTAATGCTGCTACTAAATCTGGCAGAATGCCCTTCCTTAAATCTTCATATCCTTAAAAAGTAATTCTTAGTTCTTCACTTCTTGAAGGAATACGTAATTAGTCGTACCCCCCTCCAGCGAGTTGGTATTACGCGTGCACTTCTATTTGTGAGCAAAAGTTGGAAATGTTTTAGTCTTGACAGGTCAGAGCCTCTCAAAACCTACTCATGCATAAGCCCTGTTAGCACCCATTAGGCAGGTACTTCTCCACCTATTTTGCCAGAGGGCCTCTGTCAGCAGGCACTGCCTAAGTGCATTTAATGGCTGGCTCTGCTCAAACCGCAGCAGTGGCTGCCATTTCTGACTTCCACTCGCTTTTGCTCACGCACCTACGGTCCGTGCACTGGCTCAGACGGAGGGAATTTAAGTCCGGGCTTTTCCTAGGAGACCACATCGCCTATTTGCAGGTGCCGAATTTTTAGAATACAGCTTTGACAAGTCACGCATGGCATGATCTGCTGCTTCTTTGCATATGAAACTTCTCAAAAATGCCCGCCAATTTATTGAATAAACTGAGAACTTTTTAACAGAGTTTATGATTTCCGGTGTTTAGTATTTCACGTAGTCAGAAGCCTTCTTTCCTCACTACAGGTTCCCTGAAAGTAGGGATTATTCTCACTTCACTGCAAGTGCACTTTTTTTGCCAGGGAAGGTCATTTTCTATGACATCTCAAGCCTGGAGCTCCTGACTAAAAATAGCAGCAGGTATCCTAAGTATCTGTATGCCAACTGGGTCAGCCATCTCTACAAGGCAACCTCTTAATGGTAGAACTGCTGCAGGAAGCATAAAAATCTGCAGAGCAAATCACATCCTTTCATGGAAGATGCATGAGGAAGGGAGGACAGGAGAGTCCTGCCAGGCAGGAGGAAGCAGCAAGGCCCTAAAATGGGATGACTGGGAGAGTGTGTTACCAAAAGCTCCTGGAGAACAGAGGAAGGAGGTCAGCTGGTGGAAGACAGAGACAAACCATTACTGTCCTAGGAGGACATGGAGTGAATTGAGCTAGTGGTGAGTTCATAACGAGCACATAGAGGCAATTCCTCATGTATCCTGCACCTAACTCGCCCAAATACTTCCAGTCAGAGGCTGCACACGCTTGTGTGAGTTAAGGGTTAACTGAGCAATTCTCAGTGGAGGAAAATTAATTAATTGAAAGATATTAGCTAATCAAGACACCACATCTGGCTCAGATGGTCTCTGAATCATAAACTGCAGAGTGTTGGAGAATGGGGAATATAACACATTTTGTTACACTCAGTTTCATATATATATATATATATATTTATATAGATATATATATATCTATAACAGGATTCTAAGACATTTGTTTGCCCAGTTAATGTTTTAGTAGTCTGTTTGTAAAAATGGTACAGGAAATAGAAGAAAAAAATAATTACACAGTTAAAATTGCTATTCAACAGGGCTTATTGATTTCTACTCTTTCCTCTCCAACAATGTACTCCTCCTTCTGATCTCCCTCTGGGTGCTAAAATCAAGCCTTGAGCCTTCCTCTAAACAAACTGGGGGGAATCAGATTGACTTAGCAGCATCCTGAGTTCTCATCTGGCAGCAGTGCAATGTCCACAGTGGGAAGAATCCCCCTCCACTCCTCCTCAGGGTCCACTACTAAAGTAAAGCCAGCACCAGAAGTCAGCAGGCATCTCTGCCCACCAGGGTGTGAGCACCACCAGGTATGTCCTGCTACCACCAAGCCAGCACCATCAGCTATGCCATCAGCTCCCTGTCATGGCTCCAGCTTTCAGCTGCTTGTGGCAAAACCTTTGTTTACTGGGCTGCAGCACGCTTGCTCTGTTCTTTCCTCTTTCCTAGGTTTTCATCAGTTTTTCCTGGCTTTTGTCATTGTCAGAATTGAGAAACAGATTATTGGATTTGTGGTTCAAGCTTGTACAGATATTCTTATTTTCTAGTGTACGGCTCCATCTTCTATTTAAGTCTGTTTAGCTGAGAGAAAAGATCATGAAGGGTGAATTAGACTTCCAAAATTTACCCTCAATCTTTCTGTACTTCCATCCTAGTTAAAAGGTATTCCACAGATCACCTCCAGTCATTCTAATCTTTCAAAAAATTTAATCTGTAGAAAAATGATTTTGTTGCCTTAGAATGACTACAAAATAAATGTTGACCTCCTTTTTCGGTAGAAAAATTCAAGCACACCTGTACTTACACAAAGCCTTGAGCACGCTCTACCTCAGGTTAGAAAGGTGCCATTCATCTTCTCTCAAGCTTCAGAACGTATTTTAATTAAGCAAATTCTCAATGAAATAAATGGAGTAAAAGCTTTGGACTTTGCACCAGTTGCAATAAAAATATTAGGTAATAAATAACCCTCCAGGACTTCCACAGTGCCTTTGAAAAAGATGAATCTTTCTCCATTACACTAAGCTTGCAGAAATATTTTCTGTACAACGGAGGGCCATATATCAGAACAAGACTACAGCCTGCCAGTAAACCAAGGTACACAATTTCATTGATAAAACTTTCAGAAGACACAGTTTGGATCGTGCAAGAACTGACAAAATCAGAGAAGAAAGAGAAAGGAGGTCAGACTCCTTCAGTGTGCAGGGCAAGTCCCCAGATTATACTGAAAGATGCTCCTGCCAGACTTCATTCAGTATTGGTAGCACTCCAATTTTAGCATCTTTTGTCTTTTTCTCTCTACTTGATCAACACAGTCTGTCAAAACCCCCGGGTGCATAGAGGTCTATGGCCACATATATACTGCTGTTACAGGAAGGCTACTGTGCTTTCTGAGACATTAAAAAGCTGATTCTGCTTTAATAACATGCTTTGCTCTCAGTATTAAGCTACTTCTATACTAACTTTCCTCAAAATCAAATTTAAAGTGAGAAAAAGACTACACTTTTTAGTTATTCCTGGTCTGTTTGGCTAGAGTTATGCTGTCAGATCCAGATCAATAACCACATCCAACAACCTCAGGTGAAGTTTTATGCTCAAACAAGGGGAAATAAAAGTTAGGATAAAAGGAATTTATTTTCAGAATGATCATTTTTCTGCCATTACTTTACACAGATGTGTCACAGCAAGAGACTGCGTACAAGACACTGAATAGTACTAACCAGGCCACAGAGCACTCATTTATAGGCAGCTGAAATATTTCAGAGACCTTACTTAACTGCAGTACCCTTTTCACCTAAGGTAAGTGGGCTCTCATTTTAAATGCAAGAACTAGCTTCTAATGTACACTTAGATGATCTTCATCAGTTTTTAAGGTTCCTCAAAAGTGCACGTATCTTTCCACGTCAGCACACAGCATGGGGAGAAAAAGGGGGCAGAGATTGAAATTGGTTATTGAAATTGTATCCTATATTTACCGGCAATGAAAGCAGTTCAGCAGTGAACTTCCTTAACAGTAAAACTCCTTGCTCTGTCAAGGTAACTTCCCAGATTGTGAAGGATGTAGACAAATGAAAATACAATTTCAAAAGGCTTTTATATTTGTCCTCACAGCTAATACACAAAATTTGCACAATGGCAATTGTAGCAAAATGCAGCACATGGTCTTTTTAACTACAAGACATAGGAATACTACAATTACTAGTACTGCTGTTCACCAAGTGCTGTAATTACTGACAATTGGCAGTAGCAATGAATGTCTCCCATCAGGTCAAGCTTGCACTGAAGAGTAGCGTTAAGGTTAAAGAAATGTTTCATGCATCTATGTGGAATCAACATCTACCTTAAAGTCCTAAAAGAAAAACATACGCATTTACTCTAACTATTTGCAGGTAGCTATGCATCTTTATATTTTATTGAAAACCATTTTCTTATATTTTTGTTTATATAAACATTAATGTCCACAATCCATTAGTCATTTCCAGTGAATATGTATACAACTTTTTTAGAGCAAGACCATAACAAGTGAAATTTATTCTCTGCCTTTGACGTGGCAAGAACCAGCCACTTGTACCAGGCACTCTGCTATATAACAGAGAAGTTGTTCTCATTCACACTTCCAGAAACAGACAAGAACACTTTCTGTTTTTAAAGGCTATTTATAAAATAATTTATTTGGCAATCACATGCAGGCACTCATGATAGATTGAGGTTCTACCTTGTGGGAAGCTTTATGAAGCATGCGTACCTTTTATATAAAAAAAAAAAATGTATAGCCCAGTGCTCTAACCACATTGGGATATATCTTTTTACTTTGGCAGGACCCTAGTATCAAGCATATGGAAGAGTGCTTGAAGTACTGGACCAAGCTAAGGTAAGAGCCAAGAATAAGTGTAAAGATCAACAGAGACATGTGGAAGACACGCAAAACAAAAATGCAAGCAAGCGATAACAGAAAACATCTGTGAGAAACAAGATGGTTGGCTTTTATTTTCAATTTAATTGAAAATACCAGACGTAACCTCTGGGAAATGTTAAAACTAGCAGAAAGAAAAAGTTACTAATGAAAGAGAGATTTCTGCTGTGAGTTTTTCAAAAGTTGCTAGAAATACTCAGCTTTCCACTAAATAATTCATGCTTTTATTTTTCAGGGTCTTGACAGATACATGAGTCAAATCACAACCATGCTGCAGCTTTACCCACTCCAGAGTACAACAGATGACACTAGAGATTCCCAAGCTAAAAGGCATCCAATTCAATAAATGCCGCGTGCCGATATAGTCCAACTTGGATGTGTGTGTGTGTGTGTGTGTGTGTGTGTGAGATCTTGGCTCTCTATCATCACAATCTCAGAATGCTTCCAGCAAGGGAAGAAGCTTGTGTTGATAATGTCTCACTTTGCTTTATGCATGTTAAAGGAAATTGAATTCAAACTGGCAGAGATGGTGGAAAGATCTATTATAATTATAAGAGAGGTTATCATAAAGAAGACAACTACAAGAGCCTCATTAGAGATAGGAGTATGAAAATTATCTAAGAATATCAATGTGCAGGATTCAAGAGCAAGAAAGAACTACTTAAAATATCAAGCAAGTAGGAGAGATGTTCACTGGAACACTCAACCAGAACTCAAGACTCAGCTTCGACTGCTTTGTCATTGAAATACAGATAGTGCCCCGCCCAGATGACTAAATCGGTAAGCCAGTGGCACGGTCATTCTTTCTTTTGTAGCTTAACAAGAAGTTGAGCTAGTGTAAATGGAGAAACGGAATTTAATGCTAAAAGATGATGGTCTTTTAGACCAGAGTGATGTAACCTGGTTCTTTCCAAATTATTGCACCATCACACACATGAATGCAAGAAGCAGGTGAGAAATGGTTGCTGTAGGATAATACACAACTTTCATCTCTAACAATGTACAACACATTTCTCTTTGTGAGTTCTGGAGACCAATGTTCAAAATATGCTTTTTAAGAACTGTATCAGAAGAAGCCTGAAAAGGAATCGCCCACTTCAGTAACTGAACCATCACATATAATCTATCTCTGTTCTCTTCATTCTGCAAGACACTGCTTTTTGCACTTGACCCTGGAAGAGGATGCAGAAGCCCAAAGGGAGTCAAGCATCCTCCTCTGTATTAAGATAAAACATCCAGTCTCTAAGGAGATGCAAGACAGATATCTCTGTTTTTTTTTTTTTTTTTAATTATTTTATTTTTGATTAGGTGAGCTAGCTGCCTAGCTGAGCCATCCAGCTGGCTTGCGTGGATCCCTTAGGCATGTGTCCCTCTGTCTCCATGGATTACATAGGAAGTCTAAACCTAAAATAAATTGTGTTCTACCTCGCTGATTATTCCTTGACACCTGTGCACAAGATTTAAAAGTATGAGAAGTAAAAGTTGTGACAGATGTTAGTCAAATTTCCTCACACTCTGCTGGAAGGTCCTCAGATAATAGGGAATGTAGCCTTCTTTAAAAATATATGGATACCAATGGTAAAGATCATATAAGGATTTTTTTTTTTTTTTTTTCTAAATGGAGGTTCTTGTCTACGTAAATCTAACTAGAATCTTACAGCATAAGCAAAACTCCAGCTGAGGCCAAAGCACATCTTTATCCTATTTTGCAATCTGCCTTATACTTCTAGTATATATACATAGTCTGTAAAATCAATATACATTTTTTTAATTCAGTGTTGTAAGACTGGAGACCAAGAAGTTCTGATCTCGTTGTGAACTTTTCATTGTTCTGTTGTGACAAACTTGTTAGTCTAAAAAACACACATTGAACATAATGCCACTAGCTGTGCCTTGATGCTTTTCTTTCTCATGTCCCATCTTCCCAAAACACACAGCAGTTAAAAACATAAATTGAGAAGTAGAATAATTAATGAGTTTCAGCCAACATAACATTTCTTCCTTTTTTTTTCCCCCATGCATCAAAGAACTATGCCTTCCCCCCCCCCCCCCCCTCAGTGCAGAACAATTCCTTGAGGCATCTAATCACAAAAAAATGTTGGCTTCAGTCAAGGAAAAAGGGAGTGAAATGTTTAGCCTGACCTAACTCAAAACCTATTGAAAAATACCCTTCAAGAAATTACAGCACTACCTTCCTTGTTCAGAAAGAAAGCATGGTCAGTCTGCCTATAGCATCATAATTTGCAGCTAGCTCTTAGAACACCCAGAAAATGGTTTTCAGAAATGGTAAGCAGCTAAAAAGAGCATCAAAGATAAAACCACTGACAATATTGTTGAAATGATGTGTGAAAAATTGGAATAGGAAAAGGTGATTAACTTTGAGCCTGTAGGCAGAGCAAAGATAAAATATAAAGCAGCACAGATTATTCAGAATTCATGGATTTAGTTGTTTTCCTAACCTACCATGTAGACTACCTTTTAAATGTCTTTTTTAAAAAAAAACAAAAAACAATATTTTTTGTGACTAAATCCATGATTAGCTGTTCAGCCCAACACCTTGAGCCAAATGCTCAAATAACAGATCCTATGTAACATCTTTCCAGATACTACCTCTTGGGTACACTGCAGTGAAGGGTCAGCACTATTCTGCAATGATGTAGTTAATGAATAGGATATTTTCTCTGCCTGCTTTTAGGGCTGAAAAAAAATTACTGACAAACAGCCAAGCTGCAGGGAAAAGTAGCAGAGACTTCATTACGTAAAAAGACAAACAGGAAGTAATCTGACCATGCCTGAGAAGTGCAAGACTGCATTGTAAATCGGTGATTTCTCAAACATTTTGCATCTGTCCTTTACACATGCTCTTGAAACCTTTGAATATTCTAGCCTTGTCCTTACAGACAAAACTATCTTCTGAATGAATTTTAGAACACAAGCAATTTGTTGTTGCAAGTGTTCTTCGCAGGCTGCATCATTACACAGACAATTCTCTAAATTAAAGTTGGGCTTGATCTCTCTGAGCAGTTTCTAGGGAAAGGTGAAGATAACTTGAGTATTCGTTTCCATAAGATTACGTTCTTTGTACTACAACAACCAAGATCAGCAGATTATAAAGGCAAAGAAACCAAAGCAAACGAGCAGAGCTCACAAAAGGAAGGAAAAACAAATGCTCACCCATCTCTGAGGATCAAGGCACGCAGGGAAAGAACTACAAAAGAGGGAATCTCCAGCAAGTGATCCTTTCTTAGTGGCAGTCAGCTCTTAAATGAGGTGAACTGCCTTCACCTGTGCTCCCAGAGCTGACTCTTTCCTTCAGGTGCTCAATCACTGGTTCAAGCCGTGACTCAGCAGTCTCCATACACAAACGCAGAAAGCAAAATTTTCCTTCAGTATTTCAGAGCACAGCTTCATGCCTGGATCCCTTCTGTGTGCTGTTTCTTAATTGCTAAATGTGTTTGCAACCCTTATTAGCTATAATGAATACGTGCCTTATTACTATGCATTGATGACAAAATCAGTCAGGTTTTAGAATTTCTGGGAGAAAGTAGACCTTTTTTATCTTATAAGAATCTTGAGGTATTCAGAGAAAAGACTTTCAGCAGCTTCTAGGAGGACACCTTTCTCCTTTTGAAACAAGGTCCTAAATCATAGTAAAAGCATTCAGGCTAGGAAATTAAACACTGTATTATGGAATCATAGGATCATAGATTGGAAAATACCACTAAGATCATCTGGTCCATCACCACCATGTCCCTAAAGCAACAAGAGCAGGCTGCTTTATAAGAGAAGATAAGCAGAGGACCAAGGATGGCAGTGGAGAAGGAAGGGGCAGCATCCTCAAAGCCAAAGGGGGAAGATCTGTGCACAGGAACAAGAAGAGCAGAGCAGTAACCAGACTCATCTGATAATGCAATCTGAGGTCCAGCTGGAAGGTCCAAAAAGCAAGGCAAGGTCAGAGTCAGCAGGATATGCAGCTGGCCACAGGTGTATCATTACCATGTAGCTTCGACTCCTGACCAGAGCCCCAGATAAGGCTTCTCACAGCACAGCTGTTTTCAAAATAGAGCAGTGCACTGTCTCAGAAGCAGTCTTGAACACATAGCCAACTAAGTCCTACTTAGTGGGGAAAGATGTTGCAGTTCTGGTTGATTAATCTCACGGCCAATTTCACTCTGTTCTGCCAAAAAAGAGGAGATTCTAGGAGTTTTACAAACCAAGCAGGAGCTGGGGTTGGTGAATTGTTAGCAATGCAAAGAAGATGTATACGTAGTTTTATATTCCATCTCCCACCCATCTGACACATATGAGGAGCTCTTTTCTGACTCTTGACTCTTCCTCTATTGCTGTTCTCTGATGATCCAGAAATTTATTTCACCTTGCAAAAAGAATTGATAAGCATCTCATTAAGCAGATCATGTAAGGGTTTTTACTTTTTCTCACATAAAGAAAGACCCAATTCTCAGAGGTCTCTTCCAACTCAGACCAGGTAGCTGCTTTGGTCCAGCAGGAGTGAATTCTTTCCAAAGAAATGAAAGGCAATGTCTTTTTTATCTGCAGAAAGAAAGAGAATCCTTGCTGTGTTTTTTATGTCATGAAAGAATTTCTCCATCAGCCAAGATTTGCCTGAGCATCAGCCTGAGATTAGCTGAGGCTCAAGTTAACTTTTTCAGAACTTGGCTTTTCCCCTAGAAATTCAGCCCTTGTTTGCCAGAAATTTTGCTGTTCTTCAGATAAGTCGACTGCAGCCTTTGGACCAGATTAATTTTGCATTATTCCTTATTTTTTTAATGAAGTATCAAGTAATTTCAATGCAAGCAGTTTGTTAGACTAACAGGCTGAAATCTAGAAGTGCTTTATTTTATTTCTAAATAGGGAAGATCATTTTACTGTGAATATCTCACTAACATTTGGGATGGTTTGCTCTTTTCCTCTTCACCACATTATAGTTTGTATTCAGGGTACATGCCACCACGCTCTTTTAAGAGAATGGTGGTGAAGTAATTCCTGCAACTCCACTGTCTCCAGTGAAAGCTGTGAGTGCCCCTTCCCTTTGAAAAACCAAGCTCCTTATTTAAGGACTTAACTTCAGGCATGCAAGTCTCAGTAAAACTTATATTCCAGTGTTCAAATCAGGATAATATAGCAGTGCAGAAGTGAAGCACAGGAGAATGATACAGTCTAGAGAACTGGCAGCTATTAGGCATAAAAAGTTTAAAAAGGAAGGAACTGTGAAACAGGAGCTTTGAAGGCTGGGGGAACAGCTTGAAAGTCTGAGCCACTCTCTCAGGAAAAGCATCCCAGCTGGATTTCACAGATTTTATATAAATACCACAAATTCTTAAGTTTGGAAGTCCCTGTTATAGACCTACTGTAGGAATAATCTCAGACTTTCCTAGTAATTCAACTGCCTTGAGAAATGAAATTTAGATTTCCAACTCTCACGTAGAACAAAGCTAACTGAACAAAAACCAGTAGTGATTGAGTTATTTAAATGAGGTAATCTGATGAACAGGAATAGAACTGATCTAGATTGTGTAGAATGTTCAATCTAAAGACTACAGTATGTATACTGGGAAAGGAATAAAGAAGATCGTAAGTACGTTCAAGAAATGAATGTGTTCAGTAAATGCTTAGGTGTTGTACTAAAGGATATGGTTTAGTGGGGAAATATTGGTGGTAGATGGAGTGTTGGACTATGTGGTCTTGGAGGTCTTCTCCAACCTCGGCCATTCTAGGATTCCATGAGTAGAATTAATTTGATTTCTACCACCCAAGACAACCTGGTAAAGTTGAGTACTATTCTAATGTTTGCATTATCACCATATACAGTGTTTAGATTCAGTGATATCAGGATATTACAATAAACTCAGGGCTCTAAAAAGCAGCAAGTTTTTATGTTGTCTATTCACAATGCAGGCAAGGGATTTCAACTGTGCCAATTCTTGACATGAAGGTAAAAAGAGTATAAACACCTAGACAATGACAGACATTCCCTTGTGTGTAGATCTTTGTGTGATGGACATGCAAAGTGCTGATCATCTTAGCAGTGGAAGGTGTACATGAATGCTCAGTCAACTTCAGAAATTGTTTTGTAAAGTGACAGCTCCCTGAAAATCCCCCTCACCTTCTGTGTTTGTTTGTATGCAGCTGAGTCACCACTGCATGACTTGGTTTTCTGTCTCTGGGAAGTCAGTCCGCTTTTATCTCGTGGCAGACACAGGCTGGCAATAACGTAGTGTGATCTCCCCTGATGTGCAAAGACCAACATGCTGATGGCATCCTGTGTATTAGTGCTGCAAAGATCAGGAAATAATTACTCTGTTTTTGCACTTATTACACCTTCTACCCTACTGTTCTCCTGTGTGTGTGTGATTATAAGGAATTCACAAGCGCTCCTATGTGTGAAGAAGACTCCACTCATGAAACAAATTTTCAAATTAGCCCAGGCTAAGAAAGATGTGAACAGTGCAGATGGAATAGAACAGTCATGAAATCCTCTTTTCTTTGTCCATAGACTTATATACAGACAATGTCTTCCTATCTGTTCCTTAGCTGTCTGGTGAAACTAATATGATGACATATTTTTGGTTAACCACTAATCATTAATACAAATTGTGGTCTGTGAAATATAGCAAAAGCAACCTCATTGGGTCAATGTGTTAGACAAAGATACTGAAGAATCCAACAAGTTTAAAGCTTCATTTGTTTCCTTTTTTACTAGACACAGTACTCTCAGGTTAGGCTTGAAAACAAAATGAAAGTAGTGGCATAGATTGATGTGGTTCACAAAGGCTAATAACACCCATGATGTAACCAAATCCCAAACCAAGCATGCATTTCCCTAGCGTAACAGCGCAACATGATGGAAAGTACAGCAATGACAGCAGAGTAGCAAAGTTCTAGGCTACAGAAAATGAGGACTTGCTCAAATGCAGCAGCCACAGGCACAAAAACAAAGGAAAGAAGCTGTGTATCTTCAAAAAGCCCCAGGTATGCAGGGAGGGAACCTGCTTTGGCAGCAGGGTTGAACTAGATGACGTCTAGATCTCTAGATGTCTCTTCCAACCCCTACAATTCCGTGATTCTTTGATCTCTAACAAAATACTCTTGCCCCCACTGCCAATGCTTAAATGAGGTCTGGGAAGAGGGGGATCCTGGCTTCATCCTTTCCGGGCATGCACCTGAGCTCTCCTGAGTTGTCCCTGCCTGCCCACCAGGTGCTCCATCACTAGTTCAAGCTGTGACTTAGCATTTCCACTACACCTATTAACATCTGATTTTAATGTAAAATGTGTCTAACCAGAGAAGGAACAACAGAGTAATTGACAAGTTATTTTGTCTACAGATTTTAAATGGATTTTGATTTAGGCCTTGTTTGTTTATTAAGAAAATTCAGGTAGATGTTTGATAATTTGTTAATAAGTAAATTGTATTGTCTTGAAAGATAACATTGGTTAATATGTTTAGTATATTGTACATGTGACAAGGCTGAAGGTGAAGACATCTTTATCTTAGAAGAATAAATCAGATATTGCATTTTTCTAGAGTCATTTCCAAGGATCCAGATTATTAAAAGGCAAAGCTGAAAAGTTGTATAAGCTCGAAGAAGGTATTATCTTACAGGGAGAATCTTTTTTCCTGGTAACATTTCTTGTGTTTCAGTAGTTCAGCGTTGGAGGTAATGACTATCTTTCCCTTTTCTTCCATTATTTGAGATTAAATAAGTCACCAAGTCCTGACCAAATCTGCCTGTGCTCTGAGGACTCCAAAGGGTGAAATGTACTATTTGGCTGGAGTAGCCCCTAACATGTACAATTTTTGCAGTCAACAAAGGCTACTGCTGACAAAAAGATTTTTTTTATGTAGCCTAGTTAATACCAGTGTGTAGAACAATCAGCATCCTGCAGTATACACAGAAGTCAAGATTGCAAACCCTCTAGCATCCACGACTTAGGGAAATCTTGTTTCAAACTAATCTAAAACCAGTGTTTGATTATCTCCTTTCCTCTCAGCTGCCTTGTTTCTGATACAGAGTGTCAGTTCAGAACTGCAACTGAAGCAGCTTCATGCCAACACACAGAATTTTCCCCCACAGAATATCTCTGTGAAAAGAATGTAGTGACTTGCTGGGCTTTCTGCTTTGAGGGACATTATCCATGTGTCTTCCTGGGAGAGTTCAGTCCTCCCTTATAAAACTCTAAAGCCTCTATAATGCAGTAATCATTGCAGCTGTAAGTGATAACAGCAGATGGTCTCAGATGCTGTGGCCCCAAAAGTAATGCATTAAAGGATATCAATGAGCAGATCTTCAGTGTAAAGCTTAGAAAGTAATACTTTGACATGGAGTTTGTTGTCTATTTGTTGCAATTTCCAAAGGTTTAAAAATTGCAATTCCTATTTAAAATTGCCTTCTTAAGCAGTAGGATCTACCTGATGATAATAGAAGAATTGCCATGTGATTTCAGAAGTTAAAGTATCTAGGGATGTTCTACAAAACACAGGGTCTTTCTGGCTTATTTTATTCGCAGGACAGAAGCTTTGCTAAGCTGCCACTGAAGGGAAAGGTTTGAACAGCCATGCAAATTACTATCAGACAGTTCAGGTACGCTTTGCCAGGGTACTGAGATTTAATTTTGTTCATATTGCTTCAACATACTCACAGAGCTGCCTGCAATTTTATCTTTCCACATAAATATTTACTTCATGGAGATGCTGTAAAATAAATCATAAGTTAAATAAAGACTGTGCCTAGGCAAAGTAGACATCTGCCTTCTGGTTAAAGCCTTGGGGAAACAAAGAGATCATGGAGTGGGAGGGGAGGAGAGGGAGGAGGTTGCTCACTTCATCTATGACTGGTCCAAAAATGCCAGGCTGGCCTACAATGCAGTTCCAGAGACAACAGGTTTTCTATTTGAGAGATGGGGCCTGGGCTTGTTGCAGTCGCAGTTGCTACCTCTCTGATCCTGCTGCCAGGCAGCCCTATGAACAGCAAGCCCAGCTCTACAGTACTGTTCTAATGACAATAAATTGGTATTGGTCTGTCATCCTTGGGTGAGAAAAATTTGATTCCACTTAGGTTTCATATGCCTTGAGCCAGCTTTGCTTATGAATGTCACAGCTGGAGCCTAAAGATAGAGATAATTTTGAATTTGGAAAGGTACCTAATTCATAAATAAAATATCAGCAATACAGATCTCCTACTTTTCTATGAAGTAGATTAGATTGTGTGACACAAGCTTGAAGGAAATTGAAAAGTTAAATCACCTGTAATGCCACCATCCCCTCAGCCACAGATGTGCATCTTCCTGTGATCAGAGTTATCCAGAGGAAAATTCAGCTTGCTTGAGGCTGGAAGTCTTCTAGAGCTTCCTAAGCCAAACTCATAGAGTTTCATATACAACAACAGTAGTGTAGTGAATTGCAAGAAGTCAGGCACGGGACATTGGGAATGAGGGTGTTGTCCAATTTGCTTAACAAGAGCAGGTTGGTGTTGAGTGATGAAAAATTAGGAGCTGAGGTTTCATGGCTAGGACAGTGAAACTTGATCTTACCTATCAGACCTCTTCTGGAGGTCAGGACATCAGAAAGGTAGTTAAAAGCTCAAAAGTCAAATTGTACCATACACTAAAAAACAAAATTTTAAAGTGCAAAGACAACTCAAGATGAGAACCAACAGAAATAAAAGGACTAGTCTTCTCTTCATTACACCATCATGCCCATGCCATCAAGCCAGCTTCTTGCTTGGTGAACACCTGCTCCCCACCACCATTCAACCACTCCATCCTTGAGTGGTTGAACATCTACCTGGATCCTTCTTCTTCCCCTAACCTTGCTCAATGGCCCTGTGTCCTGCTCCATCCAGAGGCTGCTCCTCCAGCTGCCAGGACAAGGCTCTGGAATAGGGTGATGCATATTGCAGAGAAAACCACCCACACCACAGATGTCAGCTGCCAAAGCTGCTCACTTCCTTCAGTTGTGTCTCCATTGGTTTTGTAGGTCTGCGTGCAAGAAATAGCATGCATTAATGCTAACAGTATATTTTCAGCAGGAGTACTATGTCCAGTTTTGGCGATATGCTTTGAAAGGCATATGCAAAAATCACTGCAGGAAAAACAGTGAGATCGCTGTCAAACATTACCTACAGGGAAAAGTTAAGTCACTAGAAGCTACTTAAACTAGGGAGGAAAATGTTAAGGAGAGGTGTAATAATAGTAATAGTAATAATAAAATGTGTAAAGATGTTGCTGCAGAGAGCAAGTGGATACACTTTTCTTTATGTCTGTAGTAGGCAGATGATAAAGCAATAGGTTTAAACACAGGAGGAAAGTTTCGTGTTAGACATCTGGGTATCAGACAGACTATTTTTCCCCCAGCAAAAAGAAAATTTAAGATAATTCAGGTTGATTTATCTCAGCAAGGTGCCTGTACATAATGGGGACTTGGGGAATTACCAGAAGTTTCCTGACAATTACTGAATTTGATGTTACTCTCCTGATGCAAAGGAATGAAAAAAAAAAAAAGGGAGGAAAATTATACAAGATGTGATGTGGAGAGAGGGAAGGTGTGGAAATTAGTGTAAAAAACATTGCTGAAGAAAGACGAAAGAAAAGCTGAAGGCAATAGGCATGAGGAAGCAATGGGGGATAAATTAGGGTGGTGAGGGACAGTGAGTGTGCACCCATAAGGTAAGGATGTGGGCAAGAACAGAGAGGACCTAGCACAGAACACTCCATCCTAACTAGATCCCGGCAGAGTTTTGGAGTGTAGCCAGAAAGATGGTCAGAAAGATCTATTTTCTCCTAGAGATTCCCAGACTACATACTTTCCATATATTTCCACAAAGCTCTCTGTTTACATTCATGTGCATTCAGGAGTGCCTGAGAAACCTATGGACAAGGAACTTCATCCCTTTCTTCTTCCTTATTTTCTCACAGAGGTTCACAGCCTCAATATTTCTCAGTCACTGTTCTAAAAGTTCAAAACTTGTGCAAACCCATCTCTTTCTGTGCTCCCTTTTGGGTACCAAGGAACTAATTATTCTGAAAAGTTTAATAATGAAGGAACTCTGCAGCAGAAGACTGGAGAACAAAGCAGATTTCTCTATGGCACCATTCTACTGGCTTATCTCTTCTATTTCTTTCTGCAGACTCCTTCTTTACTCACCACAAACTTCCCCAGAGCTGCAACCCAAGGATCAAGGGTGCTATAGGAAACAGTGTGGTTTGATGCTTGACTGCCTCTGCCATCTGTATAGCCTACTCTGTTCAGACATGGCATGACAACCAAATAATCTGGCAGTAACACATCAGTATCTTTTACTGCTACACCAGTATAAATACAGATTCGTCATTATAAACTTGCAGGGTATAATTGTTTATACTTGAGGAAATTAAGTACAATTAGTGCAGATGGTTGCTCTGTTTGGACAGGTAGTTACATTGCACCCTCTTTTTCTGTGGGACTAGGGAGGAATCACCGGCCATACGGATCAATTTGTGCAGTACCAGTGTCAGTGGCAAAATGATGAGGGGAACAGCCATAAAACAACATGCAAGAGGGAAAAAATAGCTATTTTCTTCCCATGGCACAAATAGTGTTGAATTTTTTGACTGCCAAAGATTTTAACATGTGGCATTTAGAGATAGTTGCAAAAGAAAACCAAAATTTTTCTTAAAAATGTGTTTTCCTTTCATGTTTTCATCCATGTGCCTGTCGTTCGTGTGTTGGGTAATTCTACACAGGTGAATTGTCTTGGAAGTATATTGTTTTCCCGCTCAGCAATACTGTTTAATGTGATGAACCGTGTTGTTGCAACGAGCTCCCATAATTTTCCCTTTAGACAGTAACTCACCTAATTGCAGCCAGAGTAGAAAAAGTGTATGAAGTTAGAAGAGCTCCCAACAAAACCTTTTGTGGGAGAAGGAGCCCAGTACTCTGGTGCTTTGTAGCCTAGGAAAGGGCTAAGATGATTGTGGCACCAGTTGAAAGAAGCCACAAGCCCAGTGCTGAAAAGATTATTAGAACTGGGGACATAGAAGCCAACTAGAAGCCAACATTTATACATTCTACAGAAGTTTCTGTATTTTTGTGTTGTTTTGTTTTGTTTTTAAGAAGTCCTCTTCCTCATGATTTTTCTTTTTTTTTCTTTTCTTTAGGGAATATTTCCTGTCCACCTGGCTAGATCACCATTAACATCAGTATTTGTTTTTAATATAGGTTGTTTGTCTCAGTAGTGAGACTAGGAAAAAAATGTCCCAGTGATGAACGCTAATATCTGTCAGGCTGATAGAAATGTCACGATCAGAAGCAAAGCAATATAAAAAGGACAAACTAAAGGCAAGTAAGTAGTTTTCCAAGTCTACTATGTAACAAGGCTCTCAGAGGCAGAATGAAAACCCTAGTTCTGTCATTTTGTCCTTTTTGGCCCACTGTACCCTCACTTTTAAGACTATTTCCTAAACACAAGGAAAGGAAAACAGAACTGGACAACTGTGAACTCCCAGCAGCAATGCACTGTGTCTTCTCACACCCTGCACTGACACAGAGGAGCATTCCTAGAGTACAAAGAAAGTGTGCTAATGAGTTTATTTCTTCTGCCCCCCTCAGAGATGAAAGATAGCTTTCCTCCAAGGGAGTTTCTGTTAGAAGTCACCATTGAAGTAAATCAGCAGCAGACAGCGGGTTGCCATCATTTCTGGATTTCACTGAAACTATAGGAAATTATATTCTTGTGTTGAACAGCAGATAAGTTTATGCAGTTGCAAACAAAATTCAGAAGAATTTACAACATAAATTTACCCCCCTCCAATACCTTAACTTCATTTAACAGGTTCTCTCCTCTTCTTTTTCCCTGATAGTGATAATGCACAACTTCAGTCAGAATTCCTCATGCAGGCATTATGAAATCTCATCTCTCAACCTTTCTCCACTTATTCAGTAGGAATCTTCAAAAAGATGAAAACACTAGGAAGTGTTCATTTGATGTCCCAGGATATTTCTTTCATATCAGAAATATGAGAAGTTCAAAAAATAGCAAAGTATATACTGGATTCAACAGTATCTTTGTGAATAGAAATACTATCAAATGTTACCTTTTTTCCTTTTTGCCTTACTAATGGTTTGTGTTTACTTTATACAGATTTGGCAGTCCTTAATAAGAAAGCTCTATTTTCTACTCCTCCTGGACATCCTTAATGTCTGGAGAAAACTAAACTACTCAAGACTTAACTCTAGCTTCACCATCCCTGCAGTTCCCTTGACTGTTTGGACCAGGATGTTTGACATAATGCACTTGTTATTAGTGGCAAAGAGATTTCTGAAGCATGAAAGCGTGCATTGCTTAAGTACTACCTTGGAGCAACAAAATAGCTTGTATTCTTGGCATTAAAGGTGAAAACCAAGAGGCTTACCTAATTGCAAACCGTCAGCCACCGCAAAGATCAGATAGGAAAAGAACAGAAGATAGTCTTTTCCAGGGGTCTAACCACTGTGGGCCTGACTGTAAATGGAGAGAACGTCTGCTATGAAAGCATCTTAGAATACGTGGAACAGACACAGCTCAGAGGGCAGTCTGTGAAAATTTATAATGGTATCACACATGGAGTTGCAAGACAGCAAATCTAAAACACACAAGTAAAATAGCTTTACAGCTGCAGTGTATTGTCAATTACTGCAGATACCCTGCAAAAATAAAATGAAACAAAATAAAGCAAAAAAAAAAAAGTGAAAATATTCAGACAGAAAAGATATTGTGTTGAGATTTACCAAAGAGTCCAACTTACAGCGAAGTTCTCTTAGTAGATGAATTTGTCCTCAGCATGAATCGAACAGTCAGTTATGATTGAAAGACACTATATTGTTCACATCCATTTGTGTACACATTTCAATCCATTATCCTATGGTTCCTTTGGAATATATCACTTTCTTAAAATATATTATGTGGTTGGCTGATACAGAAGATCTTGTTAATTTAGGAGAGTCAAATAAATCTGTGGTACTAACAGCCTTTCACTGACAAAATTTGAACAATTGCTGACAGAACTTTTTAGGATATTCTACCATCAGTTTGCATCCTCAGGAATTTTCTGGACCATACTAAGTTGAGGTGAGGTGGATGAGTTCTTACTCTGAACAGTAGAGCTTCATTTCAAAGGGATCTCTAGAGGTTTGAGAACAGAGTCAACAGAAACCTCCTGGAGCTCAGTAAAGAGAAATGCAGAGCTCTGCTACTTTGGAAGAACAGCCCCATGTGTGAAAACAGGCTGGTGACTGCATGCATGCATCACAGTCCTGGTGGGAATGAGCTGGGGATCATGGTCGATATGAAACTGGGTGGGAGTCAGCAGTGAGCCCCCATCAAAAAGAAGGCAAATGGCATCTGGTATTAGGAAGCCACATTAGGAGTATTGTGGTCATCTGTGGTGAGGCCTCCCCTGGAGTACTGCACACAGCAAGGAACAATGACACCAGCTATGGTGTTCGGTTTGTACTCCGGGAAAAAATTCCTCACTAAGAAGATAGCACAGGAACAACTTAACTGGGAACATGGGATAATTTGCACATTTTCAGGAACTTACCTGGCAAAGCCTTGACTCAGCTAACATTGTATTGGAGATGTTTTTGCTTTGAGTGACTGTTGGACTACTTAAGCTTTAGAGAGCCCTTCCACCAGTGTAACTATGATCCTTCGATCTGCTCACCAGCTTACTATAGAAATGAGAGTTTTTGTACTGTCAGCTGTCACAAAACTATTCTAGATTGTATATACACGTGGGCTGTGAGCACAATACTTATTTCCCAGAAGAACTGTATTACGTTTCTCATTAGAATTATTCCAACAGTTCATTTTTCAGTTCTACCTTCTACTTCAGGTATGCCAAAAATAAGGGAATAAGGCTACATACAGTAATTTTTCTGCCTTTCCCAAATAGAAAAGTTAATACAGGATGATTGTTGTTGTATTGAATATGGTAGGTTAACCACTGTTGGTTTTTCTGTGCAATGTTAACATGCAGCAATGCCAAAACAGCACTCAGCAATCCCCACACATCTTTCATCTACTGTGTCTCTTGCTACCCATTGTAAGAGTGAGTCATTGCCTTAATTAATGGGCAGCCTAAGGCAGTCAAAGAGCAGAACAAAGGGAGTATATATATATTGGAAAACTGAGATGAGGAGATATGCCAAGATTTACTGAAGATTGTTTGGAATGGGGAAGGCTGAACTACTAGATAAATGCTGTTCTCCTAAGGTCTAGCTCAGTACTAGCACAACATAGCTATGTTTCAATAACCATAAGAACTCTGTGGTGCTTCTTAAAAAAATAATAATATATATATAGTGGAGTTTTCAAAAAATCTTATTCTTCAGCCTCCCTGGGAAAACTGACACTTCTGTAATGCTTTTGATGAAATGTCCTGGTTCTCTACCCCTGCTGCTTCCTACACAGGCAGAGAAGCTCCCACAAATCATTTCATAAAGAACTGCAGACAAGTCTTGGTGTCAGTTTTATTCCGTTCACTGCCTCGGAGAATTTATACATATTGCTCAGGGCAGAGGAACAGTTCAGTGGCAAAATACTGAAACTGTAATTCAGGTTTGGATATTCTAACAGCAGTCAGGCCTCACTCATTTATAAGGGGGGGAAAACAATAGCCCCAAACCTGTGAATTTAAAGCTATGTCTGGTGGTGCACAAACAGGGAAGAAGTCCCCTGTGAATCCTCAGCAGGTTCATTACTTGGTTTTAGCAGATCTGACAGACTTCTGTTGTGCTGTTCTGTGGTTTCCATAAACCAAGGGTGAACACTAAGGCCAGACTTGTCACATATTGTTTCCTCCACTAGGAATTCCAGAATGTTCAAAACTCACCTCTGTTTCTGCATATTGAGGTAACACACTGCCTATGAGGAGATTAAGTGACTGCACTTCAGCTGCCAGTGGTAGGTACATTACAAAAGCAAAATCAGCCATCCCACACAGCTGGAGAGAAGCATAGATAAAGTTTTTGAGACACTAGGGATGTGTTGGTATGGATACTGCAATCGTATGCACAGTTGAGCGTTTTCACGTATCTTTGCAATTACAGAGAGTTTTTGCAAAGCTTAATGAGATTAGGGCGATTTCCATTTTTCTGTTATGTAAAACAGAGCAAGTTTGCACAGTGCATGTGCCCCAAAGCCCACTGCTGTGAGGTAGCAAATTTTATTGATGATCTTGATGAGGGGACTGAGTGTACCCTTAGTAAGTTTGCAGATGACATCACAATGGGAGGAAGTGTTCATCTGCTTGAATAGGAATGCCCCTAGAGAGGGATCTGGGTAGGCTGGGCTGAATCAACACCAAATTCAACAACACCAACTGCTGGGTCCTGCACTTTAGTCACAACAACCCCACGTATCACTAGAGGTTTGGGGCAGAGTGACCGACAAGGTGCATTGAGGAGAAGGATCTGCAGATGTCAGTTGACATCCACCTGAACGTGAGTCAGCCGTGTGCCCAGGTGGCCAAGAAGGCCAATGGCATCTTGGCTTGTATCAGAAATAGTGTTGCCAGCAGGAGCAAGAAAGGAGGTGATCATCTCCCTGTTCTCAGCAATGGTGAGGCTGCATCTTGACTACTGTGCTCAGCTTTGGGCCCCTCACTACAAGAAAGACATCAAGGCCTTGGAATGTGTTCAGAGAAGGGCAATGAAGCTGGTGAGGGGTCTGAAGCACAAGTCTTACGATAAGTGGCTGAGGGAGCTTGGATTGTTTAGTCTCCGTCTTCAGCCTCCAGAGGAGGCTCAGGGGAGACCTTATACCTCTCTACAGTTACCTGAAGGGAAATTGTGATGAGGTGGAGGTCAGACTCTTCTCCCAGCAACAGGATGAGAGGGAGGTGCCTCAAGTTCCACCATGGGAGGCTGAGGTTGGATATGAGGAAAAAAATCTCAGAAAGAGTGATCAGGCGTAGAGCAGGCTGCCCAGGGAGGTCATTGAGTCACTGTCCCTGGAGGTATTCAAGAAACACGCAGCACCAAGGAGATATGGTTGAGTGAGCAATATTGGTGGTGATGGTTTGACAATTGGACAAGATGATTGTGGTAGTCTTTTCGAACACTAATGATTTTGATTCAATGCATCTATGAAATGATGTATACCCAGACTTGCAAGGGACACCTGTAAAATATGTCCAGACAAAATCATAGTAGAAATATACCATTCACAGCACGTAAATATAAAAGCACCAACTCTGCTTCAAGAAGTCCCTTGAGGGATGAAAATTTGCTGGGAGCTATTTGCAGTCAGAAACTTCTCAAATTCAGGGAGAGTGAGGATAGCCCAGTAGCAGTGTGTAGGGGATATGGGAGAGCTGAGGTGGTGAGGATTCCCTATGTGAATATCATATCAAGAGAAAATCCACTACAGATTCTAGTCAAATCTTTGCCTGATTGCCTCATCAAACTGTTCCTGTTTTGATATATAAAAAAGCAGAGTTTATATGCCTCAGCTGAATAATGGTAAATGCAACCCCAAATTATGTAATAAAGGAATGAAAATTTACAGTGTAAAAAAAAATTACAGCGCATCCCCACTGACTCCTATTGTTATGCTTGCTAAAACATGAAGGTTTTTGTATAGCAGCGTGAATCATTACAACATAGACATACAAGTTACAACATTTCTTCATTATTTTCACCTTTCCCAAACTAATTGGAGTATACATTTAAAGCACATATTCTAGAAGAAGATGACAACTCTTGCTGGGAAAATCAAAACTTCTTATCATTTGTCTTGTTTCTTTTCCAGTGGCAACACTATAGTAGTAGCAAAATATCTTTGTCCTGTTCCTCAAATAAGTGTAATCTGTTCCTTATGGAGTTAGGGTTCAGAAAAATAGTTGCTTGTGACTTTGCTTATCAAATTTTTCTCCACAGAGAATTATTTTCATGCTGCAGAGTACTTTTCATATGCTGCAATGTTTTCATTCATGTATCCCTGATTGTGTTTAAAATCCATCTGGATGTGGTGTTCAGGGACATGATTTAGCAGTGGGTAGTTAGAGTCCAGGTGGTATGGTGAGGTTGCAGTTGGACTTGATGATCTCGAAGGTCTTTTCCAATCTGAGCAATTCTACGATGCTATTCAGTGATACACCCAGAATTGGAGTAAACTGAAGTGTCTCCACTAATATCAGTGATTCAGAGTTCAGTATTAATTACTAGTAATCTGCCCCATACTTTTTGTTGCATTGTGTATTAAAATGATCTGTTGAATTTAAACATTTATTTCCACAAATCAAATTTATAAGAAACGTCTGTTGATGCTTTTTTTGGAACATGTTTTATGGGGGGATATGTTATTTGGAACTTATTGAATCTGTTGATTCAAAAAGAGCAGGGTGATAGGTCTGCATTTTTATAGACTGCTTGTTGCCTTCATAAGCCAGTTGATCTGAACAGTCTGATTCATGCTGGAGCATGACTCTTTCATTGTTAACTGTTACTTTACCTCTGTTATTAAATCACTCTCTAATTGATGTATGTTTGATTAAATCATTTTAAAGACCAAACAAACAGCTCCAAATGTGATTCATTTGCAATTCATGATTCACACTGAAGTCAGAAGATGCTTTGTTTAGCAGCAAATTAATATTAAACAATGCAAGTTCATGCTCATGCAATATCACTGAGAACCCAATTGAGAATATGCCATACTTAAATATTTTCAGGCTAATAAAGAATAAATCACCACATTTATTAGTTTCTTCTTGATTGTACTGTAAAAACTTCACACTGAATCCATTGTAGTTGTTGAGATACGAAATTTGAAACCAATAGAAGAGAAAGGCTCATGATCCTGATAATGCAAACAGTCATCCTCATATTTTCGAAGAAAGACGATGTCTGCAGTGACACTATGTTGATGTATATTATCACGAAAGAAGAAACAAGCCATAAGACTTGTTAGATTAATGAGAGACAGGAGGTAAGGTTGTCATCTGTTCTGTTGGTAGATTGTGGGGATTTTTGTATGTTTTGGTTTCTTTTTAGAAGTTTTATCTTAAAATCTTAGCTCCTGTAGTCATGAGACTATTCAGTTTTCAAACACTTGGAGACTGCTGGACACCAAAGGTTGCTTGTTTTGTTGCTTGAATTGTCCCCAGTTTTTTTGTGTGCACTCTAAGGAATCTCTCTTACAAATACAACCTCTTGGCCCTTCCTGGTGTATGAAAGAAGAGCCAGGTCACATTGCTACCTCCACTCCACCCCATTCCTTCATTCTTTCCAAGGTCACTTGAATGCCTTCTTGTTTGCTTAGTGTTTGCCACCATGTTTTCTTTTCCTTCCCCACATAAATTCAGCAACATTCGTATTTTAAATGACAATATTTAGCCTAAGTATTCCCCTCTTTTTTTAATTAACTGCATTGAGTGAGGTGAAAGCTCATGAGTAGGGACTATACCTGCAGTGGATATCATTACATATAACCATTATTCATGGCAATTCTCCTTTATCTTCCTGAAAGAGAGACCCTTGGTTTAAGGATACCCATGGAAGCTCCTTTCATAGGAAAAAGAATGAGCACCTCCAGAAGTCATTTGTCTGATAATACTAAGATGAACCTTTCTTTTAGGAGAAGCCTAAAACACTAGGTTAAAGTAGTTCCTTCATAAATGGCTGCAGTATGGTCGGACATGTCTCAGTTTCTATACCTGTATGTACAGAGAAAGAAAAAAAGCTGAACTTACTACAGGCTGAAATTCAACATGGTGGGTAATATTCTTAATGGAGAATACTTGAAAATACATCACTGATAACTCACCCATAGTGGCAACAACAGGTCACTGAATTGCTATTTATAGAGAAGCATATTATCATTTATCCTACTCAGGCTGAGTGACCTTGGAATTTTTGTTCATCAGACCCTTGAAATTTCATTTATTGCCAAGTCTCTGGCAAGGAAAGGAGTTCAGCTACATGCTCTGCTTGGTAATGTAAACAGTGGGAGCACTTTTTCTACAGTGTTCTAGCTCTACATTTTGGCTTTTTATTATTGTCCAATGTTGACAGCAGGATGTTAGTGATAGTTCCACTTTCTAAAGAAAGGAGAAGCTACTGAGTTTCAAGCTAGCACAACTGTGGTTCAGAACTTTCTTTAGTCCTTTTCACCCTTTTTTTTTTTTTTTTAAGCTTCTCCCACCTATTTTTTTCCTTTTTTTCCTTTTTTTTTTTTTTTAATTCCCCTCAACGCCCCCCCCCCCCCCCCCCCTACATTTTTTCCTCACTGTATGTGTATGGACTTACAGAACCATGGGGGCTGGATTCTGTCCCTTTTAGGGCAGGGTGTAACAACTCACAATATCAATATGCAGATGCAAAATATCAAGATGCAGATATTAAAAAAACATAAAATCCTGTGCAGTGCAGAGATTGTTCTTGCAGGATAACCTCCTGCAAGACTCATAGTGTTGTATAGGAAATAATCATCACTGCCTTTGGATTACAGCAAAAATTCCTAGCCACATTTTCAGTTACAGCCTTATTATAGTGATAAGTGCAGCTTGAATATAAAGAGGAAATGTTGCCTTGACAGTTTTAGGATATTCCCTCATCTTTGTCATACTACCTTTGAATGTTTCAATGATTCTAGTGAGAATTTTCCACACAGGGGAAAATTGGGTTCCCAGACAGTTCTTAAATGCATAGATACAGTGGAAAAAGATAAGGGGATAGGGCACTCTGACTCTTGCTGACTTAGTTACATGACTGTGCAACTGTAATTACATCCTTCCAAGTAACGTATGTTGTGTATAATTACCTACAATTCTAGAAATCAGACCTTAAGGTAAGAAAACCAACACAAGTAGTCCTGCTAATGAGCCACTATGGCATAGTGTGATAAAAGTTTTTTCATCCTGAAGTTTCCCTAATTAAGCATTTTAATTAAAAAGTGTTTTGGCATTTCTTGTTCATAAATGACTATATTCTCAACACAGTGCACAGGATACAGTTCTTCAGTAATTTTGTATTCATATCTCATCTCTAAGCAGCCGAATCACCTATCTCCAGAACTGCAGCATGCTCCCACAGAGTATGTTCCTACACGTATTCCCATTTATTCCTTCCAGACTCCAGTCACCTCATTGCAGGGGGCCACTTTCTGCTCCACCTCGCTCTTTCACTCACAGGACTGAATGGGAATGCTTTTTAATACCAACTGCATGTAGATATTCAAGTCTGTCTTGTATGTAGACAACGACCTCATACTCAAGCTGGGATTCCTGTTGGAAGCCAGGTGAGACTATCAAGACAGTGAGCACATAGCTGCCCCATATATATGGGGTAAATCCTTCAGTCCATCGCAAACTGTCTTACCATTATCTGCCAGCTGGTTTTACCTGCTCATTGTCTGGAGCAAAAGAAGTCTCCTACTGGAAAAGGAAAAATATCTAAGGGAAAAAAGTTTCTTTAAGCCCTTCAAGGAGCTTCATCATGTAACCTAGTCAAACAGAACTGAAGATTATCTCAGGTAGCTGCTATAGTTTACTCACTCACCACAGCTTGCATGGGATTGAGAATGGAGGTGCAGAAAGATTTGACTGCAATGAGTCTCCAAGAAGGGAATTAGTTCTTTGTGACTGAAAGCAAGGCAAGAACTTACACAGAGAACAATCTAAGAGTTTGTGTTTAGCTATTTGTTTTTCACAAAACTTTCTCCAGGAGCTTGAGCAAGAAAGGAAAACACTCTAAATATGTTTTCCTCCTGGCTCTTGAACATGTGAACCTGAATCCTCTCAAATGTTCCAGAGGGGTTCTCTCAAAACCACTTTAGGTGATGTGAAAGGTCACTGTGGTCCTACAGCTCTGCCCTGCTGCTCTGATGACAGGGTGTTTGGAAAGGACACCCTCACTCTCACAACCTGGTGCCATTAATACCTCCAAAATATATTTTCCTTCCATGTCACTAATATTCCTAGATAAAGCTTACTCTTTTCCCTACTCATCACAGACAATATATAGGTTAGAGCAACAAAGGCTTGCAAAAGCCTTTGAGATTGTAATTTTATAAAGGTGTTTACTCTTTTTCAGCATATACCACCCCCACTTATTTAATTCCTGTAATTTT
Source organism: Callipepla californica brunnescens (assembly GCA_023055505.1). NCBI lineage: Eukaryota > Metazoa > Chordata > Aves > Galliformes > Odontophoridae > Callipepla > Callipepla californica. The sequence goes on from JALIRH010000002.1 coordinate 65,596,128, forward strand.
CAGATCAGTTCTCTACATTTCTCCTTGTTATTTTCTCCTTTTCTTTGTCTCATGCACTAGGTATTACACGGTCTCTGTGGACTCTGCATATTATTTTCTGTAATGTCTACCAAAGGGCAAACTACTTAAAGTGCAGCATAATCTTCCCAAGCCTCACTTCTTCATTTTTAAGAAGCATATATGAAGATAACTAAGTAGTATGGCACATGGGGCCTATTCATAACTTAATCAGGTAGTTTCAAAATTGAAACACATTATTCCAACAACAGCTCGTACAGATAGTCACTAACCATTAAGGAAAACATACATTCCTTTTGCTGCCAGATATTTCACCAACCACATTCTCTGCTTTATGGATCCAAGGAAAAATTCTGCCTTTAGGCACTTTTTCCAGTCCCATAGTTTAAATCATTCTCTGCCAACGGCTTGAAGACTGCATGCAGAACATCGGATCTTGAGAAGTAAGAGCTCCTGGGGTGTTCAGAGAGAGGTTCTCCTGCTTACTGCTTCTCAGGAGGACCACAGAGAAACTGGGAGGATACTTCATGCACATGAGCAGCGTCAGCCCAATAGCAAAGATTGCCCCATCTCTGGATGCTCTTCAGGAATATTTTTCTTTCATTCTTTCAAACATTATTTTGAAGACTTAGATTGTTTCCAAATGCATCTACAAATGCATTCCATACCAACTTCAACCAGCACGTTGGGATAAAACTGTGACCCCATACTGGTCTCTGCTTTCCAGTTTCCCATTCTGAAAGGCAGCTTTTAATTTTTCAGTGAGATTCCAGATACTTAAATGCTAAAGAGTCAGTACTCATGATTTAAGTTGAAAGAAAATTTCTATTACAAGTTGGCTTTACAAACCTGCAGACATTTGGATTCTGCCCACTGTAGTACTTGTGCACAGCCAATCTTTGTCCCTCTTACATGGCAGCAAGTATGCACCAAATTACATAAATACATACTTGGAGTTTATTCACTCTTTTCTCACTCCTTTGAAGTATACAGTTTGCATGTGCTACTTGTGTATAGCTCCTAGTAAATTACTGAAGTCATAAAATGTCCAAGAACCATCTGATGTTCATCAGCCCAGCGTGATATTAGCTCCTGCCTGCTGCTGCTGTATGTAGGAGCATAGCACTGCTACACCACAGTAGCAGTTGGAAACAGAGAAAGATCCTCTTCTGCAAATGCATAGGAGTCTCCCACCTGAACATGAGGAGAATAATCTTTAGATTTGAACACTTCCAAACTTACTGTATGATATGGTGTTGTGAAGTCTCCTCCTCTGGAGATATGCAAAACCCGCATGGATGCCTACCTATGCAACCCAGTCTACGGTGCCTGCTTCAGCAGGGGGATTGGACTAGTTGATCTCTAGAGGTTCCTTCCAACCCCTATAATTCAGTGATTCTGTGTGATTCAGTGATTTCAAATACAAGTAGAATCAATCACAGAATATTTTGGGGGGATATTAGAGTCCACCGACACCCAAATCCCGTGCTGTGGGCAGAGCTGCATCTCACCAGCTCAGGCTGCTCAGGGCCCCATCCAACCTGGCCTTGAGCACCTCCAGGGATGGGGCACCACAGCTTCTCTGGGCAGCTGTGCCAGGGTGTCACTGCCCTCTGTGTGAAAAATATCCTCCTAACATCAAACCTAAATCTCTCATCTTTTAGTTTAAAGCCATTCCCCTTTGTCCTATCACTAATGTTACTGTGTAAAAAAAATCAGTTCCCTTCAAACATGAGATAACACATTGTACCATTTTTTTTAAATCATGTCTTATTTCTCATGAGCCAGGTTGTTTAGTAGCTATAGAATAGTACATGCCTGCAGCTTTGACTGCTGATTTCTATAAAAGATAATCATGCTATAAGCAGATATTGAAGGTGATCACCTGGAGTATTGTGCCCAGTTCTGGGCTCCCTGGTACAAAAAAAGACGGGGATCTCCTCAAAAGAGTCCAGTGGAGGGCTACAAAGATGATAAAGGGCCTAGAGAACCTGCCTTATAAGGAAAGGATAAGAGACCTGGATCTGTTCTCTGGAGATGTTCAAGACCCACCTGGATGCCCACGTATGCAACCTGGGCTAGGGAGCTGCTTTGGCAGGGGGTTGGACTCAATGATCTCTAGAGGTCCCTTCCAACCCTTACAATTCTGTAATTCTCTGATGATATTCCAGAAGAAAAAAAAGTAGATAAAGAGTCCTGCAAGATGGGATTTTTTTTTAATTTATTTATAACTGCCTGTGGCCAATTCCTTTCTGTTCTGCCTAAGTAGTAAAACATGAAAATTTTCTTGCAAAACAGAGGTTATTTAGAAACAGTTGTTTTATGTTACTCATTGGGTTTAACTGTACATTTGATGCTCTTAACAGCTGGGCATTTACTACATAGTTCTAAAATTTACTATGTACAAGACTGTAGTCACAACTCAGATTATAACAAGCAAAATAAGACATACTTGAGAGCCATATTAACCACGTCTTACTGTCCCAGAATATACACTTCTAAATCTTATTCTCATCTTCGTTCTTCTTCGTAACTTTCCTTCAACACAGTCACCAAGTAGGATTTGCAGTGCTGAAAACAATTCGCTAAATTTTGTCTATTTGATTTTCTCAGGAGCACAGAAACGTGGCATCCTTGCTAATGACTAAGCCTGCAAACACAGAGCATGCTGAACATCACCTGGCAACATGCTTAACAATAATAACATTGTCTTATCAGTGGAAATATTTCCTGATAACAATCTGTCTGGAGATCATAAAACAGTAACACTTTACCTATAAGCCAACCTGAAACCATATCCTTTCAATTGCAAATATGTTAGTCATTGCTGTGGAAGAATCATTAATCTTAATGTCAGAAAACTTGCAGACTAACTTACCCAGCTTCCCTGGCCATCAATCTGTTGCTCCATATGTGTAAATCTACAGCAGAGAAGTACCTGAGTGGAGAGGATGTATTTTATGCCTTGACAAATCTGTCCCAGCTGGGACTCTGCTCTGCCTTCTGAAATTCCTTCACCCACAGGTGAGATCCCAAGGAGGATATTTGCAAAGTTATTCAGCTGTTCCTGTTGATGGGAAAATGTGGAATGGCAGTCTGAAGTCTTACAGACTGGAAGTATTCCTTGAAGTCAGTCAGTATCCAGAGAGGTGGTGGCTTGCACATACCAGGACAAGCTACTACAAAGCAACTGTGGCACTGTTGATAAACCTCATACACAGTACCTTGACTTATTTGCTGAGAGTGGAGATGTGGCAAATGTGTAAAAGAACACCGGGACACAGCAGTTGAGGACTCTTAAGCCATTTGACTTAATTTTTTTTTTCACAGCACCAAATGAAGGTCTAGGCAAGCAACTGCCTTGGAAGTGGGTTGGAGTTAGAAGTTGTTGCAGTTAAACACATTCAGGTAGCAATTGAGAGCGCTGGTTTGTGCACCTGGTTGGTTGGTGCTGAGAGGCCTATGCTCAGCTCAGAAATACAGATCATGCTTTCCTTCTTCCCCAGAAAAATTATTTTAAAATGCATGCTTCCTGCATCTAAAACACTGATGAAAGAAACTTTTGATCCTGTAATAGATTGGGCTTAAGGCCAATACGCAATGAACTCTGTGTGATGTGACCCCCTTAATGCAACAGGTGTTTAAAGATGCCTCAGGCTAAGTGGGGAAGGAAGGCTAACTGCCAGTCCGAGAGCAGCCCAGACCAAAGGAGAAGTCCAGCTGCAACTTATTTTAGAAGGTCTTTTTTTTTTTTTTTTTGACAGCTGCTGCTTAAGGAGAGCAAGCCTCTTGGTATTGCCACTACTTGGAGACTCCTACATTGTGAGGAAAGACTAGTAGAGACGAGAGATTCTTCACTTAGTTCTGTGAGACAACTCAGAGTAGAAGTTATGTGATACTCTGGATGATTTTTGAGTTCTGGCAGGAAATGTGCGTCAGAGAGCCAGCAAGAGTATAAGGCCAAATATTTTCTGGACTGTATTTGTTTGGACCATGAACCTGATTCCGTTGACTAAAATAGTAACTTCACCTGTGTACGCGGTTGAGCTGCCCTCCTCAAATCTTTTTCTCCTGAAGTAGATAGAAAAGACCCAAGACTCAAGGAAAAAAGTGAATGTATATTTACTTCTTATTAAATACATATTATGAATATATGTCTATGAATGCTGTCATATTTATGTGAATACACAGTATACAAACACATCATTTACAGTATACGTACATGTAATAAAAAACAGCAAGAACTCAGACACCTTTGATATGGTTTTCAGGTTATCCTCATTTAGTCCCTTTATCGCTTTCAGACTTCCTTGGAAAACAATAATTAAAGTTCACTGCAGACCATGATTTCTAATCCTCAAATGCCATCTTCCCTCTCCCTGTCCCCTGGCAATATTCTCTATGCTTTTTAATTCTTCTTTTAGTTCTGTCTCCCAAAAACTGCTGTGGCTCCACAACTCTTACTTGTTTAGATCATTCAGTGATGATAGGCACACTTTACATTCTTTGTTTTAATCACTTTTCTTTATTCCTACCTACTCTTTCCTTCTGTATTTAGTGTAGTTGGGCCAGACAGGATCTTTCCTGGGGCAGTATTTACTGAAACATATACATCTGTTCCAGAACTTGGGTGTCTATAGGGATGTGTTGAGCCAAGTGGTGTGGTGCTGTCAAGAAGCACTAACATGTACAGAAACTCCTATAAGGATAAAGAAAGTGTACATATCTACAGCTGGCCCTGGTAAAGGCCACGGCTGGTTTAAAACATAAATGGAAAGGAAGAAGAGGGACAAATATGTTGTTCAATATTTTAGAAAAGCTTGTGAAGAACTCCAATAAACCTTACAAAACTATAATGTGATAATTTCCAAGGAATATAGAACTACGTAGCTTGGGTATGCAGAAATTTCTTCAGAAAACATGAATCTCTGTGGAATATAAAATGACAAAGCTACTTTAAGGCATCCTTTATGTGTCAAATGAAATATAGTCTATGTGAGCCGCTCCAAAAGTAATGCTTCCTACTTTATGATATCAGCCGTCAATGTCAGAAGTGGATGTTGGTGGTATGGCAGTAGAGGCTGAACCTTCCCACTGATATTCTGTTACATTTTGTTGCCATGTAACAGATGGCAGTGGATGGGCAGTCTGACAAAATGGTGCAACCTGCAAAGCAGAGGGAGCAAAGGTGCATCACTGAAAATGGCACCCATTGACATTCATCAATCAAGATATGATAAGAGGTCCTAAAGGACTGCTAAAACTCAGGAAGGAGATCTTGGACCCATTGCTGTAAATTCTCCAAAACCACTGACTTGATGTGCAACAGCAGCCAGAAAAGCCGATGAAACACTGAGCATCATAAGGGAACATGTTGGGAAGTATATGCAGCCTGCCCACTACAGAAAGTGGCAGTCATGCTCTCCCTATGGAGTGCACCCTAATTCTGAAACCTCTTGACATTTTGTATCTTCTTAATAAATAATGTAGTAAAGAGTAATGGGGAAACCTCATTAAAAACAGTGTATAAATTGTAAACAAGTGAGTACTTCATTTATTCCATAATCAACCAAGTGTAAACAAAAATAGAAAATGTTTAATGTATTCCAAATTCATGGAAATCGTTATGAATGTGATAAGTAGGTCATCCAGTCCAGACATGAGCCTACCCACCCGCGAGGATAACATCAGGAGAAGTATTTGTCAGTTAATCCCTGGAGACAGGAAGAGATTCTTTCTGTGTATAATCTGTTATTCACAGTATGACTTGCGTTGGTTTGTTTGTTTTCTGGCACAGTTATTCTCTTGCCCATGTGGAAGAAGAGAATTAATTCACAATGTATTGCTGTCACTTTCTACAAAGGCAAAAACTTTAAAGGGCAGGTGGTGGAAAGGAACTTCCATAAATGAAAATGTATTTACTCCCACTTCCTCAGCTGAGGCAATTATGAGTTCAGGAAAAGTTGACATGTTCAGTTTTCCTCAGTGCACAAATTTTGGTAAACAAGTTTTCTTGAGTTTGTACCTCTCTACCTCTCCAATGGTCATGTTTGCAGACTTTGCTGGGTTTTAACTTATTAGCATTTTTTTTGCATCCATATTAGAGTAGGTTGGGGACCTGTACTGTCAGAGTTGCTATCAAGACATGTCCAGTAGCACAAGGAAAGTCCTAAATTTCAGTTGGATTATATCATTATAAAACACGAATAAAATGTCAGTTTGAGATAATGTATGTGGTGCTGTACACACTAATTTTTACAACTTTTTACCCTGATAGATAAATCACATTCTCAGCAGTCAAATTACTGGAAGTTTTAGAGAGGAAAATAGCATCAACTCTCTAATTCTAGATTGCACCTGCTCTTGTTTTTGACAAGATAAATTAAGGTCTAAGGCAGCTTTACTAGCCACAGCATGAATTAAAAAGCAAAAAAAAAAAAAAAACAAAAAAAAAAAACACCTTTGATTTTCTGGTTTAATAAAGCCTTGAAGAGTTAGAAATGTTCTGGTTTTCTTCGTCTCTGTGACCCTCTTATTAAATATGGATATTGTACTGTGAGAGATTCTGACGCAGGGCTTCAGAAGTTACTGCACCGTAATGCTGCCAAGAGCAATTCTGAGTGCTCTGAATCTCTAAATTAAAAGGAAACGACTGAAAACTCACCTACCAAATTACTTCCATGTGAAGTTACAGCTGTAAGAAATGTTTTGTTGAAATTCTGATTTAGAGAGACTTTAATTGCTGCTGACATTTCTAGGAGACAAGTGATTGTTTTCCCTGTTGCCTCCACAAACTAGGACTGCTTCTGCAAAATCTGAGCAGTTTGAAAAGGAAAAAATGAGCAGCTTCAGAAAATCTTTTATTGTGCTACAGAACTTGTTCATTTTTAAATGCTTTGTATTATGAACCTGCTCTCCTACCCTGGTCAGCATCTAAGGTTTCCCAGCAGATATTGACAGGAGAAGCCCTTCCCCATTTGCAGGTATCAGCCACCTCAGGCTGCTGTGCTGAGGCAGAATTTGCTTGGACAAGAAGGGGGATATGGATGAAAATGGAAAAAGAAAAAAAAAAAAAAAAAGGGGCTGCAGCATCTTCTTTTATGGGGAAAAAAAATGCAGTTTCTCAGGAAAGGGAGCAGCATTTTCACCCGTAACCTTCCACAAAGAACTTCTCTTCCAAAAAAACCAAAAAACCAAAAAACAAAAACAAACAAAAAAAAAAAGGTGAAAACATAATCATCTTAAAACAACAACCACCACTACCAACCAACCAAGCAACAACAACAAAATGAGAAGCATTCCTGTACAGAAAATAGAAGTAGTGCCAGACTCTGGGAGTGCTGGGTCACTCCTCTGCATAGCACTCAGGAGCACCCGAGGCTCTTCAGGCCACTCGCCACTGTCAAATTCCTTCCAATGGTCACTGAACATAGCATACAACTAGGAAAAAAAAAAACAACCTTTTTTAAAAAAACAAACAAAACAACAAAAACAAACAAAATCAACAGAAAAAAAAAAAAAAGAAAAACCAACAAAAAAGCGAGGAAGAACTAAAATCTGAATGTCTCTGGGAGGCAGGAGGATGCCTGGGATGCAAAGGCAGCCAGCCCAGTGCTCTGGGTCAGAGGGTGTCCTCAGTTTTTAGCTCTGAACATATACTGATTGTTAGTTCACTGCAAATCTGTTCCACAGATGTGAACAGGTTTGCCCGTGTATACAGGAAGTGCCTAAAAGGGTGAAAATGAAATAACAGGAACATACCGTGTAGCGTTGGCAGTGAACACAATCAGCTAAACCTGAAGTTTGAGCTGTGATCCTGGAAAATGTCATCATTCAAGAAAAGCAAGAGGATATACAGTTCTCACTTGTGCCGTAGGGGTTCAGCCCACGTGAAGACAAGTATGCCGCATTTGGAGGAAACCATCCTGCAAAAAATGCCGCCTTCAAAATCCAGAAAAAGGTGAGCAAAGGTGGCTGGTTTTGCTTAAGAAGATCTTAGTGACAGAGGTAGTTATGTCATTTAAAGCCCAGGACCCACTGATGTCAGAGCAGTGGCTATGCAGCTCCCAAGAGGCTGCTGCACAGATTAGACATCAGCCTTGAGGCTGTGCAAAGTGGAAGGACTTGAATTTTACAGGATGACTTTTTTTTTTTTATTCTTACCTTCTACTATTGGATTTGCTCCTGAGTGAAAAGGAGAAGTTGGAATAGGTCACTGGGTTTTAGGGATGCTCCTGGTCTGAGTGCAGGGCTTTGAAAAAGACCAAGTTCAAGACAACAGCCTTCAGTTATCACTCAGTGAAAGCACAGGGTAAGGATACAGAGGATGAACTGAATATGCCAAAAAGCGGGGAGTTCTCTAGGTGTGTTCTTGGAAGCAGTGCTGCCCAGAGACAGCTACGGAGCAGGGACATGTAAATTGAAGCCTAATGGACACAGGCCCTTCAGCATTTACCACCTTATGCTCCAAACTGTATGCGATAGGACTCCAGATGGTGTACAAATGCAAAGAGGATTTTCCTGGACCTTTTCCTGCAGTGAACTCCCCAAGCGGCTTTTAAACTCTGAAAAGCCCAAGTTCATTGCAATGCAAACTGCACTACTTATAACTGCATATGGAGAAAGTATAAAGGTACTGGGGCTGCAACCCAGAAAAGGAACAGCAAAGGAAGGAGATCTACAGGTTGGGGGGGGGGGGGGGGGGGGGGGGGGAAGGATGCCTCCATTCTGTGAAAGTCAGGAAGAATACAATCGAGATATGTTGTTTCTTCAAGTACCTGTAAGATTTCAACTGCCATTAGTGTTGTTAATATTTGCCTAATTAGTTCTCAAGGTCTTTTTAGCTAGGTTTTTGTTTGTTTCTTTGCTTTCTCCTTCGAGAAGTTTCCTGTACTAATTAAGCTCAAAATGATGGCTGCATAGCTGGTTTTCAACTCTTTCCTTCCTTTCTCCCTTCCATATTGCCTTTCTAAAGAGAACTCCGAGCAGCCTCACAAGGTCTTCATCTTCACTTTATAAGACTGTGGTAATTAGCTGGAGCTTTGCTGAGTTTGTGGAAATCTTCTGAGTAAAGTCATTATAACAGAGTTTAATGGTCCAGCCTATTGCTTTTATTTGCAAGATTATTGTCTTGATAAAAGAAACAGATTTCTACAGTGTGAGAGCTGCAGATACTTCAGAAATTGTTTCTGAATTCTCTTTTTAGTTAAGAGTACAGCACAATCCTTTATTTATGGAGTACTGTGACATTCTATATGGGAAGTCCAGGGAAATGGTGACAAGCAGGGACCACTCAGTCTACACAATAAAACACACTGCCACCATTCTCATCATTACCAATTTTGGGGGGTTAAAATTTGCTTTGGTTTAGAGAGAAGGAGAAGAATTGTCTTCTCTGCTCTTCCTAGCAGTGTTTGAGAGAACCTGAGGGTACCCTATGCCTAGGGCTGCTCAAGGCCAGGTTGAATGGGGCCCTGGGTAGCCTGAGCTGGTGGGTGGCAGCCCTGCCCACAGCATGGTGTTGGGAGTTGGTACACTTTGAGGCCCCTTCCAACCCTAACTGATCCGTGGTTCTATGTCTCTATGAAATGTTAAAGTCAAATCTAAACAAAGAAACAGTATTACTATAAAAGTACACATTTAAAGATCCTCAGAAACAGTGCGTACAGCTTCCCACCTATGAAAAGTTCAGTCTCAGAAAGATAATCCATTCCAGGCAAGTCAGGCATTTGCCAATGCAGCTGTCTGCATAAGCAATTTAAAGAAGAATACTTTGATAGAATAGGTAATAAACTGCTGCTGGAACGGGCACAGTAACAACAACATGGATATATTTGCAATAAAAGCCAGCTGATGGGAAAGGCAAACAAGTGATGAGTGCATTAGAGCCCCTGGTAGGGGCATACCAGGTGTTACTGAGCTCCAGGAACTGAAGTGTCTTTCAAACCAAAAAAAGGTGTGAAAAAGTCAGCCCAGGATAGGGAATGAGTGCCTGCTTAACTGGGATCTAACGATGAGAAGAGAAAGATGGTGAAACATCAACTTGGATTCATTACTGAAACTGAAATTAAAAATTAATTTGTTTTAATTTCCACTAATGATATTTGAGGATATAAATAAGAGTCTGTACACCAGTCTCATTCACTTATCTTGGTATGAGTGTAAACGGTGGAAGCCAAAGACAATTTATCAGCATATTTTCTAAAGCCTGTGTATTTCAGATTTCAGACATGAAAGTCTTTGAGTCCTTATGGCTAAATAAAATATCTCCAACAGTGGAGTAGTCAAGTATTTTTCTGCAAATAATTTTATGATAATCGTAGCTCTTTCTCTGTTAGCAAATTATTTGCCAACAGGCTATGAGTTTTGAATTTGTTCCAAAACCAAATTCCAGCACATTTCTTGCATATAATTTCTGTCAGCTTGCCATGATGAGTATTCACTGCTTATTTGTGCCATATGAATATTCATTCAAATTGGCAAAACTGTTTCTCTCTACTGATTTGGTAACAATCATATACACAACTAATTCATCTAACAGTTGTAATTTTTAAATAAGCCTTGATCTGAAGTCCACCAGGAGCACTGCAGGACTGTGAGTCAGCTGCCTTTGTGCCCAGGCATTTTCAAAAGTGTTTGTATCAGTACACTTTGAGGATGATGGTTTCATGGGGCTTCAGTTTGTCTCCCCATTGTGACAGCACTGACTCCAGACAACGCTTTGTGTAACTGCTGAAGTTTGAGCAACTGATCTCAGTTAATCTGTAAACTGAATCTATCACATACATACTATATCTTCATGATACTGTATTATCTTTGCATAATGTGTTATGTGCAATGCTGACAAGATAGTAAAAGTTACTCACAGATATCATAAAAGGGTGGTAAGTTTCAAGCATCCCTTTGATAAAACTTTCAGAAATATATTGCAAATGTCTCTGCAGTGATTCATTTGAAAGTTACTTTCCAGTTTACAGCTTCCATAATTATTTGAGTAGAATAAAACCTGAGAATAGAATGAACATCAAGGAACTGAAACTCATACAGTTTACTGATGGGCCAGGGTATCCATCTAGAAAAGTTCCATCTGTTTGAAGTGTTCCAGGGAGATTCAGAATAGATGATCAGTGTGTAACTTACCTCAGTCCTTCCACGTGATTGTACCATCAACAGTTTACAGACCGGTTCAGCCTGGCTCCATAATGAATAGGGCAGGGGGCCCATGGACCCATGCTCCAGGAAGGATTAGGAAGATGAGCCCCAAAACAAAACCATGGCAATGACCTGAGGAGGAAAGTTACTTTACTAAATAAAATATTGGAACACAAAATAACACAGTATAATAGGAATTGAAACTAATGAATCAAATAAAAGGTATGTGCAAAAACTGAAGGCCTTACTCTAATGTTGAAGGTGAAATGGCTATAGGGAGCACACACTGCTAACACGCAGTGAAAAGAGGCAGTCTCAAGACTTGCGTTTAGTTTTATCTTTCCCCCTGAGTAGAAAACGGGAACAAAGTCCTCTGGGGTATGTAGTTCTCTTCTGAGAATCAGGTACCCAGAAATTCAGCAGTCCATGGTCCAAGTGCCTTACATGATGTTATGATGTGGAATACCCATAAGAAAAATTATAAAGCCATGACACCAATAGAAGCAGCAAGCTAAAAAAAAAGCTCACATGAACCTTTCAATTAACAACTGCACTGATTTTTTTTTTTTTTTTTTTTTGCTACAGATAAAAATTTTTCTTACACAGTAGCAAATCTTCAAAGCGTGTGCTCAGAGATGTTAGTAAAATCTATTTCCATGTGAACGATGTGAGACCTATGCAGAGTGCTGGATAAAAATCCATAAACAAACAACAAGCTACAAAATAAAACATGGGCCTATGTGTTCTTGCAATTATACCAGTCTCTAGAACTTCTTCAACTTCATTACCGAACATCATTTCATACAGCTTTATAAAGACCCTTTGAATAACCTTGTTTCCTGAGTCTGTAAGTTCTTTGCAAGTGTCTTCAGCACAGAAGGGTCTCCTGACCTGCTGAGGCTAACCTTCATAACTCTGAGGCCAACGTTCAAATCTATGCAAACCAAATCACCAGTAGAGTGGCACATCGGTACAGCATCTTTCCTCAGTGACCAAAACAAGAAGTGAAGGCTCTGTCAGATGGACTTCTCCAAGCAATCTGAAACCAGCAACAGTTGCTAGACCTAGAAGGGAACTTCTCCCTTAAAAAGAAAGTCCCAGCAGAACATGCTGTAAGCTTATTTTCAAGATAAAGTAAGAATAGTTGAAAATTGACACTAATCTACAATAGTTTTTGCATATTATAATAGAGTATTCATTGGGAAAATACGCTTCCTACCATATTAAATGGTTTTGCGACTGGGTTTATGATATCTGACAGAGGGTTCTGCTTAGAGCTAAGTAAATGGTCACTTCTGTAACACATAGAAAATAGGAATGCCCCAAGCTGGTTGACACTTATAAATAGTGAGTAGTTCAACGCAAAATTTTTCCTTAGGCTTAATACTGAGAAACCCCTGTCTGTGGCCAAATGTATGATAAATTCAAAGTCTCAGACAAGAACTACCTGCACCAAGAGGATTTTACCTGTTACCTCTATAACAGGCTGCAGATGCCAGAGAAAGCACCACTTGGTTATCCTTGAAAGCTATAAAAGTCACCTGAGAAATTACAAGTTGTTTTACTGAAACATGTCTACAGTTACAATTAAAAAGACACACAAGCAGCAAAGAAAAATGCCACCATGTTGATGTACACCCAACTGAGTTGCATTCAGACCACATTTCTACAGCGCTCCCATTTTCTATTCATGCTCCTTACTAGTTAGAACAATACTACCGTAACACAACAAAAAACACAGCAATGACAGCAGAGTAGCAAATTCCTAGGCTGCAGAAAGCGAGAGCTTCCTCAGACACAGCAGCTGCAAGCACAGAAACAAAAAAAAAAAATTTGCTTACTGTCAGCATACCTCAGTTACATCCAGCAAGATATCCTAACCTCTACCCTATCAATCCTTAAATGAGGCCTGGGGAAGGCATGGATCCTGGCTCCACCCTTTCTAGTTACTTGGGTGCATTGCATGCACCTGAGCTCCCCTGGGTTGGCCCTGCCTTCCCACCAGGTGTTCAGTCACTACTTCAAGTCCTGACTTAGCATTTCTGCTACAATTATGAAATAGGGATGTCATGCAGGAGTCTTTGAGGCTAAATATTATATCCATCATTTGGGCTTTGGGAAGTGAATGAAATCATCTTCAGAGAAAGAAAAAAAAACAAAAGTATTATTCTGATTGGAGAGCACTGATTTACCTTGAAATAATGGAGGAAAGGAAACTGGCACATTCTCTCTCTTTCAGTGTACAGAGGCATATTTTGCAACTTGAATACAGAGACAGAAGTTAAGGCTCTGATCCTGGTAATAGTTCACAGCCCTCTGCACTTTAATAGTTGTGAGTGATCCCACTTAGCTGTGGGTCTCTTTGTGTAGGCTGTGGTACTTGCAGAAATGCCTGCAGGATCAGGCCCAGATGATCAGTGGAAGTCTCAGGCAAAGTATCCATAATTCTGGTTTCTCAGATATAGACTTTTTTTTAATTGTTTTTCTTTTTTAAAATGCATCTTATTTCATTTTCTCCTCACTGACCCTGAAAGCTGTTTCATTTTTGTACTATGTCAGATCTGTGTGTCTTCTTGGATAAGAGTAAGTTTCTTGAACCGTGAGGGCTCAGAGAGTTTCTGTTTGCTGATTAAAACTGGAGAATGACAACCTTGATTTTAGTCATTTAAAAATTAAGTTCTTATGCACTTCTGTTGTTGTTGTTAAAATATTCTAAGTATGCCTCCAAAATCTCCTAAAAGTGAAATTAACACCTGGTGCAGGAACTTCCATGCCAACTTTTATTCTCACAGCAATGCATATTTTAGCCTGAATTTCACCTCAAAATGAAAAGGCAGAGGGGACAGCAGTGATTCAAGACCTGTCAGGTTATGCTTACCTGTCAAGTTTCTTTCTATCATCTGCCAACTAATTAAGGTAACCTTGTCACAGAATTCAATTAACACTCAAGTGATATGACAGAGCATTAGATGTCCTGGTTAGAGGTTAGCCCATTCCTCACTTGGCTGCAAGTGACTATTGCACACATGCTTTCTGCTGCCCCACTGAAATTATTTTCCATTGGAACACTGAGACATTTCAAACTTGATTAATTCTTCCTCTTCTCTTCAGAGAGCCTTTTTTTCTGCTTTCTAGTTGAATTTTATGCTCAGTAGCCAGACAGAACAAGAGTTGCACAACAGGAGGTGCCTGGGTAGCAAAAACACAGGAAAGTGAGTCTGCTGGGTACGGTATCTAGTTTCTTCAGCTTTACTACAGACATGTCATGCATCCATCAGCAGCTTGGTTGAAGACAGATTTCATGAAAAAAGACGAATTTTAGTGAATTTTGTCAAAAGGAAACCACTTTTTTAAGTGAGATCTTCTGAAAAAAAAAATCTGATCATGAACATTTGAAATTTTGAAGCACTGAGCACTTTACAGAATTTGTTAATGGTTGGTAAGCTTATCTTAATGCTTTGCAGTATCTTGTTTCTTCACCCATAGAGCAGCATGTTACTTCTTAGCTTGGAGCAAAGGAAGCACTGCTATCTAGAATGTTCAGAAGGTAGTGTCTGATATTTTGGATGGCTTCACAGAAGATAAAGCCTCTCATCTGAGCATTTGTAATTCCAAAGGGAAGTAATATTGCTTAGTGTAATTCTACACCTAAGCCACTTCAGAAAAATCAGTCAAACCCTCTGAATGGGTACGAACATATCCTAGTGTGTACATATAATATCCATTTTCCAGCCGATTTTAACAACATCTGAGTTGTGTTTAAGACAATTAAGGTAAATGGCATCTCCTGGAATTATAGTAAGTGGAAACAGTGCAAAAAGAACCTAGCACTAATAGTAGAGGTGAATTGTATAGTAAAGTTATCTTGTTTATGAAAAACTTAAGTAAAATAATCTGTTGAGTTGGAAAGACAGTACAGTCACTTGAACAGTGAAAATATGACAAGCAAAAAAGGAAGCCAATGAAATGGTGTCAGCTAGAAGTAACAAACTTGCTTATGTTAGAAGTAAATAAGGTATATAAGAAGCAAATGCTGAATTAATTAGCACTGCTTGGAGCAATTATTTTGCAACAGTACCATATGAAGACAATGCAAAGGAGAAGTTAAATAATGTGAATATAAATGAGATAAGATTTTTCATATTGACAAGGAGCAAGTCATAAAGGTAGACAGGGAACTGAAAGTGAGGAAAGTATCTTATGAAGTGCTGATACATTTGGTGAAGTGATTTAATTTGGAAGGCATGTTTGACTGCTTTTGTAAGTCAGAGAAAGTAGTAAACAAGTGTTATAAAAGCTTTCTAGAGCAAATATTTAAATGTGGAGAAGTATTGAGCTCAGCACAAATTATACAAGTGAAATGGTACTGCAGAATACAAAGCCTTGGAACAGATTTCTGAAAGCATCTTGAGAGACTGAAATTTAGAAGTGTTAAAGAGTTTCATAATAGGAGAGAATGGAGTTAATGGAAAGCTTGCTGCATGTATTTTCTCTGAAATTTAGAGAAAAGAGGAAGTTACTGGGTTTTGTAGAAGCAGAAAAGGTAAATGGTCATGTAATGAGAATGACCAAGCTGTTTTGGAGGACCTTGTATACAATGCCTCTGCCTAAAAAAGGTGCTCAAAAGTGAGAAAATATAAAGGAGACTACCACAAAACATGCATAATCTTGTGATGCTGTCTTAGCTAAACCTTACCAAAGGCAGCATTTTTCTCACATAGGTATGAATTAGAGTGATTGCAAGATGGAAGCTTTGATAGATGGTGAAAGGTATCCTCCTCAAAAGAGAGCAGAGGGCAAGATCTTAGAGGAAGCAGCTCTAATGTTTCTTTCCAACTGCTTTCTTATTGTACTGCAGGTCCATGGTGTGACTGTATTCTTTCAAGAGTCTTAGATAGTTGCATTGTGGGAAATCATTATTCTTTGGTCTCTGGAAATTCAGTTGATGACATTTAAAAGTTGGTCTATTTAGTTGATTAAATGGTTGTTTGCTCTGTGAAGAACTTAAGGAAGAAACGGGATTTTAGTGCAGACTCTTCTAGTCTAAGTCACACTGAAAAAAAAAAATTAAAGCTGAACTTTGCTAGCATGACATATAAGCATCTCAGCGCAGTATTAATAGGCTACTCCTAATATTACAACTGTAGGAGAGACTACCAACTTCACATTCAGACAGGATTTACTAGGAACTAACTGTAGGAGATAGTTGGTGACAGACATGGTAGAGAAACCTCCAGATGTCAGTAACTCCATCCAAGAAAAACTGCAAAAACGAATTTACTTGATTTTTGTCTCTTTAAAATGTCTGTCATTATCAAAAAGTGCTGAAGCATTTGGGAGTACAAAACACGGGAAGAAAATAAATTAGGCACCTCCTGTAGGATGCAAGGGGTTTCCTCAAATGGAGGAGGATGGATCTGCCTTCTACTAAGAAGCCCCATCTTCTTAGGAGCAGCAGTGAGCCAGAGCGTCAGGTCAGCACTGAGAAGTCATATTGCTCACTACTACTTTTACTGATAGGAAAAGAGGCCAAAAGCTGGGTCTAACAGTTGGACTTTTTAATTGAAGAGTCTAAGTCACTTACCTAATCCTTTACTTGTTCTGCATGCTGCCACCAAATAAAGGCTTTGGGATGCTTGGTTTTTTTTGTGTGGTGTTTTGTGTGATTGAGAATAATCCATGTCTACCCAGATCAGCTCTGCAGATACAGAATGTATCAGGTGTTAGATATGCTCATAACAATTTTGTTTTACAGACATATGTTGGAAGAGAAAAACCTTTGAAACAGTATACATTCTTCAAGCAGTTAACCCTGTGACTGTTAACTGGTTCTTAGCTCTGGAGTCATTTATATGTTATTTTAGTCTCTGTAATTATTTTCTCTGATGTTAGTCTCACTTCCAGTTGGAGTCAAAAGCTATGGACAATGCTCACACTGTTCACTGAAGAAACAATTCTTTAATGTACAAATCTGAGAAGCAAAGTTGAATTTAATCAGCATGCCCTTGAAGGAAGGAATGGCTTTTATGAAAAACTCAAGATTATAGCTCTGTTTCTAAATATGATGAATAAAGCATCTTAACCCTTAGAACAAATAAGTAGGAAGATCATTTCCTTATGAAAAAGAAATTGTTCTTGCATAGGATATTTTCCAAAAAATGGGAGCTAAATTAGTGGGAGGGACAATATGTAGAATCTGAACAGCAATTTTGATAAAGGATACCACCTTAGCTACTACTTATTTTATTGGACAAAATGCACAAACTCTAGTGAATGTGATAAAACAGCCCTGTTCTTACATACACATTGTAAGTATCCATCTGGAAAATAAAAGAATGTCTATCTTTTCTATTAACTATATCAGCAAGTATGATTGACTTCAGATATGCTTCTACACATGTACCATGGAGTGAAAACAGTGCAGGCTGACATGGGATGACTCTTCATATATTGAAATGCATACTCAAGCAAGAAGATTTTCTAGTAGACTGAATTCCCTCCAGGAATGAAAAGCAATATTGGCTCACTGAGATTTATAAACACTCTTTGACCAGACCCTGTCCACGAGCATTTCAAAAAAATCTACATATCTATTGCAAAAGCAATTTGTCCTAGTTCATCCACCCTACATCACATCTGGGAAGTCCAAAACAAGAGGTGCTCCCTGTAACACAAAATGTTTGCTGACCTTACTTGATTGGAGGACCAAATGAATTCAGGAACCAAGTTTTATCCAAAGCAAAGAGCTTTAGGCTGCAAAAATCAGTTTTGGAACATCATTTTTAATTTTATGAAGAAAATTACGACTGTTTTACAAAAATTAGAGCTCCATGATCTTTTGATTAATTTTATGAATTATGAATTTTTTTTATCAGACTTCATACCTGATGTTTCTGGAAAGCAATAGAAACCATGTTATGCATTATTTTATCATTGTTCTAAGTTGCAAATGTCTTTAGTGAACTAGTAGAAATAGCAGAGAATTTTTGTTATTCCAGAAAAATCAATAGAATGCCTATTTTTGCTATTTAGTTCTATCATCATTAAGGAAATTAAATTTATAAATAGTGCAAAAAAATCACATAGAAATAGTGATAATCATCGTTTAGGGGACAACAACAGCAGCATGAAGAGTAAAAAGAAGAAATATAGTATTTAGCTGTGTCTTTCCACACTGAGTTCTTTATTTTTAAGTATCTGTCCTAATTTGTGTCAGCTTCAGCCAGACATAGGCAAGTGATCCTCTTATTCTGCTTTTAGAAAATGGAGGTCAAGAAGCAATGCTGAATATAGCAAAACCACCCCCTGCTGAAGAACCATACTTTGTCACTTGAGATCCCTCCCATCCTGAGAGTTATCTTCTATTCTCCAGCACACTGAGTCTTTTCCTGTCACCTTCGAGCATGAAGGAGTGCCATGTGGTATTTTCCTTCCCCGAAAGCTTTCAGTTTTATTAAATCTAATCCTGAATTAACAGATGTGCTCAAGGAATTTTTCATTTCCGTCAGTGTAAGCCTAAACAAAAGTTGAGGGGCTCAGTGATTTTGACAGCTGAGGTCAGACTGAAGCAATATCTTATTAAAATAATCTTTGAGGTTGCAGGTATGCTAGAGACAAGCAACTCACCTTTGGTGGATTTTCATTTTAGAATGGGGACGGATGTTTAGAAGGTCTTGTCCCTGGCAACGTTACCCAACAATCACTCATCAAAACCTCTTGATCACTGATGTAATTTTAGCAGTTCTCATACATGTGAAGAACAGTCACGCATTCAAAGCTAAGTTAATTTTCCTTCTCCATGCTTGCCAGGCCTGGGAAATGTTGGACTGAAGCGCCTTGCATACAGAGCATCCTCTTTCGGTATCCATCCAGTGGGAGAAAAGCAATCCCCTTTACAAGGTTTGTTGTTAACCAGATCCCTTCCCTGCTGCTTCATGGCTTATGGGCACATCCACACTCTGCAACACTTACCAGGCTGGCCTTGGATGCAGCCCATGAGCTCCTTTCCTCACTTGTGTGATGCCAGTGCCTCAATATACAGCTGCTTAATTGGTTATTCTTTATCCTTCTTATGTCTGGATGCAGATTTTTACTCATGCTGATTGTTGACACCAGGCAGTTGTGCTCAGCTCAGCAAAACCCCTGCTAAGACACATAAATACTAAGACGGCTACAGAAATATGCATAACAGACCTGCTGCCACAGAAGTTTCTGGGATGATTTTTGCAAACACTGCTAAAATATGCTAAAGACCAGACAAATCCAGGCAAGATCTGAGGCTTAATATAGCCTGTTATTGTTAGAAGGCTTAAATGTTACTATTTTTCCTAACAACATTAGGGACTGACTGCCTTTCCAACCTTAACCTGTCTCTGTGCTTGGATCCTCCACGTTCCTCAGCTCTCCTTTCTTGGCCTCCATTGTAGGCTTCATCCCTGCCCTGCTGCGTGCCTCACCAGGATTAGGGCAGCTCATGACACTGCAAAATGGCTTCAGAACCTACACTTTGCAAGCCCCTTTCAATTGCAGTAGTGCAATTTCTTGCCCCAGGCCATCCCTATTTATTTATATCCTTTTTATCTCTTGCAACCCTGTAATATCCAACCTAACCTCCCCTGGTGCAACTTGAGGCCAGTCCTTCTCATCCTGTCACTGTTACCTGGGAAAAGAGGCTGACACCTCCCTCTTTACAACCTCCTGTCATGTTGTTGTAGATTTTCTCCTTTGGAATAACTTTGCAGGTAGGACTGCTTTTATGCCTCAGCCAGTGGATCCATCCATATGGCACAGAAGAGAGAGTATTACCTGGTACATCTATGTTAGCAGTGTCTGAATTACCTGATGTTTTCCAGCAATTTGCCTATGCTGAAATTGCCCCAACCTGTTCCTGCTGTAAAATAAATAAAGAAATGTAATGAAATGAAACACATTGCTTTTTAGCCAAAATCACGTATTGAACTGTATGGGAATACATCCACCAGGAAAACAACAGCCACCCATCAAGAAAACAACAGCTTAGATATCTCTAAGCAGTTTTATGTGCTTCCCAGTCCCAGGTCTAGAGTGAGTTTACATCAGGTTGCTGTGCGGATGGATGCTCCAGGCATTGCTAGTGTGCTGCATTTGGGGCTCTGCCCCATTTTCCTACTGGTCTGCCTCAGCTTGTTTTGCTGTCAGCATGCTGAAATGCTTTCCTCCCTTTTGACTTCCCAGTCACATCCCTGCTTGCTAAGAGCTGATAAAAATACTGCTTGCCATGCTGTGGTGCTTTGGTGGACGGCCTTGTGATGGGCAGTGAGTGCCAGCAGCGAGACAGAGAATAAACCCCTGGGAGTGAGGAGTCCCAGTCTTTCTGGGGTAATTCATGGTTTCTGGATGGGCTATTGGAAACACAGTAAAACACTGTACAGTTTATCTCCCCGTTTTTAAAACCCTTAGTTCAGTGGGTGAGGTTCAGCTGTGGTTGAAGCTGTTCTGGTTTATAAAACTGCTTTTATGTTTAAAATCAAAGTTTATACAGCAGATTAAACTCTTGTGTAGCAGTTCTGAGACAAATGACAGCCATCATTTTGTCACTTTAGGAAGTAGCTCCCAAATCTTCACAATTTAGCATGGTTTTAACCTTAAATTTGCATTAACTAAGTATGCACACCATTAACTACATCTAGGATATCCTATCTACCTCACTAGATATGGAATTTCATAGTCTACTATGTTACATTATATGTATTTAAATCATGGTCGTAAATCAGCTCTTTATCTTAACCTACACATATAAATCATATTTTAGGAAGTCACCATAATTTGCCTCATTCTTTTTGAATTATATATATATACATTAACAAAACATCCCCTTTTACTCAAAATACATTCCACAGATTGTTACCTCAAAATGTTTATTGCCCTAAATTTTAATTATGAAAATAAAAACTACCACCAACAAAAATACAACTGTGGGAAGGGAACCTGCACTTTTTGCCTGTGTTAACAACTGCAGCTCTGATTCACCTGCTGTCTGGCTGTGCATGAATTAAGGTGTTATAAGACTGTGCACATTCAAAGGATCCAGGCTTTTATTTTAAAAATACAGTTAAACTGCAAATTTTGTTCAGGGCACATCATCATCTGTAAGTATTTTTTTTCCCTGTCAATGACAAGCTGTGATTGCAACAGTGGAACAAGTTACTGAAATGCAAGTGTCGGCTCTGCACCTGGATGTTGGTAATTGGAATGTGTCCCGATGACCATTACTTTACTAAAAGGGGCCTCGAGGAAAAAAATGACATTTTTTTGAACGTATTTTCTCTTCATGTCCAGGCACATCAGGTAGAAATGAAAGCAATAGGAAATATCCTTCAGATATTGTTTATAATTCAAATTCTTCTCTCTTCCCATCACCCCAATAAAAGACAAACTTGTGGTAGCTTAAAGATAAAGGATTCTTTCATTCTTTTATTTTTATTTATTTATTTTTTCCTTGAGGGAAAAAGAATATAAATCCTTTGATGTCAAAGAGAAGCTATAGAATCAGAATCGTAGAATTGCTGGAGTTGGAAGGGACCCTTAAAGACTGTCTGGTCCAACTCCCTGCATTGAACAGAGACACCTACAGAGAGATCAGGCGCTCAGAGCTCTGTCCAGCCTGACTTTGATTTTCTCCAAGGACGGAGCACCCTTCACTTCACATCTCTGGCAACCTGTACCAGTGCCTCACCACTCAGTGTAAAAATCTTCCTTATATCCAGTCTAAATCTGCCCCTCTTTTAGTTTGAAATCATTTTCCCTAGTTCTGTCACCACAGACCCTGCTGAAGACTGTGTCTCCTTCTTTCTCATAGCCCCCCTTTAGATACTGAAAGGCCGCACTCAGGTCACCTCACAGCCTTCTTTTCTCCAGGCTGAACAGCCCCAACTCTCTCAGCCTGTCCTTGTAGGAGAGGTGTTCCATACCTTGGATCATTATTGTGGCCCTTCTCTGGATGCTTTTGAACAGGTCTATGTCCCTCCTGTGCTGAGGGCTCCCCGTCTGGACACAGTACTCCAGGTGAGGCCTCAGCAGTGCAGAGCAGTAATCAACTGTGTCTGTATGCAGCAGCCTGAGTTCTGTCACACATTTATTCATCAGTCATTGCAAGTACTTTTTATCCAAGCCAATCTCTTAAGAGTAGAAATAAAATTACAGTGCCAAAGTCTATACATTTTGATGAGTTGCAGGAAACAACTTTTTTCTTCTTTTAGCTCCTCGTGCACTGCAGCCTTCATTGTGGTGGTCGGGATGGCCTCGATGCTTTCATCCTTTAAGGGTTGCACCCACAGTCTTTGGCTGTTTTCAATTAAAACTGCATTCAATGTACGAAAGTAAGGTTGAAAGTGAATCAAGAGTAACATGTAGTGTTGGTGCCTTGCAAGAAGACTGTGCCTGGCCAGCACCATCCTCTTGCATGGGCCTTGTGGAGGGTCACGGTGTGCAAGACCGAACAGTGTGGCCCTGTCAAGACAGTGTAAAACACCGGGGAGCACTGAGGAGAATAAATAGTTAGTATTTTTTATGCTGGCTGGACTCTTGGCCTGGGCCCCACGAAACTTGATCCTGGAGGTTCTTATAACACAGGTGTGTCAACATATGGGACAGCCATTGCTCATCTCCTGGTCTTTTCCCAACAGTAACTCCTGTAAGTCAATGGAAGCTGCAGACTTGGATGCTTTTAGCTTGGCACAAGCAGGAAACTCACATATCCCACCTTCAGAATAAAGTGGCTTTCGACCTCTGCTTAAGAACTGTAGATTCCTTTGGAAAAAGAAACAGCCTTGTAGGAGCCATTGACCTCAGGAGAAAACACTGGGGTTTGAGTTGCAAGTGATAGGAACTGCTTCTCCACCAGTGTGGAAATAAGCACATCTGTACCAGTCAGTAAATGGCTTTTTCAAGCTGGGATCTTGATGGGATTGTGCCTGTGTGCACACTGTCACTGTAGCTGTTGGGGAGATGCCACTGCCATTGAGGATGGCAGCACAGGATGGTAGTGGTGGGGTTTGCAGATTTTCCTCTGTTTAAGGTCTCGAGTTTCTTTTTTGATACAAAGTCTGCGACCAAGAGTAATCCACATCCTGGCAGCTGGTGGTACTGCTCTGGTGCCCAGCATGCTCTGCTCTTGGCTTGTTGCCTTGCAGGGTGGAGCTGGAAGTGCCCAGAGGTGACTTGTGACTCTGTCTGTCTTGGATAGTATAAAGCTTTGCATCCAGCATGTTGCTGCTGTTGACTATTCATGTTGCCAGTGGTATCTGATAAGCTTGGCACAAAACACACCGTCAGGCCCCATTCCACAATTACTTGTTATGGGTGTGCATGTCTGCATGAACAAACTGTGTTTCTGTATGCTTATTCCCCTTGTTTTAATCTCCCCCAACCCTGACTGCTGCCTTCACCACTGCTGTCTCCTCTCCCCACTGTGTCAAGGAAAAAAAAAAAGTCAGCCTTCCTAATTTCGGTTGTAAGCCTCCCTCATGAGACACTTTTGTAGTCTGAGGCAGCCTAGCCCCAGGAAACACTCATTTCTAAGCAGCTGCATGTATGGCACACCAGGATCCCTTGCAACACACAAGTAAATTAATGTCCTTCTCTGAGTTTCTTGACCATAGTCTGTGTAACACTGGGGCCAAGTTTGTATATTTTACAGTGTTCCCATCCAGTGTCCTTGGGTGCTGCTGCTCAAGCTTTCACAGCCTCAATCAGGGGTGAATAGGGTGTTGACACTATTCTCAAAAATGCCTTTTCCCTTTGTTTGCTCTTGTAAGTTGTGCTCATAAACCTGATTTGGGGGGGCGTGGCAGCGAATGATGTGAGAGATGATTAATATTCCATTCATTTTTAAAATAAGTGACTTGCAGAGGAGTTGTTGGATGTATGAAGCTGGGAATCAACATACAGAGTCAACTTCTGATGGTAAACATATTGCACTATGACCAGCAATTCTCCACAATACAGTAGGATTTATTAATAGAAAATATGTCAATATGAGTTTGTCTTTGTACATGTTTGCAACATGTACAGTGAAACACATTTTTTTTCTCACTCTATATTGTTATAGTTCTTTTTGTGTTATTTGACATAACCATTTATATTTTGGGCTTAAATATGTTATTTGTCAAAATGTACTTTCAGTGTTAATATACCTTTAAAATCATAGTTTATCATTTAAATATTGAATTAATATTATTTTTTCAAATCAATATTGCTCACGTTAGTGCAAATTTGTTAATCTTGAGATAGGTTAACCATTCCTTCCAGACCATAAACAGCATTTAATAAAACAGTGAGATTTATATAGGTCTACACAGCTGATCAAGATTCTAATAAGAAGCTCATTAAAAAAAAATAATCTGACATTTGACAGTACATCAATTGCATTTTAAACATTTTTTGGAACAGTTTGGTTTCTTCTCTATTTCTGTGTTCTACCTAGTACAAGAATGAAGGGAACAGCAATAGATAATGATACTTTCCTCAATATTAAAGAGAATGCGTTGTGATATATATCCTGCTCAGTATGGCAGCAGTGTTGGATTTCCAAGCCTGGAAGAGAAGTCAGGTAATTCCACACCTTCTCAAAATGCAGTACAGCAAGAGTGAACATCATTAGTCGGAGCACTTGCCACTACAGAAGAATGGAAACAAAGCAACACAAACTATAGACAAAAGGTACTTTATGCCACTTCATCGGTCCAAAATGTTTCACTTGAGCAATGGTCAACATTTGACTGCAATTAATTTTCTGACAGGAGCTTCAAGGGGGCAATGTGGGCATTTAAGTAGTTTGAAGAATAGAAATAAATCCAACTTACAATAACTTTCTGTCTAAAGAACTTTAACTGGAACCACGGGTCCCTTCGGCCTGTTTGTAGTCCTGCAGCTGGAGACCTGCATGGATCTGGTGGTTATCAGACAGGCAAGAAGAACTTCAAGTTGAGAGTGACATTCTTTATTAAAAAAAAGCTTTTATACTGAAAACGTGCTTTGTTCAAAAGAGCACTGCAAATGTCACTTATTTTATTAAAATCAATGTAATAAATAAAATATAAACAACCTGTGTCCAAAACTATGAATAATATTTTCATCTACCTCACTATACATCTGGCCCACTGTGCCCCTCCCACCCACCCTTTTTTAAATGTTTTAAAAATTTTTTTGCATGCGATTTTTTTCCCCCTGTTTACTACAAAGAGCAGATAAGGTTACATATCGTACACTGGGAAAAGCTGCCAAAAAGATTCAACTCTAGTCCTAGATTATCGAAAAACCAATTCTACGTCACAACATCTGCCCACATGAACTACTCGGTCTGCGTCCTACAGGGCAGGCGATGCTTTGTGAGAGACTTTTCCCCCTGTGCACAGCCAAAGTGTGCCAGGTGATGGTGAGACTATTACACTGACTAACCACAGAAATGTTTGCAACCTAAAACAAATTCCTTAATTGTAATTTAAGCCATTTACAACTACTCTTTCTGTGTTGGGTCTTATTCCGTGGAAACTGTACGCCAAAATCTTGGCTGAATGAAATATATGCTAGATTCCTTTTTTCTTTTTCTTTTTTTAACTTCTAGAATCCCAAGAGCTAAGATTATTAGGCCAGCTATTCTGGACTCCCAGCCTAATTTGCTTTCTTATCCTTTTATTTTTTGAAAACAACAAAAAAAGTCTCTGTTCCTTAATTTTTCCTTTTTTTTCCTTCTTTTTTTTTTTTAATGGTTTTATTTAAAATGCACAGAAATGGTCCGTATCTTTCATATTTGAGGAATGTGTTTTGGGTGTTGGGTTTTCTTTTTGGTATGGGTAAAAGTAAATGATTGTCCTAATGGTTCAGGAGTCGGACGCTTCTGTAGCCTGAAGAATTTGGGGACTCCAGGCTTTAGCCTGCTGGGTCTTGCTTTTCCATTCCCTTAGGGAGATGGCAAGATCAAACACTCTTCCTTGAGCACTTGGTGGTTGATGGCTGGAAAGTACTGAAATTTCTTTCCTCAAGAGAAGATCAAGAGATGCTATTTTAAGGTAATGGCACCTGAGGGTGAAGGACTCAGTGAAAAAAATCCTACAACCCCTTCCTTTGCAATTATGTGGCCTAACAATTTTGAATTGCTATCTATGGTTAATAAAGTGAGTAAGAGAAAGCACATACTGGAGTTTCCACTGTTTAAAAAAACTGAAAATCAAACAAAAACTGAAGCTTGAACGAGGAAAACATTGGATGAAAATAGGTCTTATACCACACAAACGCACACGCTCAAACACATACACACACACACAGAATACTATGCATACGTGGACACACACGAGTAAGAATGTATATTTGTATGGTAGATTCTTGGAAATAGACATTCTTAGCAAATATGGATGACAGATCAATTGTAATTTATTTTCTTTTAACACTGTATCATCATAAAGAAAACTGGTATAAATGAAAAAAATCTATTTCAAATATCTACATCTAAAATTTTAGGCAGTGAAAAAGCACTTTGTTGACAAGGAGTGTGGAATGATGAATGTTAATTGTCAGAAACTGCTGAATGCCTTTTTTTTTTTAGTTGCCACAAACAAATTCACATATCAGAACGAACAATACTGCTAAATATTCCTTTTTGTTTGCTTTTTTTTTTCTTTTTCTTTTTTTTTCTTTTTTTTCTGTTAAAACGCACCGGGGAAAAGAAAACAAAAAAAACCTGGAAATTCATACATCTTTCAAAATTTGAAATTGAAGCAATATTTAGAACCATAGATGAAGAAACACTGTGGCATTGGTGTAATATACACAATGCACTTGTTTTTTTTTTTTTATCTGTAATGTACATCAAATACTTTACAACAATGCATTAACAAAAGGCAAGAAACATCTTGCTGTACAGAGGAAACCCCAAATGCAACTTGAAGCCTAGAGTCACAATGAATGAGGATATTAAACAAAGTGTGAGAAGCTGTTCCCCATAAAGTATGTACGCTGCTCAGTTACTTGTGCTTAACTCTTGACCCACATCCACTGTCATGTTCTCCCTCCTTCTTTCAGCCACATTCAATACACAGCAACAAACTTAAGACTCTACTGGCCAACGCTAAAGTTATCCTACACTGTAAAATATATATATATAGTATATATATTTCTTTCTAATTACTCCCAGGTTTAGCTTTCATTTCTTTTATCCTTCTAAAAAAATCTCTTAATTTTTTCCACACTGGTTATCTGGGCCTTCCTATGGAACAGGCTTTAACGAACTAAATTTGCAGGAAAAAAATGTCTTGTGGTATGCATGCACATGCACAGTTCCTGGAGCTTTTGTATCTGCCCAAGTCTCAAACCCAGGAGTCGGGAGAGGCTGGATAGTGGCTTGTTTCATAGTTAAGTTCACTATAGGGACGAGCAGCTGAATAGAAGTCGACATAGTTGCCAGTTGACTTTAGTCCCAGGTGCATGTTGTATTCACTTGCAGGTGGACGATGATGCACTTGGTCCTCAAAGAAGGACTCATCATAGTTTCTGGTTGAATTCTGAAACGGCTGATATGGTTCATAATCTTTTCTGCTGGGCTCCTGTGGAACTGGCTGTGTTGAAACCTGAAAGACAGCAATATCCGTACCTCTCAGATACAGTTTTCTTTGGGCAACAGGAGGGAAGAAAAAGAGAATCTCATTCTATGTTTGTCGTGCTGGAAATGGAAACTTGGGCATTACCTTAACCTCTGCCCAAAGTAGTGCTTGACAGTGAATTAATTCCACAGTTATGTCTCGTCATTATATTCTTTACACTTCATTTATTATTTCCAGTTACTGCTGCTAAATGGACAGTGTATGCACTCCAAAGATGCTAAACATTTTGCAGCTTCCTTTGCCACAGATGAGACTAGGTGACAACACTGTTAAGAACCAAGTATTGTCCTCAGGGCACTGACGTGAGAACATTTCAGACTAAGTGCCCTGAAATGTACTCTTCTGCTACTGATAAGTTGAACCAGTTACTTACCACTGCCTTGACACTTCATGCTGACACTCTTGAATTGTTGTTACATTCCAGTAAGCTGCCTTGAGCTTGAAATATTTATAATATACAGAAAAGTCTCTGGTGGAACCCTAACCTAAGTTTGCCATTTTTTTCAGACAGCTCTAGTGAATCTCTGTTTTGATATTTGGGACTTACTCAAAATCTGAAAATTATAATCATTTGCCAAGTATCTTAGTGGAACACTATCTTTCACTCTGTGTCATCTCCACTAAGGTTGGGCAGGCTTTGTGACTGAAAAATGACACCATCTTTCAGCCCTCAAATGTGTCTTTTCCAGTAAGCCAATGTCAATGTTAGATGACTGCAAAACCTGCAGACTATGCATGAGTTTGTACTGTTCCTTCAAGAAGATAGACACAATTGCCTTGCTATGTCCCAAACTGCTAGGTATTTTCTGTCTGTATGGGACTCAGTGAGTAAATTGCAAGCAGTCAACATTTGCTGCCTTTAATATCCCTACAAGTGACCTTACAGCACTGGTCACAACATTAGAATGGCAAAAGGGAGTGTAACAACTCTATTTTCTATTTCTAGCACTTTTTTTTGTGTCTAATATCACATGTTCAAACCCAGGTGTTTCTATTTGTATATAAGCGAAAAATTACATACTAACCAAACTATTCATAAGCCAAAAAGACAGACCTGGTCAAATTTTCGAGTAGAAAGAAGTGGACCAAATTAGTATTTTGGGGTCCTTTATAATCAAAAGCATTATTTATGATAAGTCCATCATAAACGTGACATTTCTTTGAGAAAACAAGTGGGAAAAGGTGGAAAAATAGGTGTTTTCCTTTTGCTCTCACTAAAAATCAAAGAAGTTGATTTATGACTGCAGCTTGAATGCACCAGCTGTTAAAATACTTCATGCTCCTCCTTTCCCTAAACTCTATGTTAATTAGAAGGACTTTTCTCTTTGAGGGCAATAAAAGCAGAAATACCTTCATGAATGGAAGCAGTGCACACAAAGAATATGGTACACTGCATGAAATTCTGGCTAAGTAAAGAGCAAAACCAATACAGGGAAAATGGGAGCACAACATCAGATACTTGCATTAAGTTTGTGGATTCAAATTGAAATAACTTCACTGAAATGGAAGTTTCAGGTAATCTAGTAAAAATTTTCAGGGATTTGGTTTTTTTTTAATCAGTTCCACCAAATATTCTTTTATTTTTTGATACTACTCATCATGTAAAGTGCTTTCCTGAAGTGTTTTTCACCTCCTATCTGTATTTGAAGAAATAGATATATGCACATTGCATAGGGAAGCTGTGAAAGAACTGTGATTTAAGTGTAACATATAGTTATGCAAAATAAATGAAGGGCATTAGCTGCACATACATACAGAGAGTGCAGATGTGCCTGTAAGAGATAGAGGTGTATCCCAGTGCCAGGCTTGTTCAATACATAGCTTGCTGCCAGAATGCCTTAGCCTGTAAGCCACACAGTGCCAGAAGTAGCTTGCAATTTTATGATGGATATACTCAAGCAATGAGATGTGAATGCACTTCACCAAATTTACTGGCACAGGACATCACCAGGTATGTGGCAAAGCAAAAGAGCCTATTATGTTAGCTTGGACTTTGCAGTGTGCATCACATATCCAGAACTTAAAAGGCATTCAGACCTAAAGCTTCTCTTGATTTCATTATGAGTGAAAAGCCTAAATACTTTAAAGAATTCTTACCCGTATGCTGTCATAACCTGTTGGACATTTTTGAAACTCAGGCTGAAGTTAGGCATTAGCATGAAGAATACAACTTGCCTTAAACCAGTGGAATTGCCAGCATTTGGTCAAACAGATAACTAATTTCCACTAACCTATATTTGTTAATCTTCATGATATTTTTCACAGTTTCCATATAAGATGTTACATTAGCGTCTTGCCACCTGGAACAGCAATATATTAGTCTCCTTACTTACCTGGTTATGCTTGATATCCTCAGCAGGTGCACCGTAAGAATTTCTGTACAAAGTTGAGATTCCAGTGTTCTGAGCTGGAGAGAGAAAAAAAGAAAGACAAGCAGTTTTACCAGACATGCCTCTTTGGTCTCAAAATAAATTCTTAAGGCTTCATTTCATATTTACACAGTACTCATTGCCCTTACGCAAAAATCTATTTTCTTTCTCTCCTACTAAACAGTATTAATCTTTGCTTTGCTGTACATACACATACATGGTAAACACATTAATATAACAGGCACTATATCACTTTCATACCAATCACATATAAATCAACAAAATATTTTCATATACAGCTAGCATTCAGTAATACATTTTAGGTTACATATGTGGGATTTCATGTAACACACTGACTAAACAGGTAACAGCTGTAAATATTGGGATTAAGAAATATCTAACTTGTTTCAGTTCAGTTGAATGTGACACCAAATCCTGGAGATTACTTATCCTGCAGTACTTATGTTATATTGTGAAATCATTTGTGGGAAAATTGATTAAATACAACTGAAAAAATAAGTAATGCAAAAAAGTAATGAACAGTTATACTGAAGAGATCTGGCCAAGATAGTCTTGAATCCATGAACTGCAGTAATCACAGAATAGAATCATAGAATGGCCTGGGTTGAAAAGGACCTCAAAGATCATCTAGTTTCAACCCCTGTGCTGTAGGCATGGTCACCAACAACTAGAGGCTGCCCAGAGATACATCGAGCCTTGCCTTGGATGCCTCCATGGATGGGGCATCCACAACCTCTCCAGGCAACCTGTTCCAGTGCATCACCACCCTCAGTGAAAAACATCCTACTAACATTCAACCTGATCCTCCCCTGTCTTAGTTTAAAACCTATTCCCCCCGTCCCATCACAATCAACCCGCGTAAACAATTTTTATCTCAAATACCTTACTACTAAAACACATGGACAAAACTGAACTGTGAGTCTGAAATTAGAAGTAATTCTAAATACAAACAAATACTGAATACCTGCCTAAAGAAACACATTAAAAACCCAAGTGTTTTTCTGCAAGGCTTTAACCTTCCCTGATCACCTTGATGTGAGTATCTAGCTGAGGCTCATCTTGCTGATAGAACCAGAAATGCTGTATGCATTTCTCTTATCTGAAATAATTTGAGGGAAGGAAGTCATGTAGTAGGTGCACACTGTGCTTGCTGGATATGTGGTACTAACTTCCCAGATATTAGAACCACTAACTTGATACTGTCATTGAGACTCTCACCATTACAGCATATACCAAAAAATAATTTTAAAACTTGAATAGTAGTTAATCAGAATATCAGTGGAACCAAAACAAGTTGCCCATTCAGCTTTACTTGGTCTCTGTGCAACTGTATAAAACCTGAGATGGTTTAAGTACTTTCACAACTCAAAACCTGGTGGGCAGTACTGAAGGGCAGAGACAAAAGCTGGTGATGGGATCCATGCTGGTCACATCACCAAGTAGAATCACAGTTACTGTAGAAGTAACCACCCTTACATCCTTTGGCAACCTGCTAGCATGGATCCCAGCGCAGTAAACTGCCTCTGTTGTTCTTCCTCCAGTCACTCTATCCACTATGGAGAAAGGAAGGAAGACATGGTCATTAGTCAAAGCTGTCTGTGAAATGCCCATTCTGATCTCCACATCTGTCACAGGTATCATGCTGAAGGTACAATTTTTGATAGAGCTTGGTGTGATATTCCATGTTGTTTCTTTACTGATCACAGGCAGTGTTGTAAACAGATCTCCAGGATAACTTTGAAATGGGATGAAGACAGAACTCATATGGTGGGGTGATGATCTTTACCAGCTGGAAAAAGTATCAACTCCCTCCCTCCCTTTTTTTCCCACTGTTAGCCAGTAGAGATGAAGAAACTCTTAGTTCTTGATGCAGTTACTAAGACAGTGCATAATCCTACGTAGGAAATGGAGCAGAAACCCAAGAGGTCTCTAAGTATCACACTGTGATTCTTTATTTGAAACTGAGAAGAATATAAGCTCTGGTAATGGACAGTGGTTGGTCTTTTTTTTTTTTTGGTGGCAAGTATTCCCAATTCTGCCTGCATGCCAGCAGGTGGTAACAGATGGAAATGATGACTGCTTGGATAGTTCATCTGTGGCCTTAGATGTTAGCACTGAAATGTCAGTCTATAGAGGTTCTCTCTGTTCCAAGTTGCTTCACCAAACTTTGATGTGTGAGACTTGGCTTGACTGTTGTCATTTCAGCATTTTTTATGACTTTTGGCTGCATCTTCTATTAGTGATTCAAACTCTCACTCCTGATGACAGTCTTTGGTGCAGAAGGAGCCAAGAAGCTGACATGAGCATTATTGGGTATGGTACTTCTCATGCCACTGTGGTGCTCAGTAGTGCCAGATCCTTTGGTGGTACCACCCTTTTTTATGCAGGTTTTCTGAGTTCTCATGCTTGTCCCATGATGTGCTAGAAGAAGCTTGCTTGAACAATATGGAAGTGATGATGTGCTGGGCTTTCATAAATGGTGAAGAGCTTCCTGTAACCTTTTTATTTAATGTATATAAATCTCAAGATAAGCAGGACTGAAGATCCACACATGCAACTTTTTGGTCAGGAATGACTGAAAGGACAATACTATTCATAGTTATTTGTCAAGAACAAAGAACAGTATAAGATGTGAATCTGAGCATTTTATGGAGAACCTGAAGAGCAGCAGACTGGACACATGCTAATACAGTGTTCCCACAGGCAATCAGAGAGACTTTTAGGAGGGCCACGGCCTTTCCATCTCTTTATAGGCAAATAAAAAAGCACCAGGAAGATTCTAATAGCCATAATTATTAAAAAACAGAAACAGTTCAGAGTTGATGCATGGCTCTCAACCACAGCACTGTGAAATTTGTTGTATGGCACAGGCCAGATTGAAGACTTGCAGTCTCCCAGATCACAGATTCCACGATGGAAGAAATGGATAATTTCTGTAAAATGGAAATAGCTGCAAGGTCTGCATTGCTGATTTCACTGCAGTCACATGAATACAAATTCATAAGTTCAAAATGCAAGCAAACTGTGGTATTCTTTTCATAATGTGATAAAAAGGAGTACAAAGACACATCAAATGCTTTGAAATGAATGCCAAGAGTTCACAAACAAGAAATCTTGGCTTAGTCTAGCTGAGAGGATGAGATAGCTGTCTCAGGAGGAAATGTAAGTCAAGCAATGTAGCTGCCAGTAATGCATGCAGCCCCGCTCCAGTACCTGCTTCAGAACACACAGGCGGCATTCCTGGGAACTCCATTCCCGCTGTGCCATGCTTCAGTGAGCAGCTGACTCTTGCTGTCCAAAAGCAGGGGGGTGAATATAAAAGAAAGAAGGGAGAGGATGAGCCAGATGGAAGGAAAAATATTCGGGTGGCTAGTATATGATGTTACATGTGTCATCATAGTAAAATTATCACAGAGCGAGAGTTTTAATGAAATAATTCTCTTTTTAAAACATGTCAAAGGGAAGAGGTACAAAGAGCAGGAGACAGAGGTTTTCCATCAAACGTGTTTCCTTACAGAAAGGTGAGAATTGTCACTGCACATGAACTGATTCCAGAATTGATGAGTGTGTGTCTGTATTTTATGTAGTATCTAAACAACAGTACAAGATAGTGCTGAGAAGGTACTTTATGCTGGGTAGAACAGTGACAGTTTGAAAGTGAATGCTATGATACACCTGCAGTAGTTTGTGGTTGTACTGTATAAAGAACATTAGAGAAAAATACCTTACTTTATTATTTTCCTCAGTTTTCAAGGTGATATTGATTAAAAAAAAATACAGGTTTCCCTCAGCCATCTTCTCCAAAGCTTACAGCAGCTTCGAGAATTATGTCATTCGGTGGCTTATGTGACAAAGTTGTCATTGATTGAAGCCCTCCCCACATATCCCAGTCCCTTGTTTTGTGGCTTAACATTCAATTTCCAGCTCCTAAGCGTACTCACTCAGAACACATTTACAGACACTTTGAAATAATAAGGTGCTAACCTTTTGCACTCACACAGAAAGGCACAAGAAAGGAAAGATCAGTTGGACAGCCAGTCATCCTCAACTGGTATTGCTTAACCTGCTCTTCCTACTAGGATCAAGAGGACTCTGTTTTCTAAAATTTAATTCAAGACAGTAAAGGAAAATCCTTCTGTGCCTCACAAATATCACTTAACAGAGATCACTGACGGTCATTAACACTTCCACCTTCATTTATGGTGAAAGGGCATGACAAAAGATTACAGTATTATTGTGGTTTCTTAATGTAATATTAAGTTCAATTCACCTGAGTATCTCTTGGTGCTGTTAACAGTTGGAGGTTGAGTTCAGAATGTGCAAGTAAGTAGAAATAAGAAAAGTTCAGATGACAGACTACTGACAAGGAAAAGACTAAATTAATCAGAAGGTATTTCTGCTGGCGGAAGTGAAGATACAAGGTTCAGACTGTGATGCACACACCGGTTCACTATGGGTAATAACAAAGTCCCACAATAGTATACAGTAGGCTTATCTTCTCTGTTCTGAAGGAGAACACCAAGGTATAAATAACGTTACCACATTCATTTATAGCTCCTTTAAAAAAAATGAATAGAATAGTTTTTGTCTTAAAAATATACTTTAGGTGATAAAATTTTATTATTGGTTATTATTTTCTACAGAAAAGAGTAGACGGACTGTAAATATACAAGGCATCATAAACCTGTGAAGTGAAGAGGGCAATGGAGTCTTTGATACTGTTCCTCTATTTTTTATCTGTCCTTGTGAAATCAATATAGGTTATCATTTACAGCCAAATTGTTTACTTCATAGATTCTCCATTTTTTTTTCCCAGAGGTTTCCTGACAGCTCTCCACAATGGCAAGAAGCCAGCATTTCTACCTCAAAAATCCATCAAAAAACCTTCATTTCAATCTTAGCCAAGAGGTCATAAAATTTTTGAACTATAAACTGAGAAGAGCTTTGGAGAAGAGCATGGAGACAGGTGTGGATAAATTAAGACTACTGCTGTAGCTCTCCACTCTCTGTAAATCCATAAGTCAAAGAAAGCTTTGTGTAATATATCAGCTTGGCACAAAACACGAGAGCGGTTCAGAATATGTATACGCCAGGTGGAACTTGAAAATACATTTATCTAAGTACCATAGGCTCTGAAGAGGTATTAACCGCAATGCGTTATTTGATGCACAAAATGAAATATGGGAATCGGAATGAATTTGCTATGCAAACTTACATCAAGACCATTGAAGTAAGACCAAAATGTCTCAATACAATTAAAGTCATAAGTCCTACATTTCATACTGTTCTTTAATGAAATGTTTATTATTTAATCAGCTACAGATTTGTTACACAAATTTCATGTCAAACGTCGACAGTACAACTCCTGTCATTTTCTTCTCTTCTTAACATGACTTTTAATTTGAGCTCTGACCAAATGAGCAGAGATTAGGCGATCTGAAAGACAAAGAAAGTGATTTGTTACATATTCATTTATACAATGACTACACAAGATTTTGAAACATTATAAAGCTTATCAGTTTGATTGTTTTTGGTATTTCTCACTGAACTCAATAGTTGGAAAAATTAGCAATAGCTGACCATGATGCTGAGAGTCTCAAGTGTTCTTATTAAGAGCCACTCCGAAAGATCAGTAAGAACTTACAAAATGCAAACAGATATCTAAAGAAAACAGGATACAAAAATCACAGTGGAGCAAAGGTTTCTGGGAAAGTACAAACCTCATGCTCCTAAAACTGCATAGAAATAGTATGGACATTAAGGGACACTACAGTAAAACACAAAATAAAAAGAGATGGGGGAAAAAGAAATTTTTTTGAAGTGGGAAGAGAGACATGAAAGAATGAGTAACGAACTGCAAGGAATATTTTCCACATGGAAATCCTTATTTGTGAGCTTTAAAATATAATCTGGTTGCCTGAATTTACAGACATAAGTAGGATGAAATACTAATGTTCTTACTCTGATTCCTTCTTCATGAAAGTGCTCAAAAAAAAAAAAAAAAATCCTGTCCTTCATAATTGCACAAGTAATGAGCACTGAAGTGTTCTAAAGAATCCCCTCATGTGACTGTGAAACACACAAAATGTTATAGATACATTAAATACAGTACCTTGATTAAATTTTCTTTAGTTTCATGGAGTATTCCGCAGAGGCAGTTCAGGACATTCGGTTCTGTCATTTCCATACGCCCTTCGCTGTTATTCCTCTTCTTCAGACTTTCACTTTCTTGCTAATTCTGCATTGCATTTTCAGCCAAATTTAAAGACCGGCCTTTAGGTTGTGATTACACAGTAGTGTGTAGTAGAATAGATGCTGTGTGAGTAGTGTCATGTCCTGAAAGTAGACACTAGCGTGGATGGCTTGAAATCTAATCAGCACATTTCTGCTGTCCCTGTGAGCTTAAGATTCCCCAAACCAACCCATTTTCACATTCTCTGAGCAAGGTCTCTACAGAGGGAATGGAAAAAGGCAAGAGGCATTCAGAAAGTGAAGAATGACTCCTCAGTGTAAATCTTATACAAGGTAGCATTTGGTGGACAGGATACTGTGATGCTCAGCACAGTATAAATATAACACAATATCCAAAAGAGGTTATGTAAGCCTGTGAAATGGTGACAGAGATAAAGACATATTTTGCAGAATTAGTTCTCTGCAAAGGGAAGAAGAGGTGCAGTACTAGCCAAGGTAGTCAATGTTTCTTAATTACTGAAATGCTATCAGGTTAATGAGCTTGCTAAGGGAGACAGGCCTTCAATGAAACCTGCAATAGATGTCAGAACATATGCCAGGAAAATTGTTGCATTTTAAACCAGCCTAGTTGAGAAAGTAACAAGGGTAGACTTTCCAAATTGCTAAGGAATTTCCTAGGAATGACTGACATAAAAACAACTAACTTGTCCCGCAGAGCCACACCCTGCAAAAGGCAGGCATCAGTGACCACCACACATGCTCAACCATAGTCACACTCGCAGAAACAGCACCAGTTAATACAAGGTGGATTTACCCACTTCCTTCTGAAAAGGGAACAAAATTAAAAGGAAATGTGCAAATGTTTTTAGAGCCTTTTCTGTTGTGAAGAATCATGGTCCTCACAAATTTTGATAGAGCTTTGAATTCATTAAGATCAAACACTTGTTCAGTTTTATTCCTCAAAGCTTCTAAACTTTGGCATAAACCAAAGCAGGTTGGCTCTTTTCAGCCAAGCCTCTAAAATCAGCAATCCATCACAGCTGATTATGACACGTGCTATGTAAGCAGAATCTCACCTGTCATGGTGTCTTTCCTAGAAGTGTGTTCTCCCTTACTTCCATGGTAAGTGGCGTTTGTTCCAGTTGATTCATAGTCTGTTTTCCTTTCTTTTAGGCTGATCATTTCCCGAGGTGAGGCTGGGGCACTTGCTAGATCATAAAAATGGATTTATTTTTTTCTCACCACATTATCACTGAATGTACTGATTAACTCTAAGCATTATAGTAAAGTATATATATGCTAGTAGACTACTGTTCACCTGTTTGAAGAAACACTATCACATTATGAAAGAAAAAGTGCTGTTATTCCAAATTAAGACAAATGCATTAATGGGAATATCAATTCCAAACATCGTTCTCTTTTCACTTCCTTTCAACATCTAAGATGTTCATTATGAAAAACTAGAACAACAACAGCAGCAATAATAATCATAAACAGATTTCCCATACCTTTTCATCTTTTTAATGTGTCAAAAATTCCCAGTATAGGTACTTCTGTTTTTTTTTTCTTATAATAGTCAATTTTCTGTTTAAAAGACCCTTATCTTACAAGTGAGTAGAAAAATCCTTATAAAAGGAGATAAAATGGTTTCCTCCCTTCTCTGTTGAAAATAAACAAGTTATGAAATAATTCCAGGTGATAAGGGAAGAAAATAAAGCTGTTTTTTTTTTTTCTTCTTTTTTTTTCCATAGAAAAACATACAAGAAAGAATATCTAACACTTAAAAGTAACTCAAATAACTTCTCTGTCATTAACAGTAAAAACAGTTGCCATTAAATTTTCTTTCACCACGTGCTGTGAAACTCTACAACAATTTAGAGGCTGAGACAGCTGAAAGAAGGAGGCTGGGGGCCAATGTTATGGGAACAGCTGGCTTTTAGTGTTGTTTCATGATTGACTGAGCTTCAGCAGACAGTAAGAAAGAACCTCACTGA
Organism: Callipepla californica brunnescens; assembly: GCA_023055505.1. Lineage (NCBI taxonomy): Eukaryota > Metazoa > Chordata > Aves > Galliformes > Odontophoridae > Callipepla > Callipepla californica. The sequence continues at coordinate 65,634,507 of JALIRH010000002.1, forward strand.
AACTTGCTCTGGCTAAAAGTGGTGGGAAAATGAAAGATGACTAAGAGAATTGGGCTTGTATGCGATTCTCACACACTGAAGAATGTAAAGGTGATAAATGGCGTTGATCACAAAGACTCACAGCTTGTGATGCTGTTAAAGGAAAAAGAGAAAAGCAGGGACAAAAACAACAGGCTTCAAATAAGCTAGTTTTGATACGTTCAGATGTTGGTAGGTACAGTGCACTTTCCTGCTGGGGAGGGGAGGAGAGGGAAGGTTGTACAAGGTGAGTGGCAGAGCACCCCAGAGTAAAGGCATAGTGGCAAAAAAATAACTGAACGTTTGGTGCATGTTTCCACATCCTCCCTGGCTGCCACCCAGATACTGAATATGATAAAATAATCTCCAGAGCAATAACAACGCATTTTCTCTGAAATTACAGAGCAGACGTGGGACAGATGGCTTTCTTATGAAGCCATCAAAACTGGGAATTGCTTTTAAGTTGTTTGTCAATAGTGATGTAATTCTAAAGGTGATAAATATAGTGGCTATGAAGAAACATGACGTGACATTAAATTACCAAATCAGCTAATGGGAGCCTAACTTAAGCAGGAGGCAAAACAGGATGCAAACCTTGAAAAGGTAACTAATATTTGCATGCTTTTTCTTTCTCATACTCTAGCAAAACTTGTAACAATCTGTTATTTTGGATAAAGTTGACTGATGAGGAAAAATACATCTCTCTGTTCCCTGTGGAAATCGTTCTATTTGAGTTGAGATACAATGGCTTTTTGGCAGGTGTTAAAATCCAGAAGTGTCCTCCTCCAGAGTTCTTATTGGAAGTAGACATACATTCATTACTTTACGTTAGACTAAGAAGTAATATCAAGTTTTTCTGTTATTATTTTTACAGTACGCACAAAAAGACAGAACTCTTCAAGCTAGTTAAAAGCAGTACACTACCAAGTCCTAGGGATGAACGGGACATTATGAGTTCATTTACTTCAATCTTTTACCCTAAGGTAGGAGACACAAAACGATTCTTGACAGATTTTCGTCTGAAACGAAAGATCTCTGATGACAAAAACCACATAATTGCTCTAAGCAGTCTATTAGAGTGCTTTGTTTCTCTGCCATTAGGAAATGTTCCCTGATGTCTAGCTTGACTCCTTGCTGATCATTATTTTCATTTGTCTGCCACGAAAGTAGAGAAAGTTCATAGCATGCCTCTTTGCAGATGCCTCTTACATGTCTGAAGACTTGGTGTGTATCTCTTCTCACTGCCCTCATCTCATCTTTGAGTTAAACAATTACAGTCCTTTCAGTGTATCTTCATACTCTGATCTCTCCATCTCCTGATTCATATTTGCAGCTGACAAAAATCCCTAAGTCATTTTTAATGCCCTTTCATCTAGCCAGATTTCCCCTTATAATTAATTTGTAAAGGATAAGATCTTTGTTTCCCTTCAGACAGTAGCTGCAATTTCTCAGGACAACTCTGAATTCTAACAATGCCCCCAATGGTAGGTGAGTCTCTTCCAATTTCATGCCACCTGCAAAGTTAACAGAATTCTTTTGTGTATTAGAAGGGTCATTCTTAAAACCACTGAAATGCACTGGACCCAAGGCAGACCTCCAAGGAAAGCATTCTTCCATTTTGATAAAAGAATAAAAGTAACATCCATTATTTGAGGATGGTTTTCAGTTTGCTTCATACCTACCATGTGCAACATTTTCTGGACTGTTTGCTAGGTTGCCCTGGCTTGCCTATAACAATCATGTGTGAAATCATCTCACAGATCAGTGCTGATTTCCTTTGGCGTCTATTTCTTTCCACAAAGCCCTATAACCATGCCCAGGCAGAAATTTAGATGGAATAGTAACAACAGTAACTCTCACTGGGGTACTTATGGCCACGTTTTCAAACTTCCTCAGCAGTTTCTTGGCAGAACTAAGGTACAGCTTATAGATAATTAACACAACTATTTTCTTAGGAATACAACTACTGTATGATGCTGATGGCAATAACCAGTTTGGTAAATTTTAATCTTAAACTCTTGGTATACCTATGTAATGGCAGGATTTGATTCAACAAGTAGTAAAATGCACATCGCAACTTTGACTGCTTTACTGTTTATCTTAAAATACTGCAACTGAGACTGTTATATTCAAACAGGGTATGTTTTACCTTAGAATAAGTTGATGAAAAAAATGCCTAGATTACTGAGCAGAAAAATAAACACCACAGTACAAGTTGCCATACTGACATTAATTCATTGCAGAGATCATACAGAATTAGATTCATAGATTCATAGATTCATAGATACATTAGGTTGGAAAGGACCTACAAGATCATCTAGTCCAACCTTCCTCACACCACCATCCCTACCCACCAAGCTACTAAATCAAATCCCTCAGCACCTCATCTAAACGCTTCTTGAACAGCGCTAGGGACGGTGCCTCAACCACCTCCCTAGGCAGGCCATTCCAGTGCCGGACCACTCTCTCAGAGAAAAAATTTTTCCTCAAGTCTAATCTAAATCTTCCCCGGCACAACTTGTGGCCATTCCCTCTCGTCCTGTCATTAGTTACCTGGGAGAAGAGGCCGACCCCCTCCTTACCACAGCCTCCCTTCAGGAAGTGGTAGAGTGCAATGAGGTCTCCTCTGAGCCTCCTTTTCCCCAAACTAAACAATCCCAGCTCCTTCAGCCGCTCCTCGTAAGACCTGTGCTCCAGACCCCTCACCAGTTTTGTTGCCCTTCTCTGAACACGCTCCAGGGCCTCGATGTCTCTCTTGTAGTGAGGGGCCCAAAACTGAACACAGTACTCGAGGTGCGGCCGCACCAGAGCTGAGTACAGGGGGATGATCACCTCCCTGCTCCTGCTGGCCACACTATTCCTAATACAGGCCAGGATGCCATTGGCCTTCTTGGCCACCTGGGCACACTGCCGGCTCATGCTGAGCCGAGCATCAACCAACACCCCCAGGTCCTTTTCCTCTATACACTCCTCAAGCCATTCTGCCCCAAGCCTATAGCATTGCATGGGGTTATTGTGGCCAAAGTGCAGGACCCGGCACTTGGCCTTATTGAACCTCATCCCATTGACCTCAGCCCAACTGTCCAGCCTATCCAGATCCCGCTGAAGGGCCTCCCTACCCTCAGGCAGATCAACACATCCTCCCAACTTGGTGTCATCCGCAAACTTACTGAGGGTACACTCAATCCCCTCATCCAGGTCATCAATAAAGATATTAAACAAGACGGGCCCCAATACCGACCCTTGGGGGACACCACTCGTGACAGGACGCCAGCTGGACTTGACTCCATTAACCACTACCCGCTGGGCACGGCCCTCAAGCCAATTCTCAACCCAGAGAAGAGTGAACCTGTCCACACCATGGGCTGCCAGCTTCTGCAGGAGAATACTGTGGGAGACCGTGTCAAAGGCTTTGCTGAAGTCCAGGTAGACTACATCAACAGCCTTTCCCTCATCTACCAGTCTGGTCACCCAGTCGTAGAAGGAGATGAGGTTGGACAAGCACGACCTGCCCTTTGTGAACCCGTGCTGGCTGGGTCTGATCCCCTGATTGCCATGCACGTGCCGTGTGATCTCCCTCAAGATCAATTGCTCCATAACTTTCCCTGATACCGAGGTCAGGCTGACAGGCCTGTAGTTCCCCGGATCTTCCTTACGGCCTTTCTTGTAGATGGGAGTCACATCGGCAAGCCTCCAATCTTGCGGGACCTCTCCAGATGACCAGGAATGCTGATAGATGGCAGAAAGCGGCTTGGCAATCACCTCTGCCAGCTCCCTCAGCACCCTTGGGTGGATCCCATCTGGCCCCATGGACTTGTGGCAGTTCAGATGGAGGAGCAGGTCTCTGACTGTCTCTGCTGGGATCACAGGGGGTGTATGATGCGCTTCGTCCCAGACTTCCAGGTCAGGGCGAGGAGTATCCTGAGGATAACTGGTCTGTCTGTTAAAGACAGACGTGAAGAAGGCATTGAGAACCTCAGCCTTTTCCTTATCCTCTGTGGTTACATTCCCTGCCGCATCAAGTAAAGGAGGGAAATTCTCCTTAGTTCTTCTTTTACTGTTAATATATTTATAAAAGGATTTTTTGTTCTCCTTTACTGCAGTAGCCAGTCTAAGTTCAAGCTGGGCTTTTGCATTTCTAACTTCCTGTCTGCAAATCTTGGCAAGTTCCCTGTAGTCTCCCCAAGTAGCCTGTCCCATCTTCCAGAGGACATATACTCTCTTTTTCTCCCGGAGTCTCAACAAAAGATCTCGGTTCATCCACACTGGTCTTTTTCCCCTCCGGCTTGACTTACGGTACTCAGGGACAGCCTGCTCCTGTGCCTTTAAGATTTCCATCTTGAGGAGGGCCCAGGCTTCCTGGACCCCTTTACCCCACAGGAGCGGGACAACTGTTCTAAATGTGCCCTCAATTTTACACAAAGACCTGTAGTCAAACTTTTGTTAAACCTGCATATGCATGTCTATGCACATTTATATACATATATACATACACATATGATCAGAATAAGAGCTGACAGAAATAATGTGGATCTTTCAACTTCTGCTACATATACAGACCTGTCACAAAAACAACACAACAGATTTTATGACTAGCAAAGAGTCGCAGAATTTCCTCATGCTAACAGTAGATTTAATTGTTCCTGAGATCTAGTCATCTAATCTCTATCAGAAAAACACTGCATAACAACTCATAAGAAAAAGTTAAGTAATCTCTTTGCTGTAGAACTGTATGAAGTGTTGTGCAAAGTCAAGTCATTCCTGTTTTGAATGAATAGTTCAGATATGAGCAAAGACTGTATCTATCTTGTGCCCTATCATTACTGTTAATAACAGATCAGACATTGCTTAAAGGAGGAAAATGACAGTAATGGATTATTTCAGCATTTACTTTGGTCCCGGGAGCCTGTTCTTACCTGAGCGGTTGTTAGGAGACATGCGCACGGGAGAGATGGAGGGCGTGCGTGATGAAGAGTATGGTCTTTGTCGATCTCTTTCTATCGTTGAAGATGAGGCTACAAAGTGATACTGTGACCATCCGTCCTGCAACATCAAACATTATGACAGCAATCAGCAAAAACAGCATATGGTGTTTTTGCTCATTATTCTTCATTATTAAGTACAGAGCATTTTCCTATATATTCTGCTTTACTAATGCTACTACTATACGCAAATAAGTTACTCTCTTCTTCCAGTGGCTGGGTGACAAATACTCTCAGTGTTGCAGGATTCAATATACAGACTGTCCACACACACACACACACACAAAATGTTTAAATGTAGTAACTTCTGCAAAGTACTGCATTCCAGAAAAACTTAAGTGATGAAAACACTGGATGATGTCTTATTTTTTTTTCTTTGCTTTAGTTTCACATTTAAAATGACATTCTGAATACAAAAGTATTCCAACTCACAAAGCTGCCTCTAGTTGCAAGTTTTTTGTTTTAAGTCATTTCTATCTTATTATCTTCCCTGTAGTGAGTAGGTGGTGAAGCTACCACATTATCAAAACTGATGTAAATATTTGGGTATCTGTAGTCTATAAGATACATTACATGCCCATTTGTTCACACTGAGTGATAAAAATCAATGCATTTTCCTCACTGCATTTTTTTCCCAAGATGTACAGAGTGAAATTTCATTTGCATGCATTTTTTTAAAAAGAAACAAAGTGATAGAAATGTTAGAAACAGCAGTTCAGAAATAAGAAGAGAGTGTAAATCCTTCACTATTTATTCTAGTATTATTATAATAGAACGTAATACTCCTAAATAATTAGCTTTGTAGCTTGAAAATATCACAAAAGAATAAATGGACTTTTGCTAGTACTCTTATTAAACTACAATATTTCAGATGCCTTAAAATATTTTCACATTGTGATTGCCTTTATCACTACTCAGTTTTAAATCTAAATCTATAACACAGGTTGATCCTGCCTGGTCTCAGATTAATTGGCTTTTACAAATGCCTGCTTTCTGCAACGCTCCATAGATACAGAGCGAAGCAAGTGGCATGGTGCTGAACACAGCTTTGTAGTGAAAAGCTGGATATAAGCAAACACTAAAATACTGCAACCCCACCTACCCCCACAACCACCAGAAATTTTACTCTTGCTTACAGAAAACTAACTGTGGCTGAGGGCAGAGAAGGACATTTCCATCCAGACCCTGGGCTGCCCCTGACCCCCAGACCTGAGGCCCAGCCCTTCCACATTAGCTTCAGCTCAAATCCTCTCTGGCTCTGGGTCCACCATAGGCACACAGCTCTCCCAACTGCAGTGGGGAAAGGTTCAATATACCTTTTCCACTTTCAAGAAAGAGAACTCTGCAAGAGTGTGACACGTTTCTTTTAAAAGCAGCAAGAGGAAGGAATGCATTCACGTTTGATGTAGAAGGAAACACTCTAAGTACGATAGAAGAGATTTGACACCTAGCTACAAGTTCTGAATATCTGTACTCCCTACAAAACACAATTCTATATAGGTCATTCCAAAAGTAATGCCTCCTATTTATTTCCCTAGAAAGTATACCAGATACAAAGAGCACAACAGCACTGTCAGAGCAAATTCTCAGCTACAAAATGCTGTTTTTCAACAGTCACTACCAATAGCTATGCATATTTGCCAGCAATGAACAACAGCCTGCATGCCCACTCATAAAAATCTGCACCAGTGGAGGTGACGCACAGTTTCAAAGCTTCTATGATAGCATCATAGCATCCTTCATCATCTCAAACAAATGAAAGTCAGAAGGCACCAAATCCAGACTATATGATGGGTGTGGTAGGACAGTCCAGCCAAGATTGGCAATGTACTCCACAGTCTTCAAACTGGTATGGAGCTTGGTGTTAGCATGTTAAAGAGAATGGTTGTCTTCTCTGGGCTCGCTCTGAAAGTTTGAGCCTTCAGCTTTGATAGTGTTGCAGTTTAGTGGCAAGAGTTGATGGTTTGTCCAGATTCCAGGAAATCCAGAAGGAACATCCCTTTCCTAGTGCAAATGACAGCTGCACATCACTTTGCCTGATAAGGGCTTTGTCTTGAACATTTTCTTCCATGGGGAATTCACATCACACCTCCATGTACTGTTGTTCTGCCTTCAGCTCTCCAGTGGTGACACCATGTCTCGTCAGCAGAAATGATGCAATCCAGGAAATCTTCAGCCTCATACAGCTTCAGTATGTCAAACTTGCATACAGTGTTCTTTCTCTTCCTGTGTGTACATTCCTGTGACCAATCTGGTGCAAAATGAACTGAATGGTACTTCAACAATGCCACCATCACTTCCAATGTATTGAACCTGATACTCAGCTCCAACCAGAGTTCCCTTGTCACAATCTGCTGATTTTCACTGATAAGCAAATCAAGATGTTCTTCATTTTGTGTTGTGATAGCTGTGCATGGCTGTCCAGAACGTTGCTTGACTTTTACATTGCTGTCACCACTGCTGAAATGCATCACTCACCGCCTCACTGTACTCACATCCAAGGGTTGGTCTCCATGAATGTTCAGCAAGTGTCTATGGTATCAGTGGGTACCATTTGTTCAGTTCAATTCCACACCTTTGCTTCAGACCCACTTCCATGTCAGACGCCATTCTGTCAGACTGCCATTCTGCTGCCGTCTGTCACATGGCAACAAAATGTAATGGGATGTTGGTGGGAAAGTTCAACCTCTACTGCCAGACCACCAACATCTGCCTCTTACATTGTGGGCCAACATACTTAAATAGGAGGCATTACTTTCAGACCAGTCCTTGTATAAACATGTGCGTTTCTAAGTTGTAAGTTTAAAAGAAAAGGAAGTGGGAAATGTAGACCATGCCTTTTGTAGCACAGTTATTTTTTTCTTAGATAGTGAGCATTTGTCTACTATGGTCAGTCATTTTAATGACATCTCCCTGAACTGCATCTTATATTTCATAGCAGTCACATAATAAAATATTACGAAGAAAAACAGTTAATAAAATAACAATAATTTTTTTTTTTTTTGAAAAAGAAACAGTCCTTAATACTACTTCCTTGAGCCACAAGGAATTTCCACAATTTCCGTATCTAATCTTTCATTTCCAAGCAGTCACATCTACATAGGCCAAGTTCTCTAACACAGAAGGAGGATCAGTGAGAATGCTAACAAAAACATCTGTGAAGTCCTAAGTACTTACTGTTGAATAGAATTAGAAATTATTAGAAACTTTTCAATATTTACATGTAGATTTAAAAAAACAACTAACAGTTAGTAGCTATAATGAATAGCTTGAGTCCAATAACCATATGCAAGCATTAAAACTGTAAGAAAAATACCATGTGTTATTTCTACATCTCACATTAACAATAACTTACATGGTAATATTTACTATAAGAACGAAGAAGCAAACTTGAGAAGCCCATGCCCTTATGTGCTGTGGAAAAACATTTCCTCTCTTCTTCTTTCTCTGAGGTCTTAAGTTCTTTTAAGAAAGGTGACCTCAATAATCTGCTGTGTTACAGTTTTCTGATTATTATTTCTTCTAAGCAGACTCTTCTGCTAAAGCAGAAGATAGCAAGAGAATCAACCCTAGATCTGATAAAAGCAGAAGGAACAGATTATCCCTGTCTACCTGCTAAATAAGGATTCATCAGCCACACTTATGCAGTGCAACTCTGAAGAGCTTCCAGCTCCATGGACCAGGAAGCACACAGAGCAATACACACGGTCCTTTTGCATTCTTGTTTCCCTCAAATCAGTCCCTGACATGTTACAGCACTCCCACAGCATCCTTTGATTGGGATGACCAAGGGACTGTGACTGCAGGGTGTGATGGAGACTGTGCAGGAGCCTGAGCTGCTTCAGTGCATCTCTGGGACTGTTTGTGAAGGGAACCAGCAAGAACTTCAGGATAAAGTCTTAAAAGAAGAGTCAGCCTGTAGAAAGGTGGTACACAAAGCCCCTGTTACAGTGTTCCATCTTCTAAAGATAATTCTTTTTTCATATTATCCATTAAAAGATGAATGTTTAGTGACATTATGAAATAAGATTACAGCCATGAATTCAAGGTTTTTAGATCCTGTCCACATATCAAACTGAAGTTCTGTGAGTTGCTACAAAATAGTTAGAAAGTGACTCTAGGAAGCATGAATTTGCTCCTTGAATAGACATCAATTTAATATGCATTAAGTAGCTTAATTACCTTTTTTTTTTTAATAAGAAAAAAAGTGAGCCAGGCCCCTGTTTCCTCCTGTTCTTTACTCCATCCTCTCCCTACACTTTACTATCTAGAGCTACTTTCTGATGGGAAGTGGATGAACTTCATGTGGACTTACAGAGGAATTCTGCATAGTACCAGTCTTGTTTGGCAGAATATCAGTCTATACTTTTAGAGCAAATCTTCCTCATAAACAGCATTGCAAAGTACCTCACCAGCAAGAGAATGAAATCCAGCTACAGCTGGGATGCTAGCAATAGTATTTTTCTCTGCAGCATGTCTGCCCCTTTTCTCCCTAAAAATCTTAGGTTTTTTCACTGCTGAGAACAGTGGCTGTTTAAGGTGCTCAAATGCTACAAACTTTGAAGTCTGCCAGCCTTATCAGCTCAATAAACTGAGTTAGGTCAACAACAAATTCTAACATGAATGTTGCTGTGACTTGGAGATCCCTATGACTAAACAAGGCATACTTCTGTATGAAAAGCTTCACAGTGTTTTTGCAGCACATTAGGGGCAGCTCACAGATGTCACATATTCCAAAACCTAAATACTTTTAAGTCATATGTCTTCAGCTCTTCTCTGATGCAAAGAACAAGGTCCTTTACTTGGAAAGGTAAACTGTTTGTAACAAATTCATTAAAACTACCCCCATAAACAATTCCAAAAGCTATTAGTGTTAAATATTGAAACTAATTTTTAAGACCCTTAAGGGAGTATTTTCAATTTAATGCCGAGATAAATAGCACCTGACGTGATGGCTGCTTTCATTACTTTGTTTCAGCTCTAGTGCTTGTAAAGAAATTTAATTAAATTGATTTGGATACTTAAAGGTACAGTATGTAAGTGTCCTGCAGAGAAGAAAACTAACTCAACGGCAGTGTGTGAGACTGCATTTCAGAAACCAATTTATCAGCCACAAACTTGATCTAGGAGAGGAAGGGTAAGTCAAAAGGATCTGACAAACTGATGAGTAGTTCTGTCAGTGTAGCTTTGTTACAAGAATGGATGCATTTGTTAACTGGAGGTAATTAATAGATAAGTAGCATCTGCACACTACAAGAAGGCACAGAACAACCGAAGTACACAAATATCACTGCATGTCCTTATTGCCTCTTCCAAGGTAGCTTCCATTGGGCTTTTTTCTAAATTTTTACTGTAATGAATATATGCATTTTCCCTCAATTACACTCCATTAAGTCAGATGTTACTGGGTATGTATGCGTCAGACCTTGATCTCAGCAGAGATATATTTCTGATCATGTGCTTGTTGGAAATCTGCATGGACTAGATTTGGGGTGGAGGCTTAATCACTGCAGAATACAAGTATGGTACTGTAGTCTTACTGATCAACTTCAAAAGGGTTTAAAAAGTGAACAGGTCATTTGCCTCCCCCCCTCACCTATAAGTCATTTTGAAAATACAGCTTTCTGCAAGCCTATACAAAATAATAATTTAGTTAGGGTGACTACACTTACTGTGTCAAAATATAGTTTGTTTTTTCTGTGTTTAAAATGTAGGGGAAAAGAGAAAGCAGTTTTCTCTTGTATTAAAAACTTCTATGTTATGTTCAGCTTTCTTGTATGTTCCAATTTCCATCTCTGCAGTAGAGGAATCCTCGACTTCCAGAGGTGGCCAATATTACAGACACTATTTATCTGGTTTGTTGTACAGCAATGCTATGAAATCTGAATGAAATTAAGCTATGATTGGAAGTGACAATGTGTGGACACAATGGGGAATCAAAGCTCCTGCCTGATGAACTCAAAGGCTGAAGAGGTGAGAAGGGGAAGAAGACAAAACAGAGAAGCCAAGGCCTGCTTGGTGTGGTTGGGTTTGAACATGGCCAGCCTGGATGACCTCGTGGCATGTGCTCTGAAACAAATCCCACATCAGCTCAGCTGCTAACTGCCACGCAGCAAAAATAAAAACAAGCCCAGTGCTTTGACAGATTATGCTGATCGGATGATGACACCGAACAGAAAGTCACCGGTGGATGAGAAAAACTACTGTGCACACAAATATCTGTCTATGCTGAGTGTTTTCTGTTCTGTCTCCTGGCTACTAACATCCTTGGCAGGAAGAAAGAGTATATCCTCAGAACCAGAAAAAACACTCTGTGAAGAAGAAACAAAAATGGTACAGCCAATCTGATAATGAATCAGCTAAACTGAAGAAACTACAGAAGAAGTGTCCCTCCTCCTGCTCAGTTTGCAAACTCCCAGTATGTTATTTCTCGCATCAAGCCTGATCCTGTTTATGACTTGATTTAACAGGCATTTTACCAAATGATTTAAATCATACAGGATCAGACTTGTTTTGTCCACATACTTCCCCACCTGCAAGCCAGCATTTTACTGGTTCTGGTAAATTAACTGTAATAGTAACTGCTTATGGTAATAAGCTGCAGAAACAAAAACTTTTTATAGGTAACCAATGGCAGGAACTGGTAACTAGACTCACAGCAAGTGGATGATGTAGAAAAAAGGCGGAATGCCTACAAGAAAGTACACAGTGTAGGATGCACTTGGTTTGAAATTCAGCCAGAAATTGCTGCAGGATTTGCTGGTGTTGTCTCTTTCACAATCTCAGGCCCTGCTGTCAGGTTAAATGAAACTTTCTGACTGGTGTGCACCTGTATGACACTGTCTACAGGAAAAGACAAATCTGATGTGAACTAAGTCAAGGCTCATCAGACTTACACTGGTCTGGGCAATCCTTCACCGGAATGTGTTGTCACGACATTAATAAGACGTAACAGAAATTAGAACTGGATCAAATTATCTAAGTACCTTGACATATGAAAGTTATGTACGTGATTTGACTGCAGTGGGAAATCTGAAATTATAGCAAGGCTGGGGTGATCCACGCACACGTTTAACTGAGCTCTTGGATGGGATTTTTGACATAGTGTAGTTTAAATGCTTAAAAAGCACTGCATTTATCATTAGGATTTACAACCTGGAATCACAATGTTTTGCTCCAGCACAGTGGGGCAGAAAGAACATTACCCAAATTTTCTCCTCAGTAGTCTGTTCCGTCAGTACAACTGCCAAGACAGCAAGTCTGACTTCTCTCCATCTGCCTGTCCCACTGCAGTGGGTCCAAACAACTCCCATGAACATACATGAATATTCAGCTCCCAAGCAGGGCTGCTTTGCGCGTGGAAGTGGCTGGCAAAGAAATGTCAGCTGCCGAAGGACAGGTGAGATGGCTGTTCTTTAAAAAGGCCCCTGTCTTTGAACTAAAAGTGTGTTTACTTTGAAAAACACATTTAAACCAAATTAAAATCTTCAACAGTGCTGGAAACATCATCCAAAGAAATGACTAGTTTTAAATAAAACATCTATATATTTAAAAATAAATATGTTCTTTTTTTTTTTCTCCCCTCTGTGCTTTAAATTTACAATGCCAAATCCTAGTATCAGTACACGGCTCCTGAAAAGATCATTCTGTTTCCCCTTCCCTCCCCAAATACAGGCCTCAAAATCAACATATAATGGGAAATGAAGGTTTGAAGATTGTAGCATTCATGTTTACAGTCTTGTTTCTGCAGCTTACGAAAAGCAGAGAAATTCTGCAAGTTCAGGTGATTTGAAACTATTATTATCATTCATATGAAGTGCAGGAGATGCTCAGAGTACAGCACTTACACTTTGTGGTTCTAGGAAGGTGGAAGTGGTTAAATGCTGGTTGCTTTCCATGCCTTCTGATGATGATACCATATATTTACTGAATACAGGTTGCGCTGAGGGCACCTGCAACAGCATGAGCTTGGGATAAAGGCTGCTCAGTTCTCCCTTGCCCTGGTGTAATTGAAGTGTGAGGACAGGAACCTCACTGAGAGCATTGTGGGAACAGTGCAATCCCTCGAGCAAAGGCAAAAAGCAAGGGTGATTCTCTGAGAAGGGAAGGCACAAGCCCTTCATAAGTGAGGTCACTTCTCCCAGCAGTCCCCTCCCTCGGTGCCTCTCTGCTGTGGGATTGCATCAGGTCTGCACAACTGCCCTTGGGCCATGCATCAGATCAGGCCCCTTTCTTACCGTGTGCAGTAGGCTTGATCTTGGTTTTTCTCTTCTTTTTGCTCTGAATTTAAATGCATAAACACATTTCACTTAAAACTATCTGCATCACAGACACAGCAGAATTTCAATTTCTTATGAAGCTGTAAAAGGAATGGGAATTCAGGGCAGCATGAGGCTAAAAAAGGGCTCCCAGTCAGACAGTCATTTACAATAGCAGAACTGCCTGGCACTGAATGAGGATTATTAAGTCTTCTATGGGGCATTTTTAAAGTGCCATTTTCAGAATCAGTAGTCAGGCTCATTCTTTGCTACAAGAGACACATAACCTGCAGCCCACACCTCAGCAGCCTTGCGAGCCGAGACATTACTCTCAGATCTTCAGCTTTCAACACCAACCTTATCTCTCATATTTTTTTCTCTCTGGTTCATACTTGTCATCTCAACGCCTGAGGTACTATAGTGTTCTCAGAGCCCTACCCATTTTTCTCTTTCAAAGTGCCTCAATCAGATGGCCTTATTAGGACAGATTTTCTTCAAATGTTTTTATTTTGTACCATGATTAGCTTCTGATTAAGAATCTCCTACTGTCATTTTAGATCTCATCTCTACATTTTAGCAACAGACAAACACACAATAAGGGAGAGATACGTTAATTACTTGCCAAGTCTATCCAAGTGAAGAACAGCCAGATAACTCTCCCTGGTTGTTTTATACAGTGCAACTCTGGGAGGTTTCAGGAAATCACTGAGGCATCACTTTGCCTATCCATAATTAATTATTGATTTCCTGTTGGGTGAGTTGGGAAGATGACAACACCTAATCTGATGAATAAAATAGCTCTAAGAAAAGGCAACTGTACGTGAGGCAAAGCATGAAGGACAAGACTTCAGATATAGCAGAGTTCATTATTCATTTTACTGAGGTCATATGCAGCCAAATAATAAACCTTTCTAAACACTGCAATAAAAAGAAATAAATTCATTTTTCAAAGTATCACTTTGCCTCTCATACAGAAATGAAATTATCTGAATCTATCTTACAGGACATGACGGCAGTATCTGCCCCTTCAGCTATGACTTCTGCTCTCTTCCCATTTCCCCTGCATAAAGTGTGCAAATTACAATTTAAATGATAAAAATCTCAAAGAACTATTTCTGCTTCCATCCTGTAAGCACAGAGAAAACTTATGTCTCAGAAAGCATTTACAATAATTTTAGACTTGTCCTGTTATTTTTATCCTTGTAATGCAGTTTAATCCCTCTTAACATGTCCATACCCTGGAAATGCAACCTCCGCCTCTTGCCAGGGTCAAAATTTCAGGGACAATTAATATTTCATGTGCAGGAATAATTTCTTAAGCCCACTATCTTTACAGAAACTAGAAACCAATCAACATTCCTTACTCTTACTTATGTACCAAATCATAAATCAAACAAATATAGCTCTTATTATATACCTGCTAAACCAAGATAAAATCATTACCAGAACCAAATTTTCACAGTCGTTTCTGATGAAAATTTTAGGCTTGTGGACAATGGCTGTGACCAAATATCAATCAGATTTTGTGCCTCCTGAAGAGCAGCCTGTAGCTGAATACTGGAGATTGCTTCATTCAAACATGCAACTGTCTGACAAACATGGAATCAGTGTCCCTGCAGAAAAATCCCCAGATGGTGCCCTGCTGCCTCAGAAGTTCTTGCAAAATACACTTAAATTAGAGAGTTAGAGATCTGAGTGATTGTTACTAAGCTGCCTGAGTTTTAGGGGCATTCATCTTTGAACATGCACAGACATTAAGGAAGATAAATGAATATTCTTTTTCACTGAAATACCACTGTTTTTAGTTCAGTAAATGAGAATTTTAGAATTGTTAACCCAAAAAGCAATACACTATTGCACCAAAGCCTATAACTCTTACTCTAGGGGAACCCCAGCTTTCTCTGTAAGTACTCCATAAAACTAAAAGTAATAAAATCAATTAAGAGACTGTTGTTGATAATTTTCATTTCTACTTCTTTCAGGAAGAAGCTACAGCTCTTCTATCAAGATGAACTACATAATCTTAATAAATGAAGTAAAACAACTCAGAACAAAGTATGTGTACTACAAGAGACTTTTTTCAAAATCCAATGTTTTTTTTTCTCAGAGTCTGAAGCAGCAGACGTAGTTAGGCCACTTTGGTAGGCTGTCAGCAGTTTTAGGAAGATGAGACAAAACAAATACAGAGGACTTCCCAGCAATTCTGTCACTGCCTATTTTAGGGTCAGGTAGAACATCAAAGAACATGACATTTCAATAAAATCTGACTATGTACTTGCCATATTAAACAAACAGCTTTTTTTCCTCAGAGGTCACCGAAGAACTAGGATTATGATAGCTGCACTAGGATTACGTTGATGCACTTATGTGCAATTATGTGCAGCAACACATAGGAGCACCAGCAAAATATGACCAATGTCATGCATCACACCATCACAGACTATTTACCTATGAAAAGAAAAAATGCCTTGAGAACCATAATAATAAAAGAAATTTCATTTCCATCCCTTCTGCTGTGTTTGCATATTCCATTATTAGGAAAAGTTCTGCTGATTCAATTCTTTTTCAAAACTACAGGCAGGTATGGGTTCAGGTTTGCTAGGAGAAACTGAATCTACTGCCCACAGTCTTTACAGCACATACGCTTTTATCTTTGTCTCAACCTAGACAGGCAAAAAGCTGAGCTTATAAATTAATTAAGGATGATATTTACCAATGAATCCAGAAATGTTCCTTGAATTAATTTTTGAGAAAAGGATTGATGTGAATGAAAGTGGTTTGCCCAGCATATATCATTAGAAGACAATGTTTCTATCTAAAGATAAGGACTCTGGATTTTTTTCCTGTATTGAGCATCTGATTTAATCTAAGCTTTGTTTGCCAGTAACTGACACTATTTATATTTTAAAATTTTAATGCCTTACTTAAGAGGAGCAGCAGTGTTCCCAGTCCAAAAAGACATGCAGATATTTTTCTTGGGTATATATTGTGTATTCAAGAACTAAAATGTAGGCTTATTCAGAAGGGCTGTGCTTTGAGGGGAAAAATTCTGTAGATGTGACCTTCCACTTGTGTACACCCCTTAAGACTCCCTACCCTAAGGATACTTCAGAAACTTCACTAAGATATAATTCACTCCAGAAGGAAGGCTCTAAGTTAAAGATGCTGACTCCTGGGCTGCATTTTAAATTTTCTTTACTTCAGAGAAGTTCAAAAGGTGGAGAACTTTAAAGGCAGACTTAATGCAACTCTGAGGTTAAATTTCTGTCTTCTAAATCTACACTTAGTCACCTAAAAATGGAACTGGCTTACTGCCAATGCTGAAGATACTTTGGCATCACATATGTGTATTTGTCATCCTAGAGAAGAATTTGGGCAAACTATGATCAGCATCTCTTGAGAAAAACAGGTTTTGGATAAGAATAGTGTCAGTTTCTGCAAAACTCTAACTGATAATTCAGAAGAATCACTTCTGAGTTTGGTTGTTGAAATACTGCTCCTTCCATAGCTGAATGTTAAAGGAAAGCACCATCATACTTTAAGGCCCTCCGAGGAAAAGCCACAGTCAGTCACAGCTGCAGGTATTTTCTAAGCTCACCCTCAAACCAAGAAAGTTTATTCTTTTAGGAAATCCCAATCTCTTTGTTCAGACATCAGGCAGCAGCATCTCCTAGGTCTATGCTGTGTTGTGAGTTCATTTCACATACATGCATATGCATGTGCGCATATAAACATATGCACATACAGATATTTACCAGCACAGATGCAGACACATCATCACATAGATATATATGTATTTTCAAGGAGCATGGGATGACGAGCTTGGCCTTAATTGAGCTTAGTCATCACATTTGATTTTTCTGGATACTGTTCAGTGAAAGAGCATCCACCAAGATAGTGTAGTGACATGCAAAGTCTGGCTTCAGCTACACTGGATAGTTTTAATGAAAGTACTGTAATTGGTATTTAATCGCCAATTCAGTGTATGGCTAATATTTAAAATACAGTAAAATCACAACAATTTCTTCACAAATAATCATATTGTTGTGCTAATTCTCATTAATTGAACTGAAATAATAGAAACAACTGAATAACTGATTGTCCTTGTATAGATAAGTTCCGTTTATCTCCAAAATTTCCTCTACTGACTCAGTGATTTTGCTTGAAATATCTACATCTCAATTGTATAGATAAACAGTATATTAAATATGCAGGAAACTAGAAATGAAAAAAACCGCAAGTGTTAAAAATTACTAGACAGCTCTAAATGATTCTTAGAAAATGAATCCTTGAAGGCACATGCCATCAAAAGAGGAGATAAGTGAAACAATAAATTTATACTATGTGGTGATGGAGCCTTATGCAAACTGCGCTGAAAAAAATCATATGAAGTTAAGAAAGACAAAATTCCAGACTATCACATCAATCCTCATTGATGTGTCTTTTGTCTCTAAGAAAGGTTGAGAAAAGATCAACAGATGATTCTTTGGCCTGCAGCTAATACTTGGTATTGTCTGTGGAATATAAAATACACTTTCAATTTAATTAAAAAATACTTCATATTTGCGTATGTGTTGGGAAAAGTAAATATACCTAACACAAATATTATAAATTAATATATGGCATCAAGTGTGGAATTATTAATAACAGAAAACACAAAAATCAGTAATAGCAATTCTTCTCTGGTACTGAACCCAATGATGATTTCACAGTCGAGTATTTAACTGGACTGTCCTGTGAAAAGAAGTCCCATTTAAAATGCTCATTTAAAGGTGAGTAACATCTTTTTAAGCAAGAAGGACTGATAAAGAATAATAAAAAAAAAAGTATGTATTTGAAGACTATAATTTCTTCTGCTATATTGTTTATAGAATCTATACCTTGCAGTATTACTCAGATGATGCTTCTAAAAGGCTTGAACAGGCTAATCCCCCATTAAATTTCCAAATTTCCTTTATTTAATATCAATTTAGGAATTTGCTTAATTCCTGTTGAACAAAATAAGGGAATGTCACACATCATGATGAAATGCTTCACAATTCAAAATACCACATTCCTGTTACACAGAGATTAAAAGGATTTACCCTAACCTTGAAAGATATTTATGCCTGAGGTATTAAAATGAGATCTCCTCTGACGTCTTCCACTTCCAGGCAAATTTAGTACAGTAAAAGCAAACTGAAAAACACAGCTTAACTGCTGCGTCCTGTGTTACCAGCAAGAACACGTAAAATTCTATTTTCTCCACATGTTATCATAAAGGTTTCTACATAGATTTATTAGAATGTCACATGTATATAAAAGATATTATTTTGTTCTTGAAGTAATGCCACGAAGTCACACTTTATTATTAAAAACACTTTGGAAGAAAAAGAAAAGATGATACTTGGTTAAGGAATTCTAGTATCTAAATTAAAAAATGCCCAAATAAAATATATCAAGTTGTTCTAATTCTCATTAATTGAACTTTAGGTCAAAGGAAATCTCCCTTGTTCTTTATTAACAAATATTTAATTTTGGATATTGTCATATTAATAATTTCATTGACACCTGGACACACTGATTTTCCTATAGATGTCCTAATTCCCCTAGGACTCTCTTACTGAAACAGTAAGCTACAACTTTCTCCTAAAGATGCCACAGAAAAGAACACTAAGTTCTTAATAAATTTAATCTGCTATTGCACCACACCGTTTATCAATATCTGCATTTCTGTTTGATAGGGTCTGACAATCAAAAAAGTGAGCTAGAAAAATGACAGGAAGACTGAAAGTCATCTGAATTGACCTCACTTGCCCCTCTCTGGTATATGCTGTCTTGAAAGACAGCAAAGCTCTGCACATCTTATTCATGTTGGTGAAATGAATGGCACTGCTCCTTAAGTGAAGCGAGCAGCTTTCAATCTGGAAACTACAGAGTTTAATAAAATAAAATGTGTAATTTTAAAATATATTCTCTAGTAAGGTTTTCATAGCTCTAATTCAAACATCTTCTGAAGAACTCTTTTGGGTACAAATCTCAGTATGCATTAAACATAACAATTCAACACTGGTCAGCTGACAGCCAGAATACCTGGGTTGGGGAATAGATTCTGGTTTCTTGGCTCTGGGAGAGAGTATGCTGAGCGTGCCATGACCCAGAGTGGTGGGTTGGTGAAAATCCTCTGTCCTCAGCCACACTGAAGCTTGGGGCCGCCCACTGCCATAAATCAATCAATCAGTCAATCATTTATTAATCAGGTATTGCATTTTCAAAGTTAATATAAAAACGGGCTCTAGACAATGCCTTCTCTGAGAAGATAATCCAGTTTTATATTATAGTGTGTGGAGGGGCTACCTTATTAATCCAACCTTTATCTGAAAGGGTGGCATATACATCTAGAAAAGACTTCCACCATCATATAGAAATACATTAAATTCCACTGAAAGATCAGTACATTATCAATTTGAGCACATGTATAGTCCTTCAAGTTAAGCCTCCTTTTTGACAAACTTTAATGTTCTGGATTTGGAATTTACATTTTAGTTTAGGGTTTAAGTTCTATACAGACTTTTTTACCAGATAAATGTAACCTAAAAACAGCATCTTTTGAGAGGATGTCAAATGGTGGCAGCGTCACCAGAAGAAAATCCAAAAGATGTGTTCCAAGTCTACATGTTAATGCAATGCAATTAATACTTTTAAAGGGTGAATAGGTATATTTTACTGAAGAAAGATTTTAGATTTTTAAAACACTTTGATTAGAGCTTTGAAGTTTACTGCTGGCAATTTTCACTGAACATTTATCAATAAAAGACCTTCTCATAGATTCACCGGTTTATTATTCTGAAAGTCACATGAAAAGAGTGTCCTCGCCTAGATTTAGACCCACTTAACAGCTTGTAAGGCTTCAGGCAATTTTAAATATCTTTTCCAGCCAACTAACAGACAAAGCTATCTTCAGAGTGACTACTCTGACTTCATTAAGTGCCTCTTATGATACTCTCCCTACTGTAAATGGCATGGTACACATTAAAGGACAATCACCTTTATCAGCCTCCCTAGTTTGGTTTAATTGGTTGCGTTTCTTTCTTGTAGTAGTTGAATAGGACAAATATTTCTACTATTCCATGCAGAACAGAAACCGCTGATAACAAATAGAAAAGAAAAATGATTTCTACAAATTCCTTGTGATCTTTACTTATATCCTGGAAGACAGAGTAACTGTAAACATAATAAAAGAATGTAAACAGACATTTTTGTTGCAGTCTAAGTGGTTTGGCAAAGTAAAACAATTATTAGAAAAAAATATACTTCTTGACAGTTCCTTCAAGCTCTTTCATATTAAAAGCATTTAATGCTAACTGAAGCTTGTTTTAGGCTAATAAATTTTCTTTCATGTTAAGCTCATTTAGTTTCCCTTTTTGCACAACCCTTTTGCTCAAATTTCCTCATGTAATTTAACAAGTATTTGAGAACAGTTGGTTACTTCTTGAATATTGAGATAGATAGTCTACCATCTGCAACTAATGGAAATCTGCTCTCCTACAGTCACATTCACATCTGCGTTTTCCCAGGTGCCTTTACATCTTCAGTCAGCTATCACACTAGAGTCTGGTGTGGGGTCCAGTGTTTCTCTCTTGGAAATAGGTGCCTTTGGAAGAATCACTGCAGTAGTTTCTAAACCATAAACAGGACAAGATAATTCTCTGAAGCCTGTAAGTTGCATGTAGCCCTCTCACTCATAGTACAGGTTTCCCAGACAGTTCAAGAAGGGTGGACCACAAATCCTGAGCACAAGGACAAGCTGGGCAGCTCCCCCACCTGTTTTACATTAATGGTGGGCCACTGGTCCACCCTCTGTCTATGGACTGTGTGATCATTAATAACTTTTGAAAATCAGATATGAAGTGTTAAGGAAGGGACTCCTGAGGACAGAAGCAGATAAAATAAATGTCCCTTTATGGAATGTAAGTCTTACTTGTCCTGCCTTTCTGATTAAACACAGCACAGTGTAAAACTCTTCTCCAAGAAATATTTATATCCCTACCTTTAGCTGTTTTACCAGATTTGATATTATCTGCCTTCTATCTCATTCATTTGTGGTTTTTTTTTCTTTTAATTTTTTGGGATAAAAAATCTTGATAGGATGTTAAATTTTTATTGTATCAAAACAGAATGCTCTTTGCACTCTTAGCCAAATACAAGAACACCTTGAGACAGGGCATATTGTTTGATTTGGTCAGTAAAGTTAACTGAGTCATTGAGATTGCTGCAGCAGTTTTTGGCTTTCACTGGTCCAGAGAAATGGGCAATGTTGGTCAGACACTGAGTGGCACAATGAAGTCTGCACCCATGGTTATTCTTTTAAGCAGCATAACTCTAGTTTGCACCCTGAAATCTGTCAATTTTGGCCATTTTGTATGCAACAGTGAGTTCTTAAAGCTTCCTTTGAGGTGGCTTATTTGAGATTTAACTACACAGGCATATTAATGTTGCCCTGGTTGAAGGTGAAAGGCACGCTCACCCATGATGGAATGGGGCTTGCACTGCTTACCCTGTCTATGGCAATTCTGTGCATGGCAGCAGTGGGGTACAAGATTTTGACTCTGGCAATTCCCTGCACATCACAGCCAGGAATCTATTCAGGAGAGCTGCAAGAAGGAAATCGGTGCCTATGTACTTTTTGGCTTTATTGATAGTTTTGGCAAATCATTAAGTGATTGGACTACACCAGTCCCCACCTTTGGATGAACTTTCTGTCAGTGCAGCTTATGTTCTGCCAGCTATGAAGTGATTCCTGTAATGTTGAGCAAATTTAAAAGAGTGCATGAGGTTTTTCTTGATGTAGTCATATAATTAGACTAAATCTATTAATTACTACTGCATTAGCAGCAAACAAGTATTGCCTTTCCCCACATTGCTACAGAAGATAATACTTCCATTCTTTCTACTTCTTATTTTCTGTACTGTAAACATGCAGCTATAAAACAACAATAATCCAACTGTTTGGTTACACCATTTCTCAAACAGTAAGGTAAGTGCTGTTGATTTTCCTTAAATATGATTTGATACTTGTAATTTGCCTGTATTACAATACAAAATCGCGTCTCTATATGCCACCAATTCTTTGAAAGTAATTGCATAGACACTTCAATACAGAATTATGCAATGGGATTTACCTGCCCTTCAAAACAGTTGCGAAAGTCAAGATACTGTAAAGTGCTGATCATATTATATTGTCAGCTGTATGGTCACTCAATTTTACTAGCATAAATATCTTCACCAGACAAAGATTCTATTGGCCAATTATACTGCATAACTAACAGACTATTATACTAATGCAAACATTTGCATCTTCCCAATTATAAAAACATTATTTTTCCAATAGTCCTGAAGTAGAGGCATCCAGCACAATGATTGGCCTCTTATAGGCCACTTTAATAAACACTATGACTTCGTTTAGATTAGTCCATGTCTTAAGAGAACCTTAAGTAAACTATCCAAACATTTGGAATACAAAAAACTGCACTGATACAATGCTTGGCAGCATATATAATGACATGTGAATATATAAGTATCAACATAGATCACTCCAAAAGTAATGCCTCCTATTTCTTTACATAGAAACTATAACTGATACAAAGAGCACAATAGCACTATTTAAAAGAGCAAATTCTCTGCTACAAAATGCTATTTCCCCACATAGCCAACACCATTAGCTATGTGTTTTCAACAGTGATGAACAGGAGCATGCATGCCAGCTTGTAAAAATCTGCACCAGGGAAGGTGATCCACTGTTTCACAAATGCTATAATGATGTTGTTGCTAAGAAAATGTTGCCCATGCAGTCCACCTTTCAGTGGTCCAAAGGGATGGAAGTCAGAAGGCGCCAAATCTGGACTATACAGTGGGTGTGATAGGACAGTCCAGATGAGAGTGGCAATGCACTCCATGATTTTCACACTGGTAGGGGGCCTGGTTTTATTGTGTTGCAAAATAAAAGTTGTCTTCTTCTCTGGCCTGACTCTGGAATTTGGAGCCTTCTGCTTAATCAGCATTGTGATGTAACACTCAGAGTTGACGGTTTTGTGTGGGTTCCAGGAAGTCCAGAAGAATTCCCCCCTTTCCTACTGCAAAAGTCAGTACACATCACTTTACCTGCTGTGTGCTGCGTCTCAAACTTTTTCTTTGATGGGGAATTCACATGTTGCTACTCCACGTGCTGCTGTAGTGCTGACACCATGTGATCTGGGAAACTGTCACCTTCAGCCTTGTAATGGTTCAACAGGTTCTGACACAAGTTGCATACAGTGTTCTTTCTGTGAGCAATCTGGGGATCCACCCAGTGCAAAATCTGTGATATTCCAATGATGCCGCCAATTTCCAACACATAGAAGCTGATATCTAGCTCCATACAGAGTTCCCCGGTCATAATCTGTTAATTTGTGCTGATGAGCTGACAAAGATGCTCTTCATTTTGTGCTGTGACAGTTGTGCATGTCTGCCTGGAATGTGGCTGGTCTTTCACATCACTGTCACCACTGCTGTAAGGAACCATCCACCACATCACAGTGCTCACATTCACTGTTGGGTCTCCATCAACATTCAGCAAGCGTTGATGAATGTCAGTGAGTACCATTTTTTTTGCATAGAGGAATTCAGTGACACTCCCTTGCTTCATATGCACTTCCATGTCAAACACCATTTGGTGAGACTGCCCCTCTGCTGCCATCTGTCACGTGGCAAAAAAATACAATGGAATATTGGTGGGAAAGTTCAACCTCTACTGCCCTACCACCAACATCTGCCTCTGACATTGTGGGCCAAATTACTTAAATAGGAGGCATTACTTTCGGAGCAGCCCTTGTAGCAGAGATTGAATTTCATTTCAAGATTTAGTGAAGTCTGTATAAATTAGCCAATACTGTGATTTTTAAACTTATTCCTGAGCATGTAGCTAATCAGACTCTCTGCTAAGAATATACTGGAAGCTACCTCAAAGTATAGCCTGCCCTATTTTCCATACCACAAGCATGCATTTGTGGCCTCAGAAAATGTTCTTCTAAGCGTGCAAGGTGCTTAGTACCCAAGCATGCCTAGTATTTAAGCATATTACTGGGCACATTCACACTGGCAGCCAACAGAATGTCCTTTAGGCAGCAATATATTCAAGAGCCACACAGCATACAGATTACCTTGTGCATGGAGCAACCTCAGGAACCGCTTATCCACCACAGCATATATATAAAGCTAGAAGGCTGAAAATGAGCTAGTCGTGGTATGAACCTCGAATAGGTTATTGTGTAATAAAGTTTAGCCTCTACAGTGCAGCCACCTACATGGAAAGAAGTCAGGCTAAGAAGACCTCAAGCCTGCTCTTTTTTTGCCTCAAGAGAAGCCTACTTTAGCTTCTGTTTGCTTCCACTTCTTAACAGAACAACTGAGTTATCAGAGTGCCTTTTCATATTGTACCCCTAGGATTCTGAAGGGTGATTGAAACTAATGGAAGCGAACAGTGGGAGAAACAGTAATTGCCTTCCTTGCTCCTCAGACAGAGACAAGGCAGAGCTGAGGCATGAAGAACAGCATTTCAAGCGAATGATCAGCTTCAGCCAATTTGAGATTTGGTGCATAAATGCCACATAACTAGGTACATTCCTTGTGCAAAACACACACAGCATGGACTGCACCACTGTGAACTTTCCTTCTCTTACATCCCAGCCTTACCCAGGACCTGAACTTTTCTGCCAGATGAAGTCTTAGCTCTCTTTGCTGAAGCCACAAATAGCAACTAGATCAGCTGTGGAATTCCATACAGCAAGAAGATCCTTGAGAACTAAGCCTGCAAACTGATACAGAAGCAGTGTAGTTACAGTGTATAACTATGGTGTAATTCAGTTTGGAAATGTTCTATAATAAATACTTCTATACATTGTTATTTACTAAGTAGATACTTATTTTTAAAAACTATAGGAAATAGGATCACATTACTAGCACTGCAATTCATTTTTAAGAGGTTAGCAGGCCTGTGGGAATCATATGGTGCTCTCCACAGACTGTCTGAAAACCAAGTATCTGATACTACTGTCTGCCAGCTGACTGGAAGTGAAGCTATCAAGCTTCAGCTCTGCTTCACAAGCAACTGGTCCCTAAGGGCCACTTCTTCAGATAATCTTGTTGGCAATCTCATGAGGAAATTTGGGAGCTGAAGGGCTGAAAATCTGGTAACCTCCTCAGGACAGTGTAAAGGAGGCATAAGAAAGAAAGAAAAAGAAGGAAAGCTTGTACATGTTTGTTCAGTGTACACGACTTCACTCTCCAGGATTTCTGCACAGATGCTTTAGAAAATCAAATTTAAAACCCCTTTCACCACAATGCTTCTCTCTTTTTTTTTTTCCCTCTATTGTTTTTTTCAAATGAGATATTCCCTTCTAAAAGTAGAACTGTGAAAAGAAAACAAAACGTACAGGTCTATGTCTCTATGTCTCAGAAATTTTAAACTCGAGATGAATTTTCACCTTCTAAAATCATGGAACGGCCTGGGTTGAAAAGGACCTCAAAGATCATCTAGTTTCAACACCTGTGCTGTGGGCAGGGTCACCAACCACTACAGCAGGCTGCCCAGAGCCACATCCAGCATTGCCTTGTATGCCTCCAGGGATGGGACATTCACAACCTCTCTGGGTAACCTGTTCCAATCTGACTCTTCCCTGTCTTAGTTTAAAACCATTCCCCCTTGTCCTATCACTGTCAACCTGTGTAAACAATCCTTCCCCCTCCTGTTTATATGCTCCCTTCAAATATTGGAAGGCTACAGGGAGGTAAGAGTTTTGGACTGTCAAGTCTTTCAGCACCCGAATTCTGGTAACCACATGAAAGATGACAAATCTGGAAAAAAAACTCAAGCCTTACCTTCTTGTAGAGACTTCTCAGGTCTCTGTACTGCCACATACTATTAAGGACCTGAGATGCTGCTTTCACCACTTTTGGCGAATGCCTGTTACACACGTATATTGAAAAGAAAGAGAGAGAGAGAAAAAAAAAGTGAGAAAGGGAGTGTTATGTGCCAGACTCCATTTACCCAAATTTTCAAGCGCATTACTATGAACTTAAACCCACAATTGAAGTTGTGTTATCAGGGTACAGTAAGATCTTTTGTTGGCATCTCAGAGAACAATGTTTTTATAAGCAAGCACAATAAATGCAAATTCTATGGTAGTAGCTATTCAGTGAGGAGCAAGCCGTATTATTTCTCACCATACTGAGAACAAGGATTCCAAGTTGAGAGAACAGTAAAAGGAATGGGAGAGGTAGCAATGGGAACACTATTGGACTGAAATTATGAACATCTAAGAGAATGTCCTGGCTAAAACTTTTGGCATTGAGGACAACAATTTAGAGCTGGAGTTTCTTTCTCTATAAACAGCCATACTGCAAGTCATGACAGAGTGTGTGAAGAACCTCTCTGCACTGACCAGCAGGAATGCTCTAGATAAGTGGTGAGCACTGTGCTTCAAACAGCAGTGTAGTCCACATGCAGGAATAAAATTGATTATTAAAAGCCACAGTGCATTTCATCAGGAATCCCAACTAGGATTTTCATGTTACACACAACATACTATTAATGATGGCATTTTATTATTATTAATGATGACTGCTAATAATGTTATGTTAAAAATCATAATGTCACATAAACTTTCTCTTCAAGCAGGTTCTGAAAGAGGCTCTAAACTATAATTTCAGTTAGTTATTTGTATATACCTCTTGGGATTTGGAAAGTTAAAAAAACAAATCAAAATACAAAAAAAAAAACAGCAACAACAAAAAATACTCCACCCAAAACAACAGAACCCTAAAAGTATTAAGCTCAATGAAATATAAATGAAAAGAAAGGGACTGGGAGGACAATCCAGGCCATTCAGGGAATACAAACAATGTACTTAAGCTCCCACACTGCACCAGTACTTTGTACTAAGCAGCAGAGTACTAGAAAACTTTGCAAAGGCCGAAGTCTGAAGTGAGGAATGATGGGCTTTGGGGCAGACACTGAGGAGATTAATGTTTTACTCAGAAATGGTACAGGACCGCAAAACCAAAGAGAAAACCAGAAAACCTGCAGCACTGTTACTGGTTTGGGCAGCAAGTCATCTTAGCGGTTCTGTGGTGTGCTGTGATCTCTGAGACTGGCCACTGGTACGCTGACAGTAAAGCTGGTGTAATGATGTTCATAACATAACTGAGTCTATTAACCTATGCAGTATTTTCCTGACAATTTATCTGGTGTTTTTTTTTTTTTTTTTTTTTTTTTCCATTTCTCATCAAGAGTACAGTAATAGGTGGGTAACTGATGAATAAACAGAAATCTGATAAACAATATTGAGAATAATATAATTGCTTTTATTATACTCCCAGTCGTACTGGCAAGTGGGACACTGGGAGCATGGAATAACCATTGAGTAACCATAAATGCACCAACAATAATGCGAGCACTGAGGAGAAATGGGAGCTAGGTAAAACCTGGGTCTGGCCAATACGGCCTTATGCCAGTCCTCTCTTGCTGTATCATGCTGGGAGAGTGTGACGACCCTGGGCATGTTCCAAAGGCTAGTGAAGCCAGTCTGGGTGCCTTGCACTGACATGTTTATGCTCTACGCTTGCACCGAGATATATGGCCAGGCCAGCATCCTGTGCTTGCAGAAACAGATGCTTCATCCCAGAAAAGACAAATTCAGACTGAAGTTTTTTACTGTCTGGGAATGCAAGAAAGTCCTATCAGTCCAACACCTAGCAAATCTGATTTTTAAACAGTGAGTTTACCTGCAAGAAGGCAAGCCAAAGCAATGGTGTACAGTACTAACTAAATCTGAAAAATGAAACTTTCAGTAAAGATGAACATTATTATCACTGTGAATTGATAGGTTTTCTTGTCCTATAACTGTGTATCCCATAACAGTAACAACATCTGACTGAAGTTCAAAGTACTTTGGATGAGGACAAATACTATGGTTTTTGAAGGTATTTTGTAATTATTCAACAAGAACTGGGCTAAATACTTTCTGTCAACATACATATGCCTTTCAAAGTTAAGAGAAATACTTAGGGAACTACACCCTTAGATCCAATTAAGACTGCCCGTGATACTTTGAAAATACCAGACTCAACAGGTATTAATGGTCTCTGTCAGATAACAGATAGACTTTGAGGAGAGACACACTCAATTTATGAGAAATGGATATGAACCTGTTTGCAATATGCACACTTGATCTAGCAAAAATACATTAAAAAACCAAATAGATTTAATAGGAATAAATAATGCGAACATAGATGAATTAGCGGAGCATGGGAGCCCCCACATTTGTTACGTTACTACTTTTTACCCTTTACAGTCAGAGTGTGAGAATGTTTTAACAATGAATTTGGTATGAAACGAAAGAGTGACAATAGAGGAAAAGAAATGTGATTATATTGGCAAAGCTCTATCACATAGGCGAGCATAAGTTCTCATACTAAATGTAGGGTGAATAAATGTTTCCTTCAGGTTGTGGCTTGGCTTTGAGGGGGCTCTATTAGAGCTCTGATACTGCAGTAGGTTGTGTGATGACAGCTTCCAGCAGGAGCACTGATGGAAGTTTTGTACACTATAGTGAAGGCCTTTTGTTTTCAAACTGCCATAGTCCCATTGCATTGTTTTTCTGCTGGCTGACAAATATGAGAATCAGGCTGAGTAAGGCAAAAGAAAGATAAAGTGAACTCTTCCTGAAAAGCACGCACACAGGAAAATGGACAAGATGAAACCATGGCTGCTCTGAAAATGTCACAGTTGTGTGCAGGATTTGTTGGATGTTTTAGTGCCTCACCAAGTAGCCTGCAGGTATCCTAATGCTCTCCCAGAAGCAAGGTGTTCACAATATCCACGGATCCATTTTTCTTCTACATTCCACCTTACCAGCAAGCAAGCTGGGAAAAGGGTAGGTGTGGTGAAGAGGGATAATGACTATACAACCAGAGGAGGACCAGTAAGAGAACTATAGCGTCGTCCCTTCCTTTCATGGGATCCCTGTACAACGCAGTCCAACAACTCTAGTCCCTACTGTTTACTGGGATCTCCTGGAAGTGCTTTGAGGTAGCAGTTACTGGAGATAATTACTCTGCCTTACACTGCTCGTGCCTGCTGATGGCATCTCAAAAACAGGCTACAGCAGAGGCTTTTGCTACTGTCATTGCTTCTTGTCACCTCTCACACTGGGCACATGATTTATGATGAAACCAAAGTATTCAACTCACGATTGCACAGAAGAGGCAAACACATTAAGAACTAGTTAGAACTACTGGAGATGTTAAAAAAGGTGCAAGAGGATTTGCAAAACATACTTGTCTCCTTTACTCTTAGATATGCCAACCAGTTTCTCAATGCCGCCTGCGTCTCGTAAGGCCTTGGCATTCTCCATGTTTTTAGTGATGACTTCATGCAGAGTGCAGCAAATGGCAGTAACGGTGTCATCAGACATGGCCTTGCTTGCTGAGCTGTTGCTGTTGTTAGCGCCTGGCAGTCGGTGGACCAGATCCCTCATGGCATATTTGCCTTTGTTGGAAAAAAACGAAGGGAGAATTCAGAAGATACAGTAAAAAAGGGTGACGGAGAAGTACAGGGAAAACATGCAAGACCGTATTAGCACCATTTTCATCATTGCATGTAATCTCATTGGCTACTGATACTATTTTGGAGCAAGCCACATTTATACAATTGCATGGTCAAGCATTTCACACATAAAGGCCTCTGTTAATATTTCCATATTACATGAGTTGGAGACTTCAGATATGGGCTACATCATGTCCTTATGAGAATGAAATAATGATAATAAAGGGTAAGTACATGTAGAAAGACAACCTGAATATCATCACTTACAGAGCTTATCTCCCACTGTATGACTCAAATAATGATAAATAAAATGCGCATTGACTGTTAAAAACACTACAGTAAATGAAAAGCCAAAGAATCTGTTGTTTTTGAGAAGAAGCCTTCTCTGGAGGACCAGTTCCACTGCATAAGGTTAACTCTATGCTATGTGAAGCAACCTTACTGTGTTTATTGGTGTTCCTGTGACTTTACTGATTATTCAGTGCTACATCGCAGAGATGACACTGTGGTTTTCAGCACATCCTTAGCTGTATGCATAGTACTGACAAGAAAGGAAGCCTTTCTGACGTACAATCCCAACATTCTCTAAGGAGCTGTTTCACACAGCCCTAACTTCCAGAACTTAAAATACAGCATGAAGGGAGCAGTGCATTTTTATGATTCTCATGTCAAACTGAAGACACGCACACAAAAAAATATTGCTGATTATTGTAACACTTTTCATGTTTAAACCAACAAATATTGTTTTCACAAGACTGCTCCTGAAAGTGAGTGATTTTAAGAAAGTGATATATGAACAGCTTTGGAGAATTATGTATATATGTATGACTATAAGGCAAGGTTGGTACTGGCTGTAGAACCTCCCAGCACAGATATGTGGGGAGCTGCATGCAGTTCTACAGTGCTACTGGTAAGGGAAAATGGCAGCTTTGTCTTCCACTGTGTTGAAGACAAGAACAGAGAGGATGAGGGCCTGATGAGGTGGTAGCTGAGGTCAGGGAAACAACTGAGTCATCTTCAGTGCAGCTGTGCTAGGAATTTGCATACAGCAATCATCATGAGAGCACATCATTCAAAATGAAAAGGATGGGAAAGTGGAAAAATAAATGTAATTAGTAATGAATCTACATTATGTTTTATGAACGAAATAATCAGGTATGATTACTGTATATAATATGATAATTTAATCAGATTTTTTTGATAATTTCAAAAAGTTCTGATAAATTTGAGTATATGACTACTTATTAAAGATCTCAATTCTGAAGTTCTAAGTTCCATTGTGTACATACATATATGAAAGCAGAGGTAAGAGGAAAATAATATCATTTATCAAAATACTATATTATTATTTTCATTTTTCACAGTTTCGCCTGCTATGGTAGAAATACAGACAGTCATTTGGAACAGAACGCTTATAGTAGAGATGCAAGTTTTGTACTATAATGTTAAACTTAGAGGCTATGAAGTTGATTCTGTGGTAGAGGGAGGTCTTAGAAACTACTCAATTTATATCAGGCAAAAGTATTACTGATTATAAAATCGTAACGTTACTAACACTATATATACAGTAGGATTTGAGTCTTACCGATGTGCCATTCAGATACAAATCCTACCTTCAAACAATTTTATTTATTTGCATTTAGTATTTAATCAGTCATTTGCATTACTACCTTTTCAAAAATGCCACGTTAACATTAGATGTAGCAACTGTACCTGAGCAAACTCTAATACTTTTTTTGCTCTATGAACATGTGGAACACTGTTCAAGAACAGACAGAAATGCTATTTACATCTGCATCTGTTTGTTGTATGTAGCATGAACATATTAATAGTAGCTTATTGCTTTTGGTGATTATGTCAGTTCACAGCACATACCAAATCTAGCTTGCGTATAAAAAAGCCAATGCCTCCAAACCATCCCAAACAAACCAAAAACACCTTTCTCTGTAACTGTTGCTCTGCTGAATGCAGTGTCCACCACTCACCAAAGGTAAGCCCAGATAGATCAGTCAGACCAGCGAGACTCTCAGCTTTGCTCTGTACACACATGCAGAACAGATCAATCCTCCTTTTTCCTATAGTACTCCCCTTTACATAAAGTGCAACAAAGCACTGCACAGTCTCAGTCCTCTGTCAGAACCACAAGATATTTCCATCAGCAGCCAATGGTTATATCCATTAGCGTGAGGTGTAAGAAAATCAGGATGGATGCCCCAAGGAGCAACAGCTCCAATATTTCTGCCATGCACACATGAAACTGGGACAGTACTACATCCCTTATTCTTGGCAGCTACAACAGAGGTACTCACACATCCAGGTAAGGTAGCCTGCTGCATAAGCAGGAATCCCTGCTCAAAACGTAATTCCATACAATCACCAGAAAATGGGGACCAAAGAGCTGCAAGATGAGAGAGGTGGCTGGTTGTAAAGTAGATCTAAGATACTGTTC
This sequence comes from Callipepla californica brunnescens, assembly GCA_023055505.1. Lineage (NCBI taxonomy): Eukaryota > Metazoa > Chordata > Aves > Galliformes > Odontophoridae > Callipepla > Callipepla californica. The sequence goes on from JALIRH010000002.1 coordinate 65,666,835, forward strand.
ACATAATATAAAAATATATTGAGAAGTGTAACTGATAACATATTTTGTGTGGTGTTAGTATTTTGAACACTTTTTTATATCTTTGAGAACGTGCATGATGAAAAAGAATGCCTCAGTGATAAAAAAAAAAAAAAAAAAACTGTAATTAATTTAATTCAAAATATCTGAACCTAGATTGAAAAAGTTTTGCTATAATTCAGAGTTACATCATGTACCACACATTTTTAGTTATCATTTACCTTCTCTTATTTCAGTCATGTTTCCACTGTTTCATAAGAGGCATGTGGCAGAAAAGAATCACAGCTTTTAGCATTACCTGTACAAGAAACCCTGTGCTAGTTTATAGTGGAGGTTAAGCATGGCCAATGAAAGCAAAGCTACAGCTCTGTCAGTCAAACACAGCTGAGAACAACCAAAAGCCTTGAGTTTTTCATTACTGCATGTTACATCTCCGGGCTGATTGTTTGTATTCAGAATTCATTTTTTGACACTAAGAATATTTTCTGAAACCTGACTTAAATGTGTAATGGACAGTAGCCTTGTATTATCAGCAAAGTTCTGTATAGCTCTACCAGTAGGAGGGCTGGGATTTTCAACTTGCAGCTCAAGAAGCCACCCTGAGCTGAGAACTCATGAGGGTCCTGGGAAGAGAGGAAGATGTGTGTGAGAATGTAGTAAAAATAAATGACATGGTTAATTTCTGTCAGGGTTCATACGGTGCTTTGGTCTACAAATGAATTGATTTTTTATTTGAGCAACATAACACATCATAAGACTCAAAACTGATTTGATACTGTTGAAGAGGATTGACATAATATGATTAAACACAACTAACAGCTTGACAAAGGGGAAAAAAAAACAAACAACAACCCAACACATACTTGTTCAATTTGACTTGTAAAGGAAGGAAGGAAGATACTAAATAGTCGTAATTCAGAAGCACTGTCACAGGAAAGGAACTGTCTCATACATGTTTGGAACAGTATTTATAGGACCCTACAAAATTTTGTTTTTCTAAACTAAAACTTTAATCACTGTTCTATACGGAGAGCAGGATTCCTCTAGTTGCATGCACTGAGATATAAGATGATAATGTCTGCTTACCAAACTTGCCAGCAGTACAAATTTAAGATCTTTTCTTTGCATGATAAGATCTCACTAGCGCATTTGTACATGTTTCTATTCTGTAATTCAGGAAATTTTCTGCTCTTCATAGGGTCAAACTGATAGCTGTCCTAAGAAAGATTTTGTTTCCACAGCAAATCAGTAGAGCTAACTATTCTTCTGGTAGATTTAACAAGAGCAAGATTATTACAGAAAAGGTTCCACTTCTGGAAGCATTCCCCTAATGCTGCCTTGAGATAAATTTACCGCTGATGTAACCCCAGGGACTTCATTTCCATTTTCACTCATCTCTGAAAAATGACTTTGACACATTGGCACATTTTTGACACAGTTGTGGCATGGTTCCTGATTTGAGAGAACAAGAGTAGGAAAATTAATATATTGGAAACATGAGAAATCTCAAACAGATATTAATTCAAACTAAGATCCTTGTCCTAGAGGTAGAGCCTGCTCTAATATAAGTAATACATCACAATTCTTTCCCCTTCAAAATTACTCACATCTTGTAGCTACATAATAAAAATTAGCAAAATACCACATTACACTGGAATGCTACAAAAACCCAGAACCACTGGTACTGGTTATGTTCACTATTCATGTAAGTTTTGTGCTCTCAGTTCATATGTGTGTTCTAATTAAATGTACAGATATATGCTTTTGTGCATTTTCATCACCTCTGTCTGTTTTTAAGACCATTCAGCCTTAGTATTTCACACCCTTTATGGAAAGACTACTGGGAGATCTTTTATTATTACATTCAACTAATATTTATTGCATGTGCCCAAACTGTCTGTAACTTTGTTATCTGCTCCTCTCCAATCTCTAGCATCACTGACTGCAGCATATACACTGCATGGGAAAGAACTATTCAACAAAACAGTCTGCAAACAGCAGCTCCTTGTCTGGTGACTTCTGGTTTAACGAGACTAATATCAGGGAGCTATAGGCCTGTCAGCCTGACCTCGGTACCAGGGAAAGTTACGGAGCAAATCATCGTGGGTGAGATCACACAACACATGCATGACATCCAGAGGCTCAGGCCCAGCCAGCATGGCTTCATGAAAGGCAGGTCATGCTTGACCATTCTTATCTCCTTCTTTGACTGGTTAACCAGTCTGGTAGATGAGGGAAAGGCTGTTGATGTAGTCTACCTAAACTTCAGCAAAGCCTTTGACACGGTCTCTCACAGTATTCTCCTAGGGAAACTGGCTGCCCATGGCCTGGACAAGTATACCCTTCTTTGGGTAAGGAACTGGCTAGAAGGCCATGCCCAATGGGTATTGATTAATGGAGTTAAGTCCAGCTGGTGATCTGTTATAAGTAATTTCTGCCACTCCACAGGAAATGCACATTAAGGCATTTAACTACTTAATGCTAACTGACTATAGTACTGCAATTAATCCCTATCAAAAATATTATCTCTGTCCCATCATTTCTAGGGGAATGAGGGATGAGTGAGGATCAGTCACATAGACTAGTCTGAGTGAACAGTGGGCCACAGCCACTGCTTTAGCTGCTTCACATTAAGTCTGGCCTGCTTGAGATAATGGGTGCTTTGAGCTAGAGAACAGTGCTGAATTTTATCTCTGTGAATGTTTATCGGAACTTACTTGAAAATTCTGTGAAAATAAATTAGTTTGGAGAAGACAGAAAACAAAAAAATGCACACACATGCTCCTGAGTTACCAAGAATCCAGGTGCATTTTGCTCACAACTGCTGAGATAGAACAAAATATCAGGTGGAGTTCTCAGATCCTCTCTTCCCCTCAGAAGCATGATATGCGCTTTTCACTTTTCCACCACTTTTGATGACAGGCAGCAAGATTTCAAGATATAAGATTGGTGTTCAGTATGGCCTACAACAAAGAGGAACAATACTCTCCCTGATGCATTGTATGCGACGTACCATTCATTGGTTTTCTTTTTTTAGTTATCTTTTCATCAAGAATACATTCAGCCATAGGTAGTACAGCATATAAAGCCCTACAGGGAGTAGAACATTAATCTTTGATAGTTTCAGGCAAGAAAACTTCTAACTGTCATAGAGCGATGAAAGTATGTGAACCACCAATATCTACACTGTCAACGTCAACTGAGATTTGCTTGTAAAAGAATTAAATATCTGAAAGAGTAACCAGTATAGAAGCTTTTATATTTAAAAAGAGATTAGAGATGCAGGTTCTAACTTTTCCAAGTGAAAGGTATGGCATGAGAACTAAGAATGACAAAGGGCACAGCCATAACAAGGACGAAAGAGCAATATGTATAGAAGCCAGCAGCAATAGAAAAAGACAATATAGAAGCATTATCGTAATTTCACCCTGAATATGCCATGGAAATCACAATGGAAAGAAATGCAATCAGTTTTTCAACAAATTGCATTCTCAGATCCATGATTTTTGATAGATTTGCCTTCATGTAGCAGATTTTATCTGGCTACCTTTCCCTTTCAGATTCTCCGAAACCTAACCTTTTGATTTCATGTATTTCCTGCTTCCCTCTAACTTACCATTCCTTCTTGCTTTCAGCTCAGCTTGCTTCTCAGGGCCACCTCTTCTACTCTCTATTACAACTGGTGCTTTTCTTACTTAAAGTGTACCCCCTCAGCACTTTGGTTCTTAACCACTATGTTTTCCTCTTCCTTTCCTGTCTCTTGCACATCCAATACATAGGTGTACATCTGCATCCTCCATCTGCCAGGCTTTTCCATTCTCTTCTTGGATTGGCTTAAACTACCTCAAGGTCGATGCTCAGTTAGATCTTGCTTTTTTCATGCCCTTTCATACCCAAGATCCTCTCCAGGCTCCTGTTCTTTGATGTTCTGAACTAAAGAAAATTTTCGGTAGCTTTAGAAGAACAGATTTTAGATGTCAAAATAACAATGTGTTTAAAGGCTATTGCTCTTGTACTACTGTGTTGCCCCTCTTGTACGTCACAAATCCATGTTTGACAGCTATCCTTTTATCTACTGTTGCTCGTAACATTGATTTTACTCTTCTGTCAGTGTAAGACCTTCATATTCTCCATTTCTCCCACGCAGTAAGACTACACATTTGCAGGTCTTTCATTGGAATTTGTCTTGAGATCTAGAGATTAAAGAATTTCCAATGCTCTTTAGCAAGCCGAAAGCCGACTACTACTTCATACAGCATGCCTGACCCAGTATGTTCTTTAAAGGCCAGATCTGTGTCTACACTGTGCATGCAGAGGCACTTCAGCTGACTCCATAAGAGCTAATGCAAAAACCAGAGAACAGCCATTACATTTCTACCTTTTCTATCTGAGTTAATGGCACCCAAATACCATCCTTCTGGTGGCATAAAGGCTGCCACAGAAAAGTGGATTTCTGGAGAAGCAAGACTGCCTTTATGGGAGTAGATGTTTGGAGCAGAACAGACAGAACTGTGACAAAAATGGATTTATGAGTCCCTTGTCCAAAGAGATTTTCTATTCTGTAAATGCATCTCTCATCCAGCATAATGAATGGTTTCCATTTTGAATATTAATCCATATAACAATGAAGCAGTCTGTCTCTCCACTCTTCTGCGCTAGAGAGAGGTCACTCAATCAGCAAAGAAACCAACATGCTCAGGCAGCTAAGCTCAGGATGCACTCTCTAACTTGCACCCTGGTTTTGGAAGACAAATCTGGGAAGATTTCCAGGGTCATTTTTTGACTGTCTCATCCATATGGGGACTATAAAAATGAGTCAGTTCCATTTAGTTTAGCTTGACCTGTGCAATTACACGCTGGTCTGGTACATCAAACAACTACTGGGTTCGCAGGAGGAGAAAAATTTCCACCAGAAAGCTTGTTTGACACCTTCAGTAGCAGAGGAAGTAGCATTTTTTAAGGTAAAGTGTTACAAACCTATAGATATTGCTGGTTTCTGTTATTGTTGTTTGCACAAAAAAAAAAAAAAGGATTTGCAGGGCAGCCTTCACCATCTTCCTTTCAGTCTTAGCTTTACAACCTGCCTGGCAACAGAAATGACAGAACCAGACTTCATTGTTCCCAAGAACAACCCTACGAATTTCACCTTGTACATGGGGGTTTTATATCCAGAATTAATGGAGTCCGTGTGGAGAAGCACTCAACTAATCTTTTAAAATTCCTTTTCTTCACACTTTTTGTCAGGCATGCCAACTGGAAAAGGCCAAGAAAGGAGTTGTTTGCCAACCTTTCGACCAATGTCATGCAAACATAAATAATTAATCAGTTCTTTAACACACTAACAGATTTATTTCCCTTGTTTAGAGTGCACTGTCATCTTTTCATCTTTCCACTGTACAACTTAAAAGAGATCTGCAAATGGAAGTGATTCTACAGTTAATTCCTGCTGGCTAAGTTTTCTGATTATTTGAGCTGGGTTTAGCCCCTTGCTATCGTCTTCCCTGCTCCCTGCTGAGAATACAGCTTTTGGAAGGTTGAACTTAGAAAAAAATGTAGTTGTTTAATTAATGTTATGTTTAATCAGTATTTCTAAAGTGCTTTGAAGAGAAAAAGTGCCATGTGACTGTTGAGTGAAATTTCAGCTTTATCTGTATTATTTTGTGAGATAGGATAATATTTTGTTAATAGTCTGTTTCAAGGGACTTTAAGTTAGGTCATAATTAAGAAATAAGAATGCAATCTATTCTCGGAAAAATAACTTTAGACTCCAAGATCTATGTCCTGATACAACTCCCATTGAAATTAATGAGCCTGTCTACCAACGTCAGAAGTTATTAAACTGGATTCATAAAGAAGTAGCTTTTCTTTTCTACTTCAGTATTCAAAACAGAAAAAGATTCTAACAGCAGACTGATGTAACCAAGATGAATTCTACCTAGAGACTTTACTCTGCTTCATATGTCCCCATAGCAGCAACAGTTATTCATCTGATATTATTTTCTCTTCTTCTTCGCTTGATCTAGAATATTACCAGGAACTCATGAATTTATGTCTCATCATATCATCTGAAAGACAGATTAGTTTTCCATGTCTTTATATATAGTTATAACAATATCACAATGACATGTACAAAAATTCTGCTGTTAAGAGACATACATTAAAATATGAAGAGAAATAAAAAGCAAAATGAAACCTCATGATACATTGTTATTAGAGTTAAATAAAATGCATCGATTAACATGTGATAGGTCAGTAAATGTAATATTTTGTAAAATGATAGTGTCTTTTGAAAACAATTATTCTAACAAATACCAAACCCACTCAAGGTCCTACTGCAATGTCCATATATTCTTTAATTACTGTTATGTTCAAACAGTAATAACAGTGAAAATAATACACTGTTATGATAATTAATCGATGTATGGTGGCGAAATAACAATACAAAGAAGACACATCAACATCCAGTTAAGCCTGCTCAGTCACTAAGTTACTGTTCTTTCAATCTGAGTTGCACCTAAGAACCCTCATGTGAATAACACGTTCATTTGAGAAGTCTGAGAAAGGGTTCTCAGGACTCAGTCCTCACTCAATTCCCTTCTCTTACGTCCCTGAGGATGCAATTGCCCACAGGGCAAGAACCAGAGAAGCTAGAGCTCAGATCTTGGACCATTCTTGGAGTTATAATGCTAAAGTCACCATATTTAATAATATAAACTATCACCTTCATAGTTTAAATTATTTTATCCCCAAATGTGGCTAATCTCTGCTACTTCAAAGAAAGGGATGCAATTGGGAAGATCTACCAAAAGTAGTTGTCTCCTCTCTCCAGAGCTGAGGAAAAGAAGAAGATGCCAGAGATCAGCTGGCTTCTTGCCTCCACATGCCTTATCCTAAAATGCTCAGGATCCAAAAGATCAGGGGTTAATCAGAATGGAAGTTTTTCCTGTACTCAGCAGCCTCACCATTTCAGTGACACATGCCTTAATGTAAACTACACTCCACACTGCAGGGGAAGGGTGGGAGTTCATCCTTGAAGAGACAGAAAAGTCTAGACAATAACAACAAATAGAAAAACACAGCAGAAAAATAAATGTCAAACAGAACAGGTGAGAGGTCAGACACACTGCAGACCTCCTAACTGCAGGAGATTCAGGGAGTGACATGCCCAAAGATAAATCTATTTCTTGATAGACTGATCCACTGCAAAAGATGAATTAAAATTGCAAAATATAATATTCCCTCTGTGAGAGCAACACTCTAGTAGGGTCACCTTCAAAAATTTTGCACACAAATATATGACTTTGCATATACTCATGCAAATCATATGCATTTTCTCCTAATTAAAATTAGCCCTCTGATTATTTGCTAGAATAATTCTGACTTATGAAATACAAATAATGTTTAAAACATACCGCTTTAAGAGCATCCTGAGAAGCACACAATCTAAGATATCCTGGAACTCTTCTCATAAGAGGAGTTAGTCATGAGGCAATTTATTTTTATATCAAACAGTGAGTGACTCTGAATGCTACCATTACATGCTCTTCTAGTACACAGAGCTGAATTACTACCTTATACTACAAAATCTGCACCTTGGACCATGAGCTTCTTTTCCTCTTTCTCAGGATTGCTGAAGATTTCACAAGATTTTGAGAAGAAAAGGAAATTCATAGCCTGTACTTTGAATGAAATTAAAGAACAGACAAACTACTGGATCATTCACTGATAAATTAAACAAAGAAGTTCCTTATGTTAGAAAAAAACAGTTCATCTCTGCTCCTGTTTCTCAAAGCATGAAGACTATAAAACAAGGTGTAGCCATGCATGAACTAGGTACTTAGCTTGGCTATACTTGACAGTAGACACTGATACTTTAAGTAGAAAAATGAAACAAGACTCCATGTAAATCATTTTTGCACAGACGACAGAATCACAGAACACTTAAAGGTTGGCAGGCTCTGTAGAGTCTGTCTAGTCTAAATTCTCTACCCAGGTTGAGACCTCTTAGTACAGTCAAGTTGGTATTTTCTCATATTCAGATGGAACCTCCTGTATTTCATGCTGTACATCACAAAAGAGAGTTTGTCTTGGCCCATTTCATGCCCTCCCATCAGATGTACACTCAATCTCTTCTTCTCCAGTCCCAGATCTCAGCCTTTCCTCTCTCCTCATAGGAGTGAGGTTCCAGTCCCTTAATCACCTCTGTGACCCCTTGCCGGACCTTCTCCAGTATGTCCATATCTCTCTTGCATTTGGGAGTCCAGACCTGGATCACGCACTCCCGGTGTGGCATCAGCAGCAGTGAGGGGAAGGACCTGTTCCCTTCAGCCTGCTGGTAACACTGCTCCTAATGCAGTCTAGGAAGCTGTTGGCCTTCTTTATTACAGGGTATCATGGCTGGCTCATGGATTTCTTTAGTTTTTTTTTGTCAGTTGAAGGAATTTCAGTGCAGTCACAAAGCAATTGTTAGGGCCCCCATCCTAAATCTGACCACTAAACTCAAGGATAACACATAACTCCTAACCTTACCCTTATCTTGCACTCCAATCCCAAATTCTATTCCCTGACCTCAATATCACAAAGCTTAAATCCAAACCTGTGACAAAAATACAATAGTGAATAATTTGGTAACAGAAGAAAATCAATTGCCAGAAGACGCATTTGTAATTGTCAAAAAGTAAATCACACTTTTTTTTGGAGTGATCTTGCGCTCTCATAAAGCTGAACAGAAGCACTGAGGTAAGACTTTATTTATCAATGTCTCAAGAAAACATCAGTCTTCAGTGAGAACACTGAAGAATTTCTGTGACACAAGCTGCTTTTCAGTTTATTTGGCTTATCAGAAACACCAAATATTGGCTATGAATTATAACAGCTGAAGAATAGTTACAGATCTGATGCAATGCTCTAGCAAATACCACTTTTCTTCCCTTTGTACTGTATTTAAATGGCATTATTTAAATGGTATCATTAAAATCAGTGGATCCTAAGTGTCACAGCCTTACTGTTCTAAAAAGTTCTACTCAGAAAGATGAAAGCTTCGTGAAAAAAGAGAGAGGAAATTATAATCGACATAACATATGTTCATAGACATAGGAAAAATACTATGAGCTTTTTAGCAAAAGACAGTAAAAGCAATACCATGCAGCTACACATTCTTTTAAATATGAGCTCCTTATCAATATAATCAGCAATACAAAAATATTTGTAGAAATGCTGTATGAAATTCACAGCAGTAAAACTACGCTAAAAGATTATCTTTAAAAATCATTAATATAAAATACATTCTTACCAATTATATTGGATATTTTTTTTTACTTCCAGATTTATTGATGCACATATTCCCATCTTTGCAAATGTCTGAAATACATCCTCAGTACATATTTATTTCAAATATTAAAAGTAAACAACCCTGAGAATATCTTGGAACCTGGCCCACTTCTGAGCTATGAAATCCGCTTCTGAAAACAAACTGAAGTAGATAAATCTGTCATTTATGTTCAAGTTTCCTTTGTCCTGGAATTATCTTTTCTTTCAGAGATTGAATCAAATAATGCTCTTCTTCTAATTTGTGGAAGTATTTGGTTTAGATACTCAAACACAAGAACAAATGTTTATATTACTATCAAGTAGAATTCATGATTATGTCTACAAACGAAATAACTGAGGTTGGAAAGGACACTTGGAGATTGTATAATCCTGCTCAAAGCCTCAAGCTGTGCCAAGGGAAAATCAGGATAAATTCCTTCTCCAAAAGAGCGGTAAGACACTGGAAACAGGCTGCCCAGTGAGGTGGTGGAGTCACCATCCCTGGAGGTGTTCAAGAAGCATTTAGGTGTTGTGCTGAGGGATGTGGTTTAGTGGGGAAATATTGGTGGTACAGTTGGACTGGAGAATCTTGGAAGTCTTTTCCAACCTTGGTGATTCTATGACTCCATGAGGTTCCATACAATAATGTTTCAAGAGTTTCTTCTTATTTTTATTTTTTTAAATTTGGTAAATCACTGATAATTGCACTTTTAAAAATACAGATGCAGCAGTAAAATATAGTATTATTCTGCATTTTGTAGGTAAGAGAGACTATCCTGTAGCACAAGGCCTCATGGAGGACAGCCTGTGGATTCACTTGTGTTAACATCAGTAAAGTTTACACAAGCCATCTCACACGTCACATTCTCATAAGACAGCGAAAAGCAGTAATTGCTGCAAATAGGATGAAAAATGTTTGGATTCTACTACTCAGAATAGTTAACAGGTGTTGTTGAAAAAAAGCACATATCAAATTAATTCTGTCACAAATGCATGAAGTAAGCTTTGTAGGGCATCTGTAACCCAGGTCTCTATCTATCCAACACCATAGCCGATAATACGGATGGTGAAAGAGACAGGACAGGGGCAGAATGAGACAGGGAAGAATGTTTGAGGACCAGTTTAGAATTCACTTATCTTGACTCAGAATGACTGAATTCATTAAAAGCAAGTAGACAGTATTATACACAGGCAGGAGACGATTACCTGCAGAAATACAGAACAAAGTATAACCTACCATCTAACAAATCTGCAGAAAAGGATCAAGAAGCCTGAGAAGATCGCAAGACAGACAAGAGTTTCAAGATGGGTTGCTGTGGAAAAAGACAGCAATACAGGAGTGTACTAACAGCTACTGCTATCACAACACATAGATAACATTTTCCCATATGCAAAGCCTACAGAGAAGTACCACAGCCAGTCTGAATGTGAACTTCTGGAAAGATACGGAGAAAGATGTTTAAGGACAAAGGAGTGCAAGAAGAAGAGCTAGGAAGATACACTAAATTAACTGCTGGTATCTCAGCTTCAATAGTATATTCAACTACTCTATACCTCTTCAATCAGTAAACAAGGTATTTTAAGTTGGATAATTTTTACTTACTCTGCGTGAATGACACAATATGGAAGAGAAGGCTTCAATTCCAGATCAAGAGAAGACAGAAAAAACAGAGTCCCCAAATATATGGTCCCATGGTGCGCTCAGGGTGGGGGTCTTCAAATGGCCTACTTACAAAATTTGAACAAAAAAAATCACGCACCATGTCTAAAACAAAAAGATTTTAAATAAATGGTTCATCTATACTTTTTTGTAGTTTCTGAATTTACTTGCAAGCTTCCCTTTCAGGCCTTGAAATAGACAAAGTAGCCTCTTACCTCCAGTAGGTGGAGTCTTGAAAAGAATCCACAGTAAGCAAATGAAGTAGATGAGCAAAGCAGTGGAAAAGAAATGAAACAACGTATGACCATGGTATCAAAGGAGAAAGAATTTGGGTTAGAGCAGAAATAAGGAGTGAAACGTGGGGTCTGATAGGAAGACATCAGCTGGTGAGGTCAGGCAGAGAGAACTCCAGGAGAAAACTGATCAGTTATTTGGAAGCCAAGTGAATGAGTGCAAGACACTAGGTTGAAGTATTATACAGCATGATTTTGGAAAAGGAATTAACCACTTAACTTACTGGTACTCGGAATAAGTCCACAGGAAAAGAAAGAGAGATGAGAGACATGGTAGATTCAGCAATCTGAGTCATCCAATCCTGGTCTCTGAAAATCAGTTATCCCACCATTTTCAGACCCCACAGTTCATTTGGTCCCTATCCCTCCTTCCTTCCTTGCCCTTTGTGTTATCATAGAACAACCTGAGTTGGAAGGGGACCCATAAGGATCACTGAGTCCAGCTCCTGGCTTCACATAAGACCATCCAAGAATCAGACCCTGTGTCTGAGAATGTTGTCTAGATGCTTCTTGAACTCTGGCAAGCTCGGTGCTGTGACTACTGCCCTGGGAAGCCTGTTCCAGTGCCCAACCACCCTTTGGTGAATAACCTTTTCCTGACATCCCACCTGTGTTGTCTGTTCCTTTTCCTTCAGGATCAGGAGAAGCAAAAGACCATACAACCTACCTCTTTCCACTACTCTTCATTATCCAGGGAATGTTCTTTTTGCTCAACAGCCTTCAGGTGACTGGGCCATCATCCTAGCTTCTAGGTCATTTACTGCCCTTGCTAGATGAGGTGAGCGCCTGCTGTGACTCAATTATCCTGCATGAGTTATGCATGCTTGGAAAGGCCAATACTCAGAGCATAAACAGCTCCTCTTGGACACTTTCCCCTGGGCTCTCTCTACAATGTAATCTAGCCTATGTTCTGGACTGGTACTAAGGAGCATTCCACGTTGCTCATGTTGTCATAGTTTACTGATTAGTATAGCTCTGTCTGCAAGTACTCTGTCAATGTGTAATAATGACTTGCATTTTAAAATGTCTTTTAGCTGATGCTCTCTAAGCCCTTCCTATGTATTAACTGCCCCTGACAGTGACAGATGTATGACTGATTATTCATTTGCACTTAGGAAAACAAAAGTAACTCTGGCCAATGACCATCTCAAGAAGCCATCTAAGACTTAACAGTTCTCCTGGTCAGAAATAACTGAACAAACCCACAGAACAAATTAATTCCTCCAATTAGCAGATGTGATTTTCTAGTGTTTACCTTCAGAACCATTTAATTATCTTTGTTTACTTCAGTGGCAACTCTTGAACAAATCTCTAGCCACAGGGTTTCTAATTGCAGTCTTATTAATACTGTCAGGGTAATAGCTATTGATGTTTTATGTTTTAAAGCACTTTTTAGAATAAATAAGAGTGAATAAAGAGACAATATTTGATTTCAGTAACAATGTAGAAAGGGTTACAACTAAGCTAATCTCTGACACTTAATCAATTTCACCTTGTTTGAAGCTTTAACTAAAGGTGTAGTTCTTTTTTCTTTCTCTTTTTCATAACTTTCCCTCAGCTTTGAAGTTTCTGTAAGCTCAGGGTAGCTTATCAGAAAAGTCCCTGGGAATGAAAGATGCTTAAATAGGGCTCCAACTGAACGAGATGAATTTCAGTCTTACTACAAAGAGGCTGAGCTTTTCAGTATAAGGCACATACATATTCAATCCCAAAGCAGAAGAATGGATTTAACTGCATTGGATAACGCACAAAAATCCATCCTTAGAACCCTTTTATCAAAGGCTCTGCTGACGATGTACTCCCTATCTCAGACAGCTAGTGGCTCACAAGAGAGGAGACATGCCCTATTCTTTGGGGCTTGATTTAGACATTACAGTACAGTGCTGTACAACAGAGGATAACACCTTTAACTCCTGCAGATTTAATACCTACATATGGAAAATGTACGTGCAGTCTTGCCAACCTATCTGGTATCTTTGTATTCCAAAGCAGTCTGTTTTTGTTTGGCTGAGGAATGCTGCTTATCGTTTTTAGTAAAAACACGACGGAATTACCAAAGCATTATTTTTCCAGTAACATAATGGTTTACACTGGCGCAGTAATACTTTGGTAGGTTTCATAGGGTTTGGATTCTAACAAAATAAAGCAACCTGCAGGGTGTGGGCAGACATCTAGTACACAAGTGTGAAAATGTATCACATTATGATCCCATTTTGAGCCTCACAAGCAGTACTGGGCTAAGTCAAGAGTTTTCCACCTCTCCTGTCAGCTCTCATGTGAGTTTTTTGACTTTGTTCTGTTTAAGATGAGCTTATCCGTAAAAGAAACACAATTTTTTGCTCACTCAGCTCATTCTGATCAATGAGTCAGGTAGTGCTGACTCACATAAGTAACTTGAGAGTAGAAGTGATGTGTTAATGAGAAGCTGGAGGGAGGCTGGGAGCAGGGTATCTTCTGCCACAGACTGCCTCAGGGAGAGTAACCATGTCTCAAAAGACCAAGCTATTATTAACATGCTAACTCAAATCAACTGAGAACCTACCATTTTAGAGTAAGAACAGAAATTCCATTATTAAAAGCCAAGTATTCTATATGACGGTTTAAGAATTTATTTCTATTAAACGTGCTTAATAAGAAATACACAACATTTTCAAAGGAATAAAATGACTTATGTGGCAACCAACTCAATTTTATCAAAACTGACCAGGAGTCCCTTTAAATGTGTCCTGCTTAGAGCTTATGTCTTGACTGAAAATAGACACTGAGTTCTTCATTCACTGTCAAGCACTTTAAAATTCCACACAGATATTATTAACACAGTGAGAACAATCCGTACTTTCACTTTTTCTGCACTCATACTTAACTCACTGATTTACAGTAGACCTTTACATTGTTATGATAAATAGCACCCAGTCAGGCCTACTGGCTCCTCATTAATAATGCTGCTTTGTTACTGTGAGTTGAATCCTGTTTCTCATGAATGATGGAAAAATTCCTTTTACATTCCAGGAGAAGATTAAGCTGACAGTTACAAGACTTCATTGTTGTTGCAATTAGTTACCATAATTTGTTTTTTAAATGAACAGAATACCTTTCTGTATGCATGTGTACCCTCCAACACATTGCCTGTTCCTCTTGGGTGTGGGAAAAACTACATATAAACACATATTTATATTCTGTATGTATTTATTTGTATAAAAATTAAGTTAAAGATATTGTATGCCAATTTAATACGGGGATAATTTTGCAGACGATATGGAGTGCTGAAGTTGAAGAAAATTAAATTAAAGGAGAGAAGAGAAAGAAAATGCCTTTGGACATAAGTGTGATCACATTGCTTTATAACCACCAATTTTTTGCACCTATCTGCCACAATTTAAAATTACTGTTATTGCTGCATAACTTAATTACATTTGAGATCAAGTCAGAGCCTACACATGATTAGTAAGAATAATTTAATATCAGGCATTACTATTGAACACTAGGTAAACCACATTTGTTTATATTGATTTTAAAATAACCAGTTCCAAAGACAAAGTTGAAGACGTCCCACCATATTTCACTTAGAAAATCAGTAAATACTGTCCTCAGTAAAACCTCAACATTGTGAACTATTACTGTAGTTCCATCTCATGTAAAGGAAGCCAATTTCAATGTGCATTTACTTACAATGATCCTTTTATGGCCTTGATTGCGCAACAGGAATAAAACGATCTGACACTGGTCCTCATATTCTGTCCCACTGACACTGTGATTCAAAATTTTTGGACATTTGTCCTGAGGCGACTTAAATATATGCAATTATGTCGCAGAGGTTAAACACATTTAAATTGCGTTTGTCCATTTCTAATTTTGGAATTACAGCTTACTTTGCATGGCTTGAAGTAACAAACATCAGCCTACACATTACATCATCCTTACAGCCAAAGTGGTGAGACTTCAACTAAGAAAGGGGATGATATCATGGGTAGAAAACTGGTTTAACTGCTGGCCTCAGGAGGTGGTGATCAGAAATACAGAATTGAATTGGCAGGTGGTTATTGGTAATGTCCCACAGGTGTTGATAATGGAGGAAATACTGATTAACACCCTCATTAACAACCTAATAGAATAGAAAGTGTTCTCAGAAAGAATGCAAAATATATTGGAACAGTCTAAACACTGGAGGACAAGGCTGCTACTCAACTGAAAAACTGCAGAAGAATCTCAGTGTTCTACGCAGCCAAATGTAAAGCCCTGTACTTGGTCTGAAATCATCACATGGAATGGTACAGGCTGGAGCCCAGCTAGTCAGAAAGCAGGTTTTCAAAAGAAACTCGGAACCTAGGGGTGCCAGTGGACTAGTTGAACATGAGTCAATGATCACAGTATCATAGAATGGCCCGGGTTGAAAAAGACCTCAAAGATAATCTAGTTTCAATCCCCCTGCCATGGGCAGAGTTGCCCCAACCACTAGAGCAGGCTGCCCAGAGCCCCATCAAACCTTGCCTTGAATGCCTTGAATGCAACCTGCTCCAGTGCATCACCATGCTCTGAGTAGTGTGCCCTGGCAGCAAAGACAGACCACATCCTAGGATGTATCAGGTAGAGTCTAACCACAGCTATGATTCTCTATCTAGGTTATGCTTACACATTCAGTTTTGGTCTCCCTCTCCAAGAAAAACACTACAATACTGAAGCAAATCTGGTGAAGCACCACATAGATAGCCAGGGGCTGGAACACGTGGCACACAAGAACTGCATGTGCTGGGATTTAAGGTTAAGGATAGATCTTACTGTCTGGAAATACTTAACGGGATAGTGCAGAGAAGATGGCGTCAGACTTATCTTCAAAGTTTACAATTCTTTCAACCAATATAATGACAGTATTTTATAATACTTTCCTTAATTTCATGAAATATAACAGCAGAATTTGCTTACACAAATAATTTCAGTTGGTGTTCCACAGATTTCTTAATATATTTAACCCAGACTGTTGGCATTTACTTAGCAGGTGCCCTTAAAGAAGACTCTACTTCGAATTTCACTGGTGATGACTTCCTTACACATTCATCAGGGACCACAGTAAATATGTAAGTAAATAAATAAATAAAAAGCCATCAATTGTAAGCTTTAACAAAGTGCTGTATTCTTTCGTCTTATCCTGATCTTTCAATTTCAACTACACATATTACATTTCTACACATCAAGCGTGGGTTTAAACAGTAATGCATACAAATGCTTTCTTAGATGAGTTTATTCAGTCTGATCGATCATTATTAAGTATTAAATATTACATATATAAAAGCTTGCTAACTCAAGGGGGGGAGTCAGTGCATCTTTTTCACATCAGCACAGTCTCTTGCATATTGCAGTCACAAGAGGAAGCAAACAAACAACAACAACAACAACAACAAACCACCAAAAACCATAATAATACAGGATGATATAAGTAATACCAGATTTCAGATATTTCATAAAGATGCCATGGAGAGATCAATGAGATTCTGAAGCATA
This sequence comes from Callipepla californica brunnescens, assembly GCA_023055505.1. Lineage (NCBI taxonomy): Eukaryota > Metazoa > Chordata > Aves > Galliformes > Odontophoridae > Callipepla > Callipepla californica. The sequence goes on from JALIRH010000002.1 coordinate 65,683,611, forward strand.
TACTAAGGGCTCTCTACACTTTCCATGGGGGGAAAACTAAATTTCTTTATTTTTGTTTAATTAAGCCCACTGAGATGTTAAGGATCTGAAACATGGTTTTCCTTACAGAATTATGATAATAAGGCCTCTCAGCAAATGGATTATTTCCTCACTTACATCAGATTATTAGAATTTGTTACCCTTTTAGTCTTTTATCACTGTGCATTACAAAACTGCTGCAGTTCCATCCCAGCACCTAACAACAAAATTGGATTTTTTTTGAGTTGCTTGTCAAGGTACCAGCTATTCAACATTCAACTGTCCTATTCAACTAGTATTCAACAGAAGAACTCCCCAAATAAGCAGAAAGCTAATAGTGCTTCCAGCTATCTAGAACATGTTTAAGGATACTACACATGCTTAAAGGTATAATATTCATGATGAAATACAAGAATTCAAAAGCTGCCACTATAAGCTATTTATTTGCTTTCCATAATCAAAAGGATACTCAGAGTTTTAATGATAACACCTGAAATGTGCTTTTAACACTAACAAACATGAATGATGCAAACAACTGGTATATGCCTGGATTTTCACAAGGAGCCAAATCCTACAAAAAAGTACTCCATGAAGAACAATTACTGTTTATGTAAAACACTGGCAGCTGCAGATGCCACTGGAAGAAATCAGCTAGTATGAGCTGCCTCTGTACAACTGTCTAAGACTGAAGTAACTCTAGGGCTTCCCATATTTTGGGACAGAATACACACAACCCATCAGAGAAATGCAGTCACCTTACTCATAGACTGGAGCAACCACTAATGACTGGCAATGCTGTGCAACCTCCTAACAGTCAGGAATGGGAAAAAAAAAAAACAAAACAAAACTGAGCTTCATTACACTGATATTTGGATATAATGACAACTGTAAGAATCCATACATTAGTACAGCTTCATAATCAGGCATTCTTTGAAAAACTACTCTCTGATTCTTTTTATCATTGCCATATTTTTACCCAGGGAAAATAAGACATTTTATGGTGCAAACATTTAGCTAATGGACAATAATGAACACTGTTGTTGCATACGCACAGGTATTTGACTCTGGTGTTAGCCTACATCACGTCAACCTAGTCCTCCTGTGCAGGGGTATGTAAATCTTTTAAGCCCCTAAATTTGAGTTTTCTCCCAGTGTCACCTTTATGAAGGGTGTCTGGGTTCTCTCCTTTGAAACTACAGTGCCCTAGATCTATACCTAAAGTCTTCTTATACAAGGATTTGTTTCCTCTATCAAAGGAAAATTCACTTGCCATGTTCTACTCTCCTTCAGTGACATATCACCAGAAAAGCTGGAGTTCTGGTTTCTTCAAAGAAACGTGCTATTAGTAAAAAAAAAAAAAAAAAAGAAAAAGTTATAAATATAATTATTTAAAAATGACTTAAATTGACAAGGATTTCAGGGGAAAAAGTTATTTTTTTCCGTGTAAGATGCAGAATATCTGCTTCATGCTTCAAAGGTGATACAGAATGGGCAGCAAACATCTGTTTTCGTACACTTATCTGTTAATGTATGGCTGTCACAAAAGTTGGGATTTTGAAACTGCTTTGCAGATTTAGGGTAATTCCTTACGGATTTAGAAGTACTTTTAAAATCACTTCATCAGTTTGTGACATTTGCATACATACTGTTTTATGCAATATGAAACTGAATTATATGCACTTTTTAGATCAGAATTCTGAATTTTCAAAGGATAGGCAGCACTTCCCAGCATAAGCATTGTGAAACAGAGATGAAAATTAATACTAAATTGTTTGAAATGTCAGCCTTCTGAGTGATAAGCATATCCTGTATATTTAATTGCTTTAAACCTTGTTCAGAAGAACAGAAACAAATTGTTTATCATCTCAAAATGTAATGTACAGGTCAAGGCATTTTCTTACGTGTGAAATGCACACCAATGAGATGAAAATGTACCTCAGCTGTCTGTTTCTTTCACTGTTGTTGTTTTTTGAATTTAGTCATCACACTGAGTCTGGATTTTCCTGGGCCATCTCCACAAGATTTTGCAACTTTTAAGACCTGCACTCAGAATTTAATCTTAACTAATATTGAATGTGAATAGAGACTTACAAAACCTACAAGACATCTCAATTAAAAGTTGCCTCTGTCATCCAGATAAGCCATCATGTCGCAATACTGTAGATAATTCTCTTGAGACTTAAAATACAAATGTCAGCATTTTCTAGGTGTTTTCTCACAGTTTATTCTACTGTGAGGAAAAGCTGGCCTGTGTCTGGTTTATGGTTAGTTATGTGAAACACCTTGATCTTATTTTATGGAGAAGAAACACAATCCATTTCTTTAAGTACAGAGATAGAATATTCATCGTAAAACTGGAATTGGTTTTCTCTGCTACATTCGACTTGAGACTGTATTCAGTTATTTCTGATACTTTGAGTGGAAACAGAAAACATCAGTGCTTTTTCACTAACTGCTCTCGCAAAGTATAGTAAGCTAAATGAAGAGCAGCAAGACAGCTTATTCAGCATTATCAAAAGAACGCTGTAAGATTCTACTTGCTGATCTTTAGCCTCCAAAAAGATAACAATCAAGCGTCCGGCTACTGCTTTAAGTTTCTCACCAGAGGACTATTTCCACCCTAAAATCAAAGACTTCAGGTGACAAAGGTGACTAGGGTGAACACCTAGTGGTGCCATTTTCTTTTCTTTACACCAGAAGTCTACCTGACCAGCTTAACTGTTTAACTTCTAGATGGTTCGTAGAAGAGAGAAAGCCCTCAAAATCCATACTGACTTGACTATAAAGAAGGCTTGATCTTGACTCTGATCTTAAAAATGAGAATTCAGTTAGTAACCCTGTTTTTTCTCCCTAAATCTCTTTACTTGAGAATGTTATTTAATTAGAAATGAAGGAGGAAGGAAACCTTTTCTAACCTCTGTAACTAACAAACCTGATTGTCAGAAATACAGTTGAGAAAAACCAGAGCAAAAGGCAAAGCACAAGTGGCTGAAGGTACCTGGAAAGTCAAAATTGCCTTGACGCAAAGCTTTTATACTGTACTTGAAAAATATTCAGCATTTAAACTTCTTGAGTTTAAATTCTCAGCTAAATTATATACACAGCGTTAGAAACTGGGGACTCTGGATTTTGTACGTATTTCTTAACTATTATCTTTCTCTTCACTGATACAAAGTAAAGAGCATGAGCTATTAATGCATGACCATATATTCAACTTTCTAAATCAACTGCTTGATGACCGCGACCACTTCTTCTAATTCAGGTATCTGTTTAATGTAATATATGTTTTGTACAACTCAATTCCTAAACACAGAAAATGAAGTGCAATAGAATTGATAAAAATTAAACAAATTGCAGCATGCATTCTTCCTTCAAATTCTTCTGAACAGATCCCTATGATTTGAGATTAATGCCTTCTGGCATTTTACGCATTGTGAATTTCTGTCAATTTAACAACTCAGTAACTAAACTACATTATAAGATGATTAAAAATTCAATAAAAAAAATAGTGCCTCTCAGATCCTTGCGGATCTATTTGTAACAAATTCCGAAGTACTCACATTTAAAAAGGAGAGAAAACAGCATGTAGACACTAACCTGGATGAAAATTGCATGCTTGATTTAATCGTCTCCAACACCATCACTGCATTCCCCAATAACATACATTACTATTATTATAGAATTTCTCATAGTATTTATTAACTACGAGAACAAAAGCTATCTGCACTTGGATTTCTTAGAGATGCTCAAACAAAATTATGGTATTAAAACATGGCCATGTTTTACGATAGGAGAAACCCATGTAGCTATTTATGCTCCGAAAGATACTGCCATTAGAATGCAAACAGTTGTTTTTGACATGTTTTCTGCCTACCTGCTGAAAGCAAATCTTTCCAAATGTAAATCAATATCACAGTTTGAAATAACAAATCTGACCCTGCTTTGAGTACAAAGCTGGGCAAGATGACCTCCTGAGGTTCCTTCTAACCTGAATTATTCAGTGAATCTAACAATTCATTAGAGTTGTGAACACCTGATTGATACGCCAATCAAACTTTCTCATGTTTAGCAATAAAACTTTGGAACAAACACCAGCTACTTCAAACATTCAAATACATATAAATTGCCCATGAGATGGTAAGACATACACTCAGTGTCAATTTATGCATTCTCTAACTTTTTTTTTTTTCCCTCAACAGTGGCTAGGCAGTAATACAGAGTGAGATCCACTTTATCTTGTTAGATAAATCACTTTCTGGGAGTTTCTCTTTCTCTCTCTGTCAGCTACGAGGGAGTCTAATATTTAGACACCTAGCAAGATTAAGCAGGCTATAACACAAGCTAAGCAACAATTTAATGGATATGCTATCTCAAAACTATGTTACCAACAGAGTAGTGAATTGAGAATGATTCATTACTGACACCTTAAAGCAGGAGTAGTTATTCAAAAAAGCCTCCCCTTTACAGACTCTGTTTCAGGGCTTGATTCAAAACCTCATGAAAAGCTGAAATTTTACCATTAACTTCACGCTTTTGCAGCAATATCCACAAAAAGGATATCTTAAGTATTGCAGCACTTTAATTTGTAGTCTTGCTGCCTTGATCTAGAGCCCTGAACAGGCACATGCCTTCTCTATGTATTGTAAGCAAAGAACTACATAAGGATGTATCTTATGCACATTTCAAGAGGCCAACGAAAATCATTAGTGCAATTGTCCTCCTATTTTTTTAAGGATCAGCGAGCAAAATGCCTCCAGTCTCCAAAAGTATACTTTGTTTAACCACAAAAATACATCCTGAGTGGCCACAGAAAATATGTGAGCAGTGCTCTTGAAGTAGTGCTGCAGTATTTTTCTTAACCACTTAACATTTGAAACCACTGTCAGGTTAAGAGCAAACTGATAGAAAGATCTGAAGTACAACACTTTTTATTGACAGAGCACAACAAGCAACATCAGCTGCCAACTGTTTTCAAGGTCCAACTCTACAACCCTCAGCTGTGGCACTGCTGAGAGAGAGAGACAATGCTGATAAATCTTCCCATGGGCGTTCTTTTGGGAAATGACACAGAGGGGATACTATTTTGTAAAGAGAAAGGTCCTGAAAAGCAAGTAGAAAATGAATATGACTTGAATGTGATCAGGAATGCAACCGGGCAGTACGTCCAACGAATGGAGAATCAAATATTGGATTACTAACTATCAATACAAAACAGGCCAAATTTATTATGTCTTCATCTCTGTGGGGTTTAATATTGGTGAGGAGAAAGATGAATCTGCGCACTCACTCAGCCTCCAACTAGTCCATGTGGCACAATAAAGAACTGGTGGAGGAGTAAAAAAATAAAAATAAAATATCATGTTAAGGACAAGGAGCATACCCTAAATGAAGCTGAGGAAGAACTCACTAAAGAAAATGTTATATGGTGACAGCTCAGGAAATCTTTAAGAGTCCTGGCACCAAACTCTGTCAGCGTAAACACACTTGATAGATAGATCTGTGACAAAACCAGAATAGATTGACAAATTTGACAAAGTCTAGAAAGAAATTCCTGGTCACTTCAAAATGAAGTATTTTCATTTGCTTTGTAGTTTGGTACAGGTGAGTCTGGATTTTAGCAAGCTTTCTGCTATATTTGCCACAACACTGATTTATAGGCTGCCTGGCAACAGCAGCAAAGAAATATCTCACTCTGTGGCACGTTTCAGTAAAAATTTGTCAGCTGGGAATGGGAGAAAACAACATCATTAAAAAGGAAGCTGTAAAATGAACCTCCAAGACTGATTTTAACAAAAATGCAGTTCTACTTATGCAAACCTTACTACATATACAGATGGACAATCCACCTTCAAGAAACATTATTTGAAGGGGAAAAGGCCTCCTGAAACTTTGAAAAGGCAAGATAAACAGGACGCTGACTCTACTTTGAAAGACACTCATGAAATGAACACCAAAAAGTCCCTTCTGAGTCCTTTTAGAAGATCTCTCAGAACATATTGAATTTTAATATCCACAAAAAACAAACGTCTGTGACAAGTTGAATTCCTTGACAACTGCAGATATTCATAATTTATGAAAATGAAATCTGTGATGTGACCTACCAGCTATAAAAATTCACAAACAAGAAATAATGACCATTATCACTGTTTCTTCAAAGCTCAATGATAAAAGCCACAGAAATGAATGTACAGAGATGAAATGGTTCAGGAATGATGGTCAAACCCGCTCTATTGTATTGGCATGTCTGTACTTTGTTTCAGAATTATAAATACAACTTCCCAGAATCATCCCACAAATAATTTAAACAGCACTGCCAATTACCAACTAACAGATAAATAAATCTATTGTCAATGGAATTTTTTCACCTTTTCAAAATTCATCTTTGTCACGTGTCCTCTGATAATTACATCAAACATTAAAATTTGGAGGCCATGCAATCTTATCCATAATTTGACGAGCATTTTGTATGGCATATCACACTAAAAGACAGCTCTATTTTTACATGCTTAACTTTACATTCCTAATAAAATCTGCATAGCTGAGAAGCAAATAAAACTTTAAATTAAAAAATAAAAAATTGGAGCACAGAAAAAGCGACCAGAATCTAATTCAAAGCATTAAAAACTGTGTTTATACTTCAACTGTAAAGAGTTTTGTGTGATGTTAATATGACAAAGAGATTGTAGAAAACAACTAAGTGTGAATGTGCTTTGTGAACTTGCAGAGGAAGTCCCATAAAATAAAAAGAACTAAGATGCTGAATGGCAGAGACTATGACATGCTGAAGACCAAAAGAGGAGGTGGTATTATGAGATAAAATGAAAAGACTTATTCATCCGGATTAGATGGCCTGATACACTTGCTTCAGCAGCAATTTCTACTTCACAATTCCTAGAAAACAATGGAAGAAAACTCACTAAGAACACATATGCAGCATCCTGAAGCTGCTTCCTGAAATCTGAATACAATACAGCAAACTCAAATTTCCTATCAGTTTTCTCAACATGAGCAAAAGCTGAATGATTAGGTTGGTCTTAAATGCAAAGCATCAGTCATGAGTTCAATTCCTGGGTAACCCCAGCAGGTTTACACTATTCACAAATCATTACCTCTGTTTGCTTAACAACATTTTGTCAGTGAAATTCTCATTATTTTGTACAGTAGGAAGTGAGGGAAGTGACTGCCTTGCTTTAATAAGCTACAGAGTACACTGCTCTAATGAAGCACTGAATACAAATAATAAAGCATTATGATCAAAGTGTCTATTTGTGGAATTCTGTAAGTAAACGCAGAGTATTATGGCATGCTGTAATGATAACTAATTAACTAGGTACCGCAAATGAAAAACAATGTGCGCTTTGGGTACAGAGGAAGTAGAAATAATTTTGTCATGATTATGTTAAAGTAATTCAAAACCAAGAAAGCAATATTTTTTTCAAAGACAGAACATGGAAATAAAGTTTCAGTGATTCATATCATTTCAATGAAGTAAAATGACAAAAAAATCCACCATAGTACCAAAAAAATATGCAAGAGAAAACCCAAGTTAGCTTACCGTACCATCAGAATTCAGAGAGAACAATGATTTATGTAACATTATTGTTTTCTTCCTTATCTGCACATATTTGAAAATTATATACCTCCAAGCTCTGCTGCTGGAGCTACTAATATGTCCAGTAAATTCCTGAGACCATCTTTTAAGTCTATGATTTGACACTTCATAATCTCCAATATCACTTTCAATAGAGAATCTGAGGATCAGAGGTGGCTGCTCTGTCATATCCTTGATCTGGAAGACGCAAGTGCTACTGTCAGCCTATGAGTGAAGCACTGAAGTAGAATAAAGCCATCATTTTTCTTCTGGAGATTACAGTATGACAAATCATAAAATGCTGCATGATGTTTAATTAATTTAACAGTTCCTCGCAATATAGCATTAAGCTGTCACATTATATGTGAATATAAAGCATTAGAGAAAGAATTAGACAAATTATGTTAGAAATTTGAGAATAATTGCTTTCATTGTGCTTATTCTGCTGTAAGGAAGAAAAAAAAGCCAACAACATAGGAAACAGAGATAGCTGGGAAAGAACATACCTATTAACTCCTTATTTCTGACATCTAAGGCCATGTTTCGTAAAGCTGTAGCAACTGCACATACCACCCGGTCATTGTCTATTCGAAGCAGTTCTACCAGGATTGGCAGTCCTTTTTCTTTGCGGACAGCAGCACGGATATACACTGACCACTGTAAAGACACATGGGAGAGCGTGATGAAGAAAGTGAGAAATCCACTAAAGACATCATAGGTTACAGAGCAAGGAGTAGCAGAAGCATGTAAACTCAGAAGAGAGGAAATAATTGTATTTATGATGCTAAACAACCACTTGATTTGAAAATCAGCACTAATTTTTGTATGGTAGCAGAGTGAATTGACTTGAATCCTGGCACACCTGGTTACATTTTACAGCATGAGTCCTCAGACCACTTGCTTTGCATCAGCATTTGCTATGCAACATTTAATGATGTTTATTCACCGCTAAAATCACAAAAACTACATTATAAAATATATACTACAAAATACGTTCGAGAAGTCTAAGAATTTGTTATTATCATAAGATCAAATCATTATAGAAACATAATAATGCTTTTAAAATTTCTCTTGTGATTGCTAACTTGTTCAGAAAGAAAAAATGAGACGATTATACATCTGATTGTAGCATCTGTAGTGGTTCCAAGCAGGAGTTAGCAATTCACATATCAGCTGACCCAAGTAGGAAAGGGTCTGTACAACACACATACTGCTTCTTTAATAATTGCAGCAGAGAAGCCTGTAGAGATCTCCCACTTGCCACCTGGATGACATGTCCATGTCTTTATCCTGAAGTGAATGTTCTTCCATGAATATCCTTTTTTTGTTTAACAGCAGGAATGATGAACAGAGTCCTTATTTCCAAGAAATTTCTTTGAGAGCTCTAAACACGTCAGTGAAACTCTTCATGGACAGGATCTACACAGTGTGCACCCTGGGCAGGAGGTCCATTCATGGCTGTACAAAATGGATTTCCAAGCATCTGAAGGTATGAAAGATTAACTATACTACCCTGTTCTTCAATCTACTGTTAGCTCCAGAAGTTGAAAAAATGCAAACAAGAAAGAAAGTTGCAGTTTTAAGTGGATCTTGCCAAATTTGAGATGTTTGACCACCTGTAGGATGTGTGGGCCAATTCAGCACGGCCCACTTGGAAACAAGCCACCTACTGGGCATACACTCCATTCAGTATTTTGAGCATTCCACTTGTATTTCCATAAAGACCAAATCTATGCTCCTTGAATTGATACTTGGAAGGATTTAAATGACACCGAGCTTTTCTCTTGCTTCAGTGCTACAACATGGATGCTTATTGTGCCTTCATACTATGGAGGTAAACACACAGTTCTGGAACCCCTCAGACTTGGAAATACTTCAAGTATTTTAGAATCTAAGATGATAAGCCTTAACATTTTCAGATCATGGCTCCCTTGTCTTTTGACAAAACTTCCTTAGTGAACAGTTATATCACAACTTAAAGAACAGTCAGATCACAACAGTGTTCCTCCAGAAACAGTAAGAGCAAAAACAAATTCCACAGCAGAAAGCATTAGAAAAAGAAAAGCACACTCACTGCCATCACGCATATGGCCTCTACTTAGAGCAGCTGAGGTGCTCACTTTAGAAAGCAAGCATCTATTTATACTATTATAGACAGGTGCCCTGAGCAACAAAGGTCAGAATACATTTTACAATAACACCTGTAGACACAGATGGGCAAGGGCTATAATCTTGCTGTACTTGGAGTACAAATTCATTTTAGGTTATGTGACTCAAGGGAAATAGGGAAAAAGAGGAGAAACCAGCATTCAGAAAATATTATTTTATCGTTTCTCCTTTGTAGTAAAGAGGCACAGCAAAAACAAGTTGGTTGGACTTCGCTGTAGACAAAAGCAATAATGGTTGCAATAAGCTTTTCAGTCGGGTACATGGGACTCTCAGCATCATTGAGCACAATAATTATTTAATAACTCTAAAATGTAAATTGTGCCATCGTTTAGTGCAACAGAGTGAAGAATAGCTCTAAGGTGAAAGATAAACAGTAGCAGGATTCTTGATGGATTGTACTCTACACTTCTCTGGTGTCTACTGTAGAACCAGATCACTGGACACAAAACAAAACCAGTTCTTAAGGATCAATGATTTAATTGAAAATACCTTCTGAAAAAAATATTTTATTTCCTATAACTTGATTTTAATGGGATATTAAATACGAAAAGCACTTTGAAAACCTCAAAGTAATATTTTGAGCTTCCTTTTTATAATAACCATGTACATACCAGCCAATTAAATGTGCTGTCACCTGCAGCTGGGTGTACCCAAAGCACTTAAAACTCCCATCCCTGCATTTTCTATGCCTCTCCCAGGGAAGACTGCCACCATGTCTACTGTGATTACATGGTGACTTCCAGAATGAGAGTGCACATTCACAGTGAGACTGTTTTGATAATGCAGTGAGCCTGTTCAGTTGAGGAACACAAGCCAGCAGGAAGCATACTGAGAGACGCTGCTGCTCATAGCAGAAGTACATCCCAGATGTAGAGCTTTCAATATGGATTATACAGGTAATTTGTAGGAGTGGTTTGTTTGTGGGTGTGTTTTTTTTTTTTTTTTTTAAATCTATTCCATACCAGAGAGTATCTAAAATGATTTTATTGATTATTCACTGTACTCCAAAACCCTTCATAATAAAAACTCCAAGTACAGTTTTCCTTTGAATTTTTCATTTAACTGTCAAGGGATAACACACTCACTTGAGTGTACGAAACCCAGTCTTACAACAGACTTCTTGGTTGTAGCATTTTCATTCCAAAAGGCTAAAATAAGCAAACTGAGTTATGAAATAAATTAAGAAATGTGTTTTTTAACCCTGGAGAGAAAAAAAAAAAAAAAGACAAGGTAGGAGAAACACTGAAATAACTCAACATGGAAAAAAAGAAAGCGTATGCCTCTCTTTCTGAATAAGTGACACACAAGCCTTCAGTATCTGTAATGTACCAATTAATCTGATAATAGTTAATAATACAGCTTCAAAGTTCTCATATGGGGAAAAGTTCTCATATGGGGAAAACATAAAACAATGGGTGAAAGAGAGAAAAGCATCAGTGAAACCTCTCCTCTGCCTTGAACATTCCTCTTTCCCCCCCAGCTCTCTTCTGAAACTGGGAAAGAGTGGTGAGAATGCCATCTGCTTTGGAAAAGTTCAGAAGCTCCTCATTGCAAATTGCTATCATTTCAGCTGTGTTTCAAGTCAAGCACCTTAGGCAGAAAGACAGAAATGTCTATTAATTGTTTCAACAGTCTCTGGAGAACTTTCCATTCTGCAAGTGCTAAGAACTGTCTGTGCCTCTTTCCTTAAACTGCCAATTAGGACAAGCCTCTGCAAGCAATTATGCTGTGCTCTGTGTATTTCAGGAACACTCCAATTGAGACGCCTCAAAATTGCTATTTTATTCTCTCAGAGAATGGAAAAATTGATTCACTCTTGCATATACTCATGATTCTTCTGTTTGCCTAAAGCCATCATGAAACATTCCTGCATTTCTACTTTGCAGGTCAATTGCTAATATGAGCTCAGTGAAGCAGAAAAGAAAGAGATGAAAAATCATAAAGAAGAAAAGGGACACAGGGTTTGTTGCCTATTGGTGAGTGAAAGACTGCCAATATACTTGATCATCCCGTTACTCCACAAATCAGTGGCAGCATCAACGATCAAATAATGGCTCAATCTACAGAGAAATGACTCCTATGGGAACTGTGCACTTCAGAGTGAATAAGGAAACAAATAAGCAAAAATCATTATTGTTGCATCAGATTGCAGCTAAATTATCAGAGACAAACACGGGAGCCACAATCTGTGCATGAACAGTCTCTACAGATAATTGAATTCAGAAGGCACAACTACCACACAGCACTTTGAAGACACATAGTTCATCTCTATGTCCACTTTCATTAGTAGCTTCTTTTTTTATTTTTTTTTTGCCATGGTAATTAAGAAGAAAAATACAGTAATTTGGTAAATTATTTCTTATGTTTGTCACAGTTATTAAAGAAGACCCAATCCAGAGCTGCATGTCTGTAGAGATTAAATACATTAGGCCGAAACTCAGCAAAAGAGTAATTCATCTGGATCAAAATTATCTTCATAAGAAAAGTAATTAAAAGTATCTAACAAGTCAACTCCTTTTACCCATTGCATGTGGTTTTCTGATGAATCACCAACACAGGAGAACAAACTAAGTGAAGAAATGTCCACCACACAAAACAACAACAACAACAACAACAACAACAAACTAACAAAACAAACAAAACCACCCAAGGAATACTAACAGTTGAACAGACTTATATTTTGCATGGACTGACTTCCTTGCCACAAAAAACAGTGTTAGATATCTGAGCATCTCCAGAGTATTTTAATCATGTACTTCAGTTTCAACTAGAATTTGCATTGTACTGATGCAGTTCAACACAATGATGCTAAGACTTTGTAGAAATACCAAATGTAAAGGGGAGATATAAACTACAACATGAAAGCCAACTCAGGGTAGCCAGAGTGACAGAACAATCTAAATTACCAATGGAACAGGAAGATCAGAGACTCAAAATATGGTAGGTGGTATTATCTGGTTAATTTCCTCTTTCTCTGTGACATTAGTCAAGATCTAAGAGAAAGGAAAAATAAGGGAGATAAATACATGAAAACAAACAAAAAAAAATCAAAATGCTGTGAACAGAAGACAAAACTTAAGTGTTTGAGGAAAGGAACCTTGTCATTTTTGATACCGCAGTACGAGTATGTAATTCATATTCAAATGATCTGAGAGCCATTATAATGACTTTTCCAAGCACTGGAAAAGCTGTCCAAGCCTATCATCATAAAAAAGGCTTTGAGACAAAAGTGGCACATCTCATGTAATACAGTAATTTACTGTACCCGTATTACTATACAGTGCTCCTATTCAACAGGCTGATCTCCATGCTGATCTGCTCACAATGCCTGTGACACAGCTGCTTCCTGCAGCAGGTTTCCTCAATATCATTTAGTCCTTTGAATACTGTCCTCTTCCCTACAGAGCTAATGTGCTAACTGCTCCAGCCTCATCTGTGTGCAAGGTTCCATTGAGGTTAAGAATTCCTGCTAGGTTAGTGCACCGATTCTTCCAAAAATGTGCCTTTGAAGATCTGCTGATGAATTACTACCAAGTGGTGTTCTCCACTCTACCATAAAAGAATTCATAAAACAAATAATTTGCAGAAAAGAAACTGAAGTCTTTTCACTGGAATCCAGAAAGCATCCTCCTCAAACAGCCTGATGAAACTCTAAAGAAATAACATGCAAATAATTACAGTCATCAGAAGAGCCTGGCAGGGAACTCACAATATGGCCTGGCCTGATAAGAGAAGATTGATAACCTGGATGTCTGCTACTTTAGACAATAATTATTCATTATCTGCAAGAGTTTGAACAGCAAGGCGCTCCAAACTCTTTTCTTTTTACTCTTTGAAGTAGCTGCAGTGACCTTCTGACTGCATCAGTCCCTTTTATGTTTGCAGTTCCTTTATCTAATAACTTCATAATAGAGCTCTTGCTCCCATGAGACTTAGATTTCTCCAGGATGGAATTAAGAAAATAAATGTAGTTCCTTGCTTACGAAATGCAGACTGGTATCTCATCCAGCTATCCCAAGAGATCAGGCCATTGACCCAGAAATCCCATTCACATGGGTATTGTACCTGCTGGTGATCAAAGGTACATTCTATTGTCTGACCAAAAAACATTGCTGCTCCCTGCTGTGTATGGTAAAACAGGGCATGGAATGGAAAGGAGGCAGAAAGAACCAACTGAGGAATGTTCTGGTCTTCTGTCTTCCAGGATTTACACAGAGCATTGCTTGTGTAAGTTCTACAGAGTGCAGGAGACTAGTGGACATCTGAGAGAACAGAGCCTGCCTTCCTGCCATTAAAGATGATGATATGGGAAGTTTATAAAGCCTGTAAAGCTACTGAGAATGAAGGCTGGGCACAAGGCAATGATTGACCAAGGCTCAGAGTAGGCATGCTACCTATTCTAATGTAGGACCTTATGCTGCCAACACTGTAGATCCTGTTTCCTGGCTTTTAAAGGTAGGTAATTACCTATACAAATCATGGTGGCATTTTAAAACGAAACAGGATCATATGAATGACTGAATGAGTTCTGTTTTTTTTTTTTTTTTTTTCTCCAAGAGTTTGGCAAAACTAAGGACATTATGCTTCTAGTCAGCATGCTGCTTTTAACTGCATGTAACACAGAAGATAACACTGCAGGTGACACGTTCACAGAAAAAGAAACGTCTCTGGCAGATAAATTGACAACAGCCTAAATTTAGCTGTCAGATACATGCAGATAAACACAGAACCATACAGATATCTCAATATCTCCCCTCTTCCAGAGAGCAAAACTTTGTTCAGGCAAGGACACAACCTTGGCTTCTTGACATAGTGTAAGAATGAACAATTTTAACTTTCTAAATGTTCAGTAGATTTTATGTATCAATAGCCTATTGACCAAGGTGAAAGCTAAAGAGAACTTGCCACTCCTTCTCTTCCTGCCACCCCAGGAAAAGAACCGATGCCAGACTATATATAAAATTAACTACAGAGATTTCTTTTACAAGACTATTAAAAAGATAAAAATAAAAAATGATATGAGGTCAAAAGGATTTCTTAATGAGCAGACAAGTGCCTACAGAACAGAGCAGATTGAGTCAGCAAGCCTCCTATTTCTATTTGTGCCTTCTCCACAAACTTGACAATCTAGCAGAGACACCAATGAAAGTGGAAGTAGATAAATGGCCTCGACTGCATCCAAAGGTATATCTCAAACCTGGTTTAATAACGGAAAACTCTAGCAAAGTCTGATCAGAAATAAGCTCACTTAAGTTTTTATGTCATTTTCTTAAGCATCATTAAGTATATAACCTAGTAATATAACTGAAAGTGCATGAAGTATAATTAGACCAAATCTATTTCTGGAAAAAAATTGTACATAAGAGTGGAAATTAAAGAAAGCAAAACTAAAACCAGTGGCGGTTTTTTCCCTTTATTTGTGTTGTTCCTTCTGCCTGTGGTAAGTTTAAAGTACAGTGAGAATACTGTGGTTGTGAATCAATGGTAGAGAACTTCTGGAAAGCAATAAGCCCCCTCAGCAGAAATCCACCATCATCCAGCTTACGTAGGTAGCTTTCCATTAAAGAAATAGGTTTGTGTCCTTCAGATTCCAGCACTAGTGCCCTGGTGCAGTAGTGAGATAAAGGAACTTCCATATTCACAGACTCTATTCTAAAATGAACTCTCCCTTCTGAATACCGTATAACTATTTTTCAGAACCAAAGTACATGTCAAAATCATGATACATAGACATTTCCTATTCCAAACTAAAGCTTTGCATTGAAAATACCCTTCCTCATACCTAAGGTCAGAAACGTTTTGCATTTGGACTGGCTAGTACATTTGTCACCAATTATGCTCCTTTTCTTTATTCGTTATAAGGTATCTGGGTTCTAAGCATTAATCATTAAAGAAAAACAAGTTTATTCTACAAACTGGTAACATGCAACAGAAATTCAGGCAATATCTGCTAAGACTATAGCCCGAAGTGTTTTATATTTGCACAAAAAATATTCTGCATGTGTATTTATTTTCCATGCTCTTTTCGGCGCAGTGTTTGGCTTTAGGAGACATTCCTATAAGAGAAACTGTTAAAAGTGTCCTATAGATTAAGACTGAATAAGCACTTATGTCAATTTTATGCCTATGTCTCAGTGAAAAACTATCTTGAAATAAAGACACTTTCAGCCCTTCTCAGCCACGAAACCTTTCCTTTTGCATTTGAAATTTTCAGAAGTAGTCTAGGGGAATTAGACGCACATCATCTGTTAATTCCAGTAGCAGACATTTATCTAAACTCCCCAGGCAATTTTATTTTATTTTTTAAATTATTCTAGGCTTCCTTTTATCTTCCCACTTCCCCCTCATAACTGCAATGGTTAAGCACTGCCTGTGTTTAAAATGTTACCTCACTGTTATTGAGCAGGATTTTGTCCGTTTTATATCAGAGAAACCAGAGAGGAAGAACAGCTAGAAAAGAATCATACAAGCATATGAAATGTGCTCATTTATTTATTACAGATGAGACTGTATATTTGGAAGTGTTTAAGCACACCTGGTACACCAGCTACTTCATGTATTCTAGCATTCTGCTGGTATTATAATAATGCTGTTTATAAAAAGAAAATACATCACTACAACTGCTGTTATTAATCGAAACCTTATCATTTTAATGAGGCTTGCTCTGTTTGCTCTTTTGCTTTATCACGAAGTACTTCTTGAATGATTAAAACAAAATAATTTCCCATTCTTTATATAATTACAATTTTTTGCAGGAACTCAAAAAATGAAAATCTCCCCTAGGAATAGCCTCTTATTTTAAGAGCCTGCTATCTTTTAGTTCAGTCATTTTATATCCAGAAGACTGTAGCAGTGGAAAAGAGAGGTCAAAAGGTGGAAACATCAATGCTTATGTAATCCCCAAAGAGGATTATTCCCCTCACAAAAATGGCTGGTATGACATGTGAAATTAAGGATATTCATTTTGTGTCTGCACATCACTTGTAATGGAATTGGCGAATCTTTAGAAAAATAGAGCAACAAGGGAATAACTGAGCTTTTCCCATGGTATCAGCATGGATGGTATTAAAGTTCAAATCAGTTTTTCTAACATGTCACTTGCCAAAGAGCTCTGCAGAGCTCTTTTTAGTCTCTAGTCCACTGTATACATCTGCCAACTAAGGGATGACAGATACAGATTTATTAGAAATAGGAGCGAGTGCACTGCTTGGATTTTTGCACTCCTATTAGTCCTGGCAAATACACACATATTCCTCTCTCATTTGGACTAGGGCTACACCCATCCTCATATGAATAAAAGACATTCATTATGTTTGTGTGCCAGGATTATGCAATCATCTGATGTGGTCTATGATATGAGAACAATATATTCAGACAAAGTTCTCATAGTTTATAGGACAAAAAAAATCACTGGACAGAGACTTTGTTGCCAACTCCATTACTCTACTATGTCTCTGAAAGCAAAAGTCAGCTATTAAGTCTGGTGGAATACAGCACTCAAAAAAAAAAAAAAAAATACCACATCTCAGAATCTGCTGGATCTGCTAACTCAATGTTTAATAAAATTTTATGGAAGAAAAGTCACTCATTAGCCTCACGGTTAATATTTCAAAATTAATTCTTACTGAAACTGATACTTAAATACATACCACATATGAATGAATGATGAAAACAAAACAGGACTCCTTCTGAGACCTAGCTTTGATAACTGCAGATCCTCATACACGAGAGCTTTCACAGTAAATGTGAAAAATTCCCACAGAAAGTGTAATCAATGCAATACTTTTATTCAGCAGGATTAGAGAGTCAGCACTTCTACCAATCAGACCGGTTTAGTGCCAGAAAAGGAAGAAAGAAATGGCCATTAAAAGTAAATCAGGCTCACTTATCTCACAGTTCAGTGATTTATGCTAAACCCAGGAATATTTCCAGAATCTAATAAATCAGTATTTTTTTTCTCCTCAGTACAGTGTAAATAATTGGAGAAGTAAAGATGAATCTTTTAACTGCAATTCCAAGGCAGGATTAGCTGACTGAAAAGTTCCTTGCTCATTGTACACATTTAATTACGCTGTTAATGTATTTTAATTATTTTTTTAAAATAGATGGTAAAATAACTTGTGCTGGTGTCACTATTTTTTCTATGTTCTTGTCTAGTTTCTCATAAGAGACAAAATGAGAACTAGTCTCTGCAGTGACAAAGCAAAATGGTTTCATTTGATTGTTACTGGTGATATTTTGACTCATTTCCCATGGCTATCTTGCCACAGATTTGTAAAGATGCTGCTTCTTGTCATCTGGATACTGGTTTTCAACATCAGTTTTTCATACTTGACCAACCTGATTTTCACTGCTGCATGCCAACTTTCCCCACAATGTTATTCTCTTTATCAATTCAGAGAACTTAACACTATTTGAAATTTTACTGCAGATTGTTCTGTGAAAATGGAGAGGTATTTCACTAGGAGGATTCAGACACACTTGTAGCACCAACGTGATGTCATCTGTAAGGAGTTCTGAATGAAAGACAGACGTACCAAGTCAACATTCTTACCTTCCAGCTCCCAGCAGCCAAGTTCTGCAGTGCCCCTGCTGCCCCCTCCAGCGTGTCTGGATTTGAGCACTCAGAAAGTAGTGTGAGGTAGGGTTTGACTATTGAAGGGTGCCACAGCATCTGGATTCCTTTGGGTGGTTCTGCACAGTCTGGGAGAGGTCCTACTCCATCCCACTGTTAGAAAATACAAGTCAGATTGTCAACAAGGACAAGTAAAGTACTGAGACCTGTCTCAGCTCAAGCTATAACATCTGTGCGTAGGTAAGCAGTTACTCTTCATTTTAGTGTATCATCTGATTCTTCACAGAGAAACCGAATTTCCTGCTCAACACTCTTTAGAGAAAGCACTGGAAAAATTGCAGTGTTTCAGCTAGCTGACATAACAAAAACCTTCACTGCATGTATTTCTTTGGTTAGAAACAGAAACCCACAGAATACAGACATACAGACAATTAAAACTAGAACTTGCACAGGAAGAGATCTGATCAGTTCTCTGCAGTCTTCCTTTCCATAGCAGGGAAAAGCCAACAACAACAAAAAACACCACTGTGGAAACCTAAAGCATTCCACCCCTCAACAAGTCCTGAAGCATGACTGCAGTGCACATCTTCCCAGCCACATAACTTTTAGCTTCCCACTGCAGGCAGCCAGCCCACTGCCAGCAACTTTCAGGTTCAGCTTCTGATCTGTTTTGGTAGAACCACTTCTCACATAAATAACTCTTCCCACCAAAGACATAGCTTTGCCATGAAAATAACCCTAGAGTGATTATTCAAAATAGGCAATAAAACCTGGACAACAAGATGAATATTGCATAAAAAGCCATGCCTACTGATAACAGAAACTTAATTCCAGGAGAACAGAGATTTACCTTTCTCTTGAAATGCACAAAACTTGCACTTAGGCATGAAATATCAAGGATTATTCTCACTTTTTAGAAACAATTAATTCCTGTAATACATTTTTAATTATATTTAAAATGTGATTTTATCTACATACACAGTAAATGTGTATTTTGCTTTGCCCTACTTTGTACAGATAAAGGGATTTAGAAAATTCACAGCCTTAAATACCCTTGCTAAAACCAATCCTTGACTCTTCAATACAATCTTTTTTCAAAACCTCTGAGAGCTACAGATTTCACGATACGGCACATAACAGACTTCTAAATACACCGAGTTAGAACTCACTGTGATTACAGATAAAAAAATGTGTATTGTAACGTTACATATCTATTAGACATGCAAAGATAGAACAGTGTAAATTAATTTCTTGTTTAAACCTGTAACTGTTAATCTTCCTGGATGATTTAATTTTGTTTTAGTTATGACTAAAAACAACAACAGTATTTACAGTGGGAAAGACCCAGACTCTCATTTTCAAGGTGTATCAACTATTATTTTATTTAAGATAATTTTAGAAATCTATGTATGATTTAAAGGACAGAGAAGCCTTACCCAATACCAACTACAATATCTTAATCAATTATAACACAGTTTTGATAGATTATTACCGCTGAGAATCAGAAGCATTTTTTTCTAAATTGAAGTAGAACAAACACTAAAATGGAAAGGTAGTTGGACTGTTTAATACCAAAAAGTTGCTCAGATATTAAACTTACTGCAGTGGACAGAAGTTACCACAGTTTAAGAGAACTGGCACAGCAATATCTTGCTGAGAAACAAGAGGAAAACTGCCTTCTGAAGAAAAATATCCCTTTAAGAGATGCTGTTACAGGGCTGTGCTTTGAAATATTTTTTTAATACATTTCTGCCTTTAAACCAATAGGTTGATTTCACTATACACAACTTACTTCTCCTTGTTTCTCCATATAAATTACTATCCTTGCAAGAAAAATCCTTTCAGGTGGTCCTAAAAATAATTTAAAATCTTATTCTTATTTTAACTCTTGGAATTTATTCATTTGCACTGCCAAATATTTTTGGAAAACAAGCAAAAATCCTGCCTCACAGATCAATACCAACTTCACACCACATTTGGGTCTTCTGCCTCAGTAAGTCCCCTTATGAACAACTTGTTACATCCAAGGGCACAAATTCAGACTTTAATCCATTTCACTCCAATTTGAATGTGTCATGGATGTATTACACAATTGGACAACATTTACAGACAGTATTTTTAGTACTATTTCAGGGAAAAAACACGTATCAAATGCATCAGATCTACCCAAAATATTCTTCATGCTCATAAGAGTATACAACCTTAAAAAAAAAAAACAAAAAAAACCCCTCCTCTAGTATTTACACTCATACAATCCCGTGGAGTGCTGAAAATTTAGTAAAAATTGGCTCATAGAAACTGAGCTGTGTTCATGCTGTACTGATATATGTAAAGCACTGAGAATCATAATTGCACAGAAATTAATATTCAATGTGGCTTTGCCATTCTGCCCAGCAATGACAAACCATTTCTGAAAATGTGTGACAAATTACCACGTTTGTTTGCTGTTCTTGCTGCTGACTTTTTGTACAACATTGCCTTAATTTATCACTGACTTTAAGAATTGTCCCCCATCTGTGGAAGACCTTTTTCTCAACACCATGATGCCTCAGAGTCACAGTGAGGGATGAGAGGTTTGGTATCGCATGTACAGCAAAGAAGCAGTAACACAGTGACACTGCATAAGCCTCTTGTACTACTCTTCAGAGTTGGGGTGTATGCCCAGAGCAGCTGGTTGGGCAAAGGGAGGGCTGAACTGCAAGCCACACGTAGCAAACATGCTGGGCCTATGGCAGCTTCAAAGTCATGCATAAAGGTGCTTCTGCAGCCAGCTCCTGGTCCTTTCTGGGAGGCAGAGGGCACAAACAACCGTGACTTTTCATGCATTTCCCACCTCCACACCTTAGCTTTTTCCTCCTGCACATCTGTTCTCATCTAAACACTCACTGAAGAGCTTTATGCCTTCTTCCTTGTAGAATAGACTAGCGCTCAACTGCTGCAGGTCAGAAAACAAAGCTACCACAAAGGAGATATTTCTTGGTCTTCACCTGCTTATGCTTACGCTCTATCCCATAAATATAAACATCAAATGCCTGAACCAAAACAAGGCAATTTCCTCCAAATGGTATTATAATACATTTTCTCAAACAATGGCTAAGCCATGGCAGAAGTTGCTTTGTAGCTTACCTTGCTCAGTATTAATGAGCCAAGGTAGTGTGCTAAACGACCCTACCCAGTGAATTACTGGAACAGTTACAGCGTTGTTGCAGGACATCAGGAATGATCAATAAGGACAATATGAGATAGGCTGTGGATGTGGTATGAACCTCTGAAAAAGGACTGTACACAATTACTCTTCCTAGCTTATTCTAAGGAGGAAGCAAGTCATAAACAAGAATTCCTTGCAGGCTTTCCTGCTTTAGCTGAAATTGTCCACATATATTGTGGCTGAAGCTGACAAACCGTTATGTGGGTGAGACACAAATCTCTGATTTCCTGAAAATGGTGCAAAGAAATGATGAAAGCAAAAAAGAAAAAAAAAAAAAACTGAATATGAAGATCTTTAAGAAATACAGACTTTGGAAAGTAAGAGTACTTTAAGTTTGCATATTATTATGGAACTTCTGGAGAAGAAAAAAAAAATCACTTATTGCGGTGTTTCCCAAATCCCTGTAACAGATAACCTATCACCTTATTTCTCATTTTAATAAAAACAAATCCATGTTTACAGTGAAATTGTACTGTACACCAGGAAAGTGTTCAGCTCAGTTGATGTAGCTACAGTCCTTGACATCTAACTACATCTTCTCTTCACCGGTCTCCATAGATAGCTGAAGCTAATGGGCTTTGCACTATATTCCACAAATTAACAAATCCAAAAACCACATTTAATGACCCTATACTCTGAAAACTACTTGGTCATACACAGCACTGAGTCATCCCATGGCAAAGAGTAATTTAGAAATATAAGCGGCATAAGGAGCTGATCAAGATAGTAGATTTCTTGCTAAACAGCATCTGGCATAACCACCTCATGAAAAACAAGGAAATAACTTAAAATAGTACACATCTCAAGCAGAATATACCAGCAATACAGGTTTTCAACCCCAAATCTGGCTTACATTATTGGTCAAAACCAGGAACTGCTGCCTATTTTCTGTTTCTGTGCTTATTTGGTATTCACCACTATAGCATTGAAACATACTTGGCAGAACAGTGGTCTCACCATATGAAAAGGCATTATTTCAGACAGATTTATTTTTCATTCTTTTTGAAATATTATCTTACACCTGAAAATTCACCTGGCTTCTCCTATCAGCAAAGATTCCTTACAATAGAAAGTTAAACGGCAACTTCACTGCTATAGAAGGATTTACAGCCCATTTAGCCAGCATACTAAAGATGTGTGCCAGTCAATTCATAATGCTATATAACTTGAAATGTTGCTGTTATATCTTAAGGCTCCTGACAGAAGGTGAAAGAGAAGGGCAAGCTCACTTCACAAGTGCCACTTCCAATCAAAAGTCAGCTCTGGGGCTAGATTCTGGGCTGACAAGAGTGCTCACAGATGAGGAATTTGAGAGGAGTGTGAAGCCAAGAGGTAAACCTGTTTCCTCTTTGTGAGGAAGCAAAAAGAAACGAAACAGTGCCACATGTGCACATAATAAGCTGCATATCAAGAAATAAAACAAGGATTAATGACAACTTCCTGGCTCTTCTACTGAAATTGGATAACACCCAATTTTCTTAAACGCTTTCTGTCATAATTCTTGTTTCTTACACAGCTTAAAGAACAAACCCATCGGCAACACTGAGAATACTAAAAGCAGTAACAAAGCTTTTGGAGGTAGAAAAAATCAGATCTGTCTGAAAAGTGACGAGATATGAGGCAGAGACACTGATGTGTCTACTCTGCCCTGGTGCAGCCCTCTACAGCTGGGGAGCTTTGTGGGGTGAGAACTCAGTTCACAGCTGACCACAGGGAGAATTTAACAAATAACTGGGGTAGAACAAACTTCAGCTCTTGGTATTTCAGTCAGAAATAAAGACAAGTGCATCTCACGATTCCTGGAGCCCTCACTGAAGTTTTGCTTCTATTTCTGTCCTTTTTTTTTTTTTTTTTTTTTTTTTTTAAAGCATAGATAATACCAATGTTGCATGTTTTCTAGTGCAAGTGTTTAGAAGGTTTGAGCTTTTTCTGGAGTTAAACATCCATGATTAAGTAACATATAACCTAGAGAAATAGTGGTAGTTGTCTCCTATTCTATGAAATAAGAAATTACCTTTTTCTTTCTTTAGAGAAAAAAAACAGTGAGAAGCAACTTCCTACATTACAGGAGGTTTCCCATTGTTTTATTGTTTAAGAAACAAAGCTCTCTACCTGTGCATAGGATCCATTTCTCCTAAAATAGAAAACTGGAACTTCACCTACATGCCTCATGTAAAATGATAAATTTAAAATTATTGCCTAATTTTAGTAATTACACTACTAGAACTTTTTAGATAATTCATAACCTTAAAAATTAAAGGCCACTCTATATAAGCCTATAGTGATCACTTCAGAGGGAATTTGCAAAAATATACCCTTGAGAAAGTAATTGAAGAAATAAAAACGTATACTGTAACAGGAAAATCCCACAATTAGATTCATTAAAATCTGAACAGTTTTCCCCACATTGTATATTAAGCTTTACCTTCCTAAGTGAGACAGTCAGTTTTATTATGTGTGAATTCCACAGTGCTGCCAGAAAAGGTAGATACCTATCCCATCAGCACAAATTCTGTGGAGCTATAAAACGTAGCCAAGCTCCAGAACTGGAAAATACTTCCCTGAAGTGCAGTGTCACCAAGCTCAGGACCAACCCTGGAGGTTTTCAAGGCTAAGCTTGATGGGTCCCTGTGAAACCTAAGCTAGTACTTGATCTAGTAGCTGGCAACCCTGCCTGCGGCAGGAGGGCTGGAACTTGATAATCCTTGGGTTCCCTTCCACCAAATCATTTTGTGATTCTATAATGCAATGTGCCCCCATTCTGCACTTCCTCCAGCAGGACAGGTGAAAGTCTGAAGAGTACTAAAGGAAGCATATGTAAAAAAACCCACTAGTTTTAACACTCAACTCTTCTTTTTTTCTTTTTGTACCAGCAAATACCAATAATATGGAGTTTAAAAGATATTTTTTTGTACGTGAAAAACTTCCCAGATAAGCAACAAAACATGCACTCTTAGCCTATGCAACCTATTAAAACTGGCCTGGAACTTCAACCTTGAAGCATCTGAATAAGTAATTATTTTTATATCCATCCTCCTCTCAGATGTTTTTCCAAGGACTCCAATCTCATGGCCATGTGTAGAACTTTTAAGTGTTTCAGATATCTTAAATTACCGTATCTTAAGAAGACTCAACATGCATGCCTTGCTTATTCACAAGTAAAACAGTGTCCATTTGCCAGCATGCTCTACAGAACTATACTACGACATATTTAGAAAGATAAAAGCTTCCCTGCTGAGGCACTTAAAGGAATGAGCACTCTAAATATAGCATTCTAAGAAGAGCAGGAGATCTGTTCTGAAGGATAGAATAAGCAGCAGGTAACAGCTTAAGCACTGCAATTGAAAAGAGATTATAAAAGGCATTATCTGGAAAAAATTAAGTCTTGCAGAAAAACTGTGAGATTATTGCAAAAGAATATGGACACGTGTAAAGCACAGAGCATCAGTGAGCATGCTGGGTGACAATGGATTATCAAAGTACACCTAAAAACATTCTCCTGGAAGTTGCAGAAAACATACATGAGCTTGATCTGGATGGGTTGAATTCTGCCTTTGCTGAGGAAAACAAAATGATTTAGTCACAAAAGGTTCTTGAATGGCAAAAAACAAAAAACGAAACAAACAAAAAAAAAACCAACAAAAAAAACCTTCACAACACAGGAATATGTTTCTCCTTTTACACACAAACACAGGAAATACATTGATCCTTGCTGTGACAGAACATAGAAGAAAATATCCTGGAATTCCATTTAGTCTTATTTTTCAGCAGTAATGAACGCACCATGGTCCTGAAAAGTTGTTAGATGGAAAGAAGATATAGAAAAATATTAGAAATATTATTCTCATATTTCTAAGTAAAGGGGTCCCAGGCAGCACTAAGTTAGTTTTGGAAAGGGTGACTTAATTTCCTTATTTCAGAAAAGCCCAGTGAACATAAACCTGAAAAGACACACACAGTTTTATTGTTATTATTATTTTAATATATTAAACCCTTCAATTTGACAAACATGAGCAGATCTGGAGACGCTTTTTTCCCATGCTGCATGTTGATACTGAATGATCAAAGAAACAGACAAGTGTATCTACAGTATCACAGAAACATGTATATTGTAAAGGAAATCAACCAAAAGGCCTAGAGGAGAAGGAAGATATGTTCTATAGAATCTTTAAAACAGAATGAAGTCTAATAGGAATGATGAAACAACAGAGCAGCCTGAGATCCAGAAATAAAAAAGGAACAGAGAAGAGGTAAAATAAACAAGGAAAAAAACGTTTGTAAATACATAATCAAGAAAGAAAAAAAAAGTTATAGAAGGACCCATTCATACCCAAACATGGTGTTTTTCTTTTGACTCTTTGGATAACCACAAGCATAGTGTCAGAACTGTTAATACAGGAACACAGACAACGACCACTTTACGAGATAGACAAAGAACAAGGGGAAAATGGCCATCAACTGTAGCATAGGAAGTTCTGCACCAACTTGTAGGAGAACTTCTTCACGGGGAGGATGATGGAGCACTGGCACAGGCTGCCCAGAGAGGTGGTGGAGTCTCTGTCTCTAGGGACATTCAAGACCCACCTGGATGCCTACCTGTGCAACCTGGGCTAGGGAGCTGCTTTGACAAGGGGGCTAGACTCAATCTCTGGAGGTCCCTTCTAACTTCTACAATTCAGTGATAGCTTGCTTGTCACTTTCTAACCTCACTTTAGCCTAACACTGGAATCTCAACAAAACCAACAAAAAGTCATAATAAATGCAAGCTATCTAATGACTACAGTGTTTAACTAGATGAGCAAGTCCAGTTAAAGCTCTTACCAGTCATAAGAACCTGAATCTTTGCTTGTTTATGCTCCTGTAACTTACCCCCGTTAATAGATTTCACCTTTATGAACTGGGCATTTTCACTGACATCTTGTATCACTTACTCATATACCTTGTTTATATATACCTAATTGCTTACTCAAATGAATATTGCCTTTGAACAAACTGAAAGAGAAGTAAGTGGCAATGGAAAGGATAAAGTCTATTAAAAACACTACCAGTACCATCACAGGTCACTGGAAAAGGTTTGTAAGTCAGTAGCTGTCCTCAATGCTATTTAGAGTGCTTACTGATACAAAACAGTTCATAATATTACTGCCAGCATTCTTAAGGTTTTCAGTCAGAAGAGGAAAGTAATGAAATAAACACAGTTTTAACATAAGTGCACTGTATCATCCTGGGAAGCACAGCAACAACAGCAGAGTAGCAAACTCCTAGGCTGCAGCAAATGAGGACTTGCTCAAATGCAACAACCATGAGCACAGAAACAAAGGAAAGAAGATGCTCACCTTCAGAAAGCCTCAGGTACACAGGGATCTCCAGCAGGAGAGCCTTACCTCCACTGCCAACCCTTAAATAAGGTCTGGAAAGGGGTGGATCCTGACTCCACTTTCCAGTCACTCAGGTACACTGCATGCACCTAAGTGCCCCTGGGTTGGCCCTGCCCTACCACCAGGTGCTCAATCACAGCTTCAGGCCATGACTTAGCATGTCCACTACATGCACCTACAACAAGAGCCCCTGAAATAACTTAACAAAACTATCAAGACTAATTTCCAATCATCAGAAACAACATTAATTAAATGAAAACATACACGTTTTCTTTAAATTCACTCACATAGCTTAATTTAGTTCTATACAGTTTTCTTGTAAAATACAGAAGCAGAGTATCAGACTAATTCTGAAACAAATATATAAATTGGTCAAGCACTGGAACAGGCTGCCTAGGGAAGTGGTGGAGTCCCCATCCCTAGAGATGCGTGGAGATGGCAAAAAGGGATATGGTTTAGTGATGGGTCTCAGTAGGCAACAGTTATGCATAATATGCCCCATATGCTTAATGTGCATTAATTACTTTCCATGATACAATAACTAACTTTCATGATGGGTGCTCCAACTACTTGCAGTGCAAGAAGTCTTTCATTACCTGATCCTGTGATTTCTTTTTCTTCTTCTTCTTTCCCCAGCATCCTGAACTCTCTGCATCTTTTCCATTGGCATCACCACAGAGTAATCCATCAAGTTCATCTGTTCCCATCTGCTGTCCCTGAGATGTTTCTGCAGCTAGCCTGTATGAGAGGTTCCTCAAAATGCACACACAGTTTTCAACGGTCTGAAACGCGTGACCCAAAAAAATAAACAAAAGAAAAACAGAAGTTAAAATACTTTCCTTGCTCTGTATACAAAACAGATGAAATATAATTGATCACTCCAGATACATTTTTCCAGTACAATTCTTATCTGCTCATTTCTGAGTACTCCCTGTTACCACTGCTTAAAAGATTTAGAAAATCTGGCAGGGCCTAACACAATCTTTTTATGGAAGAAAACAAAACAAAAAAACCACCAACCCCCACTTCCCCCCCCCCCCAAAAAAAAACACCCCCCAAAAAACTGTCTGGGCAATATTTATATGAAACAGAAAATGATATGAAATGAAAGTGGCAATGGTTTTGTATGTTTGTTGGTTTTAAACCAGAAATAACACTTATTTCTGCCATCACATCTATGATAATTGTCAGAAAAGAAAAAACAGGTTCCAAGTTCTGTTTCAGAAGTATTTGTAGCATAAACAGATTATGTTCCTGGAGGCTAAAAAGCAAGACTATGAATTTCAGTGGTCTTGATGTTTTTACTGCTTCTAGCTAGGCTGGAAATAATTGGTGGACAGTTTTTCCCTTTCATGTATTTGTCCCCTAAATAGATTGAGCCTTCTGTAAAAGATGCTGCTGGGAATTCAGAAATAGATCCAGTGGTAGAAAAATGTGGCACTGGCCATACAACGTAATTTCTGCAAGCCTAAAAAAAGTTCACTTCTAGACTTGTTTGAAGCCTCTTCATTTAATTGGTTCAATTTGGTTTTGCTATCCACTATAAGAAGAATCTGCACTTAATTTTATGAAGGCAGAGAGAGCGTGGTTAAAAAAAAGTCATTATCTGTCTATATCTATTTCAACTGTTCCTAATAGTCTATGAAGACAAAAGCAAAAGTCACTACATCCCTGCTCTGTTGCTCTACTAACCCAGAACAGAATGAGTATGAGGTTTCAGCTCTATTCTACTCTGCCATATTCACCAACCAGGAAAGCAGACGGAGCAGCATTTAATTTCATGTATTGTGTGAGCTTATGTCATGCATTATTTGGCACGATTTTTGAGACAGCAAAGCTCTAGAGAAGGTACTAAACAGAGGCATCTAGAGAGGACTTTTTTTTTAAGATGAAATGTCAAATTAAATTTGCACTGATTTGAAATTTGCAGCCGTACACCCAAACACATATAGAAAAACACATGTATAGAAAAATGCAAAACCTTCTAATGCATCTTTCCTACCTTAAAGTTATAATCTTATAGTAACCACATTTTTTTTAAAGTTTACTACCTTTAACTTCTCTTTATTATTTCCATATTTGAATTTTATTGACTCTTGCTAAAGTTATTTCTTTATAACTGTTATTTTCTTAAGTTCAAGGCAAGGCTGGATGTGGCTCTGGGCAGCCTGGTCTAGTGGTTGGCGACTCTGCCCAAGGCAGGGGGTTGAAACTAGATCTTGAGGCCATTTTCAACCCAGGCCATTCTATGATAAATTGGAGCTTTGAGTTTGATATTTTCTTGTCCATTCTTAAGAATATTAGTTTTCATACTTTAAATTCTCATTCTGTAAATAAAGCAGTTTTAATTGAGTCTAACACAAGGACAAAGTTACTTTGCAGTAGAAACTGATAATGCCTCAAATGCAACTGACACCTTTGCCATTTGGATGAACTCATACAAGACAAGAAAGTAGGTTTTATTTTTTCTGATTTGTAGCTCTGAACTTTCAAGAGACCTCATATTCCTCTTTCCTACAGATATTTTTTACGTTTCATCATAAATGGCTCCGAGATTAAAAAGCGATTTAGAGGCAGTTATTCAAATATTGGGTTTAATTAAAATCACTTTCAACTTTGGGAAAAGGATGTAAGACCTATGGCTATAATACAGTGTTTTGCATTACGCTGCATAAGTGCTTTATGCCATAGCTGAAATCCTGCTAGACGGGAGGTTAAAACTACTAAGGCAGGAAATAATTCTTCTCTCATGTCCTCATTTTTTCCACTGTATCACAGCCTACAGATTTTACAAAGTCGTAACAGCTACATATGAGGGCATAAATGGCATATTCTATATTAGTGATAAGAGACAGAGAGCTTACTGTGCTCCTTATTTAACTCTTTGAATAGTATAACCATCTTGAAATCAACCCAGTCATCTACTAAGAAAGAGCAGCAGTGAAGCTGTGAGAAAGGCAGCAATCTACTTCCTCCACCTCAGTCTACTTCCTGGTGTTTTCCAATGAAACTCCCTATCTTCACCTTTCTGGAAGCCAAGCTGAATCAGGCAGGTTTGACACAATTCCTGATTCAGCTTTCCCAAAGCTAATGAAGCTAAAAACACTCCTGGGTTTCTGAGTTCTTTCGCAGGAAGTGAGATGAAGGGGTGGGAGGCAGCTGGTGGCTGCTGGATTTGCTCTGTACATGGTGAGTGCCTTGTGGGTTGGCCTCCTTTGGTCATCACTCCATTAAATGTTTATTAGTGGAAGGGTGACCCCTAGACCCCTGAGTTGTGGTGGGCTCTGGTTATTTTGCCACTAAACTTGAACGGCATGCTGCAGACCTTTAATTATTCCTCCCTCCCTACCCTAAAAGTATCAGAAATTTTCATCTGTTTGGTTTAGATAATGACCAGAAAATTCTGGGGATATTCGATTTGCGAACCATTAAAGGTCCAGGGACAACTCTGTGAAAGATCATTCAGAAATGCACAGCCAGAAAGCTCTGAGACTTCGCTATGCAGAAGGCTTCTCATGTGATTTTTAAGAGTTAGCAAACTGACCAAGGTTGTTGGAAGTACTTTAGCACAATACACTGAATACAGATGGTAACTGAGACTAGCCTTTTTTTCTTCTACTCTGGAATACTTGAATGTATTTGATGTGCTACAACTCTTCAGTCTAAAAGTCCTTGAATTCCTTTTAATTAAACAGTGCCACCCACCTCTGAAGAGTCCTGTCCATATCCTAGTACTTTCAGATAAGTGATGCTGACATGAAAATACATCTTAAAAGTTACTGAAAGCATTCATTGATTCTCCTCAAAGAAGATGTCACATTGGTAGCACTGAGAAATTGCTTATTAATTGCCCACTTGTTTTTCATTTGTTTGCCTTGTAAGCCTATCACATAGTTATCAGTTCTGTCTCATACTGGATACCAAAAATCAATTTTAAGGTAAAGCTGGCAGAGTGGTTTAAGGAAGTTTACATAGAATATGACATATTTGCTCTTCTTAAAGATGTTATTATTTTTTCTCTGATAATAATCAAAGTGAGAGAAATACTTGGTTACCCATACACATTACTTAGCTAGACACAAAGACAATACTTAGCACACAAAAAAGTACAGCTCAAGAGGAGGAATAGAAAACAGTGCTCTAAACTACTATTTGATAAGGCATCCCTTGGCACACATTTCTTTTTAAACTATTGCTTCATAGCTCTGAGGTACATTGAATACCTGGATTTCTTGCTCCTGAAAAGACAAAGATGACAAACCTTACTATCAATTTCACTGCTCCCCAGAGCAGACTGGATCACGTACAGCAATGCATCCGTCAGGCCATCACACTCCCTCATCCTTCTGCGGGCCTCCTCTCCAGCAGAGCTGACATTCCTGTAAGGCAACAACAAAGGTCACCACTGCACAGCTTCTGCACCCACTGCCCCTCCTAAAACATTCCCACAATTAACATCTAGCTACAACATTTGCTTTTTCTCTTTTTATGACTTCAGAGCTGTGAATAATGAAGACAGCTGTGAACGAGCTCCAGAAATGTAACACAGAGGGGAGCAAATGGAAGGCATCAGGTCCTCCACAAGAAAGGGCTGAGATGCCAAGCAGCATGTATCTACCTGATCTGAGACTCACAGCTCACTAAAATTTGGAGAAGAGATGACAATTTTTGTTGTTTTCTTTCTTTTTGTTTTAAAGAATGGCTTTTATTTTAATGAAAAAGTGTTTTAAAATGTGCATTTGTAGCTTTGAAAAGTCTAGAATTTTTTCCAAAGACATCTCTTTGCATATGAAGAGCCCAGTGGTCAAAAAATTATCAAAGTCTAACATAAAACACCTTGTTTCTCATTTCACGAGTGCTTCCTTTTCTCTCTTTTGGAGAGAACACTGATGCTGCAATCTTCTCTTTACATAATTGTCTGCAAGTTATTTCAGATAGGGCCAGAGGGGTCTCTGAACATTTTTATAAAAACACAACTAAAACATAATCTACTGAATAACATGTGTCATAAAATTCAAAATATTGATATAAAAAGACAAATACGTATGAATGCTTATATATAAATAGAATCTGTGCTTGTTAACATCAATTAAAACTGAGAAAAACTCTTCAGCAGCAGTTCTGATTTGGAAATGGGTGAGCTGGCAATCTCCTCCATTTGGGGGCAGACATCCCTCTGCTGAGGTGCTCATGTAGCTGCTCTCTCCTCACCTCTTTAAGTTTACACAATGGAAGAATAGAAGTATTCACACCAGCCCTAATTGCCTAATAAGAACTTCTGGAAATGAAAGAGAGGACGCTGGGTGTTTTGTTTGGGGGAAGAAGGCAAGGAACTTTCTTCCTCTCATACCATCTTGTCTTGGTATTAAAGACAGAAAGGGAGAAGAGAATGACATTTAGGAGGAAGGTGAGATCTTAAAGTCTCCTTTCAATTCTTTGTATAATTCTTCCCGCTCTGCCTCCTTAACATCTAAAAGAAGCGTTTCCATTCCAACAAAGCACCAAAGACTTTTCCAGATCAAATACACACACCATTTCCCAGCTACACTTACAACCTCACACTGTCCTATTTAGTCCTGCTCTCACATGCAAACTACCCAGATTAATCCAACACTGTTCCCTTTATGTATGCAGTCAGCACGATGGAAAACATACAGCCCAGGAACTGTAACCAGAACAAACTCCTTTAACTTCCTAGTACACCAGTTCATGCTTTCCATACTCCTAGAGACTCCTCAGTTCTCGCCACACTGCACATCCTATTAAGGCATTGCTATTTTTGAGTTTCAAGTTTCAATGCTTCTTATCCTTTTTCTCAGCTGCTATAGGAGCAGCAGATGAGCAGTCTTCCTCCAGGTTAGGGTGTCCTCTTCTATCATCCAGAAAGCACTGACTGGAAAAAAATCTTCCACTGGATTCCTCTTTGATGGAAATCCTCTGAGTTCCCCTTTGGGTGGCAGAAATCAGAAGATAAAATTACAGAGTATGCCTTTCCCAAACAGTGCCCTTGTAGAACTGGAGACTCTGGCTTAGGTGTATTTTGAGTAGACTGTCCCTTATTAAAGGCAGCAGCTCTGTCTGAAAGTACAGCAAAAGCAGGAAAAGCAGAACCAAGGACCTGAATACTAGAAATGGAGAATGGGTTGTGAGGAGAAGGGAGGATTTGTAGACTTCTTTCATCAAGAAGTCCTACCCTCTGGCAAGATAGGAGTAACAGAAGAAAACTGTATCCAGCCCTGAAAGAATATTACATATGGAATAACTGCACAGGTTATTAGTGGTGCCTTTCCTTGTGACACTATGTGTATCTATAATAAAAAACAAACAAACAAACAAACAAAAAAACACCTGAAATATTACTGGATCCTTTTAAACAGCAGTAGTATTTTGCATCACCGCTGTCTGTCCAGGTGTCTTCCATTTCAGTTACATAACACTTAATACAAGCTTTCAAAACATACAGACTTGCACGTCAGTAGAAACAGAGAGGTTTATTCTCTGTGATCTTTTCACAGATGTGATTTCTTCTTCTCTCTAGCCCAGACAAACATCACCACAGTCTGACTGAAATCCTCTCAGCTCCTCCCCAAGCTCACAGAGACTCCTGCTAAACGAGACAGCAATGCAGACAACCTTATAGTCCCTGGGCACTGAGCTGTCTGCCTCATCCATTTCTAGCTGAGGAAAGAATATGGGGCCTTTATGCAGAATGACTAGGGGCACATCTTGCACAGAAAATGCATTTTTTTCACTCTGTATGGAGGAGCTGCAGAGTTTAGTTCCTCAGCTTATCATCATTCCTCATTATGTTCCAGTTGGTTCTGTAATCAAAAGGTGGATACACTGAACTCCTATGACTGCTATTCCTTTTCTTTTGCAAGTCTCTACATAGATTCAGCACTGTCTCTTGAATGTGGCTCACAGCTATTGCAGTCCATCCCAGATCTAGGGTGTTTATTTAGATTTGAAATAGCTTTGACAACAGGGCAAATCCAACCTTCACATCAACATTTAGGCAGTAATTACTTGATTATTTAAAAATAGACGTATCATACTATCTAATTATCCCCATTTCACCTCTGCTGAAGAAAACATCCCCAACTCTGTAAATCGTTGCGGAGACCTTTCATACAAGGGCTTAACACAACCATATTCTGGCTATTAAGTTCTTTCTATGAAGTGAAGCAAGTCCCAGGTTACTCAAGCTGACAAGGAACACACTCTGCCATCTTAATTTTCCTATTTCTAGTCATTAACTCAAACAAGCTGTAGCTGCCAGTGTGACAAGGAGTAAGGCATGATTTGTCATTTCTAGATTTGCAGGTCACTGTGCAAACCTTAAACCGCAATAACATTATTATCTACCCTTGGTAAAATGTCTCACTAAGCAAGAGAAACTGTTTCCAGTGTCAATCTCCAAACAGTTTTAAAAGTGAAACCATGTTATCTGGAGATATACTGTACTGGTTTTCAGGAAAAAATATATAAAAGTAAAAATAAATAAATAAATAAATAAATATATAAATAATATATAAAAATATATAAAAGTAGTACATAAAGTAATAAAAATTGAGAACAAATTATCTGTATTTAGCAAAGATGAAACTATGATTGGTTCTCCTTACATCCCCTTGTTAATACAGACAAAGCATATTTTAGGATATGCAATTTTCTTGCTATGGTCTGATGTGACATAAGAAAGGACAGACACAGAAAGGTCAATATCCTAAACTAGTGATAACTAAGAAGTTACTTTCATTATAAACACAAAGTATAGTTTCATTTCAAAATGTTTTGACTAAGAAGAGTAATTGTCACAGCCTCAATCTTGTCCATCTTTCTACTTGACATAATAGCTACAAAAAATGGAAAGTTTCCCAGAAAACAATAAAAGTTCGTATAAACCAAGAACTGAAAAAAATGCCATTAATGTAAGAACCAAGTTAATGTTTCATTCAAGATAGCTTGCAAGGGAAAACCCCTCAGGAGAATAATGAATAACCAAGTTGCAACTGAGTGGAAAAAAATGCCCAATAATCATTCTGCGAGGGGCAGCAAGCAGATTTTGCTATTAAGCACATACTCATTCAGCTACTAGAAAGCATCTTATTAGAACATGCAAAATAACTCCCACCCTACAGTCTACCCTCCCAGAAAGTAGACTATGTTTTGTGCTGCACTTCCTAGTGATCACTGCTTTCCACCAAATGTATTATTCAGGGCTCTGCCTAGAGTCTCGCACTACCACACAACTTACTGTGTGCTGCTGGCCACCAAATCTTTGGGCTGTGTGACATGAAGGCATCTAAAGCCCATCCACAAAGCATTTCTTCATGTTGATTTTACTCACAGGCTCTGCTTGAAAAGAACAGTTCTACCAAATCGTTTGGCAAGTTGTACTATCACTAATGGGTACTTAAGGCATACCAGAATGTGACAGGGACACTGACATTAGGGGCCTGTTCAATAAGCACAGTGAAACACACACCTGCAGTTAAGAGAAACAAGCTGCCTTGTTGAATTCAGCCACAGGACTGAAGGACAGAATGCAAGCTCTTCCTTTGCTTTGGGATGAGACAGGTAGTAGAAATGAGCCCTCATACCATGAAAACAACTATCAGTGATGCAGCATGCCGTGCTTAGACAGTGCCCGGGCTGCTGCTCACAGCTTAACCAAACAGTTGAGAGGAAATGTGTCTACATGTCAGGCTTTGCTCCTGCCTGCTGCTATTCCAGTGTGCAGGACATGAAGGAAGATCTGCCTTTAGCTGTTGCTAAGAGCTAAAAGAAAAAGAAAGCATATATACAGTGTGACTATGAATGTGTACAAACAAGAGCAGCAGAAGAGCAAAGTAAACTTTTGTGCTCTGGCAATATATTAAAAGTATACCATGCCATTTTCTGTTAAGTAAGACACTGGCTCCTGAACTTGAATTTGAACATAAGCACTTTGAAAATCAGAATCACATCATCACTGAGATTGGAAAATATTTATGGAGATCAGGGCTCTGCTGCCCTGCTAAAAAGAGTCAACTATAGCTACAGTGATTCAAGACTCTGTCCAGATGCATTCTGAATAATTCCAAGGATGAAGACTCTGGAACCTCTCTGGGTAACCTGCACCTGTGTTTGACCACATTCATGATAAAAAAAAAAAAAAAAGAAAAGAAATAAAGATTTATCTTAGGTTTAAGTGGAATTTCCTTCCTGTATTTCAAGATTTGCTGGTGGCCATTTGTCCTGTTACTCATTAACATCAAAATGATTCTGGTTGTGTCTGTTTTATATCCTTCCAT
Organism: Callipepla californica brunnescens; assembly: GCA_023055505.1. Classification (NCBI taxonomy): domain Eukaryota; kingdom Metazoa; phylum Chordata; class Aves; order Galliformes; family Odontophoridae; genus Callipepla; species Callipepla californica. The sequence goes on from JALIRH010000002.1 coordinate 65,719,846, forward strand.
TAGGTATTTATACAAATGGATAAGGTCCAACCTCTGAACAGTCCCATCTCTCTCATCCACTCCTCATAGGAGATATGCTCCAGCCCCTTTATTATCTTTATTACTTCTTTTCTGGACTTATTCCTGTATGTTCATGTCCTAGTAGTGATGAGTCTAGGCCTGGATCCAGCACTTCATATGTGGTCGCATCAATGAGTAGTAACATAATCACCTCTCCCAACCTGCTGTCAAAGCTCTGCCTAATGCAGCCCTGGATTGAAAAGGACCTTAAAGATCATCTGTTTTAGCCCCCTGCTGGGGGCAGGGCTGCCAGTTACTAGACCAGGCTGCCCAGAGCCACATCCAGCCTTGCCTTGAATGCCTCCAGGGATGGGGCATCCACAACAACTCTGGGCAACCTGTTCCAGTATGTCACCTCCCGCTGAATGAAAAACTTCCTCCTAATGTCTAACCTAAATCTCCCCTGCCTTAGTTTAAAACCATTCCCCACCTCCCCGTTGTTCATGTCTGCACTTTTTCATCTATATATGAGGTCTTCTCTCAATATCTTCTAGAGGAATCAAAGTCACAAAGACACAGCCTTTTACCAAGGGCAATTCAAAATCAACAGTGCTGAAGGTTGATGACAGATCGAGGACTAGATAAACATTTTCATGAGTCATAGAAGAGAACCAACCTCTATGACAAAGCTAACCCACACCAAAACCAATCCAGTCCTGAAACCTAGTTTCTTGGAATGTACCAAGTATTCATTAAAAAACAAACAAACAAACAAACAAAACAAACAAACAAAACAAAACAAAAACCTGCCCCAAATCAACACTACCACTTAAAAAAAAACAAACAACTTTCATACCCTCCTCATCTCCATGCTGCTCTTATTAGCTGCCTAATTTTATTATCCTGATTTGCAAAGAATTTTCCTTCAGTGGCACAGCCTTGTCCTGGTGGCTGCTGGCATTACCTGTCCTAGTGTAGGCTGCAGTGAGTAGTTATGATTTTTTAAGTAGGACTGCAATGTAGCATATGACTTCATGAGAGCTACTATTTTTTCTGCTTACTTCTAGCTGTTTCTATAAGCATTAAGGCTCTTTGCTGCAAGTCTAATAACACCGACAGCTAAAAGAAGCAATCAGTACCATGCATGTTATCAGGCAAGTGTGCTCACAAACACAAACAGTCCACTGAAAACTACGAATTCTCAATACTTGTTATAATGGAGTAGACCCTGAGTCACACTGGCATATCTGTAAACATGCAGTGCATCCTTCACACATGTAGTAAACAGATTAAAATGAGCTTCACTACTGTAACTTCCAGAGTCTAGACAAATTCTACTTTTTTAATCATGATTTGTACATAAAGGCTTTTTAAGAATCATCCCTTACTGCTGAAAACCAGACTAGCTGATATATGATGGCATCATACAGATTTAAACAAGTTAATAAAGAACACAAGATGGTTCACCTTCCTTATTTGGAGTTTCTAAATGCTAGGCTTTTAGTGACTATAGCCTCTTGTTTGGAAGTAACAGTAAATGAAAACAGATTTTCCAGTAACTGCTGCAGATCCTCCATGCAATTCTGTCTGATTTGAATGACAGTCCAATGCAGTATCATTTACAAAGAACATGAAAATATAGGAAATTATGCCACTGTACTAAACTCAACTATGACATGAAACAGTATCTCCATGAAAGTTCCTGCTTGTTAAACGTTTTCAGTACTAATGATGGACTTCTTCATTTATAAGTTAGTTTACAGAGTAGAAATTATTTATCAGTCCTGCCTGTGGTTAACAATAACACAGGTTTAGAAGCAAAATCTCTACTACTAATTAGCACGGCTCAATTCCAATTAACGAAGCAAGAAAAAATTTATATCAACAAAGAATTTGGCCCCAGATCTTTATCTCTTAGGTATTAGTTTCACTTTAAAAGCATATTTTGCAATTAAGCAAACATCTGACAGTTTAATGTGAATACAGTCTCGGTTATTAACCTTTCTATCAAATGCTATGACAATGTGATTTAGCTTTGATTATTCAGCCATACCTTTACTTTTCAGAACATCAGAGCAATTAGCCTACCAAGTCAAGCACTCAACAGGTTCCTCTCATTACCGTACTTCTGCCTGCCTGTCCAATCCTTAAGCTAAATGTGGTGTTATTCTATGGCCTCTAAGTGTGACCCGTGAAGCAACTGACTTCTGACATCAGGTTTTGCTATTTTGTTGTTTTTGAAGAGATAACTGTTGCAAAAAGAATTTATACAGCTATCTTTAGAGAACTCTCTCTCAAAAAAAAAGACAACTACAACATACAGTATATTCTGTAAGGATTCAAGGCCCAATGAACCACATCTGCAAGAAATAAAAAATGGTTCTCACCCCTCAACTCACATTTTGTGTTTCCATGAAGTGCAACTTCTACTTAAATACTGCAGACAGAATTACATTCAGCAAATATTTTAAATTACAGAATAAAAAAAATCCCAACAGCAGCAAATTTCTGATGTTTCACTTCTTTGACGTGCATCTGGTTGCATAAGATTAATTGCACTTACGAACGCCTAGCTGTTTATACATAAACCACTACTAATGTGCTACCTGCAGGAGGTGAAACTCAGCCTGACCACTGTGTTCACTCAGTTGGCAAGAGCTGAAATATAGTGTCACTTACAGCCCTTGGGAAGAAGCGGCTGTAGTGCAGACTCTGAAGGTCATAATTGGAACAGCTTAAAGACGCCATTGCAAAGACATTTTTCTCCATTTTGAACTGTAACATTTCAAACATGACTCTTTCCTAGAATTTATTAAGAGGCTTTAAACAACAGTGGAGCTCCGAATGCATCACAGACCTTTAGCAGAGAAGAGTGGTGTGATGTGTGTGACCCTGGCGGGCAGCTAAGCACTACTCTGCTACTCACACTCAGATATGAGACTAAAAACTAATAAAGACAACTGTAGCCAATCCAGAACCGAAGAAAATGGGACTTCTATTGCCAGTAAAGTCTTTTCTGTTTCTTTTTTGTATGTGGAAGCACAATAAACTGGTGAGACTCAACAATTTACAGCAGCTGCCTTATCCAGTGAAAGCTGTGTAAATTAAAAGGAGAAAGTACCAGGTGTAATTCAGCCTTTACTTCTGCTCAGACATACATTGTGTAGGGCCAGTTGCACTCTGCAAAACTTAGGAGGCCCTCATTTCAATCCCTAATGACAGAGTCTGATCTATTCACTGTCATCTGACCATGCCATAACAACTTCTCACTTTAAACCATCTTGGTATCTCAGGATTGGAAGAATGCAAACACAACAAAAAAATGCTGTCAACTACAGCAAACTGTAATAAAATACAGTCCCTAAGGACACACAAATAAATGGTAGGAGGAGTCAAGGGGGCTGATTCACAATTGCAACTGGATTGATAGCATTTCTTTCACTTTTCTGAAGACTTATGACAGTATCTCTAACAAAAGAACTTCAGTGAAACTAAGCAACAATGGGATAATTAATAGGTAATTGTTAAAAGATAGGAAATGAATGGTCAGTCCTCACAATGGAGGGTGGTCACCAGTGGAGTGATTTATTCATAAGCTATCAGGAATGGGAGATCAACAATGAAATGACAGTTTGCTGTAGATAATAAGTTATTATTCAGGGTAATAAGACAAGTGACAACAGAGAAGTGCTGTAGAAGGACTTTAAATTTAATGCAGACAAATGTAAAGTGATACATTTGAGAAAAAAAGGTTTAAACATTCCTGTTTTACTTACTCCCTGTACAGTGTGTTGGACTTGAAGCTGACTGTTAAAACCTTGGGATTATAATATATACCCATGGAAAGATGGCAAAACACTCAACAGCAGCCAAATGAGCAAATCAGGCTGTAAGGCACATATGGCAAGCTACATAAACTGTAACAGTGAACAGTACTGAACTACAGTGTGTATAATCCTTATTATGGTAGGCAACTCTGAACTCCTCATCTCAAAGTAATACAGCTGAACTCAAAAAGGTTCAAAGAAAGGCTACATACTTCCACATGAGGAAAAATTTAACAAGCCAGAACCCATTGGTTTGAATGTGTGACAGATAACAGGTGGAGTAGAATACAACATAATTTTATGAGTTCATTATGGTCACAGAAAAGGCAAACAAAAATAAACCTTTTTGCTACAATTGGAAATCTGGGTGTCATCAAGTGAATGCAGACAAGGCAGTTAAAACAAAGGGACATCCTTCCCAAAAACAAGCAGTAGCTGGCAAAAAAGTATATTTGGGCTCAAAGGGTGAAGTTCATGGAAAAAACTGCTTTGGGTCTCTTGCTTTCATGTACAAAAAAAACCACCAAGGAGTCATTCAGCTTCCCAGAGAGAATGCATCATCTCAATAGCCATTCAATCTCAACAGCAGGAGAAGAAAGGGGAGGTGTACAGTGTTTCAGGAATGGCTTCTAAATCAGTGCTCAGAGCTGATGGTCCAAGAGACATACCTTTCCTAACTCCTATATGTACAAGGTAGAAAAGAGCACTTCTCCACACAGATGATCACAAATGGTACTATAGTTGCACTGTGCATTGCACATGAACGAACTGTACCAGAATTAGGTCAGGCACTTCTGTCCTACACAGTGTCTTGCTGGAACTTCTGCATGGACACAAAAGCAATGGAACAAACTAATGCTGTTAATGCAAGTATTATTCCCCATGCCTGCCTCCAGATAAATGCCCACATGACTGGTGGAACACACTCTGGAAGTACTGCTGATGTAATCTCTTTTCCCTTGTCCATCCACTCTAGTCACAGTGAAACTCAAAAATAATGTGTCAGGTGCTTCACTGTTGCAAAGCAGTCTCTCCTGTTTTTCATCTTCCTATGCAGCTTGGCGTCTTATTCAGAAAAAAAACCACAACAAAACACTTATCAAACATAGATGGCTTCAAATTAAACTCATTCTACCTATTATTTATCAGATTACTTTGTTTAAATGCTTACAAATTGGCCTATTTTGATTATCTTAATTGCCTTCCTCTAAAATCATTGTTCAAGCAATTTCTAAAGTATTTAAATTCAGGTTATTTGTTCATCATTTCTATGTCTTCTTTTCTCCTCCTCTTAAAGATGAAGACTGTATTTATCATGTTTAATCCTGTGGGAAAATCTATCTTGCATGAGTTGCATTAGCAAAAATAATTCCATGACACAAAAAATATTTCTTTTTTTATTTTTCATTGGCTATATTATCAGGAAAATCTTGGCATCACAATTGCATTTATAACAGCAAAGAAGCAGGCAAAATGCTTTGGAGTCAGAATAAGCACTGAAAATATACTTAATTCTGCAAAAGACAGTAATTTACTGTGTTTGAAAATATTATTCTCACTGTGTTTATCAGCATTTCTTACACTGCTGACATAATTTTGTAAAAACCTTTAAATTGCATGTTTTTTATATAATTGTAAATCTTTAATATCTGTACAGGAGAAAAAAAAAACTGCTCTCCTTCAGTCAAAACTTTAACATTTACGACTGCTGGGAAAAAGGATTTTCTTTCCTACCTTTCAACTTCAGAAAAGGAATTTAGCTAACTCTGTACAACATGTATGCAACTAGTACTAACAAATGAAATCAAAAACTCTTTGGTTTGATAGTATTTTCCCCTTGGCTTATTCCCAGAGTAGCTCACGATTTTCAGAGATACACGTGAGCCTCTTCTCAGCACTCGCAGAAATATTTGCCATGACTGTTTTGATTATGATCAAAGTACAACTTCAGAAGCTAATGTGAAATCAAAATGCATTCCTGACCTGCTGCCAGGTTTTACCCTGAATTCTTCAGTGCTAGCATGCTAGCACATCGTAACAATGGAATCTACATTTGTCTCTAGACTAACATGAAAAGACCAGACTATCACTTAAAAGTAAGCGTGACACATTTCCCAACAGAAAGGTTTGCTTAATAAATCTTACAAATTAAAAAAAAAAATGAGAAAAAAATTCACAAGTAGTGCTTTTCAGATTAAAAAAGAATACACGCAGAAAGAAAATTTTAGGTTCTATCTCTTTGAAGTTCATTCGTTAAACATCTTTCTTAAAGAACTAGTTTGCTCATCTTTTAATCACTCTGTCAAGGAATTATGAACCCATGAAGTCCTGACTGTTTCTACTCTCTGGCGTCATTACCTGACCCTTTTTAATCAAATGCTTAGAATATGGTCTCAGCATGCACTCCAGAGGTCTCCTTTGAAAGAACAAACCTGTATCACCCGGCAGAAACAAAAAATAAAAAGCAATTTGAAGACTCTATATATTTAAACTTTCTCAATCATCTGTGTGTCTTGGATTCCAGTGAACTTCGAGTATTACCCATACTTTCTCTCTTAATTGTGTTATAAAGGAACCAATAGTGTTTGAACTACTAAATTACAGATCTCTGTCTTGCTGATATTATTAGGGCCTCATTTTTTGCTCACATGTACAAATTAAACACCAAAGAATCAGTCAGTCTCCCAGACAAAAACAGGTAATCTGAGTATCCAGTGAATAGCCCACTAGGTGAAAAAATGTCCTTACTCCACACAGACCCATTGGCCATATATTTAAAGGACCGCCAAATATTTCAGTCACACAAATTCAGCTTGCACAGCTAAAAGCCCTGTGCTACAACTATCAAATTCCCTCTAAAAGATGAGACAGTAAGAAGATGAATGTGTAATGATCTACAGATATGAGTGTCTATGCAAACATGAAAACCAAATCTTAAAGAAAAAAAGAGAGAAAAGTACAGCTTGCTTATTATATACAAATAAATGCAGAACAGCTCACATATGAGGGCAAGCTAAACTTAATCTTAGAGCAGGATTTAATTAGATGACTTCTCTTTCTGTCAGACTAACATTCTATCTAGGCTAGATTACAATTCATATGTGACTTTGTACACTGCAAATATAGACATAAATTTGCATTCTGGGTCCTATTCTGACATATGATAGTATTCTTTATGTTCTAATACTCACTTTTAAGTATACTATACTGATTTTTACATTGATACTGTTATCACTAAATCAAAACAATCAGTTTTGGATCAGATTTTACAAGATACTGTATATTCCTCTCACAAACCACCCCAGGCACTGAAGCGTAGAAAATCTGCATGCATGTGCCTTCAAATTTGAAACACTTAAAAGCATTATTATTAAAATACTTCTTGTAAATCAAAATATTGGAAAGTAATACTGCTATTTTGCTTTGGCTTTAGATTCAAGTGAAAAAGGTAAAAACCAAGATCAGATTGTAAACAATGCCAGTAGTTGTATTTAGCAGAGTTACTCATTTGAAAATCCTATGAATGAAGATTAAGCTCAGAAAAAAGCATGACTTGCCATAAGCAATCCTATCAACCTAGAGGAGCAAACAAATACGATCGTGATTGCTCAAGTAAGATGACTCACCCTAACCTATAAAGCAATCTCCCTGTCATATCTGAGTTTCAAGTGCCATCCTGTATCTTCCTTACAGTCTTGAAAAAATATTATTCCTGCAGAGCCTTGAGAAGAAAGGATGGTAAATCAGCTTTGGTTGTTGACTAATCAGATAAGTACAATTAATTACAACACCAGTATGTTCATCAGATTATTAGGTTCATCTCTTCCTGATCAGCTACTTAGAAAATGTAATACACAAGATAAGACAAAGTCACCAAGCAGAACACTCATTAGAACATTAGAATATTGGAATTAAACAAATTAAGTTACAGCACAGCATAAAAAACTACAAGTTAGATATTTTCCATCTGTATGTGATGCTCACATTGAATTGACAGAATATTTCTACAAACATGAGAGGGATGTTTCTGCTATATCAAATTACACATTCTTATAATTTTATATAAGTCAAGACTAGTTACTAGTCATTAATTCTATCTTTTATCTTACTATCATTATCCACTTGCTCTGTATTACCAGCATTTCCTTCATAATATTCAGTTAGGCACCTTAAAACGTGCTTATTACTTGCTCATATTATTTCTTTCTAGTCATATAATTCATTTTTAGGATGCTTTTCATGTGAAACTGCATTTTATTATTTCCAGAACAACCTCTCCCCGCAATTTTATTCTTATATTTTAACTCCATTAGAAACATCAAGGTATCTATGCTGCTTTCTACTAATAACATCTTACAGTGTTACGATTTTTTAATCCTAAATATCTGTAAAAAAGTCATTGAAATAAATTGCCTAATTGTAAAAAAATAAACTGCAATGCTCAGTAAACCATAATTCTTACACTTGGGCTAAGTTTGCCTTCAGTGTAATAAATAAATATGTATGTTCGTGTCCCATTTTCATGACAGTTAACCTGAAATTGCCAGAGTGTATATCCTACCTCAGATTATGTCACTTCATCATATCTCCAAATGGTTTTATGTGCATACTGAGAGATGATGAAAGAACTGACCCTCCAGCATGCCCTTCAGACTAATGGAGTAACTGTGTATCACTGCTGCTTGAAATAACCTGTAAAAAAGAAGGGAATCACTCTACCACAACCCTACCTACCCCATCTAGCCAATGCCATATAAATCAGTGTACAAACATTCTTTACTACTAGCACTGCTGTCACTGCTCTCTACCCCTTTGGCTTATACCCTAGGGATGATGTCTGACAACTCAGCTTTCATGCCAAAATGAATCTGTTACCAAACTCCACACTGCTTTCTCTCTCAGTGCCCAACTTTATTGTTTGGCAGAAATCACTTGGGAGGGGATTGGTAGCAGAGATTTAATTTTTCCCTTTTCATTTTATCACACACCCTTTGAAACAATCCACTGCTGTTAAACTAAAGACCAACTTCAAACTTGCCATCAGTGCTTCAAGCTGCTCACACAGGAAACTCTTGCACTTATAGCAGGATCTATTTCCCCATCTTTCGTTTTGCCACAAAATGTATTATGCTTGCCTTCATAGATTTTACTTTCCCTTCTGCAAATGTATTTGTTCAGCACATATTCACTTAGCAAGTTATCATATATGCTGTGTCCTGATTCTTCCTATATAAAAACTGAACCAAAACACCATCATGGAGCCAAAGGAAAGGATGAAAGTGTAAGAAAAGAACAAAACAATGGACCTTGCCAGAGCTGTGTACAGTCTTACAGAGTAAAAGTCTTCTGCAGAATCACGTTCTTTTCCTTGTGATCACTTTTGTGTTTCCTATTTCCATCAAGTGTCACCTGACACAGGGGCATTATTATGCACATTTTGGGCCAAGGAGCACAGTGTGTTTATCTTCTAAAATCTGATGATTAAACAACAAAAATAGCTGGGTGAGTAGAGGAGGGGAATAATTATGCAATCTGAGCAAGCAGACAAAGTTGAGAGCTGCTTTGAAATAAAAAAGTTACTGCGGCAAAGTTCAGCTTAAATTTCTCCAAAATCATTCCTACTATAGGTGATTTCAGTAGCTGTGGTTATTCCTTAGTTGACATATACATGCACTGAGTGACAGACACTTAGCGGCATCGGACTTGCTCCCAAGTGCCTTGCTTTTACGACACAGCCTGTGCACAAATCTCACCTCTGCTACAATGCTATGACTGTTGTGTTATGTATGGGAAGAGTTGAATCACCTGCACACTCTCTGTGCCAGTCAAAGACCAAATTAGCAAAATGATAATTACAGTTTATAGAGGTGACTGTTCTTTTATGAATAAACACTCATTCTAATTTTGTAATTATTATTTTAACATTCTCATTTAATTGTCAGTTACTCAACAACACAGCTCCCTCTGGTATAGAGCAAACACAGCTCCCAGAATCACAGTAAAATTTCCTATACTAAGTACAAGAGAATGCAAATTATTTAATGCAACTTTATCAAGCACAGAGCTTATCTGATTTACATTGCCAAAGCTATCTGAAAGAAATACACTAATCCCAGACACTGGTGGATTTTTTTTCTTTTTTTCTTTTTTGTTTTCCCTCCTGAGCAGGTGGCTGTGATACAGCGACACTCCATCAAGTCGATAGCTGCATGTATCAAGCATCACAATGTTCCAGTTCCCTGTGCTTGAATTATCTCTGTGTCCAGACCAGGAGGTACACAGAAGGCCTGTGTGATTGCAAACGATAAACTACCTGTCTGCTCTGAGGGAGGTGATGCAAGAACAGGCACACAAAAAGGAGGAATTATTAGTTACAATCAAAGTATCCTACATTTGTTGCCCTTCTCTGGACACCCTCCAGGGCCACTGTGGTTTTCTTGTAGTCAGGGCCCAAAACTGAACACAGTGCTCAAAGTATGGCCTCACCAATGCAGAGTACTGAGTACAATTAAACCACTTCTATATTATTTAACTCAGCTCATCTTTTACGCACTTGTACTTCCCTACCAGCTTCACACACCTGTGACCATGGCCAAGGATAAGGACGGCACTTCAGCCCAGATCTGGTCTTCAGTTCCTGTCCCAGAGCTGGTCTCCAGCCCTGATTCTGGCTTCATTCAGATTTCCTACTTCTAGAGCTGTTTTGCTTTCTCATGATGCTGCCGTATGGCTCAGGGTGCCTGTCGTGATGCTGCCGCTCCCTCAGTTCACAGTTTGCTTACCTCCAAGGAGCATCCCTGCTCCTGCTGCTCCATGACACAGCTCAGTAGGCTGCTGACCATACCTAACCTGCTATTTTGGTCTTGAGGATTCTGTTTACAGATTAAGTAGTGCTTTCAGATAAATGTCTAGTATTCTGAATGCTTCAGGATCTGCATATTTAACCAGCCTAATCTGAAATTTAGGCTGGCCTTTGCAAGTGTAAAGTATATGGACTAAATCTGAGGTCCCCTAAATCTCAATTCCCCCATCAACCCAAAGCTCTAACAATGTCATTTTTAAAAACAGCTATTCTTATACCTTTATGCATGCACACACTGGATGGTCAAACCAGTCCTGCTTTTTCTTATTTATTCTGTGCATGTGGTTCTGTCTGCAAGATGCTACACAACTGAGGACCTACATCCTCCCCAGATACCTGCGGCACCAGAATTAGTGGTCCTCAACCAGGGCTCAACCTCTCTTCCTTCCCTCACTGTGATCAGGATCAGACAATGATACAGGCTCTGCTGTGTACCAGAGCTTCTCCCTCTTAGATGCAAGAAACCTCATCACTGCTTAGACTGAGGGAAGAGCTGTACACTTGCATTCCAGTAACATATACTGGCACTGATCTGTGCCGCTGAACACAACAGCAACACACATACACTATACCATACAGACCATTCTGCTGAAGGAAGCTTACTGAAATGGTATTTGAATTTCTTGTGTAGTATTTAACCCACACTGACTTCCTCTGGGATGCATGTTCTATCCTGACAGTATTCACTGAGAAACAGCCATTCTGGAGCTCTTTGCTTTCTGCTCTCCTATTCTGTAGGTGACTTCTCAAGACAAAACTTAGGAGAATTTACCTGACAAGACTGAAGCAAAAAGGATGTTGAGTTCTTCAGTCTCCACCCTTTTGCCCAGCACAGATTTGTCTTCCCCATGCATCAGAGGACCCACATTCTTTCTTTTTACTTTTAGGATATGTATAATGGTAAAATCTCCCTCTGTGACTGCTTATGTCCCCACTTTGCTCCAGATAGGCTTTCATCTTTGTTGTTTTACCCTCAACAGTCAAAACTTTTGTCAGGTCTTATGGTTTCCACTTTTTTCTACTCTTGCACTTCAGCTTGCTATGAAGCTTTCCACCACCAATCTCCAGTCTCTCTGTAGAATAGGGAGGTCTGTTTCCAAGTTCTCAATGTGGTTTTGTATTTATTTTTTTTTTAATTCAGTGAGTACCTTCCTCCTATGAAGCAGTTCCACAGAGGGTTCTGCCTTGTAGCTATAAAGAAAGATCTGGTCTGCAGAGGTGCCAGACATTCCTATCAGGAACAGACACCCGAACAAATCGTGCCTGGCACAGATAAAGGTGCCATATCATGACCAGTACAGACTGTGGCCTCTCAGAAAGTTACTGACAGTGAGCAATGGCAGCATCTAGATTCTTAGGCTCCATCTCCAGACACTTCTTCCTACTGCCTCTCAATCTCCTTTGCCATATTTCTCTAGCATGTGTTATCCTTATTTTGCTCACAAGTTTGGATTTGCCCCAGTTCTCCTGACATCACAAACTCAAGTCTTAGTATGTGCTCCTCAGGATGCTCATCCTAGTCCATCCTCCTCTCTCAGACAATCCTTCATTCAGATTCCATAAAGTTACTACTAGTCATAGCCTTCTCCTCCATCTCCTTTCCTCAGATGGAGCTGTGCCCTCCTACTTGGTTCCAGGCAACCAGTGTCTCCCAACATATGCTTCCATTCAGCATTCCTTGTCCCAGACACATCCATCCTATGTGATTGAGGAATTTTTTCATGCTAATAGCACTGAGGGCCATAACATTTTCCCATATAGAACAACAACAACAAACTCCAGCAGAACAGACAGCACATTTTGGGTAAACATAACCTGCAACAGAAAAGATTTCAAAATCTGCTGATAGTACTGCTTTTAGTGAGAGAGTAGCAGAAATTCTGCTGAGGCCACTTACATCACGCAAACTATTGAAACAGCAAAACAAAGTACCAACTAGCGTCTGCTGGAAACCACTGTTACTTTCTGCAGCTTTTGATTATAAACAAATATTTATTATTGATAATATAGAAAAATCATATATATTTTACAGGACATGTGAGCTTCACAACATAAACAGAGCATGGACAGACCTCCAACAGAGAGGAGTAAGTGTGAAATGAATGACTAAGCTGGTAAGGAATGAACAAGCTTCTATACCTGCCAAGAGTCACATTCCAAAAAACACTGCATGCCTACACCAAGGTTAACCCCAGCTACCCAAATATCATTGTACACACAATATATCTCCTTATTATTAAAAAAATAATAATAATTTGGAATCCAAGATGAAAATGGGTTTGTAGTTTCACTGTTACCCTCACAATACATTCCTTGATTTAACAATGGGAGGAGCCCTTGGTTAGTATAGCTTTAAAGGAGAAAAGGAAGTTAATTAGTTTTATCTTGTGGCAGCTACTTCTAAGCTTTTGAATGAGGAAGGCCAGTATATCACAGTCATCAAAGTATTAAATATATTCTTAAAAATTTGGTTTTATATACTACATCTGGTAATACAAGATCTGGTTTGTACTAAATATCTCCCAAGCACTCCGTGTACTAACTGGAAAATATTTTGATATGTTAATTTTGCTGAAGCAAGATCAATTAAAGTTCTCACAAACTTGGAGGAAATTATAATGATCTCTAAGGATTACAATGCTTTTACTTTTTAAACACTAAATCTTAGGGTTTTAAAGTATAAAGATATCTAGAATAATAATCTACCCAATCCTTGAAAAATGACTGGCTCTATAATACATCCAGTAGCAATAAAACATAATGATAGGGCTCATGCTATGAAAAACTAACATTTGTTTACATAAATTACCACCCATTTAGTAATTATACTGTATGCCTGCAATAAGGTCAAGTAAGATGTAACCATGGCAGAAGCAATACTGCATGCATTAGGTGGTCTAGACAGAACTATGACAGAGAATTAGGGTGGATAATAAATCAGCTAATGCTCTGCATGTGTTTCAGGATAGGCAGAACCACAACCCTAAAATAATAAAAAAAAATCCTCTTTCCACTCTCTTAAAAGAAATACTAACAACTGCTGCTATTCAATCCAAAGATGGTATCAAGAAAAGGAAGTAAAACATATATTTACACGTATGAATGCACACACAGATGCACACACATCTTTTTGGTCAGTTAACACATTATCATAATATATTTCAATGGGACCTTGATCAACATGACCTAATGCAACATGCTACTACCCATGGCAGCATGGGAAATAAATGATTTTTGAGGTCCCTTAAAACCCGTATTGTTCTGTGATTCTATGATTCTATTTTCATTCAATTTAACACTAATATCAAGGTCTTTAAATTATCTGCAGGTTTGGGGAAGCAAATGATAAAATAAGCTGGTATTTAGAAAAGATCATCTGTGTATATACACATGACACATAGGAGTAGGATGCCTCTACACAGCCAGCACTTAATTCAGGTGTTTAGTTAAGCAACCAACCTAAGCAAGTCAAAAACTGCTTTCATAATCAAACGAAGTGATTAATTCTCTGAAGTCCTCTCAGATGAAGATGTTGCCTACTTACTCTTTGGTATCTCAGTATTCTTAATTAAAACTAAAATCAGAAAACAACACTATTCGAAAAACCTCACCATTCTGGGGAATCTGGGGATCTTTCAATGCCAGAAAGCTCTTTTAGTCCACTAATTCTACAACCTAATTGAGTTAGTTATTTCCCTAAACAAAATTTCCAATCCAGTGAAAAGCAAAGCCTAAACAAAATCATAAAAAATATGCAAACATCTCAAAGCTTTAAAAACAAGTAAAAAGTCACACATTGTTCAGTGGCACAGAGTCTAGTTGGAAGCCTGTAAGTAGCAGTGGTCTCCAGGGGTCAGTGCTGGGTTCAGTCTTGTTCATCATCTTCATCATTTACCTGGACAATTGGATAGAGTCCACCCTCAGCAAGTTTGTCAATGACACAAAGCCTGGAGAAGTGGCTGACACACCAGAAGTTTGTGCTGCCATTCAATGGGACCCTAACAGACAGGAGAGTTAGGCAGAGAGGAACCTGATGAGGGTCAACAAAAGGTGTAGAGTCCTACACCTGGGGGGAAATAACCTCATGCATCAGTACAGGTTAGGGGCTGAGAAGAGCTGGAGAGGAGCTCTGCAGAGAAGGACTTCTGTGTCCTGATAGAAAACGGGTTGGTCATGAGCCAGCAGAATGCCCTTGTGGCCAAGAAGGCAAATGCTATATAGGGGTGCACTAAAAAGAGCATGGCCAGCAGGTTGAGGGAGGTGATCCTCCCCTTTTACTCTGCCCTGCTGAGGCCACATCTAGAACACTGTGTCCAGTTCTGGGCTACCCAGCTTAAAAAAACAACAGGTATCTTCTAGAAGTTCAGTGGAGGGCCACAAAGGTGATTAAAGGCCTGGAGCATCTCTCATAAGAGGAAAGAATGAAAGATCTGGGACCGTTAAGTCTGGAGAAGACGTAAAGCGGATCTAATCAATATTTCTAAATATCTAAAGTGTGGGAGGCACAGTTCAAGGTCAGACTCTTGTTAGCGGTGAGTAGTGACAGGACAAGGAGCAACGGCCAAAAACTGCAACAAAGGAAGTTCCACACAAATAAGCAGAATAACTTCAGTATACTGAGTGTGGCAGAGCACTGGCACAGGCTGCCCAGAGAGGTTGTGGAGTCTCCTTCTCTGGAGATGTTCAAGACCCTCCTGGATGCCTACCTGTGCAACATACTTTGGGGAACCTACTTCAGCAGAGGGCTGGACTCAAGGAGGGCAGCTGGACTCAATGATCTCCAGAGGTCCTTTCAACCCCTACAATTCTGTGATTGTGCCAAGGGTTGGAATAAGAAGGACTACATTGTTTTTGTGCCAGGTGATTTCTAATGTAGAAGACATCACCTTAGTAACATTACTACCCTTAATGTGAATTCACTAAAACTGTGTTTTCCTTCCTAGATTTGTCCCAAGATCTGATCATTCTCTTTTGCCTAGTAAACATACATAGAATCTCATAAATGTTTGCTGCTGCTTGGTCCTCCTGTACGTGAATACAGAACAGAATAATTCAAATTTGCTGTGCCCTCTTCATCACAATAGCTATATAAAGAATGCTCCTCCTTCTCCACCTCTGAATTCATACTTAGTTTGTTAACTAAATATGACATCTCCCTTGTTTCTGCAAGGTTACAAAGGTTAAATATTCCTGAGATCTCAAGTTGTGTACAGGGACAGGCAGACTTAGGTCTACCCACTGACGTGAGCAGCTGGAATGCATCCAGGCTGTGAGCATACATAACGTGAGTAATTACCAAAAATACATGCAACATTGCATATTGTCTCATATTTGTACAGAGTACAAAACACCCCTTCTAAGTACGAGGTCTGGCAACCAAAGACAGTAACTATCAATCAAAATTAATCAAACTGACTGACTCACTGACTAGTAAGTTCAATGCGAATTAATTATATAAAACAAACCCAAGGAACTCAGTGAATATTTTGACGTAAATAATTTTATTTTCCTATTTATTCCTTTTTTTAAAAAAACTTAATTAGTAGTTTCTGAAAAAGATCATATACTTGCGCATGCCCAATATTCATGCTGTACCCTTTCATGACTGTCTCTTTGGAAATGCTTTTCAATTATAGCACTTTTGTGCATAGCAGATCGGATATAAAGATAGATGACTGACAGCAGGGAAAGAGGAGGAAGTATTTCACAGTGCTTCTGTCCTTCAAATGAAAATGCTGAAGCTGTAACCAACTAACTATAATAAATGAGTACCTGACAAAAAGAAATGAGCTGTGAAAGTAAAAAAGCTACTCCAGGATGAACACTTCAAAAGTACTTTGTCACAGTAATCCTCTGTAGGTAGTGTGCAAATCTTGCTAAAAATACTAACTAATGTTTTTGTATAGTACATGCAGATGCAGTTAAATTGCAGAGAAATCAGTACTTAAGAAAAAAGAATGCTTGCAAACTTTCAAAAGAAAATTCTGTCAACAGTAACACATGACTTGAAAATACAAAATGAAACTGACATAGGGACTACAATTGGAAAAATCCTTAAACCCCTGAATCTCTCTTGTTTAGCTCTTTTTAAAGAGAGAAGTCTTCCACTCTGTCTGTTATATTAGACAGAACTTTCTCACAAACTTTGGTGACAGAAGATAGGATAAAAGTCTTATCCCATTTTGTTGTTCCAGCAGGACTAAGATCTTTTCAAAGGCAGGAAGTGTCTGCAAGGCTGTGCACTTATCACAGAGCTATGGCAGGAATTAGCACCACTTACATCTTGCTCTACGAACTCTTACTCCACATGCACAGGAGTTTCACTTCAGCATGGCTAGAGAAACATTCATATTTGATACAATTCATGAAACTGAATTAGCAACAAGCATCACATGCTTCATACTTCTGCCTTTATCAAAATCTCAATTTAGACCAAATTAATTGTCCATTTCACTAATTATCCCTGAAATTGGGAAATCCATTTGATTTCAAGTAATGGACATCATCTTTGTTAAAGTGTTCCTATTAGACTGTCCTCTCTCAGTGAAAAATCTTATTAAGTGCTAAAACTCCGCCATGCCTATGAAGACATGTAATGACAATAAGAATACAAGCTCAATGCTCACCAGGCAGTTTCACAAAAGATGACATCCAGAAATAACCTGCTGCTTCTCAGTCTTGAGCTCAGATATCATGAATTTACGCAAAGCAGGCTTGGCAGTCTACAGTCTACTTCAACACACTCCCAAAAGCTGTAGTTTTGTTTTACTTCTTACTTACTTCATCAGGAGGTTTTGTGAGAAAACATTTCCAAAACATGTAACAGCAACAACATTCCCAAGTGTAGCTAGTGGGGACTGCAAGTCTTAGAGTTTTAGTACTAAGGATATTACTGTAGAGTATTTTTCATGAGCTCTCAGTAGCTCACCAAGTTACAGAAATTTGGAACGCTATCAAAGCCTTGTTGCAGCAAAAGACTTGAGCACTGGCTCAACTTGAGCTGCTGGCATTAATTACTCTGGTGCTTGAAGTGTGACAGTTCACATGCTCAATACATTCTGAACCAGCACGATAAAATGTTTACTCTGATGTTGGTTCACTTATCCAGAAGGATAAAGAAAGATCAGCACACTTCAAACAGATATCTCTACTGAAAATCCTCAGACCAACCAGAGAGATCAGATGATCTTCTCACTCCTATGGGAACTTTCTTCAGATTTGAAGCAGTCTATCATAATATGATGAGGGAAAGCTGCACAGATATACCCTGTCTTTCCTTCACTATGCAGAGTCATGTGTTTTCTTCACATCCCCAGTACTGCAAACGGTTTCAAGAGGAGAAAATACAGTTAATATAGAAATTGAGTAATTAGGGCTAAAAAACCTCAACCCTCTTTAGAGTTATAGAATATATTAAAGTGTTTGTAGTGAAACTGAGTGGGCGTACAGACTCTGGATGCTTGCATTTCTCATTTTCCTCGGGTAAACGAAACATCGGTCACCATGACCTCAAGTAGTCCTAGAGAATTGTCACAATCAGTTTTTCTGTCACGCTGAGACGAAGCGTATTTTCCGCAGAGCCAGACTAAATCAGCTTTACAGAGTAACCATTCACAAAGGAGCATCCACGACTGTCAACAGCCAGCAAAGCAACAGCTACCACAGTAGATGGTGGCTCCAGCTGACACCTGCGGCCCTCCTGCTGCACTGCAATTTATTCCAAGCAAAAGAGCTTCTGGCCAATGGGCCAAAACAGATGAGGCACAACTCTGTTCAGCTTCCCATGTAGTGACCACACTGTGACATGTTCTACATTACACGCAATTTCACACTGCCTCAGAGATTCTTTGCAAAGAGAATAGGGCTGTGCCACTGCACCATTCAGCTTTGCATCTGTCTATGGAGGAAGCCTCTTACAGTCAGTGGGACTTGGTGTCTGTTCACACCCAGTCAGCAGGCCACCAAGATTCAGATCATACTATATTACGGGTTCCTGAAAACCTAACTGCCAAGCTTAACACTCGCTCCTACACAAATGCAAACTGTTCCAAAATGGAAAAGAAAAGAAACAACCCAAACCACCAAGTAATCTAAATCCTTTCACAAAACAAACAGTTTCACTTTCTTTAGAACATTCACATCCATGCTGGGCAAAACTGTGACAGAAAGGAACGTAAATGAACACCACCTAAAACAGGCAAACGTGAGCAGACATAATTTTTACATCAGGTGTTAGTGAACAGCAGGCATTCAACCCAAAGTGAATAAAAACCACCAAAAGCTTCAAAAACAGTCAGTCATTCAAAACATACTTGAGAAATTCACCATTGTCCTAATTGAAGGCTGGGGAAACCATGAACAATAAAAGGCAGGAGCTGATAGGTTTTTTTATCACTGCTGAACAGCAGAGTATCATGAGATGAAAGCAAAGGTACTGAGACATATTCGTTTGAGATGTGCATGTAGAATTTTCAGCAATAGTATATTAGTAATTTACAGAAACATGTAAATGGTCCCTTGTATTAGCTTCACAGAATCACTGAATTGTAGGGGTTGGGAGGTACCTCTCGAGATCACTGAGTCCAACCCCCTGCCAAAGCAGCTCCCTAGCCCAGGCTGCACAGGTAGGCATCCAGGCGGGTCTTGAATATCTCCAGTGAAGGAGACTCCACCACCTCTCTGGGCAGCCTGTGCCAGTATTCTGTCACTGCATTGTGAAGAAGCAGCTGTTTTTTTTTTCCCCTAAAACTAACACACACACACAGATATTAAAGAAAATAAAAGAACCTAATTGAAGAAGCTGAAAATCAGAAAACTGACAAAGAAGTCCAGTATTTTTAATTTGTATGTAAACATGAAGTGCCATTGAGAGTAACATGTGCGATAAAACTGCACAGGTATCACTTAAATAATATTTAGAAGATGGAGGTTCGTCATTACTTTTTGGTTGTCATGATCCAAAGTCATCAGGAGTTCTTTCTGCATTGGTGTCATGGTTTTGTGATTTTTTGGTGCTGGTATTCCACATCATAACATCATGTATTGCATTAAGAGTTAAAGAGCTAATACTCCAGCTCCATAGATCATTGATAATTCCAGGTATATCTGTCTCAGAAGAGAAGCACTACATTCCCCAGAGGACTTTGCGATGCTTTATATTTTTACGTGTTTTCCGCTCAGAGGGAACAGATAAAAACCCTCAGCGGTCACGGGACTCTCTCTTTCCTTCGGGATCGACTCAGCAGTGGGTGCTCGCTGCCGTATCGCCTTCAGCGTTAGCGTAAGGCCTTCGGTTTATCGGACACTCTCTCTTGCTCATTTTATTTGATTCATTAGCCTCAATTCCAATTACATTGTATTATATTGTGTTATTTTGCTTTCTAATATCTTATTTAGTAAATTAGCTTTCCTCCTCAGATCGTTGCCGCTGTTTTGTTTCTAGGCCCATCTCCCTTTTCCCTTTTCCCTTTTCCCTTTTCCCTTGCCCTTTCCTGGGGCGTGGGTCTGTGGGTCCCCCGCACCAATTGTCACGGAACCGGGCCGATCTAGCCCGGTAAACCGTTGACAATTGGAAGACAGATTTAGGCAAAATAATGCCTTCTGTCTCACCAGATAAAATGATGGAGGAAAAAGGCATCCTGCCAAAAGCTGTTATATTTTTCCTACACGTAGGAGAGTAAGAAGTGTTTCAAAAAAGTATGATGTGTTACTTTGCAGATTAAAGCAGAATACAAAAGGTACTCCCTAACAACAGTTTAAAAATAAAAGTTTTTGGTTGAGATTTTTATAAAACTTGAGTGAAGAATGAATTTTCAGAGCTATGTGGAACACCTAACAACAAAGGAAAACTTTAATCAGGAATGCTGAAAAAGCATTGAACTTGAGTGTCATTTGAATACCAGCGCTATAATTAATACAGTATGACCTTGTATAAACCTTATAAATTTGTTCATGAATATGTAAAATGGGAGTAACTGCAGTGTTATGAAAAAGTGGGGTGCTTAAGGATCTGACACAACTACACATTTCTTTCTACTTGTAATTCTAACTTGAGTATCTTCAGAATAAAAATATTACAGCAGTAATCAGAGGACACTGATCTATTCAAACTAAAATCTCCTTCCACCCCAAATTCTATCATTAGGTTTTTATTTCAGCTAGATTTCTGAATCATCACAGCTTTTTGTAAGGCACAGTCCTTCTCATATCCTGCATAAATTTGTTTCCTAAACTTTATGTGTAAGCGCGGCCATCATTGTGGCATCTCCAATTGGTTTGTGATTTTTTTCCTACCCTGGGTCCTTCAGCTTCTTGAAAAAGTGAAACACCTTCCATATTTGATTGACTCTATTCATTTTCTCTGACCTTGGTTTGTGCTTGTTAGATCAGGAATATGGCAGTGAACAATTATAGATGGGTTAGTGAAAGTTTTAGGCCTTTTAAAAATACATATTTTGCATATCTCATGTGCACGAAAGCAGCCTGTCTGCAAGTTTTGAATTGAGGTGCCTGAAATTAGGACACTCAAATTCATAGTTAAATACTGACATCATCAAAACTGCAAATGGTTTTAAGAGCTGATGAGTCAGTGATTGTCTAGAAATACTCAAAATGTCTAAAAAATTGACTTTTTTTTTAGAGCCTACTCACTGATTAAAATACTTGCCATGAGGTAAATAGAATTTAGAATTTACTACTTTCTATTTTTTTCCAAAGGAGGAAACATAAGTTCATCTTCTTTCTCCTGCAGTGAACTATGCTTCAGTATGATACTCACTAAGTATTACCAACCTTATTAAAGACAGTTATTCAAAATTCACTGTGTATGAGAAACTCTGATCTACTATATTTCAAAGTAAGCTATGCAATTAAATTTACTGTCTAATTTATTTTTACTTCTATTTCAGGATATAAATATGCTATTCAGCTTTACTCTAGAAAGAAAGACAAAACGTAGAAGTTATGATCAAGGTACTTGATCATTTATACTACATTTATACTACATGTATTTACTGAATTTGTAATTATTTGGTAGGCATTTATACAATATATAACAGAAATTGTTCTTGGGCTTTTCAAAATACTGGAGAGCTGACATCAGTGCCCCAGTTCCTTTTCAGTTTGTTATCAGAGTGCATTCCTGGGGCCCAGGAGCATAGATTATGTAAGTTTAACAAGAATTTTGGTTTTAGCGAAAAGGAATTGCATTGCACTGAACCAGACATTAGAGACTCCAAAGTTAAGTTTTCCCTTGGCTTCTTGGCAAAGCTTTTGTCTGGAAATACTTCCAAGTCCAGGTCCTGGAGAAACTCCCAAGCCAAGGAGAAATATCAAGGGAATGCATGTTTGCTTAACAACAGATGCACCAATATAACTCTGGAGTCTAGGAACTCTTACTAGATTCAACACCCTAAGAGTGGCCCAATGAGGTTTAACACATGGTGTGCAGCAATGTAGGCTATATAAAATATATATTTCACCACAGTACACGAGTAGAACGTAGCTAGATAATTAGTGCAAAAACTGCTGATTTGATGATATTTGAAAGTTAACTATGTTTGCTTTGTATTAAAAAGACAAGAACAGTGGTGCTTATACTTTTCTAAACGCTAAGAGAGGACTAAAAATCTAGGAGGAGGATAATTTGAGGGTGTGGATTTGCACAGCTCCCTCTTTAAAAATATGTAATGCTGTCTCAGTATGCTTCCAAGTAGCTGTCACTCTTCTGTGTCTCTTCTCCAGAACTGCCTATGGTAAAAGCCCCTCCCTTGAATGGGCTGTTACTAAAAATGCTCAGTTAATAAAAGTTTTGACCATTATAACCTAACCCTAGGTTTTAACAAACTTCACAGTGGAACACAAACTTTGTATTATCTGATTCCAAGACTGCAAGACCAGAGCGTGAGCTCTAGACAATGCAAGGGAGATGCTGAGATGGGTTGCTAAGTTCAACATCTCTTTATTTATAACACCATATAATGATGAAAAAACTCCGCCTGCTGTTCACAGGAGAAGAATAAAACAAACAAACAAACAAACAAAAACCTGCAAAGGTTCTGGTCCTACTACAGAAAGCTTATTCCATTTATGCCCAATTGAAGATACTCAGAACTTGAAATTGTCAGTAAAGACAGAAAGACGTGTTTCAGCTTCGTCAGTCGTCTTATATATTTATACAAATGTTTATATATATATATATATGTGCATATATGTACCAGTTTAGTACTTTAAGAAGTTTCATATGTACATCAAATCAAGTTTCTGCACATATATATAAATACTTCTTTTTAGAAATGAAACATATGGCAAATAATACTATTTATTTTATGCTGCTCCCACACTTTCTTTTGTCAGTATGCAGCAGAATGTCATTTTCAAAAGAGATTATAGAAGTTCCTAAGAATATGAATCAACAGTCTTTGGATGCTTAGAAGAGAGTTGGGGGAGAAATAAGGCTGTGGGATAAATGCATGAGCTGCAAATGTTTGTGAAACAGATCATTCATCCGCAAAGTAGTTAAAAAAATTTGCTTTCAGGCTTCACAGTTAAAACAAATTGTTGCAAAAAGGGAATTTGTTCTGTCCAAAAGTTGATCTATCCAGAAAATACTACTGGATCTGCTGCATTCAATCCATGTTTTAAAAGCACTCTGCCCCTTTGCTTTTCTATTCTGAGTGCTTGCTATGTATGTTTTCATTTGAAATAATTAATTCTTGGTATTTAGTGAAAAGATTTGACAAGTATGAAAACACAAAATAGCAAAATATGAAGGGTATGGAGCTTTACAAAGAAAAATTCCTATACAGTTTCAAATCCAATGCTGTAAAGGGAAATCTATGTTTTAACACATCATTTATTTTCATATGATGAAAAATTAATTAAAAATTAACATGGAAGAAAGAAAATGGCATCATTTTCTGATTTTGAATCTTAAAATAAAGATTTGGAACATTAAAGCAATACTTTCTTAAAACTCCTTACAGTCCTCAGGTGACATTCTGTTACCTTAAGCTCATGTCAAATTCATGAAAAAAAACCCCACAGTCTCTCCAGATTCCAAACTGTACATTGGGAAAAAGACTTCTGAAAAGATATTGTCAGAGATTTTTTTGGATGGTGTTTGCACAGAGATCTAGGTTTGTAATACATAAGCTTGAGAGTTCAGGTCAAAAGAACACTGTACAAAACGCCTCCTGTTGATTATTAAATATCAGAGTAGGGACACTCTAAGTCCTCCTATAAACAAATGGGACACAAAATTCAGCTTTCACTAGACTTTCCCTGGAACGTCTACAAGAATCAGGAGGTACAAAACAAACAGACAGTATTTCATAAATGCAAATAAATCAGTCACAGCTGAACCTGAAAAGAAAAAAGAAGCCAAACATTCAGAGAGCTTATAGAAGTAATGTACAGACATTTCAGTGGAGCAGCAAGTATTTTGGATGACTGCTCTTAACATGTCATATTGAATCTTGGTAGTTTCTCAATCAGGAATATTAAGAATTGATTTATAATTAACAGATGTAAAGCAGTATTTAAAGATCTGAATTACCTAAACAATTTCAAATATTCAACTTCCATGAAATTGACTAGCACAATAGTGTATTACTTTCTTTTTTCAAAGCATGAAAGTATACAAACTACATCACTGTGAAGAACCTCTTTCAAAGGAAGAAAATAACAGGAAAAGAACATCAGATTTTGCAGTCTTTTATATGATTTCATACAGATTTCAGCTGGATAATTGTACGACTGGAGTTGTAGCAGTTGTCCCACACAGCGTTTTAAAAAACCTTTTAAGAACTTCCTTAAAAATTGTAAAGAATAAGCAGGTAAGAGTACTAAAATCATAGTCCATCAACAACTATGTAAACGAAAAAGAAAAATCTCATCAAGAAACTGAGAAACAGGAAGACAGCAGAAAGATAAAAAATCATAAAGCACATACATCAAAGATCTGACGAGTCCTATATAATAGCTAATGTAAACTATTTATGGGCACTCCATATAGGAAAGATTATATTATTATAGCACCTCTCAGATACTACTTAATGCTTTAACAGTAGATGCATCAGAAAAACAAAGGCGCTGAAGATTAAAAAAGAAAAGCCTCCTAGCATATCTGGTAGCATTAAATCTTATGTAATGCTGCCTGATGTCTCTAAAATCTGTCAACATTACTGATTTAGAAACATTTGTCAAATAGTTTGAAGATCACTCACTGCTACTGAGCGCTACCACTGAAAATCTGGGTGCAGCTACTAAGAATTCCCTTGTAAACAAGCTCAAAAAAAAGGGGGACAAGAAAGCAGCAGAAGATAACCAAGCCAGAATCTGAGAGCTAATTCTCTTGTGGAAGATGGCAATGGAGTTTACTGCAATGTCTTTGCCAGTCCATTTTATCTTCTTGCTTTATAATATCTCCCCAAACCGTAAGATCTTGAAATGGAAATCTGAAGCTTGTATCTAGTCATAAGGGGAAAGTGTGAAAACTGTTTCAAGCTTATTGGGGGTGGTAGGTATTTAAGGAATGTTAGTTAGCATATTAGCAGCATAGAGGTGCTGCTTTCACCAGCTGCAGTAAAAGACTCAGCTTTCTAATCTTTTCCTTCTGTTATTCACTGTTTTCTTCAACCCTGTTATTTTATATGAATACAAGGATAATAATAAAAAAGAAACCACAAAAAACCCATTCACCTCTTTAAAGGTCAGTTAATACTTCTGCCCCTTGAGCAGTCTCAAATTTTACATTTTCTTCAAAGGGAGAGATTTTCAATAGTGATTGAGGAGATAAACAAGAAAATTCCTGCTAATGAAGCAAAAGTAAATTCAGCCTTCTCCAAATGTTCTGGCTTTGTCAAAGAGCAACCACATGGTTGCTCCCCCATGCTCACCCCACCAAAGTGGGATGAAGTTATCTTAAGATGGGCAAAAGCCAAACAAATACCTCAATTAGATACAGAGGGGAGAAGATGCACCTGGGAAGTAAGAAGGGTTTGAGATCAGAAAGCTAATAAAAAGACTTCCAGCAGTTCAAGGGCCAAGGGTTAGAAGGAAAAAAGTCAAACCAGCTTAGGAAAAGCAGTTGAATTATTGCAGCTATCTGGGAACGATTCAAGAGGTATAATATGCAGTCTTTTGCAGGCAGATATGAGCTTATTTTGCAAGAGCCGACCAGAAGCCATTCTGCTATGACAGAGTACTATCAAGCACTTGCTGCAAAGCAGTGTGTACTGTATCAGACAACATACCATTCTCATGTGGCCACAAGTCCCCAGGCTGACCCAGAGTGCAGGCTACAGTAAGCTCACATCAGTTTGCAAATGGGCGTGCACATACTCGCAAAAAGAAAGAAAGAAAGAAAGATTTCAAGACCAATGTGACATGAATCCTTCAACTAAAAGGTGGGAACAACTGAGTTCTGCAGGGTCAGAGGTAGGAAAAGCAGCTGGAGAAACATCTTTCTTAACAGGAAAGTCTGTGGTGTAGGGAAACCATCACTGAATATGCATGCCCAGAGAAGGGAACCTGCAAAGGCTCAAATTTATCATAGACATTTTCCAGAGGCAGCTATTTAACTGAGGCTAAACATCAGAAGTGTGAAAAGTATCAAATGGTATAAGTCTATATGGAATAACCAATGCCATTCTACCAATATTTTTTTCTATGGATTTGAATGTAATGCAACATAGTTATATCACCAAACTCCTTTCAAATTATTTCCAAATCAGTAAAACTCACATTAATTACCTAGCCCCAACTACCTAGCCTGGTGTAGCTGATATCCACTTATACATACCAATATAATTATATTTAAGTCCAATACAAGAATATTTGCCTTCTACGTTACCTTCTATATTTAAGCGTCTAATCATTACATATAAAAATCAATAATAATTATTATTTTTTTCCCTTAAACTTTCCATATTTCACTTCTGTAAGGAAGACAGTTCATTTGATGAATGCACAAGGAGAAAAAGATGCTTGCTAGATGTAAGTAATAAAACACTGCCATTTTGTTTGTCTCCTAATAAAATAATTAAATAATGTTTTTTGATTTACCTCTGTCCAGTAAATTTCTGCTTTGGATGAAACATAGAACACTTGCTGTATCATTGATAAATACTATTCACCCAACAATTTTCCTAAAACTATTACCTAATTAATCTTCATATCAAGTATCTGAGATAGAGAAACTCCAGTATAAAAACAAACAAACAAACAAACAAACAAAAAATTATCACTTGAAGAACTCACCTAAATAAGTTAAAATACATCAATACACTGATATGGATTGGAATTCAGAGACTGATATGATTCGGTCTTTTTGTAAAGGTTTGTCAGAACTGAAACACTTCTTACTCATCCTGTTTTCATTCTCACACCTATGCTGATGTTTAGGAACAGATATATCATGTTGCACTTATTTATATGAGTGTAACTTGGTGTTATATGTACAGTTGGTACATATAACATATATTTAATGATATTTAGGTATGCTAGTTGCACAATGCTTAACTGATTGGTCTCTAATTCCACTGTGGTTTTCATCTTCACAGATCAGAAAAAAATCTATTTGATATATTTATTATAACTTTACCAATGGCATGGGGAACCCTCAAGGCATGTTACTTTTTCTAAGCATCTACTGCTTAATTAAAATGGGTGTAAGAGTAAAAACATACTGACTTCACTTAGGCAACTGGGGGAATGGGAAAAATCTATAAGGAAAAGAACATCTGCAATATACAAGCTTTGATGAGAAGACTGGTCAAAGAAAAATGGCAAACTTCTAGGGATTGCTTCTGAATGGCCCGAAGCTTGTTTTCTAATTAATTTTAGACTTGAAATTTACAGCACTGAAAGTCATCTTCTTTGCTGACAAATAAATTGTTTTACAGATGCCTAAGAATGAGAAATAGCAATTCAAGCCAAAGCAAGATGACTAAGGCAAAGCAAATGTTTTGTTGCACTCACCTTAGGCACCCAGTGGCGTTGCGCAGCACCTGTGATGAATGAAGTTGTATTTTATGATCATCCTGGAGCGGAGAGTTTTCCCATCCAGAGTGAGGGATGATCACTGCATTGGTCAACACTGCGAGGGCATCCTGGATGATTGGCATTTTCAGTGCATCACAGGAAGAGAGATTCCAGAGAACTCCTACAAAAAGCAAATGACTCATAATCAATGAAAAAAAAAAAAAAAAAAAAAAAAAAAAGATTGAACAGTTTTAGCAAAAAATAAATGAATAAATCATGTGATTATTGCTTCTAAGGAAGCTGTTCTTGGCATCAGAAAACAAGCACACAAACAAAGAAATAAATAAAGACTGCTCGTAAATGGAGCTGAATGATACCTGAACATCTCCCCAGTGGGAATAAAGCTTTGAATACACAAATTGTCACAGCACCACTGGAAATTGCTCAAAGCTAAGCCCTCAGGTCATTCCTACTTTCTCTAATGTGGTAACAACAGCCTGGCTCCACACCTAGCCTTGAAGGGAATCATTCATTTTTGCCTTTATTGTGTTCAAGTTTTGACCCACCAACCAACAAGAAATATCATAATCACCATATAGCAGAGAATGCAAATATGAACACTGTGTTCCAATATCAAAAAACAAAGTAAGTGATGGTGGGTGGAAACTGCTAAAGACCTTACAAACGTGGGCTCCAACGTTCATAAATACAAACAGGAAGCACAGTATCTGCTCCAGGTTTTCTTTAGCATTCTGTTTTTTGAGGGTGAGTTATAATTAAACGGGAATCAACCTACATTTTTTGCTTTTCCTTTAAATTTAATTACCTCGGTGGGAAGACTACTTCAATTATGCAACTTCATGTTTTAATTATTTTATACAGAACTGTATACAAATGCAGTTACACAGATATTAAAAAAAAGAAACTTAAAATTATCTAAATGTTGTGAACAGACAAAAACTAAAAGACATCAGCTAGATTAAAAAAAAAAAAACAACAAAAAAAACATAAATAAAAATACTGATTTTTTCACTTGTTCCTTTAAAACAACACGGAAAAGTGTTTTTGATTTCTGCTATGAATGCCTGTGTGAAAATAATAGTGTACGTAAAAGAATAAAAGCATTCGTTATTATAATTATACCCACTTTTCTCTGATTCATTTCTAGTAAATTCCATTGAATTCAACATTTCTTGAAATAGAATCATAGAATATTATTAATAATAATACCTTGTATTTTGCTGGGTTTAGTCAGTACAAAAGACATTGCGGTTGAGGTTTTTTTGCATTTATCTGACAGGTGTAAATGATGCACATGGTAGAGAAGTAGGATACAAATCTTTCCTCCTTCAAAGTCTGATTTAATACTTCAGTAAGAAAATGTGTTGTTTCACTGCAAAGAAGTTCTGTTTTGGATCTGAAGCAGAACAGAGTTCTCTGATAGTAACAAAACAGCTGTTTGGGTTTCAGGTACTAGTCATAAGCCACAAAAAAGAAGAAAAAAAACAACAAACAGAAGCAGCAAACAAGACCTATCTAGCAAAATTCTTAAGAATGTGTATTTATGTAATATATGTAATATTTGTTATTCAGTAGGTTCCTACTTAAAGGAAGGAAAATTAAGAAATATTATCTTTAAGCTCTGTTTCTCTACTTAAATTCCACTTGACATAAAACCCTACTCAAGAACCAGGAAGTAAGGTCCAGTTTTCCTAACCAGAAGCAAAACTTTCACAGTATCATAATGAAGGGATCACCAGACTAGATTCTTCTGTTCTGTGTCGTTCTAGAATGATTATGAGCCATGGTAGTTAAATAAAACAGCACTGCCCTCTAAGCCTGACATTGACTTTTAAGTTTCTACACCTCATAGTTTTAAGCAGTTAAGTTAATTTCCCACTGTATAACAATGCCTTTTATCTAATTTTAAGTCTTCAAATATTACCAACTACATTAATGAATAAAACAATGTCATTATGACAAGTTACATTTTATTTTTACACTTGGTGGACTCTGCTACTTCCTGAGGTTTGCATTTTAAGTGTCTCCTTGTACCCTGTCTTAATTAAGAATTTACAGTTATGAAAAGGCCCTGGGATTTCATTTCCCATTACTTTTGCTGAGGAGGATCTGGAATTAGATTTATGTGGTGTCAAAGAAGATAATCCATTCCCAAAACTTTTTGAGAAGCTAGAAAAAAAATATATAAAAAAAAAAAAAAAACACCATTTTTTTACCTGAGGGTTATGTTTGAACATGGTTTTAAATACTGCATTACATTTCCTTTCAAGATCAACTCCCACTAAGCAGTTGATCACTGAGATCATTTGCCACCTTGATCTTAAAGCCCTTATTTGGGTTTCATAGCACAATAAGCAAGTCTGGAAAAGTAGCCAAGGTACCTCGACTGCCTCCTAAATCATTTGTTTGCCATCACCCGTTCCTAGGAGGGAAAGAGACTGGACTCGGCATATCAGTGATTAATCATGTATAATGGGACCTATCCTGCTGCATATGGATTGGAAGAAAGTTGTTAATCCAACTCAGCCATTTAACTCAATAGTTCATCATCTGCAGGCTGACTCCTGGGAAGGAAGAGGAAATAAGGAACTGGCCAGATCAGTGTTGAACATCTCTTAATCATTCGTGCTCATCGTATCTTATCTTTTCCTTGCCTTAATGGTGGCAATGCACTGAAAGAAGGCATTCTGTCTCCCTGTTTATTTGCAAAATGCTTCCATCTGTACAATGCTACACAGAGGGTAAAAAATAGCCACACCAGACTGATCACGTCTCTCTGCAGTTTGAAGTTTTCACCCTTTCATAAAACAAATTGAAGACTATGGAAAAAGTATTTTGCAGTTTCATTTTGAATTTAAACATAAGGAGTAAGTTGTACTGAAAGCATTCAGCTAGTTCCAGCTGGAAGGTGGATTTGGGGTCTCAATATCAATTAACAGTCCTGCAGACATCAGATGAAGGACTCTTCAAAGAGCCTACTGGAATGCTTGCTATGATGATGTTGCTGTACCAAGATAAAGCTTCTGGAATAGCTTCTAGTACATGCATCAAGTAGGTTCAACATGTTACTTAACACACTAGAGATAAACAATCTTTTCTAGGAAGCTGTTTCATAGATGACAGCAATCAAATTTTAAAACTGATTATAAATTTTGAAAAAGTTTGTGACCAACAATTTCAAAGCCATCTTACAATAGCTAAAAGGTTTAAAACCCAATCACTGTCATCACTAGGCACCATGCCTTTTTTTCTCTTTCTCTCTTCTCTTATTGAATAACATCAAACACCTTTTTTTTTTAAATCATGCACTAATGAGGAACTTCATCTTAACTTACATGTTAGTATAATACTGCTTTAACGAGAACAATAGATTATGGGTTCCTATTATCATTTCTTGTTATTGCTATCCTTTACAGAGCTGTATGCTATTAAAACCAGAATACATACATGAATGTATGTACCCCTGGGAACTTTCAGCTGTACAGATGCAGTTCATAAGGGAAACTACTCATAGATTTCAGTTAAAGCAATTTAAATTTGTTGCCAGTGGAAGAGGTACCTGAAATAACAGAAAAAATAAAGGTAAAACTTTCTCCTAGCTGAAGCTTGAAGGCAAATTTGAAGATAAGACCAACTCTTAAAAACAGGTCCAGACCAGTGGGATGTTATTTCTGCTAAGCAGACAGAACAGATCCATCGTTCCTTCAGCTTAGAAACAGCACTTTTTTTCCATAAATCAAATGAATTTAATTTGCAAAAGATATCATGTGCAAAAATCAGAGAAACAGAGAACCTGCACAAAATCAGGAATGTCTAGACAATTATTCAGTGTGTAATCTGATGTCACCTCTAACCATTACTTTTGTATAAAAAAAGCCCCTTACAATGATATAGACTACAAGCAGAAATGAATAAACTGAAGAAGTCAGCTTTTACCAGCTTCTTCCCTGCCACACTGCCACTATGCGTTTTATTTCTGATTGTGCTGCAGAACAAGTACACCATCAAATAAAATATGAGATAAAAAGACTGTAAGTAAAAAAATGTTACTGGGAGACAAATGACCTTTGATCCTTCTTAATTTGTTATGTTTAAGGCAGCCTTATACTCAAGTCTTTGCTTACTGAACATTCTTTGCTAACAACAAAAATATTTAAGTCTTGCAACTCACTCAGGTTTTTCTTTTCCATCTTAATTTCACGGTTTGGTAATGTTGTGATGCAGAATATGACTTGGTAGAGCTGAGATCCCAACTACCAGTAAGAGCAAGAACAGCTCTGGCAGGCTGTTTATGAGATGATGGTGTGTTGGTACTGCAGGGAGTTACCCTCATGCATATCATAAATCAGACTGAAAGGATCTTTTCCTGGAGCCCTTAGGAAAAGCATCTTCTACCCCAAAGCTCTCAGGTACCAGAAAGTCACTTGCTGGCTCTTACTATAATTTTGATGCTCAAGAGACCCATGTAACAGTAGTGCTACTCTGCAGAGCTGGATCAGCACTGTGGCAGCAGGGTGTGGGCTCCATATACATTACGTCAGTTCTGCTGAGTTCAGAGCAGGGGCAGAGATGAAATCATTTGTAGTACTGAAAAATGCACATCCCTTTAAATGCAAGTGGTGTTTAAGAATCACAGCATCCACCCTACAACTTCAGGAAAATGTAGCTGATGTACATAGAAGATGTCAAACACCAACTGCTGCAGCACTTCTTAACTGGTAAGCTAGGTTAAAAAAAAGATCGATTTGAACTCTGTCACTTGAAGAAGTCAAAGCATATGATAAAGCTCCTTGTAAGTACACTTAAAAAAATGTTCAAAATTGTCATAAGAGGGAAGGCAGCTTTATTACTTTTCTTGAAATAATATTTTATCTGGTTAGTGAAAAAATATCTTAAGTGGACCTTCATGCAATTCACTTATTTACATATGCAAAGGTGGTTTTCTGCTTACCTGTATACAAGATGGCCCATGACAAGTGCAAACTGAGAAAGAATGGGTTTCAGTGAAAGTCATGAGCAGTTAAGGAACAGTAAGTGAAGCTGCAGGCAATTCAGTTATTTTCCTTTTGCAGCCATTTATAGCATTACAAAGCAAAACCTTTGACAGAAGTAGGTGTTCTCTTTTTCATTGCAAACAAATGCAGACTGACCTTGGTTACAGAGTAATGTAAGCATTTCCACAGAAAAAAAACTCTTTCTTAATGCTCCAAAATTAAATGTAGGATTTTATTAAAACATAAAGAACTGATTTTAATAGTACTTGCACATAGTTTGCTGAACAGATTCTGTCCAAAAGCTATTGCGTTAACTGAGAAAGTCCATATACTTGTCACAGGACTGAATTTTGACCCAGCATTGCTGCTTCCTCTCTGTGATATGCTTTAAAATAGCATCTAATTGTGGAAGGGAACTGTCACATAAGAAAGTTAGAAAGGTATCAGCTTTAATGTTAGACAGCAGAGGAATTACTGAAAGTACCAAATTCAGTTACTGTGGAAAGACCAGTGGATCCTGCTTTTCTTTCCTTCTTAACTGATGAAATTAAATTGGTTCCATACTACTGCTGTAAGATACAGAAATCAAATCAAAAGCAATTAACTGTCAGTGACAAAAACACAGTAAAAACAAACAAACTACAAATTAAATTTCATCCTAACGTAACAACAACACCATTCTCACTTAAATATCTTGATAGAAAACAAGAAAATCAAAGAATGATACTCATCTGGATGGGAAGGTTTTTGTTTTTTCTTCAGTGTTTACATGTATATTTTACTGAGGAGTGTTCTAGAGCACCCAACAGCAAGACATATGTTTTGTAAAGGCACTAAGAGATAAAAAAATGTTACACTTGAAATTCACCATCAAGATAAAGCTCTAGGTACCAAGATCCTTTCTCATAAGAACCAATTAGGAAGTTATACCTATCTAGAAAGTCACAACTACACATAAAACGGAAGGCTCAGTGAACACTTATTCAAAGCCTCACAACCTAGCCATATCTCAAAACTGATATATAGAAGGACAGAAAATAAAATTGTTGGAGGGCAGTTTAATCACGAATTAAAAACGTGAAATACCCAGAGCCATCTATCCATCTATCCTATCTATTAGAAGAAAAATTATTATGTGCTGCAATCACAGTAACACTTCCATTGCAAACATTTTATACTACAGAGAGGTTTTGAACTGTAAGTATTTTAAACTCCATCGTTCAGGCAAGGGCATCAAAATTACATGCCAAGCTGATTTTTTTCCAAAGGATTACTACTTGCTGAACAAAGTTCAATGCAGCTGTTACATCAAGCCATATGTTGCAACAGATGTCCTCTATTTATCAGTCCAGATTGTCTTGATACTTCCTCTTAAACTTAGATTTGACCAAACTGGAAAAAGAAACGCAAAATACAAGAACCCTTCATGTAGTATATTAGCAAGTGAATTATGAATTCTATCTCTTTGGTTGCCATACGAATAAAAATAACTTGAATGATTTTCTTAGAAGAAATTGCATTGGAGATGTATCTTCCTGATTGGACTAGCTAAAAAAAAATTGTTTCTAATTGACTTTTGAAAGCTAATTTGGTTCACAGGTGACTTAATTTCCAGCAAGAAGTGAGCACAGAGGAACCATCTTGGGTCTTGGGCTAGGACTGATTGCAGTAATTTAGGACAAGTGAATAAATGGCACAGGGAGCTGGTGACACAGAGCCTCAGGATGGGCCTGGCTGCCTTGGTGGCATCATGTCATAGTGGCAGACACGGCCTAGTAACGGGCCTGCTTCTTCCCAGCGCTGGCTTTGGGCTGTAGAAAGAGCCCCAAGCAGACCTCAAGGTCAAGGAGAGAGGGACTACTCTTCTGTGGTCACTGCACTGCTGCCAGCTGAGACCTCAGGATGCCATTGAGTCATCATGGCTCCCTGACACTGTCACCTTGAGGGAGGCTTCGAACAACAGCACTATTTGTGAGTAGCTGTTAACAACAGCATGCTGAATGTAACAAAAGATGCACCACATCAGTGCTTTGGACTCTTGCTTAGTAAAGCAGAAGACTTTAGACAGCGTCTGTTTTAAACTCTTATTTTCTTGGTAGCAACATGGGTGAACAAGTTCAGCGGATCAATTAGAAACAGTTGAGAACAACTCTCCATGAAGACAAGTCCTATTAGTGAGTTTCCCCATTTTTAGAGCCAAAATAATTACAACATACTGAGAAAGGGACAGAGATTGTTTTATAATTAGACAGTAAACTGCAGTAGATTTTGTAGAAAATGATTCCACTGAAACTGTCAATATTGTTTGCATAAGAGTTATTTGATCAGACAGCATCATTTCTGAAGTAAAATTACACAATTTACAGAATGTGTTTTGAATAGCATTGCAATTGACTGATTGACAATACAGTAACCTACAGGATGGAAACTGGAATTGCAACAACTTACAGTACAAATAGCACTGCCCTCTCCTTCCCCAGTTAATGAGAACAATGGCTTGTCAGGACCAGGAGGATGCACAGTAACTGGTGGCATGACAGGTTCATTGGAAGATGTTAAAAAATGCCAACTAATTTCTCCCATGAATTTGTTTGCAAATCACTCCTGTGTTTCTAGAAATGCTCAGAGTTTTCTGTAGATGACAAAAAAATCTGAAGTTTAAATATTATCAGACTGTACAGCTGTGTGTTCGTAAAGTACATCTACGGATTGAGAAATGAGTTCATGACTTTGGAGAAATACAAGTAGATATTTCAAGTATTTTCTGATGCTGATGCAAAATAAGTTTTTGAAGACTGTAAAAGCTGAAAGGAATTTCTTACTAGGGAGGCAAAACAGAGTAGTTCTGTAGCCTGCTAGCCATCCTGTTGCCACC
The DNA here is from genome assembly GCA_023055505.1 of Callipepla californica brunnescens. Taxonomy (NCBI): domain Eukaryota; kingdom Metazoa; phylum Chordata; class Aves; order Galliformes; family Odontophoridae; genus Callipepla; species Callipepla californica. Next base: position 65,755,408 of record JALIRH010000002.1, read on the forward strand.
ACTGGCAATAGTCCAGGGGGCTTGCTAGGCTTTGTTCAAAGCTGGAACCTCTAGCATGGCTAACTCTAACAACTGCTTCTGAAAACAATGTGTCTAGTCCGTTATTTGTTTTACTTTTGCTAAATCTTGCATAATTGTGTGGCACATACATATCAAGACAGTTACAGTGATTACTTTTCCTACATAAAAGAAACCTCTGGTTTTCCTTTCTCCCCTTGCTATGATTTTAAGCCTAACAGTAAGAATCATGAACTATAATATGCAAAGTTTCAGCTATGGTGAAATGCACATTTACTGTAATCGAAGACCTGTAGGATTTGGCATTTTATATGAATCCCAGAACTGAAGGAAGAAGGAGGCTGAAGAATACCTTGATACAGTTATCTCAAGAAATGAGACAGAGTAAACAATTAGGTAACTGTCATTAAATACAAATTTTTTTTGTGCTTGAAGAGAAGAAATACTGGTAAAACTATAGTACTGAATTCTTTCTTCAGCCATTGGCTTGGATACAATGTAACTGGATACAAATTTTCAAAACATAAATAATTTTATTAAAATTGAAAACAACTACATTTAAAACACCAAATAAAAAGTGTATTATCAGAAAAGACTTAATCAACTTTTAAAATCAATTTTGCTTGGAAATTGCACCTACAATTACATCTATGTAATAAAACAGTAGGAAAGATGAGAGACAGTGCCCTTCAAGTAGCCCTTCTGAAGAAAATGTATTTAGCATTTAAATATACAAGTAAATTTAAGTGACTAAGCAAATAGAGTTGAAATTTGTTAATCTTACTATAAAACTTATACGAAAAAAAGGTTGAAAAGTATTCCTAAGAAAATTTTCAAAGCTTTTTTCTGTTTTATTTCTATCCTCCTCAATCTTTCCAGGTGTTGGCTGTAAGGTAAACAAAGCCCCTAAGTCACTTCTTTCTGAGCTTGGTAAGTTCCTCTAAGCACTTATTTCAAGTTATTGCAGGAATTTGCATATGAGGAGAGGAAAACTAAACAAGAAATGAATTAATGCCTTTTCTTGCCCAAATCATAACAGGCACTTCTGAAAGCTGTGCTTTAATCCAGTGATTATCAACTTCTACATGTAAACATTTTAATTTTCTTGACTGACAGGAGAAAGAGACTGTTGGAGGTGGAGAAGCTAATTCACTGAGTTGCATCTTGAAAGGTATTTGTATATTTTTTTCACTGATTCCTTTCTTCCATTTTCTTATCTAGAATTATGTGCCCTAAATGATAGTTGCCAGCCTTATTCACCTAGCTAAGCCTATAGTGAACCAAATTTAGGTTGACCTTGTAGCAATGCTATTACCATGGTTACACCACCACAATAATTTAAGCACATCCATGGCTTTTCAAATTGTCAGTTTGAAAAGATTTTTTATAACCACCATATGTATCTGAATCTAAGCCATATCTTTATAATCTAATTTTCAGTTACAGTAAAACTGAAGCCCTCTCTTTGGTTCTGAACACAAGCCACTTTATATATACATATATCTCTTCCTACCTGTCCCTTTCCATTAAACATCAAAAACTGAAAATTACTCAGATCTTTCTCTGGCCAGGCTTCTTTATCTTTACGTTGCTTCCTTACAGCTTTTGAATATAATCAATAGCTGGGATATTTAATACACTCAATGTTGAACCAGAATATCTACAATCAATCTGAAAAAAAAAAAAAAAAAAAAAAAAAGGCTACAATAGATATTTAGATCTATATAAATGAGAAATAAAATAATAATATTACTAACTTTTCTTTACCTACATCTGTGGGAATACGTCCTGAGAGAGGAATAAAACACCTTTTCATCATCTCCAGGTCAAGATAAGTAGCAACGGGGCTACAAATAGTTGCTACATCTAAAAGTTAAGTTTACATCACAATAAAACGTCATATCCGTGCTTATGTTACTCCATAACTGAGCTGATGTCAAAGAATTATTAAATTGATATATTGTTTTAAGATCCTAAATATTAAATACTGTGTTTTTTTTTAACCATAATACTGTTAAACATTATTTACAAGATATGAAATTGGAAATTCAATTAACAACATCAGAAAAAGAAACAACTATTTATTTTGGTGTTGTAATTCCCCAATAGATGAAATGTCATTGTACTAGGAAGTTGAAAATTCTAAAGAACAGTCCTGAATTAGCTAAGGAAAAAAAATCACAATATATCTTCCACTGAGGTCAGCCAAAAGATTCAGTTAAATAGAATACTCCCTTAAACTTGCTTTACACATCACTGCAGGCTCATTAACTTGCTATTACACTGATTAGCAAAGACATATGAGAGGCTCAAAGGGACCTTCCAGAACTTCCTGGCCAACTTGCCAATGACTTATACACCTACTTATTAGTGATACAAACTCACATATAAATAAGTAGGACATCATATAGGTACTTTCAGTAACACTGTCAGACTTTCAATAAGTTTATAAAATATCTTGTTATAAAAGTTTGGAAAAAATATTGAAATTGAGCTGTTTCTAATTTAGCTTGTTTATTCCTCATGAATTAGAATCTTACAGTTGTGATTGATTTTCTTTGTCAGAAATGGAAAGGATTTTAAACTGCTCTATCTGAAACAGGTAACCAGTCATCAGATGTAGCTGTTACAACCAAGGAGCAAGTATAGCTTGAACCTGCCAACGGCTGCTTGACCTCACCTTCTTCAAAAGGTATCAACAAAATTTATCATTAGCACAATTTATTTTTATGTTTTTTTTCCTTGATAATAAATCAAATAGAAATAATGCTAAAATAGAAATTTGTAGGAGAGTTCATAATTAACTTTAACTCAGGGAAGGAAAGCTGAATCACGATCAGCTACACATTTTCATTAATAATGAGTAAAAACATTTTTCTACCATCTGCAGAATCTGTTCTAATTTAGTACTGTGTTCTCTTTTATTTATATTTGTTAGGAATTAATTATTCTAAAATAAAAGGCTCCCATTAACAGGCGCTATTGTGGTAAACAGTAATGCAGGGCTGGGATGAAAAGACAACTAAACTAGTTGAGGTGCATTCAGATTACATGGAATACTTTTCATTTAAAGATCTACATGAAACAAGATGTTGTAATTCAGATTCTCCTCTAGTCTCTGGAAATTGTCAGACGCTGCAGATTCCTCACTGTAGGCCCTGATTAAAACTCTTATTTTTATGAGAACATTCCACTTCTACATAACATTTATACAGAATCATAGAATAGTTTGGGGTTGGAAGACCTAAGAACACCTAGTTCTACCTCCCTGCTATAGGCAGGGACACCTCCCTCTAGACCAGTCTTTCATCATCTGAAACCCCCAAATCCTTCTCCTCAGGACTGTGGAGAAGACCAATATCCATTGGTCTACCTTGGTTACTTTATTAAGGTTCTTCCAGCAAAAAAACAGTGACTATGGAAGTGCTTCTGGAAAAAGAACCTTTCACATTTCCAGAACTATTTTATGGATATTAACACCACTTAATTTCATAGCAGCTAGGCACCACACTTTTCTCACAGCTTCAGCCAAGGAGTGAAGAAAAAGGAAGAAGACATTCATGGCATTAAAGGTAATACTCAAAAGCAAAGAACTATTAGGATAGAAAGCTGATTTGAAGGTTTAAGTACCCTTCCAAAACCAGTCTCGAGATAGCTGGAAATCGAAACTCTAAGCTCCTCAGAGAGAAGGAACAACAAGAAAGAAAATATGCATGTTGAAGGGAAGAACTAATATCATAACTTTCACCTTGGCAGGCATGTGCTTCACGGTACTTGAAGCAGGCAGTGAATGCTTCACTACTATTCAGATAAATTGAGCTGCTAAAAACATTTTCTGCCCATATTTTTTCCCTCACAGCTAAGTGCCTACTCAAAATGATTCACACCTTCGTCTTGCTGGATTTCTGGACAGGTCATTTAGACTTGATAGGCTCAGTTCCCCATCTGTAAAACTGAGATAATGATACTTCTCCACCCAAGAGGAGCACACTGAGGACAAATGTGTGAGGGCTATTTAGAGGCAGTGGTGATAGAGTGAGCCCACATGAATTCTTAAGGCAGGAACTTTGTGCTCTCTCTGGAACTAACAAACCAAAACAGCTTTTATGTAGACAGGATGCAGAATGAACATGGGCTTGAAAGGTTCAAGGTAGTACATTTACTACTAAAACACATATTTGCTATTATTTTCTCTGTACTTCCCTTCAGGCTACGGTGGCACTACTGAAATAATTATCCTCCTGCCACCTCAACTCAAGAAAGCTGACACGACGTAGGAGAAATTTTTATTTTCCCTTCTGCCCACCATGAAGTTAAACATTTCTTATTCCTGAGGTGGCTGATGCAGGACTCACCCTTCCTTCTCCAGAAAAAAACAGAGGCAAGGAATTTAACTGGGATAGCAGTCATGCTACAAAAAAGGAGAACCGATGAAGATGCACAAATTCCAGCACGTTTTCTAAAAGGCAGAAGACAAGAGGTGTAGCTATGAGCACTGCTTTGGGAAGGAGCTTTCCAAAGCTATCACCATCGGAATTTCATTTTCAAAGCCATTGCTAGCTATCTCCATTCCAAAAGGCACAAATCCAGCCAGTGCAAGCAATAGCGTTCTGGGGTGTACTGGCTACTTAACATAAAACAAACAAACAAACAAAACCCAAAACACAGACATGGGCCCTACTGAGCTAGCAGGTTCCTCAAAGTCATCTCATCATGCACTCTCTTCACAGATATCCAGCACTCCTGATGATAAACATCCCCCTTAGCTGCATCTAGCCCTATACAGGCTAGATCCTACCACTGATAGTACCTATTGGCAGTAGCAATTTGAGGGCACTCAGCACATTCCTTCTTTCTGTTGGAATTCAGGAAAATTTCACAACACATTGTGCAATGGAAGAAATGTAAACTGCAGCCTATTATCTTCTCTTTAAATGACCTATAGCATCATGAATAGTCTACAGACAGCAAGGAATCTGCCACTGAAACTGACGAAGTGTACTGCTTATGTTCATTAGCAGTTTGCCACTTATTACTCAGAACAGAAAAGCACAATGTTCCCTAGAGCTGGGGCAGAGATGACATAACAAGACTTTAGTAAGTATGTTGAATCTGAAGTAGTGGTTATACTTTACTAGATCTGCCAGTAATTCTGTCACTCCACAGGAGACTCCATCAGAGCATGTGTAACCCAGCATCTCACTGCTATTAATTCTGCCTAACAAGTGTGAGGTGATGTAACTAAGAAACAAAAGAAAATACAGTACTGTCCATTTAATAAACACAGTGGAGTTTGTTCAGATACCCTCAAGGAAGGAATCTGGAATCAACCAATGGATATCTTATCAACCTGGGCCTGATCCACCAACTTATGTAATTTCTGCAGAAGCACAGATGATAGTGTGCACTCTGACAACACGATGACAAAGACAAGAACTTTTCTCACATATTATAGAAGGAAAATCATAATGAAAATAGAGGCATTGTAAAATAGGATAATGAAAAGATCTTAAGATTTTTTTACTTGTAGCATTAGATTAATTACCACATTCTTGTTAGCAATCAAATAAAATGAAATAACTACATGAATAAAATAAAATAAAGCCATCTATCTTCTGTTTTGTATTTTAATTAGGGTGGCTTAGGGGAAAGGAATCTCGAAATGTTTCTGACTGGTACTGTTTGAGAGCATTTTTGCATTTTTGAAATAATAAACTTATATTTCATTAGAGAAAAACCCTGGACAATCTTAGAAAGGCTGGATTTTTCTCTGTCAAGAAAAGAAATAGACTTCACCACTACCTGCTTCCCCTTTATTTAACACACATCACATATAATGTTATCAAATTTTGGAACAAAAAGCTTTAGAAGAGGATGCTGTCCATCTCTCCAGCATGCTTTTCCATTTTCCAAAAAACCATAAGAAAATTAAACAACGACAACAACAAAATTATTATTCCCACTGTATAAGATACACAGGAGGTGAATAACAACTTTTAAGAACATTCTGACTTCTGCATTCACAGCCCAAGACGTGAAGGGGAGCAGGGTACAGCTCATAGCAGGATTTTGCCCCACAACATCAAGGCTGTGCATGGAGTACATCTCCTGCAAGGGCATTAATAGCTAACCAAGAACAAATAAGCAGAAACTCTAACAAGAAACCATGCCCTCTTCAGTACAGACACAGAATAATATCAAACGTGTGTAGTGAATAACACACATCCAGAGGGCTTGGAAAGTATCTTGCTATTGTAAGGAAGACAGAAATAAAATGTTACTGATGAAGCTACTGACACGCATCATAGAACTGTGCTTGTAGGGCCTAAATAAAAGATAGGGAAAAATTCAAACCTGTGACCAGTTCTCTGATTTCCAAATCTGTAGACTTGCGGAGTAACCGTACTAATGCTGGGATACCACCACAGTTTTTCAGAGCTATTTTGTTGTCATCATTTGCCTTCCCATATACCAAGTTTCTCAAAGCTCCACAGGCACTACGGTGGACTTCTGTCATCCGATGGTCCAATAGGTCCACCAGTAACTGTATTCCTCCTTGTCTTCTTATCTGAAACAGGCCAGAATGATAACCATAACATTAGAGAATAAGGACAAGCAGTATATTTGTCAGCCAGTTTAATCAAGCTCTGGTTTATGCAGGATATTCTCCAGTAAAGGTATGCTGGCAGCCTCACAAAGCTGCTAAATTACACCCATTTGAATTCTTGTCTTATTCATTCCTAAGCTGGCCTACATAGCAAGTTTTGATTGCAATATCTTATATAAACCATCATTCTATTATCAAGGAAAAAAAAAAAAAAAAGAGTTAAATGATCAAGGATGTCAAGAATACCAAGAATATATTATTAGAAAATATTCAACAAATCCAGCTTGGGGGTACTCCAGTGTTATTTGCTCTAAAAACATCAAACAGACTTGTGTTTAATTATGAGACACAAGACTGATGCTTAACTAACATTCAAGCAGTACAATGCTTTAATTTCAAGTAAGCTATATAGACACCTCTGTCAAAAATTTCACTGAGTGCGTTTCTGGTGAAGGCTCAAAGCCAGCCAGGAACTTAACCTGGCTTTTTTACCACCTCTAGTAATATTTTGACTGAGACATTAGAGAGGAGGCAGCTATAGAGGACTTTTGAAACCATAGGGAAAGGGGAGATTTTTAGAATCCAATTTTCTGATAACAAGGTTTTGAAATCTTTGTGCTGTTGTTCTTGAATGTGCAAGCGTTCTTGAGGCTGTCTGTGGGAGTGAGGCTTGAGTGAAAAAAAAGGTTAAACAAAACACATTCAAATATATTAGGAATTTATGCTACAGTTACCAACTTCAAAATATTTAAACACAACTGACATGTGGAACTTCATGCACCTGTTACAAACACCACTGAAATTAAAGTTGGAAAAATGATTCAGCCTTTGAGATTCCAAGATTGAGCTATACCCACTGATCAAATAGAAGTTCTCTCTTTCTCTAATCACTTGTCTGGCAATCTCCTATTTCTGTAACAAGTGACAGAAAGACCTGGTAATGGAGCAGTTTTTAGCTAAAAAGCACATAAACTGAGATGTTACTGTATTAAAATATTATAATGCGTATATATTTACAACATGGCTTTGGGCTAACTACCAAAGCAATAGCTACCATTCCAAGATGAACTAAACTATATTCTCTTAAGAACTCATCAAGCCTATAACCTTCCAATCAGCGTGCTGGTCACTTGGAAGGCTATGGCAGCCAGCACCACATGGAAGTGCAGAGCTGTGAACAGGCAGTGGTACTGTCAAAAGAGTTCATTAATGTGCTGAAGAGTCTGTGCTTCTACTGCTCAGAGAAATGCTGACATCCTTCAGTTCAGAAACCAGAAAAAGATATCCAAGAGAAAATGTGCTGCAGATCAAAACTTTACCAGTGTGAACAAGGGGACTTCCAATTACATCATTCGTTGTGTTCCAAGCACATAATTAACCATGTTTATCTGGGAGGAGTTAGGAGTTGGTAACGGTGAGGGGAGTGGAGTGTTGCTTGCCTGTTTTTATGACCTACTACCATTTAATCCTTGGTCTAAAATACATTTGCTTCCCTTGCTTTACCACGTTTCCAAAATCAAGCATACCACATGAAAAGCCACCTACATGACAAAATAGATGACATTTACTGAAAGAAACTAGAAACAAAAATTTATGCTTCAGTTCTGCAAAAGGTGCACAAACCACGGAGCTTCACGTTTCTATCACAGAAACGAGACAAGAACTGATGAAAAACAGAATGCAGTTAAAAAATATACAAATTGTTCCGGTATAATGAGTAATACCAGGAATGACAGAACACAAACATGCCCGCTGATCTTTGTGTTTTAGATTTTTAAAACACAATACATTGAATGAATATTTTGATTGCTTCACTGGCAAAAATAAAATATCATGAATGATGAGAGGAATGAGAAAAAATATGAACTATGCAGCATAAATCCCTTTGTGCTCTACAAAGCATTCAAAGCAGAAAAGGCCTCTACCAGTGCTCTGAGGCAAGCTGTGCCTGTGCAGTTTTCCACAAATGCCAAAGCCTGGCCTTGCCCTGCTCCCAGGGTGCATGCCATGTTTTATCCACTCTCCAGTTCAAATCCATACAATGCTCCTCATTTTTCATCTCTTAGTGATCAGTCAAGTGACATTTCAGGCTCCTTCAGAGTTACTGCTGTGGATGCTCACAGTTGACAGGTTTTCCCATCCTCCGCTCCCTTCTAGGTGAAAATATCTGCTTCTGTCACAGTTAGATGGTATTTTTGAGCTGTACTGTCCCTTTCCAGTCAGGTAACTCACAGCTCAGCAGTATTCAGCTCCCAGGAAATTGTCAGCAGACTGAAGTCACTCAAAGATATTTTCTTAAAAGCAAGGACTTTAAATATTCATCTAAAATGCATTTCTGTCAAGAAAAAATATGAGCAATATAACAAAAATGAAAATGATGCTATATAACACTTCACCTAACATAACAAATTTTCTTAAATTCTACTGAAGAAAGAACCGATTGCTACGTGGGAAAGATAAGCTAACTTCTTTGAATTTCCCAACTCACATCCTTGGCAAAGTAGCTACTGTCACATGTCTAGCATTGCAGCTGAGTCTTCAGAATTGAGACCTCAGTTACTGATGCTCTTCTCCACCTGGACTATTGTGCTGCATTGTTTTTGCTTTTCCAATAGATAATTATTACCTAGAAGTCTCACTGTGTCTTTGTATTTCTATCACTTATTATATAGATAATTAAAACTATTATTTGCCAGAAGGTTTATCTATGCCTCACAAATTGTGAGATGGTGATGACTGTTAATAGAACCTATTCACATTTGGAGAAACTGAGGCAAAGAAAATGAAATTATTTCTTTAGGTTCTTTTTGGAGTTACAGCTGCAACTTGAATTCTGACCTAATGAGTTCCTTAAGGCAGATTCTGAGTGGAGGAAAGTTGCCATGGCTCAAATGAGCTCAACAGAGCTACTGACAAATATTTTTGCCTGGAATACTCAGATGGATGGATAAGCAGCAATTACATCAGTGGGGCATCAAATCCTACTCCCCTAAAGGACTTTTGATAGATTCTTCTGTCTCTCTTCTGTCTGTTTGGGGAGAGAATCTTCCTTAACATAGTATCTACGGACACATTAGTAGCTACAGCTGTGCTACGTCGAGGAGAAAAATAAAATACAATATAGTGGCATACGCTTGCCTACTGTGACCAAATAATCAGCATACTACCAAGTTATCAGACAATACAGGAGGAAAAAACTGCTCTCACGCAGCTCAATTCCAGACTAGTCAGTAGTGAAGTCAAAAGAATTACTCTCTTGTTCTGCATCACAACTGAGTTCAGCCATTCATATCTTAAAGTTCATTCTCCCTTGAATATATTGTTCCCTTTTCACCCTGTCATGATGATCAGTCAAGACATAATAAAAATGTTGGGTGAAACTCCGTTACAGTATTTATCAACTGCCTCTTCTAATCCACGTATACCTAGTTTCTGAATTCACTTTCCTTTTTTTCTCCTTATGAATATTTTCTGTATTTCTTCAGAAGATGCTGGTAGGTAGCTGCTAATAAATTCAATGGTTTGTACTGTTTGCCCGTGGCATGACAGAGTGTATGACAGTTCCTAGTAGAGACCAGAAATCTCAGTATCAACGAGTCTGAACTGATTCTACTTTCTTAATAACGACACAGTGTATACCCACACCGACCAAAACAAGATTGGAAAGAATGGAGAATCCATGAAATTTTTCATGAAAATTCTTCCATGTAATAATGTACAAATAAGTTTTCTTCCAATGAATTCCATTCTTCTTTTTTTTTTTTTCTTCCAGGAAGATTTCAAACTTTCCTTTTAAAGTTGAGCCTCCATTAATGTTAACATTTGCTTATTGGAAGCACTTGATTGGAAGTGTGATCAGCACTTGATCACACTATGCCACTACCCAGACACACAGAAGAAGAAAAGATGGCAGGCTTTCTGATCCACAGGCAGATCTGCCCTCCGTCAGCATGATGCATCCAAGTCTTCTCCTCTGGCATCATATAGTTTGTTTTTCCAATGCATCTCTGAACATATTTCCATCTGCACTATGGAGACATAAGGTGAATTTGGACTTAAGATGTCGCTTATGCCCTGTTCTTAGTGACTTTCAAGGTGAGGCTGGATCAGGCCCTGGGCAACCTGATCTTGATGTGAATGTCCCTGTTTATTGCAGGGGAGTTAGACTAGATGGCATTCACAGGTCCCTTCTGACTCCAAGGATTCTATGATTGTATGATCCTACGTGTTCAGACCATTGCTGGAGGTAGTGAAGAAGTTACCTACGTTCCTAAGTAGGAAAATCTGGATGTCTCATGCAAAGAGTTTTTGAGAGATGGAATTTATAAGTTTCAAACCCAACTATTAATCAGTGGATGGTGTTTCAGTGGTCAAGAAGCCATGAACAGAACAGTTCAGGGTGCTGTTAACCAGAAAAAAATTTCCATGGCACTGGACTGTTAGATATTTAATCTATCAGGAGATACATGTGACCAGCCTGAAGCATGTGAACTAGAAAGAACAAATCAATGATACATTGATAATACGCCTGAATTTGATGACTGTATGATTTTAGCATTTCATTTACTTGACAGCTTGAATTCCTCACTTGACACATAAAATTACATTTTCAGCCTTGTATCATGTCCACTGCAGGACAAAAACAAGAAAAATCATCAGTTGGCTCCTTAACCTTATCTAAGGGAGAAGTATCCACCTTATGCGAGGCCTTAACATGTCCTGCTTCATTTACAAGCAGCAGGCGGACTTCAGTCCTGATAACTCCAAACACCATTAATACCAATTCCCCAGTTAGCAGGACATAGTCTGTGTGGCATTCAAGCAGTCCTCTTACAACAGATATCCTAGAGTCAGTAGATCAAACAAAGAGCTGCATTCAAAAAAGATCCTGAGATGTCCCCCTAGGTGTGCTTAGCTCCCTTTGGGAAAGATGACTGGATCTATAGCCATATAGTGTCCTCTTTCTGCTCTTCTTTACACTGGTTAAATATTGTCTTTATTCTTTTTGAGTCTACTCTGGGTCAGAAAATATTTTCTGAATGACTATAACTGACAGAAGGACAATTTATGAACACCCAAGGGAAAAGAAAAATACTACTGTAGGATATTTGCAGCCTTCTTAATTTTCTGGTTATTTTTTGTGATAAATACATGCCAAATCTTGTACAACTCATAACACAGCTTGAAAATGAATTATTGTCAGGTGTAAGCAGTAACAGCATTACAGTCCATGACCTTAATTGACAGTACATGCTACCTGTCACTCACTCAGCACAGAATCCATGCTGTTCCTCCAGGCTCTCTATTTAAAGTCTAACAATTGAATGTGAAAGCTCTACTGGCTTGCTTCCCTGGGGAAGGGGAAGGTCTGCCCTAAAAGTGAGGATAACCAAGACTGTCAGCTTGAGCAGAATGCATGGATTCATAAGTGAGTCATCTTTCCTCATATCAAAGTATCAGAACACCAGCCCTTGAATCTGGCTGTTGATGATGGTGCTGCAACAGCAAAAGAAAAGCCAAAGCAAATTGGAGATAGGTGTTTTCACTGTTACTATTGTTTTAAACTTCAGTGAATGCTGAAATAAAAATTGTTCTATTTCTGTCAAGAGTAAAAACAAAAACAAACAAAAAAAACAAAACCAAACCTTCAAATTTTAACCAGTGTAGCCAAAAAACTGTTAGATGATGAAGTATTCTAACGCAGACTAAAAATATTGCTGTGGTAGAAATCAAAACACCCTTTCTCTTCTATTTATACTCAGCAAGTGGGTATCTGAGATTCTGTTCACATTTACCAGTAAATATAATTAGAACTGTATTGAATTTTGACTGCCATGCCACACAAAGTAAAATATAATGGAAAGAGAGGTGGATTAAGACAAAACTTATTATAGACCAGAAGAGTGACAAAGTGTGTTTGTAATATATTACAATCTCTTCTTCCCAACAAGATGTTACGAGTTTGGCCATTAACAGCTTTACAGTCCTAATGCAAAGACAAATTCATGGTTAAATGCTTACTTTCAGCACTTTCCTTAACAGTTTGATTAACTCTTCATCCAAGGGAGATGGAAGAAATCTAACAAGCCTTTTGATATATCACAGATAGCAATCATCAACTTAACTGACATAATACCATGCATCATCTGCCACTTATTCAGTGACATTTCTACAACTAAGAAAGCATGTTTCAATATATCAAAATGTAAGTGTTTAAATATGCAAAATTATTTGCAATGACACTGTGTGCATGCAACAATTAACATACAATTGACTGTTAGCACAAGTAATGGTATATATATAAAAATGTACATGTACATATATGGTACATATATATATATACATGTATGTACGCACAATATATAATAGATCCCAAATTTAAAAGTAAGTTCATTTGAAGACAGGTTCTTGATATTTTTTGTAATAATTTGTTTAAATGTACTTAGATGCTGGAAGAGGCTTTCTATCTAGTAAAATAACTGCTTATGATTTCACACACATAGATTGCCAGCAATTCCATTGCATGGATAAGGGAGAACAGAATCAAATGCCAAGAACATTTTAAAACAGTGACTGGCAGCAGAGTGTCTGGGACATGCCTTGACTATAAGCTGTTAAGGCAACTGGTGCTTCCTTACAGACCAGTCCAAGAAGGCAATGCCTGCACAGCAACTTGACCACACCCATAAAAATATCGCAGACTTAGAACTTCCCACTCCATAAGTCATTTCCATTAATAATCTTTGCCTTTTTTATATTATTAAAACGATTTTCATATAAGTAGAGAAAACAAATGTGGTTTTGGAAGGCAGGCAGCCTCATTGCTAACTAGTGTCAAGACTCCTCAGAAGGCTGATTCATAAAAATTAAAATGGGTTTGAATGAAGGAAAAATCTCCAAAGGGAATAATATTTAGGACGATAATTCTCTTATGAGAGATAAACTGGTTTAAACTTTAATTTCTCTTCACTATTTCTCCTAAAATGTCTATGAAGCAGCAGGTAGACAAGACAAAATCCTTACATTGCAAACACACATGAGATTTATTACAGACCAATTTACCTGTAACATCATAGAACAATTTAGTCTCATTAGCAAAGTAATTTGCTACAAGTTTAAAAAAGTGCTGAGCAATTTCATCTTAAAATAGAGTGGAATGTTATGCAGATTGCTGCATTAGCTCAGAAGTTTAATTTGTTTAAGGAGCCTAAATCAGGGTTTGGATCTGAGTCCCATTTAAGAACAGTTTTGAAGAACTGCCATTAAGAACTTGTTAGATCAAAAAATGAGGTGATACAAAGCTGTAAACAGGCATAAATTAAATAAATTCAACTAGAGGTACATATAGTGTTCTGCTTTAAGTCAAATAAGAATTGCTTTCAGCATGGTAAACTGCAGCACACTGAAAAGGAAGGGGATTTATTTTCTTGGTCTGAAGAATTCATGTAGTTATTTGGAGGAATGATTACGTAACACAAGAGGACTCAAAGCACAGGGTCAACACTCAGATGTTTTCCATTTGAGAGTGGATACTCCACACAGGTTACTCTGAATGTATTGCCTTCTATTTACTTCCATGGAAGCTACAACGAAGAGCACAAGACCACTATTTGATAGTGCAAATTCTCAGCTACAAAACACTATTTTTCAATGCATCCACCACTATTAGCCTGCGTGCTGCACTCACAAAAATCTGCACCTGCGGAGGAGACACACTGTTGCTGTCATCACTGTTGAAATGCACCTCAGTGTGTTCACATCCGCTAATGGCTTCCACGAATGTTCAGCAAGAATCAATGAATGTCTTTTTTTTTTTTTTTCCCCACACGGAGGAATTCACTGACACACCTTTGCTCCATCTGCACTTCCATGTCAGATGTCACTCTGTCAGACTGCCCCTCTGCTGTCATCTGTCACACAGCAACAAAATGTAATGCAACATAGGTGGGAATGATCAATCTCTACTGCCATACCAGCCCTTGTACTTCTGTTACCAAGCATACATTTGTTTATCTCCATATCCCTTCAATGACCTCTTAAAATCCTGGAATCTTTGTGTGGGGTTAACAAAGACCAAAAACATGTTCCAACAGACGGAGACTCAAAATCTTGTTCTAAAATTGCCCTGAAATGGTATGAATAAACATGCTGCTCAGTCAGTAAGCCTTAATGTATTCTGTGCTGTGATGCAGTTTGTTTTTCACCCTCAGTAGGAAGGCTGTGCCTATTACAAATCACAGTCTTAGTAAGATTTAGTTTTTACAACTAAGAAAAATCTATAGCTAGGCACAAGTTAAGTATAGTAATGTAGTTTACCCTGCTAATCATAAAACCAAATATTTTGTACGCCTACACAAGCTTCCGATTCTAAAACTAAACATCAAGCATTAATGGGATCATTCAAATAACATTCCAAACTGCAGGCACAGAGCTGACCTAATGTGCTTATCTGAAAGCAAAGGTATCAGGAATACGACTTTCAAGTCGTCTCTCAAAAACAGCAACTCCTAAAAGAAACAGATCCATAATGACTTGCATTAAACAAGTTTCTCAGGTTTTGAGTCACTGGGGGTGTGATTCAAACACACACATATTAGAAATGATATCCACAAGTCAATGCCTCCAGAAGGTACTGTAATTAATTGCTTTATATTTGTGGTCTCCTCTTTTTAAAACAGTAAAAAATGGCACAGTATTAAAGAAGGTCCATCAGTGTGCATTCCACAGACAATACAACAGCAAATCATTTTAGGATGCAGAAGTCATAGGCATTACTCAAGCTATGACCTAGCACTGTTAAATGAAAAATGAAGACTAATGCCAAGAGTTTGGATCATTTACACTCTGGTACTAGAAAGGAAATAAGCATCTTTTTGACTATGAATGATTACATTTATTCTTGGGGAGAAAATATCTTCATATATATTTCACCCAAGAACATCCTATTATTCATATGATCAGATTACTAGTGAAGACAAACAAGATAACTCACACTTTACATAAAAAAATCAGTTCTTTAGGCAAATTCAGTAGGTCAATGGTGCAGATATTCTAAAAAATAGCATCAGAGATCATCAGTGTAATGTCAAGATGAAAATTTAAGAAGTGGCAATTAATTGCATTCAGTTAAGCATATTACTAGTAGGATTTAGTCACTGTAAACACAAATATGATCAACAAACAGTGGTCACAAAGAAGATCACAGATAATTCTTTCTTTGTGTGTGTGTGTATGTGTGTGATTTAAGCCCAAACAATGATGTTATCTGACATTTCAAATTTAATTGGAAATTTGAAAAGATACTTCGACTCATCCCAGACAGTTTGCTTCACAGAATAAACAACAAACTATTTCTTCTCAGATTAAAAATGTATTTGCAAACAATTTATTAGATCAGTTATCATACTGGCATGTGATGACCTCTGCTCTCAAGTCTTTATTTATTGCAATCTAAACAAGAAGCAATATCTTCTTTTAACTGGTACACTATTCTCCAAACAGTCTCTTAGCCACATGAAAATTTTCTGTCAGATAAAGTGGGAGGCAGCTACTGTCTTCAGCTAATTAACTCATTCTCACAACATGTCTCCTTGGCATGTACTCCTGATGTGTAGAAACTCGGACAAGTAAAATTGCAATATTTGTCTAAAGATGCAAAGAAAAGCTGCACTACATACTCTTTCTTACATTTCCCAATTAACATGACCATTATAAGCAAGAGAAAAGTCAGCACAAGCACATATGTCTGTCTCATGTATTATAGATTTGATAACACCCACAGTTCAGTATGCAGTATTATACACACACACTTGTACTGTATTTTGGTTTTGTCTTTGTCAGGTTCTGTTTTCTTTCTCTGTCCACAGCTTTCTTCTAACACCCTGTACACATGTGAGTTGTAGCAATTTTTTAGTTGGTCATGAAGTCTTGGACATAGAATCACTGAATCATAGGGGTTGGAAGGGACCTCAAGAGATCATCGAGTCCAACCTCCCTGCTAAAGCAGGTTCCCTACACCACACACTTGTGAAAAGAGTCTGGCATCGTCACTTTGTTCCCCACACCTCAGATATTTATAAACCTGGATCAGATCCCCTCTCAGTCTTCTTTTCTCAAGGCTAAAGAGACCCAGTTCACTTAGCCTTTCTTCATAGGGGAGATCCTCCAGGCCCTTCACCATCTTTGTGGCCCTGCGCTGGACTCTTTCCAAGAGATCCCTGTCTTTTTTATACTGGGGAGCCCAGAACTGGACACAGTACTCCAGATGAGACCTCACCAGGGCAGAGTAGAGGAGGAGGAACACCGCCCCCTCATCATAAGAATAGCAAAGTAGTAGCTTCAAAACAAAAAAACAACCACAAACCTACGATACTTTTGATGTGGCATACAGATTACATCCCTTTCTTTAGGGCCTTGCTTGGGTAACCACATACCAGATATGCCCAGGTATGTGCCCAGACAGCTCCAACAGTGCTGGTCACACAGATGGGCAGCATTTCCTACTCTTCATCAGCTACATAGGCAGTAACAGCTCAGATATAAGGGTCTGACTTGCACCTGTTGTGCCATTTATTGTTATGCATGAACTATTTATTTTAATATGTTAAATGATCCCTAGACTTCAATCAATTTTCATACAGTTGAGTATGCAGGATCAAAGTGCACTTCTCTGTGAAACTAAAGAAGTTAATTGCCTACTTTTCAAACCACAGTTCACAGATCTAACACATTTCTTTATCTGCCTGAACTAAGATCTGTACAAGATAACACCAACAGTAAAAATGTCAGCCTTTTGTCAGTCAAGAAGTACTTTCCTGAGATGAGAAGAAGAATCTGGCCCAAAATTGGTACAAAATGCAAAGCAGCGCTTCAGGCTTCTGAAATGGACAATGTTTATATCTTATTTACAGTTCTTTTGGTTTGCTTTTATTATGTGGCACAAGTCAAAATCTTCTCTGAGTTGTATCAGCGTAAATCTATAAAAGCGGGACTGAACACAGCATCACTGCTCTATGTTTACTTCAGGATTATCTAAAGGAAACACTGTTTATAGTGACTTCAACAGTGTTTATGCAGTGGCCAGGTTGGTAGGTAGACATTTTAATTTTAGAGCATTTGGTGTCCTCATGACTAAAAAACTGTGCTTCCTGCTGCATCTACCCTCTAGCTAGGTAGCTAGGTAACAACCATCTCTAAATAAATTTTGATGATCATCTGATGGCCTCTACCTTAGATGTTTCATTTAGTGTAGCTTTTCTATTTGGACTACCATTCGTGTTATTGAAATTGTTTTGCTGCCAACCTTTTTAGTATAGGTATCTTGAGAAAGCATCAAATTACATGTATTGATATTGATCTCCATTATTTTATTTCTATATATAGTCTTACCTTGGCTTGATGGATGATGAGAACAGTAATATAAAAATATGCTCTGCAATAGGAAAGTAATCTCCTCCATTCATACACTGGCCTCATAAATCATAGAAGCAATTTTCAGAAGAGCTATATATAGAAAGAAATCAGACCATACACTACAACATCATGCTGTTTTGAAAAGCTGTGGATGTATTCAGTGCCCATTCAAATTGTGGGAACACATATTACTTATGTCAAAAGACACTTTCTTTCAATGTGTACTACCTTTCCTTCCCTACTGCCTAGTATTTCCAAATACAAAAGATGCAGCTTTTACGAATGTTTTAATGCAACCAGGACATTTTTCCCAGGCCACTGGAGAGAGATTCATGAAACAGTGCAATGTTCTTCCTGCACCTGCTGCACGCCATAGGAAATAGCATGAAGGCATTCATCTTGTGTACACAATACTGATTTTTTTCTCTCCTCCTAACGGCATGAAAAGCATTATCACCAGATGTTCACATTTAAATTTTCTGGCTAATTGAATTTATTGCCTAAAATTCTCTTATACATGGTTGCTTATTCAGAGGCAAACTCTGCTTAGTGCTGAAAAAGACACAAACCTTTAACCAGGCTCAGCTCCTGCTGGGCAGACAATGACAAAGCGAGCGCTACACATCCCAGACAAGCCAGAGGGTTAGGCAGATTTTGCTCAGGACCTCAGTCCCTTCTGCCCACAAGAAGTTTGGTACCAGGCCCCTAAATGCCAGCAGAAGAAAGGTCAGAGCAGCATCACAAAGATGCTCACACTTCTGTTAATAGATGGCTGTTAGCAACAACAGAAAGAGCAGGACAATCCAGACAACAACAATGAACAGCCATTATCCACATGAAGTTGTTGATAATTCAGAGACTGACTGTGGCTTGCTCTGGCCCTAAATTGTTGTGGCTGTCTTAGGAACATCGTATGAAAAGATATCTTGAAGAAGTACTTCTGGGAAGAGTGGGCAGAACTTCGTGCATCAGGTGTTCTCTGGAGAGGGAATAATGGGGCAGCCAGCTGGGAGGAACAGAAGAGCAGTGTAAAGCAGTGTGAGAGGTAAAAATACAGAGATGTTCTCCATATTAAACCCGCCATTTTGCAAAACAATAATGTCTTCAGTTACTCCATAAATTCATTTGATTCAGCCTCTCTGCAACATGAGAGAGAATGATGTAATTGTACAAAATGGATGAAAACAACAGAAAGTGTACTAAACATCTAAATTTTGCTTATCTAGCATTAACTCAGGAAAGAATAACTAGAACTAGATTTTCGGTTACATGCATGAAATCATGCATGTCTATTTATTTATTTCCTTCTGAAACCATGTCACTGCACAGGACTGATGTTTCATTCCCAGTTGAGGCTATTTTGCTAAAAGAATCATTTCAAAATGTGAATGCAACAAAGCTAAAGCATTAATCAAGGTCCATTAATCAAGGTCCAATCACCACAGAGGAGAATAGAAACAGAACTCACTGCTCTGAAACCACTTTTGCAGAGCAGTATTCAGTCTACATCCTAGCTCTTCTATTTCTTGTTTTAACCAAATGTTACTCCAGCAGCACTTGCCATTAACTTGTTTACTTAACAACTGTAATATTATCCCAATAATTCCAAGTGAAATACACCAGGTACACAGTAAATTGTTATTATAATTCAAGGAGAGTCTCCTGACAACAAAATCATGTTTAAAAGACTACTGAGGGGCCCTGGAGTGTACAGTGTTGCTTATTCTGAGATACAGAAAGTACAGATTGAGGACATGCAGCGCAGCACTCAGTGACATTCATTAATGTTTGGTCTAATTACATGTAAAGACAGCGCACAAAAAAAAGAAGACATGCACTCTATTGTCAGAAGAGATGAATGTCATAAAATGGTAGTGCATAAATTAAGTGGTAAAACGGGAACAGAGAAATGCATTCAGAAATGCTTTTAAAAATAAGATGATCCACTTAAGATTTAATTTCCTCACAGAAGGTGGGCTCATGCTTTTAGAAAAATTAAAAGTGAAAAGGCCTGTTGCTTTAGAGTTAACTGTGTTTCTGGAATTTACGAGCAAACTAAAGCAAACTTGAAAGCAAGAAGAAAATATTGATATATTCTGATAACTCAGAATATATCAGATAAACTCAGCATTGCCTTTATATTGGGAGATAATTACAACACACAGCAGAGAGCAGACACCTCAAACAAGTGCTGTAGTCACTAAAATGCTATAAACTATATTCTCTCGTACACGTGTCAATAGAGATGGGTGAGAAATACAGAAATCGTAATTCCCTGGGGCAACAAACCATTTACACCTGCTTTCCTTGTCAAAGAAATACATCTTAAGCCACTGACTGCTAAAATAAATAAAATGGATAGGAGCTGTCTCCCTGGGGCAACTTTCCAACGCCTGAAGGAGCCCCATAAGAGAAACACCTCAGAGCCCTATGACAAGGGTGTGGGAGAAGCCTTTCACACGTCCCTGCTCAGCCAGGGCACAGCTCTGCTCTCACAGGTGTACAAAGGGAATGATGTGCCATTTTGGTACCACTGGAGTAATTCACAAAAGTACCCAGTGAAAGCCAAGTGGGAAAACCCACACAGAAGTTTTAAACCTTAAACTGTGGAGGGGTTCATCTCTACGGTTGCTGCCAGCAAATCACCTTGGGAATAATAACAATAACAGAACAGAGTAGAATAAAATTACTGTCCTCATTTTACAGAAGAGCTCATGGTAATAAAAATGGACCTCCAGCATGAACCTTAGTTACGTTCATTCACCGTAAACAAAATTGTTTCAGATATAGTCTGGTATACATGCATTACTTCATCTGCTCTTCTCTCATATTTTACCTGTCTTTGTCTTCCATCTCTGGAAGGACCATTTTTCTGTGGCAGCACAACACAAAAGCATAGACTAGAATTGAGACATTGGTATGCCTGTGAAAACTAAAATAATAGATACTTAAACTGTCAAATTAACTTCTCGTCACAGTTTCTTTTTGCTGTTATTATTCCCCTGGTTGGCCAAAAGTCATTTAATAATTACAGGTCAGTTACTTTACACTTCACAGTTATTGCCCATGTAAGATATATGCAGTATGCTATGTAAGTACTGTAGCATTATAAGTAGGTATAATAGCTTCTGTTAGTTGAAAGACAGCCTTCATGTGCCAAAGGCTTCCCTGAAAAATAAAATGAAAAAGATAAATAAGCATTGAAAAGGCAATACCGAAGAAAAGCACTCCTCATGCTAAAGAATAAAATCTTGAGTGTAGTAAAGAAATACTCATAAGGGTACATTCACCAGCTGCTGAAACCTCTGAGGAGGAGACTTCATGGTGCTGCTGATGGTTGCTTGTGGGCATGGCACCTTACTGTCTTTCAGTGTAAAGCTGCAGCCCTGAATGAAAAGGTGCCAAAGGTGGAATGTCTTGTTGAAAAAAATCTATTAAAAAAATACAAACTAAGAAAGTTTCTTAAAGACCAATCAAAGGTAAAGAAGGTCATTTCCACAACCATTTGGAGCGCTAAAAACAAATCAAAACAAAACAAAAAAACACCAACACAAAACTCTCTGAAACCAGACAAACATTTTGTATATGGACATTTTAATTTTAAAAACAAACAAAGAAAAGAACCAGCAAAGAAACCAAGCAAACTATACTTCAAAACTTCACAAAATCTCACAAGATCTATTGATTAACTTTCTGAAAAACAGACCGATGGAAAAAAAGAACCAGAAAGTTATCTTGAAAAATCATCAGCAATCAAGTATTACAAAAAAACTTTTAAACTCTTAGAAAGATGGCTTCTGGGTGCTTCACTAACTGATTCTTTATTTGACAACAGCAACTCAACCACTAAAAACTAAACAGAAAGCGTATCTGAAGGGCATTTTTGGAAATTTACTTGCACAGGTGAAAATGACTGCCCAGAGTGATGGCAAGATAGGTGCAAAGCATACTGCATGCGGTAATCTACCTCTGCCAAGTGTTTGACACTGTCCCTCACGATATCCTAGTCACCAAATTGGAAAAAAAAAAAAAAAGGATTTGATGGATGGATGACTCATGGGATAAGTAATTGGCTGGCTGGCAGCACTCAGAGTTGTGGTTAACAGCTCAAAGTCCAAGTGAAGACTGGTGACAAGTGGTGTTCCTCAGGGGGTTTGGAACTAGGTGATCTTAAAGGTCCTTTCAAGCACAAATCATTCTATCATTGTATGATTCTATGAAAAGTATGAATGTATCAGCACTGATTTTGAGAACAACATGTAGGCAAGTACTCCTTCATATAAACAATCATAATAAAAACGGTAAATATCTTGAAAAAGCACTTAGGCATTTTTTCTCAAACAGATTTTACCCATACCGATTTTTAACATGAAAATTATGGTTATCAAAGCACTAATAAAATGTTTAGAAAAAAATGGGGAAGTCTGCTTTCTCTAAAAGCATACTACTATTGTCTGAGTTAAAATGCACTCTCAGCAAAATGCTCTAGAGTCTCTTGTGACTTCTCATTACTTTTCAGAATGGTCTATGAGATACTTCTTTTAATTAAATTTAAAACCATGTCTGCATCATCGCCCATCCAGAGATTAAAGGAGTTTACATAGCATCTCTAACAGAAACCTGACAGTGCCATTGCTGGACAAGCCAAATTCCAGCCTTTAATTGAAGATCTCAGGGGAAAAATGGGAGAGGAGAATTATTGGAAGGCAAAAGCAAATTGCATATGAAAAAAAACTTTAGTATTTTTTCCCTGGAACTCCCTCAGAAAGAAGAAGGAAATTTTGCAGAACAGTATAGAAATAAACTCAATATATCCTTTAAGGACATTAAGAGTACTTCAGACATCTCTTCTAGATCCTTCAAACGCTATATGGAGCGAAGAATTCTGTTAATGTTAGCTAGCAAGTTTAAAAGACACATTGCATGGACAATTTGTCCACCCAACCATCACTATGGATGTACTTCTACCTGGGACAAAGCCCTGCTAGTGAAAGGCTCATATGTATCCTTGACAATCATGGTGGTACTATGGTCAAAATCAGAGGTACCACAATATCTCAATTAAGTAAACTACACAGATATACTGGAGATAAGAAAATATCCTGGAAGATACTGAGTAAGTTTTCCTTGTACTGTTTATATTCATCTTGCTTTTCAATCAAATGGGCTGTAGAGAATGAAAAAGAAAAGCATATATTTATCGAGCCCTCACAAACAATCAACAGCAATATTAATATGAAAATAATGAGGACCAAAAGGGAAAATGAACACTTTCAACGTGAAGTCACTTGGTTTTCAAACTCCATGCAGTAACAGCTAGATTGCTACTTTTCTTCTAATATGGTGTGAAGTGAATACAAAAGATAAAGAGGAAACTGTCCAACACAGCAAGATTTATTAAGGATTCAAGGGAAGGCTTCGGGCAGGACAGTTCAGCAGTTACTGTTCTTTTACTTGGCATCTTTGCACAATATTTCTTAGATAAGAACGTACAAGTGCTCTGGCTTTGATGGCTGAAATTAATTTCCTCCCTTACAGAAAGGAGTCACTGGTGCCAGAAGTCCCAAGTGACCTGTTACACCTTTGCAGCTGATGGCAGGCTGCCATTTTCCAAGAGAGCAAAGTGGTGTTGGAGTGTGAAACTGCACAAATCAATCCTTTTATATGGTGACCTCATACAAAGGAGTAAACTGTCATTACAGGAAGAAAAACTGTAGTATAAGAATGAATCCTGTGTTTAATAGAATGCGTTCTTTTAAAGAAGTGTTCTCTGCTGACTGTTTTAAAATGCTTCTCTCTTCCTATATCCAATGTTTGTTCCTTTTTGGCATCCAGGGCTAGCTACCCTGGCTCTGCACACAGTCTCACCATTGTTGGTGGAAAAGCCCTCTCCTAAGAAGAAAATGCCATGTGAAAGACCCTTCCTGTACTCTATTGCCTGACTGAATGCATTTGCCTTCAAATATCTGATCATTTTTCTCCTTTACTTCTGACTTCTAGTTGCATTTCTTCACTGCTATCAATGAAAGCCTAATTTACGTAGTAAACTTCTGCAGTATTTTAAATTCTAACTTATGTAATTGTGCCCACATAATTATGATATACAATGAGCTGCCTCACAATATTCACAATCTTTAGCCTTCTGCCTTCCTATGTCTCCTTTCACATGTATGTGATTTACAACTAAGCCTGGCAGCTGGTCAACAGGAGAAAAAAAATCTAACTATTGGACATTAGCACAAATAATCAAAGTACTTCAATGACTACTATACCACTTAAGCAGCATGCAATTAGAAGAATATTAAAATATTAGAAGTGCTGTGGACAACAGTTGCAATGATTGTCTTCCAGACAGCAATACTTTGGCAGATTCAGAAGCAGCCTTTGAGGAAAAAAATTAGGTAAGACCATCATCAGCAACTGTGTTTTCAAATAAAGACTGGCACCGAACTTTTGAGCAGAACTGAACAGCAGCATCTTCAAGCAATAACAACACCCCCTTTACCAAGTGCCACCACTTACTACATTCACATAGTACCAGCATATTCAAAGATAAAATGAAAATTCCACCAGAAATATGAAATTTGATTATCTCCAGAAGTTCTTTTGGATAAAAGTAAATGACTTCAGACATCTCTGTAGCCAGTCTGGAAAATCTTCGCATAAGCAGTTGTCAACTTTGTTTGAACAGTCAATTAAGATAGAGAAGGGCATTTGCAGATCTTATGGCTCTGAGAGATCTGCCGCATAAAAGAATGAGCAAGACTTTACCATTTATGCAGCAATAAATGTACAATTAGATTGACATCACCAAATTCAGAAGAAAGTCTGAGATCACACATGGGTTAGCAAGAACACAATCATAACTAGGCATAAAAGCTCTTTTCCCGAGCCATACTTAAGGAGTTTTTTACAGCATTTCTTTTTGACAGTAGACTTCAATTGAGCATTTCCATTTCCTTTTACTGTCAAGGACAGCGAAGAAGAAAGGGGTAGTTCAGCAACTTCAGCAACAGAAAATAAAATATTTTAGAAGAGAAAAACCTAATTGGCGTTAGGAATCTCAGAAATGCACGTAGTCATAGTTGCTGTTTTCTATTTGCCTGATTTAATTAAAGCTATTAGATTCCAAGAGAATATGAAGGCCTCAGTCCCACCATGCATATGGGGATAAAGTTATTAACAAATCCCAGTAAAGTCTCCTAAGAGTAGGACAAGTCTATCTCTATACAAAACCAAAACTGGAAGAACAAAAGAATGGGTGAGTTCCAATGAAAATCATTAATCACATTTCTGTAGACAATATAGCATAAATCATGCTTAAAAGAATAGTTAATTTATTTCAGGCTGTTTTTTTCCAGAAATCCAGGATAAAATAGCCATTAATTACAGTGTCGCAATTTGATTCTCATTAGTGATAAGTATATAACACTATTTTCTTTCTAGGTTAACTTCCAGAGTTGAAACTTTAACAGTCAGATTACATTTCCAAAACCATGCGACCATTAGAATGACCTAAACTGTTGCATAATATTATCCATTCTGTGTGTGCATGTGGTGATATCCAAGGGCATGTTATACATTAACACTTAACTACTGGATTCGGACAATTTGCTTCCCCTTGGTGCTTGTCAGGACTATGAAACACCAGTAGTTTTCATAATGTGCACATTCCTATGTTTGGCCTTTCTCCAGAGTTTGAAAGGCCACCAAGGCAGTTTTCTTTCTTTAGTGCAAGTTATTTGCTATGTTGGTATTTAGTGAAAGAGCAGAGTTTTCTGTGTTTCAAAAGAACTGGAATTTTCACCTGTGTGTCCCAGTTGCATCCCTGTGATTGTGGGCAGTATAACACAAATGCTTCCTTCAGGTATGAAATGTGGCCAGCTTCAGACGGAGGAAAACTGGCAACAACACCCAGCTGCAGCCAACAGTACAGGAGGGTGCCTTTTCATATCAGCTTCTATAACCTATGCCTTCTTTCAGACATATCCTTAACAGGCAGCCCATGTTTTGTCCCAGTGAAGTTTAGCAGGACCACTCAAGTTCTTCTGGCTGGGGGAAAGTTGTATGAAACTGGCCATTTTGGGAGTTGAGACTAAAAGACAGTTTCTCTACTATGGTGTGAGGATCTGAGCCATAAAAAAAAAAACAAAGGAAGGAAATCCTCATTTTATCTGCTGTCCTTTCACAGAGAAGCATTGCAGAGGGCTGAATTATGCTATACTGCCTGATGTTGCCATAACTTCGCCCTTCCAGCTCATGAGTCAGAAACTTACAAAGGCTGATGTCCTAATATTATGCAGTACATCAACAGCAGCCAGTCTTCTAAAGGATTTTTTCCTTGAATAACTAGCAACAAAAATCAAACCATGTCCTTCCCACGAATATGAAACTACCTAGTGGCTCTCAATGTATGGCTAGCAGGAGCAAGCACAGATTGCACAGTAAACTGATTGGAGTATTTAACACTCTTATCACAGACTGATCAATTATTTTACTGAAACACTAATCAGTGAAGTGAGGATGAGAGAAAAGACTATGAGGAGAGTGTGCAGCATAAACTTTCAACAATACCTGTAACAGAATCCTCTTTTCTACATTTTTTATTATCACATTTGAGGTGATGAATACACCCAGTGCAGCCCTCTAGTGCAGTTCTGCCAATGCCAACAGGCTGCAAGCTTAACTACTCATTTGGGAATTTTCTGGATGTGAAAAATCCCTCAAGAGAAAGCTGCTAGGGCGTGCTGTGTGAGACAGTAATGAAGGCAAGCAAACCAGCATCACTTTGCAGCTCAGGCAAACAAGCAATAGCAGATCATGATCTCAGTTTACCTTTACATCCTAGGCTAAGGGATGCCAGTATACAGGCACAGATTTATGTGCACATCACGTATTCCTGATTAGCAGTATCTCTGAGAGGGGCAGGGAGCCAGCTGGGACTGGTAACAGCTTCACACATTCAATTTTAATTGACTACTGAGTGCTTGTCAGATTCCTCAGTGCTGCCTTCCTTCTGTTTTAACTTGTGCCAAAAGCTGAACTGGTCCCATTGACCACAGGGAACAAGTAAGCAAGAAGAACAGACCAACTGCAGGTACTGAACAAAGTCTGTGTTCCTCTCTGAACTGCAATCTAGGCACAAACTACATTAAATTTCAAAATCATAGATTAACTATCAGAGTTCAAGCTAATCTCTTACCCCACAATTATACATTAAAGCAGGCTTTGATTTAGAATAATTTTGTTTTACTTTCATTTTTTTGTGTCTACATTTAGACTCCAAACTTTATCTCTGAAAATCCAATGGAAGTACTTCAAGATACTATCAAGACTATACTACTAACAACAGCGTTTAATGGTACAGAATCAATTAAAATAAACAAAAAAAAAAAAAAAGTCATCCAAATGACTGACAACAGTATTCTTTCCAATCTAACTTTCTATATCAGCAACAAATAAATTAAGTAAAAGTTTGACTGAAATTGGTCCAGACATGTATACATGATTTCTCCTGGAACTTTTTTTAAAATACATAATAAATAATTCTGGTGATAAATGGCAGACAGCATCGCAGTTGAAAATTAAGTAATTATAAATCTTACCTCTGCTTTTATTTTATTGTCTCCAAAACAGAGGTGCTGTAAGTAGGCTGCAGCATTGGACTGTACTGAGGGAAATTGATGCTGTAACATCTGTATAACTTCTGGAAGCTCTGGATCTCGCCATCCAAACTCTCTGTGAGAAAACAAACAGGAAAGACTCAACAAGAACTCTGATAATAGTGGATGTATGCATGTAGCAATAGTTTAGCTAACTCAGATAAAATACATAACTAAGTAAAAGATACGTCCCACTATTTTTAAAGTGCACATATGATCAATATATGACAGAATTTTCTGCTCTAAGTAGTACTAGTATAAAAAAAAAATTACATAAATTTTAGCTAGAGTAAATAACTTCATAGAATTGTCTCTATGTGCTAAAGTTCCTTAAATAAAAAAGGCTATATAAAATGTAATATAAGAATAGAAAGAAGATCCATGCTCATACCATTACACAGTCTCCATTAAAATTCAGAGTACTAGAGTCATAATTCTGAATGGTTTGCTAAAAGATTTTGTCAGAAAGTCTTTTATTTACTGCACTTTTTATGTTAAAAAAATTGCTGCCTCATATAATTAGTAATTTCCTATTTTGTCTTTTGATTTATTGTTTTCAGTTAAAGTCCAGGCTCAATGTTACAAAATTTATATGAGACATGTAATACATACAATTACACAATTTGATATATATTACACTCACACCATATATCATACACAGTTATGCATCTGATTACTTTCAAATCTTCATTAGCAATACTCAGTCTAAAACAGAAGATAGGCAAACAAAACAACTCAGGATTCACACTGTCCTTTAATGCCATGAAGCATGACACACCATTAGTTAGCATCAAATGAAACAACTGAGTCCAAGTGTGGTGAACAAGCCCCAGCAGGTATTCTTCAGTTTCCAGAACTGGAAATATTAATCTGTCACTTCAGGTCATTTTTTCCCTCTGTGTCTTCAATTGTCTACAGGTAAAACCAGTCATGAAAATGGCTTTAGGCTTGGTGTCCCAAAACCCATGCAGACACTGCATGAGATAGCTCAATTTCTATGTGCCCTGCAATCACAGAATTCAGAAAGATCTTGACACCGAACTGATATTTTTGAAGTGCAGAACACTGTAAGGGGTATCAGGGAAGCACAGAAACTTCAGCAGCTAATAGTAGGATAAGGACAATAGCTATGGACTAAACAACCCGTATCTATCTATCTATATAAACAATATACACAAACAATTTGCAGAAATGACACAGAATACCTATGTAAAATAAAAAGGAATAACTCCTTGAGGTGAACAAAATGTCCCACCTCTACAGAAATACTGCCTCAATCCTGTGAGACTTGAGCTGCCTTCACCAAAGGGGTTTAGAAACTGAGCCCAGCAGCTTACAGGCTGAACATCCAATACTTTGTTGGATGGCTTCTCTCCATCACCTACAGAGCACTGATTGGAAGTAATATCTAACTCTTACTAAGGCCTGAACTTGCAGCTAAAGATGATGCAACTACTCTGGAAAATATCACATCTCCTGCACATACTAGTATATTTACATACTAAGTGATTCTCTGGTAAAGCAATTATTTCTGTTTAAGAACAGGTAGAACAAACCCATAAACAAATCATAAATGGACAGAGCTGAGTGACAGAAACAATGCTACTTGATGTATTGGCTTCCCCTTATGCATACTTTTCAGTTAGGATGATACCTAGGCAATAACACGTTAACAAATTCTTCAACTATCTTAGTCTATGTATATGGCTCTCAACTAAATACATTATCCAGAAATTATTTTTAAATAAAAATAAAACATGATAAAAACCAAACCACCATGATGAGAAATTCACTATTCCAGCTCACGTTCTGATTTGTTCTTGCTTGGATTCCTAGACCTGAAGAGCGGGTGTTGGTGCCTTGGAGTGAATACAAAGTATCAGACAAAAACAGCTTGTATGACAAAACAAGGAATGGCAACATTAAAAAGCTGTTGTTTTAAACTAAGTAACTGTACTTCAAAGCGCTGGAACTTCTAACAACAAATCGCCTCCAAAACGAATACTTTTCCTTCTTAACAGGTGTATTATATAAAAATATAGTGTGCAATAACACAACACAGAGTGTAACAAAAAGCTCAGACTCTTTGTTGATTTGTCCTGGCATCCAGGACATAAAAGGTAATGAAGGGCAAAAGGAAAAGGTCCCCTAATCAAAGGTCCAGTTAATTGGTCTAACAAACCTTCAGATTTTACATGGTATGAAAGCACATATGACAACAAGGCTGTGCCTACTTTTTTCCTCTGATCTCCCAAAAGACAAACTGATAAATAAGTGATCAATAAAGACTTGTCAATGTTTGTGTGCACATTAGACTTAAGTGGAAAATTAATTCAGAAAATTAACTTCTAACAGAGTTATCAGTCACAGGAAAGAGAATGAACAAAGCAGAAAATAAGTTAAAAAAATGTATCTCCAATATACATTGTCATTCCAGGCAGATGGTCTCTTAAGACTATTATATTTTAGTAGTTTCTGAAGAAACAATGCTAGCTATTTAAAACAAAATTTTCTGCCAACAGTTAAGGGCGCTTGAATAATTGCAGTATTATAGAGGCCTTTGGGGCAAGGAAGAATAACTTCTGACAGTTCATATTTTTCAAACTGTCTATTCTGGGTGGAAAAAAAAAAAAAAAAGATCTAGAGAAGGAGAGAGTTTTTAGAAAAGTAAGCTTGCAGCTCTATCAACAAAATTTACTTTGAAAAACGAATACAGATTTCTAAATTCAGCTTGATTATGAAAAGTTAGGAAGGCTACTTAATAAGGTCAACTGCACAGAGGCCTGCTGAAGGAAGGGAGGACTTGGATTTCTCAAAGACAAAGATAAAAAAACGTCTGGAATATTCTGCATTGATTTCAGGCCTCAAGCATACCTATATGACCAAAAAAAAAAAAAAAAAAAAAAAAGCTCATTAAAATGAAGAGCCGAACAAAAAGTAGGAGACAAAATGTTAGGGATAAGAAAGGAGATTGCAGAAGTCAAAGGTTGGAATCAGGTAGGTTATGCCACAGGATGGTAAGTCAAATCAAATAGCAAAATATCCTTTACTGACTGCAGTGAAAAGCAACGACAGTCAGTACCTGTTGATTAGAGTCAGATTAAAGGAAGGGAAAAGGAAAATGAAAATCAGATCCATCTCTGTTTCTGTGAAATATCTGTTACTGTGTCTCATGGAAACTAGTTCAATTGGCAACAAACGAGAATCCAACCCCTAGTGAAGTTATTATAGCAGTTATGGAAAATTTGAAACTGGAGTGAATAGCCTAAAGAAACACCACCTAGTTACTTGTCATTTACCAACATCCTCACGCTTACAAAAGGTGAGTAGAAGCATGGTGTGCAATTTTTGAGACTTCTATCAAATTATCTGTGCAGTTGATCAAAAAATGAACAGTAAGGTAGCATACACATTGAAGATCTGTTACTGGCTGTGTTTCCTGGTGAATGCAATCTCTATGAAGCTATGGACAGCTAGAGGCTTGTGGTGGTATTATGGCTTTTCCACAAGAAAATTGCAGCTGTGTAACAACTTGACAGCTTGGGCTGGAAAGCAGCATTTGCAGTGCGCTTCAGGTAGTTCAAGAGACTGTAGAAGTTCATTATTTCTAGGAAGTATAATCATTTGAGGGAACTGATGAAAGCACATCAGTGTTCCTTCCACCTTGTTTCTTTAATGGCAACTATGCTCTATGAACGTTAAGACAGATCTCATTTTGAAACGTTCTGAAGTTTTTATCAGGAAGTGGTGACTAATGCAGATGATCCAAGTACTGCAGTAGGCTGCTGCCAAAAGATGGACCAAAAGGGAACACAGAGTAAGTTACATATAAAATATCATAATAGGCCACATTTTATCTAGAGTTAACTGAAGAGAATCAACTGGGAGTAGGACATGAGATATAATGATTCTGAAATGGAGCACTACGAGCATCAGTAGTAAGAAATCCAGTTCAACTGAGGACACCAAGTAATGCACTGAAACCAATTCCTCCTGCTGCCATCACAGCATGTGTACACGTCAGAAAGAAAAAGGAAATGCAGATTTAGGATAGCCTGCTAGAAACACAATTGACTATACTGGCTATGTGCTTCCACATAAAGGTGATGTTGAGTACAGGATATGTACAGCATCTGACTATTTGCTTGAACTCTGCAAGATTTTTTTTTCTTCTTTACCACAAATTCTGATTACACACAGAAATCCAACACCAAAACCCTGTTACACTTAAATAGGTTGTAGCTTTTTAAAAAAATCACTCTTTTAAAACACAGGTCTCCAGTTGTTAAGTAAGGCTATCAATCGGAATCCTTAGAAAGAATCTGAGAAGCAGGTGTGATGGCATCATAAACTATTTATTCATTGGCCACAGTAAATTTGAATAGAACTTGGATTCTTATTTCTAATTTACATTATTGGAGCAGAATATCCGCATCTGATTGAGCAGTTGGCATATGCAAGCACTGACATCCTGAGCTATTCCAGTCTCAGCACCATTCCCCAAAGGCAGCGATGTGAAGATGCCTGCTATGAAGAACCATATGTTTGAGAACGACTTAACTACCACCAAGCACTTACGAAAGACAGAGAATGCACAATTTGTAGACATATTCATTACGAAATAGTATGTTTACACCAGACTTATCTTTATGTACCTGCCTGCCTTAATAAGCAATACATATGTAAAACAGGCTTGCAGACTGGTAAAGGAGAGGCTACTGTATACGAAGCATATGAAGCAGAATTGCTAATCCCAGCCTACAAGACTTTTGCTGCACTACAGAGATTTACCCTTGTGTTTCCTTTTTTTTTTCTTTTTTTTTTTCCTGCAAGATTTCAATAAATAAAGCCTGAAAATCTCTTTTGCCTCATCTCTGAAAGGAGAGCTCAGAGAATGTGTTTCTGGTAGTACCAGGAGAAAACAAATTACATGAATCTTATAGAACCAAACACAAAGAGAACTCATCAAGAGTCAAGAGTATCAAAGAAAGAACTACCTCTCTTATTCAAGAGGAGAAATGTACTTTGATTAAAACCATTTTGAAGGCAATATACCAGTGCTATAGGAATCTCTCTCTAAGGATTTTATCTCAGCACATTTAAAAAGAGAACAGACAAGATATTGAACTAAACTGATAAAAAAGAAAAAAAAAACCCAAAACATTTAAAGATAATGCACCAAAAAGGAATATGATACAGATATAAAGAAACTATCAAACATCTTGTTCTCTCATTTTCTTTCTGCTGTTCTTGGAATGTTGGATTCTATGACACTTGCTTCAAGTGGCATTCCAATAATGCTCTCATTAATGTGCTTTAACTTTTGGTTTCCCCTGAAGTGCTTGGGCAGTTGTACTAGATGAACACTGTAGGTCCCTTTTAACTGAACTCTTCTAATTCTAAAACAAAAGTGAACATTCTGTACTTCATTTATCAGGAGTGGCAATTTTAAATACTTCCTTATAATACTTCCCCTTTTTCAAGCATACTTCTCCACATCCAAGCACATCTATGTACACATAGTTGTTTATAAATGCAATGTTGCGAGCCCGATCTGAATGATCTGCTACAATTTTAAGAGGAGGCAGAGCTAATGTATTAGCTACTAGTATTTTTGAAAATGGAACACGAGAATTGGATGAATTTAGAACACAATTTTAGGAATATAAAGATGTCAATTTCCATTCCACTCACTTCAGAAAATGCACAAATCTGCACTGCCTTCTCTGACTTCTAGTCCAATCTGGCTAAAGGAGTGTACAACAACAAGCCACTGATCATCTTTGTGTTCAGCCCCACGCTGATATCAACACCGTATGTCCACAGAATGCAATAACACCAGGTTTAGGCCTAAATTCCTTAAGGCAGCAGTAAACACATATCAGTAGAGAGCTTTCAAAAAGAAAAAAAAAACAAAAAAAACAGCAAAGACTACTGGAAAAGTTTGAACCGAAGAAACTGACATAATCTAGACTAAGTGTGTAAGCACTAGAAGTAAGAACAGAGAAAAGGCACCACAACCTATCTTCTCTGGATAAAAACATAAGTTCTAAAAAACCCCCAAACATTTATGCTATTGTTTATCTCAACCTAAAAATTGCATCCTGTGTACATCACATCTGTCTGTGCAGCATTGCCAGGAGAACAAAGAGAAATCCTAGACTGCCTTCTGCACATTAATACGAGCACCATAACTCTGCTACAGCAACCTGCTGAGGTTATGGAAGAGTAACTGCAGTGCTTCACGTGACAGAAGCAAATACACTCCATATCATGCAATCTGAGTACGCATTCACATTTCATCAGCCCCACAATTTTTGAATCTCACAGAATTTCACCATTTGTTTCCTATGCTAACAGAGTTTTTATCACTTTTGGGAGAGCTGCTATTGTTAGAGCAACGTGCTTGCCAAATGGCTTTGCAGCATTGAAAAATGACTGCAATAACCTCTTAATTGATGGGTTGCTTATTTATTTTTAGTATGCGCACAACATCAAATTTGCAGGCCAAAAAAACAACCCAAAACCTGCACGAATTTTACAAACTGAATCAGAAAGAGGAGGAAGCATTTTACTGCACGGTCCCACTTTATATCTGGAAGAGCTAATCTCAGAGCTTGCCAGCACTTGAATGAGAAAGAAGCAGGAAGACCCACATGGCTAAACAGCTATGGATTTTCATTTGAGCAACAGGCTGGATCTACATACTCAGGCATACCTGCAACCTGTTTCTATAGGTTGTGTTAGCCACACCTTGCCACTTAACTGGATCAACAATTCCACTGAAAGAAAAAGAAGCATTTTGCATTTTGGCAACATCCCATTTAAATATTAAATTTAAAGTGCATGAGCAGTCAACGTTTGACTGCACATCTTCAGGTGCTTTATTTTTATTTAGGCATGTAGTTTATTTCTTCTCTAGCTTTCAAATTTAGCACAGCTGAATTCGCAACAGCTGCACAAACATGTGGTGATCCTGTTGAAAACCTGTAGAAAGAATCTACCTGTTACTGCTGGGAGGTGTTGGCATTTTCCTTGTCTCATGCTTCCGTGTGCCCAAACACAGAAGAACTAAGTAGCAATGCTCACCGAGCTTCCTCGCAAATGTGATTTTAGACTGGTGTCATAACCTATTTGTGACTGCAGATGAGGTGTCGAGAAAGACATGCTGTAGCAGACACAGAGAACTCCTTCAGAGCAGTGACAGAGATACTCGATCTGTTCCAGCTGGTTAACAGAACTATGGACCTCTAGTGTCAGGGCTGACTACTAAACATCAGGTCTCCTATATGGCAAAAAACTAAACTTGACTTGTACCATGGCAAGCATTCCCACTTGTACATTGCTAAAAGCAGTTCTGCCTCACTGTGCTCTATATGTGCTTGGTAAGACATCCATACCTCTTTTGCTTTTAGACTACTACCTGTGATTTACAATTTAAAATTAAAAGACATAAGAAGTGAGCTTGTGAGGAGGTAAGATGAGAACAAAGTGGTCTGGAGCTGAACTTCGTGTAGACTCCTTGAGCACAGTCATCATAAAAGATTTACAAGATGCTAAAGTTGAGTAAAGATTATCCAGTGACGCTTCCCCACGTGGTATTATTTATTGCTCTATGTTGCTGCCTCCAACACAGCATCATCACACTCAAGATACATGCGTCTTAGCTGTTCAAGGTCACCCTGACTTCATTCACAAATGTCTTTTTAATTGAAACATATTTGTGAATCTTTATGAAATAACCTTTTACACTATCAACAAACTGATCTTTATTTAATTTCCTCACAACCAGTGAGTGAGCTTTCTAGAAAAAAAGTTGGCTGTATCCTGAGGTAGCAACACTCCACTGCAGCTGATAAAAGGCTCCCCTCTAGACTGTAGAGTGGAGAACAGAGAAGGACTAGGGACTTTGTTTCTTTACTGGTTTTGTCTGCTTATTTTTAGCAGGAGCTGCTTTATTCTTTTGGGGATGTTGAGCTGAAACAGTCTTGGAAATCTTGTTTCACTTCTTCCTCAATGCAAATTAGGTAAGCTATAAAGATGTCTAATTTATCCCTCTTCTCCCTGAAATGCATAACATTTTCCTAATCCACCACTACAGACGGGTTTCACAGTACCTTAATGCACAGTATCATCATTTTAACCCTTCCCCGAGAGATCTGCTTATGTGTACTTGCCTTTGTGCAGCCCACACTCCACAGGATTTCACAAGACTGGAACTGTGTGCAGCAGCAGCACTGTTGTTCCAGTTTCAGGCATGCTCTTCTCAAAGACCGGGAAGGCAAGAATGCAGGCAGGAGATAAGAACAGCAAGAAGGCCAAAAGGAGTCAAGCCTTGCCTCTTCTGTGGACTTGCTTTGCAAAATAAACTCATCTGATTTGGTGCCTTTCTCAGAGGTGTGATAGATTCTCAGTGTCCTCTGACAAAAGAGACAATCAAAATTGTCTCTTTTCCTAGAACTAGTGTTTTCATGCAGAGTTTCTTAAACCCTTATTTCAATGACAGAGGAAAAAAGCTTTTGGAATCCTGCTTCTATCTGATTAAATGGAAAACATGTTTTCCAAACACCTTATTTTCCTAGGGATGTACAGGGAGGATGACAGCTGTTCAGCTATACACACACGTTAGGGCATGTCACTGCTGCAGCTATATACAGGACAGTGGCAGCAGGACAGTTCCCCATTGCCCCACCAACATCACCTCATGTCATGCCTGTGCAAAGGACAGGAAATTGGCACACACCACTCCCTCACAATCTCAATCTCTCACAATTTTTTTCTTGAAATAACTACTCCAACAGTTCTGTCTTAGTTTCAGCTGGGATGGAATTATTTTCTTGAGTGTTTAGGATGATGCCATGTTTTGGTTCTAGGAGAAAAACCATGTTGATAATGCACCAACATTTCCAGTTGCTGTTAAGCAGCACTCTACAGAGCCAACACCATTTGCAGCAAAGGGCCCAAGGAACTGGTAGGTAGCAGAACCAGGACAGCTGACTTTAACTGGCCAAAGGGATATTTCATCCCATATGATATCATGTGGAAAGAGTTTTGAGGAGGTGGGAGTTCATCTTGCTCAGGGGGCTAGCCTGGCATTGGTCAGGGAATGGTGAACAATTTCTTGTGTAACACTTGTTATATGTGTTCATACATATATATATATATATATATATATGTTATAATAGCTATTACTGTTTACTATTTCTCTGTCTTGATAAACAGTTTTACCTCAATCCATGAGTTCTACCCTTTTCCCCCCACCGGAACTCTTCCCCCAGTGGGAAGTGCAGGAGGGCACAAAGAATTGTAATGCTCAGCCACATATCGTGTTAAACCAGTTCCTGCGAGCTTCTGGGGAACTCAACCCCTCCTCACTCATAGGTTTGAACATCATATTCACATAAGCATGAGTTTCACAACAACTGACATGACAACACCTGGGTCTTTCCTCCCCTCTGACCAATGAGGATGTCTGGCCCCAGACTCTCTTCTCCAAGGTTTTCCACTCAGTGTAACCGAAAGTCACACTTTTGTAAGGTTTAGGAAAACTAAAGAACAAGCAAATTGGATGTTTTCCACCTTTCTGCAAATACAAAGCTTGGGAAGACTGCCAATCATGCAGCCTGCAGCTTGACACAAGAAAGTGGGGAGTGGAATAGTCAGAAACCAGGTACTTTCTATGAGTGCGGCACCAAGAAGGAAATGCCTACAGTTCAGCACAAGCTTCAGAAATAATCTGTAGCGTGGATGGAGGGAAAGGGTATCCATCTGAATTTTTAGGAAGTATTAATACTAAACTCTTCTGTTTTCTCCTTTCTTGAATGCATTATTAGTTTACTTGGTTACCGTGCAGCCACAGCTCCCACATTATCTCTGCACATGCAAGCTCAAGCATCCCTCTTATCTATCCAACTACTTTGAAGCACTCCCTGTCTTTCTGAGCACAGTGAACTCTTCAAAGTAGACATTATTTTGATGCTTGAACAATGAATATTAAATAATAAAATCTGAAGGTAATTCAAAATATCACACAAATTGCTAAGTCCCAAATTGATTTGTTCTCAAACACTATAACAGTGAGGAAAGCCAAGAGGAAAAGGTACATAAATTTATAAATGATTTAGAAAAAAAAACAGAACTCTTCATTGTCTTTTGCACAGCTATACTCTTGAGCAATATTAGTGAAGGAACTATTTTTGTTCATTAAATTTGAAAGGTGTGCAACACAGCAAATGCACTTGAGTTTGATCTTTCTGTCAAAGAGAAATGCAGACTAATGGTTTTTCTTTGCTGCTTTATTTCAGCTTTCATTAAGCACAAAAAGAATGGTCTCCTGCATACTAGCAAGATGAATCTCTCAACATAAAACCACTGAAACAATGTGATAATGCACACACTTGGCAGTCAAGTTCTAGAGAGTTCAGGGGATCAATAACAGAAGAGTCAAATTGCTAAAAAATTGCTCAGATGTAAAGCAGTTGGATGGAAGGAAGAATATACAAAGATTAGTGATTACTGCCACTCAAATGCTATTGCTGGTTCTCCCGTCATCTATTTTACACATAAAACACTGCAGAAATTCTTGGGACTTCTAATGCAGTACATAGACATCATCACCTTCATGTCACACATGGGTAAGCAGTGATGGCACTTACAAGGCTCTCTCACAAGATAAAACTAAAAAAAAAGTGGCAGAACTTAGAAGGGCAACTGTGAAATCCTCAGCATATTTTCAGCTCTCTGAACTGAATATGCTGACTCACTGTGAGCTGACTGCAAAAGCTTCTCAGCAACAGAATTGCAAAGGGTCTAGACAGTACTCCAAAGGAGCCCAGGAAAGGAAGACACTTGGGCCACAAAAGCTAATTTCTGACTGCATTTCTCCTATGTGGCCCTTACCATGCACTGCATGTTACTCTAGCTAAAGACAGCCTCACATAGGAAAAACCTCGATTTTAATCAATCTCAGACTTCACTGTCTCTATCAACAGCTCAGGTTTATACACAAAAAAGAAACTGTCACACACATCCATTCAGAAGGGGTGTATTCTTCCTCTCTTCTAACAAGCTGTCCCCATCACATCCAATATATTATGTTTCTCCTTCTTTAGATTACTAAATCAGAAAACAAGGTTGCACTTACAGGGGAAAGTAGAGGGAGAAAGGATAATTTCTAGGTGGGTACAATTTAGCACGATAACATTTGTGGTCTCTGTTTTGGTCTCGGCATAACACAGAGACTCTCTACATTATAAAATGATGAGCTAATTGGTGGAAAAACATGACTAACAGTGCTCTAAAAGATGAGGAAATCCCACTATCCTGAATTGTGTTGGTAATAATGCCAGACCCAAACCCCTCTTAACCAAATCAGAGAAAAGTAATTTTACATGGATGATAACTGAGTTTATTGCAGAAGGAGGCCATGTATTTTAAGTAAACCTAAAATACACAGCTCATACATCTATCTGTTAGTCTTACTTCAGTAAAATGCAACTCACAGAAAAACACCTTTTGCCAGCTCCTCTTTCAGTTGCCACCTTACTGTGCTGCAACTGGGACATGACTTTTCCATCCGTTCTAAGAGGAACAAGACTGCAGGCTGTTCTGCAGAAAGGTTTCTAGCTGAGCTATGAAACACTAATAAACCCACCATACAAAATAATCATACTACTGAATCAGGGCAATTGCCGTTATCAACAAATGGAAGAAATACTGCCAAGGATCTGTCATTTATAAATCAGAATCAATATCTTGAAGAGATTCTGGAAGGGAATTTGTTAAGGGAAAATACATGCCTCAATCTATCAAGTCTTTCCTCAGCCTGTGGAAGTGCAACTACCTACCAAAAATGATGAGATCATGTTAGTTTCATGGTACTTAATTCTATGCAGCATATAGTGGGTGGGATTTTTCATCTGATACTCTGAATTCAATTGCCCTTGACTTTAACTGACCACAAAACCTCGCGTGTGAAACCACACTATATATTACGCCAGGCATGAGAAGTGCAGGCTTCCCCTTTCCCTTCCCTTTTCTTCCCTTCCCCTTCTCTTTCTCTCCCTTTCCTTTTCCCTTCCCTTCCATGATGCAAAGTATCTGAGATGAGGATACATCTTGCCAGGTGGCAAGAGAGGAGGAAGAAGTGCAAAAAAAGAGCAAATTGAGAAATAGAAAAACCAGTGGAGGATATTGATTAGGCTGAATGAGAAAGGTTCAATACGTTAAAGAAAAAACACAAGCAATCAGACCAGGGGATAAAAAAAACAACAAACAACAAGCTGATTACAAAGTACCTCTCACTGAAGCATAACTTTGGTCATCTTAGGATCAAAGTATATGATTTTGAAAAATAACAAGATGCAAATTTAAGTATCAAGTTCAGAAATAACGATGTTCACATTTTTTCATCTGTGTAGACTGCACAGTAGGAGAATAGGAGAGGGAAAAGTCTGAGGTTTTTTTTAGGTCCATGTCATAGCAAAGTTTTCACCTAATGGCAAATACAAATTCACTTGAGACCTTGCGCTCCTGATAGAAATTGATAAAAGTGAAACTGATACCCACTTTCATTAAAACTCAGAGTGGAAAAGCAGTGGAACCAATCTACTGTAGAGGATATTGCAGCTGATGCTATTTATTTATTAGCAGAGAAGTCACTACATAAGCTACAAAAATGATTTTTCACTGTTTCATAACAGCTTTGACTGAGCATTTAGAAAGGTGATCACACTGCAAACCACTGTAAGACTGAACCAGGGATGAAGTTCAGAGCACGCCATGCTCATACTTGTGATTGTGTCCCTAGGATTCTAACCACTGCTTTAATTTACTATACCACATTACTGGCATCTTTTTGACTCAGAAGTCCATGTAAGAAATCTGCACACAAGTGGATTTTAAAGAATTTCTACACTCGAATTTACATACACAAATGAAATGACTGTATCAGACGTTCTCAGGAGATGATACTAATTTACAATTAAGGCAAATGTCCTGCAGCCTTCTTTTCACACTCATGGATATCTGAGATATACAGCAAATATGGAAATTTTTGGAATACACAAAATTATGTTTCATAAATATGGGAAGCCTTCAGTCTTCAGACAGAGTCCAGGCAGAACTCAGAAAATAAAGCAGTTGAGCATCTTTGCTTTTCAGAACTTTACCACAACTGTGCAATATTAAAGGTGGTATTTAGTGTGTGTATATATCTATATAGTATTTAAGTGCTTAATCTTCCTACAAAGCATATCAAACACAAATTTCAGCTTGCTGAGGAACACACAAACTAATGTTAGAGATGCCCAGAAAATTGAGTTTCCAGCTCTCCATCTTCACTACTACACAATAAGATCTAAAATATTTTACTTTATGTGGAGAGCACAAGAGACCACAATGTCATAATCATTTTTATACTGAACTGGAAATGATACATTTTACTTGTGTAGAATATATTTTAAAAAGAAATAAAAGTTAAGTGTGTTAATTGGTTACTTATGTCCATTGTAATTTCAGAATAGGAAAACCAAGAAAAATTTCCATCAAAACAATAATTAAAAAGATATCACGAGTATGTTTTCCATTGGCTCTGCAACATATTCATTTCTGAAGCTTTTGTGTAACTGATTACATCTTTTTTTTTTAACTTCTAAGAGTAAATAGCAAAACTAATTAGCTGCATACTATTAAGTTAATGCACATTTATCTACAACAATTCAATTCTGACTGTGAAATAATCTTTCTAGCCCATAATTACACTCCAGCTTAATTAGCATAATTTCCACAGCACATTCTTTATTAAAGAAGCTGACATAAGGGTTGATCTTAAATACCAAGGATATTCTAGACAACCAGAAGAACGGAGACAGACATAGCTGCATTAAACACCTATTATTTCGTACAAGATAGCACATGTAAAACAGAAGATGAATTAAATACTATCTGCACTACAACAAGCATCTGAAGCTGCTGTCAAAGAAGATAAGCAAAACACTCAAGGACTTGCAATGTCCTTCCCAGAAGTGGTGCACATCCTGCCTGCATTGTCCGCCCTACCCTCATCCCATCCCTCTCACTGTGGGCTGCCAGCAGGTTATTTATTATCCCATTCCATGTATGAGTCTCCTTGATGCTGCTTCCATGATTGGCTCTATGAAAGAAAATGAGCACTGTCTCTTACATGAATTTAACATCAGTCAGTCAATTCCCATTGAACAGAGCTGCTGTAAGTGAGGACACAGGCTTGTTTAGTCTTTTGTTTGCTGGAAGGGATTTAATAACCAGAGTGCCAGCTGGTAGCACCTGGGCTTCTTAGGGGCACTTCATCCCCTGGCTCTCGGGCAGAAAATACCAAACTAATTTTCAACAGGCCAGAAACCAGTATGTAGGCAGTGGTACTTAAGTACTTCAGTGTTTGATGCAAACGAGACATGTTGTAAGAAAGGCCCAGAGACCCTCTGAATCACCTTGTTCTCCTGCTGATGCCTGTGGCCTGCTGGATGCCTGTGTATATCAGATTTATGCTTCTGGGCTATGAAATGAAGTCTCTATTGTAACACAAACAAAACATGTACACACAGTTAAGCAGAATGTAAGAAGTACTTGCTTCCGTCTTCATCTCTTTCTAAATACCAGAGGTTAAAAATGAGCTGTTATCTGAAGTGCTCTTGGGCTTTTGTGAAGGATTTCGACTAAATACGTGCTGTCAGTGATGGTGTCCTTGCACTTTTCTAATAGAATAGTAACAAAAAGTATAAAGACTATTTCACCTGTGGAGGATTAACATTGATTGTGTGAGACAATGAAAGGCACTGACTGAGATTTTCAAAATCACTAAGGTGATTTAAAGGCAAAATCCTCATAGAGGATTTTAATTTAACTAGATTTCCAAAATGCCTGAGAGTTTCCTGAAAATGTAGGCTTCAGCTTTTAAATCACAGAGGCCCTTTTAATAACTCTCTTCGTTCTAATTAACTTTTTATTTTGAGGTTACTGCTACTAAGCAGAACCAGGACCAAAACGATCTCCGCATACTAATCAGTCATTGAATCCTGCTGCAGAAATGTAACATGGGAGGAGATGTTCTCAAAATTCAACATAAATTTAGAGCAACAGAAACTAAGAAATCAGTTCTTGAAGAAAAACACATCAGCAATACCTATTTCAGCACACTGCTTTCTTACAAACACAACTATGCATAGCTTGCTTGATTAGAATTTAAGATGAGTTTATAAAACCATTTTTATTTTTATTCTAACATACAAATGCTGCACCAACTGCTGCCTCCAAACTATACATACACATCCAGTTCAAGATGTTTCTAAAGCACAAGAAAAACTGAAGCTGTCCTAATAGTTGTGGCTGCCATGCTAAAGAGGCCTGGCCGTAGGTAAATTACCTCTTTCAAATCACGTACCTCAAATTACTTCATCTATAATTACACATCGCTTTCAAAATTGTGGTTTCCTGTTTGTCCTGT
Source organism: Callipepla californica brunnescens (assembly GCA_023055505.1). Classification (NCBI taxonomy): domain Eukaryota; kingdom Metazoa; phylum Chordata; class Aves; order Galliformes; family Odontophoridae; genus Callipepla; species Callipepla californica. The sequence goes on from JALIRH010000002.1 coordinate 65,798,588, forward strand.
ATTTTCCCTTTGACAGTTATTTCACTCTGTCAAATTTTCTTTGCCTTCTCTTTCCAGATCATCAGAGCTCTAAGATCAGAAGTAAGAAATTCAGTTTCACTCTTCGATCCTGCAGCTTTGAGTCATAAGATAGAGTTATGGCTTGAAGACATGAGATAAAAGCAAAGCAATACACTCACAGCCACAAACTCAATGAATTAAACTAAGAAAAAACCCTGCAGGTCAGGCAGAGATCATGCAGAGTAAGCACAGCAAGAGACAAGGAAACAGGAGGCATAACTGTATTGTTATCTTTTCCATGTCATTTCATATCTCCATACACCTGTTCTGCTACCTATAAAAAGGTCCTTCTGAAAGGCCTTGAGAGCCTTCTGTAAAAAGCGCTAAACTCTCAGGCAAAATATTATGACATGGCGCTGCCAAATGGGTGCAGAACAGACACTGAAGCTTGGATGATTTTAAAGAAGGTGAAAATCCAAGACATAAAAAGCCATCAGTAGGCAGATTATTGACTACCATTTGTTAAAAAGGCCCTGTACTAAAAGACAATTAAGAGCAGTTTAGTAAAAAGCAATTTGTTTCAAATGTCTAAAGAGGTTCTGTTTTTCATTTAAATTGCAGCATCTTGCCCTAAAAAAAATGTATTCCATTAAAATAGATTCCTCATAGCACTGAGAACTAGCAGCAATTGAAGAACTTACAATACATATATAGAGTGGGAGAGAAATGCTTTAGAAAACAAACCAAAACACCTACATTTCTTCATCTTATTAAAAACAATCACAGAGTAAGTAGCCATGAGGGAGGTTGATCACCAGTACTCACAGAGGATAGAACTTAATCAAATCACATCTTAAGTCAGCATTTTACCTGTTCTTTCACCAAGTTGTCAATAAAGTACATGAATGCTTCTCACAGCTGAATGCTTGGGGAAGTTTAATGGCTGTTTGAGCATTTTAGAATTGCTCCTGCTTTTTAACGTGAAATATTTACCTTACTGAAAACATAGTTTTTACTTTATATAAGTTCCATGGCAATTTTATCTTATATCTTGAATGAGCCCAGGATGTGCAAACTGTACAGCTGAGTATTTATCTGCTACCACTTACTGGATAGACCAGTGTTTATCAGCCTTTATAATCACTATCTCAGTTGTTTACCAATTGGTAAACACCAAAATACAAATCCCACTACCTCCACTAAAATCAGTTTCACCTTAAACTGTAAGGAGGTGAAAAGCTTCTATTTCTAGAAATTGCTGCTTGCCTTGGCTAGCAGTTTATTTCTTTCTGAGCAAAACAGGGTAACATCTTTAACTGACAAAATCTTGGTTATCAACATGACTGCTCAGCATTTAAACCGTATGATTTACTTTACATTACTTACACGATATGCTTTATTCCTTCATAAGTGATAACAAAATCAAATAAGCAAGTCGTTCAATTTTAAAATTGAAATTCACTACTGTATATTTTATTAATTGCAATATATGTTTGAGAGTCTGACACAGAATTTTATCCAATATATATATTTTTATAAAGGATATCCGCAATACACAGCACAGCATCAGATCAAATCAAATAAAAACTAGATTTGTTCAGCTGCCTATTTTCAAGCCATCTTTTAGATTCTCATTGTATTAACAGTTCTTGAAAGTAACAATTAGGAATGAATTTATTATCACATTAAACTCCCTGCTGTGTCTGCCTCAAGACTATCTTTGATTGATCACAGAATGCATAGAATCACAGAACTGCAGGGGTTGGAAGGGATCTCTAGAGGTCACTGAGTTCAAACACCTGCTACAGCAGGCTCCCTACAGTAGGTCCAGAAGGGTCTTGAATAACTCCAGAGAAACCCCCCCAACCTCTCTGGGCAACTTGTTCCAGTGCTCTGTCATTCTCACAGTAAAGAATTTCTTCCTTGTGTTTGTATGGAAGTCCCTGTGTTCCAGTTTCTGCCCACTGTTCTTTGTTCTATTGCTGCTTGCTACCAAAAAGAGCCTGACCGCACCCACTTGACTCCTGCACTTCAGATATTTATCAACAGTGATGAGATTCCCTCTCAGCCTTCTTTTCTCCAGACTGAACAGGCTCAGGTTTCAACCTTTTCCATGTATAGGAGATGCTGCAGGCCCTTTATCACCTGTGTAGCCCTCCACTGGACTCCTTCTAGGAGATCCCTGTCTTTTTTGAAGTGGGGAGCTCAGAACTGGACACAGTATTCTAAAAGTGGCCTCACCAGGACAGAGTAGAGGGGGAGAATCACCTCCCACACCCTGCTGGCTGTGCTTTTTTTTATGCACCCCAGGATCCCACTGCCCTTCTGGGCCACCAGGGCACACTGTATTATTAACATATCACATGCCTACCATTACATTGCCTTTTACACATCTCAGCTCTAAGGAAAGACTAACTGAAAAGACCCACTTTGAGGTAAAGTTACGAGCTCTACACAATCAAAACACACCCACTGTCCATTTCATCACTGGGCAGCTAAATTCCCATGATCTTCAGGTGTTACAGGATTCATTGCAGTCAGTTCCCAACACTGAAGTTCCAAATCAAAGCACAATCAAACAGTTCAGAGCCCCACCTGAACACCAAGGACATAGCACTCACCTACATGATTCTCTATGACTACTTCATGACATTTCAATTCTAGGGATAATTAAGAAGTGAGGCAGAAGCCTGTTCCAGAGGTGAACATCTTTCTGGAAGGAAACCTACCTTTCCTTTCCCAGACTGTGACCAGATCAGAGCTGTTCCAGCACTTAAGAGATGTACTGACTGCAGTAAAACATGTATGGAGAGGACCAAGATTATGTCTATTGTGCCTGCAACGTGAAATAACTGCTAAATACAGCTCAAGCAGCATTATCCGGTCTCACCTCATACAAGCGAGAAGAACTCATTTACCCATAGTTTTAACCTTGTCACCAGAAAACAAGAGAACTGCTCAGAAAAAGAAGAAACAGAATTCACAAAGGATATTTCTTTTAAACTTCCTAACAGCTAAACCACAATAAAAAATCAGGTGTAAGCTATTCCTCTAGCACCAAAGTGCTGAAATCACATCAAAAGGTGAGTGTGTAGCTCCTATGATCCACTCACTTGTCTGCTCTCAGATTACACTTACAGTTTACTAACTCCAAGAAGATACAAAGCAATTTTCCTCATCACTGAAATATACGCACTTTGTCCTTATACTGAGTAGACTGTGAAGTCAAACTAAAAAGTCTGGTGTCAATTCCATTGTAAAGGGAATATGGTGAAAGCCATCTTTTCTACTATTTCTCTAGATGTAAATGGGGAAGGAAGATGATTTTCTTTCTTTTCACTGACTGGCCAGCTGTTATAAAAGAAAATAATTGGCATTGTAGCACCTTCTTTAAGGATCCTGCAACACTTTAAATCTGATTGGCCTGATCAATTCATACATACTTCTTTTATTCTATGGAACACTGAGGGAGGGTTATTACAGCTCTTTCAGACATTGGTAAGCAGCCTCAGTTTACCTTGCTTGTGCCACAGAGATTGGCACAATAAGACTGTACATGTATGCTATCACAGAAGAAGCTGACATTTCAGGCTTTGTTTCTGACAGAGCAGTTTTCTGTAACTTCTCCTAGTAAATCTTCAGTGTCTGGCTGATCGCCCCATATTCACTCCTGCTCTTCTGGGAGCTTGGGGAGAACAGGGACATAGGAATGTTCATTTGGCTGATCAACAAAGGGAAGAAGAATACCCACTTTGGGAAAACAGCAGGATGGTGAAAAACAGAAAGAAAGTGTCTGAGTAAGGACTGGATTCCTACACTGGTTTGAAAATGAAACTGCTCTTCCAAAAACATATAAAATTGATATGGCATCCACCACCATGTAGGGCCACAGTTGTGTAATATCATCTCTCTCTCTCTCTCTCTCAGCCCCCCCACCCCCCCAAACATCTGCAGTTTTTTAAGACTCTTGTAAAAAATTGAGTTGTTTTTAATGTTTGTAATGAAATCCTAGATATTAAATATCCATAAATATTAAAACTCTCCTCCAGCTGTAATGGAGACACAGTATGATGCAATAACTACAAATATTCTTATTTGATGTTCTGAACCATACTGCATTGTGATTTTTTAATACTGACTACTGCTGAAACTTGGATGAGATAAAGAATGAGTGAGCCTCCACCACAGAACTGACTGATGGAGACTGACACAGCCTAACAAACCTTAAAGTTCTCAGTGAGAAGCGCAATTCATTTCCCAGACAATGGAATACCTAGAAAAGTTACACAATGTTATGATTTTATGTAAAGACTTGGTTTAAGGCATATTCAGAGCAAACTGATCATGTATCTGTTGAAACAGAAAACAAACAAAAGAAACAGCTAGCCTCTCTCCACTGAAACAAAACAAAAACCTATGTAACTGTCTGCTCTCATTTATAGGACACTGACCTTCGAATCCCACAGGGTAAGAAACTACCAGATATTAAAGAGATCCCTTGAGACTCTAGAATACTACAAGTGTGATTCTGGTTTCAGAACAGCACCTTCAGGGGATACCAAGGCAGTCTCCCTAAGACACAAAAAATGATGCCAGAAAACATAATTAAGGTGTACAGAAAAGTGCTCGCAGCCTGGAAAACATGTGCTGCAAGAAGTTTCCTTTAGTTAATCACTAGGATTTGTGCCTCTTTCTTTAACCTTCTATTCTTGTTTCTTATCTTTAAATGGAATACTCACTTCCACGTGGAAGTTTTGCCACTGTTTTCATTTGAGAAAAGGAAGTGAAGATAGAAGAAAGAAATTTTCTCCTTTAAACAGCCTGTTCATTGATCTTACCTACATTTACGGAAAGCCTTACTAGTTACAGGTACTTTATTCTTTTCCTTTTTACTTTCCAAGCACGGTGAAACTGGCAATTAATACTGCTAGGCTGTGGAAATACCAGTATACTAGAAGATAATGATGTCCAAATGATGTCTAGAATGGCAGAGAAATAGGAAAACAAATCCAGCATCAGTGGCTTTACCATCAATCAGTTCAAACTAGCGCAGATGTGTAAACTGGCCATTAAGCAAAACAAGAACAAAACCAAAAGCTGTATTCTTGCACCATTCTACAGGATCCTAATGATCTATTTTTTTTTCTAAGATCTATTCAATTTATCTTTTATGCTTTACTGTAAAAGTAAGTTGTAAAAACATTTGCTTTAGTTCGTCTATGATGCATTCTAATGCTTTTCATATTACAAAGCTAATTCTAGAATAGATAGCTCTCTGCACTGTATGAAAAACTAGCATCTAATACATACGACAGTCATTATATTTTTAAACAATCCAGTTGAAAAAAAAATCTTAGAAATGTGAATGAGGTCAAACTACCAATGCACAGAAGAGCTGTGTTCGTGCACAAGCATCCTAAAATGCAATTTATAAGCCAGAACAAATAGCTGCACGTCCCACTTCACAAAACAATTAAACGATTTGAGGACAGCCAATTTTACCCTTGCTTCTGCAGTATCTATTAAATAGTAGCACACAGTATATGTAATGACTGCCTGCCATTGATATAGCATGCATACGCATATATGAGGGTTTATTTCAATAATAAAGAGGAATAATATATACCATTAGCATCCCTGTTTGTTTTTTTCCCCCCAAACTGTACAAATTTGGCTGTGATTACAAACTTCAAATTAAATTAAAAACAGTGGCAAGGCAACGTGCATATCTTAAGTTTTGGATAGGTTTCCAGGTATTTTCCTTAGTGGAACTTAAGCTCAGTTCTTTGGTCACACAGCTCTTTCACAACCCAGTACCAAGGAAAATTTGGAATCAGCACAACAGACTGAAACCCACAGTGGGGTTGTTGCCAGCATTTAGCTCACGAGGGAAATGCACGTCTTAACTGCCATAGCTACCCAGATCTGAGCACATACCATTTGTGTACAATGACATTCTGTTAGCAAACTGCACTACTGAGCAATCCCAACTTTATTAGATCCTTAAATCCTAATTTGTTTCAGGTTGACATGACATAGTGTGTTTCGGCTCCTGCTGTTAGTGATATTGTTGCAATGAAGAAAAAAAAACCATCTGTATCTTCCCACACAGTCAATGACTGTGAGAATCTGTGCGCTAATGGATTTTTTGCTGCTCTGGAGTGTGAAGGCATTAAAATTTATCTCTATCACAAACAGCATGAATGAGTATTCAAATTTCCTAGCTACATATATATATTTTTGGTAGTGTTTCCGCTGTACAAATGTACATTTTATCGAGACAATTATGTTTCTCTAAAATCTTCAGCCTTTTCATTCAATTTTAAGTGTCAAACACTGCTGTGCCACTGTAGTTGTTTACCAATCAGATGTTTTGAGTCAGACTGGAAATGCTGGAACGCTACAGAAAATAGAACTTGATAGCAAATGAAAGAATACTCAGGGAACACTTGTTAGCATCATTTAGGAATGATGCAAAAGCTCAGATGACAGATACAAGGACTAACACTTAGAAAGGACAATGTGTGGTAAATCTGTATCAAGTTTAACAAAAAAGAGGTGCAAAAGAATCCTAAGATTTTCTAGACATAAAATATTGCTTATTAGTGAATTAGGTTTTAATAACACTTCATGAAGTAATCCATATCAACTAAAAACTTTTACTGCACCACAAAGGTCCATAACTTTGATGAGAGCAGTAGTGGAAGAACAGGCACTTTCAGATTCTCCTGATACAAGACTTATCTTCTGAATCTAAAAAGAATGCTAGGTATACAAATTAATCCAATGCTTATTTTATTAATATTAAGATATGTTATGATCAGAATAAAGAAATTATTTCCAACAAAATATTCACCCTGAAGATTGCTGTCTCTACACATCCTTTGCAAGTTTCTAGTTGGATCCTAGAAGGTTTGATTAAGAGAAACAGACTTACAACAGGCAGCAGCTGATACTATCAAATTCAGGACAATATTCAGGGCTTACTATTTGAAATGCTAAGGAACTTGTTCAGAAAATCAAAGCTGTTAAAAATGTCATGCTAGGTATTATGATAGCAATGTAGGGAAAAACCATTCTGGGTCAGGCTAATGCTTCATCTCAGTTACTCTTTTCAAGCACCACCACCTATTCATTGTTGTCACTGACACCCAAAAAGCCACTTTAATGGAATGAACTATTACTTCTAGGAGACCCTTGTTCTTGCCTCATATCAGGTTAGAATCTATTTCTGTGCATGTAAAAAAAAATTCTGCATTCACATATATTTACCCAAACAGATTTAATCTGATTTTGGTATGAGATCTTTTCTTTCTTTTCCTTTTCCCTTTCTGCATTAATAAATTAGCTCAGCTATGTTTTTGATTGCTATTTCTATTAGTTTGATTCAAATGGGATACAGATATGAGCTGCCTATACCTACTCTGAAGACTTTTTAGAAAACAGAAATCACATTCTAAATATCCCATCCACAGAAGCATTCAAAGTCAGGCAGGGTGAGGCTTTGTTTTAGTGAAAGATGTCCCTCACCACAGCAAAGGTTGAACCAGATAGTCCTTAAGGTCTCTGCTAACCCCAAGTGTCCTATGAATCTAAAATTAATCACTTCCTGGGGACTAGAGGAAGAAAAGGCCACAACACGATAGCCCCCACTTGAACTATTTTGTTTCTGACGGGTCTTACTACACTTACTACACCTAGTCCTGGACATTTGTTATTCCTAGTTTTGCATTTGTTCCATATGTTTTGCTGCCAATGCTACATACATGATACATTTCTTCCTTCTCCCTCAAAAAACAGAAGGGAGAAAAAATGAAATCTTCCATCTCCTCTTCAGGTGTTTTGACAGAAATTACACAGCTGGCAAAGAAATTCAGGAAGATGTGTTCTTCTAGAGTAGCAAACAGCATGATTCACAGATTGAACTGACTGTTGGCTAAGCCTAGGTGAACAATGTGATACTGAACACATTTTCAACAAATTGGTGTCTTACATTCTTCTCGGTGCCACATAAGGCTCTTGCCATTTCTAAACTTTGCCTATATTGATTTCAGGATGTCAAGTTCCAGGGACATCATAATTTTAACTCGTGAGAGAGATCACAAGTGATACTTTCTCAGTTCAAGAGATATCTATGGTCTGAGAAGCAGTATGTATGATTATGATATTATGAACTGCAGAAATCAGACTGCAAGCAGCATGGGTTAAGGCAGCAAGAAAGTTAATAGCATCCAATTTCAGAGCTTGGTGGTTGTCAGTGACATTATTGCATGGTAGGGCGCCTCTTAAGAAGCGTAGCAAAGGAAATCTCAAAATTTTCTTTGTAAAATCCAAGCATATGAGAATGTGAAACACAGAAAACTTGCAAACCAAGGTTTTCTCTCATGCTTCATCACAATAAAAGATGTAAATAAGATCTAAAGATAATCTTGGAAATGTTCGTTTTTTGTTAGGAACAACACAGTGTAAACTCTTAAATAGACAAATTGCACCTAGTAGGTTTCATTAATACCTAAATGCTTTAAAAAAAAACAACAAAAAAGGTATTTTAAGAAAATTATGACATAAATCAAGTTCCAAATTCCAAATGAGCTCTCAAAAATTACATTCATTAGGAATTTTAAATCTTAAAAATAAAAATTCTCATTTCTGATTATGCTCTATCTCCTCCACAAATGACAAACCACTTTGACACATGAATCAAGTCTCACATCTATTCACTAGGCAGATACACTTTGTGATTAATTATGTTCAAATGCTGCATTAATATTCTTCTTAATGCTGGAAATTCAATGCCTACTGGGTAGTGAGGTGGAATTAGGGAACTGAGTTCCAAATTTTAGAACATTTCTACAGCTATGAAAATGTTCATGAAAAAAGAGACCAAATTAAACACAGGCTCTCAAAATAAGATTTCTCAAATTTTATAAATGCAAAATTAAAAATAAAAATTAAGGCCAATGGGTGAACAGCACAAATCTTTTTAATTCTAAATACTGTGATCTAGAACTTCCCAACAGACCTACCTTATGCTTCTTCACAGAAAATCTCTAACTGTTACATAGGAGAAAGGAAAACATTTGCAAGTTGGACTGAGACACTCCAAATGTTCCAAGTTCTGTTTCCTAAAGAAATTATGGAGATCCAGCTCACGTCCAGCATACACACTCTGGCAAACCTTGGTGTCTTACTAAGAAGCTGATTGTTCCTTGTTAATGAAAAGTGTAAGCTAAAAGAGAAGTTTCCAAAACCACATATTAAGAAAAGGAAGAAGAATCTCATTTTTAGAGGAGCTACAGTGTCAATGCTGAGCATGTAGTCCTCTGGGAACATAATTTCCTTTGAATGTACTGCTTATTGCTGCTCACTAATAGCTCACTCCTAATATACTGAACTTCGGCTTTATTTTTCCTGCTTTGGTCTTTTCATTTGAAAATCATTATAAACTGCATTGTGAGAAGTTCTAAAGGTATTTTCAATTACAAATTTTAATATTCATCATCAATGAGAAAATACACAGATTCCTTTTAAAAAGCAACAAAGGTTTATGTTATCTGTTTCTCCTTTATTTTCAGATTTTGCAATTTGCTTCTTCATTGAAGAGTACAAGTTTGATTCAGATAAACACAATTATTTACATTCTCTTGCCACGTGTTTCTCAAATGAATTGAAAAACATTTATATTCAGGATTCCCAAAGAAATAGCAAAATTCTTACAAATATGAATCCATATAGAATAAAATTCATTATCTTTTTTTATTGCCTATGTTAAAATAAATGCACAGATGGTTCTTTGGACTAATTTTGAAGATATACTTTCTTGTATGTTATTTTGCATGTTTAGCTTTAAAACAGTACACTTTTTTTTTGCCCTTGACCAGGGAAAGAAGTCTTGCAAGAGACTGTTGCTCAAATTACTTAACTATATAATATCTGATTTGCTATATGCTATTACTCTTCATCATTACTTCTTCGTATTCTTTTTCTATACGTTGTCAGTTTGTACGTAAATGACAATATTGTATTTATTTACTCTTCTGGCTCTTTCATATTTCTTTGTCCTCCTCTGGATACACTGCTAAAAGACTTTCAAATAATCAATTTTTACTGCTTCCTCATTCTCTCCTCCCTTTTGTTAATGAGGACATCTCATTTAACTGATAAAAAGATTTTTTTTTAAAGCATAAGAAGAACCTAAATCACTGGCTTTAATAACCACGTCCTTTCATAAGCTCTCAGAGTAGATGACAACTTCAAATTAAAAAAAAAACCCATGAATTAATTTGAGTCACGTTTCATGAAGCAGATTATGAAATACAAAACTAAACCTTAGTAGATTTCAAAGAAATATATGAAATCCCCAAAGCACTACTAAAATATTTAAGTTATGAGACAGAAGATTCAGAGGATAAGGAATACCAGAATTATAGATGTGCATTTAATTTCCTGTAGTACAAACACACATCCAGACAATCACACTGAAACAATGGTCACAGAAGACTTAATATGGCTGGAAGTTTATAAATAAAGCCTGAAAAATTGTTTTTAGGAAAACACCCGGGGTACAAATGAATAAACAAGATAAAATAGGGCTTAGTAAGTGACCTAATGCTTTAATTCTCATATATTAAATAAATTGTTGCCATTTACACATCTACCCGTCAAATCTGTTCTGTTGGAAGACTGCTGAATATTTCAGTGTTCAGTAGGTACTCATACTTAAGCAAAACTCACTCTGACAAAATATCTTTGACAACACAAGTAATGTATTTTGAGCATACACAAAAAAAAGAAAGAATAGCGTGCTGTTATGTTGTTATATGGGAACCAAACAGAAATACATCCAGTACTGGAAAACAAAATATGGGGTGAAAGTTCAGGAAGAATTTATGTAAAATAGCTGCAAACCTTGGAAGAAACAACAGCTATTCACAGTATAGGATGCTTGAAGCCAGTTATGAAATTAACCCACAGAACTCCCCGTAAAAACTGAGAGTTTCACTGTATGACAAGGTAAGAGTGAACATGCACTTTTTACTTGTGGTGAGGACAATGAACTTTTGCCCCAATGGTCCTAGGGGTTAAAGCTATTCAGTGTGGCCTGGTCAAGGGCACAATTTCTGAAAGCCATAAAAGGTCCAGTCCACACAACAAGCCAGGAAATACCAAATGGATACGTGTAGGCAACAACCCAGTGCTTTTGGTAACTTTTTAAAATAATTTTGCTATCTGAGCCGAGGGCAGATCATAGGAAAAATCTGAGGAGCAAATTTGGAGATGTACAAAAGAAAGCAGAATCCCCCAAGACCTGCCAACTCCAAGAATATCCCTCAAAGATGGGGTGACTGTAGCTCAACACGTATGTTAAGCAACCAAGACAATCTCAGGCTATGATATGACTCAATTATGCCTGATTCCTCATCAGAAGACAAGGATGGCTTTGACCTGATTTCCTTACAGCTGTGATGTTGAGTTATTCAGGTTGTTCATTTTTACAATCAATTCTTGAAGTCAGAAAGTACATAAAATTATCCCAGTAGATCGCTTGTTTAAATTAAAACTAATAGGAATTCTGTTTTGTCTGTAGTATGTATGCACATAGATATATATTTAATGGTCTTAGTATTTTCAAAACGTAGAGTTCTAGTTTTTTTTCCTAGTATTGTAAAATAGCCTACATGGCTATATTACTTTGTGAAGCATAAAATATTTACATGTTTTTCTTCCTATACCTACAACATTCATTCTTATCTCAGAATCTTTCAAGAGTAAGGACAGAAACCCACTGATGAAAGCACTGGGGGCAGAAGGGAGAAGGAAGGAGACAATGAAGATGTAACCAGAGGTACAGAATTAGCAGCTGGGCATGAAGCCTTCCTGGAGCAAGGTGGGTCCAAACATGGAGTGAGGAGAGTTGTTGGGAAGACAGATGGAAGTTTAGATTCACTGGGAACCTGATAACATCTGGAAATTAGACAGGTGAAACGGTGTGATACATAAACCATCATAAAAAATATTGTTTTGCATCAGAAAAATAAAGGCAGAACTCCAGCAAGAAGGTATCTATTGAACATCTCATTTTCATGAGTACCTGTCCTGCAGAAAGAAGCCTGAATTGCACAAACATATTAGTGAGCTTTGTTGAGGTGAGCAGGCTGAAGGAGTTCAAAAAAACAGAGCCAACAGGCAGCACTTTCTGAGACACAGGTGAGCAGACTGGTCTTCAAAAATCAAAACACAGTCCCTTTGGAAAAGAAAATGGTCACAATCTTCACCATGAATTTCTTCCTTAAATAATCTAAATCTACCTTCTTTTGTAGGCTTGATTGATTGGCTTTGGGCTGGTTTGATGAGATGTTTTGATGGGATGTGGGCTGGTTCAATGGACTGAGGCCAACTGTATGAACTTCAACAAAACAAATGTTAGGTCCTGCACTTTAGTTACAATGTTCCCACGCAACTCTACAGGTTTGGGACTGGAAAACTGCATAAAGAAAAAAGATCTTCTCTTTGCTCACTCAGAGAAGATCAAATAGGCTGGTGAAGGGTCAAGAGTACAAGTCTTATGGGGAACAGCTGAGAGAACTGGAATTGTTTAGTCTGGAAGGTGCCCAGTGGAGACCTTATCACTCTCTACAAATGCCTGAAAGGAGTGAGGTAAGGGTCACCTCTTCTCCCAGGTAAGAGGGATAGGACAAGAGTTAACAGCTTTAAGTTGTGCCAGGTGAATCCTAGTTTGTGTATTAGGAAAGATTTTTTCTCAGAAAGAGTAGCAATGCATTAGAACAGGTTACCCAGGGATGTCGTGCTTTACCATCCCTGGAAGTTTTCAAGAATAGATGCCGCATTCAGGGACACAGTTTAGTGGACACGATGGTGATAGGTTAACAGCTGAAATGGATGATCTTCGAGGTCTTTTCTAACCTTAAACTAAAATAATCATGGAATCATTAAGATGTGACTCCTTGATCCACACTCCATGATACACGTACATACCCACCCTCCTGTAGTGCTCTTTTAGATACTGGAAGGCCACTCTAAAGTCATCCTGGTGCTTTTTTATCTTTAGGCTGAACAAGTCCAGCTCCCTCGGCCTTTCTCCTTAGAAGAGATGTTCCAGCCCTTCGATTATTTTTGCAACGCTTTTCTGGGCTCGCTCCAACAGCTACATATTCTTCATATGTTGGGTCCCCAGACCTGGATGCAGTACTCCAATTGAATTTCTCACAAGAGCGGAATAGAGAGTGACAATCACCACCCTCATCTCACTGGTCATGCTTCTTTTGATATGGCTTAGGATATGGTTGACTTGCTGTGCTTCAAGTAAACAGCACTAGCTAATAGTCAGTGTTTCATCTACGAGTCCATAAAAGAAGCTCACTATAGAACATGTAACTTGATCGTGCTGGCATACAAGTTCATTTGAACTGTTCCAACTGAAGAGCATTCAATTAGAGACTTAGTTTTAACACTTTAATGTAAAAAGTGAGGGCAAAAATATCCTCCGAAGTTTTACTGAACTTCAGAAAACATATACAAACAAAAAAGACTGCACGAATGCTCCCACAGGGCAATGGAAGGAAAGCATTACGGCAGTGCTATCAGGAGTTAGAGAAAAGCTACAGAAGATCTAAAGAGATGAAATAGATTAATTTTCAACAGCTGAGGTCTTTGAAATCTGTTTGCTGAACAATTATACAAGTTTTTGAAACTGGAGAACGAAGATGAACTCAAGAGTAAGATTAGATCATAAGCCCAAGATAGGCATGGTGAATTGTGACTCTATCTAAAAGCAGATAAAACAGTAAAATTTGTCCCAACTGTGGTGTAGCAGAAGGGAGCTTAGAAGGCACCAAAAGCACAGAGTGCATCAAGTCCATAACGTGACTCAATAACAGAAGACTCATTTGTGCAGATGTGAAGAATAACATCAGGGTGGTATTTGAACTGCTGTGCAGTGTGCAAAGTCAGTAGAAATCTAAGGGAGACATTTGGGCCTTTTTTTTTTTTGCATGTCTTGGTTCATTTCAAGAGCTGAAAATACATTATAGACGTTAACTTACTGAGGTGCATAAAATGGTATGATTGAAGAATGAAGTCACAGCTGAACTAGAACTTTGCCATTACCTAATAACAGCTACCAAATGCTCATGAAGAGCACATCATTGTCCATTTCAGTGTAAGATTAGAAAAGACTTTGGACTAGCTAATACTCTAACAACAGTAGCAAGTAAATCCAGAGACTATTAACGACTAAAAATCATCAGTCATGGCTCTGAATTTTGTCTCTTTCTGCTGGCACTCCCTTTCCATCGTTCCGAGCTCTGAATCAGCAACTGACTCAGCAAAGACAAAATGACCCGTTGCATTCCCAGAAAGGCTGTAACTGAACATGCACGTGGTACCTCCTTGCAAAAAATGATAACATCCGAAGAAAAGGAAACACTACTGGGTAGGAGGAGAAAGCAAATACTACCCATTAAAGTGAGAAACATTACACACTTGCTGAACTAATCATTTTTTAATCCTTGTTTTGTAAAGATGTACAGAGAACTGGCAGAAACTCTAGACAACTATTAATATTTTGAGTTTTCCTATAGAACCAGCAATCAGAGTTTTTACACAACATTTGTAGTAGCTAAATATTACAAAGTATCCAAAAAAAAAAAAAAAAAAAGCACTGCTCTAAAATAAAAAGGGAAAGGGACAAAGGAGAGAAAAGAATTATAAAAATAAAAAGCTATGCTGAAGAGTTCAGTCTCCTGGTGCTTTCCTGTCAGAGATTTGTACAATTTGCACGATTCCTGAATAATTCAATAGTCTAAAAAAAACCAATATCTAAGTGCATATGAGACTGTTTATAAAAAGAGAGCCCTAAACACTACTGATTTACCTGAGCTCATTCTAACTACTAACTATGACTGCATACGATAAAATGAGATCACTGACATATGCTAATCAGAGAATATGATTTCAGAAAAGGCAGGCTGACGTGAATGTCTACTGACCATCAGGCCATGACTAGTAACAATCGCAGTACTGTAGCCACATTTTCTACCTTCCAATAACCACTTCTTACTGAAGTCATATCCACACGGTTCGTGAAACGTGCTTCCAAAATACACTCCAAATACATATTAATTCCAGGTGAATGCTCTTCTTATAACTCATAATAATAATAATAAAAAAAAAAAGAATCTGAACTGGTTATTACTGAAAATAAATTAAACTTCCATGACTAGGCAATCGGTTATGGATTTTGGGGCTTGAACCTTACCTCTATTAAGCTGATGAAAATCAAGATAATCAAGTAACATACTGAGGCATGAAATCCCATGTACTGCATTTGAAATAACCCTGCATAACATCTGGAACCCTCATCACTAAACTCGCATGTATTACAGAAATCAGTCTCTGATTTAAATGATTCTGACCTGTTTGATAACGTCACGCCTTCAGTATTTTGCCTTTTTTTTTTAGTGAAGTATGTGGAAATCAAGTAAAAGCACGTAAATAAAATCTGAGCTTTACTCTATTTTAAGGCCTTGCGTATTAAGCATTTTTATTTTTTACCTTAAAGAAATCACAGCATATAGAAATCTGAAAAGCAATTCTAACTTGGATGGTTAACGCTTGAGTTCTCACCATGGAATTCCTGTTGAATCAAACTGGTGTAATCTGATGCACAACCATGGCAGATGTGGAGAGGAGACTCTTGATTACTCCAGGGAAAATACCGAGACACAATAATTCACTGAGAACAACACAGGAGAGTACACTGGGTCACTTATGTTGACTGGACTGCTAGAGATTTTATTTTTTTTTATCCTAACAGTCAAACATCTAATGGATGTTTTAATGTTTTCAGAGTGACTGAGCAGTTCTGTCTCTCGTTCCATTATGAGAGACAACCAAAAATGTGATAGAAAAAGCAAATATATGAGTTAAACTGGAAAATAGCACTGGGCGAATTTCTTAATCTGACTAAAGATTTAAAATCTTACCTCTAAAACTAAGAGAAATACCAGTATTATTTGGATAATATTTTAAAGTAAAAGGATTACCTTCATTAGAAAATGCACATGAAGCCTGCCTTTCTGATAATTATTTACATAATTTGATACTAAATGCT
Organism: Callipepla californica brunnescens; assembly: GCA_023055505.1. Lineage (NCBI taxonomy): Eukaryota > Metazoa > Chordata > Aves > Galliformes > Odontophoridae > Callipepla > Callipepla californica. Next base: position 65,814,720 of record JALIRH010000002.1, read on the forward strand.
AAATTGTTTTCATTTACTTACTGAAGTTCTAGGGTTTCTTTGAGTCAAGAATATTTCATTAGGATACAAAGCAAGATGATTTAAGATGCCACGCAGCAGTTCCTCAAAGAACAGCTCCATGATTTCAAGCAATAGAAAGGTCACATAGTGGAAATGAAATCACATCAGAAATTTATAACATCTGTTATCCAAAGGTGTTTGCCTATATAACTCAACTTACGAATATGCAATTTGTATGCATTGTGAATTAAGTGCATGACTGCAGCTTTCTAGAGTGTCCCTAGAAAAATATCCAGGAGGTAACTGATAGAAATTAACCTATGCGCAATGCAAACAGATGCCCAGCTTAATGTGCAAGGACTTTCCCTCTAAAAAATGAAAACAAAAAAAACAACCCACCTTAAGAAATTGTAACAACAGCACAGCATGCAACAGCTGCTTAACTTTACTGTAGAATTCACTTAAGAAACAATTTGGTAATTTGGTATCAACAGTCTCATATATTCATTTGCTGAGCTGTACTTATTACTATCAATTTAAGATTTAATGAATTCCTTCTTACTAAATATTACGTTAAGACTAGTTGCCAAGTGCTAAGAAGCACAGAAGCACCTGTTCAATAGATAAACTAGTTCAATACTATAAAGCAAATTTTAAGATGCTATAAGGAATAAAGATTACAACATATACTATCACATATCAAGCAAATGTCAAGTTTAATCTCAAATGTGGCACAGATATCATTAACTATTCTCCAACTTCTGACACCTATGGACTATAAAAGTTTTAAAATAAAAAGATTAAGGTACAAGTGAGGAAACTAGATCACTGTTTAGTCTGTGAAATCACACATTAGCTCATATTCATTTTACTTAAAAACAAAAATTTTTCTGGAAAGAAGAAAATCAAACTGCTATTCTATAAAGTGAGGAAGCAATAAGGCAGATAGACGCATTAAACCCAGAGAAAACTTGCTGCTCAAATCCAGCCCTTTTCAGTCAGAAGACATATGGGAAATTCTGGTCTCTGCCTATTCCACAGGTTCAGTCACAGCAGTGTTGGCAGGCAAGCAGTCAATGCTTCCAAGAAGACCAGCTCAAGTTATTCTGGACTGCTAGAAGCTATCCAGTTGTACCACTATCTAGCTTTGCACTGACAAATTGCTGTGTGAGCTATCTTTTTGGTTTGCTGTTCACTGCTGCTTGCATTTTTAAATATGTTCAGATGTCATTTTCACTTTGCAAAATAGACAAATTTAACGGCTGCCTGTAGTCACTGCTCTACTTTAGAGTTCAGAGTACTTCATTAACCACGCTCATAACTTTCCAGAGCATCTTTCTAGTGGTAACAGATACTCCTATATGCTCTTCCCACCCCCCACCCCCCCCATGTGAAACACAGTGTCTTGAAGTTTGAATTTTTAAGTACAGAGGAACAAATTACTAACATCACAAATAAATAAAAGCAAAGAGTTTGTGTCCCTTCAAAACTGCCATGGAGTAGGGATTTAAGGAAAGCTACCAGACTTGAGCTATTTTCTCCTCTTCCAAGAAGCAAGAAATACTGCAGGGAAGTTCTGTTAACTTTTCTGTTCTTTATTGAGCTGATGGCTCTGCAATTCAGCTCTTAGTGGTCCCATCCTGCAGCCAGCAAGGAGTCCCAAGTGTTTTCTTTAGTACCAACTTTTCCTACATGAATGTTCCTTATCTTTAAATAAATATATCTGGCTCATTTCCCCCTCATCATAGAAGTCTGCAATTTTCAAGTCAAAAAGTATTTTTCCCTTCTATTTTCTTTCCTGTTGCTTCTTCATAAAAAAGTTAAATAATAGTGTCAAATCTTCATTCTTTATCCTGATTGTTCACTGTAATGTTCTTCAAATTTAAGAAACAAAGCAGAAAACTAAAGTCATCATAGATCTGTGCTCTTCCCAGATTAATAATAAAGACAGAATGGGACTGTTCCCAGAATCAAGCTCCCATCACCACACACTTTCTCTCTCTACACTGCTATGTATGATTATTTTAATTATTTAAACAGCATTTGTATTATTTTTCTCCTATGGGATCAAGTTTTTATTTCAGCTACTGTGAATTAATGACAGCATCAAATACTACACAGATGCACAAACTCACGCATTTCCTCTAATTTCTTTCAGGTCATATTTTTCTCAGGCTTGTAGAGTATCACAAAAATAGCCTTCAGTTTTTCAGTGCAGTTCAAAAAGAAGATAACACTGGAAACAGGTTGCCTAGGGGGCTCTGGAATCCCTGTCCTTGGAGGTTTTCAAGGAAAACCTAGACAGATCTCTGAGCAATCAAGTCTAATTCAGAGTTGACCTTTCATTGAGAAGATAGTTGGATTAGGACCCATGAAGTTTCATCCACATGAAAAGACTCTAATATTCTAACTTGAAGCTCTTCTTAAAAAGTCTGGTAATTAAAACCAAACAGACAATAAAAGCCACCCACGGGACAAGCACCTTCCATTTTGGTCTACATAACATGTTTCTAGTTAGTCAGAATTAATGCTATATTACCAAATGTGTGGTGTTAGTGCTCATAAACTGCAGAGTAATTACAACACTAGTAAGTACATTATTTCTATTTTAATGATTCAAGAATATAAAAAAAATGTTGATTTCTTCTCTTTCTATAATTGCAAAAAAATTCTGCATCAACATGCAAGTAACACACTCAATTTTTCATCCTCTAGAGGTAAACATGGTGGGAATCACGCCAATTTTTTTTTTCTATTTAATAGCACAGGTAACACAATTTGAAATCACTATTCTTTCTTTATTTTTTGAAAAAGAAAGATTTCTTTAATGTAGATAGTCTGCCTAACTACATTACTTTCGTGCTTACAGTATTTGGGCCACCACTGGCACAGAAGTAAAATTAACCAAATGTCTTCATGTACCTTTAATTTCAAAGAAATCTGTGATCTAATTCAAAAATCTTTATTAACTAATCTCTGAAGAAGGAAATCTCTTAAATTAAAACTACTTGCATAAGACTATTCAGAAGAGGAAGGAAGATGAAATACTTCCAATCTCAAATACTTCAACTTCAGAAGTATGTTTATTGTACAAAAATAATACAAAAAAAACTGGGATCTCCTTGAAAGAGTCCAGCAGAGGGCTACAAAGATGATAAAGGGTGTGGAACACCTCTCTAAACAAGGAAAGGCTGAGAGACCTAGGTTTGTTCAGCCTTGAAAAAAGACTCAGAGGGGATCTGTCCAAGTCTATAAATACCTAAGGAGTGGGAGGCAAAGGGACAAGGCTGGACTATTCTCAGCAGTGTGTGGTGACAGGACAAGGGGAAATGGTTATAAACTGAAGCATAGGAAGTTCCACACAAACGTGCATGGGAACTTCTTCTCGGTGCAGTGCCGGAGCACTGGCACAGGCTGCACAGAGAGGTGGTGGAGTCTCCTTCTCTGGAGACGTTCAAGACCCACCTGGATGGCTACCTGTGCAACCTGGGCTACGGAGCTGCTTTGGCAGTGGGGTTGTACTGGCTGATCTCTAGAGGTCCCTTCAAACCCCTACAATTTCGTGATTATGCGATTATCTGATGAGGACTGAACAGGCAAAAATTTTATTTGATTTTGTTTTTGTAATTAAGTCACAGGCAAGGCAGAAAAAAAACACATGCTTCATTTCTTCCTACTTTTTTTTTTCTAAACAACTCAATTATATTAAATAACATAAGCCACTATAGTAACTCAAAAGTTCTGTGCAAGTGCAACCACTCACAGTGCTAAGGTTATTTATATTTTGCAGCATTCACCCTTAGATAGCTTTTTTAAAATGGAAGATCACAAAAGCAATTTCAGTATATTTACCATCTAACTATTTACTCTCTTATAAGATTACAGAGATATTTTACACGTTATACATTAATGGAAAGCATGGAAATGTTTTGAATACGTAAAGCGCTATAATAGCGCACTAAGTTAATCTTGACATTTTTTCCTCTAGCTTCTGCCCATGTTTTGTCAGCAACAGTTCTGAAAGCAAGAATCCAACATGGTTTTCCTAAATCATGCACACATTTTTACAGACATAACTGTGTGAGCATGACCCACTTAAACTACCATGGCAGTGGAACAGGATGTCAATTACGAAATAGTTCTATCTGACAAACAGATCTGGACCAGATCTGCTAGCTACAACACCATGTACCTTGTAATATCTCTTTCACAGGTCTTGCCTGGTTTGCTCCATAAAAAGCATCAAACAAACTTTGAGTCCTATACATCTATTTGCTAAAAGTGCACTTCAAAAAAAGACAAACAACCACAAACAAACAATACTTTGTAGTTTTAAAGGATTAAAAGAACAAGTATTTCAGATGTAGCAACAAGAAATAGTAAGGCAGAACATTCATGAAAAGATGCCAATACCATGAGCTCTTTGCCAAGCACGAACACTATACATCCATAGTAGACATCAGATTTTGAACGTTGCTGTGATCTGAGCCCACATTCAGACTGTGCTTGCATAGTAGTCAAGCAATTAAACATAGAATTAAAAGTCTTTTACTCAGTGAAACATACCCTGGGATCCCTGAGGAAGGTAATACTTTTAGCTGCAACTGCAGAAAGGTTTATTGTATCTCTGAAGTGCTGATCACAGCTGCTGGGACCCCTGCATCAAACACATGTCATTTATGTTGGATGACAAAGACGATTTGGTTAGTTTTTACAAGACTGAACATTACAGGACTAGTTATTAACGTTGGCAGAAATGTTTTCCTTGTTATTTTGTTCAGAGGCAACCACGTAGCCTCAGAGTCAGCATTACTTCTCCCACAGACATGTTCCTTGAATTCAAGGAAAACTGAGCACTGATTCCAGCCAGAATGAGCACATTCTTTAACAGGAGTTGCACTAAACTCCTAATACTTTGCAAAAATGAAATTAGAAGATGTAATTACTCTTACACGCATACAAAATCGTACAATAACTGTCATAAACCATTAGGTTTACAATTCAAATGGGCACTCAGACTGCTGAAGGGTACATACAAGACTGACAAAAGTCAGTAAATACTACAGGGAAACAGAGATATTCATAAGAAAGCATTAAATCATAGGTAAACTTTATCTGGTGGTCTGAATGAAAGCTTTATGGCTTTTTTTTTTTTTTTTTTTTTTTTTTGGCTCGTGTTAATGCTGTGCAGAATGGAACACACCTTTCATTCTCAAAAATGACATCACATTCTTCAATTCTTCACCCTTTATGGTCATCCTGTGGTCCTTGCGACAGATATCAGAGAGGCAAGACTGCATGGTGAAGTTCACTAAGATACAGGGTAAAAGGCTGTCATGGGCCTCTTGTATATGATCTAGGAAAATCAAGTCTATAGGTCAGAGGGCGAACTACACATTTTCTTGTCCATTACTCTGCAGAAGCATATTGCAGTATTATACCTGGAATTGCACATCATTTCTAGCTTCCTAATACAAGTCTGTTTCTTAGGAAAGCAAATGTGAACCTAAAAACTGTTGTCTCCATACTCTTACCAGGAAGTCTACATAGACTATAACAGTGCTGCTGTGAATATGCATCAGCCCAAGTACTACAGCACATAGCTGTGTTTCCTAGAAGTCTACACACTGCTGGCAATTACTGTCAACAGACATTATAATTCCCTATGACAGAATTTTTCTCTTCCTCAACACCCTTTAAGACAAGCTCTTTAAAATGATACACCAGAAGCTATTTCACCGAAAAGTATGCCACTGCCTGTACACACACAAACATACAGGGAAAGAGGGTAATACACTTCATTGACAACTAAAGAAGTTCTTCGTAAACACAGTATTAACTGCATTTGTACTATATCATAGTTACTACAGTAACATACCCAAATAGGACCAATGGGATCTAAATCTCATTTTAAAATGTGCTCTATAATCATGCGCACATGCAATGATATAAACCATACTTTAATAAAACCTTACCCCTATTACAAAATATCCACCTCAATTCATAACACAAGGGAAGAGAACAGATGGTTAGCATGGTATGTAAACAAGTTTTACAGATGTCAAAACTGCTCCTTATTATACCAGTTTTGAGATCTCCCGTCACACCTTCGCAATTCTACAGTATGTAGCCCTCTTAACTGCCCTGATCTAAAAACTCCTGATTCTAGTCCACTATCATGTGGAGTTTCTCCTTGCTCCCTCTGTTCTTCCAAAAGGTTTCGGAAGGTTTTCCCTATCTACTGCATGAATTTGAAGAAGATCAGACAAAGTAGCAGCCCAAGTAAAATTTACATGAGTGGTAAGACTACACTTTGGTAATGACTTGCTTCAATACAGTCAGTTTGCACAGTAGTACCCAAGTGAATCTTGACTGGTACTGCAGACCCCCTGAGTAACTGTGGCTAAAGTAGTTTATCTCCTGTGACAGGGCAGAGATAAAAGAAGAGCTGAATGTTACTGTCTGCTCACATAGGTGCCATTGTTCCCTATCCCCTCTCCTGGCATTTTAAAGTTATTTATATTTGTTTGTAGCTGACAAACCATTACAGCTCTTAGTATTCTTATCATTTCTCTTTTCACCACAGAAAATCTAAGGCTAATTAGTATCTTGTAGAGAAAAAAAGAAATCAATCTTTTGTTGCGTATAAAATACCTCTGAAAGTGGTGCTTCCTATTTATTTCCATAGAAACTACAAAAGATGCAAAGAGCACAAGAACACTATTTGATAGAGCACATTCTCAGCTACGAAACGCTGTTTTGTTTTGTACATGCACCACCATTAGCTGTGCATTTTCAGCAGCGATGAACAAGAGACCAACTGAGCTCATCGAAACATGCACCAGCAGAGGTGACCCATTGTTGCCTCTGCTGAAACGCACCACCCACCACCTCACTGTGCTCACATCCACTGCTGGGTCTCTGTAAATATTCAGCAAGCATCACTGAATGTCAATGGGTGCCTCATTTTGTCCACATGGAGGAATTCAGTTGAACACCTCTGCTTCATCTGCACTCCCATGTCAGATGTCATTTGGTCAGACTGCCCCTCCGCTGCCATCTGTCACATGGCATCAAAATATAACAGGATTAACAGTGAGAAGGCTCAACCTCTACTGCCATACTACCATCTGCCTCTGACACTGTGGGCCATTACTTTCAGAGGCATTACTTTCAGACCAGTCCTTGTAGGTGGTGATCATCATTAAGAGTTTGAAAAGCAACATCCTAATTTAAGAGGTTGAGTTTTACCTTTCAGAAAATTGAGTGTGTAAGAATTATATCACATATCATTACTGTAATCAGAGGTTTTATACTTCTCTCTTCCCCATGGGGAAAGGAACATAAGTTTTAAGAACAACCGTATACATACTCAAGCCCAAATAGGAAGGTACAACATTAGAACTACAGTATGTGTCACCTGGCTAGAAGGGTGACAAATGAGACATGCAGAGAGAAAACATCTGGTAAAAGCAACACCTAAGTAGCGTATACAACTAATCCAATGAAAAGAGGAGGGTGATGCTAGTATTAATTTGTAGGCATTCATGCACGAAGGGCTAGGTCTTGCTAATCTGAGGAGGGAATGTGATTTCTGTGTTACTATTCACTTGTGCTAAAGGTCTAGACCAAAATCTCAAATCAATGAAAAATCATAACGCGTATAGAGCTGAAGCATCTTTACAGAAGCAGTCCCTCTTCAGAATCACTACAGTTGCGTTTACCTTCAAGGACAGTGCATGAAAATGAAGCACTTGGTTTAAAAAAATAAAAGTTTAAGAAGGAAAGCTAACACCTGCCAAGGTTTATTACTGTTTAGGAGATTATACTGAAGCCCAATACAAATGAATATAAATCTAATAGGTACTGAGGATAAACAACAGGGAGAAAGAAAGAATCAGAGGTCAAGGGAATAGTCTTCAAAGAACCCAGAGTTATGTTTAGACAAATAAAAGAAAATACAACAAACTAACAGGTTAAATGCAGAAAGTGAGGCAGATAAAAAACAGTAGCTCAAAACCATCTTTCATAAAGGTATACAAGTCGATGATAAATCCCCCTTGAAACAAATATCAATGAAAAAAGTAAAATAAAACAAAAACCGAAAAAACACTCAAGAAGAACAGGTGTGCAAAATGTAAGATATAAAAAAGTTTGTCCATAAAGATGAAGCTGACAGCAGAGAAACTGTACATATTCATTATTTCCATGTTGTACACGAGAAAGATAAGCTCTTCAAAAGAATCTTGCTGAGAAAATGGTCTCATGTTAAATGCTTCAGGAAATGGAATGGAACACCACAACAGAACTGCCAGGTCAGGATGGCATGCATCTCAACACAGCAAAAGAATGTATGAATGAGGTAAAAGGGCCACTAGCCGGATTGTGCAGCCTACCACTTCAACATATTTGTATTAAGTAACTGAAATGCAGATAAAGTATTGTTAATTCAAAAAGAGGAGTGTTGCAGAGGATACATGGGGAACCAGAAGCCTGTAAAATCTCAGTCAAATTTTCAGAAACTATGGAGGAAAATGGAGTTGTTGAAACAGGTCCGGAGGAGGGCTACAAAGATTATCAGAGGGCTGGAGCACTTCTATAGAAAAAGGCTGAGGGAGCTGGGCTTGTCCAGCCTGGAAAAGAGAAGACTCTGGGGAGATTTCTCTTGCAGCTTTCCAGTAGAGCTCCTGAGCAAGAGAGCAGGCAGATAGTGTTAGGACAAGGTGGAACTGTTTAAAACTGAAGAGGGAAGATTAGATATTGGAGGAAATTCTTTACTTCGGAGGGTGGTAAGGCAGAGGAACAGGCTGCCCAGAAAGGGTGTTTATGTCCCATCCCTGGAAGCATTTAAGGCCAAGTTGGATGGGGCCCTGAACAGCGTGAGCTGGTAGATGGCAGCCCTGCCCATGGCAAGGTGGGCTTTAGGGTCCTTTCCTACCCGAAATGCTCTATGATAAACTGAATTTATGAATACATGCAATTAGATGAGTGACTGGAATTTTGTGAAGAAACAATGGAGCACTTCATTCTTCCAAAAATGTAAAACCCTGGATTTTAGTAGTTGTAAAAAAATATCAGCTCAGTACTCTGAAACATCTGGTAAATCAACGTGGATGCAAATTCTGACAAACATTAAGATGACATCATTGTTACCTTAACATGCATAACTATGATACACATCTTCAATGCTATGCATAGTTCTCATTTCCCTCTCCCAGAAGCAAAAAAGTAAACCTCCATAAACTCTGGAAGAGACATCTAAAATGTAGAAGCCACCTACCAGAGTATATACTATTATATACCTGAGAAATGCTTCAATCTGGAACAGCAATTAGTTAACAGGATGTGTGGTAGAGAACTACACAAACATGAGTGGCATGGAGAACGGGAATATGGATCTACAATTTATAACTGCTTCCAGTACAAAAACTAAGGGGCATCTAGAGGAATGACCACATGGAAGCTCCCAAAGAAACACTGCGCATGTAAGCTGAAAAATCTTGCCCTGTTGGATAATAAAGATCACATCCTTTCAAAGGCTAATCAGATGAACTCAGGAATAACAACTCCATAATAAGGACTAGGTGCTGCAAAGCTGCTAGGTTCCCAGCTTATGACAGTCAGTAGGGACTAGAAAAACGTTCTGCAGAATAACAACAGGATTTCTCTTTTCCCCAGGCATCTTATTATTGTTCTCTATCACAGAAAGAATCCTGGGCTCAACAGATCTTTGATCTAACTCATATGTCATTCTGAAATTACTTTGCTCTCTCTTTCAGAATGCTAGTGTATAGATTCCAATAACAAATCACAGGTTGAAGACAACAGCAATTTGAGAGGAGGGGAAAAACAATCTCTCTTGCATGTTTAACAGCAACATTAAAGAAAGCAGAATGAATGCAGCTGCCGCGTACCAGATGAACATTCAACCAGCTTAACACTGCTCCTTCAACTACTGCTATTTCACACCAATTCTTATCATTCAACTTCAGTTGTTCTTGTACCCTATGACAAAGACTAATCATGCAGTATATGCCTGCTTGAATATGCATTTGAAACCTAAAGACAACCCTTATCAAATAAAAAAAAAGGATGCATAAGAGATCTACAATGGAAAATAATAAGGGAAGCTAGCAGAATATTTATTGGGGCACTTTTAAAATGAAGTTTGATTAGCGGTATCTTAAAAACATTCTCAACACTGACATCTTTCAGATCTTAAATAGCAACTGATTTTAATAGTATCAGCATTTGTAAATTGAAAGCCTTGGAATCTGCTCTTCCTTGGCAGTAGTTATAAGTACTGCCAATCAAAAAAAAGAAAACATATATACATATAATGTTTACAAGACATTTTAGAAAGTGTATTTTTTGCCTGATTAATTCCACTCAGAACATCAGTAACAGTAACTGTCTACTGCTTTTCACCTGCCATTCTACCTCCACAATTGTTTGCCAATACATCAGGCAATTCAGTGTTACTCTTATGATCACTGAGCTGGGTCTCACCTTCTTTATCATCTCCCCAAACAGAAATTGGTATTTTACAGAAACACAGTGAACAGCATACTTCCTAACATCTTTTTCTTTTGCTTCCTCCTCTTCACCAGTGGTTTGAAGTGGACATCAAAACTTCCGAAGGCTTGTGTAAGATGAAGGGAATTGTAAGAAATGATTCCCCTCTCATTTTTCTGAGGTACTGATCTGAAGTGCAGATATCTCAGAATACTACAGAAATAGGCAAAGCATATGTACCTCAATCAAGCGCAGTGATACACATCAGAAAAACCTTTTGAATAGAAATAGGCTTAATACCTCAAGAAAAGTGTCCACCATACAAACTTATGCTGTTTCCAGGACTGTTTGTTTCATATGTACCTTTATCTCAACAGCCCCATGTCTATAACCGTGGAAAAACTGCAAAGACTAGCTACATACATACCGTCACTATTTGGAGATCCACCTGTCTCAAATCCATTCAGGCTTCTACATGATCAAGACTTCTTTGAAAGATTAAACGTCTGCTTCTTTTCTTGTAAGAGTACACCGTTGAAGTTTAATTCCAAATTTTCAGATGTGTTTGTGTACGTGCACACACACAAATGAGAGAAGAACTTCAGCTAAAAGAAAACACTCAGGGATGTAGAATTAGACTAATATTCCTAGAAGAGAAGAATTAGAGCAATATTCTTTACTGAAGGCCCTTCAGAGACTAATTTTCAGAAAACATCATGCTCTTTGCCACTCATCACTGCCCACATATGAATTCTGGCTACAAGTCTTTTCTGCTGAGATTTGTGATGAGTATGTAGAGAGCTGTTTTGACTCTGGTCTAAAAAGAAGTTTTGTTGCTGTGATTTTGTTTCCCTAAGCTCTAAGCTGAAAGACACGGACTCACCCTATGGCAGCTATCTGGGGTGATTTATATGACAGTGAAGTAGTTATGAAACCTCTACATCATCTTACCAGAGCAGAAGGAATTCTTAGCAGTGTGTGGTGAAAGGACAAGGTGAAATGGCCACAAACTGAAGCATAGCAAGTTCTGCACAAATGTGTGTGGGAACTTCTTCACAGTGCAGTGACAGAGCACTGGCAAAGGCTGCCCAGAGAGGTGATGGAGTCTCCTTCTCTGGAGACGTTCAAGACCCACCTGGACACCTACCTGTGCAATCTGGGCTAGGGAGCTGCTTTGGCAGGGGGGGTGTACTGGCTGATCTCTAGAGCTCCCTTCCAATCCCTAGAATTCTGTGATTCTGTGAAGAGTGAGTACAGCAAAATTTCCCTGCTTCAAAATGTGAATCCTCACAGAGCAACACCATTAGCTTTCTTTACAGACACTGGTCAAGTAGGAAAGAGAGGCTATCCTGTAACAGAAAGTCTCAGTGTATCATATTAGCTCAGATGGAGGCAAACAAGGTCTCTTGCATGCTGAACTATTTTATTTCAATATTTGAAAAATAAACAGTTATTAGTAGGTCTCAGAGGAAGGCATTCTTTTCTACAAAGCAAGTAATCCAAAGATGGTGTTGAATACTGAATCAAGGATGGGCTGATTACTAAGTGTAGTACAAGAGAAGAAACAAGCTAAAATTAACATAGAAAGGGAGGTATGATTTATTAACAGATGAACATCATCTGAACATCCGGCACACTGAAGAGTATGCCTGAAACCTCCCAAAGAATAGAAGAATTTAGTACACTTTCTTATGCTGGTTTCCAGCAGGCAATTCAACAGACTGTAATAAAAAGCATGTGATGACATCAGCTCATTTTTGTGTGCTATCTACAAAGGGACCTATCAGCTGAACCTGTCAATTTAGGTCATTTTCCCTCACCCTTTATTTCTCCATCTGTTCCTTCCTGTGCTTACGGAGACTGTGGGTTAGCCAGACAAAACTCCATCTCTTAAAGCCAATTACTAGGAAGGAAGTAATCAGCAGTGTTGCACACCATTATGTTAAAACAGCTCTACTAGGTCTGAGCTGGTTTATAAAACTGGGCTGCCCTTTCTCTAAGAACAGCTTGTAAACTAGAGCCAGCATTTTTCATTTTCTTCGTATACTAACATTGCACTTGATCCTTGGATCTGAAGATCTTTGTCTACAAAGAAGCACTATCAGACTGTAACAAAAAAACCCCACCATTCTAAGTCTTTCTCAGCTTACTTGTTTCTCACCAATGGACAGTTTAATATTAGAATACAGTCCAGTAGGAAACTCATTTTATAAGAAACTTTATCTCCTACTTTTAGAAAGCATGTACAAAAAAATCTTCTACTGACCTACAAATTATAGCTTGAATTATAAGCACAGGGATTCAAAGAAAACTTTTTCCAAAACTGCTTTTATCTCAAACCATGAATTTACTTTTTTGATTGTCTTTCTGATCACACCTGGAGACAGTGAGCAACTGGCTGAGCTGTCTGCCAGGGTGAGACCACAGCATCCAGTCATCATGCAAACACAACAGGTGGCACTAACACAGTTTCACTTCCCTGTATAGGGACTGAATTCTCCCCTTGATTTTTGCAGAGTAATCTATCATTCTGTAGCACTTTGTCTATTTCCTCATTAAAACACAACACTCGCTGTATCTAGGATCTTTTAGACCAGTTACGTTGCTGCTTAACAGTGACATAATCAAGACAGGGAAATCGGGAGCACAATTCTCTGAAGAACAGTGATTAAAAAAAAAAAAAAAAAAAAAAAAAAAAGAAACCTTAAGAAGCTTTTCCTAATAAAGGTTTGTAATGAATAGTCAAGTGGCCACTTAGCTAACAAGCTTGATAAGCTCTCAGTTTAAAAAACTGGAAGCTTCACTTCTTGCCATGTTACACAGTAAACTGACAATAATTAACATTTTGGAATTTATATATGACTTTAAACTATGTAAGGTAAGAAACACTCAGGATTGGTACAAGGCAATTTTGATTTTATATAAGTCTGTAAGAAGGACATTAATACTGAGGCAGAAGGGTGCAAATGAGATAGATGACAGAGAAGCCCCCTAGGGAAGTTCATTTTAGCGCAGTTCTAGTACTATGCTACTGAATATCACAGTGCCAAGAAAAAAAAAAATACGCTGTTTTATCTTTTAAAAATCCTGATTGTCACCATCAGGTTGCCCAAGATAAAATCCTGTGGGATACTAAAACGTAAGAACTCAAGGCCAAGTAGAAAAATAAAAAAGCCAACACTTCGCTTGATCTAAAGTCTACTCCATCTTTTTCAATATACACAGACAGACCACAAAAAAAAAAAAAAAAAAAAAAAAAAAAAAAAAAAAAAAAGCACCCTATAACACATGATAAACACATGTAAATCTCATGGTGCCTACTTTTCAAATGAAATGATATTCCCATCCTGTATACAAATATTCCTAAACATCAGAATATATACATGTAAAATCAAAACCACCACCAACAAATAACCATAAGATGGTACTTTAGATCAATGAAAATAAATCCCAAAGAAGACACATAAGTGTAGGGTGATGTAGGGTGGAATACCCTGAATGAAAGTACTCTGTAGGGTGATAACACAAAATGAGTAATACCCAAACAGTGCAATCAAGATGGACAGTATATTTTTGAACAGATTATCCAGATGGTATAACGACACCTGATAAATTAGGAAGGGCTCACCTGTCACCAAAGATTGGGGCTCGCCTGGAACTCCACATAGGATGATCTCCAACAAGAGAACCTTCCCAGTAGTGGTGGTCGGCCCTTACATGGGGTCTGGGAGAAGTGGAGCCAGACTCCACCTCCTTCATCACACAGGTGAACTGCCTTCACCTGTGCTCCTGCAGCTGACTCAGTACTCGCTTCAGCTGATCAATCAGTGGTTCAGGCTGTGATTCAACAGTTACCATATAGTAAGTCAATCCATTACCCACCTTCCAAAATAGTATTATCACCAGTTATAGGAAGAATCTATCCTGATTATTCTGTCTGATAAAGAAGTTATACACACCCATTACAAACATAAATTAATGCAACTTCCAAACTGTTATAAAGAGTTAAGTTTAAAGCTACCTCAAGAAATTTCAGAGGAATTTTCCAATTAACAGATAAGGGGATTAAGGGGAACAGGTAGATATCACTGCGCCAGAAGCAATCAGTGACAACAAAAACAATGTAGATCACAGATTTTCAAGACTGGTTATAGAACAAGCAATCATGAAACTGATTGTGTCAAAATCCAATCTATCTCGAAGTACTGAAAATAGAACAGCAATCTGTATAAAAAGAATTAGGGTTTATAGCAGTCAGAAAAGGAGAGGTTAGTTTCATAGTAAAATTTAAACAAGAAAATAACTAAGCAAGAACTATTAAATACTGAATTATATCTTCCTTTTGTTTTTTTTACAAGCCAAACTGGATTCATAAATGCTGGGGTTGCACAGCAGTGTAATGACCATTCCATGGCATGACACAGGCTGTCTTCTGTACTAAACAGCACTAAAAAAAGATGAAGGGTGCCACAAGACATTTTCTCCCACCCTTTCCATAGTTTTACTTCTCTGCAGCTCCTTTCACCATCTTTCTCTCCTATTAAACAAACAGCCTTTCTTCAGAGAATACTGAGTTCCTAACAGAGCACTGAATTTCATTTGAGATTTCAGTAATCTCAAGAGTACTCATAAAGTACAGTTTATGCTGAGAATTCAAAGTATGTTTCAGCTACAGCTGCCTCACCTACCTGTAGAGATAGAAAGTGATGGACTTGGAGCACTCTGCAGAACAATTCTGGTTCTGCACATTGCCATCAAAACCCCAAATGCCTGATTCAGATATGTATTGCATTATTCACGCTGCCTGTGCAACAGCAGTGGTTCTGTAAGTTTACCTGTAGTGAAAAGTGGCATCATCTTCACATTAGGAACTTAAAGAGAAGTAGAAAGCAATTTCCATTCTGTTTTAGATCTATGGACCAGTAAATGTTAGAGCACTTACTGTGAATCAGATAGTACACCTTCTGTTATAGCTGAGTTACAATCAAGTGCTCAAATGTAAAAGGTAAACGTTCAGGGATTCAGCCTCTTAGGAGGCTTATTCCCTCATAGAAGGGCTTCCTGAATTTCCTTTGTGTTCTTGGACATTATACAGCAACTTATAAAAATGACTATTCTTTCCCCTGATCTCTTACTTGCAAGGAGGCATTTTCATTCTTTTCAAATTATTTTTGCAAGGATGTAGAAAACTTCAGTAAAATACAGTCAAGACTCCTTCAAAAATAAAGTGGACATACTAACTTCATTTATTTAAACTGGTTCATACCAATATACTTATGTAGATGACTATGAGAATCACAGAATCCTTAGAGTTGGAAGGGACTTTTAAAGGTCATCTAGTTCAACTCCCTTGCAATGAACAGAGACACACATAGCCAGATCAGGTTGCTCAGAGCCTGATCCAGCCTGACCCCGAACATCTCCACTGATAGGGCATTCACCACAGCTCTGGGCAACCTGTTCCAGTGTCTCCCCACCTCACTGTAAAAGACTTTTTCCTTGTATCCAACCTAAATTTACCCTCTTTGAGCTTGAAACCATTTCCCCTTTTCTATCACCACAGAGTCTGTACCCTTCTTTCCTGCAGCTCCCCTTCATATACTGAAAGGCCACACTCAAGTCACCACACAGCCTTCTCTTCTCCAGGCTGAAGAGCCCCAGATCTCTCAGCCTGTCCTCATAGGAGAATTGTTCCATCCCTTGGATCATTTTTGTGGTCCTTGTCTGGATGTGCTCCAACAGGTGTATGCCTCTCCTGTACTGAAGACTGAACATCTGGACATTACTATGCCATAGACATACTAGCAAAAGTATCCACCTCAGCATCTTTTTGGTATAAACCAAAAAGAAAGTCTAATTTCAATGATACATCTTATTCCTAGCTTTGCTATCCCAAACACTCATGGCACTGACAAAGACTTTACTTTAGCATGACCGATTTGGCATGGAAAGAAGTAGAAGGCTGCAAGCAGGGATTAATTTTTCATTCAAAGACATTTGTTAGTGCACCACTCTTACTACTCAGATGCCAGGAACAGCCATTATTTTGCCCCCTTCTCCCAATTACAATTCATTACACTGAAAACAAAACTTTGGCAAATAGTCAGTAGATAAAAGCTTGCTAAATTAGTAGCTACTGCTTCACTGAAGTACATAAATGGTCTTAAAAATAAACAGCAAATTCAAAATTATAGTGTAAAATTATCTTGTAAAGAAAGCCCCCTTACATGAAAAGCACAGAGAACCTAACTCCTCTCAGCATTTTGCATCATAAATAGGTATATTCAAGTCCTGAGATACTTGCTGTGGTCAAATTCTATGTCACAAAAAGCTGTAGAAGGCTGTATAGAAATACAGAGGTATTAACATACATTCATGAACCCGCATTTCTACTGAACGCATTCGTAAACTTTTTTTTACTATAAAAAGCATAGAACAAATTGAATACTTTTTCTTACAATCAGCAGATACAGCAGAATCATTTAGCATACTTAAATTGTTTTCTAACTTCAGAATAAAGATGCAATGACAATCTTAGAACATTCAAGTAACTTTAAACTTGCAAACACTCAGGAATTCCATATTTTAATAACTCATGAATTTGTATCAACTTGAAATTTACTTATTTGTTGCAATAAGAACCCTTACACTTTTCAGCGAATGCCCTTTTAAAAATAAGGCAGACAAGATTGTTCATTTTTGAAGCGCAAGCCCCTTACTCAGGGCTTCCAAGGTTAATGAGACAGTGAGCATGGTGTCACCTAAAGCAAGTAACTGGAACATTAAACTACTGCATTCAGGTCAGCCCAAATGCTGAACACATTAAAGAATATTCATTAGCTTTCCTTAACATTTGTGAAATAGGTGGTGAGAGGAAGACAAAAAAGGCATTGCCTAATAGGCCTCTCACAGGTAGTTTGAAGACCAAGTAAACCAGTGTGAAAACGCTTCTACATTGTGCGCATGTAGGCAAATAAGAGTTCTGCTTCACCCTCCTAGCTACTGCACAGCCGTCATGGAATTCTGCTCTAATTTTATCCCCTTTCACAATAGAAGTTAGTAGTTATCCCAAGGAAACCAGATTTGTACCCTGTTTTAAGAGGGAAAATAAACTTCACATGCAAAGAAAAGGGACAGAATCCCCAGTCCAAGCACAGAGAAAATTTCAGAGCTGAAAAATGCGACTGAAGAGAAAGCTGACACATAGCACTGATAGAGGATCTAGAAATATTAAGAAAGGGGAAAACACAGGAAGACACCAATTTCTACAGCAAAGAAGCATTATTTGGCTGGGACAGATGTGTGCCACAGTTCAATCAAATGCTTTAAAAAAAAAACAAAAAAAAAAAAAAAAAAGAAACCCAAAGAAAAACCCTTTAGTGTCTTGTAGGTCATACCTAAATTTTAAGAAGTGTATTAGCTAGAAATAGTTCTCAGGATTAAAACAGCAGGAAGCAAATTTACCACTAGGAATACTGCTGTCAGGGTTCACATGCAAATCTACCTCGCTGTAGCTCTTGAGCGTTTTCCCGCTTTCCTTTTGACACATCTAGAAGAAATATTTCAATGTCAATCTTATGACCATTTTAATTCATCCTAGTTTTATATCTGTCTCTCTCCAACATATTTTTAGTTACTTGTTAAAGATCGCTCAACTACATCTAGTTGAACCATCAACTGAATGTTACAGAGGAAACTATTTTAAGGACTTGGGAGACTAAATTATTTGACTGAAAGACGAAGCACACACAAATGGGATTCTTCACTCGCCTCTTAGTAAATTTGTTATTGCAGCATGAGATTCCTTAGTGTTCCTGAGTAAATCCAGAGCACTGACTTTTATAACTTTCCCTCGTTCCTCAAGCTTCCATGGAGTCTTCTTCTCTAGGACTGTAAAGCATAATTCTCCATTATGCAAGATGAGAGTCTGCTTCCTGCCCCAATGAAGGAAGCATCTTCTTATCTAATGTAGCATGCAATCATTTAAAATTATTCCACTACTCCTCAGCAAAGGGAATTTGAGCACTAAAAGCTGAAAGTAAAACCATAATCAGGAATAATGGTCTTTAAAAAATGAATAGGTGTGCTCAATTCAAACATAATAACACATTCAAAATGAAGAAGTGCCTTATGAGCCAACAATTAAATCTCACTTGAAGAATAAGAACTCTGTCATGTATTCATGACAAACATGCCCCCCCAAACAAGAATCTGCTCACAGAGAGAATAGAATACTAATTGATATAAAATTTCCTTTCTAAAGTTTGGGCAAGGTCAGGTCTCATTTGTAGGTCTTCAGAGAAGAGCAACTCCTCCCAGCAAGCAATCAACTACAACTAATCCAAAATCTACTAATTCTCCTGCCTCTTATGACCTGGAAAGCTACCTCCCCTTTTTATCAAAAACTCAATCACAAAACAAAGATGAAGAACTTATGTATCGGTTTTATTCAGGTAGAGTTTGCCAAATCTCACACCCTTGGTGAGATGATAGCCTTTCTTAGGCACTATCAACTGACAAAAAACAAGTCAGAACAGCCTTTGCCACTTTAGAATTACACATCCCTTAATGTATTTTTTGATTCTTCCTATAACATGCATCCAGAAGTGACTAGGTGCAGCATGTCAGGGGAGTGTTTCTGCCCTTACATTCACTGACCAAGATTTATGTTTTTATGTTAAACTACATAACTCAATAATGTGCAACCAGAGTTGTTTTTTTTTTCTTAATTACGCATGATCTTTCTTTGTTTTAAAACAAGCATCCATACTTTTACAGTACTTGAAAACATCAAAAAAGCACATCAAACATGAAATTCTCCGTAACCTGTTACTAAAACACTGAAAATGAACATACACTTTTATTGAAATGTCTGTGATTTATAACGCACATACAACTGAATTAAAATGACACCGCAGTTTACACTTCATAAATAAGGAGATTCTACTGACTACTGACAGCAATAGAAATAACAGTTGCAATTGAATTAGGGTATCTAAAATGTGGAGTTCCTGATCATCTCAAAACAGACAGAAAAGATGCATTGACTGTCAAGTACAAAGAACATTCAAAGATATGGGCAACAACTCTCTATCTGAGGTAGACACGAGTAACAAACAAATGATGGTGTCTATATCGGACCAAGTGCTTACCAATATCCACATAATGAATTCCAGCAGCGGCCAATGAAATGGCAAGCTGGTTGAACTTGCATCATACCCATCATACAGTTTCTTAACGCAGCAAAGCAACCTGACATGCCTCATCATGTGTGATGAGCTGATACTGCACACTGCTCTTGGGCACATTCTGCACTCCCACCTATATTCAGATACAGAGCATACAGCTCCATGCCATGCATACTTGGATTATAGAAACTAGACATGTATGATATATTTGTAATATATATACTTTTGGCATATGTGTATTTATACTATACTGAAAAAGACTGAAGTTTCTTTGAGCTGAATCACCAACAAAACACATGGTTTGTGCTTCCACTTTTCTGATGTCCGGTGGCCAAAATGTGCTCAACCTACAACCTTTGTTGGGAACTGTACACACACATAGACATAAATACACACGCACACACTTCTATGCATATATATATGAATTTAGAGTAAACTAAGCTCAGCAAATGCTGAATATGTAAAGAACGCTACCTTTCCTTTTCCTGTGTTAGTTTACTAGTCGAAGACTCAAACTCTTACCCTATTTGAAATATCCAATTTTCAAAAAACTTATTTTAGAAACAAGGCTTTCACAGCAGTTTATAGCTTTTACAAGATAACAGCATGAGATTGCTGAATACACTTGGCCACATTTTCCACTGAGTTTTCATAGATATTCAAGGCCTTTTACAGTTCTGCCCTTTGCTGCACTCTTTGAAATCACTTGGTAACGTCAGCCTTGAGCACACATTTTTCCATGTTTTCTGAAAACATTTTTATGATTTTCACATGGCATCCTTCCCTAAAGACTTCCACAGCTGACCTATTCCAAAAGAAACTAGCTCCTTTCTTCATCCCTGTGTTTTCTACTGAGTCCCGCTGACCAGAAAAGCAGCAAAACGTTCATTTTATTAAAAGCAGTCTGGGGATACCAGCAATTATTTGTTAAGCAGAATAAAAGCTCAATTCAGAGGTAAGACTATGCACATAGTTAAACGATTTAACTGCTTTTACTTTTAATCCTGCCTTCCTTTCTACTTTCTCTTGCTCTTCCTATCTTTCCGCATTTCATTTCAAATTGAACATAAACTTTCTGAAGCAAGGACATGCAGTTTAATACAGTCGTAACACGCACAGCAAAATGAAACCACTGGACCATTTAAATACTAACAAGACACATAGAAACCATAACACAAATCTACGTATTTACCTTTGTCTTACATATAAACAAGGAATACAGGCCAGCAATTCACCCAACACTTTTCACAGCCTACAATCTAAGCTGCGTGTTCTCACAGGAGTTGCATCATTATCATGTACTGAGAGGAACACATTAGTCTTCAGAGGTCACTGTTTTATTATGGTCCTATGAGAATTCAGCATTACAAAGTCTAAATTTTATATGAATTAAAAGAGAACAGGGAAGTAAATGTTCTTTCCCCAATTTTTAATTTTCCCTGTGTTAAAAGAAATGAAGATTTTTTTTTCTTTTTTCTTTTCTTTTCTTTTGGCTTCTTTTAAAACACTCAGCTGAAAGCAGCCAGATCTCTCTCCTTTTCTAAACTCTGGACTAAACTCTCCAAACTCTGTGAAAATTTGGCTTTGTAGAAAACTCAAATACAAATAAAAAGCTCCCAAAGCAACAACAACAAAAACCCGACAAGAACTAATCCCCCAAAACATTTATTCTGATTAGTTTCCATGCCACCTCCAGCATATATTTCAAAAGAGTATTTTTATTTTTATGAAATTACTACCCCAAACCAAGTGCCATCATATGAAAACTACTGCTTGCTATACTAAAAGTTCATGTGCTTTTCTTTTTTACCAATGACAAATGAGTTCAAACTTCAGCCTTAACAGAAAAATGGAAAACATATTTCTCCACTGGTTTAATTATAATTTTTAAGGCTGGATCCATGACATCCAGATTGAAATAAAACCCATACTCTAAAGAAATGTTGTCAGCAGAAAATATTTCTTGTTACAATGACATCTTAACTTTTTTGAGCAATAGTTCTCATGCACAGCTATTACCCAAGAAACACTATTTTCTTTATTTTTTATTTTTTTTAATAGAGCATTATCATCTGCCCAAATATTGTAAAAATGAAAACCTGCAACAACTTCTAAGCTGTTAACAGACTGAGAGATTCATCTGTCTCCATTCAACAAATATGGAGGGACATTTTACCGGAAATACATCAGAAAGTTGTCTGTGTATTTCTTGTTGCA
Source organism: Callipepla californica brunnescens (assembly GCA_023055505.1). NCBI lineage: Eukaryota > Metazoa > Chordata > Aves > Galliformes > Odontophoridae > Callipepla > Callipepla californica. The sequence goes on from JALIRH010000002.1 coordinate 65,836,640, forward strand.
CATACTCAGTGACTTTGGCAATGGTGCCTTCGTAACATTTCCCTCCCTCTACATATCAAAAATTTCAACACAGTGGAGAAGAACATACCTGTAAAGCTCTAGTTTCTGTCTGTACTGACAGCACATGTAGAACCTCAAGCTATTGCCTGTGATTTTTCTGAAATCTCATAATTTTCATCTTGAATTAATACAATGTCATGAGAGAGTTCGTTTTCTTAAGAAAACTAAAGATAACAGGGCCCTAAAAACCATAATTTGCATCTCGCAGTGCTAGTCAAGACCCACTGTTAAACTTCCATTGCAGAATTCCTCTACATTGCTGAATTTAATCCGTTCAAGAGTGCGTTCCAAAGTAAATGGAATTTCCTATTTGAAAAGGCTGCAAGATTTAGCTCATATCGCTGGCATACTGCTGTTCTGCAGAACTGGGAGCACTGTGAGTCGAGCTTTCCCATGAAGCTTGTAATACCAAGGAAATAAATCAATACCACGTGCACACAACTCCATTTTCCAAAGAAGTTTAAAATGATAGAGAAGCATGCTCATAAATTGTTTATTTTAAAATGATGCTGGAAACTTTCATGTGCTTCATTATCCTTCAGGCTGTGCTGAAACTGTCAAAAAAAAGAATGGAAGGCTACCTCCACTATTTCTGATACATCAGCTGGCACCTACAAGCTCCATCACTCCTCCACTATCCATTCCATTTTTAATTGCATAGAGGCAATATAGATAACAATCTATAATAAACATTTTTAGAAAGTTTCATACATAGATTGCTTTCCTGAATTTTTTCCCATAATTAACTTTCTGAAGAAAATAGTTCAACTAGTTCTTCCCTTCACCCTTCCAAAATACTTTTTTTCCTTTTTAGCAATGGAAATGCACTTTTCCTCATAATGGATTCTCAAAAAACATTTCATTAGCTGATGAATCCTATTATATTCTTAGTGTTAATTAAAGTAGAAAAACATACAAAACAATTCACTAAAACTAGACAAAAGTAAGCCACATTTAACGTGACATAAAAGCAAAATCTAAGCTAAATGTTTCTTTTAAAATGATGGAAGGAAGAAAGATGCACATTCAGTAACTGACTGATCTTTACGTCAGTGGATATGAAACGGGACAGGAATTTGGCTTCCATATTCCCACCTCAAATTATTCTGTGAAGCTGTTAGCTGTATTATTACGAGGCAAGCCTGGCCTAGTAATTAACCTGGTGGGGATTAAAAGCTATTAGGCTCTGTTTCACTGTACCCATGTGCACAACAGATATGATTACAGGCATACAGGGTGTGATAAACAGAGCTCTAAAGGAAAGCACTTCCACCTAGCTGGCCTGAAAACTGAATCAGCAAGTGCCAATTACTGGAAGGGAAAATCTGAACAACATGCGTTTTGAGATATCAGCTCTTGAATTGTCCCATCAAGCTCTGTCACATGCATGCAAAAATCACCAGCACAGAAGCTCCTACACCATTACACACTGGTAAACCTGAACGGAGTTCCTGCTTTCCTCTCAAACATGTCCTCTCTCTGGCTGTCAGAATTCTGTGTAAGCATCCTCTAAAGTAATTAAAAGCATAATGTCATCACTGTTCTGACTTGTTTTCATTAAATGCATATGGAGTACAGGCCTGCCCATTGATCGCACAATGACATTTCACTGAGGATATCCCCCTGTGAAAAGGCAGCCCTCTTCCTCCTACGCAGCATAACCAAACCAAGTTTTCTGTCAGCAGGCCCAAGAACCGCACCCACAAAATAACTCACAGATGATCTGACATCCTTCAGAAGGAGCCTATGTGCAGCACCGCTCGGTGCAGGGAGGAGGCCCTGGTGCGTGCAGCACAGGGCAGAGGCAGGGAGGTAACAGATGGTTGTTGGAGACATGCCACAGAAAATGCAGCGGCTGACAGAATCCGTTATCCCTTAGTGGCTGCAGATAAAAAGTTTACAGTTTAGGATAAAATTTCATTAAAACACCCGTAGCTGCTGACAGACAGAAAAAAGCATTCAGAAGAGAAGTCTAAGCATGCGACAGAGATGCTGTTGCTCCACAGAGAAGTTTTATGTATTTGGCCCCTCACAAAAGGCCAACTTCCTACATGGAAAAGAAAAAAATACATATATACATTTTAAGGCCATTCGAGACCATAATGTTAAGTATGGTAATATGAATACCTTTGTAGTTATGGGATCACATCACAGAACAAGAAGCGTTTGACACCAATGACAACTAACTAAAACAGTTTAAACACTGTATGTTTCCAGCTACTGTAAACTTCATTTACAACATACCCATACCGAGTAGGCCCATATATCCTGACTGTAAGGTTAACTAGCAAGCAGCTAAACGGGCACTCTACCTTCAGAAACACTCAGCTGAAGATATTGACTCAGAAGGGATACAGCAATCACACAATTGATCCAGCAGGAAACTAACAACTCCAAAGAAAAACAAAACCTGTAGGCTGCTCCAATTAGTCCAAATGAGTATTTTCTCCCTTTCATGAGGAAATAATCATCCATTACACAGCTGTTACATGGTTACACTGAATCAAGGTGGTGCTTATCCATCCTCTGGTGACCCAGCAGGGATTGTAGGACAGGAGAGTTCACATTCTACTGTATGTTTTACAGCTCATGCAGAATACAGAAACTGCAAACACGGGGATAATTGCCGACCATGTTTCACATCCTGCACACTGAGACCTCCCTGAGACCTCCTGCTCACATGGATATCACTCTTGGATTCTCCTATATGATCTGGAATGGTCCAGGCTCATTCACTGCACTGTCCTGTCAAGCATCTTCTGGGCTTCAATACTGTGGATCCCCCTGGGCTTCCCTACAACATGGCAACTTCAGTTTCCACAGCTAGTAAGTGACACAAGCCCTGCTGCACAGGCAGTGCAGCAGGTCCCCAGTCAGCCATTTCCACATAGCCAGCCCTACAGGCAGGTCCTGAGCACATGGAGTGCACCAACTGGCTCATGTGGGGCCATGAGCTGACTCATGGCTGAGGAAAAGTATTGTGTTCATTTTCTATTAGTACAATTGTTTTTCTAGTGGAAAGCTCCCAAGTCTCGAACGTTGCACCTAATATCTTACACATCAGCTCAGGTCTTAGGTCAGAGGAATCAGCCCATAAAACAACATCCTGATTTGAGACATGATAAAACAAAAGCCACTTTTTTTTTTCCCATTCCATTTTTCCTAAGTGATTTCAGATGAGTTCTTTACTCTGCAGAAATTGTTCCATACATGAAGATCCCAATATTCTGCACCTCCACCATCTACAAATTGAGAATAGGACAATCCTACACTGCAAAATGGTGGAAATGAACTGGTTGATTTTTGGAGGTGTACGGAGTTCCTGACTAGAAATTGTACTGGTGTTTCTACATGGACACTACCAGTACTTTGGAACTGCCAGCACTGAGTTAGATGGCCATACTCTTAGAGAAGTAATGGAGACTAAATGCCTTGAAGGGCAACAGAATTACATACAAAACAGCTACAGGCAATTTAGTTTCTGAATAATTCCAAGACTCACAGGGAGTCAAAAAGAATGAAAACTTTTCATCCTAGTAAAAAGAGTTGGGGTAAATAAGGCTTACTGTTAGAGAAACTGTGCTTATGAGAGTAACAAGTGTGACAATCCTGACTAACGAGAAGGTCAGGGAGCCTGTGTTACTAAGAAACTGTCTTACACCTGTGTTGTTGGCATTCACTCCTCTCACCTGCAATAACACAAACACAATCACTTTCCCTTTAGCCACATTAACTGACAGGGCCAAACTTGCAAACTCAAACTAACAGAACAAAGGGATTATCAAGATAACTTGAAATTATTTTTAAAAAGCTGAAAACTAAACTCGTATACCTTACTTTCGAACTTACTTCAAAGTGCAGATTTTACATGTTTTTTTTTTTTTTTTTTGAAGAAATGTCTTTGACAGAGTTTGCAGAGTGCCTCTTTCCACCACAAGAGCCTTCTTCCTCCAAATACAGTGTGTTTATAAAATCGAGCCATCTTATTCTGTCCTCCTTTCAGCTAAGAAAACAACTTAATTCCAGGACTACTGCTATCCAGTCTTCTCCACTTTGTTGCATGGTAAAGATAAATACGATCCCCTCAAAACTATTAGCAGTGGGAGGTAAGCTAACAGCAAACTGACAGAATTGGTTTAAAAAAAAAAATACCCTACAGTAAGCCCAGAGACTGCAAGTTTCCCTGGCAACAACAGCTGTAGGATTTCTATTGGGATAAGTGTTGGCTCTTGGTTCCTAGGAAACCACCAGCTGAACACAATCATGATGCATCTCTGCCCTGAATGTGTTCAGTGAGAAAGGAAGATCTCCATTAAGGTGGTGGGGATCGCTACGAGAATGGCAGTACACTAGGAAGGAAAGGCTAGGAGCTGCACTTCACACTGGGTTCTGATCTTGAGAGAATAAGCAGAGATTGGCCTTCTCTCATCTGAAATGCTTAGTCTACACAAAGCAGATGTCTTTACACTCAATAGCTATGAAAAATAAGCAGTTTAAGTTCTACCATGGACTAATAAAAATTCTTGACCATTCTTTCTCCTCAGCATTTTTAGTTAACCTCTACAATTGAAACATGAATTCAAACTTCTGGTTGTATTCTCTTACAGAAACACTTTGCTCTCAATGACTTATTTTGTGCAAAATTTATTGATTTCACTTGCATAAAGTGAGCTGGCTTTTGCTTCCTGCTTATTTAATAGCTGTACAAAATCACAATGATGTCCAGCTTCAGAAACCAACAACCTCCACACAGAAATTTGTGTGGCAGTATCAAGGATGACTTTTTTCTTTGAGACAATTTCAGCCCACGTGTCCTGATTTCAGCAAGCTTCTTGAAAGCTTTCCCATTCATCCTCTCTACCTAATGCATGTATCTCTCTTCCATCACATCTGCCACAGAATCAAGATTATCCTTTGAACTTCAAAGCACCTTACAAATTTAACTTGCTCTGAACATCCCTACAAAGTGGAACATCATTATTATCCATTTGGCTGATGAGATGTCCAAGACCTACTACTGAGAAACTTACCCGGTTTAGCCTGCCAGGAGATAGTAACAGCTTACATGAGCCCAATAAAGCCTGAACGTATGATTCTCTCCCATGTTTTTAATGTGTGGTTGGAAGATATACTTAACATTTTCTAGCTTTTACAGTCTGCCATCATAGAAAGGAACCACACAGATTTCACATTAGGTAAAGTTTGCAAATGAGCCACAGGATATTGAGCAAAATGCATGGCAAACAAAGGCAGAAATTACACTGGGACAAATTCACCATCAGAAGCTGAGTTATGCTATTCAAGAGACAAATGAGCTATGGACAGTATGAAAATGAGGCCCACTGTCTACCTGCTTTTTCCCTTGATGAACCAAGCCATTAAAGGACAACAGATTAGAAAAGAAACATCGGAGAAGACTTTGCTGTGATTCTTCAAGTGTCAGATCTGCATTATCGCAAAGGGGAAAAATATTGTCTAAGAAGGAGAAGACCTTGGTCTTTCCATTTACTCTGCTGTGGACTTAACACCATGTGGAGCACTTGCCACTGCCCCTGTGAATGCTCTGTATCATTGACATGTACCTAAGTATCCTTTCACTTCTCTTCCTCCAGCACAGAGGAAACAAGTTAACTTCTGTTACCTTCTGCTAAACTTTCAAATAAAAAAAAAAGAAAAAAAACATTAGCTCCATCTCAACATTATACACTGTATACCACATAAATATCCTACCAAATAAAATGGCAACATATAAGCCATTCCTCTTAGTTGACGGCTTAGGAACTGAAAAAACTTCAGGACAGGCTCCCTACTCAAACTACACAGACCAGCCATAGTCTACGTTACTGTGATACCTGGATTTTGTTGTTTTGTGATTACATTATGGCAGGTTTGTAAATGACAAGATCAGACTTCTTTAACAACAGGAGGGTAACAAAATGGAGTGGTGTTCTGCAGTCAGCAGACAGGAATAAGCAGATGCTAGCACTTCATGAGCTAAAAGCCCAGGTACTATTCATGAGAGCACAGGCCAAGATATTATTCTTAAAAGGATTTCCAAGATATAGGAGGTTGCTAAACAGCATGATACAACTTCAGTACTGAAAAAAGAGCAAATAGAGGCAATGAAGCCATGCACACCAAATCAAACCTTGCTGCACTAGGGAATGACTCCACTTCTGTCCAGCACATTCCCAGCCATTCTGAGACCAGTGTGATGTAAGCAGTGGAAAGACAGATAAAAAATGTTGGTATATACGGCAGTGTGGTCATACAAAATGTTTTTCAAGTTCTGAGCACTACTCCTCTGATTCAAAGTCAACCCAGACATGGACCAGTTACCAGCTCATTTATTTTGCCACATCCACACTGGAACTAAATACTCTTACAGAAAATCTTTTCCAGGAAAAGGTTTCCAGCCAAATCAGTCTCCTGAAATTCCAAATTAAGACTGTAAAGTAATTCACGACCTGCATTTCAACTACTTTAAATAAGCTGGCTTCATCCTTACATACAACAGGAAGGGGAAACAAATCTCTGCTTACTTCATATGATCTTAAATCTTTTCTCAAAACTACTGCGCACACTAAGGAACTGTAGAAGCAAAATTTTCTCTGGACGTGCATTTCATGTATTTTCCTTCCGTTTTAAAACTCTGATTTTATTTTCTTTTTAGGATCTGTTTATCATACTCAGAAGAATATACATTAAAACCTGAGAGCCTGTACAACTCTTCATGTGGGGAAAATAAACCAGACATTTATTAGCTAAATGATCAAAAGACATATCTAAACAGAGTAAGAATTTCTCAGTAGGATGTTAGCAGGATCTCAGAAGTTGAAGCATTTAACTTCTCAAACTATGTCCACATTGCCAAGCATACATGTGTTCAGATCCACCTGAAATATGCTTCCCACAGCTTCCTCACTACCACTATCTTGGAAGAACTTCACCATCATCTGATACTAGGGATAAAGTGGAAGGGAAGAGAGACCTTTGAAGACTTGTGGATAAAAAGATCCATCAATCACACTGTGTCACGCAGAAGAAGGAAGTTGAATCTGCAATCCCTATTTTGTCTCACTCAGATCATGATTACAAACTTCAATCCTCCGCATCTTGGGTCAGAGAGTTATGCTTCGGTTCCCTAACCCTTTCCCACCCCAGCACAGACAGACAGACACATACTGTCTCTAACCAAAATATTAGAATGTAATTCATATCATTCAGTATCAGAGATACAGCACACAATAGTTTAGTAGTAAGGGCTTTAACTTTGGATGCAATAGACAGAATCACAGAATTGTAGGGGTTGGAAGGGATTTCTAGAGATTATCAATTCCAACTCCCCTGCCAAAGCAGCTCCCTAGTCCAAGTTGCACAGGTAGGCGTCCAGGTGGGTCTTGAATGTCTCCAGACAAGGAGACTCCACCAGCTCTCTGTGCAGCCTGTGCCAGTGCTCCATCACTGCACTGTGAAGAAGTTCCCACGCACATCTGGGCAGAAGTTCTGATGTATCAGTTTGTTACTATTTCCCCTTGCCCTATCACCACACACCACTAAGAAGAGTCCAGCCTCGTTCCTGCTTGCATAAGTAACTGCTACAAGCCACATTCCAGCAGGAAGGACAGACTCCCACCAACACCTCCAGCAGCCTGCTGAATTCTGAGAACCCCAGCCTGCATCTCAGCTCTGAACAGGGCAGGGCAGCACACTGCTGTCACTGGCTGTTCTGCAGTCACAGCAAGACCTACCCCCTCAGCTGAAGTTCCTTTCTGCAGGTGACGTCCTCTCCTGTGGAACCTACCAGACATTCTCACAAACACGTCCCAGCTCCCACACATGCAGTTTTATGTTTATTTTCCCACCTTGTTACACCGTTCTACTGCCCAGCTGCTATTCAGTTCACAGCAGACTAACACTATTTTAATGCTGAGACAACTCTTGGAACAAAGCAAGATTAAATATATAGTAAAGACTCCTGCAGAAATATTCAGACTTTAACATGCCATATTCAGAACTGTGTGTGCGCTGATCCCATAAGGAGTTTTCCTGGAACACAGAAGTTAACTAAAACTTATTTTATTTCAATCACTTCCCTTGCAGAAAAGAAAGCTTTCTAGCTTGCATTTTGAAAGCACACCACATTTTAAAACAACAACAAAACAGAAACACACCAACAAAACATCAACACAAGAGGAATTCTGAAATTTATGGTCCATACAGTGTGTACTAATTTATTTCGTTTTGCAAGTGGAAAGAAAGCCAACTTTAAAGTTTAGACAGCCAGCACCTTCATTTTCTGCTAAGGAAGAAATCGTGGCCAGCACAGATCATGAGGTGCAAAGTTGACTTTGAATGCATAGCATGATGCAGAAACATCTCTGGGTGTTACAGCTCAAGCATGCAATACCTGGAAAGCTGATCTATACAAGGACAGCCCTAAAGGACAGAGCTGCTGTGAGACAGCTGGCTCCAGAAATTTTGATTTCTTCTATATTTGCAACAATTCCACTGCCACTGGTGGTGGTGTTCTGCTTCTCAATCATTGTTTCAGTCTGCACTATAATGAATGAACCCCTTACAGCTGCATTCACCAAATTAGCCTGTTTCTTCAGAAGAAGCAACTTTAAGAGGTCTAAAACAGGTATCCTGGGGAAGGGGATCCCTAATAAAAAAAATTAAGTATAAGTTAAGATTGGGTAACTCCATACAATATGAAAATGGACATCTGAACTCTGAAATTCACTTTGACATCCTTAATTGAGTGTTGTTTTACAGAACTGTTGTCTCAGCTTCTTTCCACCCTTTTCAAGGGGAAAAAACCCACCAAAACAGGTAAGAATAAATGAGGAGCCACACGACAGTGCAGTTCAACCCATCAAACCAGACACAGACTCATTCATAAATAAGCAAAGCCAGTTACTACCAAATATAATTAATAAGTATTTACCTGAAAGACATAAAAACACATTTTTTTTCTTGCCTCAATGCAGCAAGTATTTATCAAGAATGGTACATTTACACAGCTTTGTGGCAGTCAGAAAACTCAAGAACTCAGTCATTGACACACATTTCTCAGGTTAATATTTTGGTGTAGAAGTTGGAAAACTCACAGCCTGATAATTGCATACTGATGCTTGATTTCCAGGGCACTTCAGTTACCCTAAGTTCTAGGGATGAGAAAATGGTCAATAATTCATCGGTGCTAGGGGACAGACTAATCTTTCTTAAATCAAAGAAGGGCAGAAAATTTCACAAGCTTATATTTACAATACTTCTGAAATATCCACAACTTCTCTTGCTCACACTTGAACAAGAAGCAAATCCAAGCCAATAATTAGAAAACAAAAACTGCTATTTTTTGCCCTTTTTCCAACACCACATTTTCATATAAGGAACTATGGCATGGAACAGTTCATAACAGCTCTACTTCATACTTGTGTTCCTCTCCTAGTATGAAGCAAACAAAATAATCAACCCGTAAATTACCTTGAATATTCAACTTCTTTTTTTCCATACTCATAACTGATAGGTGGTAAGAAAAGGGGGTTCACTTTCTTTCTAAAAAAGGCAAAGCATCAGTCTCTTTGCCAGCATGTATACATGTAGTTTTCACCATCTTCACTATACCAGTCCATACCAGTTAGCAGTCTGATGAAGTTAAAAAATATTTGTCACCTCAAACCTGATGCTTTTTAGAAATAGTTTTTGTGCTAAACTTTAAGATAATGAATAAACAGCTGAATGATGAAGAACAGATGTTGAGTTACATTTTAATTTACCAAATGTCAGCTCTGAACATGTATTTAAAACCGTAGTATTTGCAGTTGAAACTATATGGTGAAAACAATGGAAAAAGTTGTCAATTTCTTCAGTGCCTGCCAATCATTTTTCCCGGGCTTCAGATGGAAATCCCATCTAAACTGAAGTGTCTAGAAAGTAACATTCAGATTTAGAAACTCTAATAGCTTATTAGGATAAGTACATTCTCTTCTGGGCATCTATTTTCCATTTCAAACTGACAGACATATAGCAAACGCTATTCAAAAGCCTGCAATTAATTTGTTTTTGTCTTCCAGTTGGCTCTGCCAGTGAACCTTCATTAGGACCTCTGGTGGAAAGGTTGACTGTGTCTGAAATTATGCCTGCCACTCTCTGCAACCACTCATGTAAGTCATTTAAAAAAAACAAAACAAAAGCAAGCAAGCAAATCACAAAAGCAGCAACAGCTCTGTAAAGAAGCTCAAGATTTATCAGTTGTTCAAGTTCATCTACTGGACAACAAGATTCTTTCTTGCTATATAAGATATAAATGATAATCCTGTAAGGAATATAATGAAGCTTGACAATATTGTAAGTTTTCCTTATATTTAAAACATGTACCAGTTTTCCTAATTAAAGCCGCTCCATTTATCTCCTATGTGCTACCCTGTATAAATTTTTTCCCTAAAAATTCTTCAAGCACCTGTTAAGTTTTTTGTTCCCTCCTTTCCAAACCTGTCGTTTATATGAAGTTGATTTCTATGGATGGACTATGGAACCATTTCCTAACCCCTGTTGTTTCTGTCCTCCAAACCCTTTACAATTTTTCAAAGTCTTTCCAATATCTGAATGATCAACAATAGTTATGGTCCAAAAATAGTCTTAAAAACCAGACTGTCAAGGTGGAGTACAGCTGCTACAGGCTAAGTCACAACAATGCTATCAGTGGTTCCCCTGAAACTGCTTTATAAGTTCTCTCTGCCAACAAGTAAGGGCAGTATCATTAAGTAATGGGCACCATACAATTTCATTCATTTGATCCATGAACCACAATTTATATACTGTAAACCTCTTTTAGAAAAGCGGTGAAAAGCCTGAGTCCATTTAGGAGTGATCATAGCAAAACAGCATTTAATGACTGCCTCTAAGAGTTTATGAAGTTCAATTTAACCTGGATGTCTATATGCTGCTACTTTACCTACAGAAATCAATACTCATGAATGCACAACTATTCACGGTATGAGAATGAAAAAAAAGCTAAATGAAAAGCCTGCAAGAGAAAAATCTTCTATAAGCACGTTCCATAGACGGTAACTGAACATCAGTTTCAAAGTGACAGCAGAGCAACTCAACAGAGATGACTTTTTATTTTACATAGACGTAATATCTAGCACCTGTAGAGATACTACAAATACCTGTTTCCCGAATGTCAGTAAAAGTGCTTTCAGTATCATCATGCATCTCCTAAGAATATTTCACACGGATTACAGTTATTTTTCCACTGCAATCCTCAAGTAATTTTCTGAGTTTGAAAATGAGACATCCACAAAAGGAAAGCTTTTTAAATTCTGCTAGCTTTTATATTCTGGTATACAAACATATCAAAACATCAAGTCTTTAATAAAAAAGACTGTTTCTCCTCTAGTTACCAATATTTTTCTGATGTCTTGTAAAATTTAGCTGCTATTGGGTACTCAGTCAGAGAACTTACATCATGCTAAACAAGCAGAGAAATCAGATTGTGAATTCTGGGTTTTTAATGCTGCAAGAAAAGTCTTTACAAATATTTACTTAAACATTTCCAACAATTTTGGGGGGAGGAGGTTGCAAGTTTTTGAGTTCACTTATGTATTACGTGTAACAAGTAAATACGTAGTTCACACCATCTGCCACAGAAAAAATGTATAAATTACTATTTTTGATGGGTTTAAACTTCAGTTACCAAAAATACCTGTTTTCTTCCAACAGAAATTATAGAAAACAAGTGCATCAATGACTACGGTCAGCATTTCCACTACTGTTATTATGGAAGTCAAAGCATATGCCAGAAAACTAATCCATTTCTGTGTCTGCTAGGCATATGGATAGCTATAAAATTTACCTCTTGTGTCTTCCCTAGATACATGACTGTTATCGTATTGGTCACACCCGACAGCAATACTAAGTTGTAAGAGGTATTGAAAGTGCATGCACTATAAAAATCATTTATAGAAAGCTGTAGCACATACATCCTACTATCATGTACTGGCTGCATAACACACAGGGTGAAGCACAAACCTGACCACAGGCTGTTTCACATCACTCAGTTTCACTGCCTGATGCCAGAACATCCTTTTGTGAATATTAACAGCAAAAAAAACAACAACTCTAACAACTCCTGCCCAAGCAGTACCTCGAAAGTTCAGTTTGCAACAGTTAGAATCAAAAGTTGTACCAACGCTTCCATTTTCAGAGAAAACTACTTTCCAGAAGATTTTGAGCGATGGCACTACTGCAAGTAGGCTAAACATGTGTATCCAAGACCCCATCTATAGTTTCATTTTAAAGAAAAGCTCATGAGAGCCTGTTCAAAGCAAAGCATCAAAATAAAAGCGTTATACAAGAAGTTCTATACTTACCGTCAGGTTTCAGGTTGCGGGGTTTTGTCGCTGATATTCAACAGCAGAAATACACAAAGCAAACTGCAATTTCAAACCTCTGCATGAGCAAGAAATAGTAGACAATTAAGGTTTCACCCACCTGGGATCTTTCTGAATGCTATCAATGGAAGGTGACCTAGCCAAGGTCCCCTCAGGTGGGATGGCTGGCCCAGATTTGCTGTATGGTGATTCAACAGAAGGACAATACTGCAGCTGTCGGTAGGGGTCTGCGTAATTGGAGGCCGGGCCTGCAGCATAGCTGGCCCTCTGGAAGGTCGCGGTTGCGTTCTGTGTGCCGTGTTGACTGCCTGTGCGCTGTAAGGGTACGGAGTCGACACCAGGGGAAGATGGGGCTACGACAGGAAAGTAGGGACAAAGTAAAAAATTGAGGACCTGTTCACAGAAATGGTTAACCAGGTCTAGGCAGAGGAAAAAAAAAAAACAACACACACATATAAAACAGGGGTTCAAAAAGAATGAGAAAAAAAACAAAACAAACAAAGAACATCGTCATTTTCAAAACCACTGAAGTAAGTAACTGTCAAATGAATCTCTAAATGTCATGCCACATCTAGACTAGGAGCTCTTTACTTCAGCTAAACAGATTGTAGCAATGCTTTTCACTTGAGGTATTACTTGCACTAACCAGAGTCAAAAAAAGCACAGAAAAAGCATCAAACTAGTCAAATTAGAATTTACAAACACCATCAAATGACTTTTGCAGCCCTTCAAGAGGTGAACAGGAAGAACGTCAAATCAGGCTCAGGAAACCAAGCTGGGATATGCTGTCCCTTGGCAGAGGAAATAGCCACAGCCAGCTGGAGTTGATATTCCAGGTATCTGTGGAACAGGTAAAACCAGATACCTGCTGCTGACTGCTACTGTGTAAAATTCAGTAACCTTCTTCCCCTCCGCCCCCCCCCCCACCCCTGTATTTCACAATACATAAGACTTATGGGACTGCTACTGCTACCTGAGTCTGAAGGAGAGACAAATACAAAGAGGCCATACAGACATCTTAATGCACACCAATAGGGGTTCTACCCCAAGTTAAAGATTATTGTATTATCAGTTCTGAGCGGCTTACTTACAGAGTTAAACTGATTTAATGCCTTTTCGACTAAAAAACCTTACTAATCCTCCTCATAGCCCATTATCTTTCTGTTATGGCTCAGTGTAATAGGAATACAATCGCCATTGAGATCCTTATTAAATACACAATACTGTTGCACCAAAGTTCATATAAAGGCAATTGGATTCACACTGTAAGGGCTAGAGGAGCAACATCCACATAATCTTTGGCCTGAAATACAAATTAAAAGCTGCCCTGGACTGCTTACAGAGGTAAGGGAATGGCTCCCATTTCCCCCTAACCCAAGACCACTAGAACACATTTGCAAGAAGGAATGGGCCTGGGTTCAGGACTATTTTTTGCTGAGTCAAATTCATACACAAAATTGTAGGTAAAATTGCATAGTCACATGACAGATTTTCATTAAAAAAATCTCAGTTTTATTATCATGCGCTCTGACACTACAGGATATTAAATATTTTTCGTATATTAAAGACCCATCAAATGGACTTAAAGCATTTTATCTTGAAGCGCCAACAAATGAAATACATTCAGCTTAAAATACAATCACTGCAATTTTCTCTGAGCTAGCAGTTGTCAAAACTTACAACTTAGGAACATTTTGAATTTGTGTCAAATTCTGCCTCCTTCCCATTTTTCCTGATTCTGAAAAATATCACTCTACAGTAACAAGTATTATCCTACAGCATTGTTAGAAGCACAGAAAAGTGGAATTATCTTGACATAAATTTTCATCAACATTTTAGAAGTACTGCTTTCAACTGTTAGTAAATAATTCCTCATGAAATGAGTATTAAGACACACACAGAGCTTTCTGTAAATCTGCATAAGTTAAAATTCAACAACAATATTAGCATACTGGAACATCTCATGCGCAAACCATGCTAAATTTGGTGTTATGAAGACACAATAAAAGCCACTGCCTTTTAACAGAAAATGCCCATAATTCAGACCCAACATTTGGTGCCTTATGAGAAAAAAAGAGTGAAAACGCAAGTTAGAAAACATTCTGGAAAAACTTTTAAGTGAGAGAGCAAAAACAGAGTTTTACACTGATATAGCTTACTTTTAAGTATTGCCAGCATGCAGAACATCCTGCTAGCTGTTAACACATCACAGGGGGAACTGCATAAAAATCCTACAATGTTAAGAGTGCTAAAAGTAGCAACTACACCGAAACATACAATGGAATATTTTGCAAAGAAATCTATTCAATTCGCAAGGCAGTTCAATGGAAAACATGCTTGTTTTTAAACTCTTTGAAAACTTTTATTTCAATTTTCCCCTTTGCCTTGTTATCAAAATAGGTGTTTATGTGAACCAAAACTGTCACTCTAACACCTATGTGCTTTTTGAATAACTGATTTATTTCTGAAATTACCTTCCTAGAAGACTCCTACTTTCTTCTGAACTTTATCACAAGGAGCACAGAGCTAACAGAGTTAGAATGAAAAATGAAACAAGTCTATGACTTAACTAAACATCCATTTCTCAGCTTGTTTGCCCAATGTTAGGCCGATTAATTTAAAAAAAATAACAAAAAACACTCAAACCAACAAACCAAACAACAAAAAGCCCCACTCACTTCACAGTAACTTCTACATTTAACTGCAGTAGACTCACTTTCGTAGACTGTAAAATGGTTACTTAGACATTTTTACATTAATAATTTCAAGCAAAGTTGAAGCAAAGCCACCTTCTACCAAGCCATTACTGTTGCTTAACTTAAATTTGTTCAGCAGCTAGATTTACCGATTGACAATAAGCCTATTAAACATAGTGCTGAGAACTCTCTTTGATTTAGCTATTTAAACAGCAAAGACATAGTTATTATGCCTATTAAACAATAACCATCAGAAATCCATTTGCTCCACTAGGCAACATTAAATCACAGGGCACGCTGAGCAGACCATAAAATGTTCATGTACCAGACACATCTAAAGATAATAAAGCAATTTTTTTTTTTTTTTTGCATGCTTTTAAAACAAGGACACTTACCTGTTCCTCTAACTTTTGGCTTTGACTTCTTTGGCTTTGACTTCTTACAAATCCAAGTCAGACACAGCAGTAACCATACAGCTACCGTGGCACACAGGTAACCTGTCATGCTACCTGGACAAGGATCAGGGCTTTGATCCAGCAAAGGAAGATTAGGAAAGAGGGGAGCTGTGGCAGCAGATGTGCTGCAGGAGAAATGTGCCAGCCCTGAGGCCAGCTTCCCTGGAACTTGGCCCACTCAAAACAGTAACATAGCCAAATATCGCAATGCTGACCTGAGCCTACCTGGCCCTATCCTGTCTCTATGGACATCTGATGGTAAAACAAGGCATTGCAACTGGACTGAGGAGATGAGCCTGATTTTGTGAACATCTTCCTCTCCACAAACATCACTTTAAAGGGAAACCTTCAATCTTCAATAGTTGCAAAACCGAGAAGGATTGAAAACTAATAAACAATTTCTCAAAACCTTATTTCTCTTTGTTTAGTTCTTCTTTCTACATAATTATACATGAAAGCTTTGTTTAAACAGTGACTGCAGCCAACATTTTCCTAAAACTTCAACAGAAATTCAGTGGCTGATGTCAAATAAAGGGCTTCAGCTACTTAGGTCATGGATCAAGCTTTGAGAAATCTGATCTTCTGAGAGAGGATGGGATTCAGAGAAGACGACCATCTTTGGCAACAAGCTTTCCAATTTAGTTAAGAGGACTTTAAACTAGTTGCTGGGGTAGGGGATCCTCAACTCATTCTGCTTTGAGTTTGATGGCGGTATCTCAAGCAATCTGCTTGAAGAATGGCTATCATTTATGGATCACTTGCTGGATAAGGAATTGGCTGCAGAGTTGCACTCAGAGTTGTGGTCAGTGGCTCAATGTCAAAGTAAAGACCAGTGACTAGTGATGTTACTTGAGATTGGTGCTGGGACCAGTCCTGTTTAACATCATTGCTGGCCTCAGCAAGATTGCAGATGAGATCAAGCCGAGTGGTGCAGCTGACAAGCTAGAGGGAAAAAGTAGCATACAGACTTGGACAGGATTAAGAGGTAGGCCTATGACAACCTCAGGAAGTTCAACGAGAATAAAATCCTGTACCTAGATCAGGGTAATCCCAAGCACAGATGCAGGCTGGGCAAAGAACGCCTTGAAAGCAGCCCTGAAGAAAAGGATTTGAGGGAGTTTTTCATCAACTAACACAACATGAGCCAAGCTGGCCTTCTGGGCTGCAAGTACAACTAGGTTGCATCAAGAGTGTGACCAGTAGGTTGAGGGAGGTGAGTCTGCCCCTCTACTCTGCTCTTATGAGACCTCACCTGGAGTACTGAATCCAGTTCTAGGGCCCCCAGTATATGAAGGGCATGGAGCTGCTGGAGCAGGTGCAGAGGAGGGCCACGAAGATTATCAGAGAGCTGGAGAGGCTCCTTTATGAGGACAGACTGAGAGAGTTGGGCTTTTTCAGTCTGCAGAAGACTCTGAGGAGACCTTATAGTGGCCTTACAGTACCTGAAGGGGGCCTACAGAAAAGCTGAGGACACTTCTTATAAGGGTAGCAGCAACAGAACAAGCGGAAATGGCTTTAAACTGGAAGAGGGTAGATTTAGATTATATATTAGGAATAAATTCTTTATTGTGAGGGTGGTGATACACTGGAACAGGTTGCCCAGTGAGGTTATGAATGCCCCCTCACCATTCTATGACTCTGTGAAAGCCAGCCTATATCATTTCCTACAGTTTTTGCTTAAATCAAAAATACAGTGACTTTCATACTACGTTAACACTGAAAATATAGGTGCATCTCTAAATGCACTCATGAGCACGTAATGAAATACTCAACTTAGAAATTCACTTTCAAATTACATATCTTATTTTCAAACATATGACATCTCCAGTAAAACAAACAAACTCCAAAATCAAGAAAGTACTGATTTAGGCAGGGATACTATCATAACAAACCTAAATATATTGGGGAGGTCAAATTCATATAAGAGCTGCTAAGAAGTTCAGACTTCCCAAGGGTCAGAAGGAATTAAGTTCAGTTAACACATATAGGATCAAAACGTCAGAATGGATAAACTCATTTATGAAATGTATCTTTCTATAACTGCTTACTAAAAATTACTTGGTTGATGCTACTGCTTGAATTGTGAAAAGTACCCTGTAGAATATTCTTCCATGCTAATTAGACATCCAATTCCTGTACTCATCCTCTCCTGAAGCTGAACATGGTTCAAAAAAAAAAAAAAAAACAACAAAAAAAAACAAAACAGACCACAGCAAAACATCCCTATATTTCAAGGTATGCCCATGAAGTAGATACATTCACATGTAAAACACCATAAAAACAGCACAGTGAATTCTCTGTAGATTAGAAAACTTCATTTGTCAGGTTTGAAGGACATTCACACTTTCCAGCTTTAAATGTTAACTGAGCATAGAATTCTGAGCAAACCAGTAGCAAAACAGCAATACCAAGCTCAAGCAGTCATGTTTAATACTGTTCAAGATGGATGCCAACACAAACTTTTTTGTTTGTTTGTTTTGTTTTAAGTGCTAAGCAAATCAGTATTTTTCCACATTCAAAACTCCAGATTTAAGAAATATAAAGGGTGAGGGGAAAAAAGAAGATGAAAAATGCTATAGCTGATATTAGCAACAACCTCTAAGGTTGTTAAGAAATTAATGAAAACAAGACACTATCATACCCTCTAAGAGAACTACAAAAGCAAATGTTTCAAACTTTAAATGTGAGAGAAGACCAAAAAAGCACTCAAGAAATACAGGGTATAAAGCTTCAATACGGGTTTAACAGCAAGGAAGTCTTCTGCACTTGGGGACTTTGCTATGTAATTTCTTAATAGTCAAATCAGGAAAGACAGTCAAATTCATTTCAATTTTCTTCTCATTTTGTTTTCCACAGTGTTCACTCTCGCTTCAGTGTTTTGCTCTGTTTAGTTGCTGATCTTGCAATCAAAACTTCAGTTTCCAAATTCCATCCTATTCAATTTCCTGAGTTTATCTTCTGAGAGAAGAGTAAATTTAAAGAATTTGTAGGCAAGTCTTCCTCTTGCATCCCTGTAAGACAATGTCCTCTCCATCCATCCAGCCTTTGTTCTCAGTCTCAGTACAACCACTTTTTAGGGCTTCCACTGACATAACCAACTGGAGAAGCCTCTTTCCCTTTATTGCTTCCATGTCTTCTCCCTCTCTCAAGCTGTTTCTAGTTACGCTTTGTGACAGCTCCAACCTTCTCCAGATCTTGCATTTTGTGTATGTCAACAGAGTTGCAAACTTCTCTCCTCCAGACAGTTCCCACGCACTCAGCTTGGTGCTTTCAATAGCCAGAGCATGGAAAACAGCTAGACTCTGATGTACCAGTTATCTCCTTCTAGGGGAACATAACACATAGTACAAGCAAAGGGGAAAAAGAACAGTACAGAAAAAGGCCTCTTTCCCAACCACAAATGTGTTACAGTTCTCTCAGGTACTGGCTATACTTGGCTATCACACCTACCTGTAATTAGCATATTACAAATATGTATTCCAATTATTATTAGTAGTAGATCTTCCTTCTTACCATGTAATTGGAAATAATTTGAGTTACTGTGGTATCATTCCTCCAGAAGGCATCACAGGAGACTTATAAGTTGCTCATACTCTCCTGTCCCAGCTTCAAAATCTGAAGTGACAGTTCAACCATTACACTGTAATTCTTGGGAAATATTCTGTACTATTCTAACATAATCAAAGGGACCATTTCCATTACTGTCAGCTGCCAAGTACACGCTGCTGTTTCATGGGGGAACAACGCCTTGCTTCATAGAATCCAAGGAAACATCACTTGTGCTTTCCATATGGTCATACTTAATAAATCCTGTTCCAATGCAAAAATATGATAGTCTTTGGAGACTGAAGATGGCACCTGCATTTACGTATCCTTTCATTTCAATTTTCTAAGAATGTTTTTTAGATCTGATGATCATTTCTATAAAGCTTTGCTTAGGAAGTTGGCATCCATCCACTGACTCTGCTTTATTAAAAAACAAAAACAAAACAAACAAACAAAAAAACAAATGCACCCCAAAAAACCCCACCAAACCCTACTTCCTCTCTTCCTAACATATGTCTCTATTCACAGAGCAACCAGTATCTGGTCACTCTGAAGGTTCCTTTTGTCTATGCTGTCCCACAACAGCACAACAGTTTGCACATTCTCATGCTGTCTGTATTTTTGTTTCTCTTTTGTACTTTTAATATATTTTTTCTTCAATGAACAATTCCACCAGAGGAAGATGCACACTTACTACCTTACTCTTTGGATATGGTATAATTTTCTTAGTTAACAACTTAGACTAAACATTTCTTTACTAGCAATCATATTATTTACAGTTTCACACGTGCAACTAGCATGATCTGAAGTCATTACAAACTAATTGAAATGAGTAACAACAACAGACACATACCTTAAGAATAGACATCTAAAAGGCTAAGTGCCCCACTGACAAATGCTATTGAAGGCAGACAAGTAATTCAGTGAACTTCAATGCTAACAAATCTTAGTGATTTGCATTACAAACCTTACATCTACACCCACAGCATGCACAGACTTTGGAAACTTTATATACTTTCCTCCAATTGTCTTTCATTATCAGGTTTAAAAGTTACAGGTCGCCCATCATGATAATACAGAGTGAATCTCCAAAGAGTGTTATCCTAAAGCATTTTGATATCTGCATGCTTTTCTGAGGGGACACCAAGATTTTATGCAGACACTCAGAATCTCCAAGATACATGTTTTAAATTACTTCAGATTTGAGAATCTCTGCCTCAAGACAGAAGCAACTTCTTTCTTCGCACCTGAACAGGGCAGAAGCCACGACTTCCAAGTTTTTAACAGGGAAAAAAAATAACTCCCATCCACCTTCAGAAAGTAAAACAAAATCTAGTACACCCAAAGTGTAATTCATAGTAACTTACACAGATAGCATTCTCAGACTTTCAGTTAGTACATGCAGTTAGTACATTTGTTACAAGGGCATTTAAATGGAGAAAGTACCAACTACAAATGCCCTTGAAAGCAATTGACCATTCAGCCTCTGAGATATTAAAATTCATTCCAGATGGAATTCATCCTAGAGCAATTGCACAACAGAAAACACATAAATCACTTCAATCTTACATACTATGAGAGCTGCTCCTCCTATTTCACTATGCTGGTCCCTAACATCAGAGGTTGATGTTGGTGGTATGGCAGTAGAGGTTGAACCTTCCCACCAATATTCTGTTACATTCTGTTTTCATGTGACAGATAGCAGGGGAGGGGCAGTGACAAAACAGAGTAGAAGATGGGAGTGCATATGAAGCAAAGGTGTGGCACTGAATTCCTCTATGTGGGAAAAAAAACATGCAAAAACAACACCCAGGACATCTTTCAATGCTTGCTGAATGTTCAGAGAGACCAAACAGTGGATGTGAGCACAGTGAGGCAATGGGTGGTACACATCAGCAGTGGTGACAGGAAGAAAAGCCACACTCTAGGCAGTCTTGCACAACTGTCACGTCACAAACTGATGAGTATTTCAAACAGCTCATCAGAGTTAGTCAGTGGATTATGACCAGGAAACTACACAGAGCTGAATATTGGCTTCAAAGCTTTGGAAACAATGGTGGCAACACTGGAATATCACAGTTGGCAGGAGATGGGTCACAAATCCACACACACAAGAACAGAAAGAACATCATATGCAAATTTATCAGGACCTACTGAACCAATGTAAGGTTGAAGGTGACAATGTCCTGGGTCACTTCATCACTGGTGACAAGACATAGTGTCACCACTGTGAGCTAGAATCAAAATGGCAGTGCATGGAGTGGTGACATGAATTCCCCACGGAAGAAAAAGTCCAAGATGTAGTCCTTCAATTTGGGTCAATGAAAGATGGACTGTGTGAGCAGCATTTTCCTTTCAAAGTTGCCATCACAGCACTTGTGAAACAACAGATCACTTCCTCTGGTGCAGTTTTTTTTTTTTTCTTTAACCAGCAAAGCATGCAGGTTCTTGTTCACGGTTGGTGAAATGCATAGCCAATGGTGGTAACTACACTGAAAAACTATTTTGTAACTGGGAATTTGCTCTATCGAGTAGTCATCTTGCTCTCTGCATCTGTTGTAGTTTCCATGGAAATAAATATACACAGGTCATTCTGAAAGTAATGCCTCTCAACATAAGTTTCTTTCACTTTGTGCCCAAGGGAAATAATGATGACAACCATTATAAAATCTGATCAAAAGTAAAAACACACCACGAACACTACTGAGTGTAGCCAAGCCTACAGCTACTAAATTTCTGCTCCAAATTCACCTCCTCTTGAAATCCCTTTATTAGTTTACTTTCCAGTCAGCCAACATCAAACAGAAAGACAAAATCGAAATCATTATCACAAAATGAAAAACTAAGTGAACAAAAAAAATTAAATAATCACAGATGGAAGGCTTCCCTACACTGGAAACTTTTCATCTCCTCCTTCAGATTTTGACTTCTCCCTGTTTAGTACGTTATAATCCAAAATTCTAAAAACATTAGACAATGTTCTTCAGGATACATTGCCAAGTTTCAGCTATTTTAATTACATTTTCCGCTCTGGACTATGGTTATTTTATTAGTAAATTAACTACAGCAGTATTACAGCGTTAGCCCACGTAGTTATTACATATTAAAACACAGTAAGATCTGCAATTGATAGCTTGAAAGTTACTGAACTTATTAAGAGTGAAAACTAACATCTTGTACTACTTGCAGAAACTCCATGCCTGCATGCAAACTGCTGAGAAGTAAGCAGTCTTTATCTACATTTATATACATATCTAGCTTTAATTAAATAATAGGCTGACAATTTTTTAAAGAATGCCTTTAAACACAATGCTGCACAAAGAACAAATATTTAACAAAAGCATTAGTCCTCTTAAAGACTTTCAGTAGTTACCTCAGGCACAGCATTATTTTCATCCAGCAAAGATTTACAAGGAGATTTATGAGAAGTGTTTGAATAGCTTCTTATTTCATAAAGGATAATGTTATATTACTAAAAAACACTGAAGTAAATAAAATAGTCTTCTATCACTGAAATTCAGTAGTCTGGGGCATTTTAAGGCCTGATTACACATCTACAGAGTAAACAGATGATAAATGCAGATAGTTTCTGACAGAAAGTGGCCACTGTATTTTCTCAGTAGCAGCAGGTGAGATTCAAAGGCCAAAGTTTTATATTCATGATTCTACTTTATCAGCTAATAAAAGTTAAGGAACATCTGCAGTGTGTTCAGACTTTTTTTTCTCAATAGCAAAATGATTTAAAAAGAATTAGAAAATACGACAGACTACAAATCTCCAAAGGTACTCTGTCTATGAGACAAAGGAAGGAGGCTGAGAATGCTGACAATGTTAACAAGTCTCTATTTTGAGCAATGGTGAAATCTGGGCTATCTTCAGATGGGTATGATTCCTCAGTAGACCCTAACCACAGGCTGCATAACTTAGAGCTATAAATACCTTACTTGGAGGAAAGATTCTCCACTGTGAGGAAGATAATGCTAGCAGATCACAAAGATGAATTTGCACAGTTTTCATCTTCCACCACTTCCTTTCCTCTCCCATTGCCCTTGCTCTACAGGAGCACAGGATAACGCTGAAATTAAAAGCAATGTCTTTCATAATTCTTCCTCCAAATTGTAAATATGAGAGGAAAAAAACCAAACAAAAAAAAAACAAAACAACACACGTCCTTCTCAGACAGGATGCCACATAGCCTACCTGGAAGACAAGCAGGGCAAAAACAAATATGCAAGAATATAAACACAGATAATGCTTTACTAAACGCTCAGGATCTGTCAAATGAAATGAGTTTACGGGTTTCCATTGCTTTGAGGTGATTTATTACTCACTATGCAGATCACTACAGTATTTTGTGCTCAATTTACTTTGTAGTGAAGATTTGTTCCCTATTTGCCTTCTGTAATTCTTTCTCCCAAACCAATGTTATCAAGTGGATGTCAGTTAGGAATACAGGTCTATTAACACAACATTACCAAACTAATAGAAATGCAGTGGCGGGAATAATTTTTCTTTTTAATCTCCCTGAAAACATTGTCCTATAGCCAGAACTTCATGCTGCGTGATTTACCAGCATGACTCTCAATCTGCAGCTGTGGCATCACAGTATGCCAGTGCATATCACATCAACTTGTGACAAAACAGAAGACAAACCAAACCAAGCCAACCTGGCTCCTAGCCAGAAAAAAAGAACACAATATAGCAAGCATCACACCCTGCTGCCTATTTATAACTTAAGCAAGGTACTTCAGGACTGAAAATAATAAAGAAACAGTTTAACAGGCAAAGGGTTTAATGAAAATGGGGCAAATGAAAATTGTTCGTTTTTTTCCTGTCACTCCTCCTTCCTAGCTGAAAACTGAAAACTTCAAGTCACAAATAAGGAAAAAAATACTTCTGAAACTGAAGCTCCCTTGCTAATTTCAGATTAAAAGTTTGTACTATGGGAAATGTGGTTACCGCTGCTAGTCTGATATTGCTCTGTAAGCAAAGTAAAACTATACCAATGTACCCAGTGATGCTCAGTGTAAAAGTCTGAAGACATCTAATTACATATAAGAAAATATTCCTTTTTTCCTTTTATTACCTTAAAATTCATTTTACATAAAGTTCAAAGTCCGTAATGATGCATCATGTTTGTGGCTAACTAAATTCAAATTCCATGACAAGAGACAATACCAACACAGACTGAGAAAGAATGAGATAGCAGTAGGATAACTGGGTGATCAACTGCTCTGTGAAACCTGCCACTGGCGATGTGCAAGGCTAAAGCTTCAGGTTTCATTTCCAGAGTCACCACTACATTCGCTAGCCTTGCAACTGTAGAAATACCTCCTGTGAACTAAGCCCACCACATGGGATTCATCGTGACAATAAAACAGGATTTCCACAACGTTTTTATGTAGCCCTATTTCAACATAAGTTTTCTGTGCTGATTTCACAGATTTTTTTTTCAGAACATTTGAATAACATACAGCTTCAGTGATTTTGAAGGACTAAATCCAACAACTTTCCAAGGGCCTGCTTGCTACATGCTATTGTAAATGATTAATGAAGAGACACCTCTCAAAGCAAAATAAATGTTTTAGATATTATCTTAATTATTGTTAAAAAAAAACCAAAACAAAAACAACAACCAACAAACAACAGAAGTAATAACAACCCTCATGACAAAATGTTAGAAGGTTACGGTTAAAATGATTAAGGATTCACCTTAGGAAACAAAAATCTGTGATGGCTCAATATTACTATAAAATAAGCTTAATTACTCTTAAAAGATGAGAAAAATCACTATTTCATTGATTCAGATATCTGCTTTCTCCACACTGACAATTTTCCAAGTACTAGAAAATTGCTTTGCAATATTAAGAAAAATCTTCAGCACGAAATAATGACAACTCACAAAAATACCAAACATACCCAATACTTTATTACCTGTGAAGAAAAAAATCTACAGTGCTGTGAAAATGATGTACTTTGAATAAAGTGATAAGTTCATTGTAGCCCTATATTCCTGCAGCCCTACACTCTCAAAATGGATAAAGGAGCTAAGAGACATGGCATAAATTTGGAAATCAAAAGGAATACTAAGGTGGATCAGCATTTACAAAAACAACAACTTAACATACAGCCAGTGAAATACTCGCAGCATTAAGATCTCCATGCAACGCTCTTTTTTGACCTTGCTGCAAAAATTGAAATTGAAAAAAAAGTGACTTGCACATCTTGAGCATTTATGGCTCCCACAGGCTGTCAGCTGCCATGCTGGTAAGACACAGCCTCCTGCTTGCAGAGCAGCAACCAGTCCTGAAGCAAGGCAAGGTGCTGTGCTGGCAGCAGAGGTAACAGCAGGGTAGAAGCAAGGACAGCAGCAGTGTGCTGCCAGCTGGCACAGCTCTCCAGCACCAACTCCATAGTGCCCGACTTCTGCTTACCAACCAGATGGAAGTTCAAATGGTTTGAGAGTGTAGCAGCTTTTCTTAACAAAAAGGGAAACTCCAAGAACTAGGGGCAAATGAGGCATGGTCCTGGTATTGAAAGTGGGTGGAAGCCATGCACTTGGGTGGCAATCAGACAACAAATAGTTGTAATTGTATAGCCATGCTTTGCTAGTGCAAGTCAAACAAAGAGAGAAAGAGGCTGTCAGAGCCATCCAAATGCTTTGCAATCAGCAAATGAGTGTTGCCACACACATACACAAAAATAAAAAAAAAAAAAGACAGTGGAAATAATTTTGCAAGGCCTGTTACTATTCAGAGCAGCAGAAGTGAAGTTTTGCTTCTCCCTCCCTCTCTTGCCTTTCCCTTTGTCTCTGACTTGATCCTCAGTGCTTGTTGCAAGAAAGCCAGTTGGCTTAGTGACGTGAAAAGGAACACCCATTTGGCCTGTAAATGTTCCCCTCAGCTATTGCTCGACCTCCAGGACAGCACACACCAGGGCCAAGAGCAGCAGGTGTGAAGCAGCAAGCAGCAGCATGGATCCTCTTGCTTCCCATCCAATAGCACATCTGATCCCTGGCACACATTTGCATCCCACTTTGTTCAGAAAGGACTCCAAGGTTATCACAGAAGATGGATAACTCCAAAGCAAATACTGTTCCTACCCCACTAAAGCAAGACATACTTGAAGAAAGATTATGCTCTAACAACCACTGTTCTTGGTTGCTTGTAAGTCGTGGCTCCCACCATTCAGTCAAGAAAGAAGCAGGCAGGAATGGGAAGGAAGGCAGGAAAGAGGAATATTTGTCCAGAAGCTCAGTAGTACCTCTCACTTCCCACAGCTTTTCCTGTACTATATCTCAACAGAAGGAAATCCAGGATTTTCCCCACTGCTGATAAGTGCCAGCACAGATGCCAGGAGCAACTAGCTCTGTGCCTGGAAACAAGTGGCTTTGTGCTGTATTTGCCCCGTGCCCTTCACTGAATACCAAAAGCAAACACCAATCACCGAAAACGCTTGCAGCAAGGACGTTCCTGCCTGGTTACTGCTGCTGAAGTGTGACATCCTCCTGGCAGGCACAGGATGGGTCTACGGCAGAAAGCTCTTCCCTCCAAAGAGCCTTTCCTTGGACTCACCATGGCAACAATGCTGCACGCTCCTGGTGGTGGCCTCCCTCCTCATACAAATCCAGCTGACAAAGAGACACATTTCTATTTTGCACTTGCCATCACAAATGTCACAGGCCTCTTTGAAGAGTGTTCTTTGCCACAGCACCCCAGGGCCTGCACAGATCACATCACCACAGCCTCTAATAAAAGAGTTTCAGAAGTGTTGTGCTCATGGAGCAACCGAATGCCGGTGCAAGCAAGCTCAGAGCTGATCTGAAGGAGAGGAGGCCACAGGAGAGGCCGCAAGCAGCCTAGCTGCTGAACACAAGGACATCAGGCAGCTTCAAAAGCAGCAGAGAGAAGTGATGCAGGAGAGTCCTTTCTGTACACACCCTCTGTGAGCCATACACTATGCTTCGTAAACACTTTGCTTCCTGTGCTAAGACACTGTTCAAAGCCAATGCAAAGTTCGACTGCTTATCCTTCCACCATCTGACCTTGTTTGCAATAGAACTTTCATTCTGAGACCCTTTTTTTTTTTTAACTTCAGAAACGCCAAACCTGTTCAACCACAGACTCCAACCTCTTCTCCCAAGATTGCTCCTCAACCTCTGGAAATAACAGAAGAGTGCTCCAAATGCCTTGCATACTCACTCTTTCTCAAGGAAGTACTCCTGGTCCAAGCACCCAGCACTCACAACTAATGCCAGCTGCCTGCATAACCCTACAAAGCTGCTAGACTTCCTGTGACTGAGCTGTGCCACCAGGCATGATGGCCTTAAGGGGCAGAGACAGATACTGACCCATGCACTGAGTCAACACTTCAGCTTTTTCCAGTAGTGTCAGGGCTGCCCCAATACACAGGAGATGCATGTCCTTTGTAGAGCTGAGAGGACAGGCTCATTCTTCCAGTGTAACTGCTGGCTCCTCCTTGCCACTTGAGTGAGGTTAAGGATAACAATATTCACCTTGAAAACCCAGAAAATCTCTTTGCAGCATGAACACTCAGCAAGTTCTGAGCTAGACACATCCACAGTTTACCAGCAACTGTCTTGTTTTTGAAGAGCAGCACATTTTTCAGCTGATAAAGTTCCAAGTGCAACTTGGGGAAGGTCCAAGGTAAACAGATCTGCAACTCACCCTTACCAGAA
Source organism: Callipepla californica brunnescens (assembly GCA_023055505.1). Lineage (NCBI taxonomy): Eukaryota > Metazoa > Chordata > Aves > Galliformes > Odontophoridae > Callipepla > Callipepla californica. Next base: position 65,864,496 of record JALIRH010000002.1, read on the forward strand.
CGCTGGGAACATCACTCTTTCAAAGCTTTTAATAATTATATTCATAAATCACTTCCTTTTATGGAAGGGGGCTTGTTTTCATTGGTCCCTTGATGAAAAGGACATGTGCTGTTATACATTTCCAGACAGCACTGTCAACTTCCAAAAGATGATAGCAACTGATCACAAAGAACTACTGGTATCATTGCTGTATTCCTGTACTATAAGTCAAAATCAACAGCCCAGTACCTGGGGTACATTGCTTTCTCTTCAAGAAAACTACAGAAATTCCAGTCTTCCAAAACAGACAGATTTTATGAGCTTGGACTTGATTCAGGTTTAGTGTGAATAAAATGTCAATAATTGAGTTAAATAAGACTAAAATGTTAGTCATAGAATCACTAGAGTCACTCAGGTTGGAAAAGACCTTAAAGATCAAGTCCAACCACGAACTAACATCTAATTCCACAAACTATGCAAATGTGTGAAAGACTACAAGCCAGCAACCTGCACCACCTGTGAAGAAATCCTTCTCTCTTAAGTAATGGCACCCTTATGTGAGTGCTGCTGGAATTTGAGATGTCCCACCAAATAAGCTTACCTCTCCTGTCATTAATTCATGGTTTAAGTGAACAAAGCAGTGCCTTTAGGTTTGTAAGGAAAATAAATGGTGCGAATTCTTGGGAAAAAAAAAATATCTGTAGACTAAATAACATCCATAAGGTAGGTTTCTATTCAGTAAGTAAATTTTGATATTTAGTGCAAAATTTAGTGCAAAAGTTTAGGCTGCTATTTTTTATGAGAGAAGGCATAACCTCTTTAAGGCCAAAAGGGACCATATTAAGTAAAACTACAGGCCAAGGAAGCCTATGCAGCTACTGCTGTCAAGTTTGAAAGATTATTTTCAGCTAAGACAGCATGAATGGAACACACCTAATCACAACTTAAACTTCAAAGTGATGAAGAATCCACCCTGCCGCATCTGATGTTACCCTGGGAAGGAAGATGTTTTACAAGCTCCTATTACTTTGTAACCTTCTGCAGTATGTAGTCCTCAGTGCATAAGTGTGGCCATGCATTTCATTCATTAGTGAAATGTTAAATTAAAAATACAAGCTAAAAAGAAAAAATACAGTGAGTACACTAAATTCACTTTGTGTTATTTACACCACAGAGAAGTCTTAGAATTCTGTTCACAGCGTGTTGATTCACTTAGGCAATGAGAAACTGAGTGGGCTTTATCTCAGTTGTGTAAACATTCCTGCATGCAATAGCTACTTCAGAACTCAGAAAAGAGAGAGAGGTGATGTCTGTTTTAAAAAAAAAAAAAGAAAGACGAAACATTTCCATTCTGAGTCAGATATGTGGAAGATTCAAATTCAGGAGTTTTCTCTTTTCAAAAGAGAAGCCATAGAAGCAAATGGCTTCCAAATATAACTTGCAAAACTTGCGTTTCTAATGTGAAATGTCATCTGCAGCGAAAGAAAATCAAAAATAAATGAAATCAGATTTCATCCAAAGTCCTTCAACCACATTTGCCTTCTCTTTTCTCCATCAAATGTGAAAAAAACATGTGCAATCTTTAAGATTAAAGATACTGTTGTAAGAGAAAAAATGTGAGCTATGGTCTACAAAAAAAAAAAAAAAAAAAAAAAAGCACAAAAGTTCTACACCTCTCCCCCAGTGTGATCCATGCATAAAAAAGATACAGGCCTTGGAAAATTTTGCATATACCTTCAGGGAGTACATAAATCAACACCCCTCCTTTCCTACAACAATAGTGAAAGCAAATACCTATTCAGTCTGAAATACAAAACAGGCCATGAAGAAACAAAAATTTACACATGATAAAATTAAGTTGGATGCCTACCACTTTATTCTGCTAATCTGAGAAAATATGTATAGCCTCTGACATCAGAAGTACGGGCATTTGTGGCAGAAGCAGAAGGAGCCTGAGAGCTAGCGTGTCCAGCCCAAGATTCCCTCTGAGCACTGACTGCTTGTCAAGCTGGCTGTGCTGACAGCATCTGTCTACACTGAACAGTGCAGCGGATGGCCTGGCATGCTGCCAGCCTTGGTTTTTTCTTTTTTTTCAATGGTACTGGGGATAGGGGTGGGGAAAGTGAGGATGGGTCAACAGAACACAGAGCTGGACTGATGTGGCAGTTCATCAGGGAAAACCTGGAGTAACGTCCAAGTCTGCGACCCAAACACAGCAAAACAAAATAGACCTTCACAGGGTTCATTGCTGCTACCCAAACAAGCCTTTGTGTAGCTCTTCCCTTCTGAAAAGCTGTCTTCACATATTACCCACTAATATCCTGTGCTCCAGTCTCATTCGCCGTAACTGTGATCTAACTTCACAGGGTTTCCCTACTTACAGAGGTGCTACGAAGACATAGTCTCTACATAGACAGCCAGAGGACATCTTGCATGCAAAACAAGAAATCCTCTTCAAGGCATGACCAGGTGCACTGCATATGAAATAGGATATTACATGTGGAATGCAAGGATTAAAACTCAATGTAAACAGTTGCTTTATTTGCTACCAATACTGCCCAGTGACTTAGACAGATGTCCTGCTCCCAGTCATGCAAAGAACAGCAATCTTACTTCATATATATACACACATACAAACATATCTACACAAAGCATGTTATTGTAGTTTCTTTCATAGGAAGAAAATATCATTCTTCATAAAGTACAAAAGTACTCTAAGTAATGGCTTTAAGTACAGCTTTAGTTATTTAACTGAAGAATTCAGTGATTAACTTTGTTGAATGTTTTCTCTTACACTCTGAAAACCCATAAGTTTCATAAAGCACAAGAAACTTCAGACATGCAAGAAATGACAACTTTGTTTTTCAAATCTTCCAAGGGCAAACAAAAGAAATAAAAAAATCTTGCTCCAAAGGGAATGTAACTTCTCATGATGAAAACAAAGTGCATTTAGTATGGATAGAATCTTCCCTATTCGATCAATGCAGCTAAGACAAAACACTAGAAACACTTGTAGTTCCTCAGGCAAGTTTTTCCATCTGCATTAGGCTATTTTGGCTGCAGCATTTATGAACTCCAACTATTTTGTGCATTCAATACCATAAATATCCCTGTTGATCTGTAATCTCTTTGTGGGTTTCAACATCCAGCTGCACTTCACTCGGTTGAGAGGACATTCCGCAAGGAAAATGACTTGTACACCAATGTACTTCATGGGCAATTATTATTTACGGATAAAGCAGGGATGCTAACAGCTTCTCTGTGCCTTAGTTCAATTTTGTGAATGTGTACCTATGCACAAGCTTACCTGATTAGGATGGAGAAAGAACACGGACATATAAATCACTATAAAGTCAAATGATCAACCCTTTAGATTCATGAAAAAGGAAATTTGCAGTCCCTTTGCAAAACACAAAATAACTTTGCAAGCAAAAAGAAACCAAACAACTACTCCAGAGACTTTTTTTTTTTTCTTGAAGACAATACACAAGATTAATAGAAGCACTCTTGTTATGAGTAAGCCCTCTATCCAAATTAGATTAACCTACTGTATACAGCACTAAGCATCTCTACATTTTGCGCATGCTGTTAGGATTCTATTGATGGCTGCATCTGCACAGGTATTTTGTTTCACTGACATGCATACAACATATGTTGTTTAGCCCATCAGAAAGAGATTAATTAGTACTGAAGAGTAAGACAGAGCTCGTAAAGAGACAACCATGCAAGTTACAATCACCTACCTGTACTAGTGCGATATGTGCCTGTGTGTGCTGGTTGCAGAGGGTCCCCCTGACTCTGGCTGAGACTCCTCATAGGGGGCTTCTGATAAACTCTGTCTTCGTAAATAGGATCTATATGATGTTCTGGAGACTGCAGTGCCCTTAACTCGGAGCCAAGGTGGCTGTGCTGGCTGCTGTAAGATGCCCGAGACCCAGCTGAAAATAGATTTAAGAGACATTTAAGACAGAGAAAAGACAAGTGACAAATACAGACTGTGATTTCATGAATTTTACTTGAAAATAATAGTTCAAAAACAACCAAAAAAGTTCTCAATATACAAACAACACGCAACAATGGCAGCTGCTCACTTTGTTTCACTTCATTGCCACCATCCAACTACCCACATCTACTGCAAAGCCTATTTTCTTTCAAGGAAATAATATTTTAGAGACATATTCTGAAAGGCTACTGAAAATCTTCTACAGAGATAGGGGTGGGGAGGAGCTGTGAGATCCAGGAAGGCCCTAAGGCCAAATGTGACCACAGAACAATCCGGAAGGAGAAGGACGAGAATCAGAGTCAGAAATGGCTTCATGCATCATGCCCATAACTTAAGATCTAATAAGTAAAAGTTGTTGAACAGATGTAGTTGTATAAAGGTTGAACCTCTTGCTGTTTCACTGGATGTACACCACAACAGTTAAGCCTTACCAACATACTGCCCTCAAACATTACAAAAATCTACTGCTACAACTTCCTACAACTTAAATCCCCCAAGGATGAATAAATTAAACATGTCATCTGGAAACAATATTGCAAAGATACAACATTTCTTTCCCCTCCCTCTAATAACAAGATCAACTGGAATAGCATTAAAACATTTTTTTTGTACCATTAAAATATTTTCTGTCACGATATTGAAAAAGAGACTTGTATACATTTCTAGCTGCAACTATTAGTCTTATCACTTGACTCACTTCATCACATGAGCTTTGGCGCTTCAGTTCTGCAGACTATTTGCAAGATACCCAAGGATAGTCATGAGGAAGGTGTAAAAACATTACACATTTCAAAGGCAAGAAGTAGGCAACTACGCAAGCAATACTTGACAAAGCAGGGTCTTACACCACAACATAACATGCTATTTAAATGTGTAGAAAAGCGATCAGAGATGTAACTATCACACCCCTTGCTAACACTCCTGTGAGATTAAAATCATGGATGCAGGATTCTACTAGCTTCGCTTGGGCTGTAGCGATGCCCGTTAGAATTCTCTACTACATCCATTGCATTTACACAGGTTTTGTTACACATACATAAATATTTAGAAAATGTGAAGCAAATATATAAAGTGATATGCAGTACCAGTACAGGATAGAAATGAAAAAGAAATGAAAAAGATACACAAAATTACTAAAATCTCATTAAAATTGTCCGGAGGAAAAGAATTTCTCCCATTTCCTTCTCTCTAATCAGCTTGTGCCACATTCCAGTTTTCTTTGAAAGTTTTCAACATATATGTGTGTTTTAAGTGGAATATCCTATTTGCATATTTTTCCCTTTAAACAGTTTTTAGATTGAATTGCCATTAGCACACTACTGCAAGTTACTCTCCTGTTCCCCTTACTGGAAAGGATCTCAAAGATATGTTTTACCTAAAACTTGTGCAATTACCCAGGAAGTTGATATTACTCTTAAAGTAATAAATTCCTCATGGTCCACATTGTCAAACATTATTTAGCCTTACATCCAAGATTTATAATAAAGGCCCGGGTTGGAAGAGATCTCAAAGCCCAGCCAGCCCCAATCCTGTGCCATGGGCAGGGCTACCACCCATCAGCTCAGGCTGCCCAGGGCTCCATCCAACCTGGCCTCAAGAACCTCCAGGGATGAACACCCACAGATTCTCTGGGCAGCTGTTCCAGCACCTCACTGCCCTCTAAGTTAAACAAAACAAAACAAAAATCTCCTAATATTTAATCTTCCCTCTTTCAGTTTTAAAGAGTTTCTCCTCATCCTATTATTATCTGCCCATGTAAAAAGTCAAGTCCTGCTCATAAGCTCCCTTCAAGTACTGGGAGGCCAAAATAGGTCCTGTTTCTTGGTGACTGAATCTAGGAATAACCCCACCACAGCCTACCATCCTTCAGAGTGGCCTAAAGTAGAGCCCACAGTGATAACATGTAAGTTTTTGCATCAGCTGTTTTCACTGCATACTTGGTTTGGTCTGTATTTACTTAAAATATACAGGGAAAAAAAAAAGGAGGGCAACCTTTCAGTGGTTCAACAGTACACCAACAAAACAGACTTGCTACAGAATAAAGAATAACACATCCTTCTGGAGGCAGAGCAAGCCTTTTGTCCATTTACAAAGTAATACTGCTCTTCAGAGCAATACATTTTTCTTATAATCCTGCTTTCAGTGAACTAAAAGATTTCATCCTGTTGAACTTCATTGCCGTACAAGCTACACATTAACATGCTCTCATTACACTAGTCTTCTGTTGAGGTAGCCTTGATTCAACCTTTCCAATCATCCTAAATATGCAAGTACCAAATGCCAGTTTATTTTCAAGAAAACTCAGTGGTTTATTCAATTACTGCACATACTGTTAGGACAAGAACACTCTTGGACTACACAGTAAAGATACACATAAACTGAGAAACTTCTTTGACTGTACACGTTATAGATCAAGCAAAAAAGACAAAGAATACGAGATAAACAGAAAAAGAAAACCAATATTACTCATCCATGCTTCCTAAAACATTCAAAAAGGCAAAGACTACAACAGATAATTAAAATACTATTTCACAAACATAACCACTACCAAATCCCAGAAATTAAAGATATCAGAACATGATATCACTCCAGTATTTCTCCTTTTGTATCGCGATACTGTTACTGAAATCCTTTTATCACCTTGTTAGACAATGTCATGGATTTATCCATAAACATACTGCCTATCACCTTCAACAAAGATATAACTTACTCTGCACATCTATCTAATTTTTGTGTTAAATGTTTGTTAACTCATAGAGAACAAAACTTACTCTATAAGTAAATAAGTACATTTTAAGGTAGGTCCCTTAAACGTGTTTAATTCCAAGCATAATCTGATACTTCTCCGTATGTTCTGCTAAGCAAATTGAATGCATAATTTCCAAAGAGTAAGACATCAATACTTGAGCGTGAAGAACTAGCACACTTTGAAGTTCTTAAACTCTGTTAAGAAATAAATAGATAAAAAGATGAAGAATCAAAATCACTTCCAGTGTTCCTATTAAGCTGCTGTTACAAAAGCTGGAGTTGCTAGCTTTGTCTTCAAGTAAAATCTCTTTTCTACTGATATTATAATGCTTACATATATACTTATGGATCTAAAAGCAACAGATTTGATCATGTGTTATAAGTATTGAAATGACTAACTATAACGCTGTAACATGATGTAAAGCACAACAATGACTGCAGAGTAACAAAGTCAGGATGCAACAGGTGAGGACTCACTCAAGCACAACGTGGGCACAGGAATAAGGGAAATAAGCTGCTTACTTTCAGAAGGGCTTCAGGTAAACAGGAAATTCCAGAGAGATACCCTTGCCTCCACTGCCAACCCTTAAATGAGGTCTGGGAAGGGGTGGATTCTGGCTCCGAACTTTCTGGTCACTCAGGTATACTACATACACCTGAGCTCCCCTGAGTTGGCCCTGTCCTCCCACCAGGTGCTCAAGCACTGCTTCAGGTCGTGGCTTAGTAGTTCAGCTATAGCAACCAAAAGCTACTGGGAGAGAGGAGACTTACATCTGCTGCTAATGTCAAAGATTACAATGATGACTTCAGAAAAGCTAACGTACAATTACAGCTGAAATCAACTGTAGGTCTGTAGACTTGTAGGCTTTTATATTAAAGAAAATGAAAGGCTGCATAACAAATTTCAGACAACTGCATTCCATCTCATCCATACACTCAGCCCTTCTGTATCTTGTTGTGCTGTTATTATGGAAGACATTGGAAAGATGGTTAGAATAATTGATCAAAACCAAGGCTGTGAACTCAGGAGAACTGATGCCACTCAGAAAAGGACAGGTATAGCATGACTCCTGCCTGCACCTCTAGGTTAGCAGCAAACTGCTACATCCTTCACAGCCTGATGCTGTCAGCTGATCTTTATTGTTTCCATCAAACATCTTGCATTAAAGCAGTCTAAAGCTCACAGAAGTCCTGAGAAGCAGCAAGGTCAGAATGCAAAAGCAGCGATCAATATGCTACCAGGAAGTAATAAACATGGGATTAACCAGGCACATTACTATTCTCACAGTCAAGGAGGCTCACTGCTCACAGAAACTGCTTCTCTGAACCTAAAGCTATCTTGAAGGCACTGCATACTCCAAACTGTAGTTGCCAAGCCCTGTTCTCACAAGCCACCATGCCTTCATTCTGTCATTCTGAGTCTCGTGATACGCAGGGAGGCAATGCAAATAGTTTCATTCCCTTTTCCCTGACCAGCCTGCCAACTAGTAACACCTTTTTGCTCTTGTGAGACTACAGGGCATCAAGTTCATTCAAGACAAATCTACATACAAATTCAAGGACAACTAATCATTAAATCTACAGTTAAGCAAGCTGTTAATTACAAATGATGCATTTAGTGTGAGTAGACACAAAATTCTTCTAATCACATTCCTGAAGAAACAGTTCTTTTTCTGCCTTCTAGGTTAAAAACAAATAAAAGAAGAAAAGTATTGAGAAGAAGAAAACTTATCTGAGGGCTGAAGAAACTACAGTAAATTCCTAAGTAGCCAAACAGTGTAATCTTTAGTATGAAAAAAGGCTGAGGAATTATTTGATTGCAATGCTGGAGGTGCATCACAGCAGAAAGCATGGAGAAGACTAAATGGCTCTAGGAGAGCTGCAAAAGAAAAGAGAAAGAAAGCAGACAGGATAGGTTGGAAAACTCCAAATGGGGTACATTTGTTTCATAAAACATATTAATTAACTGTAAGAACAAAGCAGATAGAAAGAGTCTTCTCTGTTTTTTGAAGTTTCCAAAATAAGACTGACTGAAAATGGAATGCCTATTCTTTTGCATCTCTGTGAAGCTCATAAAAACAGGTATCGGTCAGGCTTCAAGAGGGGGATAATGTGAGCCCTACTAAAAACCCTACTAGGTTAAGACTTCCCTATTATTCAATGGTATAGAAAAAAAGGTTGAGCCCTGGGAAAACATTTTTGGGGCTCTTTATTGTGAACAAAATCTCATTTTCCAGTAGAATAAAAATACTGTAATCAGACAAATGTAATATGAGAGAAAGATACAAAATAATCCTCAATTCCTTTTGCAGACCTTCTTTAAGCCATCACGGAAATAAATACAATAGACACATTTAAATGACACTGGTAATCCAACAGTTTATATCAATATAGTAAACTGCTACTTTGGAAGCATTTTTCATTTTAATAAGCAGTCATTAAAGCTATTCAAATTAATGAATACACAGGCATTTATATGTGCTTTAGACTGGCTTTCAATTTGTGCCCTTTGTGTCAGCCTTTAAGAGTCACCCTGCCTTGCTCAAGCCCTAAGGAGCCCTATGAATTCATGGTACTTTAAGCAGTTGTAAGTGCAAGAAAATACAGTGCTGCCCTCCTCACCAGGACTTCAGAGCTCATTAGAATTATGAAATACCCAAGTGGCAACCTCAGCATGAAGTAAACTGTCCAGATTTGACTGGATAAACTATTCAGCCCCTCACTTTAAAATCTTCCATCGCAAAACAGTCATCAGTGGCCCTGTGAAAGCAGCTTCCCTATGTCTGTGATAAGAGGAATATCGCTAATGAGATGCAAGTTGAGAGTAAAACCCAACGTCCATTATCTTACAATAAGAAACAATTATCAGTAATGTGTTTACACCGGTTAACCTAACTTGATTACAACTCCACTCATTTCAACACATTTTATCTCTGGCTACATGAGGCTCCAAGTATCAAGCTTGGAACTGGAACAAACTGCAATGTAATGCACTCAGGAGATTTGATTTCTTAACAAAGAGGATTGACCACCCACAACTGCCTGTATAGATTTTTCATTTCAAATGTAATGACAACATCACTCATGTAATTTGTGATGAGTTTTTCTTAGATTACAAGTAAAAAAACAAACAAACACAAAAAGCCACCCACATGATGTTAACACTAATAAGACAGCAATGAGACTGCAGCCACAGAAACTACAAGAGCATTTTTTTTCCCACTCTTTTCAGAGGATAGGAAGAAGCGAAGTGAGGTATGGCTTCATTGGAACGTGGGAGAAAGAGGATATAAACAGCAGGATTTCTGCTCTGAACTCATACGTAAGGAGATATTTTATAGCCACTAAACTGGCTTAGTTTACTTGTAAAGAAACTGATGTGAAGCCAGATGCAAAATTAGAGAGAACTGATGGAAGAGGAGGCGAAAGAAATCAAACATCTGTAACAATAATTTTGGTAAAATACTTACCTTTTTTGCCTGAAATGTATGCAGAAGCCTCTCCAAAGTGCTTGTTGGATAACATGCATCTTCTTATACCATCAGAAAAGAACAGTATGATCTACAACAAATGCTACTGATTCTACATCAAGAAATAAACTCAGAAAGCAGGTTTACGTCAGCACAACCTGATGGAAAGCAAAATACCACAGAAAGTGCCTCTAACCCAAGTGCTGAAAGTGAATGCAAATCGTCAAGAGGTGACAGATGGTTACATTAACCAGTAAGACGTGACAGGCCATATGGCAGGACCAGCTAATGCATACCTCGAGTGCATCGGTTTGCGCCCCCAGCACACCAACGATCTGCACTAGCAAACCAAAATAGACTCTGAAGTGAATTCCTTTTAATTTGAGTTGAGCTTTTTCTTAAAAGTTTTCTCGTCTGTTTGTATTTTACATACACACACTCTAAATATACTGATTTAGGTATCAAGGTATTTTTGCTTCCACTGTTAGGTTTTTACTCGAGTATTGAAAAAGATTACGTAATTTCAGAACTAAACTCATTTTTATCTTCACACTCTTTTTCCCATTCCTCTTACACTGTTCTGTTCATAACTCAGGACTCTTCATACAAATAAAGGAGGTAAGTGACTGAGTTATCCAACACTAGGTGTCCAGAAATAACACGATGTGTTTGTTCCTTTTGCATCTGTGGTCACTTTAAGTTGTTTTGCGATCACCTTTCCTAAATGTCCTCAAGATCGCAAGAACATCCTTGTCAGTATCTTAGCTTTTCTTCAGGCTTTCTATTTAAAAGACTGAAGTGCAATACAATGACCAGTCTGGGTTTTCTCTTGTAAGCTATCACTGCACAGACAAACCTATTAGCAGCTTCACGTTCAGGAGTGTAGTTCACACCCTGGAAATTCCCAGACACAATTTGTCTGCTAACCAGATTATGGGTCTTAGGAAAGTCTCCTGAAAAGAGATTGTCTCGGGCTGCTTAAGGGACACTGCAAAACACACCTCTGCCCTAAGGTTAGCACTTCTCACAGCACTGCTAAAAATAAAGGAAGGAAGCAAGAAACAAAAAACAAACAAACAAAAAATGTTTTAAGTGCAAGAAAGTTTAATATGTCTATGTACGGGTTTTTAGGATAAATCTTACCTTATTTAAACTAGTTTTTAAACAAAATGTTGAAATCAATTACATTCCTAAGTGCGTTTAAAAGAGAAACAAAGAGAAATATTTTCTTCGGCTTTACATGTTTACTTTTCAGTCATGCAATGTGTTTTTGCTGATAAGCTGTGGTTATCAATTCTTTTAATTCTACAGTGGTACAAATCTTGGAAAAAAAGAAAACAACCCAAACCAAGCATTTTTGTTTCCTCACAAGCATTCTTTTTCCTGCAAATGTCCTCATTCTGTTGAAAAGCATTCACCTGCTTAAAACATTTTATCAAAAATAAATTGTTAGTGGAAGAAGAGTAGTGTGACTGGGAGCAAAGAGATAAGAGGCAAAGATAGCCAGGAAGAAACAGCAGATTAAATGTGACAGACAAGTTCAGGGAGATAATTCCCATTTCATTTCTGATCTAGGGAACTGTCACTGAACAAAGAATAAAAAAACAGCCGAAACTCCCCCAAACAAACCACTACTACACAACAACACCTCGCCTTCAACTCAGCAGAAAGCAAGAAATAAAAATCACATATATAAAGTACAAACTAAATGATCACATTGGGCGTGATCCACAACAGGCCCAACCATTATCACTTCTTTGTCAGGCACTGCCAAGCAGGCGAAGAGCCTGCAATCCCCGGCGCCAGGCCTGCCCGCCTCTCTGGGGCACCCAGCCACACAAGAGGGGATGCTGGTACATTTCACCAACAGCAGAGGCACATCCACATCCATGGACCTTTGCTGGGCTGGAGACCACTTCCAGCAGCCAGGGTGATTCGCTATAAAGACACCGCTGCCTCCACTAAGGCCAATCGGGCATTGCTTTTAGTGATGGGTACCCATGAAAACTTTGCTTGCTGACTGTGTTTAACAGTGTGGAAAAGTATAACCTCTAAAAACACCCAGCAGCTCATAGCCCTTGCCATGAACCAAGCAGCAGCTCAGCCAGCCTTCCGTGGGAGAGTTCCCCCAGCAGAGCTGGGTGCGTAGCTGGGAGCCAAGCGGATCAGAAATCTAGTGCTTAAACCAGAACAGACATAGAAGCCTCAATCTAGCACAGAAAATACATTAATTAACAGGCATACTTTGCAGGAGACTAATTCTCAAAGTGAAAACGGTTTCCATGTTAACATTTTGGGAAGGATATTGCCAGAAAAAAAAACTCACTGGGGGCAATGAAGCACAAGTCTATCCAACTGCAACAGTCCTCCACTGGCCTTTGCTGGGCAACGTGGATTTCTGGTCTATATACTAGCACTTCTGCCAGCTCTCAGTTTCAGTTGGTACTTTCCCTACTAAACAATGAAAATGCAAAGAAACTGTTGCAATGAATCTCAATCATGCATTCATCTTTAAAAAGGACGCTTTTCTGTTGAGCACTGCACATACTACTTCAACAAATATGACATTCCAGACTCTGATACACAGCTGAAATCCTAGACACCGCATTTGGGGTTTGCTCACAAAAAGAATTACAGTTGCAGCTTATCTTCTGTAATTCCTTTTAGAATGAGATTGCACATTATTAGATGTGTGAACAATAATAACTTCTGGAGATTTTATCTGTAACACTTTGTACTCAAACTTGCATTTCACCAAGAGAATGGAAGAAAGTATCAGATAGCATTGTTCTTTTGTGTCAAAGTCATCTACGATAGAATATTAAGCACTTCCTTCTCCCGGTGGCTTTCTCCTCAGTACGAGTTAGTTAATTCACTAAGACCCCAGGTGGAGGTTTGTGACACTCTAGGGGAAACTGGTCTACTACCTCTGCCTTTTTTTCAACCTCATTCATGAAAGGGAATATCCCTTGGATATTCCATGGTACACTACATACTCATCAAGTTTTCATCTTCTGATTGAGACTCACTGCATTAAAAATATGAGAAAAACAATGCAGATTTTAATAAATATATCAATTTCCATAAAATCTAACTAAATTCTTTAGTTGTGTCTGTAAAACATGCAGACCACTGATCATCCATTTTTACAATTACAGCTTTTTGTTCAATAGATTGCTATAGTACTTATTATTCAAGCTGTTTTTAGGTTGTCCCCATTACGTGTGCATTGAGACCTCTGCTAGAACACTTAATAGTAATCTGCTATTATTAAAATCATTATAATCTACCACAATTCTAACAGGTCTGTTCTGAATAAAAGAAATGCCGAATGTAGAGACAAAGAAAAGCAATACTGCTGCCACTGAGACCATGAAGGGTTTAAGGACTTAAGCAAAGGTTATACTGGAGTAATTATTGCACTATTCCTATCAAATGAAGTTCTCTTTCATTCCATTATGTTTATTAACATGGCAGCAAGAATAGTAAGTTTTTTAGTATCAAACTTCCGGGAAGTCAGAAAAAAAAAATCTTACATAAATCCTTCTGTAATAAGCAGCAAACAAAAAAAGGAAATGGATGGTTACAGATATTTTTAAGTAACTTATTTAAAACAAACAAAGACAAAAAAAAAAAAACAAACCACCAAAAAAACCCTACAAAAACCAGCAAAGCAGACTAAACAGTCTGCCATTAATCTCACAGATTCAGATTATCCCCAAAAGCATAAAAAGAAAAGGACAAAGATGTAAGGGTCCTGTCACTCAATAAGAATTTAAGCTGCACAGGTTGCTTCTAAAATAATGCCCCCTATTTATTTCCATGGAAACTCCAACAGATCCGAAGCACACAATAATGTCACTTGATAAAAGTAAATTCTGAGCTACAGAACACTATTTTTCTATGGAGTTATCACAATTAGCTGGGCACTTCTGCCAGCGATGAACAAGAGCTTGCGTGTCATACTCAAAATAATCTATACCAGAGGAGGTGACCCACTGTCACCACAGCTGAAACACCACTCACTGTCTCACTGCACTCACACACACTGTTTGGTCTCCACAAACGTTCACCAATCACTGATGAATGTCAGTGGGTGCCATTTTTTCTGCACGGAGGAATTTAGTGGCACACATTTGTTTCATCTGCACTCCCACGTCAGACACCATTCTGTCAGACTGCCCCTCTGCTGCCATGGGTCACACAGCAACAAAACAGAATGGGCTACTGGTGAGAAGGTTCAGCCCCTAGTGTCATACCACCAACATCCTCTTCTGACATAATGGGTCAAAAATCATAAAATAGGAGGCATTACTTTAAGAGCAGCCCTCATAAAAATAAATGGCCATGACAAATGCTGAAAGGGAAAAATGGTGACAGAAGATCACCAGCAAAAGAGGGGCAGACATAAGGTAAGAAATATAAGGAAAGTTCTCGTGATAGTTAAGAACAATAGTTTGCAAGAAACTGTTGGAGTGGTTCAGCTTCAAGGATTTTAACAGCAGTTTCAATTAGAGTGACAAGATGCACTGCAGTCCAAAGGTGACAAACACTTCAGGGATATTGAACCACCCCATAATTAGTTCATGATTATTCATAAATGCAAATTACCATCATTTGCATACCGAATGGTTACCTCATGTGTGAAACCAATACTTCTAAGATCACGTGACTGGCTGAAGACATTTGCATCAAGTTTAGTTTGATTTTACAAAAGCAGCCTGAAAGCTACTGCAGACGGGGAAAAGCAGCCGTGTGCATCACAGTCTTGACACACTTCAGAGAAAAAGAGACTTAGACAGTAATGCACAGAATCACAGAATTGTAGGGGTTGGAAGGGACCTCCAGAGATCATTGAGTCCAACCCCTTGCCAGAGCAGCTCCCTAGCCCAGGTAGCACAGGTAGGCATCCAGGTGGGTCTGGAATGTCTCCAGAGAAAGAGACTTCACCACCTCTCTGTCCAGCCTGTGCCAGTGCTCCATCACCCTTACATTTGTGCACCCATTTGTGTGCAACTTCCTACGCTTCAGTTTGTGGCCATTTCCTCTTTTCATATTGCCTCACACCGCTGAGAAGAGTCTAGCCTTGTCCCTTTGCCTCCCACACAAAATTCATGAATTCTCAGATGCTCAGGACAGGACCCTAAGCAGGACAGAACATAAATTAGATCACTTTGAAGCAGAATGTTATATTCAGCATTAGCTTCAGACTCCGGTCAAATGCAGCTCAAGGTACAACAAAGAATGACATGAACTAGATAAGAACTCCAACTTCAGAGTGAAAAAAATGCAGAATTTTTTTGTGCTTGTTCAGAAACCGAAAAAGTGCAATCATGACTTGAGAGCCACTCTAATGTAGTTAGCAGTTTCAACTTTTCAAGGGAAAACTGAAGTGCCTTAGATAACACAAAGCTCCTAAACACAAACCTAACACATCACAGCTGGCTAGTGAGAGACCTAAAAGCAAAGCCTGCTGTGTGAAAACATGCCACTAACGTGTTACTTTTTGCATCCACTCCCCCCATGATCAGATGCTATCTCCCCAGAAGCTATCAGACACTTGATCTTGCCTTTGAAAAAGGCTGGGAAATCCTTCAACGAATTATTAATCCTTGCCAGGATTCAATAGTAGCCCCCGTTTACAAACTGTAGCTGTATAAGCTAGCAGACTGTCTTAAGGAAAGAGGGAAGCACAACTGTTCTTTGAACAGCAAACAAGCTTCTAAATGTCTTGGAAGTTCAGACAGATCAGTGCAGAAAAGGTATGGACAAGTCTTTCCTGAGCACAGAGGGTCACAGTTGTGTACAACTCCTCATACAAAATCCTAACCGTGCCTAACGCTCAAAGTTTTGCTCCTTACAAGGTGAGGCCTCAAAACACTTGACTGTACTCCTAAGACGCATCTGAGATTTACTGCAGTCAAGTAGCTCACTCAGGTCTTACCCCACTCTTCTTTTCAGCCAAAGATCCCTAATTTGTAACTAGCTATTAATTGCACTATTAGCTCAACTCTTCTTCTAATCTGAGCAGTTCTTTCTACACAGGATTAGTCTTTCTCCGTTCAGAAAATGCTTCCTAATAACACAGTATCCAGAAGTTTCCTTGGCATACTCCTGGGTCTTGTGCCAAGATAATATATTGAAAAAAACATTTTTCAAGTGGCCAAAAGAGTTCCTCTTGTGGAACGTTATTAGTCACATCCTTCCTTTCCACTAATTTTTTGAAGATAAAGACAAACTGAGAATTCTCCTTTGATCAGGTCCTCATCCGACTTCATTCTTGCAAGAATATCCATCTTCTCCACCTTAACTAAGTATTTCCCAAGTGGCACTACAGAAAATGTGTACTCACAGTTCTGATAGGAAACAGAAAGACACCAGATGTAATGTAAAAAAAGATCGGTGAGCAGGTCATTCTAGCACAGTCTGTCTTTGGTGAGCTCACACTGCAAATTACCCCATTAACCACTTACCTTCCAGTCTTGTATTATTCCTTCCATCAGCTTTTGTCATATTCACCAACAAAGCACTGTGACTGGCTGGTCTATAGTTGTTCTTCCACTTTGTTCTCCTTCTCTTCAGCGCATCTTAGCCCCTGCTACATCCCCTTCTCCTTCATATAATCAAGGAATTCAATTTACCCTCCTTTGCAAATCACGCTCCCAGGCCTTCAGAACAAAGACCCTGAAGAGGTTACAGCACCTTTTGGTGAGCCAACTCCCTGCTGAACTGCAGAATGCTGAGAAGGTGAGTGGTGGGGGAGAACCCTACGGAGCAGATTCCTTATACTTTCTTGACACAGGAAATCTGCCCCAGCACCCCAGAGTCAGAGTTCCTTCCCCATCTTTGCTTTCCTCCTAGGCAACACAGTTTAAGCCCATGGCTAGCTCTAGTCCTAAAATCAAAAGGTTTTACTGCCCAAGAGCAACACAGCTGGCCACCTGATAAAAAGAACTGCGCTCACAGCTGGGAAGGAGAAGGAGGCTAAGAGGCCATAAAGCAAGACACAGACATATACTATGTAAGAGAGAGAAATACGAGAAAGCATTCAAGAATTTCCTCAGATAAAATGAGAATTGCCTTAGATTCACAGCTACTTGTTTTAAAACTAACATGGAACTTTTCTGTTCTTCACTTACACTCCAGAAGTTGCTACTTGATGCACTTGTTAATAAATTCTACTTCATCCAATTGGCAGTTTCACATGCCATGCCTTATAATTGTAAGATTAGTCATCACTTGGTCCTCTTGATTTCAGAATATTAAATTCTGACTTTTGCTTCTAACCACTTATGATAACAAACAGTTCCATGAATTCATTATCATTTGACTATTTCCTTCTGCCCTATCTAATGCCATTTTTACTAAAGATAAAAACTATCCTCTCTGCTTTGGGTCTACACCTAGGCAATCAAGTCAAACTCAGTACTACAGCAAAAATTGGTCACATCTCTGCAGCTGCTCACAGAGTGAATTTGGTACAACACAGTTTCTGTCAGCCACCACTGACAAGCCCTGCGAACACTCTGCATCTCAGCATGGGCATACAGACACTTTCCCACCCACGCTTTAGCTTTAAATAAAGGGAACCTTCCTCATTTCCCCAGCTTGCACTCTTCCTGCCATAATTAACCAATTTATTTTTGATCAGAAGCACCGGCACTGCTTTAAAGCCGCTGTGTGCACAGCAGAGCCAGAAGCTGTTAGATAGCTCAGCAGAAGGAGTGGTTACTTTGCTCACTGGTTCTGCACTGACTTCCCAGATCCCAACCACTTTGCTGCAGACAATGTGTGTGCCACAACAACCAGAAATTATGATTCCCATCACGATAAAAATGAAAGTTTCTGCACCCTTCCCTTGATCATACAGAGAACACAAGGGACTAAGGATTTCTGCTTTTCCTGTTTACTGAGACTTTCACAACAAACACTTTTAGGCTATTGCATAATGCTTTGCAATGGGATTTCAGACTAGAGGAAGCTACACAGCTTGTACTTCTGAACCCTGGTCCAATGCACAAGGTAAACAAAATCCAATTTACATCACACAGTACATCACACTTCCACTGATGCCACAAAACCTGAGCAACAGAAATCGGGAGTTCCCCTTGCCTAATTCTCCCTACCACAAATAAGAGCACTTCTTTCTACTTTAATCAGACAAACCACGGCCAAAGAGACTCGGGAGGGCCCAGAGTCACACACCTGTCATCTGGAGGTACAACCAGCTACACCTGGATATTGTTCAGGCTTGAGGGACAAAGCAGGAGTAGAACAGGCACAAACAAGACATCTCTATCAGCATGCCTTCAAGAGCCAACAGTTGGGACCTATCACAGTCCAATACTCTGTTTCATGTAATCTCAACCCTAAAAAAATACAGATGAACATAAGCAAGAAAAGGCTTTGTGATTTAAAAACATCAATATTAGCTTCATATTGCTAAACAAAGGCTCTGAGAACTTAGATCTTTGACCAAAGCACTGTTCTTCAACTTAATACATTATGTGGGACTTCAGTCGCAAAAAAAATGAAAAAAAAAAACGGACAAGAGGATTCCAGATCCTCTGATAAAGCAGCACTCAGCTATGGACACTGGCTTCTCTGCTAGCTCTTTGCCAAGTCCTTCCCATATTTCTTTTCAGGAGAGATAAGTGCACAGACTGTTGACATTCTACTCTGACACTTAAGGAATTTCTTCAACTGGCTTGCGCACTTAAGAGCAGCCCCTGAATCCAGCATTCTAGGTGCTACTGCTGCAGTTCAAGACCAGAGGCCAGAAAGTGCATGCCAGCTTGTACGGTTACAAACAACAGCAAAGGCCTCGGCAGCACTGATCTGAAGAGCCTTTGATACTGCATTCACCTAAAAATCCAGAAACAGACACTGACATGCAGTTTCCCACGTTTCGCCAAAGTACTGCAATTCTGTGTCAGTTGGATCTATTTTCAACAATGCCGTACTTTTCTTTTCCTAGGAGCTTGTTATCTTGAAATAATTACCCTTTGAAAGATGATCAGGAAGATCGGTTAAGTGGTTTACCATATAAGAAAAGGAAGCAAAAGGAAAGGTTTTGACCAGGATGCAAATTTAGACGTATTTGCAGTGTTTACTCACACAGGAAGTCAAAGCTCAAGCTCATTAGCTCAAAGACATACCAGTGTAGATAGAGCCTCCTTACTTGGTTCTGTCAATTATCCCTCTCTTAAAATTCCACCTAAGAAGATCTGAAAGATGCAAAGCAAAAACCATGGCAATAAGAAGATATTCAAAAGACATCTACTTTACGCCTTCTGCTTTACTGCTGAAGACTTCCCTTTCAGATGCATTCTAAGGAGAATTTGACCATTCTGGTATATGTTCTAATTGAAACAATTGATAACTTAATTATCACTAAAGGAATAGGCGGAAGCAGAACTGGTGGCAAGGCAAGGAAAAGCAAAGTGAACACTGAAATGTCTATTTGTACCAGCTGCAAGTCCAGCATCAGCATTTCTATCCTCTGTATCCTCTGGGTTACAATTAGAAGAAAACTTGTGTCTGAAATGCTATTAGATACATCAATATATTATTTTGTTCTGCTTTCTTGTCTGAAAGAGTCTCAAAACAAACAATAGTAGAGGATAGAAAAAAAAAATCCTGGTTTTCCAAGAACAAAACGGCATTAACAATGTTCTCATGTGTAAAGGCTCTTAGAAGCAGATATAGGAATTTTCCAGCTAATAAAAACAAACAGAACCTAGAAAAAAAATCAATAGAAGACCATTTTGATTAAAATTAATGAAGCAATTTTGTTCTCCCTATAAAAGAAATACAGGATCCTGTAAAAAGAAAAGAAATATAGTTTAGGGAAACAGCTGAGTGTCCTTTTCGTTATCATCAATCGAATTGATAGCCCAGGTCTCATTGTTTAAGTTAACAGTGGAAAATCCAAAGATTTTCCTTCCTTACTTGACCAAGGAAGACTGCTTAATTAGCTCAGCACTATGTCTCCAAAGGATGATTTCAAAGTGGTAGCAACTTTTAATTCCGTGTGGTGCAGATTCCCTTGGGATTAGCACTGGGGTTAATGTTTTGCTGGCGCCTTCGCTACTTGTAACACGTTGTTCAAAAGCTGAATGACAATACATGCTGTGCAGGCTTGCCTACATATGTGAACACTGGCAGTCAATAAGTAACATTTTTACTTGTATATAGTTTAAGTTCCTAGCAGAGGGTGACAGTGACACGGCTTAGCGCTAACACTGATTCTAATACTAACTCTGCTACGGGAGTTATTCCTTCCCCATGTAAAGACATAAAAAAAGAGGATGGAAGCAGGTAGGCTCACAAACAGTAATACGGTCATTCTAGCACAAATGCACAGCAGTGTGGTTCTGTGAGAATGTGTAACACTAAGCTAGATTACTTTTCTCCAATAACCTAGTAATCTATCTAAATATCAAATGATACATAGATGATCTGGCATTTTCATGCAATTGAAAGGAAGACTAAATCGGTGGTATATCAGTTATCCCATATGCAGTCACATGAGCTGATCTGTTCTATGCCCATATGATCACAACCCAAAATAATTAAACTTGTCAACACTCACCAACAAACAGCAGTCCTGCCATAAACAGGAAACCAAGTTCAACAAGTCGCATGCCATGAAAAACATACAGAAGGAGAAAGGGCAAAGGAGGGTTCCTAGCAAAGTGCGAGAGGAGTGAGACAGGACAGATGAAGGAACAGAAGGAATCAGTTAAGACCCTGATAAACTTACAGCTTTCTACACTGCAAAGGCTAAAAAGCCTATTTTTATATTAACTGGTGTCACATTTTTCTAAGTCAGTGGTATCACAATATTGTAATGTTAATACCACACATATACACAGTTCTCTCTCAGAAAGGGAAAATGACTTTTTCTTATGTCACAGAGACTGGAAAGAAGATTCTGCTTGCAGATGGGAGACTGAGCATTGAAGTTTTTTTTTTTTTTTTTTTTTTTTTTTTTTTTTTAATAAGTGGTATAAGGAGTGTCTAGGGCATATTCCAGCTCTTGTTTCAGTGTTATTTCAATTGACACTCAATTGTTTCAATGTCATAATGACACAAAGAATGGCAGCATAAGGTTCTTACCACTTAATTTTACACAAAGTGATTCACATCAACACGCACATCTTAAACCTAACCCTTCTGGTGGGCTGAGATTATGAGGCAGTTTTCAAACATAACAGAGGGCTAAGCTCCTCCCCTATGAGGACAGGCTGAGAGAGCTGGAGCTCTTCAGCCTGGGGAAGGCTCTCAGGGAACCTTACAGCAGCCTTCCAGTACTTGAAGGGTGCCCACAGGAAAGCTGGGGAGGGACTTCTTCTAAGGGCATGCAGCAATAGAATGAGGAGAAATTGTTTTAAACTAGAAAAGTGGACATTTAGACTAGATATTAGGAATAAGTTATTTACCATGAGGGTGGCGAGACATTGGAACAGGTTGCCCACTGAGGTTGTGGGTGCCCCCTACCTGGAAGTATTCCAGGCCAGGCTGGAAGGGGCTTTGAGCAACCTACTCTAGAGGGAGGTGTCCCTGCCTATAGCAGGGAGATTGGAACTAGACTGTTTTCCTTCTAGCTTTTAAGAGCTGTTCATAATAAAGCAATATCTAGAACACCTTCCATTGTCACAGGTGTTCCTAGTCTTCCCTAGGGGGGACAAAAATGCAGAGTGCCTCTGCAACACCAGGGCTGCTCCCCATCACATAACCTGGGGCACAAACTGCCTCAGTGGCACCCTTTCACTGTGTAGGAGCAGCACAGATCAGACAGCTACTGTTAGGCCACAATTTCAGTTCCTAGTAACAAAGTAACCATACCAAGAATATGCCCAGCAATGGTACAGTTACAAGAACTACCAGGTACACACAAATGTGCGCACGCTTGGCAGCAGTAATGGTTCAAGTACAACTGGACTCTAATCCATTTCTGAGGATGTTTCTAATGTTACTTGGTTAAAACTGAGTTACTACATGTTTTTACATGCTTTTGCTTAAATTCAAGATGCAGACTAAACATTACCTTTTTTTTTTTATAATTCTAAGGTTTTTTTTATAACTTAGTTTGTAGGAAATTATTCTAAATGATCTTCAATCAAGTCTTACACAGATTCAGTTTCAGACAATCCATGTTTGTGTTGAGCATTTTCAACTACAATCTTAAGAAACGTTGATCACATCTGAAGGCCTACTCTGTTAATCATCTCACCCAGGCACTGATACCGTTCTGATTATCACCCTGAGACACAGCACTACCCATGAACCAGACAGCTCCCGCACAGATGTCTAACATCACACTAAATAAATAAATAAAATAAAAGCATTATTTGTATTTGCGGCAATTAATAAATATTTTTCTCCCTGGTTATGAAAAAAAGATTACTTTGAGTTAGCATCACCCCTGCAATGACACACACGTACCAACGAAACTTTGCATTAATCACCGTAGGCAAACCATTAATCAGTGCAATGTGGCAACTATACCCCACTCCTCCTCCTCTCTGAAAGGAAAACTATCTTTGGGGGCAGTGAACGAGCAGCAAAAAAAAAAAGCCACATTTATGGTGCACCAACTTTTCAACATGCACTGGTCTGTGCACATTGATTCCCAGCGCAGTAACAACACAGATCACCTACAGTTCAAATACAAAACCCGCTCTGAGTAAAAACACCCACAGAAAACAAAGAGACAACAGAGTAACGAATTCTGCCTTAGCGGTATCCCTAACATCTGATCCCGGCTAACTCCAAAGCATACATTAATTTTAAGCCTCTAAGTAGCTCATTGACTTCAGCGCATCCAGCAGCAGCCTGAAAGATTTAGTCAAGCACTTTACACCGACAGCAGTTGTGCAAGCCCCTGAATGGCTGGGAGGCCACAATGAACGCTACAGAACGTTAAGGGAAGATAATGGAAGCCGGTACACAAGAGGGAACTTTTGCTAAAGAATGGGTCATGTGACAGAGATCCTTCCAAGGACTACTTGAGGGGCATGACATCCCTGGGGGGGGGGGAAAAAGCAACAAAAACCGAACAACACACTATTTCCTAAAGCTCTGTAGCTTCCACTGTTGTTGGCTGTGGTGGTTTTGTTCTTTTTTTAAAGCAGAATACTATTTCTGCATGGTTATCATCAGCACTTTACTTGTAGGATTTTCTATCAGTTAGAAAATCGGACGCTGAGCTTTTTGCATAAGTTAAAAGCAAATCCCTACAACACAGAGCAATTCACACTCAGGACATGTGTTCTAGCTGGCACAACCTTTGGCAAAGTCTGTGCTGTTTTTGATCCCTAAAAATGCCCCCGATCTTCTGAAATGCATCTGTCCATGGGCTTTTCTTTCACCCAATCCTTCCACCAGTTACAAGCCACTCCTCTCAACAGGTCCCGAAGAGAAGCAGGGAGGGAGGTGCCTACGCAATGCAAGACGCAGCAGAAGTCTGCCAAGAGCTCTGGTTTAAACGCAACATTAACTTTTATACACACTTACATTGAAAACCTCATTATAAGTGCATGTATGACCACGATTCGCCTAAATGGCCAAAACCAGCCCAAATCCACACTGAGGCTCATGTCTATTGTAGGGCAAACAGCTTCCCTAGCACTGAGGCACTTCAGACACATGATGGAATCATAGGGGTTGGAAGGGACCTCAAGAGATCATTGAGTCCAACGCCCTGCCAAAGCAGGTTCCCTTACAGCAGGTAATTATGGTGGCCCTTTAAACCCTACAGTGCAAGTTTTATTCCAAGTAACATCACAGGGTTAATGCAGCAAAGCTGTAAAAGATGCATTCTGAAAAGGACCAGTACAATACAAACCCTGCTGCTACAAGTAAATGAAGGGAAATAGGGACTGCACCTGTCAGAGACCTCCATAATCCAAGACTTCTCTCCAAGAACAAAGATAAGAAAAACCAGGGTAATACTGGCAGTGTGTACCCACAGGTGTATAAATCTCGTATTATATTCTCCTCTGTTTACTCCGACAGTACCCTCCACACCTATTTAGACTGAAGCAACTCAAAGTTGCAAAAGAAGGAATTCTACATTGTCAGTTTGCCCCGCAGAGGGTCAGCAGCACCTGGCAAGAAGTTACACCAATATCGCAGCTGTATAAAACCCTTTGAGAAGTTGTTTGAGAAGGGCGTAACGAATACCTGATAACAAGAGCGATCAAACTGTGCAGAGATCTCTGCTCTGGCATAATTCATTCATGCTGTTTTATTAAACATTCTGAACTTCAAAAACAGTTGCATATTAAAAATAATAAAAAAAAGTTTACCAATCCTCCTTCAGCTTTTGAGCAGGGAAAAATATGAACACCGCTTACAAAGGAGATTAGTAAAGACTACGTTTTATTACCTGTTCTTTTAACCTGTGTTTTTTGTCATCCTATAGTGCAATTGTGGAGCTGCTGGAGGTTGTGGGGGGGCAGGGTGACAGAGGGAAGAGGTTTTCACTGTGGTACAAAACTTATGTACCTGCCTGCTAAACACAGCCCAACTCCTTAATGTATCCTATTTATCTCCACATCTATTTATGTCACACGGGAGAACATATGAGCATAGCAGCTGTTACTATAGCAATGAAACTGGAAATTTTGAGAACACAAAAATCCACCACCGAAGGATGCTCCGAGTGGCAGAGATGGCTGAGGGAACAGGGAGTCGGCGTCTGGCTTCTGGGGTCTGCTCGAAGCCCGCGCTTACCGCGGAATTACACCTGGTCGAGCTCCATGAGGCGCACACGGGAGCCCAGCGAGTGCTGCCTACGCTTCGGCGCAGTTCTGTACCCAGAAGTTTCTGCCGAGCGCTCCCCAACTCTCCCGATGCCCACACCCGGGGCAGCTCCCGGCGGCGGAGGGCTCCGGCAGCGGCACATCCCTCCCGGAGCCGCGGGCTCTCTCGGCTCCCCGAGCCGCTCCTTCCCCCCGCGGGGCGACTCTCGGCGCCCGAGGACGGGGCCGCGGGCAGCGAGACGCCCTGCCCTCCTCCCCCTCCCCGGCCCCGGTCCCGGTCCCCCGCCCCGCTTACCTGCGAGGGAGCCGGGCCTCTGCAGGGTGGCGGTGGCGTACAGCTCCTGGGAGTGCTTGCCGTACTGCTCGGCAGCGTGAACCAGCCGCTTGGTGGGCGACAGAGTGGCGTAAGTGCCGATGGTGGAGCTTAACTGGTGGATAGGAGAGGAGGAAATGTTAGACTGGACGGTGGGCGGGGAGGTCACTCGGATGGGGGACGGCGACAGTCCCGCCGAGGAGACGACGATGTTGATGGGCGAGCTGGTGCTGTAGGACTTGGCCAGGCGGCTGGGGGACTGCTTCGGGGAGGAGAGGCGCTGCGCGCCGGCGTAGGCGGCGCCCTCGGCGGCGGAGCCGGCCCGCGGCAGCTTGGTGGGGGAGCCGCCGGGCTGCATGGGCAGCGGGGAGCTCACCCGCTGCGCCGGCAGCGTGGAGCTGGCGTAGTAGAGCGCGGCGGCGTGCTGGGGCTCGGGCAGGTGGAAGGCGCTGCCATGGCTGGGCGCGAAGGGCTCCCGCGGCTGCGGGGCGGCGGGCGGCGGCGGCTCCGGGCCGCCCGGCTGGGCGCCGCGGCTCCCCGGGCCCTGCTGCGGGAAGGAAAGGCAGAGGCGTCAGCGGGGCCGCGCGGGGACGAGGAGGCGGCGGCGGCGGCAGGCTCGCCCGCCCCCCCCCAACCGCGCACGGCCCGGGGCCGAGATCCGCGATGCGGGGTCCGCTCGGCGGGAGGCGCCGCGGGGCTCGGCAGCGCGTCCGCGCATCGGCGGCCCCGACCCCGAACTTGCACTGCGACCGACGGGCGGAGGGCCGCCCCCACGGCCCCGCAGCCGCCGCTCGAGGCCCACCCGGCCCTGCGGGAGCGCAGCGGGGCGGGAGGGGCGGTCCCGGTGCCGGTGCCGGTGCCGGTGCCGGCTCCCATCCCGGGCGCAGGAGCTGTTACTCCGCTAACATCCGAAGCCGCCGGGCACCGCTCCCCGCAGCGGGAGGTCTCGGCTCGCGTTTCAGGTGTTCGCTTGTTTGTTTGTTTGATCTTTATTTTTTTTTTAACTTCACTATTCCTGATGACGCGGAGGATTTACATGAAAGTGCTGCAAACGCCGTGAGCTGCAGTCCGAGGCGGACTGGCCAAAGCCTCGCCCTCCAGCTCACACCTCTCAACGAGGCTTCTGGAGCCAGAACTGCCTTTAAAATGCAAATAGTGCGTTCTGTGACTCAGCTCGGAGTTGCAGCGAATGCCAACAGCAGTGTCGCTTCACATTTAAATAGAAACGTGGTGTTGCTGTTTTTTTTCTTTCAGTACCATCCTACAAGGGCTAGGACAACAACAACCAGAAGCAAGCAACCAATTCAAACAAAATCGCCACATGCCAGCAGTGCAACTTGATTTATTTTCGCTAGGCTACCCAACCGAGGATTTTGGCGAGGAACTCAGGGCAAGATGGAAAAAGAAATAAAGAAATCAGAATAATGCATATATGAGGCTCAAAATGCCAGAAATACGCTCCTTTTAATGCACATCTGCTGGAAATGCTTTTGTCCTTCGCTTTTCTTTTCTATTTTTTTTATTTTTTGTCTTTAACTTTGGGAGCCCCAAAGCTCTCAGGGGGATGGCCATGAGGCTCCGGAGGAGCTCCCTCTGGCTGTTGGTGGCAGGGAAGCCACCAGCACTCTTAAGCACTCAGACACTGCAAGGCAGACAAACTGCGTGGCTTCAGGCTTCCCGCACACAGGGCATATATGTATCCTTACGGGTAAAAGTGATGAAAACCGTGCCTGTTCTGCGGTGTTAAGTCCTGAGCGGGCATGGGGATGGCCAATAGAAGCAGTCTGCTCACGGCTGAGGCTGGCAGGTGAAAGCAGCACAGCACGAACACGTCTTGAGATTGTAATATATGGCCACCAGCTCCAAGTCGCTCATTTGAGAGACTCGTGACAAAAGCGAGGAGCACAAACACTGGGAACATCAAATAACTTTTAAGAGCTGCCTGCATTCTGAGCTACTTACCGTCTTGAAAGAGAAAAGAAGGGCTAACCTGAAACTGACTTCCCAGTAATGCATTTGACAAGAACACGTTTTTCACTTTCAAGGTTTAAACCGTACGGCAACATCTTCTATAAAACAAAACCGGGCTGCCAAGATTTAAGACAACATGTACAAAGCAAGGCTTGCCCGTGACAAATGGCTGTTTGAACCAACAATGTTATCTACTGCTGCTTGTTAATAGATTTGCTTTCTGAACGGTTAAAATGGACCAACATAATAAGTTACCTTCTAATATTCAGAATAGCTCCAAGATACAATATTACGGACTGTTACCACGCTGTTCCCAGCACACTGGTAACTTAGTTTTACGGATTTTAGGCAATCCTTGTCAAAGTGCATGCATTATTTCTTTTTCTAATCTACTTGTACACTGCTTGATGTGTCAAGGATTTAAAGTAATTAATTCCAAGTAAACCGATATTATCCCATATTCCTAATAAATCTCTGTAAAGCTGTAGGCATTCTGTAAGCACTAATTCGAAAAGCAAAAATCCCACTCTCTGATTGTTAACAAGGAAGAAGATGTAGCGGCAGACACAAGAATTAAATGCTTAATTAAAAACCCGGTGTGTAGCGCTTTGTGAAAAGCCAAGCACTGCTCCCTGTGAAGGAGAGAACTCTGGATGAACAGATTGCAAGGAAGCGTTAGCATGCAGTAATTTTGGAGGTGTGACTAATCTCAGACCTGTCTTATGTTTATTGCCTGGTTCTTATTTTTTTTCCAAAGGATCAAACACGTTTGCATTCTCCAGTTGTGTTTTCAGGGGCAAAATTCATCTTAGTTTTAGGTTTCTCCCTAGCTTAAGACCACAATACAGATATGTCGTTGTTCATCCCGTGATCCAGCATTACACTTCATTGGGAAGAATGAAATGCAATGGTATTTGTTCCATTTATCCATTACTGTTGTCAACGTGATAATGAACCTGTGTTTAAACTAGAAAAATGAGAGCAAAATAGCTTTCCAGTTGCTCTATCCTCATGCATCATTCTGCTTCATAGACATGAAAAAAAAATAACCAAGGACTTCTTTTTAGCCCCACAGATATCCATTGTAAGCCTCAGACATGTCAGTTCTCTGCTATCCCAAAGAGAAGGATCCTGCTTTGCTTCTTTCTTGTATCCTTTGCTTACAGCAGAAAAAGCATGAGAGCATTAACATAGGTATGAAAAATATTTTCCTACTTAATGTTATTAGAAAGGTCATTTTCTGCTGATACAAAACAAGATCTGCAGACCTCTGTACATAATATTACTGAGGGAGCCCATTTGGGTTATGGTATTGGTAGAGAATGGTCTAACTGATGTTGGACTGCCAGCATCCATGCTTCTACTAAGTTACAGGATACCAACTTGCCATTATTATTTTAATAATTCAATTTTAATAAAACATTTAAATCAGAGCTTTACCTGAAAAAGATGGGAGTGAAAGACAGTGCAATACAAGATTTCTGTTCCGTAAAGTGGAACTGAGAGGGAGAAATAACTGAATTATTTATTCTGCTGGAAATTACTCATGGGTAAGGAGCTACAAATTCCTAGATGGTTAGACAGCTCAAGCAACACTTTGGGGTCAGATGCTGATTACTACAACGTCAGCATGTTGTTTCTTGGAGGCTGCTCTCAGTGGGAATAAAAGCGTATAAGACCAGCAAAAAACTGAACAATGGAGTCTCAGAGAATAAAATGACCAGTATGGATGTATTAACAGATGCAGCAGATGAGTTGCCTATCATCATCTAAAATCCCTTCACGTTATTTTTTCCTTAAGCATGCCAAAATGCAAAACCAAAGCCT
This sequence comes from Callipepla californica brunnescens, assembly GCA_023055505.1. Classification (NCBI taxonomy): domain Eukaryota; kingdom Metazoa; phylum Chordata; class Aves; order Galliformes; family Odontophoridae; genus Callipepla; species Callipepla californica. Next base: position 65,893,578 of record JALIRH010000002.1, read on the forward strand.
GGTAGATTCTGTACATCTATACTTCATAGGTGCTAAGGAACAGACTGTCTGTCAGTGCAGCTGGATGAGTCTCAGAAATAAGAACTCAAAAGGCTTCAGAGTCATTTCTTAGGAATGAAATAAAATTTCCAGGAACATGCTGGAAGATTTGTACCTTGGTACCAGTAATCCTTAATGAACTATGGACTGTGCTCAGTGTCCTCCATACTTCCCTGATTGAGAACAGAACAAACTGAAACACTGTGTTAGCTTTGAATAAGTCTGCATGCCTATTTCACGTTTGGATGTACTTGGGTCCAGAAGTGTTTTTAGTACTTGGCAGGTTTAGTGATAAATAAACCAGTTTTCGGTTTGTTTTGCTCTCTGGGGCTCTGAGGGATTGCTTAGCCATCACAACCTCAAACCCCAGCATGAGACATGAGCAGATTCAGAAAAAAGGTTGTATCCAATGAGTATGAACACCATCACAGCATGCTGTTGCTTATGAAGAGGCCTTTCTGTTGATTATAGGAAGGACTTTCCAACGGGTGCTTGGATTGTGTGGAAGGTATTCCTCCAGGCTGCTGAAACACCATGGCTTTGGCTTCTTGAATATCAGTGGTTGTTGTCAGCTTTAGGCAGCAAACTTGATTGTCCTTACCAGCATTTCTGAGAGACACTGGTCATCTTGTAAGAGTCCAGCTCTCTTTTATAATCCAAATGATGTTCTGTGCTCTTTCAGTGACTGCAAGATTTCCCAGTCTATTGAGGTTCCTTTTTTCTTTGTTGTCAGCTGAAAGAACCTCCCATATGGCTTCAATCAAGGTATCACTCTCCTCTGGTCCAAAACTTCCATCAACACTCTTCTGCGAAGGGCAGAAGACATGGAAAATGCTTAACATTCCCCAGTCTTCATGATGCAGACTTCAGTCCTTGGGCAGTGCCTCTGGGTAGATCTTTCCTCTGCAGGACTGCTTTGCTGTCATTTCTAAGTTCCTCACCTAACCAGGAAGATGCCATCTACATTCAGATGCACTTATATGGTAACATTTGCTGACTGTACCTGTGAATCCTTTAACTGTGGCCTACTTAGTCTTTCTCCCACTTTCATCACAAAGGTCATGACCGATGCAAGGTCATCTCTACACCGTGCTTGCAAGGCATACCCCAACACTATTAGGAAAACGTGTCAGCCTACTTGGCCCTAATCAGAGAAGTTATAGATATGGACCATCACAGTCTTTACATCAAGAAACAGAATTTGTGAGATCCTGTAGGCTGTCCAGAGATGGCCAAGCTCTGGTTTTAAATCAGCAATGCTGGCTGCAATCATTAACTATTGTAGGATCAAACCAGCATCATGCAAGTCATTTTTTTCCACCAACAAAGTATTCTAGTGAATTTTCTCTGTGTTCGTAGTAAGAGTAATCTGTCCTAAGATTTCATTTGCTCACTTTACTTCTTGTGGTCATATTTGGAACCCAATTTTAAACACATCATCATCTGCCACATCCTACCAGAAGTGAAGTCCTTACTTTAGATTTTGCCTGGATAGAGTTCCAGGCTGCTCATTACCTGACTCATGGCAGGAATAAACATTTTCTACCTTACAAGGGCCAGCTTACAGTTTTTGCTTGACAACTAAATACATTCTGGTGCTCTTCTGCCAACATTCTAAATAAGACAAGTGAGATGCAGTGGTCTGTTGAATAACCAACTTATGACTTGGTTGGAAGAAAATGGAGACAAGTTAAAAATTAACTGTTTAATAATTTTTCAAAGCTCTTTTTTTTTTTTTTTGATGGTTTTCAAATTCTGTGCCAGCATGTCCAGATGCCTTAGAAGTATGGGATAATAACACAATAGTGATTAATCTTGCCTGCTGCCTTGGCCTCTGAGAAGAACACATGATCATCAGGAGCTAAAAAAAAAATCTGCATCCAGAAATGTTAATTTGTTCCGCTTCCTTTCCTTTCCCCTTTCAAGTACATGGTAGAACAAGCTGAAAACCACTATTTGTACTCCATGATGTGTTCTATATTCCTGTAATACCTACAAGGTAAGCTGACCATTCTTGAGCTGACAATAAACCCAATCAGTTGTTCACAAACTACATATTATCCTAAGTGTTCACTCACTCATCTGCAAAGTCTACTTTTTGTCACAAAACCCATTACAGACTCTTTGCAAATACCATTAACTGATCAATATAGGATGTATCAGGATATGGACACCAAGATTGAGAAGCTGTTTTCAGCTGAGAAACAGAATAATTTCCCATTTGAGGAGCAGTTGTGGCTAAGAAATTCTATTCTTTTAGCATTTAGAAGATAGAAGTTTGGTGTTCTCAAGTACTCAAAACAGTAGAAAAACTCTATGATCTATGACATACTCCTCCAAACTGACAAAAATGTTAGATTGTACTTTGCAGCACTACACAGGAAATCCCAAGACTAATTAGTTCCTGTTTTTTATACAGTTGCATTTTCAGAAATTGTTCTTGCTGTCACAGCTGGCCTTGGGACTGTTTACATATTTTCCCACACATTTGGGCTATCATTCACGTTCAGAGATAGCTATATTCCTTGCAAGCAAACAACAAAGGAAATTATCTCAATCTGAACAATTATGACTCTTGAGGCTTATTTTAATTGTAACAGGGATAGCAAACCAATTCCAAGGATTGACTTTTTTTTTCCCTTAGTCGTGGAATCAGCAATGGCCATACTCAGATTTTTTAAGCTGAATCTTTGTCTTCTTGCATAACTCTTTAAAGATCTGTGGTATTCTTTTCATGATGTTAATTCATAGTTCATGTGGTTGTTTGGTAACATTCTGAAGATATGTTTTAATTTACATGAAGCTGCCAAGCATCTTTCTAAAGATACTGATGCACACTATTATTAGTATTTTCCATGAGTTATTTCTCTGTTGGAACATCTACTAAAGAATCTGGAGAAATACAAAAAGAAACCCTATCTTCTGCCCTCTCATCCCAAGGGGAAAAAAAGAGGAAAGGTTACTTTAGTGACTTAACTGGTAACCAGTTCCATATGAATTAAATGATAAATGCATTTTGCAGAACTAAGCAAGAGCGGTTCAGTGTAATTTAAATGACAGAAATGTAGATCACTGTTTTTTTCTCTCTTCATAAATTCATCCTTTTCTATCACGATGGGAACATTTATGTTAAGAATACCGCTATTTTGAAACCCTGAGCAATTGTACATTTACACTTTCTTTTCCTTCCTCCTTTCACTGTTTTTGATTTCTGTTTTTTTTTAGGCTCTGTCTGCTTCCACTCTCCTCTCTTCTTTTTCATTTTGTTTCTGTTGATCTTACAACCTGTTCCTTTCATATCATCTTACTTCTTTTTCTAGCTTCCTTGCAGAATGCATCCCACCCTTTCAGGCTAACCCCAGGTGCGATGCTTTTCACAAAGCACAACTCCTAATGACATCTGCCCAGGCTACTACTGAGTATTACAGCTGCCACCCTTCTTTCTAACTGAAGTCCTGCTCTCCTTCTCTGGCTCCAGTCCCAAACAGCATAAGGAAAGGGAGTCTCTGGTAAATGCAGAAAAGCCCTGAGACCTGGCCACTACACAAGCATGTTTTAAACCCTCAGTAGAAACACATACCCAATTTGAAATGAAATTTAACTGTGCTTTATTTAATTTTTCAATCTTAGAGGAAAGAGGGCTTTTCTGAGCAAATTGGGTGAATGGAATATTGTATGTCTCTTGGTATCCCACAAGCTGTGTGATGACTATATAATACTTGAAATCTCTTAGCAATTTAAAGCTTTGAAATTCAAATGCAGCTCACTTCTACTGAATCCTGAATTATAAAATGTCCTAGTGTCACACTGAAATGGTCTGCTTTACCATGGCAGTTAAGTTCTAAAAAGAGAAAATAACCTATGCTGACAACACCCAGTCTGCCTTCGTTTACGTACAGAACCATGAATACTTTGAGAAATTTTGGTCTAACCTAAAGCTTAACTTCCCAGTGAGAGGCTTTAGCGTCATGCTGAAAAGCACAGAAGGTGAGAGAGGGTTATGTGTCAGAAATGGAAGGCATCACTCAGACTTTTTGTGAGTATCTGAAACAAGTTTTTAAAAGTTTGAAATGTCCACGTGGCTGTTACAGAAGTTGTTCATCTCAAAATTCAGACAAAAAAAAAAGCAAAAAGTGATTATTCTTACACGTGGGACTGAGTGACAGCACTAGGCTCTGCATAGTGTCCCAAGCAGATTTTGCATCTAGCGTAAGCCTGGCTTTGTTTTTGTTCTCTGGAATGAAAGTGCTTTCTGTAATTATCTGACACCAACATGGCAAGGTCCTAGACCTCATTTGAGACTCCCCGGCAACACAGATTTTCATACTTACATGACTAAACATTAGACCACCAAATATACAAGTGAGCAAGTAAAACCAGCATGTAAATCTCCTTTCTCATCAGGATTATTTTATTACCATGAAATAGTAGATAATGTGAAAATGACAGCGGTAATTCAACCTCCTGCAAGATGCCTCAAGCAAGACAAAAAGGCAAGCTTTGAAAGGCAAGCAGTTCTCCTTCCTAAGTGATCCCCTGCATGATTTTGGGTGCAATTTTGGGACAGCGTGGGGCAGCAAAGGGCACCTACCTGGCTGTAGCTCTGGATGGCACCTCTGGGTTGAGTGCTGCGGGCTGGGAGTGGGGCAGCTGCTGTCTCACCCAGAGCAAGGGTCTGGTTGCTGTGGTAGCTTGCTGAGTACTGGAAGGAGCCCTCGGGCTTGGCATTGAGCTGCAGAGCACTCTGTGAGAGGAGGCTGGGCCCTGCAAGGAACAGGTTAGAGCCATCAGTGAGTCTCAGGGAAAGAGCATGCACCTGGTAGCATTCGACATTATTAACAGCATGCCACATTTTGTCTTTTCAGGGAAATCAGAGTGACTCCTCATCACTCAGTCATCAATTTTATACTGTTCAAGACACAGACCACAACTCTTTCTTCTTTGTTTTCTTCAAGAAGAACAAATCATATGGTAAATAAATCCTAAGCCAATCATACTATTTGATAAAGAAGACGTGTTTTTCAGGTCAGAACACCTTACATTTTTATTTTTTTTTCCAGCCATTTTTTTTCACTTAGACCCCATTGGTCAGTATGAGAAATGTCAATTTGTCCTTCCCGGTGTCCCAGAACATGGCATCTATTGACTGTAGCATGCACACAGGGATGCAGTACTTTGGTGCCTGTGGGGATGGATGACAGCTGTTAAAATATTAATAGCTCCTCTCATCATGTCAGGCTCACCCTGATCTTGGTGAATTTTTGATGACTGTTTTGTCTGCCTACCTTATCTTTCCCCTCATGGAAGCACACAGTAGGAGAGCAGAGCACAGGCAATGAGCTCAGATGAGGGCTGCCAAACCAAAAGGTGCTCACAGCATCAGGAATATAAACAGTGACACTAATACTCCTCTAGTTGTTCTGCGAAACTAAGGCGTTCCCATATTTGTAGAATTGTAGGATCACAGAATCATTTGGAAGGGGCCACTAAAAGTCATTTACTCCAACTCCTCTGCAATGAACAGGGGCACCTACAGCTAGATCAGGTGCTCACAGCCCCATCCAGCCGGACCTTGGCTGTCTCTAGGAACTGTGCCAGTGCAACCTGTTCACGAGGTTTGTTAGCGCTAACATAGCATCACACTGACATTGCAGACTCTCTGATATCGGCTGTGAGAACACATACTGGGCAGGGAGAGGCTTGTTGCCTGACCCTGTCAGCGTGGTTGAGACAGGCCTTCCCACTGCTAGTGGTGAGTTCCTCCTGGCCCCACATACAGACTGCACTAAACACCTCCCCAGCCCCACCCTGTGCCATCTCTGATCAGTGTCTCCTAGTTTTTCATGAACTAGCTGCCTGTGATGGCATCTGGGTCCACCAAGGGAACTAGAAGAGAAATGACGAGAGTTATGCCTTGGGCACTGCACACACTACAAGGCAGCATGGCTTCAACCAAACAGCTACAATCCATACATATCCAGCAACTCAGCATTCAGGTTCTGGTTAGCACAAACAAGCTCCTGAGGGCAGAGCAGGTGGAACAAACAGTAAGGGAGGGGAAACGATAACGCTGATATAGCTCTGATGGAACACATGAAAAGTTCAGTATTAAAGAGACTTACAATGGTCAAATTTCAATGAATTTTATGATAAATAATCCCCAATACATCTCTAATACAAATGCCAGATTTTACATCCTGTAAGTCTTTGCTAAGAGGATGTACAGCTGCTCTACAAAGATTTCCATTTTAAAAATGTGCAAACAACCCTCCTCTTCAAAATTTACATGGAAAATATTTTTTCCCCAGCTTGTTCCTCAGAAATGGCAGACTCATTATAACTGACATTTTTCAAAATCCAATCTGAATGGCTCATATTATTAAAAAAAAATATATATATTAAAAATTGCAGTATGCTCTGGAACAGTGAAAGTGTTCACACTGAAGTGCAGTCAGCGATTATGACACTATTGTATATAACAACACAGATTATTTATTGCCAAGTCAATCTAATTAATCAGAATACTCCAGGTATAGGAGAAATGAAGAGAGTAAGTTCTGGTCCTTGTCCTTTCCTTCCAAGTGCAGGAGACAGAGCTCTGTATATGTTGAAAGGTTATTAAAAATGTATCACATACTTAGAGAGTTGAATTAATCCCGCATGGGTGCTTATAAATTTAATATACAGTAGATTTCTATTCTGTGACTGCAAATAAGTCACAGAATAGAAATTCTCAATGTAACAGGCTTTGTTCTTTAATAAAAGAAACATTTTCACAGATTCATTTAAAGATCATAAAGAAAACACAGGCTTAGTTTTAAAATACATATTTAGACGATATTCTAATGTTTCAGATTTTGAATTTTCACTGAGAATTTGCCTGTGATCAAATGTCATGATTAAGTGCAGAAAATCCATAAGAGCGTAAATTTCTCAGGAGGCTAAAGAAGTTGAAGTGAGAAAGAAATTCTTGCACATGAAAGTGTTTGAACTCATTCTTAAAGTAATTATGCTATGACATTTCTAAAGCTTAAATAATGATTAAACTATCACATGCTATGAACTCAATATGTTTAAATTTTCATTGCATCTGGCTTTAAAGTGTTCTTTTCATATTACTATTGCTCATCAGGGGATGCACACAGCTAGCACTGCATACATGGGTTCCCTGCACCACTTAGCTTAAATGCTTCTGTGGAATTTAAGAAATGTATTCAAACAGGGAACAAAAAAGCAAAAAAGTTTGAAGCACATGGTTGTGAACTCACTAAATACTGGATAATCGTTTTTATTTTGTGTCTTAACAAGTAGAAATGAGCTAATAATTTATACATATTTGAGTAATAAAAAGTTCATTTGAGAAAGACAGACAGATAGATAATAAACCCTTCTTATTTCTCAACCAGGATTAGAATTGTGGCTGCTTGCCTGCAAATAACTAAGTCTAAAACAAGCGTGCAAACTGCAAGGTACATTTGAGATCAGAGTGATCTTCAAAAAACACAGGTTCCTTTTTCAGGATTTAGTGACTACAGGCCTGTCTTGTTTGATAGGGAAAAGACAGATCACCTCTCCCATCAGGATTCTTCACATTTCCATCTGAAGGCACAAAGAAACCCCCTGAAGAGCCTGCAGCTCACACAGAAGAGAAGAAAATGGTTTGTTTGTGTACAGCTGTACACAGGCTTATCAATAGCTCTCCACAGCAAACTACTCTTTCTACTCAGCAATAATTTCAACTCTGCTGCGTTAGTTTAAAAACCTGTGTATGCAGTTATTTTTCACTTGTTTTCAGAAGAGTCAAAACAGCAGAAAATTCTCTATTTTCTGTCAGGTACTCTAAATCTGCAGCATGGAGAAGACTAGGCAAGAAAAAAACAAACAAGAGGATGAAGGACGTGCCTACAGCTGGGAGCCAACCCACAGTGAAACCTCAGAGGAGATGGAGAGCAGAGGGTTTTGCCGGGAATCAGAGAAGACAAGTGGGATTTTCCTTCACAGTCTGGAAACCCAGGCCCTGTAAGGCATGGCACGGTTAGAAGAGTCATCCATTTGGAGAGCGAGGGAAGGGGAGAGGCTTCTTCTGACGCTCTCTTCATTGTACTGCCCTTTTACTGTCAGTTGTGTTACAGGTTAGTACTTTTTCTCCATTAAAAACCTAATAGTTTAAGAGGTTTGGAGCACCTGCTTGTACCCATCAAACTCACTGTGCAAAACAGGGAGAGCCAACAGATCCATTGCAGGATTCCGGCCTACCTTGATTCCCACCTCTAAGGACAGCAGCAAAAAGCCTATTCTTGCTACCTTCCTGCCATACTGTTGAGGTAAGATGTTGTGAAGCAAGATTGTTCTTTGTGGTTAATAACACCATCTGCAAGGCTGCAAAAAGTTGCAGTGTAGCTACTTAAAAAGCAAGCCAAGAAAATGAGTGGCCTTATATGATAAGATCATGATTAATTCAGGGACATAATACAGGAAATCAAAACCTCACAAAGAATCCCAATAATATCCATGGCTATGTCAAAAATGGGGAAAAAAAAATATGAAAACATTTGTCCTTGTATTTTAAATGCATTATTTTACTATTTTGCCTGTCCTTTATGCTTTATTGAGACCACCTCCTCTTCCTTATTCCAGCATTTGGAGAACAAAACAAGCCAGACAAGTTAAAAATAAACACTCTCTCTCTCTCTCTCTCTCACACACACACACACACAGAACAAAATTTGAAACATTAATTTTTAATTTTAATTTTTTTAAAGTTACCCTTGTGCAGTTAGTGTTTGTATGCAGAGGTATCTTATATGTACTTATATTTCAGAAGAGCAGAATACTCGAAGTACTAAGGAACTTCCAAGTACCTGCAGGTACTGTTCTCACTGTAACAGTGCTTTCTAAGGCAATAGGGGAAACAGTTACTGATGGACAGAATACATGGAAACTTTTAATTCTACTTTGTATCACAGATGCAATAAGAGATAATGGACCGATAAGGGTAGAAAGAAAAGAAAGAAGGTGGTAACATAACAAGAAAATTGCACCAGCATAATTATCTTACTATAGTCCTCTATTTAGGTCATACCTTACATTTTCTCTTTTTCAAACACTTCACAGCGTACTCAAAACATGATGAAAGAAGCTTTGTATTGTTTGGAAAAAAAGTACAGTTTGATTTTAAATGATATTCTGTTGCTCAGCACAAAAGTTAGTTTCATTTGTGCAACTGATTTTGTACCTACATTTCATCAGAACAATCCCACTTAGACATCGAAGAAAGGTCTGCAATGTCCTTTCTTGTATGCTCAAAAATCCTCAGGAGCAAAGGGCACTATACTGAAATCCACTGGAATATGCCTGGCAATTTCAGAAGAAGTCAAATCAGTTTGTAATGTATTTTAAGGTGTATGAAGATACATTAAGGTTTATGAAATTGAAGCACGCACAGAGAGGAAATGTACCAACTGAGCTCAGGGTATAAAACCAATGTAAAAAAGATAACACAGTTCTGGTAATGAATAGCCATAGTATTAAAAATGCTGTAGAAAAAGAAAAGGAATGAAAAAATATTTTTAATCAAGGCGAGAAAGACAAAAGTTAATCACACAGTACTGAAATTTCTAGTAGACAGACATTAATGTCTGATGAATCTTCAGAGAGAGATGACAAAAAACTAGGCATCATGGCAATCAGGAATCTAAAAGCTAGGCAACTTGGTTGGGTATCACAACTGGTGAGTCATGACCCATTCTCTTCCCTTCTTTCAAAAAATAAGACCCTATCTGGCAAATACGTACTGTCAGTGCTTAACCAAATCTCATCCTTTAGTGGTCATAAGCAGAAGAGCATCTCATGTAAGAACTTGTGGTCCAAGGAACTTAACAAAGGCTGAAGTGAAATAGCTTCATAAGTGCTGAGAAGACACAAAGTTCTGAGAGACCAGTCCAGTGCCTTTACACTGATTGGAGGTGGGGGGAAGGAGCACATCCTATTAAATTTCGCTCAGGGAGAATGTAGAAACAAATACATGATGTGTGATAAGTGTAATCAAGTACAATCAGTATCGCTGCTGAAATCTTTTAACCTACAAGATAGTGAGTTCAAGTAGTAGGAGTGTGTGGATTAACTGGATTACAAACTCAGTGAACATCATATTTTTTGAGCCTTATATCTTCGAGCCGTTGCTTGTTCTCAAAACTAAATAGCCAGGTGAACGTGGGATTACCATGAAGGAGGAAGTCACTAAAAGAAGCCAAAGAAGCCATTCCCTGTGGTGATACTAACGACAGCTGATCCCTACTGTCCGCCCATCAGTCACCTGAAAAGTTACTTGTTTCCTAATAGGTAGACTGCAGTGTCTCATGGAATACATCACAGAGAATTTTTAAAAACTGTAGCTTCACAGTCCATGCCAATTCAAGATACATTTTTAGTTCATGTGATATAGTAATCGTATGGTCAATTTTCAATTGAAGAGAAAGGCTGAATTATGAAAGAGGGCTGGAATTTTATATTACAGAGAAGAAGCTATCATGTAACAAGTATTCAATAATACATTATCTGCTAGTTGTTAAATTATCAAATAATTACCATATAATGACATGTTACATAAAGTACTGTACTATTACAAGATAAAGGCATGATTAATTCAGTATTCTAAATCTATGCAATAATTACTTCTGAATTGGATAAAATAATTACACTACAAACTGCAGACATACACACACCTAGTCAGCTCCCATGTGATAACTGCTTGCCTGTTCCTTAGTTTTCCACGTGAAGTTTCCAGTGAAAATATCACGCAAGTGAGAAGAGCAGGATTTTTTCTGTCCTTAAGATTTAAAGTTACTTGGCTTACTGGGCCACATTTCCTCTCCAATTAAGTGCTAAAATGGAGCACAATTATTGTGTTATACATTTCCACTTGGTCAATCATCTATTGCAACGCTAGTCCTAATTGACAAAGGAAATAGACCAAAACATGCTAAAACGAACATTTAATTAGCTCACATTCCAATTATAAACAACACTTCCCTCACCTTCGATCAACTGACAGAAGTAGTAATGATAAATTATAGAGTAAGTGTAAATAAAGTGTTTTTAATTAGTGTAATTAATCACTTCACACATTCTTCAACCTGCTTTGCTCATTTGGGTAACAGTTGAAAGAAAGCACTAGCAAAACTCTTTTAATGTCCTTTAAACATTCATTTACAGAGTTATAGGTCAAGGTGCCTCACATTCCAGTTGGAGGAATCATCTCCTAAGAGTTCGGTGTAGTCCTAATTGAGGATTTCAAATGCCAGGATGTCACTGTTTACTCCTTTGGTTTTAATGTGAAATACTGGTTTGCATCCTAGACCCTACTTTTTTTTTGGTGTTGGTGTTAAGAGTGTATATTCATGCAGAGCAGTTGCTAACCACTCCTAAAGTTGCTAGTATTTGTTGCCCAATCCTGCAAAGAGATGTATGATTTAAAAATATCTAATAAAATAAAAGTTTGGGTCAAGGATCATTAGACTGGCCATTCAGTTTTTGAGTGCTCAGCTATAGTTGGAAAGCTGGAGGAATGCTACAACTAGACTGTAAGGAAAATGAAAAATAGGATAGCTCTTGATGGTAACCTGCAAAAGTGTTGCCAGGGTATTTGATAGTAGCCTAGAGGGGATGATGGTTACAAATTCTTTGGCATCTTACTGGCATCTCCCATTTTCCAAGTCCTGCTCTCATAATCAGGAGTAAATTTTCCCTTGAAATCAGAAGGGTGAGGAACATTTGTTTGTTTTAAACCCCCAATTGCAGCATGGCCTTTTTCTGAAATAATCTGAAATATTCTTTTAAGAACTTGCTGTTGCTGAGATTATTTAGGACAGTTCTGGAAAGCTGAGGAATTGAGTGCAGGGAAGGTGAGGGATGCCCTGCAAAGGACTCTTCAGGACTGCAAGCCTGAGGGGATTGCAAGGAGCAGCCAAATTGCTACTTAAGCAGAGCCTTCTCTCCCCTCTTCCCCATTTCTAGTCTCTGAGCTACTGCAGATGGAAGCAGCTGTGGCAGCAGTCAGTTGTGGGGAAAAGCCCAGGGAACTAGATGGGAGACCTTCGCAGCTGTCATAAAGAGAGGACATTTTCTTAATTAGAAGCAGAAAAATGAGAGATTGGACTATGGGAAAATGTAAAATCCAAAGGAGATATATAGCTCAGCCATCAACATGTGCTTCAATCAGAGGTTTAGTAAGCATAAAATATGATGAGAAAAAAATAACGAGGAAAAAATGAAATAAATTAATGAAAACAAATCCAGTTAGCTATGACTGGTCAAACATTATGTAGAAAAAGGACTTTCAAGCCAGCTGTTAGGCAGATCTCACACAGAAGATTATCTGTAGCTGTAATATGGCAGTAACAAAAGGCATTCTCCCCACTTTCCCTTCAAATAAAGATCTGTAATAGCGAAGTATTTCAAGATCTACATTCTAGGAGATATTCAATATTAAATATGCAGGTAGCTCTGTGCTACAATTAGGAGTGCCAAAGCTACAATGTAACACAGGTATTCCATGGCCTAGCAGCGCATAAAGCTGAAAAAAAGTGTAGGTGGAGAAGCATATATGTACTCAAAATGAAGAAATAAGTGATAAAACTTTGGATACTAAAGTAGCTTCCTTGTTAAGAAACAAACATCCCTTCAGATGAATGGCAGCAACTCTTAAACAAGCACACAGAAAATGAACTTGTTTTACAGAAATGGAAAGTAATTCATATGCAATATTATGCTCTGCCAACACCAAGAGGGCTATGTTCTACCTACAGATACAGAAAATGGCTGCAGTGTTGTTACAGAACCTATTTGTAAGCACTGGAAAATAGGCTTCAGTGGAATGTGTTCAGAAATGTAGCATATGTTCATTCATTTCCATTCAAGACACCTTTATATGATACATATCTGGACAAAAGACGTAAAAACTAGGCTGATACCATTATGTAAAGGAACACTACAAGGATATCCCTTCTAACTCTCTTTCTGACCTAATTACTGCTTGAATAAAAGACAAGGAACACTATTTCAAGAGTAAGTGAACTGGGAATAGAAAATGTTTTCATTACATGCTGGTTATCATATGCTTTTTCTACAAGATAAAAATACAGCCATTATTGTAAGGAGAAGACAGAAGACCTTGGTTAGAATCTGAAATAATAAACCACTACTGCAAGAGACAACAAAGCACCTTAAACATCCGTAACAAGTAGTAGAAAACTGTAAGACTTAGAGTGAAAAAGCCATTTAGAAATTCCTGTTAATGACTCATGAGTGGCTCTGCAACCAAGGCTGCTGGATACTGAGCACTAACACTGACTATCAGGACTCCAGTGCACTACTGCAAGCTGTAATACCCACTCACACCTCGGTGTGCTTTTGCATCCCATCCCAACAATAATTAATTAATTATGTATTTATTTTTAATGTTCTTATTGGAATTGAATGCCTGACCCTACCAGTCCTCATAATACTAATAACACATGTCCAGGTAAGAAGAATTTGTATCTGATTAAGCCAAGACTGCAAAGTGGAAAATGCCAGCACCAAGTAGTGTTTTGGTAGAATCGTGTTTCATACCTTTGCACTCTCCAAATAAATACTGCCCAGTGGTGGTTAAAATTCACTTGACTGTACACCTGGGAGAGACAAGAAGTAAAGGTAGCTGAGCTGTGTAAGGAAGTATGTGAAGGGGAAGAATTTCTTCATGGATGGCAAAAATCTGTATTTTGAATTTTCTCTCATTTTGAATGAGAGAAATTAGTGGAGATAAGTCCCCTAACGATAAGCAACAAGCAATAATAGTTTTAAACTTATTTAAGCTCAGAATACAGAAGCTGCCTGTCCCTTTGATTTTTATAGAAAAAGCTGTCTGAAATTTTGATTAAAAACAAGGATAACCTACTACTGCAAAATTTTAAATGACCTCAGGATTAAGCAACTTCTTTTGTAGAAGATTAATCACATTTCATGAAATTGCTTGCTAAACTCTGCACATATTGAATTCAGATATGATCTGAAAAACATAATTTATCATTGACCATTAGGATGATGGGTGTTACAGGAGCAATAGATGGAAAGCACACAGGAGCAAGATGGGCAGCAAGGATAGTAGCTAAATTGCATTGCTGTGCTGCAGAGGACACAAACAGAAAAAATAATTCCCAGTAGCCTTCTATCGATGGATTTGTAAGGTTGAACTGGAGCTCTTTTGGCAGTAAAATTTCTGCTGGCACACGTTACACCTTCTTGAGAAGCCTCTGCCAAGAAAACTTGTTAGTAGCCGGGGTTAGAAATGATATGAACTACATTAAGAATGTAAATATCTTCTTTCTATGAATGACCTGATTTGCAGATGATGACGTTACTTCTGTGGAACTCTACATGTGCTATGCAGGAGTGGTCAAATTGCACAGTATTCACTGTAACAGAATTTTTCTGCCTACTTAAAGATCAGAATATGCAAAGACAGTAGAACAGCACCTGAAATTGGCTTCTGGATGAGTTTAGAATATTTGAATATCTCAAGTTGGAGGGGGACCCACAAAGATCATCGAGTCCAACTCCTGCCTCCACACAGGACCACCCAAAACCTATGTCTGAGAGCACTGCCCAAGCACTCCTTGAACTTCAGCTCTTGTGGCCATGCCCACTGTCCTGGGCAGCCCATTCCATGCCCACCACCCTCTGGTGCAGCACTGTCCCCAACCTGCAGCTGCCCCTCCCTGACACAGCTCCATGCTGTTCCCTTGGGCCCTGTTGCTGTCACACAGAGCAGAGCTCAGCGCTGCCCTCCGCTCCATGAGGAGCCTAGCTGCTATCAGGCCTCCCCTCAGCTCCTCTGCAAATAAAGGGGCCTCAGCTGCTCCTCATGCACCTTGCCCTCCACTCCCCTTCCTGCCTTTCTTATCCTATGACCAGAAGAAGAAACTCACATGTGAGACCACACACTGGATGCAGCTACACAGACAGCAATCTCAAACTGAGAAGGAAGTCTCATGCTTTGATTTGAGAAACACTGTATTTTGACATAAATGTTATTTTTATTTTTTTATTTTCATTACCTATCTCCTATTTTGTAAAGAATACTTTTAAAATTGAATATGTTCTTGGTTTATAGAAAAAAATAAAATAAAATCAGGTAAATTAGAAGTATCTTTTGCATGATTAAATCATAAGTTTTTGGAAGTATTTTACACCTTAAAAGATCAACTCACAGTTTAATGCATTCCTAATCACCCTACGTGCAATGCACAGCCAAAGGCTGTTACTGAAAGTATTGAACTAAAATGCTCCTTTTTAATTTCTAGGAAATAAAATCAGATGGTTACTGACACCACACAAACACAAATCATGGTAACTTGAGTGCATTATCAATCAGAAATAATAATAATAATAATAGACAAATCTCCAAGGCTCCAGAACAGAACCAAACAAATAGGAGCTTCTGGCTATAAAGGATATGCAACTATTTACAGATAGCTGGCATAATACAAAAGTTATCATTCGATTTATCACTTTGTTCTATGAACTTAACTAATAGCACAGGCTTCCTTTTCTTGTGCAAAATAATACTCTTTTTTTGTTTTGTTTGTTTCCTGACCTTTGGCAGGCTTAAATCTTAAATCTTTTCTGTCCACAAATGAAACTGGCTATTTGGCCTCTGATGTAAACGATTCAGAATGTACTTAACACTGTCTCAAAAGTAAGTTTACTTAGTAGTAAGTCAACAAGGTCAACATTTTATGAAAATCTTTTTCATCTCCCAGAAACACCTCTTTAATAAAACAGAAGGTATACTGTGAGAGGGGCCCAAGTCAGAGGTCACATAAAACCTCTCTGCACGTTTGGATGGAGGCTGTAAAAGAATGCCACCGAACACCCATATTTCACTTACGCAGTAACTGCAGCATACACAGCAGTTTGCATGTTACTCTTTGCAGAGAAGAGTTCCATTAAACTCCTCACACAGCCAGGATCCTGTTATATATCTATCTATCTATATATATAGATATATATTAAAGTCTGTTTTCTCCTTCAGTGTCCATAGATATGTACCACCCTCCTTCCACACTATACTCAAAAAATGCCTTTCTCCATTTTTAAAGCCAGAATGGAAAAAAAATGGAAAGGAATGTAAAAAACTCTCTACTTTATGTTATCATACAAGTCACAGAAATTCGACTTTGCTGAGAGCTCTGTAAAGTCCAAGCGGCACAAAAGAAATTAAGCCCCAAACCATACATGCCAAGGTGTTCTGTTCCATACACATCTCACGCAGGCCAACAAACCAATTACCTCTTGCATGGCTGCATCTACAGACTGGTTTCTTGCTCATGAGCTGGCACCAGAGGATCACTGAGCTGTGCAGCTCTTGGCATCTAACTGCTGAGAGCACGGGTGCTGGCATACAACTACAGCATGAGCAGAGTGAGTGGTTTATCAGTCTGTCAAGAGGACGTGGGTGCACTTGTTTCCTGGCCTGTACTACAGACAAAATATTTACTGATGTTCTTTTGCATTGCAGGTTCAGATGCCAAAAGTCTTTCTTTGTTCTGTTTCTACAGATGCTACCATAAGTCACTGTCACTTTCTAATGAGTTTCACTAACTGCTTCCTGCAGTGGATGAGGGAACACCTGGTTACTTGTGCAGGATTTGTGTTTGCCACAGGCTAATCATTACGGGCTGATCATTACCTCCTTCCCATCTTTGAAGCTGCCACTAATTGTTCCTGCTTTTCTGATCTCAGTGCTCTCCTTTCTCATTTTCTTCCTCCATCCATATATATTTTACCAGCTGTTATTACTACTGTGTTAATTCAACTTTCACATTTTGTAACGCAGTAATAAAGTGAGATTTTTAGGAGTTGTTTTGTTTAGGCAAGGATTTTAAGTCACTCACAAAGCATAAAATGACACCGTGCTTCATAGCTGAACTCATCTCAGGAGAAAGAATCTCAGAGATATGAAATAATATGGTGATATCAGTATGAAATTGATATATAAAAGTCAATTTCGTCATGTAAGCATAACCTGAGATTAGGAAACCCTAAGAAACATGCTTTAGGTGACAATGCATTGAAACAAAAATCAGCCTATAGGCTTCTACACAGAAACAGAGGAAACTTACAAATGACTTACTTACAACGTTGTCATACTATTACTTTTGCACTGCCAACATGACACATCAGAGAGCAATGTGGATTAGCCTGAAGTCAGATAAACGTGTAACAAGTGAGGATTACAAGGCCACTTTTATACAGAAAATGCTTTTTTTTCCTTTCTTAAGATGAATAAGCATCTGTTTGGGGGACAAGATACTGAGGTTTTATTTCAAGATGTGTGAAACAGGAAAGATAAAGGAATTGGAAAATAAAAGCCAGAACCAATGCAAGAAAGTAAGTAATGGACATAAGGGTTTGGCAAGAGAGGAACTGGTATTCTAGGGAACAATGGGATAGCAAAGGACGAGATCATTGGAAAGGACAAGACTAGGGGGAGATTAAAATGAAGCTAGAAATTTAGATGCAACAGGACATGAACATACTGAACAGTCATGTTTTGAACAGTTCTGCTGGTGGCTGCAAGCACTTTCTCCCTGAGAAGCCTATAAACCCCCTTGGACACCTGACTGGTCTTTAAAATAACTGCAGGAGAACAGGCAGTCAGTGTCATGCATAGGAGGGTGTCCATGGCAACCCCTTTGCTACTCATGAGGTTTGAAGATGGGCAGAGCATCTAAGCAGAGATAGCTGGACCTGGGTTACAATCCATAACATCTCACTGTCAGAATGCCACGGCAGGGCACAGATGGGGAAACAGAATGCCAAATACCATCAGGATTACTGCTGGGAAGGTGCACGGCTCCACTCCTAAGACTGACTCTTAGTAGTGGCCTTCTCTTGCCTGTATAAAGGAAGTGATCAAGAAGGAAAGATTTTTTTTAAAAAGCCACTAATTCTCTTGAAGTGAGAAGATCAGCATGAATTTAACACGATAAAGATGCTAGCCAGAAAGATATGATTGTTTCACCTGAACCTTACCATGCTGACACCAGTAATAACAGGCTCAGGTGAACAAAGTATAGAGTATGTAATGATGGTGTTTGAGCTACAACTTTTCATGAGATGCCACATTCTATACCTTTGAACTCGGCCTCTGTATGGGGCTGGAAATGATGAAGTCCAACCTCAGGATGCTCAGTGATGATGTTGCACTCCCAGAGGCAGCACTGGCTGCAAACACTGATTCTGCAATGCTGAAGCTGGTTCTTGGGCTGGCATTTGGACATGCTTCATGTTATCAAATCTTCATATCTTAACAGGGTAGCAGTGAACATACAGAAACTGTAACTAGTCAGCTCTTTTGTAAAGACATTAATCACCCCACAGATGTGCCACTGGAACTGGACCTCAGCTACTTAGGAGTTGGCCTTGATGATATTTCTGGGTCCCTTCTAACTCAGCATATTCTATGATTGTATCATTCAGTGTTGCACAGATCATTTTCACTACCAGCCAGTGGCTCCTACAATGTTAAATGATGAGATGATTATTTTATGTTCATATTTAGGTAGACCAGGGGCCAAGGAAGGAAGAACCATTCTTCTTTCTCACAGATCTAAGTATTTAAGAAGCGATCTAAAGAGCAGATCTTTAATCACAGTTTAGACAATTTGTGTTTGAGAACATGCAACAAAGAACAGCAAGACCACACCTGAACAGAAAATGTTTTTGGCTGCTGTTTACTATTTAGAGGAGGTACTTAGACTTAGAAATCCCAGAGTTTTGAAGCTAACAAACTGAAAAGGCTTGGATTAGAAGAGATGGATGGAAAAACAAGAGGCAGCCAAAAAATCCACCCATAAATATTTACTCCGAATATATTCGATCAGGTGCTTCCTCAGACACGTACTCAGCATGACTTATCTGTAGCTAAAAACTGTTGAGTCAGACAGCTGCCAGGTTTGCATTAATGCAATAGGAAAGAGAAGTAGGAGGAAAGATGAGGTGACCCTTTTCATACACTTATGCCACTGCTATTCCAAAGACTCAATCTCTAAAATCTCTAAAAAGAGGGGCATCCACACCACTGAGGTGATTTTTGTCCCTGAAACATACTTGAAGAGCACATGATTTTATGAGTGTGTTTTTATCAGGAGATCCCATGAGAACACCTCTTTCGTGTGCACAAAGAATGACTCAGCTGGATCATCCTGGCACTCACAGTAGATAATGAAATGGAAATAACTTCATCTACCAACAAATTGTGAGGTCCACTGATGCCAAATTTCATCTCATTCACCATGTCAGCCATCTGACAGGTGGCAATTTTACAAAGCAAGAGCAATGGGATTGAAAACACATAAACATATATCTTTTTACACATTCATTGTGTAAATGAAGCCTTTTTGTTTCAATACATTTTCAATATCGATGAATAAAGCAGCTGATAAAGGATGAAAATCATAAAGGTTGGACAAGGAGTGCTCTTTCAGAGTGGGACATCTGCTTTCACACTGAGTAAGGAGGATCTCTGTTATTGTAAAAAATGGCTGAAACAAAACTGAATTAAGACAATAAAGTAAGAGCATAGCCCATCTTTTTAGCCTCAGAATTAGGCAGCTTAGATGAGTGAAAAACACATCTGTCTAATACAACAGCTATATATAATTTCAGGAGATAAAAACTGTCCGTTCATCTAATGTCAATCATTCTTTAGATGAAACAAACAAACAAACATAGAGACCTTTAAATGGTACTGCTATCCATCTGTGTTGCATTTTGGGCAAATAGTTTCAAGTGACTGAAAAGAGTTCATACATCATGGGACTGAGTCCTCTGCGCTGAGCCATGTTTTCTTTCCCAGAAGGACTGGGATGTCCCCAACTGCCTGCAATTTTGTTAATATGCAGCCCTAGCAAAGCTCACTCTGAAATGGTAAAAGCCAGGAAGGCAGTATTATTTAATCAACACTGTATTTATTGCCTTATCAGCATGCTGTATTCTCTAATTAATCTTGAACAGAAGACAACAGAGTCACAGATGTGAATATTCAAAAAATGTGGAAAAAAAATTCCCTGAAGTACTGGCAGTGTCAGGTGGGGAAAATGGAAGTTTCAATACAACATGATAAGTTTTAAATTGAAGGTAGCATTTAAAAAATACCTGAGAACTGCAGCCATGTCAAAGTGATCCATGAAATTTTTGTGATCTGTGTCAACAAAAGCTCTATAGCTGCTGTCTATAGTAACTATTTAGACAGCAAAGAAGGAGGGTTTCCACATGAAGTGATTAAGCAAGAGAAAAGTAACTGGTGAGACGATTCCATTTTGGTGAGAAACTGAAATACCAAAAGCTCCATAAATCTGCTCCATAATCCTTTTAAGACCAGCCTAAGGTTCGTTTTGTGGAGAGTGAAGCAAAGGAAATAGCATGACAGATTCAAGTATAGATACCTTAAATTAAAGTTAGAGACTTTTGGATTAAGAGACATTTGAGCCTGTGGTTTATGTTAGGAAGAAAGTGCCAACGGATTTGCACAGTTATCTCAGCAGTCTGTCTTGCCCTCATTCTGTTAATGTCACGACAAGAGAAAGTAACCATTGCCTCTCCTCACTTCCGTAACCTGTACAGGTCTGTAAAGACTTCATCTGCCTCAGAGAACTACTTTAGAATTGCTTTTGATGCTAGCAATCATGGCAGTCCATGACACAGCATGCAAATGAACCACGGAGCAGTGGTAAAAGGGAGCTAGTCGGAAGGAATGAAATTCAGGACCAAAACATTCCTCTCATTCCACGTTGATCTCACTCTTATTCATACCACACATCTTTAAAATGCAAAGATACAAACACTGGCAGGAAAGTGAAGCTCGGACTTTAATGATGGCTCAGAGGCCTCCAGGCTGTCTATGTCACAGAGGATGGATGTGTTGGTGCCTCAGACAGCTCATCAGCACCTTCCCTACCTACCTGCAGGCCAGACTGTGACCTTATCAGCCGTAATGAAAAGCTTTCTCCAGCAATCCCCCTTCTTCATCCACAGCTGCATATCTGTGTTTACTTGGCTTATCTCCCTGAACCTTTCCTCCTTTTGTGTCTTTCATTTCTTTCATCTCCAATTTTTCCAAGCTTTCCAAGGTTTATCTGAAACATCCTCAACATTACCTCTGTTCTGAACATCAAAATTTTTCTTTCCCGCATGTTTCCCTCTACAGTGATTCCAGTCCATGCACTCAATGCACATTTCCATCCCTATCCTGTGACATATTCCCAGTATCTTTCATGTGATCCAGCTTGACTTTCATGTCTCTGGTCTTTCCCTGAAACTTGTTTAAATGACAAGTATTCATCTTTACTTGTGCAGAAGCAGTGCTCTGGGGCCGATCAGAAAGAGAAAATGGTGGGCTGGAGAAAAAGTTTCAGAAAGGAGCAGCCAGCTCAGCCACCTACTGCAGGCCGCCATGCTGAGTGTTACAACTACTGACAGCAAGGAGGAGGGATAGCGTGCCACTGCAGTCACACTGAGGAACTGATGGAGCCTGGGAGCACGTGATGGCTGCCACCATACGGGCCAGCAAGCCTTAGCTGCCCACCTCAGGGACTGAGGCTATGAGTAGACTACTGGCCTTCTGCTGGTGGCAACTCTACAAGCACTTAGGACAATTTCAGCTCCTCTCTGATACTGTGAAAGCAATGTCAGGCTGCATGTGATGTAAACTGGAGTGACGCAGTAGTGACAGATTTATAGCTATGTTAAGGCACAGAGAAATTCCTGTAGCAGGAAGCTGGACAACGGAATGCAGGTTTAGAGATCACTTAGTCCAACCGTCAGCCCATCTCCACCACGCTCACTAAACCATGTCCCTCAGTGCCACATAGACATGTTTCCCGAACACCTCTGACTCCGCTGCCTTTCTGGGCAGCCTGTTCCAATGCCTCACCACTCATTGGAAGAAATCTTTCTCAATATCCAACCTGAAACACAAAAATAGAAACACATTTTTCTGGGAAGCCAGTTTATACTGATTTGGGACAGAAGAAAGGGATGGGCAACAGTGCAGGAGTACCCCTCAGATGCGAACAGCCTCGTCACAGGCCTGAGCAACCACGGCAAACTTACATGAGGAAACTGTTCATCTTTGACAATAACTGCTTAAAAATCATGGATCACTCTGCTTGCCTTGCCCCATATTAATAAGAACTTTATACAGCACTACCTATGTATTTGTCTATTAGATCATTCACGCTCAGCAAATATAATTAGTGAGCAGTGTTCACTAGTTCTCTACTCACTTCCACAATATGGAACACCTCCTGCCTAAGCCACCTTAATGTGAAATGTCTTGTTAGCCTACATCCATGACTTCTATTAGCTGGTAAAGGAATAGCACATGAGGTGATATTTGGGATTTGAGGAATTATAACAACTGCCTGCACCTTCTGTGTGACCACTTTTTAAAAACAGTCCTGAGGAAGTCAGAGTGCATAAAACTGAACCGTAAGGATTCTGACTACAGGCACACTAATCCTCTACACTGACAGATTAACTTGTCACACTAGGTGCACGCAGTTCAGAAAAAGCAGCTGTGGTCACATCCCTGGGCAGGCTTTCATATGATGATTTCAAAAATCAGCCACAACTAGGCTAGAACTGACACAGCAGGCTAGAAATGTTATTCTCAAAGTTAGCTTAGTGGCATAAAATACATCGATGCATTCAAAATGCAGAAGTAAAATGAAGTAAAATTGTAAATTCAAGACTTCAAAAGCTAGGAGATGGCATGCAGTTATGATTTTTCTAAACTATCACTCTTCCCTCCTTGTTTTATGGACAGTGCACACACTGCAAACCTCTCCAGTTGCCTCATTCTTCATAACACCACCTTGGGCCTTCCTTGAACATGGGCCAAGACAAATTAAAAAAAAAACAAACCTCTTGTGGATTACTCTGTGACACTCAACATCCAGTTCCAATGCATCACAAACAATGCTTATTATGAAGTTAGCCATTTATCTCAATTTCTATGTGGAAACTGAATGAATTAGGATGAAAACTGTCCATGAAATACAAATATTGTGAGATATTCCAGACTAAGCCCCAGATTTCCCTTTATAGAACTTCTTGCACATCCGAGATGCTGCTGCACAGTTCAACTAGATGTGTTTGTTCTCAACACTTCTGTGAATGAACCACTAACATATAAAACTATGTACTGAAAAAAGGGAACTTGAATGATTTCACAACTATCACATCATAACTTAGGATGCAAAGGAGAGATAAAATTGAATTTTAAGTGAGAAGTTGAACTATTAAATATGTAATATTTGTTTTCATTTAATATCTATGTTCTGATTGTGTAGAGACGTTAGTAGTGCTGAAGGCGAAATCACAGAATCATAGAATCACAAGGGTTGGAAGGGACCTCAAGAGATCATTGAGTCCAACCCCCCTGCTACAGTAGGTATCCTAAAATAAGTCACAGAGGTAGGCATCCAGACAGGTCTTGAATATCTCCACAGAAGGTGATTCCATAATCTCTCTGGGCAACTCGTTCCAGTGTTCTGTCACCCTTACCACAAAGAAATTATTCTGCATGTTAGGATATAATACTCAAGTTTTAGGCCATTGTTCCTTGTCCTATTGCTACACACAACCCAGAAGAGCCTGGCCTCATCCATTTGCCTCCCTCTTCCCTTCAGGTATTCATACACATTTATTAGATCCCTTCTCAGTCTTCTCTAGGCTAAAGAGACCTAGGTCACACAGCCATTCCTTATACACGAGACGCTCCAGGTCCTTTATCATTTTTGTGGCACTTCACTGCACTCCTAGGAGATCCCTGTCTTTTTTGAACTGGGGAATCCAAAACTGGACACAGTAGTTTCAGTGTGGGCTGACAGGGCAGAGTAGAGGGGGAGACCTCCATCATCCTGCTAGCCACATTCTTTTAATGCACCCCATTGGTTTTCGTGGCCACAAAGGCCAAGAATCACAGAATTGCTCAGGTTGGAAAAGACCTTCATGATCAAGTCCAACCACAACCTAACCATGCTACCCTAACTCTAACAACCCACTGGTAAACCACGTCACTGAGCACCACACCCAGATGGATTTTAAACACATTCAGGGACGGTGACTCAACCACCTCCCTGGGGAGCTCATTCCAGTGCTTAACAACCCTTTTGTAACATAGTTTTTCCTTATATCCAACCTGAATGTCCTCTGGCACAACTTGAGGCCATTTCCCCTTGTCCTGGCACCAGTGAGAAGAGACCAAACCTGCTGCCACTGCAATCACCTTTCAGGTATTTGAAGGGAGCAGTAAGGTCTCCGCTCAGCCTCCTCTTCCCCACACTAAACAGCCCCAACTCCTTCAGTTGCTCCTCACAGGGCACGTTCTCCAGGTCCTTCACAAGCCTTGCTACCCTTCTTTGGGCCTGCTCCAGCACCTCAATGTCCTGCCTGTATAGATGTGCCCAAAACTGATGAGGTACTGACAAAAAATGTACAAAACAAGATGTGGTAATAATTGCTGTATAGTACAGTCACAAGGAAAAAAAAATTGCACAGACAGCCTTTATAACAGCACTTCTAACTTTGCCAACAAATTAGCATTTTAACTGATGTATCTGTTAAATTTTATTCTAAATGGAAAACTGACTCCCAAACAAAAGAAAAATCTAGTATATGACATCCCAATTTCATTTATGGTCTATCAACTGATTAACTGCAACTGTTGGCCTTGGCATATACATCTGATTCTTAATTAACAACCATAAATAGCAAACAGCAATCTAGTTTCATTACATTCCTATTTCAGTTCTATCTTTCTGTGACTCTCCTCAGAAATTTGATTCAATATCAGTTACCTTTACCTACCCAGACCTATTTCTTTCTACTACCCTCATCCTACTCTAACATTTTTCTTAGTTTTCATCTCTTCATCCAGTTTCTGTGATGCCCAGCCATGGGAAATCTTGCCTTCAACCTTCCCTAATGCATCCCACCCAGATTCATTGTGCTATGTAATCTCAGTATGAAGACAATTGTGCCCAGTCATTCAGTCTGTTTCTTCTCATTTCAAAATGAATACAAAAGAGTAAGGGGTGAAAAACTCAGGGCAGCTTATAAGGGCTTAAAGTGCTGCATCATGCTTTCCCAACAGAAAATTTTGCTCAGGTCTTATCACAACTGTTAGTGATACTGGTGGCTCATAAATCTTGTGTCTACGAAAAGTGAAAAACTATATACTGTCCCAGGACTGTCAACTTCGAATCTGATTGCAAATCCTGTTTCAAAATAATGAAAAATGTTCTGACAGATTAAAATTCTGCATTCAGCCTTGCAATGCTTTGCTTTCCCTTGAAATGATGATGACATTTCAGGTGACAACTCACCAATGCTTTTCAGAAGGTGGCTGTCACATTCCATTAGCCTTTCCACAGGAAGGGGAAATCATTCCCTTTGTTTTTAAGAAAGCTGAATTTGGGCAGCCACGCTGAAAGATGTGACTCAATCACACTGCACTAAGCAGCAAGGGACTGAAAAAGACAAAAATGGACTGGGGGCAGAGAGCAGGACATATAGAGGAATACTAGAGAAAACTGAAAAGCCAAGGTAACATCAGGAGCAGCAGTAGGAGCGATGGAAAACTGTGTATACTTTGAGGCAGACAGGAACAGTGTATCGGACAGGAGACTGAGGAAAAGCAAAGGAAAATAGGGAACTAATTTGCATCTTCAGTGCCTATTGTTACACCTCCTACCAGACCTGTCAGCCTGCTGGAAAACTTCATCTCAGTGTATCCGACTTAGGAGCACAAGCATTTGTAGATATCTGCTCTACAATTACAGTGAGTGGCATAGAATCATAGAATCACAGGGGCAGGAAGGGACCTCAAGAGGGACCTCATCAAGTCCAACCCCCCTGCCAAAGCAGGTTCCCTACACCAGGTCGCACAGGTAGGCGTCCAGGAGGGTCTTGAATATCTCCAGAGAAGGAGATTCCACAACCCCCCTGGGCAGCCTGTGCCAGTGCACGTCCCTGTTCCTAACTCACTGCAACCTTGATTCACTTCTTCAGCTGCTGATCCTAGCAGAGGATCTATGCACTCAAAGCACTCTTCTACAAACAAGCATAACTGCCAAATGACCAGTAAACCAACTTTTGAGAAAAGGCTTCAGCTTTCTTGCTCCTGTTGGTGTTCTGTGCATCATCCTTAAATAGTTCAACTACTTTGGCCATTTATCTATTTGAAAATTTTGGTCCTAAAAAGTATCAACTGCTAGCAAAAAAGTGACATCACACCACCTCACATTTCATTGTACTTCTTTTGCATACTGAAACAGTGCTGCTTGAAAGATGCTTTTGTAGTGGTGATGCTGAAGTCTTTGTGACATGACCTTGTAATGCAGTAGGGCCGTACTGCAATTTCAAGATGTATTTCTTAAAATCCATTCCATGGGGCTTCTGCCCACAGATTGACACTGAAAGTCTCTCAATTACAAAGAAAATCAAAAATCAAATTGGAAATGCAGGGAGGCAATTTTCCTGCTCCCAGCTACACTGTCTTCTGCTGATTTCTGAAAATAATAAGGAAAACATTCTAATAAATGTATTCAGTTTTAAAGCATGTAGTATTACAAATAACTGCGGGTTCTGAAAAGCACATTCTTAGCAACAACTTACTTTCACTGGATGAATAGTCCTGTGGATCAAGTATCCCTGATTCCTGCAGTGATCTAATACAGGAGTCCACCAGCTCCAGACCAGTAGTGAGCTCATCTTCTATATCCTTCTGACCATCTGTAATAACATTAATGCAAAAAAAAAAAAAAAAAAGTATAAGAACAGCAAAAGGTAAAACTAGTTATGTGCTGTCATGTACAAATCACTTATAGCTGATGAAGGAATGGAAAACACACCAAAATGGCATATACAGAGCAGGCTGGCCACATTGATCCAGGAGGGTTATGCTGCCCTCTAAAAGTTTGGCCTTGGATTAACAAAAGCAAACTAAGAAAGCACAGTTCTTATTTAAGAAAAGCCTAGAGACCAGTGCCCTCTCTCAAAATTTGCTTTATTCTATGGAGATGTATATTTATTTGCCAGCCCTAACCACTTTTGCCAAGTTCCACTATTTTTTCAGCAGAGTTTTCAAACACTGATGAACACCCAACAGGTGTAGAAATGCATGCTGTTCTCCCCTCTTTCTTATTTAGGAAGTATATTCCTTATGGGAGAGAATATATGCAGCATTCTATATGTAGTACTCTGATAATGAGTTTATTACCTTGTGTTTGCCAGTGAAACTGCTCTTCTGTCGAACTGCAAAGGAAAAGAGAAAGTGTTAACCTGTTATGAAACGATTCAGTAATGTCAAAAATATTCAGATCTAAATATACTCCGACGAAACTGACTTAAGAATACATAGCAGATTTTATTAAGTACTATTTTACTTTTTTTTTTTCAGGAATAACCTGCATAGAATTCATTCAGCAGGGAAGAATCAACTTCACTTCTTAAATAAATAATTTAAATCATACATACAGAAGCCATTCTTTATTCTCAGTGTAGAAATTACATCATGGCAAAGCTAAATTGACAACATTTGGAAACTTTAGGGATCCTATTTGCCTGATTTTCCTTTTTTTTTTTTTTTTTAACAGAGAAAGCTATAAATTGCTTTCTCAGGTAAACAGTTTCCTGTGATTTTTAAATAAATTTACATGCATTGTTCCTGGTTCTACTGATCATTATGTGCATTTTTAATATTCAAACATGTAGCTCAGTTAATTCAATTGGCCTGTGCAAGAAAGTAAATTTAGAAGTGTTTGTGCTTTTGTGTACAAGCACTTAAGCAATGAAAAGCCTGAATTTATACTAATGAGTGTGTAGAGCAGAGTACAGGTTAGGTTTACATGTTTTGCTATTTTTTTTGTTAGTAGATTATGAGAAGGATATATGCAATTAGGCAATGGGTACGCTTTACTCAAAGGCATGATGTGCCTGTCCTTCGCTATAGATCTTTCTTACATGCCAAGAATGTATAAAGGCTTGAAGTTACTCAGCAACAATCATTCTTTTAATAATAATGGATTTATTATTGTAGCCACAATTAAAACTTTGTTCTGTACATTTTTGCACCCATTGGTAAAATACAAATCAACAGAAACAACAACAAGAAAAAAAAAAAACAAGACAAATTATTTTGAACAGTTCAAACAAAAAAAATATATATTTATTTCTATTGTTGAGAATAAATGCTCTCCTCAATAAATCTTGAATTGTTTTTTCCTAGCAGATGCTGAACCTCTTATGAATATGTGAATAGAGCTACTTGCATCTACGTTCTGTGAACATAGAATAACGTAAATGAAATTAAATCCCTCTTTCTGGATGAAAATAACCTAAGTTAATTATTAATCAAATTTGGTAGTTAAAGAAAAAAGGATAATTGCCTAATTTACATATAAATTGTACTAAAAGCATGTTTTAATTTCCAGCTGGCATCACAAGTGTTAATGTGACAAATTCAAATCTACAGATCATCATTAATTTCCAAATATCCTCCACCTGTGGTTTATTTTGATGCACTGGTGTGGGGTTTCACAGATTAAGAAGCTAGTCCTTCGATCAGACGCTCCAGCTAAAATGTTTGCATTCAAGGGCATTGAAGCTAATAATATTGAAGATAAACACAGCCAGAGTCCTCTGGCAAATAATTATGGCAAAGTACTGAACTGAAGAAATGACTTTAATTGAAATCTCCTTTTCAAATGTAGCCTTGACCCCACTTGGTGGTGACAAGGGACAGTGGCTTTTTTTGCAGTTCCTTTGCCTGACTTTCAAAATCACAACTCCAGGTTCAGTTGGCACGAGCAGACGTTTTAAAGCAAAGTGAGCGCATGAAAGCATTCCTCCTTTCTGGTATTGGGGTCATCCATAATAAGCAGCATATTTTTCCCCACTATACAGTCCCAATTCCAGTATTCACTTTTCTACATAAGTGATAGACACCACCTCAAATGACACCACAAAATTCAATACCACAGATGACTTTCTTGCTGGCAAAACAAATTCCTAAATCTTGCTGGCAGCAACACTGTGTCATCTCATCTATGTCAGTGAGAAACTGTGCACAAAGAGCATGCTATCATCTTCAGGAATTCCCTTTTTAAGCAGTTAATTCATATATAACATAGACCCTTGTTATCAGCATGGTACAGATAACATACAGGGAGTAGCGTCTGGTCAGTAGTGATCACTGACACTACCATTCTGATTTCCACATAAACATTTTAGCGTATTCATCTTAAGAATTATTAAATGGGAAGGTCTAAAAAAGAACTGCAGCAAATTATAACTATGTTTTGGCCTTTCTAGTTTTCCTCAAGCTTCTTTTAAAGATCCAGCACTGTTCTTTTAATATATACTGTAACTTCCATAGTTAAAACAGATTCACCAACAAACTTTTGATCCTAATGTTAACTTCTGATTCAACATACCAAACGTGCATACATTTAGATACCCTGATATATTTTGATGTGTTTTGTTTTTATGTTCCTGTCCTTCTTTAAAAACAATTGTTTCCTGCTCTTGGCCTGAAAAGGATTCCTGGCTGAAACAACCAGAACTGTCTTGCAGGGAGCCTACAGAATGTCACACAAGTGTGTCACATCTGCATTACTGAGTAAAATCCCTTTCCTGTGCTTTTTTTGTAGGTGTTTTCCATCTCTTTAAGAGAACAGTGTCATTGACAATATACTGACATCAAACGCTTATAAAAAGCCCAGCAAAATAAATGAAAAAGGTATTCTCACTTTAATTAATTTTTCAGTACATTGAGCAAAATAAAGCTTTCTGCTTTGTAGTTTCCCTAAAGATAAGTTCATTATTCCTGTGCCTCACGAAGTATGCAAAGTCTACCAACATGGACTGAGAAGTCAACACAATTTACTTTTTTGAGAAGTTCTGAAACAATCTTTTCTGAGCTTAAGATTTTAAAGGGAGATTTTAACCAGCATTACATTAGTATAGTGTAGGAAAATAGTACCATAAAATACTAATTTAACACTGAATCAGTGAGATAGAATCATTAGCTCTCTTAACCCCAAACCATAAAACAAATAACTAAGATTTCTTTGCTGGTAGTCATTTCATCCTATATCTATTTCAAATGCTCCAGTACAAATAAGATGACCATTCTACTTCACTCAACTAGGCACGTATGAGCAAAGTAAATGTCCACAGAGTTGTTATCTTGACTCCAGCTGAGCTCAAACGTTCTGATGCCTTCACTCAAGCTAAAACAAAAGGAAGATGAGCACAGTGTGCCTATGTGGGGCAGCATTACACAAACAGAACACTCTGGGAACTCCATCTGTCTCTGCAGTGTGGAAACCTCAGGATTAAATGGAGTTGCAACTCTGCCAAGTTTCTACAATCATTCAAGGATGTCTGACTATTCCCTAAAGTTTGTTTTTAGGCGTGGACAGAAAAATCACAATCTGAGCTACAGTATGCATAGAAGCATAAAGCAAATGGAACCTTTGGGAGCCTCAGTTAATTTGTCATGTATCTCAAGCAAAGATAAACATGAAGTGGGTGTCCTCTTCAAGTGGACTGGCAGAGGAAGCCCAAGGGAACTGGCTCCATGCAGGCCATCAAGCTGTCCCAGTTTCAAAGCAAGGTGAGCAACGCGTGCCCATCAAACTACTCTCCCTACAATTTATAGGAGTCCAAAGCAATTTTGGTGGTTTACAAGTGAACACTCAAAGTGACACCAAATCTCACTTTCCTGGGCCATGCTCACAAGACATATTTACATAAAAGTAACCCTCATGGGAGGTAACTCAGAGGTGGGGAACACTTCGGGCCAGTTTGGCAGAAGAAAACTTGCCTAGGATATCTTTAGACAGTCATAAGGTCTGGGCAAATACAAAGGACTGTCTTTCAATGCAGGTGCCAGGGGTCAGCAAGGGCAGGCTGCTCCATGGGGATGGTGAGCAGTGGGCTGGGGTGGTGGCAAGGCAGAGACCTCCAGGAGTTGGGGCGCGGTCTGCAACAGGATTGGGTCCCATAACCGGAGACAGAATGTGAAAATTCACTTTCTTTGACCCACACACCCAAATACATTTGGTGCAAATGAACATCAGGGCATATGACTATGTTATTCAAGTCACATGCCCTACTGGTCTTTAAAAGAGCAAAGACCCTTAATCATTGGTGGGAAGACTTCAAATCACTCTTTCTGGCACATCTCTTAATTAATCACAGAGCTTGCATACACGCTTTAAAGGCAAACCCACCCTGTTGTATTTCTTTGACTACTCAAGAAGTGTTCATGTGCCTCTTTGTGTGGAGATGTCATTAAGTTTCCAGTTTCAGTTTTTGAGGAACTGCAGCAACTATCTGCTACACAAAGTGTTTCTTTCTATTGTTTTCGAAAACAATTCATGAAATTATATCTAGCTCCTCCTATAAAACAGCTATAAAAGGTCTTTTACAAGGAGCTGTAGAAGTTCCAGTATTTTCAGTTACTTCTGCAATGGAGCCTAGCAAACATAGCTGTACATAATAACAGACAGATACTGCCTCACTGATTGCCAAATTCCCATTCTGGAAGTTCTCATTTGTGGAAGGTGGAACAAAAAAAATTCAGAGACACTTCACAAAAGCAAGGAGGTTGAGAAGCACTGATATTCTGGCTCAAGCAAAGGAAGAACAGTTCTTAAATCATCAGCTTATTTTCTTCAATATTTTGTAAATAAACTAATCTTTGACATCAACTGTCCGGAAAAAAAAAAAAAAAAAGTAATAAAGAGCTAAGAATAAATTTGATATAATTCCTATCAATTACCTCAGAAAAAGCTCCGATCCTCGAAACTGTAAAAAAGTGAATAAATAATAGTAATAAAGGAACAGCCTCGCTCCTCAAATTCCCCAATACTTTACTGGTCACTGACCTTTTAAAATTGTTACAGAGTTCCTCCCAGATTCCAGTGCCAAAAAACTGGCATAGTCTCCTTCACAGGAGATACTCAAGACCCATCTGGATGCCTCCCTGTGCTACCTATTGTAGGGAATGTGCTTTAGCAGGGGGGGTTGGACTCGATGATCTTCTGAGGTTCCTTCCAACCCCTGCAATTCTGTGGCTCTGTGAGAACTGTTGGTTAATTCCCACCTGTATTAGAGAGGCCTTGCTACAAATTCATGTGAGGAAAGAGAACTGCCTATTTTTTTTCCAGATAAATTTTTATAATTCCCTAGGTTTTACAAAATAAACAGCAGAAATCTGAGGCTCTGCTATGAGTGTTTAGTGCTTACTTTCAAAGATACAGACAATTATGCGCAAATATTCCTTAAGATCTCAAAACTCATGCTTTCTTCTCAATTCAGCACTTGCAGAAGTGTGCAGACGTGTTCTCCTTTAAGAGTGATTTTTTCATATGCTCCAGCCTGTTTATATCTACTTTTCATGCACTGATTATGCTTAGTAATAAACATTCTATTTCTTCTTCCTTAAGTGAGATTTAATGTTCAGTGTGCTGCAGTAGTACGAGCACAATGTGACTGCAGAGCATGCACCTGCAGCAGCTTTGCTCTCCTCCTGGAGTGCTGCTGATGTGTTTGCCAAGCAGGCCACAAGGCTGCTATTTAATGGAAAGTGCATAATATCGCCCATTTCCCTATAGTTTTTATCCTCACTCCTGAAGTAGTCAATAAGAGGATCAGTTCTAACATAATTTTTAGACCTGAAAGTTGCTCAATTCACTTCCCATGTACCAAAACATACGCCAAAAACATTTAGTGAAGTTTTGATTGAACTTAGCCACCTGGAAACCAAACACTTGCTACTTAGCTTGCCAGAAGCATCCACTTCTCTTTGGTTTCTGTATTGCTGTTAGTTTCCTGTGTGATAATGCAGACAGAGAATCTCAGAACACTCTGAAATATTTCACGGAGAAGAATTTGAGGACGATACATTTGAATGCTTGTTGTGTTTTGCTTCATTTTAAACTTGATAGCAATAATAATATTAGAGAATCTAGAATTGTATGGCTTCTATTTTTATTCTTCCACAGATGTCCACGTTTATCCCCTGGGGGAGACAGGGTACAGACTTAGGTAGACCCTAATTCTGAATCAATAAAACCATTCTCGTTTTCTTATTTAGAGAAGATAAAATCAAATCAATTCATTGTGTAATTTCCCTTAATTAATTAATTAAGAAAAAAGATGATGGTTCACAAATAGGAGGATTTCTGATAAGATAATAATGTTAGTTCTTCCAGTCTGCTTCAACAGCTATTTTTATTTAGGTAAAGAGCTCGTTCTCAAACTGCATTCCCTGAACAGGAGCACACTGAATATTTTACTGTGCTTCCAAACAGTATCAGTTTCATACAATCATACAAGAGCTTCCCTGAAATTAATGCCTTCTATTTTATGATGTTGGCCCATGAGGTCAGAGGCAGATGTTGGTGGTACAGCAGGAGATGTTGAACCTTTCCAACAATATTCCTTTACATTTTGTTGCCGTGTGACAGAAGGCAGCAGAGAGGCAGTCTGACAGAATGGTGTCTGACATGGAAGTGAGGATAAAGCAAAGGTGTGTCACTGAATTCCTCCATGCAGAAAAAAAATGCAAGCATTGATATTATTCATCGATGCTTGCTGAACATTGTTGGAGACCAAACAGTGGATGTGAGCACAGTGAGGCAGTGGGTGGTGCATTCCAGCAGTGATGACAACGATGTGAAAGACAAACCATGTTCTGGACGACTGTGCACAGCTGTCACACCACAAAATGATGACTGTAGCAATCACCACATCAGCGCAAATCAGCAGAGTACAGCCAGGGAACTCTGTACAGAGCACACTCTGCTAGGGCACACTGCTGACTCCTGTTCAAGTTCTGAGGCACACAGTTGCCTATGGATTGTAAAAGCACTACAGTAACTGCTCAAATCATAGATGCATAGAGTCAGTTAAGAATAATCAACACACTTTCTTATGAAACCTTTTGGATTTAGGCTTTCATAGCAGGAAATTAACTTGAGAACAGAGTGCAATGTAAATGAAATTCCTTTGAGGAAGTCCTCCTGGGATAGCTAACCACCAGAGCACATAACAAACATGCGTCAACAACATGAAGCTCTCCATCTCATCACAGACAGAGATATCTCTTCTGCTCAAGGGTTAAAACTTAAAATGCAGAATCAGACAAGAGACTCACGCTGACCATTGCTTTAAGTAAATTATTTTAACTGTGACTACTCTTAGTTATGACTATTTCAGCCACACGATTTGTTCTGTATCGCCCTCAACAGCTAGTGAGAAAGTGGTTTTCTGTTTTTTGAGGAATGACTCATTTTGAGTTCAGCACTTCCTCAGGGAAATAATGCAGACAGAAGCCAGACAGGCTGTACCTTGAAGGAAGCACGTTCCACGCAGAAACCTCCCAACACACAAATGGTCTGACACGGTATGAAATCACACATCACACCACTTCCCAATTCCCTTCCCTTACAGCCTCTTCACATTAGCTTCACTCAGCTCCTTCCAAGAAACTGACTCTTCTTGGGCTCTTTGCCTTCTCCTCTTTCTAACAAAACAACTTTCTCCTTTCCTTTCCATTCCCTCTCCTTTCCTCCTGAAGATGGAACTTTTTGCTCTGATTATATTGCTGTTCCCTTTCCAACAGCTTAGGACTGCTATCGGCTGCTTGAGCCAGGATCAAACTCCTTCTGTACTGAAATATAGGGTAGATGTTCCTTGTAACTAACAAAAAAATATTCTTAATATATTTCTGAATTTTGAGATTGAATACTTTGCCATCTCCACCTCAAATATTGTTTTTCATTTCTGTATTCTCCACCAGATGTGTGGACTTGAGACATTGCCATGAAACAGGAAAAGGTTCTGCAGGGAGCAGGAGATTTATTTTAATCTTTTTTTTTGAGGGAAGATTAAATAAACGATTTATTATATGCCTTAAAAAGACAACTTCACTTGATGTGTTAAACAAAATGATTTTCTGTGGATCCAAAGAAGGGATAATCATGTAATAATTTAGATTGGAATAACTTCTGGACATCAGTTGTCCAGCCCCAACTTAACGCTGGGCTCACTTCAAAGTTAGCTCCTAATGGCTGTGTGCTTGATGAAATGTTTTAACAAGGCGCTGGGGAGACGGGTGGGTATTCTGCTTTTCAGGGCATTATTAGTTAATTCTCTCTCTCTCTCTCTTTTTTTTTTTTTTAAGAGAAAATCAAAGCTCATAAAAGGTCAACTCAGAAGAGTTCAGTGAGATGAGGCAGTTAAAGGCAAAGAAGGAAGCAGGTGGCACAAGAACAAAGAGGTTCATTGAAATTTTAGCTGGCATTTTGGAAAACGCTCTAAGTTATCATGGCAGTAACCGTCCAATTTGTGGTGAGGGGACCAAATCTCACCTGTTCTCATAATGTCCTTTGATAAATCTGATGTTAGTTTGAACTTAAGGGAGCTGTACTAGATCCCAAGATGGTCCCTCCAGTTCAGCCTTTTAATTACTCTCGGCCTGTGATCTGGAAGCCTCATGAAGCCTGATGAGTGTTGCATGATGTAGCGCGCACACAGCTGCCTATTTCAGTTTCTCAGACATTCAAAAACACAAAGAAATGGAGAAACTCAGTCACTCAAGAAACTGGCAGCACCAAGAATCACATGTGCAAGAAATGACAACCCTTAAATTTACTTGAGGTTTCACTGTGAGGTTCAGTATTCATTCTTCTAACCCTGATACATGTACATGATCTACACATTTCAATATTGAGTTAAAACTGCAAGAGAATTTAGGAGATGTGATTTCCTGCTATTTTGTGCACTAACTTTTAGTTCAAGATCTGCCAGAGAGGTTCACCATGCAATGCTACAGTAGTAATGACAGTAAGATTGAAAGACAGATCAAATCAAGAGACAGACGCTCTCAGAAGTTCTGCTAATAGCTTCTGGCTTTCATTTGGCTTCTCTATAACCTAATACCAAAATTATTGTTTGCACCTGTAACCATGCAGCTGATTTTGTTCCTACACATCATTCTTCAGCTCTCTCGCCTCTTCTGCTTTGGGCAATCTTTTGTGGAAAACAAAAATCCGCCCCTGTATTTCCATATTATTGTTCCTTTAAACTGCCAAAAAGACCATCTTTCTCTGCACAAAAATCTGCAAGTGCGAAATTCACAGTGCACTAGTTTAATCTTTTCTCTTTTTTTTTTTCCTTTTCATTTTTCTCTTCAATTTGTGCAGATTGGACTAATGAAGGATGTTTGTTATCCAATTACCACAAACACTCCTGATGCAAATCTAGCCCCAGTGCACCAGACAGGTGACGTAACAAATATTACAGGTTTTCACAATGAATTCCAAAAAAAATAAAAACTGGTTAGCTATATACTTCAATCACCTGTGAAAATTAAAGACATCAGTTGTTCTACCATCTCTGATAGCACTGTGGTCATAACTCAGTACATCTCAATAGCAGAATGTAAGTGGTGTGAAGGCTTGTTTGATAGAAATCTAATTATACCTATTGGCATCCTCAAAGCATCTGAAATTAATAAGTAGTAGCACTTAAAAGTGTTAAGATAGGGCACTGATCTTCATTCTGCTCAAGGGCCACCTAGTATTTTCTGGAAAGTCTGTATAGTTGTGCAGCAAAATATTAAAACTGTATTAGAATGAATGAAAGCACTAATTTTCTAACTGCTTAAAAATCAGACACAGAAAATGGAAAATATCTCAAGTAACTAGTTAAGCTTCATACTGAGAGATACAGAATCACGTTCAACTTTTAAAAGCCTTTTGTTTTGGTGAAGGGATTCCTAAATCATAGGAAAACTCATCTTTTGGCCACCTATGCAAATCCCTCTTTTTTATTCCTTAACAGCACTTGTTCAAAACAATTCATCAAATTCTCTCCTCTCCTGAGCTGGCAGATGTGGAGTCCAGTTCAGTTTCATATAGCACATACCACTAAGTAAACCCTGTGCTTATCCACATGTTCCATCACCTAAAACATCAACATGTACAACAAAAGTTTCCAGCTTTCCTTTTATTTTTTTTTTTCTCTAATTACTCTAAATGAAACTTTGGGAGTTTCTCTACTGAGTTATCTCATCATTTTACTAACCAGACAAGGTCTTTCCTTTCAAATATCTCAACCTAGGTTTAAAAGTTACTCATAAAATCAATTTGTTTCTATTTTTCTACTTGTCCAGGCAGTGTGTTCAGGAAACAGTCCAGTCAAGAAGCTTCTGCTTCTATGCAAAAGAAAGATAAGAGAGAAATATGATTTTCCCCAAATAAGAATCAAAACAAACCTTTTCTGGACTTGACAAGACTCATTTTCTCTGAGTATAGAAATGATAGAGCTAAGAGGTGGAAACAATGAAGAAAACATTAGCGAAAAGACAGTCAGAGCTGAAAGCAGAGATGGACTTTTACACCCAACCACCTCTCTCTGCACCCTGCTCAAAGCAGGGTCATCTGGCACTGCCTAGGAGGCATGACCACTCTTCAAGCGTTAATAGTTGTGTTCAGATCTTAATGTGCTTCCATTTTTACAGAAAAAAAAAAGG
This sequence comes from Callipepla californica brunnescens, assembly GCA_023055505.1. Classification (NCBI taxonomy): domain Eukaryota; kingdom Metazoa; phylum Chordata; class Aves; order Galliformes; family Odontophoridae; genus Callipepla; species Callipepla californica. The sequence continues at coordinate 65,931,274 of JALIRH010000002.1, forward strand.
TTAAGGAAGAGCGTCTATAAAGAGTACTTGAAAGCACCCACTGATGTAGTGGTCAGGATAGTGAACTATATCATCTGCACTTTCTAAACAGACATTACAAAGTATTGTACCTATTTAAGAAATGGAGGAAGAAATTAAAATAACCACCGCCTAAGCCTAGGATGACTTTCAATGTTTAATTTGCTAATAATTAGAATTCTAACAGCCCTCAGAAAATGAAATATATGCCCAGAATCTTATTAAGGCTCTGCACAGCACATAAAACAGTAGATTTCTCCAATAGTAAAAAAAGGAAATATAGATCTAATATCTGAAGTTTCATCAGGCATTTAATCCATTATCTGATGGCACTGCTTAATTCATAGGTTAAAAATAAAGTGAGGATCTTTAGAAAGCTTTTAACAGAAGGTGTAAAAAATGAGCAGACAAGACAACCAGTATGTTGAAGTGAAGCTGAGCAGGAGGAAAATGACACAGAATTTCTCAAAAATCTGTGTTGGGATTGAACTTGGACTTTTCTCCAGAGATGTTTAAAACAAACTTGTCCAGCTTGAAGATGATGCAAGATCAGGACCTGAAATGTATTAAACCAGTCTTCCAGTACCACAGTAAGACTGGACTGACTGTTTCTCAGGTTAATTTCAGATGAGATTAAACCTCGTCTTACTATTACTTAGATCTCATTTTAACAGCATACTAAGTCTGAAATTTGTTCTCCTTGGATGAATACTGTATTTTTCATAATGAAAAAAAGCATAAATGGATTTTGAAGAGGTTGTGGAAAAAAATTAAAGGAATTCTGAAAATACTTTACAGTCATCTATAAAATACAACCGATCACACAAATATAACTTCTATTACTCATAAATTCAGTAAATTACTCCAACATTCTCTCAGTAATACGGACAGTCAAATGGCAAGACAAAGAGGAAACCAAGTTTTAAACCACCAAGCATTAAAGAGTAAGTTAAAACACTGTTTTGCCCAGAACTGTTTCTTGTTTTTTTTTAATTCAGCATAGGAACACCATCTGTAATTGAAAGAGAGAAAAAAAGTACAGAACAGTAGAGACAGAATAACCACAAATGAATATTAGAAGCTATTTTTTTGCATAGGCATTTTAATATATGCACATGTTCCATCTGCGTGTTACAGCATATTTTCATCTTCCAAGATGACAAACACTGGTTTTAATTTTACATTTCAGATTTTCAGAAAGAAAAATAAATGCCTCTAATCTGTAGAAAAAAGTAGCTCCTCACCTAGCACATCTATATGTTTATACATACATATTTATGTTTGTATATATATGTTTACGTACATAGAGATAGCATTGTCTCATTTGAGTACTTCAGAATCATTCAACTCTTTATATTAAACCTAGTATGTGTGTACAAGTCAGAAACAAAACTTGGCCATTAAAGATATTTGAATGATTCCATAGCACTCTTATTTACCAAAGTTACTATCACGATGTTAATAACTTGTAGCTCTTTATAAATACTGCATCTAAAACAATGCTAGTAGGCAGATCACATGTGAAGCTTGGATGATGCACACTAACAAGATGAAAGTCTTCTGTCCTATTTTTACCTTAAGACATTGCTTCAATACCGAGATTACGTTCAAACTCTTGTTCTTCTGCAGCATTGCAAGTCCAAAAAACTCTTAGTTTTTCCATATTACAAGCAAAAAATTGTCTCAAGTCCTGTGTGCTCTATAAAAACTGCTTCACAGCAGCAGAAAGCTTTGAAGAATTAATTCGTAATTAAAAAGGTGTAACCTGCACAGATGCTGCTCCACCACAGTCTGTCCATGTGGCAGCAAAGCGCAGAGCTGGGAACGTGAGACAACCACTACCTGTTGGACTGCCAGCACCCTTGCCTGTCTTGTAAAAGGATGAGTTCACTCCAGCGCTGGGGAGGTCCAGAAACTGCCAAGCACGTACCTAAGAACACTCATAACTGGGGGATGGGGGGATTAAATTTGCCCTTTTTATTTTCTCATTGAATCTATATGAGGGTGGCAGCTTGACTGCTTAGTTTAAAAAACTAAGCCCACTGGAACGCCAAAGAATATTTATCCAGTGAATAAACATACTTATCATAAATTCTTTACTTTCTCCCTATGCAGTTCAGATTTTACCCAAATCTGTGGGAGCTGAGAAAAGACAAGAGTCAGTGAGTCAAAGTGAAATATAAGCAGTTCTGTCTGAACTCCAGGAAGCACTTCTGTCCTGAGCGGGTGACAGAGCACTGGCATAAGCTGCCCAGAAAGGCTGCGAAGTCTGCTCCTTGGACATCTCCCAAACCACCCAGACATTATTATTATTATATTATATTATATTACTATTAGTGTCCGTTTAAGCTGTAGGCGGCATTTCAAACGCAAAAAAGAGAAGGGTAATTCAACCCCTGTTTTTTTCAATTCTTTACTGTGAAAATACGATATTGAATCACCGGAACAGAAGGAGAATCCCATGATACCATTTTCTCAATTTCTTCTACATTTTCAGCAAAGTATTTGAAAGGAAGTAACTATTTCAATTTCCTCTTGAGCACAGAGCAATAAGACATATGAGTCATCACCTGAAAAACAACTGAAACTCAACAATAAGCACTGTCATTCTCTATCGAAAGTCCTGACATGGGATATGCATGTGACAGACAGGGCAACCTTTCTCATTGCTGCAGAACAACCTGCCAAGAACGAACAGGGCATTATCTGAACTGCAATGCTGTCTGACAACAGATAGCCTTCTTCCCCTTTTTCCTTCAAGCTTCAAGTTTATATTAGAGCAAAGAATAACCTAACGCTTTGGAGAGAAAGAAATACAAATCATTTCTTGTCAGTCTCTTCAGCTGCTACAAGATATCTGACTTGAGGAGTTGTGCATGGAAAATTCAACTTGTTGGGGTCAGCTGACTCCATGCTTACTCTGTAGTCTTCATTTTTCCTCCAAGTTCAAGCTTATCTTAAATGAATTCACAGCACCTGCCCTATTATTTTACAAAAGTGTCATCCACTTAAAAATGAGGCTGAAAAAAGTTATACCCTACTATGATGTAGGAATCAGGGACTACCTGTCCTATTTTCTACTTTGTCCCTGTATTCCCAATTGCCCTGATCTTATTTTGCATCTCACCTGCCTCTGATAAAAATGACTCTTTTCACTTTTGGATTCCATATTGCTTCACTGCAGCATACATTAGATGAGTCTGTATTTTAAGTTACTGTATGAGAACAAAAGCAAAATCATACATTATGCAAACATCTTTCAAAAGTAAGTGTTTTTTTTTGTTTTGTTTTGTTTTCTGTTTTTTTTTTTTTTTTTTTTTTTTTTTTTGCAATGTATGCTGTTACTTGTCATCTAACTACCTTTGTCTTATGTGGGAAAAGAGTCACTATATATCAGAAGGAATTAATTATGACATGGCTTCATTGCATGGCCTTGCCGATAGAATTTTGTAGGTGTACATGGAAGTATGTGACTAATTTGGGCTTATCTATACGCCTACTATACAGAGAGCAAATTTGAAACAAGGACATGTCATGTTTTATGATTTTTGGTACTGGTATTCCACATCATAACATCATGTCATCATATGTTATCATAACATCACTAAGAGTTAAAGAGTTAATGCTCCAGCTCCGTGGATCATCAACAGCTCTGGGTATACCTGTCTCAGAAGACAAGAAGAAGTATGTTCCCCAGAGGACTTTGCGATGTTTTGCATTTTTACGTTTCCACTCAGAGGGAAAGATAAAAACTGTCTGCGGTCACGGGACACTCTCTTTCCTTTGGGATCACTCAGCAGTGGGTGCTCGCATCTGCCTTCAGCGTTAGCGTAAGGCCTTCGGTTTATCGGACGCTCTCTCTTGCTCATTTTACTTGATTTATTAGCTTCAATTCCAATAACATTGTATTATATTGTGTTATTTTGCTTTCTGATATCTTATTTAGTAAATTGGTTTTCCTCCTCAGATCGTTTTTAGGCTCCTCTCACTTTTCCTTTTTCCCTTTCCCCCTTCCCCTTCCCCAGGGCGTGGGTCGCCCACAATTGTTATGGAACCAGGCCAAACCAGCCCATAAACCAATGACAGGATAAGATCCACAAGAACTGTTCTGATTCTTCTGTAACAACGTGATTCTGGAGGATATAAGGATCTAACAAGATATCATTGGACAGAGAGGTCCCTGTTCCCTACCAACAGCCCAGCAGAAGTGTCACAGCTTCTCTGTGGTGGCATTTAGACAGAGGTCACATGTGGGAGCTGTGACAGAACTGCAAGATCAGGCTGCTCTGTGCGACCACACCTGCACTGACAGAACTGAGCTGCGTGAGCAAGGAAGCTTACTGCCGACAGACCCCAGGCAGGGCAGGCCTGAGCAGGCCAGGCAGGAGCAGCAGGGCACAGGGTATGAGACAGCACAGTCCAAAGTCCTGTTAGGAGACAAGGCTAGAGGCAGAATTCGAGACAAACTGTCTAAAAGGTAGGTCCAAGGTTCATGCAGGAGATGCCACATTCAAGATGGGAAACGGGTGCAGCTACAACATAGGACTGTCAGGATAATCTGAAACCACACCTAGAAAGAAGACATGTAAAGCTTCTCTCAAGGTGGCTTTTCCACTGCTTGATTACCTCCATCTCAGCTTTCAGGAGTACCTGATATTCTGTATTCAACCTGGAAGGTATGACACTTTTGACGATATTCTTTAGTTCATTTCCATCTCCTTCCCATTCAGTGACAAACTGAATGTGGGTAAAATGCTCCTCATTACAGCAATGGACAATATTGCCTTCCTCAACAGCTGGAACTTCTCTCAACTTCTTGAGCAAATAATCTCAGCACAGCTTGCTGGTCCCTTTCCCATTGCATTCCTGCTTGACTGACATACATATTGGCAATACAAGTAATGGGATGCTAAACCAAAAATAGAAATATTTTCCCTAGGACTTCAGTAAAACCATGTAGCAAACTCTCCACATATTTACAGCAGGAAAAACATTTGAATAGTTTTATGATTAGATTAGAATACAGACCAATTAGTAGCAATGAGGATGTGGTTGCCTTTTTCTAAGATTTCTAAAGATACTACTATCACTCTACAGATTACAGAATGAATCATAAAGTTCATTTAACCTTTTAAGTATTCTTACCATAAACATTTTTTTCTCTTTTCATCTGACATCTGGGTTTAAATAATGCTGTACTATTTTATCAATTTCCATCTTTAAGGCTGTGAGTAATATTTTGATTTTTATACAAATACATTACTGGATTCAGCCAGTACAATCATCAAGATCTTTGTAGCCTAAGCCGAACTACAGAAACATTTAACTAAAGACTACTTAAATGCATAATCAACAAATGAATATTCCTGAAAAAAAAAAACACTTCCCCAAGAAGATGGTTATTTAATAGGCTTTTATTGTCCATCAAATATGAAGTCTGCAATTATGAACTACTACTACTAGATATACACAGAATACACTTTAAGCACAGCAGCAGTCATTCCGAGCTGTCAGTATGTCACAGAATGTCTCCAAAACAATAATAAAATAAAATAAAAAAAATAGAATGCGCTCCATACTTCACTTAAAATCAAATGCTGACAAATAGTAAACTTATATATACAAAGTATAAGGTGCATATACGGAAAAAAAAATTTCTTTATCAGTGAGACAGACCCCAAACCAATAAATTTGGTGCTCAAAATGAAGATACAGTAAGGCTCTGCATCTGAAATCCTACATTAATATATATTATATATCCATAACTATTCTTTCTTAACTTTCAAAGTCAACATCCTTTAGATTTAAACTGAGGCTCTGGATCCCCTTGTTGAATTACAGGAAATTAACTAGTGCTCTTCAGCTGTTTCTCTATTTATCAATTGAAGGGAAAGGTGCTTGGATGAAAATAAGACATGGTTTAGTGTCAGTCAGGAGGTGGACATTTTGACTATCATCATTTAATTATGTAGACAGGAGGACAGAGTGCAGTTTCAGCAAGTTTACAGATGGTGTAAAATTCTGAGGACTAGTTGAAAGACCAGACCACTGTGCTGCCACTCAACAGACTGAAGAAACTCATGAAGTTCAGCAAAGGGGAATGATGTGTTTGGTATCTGGGCAAGAGCCCCATAGGCTGGTGTTTAAGCATCTGTGAAGCAGCTTCGCAGAGAAGGACCCAGGGGTCCTATTGAATGAGAAGTACAACTGCATCCAACAATGTCTCCCTAAAGTATAGAAAGCTAATAGCATCCTGGGCTGCACTGTGAAAAGCACTGCCAATGAAATGTAGGAAGTGATCCTTCCCCTCTACTCAGCACAGATGAGACACCTCTGGAGTTCTGAGTTGAGTGCTGGGCTCCCCAGGACAAGAGACATGGACATATTGTAATGAGTCAAGTTGAAGGGTCATGAAGGTGGAGCTTCTGTTATATGGGAAAAGACTGAGACAGCTGGGACTGTTTAGCCTCGAGAAGCAAAAGCTCAGGAGGATCTTACCATTGTGTGTAAATATGTAATGGGAGATGGTAAAGGAGACAGAGCTACATTCTTCTCAGGGGTAGTAAGTGGGAGGACAGCTGATAATAAAAACAAACTAAAATTCAACGACTTTCATTTAAGCCAAAAGAAAATTCTTTTTACAGTGAGTAAACTGGTAAAAGTTGATCAGAGAAATTGTGGAGGCCCCATCCACCAACCCTATTGGACACAGCCTTGAGCGGGGAGGCTGGAGAAGACAGCTCCAGAAGTGCCGCCTTAAAGCCTCAACTGTTTTCTTATTTTACATCAGGATTTCAAAACGATGGAGCACATTGGAATCCTTATGTAGTTTTGCAAGCATGCAATGTTTTGTAAAGGAACAGACAAGTGGCAAAGAGTTTCTACATTAGTCAATCACTCTAAAACATTGTTACTCAAACTAGGTAAGTTCTCAAACAAAATTAAAATTTAGCTATGGCTGCTAAGTGTCACACAAAAGCAAATCAATTAACACGGGATCATCAGTTTCAACCTTCTCAGTATGGAACTTTACACTTTGCATTTATCGCTGCTACTACTGTGTAGGAAAGCTGAGATTACACATCTGGCTTTTTTATTAGGAACAACACAGACCTAAAAACTGAAAAATATCTAGAATGTCCTGTCCGTTCTGCAAATGTTGACATTGCAGCTCTCCACTGGAGATGCTGAAAGTAAAGCTGAAGTGGAGATGAAGAGTCCAGGTGTCATAACTACTCATTCCTGACTCTGGTTTAGTTCTTGGATCCCACTCAGCTGCCCCTTGGCACGGCTCACTGCTACCTGTGTGAGTGGGCTGCAAGGTCTGTGGGTCTCACCTGTCACATTTTCCCCTGACTGAAGCTCGAGTGCTATCTGTCCCTGCCAAAATGTGCATAACTCACATCTGAGTGAAAACCTCAGATAAAAACTCAGTTGAGCACTGCAGCTGCCACTGGCACATGGGGATGTCACCAGCAGAAGCACAGGGCTCTCTGACTGATTTGCAGCATATGGCTTCATTTTGATCTAGATCTCTGGTTGCACACAAAGAAATTTCACTCCAGTTATCCTTAAATGCTTTTCTGAAATATGACGTTCATTTTGCTACAAATATAACAGTCTATCTTGTTTTAAAATAATATTACTATCAGTAAGAGCTATTTTAATAATTGTTCTTCATTTCTCCATAAATGTATATTATTACATAACTATTTCATTAATCTATTGTTAAGCCACTATTATCTGAATTGGTAAGATATTTGGATGACAGCATAGACACATCTTTGTGACACATAAAGTGGGGCTCACATTTGCAAAAGAAACCCTAAAAAAACAAAAACTAAAACAAAACAAACAAACAAAAAAAAAAAACAAAAATCCAAAACGATATAAAACCAACAGAAAAACCAAAGAAAAGCTTGAAAAAGGAAAAAAAAAATGGATAGAGGAACACTGGAACTCAAGTTCTTTCAAGTTTGAGATCCCAAAAGGTTGATTGCCCCATCATCTCTTGTCCAGCTGGAAGAAAAGGGCTGGGATTCCAAACCAGGACATCCTGAAAATTAGAAACATTTGCAGCTCCCAAAAAATCCTTGCCAGCATATAGAAACTTAGCTGGATCAAAAGCAAGGATTGGAAATACCATTTCTATTTTTAGAACATTATGCATTCAGGATAAAAGCTGGGTTCATCCCACATCTAAATTGCTCAGTAAATCTTATATTTCAAGAACAGCCTCATGATAAATGTCAACTCTGTGCTAACTGCATTCTGCAAATACTTAAATTGAGATTTGTATAAAAAACAGATTAGAAAGACTTTTTTTTTTTTTTTAATTGAGGATGTATGTTGGCAAAGAAAGAGAAACATTAAAGCCATGAGCTATAGGTTAACATTCAGTCCAGGCAGAATTTGGAAAAGATACTTTTGTGCAACCTTGAAATGTGCCAATATATATATACATATACAAAGAAGCAGAATGCTTAAAGTATGAAGCTATGTGATACTACAAAATAATTAGCTGGAACTTGCGAAAAACATTAACAGACAGATGGCCTCTACTCTTCACTCTGAATAGTAAAAAAAGAAAAAAAGATGATCCTTGTCTGTTCAAATGAGATACTGAGACATGCACAGAAAAAAAAAAAAATCGTAGATTTTTTTTTTGCAAACACTGCCATAAGTTAAAATAACCATGATTCGATACTTGTACAACTAGAAATCTTTTCTTTCATGAAACGCGTGGCAGCAGCATGTCCATCTCATCCCAACAGTAGTTGCTACTATATTGTATATTTTTATCTGAGTTATGCCAGTACAGAAAATGAAACATTTACAACCATGAGACAAACTTATTTTTCAAAACAATCAAATTATTACATTATTAGGTTCTATATCTCAGATCTGAATGAATACCTATCATGATTTCTCCTTCCCTATAACTACCAGATTTTTTATAGCTATGTTGTTATAGCTCAGCAGGGCACAGGCAGGTGATAAGTTAAGGATCTCATTTTATTGTCTAAATTGGAATCCAAACTGGAAAGGCTGACTTCTCGTCTAGATGGTCTGTGAGTTAGAATTGAGTTTTAGTTCAATTCCTTCACCGACAAAAGTAATAATAATAACAAAAGGGAAAAAAAAAAAAAGGCATAACATTTGTCAGTCTTAGTTCAGCACAAATCAGGCTGGGAGACCTTATCTACCTCTTGCAAGACATCCTAGAATACATTCTTGAAATAAACAAGCCTATGAAGCAGCACCCAAATACTCAAGAGCATTTTAGCCTATACTTGATATCCTCTTTTTGAACTCAAAAAATTGCTGCTGTTTCTGAATATCTATGCCGTTTTAAGAAAATCAGTCAATTAGAGCAAATAATGCACATGGAAATTTCCAGTTTTGTAGCTAATCAAATAACAAAGGGTGAAACCTGAGTGGTACCTTCAGTACTGCTGGGAGAAGGGCATCTCTCAGGAGTCAGCAAATCTCAGTTGTGAAAGACTGCCAAATTACTATGACACTGTACATGTAACTGTTTATAAATGTTGACAATCCCTGAGTATTAATATCATGCATATTCATCAATTCCTTCAGAGAGAGGTGGGAAAAAGCTCAAGCTTAGTTCCATTTTAACTATTTCATGTTTCATGCTCTTTGGAAACATTGAGAAAGGCCTGACGGATTTTAGAAATATTACAAGAGAAAAGAAAACCAGCAAGGATGAAATAAGTATCTCCAGAATTAATATGAAAGGGAAAAAAAAAGCTTTTTCAGCAGACATTTACAGATACTAAACATTGCTAAATATAACACTTGTGTATTTTATTTTACTTAATTTTATCTGAGGATATTTTAAAGCATAATCACTCTGAGGAGGCCAAGGAGATTGTTGGCCAAAGAATATAAATTTCATAATGCGGTTGAGAATAAATACACATAGTTTGAAAGAATTTTTTAAGGATATATAAAGGGGAATATTTTTTTTGGATAACGCTCTAGTGTTTCTTAAGCTTCAAGTTCAAAAATATGTAACATATTCATTACATGAAACTATCATACTTTATCTTCTCCGCGGAACTCAAATTTCTCTTTGGGTGCTAGTTCCTGGATTAAAAGATTAAGCTGAGAAATATATGCTGGAATTCAATGTTTCAACAGGCAGCTTTGGGCAGTGTGAGTCCTTAACTTTCCAGCTGGCCAGCAAGAACAGACTCCTACAAATAATGGGACATACTCTGGAGGACTCACATTTTGAAGGGAATGAGCTAAGCTTGGCCAGTGTACGCAAGTTTTTCCTTAAAGCAAAAGAACAGTGAGATACACAATTACTGTACAGTCTTCACAAGAGCTTAGATTTCATGATGCATTTTTGCTAGAGCAGAAACATAGACACTAGCACTACACAAGCACTCCCAGTTCCTTAAGCATCCTGGACAATTCCACATAAACAAGAAGAATCGTAGAATCATGGAAATGCTCAGGTTGGAAAAGACCTTCATGATCATCAAGTCCAACTGCAGCCTAACCTTACTACCCTAACTCTAACAACCCACTACTAAATCATGCCCATTTCCCCTTGTCCTGACATCAGTGAGAAGAGAGGAGGCCTGCTCTCACTGCAGTCACCTTTCAGGTATTTGAAGAGAGCAGTAAAGTCTCCCCTCAGCCTTCTCTTCCCCACGCTAAACAGTCCCAGCTCCTTCAGTTGCTCCTTCTAGGGCACATTTTCCAGGCCCTTCACCAGCCTTGTTGCCTTTCTTTGCAGCTGCTCCAGCACCTCAATGTCCTTTCTGTACTGAGGTGCCCAAAACTGAGCACAGTACTAAAGGTGGGGCCTCATGAGTGCCAAGCGCAGAGGGAAAGAAGAATGCTACCTTATCCTTTTAAACCGGCAAAACTGCAATGCTATTTATGCTGGAAAACAAACAAACAGACAGAAAAGGATTCTATGAATAAAGAAAACAAAAAGGTCTTGGCTTCATTTGCTTATAAATTGAGGTCTTTTGTTATAGATCACTGTAAAAACTCTTCCTGACAATGTCTAACACAATAAGACTTGCCAGACTGAGCAAAAGTATGCAGATCTTTGATTTGCTTTTTTGGAGTATGATGCTCCTTACCAGCAGCCTTCGAGAGGTGTCCACGTGCTCTTCCATCGTGGTAACCCAAGGCAGATGGCTCCCACTGACATTTCCTCACTGAACTCCCAAACAGAGCTGCCATGTAGGGGGAGGGGGGAAGCCTGCATAGATGCCTGACCCCATTAGACTCCGTTTTAAGCGGAGCTAACTTTGTCAGCCAGCAGCACTATAGGTTGCAGGATCTGCTGTACATACTACTGTCTCACTGATGTTACAGATAGTATGGCTGCCTAGCACCACACCTGGTAGGTCAAAAAACCAAGAAAGCTGGCCTCCTTTCTCCTCAGGACTGGATACAGAACATTTTCAACAGAAAAGCCATCTCAACACTGTGCTCAGCTTTGAGATGCAAGGATCTAATATATTACCCAGTTTAAACTGTCCAAACTGTTTAATAGCTTGAATAATGGAAAAGAGAAGATTAGATTTTGCAGTGACAACAGGACAATTTAATATAGGAAGCCAGTTTTTCAATTAACAGGTTAATGTATTCCAGGATCTTTTTAAAAGGGATGGTAAATTATTTATCTTCAAAAGTTGTAGCATGTGAAAGGCAGTAACAGTAATTCAAACAAAGGTTTATTTACCCTTGACCTCAAATTCTGATTGCCAAAACCTACTGATTCAATGAGTTTCATAAAAGCTCAAGGTTAATCTCTCATATGATTTACACTTAGAAAATATTATTTATTAAATTTAAACTATGTGGTCTAATTAGTACCTTATATATAAACTTTTATCCTGGTATAACACTTGACAATTATATACCTAATGACTTTAAGTTTACTTAGCACATAATAATATTCTAGAGAACAGAACTTCAACAAAAATTACATCCCAACTCCTGCTTCATCCATGTGCACCTGAAAGCTAAAATGAAGAGAAAGAGACTGGCACTAAATTTCTTCAAGAGACTGGCTCCAAGTTTTTCCCTGCCTCATCAGTGCACTTTTTAGACCACAGAGACCATTTTGTTCACATCACTAACACTCCAGTTATGAGACTATCTCTTGGTTCAAACTGAAAAGTCTAGTAAGGCAGTGCATTACTCTGGGCATACTTTCTGAAGTAAATCATTCCTGATTAAAAAGTGATAAAGCTGAAATTATGTTGTGGAGTCACATTCCAGGGCCAGGAGAATAAACGGCAGCCTGGGATGTCTGTGCTCTCCCCCCATGCTGTGGGTAGATGAAATAGATATGAAAAGATTTTACGATTTCTTCCTCAGCCCACATTGTTTTTGTTCTGGTAGCTGAGAGAACTCATGGCTCTACTAAGATATTTTCTATTTGAATCTACCAAGCTAGAGCTGATCCCAAATGTCAGTCAAAAAGACTTTCCCCAGAAAAGGCATTAACAAACTAATTTAATTCCCTTCTGAGATACATCTCATTTTTTAAAACTAACAATGGATACAGTTTCCACAATACCACTTTGATTTAATGTCTTCAGATACAGAATTGGGTAGAACCAAAATGCATGTAACACGAATGACTGACATCTTTAGCAGCAAATGGGGGCAGTTTATGGGATTCTGCACTGCTAATGAACGTATCTTCATTGATGAGCTGGAACTAAGCATTATAATCACTTTATAAAGCTTGTTGATGAGTTGAGTTGGTTAAATTGTTAGGTATGAGGGGAACAATTAGAAAGATTGCTTGTAATTACTTTCCTATGTAAAAACGTGTTTTATAACAGCCAAAAGATGACTAATTCATTTTTTTTTTTAAAGTAATTATCTCCTTTCCTGGAGAATGGAGGATGTATCCTGAAAATCAGTCAGCGAGGGCTTTAGGGATCATGGTGAAACATCTAGGTAGGTGAGAGCAACATGCTGTTGCAGGAGACAATACAAAAAGCTTGTATGCAAAAAGAGAATAAAAAACACCAGAAGAAATTCTGTTTTGATGGAAGGCTCTGTGAAATATTCTTGATATTTAAATATTGCTTAGAGAGATCAAACTCAAAAGGGGTTATTGAAAGGACTGGGGGAAAAAAGTGAAGAATAATACAAATTAAACCGAAGAAAATGTCTCTGTATGACCTGCCTGATTAAAACGCTTAGTTTGATCAGTTAATCAAGGAGATTGAGAGGCTGTCTGATTACAACATACGTAAAGCAGTTTCTCCCAGCCAAGGCACTAGAGTTTTCTTCTAGCACGAAAGTGTAAAAGGAGAACATTACAATATCCAACTGTTCTTCTGAAAATCTGGTATAAATATTCATAAAGACAGCTAACCAGGAGAGCTACAAGCTACTAAGAGCACTGGTAGACTCTCCATCGCCAGTGCCTATAAACCAAGAATGTGATTTTCTCTGAGAATTATGTTGAGTTAAATATGTTATTCAAATTCATATAGGCTGGCTGAACTGAAATATGTTAAGAGATGGGAGAGGTTAGATGCAAGCATTTAAGGGGTTATTTATCCCCCAAAACTATTAAGTACTGCACTCAGTACATACTGGCGTATCAGGGAAAACACAGCCCACTCATGCTCTAATGATTATGAAGGAAAACAGAAAACCAGGGGCAGAGGTTAGATACAATTCTGTTGTACCTGATATTTATTAAGTAAATTTTTGGACTTCAGTGTCTCTAATGTTCTGATCGGTTGGGCCTAGACATTGTTCAGCTTCTCTTCTACACTTCCTTGACAACACCAGAGTTCTTTCCTGCTTTAAAATGCAACAGCCTTGAAACACGGCCTTTCTGTAGTTTATGCAGAGATAATTACATTGCATAGCATTATGTCCAAGTGCTCTACAAAAGGCCAAAAGAGCTAGATCTGGTGTATGAAGAGGTCAGTTTCTGCCCTATAAAGTATCAAAATAATATGAAGACAGATGAAAGTGGGAAATGGAAATGCGGGATGTGGGAAAGAGAAAAAGGGGATCAAGAAGAGGCTTTTCTTTCAGTCCTACATGACAGTCTTTCAGTTCTCACTAGACATATAGAATGCTTCAATTTTGTTCAGTGACCACTGTACAAGGACATCACTGAAGTCATCAAACTTATGCAGCTGCCACACAAGTGCAGAATATACCTGAGTTGACAACTAGACTACCTGAAAATTAGACTTTCCACCTTAGCAAACAGCTTGTCCCATCCCTCCACAAGAAGTTAAATGCAAATATTTTTAAAGGAAAAAAGGGACAACAATGCATATGTTGGAACAGTTTATGTCTTTTTTGTACTTGCATAAGAGGTTTAGTCTATTTCCATCAAGTTTTCTTGATTCCCAGCTAGATAAAGAATGAATAAATGCTTTTAGCTGCCATGGGAAATTATGAAATAATGGGAAATCAGGAAGTAATGATTAAATAAGGTGCTAAAATTCAAAGCTGTAGATTAAGTATCTGTTCTTTATTTCAGATTTCACTTAAAGTATTATTATAATCACAAACATATATGCATGCTCTTCCATGTAGCTCATGGAATTGGCCGGATGATTACAAAGACTTAAAGATGAAGTGCACTACAATGGATTATTCTAATACTTGGCTGGTTTCAGAAAGCTGCAGGGCTTTGACAGCTGATACTTGGCAGATGTGCTTCCATTTTAATACTGTTTATCTCCAAGTGATCTACTTCAAGGCATTTGGTCTTTTATTTGGAATGTGTGATTGTCTTCTGTTGGATCAGGCTAACCCCATGCAACTGCTAGACTGAAGGCACTGAACTAGAACTGTTAACAGTGTGAAAACTGCAGACAGCTCGTAAAACCTTTTGAATATGATTTTTTTAAGGATAATTATTCTTAAGGTATCTGTCTTTAGTGCTAATGCTTAATATTTTAAAGGCTTTGATTTTCTTGTTCTTTCTGGAGAACTGCGTGCTGTCACATAAGCATTCTTTTCTGTGATATTCTTCCTCTGAGAGTAACTGCTACCTTTCTGCCTTCTCCTCTTATCAGAAAAAACGGTATTGGTGGGCAAAGGCAATTAACATTCCTCCTCATAAGCTGTATGCTCACTCTATATTTGCTCTCTTGAGCAACTAAAATAATGTCTTGATTAATTTATTCTTACAAGCTATATAAAGCATGGTACACTTGTGGGTAATGGACACAACTCTATGTTGCCCTGGACTTCA
This sequence comes from Callipepla californica brunnescens, assembly GCA_023055505.1. Classification (NCBI taxonomy): domain Eukaryota; kingdom Metazoa; phylum Chordata; class Aves; order Galliformes; family Odontophoridae; genus Callipepla; species Callipepla californica. The sequence goes on from JALIRH010000002.1 coordinate 65,946,533, forward strand.
TTAAAAGATGTGTTTGTCTATGTTATAATTGCTTCTTCTTTTTCCTCCTGAGGGCAACAAAGGTACTTAAAAAAATATTCTGAAAGCTAAACTGCTGGAGTCTGACCTTTGAGAGGTGAAAGACCACACCCACAGCTCAGTGGCTGACAATTTCAGAAAAACAAGGGTTCTGAACAAAATGTCTGTTACTTTAAACAAATCACCATGTTAAAATCCTAATAACTATTTAGGAATATGGGTATTTTTCAGAGTAAAACTACTTCAAATTCTGTATGAATTGTCATGAATTGAGAAAACTCCTTTTCCTTGAATGCAGCCTGGACTACAGCAAATGAACCCCTGCTTTCTTTTTTCTAGGATCAAAGCATTGAGAATTAAAACTCCTTCCCATTTATATTAACATTTGTTAATCCAAATAAAATGTCACTTTTAGAAAACAATGAGTTGTTCTTATAATTCTGGAAAAAAAAAAGAAAAAAAGGTTTACATTTTAAATGTCGATGTCTCAGTCCTTGAAACCAATACAGAAACAATCCTGGAAACACAGGTGGGAATACAGGTATCTCTCCAGCTGTCAGAATAATGTTCTTTGGCCTCTTTCCACTCAGATGAATCTTCAGCTTTGTGTGCAGTAGAACAGCCGTAACAGGAAGCATAAAAATAAATCTCAGAGAAAATAATTCACATGGTCGGTCATTAAAAGATTTTCTGAGCAGAATGGGGAAATGTGAACCTGGCTCTTAGATATTCTCTACTTTGAGCATCAAAACAGTTAGTGATGTCACTGCGGAGATGGGTGGAGGGCATGTGATATATTTTTTAATATACAGGTAAGTACAGAGGCCAGTGAGCACAAGTATACAGAACTGATCTCCTGAAGCTCACAGTGAAGGATCTGAAATGTTGCTAGATGCGTACATCTGCATGCTTATATGCTGTGAGTTTAGTGCACTCCCCTTTCAGTATGTTGACACTTTCAGCTAACGCTGAGAACCTCTTAACCTCATGTGGGTTCGAGTCACAGTAAATAATAGACGAGTTGTGTCCACAGTAACCTGTACTTTTCAGGGCTCAGTACACTCAAGAAAATCTCCAGATTTTTTTTCAACATAGGAAAAAAGACAGGTAAATCCACGACAACTAGAGAGAACAAAATAAACAGATAATCTCTTAGAAGTATTTCTAAAAGCAGAATGGAAGAGCCCACACTTCTTTTGTTTTGCACCTAACGTCATGACCACTGTATAATCAGGAAGCACAGATGCTCTTTCATCACGACAGCACTTCTTGCATCACTTCTCATTGCTTCACGGCTCTGTGTGACTGCAGAGCTCAGATATCAGAGGAACACTGGTCATCCAATTACATTAAATGAAATTTCAGGTGTATTCAATGCATTTGCCTTGATTATTTTAAAGGAGTAATTTGATATTATTATGACCACTTTGGATAACACATCTCCTTTCTATGTAAAATTCATTTACAGATAGATACTGAATCATATTTATTTCATTTTCTACCATGGTAGCAGTGTTACTTATATTTAAAACTTCAGAAACTTTGCCATTCAGAGAAAAAAAAAACTGGGGAAGTTTTTCACAATTGACAGATGAACAAGACTTTTTCTGAAGCATAACTTCGTACATAAGATGAATTGTGATTTCAGCCTTCAGAGCACAAATATCCAAAGGCCTCGCACTTGAAAAGTGGGATGAAAAATGCACCGAATTGCCAAATCTTTTGTTGAATGCATTTGTGATTACAGATGCTCGAATGTATGCAATCAATATTTGATTCCATTCCTGTTCAGCACTTTGTTGTATACATCCACCCGATGCTTAGTTACATTATTTCTGCCAAAGGGATGCTTCATGATATTATCCCAGTCACAAGGGATAAAATCTCAAAGCAATTACTAGTACTTCTGCCATTTCTATGTTTATTATAAAAATTGAAAGTTGCTACACATGTGCTTCAGATAAACAGGTAGGAAAGTTAAGATCATAAGCAAGTGTTCATCTAGGAAGGATGACAATGATTTTATACTGAGACTCAGCTGTTCTGGCAAAAGATTATAATTAAAAAAACCAACAAAACAAACAAACAAACCAGAAAAGTCAAAATATATTATGAATAAATATATTTAAATTCCAAATGGCTTGGCAACAGCAATACTTGTTCTGGCAATGAGAAAAAATCATCCAGCTGTATTTACGACAATTTTTAACTAACTCCAGACAAAAGCAAGTCCCTGTACCAAATCTTTTGGGGATTAAGACCACAATAACAACATAGTTGTAGCATCACTTCACTTTACATTTAAACTGGGTCATCCTGTGTCTCAGACATACAAAGCAGACTGATGTAAGGAGGATGTTCCAATAGTGTACTGTATATGGAAGATGGATTTTCTTCCACCATTTTCAACACCAGAAAACCATACCTTCCTGTACAATAAATGAAAAATAAAACATTCTGAGCAATACTAAAA